>OY751548.1:6093400-8671993 GCA_963572245.1 Caenorhabditis sp. 8 KK-2011
CGGCCCTTTATGACGTCCTTCATAAGATACACAGAGAATGATTTTTGCAGTTCGGGGTCACGTCAATTTCTTTTTCTTTGGTGTTCACTTTTTTGTAACGGAAAAACGCAAAGAAAAAAATTAACCAAAAAAAGATTTTTTTCTGCAAATTGCGTCCCATTTTTGGGCCCCATTCAGGAACTTGTACTTCGGATCTCATTTAATGGGCCCGGCACTACTAAGAGGGCCTCATTTTGAGAAGATCTCGATTTTGCTAGTTGTCTGTCTTTAAGTTTTCAAATTTTTAAAAATAAATTTGTTGTATAAGAGGTGTGAACCTGCTCACCTGTACATTGCAATGATCTGTAAACTGCAATCCGAAATAGTCTCTTTCCTCCAAATCGAGCGAATAGAATACTTCTTCATACAACTCGGCTCCGTGTGCATTTCTTGGCACAACAATATTCAAATGTGCTCCATCGAGCAACAACACTTTACATTGAACAAACTTTTTGGTATCAAAACTGGGTTCCGGCGACGAAGCGGAAGCAGAATGACTGACAGGCGGTGGCATCGCCGAACTTCCTGATGGTCGCGCACCATTGCGGTTACGAGAGAAACGGGCGGATAAAGTGCGGAACATCCACGACATCTGCAAGTTGACACAATTTTCATTTTGAGAAACCAATATTGTTACACCTTTTTTATTGGTTTTTTTTAGATGAAAAATTAGAGGAACCCACATATACATATGTCTTCAAACAATAATTTTTAATGTCGAAAAATGTTCTGATTATGCATTTTTTCATCGATTATAATGGTTTTTTTCAAGATTTGAACAGCTAAACAGAAAAAAAGAGGAATTTTTTGAAAAAATTTTCAAAAAAAAAATTGTGCTCATAACTTACACAAAGCACAATAAATCAATCAACACAACCCGTCGTTGGCAGCGCAGACAAAAAATTATAATAATTTATGAAACAACAATAATAATGAAATAATAATAATAATAAAGGGACAGTCGACTGTGCGCATCTGTCTCAATTTCTCTAACCACTCTCTCATCTCTCCACACTGTTTTGTCATGAATGAAGAGCATTGGTAAATAAATATTGGAAAAAGAAGAAGAGGGGATCTTTTTGATGTTCGACGATTTGTTTTTGTGATTTCGCGCAGTATGTATTTGACATTCATATCTTGTTAGGTATTCGTGTTTTTTGATGTTGAAGTTAGAACTTTTTCTAAAATTTTATTGCTTCAATTAGACTGAACTAACGAATCGACATTAAAAATTAAGATCTGGTCATTTTCTCAAATTTTTGAAATTTGAACATAAAAAAATGTCAATCATAAAAAAGTTTCTGGAAACAATTTGCAAATGGTTGCATGGAACCAGCTAATTTTCATGAGCCTGGATTTGGTTCAGAAACATCGGATGAAACCGAAAAAAATATGTTGAGCTCGGGCCGGTCTGAGAGAAACGGCCTCAATTTTTCTTGAACATATTTTCCGGTCAAGTTTTTTTCCTGGATTTCAGGACCCTGCTTGTTCGAATATCTTGAGCCTTGTTGTTTTTTTTTTCAGAAATTTTTGGAAAAAAAGGCGAAACATCAAAATTTTAAAAATTTTCTGAATACATGTTTCCGAATTTTTTAATTCTGGAATATCCCGAGAGAAATACATTTCTTCACTTTATTTCCACGTAATTCAGTCACTTTTGTTGGAGCCCATTCAGGAAAAAAAAAACATTTCTTTCAGTCCAACAAATGTTTTCAAGTCCGCTCTTGAATTTTTCAAAATTTTCAGACAATTTTGAATACTCACATTTTCATCTCCTTCATCATCCGACATTTCGACAACAAAAAAGTCACAGAAATATAGCAAAAATATGAAAAGACCGTGTTTTGGGGGGCGAAAAGCAAATAAAATCAATCAGTCGGTGTTCCTTATCACCTTCCCAAAATCATAACAAATATTAGAAATTGAGGAGGAGAAGGAGGAGGAGTTAGACCCTTTTTTGATATCCTTATCAACATCGGAAAACCCTTCCTCATAAATTCGGGCGGTCCGTATAATTTATTGGCCCATTGAACGGCTTTGTCCGGGTCACGTCTGATCCATTTTTTGATAAACTTTTTGAATATTTGAAAACTACAGTACTACTCACCTTTGCAAGAGTCTTGTTCCGTTTCGTTCGTCGTTGACTTTATTATGTGAAAAATCTGGAAAAACAATCCAATTTTTGAGAGATTTTTTGAAACAGGTGAGTAAACGTTGCGAAATCGGTCAAATCGAATTCCGGAAACAAAAACTTTTTTCTCCAATTTTTTTTCAGAAAAAACTCGGAAGAAACATTTTGTTTTTAGAAATGTTACATTTCGAATTTATGCTCTAATTTTTGCTCCAAATTATTGTGGGCCAATGTTACCGGATCAAAAAGTTTACTCACAAAACTAGAAAATTCAAAATAATAATAACCAACTTATTCAAAACGATTCGTTTCATTCGAAAAAAAAACAGAACGAGAAAAAAACAGAACACACATAATATAAATTGGGGAGATTCTAGACACTTATAATGGCCTTGGCAGGTTTCGAGGCAGCGGATTACAAGGTCACTAATTTCTCGAAAAAAAAATCATAATCAGAAATGGAGAGAAATATGGTTAGTCATGCATGATTTGCTGCACCGTTTTTTTTTGCGTGGGAAAGTAGAAAAAAAAGGGGGAAAAAAATATTTTGGTCAGGAAAAATGAGTGAACATTTTTAAACTAAAAGGCCTGAAAAGCACAATTTTTCACATGATCTAACACGATATTTTTTTTTTCAAAATTGTTTGCCTCACAGCCTGAGAAACCCAGCATTCTTTTCACAAAAAATTCGTCGTTTATTTTTTCCCACTGCAATGCCTTCCAAAAGAGGGGGTGCGGTTTAATGTGCAACTGTCGCACATTTTTTTCCTCCGGCTTTCAGAGGTCAAAATATTTTCAAATTTCTCTTTTTTTCTCACGAAAAAACTGGGTCAAGTTATAAAACTCTTTCCTTTTTTCTCGGAATTTTTGTGTGTTCAGAAAAATATATTTCGAGATTGAAAACTTTCAAAAATTCAACGATAATTATTTTGGATGTTGTGAAAGCTGGAAAAAAAAACTAATAGAAATTATTTCGAATTCGAAAAATGGAAACTTTCCCACACAACATGAATGAGTCCCCCTCTGTAAATAGGGAATAAAAGTGGAGACATGACAATGTAACATACATAATAATAACAACAACAATATAAATAATGAAAAGAGTTTCGATTTGTTTACATTTTGTGGTAAAATACTAAGTACTCATTATTCTTCAGAAATATTTGGGTGAAAAAAATCAGGAAAAAATACTAAAAATTCAAAACTAAACGGTTTTTTGTGACATCAAAATGTGCTCAAACTTACTATTGAACTCTAAAAACTTGATACTATCGAAAACGGAGAACTCTTTCAGTATAGCGTCAAAAGTTTTTTTTCAGCTTGATGAATTTAGGGTGCTTTTCTCAGGTACCTAGGTAAAAATAAAAGTAACTCGAAGTTTGTACAAACAAGAAACAATGAGAAAAACTAGCATTTCTCAACAACATTGTCAATAGAGAGATAATGATCGAAAATTGCCACAAAAAAAAAGAACTTCGAGAGATAATCATTTAAAAATTTCGAGAATTCAGATTTTCTGAAATATTTGAGTTCTGTCCAAAACAATTTCAATGTTTTTGGAGTCAGAGATTTTGGAATCAAACATCTCCGGGATAATTTTCCTCAAGAAAATCAGTATTGTAAGAGATTTTTTCGGACCGAAAATAAAAATGACACCAGACGAAAAATATTTATCTTGGCATTCCGTAAATCGTTGATGAGTTCTACCTACCTTTTTTCTCACCAAGGTGAAAAAGAAAATATTAATTAGAGGACGACGAAAAAAAAAAGACAGGTGGCCAGAAAAAAAAAACCCGAAAACACCTGGATTTTCTGGTGCCGGTTAGTCCTTTGAGAGAAATGGAATAATGAAATAAATTGGGGGATGAGAACAGAACCACACCCTTATTTTTTAATTTTTTTCGAAAAACGTTAAACAGTTTGATTTGGAAAAAAAAGATTTTATCTCAAAGCTAATAATAATTGTTGAAAAACAAGAGGGAAGGGTACTGTACTGGAAAGTGACTCGAAAATCGCCGTTTTCAAGCTTCAGGATAATTTAACATAAATATGTTTGTTCTCAAGAAAAAAAACAATATAAAGATTTCAAATTCGCAGAGTTTGGATTAAATGTTCAGGATAAAGAAATTGTTGGAAAGTTTCTTGAAAAATTCGAATATTTTTTGTAGCAAAACAATTTGGATACCGCAAGTTTAGAACCTGTTACCCGAACCATACTGTAGCTATGAGAAATACAGTAATCTTCATTCGAAACAGAAAATCAGTCCAAAAAGGAAGGAAACAATAAAAATGAAAATGTTTCACACATTTTGCTGATGTGCTATTTGTTCAGATTGCCACCAACCGTCTCTTCCTATTGTTTTATTATTTCCAATTTATTTGCCCAACAAAAAACGAACATAGACAATGATCCGCGCGGAAATACACACAACAAAACAGCAACAAACTCACTGTCCTCATTGTTTTTGATGACGTAAAATTTCGGGCCAAAAAGGTGCGGAAAAGTATCAAATTACTACTTCAATTGCTAATCGCCTACGTGTTCATCTACACAAATAGTGTGTTGGTCTGAGCATTCGCTAGCTTTTCATTGCAATAATTCGAGTTCATACGTGACAAACTCTGCGTCTTGTCCTTTTTCAATAATTATGGTCATTCGAATAAAATTTAATCGACGTGAAACACACCAAAGAAGCAGGATTGGAAAGAAATTGGTCAATCGAGATGAGATACGGTAATTTTTAAATGAGAAATTGGGAGAATTTTCCCTATTAAATGAATCGGAAAAAAACTGCGACCTAACAACCGACCCACAATGTGCGGATTTTCTTCCGAGAAGTAGCGAACCCAAAAAAACCTATTTATGATAAATGAAACATGATACCGTTTCATTAGACAACTCTGCATTTCACAAAATGTTCAGAAAGAAAAAACTGAAAACCATAGTAGTTGGTTGAATTGAACCAGTTCAGCAAATAAAATATTTTACAATCCAAAAAAAAAAAAGGTATTCTCTTCAAAGTCACATCAAAATGACATCCATAAATTGTAGTTTTTTAATTATGATCGAAACTGGAAAATGCGCTGCGCAGAAAATGATAATTCAAATATTTGTATTGCATTTATCACATGCATTTTTCATCTTGGTTTCTCTTTTTTGTTGCGTCTTCGTTGGGAGGGATACACCCTTAACCGTGTCTAATAGCAAGAAAAAGAACAAGATTTATGTGAATCATTTGAGATACATGTTTCGAATTATGTGGCAGTGATTGTCGACAACGTTGGAAATGCATTTGTTTTACTGATTACCAACTTGCCGTGTTGATGTGATAGATATCCTTTGATTTTTTTCTGAAAATGGTGTTTTTATATAAAAACAATTTGACATTGAAAAATTGGTGCTTGCAAAGATCTGAATTGATGCAATTAGAAGCGAACTGGGCCGAATTTGGTTTCCAAAGATTGCTCATATTAACATACAATACGCACCTGATCGGAACATGCCACAAAAATGTTGGATAAGTGTTCAATATTTTGCAACAATGTTCTTGAGAAATTGAACAAATAAAAAACTTACTGTTGCAATGAGATTTGCGATAATACATTCCAACTCATCCGTGTCAACATCAACAACTCCGACAAATTTCAGCGCTGTCAAAAACGCCGGCAAAGGAATCTGACTTCCACCAACAATTGAGCTCCTGAAATATATGAATCAGAAACAGTAACACAGTGGCAATGTGAACAAGACTTCTTTTTTTAAAATTGAAACTTATCAAACATGTTTTGCTGCTTTCAGTGGCTTCTGGTTTTTCCTAGCTGGAAGGCCTGAGGGACCAGGTCCGATTTTATCGGACCCGAAAACGACCAAATCTGAATTGGACCAAAACAAGAAAAATTTGTCTGGATCGTACCACAGTCAAGAAATCGAACCCGGTCCGTTGGGTCCGATTTCTTCGCTCTCGTCCAATTCAGACAAATTTTTTATGTTTTGGTCCGATTCAGATTTGGTCATTTTCGGGTCCGATAAAATCGGACCTGGTCCGATTCAGTAATTGCCTTTATTTTATAAACTCACACTTTTTTGAACAACGTCCTGAATGTGATCATTCGCAATTTTTCAAGCATCAGAAAAATTCCCGATTGAATGAAGAACGTCTCGTTTTTCATGAGAGCCGCATCTAATTGTGCCAAATTTCCGTCTTTAACCGCGCTGACAACATCGAGAAATTCGTCGAGTCGAAAGTCTTGCAGTAATTTGGTCGATGGCATATGTCCGAGGAACATTTTTACCGGAATCAGGTAGATCAACACCTTTCGTTTATTAGACATCGATTCGGTTGGGCAGTTGCGGAACGCGTAGAGAAGAGATCTTTCGGCTGCAAAACGAAAAATACTTGAAAAGGAGGCGAAAAAGGGTTTTCCGGGGGCCCGCGGATATTTTTCGAAGACAAAAAACATATGAATACTACTACTACTACTACTCGCTCTATCCAGATGTGCAAAATGGGAAAAACTGACTCCAAACGGAGATAACAGCTAAACGGGCCTAACCGGCCCGGCCCGTTGGGCGACAAGAAGCCCAAAAACGACAGCTGACCGGATTGACAATGCAATACTTTAAAACATTTTTTAACTCAAAAACGAAAGAGTTTTTGTTTTATTTTTTCCAAGTCGGTGACTCAAAGTATCCTCATCAAAAGGTTGAACCCTGATGCGGATTTCTTTAAGATGAGTCGATTTTTTCGAAAAATATTTGGGCAGTCTAACTTTTGAGATGAAAAAAAAAACCAGACCGAAAATTCTAAAACCAACCCAAAGGCAAATCCGCATCAAACATCGCTTTTCGACCCAAAAAATAGTTATATGCCACTTTATCCGCCATCGAAAACTCATTATACAATTGTCCGGAATTATCGATTGCTCGAATCAACGGCTTCAGCAAATTCAACTTATTAATCTGTAACAAAATTTAAAATTACGTGAACGTGACACAAATAGAAAGATGTTTTTTTTTTCTATTCTTCAAGAAAACCTCATTTCTAGTACATTGAGAAAAAGAAACAAGTCAGTTTAGAGCAAGAAAATGGAGCACAATAATTCACAGCAGGTAGACAAAAATCACTCTTTTTTTCGGAAGTTTCTGATGCTCGAAATCTAAATTTCTTGTCGCAATTGGAAATCCACAATAACTTCAAAACAATGTTGTGGTCTGATTTCTTCAAGTTCCCAGTCGAACTCAGAAATTTTCAAAAGAAATTGACATAGACATAAAAATGATTACTTGCAGTGCGGTGATGGGAACACGAACCACAGTGTGGATATTTGTCAAATAATTGATACACATGACAGAAACTCACTACAGGTTAGTACTAATTCTTGTAACTACGAAAACATATAAAATATCAGCGCCAAAAAACAGTTCAAGAAACATCGCAACTAATCGATCAGAACTTGAAAAATCTGAAAAACGAGACAATAACGAATCGAGCGACGATCGAGAAAAATCTTGAAGTTTTGAAAAAACGCAGAGATGAACTTCAGAAAAATATGTTGGAGATGAAAGAGCTGACAATACTTCTGAGGCAAAAATTGGCTGAAAATGGAGGTAGTGGTGCAAATGGTGAGAAAATGATTACTAGACAATGAGAACTCGGTCAATGAATTGAATTTGTGAAAAGTGTTTCGTTCTTTAAAAAATACATTCCCAAAAAAAACTGAACTTACCTTAAAGTAAATTCGGAACAATTGATTAGTCATATTCAACATTGCCACTTTCTTCGTCGTCAGAAAATCGGCTCTTCTAAAATTATTAAAAAACATTTCAAATTTTTTATGAGAACGAAAAAAGTTTCTTTTTTTCATATTTTTTACCTTTTTTATATCGCGTTAGAGTTTAATTTTAGAATATGCCACATAATATTTTTCGGGAGATCTTGTCAATAAGAAATTTTTGTTGACTAAAAATATCGCAAAAGTTAATTTGTGGCCGTCAAACAGGGAAAGTGATTGGACCATCGGGCCAAGAGGGCCTGCAGCCCGCCATATGGGGGCCGAACAGGAAGTTTCGTTGCTTTTTTGATTTTTTCCGCGGACTTGAATTTTTTTTTTTCTTTTTTTTCTTCTTAGGCCGGGCTGAAGCAACCAGCCCGGGCCCAAAACAACAGTCCTTCTGTCAAACAGTGTCTCGATTCAAAATGTTAGACTCACACATCTGAAACACATGTTCGATAGCATTCCATGATAACATTGGCCGATGTTTCGAAAAACGAATTCGTCGTATCATTTTCATCTCCTTCCTCCGATGACACATTCTCAGCTCTCGAGCTTAACCAGAGTAAGTCTGTGCAGACTTGATAGAAAATTGGCAAAAACCAATTCTCCTCTTTACGTTTTTGAAGAATCTCTTTGTTGAAAAATTGAATCATCTGTTAAAATTTTTTGAAAATATAAAGAAACTGAATTCGGTATACCTGACATTGAGTGGAATGCGCCAGAATGAAATCTTGTGCAACGTGAACATTATAGAGAACGTGGATATGTAGACAAACGAGCTCATCTATTGATTCATCATAAATTCGGGCTCTTCTAGACCTGGTTCCATAGGCTTCAATCTGCAAACATGATTTTTGATTGACGTCGGCGGAAAAAGACGTTAAACGTATCCGAAAATTTGGTAAGTTTTGAAAAGCTCACAATATCACAATGCGCCAACTCTCGAAGGGCGTCAATTACACACACTGACGTGTTTTGAGTAACTCAACAGAACTCAATGTGTATTTGCTTGGAGAAACCGAACTTCGGCGAAAACGTGGAGTTCCACCTGTCACAATTTCAAAACACAAAATTCATACAGTAATTCAGACAGCACGAAATTTTTCAAAAAATTGTGTGTGAAAAGTAGCACCCTCGTGTACCAACTTCGAATGTTCATTCGACGTTTTTTTACAATTCTTTTTTTACGACCTGGATTAACCCTCGACCTTTTTTGAACAACCCTCAATTTTTTCAGACCTCGAACTTGGCCAACTGGGCAACTCTCGAATCTGCACTTTTATTTTAGCACCCTTTTTTTGTGCATATTTCGAATCTCAATGTTTTCGCACATTTTTCTAAATAGATCAGACAAATTTCTGTGGATATGACTTAAACCGAAGAAATAAAATTAAAAGATGAGAAGTTCAGAGAGAAGATCACAAAAAAGTATTTTACCAGAAAAATTCAGATTGAGAATATTGTTCTGGTTTTTCGTCGTTTAGAATGTTTGGGAAAATTTGAAGGAATAAAATATTTCTCTCTGTCAACAAAAACATTCAACTTACATGCAAAAACGGCAGCTTAGAATATTCACTGTCAAGTGAGATCATTTTCGCAATTCTCTCAGCATTCGTCCATTCTCCTCGCTTCGTCAATCTACAAAAAGAAGAACATTTAGCTATGGGTTTGTTGCTCACCTATCAATCTCATCAAAATACTCATCAATCGCATTCATGTCTATCAATAATTCGAATTTGAAAACTGCAGCAATAGAAAATGTAGAAATAAACAACCAGTTGAAAAACTGAACATTTTCCCGATCAGTAAAATGAAAAAGCATTAAAGATTTTACCATTCGGAATAAAAATGTGATTAACAGAAAAAAAAGGATAGCACGATAAAATAGATGATTGAGAATATTTGTGTAACTGAGAGGGGTACGAGACCATCGGGAGTAAAGTTCTGTAACTAACGAACGTGTTAACCGTAGACATATTATACATTTTCTAAAAAGCGAATCTAGGTATTCTGAACTACCAATTCAAAACTGTTTTTTTCGGTGTTGTCGATTATCTTGTCGAATGGTCGAAGCATAAGCACCTGAAAATATGAAATAAATTTCAAGAAACGTACATTGATGATTAAATTTTGAATAATAAAGTCTTAAAAGGGGGATTTTTCAAAAATTTATTCAAAGACTCCTGGTCACTCAGAAATCAATTTCTCATGTCTATCAAAATCTCAATATTGAAAACTTCAACTTTCGATGTGTGAAATTCAAAAATTGAAAAAAGTACTTTGTAAGGTCGAAAAAAAAGAAAAAAAAACTGTTTTTGAATTTGTTCTCAGGAAGATTGGCGGCCGCAAACACCGTTTGTGTGTGTGTGCGGGTACAGTAACCCCCGACAAGAACTTGTTTTATTTTTTCTTGCAAAATTTTTTGTTTTTTTGCACGAAATACATCGAAATTTGAAGTTTTCAATATTGAGATTTTTATGAACTCGAAAAAACTATTTCTGAGTGATATGGTGTGTACGTGGTCACCAAATTTGGAATATTTTTCCTAGCCTTTGTCCTAGCCCGGTGAAAATTCCCTGGGGAGTTTTACTATATCGAAGGTACTGATCATTTTACCCCTTTTTCTCATTTTTCTCTTTACCCCTTTTCTCATTTCTAAGTTATATATTTCTTTCATTTAGACCACATTCACAAAACTGTGGCTGATATTGACAAATGTGCGAAAACAATAATCTTAAAAAATAAATGTGTTTAGCAGTAAATAAATATCCAACATAAGAAGTGTAGTGAAATTCGGACTAATATTTTATATAAATCTGGGAATAACACTTACTTTGTGAGTTTTAATATGATCATCATTGGCGACGACGAGACAGACTTTGCACTTTCCTGACTCTGTGTGCTCTTCTATGAAATGTTGATGATATGAGTCAACGTAAAGAGCATTTTCGACAATAATTCCGCATAGTTTACAAAAGCTTCGTATGTCGCATCCATGAATCAATTCATGTCTCAGAATCTGATCACCAATCAAAATTGTTTGAGAACCAACGTGGGTACATATAACGCAACACTCCAAGGTTCTGAAAATAAAATCCTTCGACGTTTTTATTCTTACATTACAGGGTGACTGTAATCTATTTATTTTCTAACTCACTTTGTAGCTGTGTGCTTTGTGTCATGTTCGTCACGTTCTTCTGCTGTGGTGAACGTCAATCCACATACGGATGAATACTTCATAACATCTCTGTGTTTTATCGGAATATGCAAACGTAAAAGTAATGTGCTGTTGTGAACGTTGTTTTCAGAACATTCACGAATTGGGCATGTCAATTTCCGTTGAACATTTTCATCTGAAAATTTAATAATAATAACGTTTGAATCATACATAATAAATTGGCGCATTACCCCATCGGGAAAGTTAGTGACCCTACTAAAAATTGTCAAAATTTAGACAAAGAAAGCTTGAAAGTTAGTGACCCTACAGAGGAACTAATTGGAAAAATTCTCTCTTATCATGATTCGTTTCGGCTGGTCCAATTTTTCTTTTTTAAAAGTTAGTGACCCCTAAAAAATCTCTCAAATCCTGAAAAAAATAATTCCAAAAGTTAGTGACCTCCCCCGCATCAATATGCGGTCATTATGATGTATGGTTTGAATAAATAATCAAATGAGCGAAATCTCGCCGCAATACCCCTGAGCTCACCTTTAACTTTATGTACTTTTGTAAAATGATTCAAAATATCTTTTTCTGAACTTCCGGAAAACGTCGTCATACATTGATAGCAGAATAAAAAGTAATCTTGATAAAAATGCATTTTGTGAATTGCTAATTCTTGAGTAGTTTTGAGTTCCGCCAGACACTTAAGAAACATTCAATCAATAAATTAAGACTTGTTATCTACTTACATTCGGCTGGGCACACTTGTTCAGCTTCTGCAAAACTACCAAACCGTCTGAGAGCCGGCTGCTAATTGTTCCTTCAACCATCAACTAGAAAATTATATAAATTCAAGCTTGAATGAAGTAGAAAAAGTACCTGTAGGAAACTTTCCAGATGTAGTTTCAGATCTTGGTGAACGTTTTCTTCTTTAGTGATATCAATTAAAGGCCAGTTCTGAACATTCTCATTGAACACCAGTTTATTGTCAATGATATCGCAAGCTTGTGGAACAAAATGGCGGATACAGAATCGAGAATTTTTGTCACGCTGAAAGTTTTTTTCAATTTTGAGAACACCTTGTAACTCAGAAATGGATTTTTCGTGTTCATAAAACCTCAATATTTGAAACTTCAACTATTGATGACTAATGGGGTTATTCAGTTAAAAAAAAAAGGGGGGGGGGAGTAAATGGAATCAACAAATTATGTTCAAAAGAAAGAGCACCTAAAATATAGTATAATACTCGAGGGAATTTAGAGAAAAAGTGTTGTACTCGAGAAAAGTTTCCAAATTTTTTTCAACGTATACGTGGTAAGTTTCCAAATATTCCAAATTTAAAAAAAAGTTTGGCTTTTCGGTAAAAATTCTTCAGGGGTTTGACTATATCGAAGGTGCTGATCATTTTAAAGTCACCTTGTCACTCAGAAATCTTGAATTCATCCTCAGGCAGATTGGCGGCCGCAAACACCGTTTGTGTGTGTGCGCGGGTACAGTAACCCACGACAAAACTCGTTTTGTTTTTTCTTTCAAGCATTTTTGGTTTTTTGAACCACATACATCGAAATTCGAAGTTTTCAATATTGAGATCTTTATTATCTTGAAAAAAACGAAACTAACTTTTGAATTTTGGACAAATTCAAAAATTGATTTTGGCAGGTAATGTACTGTTTTCTCTATTTTTTTTCTCTGGAGACGGAGAGGGGGACCCAGAGGGACGTCTGGCCATATATCTGATGTATGTCAATAACCCCTTTTTGTTGAATATGTAGATATAATTTTTTTATTCGACGAAAAAAATGGCCCTTGCTCTTTCTTAAAAACATTGTTGACATCATGGGCAAAACCTCAGCTATGCGCATGCAAACAATTAAGAAATTTAAGAAATAACTGTCTTAGCTTAGGAATTATTTTTAAGAAACGACACCCAATCAAAAATGAGAAACTCACCAAAACTCGAATATATTCTTTCTGAGAAGTAGCTGATTGATTACTCAGTTGACTCTCGACCATACGAATCCATCCAGCTGGAATATGTTTACCAAGATTGATCAGAAGACGTTCATCCAAGGCAACAGGCACTCCGTTTAGTTTACAGAAGTCGCAATCCTTCACATTTTTTGGTTCAACAAGTCGTATTTGTGGTTGTGGTGGTACTTGTTGAAAATGTGGTGGTATTTGAGCGAAGGGTGCCTGTGTTTGTAACACGTTCTGATTTTGTCCTTGCATAAGCCATAACGGATTAGCACATAAGTTGTTGACTGAAAAAATAACCCGTTTTTTTTTTGAAGCTTCTTAAAGGTGGACTGCGAGATAATTTATATATAGGTGTTAACAGACTTTGAAAAGAAATTGGCCGAGGTTGATCAGCGTGAAAAACTCTATCGGGTAACATATGTCTCTTCTCAAAGTCCGTTAGTAAGTTATCACAGTTCCCTTGTAAGCGGGGAAAAAGTACCGTGCCATTTTTTTGGTCGAAAATTCACAGTGAAATTATCGAGAAAATTTTTTGTGTCACGTCACGAAAACCTAAAAACTGTTTTTTTTTCATAAATTTAGAGCTACTTCTTTTTGTTTTTCCGTCGGTATTCCCAACGACAAAAATATTTTCTCAAGATTTTCACAGTAGCAAAATTTTTGAGAAATTTTGGTACCCTCTTAGGGTATGCCAGGTATGCACTTTTTTGTTTTAATATGGGGCCCACACAATTTGATATAAAAACTCACTCGTACTGGCAGTTTTCACAATCAACATAAAACTGATTTCATCTCTCAACTTTAAAGAATTTCCTTTCGCAAGTCTGGCAGTTTGGATTTGATCGAACAACGGAGGATTCAACCTTTTGTTTGGCGTTGGAAGAAACGCGTCCTTAAAGAAACTTTTTAAACAATGTCTTTTCGTGATATTTACCGGAAAATTGTGAAACATTTGGTTTTCCAAATTCGACGAATTTCCAACACAATGTTCTTCACAAACAGCGATAATTGGCGGAGTGAATTTATGACTTTCGTTGTATTTTACTGAAACTTGTTATTTTTCGGTTTTTTATGAGGAAGTCCTCACATTAGATGATAGGGTGTAGTACAAATCCGAAAATTGTGTTCAAATTTAGAGTACCTTAAATATTGTACACTTCTCGAGGAAATTTTGCAGAAAATGTCTAAAATTCGAAAGTTTTTCTAATTTTTAGAACTCAAACCGACTAGGTCATCCAACGTAGAAATGATATATCACAAAAAATCATGAAATAGCAGGTAAAAATCAAAGTACTGTATAGAAAGTCTAAGAAAAGGCACATATCGAATGGGTTTTAACCAGGAGTGTCGCTTGGGCCGTTTACGAGGTCTCGCAGCCCGTCATATGTTGAAACGGGCCGACCCGGCCCGCCCTCTAAAAACTTGATGAATGGACATGGCTTACCAAGACTGAAATTTGTTGCAAGTATGTTTTGGGAGCAAAGAATCTTTTTACATCGTATGGGCTTCATGTGAGCCGAGAAAAAAGTTCCGTTGGTTTTTTGATTTTTCCGCGGGCTTGAAAAGTCCGTATTTTCTTGATTGGGCCGGCCCGATCAGCTCGGCTCAAAACGACATCTCCCATTTGCCGGCAGTTTGAACATCCCTGGTTAAATTACTTGAAAATGTGTGTACTTTTTCGAAATTCTAATGGTTCAATAGAGCGGACATAATCGTGAAGGCGAAAAAGCAGGATTGCTTGTGTCTGTTTTTTCCTTGTGCTGTTTCAATTTTTTGCTTTCTGCGTCATTTTCCCGGAGCGCATAAACTATATTATAGATCAAAAACTCTTTCCTGTAATATAAAGGCATGCCACTTTATTTTTCAACCCTTCCCTCCGAGTGCCCTTATATTAGAGGTGCCCTTCAAATAGAGGTGCCCTTTTATTTTTCAACCTTTCGGAAAACATGGTTATCTTGAAAGAGTTATCTCGAAAAATCGAAATAACAATGTATTGTCAGTACGAAAAAATTAGAACACGATAATAAATATTATTTAAAAAACGTGAAACGTGGCATGGCTACGTACAGTAGAATTTTCTATGTACACGTGGATTTATTACATTTTATAATGGGAAATTATCATTTTTTATTTTTTCTCATGTTTTTTCAACGAAAATTTACTGTATTTAGCCCCGCCCATTTGGTTTCCTAGGTCATATTGGTTTTCTTCCAATGGTCTAATTTTTTCAACCCTATAATATTAAATTTGATGAAACCGCCAAGAATTAACAATTAACAACAAAAAAAGTGTATAAACGATTTTACATTTCAAAATCCAATGAATCGTTGCTGTCTACATTAGATAAGTTTTCTTCAAATGCGTTCTAAATCAATTTTGTCGAGTATTTGGGGTGCCCTTATATTAGGGATGCCCTTCAAATAGAGGTGCCCTTTTATTTTTCAATCTCTCTCCGAGTGCCCTTATATTAGAAGCGCCCGTCTACTAGAGGTGCTCTTATATTACAGGAAACACGGTATCTCGCAGTCAACCTTTAAATAACTAAATTGCTTTTTTTTGGGAAAAAATTGAGTTGGTCCAGTAGAGAAAAAAAATTGCCCCCTTCGGAAAATAAGGTTTGACCCATTCGGGTTATTGCCCCTCTCGGTCAAACTTTTTGACCCTTTCACCCCTTTCCGAAATCTGCCCCATTATCCCCATTCGGAAAGGGTCAAGACCCATTCGATATTGGCCGGTATAAGATTTGATGGAGGGGTACCGGATTGAAAATTTCAAACTCCTACCAAAAAACATTCGTAACTGCAAAACGCTCAAGATATCGTTCCACGTGAACGTCTGCCGACGATTTGAATCTTCTGCGTGATAATAAAACGTCAATCTGTTGATCAAAAGATCTCCATCAGTGATGGGAAATTTTCTGATCTTGTGAGCATGTTCGTTTCCACAAAAAATACACACTTCTCCATTTTGTAATAATAAAAGATGAAGAAATTGATTATGTGCTTTAGAGTTCTGGAAAAATATTTCTTGAACAAAATTTAACAATTAAAAAGAAAACTCACTACAGCTTGCTTGAATGCCAAAGATGATAATCGAGCTTGCAGCATTACCTTCATCCAAACTTCTGCATACGGAAAGCCAATAACGGTACTCAAATCGTGACGGCATTGGATTAATTCATCCCTTAGTTCCTTTGACAACGATTCGAAGGTTATTTTAAGTTGTTCGTGATAATGTTCTTGATTCATAAACCGTTGTAGTGTCTCCTGTCCATGTGGTGGAATATGACTTTGATGTGCTAATGAACGTTCTATATGTACTGGAACACGATTAATTTGACTTGGTACTGCTAGAGGAAGTTGTGGCAGTTGTTGTCTTCTCGGTTGACCGTGTACAGATGAAAGTTGATTTGGGAAAACTGGATGAAGTTGTATATTTTGCTGTTGATGCATGATTTGGTGTTGAACTAGTGTGTGTGGGGGTTGAATATGTACTAATGGAGGAAGCTGATGTTGTTGAATTTCTCGAACACTTTGATGAGGTAATACTGGAGGAAGTTGTCGTTGATCAACCTGCATAACTTGACGTCGACTAGATATTACTGGAGACAAGAGCGATTGATCAGTTTGCTGCGTAATTTGGTTTGGTATTATCGGAGCGGGCCGCTGAGTAAGTAAAGATGAAGACTGAGTAGGTTCTACTGGAGCCGGTTGTTGTCGTGATTGACACGCTTGATTTCTTCGAGAGTTTGGCAAAATTTGAGAGAATGAATTATTATTGACTTGTGGCTGGTTCAGCAATGTTGATGGCATCTGATTCGATCTTTTCGAACCTCTGTGTTGCGGTAGTTTTTTCTTTTTCCACGATTCCCAAACAACTTTGTGAATACTTGGAGTTCCGCTATTTTTATGAATAGCTGGCGGAATCTTTGAACTTTCCCGAAGTGAGAAGTATCGGAAGTTACTGATCTGTAATGATTTTTTTCAAAAGGAAAACTTTTTTAGATGAGTAAATGGTTCGACAACAGAGAATCCTTTTTAAAACGGAAACGCGTTTTTCTAATGTGTCATAATATTATTATAGAGGTATAAATATTCGATCCCCCGAGGTCTATCCCTCTCGATTCACCCAGTAGTAAGTGGGTAGTAGTTCGTTATAAGAGGTAAATTGGTCACACTCCCCGGCCTGGACTTGATTTAAATCAGGCCAAGGCAGGAGACAATGAGTGCTGAAATTTTCAAAAAAGTTATAAATGTCGTGAAACGATTTTGCAGTACTTTTTTGGGACAGGTGCGGTACATACCACTCATCTACAAAACCAAACATTTTTCTCAACAACTCACCAATACAGAACAAATAGACTTTCCATCAGAAGATACTTCTGGGCACGTGTAAAGTGTTTTTCCCAATCGAAATACACTTCGATGTGCACAATCGGATACATACGTGTACTTCTCCGGATTTTCTGCAAGCAAACGTTTGTGCTGTTCCTCGTCAGCTGGTTGATATGTCCATGTTGAAGCCGACATGACCGCGAATAATTGGGGAAGTGTTCTTTTGGCATACTGTAATAGTAATACTTTTCTATTTTCACAAGGCCTTTTAGATTACAAAAAGTAAAGTTTTTATTGTGTTTCAAATGTTATAAAAACTCACATCCGGCCAGCAATCAATAAGATGATTGTAAAAAAATTTATCCGGGGAACAGTGTGCCAAATAACATTTTTTGCAATAAAATATCAACTGAACTTTATGAACATCATAAAGATGGAAAAGAAGTTGTGATTCCTGAAAATTTACAAAAACTGTCTTCTGTGAGCTATTCCACTTGGGCGATGTTTCTTACTATTTCGAAAGATTCTTGTGGTTCACAAGTACCGCATACAAATGAGCAATCATCATGAGTGTGATTCGTATCAGCATCGCACAAAAGACCAGGACAAATGTCGCATTTTCTTTAAAAAAAGTTATTCCAAACTTGAATGAAGAATAAGTTTAAGTACGGTTTTCAAATGCGCAAAGTCGGAAAAACAGGGCCCAGAAACACACACTGTCACACAAATTTGTGTGTTCTGAGCCATTCTCTTGTAAATCTATTTTTATGAAGATTTACTTTGAACTTTGGCTAAAAGAGTTTGTCAACTCACTTTTCCGTATGGTTTTTGTGTTTCGCCATATGTTTATTATAGGCTTCCAACGACTGAAATCCGGTTCCACAGTTCAAACACAAATGAATCGAATGGCAGAGCGGGACACCATAATCAGTTTCGAGCAAATCATCAATGGTGTCTTGTCCGTGGTATTTTTTAAAGTGATAGTCTAGATTGGTTTTAGTCATAAACTTTGAAGAGCATTTGGGACAGTTTAGTGTAGCCTTTCGTCGTGATTTCGTCGTTTCGACACGATTATGACTGTAAGATATGTTCGATGGTACTCTTTAGTTTAATGTGTTTTGAAAAACGCGTTTTACACGTTATCACATTTTAAGAATGACGTTTTTTTCAAACAACCCTTTTTTGAAAACATACTTGGTGATTTGAGCTACAGCCATACATTCGTCGTCTCCATTCTCTTCGAAAATTTCCTGGTGTGAACCGGCTGCTGAAAAATTCTCCTCAATATTAGCTCCTACACGATGGATGTTGCCAGATGTCATCTCAACAAGAACAATTGCATCATCATCCATTTCATATAGCTCATCATTTTCAACTTTGTGATTATATTCGACATTCGGTGTGTTGTCCACTGGTTCTACACGAATAATTGTCGGTTTTAAGAGATCACTCTCTCGGGCGGGTTGAGCATCAGGGCCAGTAACTTGTTTTTTGGAGAAAGTCACGCAAGTTGTATCTTCTTTCTGAAAAACAAAACTCGTTGTTCAGGTGAAAATTCGTTGCGAGACACACTGCCTTTTCGCGAACACACACACAAAACGTCAACGCCGTATTTCTTACAGTATCCTGTTTCCAGTCGTCACTTTTTTTAACGCTATATAACGTTGAAATTTATGAGTACATCTTACTGAAACTTTTCAGTCAAACTCACTGTATTATCAGCAGTACTGTTATCATCCCGTGATCGATTATCAACTGCAGAACTGTGTGAATCTGGAATTAAGTTTTTTTTTAAATAACAATCACAGAACTACACACGCTTGTATTCCGGCCAAATGATGTTCGGAAATGATGAAAGAATTGTATTTTTTGATGTAATGTGGGGTCGTCAAGTAACTGGCTTACATTTGTAAGGCATGGGGGGGGGGGGGGGGTTAGCACGAATGGACAAGTTGTGTTTAAATAAAAGAGCACCCAAAATATAGCAAAAAATCTAATTGGAACATACGATTTCGTCGGAATTTACGCCTTATAATTTTTTCCCAGGCTTTTCCGAAAGGGGGTCCAAATGGGTGCTCTTTCACACACCCACACACCTGGTCACTCAGAAATTAATTTCTCGTGTTTATCAAAATCTCAATTTTTAAGACTTCAACTTTCGACTTGTGAAATTCAAAAATTGAAAAAGTACTTTGTGAGGTCGAAAAATAAAAGAAAAAACTGTTTTTGAATTCGTTCTCAGGAAGTTTGGCGGTCGCAAACACCGTTTGTGTGTGTGTGTGTGTGCGTGCGGGTACAGTAACCCACAACAAAAATTATTTTGTTTTTACTTTCAAACATTTTTGGTTTTTTGAATCACATACATCGTAATTTGAAGTTTTCAATATTGAGATTTTCATTCTCTTGAAAAAACCGTTTCTAATGTGAGTGACCCAAAATATAGTAAAAAATCTCACAGGAATCTTAATTTTGAAGAGAAAAAAGAATCTGTTTTTCAACATTTGAACAACAAAAAAACTGACTTGTTGGTATCTCCTCCGCATCATCTCCATTCAATCCAGACTCGCTCCACATTTCAGCAACATCAATAGCTCTCTGTTTGCGAATTGTAACAAATTGTGGATCTTGTTCGACATTATCTTCTTCAACAGGCGACAATGACGCCGGTGTAGATGTAGACGGTTGATTGAGTGTTGGATCACTGCTTTCCGATGCGTTTTTTTTGGCAGAAGTTCCAAAAATCGAGTCGAACGATGGTTTTCGTTTTTTGGCCTTGTTTTCGGCAAGTATAGTGCCTACATACGAATCTCTCGGAATGAGCGCGTTGAGTGGATCATTAGTGTTAACACCGAGTTCGCCGAGTCCGATCGAAAGATTCACTCTCCTTGTTTCCTCGCCGATAACAATTGTTTTCACTGATTCATTTTCTGAAAACAAGTAGTCTAAATATCTAATTTTATCGTGCTCTCTTTTTGGTTTTCGTTGGTAGATCATATTTGCGTTGGATGTGACATGTTTTCATACTTTGGTTGTTGATAGATGTTGGTGGGTAAAGAAGTACCTCAGATTCCATTATAACTTCAAATTTGAAGGAGAAAAATGAGATTTTCTGCTCAAATTTTAGAGCCAATTATTGAGTTTCAAGGATGAGTTTCGCAAATTCTGACAACTTGACATTTCTCAGCGTGTTAAAATCTATACGAACACAAATGTTTATTCTTAAACGTCAGATCGTCCTCACACTTATATCTTGTGAGTTTATTCGTATTTTTTTAGTGTGTTTTTTTAAATATACCTTCATTCAAATTGTACGGTAGCAGTTCCTTTACTATTCTAAAAATTTCGGATTGACAATAACCCAACATAAAAATGATTGAATGCAAGTTGTAACAAACACAACCGCTGAAAATAAACTGACCGTCACAATCATAATTACAAAACCTTCCGTGCACATCAAAAACATGAAAAATCAATCCATCGATGGAACAAACTGTATCACGGCAGATCGGACAAAGAAGTGTTTTGTTTTGATAAGGTGGGATTTTTGATAATATTCGAATCTAAATATGAGATTTACATGTTTTTCGAATAAGATTATTTATATACCTACCTTCTCGAAATTGCAACTTCGTGTTCCATGTTCCTCGATACATCTTTGTCCGTTCAAAATTCGATGACACTCCATACAATATCCAAGCCTACAAATTATCTTAATATTATCGAGTTGTACTGGACATCCTTACATCATTCTTATTTTCTTTTTCTGCGAATTTTCGCAATGAACTTCCAGAGGGATTTCTATTTCGCAATCTCTCATTGAATCCATTTTTATTGTCATTTTTTCCACAGTATCATCATTGAAACCGTTAGTTAGACACATTTCACTTCCAAATGTCTTGGGTTTCTTACCCTGAAAGTGCAGATTTTTATGCAGATTATGACTAGAAAATTACCGCTCCAATGAACATTTTTGTCGAAATTTTCAATCCAGCCTCATTCCGCTCAAGATCTATCAAAGAGGGTGGAATTGTCAATGATTTCAACACATCTCTGGTCACAGAATGAACACCTTGTTGAGGGGGTGCAAATTTTGTCGGTGGAAGGCGATAACTCTGAAAATGAATTGGGGTATAGGGGGAAAATAATTTGTTTTTTAAATGATCATCGCCTTCGATAAACATAAAAACTTACAAAATCGTTTGTATTCACTCCACCAACAAAGAAGTTCTCCTTGTGTGCTTTTTTCCCCGTCACAACACACGGCGCAACATATCCGACAATATTCTGTAGAAGTTTGAACTTTTCACTAATTACTTATTAAAAAAATGAAAAATATTCCTAACTTCATTGTGTTGAATTTCACAGAGAACATTCAGGATTTACACGATGAAGTATGTATCTGGATGTAATGAACAAAATTCTCACCTCGGGTTTACCTACATGAACAGCAGCATGATGTTTCATGAAAAATCC
Organism: Caenorhabditis sp. 8 KK-2011; assembly: GCA_963572245.1. Lineage (NCBI taxonomy): Eukaryota > Metazoa > Nematoda > Chromadorea > Rhabditida > Rhabditidae > Caenorhabditis > Caenorhabditis sp. 8 KK-2011. The sequence goes on from OY751548.1 coordinate 6,115,290, forward strand.
CATCATTCCATTTCTGACGTGTTCTTCAAGAATATGTTTTTTCAGCTGAACCTCATCCGTGTGTTGAACGTCGCAATTATCGTGAGGACACGACAATGTCGATGAAGCACTGTGTACAAGGGCGAAATGTTCGCGTTTCTCTTCTACCGAACTGAATGATTCGATCTTACATTCGCTACAACTTATCTGCATATCTGAAAAAAAAGAAGTTATTTATTTATTGAATACGTTGGAATACAACGTAAGTTTGTGATGAACAAATATAAAAGAGATTCTGGTGGAAAAGAACCGTGACATTTTTTTTCTGAAAAAAACTCACAGAGACGTCAATTTTTTGAACACAGGCAAATTTCTGGATAGCTGCGGCAGAGCTGCCGCAGCTCTGCCGCAGCTATCCAGGAATTTGCCTGTGAACAAGAATAGGTCCATTAGATTTATAGTTTCCAATGAAAAAATACTTACTCGCATTTAACGAAGAGTAAATTTGTATGCTTGGTAGTGCATGAAACTCCTTCTCACTGACCATTTGTATCATAACCATTTCGTTAGAATTGTGATATTTCTGCAATAATCATTTAATTGTTTACTGTCTGAAAAACTGTACTCACGAAAAACTCGATCATCGAATTTTTTTGGTCGTGCATTCGTTGTTCATCAATGTTCGATCTCAATAAATGCATCTTGCCACAATCTGCGCAAATTAAGCCACAAAGTGCGAACGCGAATTCGGTCTGGAATCAGTGAAAATAGCATATTTTGACAGAAAATCATAAGAACCAAAAACTTGCCGTTGGAATTAAAATTTTCAACTTTTGTTTTTACAAAAATACAATTTCGAAACTTTTTTTCAGCCTAACGCCAAAATTTCGACTTTTGTAATATTGTCATTCCAACCAGATCCAACGTAAAATAAACATACCACAACAACTGACGAAAGAAAACTTTGAACGAGAGATTAAAAGAAAATATATATTTACGTTGGATGGTATGACTTACAATTAGTTGATAATACTAATAATAATACCTGATATGCGTTGTTTTTTTGTTCCTGCTTGAACGCCTCAAACTGAGCACATTCATGTTTCACGTATCCATCTTTTGTCGTGTAGCACTTCGCGCAGAAACTACAGGTGAACAATGTTATATATCCGTGGAATTTTTCCATGTGTGCCTACAAAAATTATTCAAAATCGAGAATTTTCAAATTTTTAGAGATTATCATACCTCGGAGAAAATTGTGGAAAACCCAGATTATCAAAGTTTGCTCTGTGAGCTTTCACACAAAACTGGAAGAAATTTTTGTGCCGTCTGAATGTAAAACTCAGGGGTTTCTGAATAGCACATTTTCCACAATTCCGCCGAGGAATGGAGATTATTTTTCTTGTAACCACTTTCGGTTGATACACTATAAACTTCCAGCATTCACTTTTTCATACCTCGGCCAAAAACGTGGAAATTTTAATTTTCAAAATGTCTTCTGTGATTTTTCACACAAAACATCTTGAAAATTTCTGTAATGGCTGAGTTGCTGTATAAATTTTGTGTTTCAAAATTGTTCTCCGTGGAATTCCACATTTTGGCTGAGGTACGCACCAGTGTTGCGCGGAATTTCGACTTCCGGACTTTTTGAGTCTTAAAAACCCCATTCCGCGCAACACTGGTACGCACTTTTTTTTGTTTTAGCCCTTCTCTCTTCTACTTTATCTATCCACTTCTTCATCTTACCCCTCCCAATCGTTTTTTAAACCAAAAATTTTTGGTTGAAAATACTTACCACGACCTGTCTTGCATTCGAAAACATGGACTTCAATCCTTTTTTCATACAAATTCCACAGAACGTGCAATTTTTATCAAGAATTCCGTTTCTATAAAAATCAAGATATTTACCTTTGTCAAAATTGGAGTGAAACAAACTCTTTTCTGTTTTGTCGGCTTTTGCAATCTTCTACGGGAGTTTCGTATACTTCTAATTCTTCTGGATCTCCCCCTTTTCTCGTTTTCCGTGATTCCCATCGATCTAACAGATACTTTCGCGAGTTTTTTCGCTTTTGTGTATTCGGCATTATAACAAACTGAAAAAGTATTTTTTAATTCGTTTTTGAAAAAATTGTCAGATAAAAGATCAACATGTTTCGTCATTTATCTAGCATAAAATGCTATTGTTCTTTGGGAGAGTATCAATAGAATACAAAATGAAAACTCACACATTCTCGAATAGCTTGCAATAACAAGACATGAGCTTGCTCTCCAGAAACTGACAATTTGTAATTCACCTTTCTGAAAGTTTCTGGTTTTTTCTAAATAAAAATGAAACAAACCTTCGAATTTCGTCAGCAACACTGTCTAAACTTGCATTCTTTAAGAATGTTAAAAATTCGCCAGATACTCCACGGTTTTTAGCTTCTTCAATTGCTTCTGAGCGAAGTTTGAGAACGTCTTCATTTTCTTCCATTCTGAAAAAATTATTTTGAAAATTTCATCAAAAAGAATGAATGGACGATATTTTAACATGGACTAGAAAAAACAAAATTTCTCTTACACTAAATACTATGTCAAAACAGAACTCCTAGGAAAAAGCATGAAGAAAATTGCAGAGAATAAACGAATAACGCGGTAATATAAATAGCATGAATGTTCAATACCCTACTTGTAATGAAAATTAGGACATAACTATAACAGAACAAATTAGCAGAAAAAAGTACGCTTTGTTTAAAATTGGTTTCTATGACAACTAGTTATACGAAAAATTTGTTCGTTGTCTGAATAAATGTCTACTAAAAAAGAAAAGTAAGTTATATTTGTTTGTTTTATTGTAACACAGAATTTTTAAGCCATTTATTTATCCGCTTGTTGTTGGGGCTATTCAGTTCAATTTCTCAACCTAAAAAACTGTTGAGAATACACGGTGTTTCAGTACTCTTATAAGAGGGACAAATGAGAGAGGTAGACGCAGAAATAAAAGAAAAAATAGAAATGGAACGTGAGAGCTTCAGAGAAAATAAACAGGTCTCACGGCGAATTTCGGGAATTTTCAACGCTGCAATAGAGCGAACACGCCTTTTTTGTTAACGTCAACTCTCTAATTTGTCCGGCTTAAAACAACGTGTAGAAAAGCAGAGAAAAAACATACAGAAACTAAATAGAAAATAGTTTGCGCAAAAATTCGGTTTCTCGGAACCGTACTCTAGCTCTTCCATATGAGACCAACAGGAAAACGTTGTGTTCCTTTGAAGTTGTTCAGTACAGTATCTATTTTTTCAAATACACGGTATTTCAAAACCTTCAGGAGGCTGCCAAACGAGAGGAAAATCTGATAATTTGAAAATTAGCGCTTGTGATCTACAAAAATTAAACTTGTGGGTCTTGAATTTCGTGTGCAAATAACACTATTATTAGAACTCACTTTCGGTAACTCTTTATCTCGAAAATTCAAAAATTAGTTGTGGAATATGCTGAGAATTTTCATGACATTGAAAAAGAGAAATCTCGTCGAAAAACAAAACTCGAAATTTCAGACCCGCAATTTTTACTCTCCGCCTTGAAAGCACCTTTGATCTTTTTCGTCTGTTCTCTCTTTTTTCGATGGCAGCCCTGAAATACCGTGAAATGTTGTTTTCTTCTCAAGAGCTTTAAAAGACACAGCTGTGTGTCCTTTTGTTTTATCGAAGTACGTCAGCGGTTGAGAAAATAGACAAGTTTTCAAGTTTCTGTACGTATTTACACTGATTTTTTCAAATTGTTCACATTTTGACATACTGAATATCTGGTCGGCCCATATCTCCCCTCTGCGAACTCAATATGATTTCAAAGCATCTTTTTCGAGATGAAACGAAATTGGTCAAGGTGTTTCAAATCTATAGATACTTACAATTTTTTGACAGTAAACCCAAAAAACGAGAACCGACCCCCGAACCAGTGAAAGAAGAATACGAAGACGACTTCGAAGATTATGAAGATGACTTCGAAGATGTTGAAGATGAAAACATTGGAACAGAAGTACAAAAAGAACATACGAAACTCGAGAACAAAGTATCTGAATATTTAGACAAGGAAGAAACAGAATATGAGAGCGACATTGCTAATAGATTATCAAGAAAGAAACAAGAATCAGTGAGATTTGAAGAAAAACAACAGACGGTCATAAATTCCACATTTTCAGCGGTGAATTAAAAGTTGGAAAAAATTAATAACTTTATGATTCAGATCAAAAACATTCCGTATACACATCACAATGAAGAAGAGAGAAAAAGTGTGGAAACGCGAGGGTTGGAGCGATTGCAGAAGCTTCGTGGTTTAATAAGTGAGTTCAAAAAACCCTCTGTGAAGTCAACGTGCTGCTACCACGCATTGATTGCACGCACTCGCGTGCAGACCACCCATTCGACGCTCTGCGTGCGCAGCAATTGCATGTTGACTTTTCTGAATGATAATAAATCAACTGTTTGATTACACTCGTACAGGCATTGAGATTAGCAAATCTACCGTATTCACTGATTTGTCAGCTAATATATTCGAATCGTATCAAACAACGTCATCCACTTTGTCTCATGCATTCACACAAACTGGACAAGATGCCAAGAACATTGAAGTTCAGACTGAAATGGAAGATATGGAGGACAAAGAAATACAATTTCCTCACATTGAGGAATTATTCAAGAAAATGAACATGAATCATGATAAGACTCCAGCCGATCGACAACGGTTCAGGAAGTTTTTCTTTGCCGCGACACAGGTTAGCATTAAAGACACTCTTTCACTCAGAAAGGGGTTTTCATGTTAATAAAAATCTTAATACTAAAAACTTAAACTTTTGATGTATGTGGTTCAAAAAACCAATAATGTTTGAAAAAAAACATTTTTTGGTGGGTTACTGTACCCGCACACAGACAAACAGTTTCGCACAAGCCGCTCTTCCAGTGGAGACTGATTTCAATAACAGTTTTCACTTTATTTGTTTGACCTCACAAAGTTCCCTTTCATACATCAGATGGGGACCAGACCTGTGGGAAGGAGGTCCTAATCTCGGGCAAAATAAATGGAGGGGACAACTAATTTTTGAATTTTTGATAAATTAAAAAAATTGACTTCGGCCATACTTGGAATAATTATGGACGAGAGCTCAAAGTTAAACCCTCTATCAAAAAAAAAAACCATCAAAGTGAACGATACAAGAAAAAAAAAGAATACTATATTGTAAAACTAACAAGAAAAAGACGGAGAATGAATGGATAAATGATTGAGCACAGGGAGGCACATTGGCTGTCGACTCCGCCCCTTTTTACAAGCGGTGTGGGTTGTAAAAAGGGGCGGAGTCGACAATTTATGTGCCTTTCTGTATGTTCAATCATTCATTCATTCTTCACTTTTCTCTCAGTTTTCTAATATAGCTGTTTTTTGTTCTGACTTTTTTTCTTCTTGCTCTCTCTCTCCCATTAGTCAAAAGTTATAAAAGTATGGTTTTCTTCATTACTTTTCTCTTCCTACTTTTTTTTATCGAAACCTAAAGGGATTTAGGGGTACTAACTCAAAATGATGTCTGGGCATCTATCTGATGTATGTTCCCTTTTCGATTTTTGAATTTCACACATCGAAAGTTGAAATCTTCAAAGTTGAGATTTTGATAAACACGAGAAATTTATTTCTGAGTGACAAGGTGTCTTTAAATGACCCGGCGACTCTTCTATAGTATTCGGTTATTTTGAAAGTATTCGCCATTTTAAGACATATGTGAGTGAAAAAAACAGTCTAAAACAACGTAGAGCAAAATTTACAGCACAAAAAAGAACACAAAATAAATCATAGAGTTGGATTAATCGCGCAAACGCGTTCTACTGCTTCATTAGGATTTGAAATTTTGATCCAACTTTTATTTTTATTGATTGTTCTTTTTTGTCGTCTAACTTTTGTTTCTCATGTGTTTGAACTGTGTTTTAACTCGGATATGTCTTAAAATGATGAATACTTTCAATTTAAACGAATACTCCCGATGAGTCGCCGAGTCATTTGAAATAGAAAAATACGACTTCAGATTTCTTTAGACCATTAGTGAGATTTTGATATCATCTGACAAGATCAGTGATGAGGAAGAAATGCGCGAAAAGTCGATATCAAAATTTTCGCGTGGATTCAACTCCTTTGCTCTAGGCGCAGTTGCTCAAAGTAATAAAAGTCATTTTTTGTTTTCTCAACAAAACATTCATTTTCAGGGAGTAAAGCTACATGCATACGTCCTGGAGAATCGGATAGCATTTTCATCGCATTTGAAATTTACGAATCACCTGCGCAAGATCTTTCTAACAAAAGTTTGATTGTAGAATTTTATCTGCATCGGAGAAGACCACCAAAAAGGTTGTCTGTTATAAACTTGCAAACAGGTGGAAAAAATTAAGTGAGAAATAAGATCCGGTTAAAAAAACACCCGTCCCTCAGTCGTCAGCCGCGAAGCATGTGTGCGACGTGACTCTCATTCCGAAAAAACAGAGAGAAGAGAAAAGACGACCGCTCGCAGACGCGTAGCGCGGAGGACGATTTTCATGTTGCGCCTTTTTTGCTTCACGTCTCTTGATTTCGATTTAATTTTTGCCACTTTTTTGAAAGCCTATAATAACAAGGGACCTATGATAGAACACAACTCATTAATGAGTTGTTTTCTGAAGAAACGCGCCTTTGAATTGCGGTCGTAGGTAAAAACTGTGATTAGGGACCCAGCTGATTTATTTTGAAGACCCACTGAAATTTCGCAAATCAAGGACCCTCTAAATAGCGCAGTTCGAGGACCGAAAGTTAACATGCAGCATAAGGATGGAAAGTAACAATAGATCAAAAACAAACTTTCATAAAAATATGTTCGAGTTAATCCAATTAAAGATTTGATGTCGTTCTCAACACCATTCGATTCAGCGCGTTTTTATGAGGGGTCCCAAATTTTAGGATCACAAAAATAAGTTTGAATACGGTTTTCGAACACTCAAACTTGGAAAAACAGGGCCCAGAAACACACACTGTTTCACACATTTGTGTGTGTTCTGGGCCCCGTTTTTCCCGACTTTGCGCGTTAGAAAACCGTACTCAAACTCAATTTTGAAACCTAAAAATTTGGGAACCCACATAAAAAACGCGCTGAATCGAATGATGTTGAGAACGACATAAAACTTTTAACTGGATTTTCTCCCTTTAAGGCTCTTCGTCGTCGAAAGTGTAGTTGTTGATATGATTCTCAGCTCAAATTCGAACACTCTTTACGTGGTTCTGGTTAGTTTGAGAGCATACTGATTGTGAAAAAACAGAGAACTTTCAGAGAGATGGAACATTATGCGCCTTTGATATATCAGCTTCAGATTCTTATTTTGACGACTTTCTTCCTTGGATTGGTAGGACATTGATTAAAAACATACCGTATTTCCGGTAGATTCTGAATCGGACCTTCTGAATCGGACCAGGTCCGATAAAATCGGACCCGAAAATGACCAAATCTGAATCGGACCGGAACATGAAAAATGTGTCTGAATCGGACCAGAGCGAAGAAATCGGACCCGGTCCGTTTTTTTCAAGACTTTTGCTGAATCGGACGACAAAATCGGACCCGGTCCGTTTTTTTTGTTGAAATTTCAGCTGAATCAGACTAAAATCGAAAAAAATATCAACCAAAAAAACGGACCTGGTCCGATTTTGTGGTCCGATTCAGAAAAGGTTTTGAAAAAAACGGACCGGGTCCGATTTCTTCGCTCTGGTCCGATTCAGACAAATTTTTTAGGTTTGGGTCCGATTCAGATTCGGTTATTTTTGGGTCCGATAAAATCGGACCTGGTCCGATTCAGAAGGTCCGATTCAGTAACTGCCGTGCCCTCACTAAACTTTCGAGTTTTGACGCAAGGATTTCGAGAAAACACTTTTTCGCCATTTAACAAAACATGGAAAAGTTCCAGCATGTTTCATGATTTAGAAAAACTCGCCGGAACTCATTAAAAAACACGAAATTCTCAATTATTATTCAAACAAAACCGAATAATTCAACATAGAACATTTTGAAACAAGGATGCTTCACGTTTTTTGTCAAAGTATGATTGAAAACTTCTCACCCTTTCAAAATTTGAGAATCCCAAAACGACATTGCACTCCGTCGCCCCTCATTTGATTCTTCATTTCTTGCCACAACCATTTCTGATGCCAGTCCAATCATCGGTTTATCAGTTGTAAAATCACAGTGAGTTAACATTAAATATTGCGCGCGAATTCGAGTTTAACTTGTTACCGATGAGACTGTAGTAGATTGGTGTCGCTTTCGCTTGAGAACAAGACCTTACGTCATAACAATGCGGCACATTTTTTAATTTGCACCAGATTAGCACTTTCCAACAGATAATATGTATGTGTGTTAGTGTACTTCAATAGCTAGATTATACAATGCAGCATTCTTCACAATATGCCAGAAAAATGATTTAAATAACAATCTGAATAGCGTTAGGTGGTTTTTTTTTCCAAATATTTATCAACAAGTGGAATAGTTTGCAAACATACCTTATGGGCTTATTCACAAGAAAAAAAATAATGTAAAAAAAACAATAAAAAACACGAACACACGTCGTTCTGTCTTGCAATAATTGAAATAGAGAGAGACGCCAAGAAAAATACATTCCGAGAGAACTACAACATTGTTCTCACATATGTGCTCTATTGTTCCACACAAACCTAATGTCGAAAAATGTCGAAAAACCCCCCTTTTTTCGAGGTTTCTCGACATTTTTCGACGTTTTTCGACATACTTTTACACACAAATGAGGTGAATAACCAATTTTTGTTTTTTATTGTTTTTTTACATTATTTTTTTTCTTGTGAATATGCCCATTAGAACGGAAACATTTCAACATTTGAGTGGGAGCTGAACCAGAAAAATAGCATGTGCATATTGAATAACACCGTCGGCAGAGTATGACTCCGAAGAGTATCTTTACCGGATCGCATAGTATCTCTGGAAAGTCAATGTGCGAACTCCACGCGTAGTGCGCGATTGCACGCTACCACGCTGCGGTCTAAGTCCTTGCAGAATAACGCCTGTAACTTGGGAGTAAGTCGTGAACAGGTTTATCGCCTGCAATTTAAGGTCAGTCTTTAAACTGCAGGCCTTGAAGGAGGAAAATCGAATTAAAAATTTGATGTCGTTCTCAACGCCATTCGATTCAGCACGTGGTTTTATTTGGGTTCCCAAATTTTTAGGGGTCACAATTGAGTTTGAGTACGCTTTTAGAACGCGCAAAGTCGGAAAAACGGGGCCCAGAACATACACAAACACACTGTTTCACACATTTGTGTGCGTTCTGGGCCCCGTTTTTCCTATTTTGCGCGTTTGAAAACCGTACTTAAACATGTTTTTGTGATCTTAAAATTTGGGAACAAACATTAAAAAAAGGCGCTGAATCGAATGGTGTTGAGCACGACATCAAATTTTTAATGCCGATTTCCCCCATTTAAATCGAACATGCTTTATTTTTTTATAGGACATAATTTGCAGGTGATATAGCAAAAAAAGTTATTGCCCATTGAAAACACTTGAAATCGCATTGAAAACGCGTAAAATCATACAATCTCCTTTTCTGTGGGTCCGTCGCTCGCTCACAATATAATGTGACTCACAAAACAGATTTGAATGGTAAAATCTCCTGAAATTTATTCTTAAGAGTTGGCGAAGAAGTGACAACAATCGATGCAACAGGAACTGTATCTTATTGGCAAGCAATTCGCGATAAAAATGAGATTAATATTCAACTCACTGCTGTGATTCGAGCACATCCTATTCTCAAAAGGTTTGTGAAAACACAAAGCACAAAAATGTGGTTTGCAGACATTCTTCGTCGTTTGCCGTTTCGGCGTTCTGTCATGTTGAAAACCCGGTTCGGTTCTTTTTCGGAACAGATACCGGAGTTTTATACAGTATGTACAAGTCCGATACTTCACAAGCGATGCCCAAGATTTATAAAACTGAGAAAGGTAACTATTCAATCAATCACACTTCTAGGACAATTGACTTTTTCTACAAGTCGTCCCAGAAGGAGCGAAGAAATACCATTCTAGAGACCATAATAAGAAACGCGTTTGGTAAGGTCATCTTTACAACTTTTGCCATACCTGGCTTTTTCATCACCGAAGTTTAGCGGCGACTCTCGCCGAAACAGTGGATTTCCAAATAGCATGTTTTGAAATTACCAACATAGTTCAGGAATCTGAGAATAGTTCTTAATGAAACAATTATTAAAAAATATTCTAGAAAAGTATGGCGAAATCACATGTTTGGCGTCGAACCCTGCTGAATCGACAGTTTTTCTCGTTGGATTTTCAAGTGGTTCAGTAGCAATATATCGAACGATGCAAACTTCGCCAGTGATTCAATTAATGAAACCAGATTCTGTTGCAACTAGAGTGATTCACGCGATGTGGAACTTCTCGTTAGTTCTGGTTTCGTGAGAAAAATCAAAACACTTTTTTCCAGTAATCCAGCCGCGTTTTATGTAATTCATGGAGACAAAACTATTGTGACGTGGGATTTGTCACACTCTGTTTCTTCGAGATGGGTGGACCAACGGCAGGTAAAATTTTTGTAGCTCGTTAAAAAATGCGACGCTATCTGGTATTTTTGTTTCTCTAGTAACATAAATTGAACAACACAAAAATTCAGCTTTTTCGAAGTCGAGTATGTGTTACATTTCAACGTTTTTCAGGGCAACTCTACAATTCTGTCATCTTGCACATGGAAATCGTTTTCTTCGTCAATGATATACATGGGCTTTTCCTTGGAAAACGGTGAAGCTGAAATTCATCTACTGGAAAATCCGAATCCAAAAAATAAAGGAGAATCGTTTATCGATGTTATAAACCGTGTCAAACATTTATAACCGTGTGATTTTTTTTCTATAATAAAAGGAAATAAACTTGATCGACTTTTCAGAAATTTTGAAATGTTTTTTGCTTTTATAGCTTTTTTTCTTATAAATGCAATATCTTCCTATGTTCCACATCAGCAGGAGTAAGAAGAACGACTACTAAAATTGAATTATTTTTATTTTTACAGAACAACTACTGTCAGCGATGAAGTTGTTTTTGAACCTATACCACAGCCAGACGCTTTTGAAGAATTCTCTAGAGCCCTTAATGAAATTTTCGAATGTTCGAAAATAGAAGGAAACGAGAGAAAAAAATGTTAACACCTAACCGTTATAATGTATCCATGATAAACAATTATTCAATCTATTTAATTTGAGACTTTTTTGTCATGTAATACTAATTTGAGGGTCTCCAACAGGGCTTGGTTGAAATTGAAATTTTCCTTTTCTCACGGTCTGCCAAAAATTACAAGAATCGCCATTGCACACTTTTGTGGCTACAGTACCCAAAATTTAATTAATTTCGGCGGTATTTCAAAATTTAAAATTTTTCAATAGTTTTGTTGATAATTTTGTATTTATAGCGTGGAGAGTTCATTCACAAATGATTCTCCATGAAAAATTTCACATAAATACTTTTGTAAAGCTATTTTTTTCTCGAAAAACAATCAAAAATAAAGAGAAAAAAGTGTGCGTCACTGTTGCACACACTTCCTCCGACTCTACTAGTGTGCGGTGTTGTTTTTGTACGCGATGAAAATTTTTCATTGTGTTTGTATTTTTGGGCAGCATTTTACGACCTGTTGACTTCATCATGCCACGCCACGTAGTCCTACCGACCAACACAGAATCAGAACCATTGTACGGGATCAAATCACAGCACCAAGCGCTCAGGGATTACTTTGGAGCTTTAGACAAATACAGTGACAAAATATGGAATCTATGGTACACGTTATAAATACATAAATTCATTACGCGACAAAGAGAATACTATAAGGCGAAATTCCACGGCGAAAATAATACCGATGGTAGGGACGGTAGTACTCGTTGTAGATCAGATGATGCCTCGTCACTCTTGGAACATTGGTATAATCACGGCACTCGTCCCCAGCAACGACGGCCCAACCCGATCGGTAATAATACGAACCAAACAAGGAACAACCATAGAACGGACCATCAACCATCTCGTACCGCTGGAAATCGGAAATCCGCCGGAGAAACCAACCGAGACACGCCCCACGCGTACAACACGCAATCCCAACCCAGCATACAAATACCTAGGAAATGACGAATTAACGGGCAACACAACACGTGTCACGTCACGACACAATTTAGTTGAACTTAACAAAGAGACATTACAGCTTAACAAGCACAAGTAAAATACCGCATTTTTTTTCTCGTCACGTGTACCACTTCATCAAGATACGAGACTGCCAACGCGGCAAAATATGCTAATTTCGAAAATATTTTTTGAAAAAAAAGAGGACGGGGTCCGATAAAACTGAACCTGGTCTGAATCGGTCGGTGACAACCTTCAGTTTTCGTAGCGTGTCCACTATAAATTTTTGACAAGAAAATGTAACTTCGGGAACATTCTCGACCAAGCCTAATGCCGATTGAACTTTGAACAATAAAGTTATCTCATGATTTGGAATTACGTGTCTCTAAAAACGTTGCTTCTTATCTTTAAACTTTTTCGAAACTTTTCAGAAAACATTTCCTGGTGGTCGAGTGATCCGATAATTTTCAAAACAACTTCATTTTCCCTGCTCCACCACCTTCTTTAATGAAGAAAAATTTTGGAAAGCTGGCGGATTTTGATTGTCACTCACTCACAATGATTGGCAGATGCACCCAAAAAATGCCAAGAAAAAAAAATGAAGAAGACTAACCGGATTTCCGGTTTCCTGCATGAAAAAGGACATCTCACCTTACTTCTACGAAATTTAATTTTTTTTTCTCGCGTAACGCACTGCGCAAAAATTCCCATAGGGAATGAGTTCCATCCAAATATACCCCCTTTTTTTCTTTTTTTTATTCTTCGTGAATTTCTGTTTTCAAAAGGTCCTTCAAAAATAGATTTGATTTCTCTGAATAAAATGGAGAAGAATAAAAAAAACTCAGAATCGAGCAGAACATTAATTGTCAGTTGTACATCTGATTTCATTTTCCCTTTTTTTCTTCTTAGTTGCAATTACAGAAAACTGTCTGTATCTACAACTTCTTTCATTCATTTAAATGATGATATGATTTTTTCAAAAGGTCATATGCTTATCTCAGATCTTGTTAATTTGTTTTCAAAACCCACACACACACAAATATATTATTTTTTATATACATAAATCCAATTTATTTCCCCAATATCCTCTCGCAATTTTGTGTTCTTACAAGAAGAAAAATAAATATGTATTTGGCTCTTTGTTGACTAAACATTTCTTTTTTTGTTTATACTAGGTTTTTTTCAGATGAGAAGAAGAAATTAAGAAAGAAAAATGACATCGACTACGGCTAAACTGTTGGGTAAGTCATTGATTAAATGTTATGTCCTCTTCGAAAATTATCGGTGATACGAAGAGAAAGGTGGGAGACTTGAAAAAAAAATACAAATTTTGATGAATCTGAATTTAGTTCACAAAAATCTAGGAAGAAATTCTCGCGTAAGCCAATTTACGATATCAGGTTTACCTCATAAAAATTGCCAATCTAGCCTGATCATCTATCGACCGTTCGTTCTGAAACAAACATCTAACCTGTTGAACTGTCATACCACATTTTTTCACGTGAAAATTTTAATTCAAATATTGTAAGAAAAAAATAAGTGAAAAATTTAAGGAATGACGTGATTAAAAAATAAGGATTAAAAATCGGACGTTTTCAAAAAAAAAACATATAGTCACTTGTTTCCATTGTAAGGACTTGTTTCTTACGATAGAAACAAGTCCTTACAATCACATTGCAAAAGCCGACAGATATGTATATGAACCACGACATACCGTTGTCAAAACATTTTTGAAAAGTACATAGTCTAATAGACCAAGGCTAGGATGAACAGGATTTTTTTGGATACTTTTGGAAACCTTCACCTCTCCCTATTCCCACCATTTGAACAACTACATAACACCTTATATTGGACCTACTCACCACCTATACTAGTATTGTTTCTGCCGTTTTACATTCCCATTGGTTCATGTTTGTTGTTTCCTCTGCACGCGTCAATAAAAAATGTTTCTGCCATTTGTGTTTAGCTGTTGTATGAGAAATAAAGAGGCGCTCAAACAACTAAACCAGAAGACAATACGGTCACGTGAAAATTACTGTTATTTAAAATTTAATTTTCAAAAATTTCTTGTGAGAAAAACATTATTTCACCTACAATTGTTCGGAGATGTCAGACGGAGCCATTTTTCCAACCCTAACAAAATAGATTTACCCAGGAGTGAGATTTGGGCTCCTTTGAGCCGACCAGAAGACCGCTGTGACTGGCCGGGACCTGTCCGGGATGTTTCCACAATTTTTTCTACAACAAAAAATATATTCGCGGTTCAGATAAACCTACGTTCAAAAGGCCTGGGTGGACTTTTTTTGACCGGCCGACACACAAAAAAGTCCAGCCTGTTGTTTTCGGGCCGGGCTCTCGGCCCTTATCTCATCCCTTGTTTTACCGCAAGTTTTTTTTTTCGGATCTCTCATTTTTCGCAAAATCAGACCGAAAAATTCATTTTCACGACCAACGGCTTGTGCAAACACTGTTTGTGGTTACAGCAACCCAACAATATTATTGTTTTGTTCTATTTTTTCTACTTTTTTTTGAACCACAAACATCGAAAGTTGAAGTGTTCAATATTAAGATTTTCAAGAACAAGAAAAAAAAATTTCTGAGTGACTAGGTGTTTCTATTTATCAAATTCTTTTAACTTTCATCTACTTATCCGCGCATCTACTGAATACGAAATTCGTTACTAATTTCAAAAGAAAATTTTTCTCCGCGAGCTGTTGTCTTCTTTTTTTGCCAAACAGCTCTTTGTTTTCTTAATCAGCATATTCGTCTTTTCTGCAGTTCTATAAAAAAACAAAACAAATGCCATTTTCTCTGTTTTCGCGTAGTATTTGATCCAATATTTCCGGAGCTGCTTTTGTTCTGTGCATTTTTTTATTTTTGTTAGGTGCTCTGAATGGCTTTGAGTCATAGTGACAATTTGAACAAACTTCCATCGAGAAACAATTAGTGATGCACTTTGGGAGTAAAGGTTTATCCAGATTAAATCCAAATCCCATGTGTTGTTTTTGTTTTTATTCCGGAAAATTGAAAAAAAAAAACAGAAAATCGGAACGGCGTCAATAAATTTTTATTGCCTCGTTCTGACAATATGTGTACTTTACTTATTCGTTTGGTCATTTTTTACTTAGGTTTCATTATAATTTTTTGTGACATTCGAGAAAACAAAACTTATATTTCTATGTGAAAACTCTTTAAAATCTGTCATTGAAAGAGCTGTCAGTTACAGAACTGAATCATATTACCTTAATACTTCCCTCGTATAAAAGCGCATCTCACATCGTCTAGAAAATGTCCGACTTTCACATTTTTGTTACAGAAAGAATATCAAAAATGATTAAATTTATAAATTTTATAGTGAGATCTGATAGTGTTTTAGTTCACGACACGAGAAAATTTTTATTTATAACGTGTGTTTTAGAAGTTCAAAAGACAAGAGCTGAAAAAAGAGAAACGAGGCCCACTTATGTGGGAAAAGAGAGAGCACACAATTTCAAAGTCCTTTGATTTCAACACTTACGCTAGAAATTTAGATAGCTCGATTGTAATTACTGAAATAATGTAACCTCAATCGAGAAGATGAAAAAAGTTGCAAAATATATGTATTATAACCACAGTACTCCTCCTTGGTGTTTTCGACAGTTCTATATTTACAATAACAAGAAAAATTGAAAAAGAAAAATCTCTCAACACACCCATCAATCTTCCCTACCTAATCTCCCTCCTTGGAGGGTCCAACCAAAAAAACTTCTCGTAAAAATCTTTTTTTTCTATGCATTTTTCCTTTTTCTTGTTGGTGAGTTTATTAGATTTTCGAGCACCAACACTCAACAACAAAAAGATACAAGATTTTTCATTCTTAAAATTGTCCTCGTTTTTCGTTATAAATACACAATAGAGAAAAATCTGAAAGCTTTTGTGACGAAAAAAAAAGAAGTCCGTATTTCCAGAAAATCTCCTGTCATATTATTGGTAGTAAAATGGGAAGAGCGAAAGAATAATTTTTTACTTCTTCTTCTTCTTCGCACACTCGTTTTTTTCCATTTTTGTTGTGTTTATATGTGTGTGCATCTCATTAAGAATCGGTCGTTTTTCTTTTTTTTTTGCTCCAGGCACCTTCTCCTTTTGCGTCTTCTAATTGCTACATACTACATCACATATTCCTTTTTCTTGTAGCCTTTTTCCAAATAAATTCGAATTTGTTTTCCGAAATTCTTTCGAATTGTCATTTAAATGTCTGTTTTCTTGGAATTCAGAATTTGAGGTCATCTAAATATGTAGTTTTAAAAAATTTGTCACTGCAGCCAATGTAAAATTGATCTTATCTCTAAATCTCTCATATCGATATGTTCTTTCATCTTTTTTTCGTAATTTATCATAAATAAGTACGTGCTTTAGTGGCAGTTTTACCGGGATTGTGCTCCAATTTTTTTGACAGTCCAATCACAACAATATTGACCTGTTTTCTTCACAAAAAACCGAGACCATCTGGGCTTCCCATGGGAATCCCTTTATTTGTTGGATTTTTCTAACCTGGGCATTTTAAGCCCACTTTCCCACTCAAATGTGGGAAGCCCCACCCTGCTCCGACAGTCCTGCTGGATTGGCACGCAATGTTTTGAGCAGTTCAGCGAACTCTGAAAAAAAAAGAAACTCAAAAACTTGGAAATAATTTCTTTTTCAAAAAAAAAAAACACGGGTTGACTTTTGAACATCTGTTTCTCAGAGCTGTAAATAGAAATTTTCAAAGTTTTGGGAACTTGTGGTCGTCCCAAAATGAGCCAAAGGTTACCCCCGCTCTGCGTATCTCACGTTTGTTGGTTTTCTCGCCCCTCTCTCCATCTCTGCGTCTCCTATTCACTTCTCACCAGTTTTTCAATGCTCAAATTTGGCGGAGCACCAAATGAAAAATAAATTCAGCACTCGTTTTTTTTTCTTCTTTCCGAATGTAATATATATTTTGGCTGTAATATGAAACTTTTTTTCGTTGAGGCGGTTGGTCGAGCAAGAAGCAAAAAGAATGCCATCCTCGCCACATTTCGAAATGTGCCGTTTTTTTCAGCCATTCCCAAAAGATTCATCTATTTCTTGTTTTTTTTTTGTCCGTTCAAAAAGCACCTGAAGTTTCAGATTTTTTGAAGATTCTATTATTTTTCGAGCAACGTTCCCTTCTTCAAAATGCGACCATTTTTTTTTGTTTACTTCTAAAATGGCGTCAACAAAGAATGACGAGGGAGGGAGGCAAGAAAAAGAAAACAAGTTGAATCGAATTATCATTGTCTCTTTCGTTTCTTTTTTTACGAGGCCTCGTAGGCCACGCCCACATTTTCTATCAGGCGTGAAAAAATTGGTTTTTTATTTATGCTTTTCACAATGAAATTTAAAATTGCACTTTTTATTTCGAAAATTCCATTCAACCAGCTGAATAATGTGTGCAAAATTTATGTGTTTTTATTTTTTTTTGATTGACCAATTTTTTCTATTCAGTTCTCGGAAAATCCATGGAAAATATTGTTTAATGAGATTTTGAATAAGAAATTGGTGGTGTCAGAAAGTTAGAGAAAGCCTAATCCGGCCCGAAAATTAACGACTGTTCGAAGCAGAGAAGAGAAAAGATAGAGAGAGAGGTAAAATATAAAACAGAGGAAAAAACGCACAAGGGAGGTCAAACTTGTGCCCATTTCAACTTTTCACGATATTTGACAAGGTTACTAAACCAAACCTCCTGCTCAAAAACGTATTGATAACTTTTTTCTTCGAGCCTGTGAGAAAAAATATAATCAAAAAAAGTTTAAAAAAATAAAATTTGTCCCTCGCAAAAAAGAAGAAATTTTGAATTTAAAAAAAACGTGAACTTTTTATTTTCGTCTGTAGAGATTACTCAGGAAGTGAAGAGCGGCGTTTGAGCGGACCGCTCAGCTTTAGCAGCCCGCTCAAACGCCGCTCAAGATTTTGGCGAAGCGCTCAGGTTCCGCTCAAATTTTGTGGTCGTCTTTCAAACTGAGCGCGTGTTGAGCGGACCGCGGTGAGTTGAGCGCAACGGTCTCTCCGCCCTCTCATGGAGAGATATAGCGCGCTGCCTAGCCAGTGTGGTGTCGGGCGCTGAGAAACTATATATGCCGCTGACTTTAAAATGAAACAAGTGTTATAAAGGAGCCATGTATGTTATCAAAAATACATGATGAACAAATTTTGAAGACAAAAAAAACAGGAATATCGCAGCGAGGGTTGAGCGGCCCGCGTGAAGGAGAATGAAAAATTTCATTTTCAAAATTTTCTACATAAATTTATGTTTGTCTCGACAGTTGAGCGAGACTTGAGCGGAGCGCTGAACTCGGATAGCGGAGGTTGAGCGGCGCGCTGAACTCGAATAGCTAAGGTTGAGCGGCGCGCTCAACAATTTGAGCGAGGTCGCCGCGCGCTCGTTGCGATGCCGCTCAAATTTTTCGTTCAGCGGTCCGCTCAAACGCCGCTCTTCACTTCCTGAGTATAGCAGTGATAAATCCACTGAAATTATGCACTTTTTTCAAACTGCTCAAGGAAAAAAGTTAAAAGCAGGACTTTGATCAGCGTGCCCGATTTAGTCAGGAAAATAAACTCGCCAAAAGTGGAAATGGAGACAAGATGAACCTCCCTTGTCAGGTTTGAAAATGTTTTCGCTGTTCATGATTATCTTTTTTTTTTGAATTCGAGACACATTCTCATATCAGTTTGATATAGTACGACTAACGTAAAAAAATTCTTTTATAAACGATTCAATTTTTCTCTCTAAAAAAAGTTTAATAAGTTCCTACAGAAACTTGAGATATTTGAATTCAAAACCTTACGTCCTTTGAAAAAAAAAATGATTTCTCATCCTTTCAAAAATCTTTCATTCTTACAGGTCTGTCAGCGTGTCGTGCGGCTGCATTGTCGACGACAATGCTGACGCGTCGAAAATCTTCGATCGATGGTGGCGGTGTCAAAGCGGAGCGTCGTCGTCGAGGCGAATCAATTGGCGGCGGCGGTGGAGGGGTCTTTACCGACATGATCAACATCGAACCGACAAGCATTATCACCAAATCGCAGGATTTGTTACACGAGCGAGCAGTTCGCGATTTGGTGCGAATCGCGTCGCTGATGTCGATGATATCAGTTTGTTTGCACACACCTGAAACGATTCGAATGTGGGAACCATTGAATTATGTGATTTTGGTGAATGATTTGTTGGTAACATTGATCTTTTCTGTTGAAGCAATCGTAACTATCAATACTCATGGACTAGTCGATGTGAGTAGCAGAAACACATTCGTTTGTATATGGGAATTATGCGGGGGTGTTGTTTGGGCTGTTTACGGATGCCCGCAGCCCGTCGTATGTTGGATCTGACTTTCCTTAGGAGGTTCAGAGTTCTGTTTAGTGATTGTAAACATTTTTAAACCTGTTCGATTCATTTTTATACAGCCCCAGCAAATTATCATTATTGGAAACGGGTCTAAAATGTTATCATTTCAGAATACCGGCTCCTATCTTCGCGACAGATGGTATCAATTCGAGTTCTTCTTATTAGTTATTCACATGGTTTCCTGTATTGTGCACATATGTGAACTCAGTGCTCCATCTCTCAATTTCATTTATCCCGAATGGCTCGGTGCTCTCCGATCTCCCAGACCCTTTGTATTTCTGCGATTTATCCGATCAATTGTTCAATTCAAACTTGAGAAGAATCGTATCAAACTGATCATGAAACGTTCTTCGCAACAAATCCAAAATGTCACCATTTTCTTCATGTTTTTCGTCTTTTCCTACGCTATTATGGGTGTCCAAATATTCGGACGACTCAATTATCATTGTGTCACTGCCAACACCGATCCGAACAATGTCACTATTGCAAATCTTGCTATTCCCGACACAATGTGTTCTCAAAAAGACGGCGGTGGTTATGAATGTCCTGGAGATATGGTCTGTATGCGTTTACAACTAAAACCACAAGAGGAAGGCTTCTACGGGCAGTTTAGCGATTTTGCCAGCTCTCTGTTCACAGTTTATTTGGCGGCTAGCCAAGAAGGATGGGCTTACGTGCTATATGACTGTTTAGACTCTTTCCCATCGTCAGTGGCATTTTTTTATTTTGTAACACTGATATTTTTTCTCGCCTGGCTGGTTAAAGTGAGTCGTTCGTTTTCAATTTACAGTTATATTATTTCACTTGTTCTCAGAACGTGTTTATTGCCGTTATCACTGAAACATTTGCTGAAATTCGTGTGCAGTTTGCTGGACAGACACGCGAAGTAGCAACAGAACGAGAGTACACTCAAAAATTGGAAAAAGATGAGGATGGTTGGAAATTAGTTGAAATTGACAAGTATAATCGCAATCATGCTAATAATTCACAGTTTTTGCATACGGTAAGGCCATTCCTGACATTTTTGCGCTTTTTAAAACTTTCTGGTTAGATACTGTATGATAGCATGCCCAAAACTCCAAAAATGAGATAACTTTTTAAGATAGTCACTTCTCTGGCTTTTCAAACCGTCATGCAACTTCTCATACTCTCCAATGCCATTTTCCATGCCACCTTTGTTTTCTATCACGATGAAAGTGATCAAATCAGAAAAGTCTGGTATTACTGGGTTGAAGTCGGTTTCACAATTCTATTCAACGCCGAGGTTGCCATCAAAATCTACTCATTCGGATGGAAGTCTTATATAGCTCGCGGGCAACACAAATTCGATTGTATTCTATGTTTAGGCAGTACACCGAATGCCATTTGGATTCTTTATGAGACTAACATTTTTACATATTTCCAAGTGTTTCGCATTGCTCGTCTCATCAAAGCGTCGCCAATGCTCGAAGATTTTGTCTACAAAATCTTTGGACCCGGTAAAAAGTTGGGAGGTCTGATTGTGTTCACATGCATTCTCTTAATCGTCTCATCGGCGATATCACTTCAACTATTTTGTTATGTTCCGAAATTGAACAAGTTTACCAACTTTGCCACCGCCTTCATGACCATGTTTCAAATCATTACCCAGGAAGGTTGGACAGATGTTGTTATTGAAATTCTTCGAACTTGTAATGAACAAGCGGTACCGTTTGTTGCCATCTATTTTGTAGGCTACCATTTGCTAGTAACATTGGTAAGCTTCTTCTAAAGATCTTTCTCAAAACAAACATTTCGTTTAGATTGTGCTCTCTCTTTTTGTCGCTGTAATTCTTGATAACTTGGAAATGGACGAAGAGTTGAAGAAAGTCAAACAACTCAAGGCTCGTGAACAAGACACAATTAAAACCACTCTTCCAATGCGTCTCCGCATCTTTAATCGCTTTCCAACAGCCCCAACTATGGTACGTCTGAAGAAAGTTTCATCAGAGTTCCCGTTGCCAAAAATTCGTGATTCGTTTACTCGTCAATTTGCCGATGAGTTTTTCGAAACTGTTGACGATCCAATGCAAGAGTACGGATGTCGTCAGAAATCGATGTTGTCAACAAAGAATACGCAGAAAGGTCCGTCGAAAGAATCGAAATTGACAACAACTATTCGACATACTGGACAATTGAGTAATCGATCAATACTGACCTATATGTTGACGTAAGTTATTTATATTTCCAAAATTGAAAAAAAAAAAACTCAATTCTGGAGATTTCACGTTGAGTACTCTACAAATGCGCGAGCTGTCGCAGCGCTTCTCGTCAGACTCAGGTGATAGATTTGGGCTTTCTTGGATCGGCCAGAAGCTCGCGCTGACCGGCCGAGCTTTTTACTGGAAGGCTAGAAAAAGGCCCGGCCGGAAACAAGACTCTAATAAATGCGGAAGAGTGTACATGGTTTCTACACAACTTTTTTTTCAAAAAAACTCTATTCCCGGCTCTGAGAAAGGCGTTTAAAAGTCGGGCCGGGCTTTTGTTGACCGACCGAAAAACAAAATATCCGGGCCCGTTTTTTTCGGACCGTACCTCAAAATCACACCACTGGTCAGACTGAGATCATTGCATTTCCAGGGAGTCTAACAAACATCGAGCTCTTTTCTCCGAATCAAATCAACATCTAGCCAGTCTGACACGAACTAACACAAACTCAAAACATCATAAAAGCGGAGCCCTCTCATCATCCAGTGCAACACGTCGTGGACTTGCCTCATTAAAAGGAGCGGAAGGGGGATTCAAAGAAAATGGTGATTTACGACCAGAGGATACTGCGCGAAAAGTGGAAAAGCATGGCGAAATTGACATCAAGGCTATTCAGATGAAACGAGCTCACGCTGAAATTACAAGGTGAAAAAAACTGAAATTATACTTGTGAATCTCATTTTTTTTTTTGAGGAATCGAATTGAAGAAGAGATGCGTGAGAATCACCCAATGTTCGATCGTCCTCTATTCCTGGTTGGCAGAGAATCTTCCCTACGACGAATGTGTCAACTCATCGCCCATTCTCGTCATTGTTACGATAGAGCAGATCAGCAACATCGAAAACATTCAACAAAATACAAACAGATTCAGTGAGTTTAGATGTGAAACCTCTAACATTTTCTTATTGATTCCAGTGATTTCTTGGCTATTATGACATATCTCGACTGGACAATGGTAATTGTTACAACGTTCTCTTGTTGCTCCATGTTATGGGAGAGTCCATGGCCAACAACTGGCGAGAATCTCATTTTCAACAATTTCTATTTACAGGTTTGTTCAATATTTTCGAATCAGTAGGGAAGTCTCTGCGTTTACAGATAAGCGAGTATCTTTTTGTGGTTGCCATGAGTTTCGAGTTGATTGTCAAGTGTATTGCAAATGGATTGTTCTTCACACCGAAAGCTCTGGTGACTGATGTTGGCGATGTGATGACTATTTTCATTTATTTGGTGAGTTAATAACTATGTATCGCCAGAATTAAATATTTCACTTGGTAGTACTGCCAAGTCGTGGAAAACCAAAATTTTCGGTCCCGGGGGGAAAGTGGGAGTTCCTGAATGGGACCGGGCCTCATTGAATGGGGTCCAAAATATATGCCGCTGAAAAGGGTCAAGTGGCTGCGGAAAGTTTTCTGAATGGGGTCCAAAAAAAGGGGCCGGGCCCCATTTTTGAACAGAATTTCCCTGAATGGGGTCCAAAAATAAGACACCAGAATCAAAAATTAGGCTGACCATGGTTTTTGACCAAATTCAGCCACTTTTGTTGGATTTGCCGGGAACTTCAGTTCTACGTTTTTTCCTAAACTTTTGTTTTTCGCCGTGTCTTTTCATTAAGACAAACTTATTTTCACAAGAAGTCAATGAAATCTTTGTTGTACACGGGTTTTTATGGCGTCCTTCAAAATAGACCCAGAGAAATCAGATTTTTGCAGTTCACGAACACGTTATTTTTTATCATTCAGTGATCACGTTTTTTGTAACGATACCACGAGAACAATGTAAAAAAAAAAACAACATGTAAAAAAATTTTGGACGCGACCCATATATTCAGTTCATTTTTCGAAAAATGACATTTTGAGATTTTTTCTGCCTCAAAAAAAGGAAAAACGTGGAGATCACACAAACGTGACCTTTCGAACTGCAAAATTCTCGTTTTTCTCTGTGTCTCTTTCGATTTGCAAGTGTCTTCATGGCTGGCAGGAAGTAGGACTAACTTAAATTTTGCAGACAAGTCTTCTATTTCTCGTATGGATGCCAACACACATCGAGATCAACAGTTGGGCACAACTTCTCATGATATGTCGCGCATTACGACCACTTCGCGTCTACGCACTAGTACCGCACATTCGTCGCGTCGTCGTCGAATTGTGTCGCGGTTTCCGCGAAATTCTTCTCGTCACCATTCTCCTTATCGTTCTCATGTTTATCTTTGCCAGTTTTGGTGTTCAACTAGTCGGTGGCAAACTTGCGACATGTAACGATCGCAACATAACAAGACGTGAAGATTGTCACGGTATCTTTGAAATCCAATTATTTGTCACCCGAATGGAAGTTCATGGAAAGAACGATGATATGCACCCGAGAATCTATGTTCCAAGAGTTTGGCGAAACCCCCGTAACTTCAATTTCGATCATATTGGTAATGCAATGCTGGCACTTTTTGAAACGCTATCCTATAAAGGTTGGAATGTTGTTCGTGATGTTCTTTTGAATCGACATGGTTCATGGGCAGTTTTATTCATTCATATCTACGTTTTCATTGGTTGTATGATTGGTCTAACTCTATTCGTCGGTGTTGTCGTTGCGAACTACACCGAAAACCGTGGAACCGCACTTCTCACTGTTGACCAACGTCGTTGGCACGATCTGAAGGCTCGTCTAAAAATGGCACAACCTCTTCACGTACCACCAAAACCTCCAGAAAGCGCCAAACTTCGATGTTATCTTTATGATTTGACAACAAGTAGATGGTTCAAACAACTTTTCGCAGCATTGGTGGTTATTAATTCGTTTACATTGGTTATTCCATGGAATGTGAATGAGGAAAATGACAGAAAGTTTTTCCTGATCTCACTCACTGTTATCTCGGCACTTTGTAACCTCTTATTTACAATTGAATGTCTTCTGAAAATGATTGCTTTTACCATTTCCGGATTTTGGCAATCTCGACGAAATCGAATTGATCTAATCATAACAATTTTGGGAATCAACTGGATTGTTTTTCATTTTCTATTCCAATGTAAGCTGCAGATCATTCAAATTACAAATATAATAATCATGTTACAGTACCCGCGAAAATGGGAGGAATCAGCGATTGGAAACGATTGACATATACATACGGATATCTGGTAGTTATTCTACGCTTTTTCACAATTGCCGGTCGAAAATCAACACTGAAGATGTTGATGTTGACAGTTGTGATGAGTATGGTTCGATCATCATTCATTATCGCTGCAATGTTTCTTCTCGTTCTTTTCTATGCCAACGCAGGTGTTGTTTTGTTCGGAATGGTCAAGTATGGTCAAGCGGTCGGAAAGTTAGTTTTTGTCAGAATTACAGAAGTTTTCGAGACTGAATAAGAAGACGAAAATTCTCACAATAAGTTCACAGAAATTTCACAAAAGTGTGATGAGTAATTTCTGTATCGTGTATGTACTCACTCAAAAATCATTGTTTCTCAATCAACACCGTTTTTTCCAGACACGTCAACTTCCGAAATGGGCGCGAAGCATTAGTTGTTCTATTCCGATCAGTAACTGGTGAAGATTGGAATGATATCATGCATGATTGTATGCGAGCTCCACCGTTTTGTAACTGGCATCCCGGTCTCAGCTACTGGCAAACTGATTGTGGTAACTATTTCGGAGCCATCGTCTACTTTTGCTCATTCTATCTTATCATCACGTACATTGTTCTCAACTTACTTGTCGGTTAGTGTTTCGCCTCGGAATCGAGGTTTGGGATTTTCTGAATCTAGTCGGATCAGATAAAATCGGATCCAAAACATGAGTTCCTGAATCGGTTTCAGACATCAGAAACAGTTCTCTGTATCGGACTCAATTCCAACAAGGGTACTTTTTTCATCCCCGATGTTATTGAGTTCGACCTGAATGTTATCATCATTGTTTCAGCTATCATTATGGAAAACTTCTCGTTATTTTATTCAAGCGAAGAAGACGCGATTCTATCTTATGTTGATATTCGAAACTTTCAACTTGTATGGAATATGGTTGACATTGAACAGAAACGATCGATTCCTGTTCGCCGTGTCAAATTTTTACTTCGATTACTTAAAGGGCGTCTCGAAGTAGATGAAGATGGATCGTTGTTCAAATGTATGTGCCACGAAATGGAAAGACTTCATAACGGTGATGACGTGTCGTTCCATGATGTTTTGAAGTAAGAAATTGAGGAATTCATTTCAAGGAAATTATTTTTTTTTACTACAGTATGCTCAGCTACCGAAGTGTGAACATTCACAAAAGTTTACAACTTGAAGAATTGCTACAAAGAGAAGAACTCGAATATATAATTGAAGAAGAAGTGGCCAAACATACGATTCGAACATGGCTTGAAAGATGTTTGAAAAATATCAAGGCTAAACAGAATAATGTGAGTTTTTTGAAAATAAGAGAAACAATGCCTAGGTTACAGAGTCTTGGAAAGGTAACATCGCTGGGATCAACATTCAATTTTGCGCATACACCTGAACTTTTGAACAAGGGAGTTTTGGTGAGTTTTTCAAAACTTCATTGAGTCTGTAACAATATTTACAGGTAACCGATCCATCTCCGGAAACCGACACAATTCTTATCGAAGAACCATCACTTAGTGGAAGTACAAATAGTAACAAGAAAAAGCAGCAGCAGCAACAACAACAACATCAAAAGACACAACGAGTGAACAGTTTGGTCAGCGGTGACAACACAATACCAATTGATGCTGTCAAAAAATCAGTAAAACGTCCTGATAAGATCAAAGAGCGTCGTGGTACACTTCGACAAATGCAAATGGGAACTTATGACGAGTTGGAAGAAGTTGAAGAAGACGATGACAACGAGTTTGATATTCGACGACCATCTTTCGATTACACTTCGTCCAATTCTCATATCAATGATGAGGCTAATAACAAGTTGTATGTTTCAAACGAGAAGCAATTTGAGGATGTCAAAACGTGGTGGACAATGTTTGACTAATCGGGAAACCGTGCGTTGATTTCAGCAATGAATCGGAAATCAGCGCATGGTTTTCGAAATGAGAACAACGAGTTCAAAAATTACGTGTTTTTTAGAACTGTAGATAAATAAAAATGTAATTTGAAACCAATGGCTCTTGTTTTTTATTTATACGACTTCAATTTTTAAACAATAACAAGGTGCCTTATAAATACACTGATTCCTCACAACAACAAAACTCATCAACGATGATTTCTAAACCTCTTATTATTTTTGTAACTGTCGCAAGCGTCGCTTTTGCAATGGATCGTGATCTATTTCCAAGTGCTCGCGAAAAATTCGGTAGAGATTTTGACGAATTGAAAAGGGCAGGAAAGCCGACAGACAACCTTTGTTGGGGATACTTTGACGGACATGATGGATATGGATTCTATCGTTCGCCGAACGGAGATAACGCAACAGCCCAGGCTTTGAAGAAGGCCTATGGTAAGTCAAGGCCGACCCGATGTCTGACTGAATCGAGTCCAGAATGAAAAACGAGAATTCAGAGTCTGATTTTGAAAGCCCTATAGGTTGGAAGAAATTCATGTTTTCTAGTTTCCTACTGTAGAGATTTTCAAAATGTATTGTGATCTGGAAACGAATGAAAACGAAATTTTGATAACTGAGAATACTGTCAGAAGAGAATTTTGAGAACGTAAAGTTTCTTCATCTTTCAGAAATAATCTATCATCCAAGTTGGCCAACCAGTGAGATTCACGAGAAACTCAAACAATGGAAGAAGACACAATCAACTGAAATTGTCGCGCAACTCAAAAAACAAAAAAACCAACTTCTCGACGACCACAAGAACCTTCTTGCCAAAGTCTACGATATTATTCACGCTCTGCCGAACGCTTTCGAAAAAGTGGTTGCCTCGTTGAACAGGAAATCTTTGACACCGCGCACTTCACTTCACGAAGCATATGCTTATCTGCAGAAGCTCGATAAGAATGTGGCACAGAGTTTGTTGCACATTTTCGACGTTATCGGTTGTCCACTTCCAGCAGATAAAAAACCATAATTTTATAATTCTTTATTTTGTGTCCAACAGTTTTCCCTAGACAAATAAACTTATGAGCATGAAGAGGAGGTTGATGAGGAAGATGAAGAGGACAAAGAAATAACATCGGCTTTTTTACCGCATGCGTAACCGCGGATAGATTGATAAGCGGATTCTTGAATTGATACTGCGCAAGATGCATCGTCGAATGATCCCGGATAACGAACATCTCCACTAGGCAACGTGCCAGCGTAAATGTACATTGTCATGCATGTTTGAACATACTTCAGGAAATCGGGTTGAGAACCTGCCCAATATTCACCAGCTGTACCAACTGTGAAATCATCTGTCCAATAATAGGCAGAAGCCTGTAAAAACCCAAACAGTTCCACATAGTCTTCCGCCCTTAAAGGTGGACTGCGAGATAATTGAGTGTTTCGTCTATAATATAGTTTGTGTGCCCCTGAAAAATGATGCGAAAACCAAAAAAACGCAAAAAATTTGATACAGTGCCAGGAAAAAAACAAACACAAGCAATTCCGCCTTTCCGTCTTCACGACCATGTGCGCTCTATCGGACCATTATAAATTCAAAAAAGTACACACATTTTCGAAGAATTTCACTACACTATAAATGATGCAACATTGCACACCGTCTTTCTCAGATATATCGCAGTCCACCTTTAAATCGTTTTTTTTTCGCGCAGGAGCCAAAAAAATTCAAAAATCAAATCGTGAAAGACTCTGAAACTTTCATTCCTACAGCTTTCGATCATAAAGGCTTTACGTGAGTTTTTACTTCAACAAGAAGACAGTCATTTTTTTTTAAAACAACACATGATATTTTGCCCCATGAGACCTCTCAAACTCACACCACTGCATCCTGACAACGAAGTGTAGTCAACGATAGTGCATTCTGGTTTTCGTTTCATTCCAATCCATATAACTCCAAGTGTCACATTGTATTTATCTTCGATTTGATCAAGAGCTTGATCTGTATTATTGATCAATTATTACAAAATTGTTGAATAACCATAACTGACCAAAAACAAAATATCGTTCAGCGGCTGTTTCGAAACTTGTAAGCACCGCTCCCCGTTTGCTGCAACGTAACTCGGCGGTACTCTCATTCACCACTCCCGAATATGTCTGAAACGTGATTCAATACTTATTTTGTATTTGGATGAAACCATCTTACCCGAATACACCAAGCACCCATTGTTCGATTGAATAGTTTCCATCCATACGGACATGCGTCAACATAACCCGGTGTGCTGCTCATTTGATAATCAAGATCGTCAAGACTATCAGTATCCGATGAAGACGACGAACATGTCGATGTTGAATTGCACGAACAACCTGCACATGAAAACTATTCTCAAAAACTCGTAAATCAAAAAATAACCAAAAATATTTCCATTTAAGAACATCGCGGGTCACGGAACACAATTTTCACGTGTCACAAAACTCACAGTCTTGATAGGAAAATGACACGAGAAGAAATAGAGGAACGATAATATATTTCAGCATATTGCGAGTTCTCTAGACGGAAAGAACGTTGCCTTTTATAAAGTTTCTGCGGTATGCAAATTTCTTTACATGCAAAATAATTATGGGAACATAGGTTATGTATGCAATGAAAAAACTGTACGAATATATTGGTCAATTATTCAGTGCACGAGAAAAATCTAACGGTTTCGAACACAGCTAACTTGAAAGGCTTTGCTATGTACATAAGTCCGTCCCCCGGGACTTTTGGAACTGATCCAAAAAACATTCTGCTCATTTTGAGGTGTTTTGGCGGAAAACCAGTCTGAAACAACGTATGGCAAAAGCTAAAGTACAAAAAAAAACAAAATATAAAACGTAGAGTCGGACCAAACGTTCGAATCCTAGTGAAGCAGATATATCTTCGAAGAGCGTGTTTGTATGTTTGTGCAAACGCGCTCTACTGCTTCATCAGGTTTTGAACGTTTGATTCAACTCTATGTTTTATTTTTTGCTTTTTTGATGGGGTCCAACTTCTACTGCTTGTGTTATTGAGGTGAGATGATATGAGCTAGACATCAAGGTTGTTCTACAAGTGATAAAACTCGAACCTTCAAATTCTCGTTTTGAACACAGAAGAACTAGAAAAGTTACCGAACTGCCTGGCCTTTTCGGCCCGTCAAAAAAAAAAGAACAGGTCTGTTGCTCTGTCCGCCACCTGGGAATTTTAAGTTTCCCAGAAGTTGGAAAGGAAGCCTAGTTTGAAAAAAAATTGGTTTTCTTCACTAAATAAGACCTTTTCTCATGTTCCCCCATGGCTTCTTGGTGAAAAATTGATTTCTCCTGTTAGTTTTCTCAACTTTTAATACCACTTTTCCTAGGCCGGCCCCAGAACCAAAGCCTTGATTCCAAGAAGAAGGCACAGTTCCGTGATATGCTGCTGCAGTTTATTTTTTTTTGTGTGTTTATGTAATGCATGTAATGTTTTCATTCCAACCCAAAAATATATATCGTTCCGTGAGTATCTTACTCTTCTTCTTTCGAATCAATTCTTTTTCCACAATTCCTGGAAATTGATAAATGTATATATTTTTATGATAAAAACACCAACTCACAAGGTAACTTCTTCTGGCATGAAATTTCCAGTAATCGAGGCAGCTTTGACCATTGTTCCTTCATCCACCATTCTCGACCAAGTCCATTTATGTTTTCCATTAAAATAGATTTCATAGCGATCTTTCATGATAGTAATTTTTGCTTCGTTTTTCGCATTCTCTTTGAGAACATTCTCATCAAGGAAGAACTCACGATAATAACCGTTCTACAAATAACTTTTGAATAGTACAAACTAATGTAAGAGTATTGTAACTCACGTCCAATGTATTAGAACCCAACTTAGTGTTATGATAATTCTGCGATGGAATAATATAAAGAGAACGATTCTGATTGAAATTCGATATAACTCCAAGTCCACGATAGATGGCGATGTTCACATCTTGTTTCATATCATAAACTCTACCCACAAATGTTATTTCACCTTCTATGACCTCTTCATCAAATGCATACCACAAATCATCGCTTGTTTTTGTGTTTTTATTCTGTTGAACAAATTTCGATTCTCTACCAAAATAAAGAACGACTTACCAATCCACATTTTAGTGAAAGAATATTGTCACAAAAACAACTGGAAAAAATAATCGCGAAAAGAATCGTGTACTTAATCATTGTTTCATATCAATATTCGCTTCACTACTCTGCTTATATAACACTTTTAATTACAATTTGAATGACCCGTTAAAATTTTATTATTATGTCATTTTTAAATTTATGATTTTTTACAACAAATGATCGAGTCGATACAAATTTTCGAAAAAGCAGAGAAACAATCAGATGCTGTTGCATAATATTTGAAGTTGAGAAATTTACGTCTGCGTTTTTTCTCCGGGGTTTGTTGAAGGAGTTGATCCATTTCAAAATCGAACTGTGGAGGAATGTCTGCAAAATTAAATTGAACAAAAATCGGAACGTGACCGAGTTTAGGAAAACATTTCATTTTCAAAAAAGAATTCCAAAATTTGTGAAGAACATTTGAAAAATGAGTCTGAATCGGGAAGAATGAAGAATGAATTTTAAGATTCTTACTCAAAATAAATCGGACCACTAATCGGACCGAACGTGATAATGATATACTAAACGTGACCTTTCGAACTGTAAAAATTTCTCGTTTTTCTGGGTGTCTTTCCCGGTGGACAAACTTCTTGAAGGGTAGGCCGTGCTGTAGACTAATGGGGTCCGGTCCGCTATTTTCTGATTCCCTTGCATCCATGTTTTGAACAATCAGACCTTTTTAATGGGAGGCTGCACAATATTCAGAGAACACGGTGTGCAAAAGTGCGTCACGGTTGCAGATCATTTCTCAGAATGTCTTGAACTATTTTTTAAACGAAACTTAAAAATATCATGCAACCTCCTTTTAAACAAAAAAAAGGATTCAGGCCGGTCCAAAACTGGTCATCGAAATCGTACAAACTCACAGTTTCTTCGCTCTCTCAAGCATTCACACTTTTCACACAAATCCTCTGGTAACTTCCAATCTTTCTCAATTTTCTCAAATTCGTGAAGCGTCGTACATCCATTCAACAACAACCATTCGGTTATCTGCAAAATTTTCATAATCATGTGAGTACTGAAAAAAATAACTAAATTACCTTTGATCGAATATATTCGTCATCAAACTTTCTTGAAGTTTCAATGTCAGTTGAGAGATTTTCAGCTATTTCTAACAACTCGAATGATTTGAGCTCAAATATCGTCGGCATTTTTTTGTCTGTGTCGAATGAATAAAATATGATTGTTTGCACTATAGATAAAAATGATTATTATTTGTAAAAATGTCAAAAGTCGAGCGCGCAAAATTACGGAAAAATGTAAATAAATGATATCACCTCATCGCGCAGCCAGTTTTTCTTATTGTGTTGGATAAGTAGTTGAGGTCTATTACTAGTACAGTTTTTGTTTGTCTCATTGTTTGACTAGTATCATCCCACACAGTTTGAAATGTTCAGTTGTTTCATATAGATGTTCTTTGCGACCAAAGATTAGCACGGACATGTATTAATAAATCATTTATTCACCGTCTATTTGAAAGGCATTATTCGAGAGTTTGAAGAGAGAAAAAAAAAGGCAAATTGGGTATTTTTTGGCAAAGTGAGCATATAAAGGCACCGAAAATAACTCGGCGAAGATTTCAGATACGCGTATGATCATCAGAATATATAAATAAAGATAGTGAAAAAAAAACATATGAGACACGTAATTAGGTACAAAGAAAATTCAAGAAGAAGTGAAATCAAGGTCTAGTTACAGTAGAAGATGAAGTTTTGGTGGTGACATATTCATTGCGACTTCGTTCAATTTGTCCGTTTTCGATCGGATCAACAGTGTAGTTTCGTGAGACTAGATGACGAATGTCGCCAATTTCGTGTTCTTCTGTTGTTGAGCTAGCAGCATCGGATTCTTGATATTCTTCGATTTCACGATTTGATGATGATTCGAGATTTTGATGTTGTTGATGATGATGATGTTGAAGATGATGAGCAGAAGATGTTGCAGCGGCTGCTCCGCGAGCTTTTCCAATCGAGAATTCGGCAATACTTTCGCCACGTTCTCTGAAAAATATTATTTAGAGTATGTATCTGTCACATTGATTATCATACATACTCTTGATTTCAAGAGTACACACTCCTATTTAGTTATACTTTTTTTGCAAAATTTCACAAATACATGATAATGTTTTTTGACTTACTTCTCATCAAAAAGCTGGTTAGAGTAACCGGCAGCATATCCGTTATGATTCACAATTGAACTTGTTGATACTCCCTCTTTCCCGTAATATGAGGAATCATCCGCATACGAAGTATGATTGTTGGTTGTCATTGTTGTTGTTCCATACGCATGCTCATCGGGTTCAACAAGTCTCTCCGACGTTGTGATGATTGTGTTACCAGTGGCATCAGTAGTCGTTGTTGTCTTGATCTCTTTTGTCGTCACATCGGTTGTCACTCTTCGTTCCACTTCCTCTCGGATAGTGTAATCCGAACTTGCTTCACTGAAACTATCAGCTTCGGTGCCAGCGCCAGCAAGATGTGCTCTCGGAATTCGCATCGCTCCTCGATCATCACTAGATTCTTCTAAATACTGTTCCATTCTTGCCACATCATGAGATCGTTCCATTGTTCCAACTCCTTTCAGTTTGGCTCTTGGAATTCCAATATCTGGGTAATATTCATTGGAGAAGTCCGCGCCACTTTCGCTCGAACTCGATCCACCTTCCAACGTTGACCATGGCCAAGCACCACGTCCATACCTTAACCCAGCTGCACCTGCAGCCGCTCGTCCTTTGAAGCAATGACATTTTGTGCAGAAGTAGAGAAGGCAGCAGAGTGTCAATAGCAAGAAGAGTAACGCGAGAAGAATCAACAGAACCAGCGAGGCGTTGCTCGGAGCAACTTGACACTGCGCACCACTCCAACCATCGGTGCAAACACATGTAATGTTGTTGGTCGCCGAATTGTGAACACAGTCACCATGGGCATTGCAAAGATCACAAAGAAGTGCTCCGCAAACACGACCAGGTTCATCGGGATTTCCATCAATGTATCCATCGGGACATCGACACGTGTATCCAACAGCGCGATCAATGCAATGAGCAACACCAGAACAGTTGTTCAAACCGAGTGCACATTCATCGACATCTCGAACATGCATACACAACGTATCATCAGTCATTCCTAACATTGTTCGTTTTTCAGATTTGCGAATATCCATGAATCCGGCATCGCATCGACATTCAGCTTGTTGCTCCATATTCTTGCACGTTGTATTGGTCGGACAGAAATTGACATCACTACAGTAATCAAGAACACACATTGATCCGGGGATTGCATCGGATGGCGATGCGTCGTAGAACGATGGCAGACATTCACACTTGTAGAGGTGCTCCAAATCAACGCATCGCGCATTTTCGCTACACTGATTATCCTCTTTTCGTTCGCATTCGTTGAAACCGTTGACAGGCAAACATGTTCTTCCAGGTAGAAGTGGGTTCATGTCTCGATAACCGGCCGCGCATTCGCATTTATAATTGTATTTCGATGTTTCGATACATTTACCATGCGCATCACAATCGTTTTTGAAGCACGGTTTGAATGGATCTGGCTGAACAGGATTGAGATAGAGATCCGATTCGCCGACTTCGTTGTTATTCTCTTTTGTGATGTACTTGACCAATTGATAATAAGCATCGGACGGAATACGAACCATTCCTAGAAACTTTTTTGATTATGAGAAAAATTATCAAACTAACCTTTTCTGAAATGAACTGTAGTGTTGAACAAAAGTCCTGAATCATAAGAAGAATTCAAAAGAACCGGGTTAACAATATCATTGACTTCAGAAGTGACAAAAGCATTTCTCAACTCGGTGTGTGGATAGCATCCTTCGATTCCTTTCTCGATTCGGTTCGCATAGCTCTGTAAAATTTGACTTAGATCTTCTTTTACTGTAGTGTTTACTAATCGACACAGTTGACTTTTTGTTGACAAAATGTTTTTTCCTTTACCTTGTAAATTTGTGTTTGTGGGTTGTCCAACGACTCCGAGTACAAAATCGGTCTCTCCTTATCTCTAACCACCCACAATGGAACATTCCAACTTTCAACAACTCGACATTCTGCATCAATGTTAGCTCGTTTCATTCCATCGGGACATCCACAAATTTGTCCAGCCAGACAAATTTCTCCCAGTTTTTCGCGACACCTTCTACCTCCA
Organism: Caenorhabditis sp. 8 KK-2011; assembly: GCA_963572245.1. Lineage (NCBI taxonomy): Eukaryota > Metazoa > Nematoda > Chromadorea > Rhabditida > Rhabditidae > Caenorhabditis > Caenorhabditis sp. 8 KK-2011. Next base: position 6,150,362 of record OY751548.1, read on the forward strand.
CACTCTCCCCATTCTTCTTGCTGTTTGCAAGGGTTGAGTAGTTCGTTGTCAGTTGCGACTCGAAGTGATCCACCGCCAATCGCACCGTTCGTACGATCAAGCGATGATTGCATTTGTTTCCACAATTCACATTCATCAATCGGTAGAGTGTTCTTATTTTTTGTTGTTTGGATTTCATATTTGAACAAGAGTCCTTGATCCCATGAGCTGTTCACAGTCTTCGGATGAGTGATATAATCGACTTTTGTGTTAACATATCTTGGCGCCAAAGAAGTACCTCCGAATGTTGTAGCCATGTTGCGTTGGAATAGTTCAACAATTTCAACGTACGATGGATTCTTGTTGCTTCCATATTCACTGGAATACATGAGTGGTCGTCGATCTCGCGAGACGACTCGAACTTGAAGCGGTGTCTCGTCAACCGGCTGACATCTTCCATTACTAGCTGATCTACCCTCACCGGGTTTGCATCCACAATACTCGCCGCCGATGCAAACCTCTCCTCTGGCCACAACGCAACGATCGCGTCCGCACAAAAGTCCGTCTTCTTCAACTCGTTGTGGCGGTTTGATGTCGACTCGTTGAATTGGTTGCTCTTGCTGAAATTCGATGCAAACACGTCCGGCTTCTTGTTGATTCGGCGATTGATCGTAGAATCCGTGGCGACAGACACAAGTATATCCGTAATCCAAGTCGCGACAATCTGCGTTTTTGTCGCAATTGTTGAGGTTGGGATTGAGGCATTCGTTGAGTCGACAAATTCGACCTGGATGCGCGGTTGGTCCTTCATCTTTGTACGGTGCTCGACAAGCGCATTCGTATCCGCCAGCAGTGTCGGTACAGATTGCGTTCTTGTCGCAGTCATTGAGATTCGACGATTCACATTCGTTGATCACTATAAATAATACGATTAGATTGGTCGATTCTGTGTTGAAAACTTACTAAATGAACAACGTCTTCCTGGATTTGATGGTTCATCATCATGATATCCTTGGCGACATCGACATTCATATCCATTCTCACGATCGAAACAATCAGCAAATGCTGAGCAACTGTTCAATGACGGATTGGCACACTCATTCACTTGCGCAGTACAAATTCTTCCAGGTTTTGTTTGCGGATTTGGTGACTGATCTTTCATGGTGACCGGACATCGACACGTGTAACCATCTGGCAAATCTTGGCACATTGCCGACGCATGACAATCATTCAACGATCGATCTAAACATTCGTTGATCATTCGACGACAAACACGTCCAGGTCGTCTCAACGAATCCGGCGATTGATCAATGTATCCGTCGCGACATTTACATGTGTATTTTTCGGGTCCGTTGACTTCGCTGCAAATCGCAGCCGGATGACAATCGTTTTGCGACGCGTCGAGACAAATCGGTTCAGTTTGTACACACAGTCTTCCTGGTCTGGTTCGCACGTCGGGACTCTTGTCAACGTAACCTGCGAGACATTCGCAAGTGTATTCTTGTGGTCCGGTGGCGCGACATGTTCCGGCCGGATGGCAATCGTTCCGTTCGGGATGTTGACAAGGATGAATTGGTGGTGGAGTTGGAGGTGGTGGTTGTTCACAGACACGTCCGCGACTCGATGGATCCGGTGAGCGATCAAGGTAGCCACGTTTGCATTCGCAGCGATAACCAGTTGGCTCGTCGTAGCAAATGGCGTTACGCGAACAAGTATTGTAGCGAGGATCGCGACAAGCGTTGTCTATAAAAAGTTAGGGAATCTCAAAAAAATGAAAAATGTAAACTCACTCCTAACACAGACTCGTCCCTTTTGTCCATTTGGCGAATGATCAACATAACCTTGAATACAGGTACACTGATATTTCATACCGCCAAGTGGTTCGCAAACTGCAGCCGAAGAGCAATCGTGATTCGATGGACAAACTTCTGGTGCCGAACAGACACGTCCCGGTTGTCCTGCCAAGTTTGGCGATCGATCAACATATCCATCCTTGCATTCGCAAGTATAACCTTCTTCCAAATCGCGACAATCCGCTTGAGCGCTGCATGTGTGACGACCTTCACGACATTCGTCAACGAGTCGCACACAAACACGACCTGATCGCGACAACTTGTTTGGACTCCGATCAATGTAACCAGCCGGGCATTCGCAAGTGAACGACTGTTCATTGTCGCGACATGTCGCCGACGGGTCGCAATCGTGTTGTCCGGTACTGCACTCGTCGATGAATTGCAAGCAGACGCGTCCAGGAAACGAGGCACTCGGAGAAATATCTTTCGAATTTGGTGGGCATTGACATTCGTACGAATCGGTAGTGTCGCGACACTGCGCGTTTTTGTCGCAATCATTGAGTTTGGGGTTGGCACATTCGTTGACAAGTTGACGACAAGCACGACCTTTCAACGATGGTGAGACGTCGATGAAACCGGGATTGCATTCGCAGCGATAGCCTTCTGTTTCATCGTGACATTGTGCGTTGCGATCGCAAGTGTTGAGCGATGGGCGAGCACATTCATTGACTAATTGTTTACAAATTCGACCAGGACGTCCGTTGTTTGATTGATCCATGAATCCTTGATTGCATCTACATTCATAACCTTCTTCGAGATCGACACATCGCGCATTCTGACTACAATCATTGAGATGTGGGAACTCGCATTCATTGACCACTGAAAAATTGAGAAGTTGGATCAGAATGCAGATCAATCAACTCACTTTGTTTGCACATTCTACCAGGTCTACTTCCAATATCTCTGTATCCATTTCGACAGCGACACGTGTATCCATTAAGTTGATCAACACATTCAGCAGAAGTGTGACAATCATTCAACTGAGCAAACAGGCATTCATTGATGACCGAACATGCGCCAGACGCATCTCTTTGATAGTTCACAGGACACGAACATTTCGGCTCGCCACCAACCAATCGGCAAACTTCATTCAACGCCATCTTACACTGATTGATTCCATCGAGTTGACATTCTGGTGGTGGTGGAGTGGGTCGCGGTTGACATTGTCGCCCGGGTAGTGTGGAACGATGCGGTGACACGTCGAGATAACCGTCGCGACATTGACAGGTGTAACCGTGCGCAAGATCTTGACACAGTGCATCGCGATGACAATCGTGTTTGCCAGTACGACATTCGTCGACAAGTGCCGGGCGGCACACGCGACCAGGGCGATGAGCAACATCAGGCGAATCGTCGACAAAATCATCGCGACATTTGCAGGTGAACGAGTCGGGTGTGTCAATGCAATCCGAGTTTGGCGAACAGTCATGACGATTTGAAGTGCATTCATTGATACCTGAAACTTGGAGAGGAGGGTTGAAGGGATCTGCGTTTTCAAAATGACAACTTACGTCTCAAACATCTTCTTCCTGGTCGATTGACAGTATCTGGCGACAAATCAATATGACTCTCTGGACATGCGCAAATATAACTATCTTCAGTATCAGTACAAAGAGCCTCTCGCGAACAATCATTCTGTCCGGTGATACATTCATTGATCAATCGTTTACATTTTCTTCCAGGTCGATTGACACGATCATATGACACATCCAGATAGTTCATCGCACATCGACAATTGTAGGCATCCGGCGTGTCTTCGCAAATTCCACCATCTCGCGCACAATCATCAATTCCCAACGTGCATTCGTTTTGCAACGGTTTACACAATCTTCCCGGTTTGATGCGAATGTTCGGAGAGATGTCCAAGAATCCTTGACGACATCGACACATGTATCCGTCATCAGTGTCGGTACAAATTGCGCGATCCGGCGAATCGCAGTCGTTCAGTGTCGGATTGTCGCATTCGGGTATGACAGGGATACAGAGACGTCCCGGCAGGATGGAGGCCGATGGTGATTTGTCTTTGAAACCGGGCGGGCATGAACAAGAGTAATCGTTGTCGCCAATTTGAATGCAGCGAGCATTACGATCGCAATCGTTTTTCCCAATAGAGCACTTGTCGTTTTGTTGAACTGGAAAATTGATTTCTTTCTAAAAACTAATGTTCCCACAACCCACTCACCTTTCTGACAAACTCTTCCCGGATTTCTGAACTCGTCCATATCCGTGAATCCAGGTTTACAAATACACGAATACCCTTCAACCGTATCGATACAGTGCGCGTCTCGCGAACAAGTGTTCAATCTCGGCGACAAACATTCGTTGACCAACTCTTTACAAATTTCACCGGAGAACGATTGTGGGTTGGGCGAGTAGTCGACGTATCCCGGTTTGCAGCGACAAATGTAGCCCGATTCGGTGTCGGTGCAAAGTGCGTTTGGCGAACACTTGTTGCTGCCATCCAGACATTCGTTTTGTTGAGCGACACAAAGACGACCAGGTCGAGCGATCGGATTCGGCGAATGATCGATGAATCCGGTCGGACAGACGCACAGATATCCTTCGTCAGTGTCGATGCATCGTGCCGATCGATCACAGTCGTGTTCTCCAGTCATACATTCGTTCTTGAGACAAATTTCTGTGATCGGGTGTCGTTTTTCGTTCCGAGCACATTGGCAAGTATAAAGATTTCCATTCGGCAGACATTGTTCTCGTTTTCGAATATTACACGAGTTCGGATCCGCCGGATTACACGATCCCGGATAGGTGCATTGTCCGGAACGAGTTCTTTCGAAACCCGGCAAACATTGACAATACCAATGGGCACCACCGTTGACACAATGCTCGTTTGTCGAGCAAGACAATCCACCGTTATGACAGTCTCCATCATGTTGTGGTTCGATGCGAATTTCTTTAACCGATACACAGAATCCACTTCGATAGTCACGATTGTAACCATCCGGACAAGCACAACGATAGTTTGAGTACGGTGTGATTTGACATTCTTCCGGGAAAACGCAAGAAGTGATGAGTTGAGGGTTACAAAGATCACCACCACAAACCCGAGTCAACGGATGACGAGTGAATCCAGCAGGACATGTGCATCGAGGTCTGAAAAAGCGGATATCATTTTGATATTTGTACACTTTAAGAAAAAAGACAAACCTTCCATTATCCGAAATACACCGCTCATTGAGAGTTCGATCACAACCGGTCTGAGTTCTTGGGTTGCATTCTCCTTCAGGCGATGTTTCCTGTCTTGATGGTGATGGACATGCTGCCTTCTGAATCATCGATCTCAAACGAGTATCCAAATCTTTGAACTTGTCCACATAGAACCATCTGCTCGGCGAACCGGCAATCGATTCCAACTCGCTGGCGAGAACATGATCAGTCACACCAATTGCGAATGTGTTGATCGACAATTTGCGGGCAGCAACAGCCGGTGCAGTTACGTTATCTTGCGATCGTCCGTCGGTAAGAATGATGGCGACGCGAGCAATGTCAGTTTGTCGCGGTCGAGCACCTCGTCGCTCGCTGAACCCTTCTTGTACCATGTGTTGAATCGCAGCGCCGGTTCGAGTAAGACCGGTCAGGTATTGAGTTTCGGAAATTCCGCGAAGAAGCGATGCCTTGTCACCGTATTGATCCAAATCAAACTCGTGTCGAATCTGATCGGAATACTGAATGAGCCCGACTCTTGTCTTATCTCTTCCAATCTCGAATAGTTCGACAAACTCTCTGACAAATCGCAATACTTCGTTCTTGAAAACATAAGATCCAATCGAACCCGACCCATCGATCAAAAACACTAGATCGGTTTTCTGTTTCGGACACGTTGTTTGAACTGTGCAAACACGACCAGGTGGCAAGTTCGCATTTGACGAAACATCGATGAAACCAGCGTAGCATTGACAGAGATAACCGTCGGGTGAATCAATACAATCCGCGTTTTCGTCGCAAGTGTTCAAGGATTTATCAGAACATTCGTTGGCGGCACTTGTGCATCTGCGACCAGGTCGTTGGCCGTGTCGACTCGACACATCGATAAAGCCTTCTAGACATTGACAAGCGTATCCATCGGTCGCGTCGATACAACGAGCGTTTGGCGAACATTCATTGTCAGCTGTCGCGCATTCGTTGATTACTATAATATGAAAAACAATCATTCTATTTCTGAAGTCATTCAATTTGTTCTTCACTCACATTCTTTGCATTTTCTACCCGGTCGCCCATTCAAATCATCCGAAACATCGATGAATCCAGGTCGACACTGACAAGTATATTCATCGAATCGATTCAAACAAACAGCATTGCGATCACACTCATTCTTTTTCGAACACGCTGAATAGAGTCGACAACTTCCATCGGTGAAGCGGAACGCATTGTCAGCACATTCGCAGGTATAGTGTCCGCGAGCTATGCGATCGATGCACATCTCGTTTGTCGCGCAATGCGATTGTTTTGGATCGCAAGAGTCGGTCGAGAACGACGACGACGACGACGATTCGCGCTGTTGACTCGATGCCAGAACTTTCTCGATGGGTTTGGTGCAGATTCGTCCTGGATAGTGGGTTGAGTTCGGTGACGTGTCAACGTATCCTGGTCGACAATTGCACAGATATCCCTCTTTGGCGTCTTCGCAAATCGCATTTTGCGAACAATCGTTGAGATTGCGACTCGAACATTCATTGACTGCTTCGATACAACGACGACCTGGCAAGCGATTGAACGCCGCCGAAACATCGGCGAATCCTGGACGACATTGACATGTGTAACTGTCATCTGTGTCGACGCATATCGCATTTTCCGAGCAATCCACGTTGTACTTTTCTCTGGAAAGATATTAGGGATAGTAAAAATGTTTGATTTTCAACTCACTTGTTGCTGCACTCATTGATTCTAGCGCGACAAATTCTTCCAGGTTGACTTGTCGGCGAAATGTCCGCATATCCGCTACGACATTGACACGTGTATCCTTCCGCCAAGTCGATACATTCCGCATTTTTGCCGCACGTATTGAGGCGAGCGTGCTGACATTCGTTGATGACAACACAACGCCCGTCGGGTAGACGAGAGTATCCGCCGGCGCATCGACATTTGTACGTGTTGTTGACGAATAGACATACTTCACGTTTTCGCTGATCGCAACTCATCGGATCGCTGACGTCGCACTCTGGTGGATCGGGCACGAACGATTTGACGCACGTTTTCCCGGGATTTTTGAATGTGTCGGGACTCTCGTCGCGATACCCGTCAAGACAACGACACGTGAATCCGTCGGCCGTATCAATGCAACTCGCATTCGGTGAACAATCGTCGCGTCGTTCTGCGCATTCGTTGACAACTGCGCGACACACGCGACCAGCCGGTTTGCCGTGTTGTCGCGACACATCAACGTATCCGCTGACGCATTGACACATCGGACCGATAGGTGTTTCGCGGCATTCGGCCTCGACTGCACAATCAATGTTCGAGCACATGTCGGCTTTTTTGCACGTACGACCTGGACTGCGAAGTGGATCGGTTGACGCGTCGCGCCATCCATTGCGACATTTACACGTGTATCCATCAGCGGTGTCGAGACAATCGGCACGTGGATCACAGGTGTGACGGCCGAGAGCACATTCGTCGACAGCTGAAAATTCAACTTTTTTTTTTGAGAATAATTGTTCAATTTCTAAACTTGGCCCGGGCCGAATAGTTCGTCAGCTCGATTTTTTCAATTTTCAAATTTGTAAATGTTCATTTTAGGCGAAACAAATCCCAGAATTCAAAATAAGTGATCGAATTGGGCCCGGAAGTTATGAACCTATTCCAAATTCCGGAAAATCAGGTTCAGGGTATGTTAAGATGTTATCACTCTAGAAGAATTCGATTTGGTCCGAATATTTCGAACTTCTGAAAATACGGTGTCTGACTTTTTTAACACAATATTAATGCGATGTGCAACGTAGAAAAAATGCAAAAAAAATTGCAAACAAAACTGTGCAACGTAACCTTATTTTTTCATTCGAATTTTTTTTCACGTTTTTTCAATAAAAATGTTGCAATTTTTTGGAAAAATTAAGGTCACGTTGCACAGTTTTTTTTTGTTGCAAAATTCTTGATTTTTTCCACGGCAACTCCACCGTTCCCTCAAAAACAGTCTGTTTCTCTGAAGTTAGCAATCTCCTCCTAACCGAAAATTGTTTTTTTTTATTTAGCGGTGTCCCTTTAAAGTTTCACTTTTCTCTCGTTCCTCAAACAACATGCGCAAGCGCGAGAAAAAAAAACCCTATAACAACAATACTACTAATACTATTAATATTATATATATATTATGAAGAATTGATGTGTTTCAAGGTGAATTGGCATGGAACACACAACATATTCCTCTTTTTCGTCTTCTTCTTTTCCACCTAAATTCATGGCATCTCGAAATAGAAAAAGTTTTGAGGTCGTCGATGAACAAAAAACATGCATGTTGACCAAAAATAAATTTTCTGGTGCCAATTAAACACCAATAAATCCATCAAACGGTGACACGTCAATTTCGATGGTAATAGAAAGAATTTGCATATTTGTCAGATCCCTGTTTTTTGTGAAGAATACAAGGTCGTGCACTTTCTAGACTTATCATTCGATTCTATTCCATTTTCCGCCTCTTTTCCATATCAGTTCGGCCTTGACCGACTTTGACAACAAAAAAAAAGAAGTGCCCTAATGTTGAAGATGATGTTTTTTTTTTTGCTTTTGCGTTGATTAGAAGCGAAAATTGGAACGGGTAAAAAACTTGATTTTCTCGATTCGTTGTCGGATCTATTAGTCAGCCAGCAGTAGGCATGCAGACAGGCAGCTGATAGATTGATGGGATTAGTACAAGCGGAAAAAACACAACAAAAAGTGTACAGTTTTTCTTGTTGTTTGGGATAATTAATAGCATCTGGTTCGGATAATTGAGAACTATTTGTTATGAAACAACAACAAAAAACATATTGTTTTTGAAATTTTTTTCGAAACCATATCATTGTGTTTTTTTCGAGATAAACTAGAAAATCAAACTCTTGCCCTAATTTTCAGAAAAATTTCGGACTGGGCCCGGACTTGCACATTGTGTTTTTTAAAGCTATAGTTTTTGTGAATAAATATATTGTGAAAATGAGAAATTCGATATGAAAGGTCACGTACATTTTTTAACCTACCATGCAAAACAATTATTTTTTTGAAATTTCAAATACAAAAAAAACTTGAAAACGACAAATACCGAATAAAGACCATAACACGGGTTAGGTCATTCAAAATATGACTGAGACAGACACAGAAAAATGCCGGGCCTGGTCCGTCGAATTGGTAGATTAAACCAAAAAGAAGAAACAGTATTTTCCACCGTATACATTCAAAACGTAAACTACCCACCTCGAACACATTTTCTGCCAGGAAATCGTTTGGCATCCGGCGACACATCGCTGAATCCATTAGGACATTTGCATTGAAAATAGCCGGGTTGTTCGCTAAAACATTCGGCTAATGGATCGCAATCGTGAAGGGAATAGTCTTGGCATGGATTAGCTCCTGAAACTCAACATTTTTTGCGTTTTCTCTTTTCATTTTTTTTCAGTTCTCAGACACATGCTTTGTTAGTGGAACCTGTACACAAATAACACCTAATTATCTGTATTTTCAACAAAAACAACTTTCCTTTTTTTTTTGAAATTTTCTCGAGTACACAACCATTACCCATACAAAAAGATCCTTTTTGGAAATCAACACAAAAATCAGGTCAAAAACGATTTGTTGTTTTTTTTTCTTTCCTTCTCCTACTTCTCTTGTCGCTTTATACCACTACTTATTCCCTTTTTCTCTTCTAAAGAAATACGAGAAGAAAAAAAGAGTCATTGAGCGATTTTGTAATCGAAGTGGTAATAAAACAAGTCTTGACATAGTGGTCAAAATGCGGAAAAAAATCCGCATCCCCTTTGACAGGGTCTCTTGAAATCGATTCACCTATGTACAGATGTAGACATTATTATTATTACTATTATGAAAATAAGTGAAAAGTCCAATTATAACGACCAGTTAAGGCACTATTTACAGGTGAAGTCAGGTGGAATTTGACGATTTGCACTCATATACATATGTACATACATTTATTATTTTTTGACAGCTAACGACTTGGTTAAGAAATTTATGTTAGTGGAGACAAATTATAAGCGGAAAAGATTAAGAGACACAGAGAAGTCAGAGTGTGCATAGACAGTTGAAAATGAGAGACGAGAAGAGAAATGAGCAGCAAGATACGCAGAGATATCAGTGTTCAGAAAGATTGCGTTCTTCGAGAGACGCAGGATGTTGAGTAAAAAAATATGAGAGTCACAGGCTTGCGGGAAGAAAGAACAACAAATTGGATGAAAGTAAGAACAAGAATTTAAAAATATATAAACACGTTAAAATTGGCGTGACCTCGTACCAAAATGTTAAGTATCACTTTGAGAAATACGAAAACGTGAATTTTCTACATAAAAAATGAAGACGCAGAGCTCAGAAGAGACACAGAGAAACCAGAAATAGTTTGAGAGAGACGCAGAGAAAATAGACAAAAATACGAAGAGACGCGGAGAAACGAGACGAATAACACCATGAGACATAGACAGACAGTCAGACAGACACACACAAACCCCGCCCACATTTCCCGCAGCTCACCAATCAAAATTCTCCCACCACCATAGTTATAACAACTCAAATCTGTTTTAAAAATTGGTTATAAAAAATGAAAGAAAAGAGGTTTTGAAAATGAAAAAAAACTAACCCAACGCCAAATTCCATCCCAATAATAATAGGAGGATGACGCCATTCAGGCGGCGCATTTTTCAAATGCCAACAACTTCAAAATTTTCGTGTGATCCTCGAAAAATGCAAAAAAAAAAAATAATAATAACAATAAAGTGAGGTGTGCGCGAAGAAGTAGGCGATGATGAAAAGACAAGCGCCTTGTTGAAAAACACACAGTGAAAAAAAAGTGGGCGGGGTTAGTCAGAAAGTTGAAAAGATGATGATGATGATGATGGGCGGTGGCCGACGGCCAGCCGGGGCTTCTTGAGAATTTGTCTATTCAGAGGTTTTTTTAGCGCGGCGCGATGCGAACAGTTAACTGGCTAATCTGGTTCGATTCACAAAACAAGACAATCAAACATCAATGCATTTTTTCTTCTTTCTTTTTTTTCGTGATTTGATGGTGATGGGTACTGTAGACGGTCAATTTTATGACAATGGGAACGTGGAAAGATCTCAGTATCAAGTTATCAAGAAATCGGCTGAACTGATAAAGAAAAGAGAAAAGTACAGTAATCCTAGAGTACATTTATAAATATTTCAGTTCAACTTCCTAAAAAAAACAATATTCATGGAACTATTCGTGACAATAAAAAAAAAATAAATAAAAATTGAATTAAAAATTAAATTTGCCAATGCGCGCCATTTAATAAAATTTCATTTTTTTTTCTCAAAAAAAGTTGAAAAAAAATGATGATTTGTTCGAGTTGTGGCAAGACCAACCCGGGCAAATCTATGCGCCTTTAAGATTTGCATTGGATTTTTCTAGAAAAAATTAAGTTTTATTCAATGGCGCGCATTGGCAAATTTAATTTTTAATTCATTTTTTTTTTGATTGTCACGAAAAGGTCCATCATACAAAGTTTTCGGAGAAGAAACAAATTAATTTCAGGTCAACTCAATTTTCAGTGTATGTCACGAAAAAATCCAGCGTCAAGTAAAGAATCCGGCTGACTCGCAGAAGTTTGCGTGTAACTATCCGGGCCCATTTTTTCAGACCGACAAACCAGATTACATTAGTAGTTCAACAAACAGATCAGTGAAACAGAACATTCACAAAAGAGAAACAATTCTCCAACCCTCATTTCCGAAAGAAAGATGAACCAACTGACTTTTGTGAACTCGCTGACAATTTTGTCCGGGAGTGATAGGTGACATATCAACATATCCCGGCAGACATGCACAAACTCGATTCTTGCTCGCCGTTTCGATGCATTGCGAAAAAGTCGAATTGCAGCCAACACACTCGATCGAAGCTGAAACAAAACGATTGTTCATTTCACTTTTCATAATTGTTCCGTTCTTTTCTGTCACATATTTATGTATCACCGCTTTTTCTCGAGATAATAATCGTTTTCTACGAATCCGGCAAAAGATACTCATCTTTGAAATTGAAAGCAGCTATTGTAAAAAGAAAAAATAGGAGGAGAAGAAGAAGAAGTAGATGTACAAAAATCACGAGGGATTAGGCATCGGATAATCCCGCCAATGGTGCAAGACGGCAACCAAAAAAAGTACTATTCATAAATCTAAACTGGTTGGGATAACCCACAGAATCACAGAGAATGTTTTGCGTAATATCTACGGGAAATTAGTCAAATTTTCAGAAGATCAAAATGACTTTCAGCCACAAAAAAGTACTAAAATAGGAATCCCTCATTTATTTCACTCACCATCAACACACTTTCGTCCAGGTAAATTTGCATCCAAACTAATATCATTGAACCCGAAAGGACATCGACAAGAGAAACCGAGAGCTAAATCGGTGCACACAGCATTCTTGTCACAGTTGTGCTCATTTGTCACACATTCATTGACCGCTGCAAAGAGAAATTTCGAAATGAGGTTTGAAATTTACAAATTCACCGAAAAAATAGGGTTATCTATAGATCGACGTGAAAAATATTAACAGATTTTGAAATGAGATGTTCACAAGTTTTTCTTCGACGGATTTTTTTATTTTTTTTTGAAAAAAAAACTAGCAGACTCTTGATGAGCCCGAAAATGGATTCTTGCTACAACCCAAAAAATACATGAAATTCATGGTTTCTATTTTTGCCGGATGAGTTTGTTGAATTGTACCTTTGACACATTTTCTACCGGCTCTTCTCGCCTCTTCTGACACATCCACATATCCATCTTGACATCGACACGAATAGCCAACAGGTTTGTCGAAACATTTCGCATTTGGTGAACAATCATTCTTTGCCGCATGAGCACATTCATTTATTACTGTAATTTTTGCAAAATGTACTGTAGTTTCGGGTTACGGTGTGTTTCTTACATTTCAAACAATTTCTACCAGGTTTCGATTGTGGTTGAGGTGATGTGTCAAGATAACCTTCTCGACATAGACATTCGTATCCAATGACTGAGTCGACGCAGATTGCTCCTTCTTTTGCGCAAGTATGTGTTCCTTCGGTACACTCATTGCGAAGTTCTGAAAAATGAAAATACAATTGTCTTTCAATTTTGGAGTGGTGCTACTGTAGAACCTATGCGTCTACATTTTTTGAACCAGAACCAGAGACAGGAAACCGGATGCGGTCTGTTGTTTTTTTCAATATTCTTGCTGATTCGGGCCACAAAATCGAGCCCGAAGATATTTTCTTCAAACGGGCCGGGTCTTTGAAAACAATCTGGTTTGATATCTACGAAAACATTTTGACGAAATAGATATTTTTTGATGAAACTTATCAATTTTTTGTCTAACTTGGATTTCCATTTTGTATTCAACAAAAATTTGGAGCAAAAGTTTTGGTAAGTTTTGTGCCCAAAATCTGAAGAAAATGAAGTGGCGAAAATCGAAGCTACAAATAAACCAGATAGTTTTCTCCTTATGTGCCTTCTGAAAGCACTTCATATCCAGACTTATCTTATTTCTGCCAATATCGAACGGGGTCTTTCGAGAAATGTTCCGGAATTCTTCAAATTTTCAAAGTACACACATCGACCCTTTTGTAATGCGACTATCCAGAACCATTTATCCACGCGGAGAAAAGATCAGTCCCCCATGAATAGTCCCATAACTCTCAAGTAGTCCCTTTTGACCGTTTAGCCCCTTTCGATATTTGTCTCTTACTACTTTATTGAAAAACCGAACCTCGACACTCTCCATCCATGAAAACAGTATTCATACGACAAGAACATCGGAATTTCGAATCGGCCTGAAGTTGACACTCTTGTAAAGATCCTCGACAACTCGAATTCGATGTCGGGTCACACTGATGTTCGTCTCTTTGAAATTTGAACGAGACCGGTGGTTGACCAGTTCCATATGTATCGATCGTCTCATCACTGATCTCTTCTTTTTCTTCTTCTTCTTGAAACATGAATGGCACTTTTTCGGCACCTTCGCCGTCAAGAAACCCATCTGGTGTTGTGCCAGATAATGAGATGGCAGTCCGTGCGGTCGGCGAGCGGCGAATTTCGACGCCCGGTTTGTGACGTCGCGCGAGTTGAAGTTCGCGTAGAGTTCCGAATTTGAATGTCGCATAGTCGGCACTACAGTTGTTGACTGCGTTTTTCATGTAGCGAGAGAGAAGTTCGACCGGAATACATTTGGTCGAACCGATCGGACGAATTGTTCCCAGTTTGCAAACACACCTCCAAGAACCACCGATTACCTAGAATAAACAATTATGTGGAGCCAGATTTGGGGTTTTTTCAAGGCCCCAAGTTATTACCGGATCAACGAAATACAGTAATCAGATTACTGTAGTTATCGCGGAAAAAAAATGATCTATGTTGAGAAAATGAGAAAACATGAATCCTGTTGTTGTAAAAAATTGGTTTGTTTGTGAAAAGTCTGAAGGGTACTGTAGTTTTGAAAAAAAGTATTTGTGATGATAATTCTAATTTCAAGTGTCTAGTAGGGGTAATATAAAGCTGTTGAGAAAACAAAAATGTAACTAATTTCCATTCAAAACTGACTAAATATCTAATTGTTTTTGTGCTTCACAGCCAAGTGAGTTCAAACAAAACAAAACATAGAATCCTGAACAGTTGTGTTTTGTAATGATTTGACACATTACTTACAATACAAATCTGTCCGAGTTCGGCTCGACATGGATTTTCCATCGCACACAACTGTACGGTCCCGATTGATAGCGAATTTGCGGCGCCATTTCGCATCTTTTCACCATTCGCGCAAACACCTGAAATTGGCCATGACAATGCAAATAGAATCAATGATTCACGGACCTGTTTTTTTCGAAGAAGAAGAAGAAGAAGACGATAACGAGGAGGCGTTCGCAAACAGTTCGTCGGAACCATCTGCGCAATCCCAGATACCATCTGAAATAGCGTTGCGACCAACGCAACGAACCGCACCGCATGGACATGAGAACTGAGAAGCTGTACATTCTGAAAACACACACCAAAAATATAGTCGGATAAAAAACTAAACTGGACAAAGACTCAATTCAGTATGTTTTTGAAACGATGCGATTCAGAAAAATGCAGTTTTCAGTTTTCAATTTACGAGAATTGCAAAAATCCCATATTTTTCATGAAATCAAACACACTCCAGGTTTTCGGGCTGAACCCCCTAATCAAAGCCATGTTAATAATTTTTCGCCGATTTAGTGATAAAAAATAAGACCCGAAAAAGTTATCCCTTGAAAAAATATTAAACGTTTGATATTAAAAACGTGACCTCCCTATTTTTTCCTGTAGAGATTTCAGTGGTTATCTGAAATTATGAAGAATTCTCAGGTACTGAAAAAAAAGTAAGCAGGGCGTTGATCAGCATGCTCAATTTAGTCCTTATCAAAAAGCTCGTCAAATCTTGAATGGGGGGCAATATTATTTTTGAAAATCTAACTCTCTAATTTTTGATCCCAGTTTTTATAACTGAAAAAAAGGTTCACCTTCATCAGATCCATCATCACAATCATCATGTCCGTTTTGAAACAATTTTCGTGGTATACATTTCGACCCATCCGCACATTGAAATTGATCTTGTGCGCAAGCTGAAAATCACAATATTTTGGTATCGCGCATGGTCCTACAGTAATCCTTACGTTCATCTGATCGATCTTTACAATCAGCAATTCCGTCCAAATACTTTGCCGGTTCTATACATTGACTTCGATCTTTGCAAACATAAAAATGCGATGGACATCCTAAATTTGAAATAAATATTAAGTAATATAGCGAATTTATCCGGGTTACTGTACCTTCATCAAATCCCGAATAACAATCTATTTTTCCATCATTCAACTGTTTTTGTGAGATACATCGAGGTGAACCAAATTGGCAATCAAACTGCCATGGCATACAAGCTACAAAAAATATTTAACCATTTCTGAACACACAACTTTTTTGTTTTTACATAAAAGTTTGGTACTTTATCGGATAATGCATCTCTTGTCCGGCCCCAGATTTTTCGGCGGAAACAAAACTCTTGTCCCAACGTTCCTGGCTTTTTGTCTTCGTCCTTTTTTGCATGTATTATTTTTGTGTTTGTATAGAAAAAACGTAAGTTGAATGAAAACCTTCTGAAGTGGGCCGCCCTTGTATAATATACCTCACCCTAATATATACTTGTAATGTAATTAAATACAAATAGACAAAAAAAAAGAGAGAGAGAGAGAGAGTCATGCTGCGATTGCGCAATTTTGACAGTGACAATGAACAAATATAATAAACTGAGTTGATCCATTTTGTGTGGTGAGAGAAAGGGTGTCAATTTGGGTCCGGGAGGTGGTAATTAACAATTAACATAGTTAATCGTAGCAATTTCTCCTCAATTCATTGGCGCCTAGTGAGCCAATCTGTCTCTAGAGGTGGATTCTCGGGCCAGGACCGATTTATTGTCTCTGACCCAATTCAGACACTTTTCTATGTGTGGGTCTGATTCAGAAAGTTTCCGAGTCCGATATAATTGACCATGAAAGTATTTTCTAAAAAAAAAAAATGTGTGAACCATTTCTACACTCTGGTTCTATCATAAAAAGTATGAATTTTATATGAACGCTCCTAATTTTATGGTCTGATAGAGGCTTGTTTCTGGCCTCATTTTTTCTGGACTTCAACAAAAACTTCAGTCAGAGCCTGGTCCAAAACTGTCCACATCTCACTTCGGATTTTGGGCCAACCTCCGAAGTTGGTCTTACATGGAGAAGACTAATCGGAAATGCGTTTTTTTGAAAAAAGACGTGATTTTTATCCAAAACATGGAGTTGACTAAGAATTTTTCAAAACAAAAAAAGAATGGTTCAGTCAGTGTTGAAAAATGAAAATCTATTCTAATTTTTGTCAGACTATTGTGCGAAAGTAAAGCCCTCCAATATTTCGACCCTCAAATGTATACAACTTGAATATCGGCATGCCCAACAAAACACCTGTACGACAAACAACGTATGATTATACCAAAAAAAAACATTGTATAGCAGAAAGCAAAAAACAGTCTATGCCATTCAAAATCCGCCCGCAATTATTCCATTTGTTATTATTATTATTGTTGTTGTCGTTTTTTTTTTCTTTTGCCTGCGCAATGAATTGCTAGGTCTTCTGTAACAAATTTCGCCAAACTAAATGGCCCAAATTTTTGTTTTTTTTTCTACATAAATTCAACATTTGTTGCTGTCCTTCATACCTATTCACCTTAAAGGTCATATACCACAAACCATAACTTAATTACCGTTTCGATCCGAATTCGGACAGGAAACAAACTCGGTCTCCGGTTGAAAAAAAAAGAGACAATAATTAGGAGGAAAGAAAGATTGAACCCCAATTAACCTGTTACATTTCGAAACGATTCTCAAGGTTGAAATAACGGAGACGCAGAGAAAAACGTGGAAAAGCTTGACTTTATTTTTAAATTTTCATTTTCATTTATCAAAAAAAAAGAAAATACCGAAATGATCAAAATCCACTTGACCGTTTTTGTCAACCGGATTTTCCCACCTCTGTTTTTTATTTGGTTCCAAATTAATTGTATCTTCCTCTTTTTTATGATGATGGATAATAATTAGTATTAGTACACTTGAGAGGAAAAAATGAACCTGTGAGAAAACAGCGAAAAAAAAACGATATAGCGGGAAAGTTTTGAGAACGAAAAATCAGATTTTAATTGAAAAAAGAGAATAACTACAGTAAGATGCCATGAATTTCAAAAAAAAATGTTGAAAAAAATAAAAACGTGAACATTTTCTATCAGAGGTTCTGCACTAATTGTGATAAAACTCTTTAAAAAATGAACCCCGTGTGTGAAAATGAGTATTTTAAAACTTCAGCAAAGAAATAGTTGATACGCCAAGAGAAAAATATGAAAAATGATAATTTCTGGAAACTATTATTTCTGAAAAAAACATTTTTCAAAATGCGTCTTCGCGTGGTTACACTTATTAGAGAATTTTTATTTTTTGAAACTGTGAGAAAAATGGTGAGAAAAAATTTGGACTTTTTGAATGAAACTTTGTGGTCTGGTAGAACTCGGTACGCTGATTACGATGCTGTATTCAGATTTTGCGAATCTCGTTTGTGAGCTGTGAAAAAGAGCTCCAAAGTTTTGCATTTTTTGAATCTGATTATAGTCTACTGGAAAAGGGGATACAAAAATGTGTCATCGGTGGCGAGCTCTACCAGATCACAAAGTTTCATTCAAAAAGTCCAATTTTTTTCTCACCATTCCCTTGTGAGTTTCCATGGGTCAACGTTGGTTAAGGTTTTTTTTTCTAAAGTTGAAAGGAAGGCTTTCTTGATTACTTTCAAATTTCGGGAAAAAAACTCATCCATCCCTATCATTTTTTGTGAACTAGGACTAGGTTTACTTCAGAAAATAAAATAATTCAGAAAAAAACACAAATACATAAATTATCAACCATTAAGATATGAAATATAGAAAATCTAACGAACTAAAATCTCGAAAATTTCGGACCAACCTTCATCACTTGCATCATAACAGTCATCAATTCCATCCTGCCATTTCTTCATCGACACACATTTTCCATCAACCAGACATCGAAATTCTGATTTTTGTCGACAATTTTGCGTCGATGCACCAAAAACAAAAAACAACAAAAAGAGTATCAAAATACACCTCATCACTTCATGTCTTGTTCCGATTTAAAAACTGATATGTATAAGAAAAATGAGTACTTTAAAAAAATAATATGAATAATAGTATTATTATTATATAGAAACTAGTCAGGTTGTGTTATTGTCTGTAGAAGAAGGGGAAAACGGAGGAGATGGGCAACAAAAAAATGGGCGGAGTTTGAAAAAAAGAAAGGGAGGGACAGACAAGGAATGATGGGAAAATTACTGTGGTTGAACAGCGTTGGCTTTCAGTGCCAGGTTCGATTCACATGAACTATCACGTCACAAAATACAGAGTTCTTGAAATACGAAGATACAACTCAAATATTTCAGAGAGAGTCTGACATTTTTTCTGTGGATTTTTTTCCAATAAAAGTGAAAACTTATAAAGACGAATTATTCCGATTTTCAACTGCTACGCATATTTTCGGATCACAAAAAATTAATGAAATTTCGGTAGTTTTGTCTGAAATTGGGGGCCAAATTTGGGGTGACGTGGAATTTCAGGCGTAAATTACTGAAAAAAATGTAGTTTCGAAAAATAGGAAGGCTTTCAGATTCTCAACAACAAAATCAATGTTTTGACAGGGAAAGTTTGAGTTTCGAAAATTGGTATTCGCCTTTTTAAAAAATCAGCTCCAATATGTCAAACCACATGTTGTCAATCGAAAATACTTCACTTTGGATAAATGTTTGATTGTCAAATAGTTTAGTTTAACTCCGTTTTTTAAATTCGAAAGTATTTTCAAATTGAAAATGGATTCTTAACTTCGCCCCGATTTTCAATATTTCTTTCGAGTTTCTGAATTTCAATAAATTCCCTAAAAACCGGATACTCGTAATTCATATAGGTTGCTCAATTATGTCATCAAACTCGGCGCAATATGTTATTTTCCATGTTCTTTTTTTCAAATCCTTCCTTTTCCTTTTTTCTTCCCAGTCTTGTGATATAAATCTAATCAATTACTATACATTTTATTTCTCACAGTAATAATATAATAATAATAATAATAAGATGAAGAATATTTCTCGTTGCGTCAAGGTCGAAAAAAGAAAAGTTAAACTTATTGGATTAAAAAAAACATGGATTACTGTAGTTGTTTTTTGAAATATGAGATAAATTAATTGATGACCATCAAAAAAGGGCGGAAAATGATTGGAATATTCATGAGATGAGTATGTTCCTTCAAAAACAGTGGGATACTGTGGTTGTCGAGATTGTAAAATAAATAAATAAATAAATAAATATAGATATTTGCATATTTATTACGGTTTGGTTTTCTGACACATGGATTAGCGATACAGTAATAACTACAGTGTCTTCTTTTTTCTCATGGTAAAAAAGTCTATCGAAAAAGTTGAATTGCCCTATGAACCTGAAAAATCTAACTTGACATCGAGTTTTTCAAACTTTAAAGGGGGTAGCACCAAAAAAAGAAGTTGGGCTGAAATGAAAAAGTACCACATGTATAGTAAAACCTCCAAGTGATTTTTTTTTACCGGAACGTCTAAATAGTATTCGAGAAAGTTTTGTAGCGGGGATCGGTGGGGATCTCGAATACTAAGAGGTCCAGGAAAAATCCTTTGGAGGTTTAAAGGTGGACTGCGAGGAAATTGCAAGTTTCGTTCAAAATATAGTTGGTTTGCTCCTCAAAAATGATGCGGAGAGCAAAAAATTGATACGGCGGCAGAAAAAAAGAAAGAAACAAGCAAACTAGCGCATCTATCGGAATCGATCATGTGCGCTCCATTGAACCATTAGAAATTCAAATTTTATGGAAAAAACGCACACACACTACACTATATATGACGCGATATTGCACACTGCCTTTCTCAGATACATCGCATTCCAACTTTAACTATATCGATGATTCTCTTCAATTTGCAAACATTCATTTTTCTGGTGCATTTCCCACCCAAAAATCGAAATTTGAGGTGCAGCTCCGGATGTAAAATAAATGTCTAGTATCGAGATTCCCGCCGATCCCCGCTATAAAATAAACTTAGAATCGAGCTTTCTCGAATACTAGAAGTTTCAGTTGAAAAAATCCCTTGGAGGGTTTACTATACTGGTGGTTTTTTTTTCCTTTGAGCACAACTTATTTTTTGGTGCTACCCCTTTAAAGTTTGAAAAAAAACTCGATGTCAAGTTAGATTTTTCAGGTTCATAGGGCAATTACATTTTTCCCCCAAATTTTAAAAACTCTGTGAGTTCCGAAATTTATTTTTTATCTTTTTATTTTCCGAATCTCTCCGTATTTCGAACATGTATGTATGTATGTGGTTTGTTCCAAAATGTAGCCCATTGAAATGACATGATCACAAATTGAGTGTTTCCCAAGATCCCATCAGAATATCATGTTTTTTTTTCGGACTGGTTTGATTTGAAAATGTCCATCATTCCCAAAGTGGAAAAACTTTTCTCAATTTTGGGACTCAATCTTTTGAAAGGTCCCATTGACTGAATTCCAAACTCTCAAGATCCAGAAGTTTCGAAAATAATTTGTGGTTTTGTTGTCGCCCCGAAAAGTCCGAGTTCCTCCGTAGTTTGAAATGTTGCATTTGATTTGAGATCAGCAGACTCATCAATGTAACCCAATAATGGGATTGATGGCGTGTGTTGGAAGTGTCACACCATCTTGTGACACCCTCTTTCACCCTCTCTCTCTCTCTCTCCTACCGCCGCCATCCAAATACAATGCCATGTGTTTTTGAAATTCGATGCCTCTTGTTTTTATTATTAATATTATTATTATGAAGATGAGACTGACTGACTGACTTACTGTATTTGTCTACTACTTGTTAGGTATTATTGTGTGTAGTAGTGGATAGATTGTGTTGGATGGTGAAATTGACACCCAAAAAAGGGGTGACACGCGGGGAGAACGAGGAAGAAAAAAATGTGAATTTTTTGTCGAAGGGAGATCCGCATTTTATTTGACATTTTAATGATACTTTACCGCTTGACCATATTTGCATATAAACTAGTTTTCACATCACAGATTCAATGATTTTTCAGGGAATTTCGAATATCCAATATGATTGTTATAAAAAAGTCACGATTATACATTAGCACAAAATTAACAACAACAAAACCCCCGACTCGAGAAAAACTATGCAATCCCGAATAATTAATCACGGTGTGTATGGGTGCGGCGTCTAAAATCAGAAAAAAAGGGAAAAGTCCAATTTCAAAAACAAAAAGGGACAAAATACCGTAGTTATTCAAAGGAACACAACATTATTGTACTAGAAAAATGAAATGATATGAGCTCACGGTCTGCCAAAAATTACAAGAATCGCCATTGCACAGTTTTTGTGGCTACAGTACCCAAAATTTAATTAATTTCGGCGGTATTTCAAAATTTAAAATTTTTCAATAGTTTTGTTGCTAATTTTGTATTTATGGTGTGAAGAGTTCATTCACAAATGATTCTCCATAAAACATTTCACATAAATACTTTTGTGAAGCTTTTTTTTTCAAAAACAATCGAAAATAAGAAGAAAAAAGTGTGCGTCATTGTTGCACACACTTCCCCCCGCCTCTACTAGTGTGCGGCGTTTTTTTTTGTACGCGATGAAAATTTTTCATTGTGTTTGTATTTTTTGGCAGACCGTGAGCTAGAAACAGAGGTACTTCTAAAAACTTTTAGAACAATTTTTCTGATTTTCGAATATAACATAGTAATGTACTGATATGAATTCCAATCTTGAAAGATACGATAATTCATCGGAAAAAATTTCCCAATCTATTTTTCGGTTGAAAAATTAAAAAAAATTTCGACAAAAACTTTCGGAAAAAAATTAACGAAGGGTCGTTTTCTGACGAAGCCTGTTCTGTAGCATCGCTAATCCATGTGTCAGTACCGATGAAACTTCCTACTGTTTCAAAGAAAAAAACAAACTTATCCCATGAAAATCATATTCAGGAAAGGTTTTTTCTGAGAATTGGACGTGATTCAGGGATTCCCATTTTGGGCCTGATTAGACCCGATTCGATTCGAGAGCTTCTATATTCCGTCAATTAATTGATTCTAAATCTTGGAGGATGTATCAAACAAAAAAATCCATAAAATATTCATAACAATAATATTTTTTGGTGGTGAATTGTTTATTTTCGGTATGTAAAGGAGGCGAAGAAGCTCCGTTTTTGTCTGCGTCTCTCTGTCTTGCTCACTATTTCGCGTCTCAAATGTTTCTGAAGAGTGTCTCTTCTCTCCGCGCGCGCGCGGGAGCCAATGATTATTATTATTATTAGTGTGCTCTTTTTGTGTGTGTGTGTGTATGTATGTCTATGTGTTTCTTTTTGCACTTTTTTTTTCATGTGAGCCTGTTGTTTCAGAGTGCGCTAGAAAAAGAGGAGAAATGTTTGGATGTATTGCTCCGCCGAAACAGAATCGAAATCTCATGAGAAGTAGTTCGCAGGATTCGCGAGATTTCCATGGTGACCCTCGGTTTGATCGAATTTATATCCGACCCAATTCAGCCACTTTAACGAGACCCAAAAATGGTAAGCTGGCGACGTGAATTGTGAAAGCTCCGAAATAATTTCAAAATGTTCTAGCAGTCTCATCTCCTCCACCTATACCGATTCATCCACATTCAAAAATTCCAAAAGTTAAGCGACTCGATAAATGGATCGGAAATTTGTTAAATGAGGGTTAGTTTGTGTGTAGTTCTCTCGGAGTAAAATTGAAAATATTAGAAAAGTAAAAACAAAACATATCTTTGTGAAACATGAGTCATATTTCATCGATTCAATTTTCTGTGTTTGAAAGTTTTTTTTGAAAAATTTGATCGCCTAATTTCTAAGTTTGTATGAAATATTTACGGATGAAAGTGGGTCGAAAATTAGGTACTGTATTCCGAAACTACCATGTTGAGCCATGTTGTATTTAGGATTCCCACCCCTGAAACAAAGAAAATGAATTTCATGAATCCGGGCATGTTCGGTGGCCATCCCTAGGCGTCCTCAGAGCAAGTTTTTTTTTAAATGTTTGGGTATGCTCAGGGATGAGATTTTATCCCAAAGGCCACGCCCAAAAGCATTTGAAAAAACTCTTGGCAGGCCCGGCTCCGGGGATAGAATTTTTTGAAAAAGTCGTGAGAACCATTTCTACGCTCTTGCTTATCTAGAAAAAGTATGAGTTGTAGATGTAGGTGACCAAACTCAGGATTCAATTAAAGTCCGTTTCCGGGTTTTTTTTTCTGGCATTCGAGTGAAAAGCCGGCCAAGGCTCGGCCGGCCCAAGAGAGCCCAAACTACGAACATGACTGGAAAAAACGAGAATGATCAGATTGGTAGCTTTAAACTAACTCTACAAACCATTTAGAGAACTACAGTAATCCAGTGCCTCACAAAAAGTGCATCGCCCTTCTTTTTTTTTTCTCCGCTTCACCCAAAACCTATCAAAATCGGTCCCGCACACACACAATGAGCAATTATCTCTCGTGCTCTTTTCTTCTACAATTTTTCCCCCATTCCCGTTCTGACTAACTAACAAAAAAAGTGTAATAAATGTGTACTTCAGAGGGACGAGATTCTCCCTTTTCTCTTTTTGTGCTTCTCATTTTGCTGCTTTGGTCAAAATTACAACACGTATATATTTTGTGCAACTTTTACAAATTAATATTATCATTTTTTTTTCGATTTTTTGAACATAAATCGATTATGTCGAATTGAGATTTCCAACTTTTTGAATATGTGTTCTCCTATAAACTTGACACATGTGTTTCCTCTCATAATTTGTCTCCTCCGTTTCCCAAAAACATTTTTTTTTCGTTTTCATTTTTTTTTTTTGAAACATTTGTAGAACACATGTCTTTTTTTCACACAACACAATCCAATCATTTGATGACCCCAAAAAGTTTAACATGCTCTTTTTGCAATAAAAAAATACATATTTTGATCAAAATAATAACTTGTTTTCAAATTAAACATGTGTCGTTTTTTGTACTTTTCTCGAAAAAATAAAAAAAAAAACTCACTTTTTGTTTTCCACTTCTTTCCTATCCATTTGTTCCAAATTTTTGCAGCGCATGCCCCTTTTCAGTTGGCGTCCGCGTCTTCTCGGCGGAAATGGAATTGGTCGCAAAACTCCTGAACCAACTCAAGCCGTTCAAATCACCATTGCACCTGAACCGCCCGTAATTCCCGCATCAAGACAACCATCTCCGCCAAAAACTATGACACGTGTTCGATTTGACGAATCAGCACAACAACAACAACAACAACAACAACAACATCCGACAGAACCATCGCCGCCAGAATGGTCATCCTCAAATTCATATGGTGGAGAAGCGAGAGTTTTGGGCGTTGTTCGACCCGCTGGAACAATGCCAAGTGAATATTTATTTACAAGATAATTATGGGAGAGCATGTCTTTTTTAACAAAACAAATCGATTTTCATTAATACAAGTACTGTACCGGGCTTGGTCAGAATCGCAAATCGGAATTTCCGCTTTTCTTCGGAAGACTAAATTTTTCGGAAAAACTAAGTCGCAAAAAATTTCCGAAGGGTCATTTCCGACCAATCCTGTACTGTACTTCAAGGGAACACATCACTTTTTCCTTCTCCCCTTTCACGTTTCTCAACATTTCTGCGAATTTTCCAATATTAGACACCGGAATTTTTTTGCCCGGCTCGAAAATCACGGGCCGGGCTTTTTTGTTTTTTTCGACTGGTCACAAAAAAACGGTCAGGACTTTTAAACGTCTATTTCTCAATGCCGTTTTTCTTAAAAATTTTGGAGTATGATTTGTATGTGTGAAAAATCTCAAATATATTTGGGACCCGTTTCCGGCCGGCCTTTTTCTGACCTTCGAATAGCCCGGCCGAAAAAATGGTTTGATCAAGTCTGAGATTTGCATCCAAATTACCTTTTTCATACAAGTTGTGAATAATTAAGGTACGAGTCACCGATCATCTAGCCAGTCGTCCTACAATCACAACACTTTACATCAACATCATCACAGTGGAAATGGTCTCGGATACGCGGATGATGTTCGCGTCCATGTCGCACCGCTCGCCAGCACCGACATTGACGCCGACACGCGGCCGCGATTCGTCGCCTCGCCGCCGTCGCGTGCCACTTCTGTTCTTCAGAGTTTGCGCGAACAAAAGGAGTCGTTAGAGTATGATGAGCGTCGTCGACAGGCGTCGACGTTGCCATCGTTTGTTGATCGCACCGATTCGTTTACCACCGAAGATAGTGGAAGTTATTCGACGAGACATTTGGATGATATGAATGTTGTGTTTTTGCAGGCAAATGATGAGGTTCGAAATCATTTCTTCTGAAACAACAACAAAACTTTCTTTTTTTTTCAGGTGAAACGCACTATTCTACCACCGGTCATCCATTCAATGCATCAAGTTAAAATGGCATTTGTGCGCACTTTTCCCAATCTGACACGCTCTTTTGTCGAACAACCCCACGTCAAAATTTACATCCAGGAGCCCACAAAAGGTGCACTTTTCTATGAGCTCGAAGATCCAGGGTGAGTTCTGTTTATTAGTTCCACAAAATAAGAAATAGAATAGTGCGTGATTCCGAAATTGTGATAATATCTCACGTTTTTCGATGTCAATATTTTTATTTGAAAAAAATAACAATATTTTTTTCGTGAGTTACTGTACCCGCACGGCCGGTATTTTTCACTTTTGTTGTGAGAACAAGTTCAAAAATAAATTCCATTATCTGGATTTTAGTCGACTAATGTTACTTTCCCATTTTATCCATGAAAAATGACAAAACTCACTTGTTTTGAAAATGTACAGTATTGTACAAAAACAATCTGTTGCCCCCCTTTTTTGACCAATATTATTGCAGAGACATCAAAAACAAATCAGTGCTACGATTACGCGAAAAATCGCGCATCATGTCGCCGATCGGTTTTTTGGCCGCCGAGCCCGACTATCATTCCGAAACCGAACACAACGACGACACTCGACGATTTGTGTCGCTGGCGAGACCGGCGTCGGCGATGGCGGCACCTGTTGTCACATCCGATTACGGTACGATGGGTAAGAAGATGATGTCGCAAGTGACTTCGACACCACAACCACCTGCGCAAATGTATACGGACGCGTACGGCGATCCGTATATTTCGGATACGTCAAGTCATGATAGTCGAAGTGTGACGAGAAGCGGATCGGCAACACCGATTATTGATCGAGAATCGAGGTGAGATTATTACAATAGCTGACAGTGACACTGCTAAAACAGTGGACCGGCCCGGCCCTGGCTGATTGTTTAGGTTGTTATATCTGCCCGAGGGGTTGCTAAAAAGAATACCTGTGATCTAAGCCGCTAGTTTTTACTGGAAAGAGAGAAAAAATTGTTTTTGTTGGCCCAAATTCACGGCTCAGGCCACGAACAAACAAACGCGGTTTTGCCAGTTTGTCCTCGAATAAAAAAACCGATCATGTTCGTTTTTGAGCCGACCACTCTGTACAACGATGAAAAATTGCTTCTCAATTTGAAAACCAAATCCCAGAGTCAAACTTTGAAACTCTGTTTCGCTAACAAGAAACCGAAAAAATTGCAGAGTACGAATGGAAACAATGGAACGTCAACTGGCCGGTTTGTCGAGTCTTGTTCACAACGCTTTAGTTAGCAAAGGAATGAGTCAAAGTACTCAACGAGACATGGCAGAACTACGAAAAGAGGTAAATTCATTTTCACATTATGTATGTTTGTTTCCTCCCGCATGTCCTATTTTCCTCATCATCACCATTCCACTTCTACCTCTCACTAGATTCTATCCATGCACTCTCCGGATGCTTACCGTACCGCACGAGAATCTTCTGAAGAACCGACAACATCGTCGGTGAATTCGGATGCAATGTCAGCACACACCGCACATCAATTGGCAAATCTGCGTAATCAGCTTCAAGCGACAAATTATGAGTTGAAGCAGATCAAAAAGGCGGCAGAGGTATCAATCGACAGAACTTTTTTCATTGAAAAATGTTTAACTCAAAGAAAAAGCATGAAAATATGGCAAATACTGAATCGGGCCTTCTGAATCGGACCCGAAAATAATCGAATCTGAATCGGACCCAAACCTAAAAATGGTGTCTGAATCGGAACAGAGCGAAGAAATTGGACCCGGTGTGCCTTTTTCAAAACCTTTGCTGAATCGGACCACAAAATCGGACCGGGTTTCTTTGGTTGATATTTTTCGATGTAAGTCTAATTCAGCTGAAATTTCCACCAAAAAACAGGGTCCAATTTCTTGACTCTGGTCTGATTCAAATTTGGTTATTTTCGGGTCCGATAAAATCGGGCCTGGTCCGATTCAGAAGGTCCGATTAGAATTCTACCCGAATATGTTCAGGTGAACGCGCAAACTGCAAACACAATGATTCGCGAAGCCGGCGAACGAATCGAAAAGATTGTTGGTGATCGAGTGAGAAGTGGTCAGAAGGTGATGTGTGTGGCTCCTGTCAAAAGTTTGTCCGGTGTCGGTGAAACATCGACGAGTAGCGGTGATGAGGTGGTAGAAACACAGAGAAATGAACATGTCAGTCGATTGACAGAGTTGTTGAATGATTTAACGTGAGTTTGGTGAATCCAGAGTTGTCTAAAACGGCTATTCAAAAATATTTCTCCGCTTCTCTCGGAGAAAAGAAGAAACTCAATCCAGAAGCTGCGTGGAAAAATATATTTTTCTGCTTCGAGACCCCATACTTCTTCAAAGGTATCATAGACTACCAATGGAAACATGTGAATTTTTCCTCCCGCTGTTCAGTAGCGTTTTCGCTGTGATAAGCGAGAATGTTATAATGAGAAAGCAGTTTTTTTTCCTTTTTTTATACACTCTTTCAACAAAAACATACTGTATTTAGCCCAGCTCATTTTGGTTTTCTAGGCCACTGGTTCTCTTCCAACTTTTTCGTATACCGATTCCGATCCTGAATTAAATTGATAACACTACTGTATTTTGAACATTCGAAAAAAACTTCGCTAATGCTGAAAATTCTAATTATTCTAAATTCTGATAAGAGAAAATATGAGATTCGCAAAAGAGCGAAATAAATTCATTCAATTTTTTCCAGTAACTTTGAAACCAACGTTGAAACAGTGCGCGGAAGTGTTCTTACGAATCAAAAGAAATTGCGAATGTCAGAAGTGGAAGACTTGACCGGAAAACTAACTGATATTGGCCGAATTGCGGCCAATCTCAAAACTGATTTTCCACCAATCCAATCTGCCATTGAAACACGTATCAAACGTGATATGGAACGTGTAGTTCGCGAGGAAAAGTTTATACGCGATCAAACCTCGGCAGTTGATCAAAGTTTGCGCAGGTTTGATGAAGTTTCAAACTCCTGATCAATGATAAATTCTAGATGCAAAGCGTTGGCGAATATAATGGTAACAATGAAGAAGTTGGCAATGGTCCAAGATCCAACTATTCAAAGAACCAAGAAAAAGTCTTCATCATCTGCAGTTGGTTCGAATAACAGCAACAACGATGCCTCCTCTTCACCGCGTTTGCCGCCCAAACCAAATCAGGCGGTTCACGTTGCTCCACCGATGGTTCAACATATTCCTCCTCCACCTCCGCCTCCACCACCAATGGCAATGGAAATCGCTGCACCGTATACGCCAAACTTCGTCGGTGTAACATCACCAAAATCACCAGTTTTAGAGTTAGATGGAATTTTGGAGGAGGTTTCCAGTCAACAACCGCCTCGTCCACCGAGTCGCTACTCTGTACAAGATGTGCGACAAAAATTCACACAACCACCCGAACTTCCTGACCAAATTAAAAACTTAATTGAGGATGTTGCGAGAAGAGCATCGCCAGCTCCGGACACAACTCTTGACACTAAACGACAAGATTTGGAGGAACGTCAAGAACGTTTGGCTGAGAAACAACGACAACTTCGGTCGCAATTTCAGCAACTTCAACAACTTGCGCCTCAATAGACCTTAATTATTGATTATTTTTTGTTTTTTTTCTCGTAAAATGCGAACTGTTTTGAAAAATAAATATTCATATTTAAAGAACTAAACCTAAACTAGAACACAAAAATAACAACAAACGAAGAAAAACTTAACTAAAAAGTCTGCGGTCGACCGGTTGAAATAATGTCGTCTAGATCTTTGAGTTGTCTTTCGAATGCGTCGAGTTCTTTTTGAAGTTGACGTTTTTTCAAGACACTGTAGTAATTTACACCTAAATGAGATTAAATATTTAATTGAATTGAAGTTTGAAAACAAAAGTACTATTTTCGTCTAAAAAGTACTATTTTTGAATCGAAATAGATTCCTTACTGAATATGAAATCTAAAAAATATATACGATGTGCTTTCAAATGCTGACTTACTTTTGGAACATTTTTTTCTAATGATGGATTTTTTCAAACTAGGCCCTATTAGCCGTTCACAAATCGCTACCACGCGGTTACTGTAGATTGAAATTTCAGAAGCAAAAATATCCAGAACAAAATTCTTCGAAAGTGTGACAAATATATTTTTAGACTTTTTTGATACGTAGAATCAGATTCTGATCTTTAAATGTGCTGAAAATAACTTCTGAAGCAAGTACACATAACAATTATCCATAGAGCGCGTGGTACCTATTTGTGAATGGCTAATATTAGGCCAGTTATGATGATAATGCGGCTATCCAGAACTATTTCTCCGCTTTTCTCCACGTGGAGAGAAGCGGAGAAATTCTAGGTGGAGAAATTAATAGAATAGTCCCATACGATAAAAGTTGTACCAAAACCTATATTTAGCAACATCTGAAATATAACAACAAGTTTCAAGAAAAAATTTGGCCAATTTTAGCATATATGAATTTCTCCACCAGTTTCTGGATAGGTTTTCTCCGCTTTTCTCCACGTGGAGAAAAGATCTGAATAGTCCCATAAGGATTGAAAATCAGGTCAGACGATAGCATCGTTTGAAATAAATAAAAAAATTTCTTCGACTCACCGTTAAATGAGAAATAAATTTTAAATAGCTCAAACCCGGCACCAGCAGCACTGCCGATTAGAAACAATCCTTCCCATTTGGAAGACAATTGAACAAGAAGTCTAGAAAACGGACGAATCATCTGAATTATCACATTATTAACTTTTTATTCGCTCGAAAACTCACTTTCTAAGAATAAATCCCGCTTTATCGGCTTCAATCAACTCTCGTTCTAATAATTCTCGCTCTTCTTGTCTAATTGGGCGTACGTATCTCAAAACATAGATATGTAAATACACAGTATTAATTATAACAGAATTAAGTCTTTAGAATTTAACATCTAGTGAAGGAGTTTTAAAAGTGGAAGGATATTGCTTTGCTTTTCACTGTTTTCCCGTTTAACGGAATCAAGAAAAACTCACTTGTAATAAATCCCGGCGTTTACGAGACAATAAGATGTGCTGAAGACTAAAAAACCAAGAATTGAGCGAACTACCGCTGAAAAATGAAACGGAACTCAATTGTTTCTTCATGCCAATGTTTCTTACTTTTATGAGCAATATCAAGTCGGCGATTTGTAAAGATTCGTCGATAGAGCGGCCTTCTGTCTTCCCGTTTTCTGGTCGCTAGAGTTACTGGCGACCAAAACATCAACTAAAATACAAATTTTGCTTTTGAAAACGAAAGAAAAAAACAAGAAATGAAATTTTCTCCGGGAGAAGTACACAAAATGAGCGACACAGCTGATGTTTGTACGACCGTAGTAATTTTGTGTCTTGTGGCGCTTATACTTATTTTTAATTTTCAAAATATACTTTGCTTTGCGCAAAATTGCAAGATTTTACGAGGAAATTGCTGTTACAGCTCTAGATTTGTGTGATGAAGTCTTGATCCTTGGGGGGAATTTTGATAGGAATATGGCGAGAGAAAAACATTTTGTCAATCCAATCAGACTATCAAACGTAAAAATCCACAACAAAAATGAAATCAAGTAAAAAAAACTCACATGAGATTCAAGGTAGTATATCAGTTGTATGTTAGATGCTCTGGATGGATTGACAATATATTTTCGAAATCTAAAGTGTATTTTGTCGTCACAACAAGAAATTATATTTTTTTGAATTTTCTCTGAAAATATATGCAAGAAGCTGATTTTTAAAATATCATTTTCGACACGTTCTTTTACTCATGTTTCATATGTCTTATTCAGTTTTTTTCACCGTTCAAACTCTGTTTTCAGATGACAAAATTCGAAGATTTTTTCACTCCCGTGGATGAGATTCGCCAAGATGAACCAAACTATGGAAAGCCTACCAATGTTCCTCCAATGGACTCAAAGGTTCGAGGAGATCTCGCTTCCTTCCTCAACAAAACACCACTTCAGTTACTAGAAGAAGGGTGTGTAGCTGCCTATCAAGAAAAAGTAAACTGGCTAATGCAGCAATATGTTAGTCACTCAATTTTTATAGAAAAGATTAGAGCTGCTTTAGGAAAAAGAGTTCGAGATGACATGCCAGCTGCGCGGTGTGAAAGGAGTTGGCAGGCACGTTAGCAAGAAAACCGCCAAACAAAAGGCTGCTGTTGACTTTTTACGGAAAATTGTGAAAAAGGGAAACTATAAAGAATTCTACATACCTGGTAGTAGCGAAGAAGAAGCCATGGATGCAATGTGAGTTTTTTCACAATATGAGATGATTTCTATTACTGTTGATGTCCAGGGACCAATTAGAGAAATCAGAAGAGGCACGCAAGAATGGTGAAACTTCACCATCCACTCCAGTTAAAGCCAAAGAGATTGTGGATGATATTCCAACTTCCGATAAGCTGTCAGATGCGAGTGTCGATTGGATTGGAAAGTTACAAGAGCTCATACATAAAATCAAAATGCCCACGCCGACTTATGCCTGTTCAGAGGAAGGCGATCCAATGAATCGAAAATTTATGATCACGTGTACAGTTGGAAAACAGACAACAAGAGGAATTTCAACTACGAAAAAAACATCGAAGAAAATCTCCGCACATTTGATGTTCAATATACTTGAGAATGGAGTTGAGATGATGGAAAGCGAACTGTTAGATAGTCAGTTTAATTAGTATTTTCAGTATAACTGTTAAGAATTGTTTTTAGACGATGATGAAAATCAAGACTGGATGAAAAGTGACGAGGCGCAACGATTGAAACAAATTGAAGAAAAATGTCTGAAAGAGAAGGATGCAGAAGCTGCTTTGAAAACGTTATTATCCGATAGCAAGAGATTTTCTAAGTTTCAAATGAATTACAAGCTACCGTCAATGAACACAATCGGTACGTTTTTCCTGCTTGAGCTTTAAAAAACTGCAAGTTCGCCATGGCACCGTTTCAGGTTTCAAACAAGTGATGCTCGAAATTGAAGTATCGGCAATTCTGCCATCTGACGAAGACGAGCTCGAAATGGGGGTGAGTTTCATTGTCATAGGCACACTCGAGTAGTTTCGTAATTCAGGCTGAACATACACAAACCGAAGAAATTGCAAAAGCTAGCGCACAGAAGGATAAAGAACGGAAAAAAGTTATGGATGGAGGTCCTTTTGTATTCGGAGGATCTGGTGCGACTGAGCGAGACGCTGAACAGAATGCTTGTCAATCAGCTCTTATTCATTTCAATACGTATGAGTTTTGATTTTTGAGTACATTTTGATTTTATTGTATGTAATATAGCGAACTAATCAGGTAAGTTTAATGTGTGTATAAATGAAAAGACATATTCAAAACTAATTTTCATGTTTTTATCAACAAACCTGGTTTCGTTTCCAGTTTATTATCTTTTTTTTAAAGCTCAAAGAAAGTTCATTTTTCACCATGTCAATCTCTCATTTCTCGGTGAAATTGATCGTTCTTTGCATTTTGCAGTCTCGTGGCCTGTGTGTATATAAAGAAGAGTGTTTATTTGAAACCAAACCGATCTTTAGTGGTAAATTTTATCTTATAGGTTTTTTTTCTATTCTCATACGACACCAATGACCTCTTTGAACCGTGTTTCAAGACAAACTTCTAGAAAGTTTCACAATGTTTCTAGTTACATTTCGAACTATTTCATTTTGTATGGCTTATGTTAGAGTTTTTATAATTTTCCTCGAAACGTATATTTTCCGACATTTCTTGTCGCCGTAAATGACGAAACAGAGGAAAATACAAGTAAAACCACTGAACGTGTCAAAAACTTGAAGAGAAATCATAGTTTTGTTTTGTCTCGTGATCTATATTTTTATTCAAAAATGTCACTAAATGTCTTACCAAAACATTCCACGTTACTTTTTCCCCTTCTGGCCAGCTATGTTTTTACAAAAAAAAGTTAACTTACTAGGACGACCGCTGTCTTTCGAGAACAAAAAGTGATTGATTTCAACGTGGTTTACTTCTCCGTTTTTCGTTCATGATAACCCATAGATCTTTCGCAAAATATAGAAATTCTGCGAAAGTTTTCTTTTATCTCCAGTGAAAATTAAAAGAACTTTCCTATGAAGTGATAGAATTTCTGCAAAAAATGTGTATGATCTTTACAATAACAATCTGAATTGTGAGATTTTGCTTCATTTTCCTGAATATTTGTCAGGGGTTTTCAAAACATTTTCTTCCCAAAAAACCACGATATTTATAATGCGATGTGCAAAGTAAAAAACGGGCAAAAAATTGGCAAAGAATGGGAATTGAAAAAAACAGTATTTTTTCCGAGAAATTTGAAAATCTGCATGTTGGAATATGACTTTCTTTCAATTTTACACACTTTCCCATAATTATTTTTGGAATAAAATGTTCCATTCCTCAAAAATCGGGAAAAATCACTTTTACTTTGCGCGATATTTTTTGCATTTTTCCTTACTTTGCACATCGCATAAATCTCCAAATTTGAGAAACCACAGAATGAATCTGTAATATCAGGAAACATTTTGCAGTTTCCCGATCAGAACTTTGCTGCCTTATCAATTCTCATGAACGTTATCTACCACGTTGAAATCAATCACTTTCGTGACTACAACAATAATAGAATTTTCGAAACAAAGTCCAAATGATTTCTGGTTCTATTTTGAACTGTATACTGGTATAAAAAAGAACAACTAGAAACATGATCATATAGGATTCCAATATTTTTAGAGATTCACAACTATTGGAAGAAACATATTAAAACTTTTCATTTCGATGCAAATCCGGCCACCTCCCCCTTTTAGACCCTACACTTTGCCCGCCCGTGTGTCCCCCTCTCTGTTTTGTGTCTCGTTGTGTGTTGGAGCGAGAGAGAGAAAAGAAGAGCGGTGTGTGCGCCGCCCGTCCTTTTTATTCCTTCTCTCCGTCCATTTTTGTGTGTGTTGCTTGCTACCTAATTTTTTATTATAATTTGTTTTATTCAATTTCACTTTGTACTTTTAAATTTGAAAAAAACGTGAACTTGAACGTGGCAATCCAACAAGATTTTCTTTTGATTTCAGGTAGTTGAGTCGGATTTTGCACATTTCCGATTTCCTTTCAACAACGCAAAATGTCGCTTTCAGCTCAGGTTATTCGCCGTCTTGTCTCAAAGGTAAGGAGAAATTTTCAGAACTTCGAATACATAAAAATCGTGTCCTTGAAACAGTACTTTCTTTTTCAAAACTACAGTTCAAAAAAAAGTTTCACAATTGATTGAGATTTTACATATCGATGCATACAATGACCTTAGCCTTAATCAATAGAAAATTTTCTGATTTTCGAAAAACAGAAGATAGTTCAATTTGTGGGTATCGAATAATCAATGTCATAATATACTTTGTGAATATCTTTTACTTGGGATTATTCTCACTACACTCAAAATAATTTGTGTGAAAACTTGCGAAAAAATGCCGAATAATATTTACTCAAAGCAAATCAACGCCTATATATTTGAAAAAGATTTCACCACCAGTTTGGAGGAGATCGCGCTAGCTGTGAAAGTATCCCCGGGCAAATTTTTACAAGAATTTCAAAGATCCTACTTAGCCCATTTGTCTCAAAAACATCTGTGTGATGTTTATGACAGTTGTTTTTTTTTGCTCATCACGGATCTTACCTCTTTGTTTACAACAAACATTTCTCTGTGGGGTACTGCTCTAGGTTTTTTATCAGTAAAAAGTGACAACTCTGCCGACGTTTTGAAGACAAAACTACAACAGAGACCACGTTTGTTGTGTGTCAAACACCTATTAATGATATCAATTTTGAACGTTCTGTGAGGTTGTTGATAACAAAATTCCACATTTATTTTTTTAGGGAGTCGCTCCAGTTTGTCAAACCAGCCAATTCTCCACATCGGCTGATGGATCTACCAACTTGAAAGAGGTTCTTTCCAAGAAGATCCCAGCTCACAATGCCAAGGTCAAGGAGTTCCGCACACAACACGCCAACACTGTCGTTCAAAACGTCACTATTGATATGGTGAGAATTTTCTTTAAAACACGTAAATACGTAGTAAAGTTTTTGTAGATCTATGGAGGTATGCGATCCATGAAGGGAATGGTCACTGAGACATCCGTCTTGGACCCCGAAGAGG
Source organism: Caenorhabditis sp. 8 KK-2011 (assembly GCA_963572245.1). NCBI lineage: Eukaryota > Metazoa > Nematoda > Chromadorea > Rhabditida > Rhabditidae > Caenorhabditis > Caenorhabditis sp. 8 KK-2011. Next base: position 6,186,522 of record OY751548.1, read on the forward strand.
GAATCCGATTCCGTGGATACTCTATCCCAGAATGTCAAAAGTTGTTGCCAAAGGCTAAAGGAGGCGAAGAGCCACTTCCAGAAGCCATCTGGTGGTTGTTGTGTACCGGAGACATCCCAACCGAAGCCCAAACCAACGCCATCACCAAGGAATGGAACGCTCGCGCTGATTTGCCGGCTCACGTTGTTCGCATGTTGGATAACTTCCCAGAAAACTTGCACCCAATGGCTCAATTCGTTGCTGCTATCGCCGCTTTGAACAACGAATCGAAGTTTGCGTCAGCTTACGCTCGCGGAGTCAAGAAGACCGGCTACTGGGAGTATGCTTATGAAGTAAGTTTATAGGAAACGACATTGTTAAAGTTAATAATGAAAACGTTCAGGACTCAATGGACCTTCTCGCCAAGTTGCCAACTGTCGCCGCCATGATCTACCGCAACTTGTACCGCGATGGATCCGCTGTTGGAGTTATCGACCCAAAGAAGGATTGGTCCGCCAACTTCTGCTCAATGCTCGGATATGACGACCCATTGTTCTCTGAGCTTATGCGTCTCTACCTTGTCATCCACTCTGACCACGAAGGAGGAAATGTCTCCGCTCACACATCTCACTTGGTCGGATCCGCCTTGTCTGATCCATACTTGTCGTTCTCGGCTTCCATGTGTGGATTGGCTGGACCACTTCACGGATTGGCCAACCAAGAGGTAAGACTTAATTTTCGCAAACATATTCAATGTTTCATTTCTCAGGTATTGGTATTCTTGAACAAGATTGTTGGAGAGATCGGTTTCAAATACACCGAAGAACAATTGAAGGAATGGGTGTGGAAACACTTGAAGAGCGGACAAGTCGTTCCTGGATACGGACACGCGGTTCTCCGTAAAACCGATCCACGTTACGAATGCCAACGTGAATTCGCCCTTAAACATTTGCCAAACGACGATTTGTTCAAACTCGTTTCGGCTTTGTACAAGGTCACACCAAACATTTTGTTGGAGCAAGGAAAGGTGAGTAATTTGAATGAAAGCTAATAAATCGAAGCGAATCCGCGATTTGTTGCGAATTTCAGTAATTTCTGTTTTTTTCAGGCCAAAAACCCATGGCCAAACGTTGACTCGCACTCCGGTGTTCTCCTTCAATACTTCGGAATGACTGAAATGTCATTCTACACAGTTTTGTTCGGAGTCTCTCGTGCTCTTGGATGTTTGTCACAATTGATCTGGGCTCGTGGTATGGGACTTCCATTGGAGCGTCCAAAGTCGCACTCGACCGAAGGACTTATCAAGCTCGCAGCCGCGGCTAAGAAGTAAAAGCAAGTCGATCTGTCACCTTACTGTCATCTTTAATAAATTCGCCTCCTTCTTCAACCGGCCCCAACTCGTAGGATATTCAGTGTATTCTTTTATTTAGTGTACATTCTCCCTCTCACGAACTCTTTATCTCCTTTCTTTCTTCCAAGTTTTACTACTATTTCTTATGGCCTTGACATGTGAAATAGCACATTTTTGGTTGTTTCTGATGAGTTTTTATCATCACAAAAAATAAACAAGACCACATAAGACTAGTAGTAGATGAAGTTTCAGTGAAAATTGACATTAGTCGTAGTGGGCGACGATGTTGCATCCGGCTGTTTCAGACTTTGTGATGAGGAATGTCTGACCAAGTTGAGAATTGAAGCTGGTCGAAGAATATCTCGATGTGGATAGTGTTGATCGGCTTCTTCTGGTTTCACACTAACTATTTTCTCTTTTAGAATTGACGCACGTCTTGCATCTTTGGGAACCATTCGAACTTGTGACATTGTTCGTGGAACTCTGAAACATGTTCACATACTCAAACATAAATAAGGAATGAATGTCTCACTTGATGTGGGCCAACGAGCCCTGTCGTTGATGATATCGTTTCTCGTGTGCACTCGCCTCAGAATACAACGGAACCCAATCATCGTCCCAAAATGCGTCCTTCTCCATTCGTGGCGTCTTGTTCGGACCGTCGTCGACGATTTTCAAACCCATGGCAAGATTGCGATCGATGAGCATGTTTGTCTCGAAATCATCATCATCTTCGCCCCACGGATTCAGAAGACCTTCGGCCACTTTTAGCCATCCCATATAGAGAACAAATTGAATTGATGTCATGAACGGAAACACAAGATCGATATGAAAATAACCGAAATTGGCTTGTTTTTGATAGGTTCGGGCCGATTTGAGGGCGACTCATTTAGTATTTATCAGATCGCCATTTCCAATTTTTGACATTTTGCGTTGATGAAGCAAACAGTTTTGGCAATATCAAATTGAGAATTTAGAAATTCCGACTTTTGGTTGAAAAAAGTTTGAAAAAAAAAACAAAATTTGATTCGAAATTTTAAAACTGTGAAAGTCAAAAGTTACTTTTTCACAGATGTTTTTTTTTTGGATTCAAAATACTCATATTTTTGGACTAGGACCAGTTAGGTACTAGGCGGACCTGCGTCACGTGACATTTTTTGGACAGAAATGTTCCAAAAAAATTGTGTTGTCTTTTATCTAGAAATTATCTACTCGGGGAAAGATCCGCCAGCGTGCAGTCATGTTTTCGCAAGCGTGCAGTCATGTTTCTGCACGCGTGCGTAATTTTTTGCCGCACGGCTTGCACAAGTTTCTGCATGCTTGCTCCGAGCTTGCATTGTTTGCCGCATCGCTTGCAAAATACTTGCGGAAACACACTGCAAGCCTTGCTTCGAGCATGCGACATCAGTCTGCAACCCTTGCGAAACGGTTGCGTAAATAGGCTGGAACGTGCTCGTTGATTGCACCTCAGTAAAAATCACTTGGTTTAGAACATTTATTAGCTCTATTTAAAGAAAAATCACGAAAAACACAGTAGAAAAATGAAAAATAATTGTTACAGGGTGTTTCATAAATACTGTAACCACTTTGACATGGTATATCTTATGTTTGAAACATCCAAAACCAATCCATTTCAGCAATAATTTATTAAAAGGGTAATAAAACAGAACTGCATTAGCAGTTTTCGATTTTTCCTCCTATCGCGCGAATTACAATCGCTGGACCACTTGCGATCATGTCGAGCAAGGCACGCAGGTAGTTCGGCTCAATTTCGTGTCAGGCTCTAGACAGAAATTTTCAAAACGCGGTGGGATTTGGTTAACTTTTTGTGTATACCTTCTGTGTTGAATATCCCAACATGGAATAGTCCATTGAGCTTAGATCTGGACTCCAAAACGGACCTTTTGCAACCGACATTAGAGAGAAAAAATTAACTTTGCACAACCACTGGGTTCGATTTTCTTTATAAACCGTTTCTGCGTCATGTTAAGAGGTGCATTTCTGATTAAAATTATGATGTAGTGACTATGGTACCACAATACATTCAAAAATTTGACTAAAGTAGTAATCTTGGTTTGTTTGAGCTCTTGGTTCCATGAAACGAGTGATTTCTGGTCATCTGAGCATACTCCACCAGAAACCATTACGCAGATGTCTTGTACCAAATTTTTTTTCTCAAAATAACCTGTTTGGATGTCTTTGACAATATCTGAATTGTTTCGAGCATTTTCATTGGCTCCAACAATGAAAATATTCCGTCGATTAACACGGCGGTGAGGTGCGTGATTTTTTGCTCGTTTCAAAGAAGAGGTCGTAGACAGAAAAAGGGCTGTCATTACCTGAATACTGGAAATTTCGCGCCAGAACTTTGCAAACTGAGAAACAAGATAAAAATCAAAAAAATAAAAAAAAATTACGGAGATACGTGCACTGCGACGTTCGCAAACACGACGCAAAGTTTGGTTACAGTATTTATGTAACACCCTGTATATTGATCACATTTACGAAAGTTTTTATCGTCGAATATCAAAAAACATCCATGCTGCCTTAGGTTGATGTTGACTTTTCCCGGACTTGTTAGACATTTTCACTCAGATGCCATTGAAATGCGCATCATTGACCGTTCCACGAATACATAAATACCATCACTTGTAGAATATCACTAGAAAAAAAATCTGATTTTCGCCCAGTATTTCATTACTATCAACTCACCGATTACATAGCAATGATGAATAATGATTGTTGAACCATAAAGCTCAATCCGGTACTTGTTGCGTCTGTAATTTTTATATACAATTGTTAATATTGAACTTAGGCATACTCATTGGGCCGACCTTGAGCCCCGTCGTTTTCAATTTTTGGTCGGCCAGGCCCGGCCCAACATTTTAAAACACCTATTCCGTACAGTAGATTTTGGAAATAACAATACTAGAGCTTAAAGAAAACTCTCCTTCATGCAAAACACTCCACCAAACAATTTGCAGAACTTAGTTTTTCGATTCGAAAAATAATCCGGCCTTGTTAGGGACAAATACTCACCTGAACTAGTCATCGACTGAAACATCCCACATCCCATGAATATTTCTCAGTTGTTGCGGAACACAGTGTTCATAACCAGTTATTGACTCCGATTGAGGAATCTTCTCGAACTGTTGAAGTTCTGAAATTATTTTCATTTTTTTACTGATATTTATATGAGCTTACCCTTTCTCACTCGAAGCTTTGATTCTTCTCGAATGGTGAAAACAAAATCGATTCTAATCATCTGTAATGGCAAAAACTTATGTGAAATCAGAGAAAAAAAAAGAAAATAAGAAAATGAATTTTCGAAAATATTGGCGAAAGATGCGTCTGCTCATCTGATCATTGACGCTTTATTCGTGGCTGCAAGCCTTGCGACGAGCATGCAGCGAAAAAATCGAAATTGAATTTTGTCGCACGGCGTGCGTCATTCTCACTCTTTCAAAAATCGATATTTTCATGACGCACGCTTGCAGAAACGGCCAATTTTACTGCAAGCCTTGCGTCGCGCTGGCGGATCTTTCCCCGAGTATAGAAAACATTACAATGTCAGAACGAGATTTGTTTTCTGTTCGTTTTTTTGAAATTTCAAAAACCTCAATAAATAAACCAACCATATCGGGATCAGACGCGGCTCCTTGAACATATTGTCTGGCCAGAACACATACAAAAAAGTACATATGGACAGCAAGACAAACAATTGTCGGATAGATTATCGGAAGAGGAACCCAGTCATAATTGCAAACCCACGCAAGACCTGTTCGGAATTTTTTCACATCCTGAAAATTAAAAAAAAAGAAGTTGCATTTTGCCCTCGAGGGTCAGACACAGTTCTGGGTATGTGGCCTAAACCGAACAAAAATATAATTTAGAAATGAACAATTCAGGGAAAATGTCACGAAAATTAATTTGACGTAGCAGAAAGTTTTGAAATAGATGGTAGTACAAACCTCCGAAATGACAGTAACATAATAATCGCTTTCAATCAATCCTTCTTTTCTTGCATTATAAATCAAAGCCCAAGCCCAATTGAACGGCAAAAAGTATTTATTATAATTGTATTGTATTTCGTCGAAATTCTCTTTTTCATGTGGCATCATGAAACCGGCTGCCGCTACAGTATCCAATGTTGGAAAACGTTTTCGCGCCTTCATAGACAAATCGCGGAAAATGAGAACTTGCGTCAATTCGCAGTAGCGAACTATGTTGCGACGATATTGTTTGGCGCGATCTGTGTCGCCACGTATATAAGTGGCTGCCGAAAACGCGATACTGCAACAATTGAGTTTACTGTGTTTAGAGTACTGTATTTCTATACATTTCAAAACGTTTTGATTCAACATTTTTAAATAAAAAATTCTTTTTTTTTTCGTAAAAAGGCTACCCCCGGAAAGGTTTTAAAAACAATTTGTGGCAGAATTTTAAAAAATGGAGCTGAAAATGTTCCAAACTTTTTTCTCAGAAAAAGTCAAACTCACTTCTCAATAAATCCAATAATATCATAAAGATACCAAAATCTTCGCAAAACTCCAGACACAAAAAATCCGAGCAAAAATTCGAGTGGAATATAAGAGAGACGAGAATCGGTATATTCGACACATTTCACAAAAATGATACGCTGACTCGGCGACAAAATGAATCGATAAAAAAATGAGGTGAGAAGAAAAAGGGCGAGCCAAACCAGATATTGCATCCATATCGACTTCCAAACTGATCCACGCCATCTGGTAACATTTTAAGATAATTTTCAAATATTTACGAGGCCGAAAAAAACCTGAAAACAAGCGCCAAAAATGTCCATGGTCGACTTGTGGCTATCGATTGATTGTAGCTAACAGTCATATTTTCAAAGCGAGAACATTCGAAAAAAGAAAAATATTCGAGTGCAGAGAAAATTTGAATAATCTCATACAAATTCAACGTTTTTCATAATAGATCAAAAAAATAATAAAAACTAGAGTTTGGAGACTTCTAGGTCACGTGGTTTTTTTCTCAGATTTTTTCGAATTCTTTCGGCTCTGACTTGTCTGTGATGAGACTTAAGTCGCCTTGCAAGAGTGAGATTTGGGCTCTCTTGGGCCGATCGGAAGCCCGATCGCATCAAAAGCAAACATCAGATGGGGGCCAGACCTCTGGGAGGGGGGTCCTAATCTCGGGCAAAATGAATGGAGGGGACAACTATTTTTTTTTAATTTTTGATAAATTAATAATTATGGACCAGAGCTCAAAGTTGAACCCTCTATCAAAAAAAGAAAATAAAAAAAAACGATCAAAGTGAACGAGACAAGAAGGAAAGTAAGAAAACAATATTGTAAAACTAACAAGAAGACGAAGACGAAGAATGAATGGATGAATGATTGAGCACAGGGAGACACATTGGCTGTCGACTCCGCCCCTTTTTACAAGCGGCGTGGGTTGTAAAAAGGGGCGGAGTCGACAATCTATGTGCCTTCCTATATGCTCAATCATTCATTCATTCTTTTTTCTGACTCTTTTTTCTTCTTGCTCTCCCTCTCCCATTAGTCAAAAGTTATACAAGTATGGTTTTCTTCATTACTTTTATCTTCCTACTTTTTTTTAATCGAAACCTAAAGGGATTTAGGGGTACTAACTCAAAATGATGTCTGGGAATCTATCTGATGTATGATCAAAAGTCGGGCCGAGCGTGGCCGGGTTTTTTTGTGACCGACCGAGAAACAAAAAATCTCGGCCCGGCCCGTTATGTTCGGGCAGGGCTCTCAGGCTCCGGGCTACAATCACCCCTGAAAAAAGGACAAAAACCAGGCCCGAATCAGTAAAAAGCAAATCTACAGTAATTTCGGACATTGAAAAACAATTTCTAAGGTAAGAAATTTTTCGACAAACACACTCTTCTTATTTTTCGAAAAATGAGGTTGCAAAACCAAGCCAAATGGAATTTCTTCTCCTGAGAGGATGAAAAATTATAAGTTGGACGAGCCGGCCTGTTTTTTTTTCGGGCCGGGCTATTGTTGTGATTTGGATCGATTCATTTCAATATCGTTTTCTAGTCTCAGTATATTTTTTTCATGCTGGTTTCCAGACGAATATCTAATTTTATGGCTGGGAAAACAGTTCAATATTCTCCAGAAATAGGATATTTTCCATAAAATGAAAACACTGATTTGTCTATTTTTTCTTCTCGAATTTTCTACTCAAAATGTCATTTACAAAGATATCAAAGACGCATTCAATTCCTACACAAATCTTCGTTTCTACAAAACTTTAAATCAAGTTTCGAAACATTTCGCAGATCCAATACATTTCATCAACGGTGGTTCGGCCAGCCAATTATCCAACAAGAACTTACTTGTTCAAATACTTTTGCAACATGATTTAGAGGTGATTAAAAAGGGAACATCTCCATCATTTGGTGAAGCAAAATATGTCAATGAAAACCCTTCGATTGTCGATTTCAAGGTCACGTTTTTCAAAGTCGACTCAGGTGAAGTGACATTCATTATAAGATCTGAGAAAATCGAGCATATTTGGCAAATACAACGAATCATATCAAGTATTCCATTAGATAATATTATGTTGAACTTTGCAAAAATTGGCTGAAAAATGTTTGATAATTATTTTGTTTTTTTCTTTATGCACGGACAACTTTTCTAGTTTTCTCAATTTTAATTTCAAAAATTTCATATTAGTATAACAAATAACAAGAAAAAATAACAAAATAAACAATCTAACTTTTGAACTTCAAAATATTCTCAACAGCCTGTATTCTCATTTGATCAGTATGAGCCGAGTCGACCTAAAAGTATCTAGTTAAAAAAAAAAAAAACAAAAAGAGAAATCCCTACCAATAAGAGTGGTTTGAGAGCAGATCGAAGTGAATTGAAAAGATCCGGGAAGACGAGTTCTTGTTGAGCGAGAAGCTGTGATTTGTAGGGTTTGAGAGAAATTGAAATATTTTATGTTCTACCTGTTTTATCCGATGTCGTTCAGTCGCTTGATTGAAGCATGCCGGACAATTCTCCGCAACGATTGGTAGTTTTTTCTCTTCGGCAAAATTGCGCAGCGCTTTTTCACGTACAAAAACTAATGGTCGAATTACGCGCAACGTTTGATCTCTTAAAAAAAAATTATAAAACAGTATCTGAAAGGAAAATGATCTTCAGAATGTTTTGATAAAATTATGCATACCTGGCCCAAGAGAGTACCATAATTTTGTCATTGTAAAAATCTTGGGAAAATATGTCTGCCTTTGGGAATAACGACCAAAAAATAGGAAAAACAAAAAATAGCTTTAAATTTGTGAGAAAAACACAGTTTTTAAATTTTCGTGGCGTGACCTAAAAATTTTTCTTGAAAATGTCTCTGTGAATTTTTGATTAAAAAAATTACACGGTACTTCTTCTCCTTTTAGGCCAGGAATGAATTTAGGAAATAGTTCTGTGAGGTAGTGTAGATTCAAACTAACTTTGTCGAGTACTGTGCCTTCATCGTGGTCAGACTTCCGTTCTGGAATGCGCCAATCAAAAACGACTCGGCCAGATCATCCAAATGTTGTCCCATCGCCAAAACATTCCAACCATGTAATCTGAAAATAGAAATATGTGGAGTGATCTTATATTCTCGAGGTCTGATTCAGTATTTGTTGTTTTGGAAATTGAATGTAATGATATTTTTGAAATTTCGGGAAACGGTCAGACTTACTGTGCGGCGGCGGCCAATCTTCCTCGCTTCATACGACTACAAAACGCACAAATCGACCGTAATCCATCAACCCGTTTTGCTGCTCCAATAATATCTTGTTCTTCATAAAAATAATCGATATTTAGTGATCTACAGTACTCGATCAATGGTCGTGGATTGTATTCCGCTGAACCGGGATCAATTGTAATTGCGCCCAATTCGAACGATGTGCTAAAAAAACAACCAAATAAATGATGCTCTCAAACAGTGGATGAGAAACCAGGGCTTTTTTGGAATTTCTGGTTTTTTTTTTAAATCTCAAAACTATTTTTTCGCATACCTTTTTGCTTTTCTGCAACGTTGTTGGTAGAAATGCAAAATGTGAAGAAGAGATAGTGAATCTTTTCCACCCGACAGACAAACGAGTATTTTGTCGCCGTTTTGGATCATTTGAAGTTGATGTATAACTTCAGTCACTTTTTTGTACATTTCTAGCGGTGGAACATGCCAGTCAAGTCTGAAAATTTTGTTTTCTTTTTTCGATTTTGAGAAAAACTGAGCGATTTATGTATACAATCTGGAGGTTAGACCCCTGTCTGCATGCATCTTATCGGCCGATTTTTTATGCGGGAGCTCACTAACTTTTAAAAATAAATTTTCAATAATTTCGATACATTTTTTGGAGTCACTAACTGTTAGACCAAAAAATTGCATTTCTCAGGGGTTTTCGGATTTTTTCTTCATTTCTAAAATATTTCAAATTTTTGCGCGAAACAAGCTCCGCTCATTTTTGTCTATGTATGGCATGTAAGGTCATTGACTTTCAAACATTTTTTAATGAAATTTTCACAATTTTCGGTAGGATCACTATTTTTCCAGAAAGAGTGATGCGCCCTTTTATGATGTAGGATTGTCTGCATATCTCGGCAGAAGTGTGGAATTCCATAGATGTTTAGGAATTCATCCGATGCCGCTAATTTTTTTAGCGGGTCACGTGTTTTATGTATTCTCTATGAATATGAGTTTTTTCGTAATTCTTTTAGTTCCAACCCATTATCTGACCTGGCCTCTTGTTCCCTGCTCAATTTTTTCCGCGTCACAACAACTCTTCGATTCCAATCTTCCGTCTGTTTGACCTCTTCGGCTTCTTCTTTTTCGTTACCAATATCTCCGTCGATTCCTCGTTTTCCTATTCGCATTTCAGGATTCAACGGACAAACCAATTCCTCTTCTTTTTCCGAAATATCTTCAATAATTCGTTCTTTCCAATTTTCAACTTGTAATTCTTCATCATTTTCCACAATATTCTCGTATTTTATCGGTCGAATGACACAATTCAGAGGTTTCGGAACATTTCCAAATTTATGAAATTCAGCAATTTCGACTGGCAAAACAAACCATCTCAGGTCTCGATATTTTTCATCAATCGCCAATCTTCCATCTGGTGTTTTTGACAAATCGATACTTTCAGCCATCTCTTCCCTCAATTTTTCCGAAGTTTCCAACAATTTTTCGAGATTTTCCGCATGACTGATTGGCTCGTTTTTGGTGACAATTCCATTATTTGTAAATTTGGCGTATCCTAACCATCTTCGACCATGAAATACTCGCTGATTTTTGTGATGCCATTCACCACTCTCACAATTCACTTGGTACTGAAAACTGTTTTGTTTTTTTTTTTTCGGAAAGTTTCAACATTTGGTGCTGATAGAGCAATTGAAAAATTCTTACCAAATGCAAAAAATCCGCAGCATGTTGAGCCACAAATTGAAGTGCTTTCAAAATGAGTCGAACAGTCTCCATGGGTGTGAAATAGGCGAACGAGATGCGCGTGAATCCAGGCCTCAAAAATTCGCGCTCCGAATACTCGGTCGCTCTTCTCAGGTGTGTTCGGTCAAGATTCGTACTTTCTTGAATCGCCTCGACAAATCTATCAGCCAGCTACAGAAAAAAAACAACAATATTATGGAGAAAAAAAACGAAAAATAAAACACCTTCTCATCAATTCCTAATAGTTTCTGAGCATATGGTCCAGCACACATGCATCCAGATCGAGTTTGAATTCCGAATAGATCGTTGAGAAGAGCCGAAATGTAGTTGTGATGGAAGAAAAGACCACTTTTTGGCTCCTGAAAAAAAAAGCCCGATAACATTTTTTTTAACCCAAAAACCTGTGAATAAACTTCTAACTTTGGTGACCAAAATATTTCTAAAACACCCACCTTAACCAGAAATGAGAAGACCGCTAATCTATTTAATTTTGTCGCAGGTCCCAATAAAACCAATTCATCGATTTCGTTGAAAACATTCAAAACCATATTGGAAATGTTTCGTTCTTTTTGCTCGATAATTTTTTCTCCAACACTTCTCTTCAATTTTGCGGCCATTGCCAATCGAACCGCTCCAACTGAATCCGCTGTTCCACCTTCTTCTCGATGCGAATTCTCTTTCAAATACCATTCATTTGTTTGCGATACAAAGAATACCGTACCACCTCCGATTCTTTTTGGTTTTCTCGCTTCACAAATCGCCTTTTTGACAATTAACACTCCCGGCGAACTTACAGCTCCTGGAAACTTGTGACCGGAGAAAAATAGAGCATCGATATCAGAAGTCATCGATATTGAAATATAAGGTGCGGCAGATGCAAAATCCCAAATTGACAATGCTCCAAAGGTTTTCAAAATCCGCGAGATTTTCTCAACATCATTTAAAACTCCAGTAACATTGGAGCACGCTGTGAAAGTTGCGATGATCCGTCTCTTCTTCTCGTTTTCAATTTCATTTTGCAAATTTTTTCGAAGATCGATAATATCGATACGACCTCTCGAATCTTCCGCAATCGACACACATCTTACTCCCAAATTTCGCCAAGGTAACAGGTTACTATGATGTTCCTGCGAAGAATGGATGACAACAAGTTCATCATTTTTGGCATTATCTAGATTCATTAGATGAACAAGAAGTTCGACGGCAGCAGTTGCACCACTTCCAGTGAATATGATATCATCAAGATCTCCGGCGCCGGTCATTGCTCGAATTTCTTGACGCGCTTCATGCATGAACAATGTTGTTTGTTCGGCTGTTACAGTTACCGAACTGTGTGTATTTCCGTAAAATGGAAGAACTTCCTGCAATTATTTTGACATTTTCTAGAAGACCAATAGCTTTTTCTGATATTCAACTTTCAAACAAATTTTCAGACCAAAAAACTGTTTTTTTTTCAAACTCGGGTCTGATTCAGAACGATTTCTCATACACTGTTTAACTGAAACTTTCAGTATTGATTCAAATATACCTCGCAATATGTTTTTCCTAATCTTGCCTATAATCTAAAAGTGTGCCGACTGTTAACACCATATCTTTGCGGCTTATGGTGTTAGCACTGGTGCGAGAAAAGTTCAAAACAGAATAAGTGTGGATTTTCACACTTTTCGAATTTTTGATCTGACCGGCGGAAGTGTGCCCTGAACTAATGTGAGGAATCGAAAATAGGATTCGTGAATGTTTTAATCTAGGCGAACAAAATTAAAATTAAGTTTTGAGCAATTTTTGATTGGTTGAATATGTCAATGTTTTTATCAAAACTAGTCAAATGTTCACTTCCGCCGGTCACATCAAAAATGAAAAAGTGTCAAAATTCACAGAATTTCTTTGTTTACCACTATTTTTCAAATGTTGTTCTAATACTTTGTGTTGCAAACAATAGGTGTCATGATTTCGGAGATTCATTTTCAGATAGTAACTCACACTTTTGATATATTCTTCGATCGATGAAACTGCTCGAGCACTTGCTGTGTAGTCGCAATATATTACTAAAATTTTGAAAAAAAAATGTTGAAACTATTTTTTTTAAAGAGTAAACTTTTCTGAAACCGTTTATAAACGTTGGTTTTTTGGTGTCACTCCTTGATTTGAATCTGACAATCCTCAAATGTTTCACAAAGACTCTCTACCTCGAAAAATTAAAAAAAAAAACCCCCGAAATGTTGAAATCTTATTTCAGTGTGAAATCAAGAGCCTTTTGAGAAAAAATATTGGAAATTTACAAAAAAAATTATTATTTGATTTCATATCAAGCAAAAAAGTCCAAATTTAACGTAATTTCAGGGCTTACATTTTTAGCTTGTTTACATAAAACATTTTTGAATCGAGCCGACTAATTTTTGAACCAGGATAGACTCGATTCGATAAGAGGTTCATTACGAACATTAACATTTTTGGATGGTTCACAAAAGGTAGAAATGTTATTTAACAACAAAAAATTTGAAGGTAGAAAACGTGAGACACGTTGGAAAAATAAATTTTTGTTTTGAATTTTGATTCTCGTTATTGAAAGCTGATTTTCTAGGTCCGGACGTCCTTCGGTCCGGACCAGTTAAATGAAATTATCTGTTCTCCATTGAAACATCCATGTTTATGCGCCCATACATTTTTGTTTTGAATTTTTTTAATCAAAAATTTTTGAACATGAGTTGGTAAGTGACTTTTCGACATGAATTTTCGTTTTTTAGTTGTTTTCAAAAAAAACTGTAATTTTGTTTTGCAATGAAATTTCAAAAACACACACTTTTCCTAGATCCAAACGGCCCTCGCATCACTGAATCTTGACCAATCTCATCTTTCCAAATCCATTCACACAATTTTTCTGCATCGTTTTCAGGTTCCCTTTTCTGATCTTCGTCTTGAAAATTGGGAATTTGTTCCCCAAACCTTCTCGACATTCTGAAAATTAACACTGAATGAGAAAATTTCAAAATTCGATAAGAAGGTTTTTTAAGAACCAAAAAACGGATAAACATAAACTACGACATATTTCAGATTTTTATGAAAATTATTTTTGTACATTAGAATATTCTCAAAACTCCATCGGTGTTGGTTTCGCTTCTTCTTTTTCTTCATCATCTCGTTTTTTCTTTTTCTCTTTTTTACTCTTCTTTTTTTTGTGCTTTTTCCGATATGCTTGATTCAGTGATTCATCAGCGAATACCATTGTTTCAAGAGTGTTCTTTATCCTGATTACATCTCTCTTCTCATCATATATCAATTGATTATCAGCTCCATCGCGACGTTTTTCAAACAGATGACGGTATCTACAAAATGCATTATTTTTATTGGTAATCTTCATTTTCAGCTCTTAAAAGATTCATGGATTTCAACTTAACTCACTATTTTGCTCGGTGATTCGAAAAACAAGAAGGGACAGAATGTCGAGAACGAAAACTAAATTCACAAATTTCAAAGGGACATTAAACAACTTAAAAAAATCATGTATTCAATTAAAATAACACAACACACTGTAAAAAAAAAGTAGGAAACTATTCACTCCAGAAAAAAAACGGCGGAGAAGAACTTAATTTTAGGATTTTCAGACTGATTTCACAATGACATGTTTAACTGAAATAGAAAGGTCACGCCACAAACATAAATCGGCCAAAAACGTGGAAATTTTTACTTAAAATATGTTTGTGGTTCATTGTTTTGCGAATTTCTTGAAAAAAATGATTCTTAGTTAAATTTTTCACTTTTTTTAATACTAGATTTTTTGTTGATAAACTTACCAATAATTGTTAATTTTTAAAATCTCACCTTTCATCCACTGGTCCAGTACTCAGTCTGAACGCCTGCATCGCTGAATTCGACAAATTCGTAATCTCTTTATGAATCGGAGGTTTTTCCACCAACGCCTTCAATGAACTTGAATCTTGAGACTCCGAAAAATTAAAGTTTCCATATAGATGAGGCAAAAACGAGGCGAGATCTTCTTGAAGTCGTCGTGGACCGCAAAACCTTCTGGAATACAAGAATGTTTGAACTTCTATTTGAACTTCGCATTTTATTCAAATTTTATAATATGAATAACTTAACACTTACTGATAAACACCTCCAAGATCATATGAAGCCAAAAGATCATAACTACCCTGAATTTCGCTTTTTCCAGGTAAATCTGGTTTGAAAGTGTGAAATGGAGTGACAATTTGATTGCTTTTCAGTGAAATTTTCGTCCGTAAAGCTCCCGATGTAACAGGCGTTGAAGAATTTGGTGTATTATCCCCCATTGTCTGTAAAACTTGAAACTTTAAGCAAAATTTCTGTCGGACAAAATCGCCAGAAAAAAAAACAATAAACTACGAAGTGGGAAAATGCGCTCCAACGCAAACCTCTTTTTTCCAGCGGCTGTTTGAAATTTATTTTTTTTCCTCATGAGGAAATTTTTCAAAGCGTTGTTATAAACGTTACGGTTCAAATTTCTTCAATAAACCCAACAGAACCTACAACTTCACAACATTCCGTGATTATATAATAATCATGGTTAGTCGGTTGCACAACACATCAAAGCCTTAAACCGCGCACTATAAAAAAGCGCCAGACATCAAGTCTACTCGCATTTACCTACTACTACTTTTTCTATTTGTGTTATTTGACAGCTCGTAAATGGTGTGAAACAACAAAAAATAGGAAAATAAGAATACCTTGTAAACCAGATACTGTGTATTTCCCAAAAGAAGATTTTTACGGCTTTTTAATAACCGATAAAATTTTGAGTGATGATTGTGATAAGATAACAATGCAAAAATAATAATAATTATAAAGGAAGATATCTGAATATGGTAGTGAAATTGAATTTCTAAAATTACGGGAAAAATGGATATCTGAAGTACAACATTGCCTGCGGAAACAAATATCGTACTTCGCTCAGAATTCATTGTGAAAAAGTTGTTTTGAGTCCGCAGGAACTTTCGTTGCTTTTTGAATTTTTACGCGGGCTTGAAAAGTCCGTATTTTGTTGCTCGGGGCGAGCTGGCCCCACCAGTCCGGCCTAAAACGACATACCTTCTCTAATCCAGTAACACAAAAAGTTCCATTTTTTCTATCGTAACATGGTTGTTTGACTACCCAAAATACAGGGTTCACAGGTGTTTTCTCTTCATATAAAAAGCAACCCCAAAAACTGATAAATATCTGTTTTACAGTCACCACCGTTCTTTCCATCTCAATCCATACAATTTTTACAATCCCAAGATTTATGATCACCCAAAAAAGACATAACAAAAAAGATCGAATCGATTTTTTTTTCAGATTTTTTGGTTTCAAAAAAAGTGTAAAGAAAGTGTGCCGTACGTTGACACCTTGTCTGTTCTTTGCGGCGGCACGTGGTGTTGAAAAATATTTCGGGACCGAAAAAGAACTGCCAAGTTTCACACTTCTTTGCGTTGGAAATCGAGCCGCCGGAAGGGTTTTGATAGGTATACCGTGATCTGTTAAATGTCAAACTTCGATACTTTTTTGGGAGTCTAATTTCAATGCAACAAAATCTTATTTGGTCGGTAAAAACATGGCAGAGTCAACTGCTAAAGCTCTTCACTTCCTGAGTTGTTTTTTGAATTGACATCTCGATTCAGCATTTTTTTCAAAAGGTCCAGTTTTTGACAACCAAATTTTTTGGATCGGATTTTTTAGAAAATAAACATCTATGACAGTCAAAAATTTCCAGGCCACCCATGAAAACGTGGAGGTGTACTGCCGAAAATCTAGCTAAATTTCCCGGTGAAAACTGCTCACAGTCACATATTTGTTGACCGTGAACATACGTCTAAATAAAGTTTTCAACTTTTCATTCAAATTTTGACAATTTTCAGACATATTTTTCAACATTTCACACCTGTCCATCCATCATCGATTCTAGCATATTTGAACTTTTCCTCTTCCCAAAATCTTCGACATATTCATCGAATCAAACACACACGTGTCACCATCAAAGACATCCATGCCGACATTTCTCTTCTCCCTACCGTACTCCTTCGAAAAATGGGCGGAGTCTGAAAATGGGAGGAGCCTCGAGAGAATGGTGTTAAGAAATTGTTGTTATTATTGGTGTTTAGTATACTCGACAATGAAGTCTGAAGAGCAACAAAAGGTAGTCGTCAGGTTGTCTGAGCAACAAGATGCTCTTTGGAAAAGGTTCGCCGCGCATACTACTGAGATGGTTGTTACCAAAACTGGAAGGTTTGTTTTTTCTTTTACTTTTGATACTTTTGTTGATGTGGGATTTTATTTTAGTTCTTCTCTTATTGTGTTGTTTTTCAAATATTTATATAGGTTCTATATAGAAAAGTTTCGACAAAATAGAAAGTTCTGTTTTTGTTGTACCAAATTCAAAATTTTGACTGAAAACCGCTGACTGTACGAAAAGCCAGGAATATTTTTCAAAGGAAAATAGTTTTTTTTTTTAAATTTAAACCCTGAAAAGTTTTTTTCTAAAAATATTTTAGTTACAAAATATATAGTCAATGACCTCAAGTTTGCCAAAAAATGCCAAACTCAATGTTGAATTTCAGAAAAATGTTTCCAAAACTCGAATACGACATCGATGGTCTTGAAGAGGATAAGATGTACATGATGGTTCTCGAAATTCGTCAAGTCGACGACTATCGCTACAAATTCTCAAATGGTTCGTGGGCGACGGCGGGACGCGGCGAAACCGGCGGCGGAAAATGCGACGCTGTCGCCGCGACGTCGAAAAAAATCTGGCACGCCGACGGTGTGATGAGTGGCAAACAGTGGATGTCGTCGTCGGCGGTGAATTTCGATCGTGTCAAGATCACCAACAATCCAAAAGATACTTGCGCTTCACATGTGAGTTGGTTTTTTTTCTTTCGAAAAGTGTGAGAGCTCAAAAATATAAACTGAAGAAGGAAAAATCCAACGGATGAATTTCTCAAAAAGACCTTTTGATGAACCTGTTGGTCCAGAAAATTTACCATATTCCAAAATACACCGAAAAGAAAAGAGTCATCTCACTCTTGCCTTCTACAGTATACATGATGAGGACATGCGCGCGGGTGTCATAAAAGAAGCGTTGCCCTTCCCTCCAAAAAGATTTGATAGAGATAAAAGTGACGAGTATATCATCACAGTTTGACGCAATCCGGATGACCATGGTTATTTGTTAGTTGATGGTTATCTCTATTTTCTTCTTCTAGGTTTTCCTTCATTCAATGCATAAATATGTTCCGGTTTTGTCAATATTCGAATCACCATCCAATTTTCTCATACCAAATCCGACTTCGAAACCAGTTGCTGTTATCAAAATTGATTATACCGAGTTTATTGCTGTCACAGCTTATCAGGTAAGAGTTAGTTTTGAGAAGAAGAGAAATGCTAGACGAAAATTGTCACAAAACTAGTATGAAATAAAAGAAAAACATATGTTCCAATTTTTCAGAATCAATCAGTGACTTCACTAAAAATAGCACACAACCCGTTTGCAAAAGGGTTCCGCGAAGGTTCTTCTCTACCATCGCCAAGTACTCCAACAAACAACAAACGGCGTCAATCGTCAACACCAGAAGAAGACTCGCAAGTCTCATCGCCACAACCAAAACGAATCAAATGCGAGATGTCGAATAATACAGTAACACCGACCACTGGCCTACTTCCATTACCTACAATTCTTCCACATCATTTTGGACCAAACCCGTTCATGTTACCCGCCTATTCCCCGTTTTTATTGCAAGCCGCAATGATGGCACCATTTTTCCATTTTGGCGGATTGCCAAATTCGAACACCACTTTCAGTCCAACAACTTCACTCATCTCATCATCTGCGGAATCGGAAAAAGATGGCGAATTGACACCATAAACTATTTTTCTTTTATTTTCCCCCCACGAAAAAATTACTCTTTTTTTTTCAGAGTGATCAAAATTGTATTTTCTAAATAGCTTTTCTAGTTTTTTCTCCCTTTGACCTCCTTTTTTGTTTTTTTCTTTGACATTTCGGGTTGTTTCTGAATTTACCTTCTAATAAATTTTGAAGTGTAAACTTCTTCTTTTGTTCAATATCGGAAAAGGTATTCTAAATAACAAAGTTTCAGGATTACCTAAAGAGAGTACTGTACATATTTTATCAGTACATTATAATACACTTGGTAACACACGCCCTATTTGTTGTGATGTTGACAACTTATCCAACATCAAAGATTTTTACTCCACATTGAGAAATTCCCGAAGGTTTAGAAACCTTTCCAATTTACACAAAAAGAGCGCGACGCCAGAAATTATTAATTTATTAAAAAAGAAAAGAAAACAAGAATAAACGTTACAAGACAATGAGGTCCGAAGACCAACACACTTGGGGACAACGCCCCGGACGGGCTCTCACACACACACTCAAGACACTCACTCAAGACACTCAAAGATAAAAACACGTCACGCCGCCCGGGTTGACTGTGTGCATTTGCGCGTCGCTGTGTATGCACAGACCAACGCAAACCGTAGTCCAACTAATGTGTGTGTTCGGACGTGAAGACGTTTCCGCTGATCTTTCTCCATTCCAATTTTGCTAATCCATTGGCACACCATGGCAGAGCGTACGCGTGGCCGTGTTTGTCGGTTGCTAGGCCATCACTGTTTTTTCTTTTGTTTTTCGTCGGTATTGTTAAAAACGGAATTTCAAGAAAACCAAAGAAGATACGATGTTCTAATTTTTCAAACTTATAGCTGAAGAACGTGAAAAGTTGTTACACACATAATTTTTCAAAATACTTTTTTATTTCTCCAGTTATTCGCTGCCTAAACAGAACGATGTTTTTTGTTGTGAAAAGTTAACCGTTCTCCTGGTTGAATCGATAACTTTTTTTGGTTTTTGGATATGTTGTAAAGAATTGTTTTCTGATTACGATGATATACTTCTCTTCTTCAGTGAAAATCTCTGTGATCGATTTTTTTGGAGTTTCTGTAGTTTTTTCACTAAAAATTCTAAAAAATCAAATTTTCTCGAGAACTAATCGATAACTTTTTCTAGTTTTCTGATATGTTGTAGAGAATTTTATTCTGATTCAAATGGTATAACTCTCTATTTGAGTGAAATTCTGGATACGTGACTTTTTCACGTTTTTCGCTAGAAAAACGTCAAAAACCCAAATTTTCTCAAAAACTAATCGATAACTTTTTCTGATTTTTTGATATGTTATACAGAATTTCATTCTGGTTCGAATGAGCTGAATCGTTTCTTGTTTGAAACATTTTGAATTTTTTCAAAAAATAGTTTGAAAGTGAAAATTTCGAAAAACTGAGCATATAAAAACATTTCTTTATTTTTTCTTTACTCGTTTCTAAAGTTTCATAAAAATCCAAAGAAAAACAACTCTGAAAACGAGGAAAAACTAAAAAAATCTCTTCCTGTTATTGTATTGTCGATTTACGAGCAGCCACGAATTCTAGGCCACGCGTACGTTCTGCCATGGTGTGTTGGGGTTTCCCCGCGTGAGTTCGAATCTCATCCTGATCGCCACTGTTGTGATGTTGACAACTTATCCAACATCAAAGATTTTTACTCCACATTGAGAATTTCCCGAAGGTTTAGAAACCTTTCCAATTTACACAAAAAGAGCGCGACGCCAGAAATTATTAATTTATTAAAAAAGAAAAGAAAACAAGAATAAACGTTACAAGACAATGAGGTCCGAAGACCAACACACTTGGGGACAACGCCCCGGACGGGCTCTCACACACACACTCAAGACACTCACTCAAGACACTCAAAGATAAAAACACGTAAATTTTGAAGTGTAAACTTCTTCTTTTGTTCAATATCGGAAAAGGTATTCTAAATAACAAAGTTTCAGGATTACCTAAAGAGAGTACTGTACATATTTTATCAGTACATTATAATACACTTGGTAACACACGCCCTATTGATAGCCTGAAGTTTATTCAGTTTTTCCGAAGATTGTTTTTTTTCTGAAAATATTGCTACAGTAACTACAGTATTCTGGAAATTTGTTTTTCAACATAATCAATTGTACTTTTGAAAAAGTCGGGCATTTATATCACACGCTCAACTTTTATCAACATCAAATGGCAAAGAAATACATGTTGTACGAGAAAATATCACAAAATTTCAAGAAATAAAAAATAAACAAAGTTAAGCGTGGCGAAACCCATTTGTCCAACGACGTGTTCCTTTGATGGATGGTAGCAGATTTAATTTTTAATATTTTATTTAAAACTTAATTTATTTAGTTTTTCACCCTTTCTTCGAAAAATTAGTCCACAAAAACAGTAAACTTTCTATTTTTTCAGAAAGTTTGATCTCAATGTAATGGCGCGAAATTTAACTTTCGTAGTTTTGATATATTTATCATAAAAAATATTATTTTGCAATTGCATCTTGCGTGATCACGTTATATACTAACGACAACCTTTTGGTCATAATAGAATGCAATCCGAAGAGCAACAAGTAGTGATTAAATTGTCTGAACACCAAGATGAGTTTTGGAAAGCTTTTTCGTCCTATACTACGGAAATGGTTGTTACCAAAAGAGGAAGGTCAGTTTTTTTTTCCAGAAAATTGTTACATTTTTAAATTTCAATGTTTTTTGCAGAAGCCTGTTTCCTCAAATTGAATACGACATTAAAGGACTGAATCCCAACAAGTACTACGCAATGATTTTCGAATTTCAGCGAGTAGATGACTATCGCTACAAATATGTAAACGATAAATGGGAAAAACTATCAGATACAGTCAAATCGATGGTTTATTATAGACCAAAAAAGATTGCTCATTGTCATGAAATAAAATCTGGCGAACATTGGATGGAAAATCATGTGAATTTCAGTCAAGTCAAGCTTACCACCAACAGCAGTCATGAAGGCTCATCACACGTAAGTTTTTGCGCAGAAAATGTTCAATTTTCCTCAATTTTTTGCAGATATTTCTGCCCACACTGCATATGTATGTTCCAGTTTTGTCGATTCACGAAATGGATAGAGAAAAAAGAGTTATAATTGAAAAACCAGTGGCCGTGAAGAGAATTGAGTATACCAAGTTCATGGCGGTCAGCTCGTATAATGTAAGATTTATCGAATTGAAACAAGAATTTTTCTCAATTTTCTGTTCAAAAATCGACGAGATTTTTTTCTTTCATTTTTTCCAATACTTGTGCACACAATTGTGCTTTCAGAATCAAGAAGTTGTGTCGCTAAAAATCGCCAAGAACAAATATGCCAAAGGTTTCCGGTTCTCAGAACCTAATGACACGGATTCGCTCTCACCGGTACTGAAAAGAGTTAGATACGAGAAGCAAAACAATGACAATACAGCCAGTGTCCCATCGTCATCTGCTCAAGTTCAACCAATGCAAATGTCCGCACACAAGCTCACTGAACAGGTAGTTTTATTTTCATCGAAATGAAAGAATACAAAAATACAATTTTAAAGATCACTTATCCGGTTACTCCATTGAGAACACTCGAAAACATGATCACTGATAAGTTTTTCGAAACAAACAACATTTTGCAACAATCGTTGATGAAACAAGAAAATTGTGAGGTTCGAGATTTTTCGGCAAACGACAATCTTCCAGTTCTGCAGAAGTTCTTCGATAAGGTGGCAACCACCAACATTCCTCAATCGGAAAAGGTAATCTATTTGAAACAAAAAACGGACTTGAAGATACTGTATAATTCAATAATAATTGATTGATTTCTGGGTCCTAGTCCTATTACTGATATTTATTTTAAGGTTGATAATTTGGTCTCTCCACTTCAAAATTTCGATAACATGCTCACACATCCACAGTTGTTGAAACGAAAAAATGATGAGAGTGGCAATTTTTCGGCATCTGACAGTACTCCGATTCTACAAAAGTTCTTCGATGAACTGACACCTGCCAATACTCCTCAGTCAGAAAAGGTGATTTGTTTGAAGCAATTGAAAAATTATTGAACGGGCGTTTTTTTTTCAGGAAACAAGTTCTCAAAGATGTTCGATCCAACGATCATATGAGAAAGGAAAAATGGAAAAACCTTCAACTTCGAAAACAGTTGATGACTGTCAAATTTTGGACTCAAAACTTCATGAAGCTCCACAGCTTACACCGTATTGGATGACTACGAAAGAAAAAATCAGACTGGAAAAGGAAGTTTCACAACCATCGTTTTCAAACAAGGTGAGTCTATTTTTGTTCATAAAAGTAGTAGGCTAAAACAGAGGGAAAAGTTTCAGCCTGAGTTTGCTTGAAAATAAATCAAGAATTTAGAAAACATTTGATGTTGAAAATCGGAGGCCAATTCGCCTTCGCAAAAACCACAATCATGATAAATTTCTTTATTTCAGAATAAAACACCTTCAAGAACTGGTCAATCTTCATCAAAATCCAAGAAAAAGTCTGCATCATGGCAACTAAAACCGTCGCCAAAAATTGAAACATCTGCAAATTTAGCTGCTGGCCAGTTTCCGATAATGCCACCACATCAAGCAATGTCACTCTATTCGCAATATGCGCTACTTCAGGCCGCTGCTATCGCACCGTATTTTATGAATTTTGGCGCCTCATTTCCGCCGAGTCCACAATTTAGTCCAATGTTTCAACATCTTTCTGCACCTGACAACTCGGAAAAAGAAAACGATGCGACCTCTTGAGTTTTATTATATATTTTTCTCCATTTTTTGTTGTTGTATAATAATGATATAAAGTTTTAAATCATTTTGTTGAACATTTTTGTTGTTTTGATACTTGATTAGTCAACCCTATGTGGTCCGACAAAGAGAGTTGCTAGTTTTCACACATTTTGTCGCAACTATTGAAAGTGTGCCAGACGTCGTCACATTTCTTTGCGGAATAGGTGTGACCTGAAGTAGAACGGAAAAGAAAAAAATAAATAAAAAGAGCCGAAGTTAACACTTTTTTCTGTATTTTTCCGCCGGATCTTGATACTATTAATACCAAAAATGAAACCATAAAAAAATAATTGAATTAATTACAGCACAAAATTTTTTAAAGAATTCTAAAAAGTGACACGTGATTACTGTAGTTTAGAATTTCAAAAAATTAGTATGTTTTTAAATATCGATATGATTCCCTAGGGTATCAAATCCAAAAAAAAAACTATTTTTGTATGCAGAATCGTTAGTTTTTGTGTGTAAAAAGCAAGGTCAAAAAGTTGATTGTTCTATGTAAACTACAGTAACCACGTGATTGAACTTTGAGAATTTCTTTCTCTGATTTTTGCTCAAAGTACAGTACTCCAAGATGTCAAGTCAATCATTTTTGTGAAACTTCCCATTTTTAGCTTTCTTCCCAAAAACTTTCAAAGACTTGCCGCCCGAAATTGACACCTACAATCAAAAAAATGGGCGTAACTTGTCACCTCAAAATGGGCGGAGTCTATATTGATACTTCCGATTATTGCTAGTTGTTTCATTATATCATTTTTCATTGCTAGAACAATCATGACTGAGAATACAATTGTGATTCGATTGGCTGATCAACAAGATGCCCTTTGGAAACAGTTTGCCACTAATACTACTGAAATGATTGTCACAAAAAGAGGAAGGTTTGTTATTATTGTTTGTGGTTTCTTTTTATTATCATTCTATTATTTCAGAAATCTATTTCCCAAACTCGAATACGTTATCGATGGACTCGATGCTGATAAACGATACGCAATTTGCCTCGAAATCAGAAAAATCGACGACAATCGCTACAAATTTTCGAATGGTAAATGGGAAACGATTGAAGATATTGATGAAACGGACAAAAATAAGACGACAAAACAAATTTGGCATTCAGATGGTGTTCGAAAAGGAGGAGAATGGATGAAATCGAATTTGAACTTTGATCAAGTTAAGATCACTAATAATTCCAAAACAAAAGAGCCCAATAATGTAAGTTTTTGAGTTTTGAAATAAAAAACCATCGATTTGTTTTCCAGATATTTCTTCGAACAATGCACAAATACATTCCATTTCTTTCAATTTACGAGTCGTCTTCTGAATTTTTATGGCCACAAAATATGTCAAAACCCATTGCTGTCATCAGAATTGATCACACCGAATTTATTGCAGTCACATCTTATCAGGTAACTAAAATTCATCATGAAAAAAAAAAACAAAAAACAAAATGTTTTTTGTTTCAGAACCAAGAAGTCACTTCGCTGAAAATTGCCAACAATCCATGCGCAACTCGTTACCGCGAGAATAATAGCAAAAACAAACGGCGCCATTCGTTGTCGACACCGGAAGATACTTCACCTTCTCCAAAACAAAAAATGACGAAATTTGAAAATGATAGTAAGGAGAACGAAGAAGTTGTTTCGACATTTCCAACTTCCGATACTTTTATCCCGCAGTTAACACCAAATCCGTTCATGTTTTCAATGTATTCACAATTTCTCCTGGCCGCCTCTTCTCCATATTTTTATTTTGGCACTTTGCCAGTTGTCAATTTTACTCCAGATTTGAGCTTTTCGCCAGCTTCAACTTCAGATTCAACACCTTGAATATGTTCCTTTTTTGTAGAAATTTCTATTTATTGTGTATTTTTTTTAGTTTGTAAAGTTTAATAAATTTTTGAAGGTTTTTTTCTCGAAAAACTTATGAGCATCCCCATGGGCCAAAAAATGTCGGACCAGGTTTTTTGATCATTAAAAAAAGCGCAACCTGCTCCGGCCATACTTTTTTAGGCCGTTTTCAACTTTTCCTTCATCCAGGCCTGTCATTTTGGGCGATCCCGGACCGATCAAGAAAGCACGTACTTATCAAGTCCGCGGTCAAAATAAAAAAAAAAAAACAATGAAACTTCCTGCTCGCATGTGGCGGCCGTGGCCGAGGTCAGCGTCCAGACAGACAGAGTGTGTGGCACACACAAGTGTTCATTTCACCTGCGCCATGC
The DNA here is from genome assembly GCA_963572245.1 of Caenorhabditis sp. 8 KK-2011. Classification (NCBI taxonomy): domain Eukaryota; kingdom Metazoa; phylum Nematoda; class Chromadorea; order Rhabditida; family Rhabditidae; genus Caenorhabditis; species Caenorhabditis sp. 8 KK-2011. The sequence goes on from OY751548.1 coordinate 6,212,208, forward strand.
CGCTCCGTGAAATGGAATTATTCCTCCTTCGTCGGAATAATTCCGATTTTCTGTCGGTTTTTTGGAACAGGTGAAGGTGTGATTGTTTATTCGGTCTCAAGAGGAACGCAAGATATCGGACTCTGAGCCCTCAAAAGGTTTACAATTTGATAAAACATAAAGTATGATACAGATTTACCGGAGGCGACAATAAACTATGGAGAATGAGTATACCGGGAGACACGAAATAAAAGAAATTATATAGTTTACGTTTTTGATGAGGTGTGCGAGGACGGAGCGGATTTTTGGATGCGACGACGATCGAGCCAAATGTTGTAGTCGAGTCGTTTGATGGGCGATTGATGATCATTTGACGATTTGATGGGCGTTTGATGGAGGATGAAGTAAGGCTGGGCGATTGTAGACGTGGATGGGGCTGGGCTCCGTCGGAAAATGTGGAATCCCTTGAGAGTCGACAGAATCTTGGATATATCTTGCCAAACCAGCGTCCGATCTCCACCTTCCTCTGGCTCGAACCTGGTCGAGCCTGATGTCGGCTTTCAGGAGCTCATTTGCAGCGCTTCGCCTGATTGTATGGTGCGAGAAGGAGTTTCCAGGCCACTCTTTATCGAATATTCTTTTGGCCGCTGACGAAATAGAAGACGGTGACATTTTTTGGTTGTTGTTCAAGTTTTTGAAAACTGGCTCCGAATCCTTTGCCTTTGTCTTCAGCTTGTAACGGAGGAGTTGACAGATCAGGTTTGACGAAGGAGCTTCGCCTGTGTATGTTCTCCGACCCAATCCCCATGGCAATTATCGAATGGGTTCACCCGAATGGGTCTTGACCCTTTCCGAATGGGGCTAATGGGGCAAATTTTCGAAAGGGGTAAAAGGGTCAAAAAGTTTGACCGAATGGGGCAATTAACCGAATGGGTCAAACCTTCATTTTCAAAATTTTCCTAATGGGGCAAAAAATCCGAAAGGGTCAAAATTTTTCTCTAATGGGGGCAACTCGATTTTTTTTTGCCAAAAAAGAGTAATTTAATTATTTAAAAGGCGATTTTCTTACGTTTAGGCTGAGGAGGTAAACTACTGTAGTTTTCGAAATCTGAGGAATTTTTTCAGCTTCATTAAATTTAGTTTTTCTAGAATCTCTTGGAAAATTGAAATCTGGGATAAACATTGAAATTACGAAATATATAAACACGTGAAAAAATATACAAAATTGCTAAAAAAAAAACGCAGAAACTGTTAAGAAAAAAACTATATCATAGACGAAACACTCAATTATCTCGCAATTCACCTTTAAATAATTGAAATAAGTCTTTTTTTGGCAAAAAAATCGAGTTGCCCCATTAGAGAAAAAAATTTTGACCCTTTCGGATTTTTTGCCCCATTCGGAAAATTTTGAAAATGAAGGTTTGACCCATTCGGTTAATTGCCCCTTTCGGTAAAACTTTTTGACCCTTTTACCCCTTTTGGAAATTTGCCCCATTAGCCCCATTCGGAAAGGGTCAAGACCCATTCGGGTGAACCCATTCGATATTGGCCAATCCCCATTGATCATTTTTTGCTTTCCTCACGAGAATCGACAAACCGTTCATGTCAATCGATAAATCAGACCAGATTAGCTCCGCCACTTCGCTGGCTCTTAACAGCGCCACCCATTAGATCCAAATGATGAGTGTGTCCCTTTCCTCTTTCAGCAGTGAATTTGGTGTCAACGAGCCGATTAACTTTTCGAAATCTTGTTTTGTTATCAGGGACGGTGTCTGTCTGAGTTCCACTTCTGATCTTCTTTTTGCTTTTAGGATGTCGGTCAAAATTGAATCGGTTATTGGGTCCATAACCACATTCGCCGCCCTAAATGCTGCCGCATCCACCGCCAATGCCGACGATCCGACCCTTTGCGATCTTTCCGCTATAAACAGCAAGAAAGCTTCTTCGGATGGTGGAATGTTCAAGTTTTTCAACCAATTTTTCCTCGCCTCGATCGATTTTTGATAAGCGCATGTCGTCGTCACTGCTCTCGAGCTTCCTAACGCGTTTGAAATGATTGAGATCCACGTTGTCGGAAGACTTCTTTCTTGAGTCAACTTGACGAGGCTTTCGAATTTTACTTGGCGAGCACCTTCTGGAAGATCATACCCTCAAATTTTACAATTTAAATCATTTTTTTTTGTTTTTTTTTTGTTTTTTTTTTTTTTTGAAAGACGTTCTATCGGGTATTTTCCTAACCAATGGGTGGGCGGGCGTGGCCGGAAAAACAAACAAACTGAAAAAACTACACACAGAAATGCGCGATGCGTGTGACATCGCTTCGAGACCAGCAACACACAAAACACCTGTTCCTTTAAACCTCCCGTAAATCTACATAATTTTGTGCAAGCTTTAAATTACAAGCGCAGTTTGGCATGCGTTGTACTTTTGACCTCTTCACGCGAATAATTTCCCCATGGGGGAAATTGGCCCAGATGACGTCATTTTCTCAGAAACCAAAAAAAACGGACGATTCACGATTATAATTTATTTCTCAATTTTTTCCATCACAGGAAATATGAAATTTGTCATTTTAATCGTTGTTTTTGTTATTATTCAATTCATCGCTCTCGTAGGGTTGGTTCATTCGTTTGCAAAGAAAAAAAAATGAAATGTTCGAGTTTCAGAGGAAATAACGATATAAACGATGCTGAAAATCGGTTATGTATTCGAATGGGAAACACGGAAGTGTGTAATATTGAAACTAGAGAAATGTATTACCCGGATGATGATTATGATGAGAAACAGGAAATCGATGCGGACAAATGTCGAAAATTGGTCAATGCATGTATGAAGTTTCGAAATTGTTCCAAAAATTGTCGGCTTGATCACAAAATTGAACCATATGAAAAAACATCGTCAGAAAAAACACGATTTGTGAATCCATGTAATGCCATGTTAGTGCAATGTAGTCATACAATCAAGGGTGGAAAACCGAAGGCAGCTGATCCATTTGTTTTCATTTGAATTTCATAATAAAATTGGTCAAAAAATATATTGTAGACCGAACACAGGCAAACTATGGATAGTTGCGGCAGAGCTGCGTGGTACCTGCCTGACCTCTGCCAGCATAAAATAGCTGCCGCAGACCTGCCGCAGCTATACAGGAATTTGCCTGTGTAAAGTCCAAAACTCTCGGGCTGTATTTTCATTTCTCAAAAGTTCGGCCCTCGCCAGCATGACGGGATAGTTTGAAACAGAAAAGTTGTATTCTGACGGCCCGGATTGTGGCGGCGTTTTTTTTTGTTGCAAGAAGTGTCGTCCGTTCCCGGTCTCATTTTTTTGTTTGGCGCTTCCTGGTTTCAATTCAACTTCAGATTCAACACATTGAACATACCCTTTTTCAAAAGAAAATTTCCATTTTTTGTTTATTTTTTTAGTTTCTGAAATTTAATAAATATTTCGAGGTTTTTCGAGGCAAATACCGAACCGGCCTCTTTTGTTTTTTCGCGATTGCAAAATTCTGACCTGGCTCGGACAAGTTTTCGAAGGTTAGATTTTTCATGCCAAGAATGGATTTTTTTTTTTGACAAAAATGTGAAAAACAATTTCGGAAAAAACCTATCCAGAAACTAGGCAGATAAATTCATATCTGCCTAAATTGGCACTTTTTTTGTATAATTCTGATCTTGCTAAATATAGGTTCTGTTGCAAAAATGTATACTTTTTCTGAAATCTGAAAGTATCACATTTTCTGATATATTTCGCGCCGATTTCGGGCCGGTGCTAAAGACAGGTTTTACGTGTAAGAAAGAACCACATAATGTTCAATTTTTTCGACGTGTCTGGAAATTAAAAACAAAAAGTTTATTGAAAACAAGACGATTGAAACATCAAATGCTCCTTTAATACACAGTTCCAAGTTGGTAACGTTTTCCCGGATAACATCTATTCAAACAATCTTGTGTGAAACAGCAGACTTGATCTTTTGGAAATTCGGAAAAACTGCAAGAACCTGGCAATGAACAACAGGCGGCTTTGAAAGCGGTGGCTGAAAAACATTTGGATTTCTCTTGTTAAACAAAACAAACTGAGATGAGGTCAACTTACTACTTCCAGTTGTACAAGGGTTTGGCTCATTTCCGTATTTGCAAAACAAGTTGACGTATTTTTCGAAATTGTGGCATCCAGTGCAAATTGTGATGAATAAGGCAAAGAAGAGGAGAAGCGATTTCATGATTTTCAGTTTTGTTCAAATTGAAAGAAGTTGGCACGATTTTATAGGGCAAAATGTGCCAACTGTTAGCCCAACATGTGGTGATTTTTGAGACATGTGTTTAAAGAAAACAAAAACGTTTTGGAATCTGAAAATTTATTCGGCTTGAAAAATCTAGGCCTGATGACAACAATCATCTTTTTTTCAAAGTGAACAACTAGTTTCACTAAAAATACCACATAAATAGTAAACATATGAGTCGTTGTCGTCAAATTACACGAATTAGTAAATGTTTACACAAGAGTTCGACTAGTTTATCATTGGGATACTGTAGTGAATATATGGCTTTGGATTACTATTAACAGCTGAAATATTCGGGTCTTACACTTTCTCATACAATTAGACGACTCTAGTTTAGCTCTAAAAAGAGATTCAAATAGCTAGCGAATCTGGTTGAAAATACAATTTCAGTTTTCTTGTCTGAAACTCGAAACTGAACACTGCTGATTAGTTAAAAGTCGAAGACATCACATTTTTCTAGATCAGGCACAGTTTTGTTTGTGTGGCCGGAACCGATGAAATATAAGTTGAAAATGAGAAATTATCAGAAAGCGGCATAGAGACAGAGTTTTTTTCCGGCTTAGAAAATCTCCACAAAGTTTCGGCCCAGAGTAAACTTCCGGTCGACCGAAACAACCCAAATCTAATTCAAGAAACTATTATGGACGTGTATCGACTTTGAAATGTTCTTCCAATAGTGTTTTTTTTCGTGGTGTCATAGATCAAATTTCGAGATTATGCAGAACGAATATATTTAGTCCAAACTGCACGTGATCAGGCCACGTTTTTATGAAATATTAGCTTTTAATTTTGATGTTTTTTTTTTTGGAAATATCTGCGTTACATACTCTCTAGAAAGTTGCACCTTTCAATAGGCTTAATTGGGCCTACTCCAATAGAATGTGTGTTTTTTTGTTTCTTTTCCACGCAGCATATTATCCGAAACGCATTGTTGTTGTTTTTTGAATTGGATAAACACACTCGAGATCCGTGTAAAAACAATGAAACATATTGGAGCGAATGAGAAGAAGAAGAAGAAGAATGCGCACTTGCAACGACTGTCAACGTTTTGAGATGAAATTTTTGTGCGCGGAAAATATATTGACAAATAAAACTATTTCGATATTTGCCCACGGCTTTTGCCTTCGCTCGATATGAAGACAAACATTAAGAACGACGAAAAAACCTGGGTTTTTTTTGTGTGTTGCTAAATTTTTACACACTTACACTTACACATACACACTCATATAGATAGAGAACGAACAAGGATCGTTCTCAAGACATTGCACAAAAATGGGTGGAGAAGAAGATAAACAACACAACAACAGGTAAGCATAAGTGTGAGCAGGTACAACCCTTTTAAGGAGACCTCTCTTTTTTTTTGTATTTACTTTCCTCTTTTTTTCTTCTTCTTGGTGTTGAGATGGTAGTTTTTGTTTGTAAACATTTCTTGTTTTTAAATTTCTGCTCCAAATAATGTTTTTTTTCTCTAAATTTTCAGATGTAAAACAGTTCATAGTCATAATGAAAAAATGTTTTGCTACTTTCAGTAGACAATACATATGAAAAACATCTGACTTATTCATTACTGTAGGTCAATTTGGATGTGATGAGATTGAAGCCCTAGACCAGCTCAAAAATTACGGACCGGAACTGGTAATCATTTTTTTTTCTGTAAAAAGTTTTCATGGTCATAATCTCCCTGTACTATTTTTTTTTTATTTCATGGATTTCTTTCAGGCCTTGGAAAAAAATCTGTCCCTAAACGGCAAAAATATGACTTACCCAGTCTGAAACGCATAAACATAAGAATATGCTTAATTTCACGAAAAATTTCAAGTTTACAATATTTTGAACTTGAAAAAATGAATAATTGTATTGAAAAACATTTTATGAATGGGCTCCCTGAATAGGGCCGGCCTCCATTTAATGCGGTTCGAAATACAACTTTCTGAATAGGGTCCAACATGAAAAAAGAACATGAAACTGAACATGAAAAAGGGGGCCGTGTCTCATTTTTGAACAGAATTTTACTGAATTAGGTCCAAAATTGGGGCACCAGAAATTTTCGAGGCGAAGAAATTCTAAAAAATTTTTCCTTGTAGATCAGATAAATTTCCGTGATCTTTTTTCTGCATTTCACGAAAATACACACTGTGTCGAATGAAAAAGTAGGCTAAACACGGTTTTTTGACCAAATTGCGCCCCATTTTGGGACTCTATTCAGGGAAATTCTGGTCAAAAATAGGATCCGCCTCTTGTTTTCATGTTGGGTCTCATTCAGTGAACTTTCCTGCTCGTTTTTTTTGTCTTTCTGGCTAGGAGCTTGATCAGGCCTATCCCTGTTGACATCTCTAAGAGCAATATTGAAAAAGTTCAACCTTCATCTCAATTTCATATACTTTTTATCATAAAAAAAGTGCCTAGCTTTATTTGAAAAACATTGAAGAAAAATCCTCCTTTTTTCGGAAAGTAGGGAAGAAAACTGAGAAGAAACATCGAATTTCTTTCAATTTACTATAGAGCTCCTGGAGTTTTTTTTCGCTCCCAACTAGTCCAAGTTTTTTTTTGTCTAGAGGATTCAAAGCTGTGATCTATTATGAAATCGTATAAAAATAGGAAAAACTGTTTTTTTTTCAAACTTTGTTCATGATTTTTAGGTGTGCTTATGATATATAGATTATAAAAATCTAAAGTTTACACAAAGTCAGTAAGTAATATTACATTTTATTTTGGCACATTCCTAGAGAAATATTTATTTTAAACGTTAGAAATTTTCCCTCCCTTCTTGAGAAATTTTTTTTCATTTCTAGGAAAATGTTTTTTTCAGGTACACGGCAATTTCGAAAAATGTTTCTTTCGAGAAAAAAAAATCAAATTACAGATCAAACATCACATTTGCTGAACGCGAAGATCAACGTTTGCATCGTGTTCAGAGTCAAGGATCCGACACAGCAACCATCAATTTTGTAACCGACGATCGAATGCAGGTGAGAGAGCCTCTTGAGATCATAAAAACTAGATTTACTTACGAGTACTAGTAGTTATCATTTAGTTTTCATCTTATTCTTTTTCTTTTCCCCGTTTTTGCTTCATTCAGCGCGTGATAAATCCACTTGACATTTTCTCGGCAAAATTTTTTTCTTCTTTCATTTTTCGAAACAAAAATTCTTCGTTTTAGTCATCCGCAAAATTATTTTATTTTTATTTATTCCTCCTTTTTTCATTGTTTGAAAAGGAGAAACTATTGTTTTTTTTTGTTTGTACAGCGATTTTTGGGCATGGGAAAATTAATATGTGAGAATGCGTGCTATGAAGCGTAGAGATTCACTTAGAAAACAGACTAGAATGAAGGTAAACGCGGTTTTTTGTGAAAAAACAAAAGTAAAAATGGATGTTCGCCCTAGCGAACAAAATTCAAGTTTCTTGTATTTTTTAGCCGTAGAGCGAACTTCCAATTTTACTTTTATTTTTTTTTTGCATAAATTGGTTTTTGTTGTTCAAACGCTTTTCTCGCATGAAAAAAGAGAAACTTTGCTCAATGCAATAGAATTCAATTTAAACACCAGATTGGTACGAAAATTAGCATGTTTTTTGTGTTGTCTCGTTCTGTTATTTCTCCTTTTTTCTTCCTTCATACACACTTCAATTAATCATTTTCTACTGACTGCTCTGTGCAAAAAAAGGAAGAAGATGAAGAAGGAAAAAAACGCGCGTTATGTTCGCTTTTTCCTCTTCTTACCCCATTTTCTTCGCGCGCGCTAAAATGAAGGGGGCCCTTCTCCAACTTTCATCTTGTTATTGTTGTTTTTTTTTGTTGGCTGTCCCTCCTTTCCCTCTTAATGTTCTTTTTTCATTTTGGCGCAGTGAGTGAGACCCGAAAATAAAAAGAAAGATGACCAGAAAAGATAAAACAACTATATACTTTTTTGTGACAGGAAGAACACGAGGATTATTTGGTGTATAAAGATCAGTACGAGGAGGAAGAGAGGCGAGAGTACGTTATAGAAAACGGTGTGAAAAAGCTGGTAAATCAACACTACGATTCGAGAGGTTATCAATCACAGGGCAAAGGTAGTCGCGGATATCGAGAACGAGAACGAAACAGAAATATGGCTGTTGACTATTCTTGTGAGTAGTTTCCCTTCTAATGAAAAACTGCTCTATTGCTAATATTGTTTTTCATTATCCGAAAAAAAACATCCATTTTCTAGAGACATCAGAAATCTCGTTAGGGGTTCCTCTCAAGCACTCTATTTTCGAACCAAACAAAATGAAAATTCATTTGTTTTTTTTTCAGCAAACGATTTTCGCCAATCTCTGGCTGCCATCGACCAAGCTAGTCGAGATGGTGCTATTTCTCGAGAAGCAGGAGACGTTGGTGTAAGAGTTAAACATATTGGAGACACGACAATTATGACTGAACATCGGGATCCTTATTCGTTCTATTGGCAATTGGATCAGGTAGATTTTTAATTTCATCTTCACAACTAAAAATTCAAGATTTAATGAGATTCAGAATAACAAAATAAATGCACTTTAAAAAAAGTATGAACGTGAATTTTCTGAGATCAGCTTTTGTTTGAAGATAATTTCAAATTTGGTTAGGACAAAAACCAATTTGAATCCAATTTAATTCTTCCAACATTTTCCAACCAACAGCCTTTTTGTAAAAACATTTCATAGTGTTCTCCATTTTTTGAAGTTCAAAAAATAAGAAAGATCCGAAACTTTTGTTCTAATACATATATATATCGGCTAAAACCATAGAGATGTTTTTGTTTTCAAAATGTCCTGTGAGATTTTTGACACAAAAATCTTGCAAAACTTTATAAATCTTGCAAAACTTTATAAGTCTGAACTATTGTATAAAGTCGGTTTCTTGAACTTGTGCTCCGTGAAAATACACGGTTCGGCGAAGATATGGAAGGTCCATTTCAGAGCCGATTTTTGCAAAATTTCTCATTACATGATCAAATTTTAGAAAGCGTAGTCAATATTTCATAAAAACTTGTCAGCTTTCAAATATTTTTATGAACATTTTCGAAAATAATATTGAGACGTTTCGATTTTAAGATCAAATTATTTTTTTGCAGTATTTTCTCACGTTCAAAAATAATCTCAATTTGAAAAATCTGAATCTTTTAATCAAAAAAAACCGTTTCCAGGCCCGCCGTGAAACTGAATCTCCACCTCGTCGTCCGCCTCCAACTGATTATGTGATAGACGAAGAAGAAGTCATTGACACGGTTCTTTCGCCCGAATCGCATGACAGCGGAATGTACGAGAATCAATATAGTCGTCCGCAACGCCTCCAACATCCCCTACCGCCACCTCCAATGCCACCACTTGAAGACGATGATCGAGATTTGCCGCCGGGTTGGGAAAAACATCAAGATCCAAACGGATACTCGTATTATTGGCATGTTAATAGTGGTACTATTCAACGCGATCCTCCGCCACCGATTGTAAGTTTTTGTTTCTTGAATGACAAAGGAAAGTGAGCTTTTCACAGAAAAATCCAGTATCTAAAATATTTGACATATTTTGATCGTATAGCGTAATCAGCGTTTCCGCATTACCTGAACTTCGCCGGAATGCGTGATTTTTTGAAAGTTTTCTGTAAAATTTTGCACAAAAGCGTTTGAAATATCTCGTTCTGTCTGAATTACAGTTAGAATTTTCAGGTTTTAAAAATATTTTGACGAGTTATTTCGTTTTACTTAAGTTCTGATCAATTTATTTTTAGTGTTATGCGTTTTTGAATAACGAAAGTAGAAATATTTTCGACATAACAGAAAAATTTTAAAAAAATAACTAAAAAAAAACGAAAACATTTCGAACAGCTCTCGTTTCTCATTATCGTATTGAACATACCTCGACAAAAAATCTCAGAGCTGTCGTTCAGGGGCCCACTTGGAATAGTGGAATAAAAACTGAGAGAACTGACGGGAAAAATCAATTTTTTTCACCGGGCATACCTCGGCAAAAACGTGGAATTCGACGCAGCACAATTTCAACGTTCAAAAATTCATACAATAATTCAGACAGCACAAAATTTTTGTAAGAGTTTTGTGTGAAGAAACACGCAGGGAATTTTGAAAATGAGCATTTCCACATTTTTGGCCTAGCTATGTCATTAGGGAGACATATGGGAACATAAGAGAAGGCCTTATTAGATGAAATTATTTCAAGAAAGAAAATCCAGATTATTTTTGTAATTCGATAAAAAACAAGTCAAAATATACTCAAACAATAAATTAAAAACGTTGCCCCAAAACAGCAGAGAAACGATGTTTGTCTACAGTAACCAGTGCACGTGGCTCTTTCTAAATTGTTTCAGCGTGTACCATCACCTGCTCGAAGTCCTACCCCTTCACCACCACCACCTCCAATCTACACAATTGTTAGTTTGAACGCTTCTAAGCTTCTAACTGTGTGTATTTCACTATCAGACTAACTCTAATATCCCTTTTTCAATATCCCTAGTTATTATTTTTCTAATTATTGCAGGTGGAAATGCAAAAAAAACTAATCCAGTGCTTTTTTTTTCTATAATCCCTCTTCTATGAGAAGAAAAAACGAAATATTCTCGTTTTTCATATAATGTTCTTTTCTCGTTTCCAGAACAAGGAAACACAAGCCGACGCGCCGCCAACACAAATAATTCAACTTCCACCCCAGCAACCGGTCATTGAAGAGCACGCATTCAAACAGACGACAACAAAACGAAGAATCGAGCAAGAGGATGAGAGAATGAGTGAAGGATACGCAGAAGCGGAAATATATCAACAGGAAATTGATCAGGCATATCATAAACCGGTTCGATTTGCTGTTAGATCATTGGGATGGACAGAAATTGCCGAAGACGAGTTGACAGCTGAAAAGAGCTCCAGAGCGGTCAATCGGTGAGTTTTCTTATTTTTATTATTGTTCCACAAAAAATTGATGTGGGAAAACTTTAACATTTTTTTACTCAAAAAATTTAGAAAATCACTGAAAATTTGTGGAATTTTACGCTTTAACAAATACACATCGAGAAATCAAAGCACGAACTTGTTTGTATCAGAACTTTTCATAAAAACACAAATTCCTATCGAAAGTCAGAAAATCAAATATTTTTTGGGCTTATATAAGAAATTTTTTTCGAGGTTTCTCGACATTTTTCGACATATTTTTATATACAAATCAGGTTAATAACCAAATTTTGTTTTAAATTGTTTTTTTTGTGACTAAGCCCATTAGAATATTTGTTGTAACTTCTAAGTACGAAAAAAACTCAAAAAAAAATTTTTGACATAAAAAGGAAAAGAACCGTGACATTTTTTGAACTTCCAGACATTGTCACGAAAATGGGAACCAATAAAGGAACTTCAAAGCGGGGCTTTTAAAAACCCCCTAAATTTCACTCTTCTTTTCAGGCCCATTCGACAAACAAAAAAATCAATAAATGTCGAATTCTTTCAGAGCCATCATCGATTTGTCAACTGGTCGCAACGATGTTATTGACAATGTGAGTAAATGGGGAGATGGTCGAGAACTGATCATGGAACTGGATGATAACGAACTTGCCCTCATCGACCCAGATACAATGAATGTTATTCATGCTGAAAAAATCCAATCAATTCGAGTTTGGGGAGTTGGACGCGATAATGGAAGGTGAGCATTTCTTGAATTCATAAGTAACTTTTTATTCATTTTCTCTCATCATTTTTTTTAGAAATCGGTAGGTTATAAAATGTTGTGTCAAGTCTCGCTTAATTTTCTGCTTCTCAAGTTTTCCCGCGTTTTTCTAGCTATTTTTCATTTCCTACAATCAACTTTTTTTTATCTTCAGAGACTTTGCATATGTTGCACGGGATCGTAGTTCACGTCGTTTTATGTGCCACGTTTTCCGCTGTGACACACCAGCGAAAACAATTGCGAACACGTTGCGCGACATTTGCAAACGACTAATGATTCACAGAAGGCCCTCAAATTTGCAAGCCATCGAGTCGGGTGAAAGGAGAATGGTCAGAAGTGAGTTCTTATTTGTACTTGCTCAAAGTGCAACTTGTTAAAAACCATGATTTTTCAACATTGTAAAACTAATATCCTGATTTCAAACTTCTCTCTGACGAACTTCACACAAACGATTTTGAATATTTCGGGCTGTCTGAATTACAGTTATAACCATGAGTTTTTGAAAATTTTCTGTGTTCAGTCGCCAATTATGTTTTTCGTCTTTAATAATAAATGTTTTCACAGGCGAAGGTCTTTCAACACCAATAGACGAACCTCGTAAAGTTATCCGATGCCACTTCCTCGGTGTTACTCAAGTGCCAAAAGCGACCGGTATCGAGATTCTCAACGAGGCGGTTGATCGTCTTGTTTCACAAGTAAGACCGGATCGATGGATTCTTGCTGATGTCTCGATTGCACCGTCAACTATAGCTATTGTTGAAGTTAATGGTCAACAAATTGCCGAGTGTCGTGTTCGATATTTGTCATTTTTGGGAATTGGACGAGATGTTAAGTAAGTGAAAACTGCAAAAGTTGTAGGTTTAGGGGTGCTCAAACGTACAAGGTAAAAGGAAACAAGTTTTTTGTTTTGATGTTGCCCGAATTTTTTTTCAAAGAACTACAGTTTTAATGATAATCTTTTTATAAAGTATCACAGCATTCCTGAATTCAGAATTCATGAATAATTTTCAGACACTGCGCATTCATAATGCAAAACTCGTCTGAAAACTTTATGTGTTACGTTTTCCACGTGGAGCCAAGCGCAGCGTCAATGGCCAAAACAATCGAAGCCGCCTGCAAACTGCGATATCAGAAAGTGCTTGACGCGCACTCATCGAGCGCATCCCGACACCCTTCTGGCACCTCTTCAATTCATCATGGCCACCCACCAAGTAATAATGATGGTGATGCATCCAGCAAGGTTTTGCTCTTTTCCCCGGTTTTTCTTCTTCTATCACACTTTATCCTCAATAATGCTTTCTCAGTTTGATAGAAAACTCACAGTGTGTATTTTACTACCAATGTCCAAAACATTATTGGCAATAACTAACTAAACTTAAACGAAACAGTTGAATGGACCAAAACATCGAAAAGGGGCGGGGTCAATAAATGTGTGCCAGTGTTTGCAAGAAAAAATAGGCTCCGGCTGAATTTGTGTGCGCATGTTTGCATGCAATGTTGGTAGGGAAATACACACTGTGAAACTGGCATGGAATGCGAAAATCTTTTCAGTTTTTTTAAAGGATTGTTGTTGTCGATAAAAGAAAAAGATCGATCGAGTTTCTAGACTGAACTCGATCGATCTTTTTCTTTTCTCGTCAATGTATTTTTCTCATTTTCCGAGTATCTGAAGTCGGGTTTTCGGTCAAATTTTTTCGCGCTGTTTCACAATTTCCAAAAAGAGAAAATTTTCGGATCCGGGGCACACTCCTAAACCTTTTTTAAAATTCTCATTCTTTGCCAGTTTTTCTCACATTTTTCAGTTTTTGTTGTGCACCATCATTTATTCCATCCGACCAAAATATTAATCAATATGTTTTTCAGAGTTGGACTGAAACATTTCGCGACGCATTCGGTTCGGTCAGTCGGATGATTCCATCGAAATCAGCTCAAAAAATTCAAACAGAAAATAATTGACCGACTTACTCACCTCCTAATAATGTAAAAATAACCCGCTCCCCATTTTTTGCCTTGGAAAAAAGCTCAAATTTTTTGTTGATACTGTTCATTTTTTTACTCCAATAGTCGCTTTCAAAATTTTGCAAAATGAGAATAAGAATAATATGTGATTATATCGTTATGTGTTGAGAATAAACATGGATTTTCGTATTATTGTTACAGTTTATGTTTGAATATTTTTTTTTCATATCTTGAACCTTTGAAAAACTTTCAAAAAAGCCGACTCAAAAGAGTAACTTCGATTTTTGAAAGTTGACATTGTTTGTCTTCTGGCATCAAAACCATTCAGATATTTATGTCTGTTAGTGAGACCACCCATGAAGATATTTGTCAAATTTATGAAAAAGAAAGGTCACGCTTGTTTTATTATAACGTCTGTTCATCAACGTCACGTCTATTTTTGTTTTAAATTTATTTTTTTTTCAAAAAAATTGACGTGGCCCCGAACTGCGAAAATCTGTTTTCTCTGCGTCTATTTTAAACAGGACTGGGGCAATGGACTAGGGTACACGTGAGCTTCCCAATTTAAGGTGAAAATATTACAAATTTTTCCTTTGTTTTAATTACCCAAAAAGAATTACTTTTCCCATGGGAAGCCTAGGTGGGCTTAGTCAATCGTTTGAAATTTGATTCCGCATACTGTAGAAACCCACAAAAACGAATGAGGATTATTCACGTTTTGATGTTTTCTAGTGGGCTCGCTGAAGCCCATCTGGAGCCCGTTTCCCCAGCCCTGATTTTGAAGAACCTCGTCTTTTCTGATCGTTTTCTAATGTTTTGCCCAAAACTAGAAGAGCCCCCTTCAATACAAGTTATTCGTAATATATAAATCCTCGGTGTGTATTTATTCTATTCTAATCCCCTCTTGGAAGATGTGAAAAACATTGGTTACCATGGTTGTTTCCTGAATGAAAGAGAGAGCCCAAAATGGTTGATGGCTCCTCCTCCTCACACATGCACATCCAAATCCGCTCAAACTCACACAAAAATAATATTCGTTCGTTCGTTTTTCTCTTTTTTTCGCCGTCCTCCGTCGCCCCCATTCATTGATCTATTCATTCATTCATTCAGGGTTACCAAGCACCCATCTCTTTGCCTCCTCTCTCTTTTTCTTTTTCTCTCGAGGTCGTTTCGTCTCGTCGACCCTCTTCATTGACCCACTCTCTCTCTCTTCACCCGGTTCCCTTGTCCCATCCACATACCAACCCCATTATATGTGTATGTGTTGTGTGTGTGTATGTATGAGTGTGTGTATGTATATGAGAGAGTTTTTTCTCTTCAACCAACCAACCAGGCCAATGTGTACACTTTTTTGACGCTCCTCTCTAGGTGGTCGGCCTCGTTTTTTCGGCTCCCATTTATATTTTCCTATTGATTTTTGGTACCTTTTCTACACCTGAAACTCACAACGTTTTCCCAGTTTTTCTCTTTTTTTTGAAACCAAAAAACCCTTTGTTTGTGGAAATTTGTTTTTTCTCAGACTCTATTTATTTTTCAATTCTAGTTTATCGAGGTACAGTAGTTCTTAAAAACTAACAGCATATTTGAATCTATTTGTAGTCGGTTTTTTTTTCTGAATCGAAAAACTTTGGGATACTAGAAGATCTTAGTCCGATCGGAATCTTTCATCAAACGCAAAAAAGCCCGTTTGGATATAGTATGAAAACTCCGTTGTGCCTCAGATCCTTGTGTGACATTTGGGCCGGTTTGGATTTTTTCACAAGATTTCTTGGCTTTTTAACAAAAACGAATCAATTTGCCGGTCTGAGAGCTGACCATCAAACGTCCGCACTATTTTTTACCAAAAAAAAGGTGGCCCACGATTTTCGGGCCAGCTTACTTTTTGTTCCTCTCTGAATACAAAAATAAAGCAGCCAAATATTTATTTTCTCTCTGTATTTTTCTCCACCCATTTGGTTTCGTCTCATTTTTTTTGAATAAATGTTTTCACGTGACCTAAAACTGTTATTTCAATTGGAGGTCAAAGTATTCTTTTCCAGTTTTTTTTCTTGAAAAAAGTTAATTTTCAACCAAACTTCATTGTGGAAAGTGTTTTTTCTTTCTCTCTCTTTCGACCCAACATTTCTTGTCACCAAAACTCGAAAACTCGTCATCGTCGCCTACATAATTAGGCGAAAAACCTGCCTTCTTCTGCTTTTTTCCCCTCCGCGTTTTGCTCATATGTGCTCACATACACATATATATCTTTGGGTCTGACTGGAAAGAAAAAGGGTTTCGTTTTGGTTTTCTGCTCCATTGATTTTTGTCTGCCTGCCGTTTTTCAAGTAGTTTACGAAAAAGAGTGAGCTCGAAAAGGGAAAACGGGGCACATTTTCGAATACATATAATATACATTATAATATATATTAATGAATTATTAAATACATTTTCACTTTTCATTTGCAGGGACATCTTCTCTCGAAAAATGCCCATTCTCATATTCCCAAAATTACGGTATCTAATCTCTCTCATTTTCATTCCATACACATTTTTCGTTCTTTTCAAAATTGCTATTCAAATTCTATATTTCCAGCTTTTCTCATAAAATACAACAACAAAGAAAATGTTTGTTGTTATAAATATTGAGCCCGGAGCAACATTGAATCAATTGATGGTATTTATGACGCATAAGACAATCACATTCTCAGTAACTGATCGACTTTCGAATATTTGTGATAGTAAAGGTTAGCCACTTTTTTTTGCAAATAATAAAAGAGGTTCTAGTTGAACTGAAGAAAATAGAGAAAAATAGAACTCACAAATAAGTGAGTGTGACCTAATTGCAGACACGTTCCTGGACCGGCTTCGGAGCCATTTTTAAGATTGTGGGCATTTTTTTGCAAACTGGGGAGAACTCTAAAAACATGTCTGGCTGAAACTAACTGTGAAAGTAAAAAAATTGGCGTCGAAAGTGGAATTGTTTTCAAATTTCTTGAAAACGTACACGTGAAATGCCGATTTTTCGAAATTTTATTTTCCATTTCGACGCCAATTTTTTAACGCTTATAATGATATTTTTGTTTTTTTCAGTGAATCCGGAAAAACGAGAAATATCCACTCAAACTGAAACCGCTAACACGTCAACAAAAAACGACAATAATCAGCCAGCTGCTAAAAAACGAAGAACTGATGAATGTGATTCGCCGTGTTCTTCAGCTACACCATCCGAACCTTGCAATGATAAAAACGTGGATGAATGGACGGATCCGGATGCGGAATCGGCTATTTTGAAGTCGTTGATGTCGACAAGTCAACAACAATTTGAAAATGAAGAAGATGATGCGAATGCGGCGCAGATTCAAGCACAGATATATGCCGCATTGTTTTCCAAAATTCAGGTATGTCAAAGACAACAATTCAGTCCTTTTTAGTGTTCCCTTTTCTAAATCTATTATGTTTACCAACTCTTCAATGCTTTTTTCCGCGGTAGATCATTTTCACGTTTCATTATCGCGATGATTTTTTCACCAAAAAAAAGTGATCTCCTCAAATTCAACGTTACGAGCTGAATTACTATCACTGTTTTGAGAATGTGCATGTAGTCATTTTTTCAGAGATACATGAACATTTTTCAGTCAGAACATGAGATTATCTCGTTCAAAAAAGGGCATTTCTAGGTCACGCATATTTATGTTTTTGTGGGCGAATATTTTGGATTTTTCGATATTAAAAAAACCACTTCAATAACAGTAAAAAATTGTTGTTTTTAACAATACAAAATTTACAGCCCGACCTTGATAACGTCGAAACGGAAGAAGACGGTTCTTTACAACCTTCTCCATCAATTGATCTTAGTATTTTCAACAATTCGGATACTTCTGGTTCTAATTATCGATACAAAACCCAATATGCTTCTACTAAACGAGGTGTTTGTCAAGTTTGTAATCGTGAAGTCTCTTTGATAACTACGCATCGAAAAAGACATGCTATAACACATCTCGGATTCAAAAGTTTGAAATGTACCGTTTGTCACAAGTATTTTGCCAGACAAGATTTGGGAACTGGACATTTCAAGAAAGAACATCCCGATATGGAATTTGTACCTTTTGTTGACACTATGTATGTTTGAAAGTAAAATGAGAAAAAATAATCCAAAATTTATATTTTAGGTCACGAGAAGATGAAAAACAACTGGCGTTAATGATGAATTTGTGTTTTCCGGAAGAAGTTTCGAAAAAATCGAAATCTAAATCGTCGGAAACTGAAGTCTCGAGTTCACCAGCGAAAACTATCAAAATTGAACCTCCGGTTTGAAAATCAGCAACAAAATTTTCGTTTATTTATTTATATAATATATTATATATACTATACTATATATTTTCTATGAAAAATTTACTTTTCTTTTTTTTTGAAAATTACTGCTGCTCCTGAATCATTTCAACAATCGATTCACACAACAAACTCGAATTTTGTTCGTCGGTATTTAGAACTTTCACCAGAATTTTGGTGATCTAAAAACACATTCTCACACACTTTGTGAAAATTTTTTTGAAAACTCACCAAATTCAAATTTTTACGCCCATCTACACAAATGACAGCTGTTTGTATTACCGAAGTGGCCAATAGCAGAAAATCCCATTTGAACTTGGATAAAATGATGGCGGGCGAATCGGTAACAGCAGAATGGGGTGTTGGTTGACGAGCGAGAAATTTTTCGTAAACCTAAAAATTTTCTTTTTGGGGGATTATTTGCTACTAAAAATAGAAGGGTGAGAAAGAACGCCGAAAAAAATAATAAATTTAGGTAGTGGGTAATTTTCACGTGAAAGAGGGAGATCTCGGGTTAATTAGATCACGAACGTGCACGTAAACTAATCTGGCCTAATAATTTAAAATTTTGGAGGCCATGAGTTTGAGATACTCAAATATACATGTTGTATCTTTGGGCTGATTGACATAATGAGGTTTCTCACATTTTCAAAAAAGAAAATTGAAACGACGGAAAATCGTTTCGCTTCGAAGTTTTGAGAACAGGGCCGTCTATTTGGGCTTTTTGAGGACCCACTAATTTTTCAAGTATGAAAAACTTTCGAATTTCGGACTTTTCAAGAACTTCCGACTTCCGGATTTCGAAAAATTACCTTCTCGAAATTTTTCTGATTTTTTATTTTCGGTAACAACATCTACGATTTGTTGAATGTAAAAATTGTTGTGATTCTTTATTATTTTATGATATAGAAACTTTCGTATCAACTTTAATGAAAAAATTCGTTCGCAAAAACGTACTTCAAGTTCAAGTCCGAACCTTCAACTTCTAAAATTCAGAATTTTTGAGCTTCCGGATTTCGCTTTTTAAAAATTCTGTTTCGCGCAGCTCTGATAAAACATATTTGTACTCCGTTCTTTCACATCCAAGTTTCAAAACAGTGAAATTTTGACTCAAAACGAGATGAAGACAACATAAGCGCCCCAAACGACACCCCTGTTTGAAAATTGTTACCGCGCACAATTTTTCGAATTTATTTGGTAACACAGTCTTTTTTAACAACGTTGGTTTTTTGTTGAAATACTTCGTTTTTATTAAATAATTTTACAGCTGAGTTTTTTTTCGTAAAAATTTTGTCCAAAAACACTTACCAGAGAATGATGAATCATGCACACATCCAAAACAACCAGAACATGCTGCCAAATCATGTCAAAGTACGAGTCATCAATCCAATCGTGATTACGCATGGAATATGCTAATATTTTCATCGCTGTTTCGCAAACAAGAAACGGACTGTCGGGAACCCTTGAAAAATAATTAATATTGTTTTGGTTTTATGCGAAAAAGCCAAACTTGTTTCCAAGTGTTCGAAAAACTCGATATTCTGATGCTTGAACCGCCGAAAGTGTGTAGGGTAGACTTAGAGTTCGAAGACAGTTCACAACTTGTCGAGATGACAGACTCTGTAACACATTTGACTTTTTTGTTGTTTTGAAGTTCAATCAGAGCCACAAGCATTGACATTATTGTCAATCCAAAAGAGAAAAGTTGAAAATTTTCTAAAAATTTAGCTACTCACATGGGAGGTTCAACTTGTCCCCATCTCGACTTTTGACGATATTTGGCAAGGTTACTAAACCGAACCTCCTGATTAAAAACGTGTCAATAACTTTTTTCTTTCGAGTCTATGAGAAAAGATAAAACCTGAAAAAGTTCAAAACAATGAAAAATTTCCCTTGCAAAAAAGATGAAATTTTGAATTAATAAAAACGTGAACTTTCTATTTTTGTCTGTGGAGATTTTAGTTGTGATAAAACCACTGAAATTATTAAGTTTTTCTCAAAGTTCTCAAAGAAAAAAGTTGAAAGCAGGACGTTGATCAGCGTGCCCAATTTAGTCAGCAACAAAAATCTCGCCAAAAGTTGAGATGGAGAGAAGTTGAGCCTCCCTTGTCAACATACGTCGCGTAGGACTGCACGATTTTGTTTGAAAAAGTTAGTCTTTCGTTAGATAAGAAAATGAACAATGAATTCAGCGGCTGTCGGGAAAGGATGATCTGACAGGAATAACATAAACTCACATCATGATAGCTGTGCATTTTTGCGCTGATCTGAATCGAACTCAGTAGCCGGAGAGGTATTTGTCGTTCGGCGTTTGTCTCGATTTTTTCCCATTCTCTGACTTTTTGGGCGGCACTCAGATCTTGATCCTGAAGAAATTGATAGAGTTGCATGATTTGTCGACGCATATAAACATTGAAAATTAGAGCCGCGGTGTATCGCACATCATTTGGTAGTCGAAGTCGGATGCATACTGTGAAGAGGTATTGAACGATGGCCGGCTTCATAAAACTCCAGTCACTCGCTTCAGCCAATGATTGACGTTCGCGGATTTCGATGGTCAGTTGCGCCAAACAATCTTGCCAATTTATCATGTGTAACGCTCCTTCTGTTTTGTGAAAATCCACGTCTTTCGTGTCCAAGTCGGGTGTCCAACCGTTTTTTTCCTGATACAATACTAATTTTTTTGTCGAATATATATATATTGAAAACTCACAGCTTGTGGAACATCCGGTGTGTCATTATCGTTCTGTGACATTTTTTTTTAGAAAGAATTCTAATTGGACAATCAATAAAAATGTACTACTGTAGCTCATCGAATGTGTTTGCAGATGCCGCATCGAAAACATTTAATCGAACGAGCAATTAATTTTATTTTTAATTTCAAAGAAAGTAGTGTTTTTGATAAAAACGTTCGAAAGTCACCTTGTTTTAGGGCGGACAAACAAGAAAGTTGTTCGCTCTATTGCACTATTGAAAATTCCCGGACATAAAAAGTATTCGCCGTGAGACCTGTTTATTTTTTCTGCAACTCTCACGTTACATTTCTATTTTTTTTCTTTCATTTCAGCGTCTACCTACCTCATTTGTCTCTCCTATAAGAGGACTAAAACACCGTGAGTTATAAGCTCCCGCTATAGCGAGCAAAATGTCGGAAGTTTTTTTTTCTTCGAAGTTAGGGAATTTTTTATTTGACATTGATGAAAAAATGTTAGAGACGCACTGATTTAACAAAATACGCGGTGAGGGGCAATAAAATAGGTTATCTGACAATGCATTTTTGAAAAAAATTAGTCGAGCTCGTCACGGAGAGCAATTCGGTCTACTGTGTATTTTTTGCCACTTGCGTCTACAATGAATTTACTTTCGACCGCCAGACACACTTTGAAGTTTTGGTTTTCTGATTCATCGTGATTCCCTTTGAATTGTGTAATCGCTTGATTGTTGTGGGTCGGATGAATTGAACATTTGAGACCTTTAAAAATACTTAAACATTGATACAATTCCAAAAAAAACATACTCGAATCTTCCCACAGTTTGTAACCACAAACGATCGATTCGAGAACTTGTTCGCCAATGTTATTACTCGCAAGAACATAATGTCTCGATCGAATTTTGTGTACAAACTCTCTAATCTCCAGCTTTCCAATTGTTGTTGTCATTTCATCGTTTCTTGGAAGTGTAACGAAATCAAAATAAAACGGGCGCGAAACAACAGGACCTTTGTATGTTACTGCTTCTTTTCTAATCATTTTCAACAGAGGCTCATCAGTTACAGTAATTGATTGATCTCGTTGATTTTGATGGAGGCTTTGTTCATCCAATTTATCCGATTCAGCAGCACATGCTTCCAGAATACCGTCTATCATAGGGTCTTCCTGCTCGTATTCCGTTGCACCTTTGTTATCGATTGAGTGAATAGTCGATCGTTCTTGCATTAGATTGTGCGCCGGATTGCTGTTGCTCGTATTTTGTTTCTGATTAACTTGGCGAAGCATTGGATCCACGACATGTTCACCAGGTTGAACATCTATATTTGAAAGTGGCGCCGCAGCAGCAATCATTCCAGAAAGCGCGTTGACGAATACCACCGATGAATCATTCTTAAATCAAATAATATATGAGGGCAAAATAAAACACTCACCAAACCGATATTTTCCATTTTGATGGCCAAGTCCGTCATTTCGCCAACTTGAGAAAAATCTTCAGTTGCCTGTGGCGGCGGTAGTGGTGGTTCAGAAACATTGGTAGGCTCAGCCGAAGTATCGATATTCTCTTCTTTGTGCGCATCTTTTTGTTGCAAACACGGCGATTCTGTTGGCTGCGAAGCCGGCGATTTCGATGATCGCGATGCTGGTGATTCATCGTGTTGTCGATCCCATTCCTCGTCTGTATCGACTGTTTCTCGATCAGGAGTTGGTGGATGAACAACAACGTTAAACTCGTTATTATATTTGGCCTCTTTCACGAACATTTTCGATTCCTCTAGGGTTTCTGTGAAATGAGGTTGATTGTTTTTTATCGATTGTGATTGTCGTGATGTAGTTTGTGGGGAATTCGTTTCACTAAAAACATAAATTTCAGACTAGACACTTTCAGTTGTTCAAATTCACCTTCCCATTTTTCTTTGTGGAGCAACCATAGCTGTTTTGATAGGCGGCCTGATGGGTGGACGAGTTTTCGATGTTTCTGGTTTCGCTTTAACTGGCTTGGAGCGGTTGGTGTTTGTGGCTGGTTTTGAATTTGTTGGTCTCATCACTGCCGGCTTTGTTGGCGGAGCTGGTTTCGCGGTGGTTCTCTGCTGGTTTCTGAGCTGAGAAGTTATTGGCTTTGTGAACCCGCGAGTCGTAGGTTTCGTCACTGGGGCAACTTGAGTCGAAGTCGCTTTCAATGTCGGCCTTGACCGCGGTGCAGATCCTGAAGTTGGTGGAGATATTGGTTTGTCGCCTGATCTCACAATTGGTGCATTCAGAAAAGAAAGAAATCGCGAGGCGCGATCCAGAGATTTCTGAATTCGTTGAAAAGAACATGTTCCAGAAAGAAGAGCTCTGAGAATTGGCGTTGAACGTTTTGCCGGTTTCCACACGAGAACAGCAACAGTTCCATGTTCGGCAGCAACTTTTTTCAGTTCTTCATCGTTTCCCGCAAATTTTGCCAGTTTTTCAGCATCTTTCTCATCTCCAGCGAGAACATATAAACTCAGCTCTCCTTTGATAAGACTCTGGAAATGAGGAAAAATTGCAGAACGGTACCGAACAAGTTGAACTTTTTACCTTGTAAATGATATATGGCTCATATTTGGCGTTGAATAAAGGAGCAGGACGAATGCCAAATAGGGTACAACTAGACAACGTTTTCAATTGAGGCGTTGTGCCTCCTTTCAGATTTGAAATGACAGGAATGTTCTCCAATTCCGCACAACTTTTCAAATTGTTTGATGTTGGCGCACTGATAAATAGTCCATTCGAATTCTTAAATTTTTTCAAAAACGACAAGCCGTCGCTGTCCGCCCCACCATCGATAAATTGAAAGCCTGCAAAATAATCGCTTTGACGAGTGTTTTCAGAAAATACGAACCTTCAATATCAAAAATACACGAGAGAAAGTTTTGGCCAACAAAACTGTAAACAGTCCCATTAGTTTCTCCGATGGAAAAATCTTGTTCGTCATTTAGCAAAATCAGCTTGTTTGACTGGTCCGACATTTTTCAAAAACTAAAGTGCACTAGTGAAAAAATTCACTGTGACATAAATGATGACCTATTTGAAATTTCGCAGGCGCGCGCGGCACCAGAAAAGATCAAATTTTTTAACTGTGCGAACGTTTCTGTTTTGCTGCTTTGTAAATATATTTTTTCGGTTCAAAATAATCGTGTTCTCGGATAGTCCAAAAACGAAATCTTTCTTTCTGAATTTCTAGTTTTCTAGTGCGTGGAAAATAAGCTAAAATCCGCATTTTTTGTCTCCACAAAGAAGCTTCAAACCACCTCGAAAAACAATCCTTTGTTTTTAGCTTCATTTTTCATGTCAGTGATCCCATATTCTTGTATACTTTTGGTGTTTTCAAAAATTCAATTCCGACTCAAAATTTCTCAACAACTGAACAAGTATGCAAATCACAAGTGTTTAGTGCACAACAATTGCGAAATGTGTGCGGCAAGTCGGCCAAAAACACTCCGCCTCTTCTCTTCTTTTCTACCCGTTCGCTCGGTTTTGGTCGTCGTTCGCCGTCATTACTCTTTCCTTGTTTTGTTTTCTCAATCATTATCGGCAACTATATATTCTTCCGTTTGACCACAACCATACTTAATTTCGCCACAATTAAACTCATTTTTTTTTCATTTTGTGACCCTCTTCCTGCAATGAAACAGCGTCTCCTCTTTATCGATTTCGTTTCATTATAAAAAATTCGTTGCCTTCTTTTTTTAATTATTGCTTTCAGAAACGATTCGTATTTTTTTCAAACAACGGAAAAGCTGATGCCTTGAGAACAGAATAAAGTGAGTTATTTTTTTCTAAATTATTCGTGAAAATGTTTCATGTTACGTAAACGTATAATTTAGAATATGGGTAATTCATCCTGTTGTTTGAGAAGTAGGTCATCAAGTGGAGAAGATAAATCGTACAATCAGGACGGGCAATATATCAGAACTAATCAAGTTGAGGTACGATTTATTATCATGTTTCGGGTGATTTATTGAGTTTTTCCTTCGTCGAAATCGATGATTAATTTTTTTCTTTCCGGAAAAAATAGTAATTTTCGTTTTTCATTTTCAATAAAAAAATGATTGCAGTTTCAATATATAAATCAAGTATTTCCGCGAGATGAAACGTCGACAAATTTTCTGCCACACATTAGCGAACGAGAAGTTACGGAAGGTTAGTTTTTATTTTTATGAAAACTGTAAAGTGATTTTTGATAAGCAAAGTTTTTCGATTTTTGAAATTTGGAAAGGAAAAAAAAATTCTGGTCTTTTATCTCTGAACTTCTCTTTTTTTTTCATTAAATCTTACCATTTCAGGCCCAGGGTGTCGCTTGAGATGCTCGCGGTCGCCCGCAACCCAAAATCGCATAAAAAATCACAAATGTGGAAAACTCGAACATTTATTTTTTTTCAAATTTTCCAGGTTATGAAGTTGATCCCTCTACTCATCCAACAGCCCGGCCAACATTTATGGAGCGTAGCAAAAGTGAAATGAAATGTGAGTGTACTGTTTAACTTCATTTCCAAATTCACAATTTTTCAGTGAAAGATAATAGGAGATCTTGCTACATGTTAGATGCTTTAGCGGCTGGTGGTGGACATCCCGGAGTTTTACCGAAAAGTTTGAGAAAATCAAGTAGTTGTAGTACGATCTATATTGACGATTCGACGATAAGTCAACCGAATTTGAAAAACACGATCAAATGTATATCTCTTGCAATTTATTATCATATTTCAAACCGCAAAAATCGAGGGCACGAACGTTTGATGGAAATTTTCGAAGAACGTCTTCATCCAATTACGGTTTGTCTGTCATTTTATTGTGGGTATCTGAAAAAAAAACCTATTCAGCGTGAAGCAATGCCAGCCGAATTAGTAACTAGAGATCCGGATCATCGAAATATTTATCGATTCGTTCGAACACTTTTCCATTCTGCACAATTAACTGCTGAATGTGCTATCATTACATTAGTAAGTTTAAAAAACAATTTTTTTTCTTGTTAAAATCAACGTGGTCACACATTTTCTACCATTTTCAGAATGATTTTCATTTCCACCGAAAAGTTCAACAAAGTTATCATTTCACAGTTCCTAAAACGAAATATCAAAGAATAGATAAATGTTTTTATATTCTGACAAAAATCTCTAATTTTTCACGATTTTGGACGTTTGCATCGAAAGTTCTGGGTATTCCGTATCGAAATCATTTTTCCGAATATTTTTTCGGAACAGTACTTCGGTTCCGCCCAACATTAAATATTACCCACAAATGTTTGTTGGTTACCCGCAGTTTTTTGGTCCTGCCCGCAGGTTTGCGGATAACCGGCTAACGTTTTCAGATGAAAAAAAAATATGTAGCAAATGGTCCGGAATCGTTGCAGATATATAACCGAAAAACTGCATGTTCTGAGTTATATAATGAAAAAAAATTGATATTCTTATTCTCTCGGAAAAAGGTTGATGTTTATGTTAAATGGATCATTTCTAGAAAATAGCTAAAATGGGGTTTTCTGTTTCAGGTGTATATTGAACGCCTTCTCAATTACGCTGAAATGGATTTATGCCCGTCGAACTGGCGTCGAGTTGTGCTAGGTTCCATAATGCTAGCTTCGAAAGTATGGGATGATCAAGCTGTTTGGAATGTCGATTATTGTCAAATTCTAAGAGACACAAATGTTGATGACATGTGAGTTAAACCACACAATTCGCCTAGATTTTTATATTCATTGATTACAGGAATGAATTAGAGCGACGATTTCTCGAATGTTTGGATTTTAATATAGAGGTAGGTTTGGGTCATACCTAGGCAGAATTGTGGAATTCCACGTGCCACATTTAGAACCCCCGAAATTTTACACTGTTATTCAGGCGGCACAAAAATTTTCTTTCAGTTTTGTGTAGAAATTCACAGGGCATGTTTTGAAATTAGGGCTGTTCCACGATTTTTGCCGAGGTATGGTTTGGGTTTTTCCACATTCCAATTTTTCAAAATAAAAAGGTTTTTCCAGGTTCCCTCGTCTGTTTATGCAAAATATTATTTTGATCTCCGAACACTTGCATTGGCTAACGATTTACAACTACCGATGCAACCATTGTATAAAGAACGCGCTAAAAGATTAGAGGTGATTTTTTTTTATTTGGACAAAAAGCTCGAAAGTTAGTTCTCCCAAAAAGGTTGGATAATGTTAGCTTTTATCATGCGTCGTTTGGGCTTATTCGATTTTTTTCTTCAAAAAACCCCTGAAACATTTCTAATATTAAAAAAACGAAACGTTGATGACCTCCCCCGCATCAATATGCGGCCAGTTTAATGTATGACTGAAAGAAAATTAAAAAAAAAAACTCAAATACAACAAATTTAACTCACTCAAAACATTTAACTCACCGAAAATTGTGAAAAATCCTGATTTTTCTAAAATTTTTCCACGTGATTTATTTTTCACTAAAAACTAATGAAAAATTTCAATTTTTGACAGAAAAAGTATTTTTTTTCGAAATGTCGTTCTGTTTTTTCAGTGGGAAATTTTCACTCTTCGGTCAGTTTTTAATTTTTGCAAACTTTGTAATTTTTTCTGCAACTTTTGAAAATCTTCTGACATGTTGAGAAACCGATGCCCATTTTTTCTTGTTTCAAATTTGTCAGTTTTTCGAAAACATGTGTTCCTATAAGATCAATCTTGTTTCAATCTTTTCAAAAACGAAAAGTATAGTGCTTAAACGCTTGAATTTTACAAGTTTTTTTTCAAAAAATATCAATGTCAATAACAAGGTCACGTTGTTTAGTAAAAATTTCAGTCTCAAGAAACAAATGAAAATCTCGGTCAGGTTGACCCGAGTCTTTCGGCTCGTGTTCCACAAATATACGTTTTGTTTTCAGGCTTCGAGTCGAGTTTATGAGGATAAAATTCAAACGTCATTACCTAAACGGAGCTATTCGGCAGAGCGGATATTCATTGAAAATCGAACTCCTGTCGTTCTTTCTTAAACTCAAAAGTTTTCAAAGCATGGTAAAAATTGGTTTTTTTTTAGAAAATCATTTTCCTGATTTCTCAGATAGCGCTGTCTTTTTTCATCTACGCATTTTCTCAATTTGTTCTCCTTTTTGTCAAATATTATGTCTTGACCACTAGTCTCAAACACAAATCTTTCTTGCTAATTTATTATTCTGTTTCAATTTTTGTCCTATGTAATAGCATAATTTGTAACAGCCATAACCAGTGTTTTTTTTTCTCTTGGCCCCCTTTCTTTGTTTTATCTCGAATACGGCTATTTTTCTACAATTTTCTGTATTTCATGACCATTGACCTTTTTTCTTTTCTGTATGCTTTTTAAATTATTCCTTGATTTTTTGGTTTTATATAATAAAACATATCAATTAAAAGTTCAGCGTAAATTGTGACGGCTTTGGTTTGATTCGAACCATTTATATTTTTTTTTCAAACACTGAAAATTCTGACTTCATCAGCAGGCATGTTCCCATACCTCGGCAGAATGGTGGAATTCCACGTAGCACATTTCGAAAACCCGGAATTCCACTTAATAATTCAGACAGCACAAAAATTTTCTATCAGTTTTTTGTGGAAAATTACACAGCACATTTCGAAAATCGGGATGTTCCACGATTTTGGCCGAGGTATGCATGTTCCTTTCTAACGGATAAATAGCAGGGCCGGCCCTGCGAATATTTCTGTTTATCAGATCCGAATCAACGAGAATATCATAAAGTTGTTCGTGATTTGTCTTTTTTTTTTGAAATATCAGATTTTCTCGGATTCTCTCATTTTCCAACTCCATTTTTACAGTCAAATGTCTGATGGTCATTCACACGATGGTGGATGTTCTCACGAAGCAATTCCTGATGTGCAAGATGTTTGTCGCTATGATATGTGTGCTCACATTGATCTCGATAAGGTGAATATATTATATTTTCACAGGGATACTTCGTTGAAAAACAATAGGTTTATGAAAGATTTTTTGAGGAGAGTTACTGTATTGTCAGCCAAAACAGTTACCAAACGAAAATGTCCACAAAATGGGATATTGTCAATCCAGTCAGATCATTCAACGTAAAAATTATCTGCCAATGAAATACGAGGAGAGAGCACGAAAAAATGAGAAACTCAGACAGTAGATCGCGTTGGATGATCTGACTGAATTGACAATATTTATTATCGAAAATGTGAAGAACACTCATAGGCAAGATGTTTTCCTGCTTTTATTTCTTCGAATGTACTGTACTTAGCCACGTTCATTATGATTTTTTTAAACACAAAACTGCGAAAATTCAAAATTATTTTTTCGAAAATCAGTTCATTTTGCGATGTGCAAAGTGAGAAAAAAAGGCAAAAAATATCGTACAAAGTAAAAGAGATTTTTCAGGATTTTGGCGAAATGGATCATTTTCGTTAAAAATGATTATGTAAAAGGGTAATTAGTTAGAAACTCGGTCCCCATTTGAGTTCCATTTTTGGGCCCCATTCAGGAAAATTCATTCAAAAATTGGGCCTGGTCCCTTTTTTCATTTCGTGCCATATTCAGGGAACTTTTCGGTACCACCGGGCCTCGTTCAAGGACTCCTATATTTATAGATGTTGAATTTACAGGTGACTGTCCTCAACGAATCTGTTGATGGATCTGGGAAAAAAGTGTTCAAATCAATGGAAAGAAAGAACGACAAAACAGAGTATGTGGATAGTGATTGTGATGCTGAACTTTTATTCAACATACCGTTTTCGGGGCATGTTCGAATAACTGGATTGTCAATTGTCGGCGAGGAAAATGAGACCCATCCAGCGAAAATTCGCATTTTTAAAGTTAAAGAAGCGGTGGGTTTTTTGAAGGGTGAATTGGTGGTAGGAAAATATTCCCAAACCACAATTGTGGAACTTTCAAAACAACTTTCCAAATTTTGGATTACTGTAGGATTGGAGCATCTCTGGAAATTATATTTGGAAATCAACAATTTGAGCGAGGTATTTCTCGAAAACAATTCTTCATTTATTGCTGACCGATTTTTTCAAAAATAAAACAGCGTGACCTAAAAATAAGGTGGTGATAAGGAAGTTCCAATTTTTGAATCATTTCTTATCTGCCTTCAAAAATAAATGACCGGTACGTGTTCAGAAATATATATTAAATGTTTGTATCGATAAAGTGTAACATAAAAATCAGATTTTTCAAAAAACAATAGTATCTGCATCATCAATCTCAGCAAATGTTCTTCATTTCTTCAGATGTCGTTTGATGATTGTTCGATTGTTGCAGATCAGGAGATTGATCTTAAAATGGATTCCAGAGGTTGAGAAATCTATTATTTGCCAAAATCAATTCATTGGTTTTTAGGCCTTGTCGATTATCCCCTGAAAGCCTCGAAATTTGGAAATCTAACTCATTTGTCGATTTTAGTCTCCGCAAATTTTGGCGCCGATGAGACTCGTGTTCACTATATCGGATTGAGAGGCGACTATCAACACGATGTTAGGCAAAGAGTCAGTTTTTTTTTCAACTTCAGAGAAAAATATCTCTTTTGTTATACTTATATCATACTCGGAAACAGAAAAGAATTTTATTGTAAAATTGAGCGGGCGCTAAAAAAACCCGAAACGACATACGGTAGATAATGATTGGCCCCTTGGATCCGATTTCCCGACAATTTCTCTTAAAAAAAACAACTTGAACCATAATTCACCATAAAGTTATACAAAATTAATTGGAATCGATTATTTTTTGAAACCCAATCGTTAGTCAAAAATGAGCTTTACGCTCCGCTGTTTTCCTGAGCTCTCAGAATCTGAGCTCTGAGAAATTGTAGATTGTGGCCCATAGCCCAGCCCGATAATCTTTGGGTAGTGCAGCCAAAAAATGCTCAGTAAGACCTGGGCCGGTTTCCGAACGTCAGGCTTCCGGCCCTCCCAACTTTGCTTAAAGACACCCTATCACTCAGAAATAGTTTTTTCGAGTTCATAAAAATCTCAAAATTGAAAACTTCAAATTTCGATGTATGTGGTTCAAAAAACCAAAAATGTTTGAAAGAAAAAACAAAAACATTTTTTGCCGTGGGTTACTGTACCCGCACACACACACACACAAACGGTGTTTGCGGCCGCCAATCTTCCTGACAAGGG
The DNA here is from genome assembly GCA_963572245.1 of Caenorhabditis sp. 8 KK-2011. Taxonomy (NCBI): domain Eukaryota; kingdom Metazoa; phylum Nematoda; class Chromadorea; order Rhabditida; family Rhabditidae; genus Caenorhabditis; species Caenorhabditis sp. 8 KK-2011. Next base: position 6,243,217 of record OY751548.1, read on the forward strand.
AACTATGTTTGCTTACTAACGGACTTTGGAAAGAGGCATATGCCACCCGATAGAGTTTTTCACGCTGATCAAGATCCCGTAGCTAACTTTTGCAAAGCTCCAGCCAGAAAGCTAAAAATCGAGCTCAAAGTTTGAGCACAAAAATTGAAATATCTTGTTCAATTTGAATTATTTTAGTGATGAGAGACTACTAAAGGGTTATTTGGCATGCCAACAACAATAGGAGCACTCAAAAACCTCGAAATTGTAGTTGTAACTCTGAAAAAATGAGCCCGGAACATTTCATAAAAAAGGTAGATCAAAAAAACGTGAGAAACAAAAAAAATTGCATTGAAAAGCGTGAAAATGACTAAATTTTGAAGATTGTTTTCTGATTTTTCATGTTTTTTCGAAAAATCACACCTTTTTCATTATTTTTTCAGAAGTTCAAAATGACCATCGTGTAGAGATTTAAATTTCCTATCAGATCCATTAGTTTATTTTTGTAAATGTATAATTTTGAAAAAGTTAGGAGAAATTTTAAAATTTCAAATTTATCACTAAATTGTGATTTTCAGCTTTCTGGCTGGAGCTTTGCAAAAGTTAGCTACGGGATGATGTTCAGCATGAAAAACTCTACCAGGGAACATATATCTCATTTCAAAGTCCGTTAGTAAGCTATCATAGTTCCCTTGTGATAGGGAATTCAAAAACAGTTTTTTTCTTTTTTTTCGACCTCACAAAGTACATTTTTCAATTTTTGAATTTCACACATCGAAAGTTGAAGTTTTGAATATTGAGATTTTGATAAAAACGAGAAATTGATTTCTGAGTGGTAAGGAGTCTTTAAATCCCGGTCGTTGGCCGGCCTTTTCGACGATTTACGAATCAAAAAATAATGAAAAACAAAACCAATTTTCTTGTCAAATTTAAATTTTATTGCTCCCTTCACTTTTTTCGCATAAAAAGATTTCACATACACTCACCAAAAAAATGATAATTCCCCCGACGTTTCCCACACTATTCCTTTTTCTCTTTTCCTCTTCACTCAATCTGATAATCAAATAATGAAAAGAAGAAGAATAAGAAGTAGCGAGTCACCATTCCGCCCTTTTCTCATCACTCATTCTCAATGACACCATTGAGAGGGTGGAATGAGAGACTAGAGATTTAGAGAAAGAGTACTGTAGGCTGACTGGCAAGTTTACAAACTATATATATATATCATTGTGTAAACACAGAATGAATAAGAAACAAATATGATTGTATAAGAATATTTCACCGATGATTTCATTCTGAAATATCCTATCTAGTATTTCAAAATGGACAGATCTCATTCGGTCGAATTGAAGTTGAAACCAAAATTTTTAGAACGGGTCCGATAATCAGGGCTTCGATTTTTTGCTGTCATCGATTCGGCGCGGACTAGTTCGCTGATCAGGTTTAGGCTTTTTTCGAGACCCTATGTCATTATAATAAAAACTGTGTAGTGACTGACGATTTTTATTGAGCCACTGGTAAAATCAGGACATTAAATACCGCAGTGTTAACCAAAATATGCCCAATTATTTCTTTTTCCATTTTTGACACAACAAAAGTGATTATTTTCGTATGGTTGTACTTGGAGAACTATCTCTTGAATCGGGTCGAAAAAAGGAACTTGTTTGTAAAATTAATAAAAAAGTTGTTACTTTTTAACCACAAAATCGCATCATGCATCGCAATCTCTGACCACATCGGTTCACCCATTTGTGGTCCAATATCAAAATAACAAAGTCCAGACTCCAGTTTCGTTATAGAACCCCTATTTTCTCGTTTTCTATTCGAAAAATGTTTCTAATTTTAGTGTTTCTATTCAGTATTGTTTCATATTTGCACCTGTCTCCTTTTTTTTTCTTCTTCCAATTCTAATAATCGATTTTTTGCTCTAACAAGAATCGCGAAAATCCCCCCGGATGACCCTCGATTTTTCATCCATCTCATTTGTCATTTCAAGCAAGCAGATGTTTTTTTTTTGTTGTTGTCTTATGTTTTGGCGCCCCATAATATTCTTACACTTTTCCTCTTCGTCAACGTATCTCAAATGTTGCGGAACACTGACCCTTACTAATTTATTTATTGAAGTAGAATACCAAATGGGCCGAACAAAAAGAGAGAGGAAAAAAAAATGATAATTGGGAAAGGTGGAAAAGATACAAACAGCAACAACAACAAACTAAATGATTGATGGGCATTTTATCGCGAACAGTGGATGTCCACTCGGTTTATTTGCATATGAATTGGTCAGAAAAAATTAGACGGGAAATGGACAAATGGCCAATTACGTCATATAGAGAGGGTACTGTAATGAGACAGGAAGGAAAATGAGGCAAGAGGAAAAAGAGTAAATATTATCCAAAATTCAGTAGGTGTCACGCGGTTACTGTAAATTGAAATTTCAGCAACAAATGTTTCCAGAACAGCACTCTGATATTTTGAAAGGTACATTTCTAGACTTATCAGACGTGAAGAATTAGAAAAATTTAATTGTGGAAACATTCCCTTGATACTAATTTTTATAGAATAGTTTAAAAGAAAACTATTTTTGAATTCATTCTCGTGACCATACCTGGCGTAGAAAAGTACAAAATTTTCAGAAAATTTTTGTCAATGTGGAAAAAAGGGGGAAAAAATTTTGACACCGTGGAAAAACGTGCAAAAAAGCAAAGTTTTGGCATTAAATAAAAAAACAACAAATGTTTCTCTAATTTTCCCCCCTCAAGAAAAATGTCACTGTGAGAACAATTCGGCTGAATTTTTTGACAGCGTACAAAATCCTTTCCTACGCCAGGTATGCTCGTGACGAAAATCTTGTGCAAACACTGTTTGTATGTGCGAGTACAGTACACCTCGAAAAATTATTATGCTATTTATTCTTTCAAACTTTTTGTTTCTTTGAACCTGCCACGTCAAAAATGGATCATTCAATATTAAGATTTTTTGAGAACATGAGCATTTCTGAACTGAGTGACGAGGTGTCTTTGATTCAGTCCTACTAGATTATTTTTTAGTCTTCTCAGAGTGATTCGATGCTGATCATGGGCTTTTCATAACGTCCTTCAGAAGAGACGCAGAGAAATCACATTTTCGCTGTTCGGGGTCACGTCATACATCAGATAGATGCCCAGACGCCCCCTCTGGGTTAGTACCCCCCAATCCCTCCAGGTTAGGACCCCCCCCCCCCCCCCCGCTCTCCTTGTCGTTTAAAGTGCATGAAAAAAAGGATTTTTTTTATACTGAAAAAAAAAAATTGAAAAAAAAACCGCCCCATGGTGGACTCGAACCCGACATAGCGTGTTCTTCAATTGAACACACAACCACTCGGCCAAACACGTCACATTGACACGTGGCACTTATCCCAAATATGTGTGTGCTTCAATGTTCGAAGAACTGTTGAAGACTATTTTTCCTTTCACTGTGCCGATTTTAAAAGTGAAAAATCAACGTTTAGAGGAGACGTATCATCTTGTCGTTTGCTGAGAGAGACATTCATGACCATATTTAGTGGCCGCACACAAAAAATTCGATCAAAAACTAACTAGAACGAAATAGGGTGTACCCCCCCAGATATCTGGGTGTTGATGCCCAGATATCTGGGGTATCTGGGGGGTACACCCTATTTCCCAATGAACAGTCCTAGGCTAAATTTTTTTTTTGGAATCACTCAAGGGGGTCCTGAATGTCTCTCAGATTTGATAAGGATATGTAAAATAGTGTAAAACATATATTTTTTACTTGTGAAAATAATGTGATTTTCATGTTTTGAATGGATTTCAAAAGGGGACACCCTATTTTTGAGGTAATGGTCCAGGACCAAACTTTTTTAGTGGAGCTTATTGAGGGAGGTTGAAATTATGTTAAAATATGATCAGATCATATTTTGAGACTTTTCATCAAAATTTTTCCTAAACCAAAATTCTACCAATTTTCGCGTTCTAAGGACATTTCAAAAGGGGACACCCTATTTTTTAGAGATACTTCTGGGATCAAATTTTTTTGTTGGAATAGGTTGTGGAAGGTCGAAATGATGTTAAAACATCATCTGTTCATATATTGCAACCATATATCGACATTTTTCGTTCAACGAAATTCGATCAATTTTTATGTTTTCAGTGCATTTCAAAAGGGGACACCCTATTTCTGAGGATTAGTTCCGGGATCGAATTTTTTCAGTGGAACATGATGAAAAAGGTTGAATTGAAGTTATAACATGATCAGATGATACTTTGAAACCATATATCGACATTTTTCGTTAAACGAAACGCGATAAATTTTCACGTTTTCGTGAATTTCAAAAAGTGGTACCCTATTTTTCAGGAAGAGATTCTGAATAATATTTTTTTGGTGAAATTAGTTGAGAAAATCTATATTTATAAGAAAAAACAGTAGGATGCGAAAAAATTTTGGAGAAAACAGCACATCACCTGGCAAAAATAAATTTTTCAATTTATCAAAAATTCAAAAGTTAGTTGTCCCCTCCCTTTATTTTGCCCGAGGTTAGCACCCCCCTCCCAGAGATCTGGCCCCCACCTGATGTATGGGTCACGTTGATTTTTTTTTATTCTGTGTTCACCTTTTTTGTATCTAGAAACACCAGGAAAAAAAAACGATGAATAACATTTTTAAATAAACGACGTGAACCATATATTCAGTTCATTTTTCGAAATAATTAAAGTTTTAAAATGTTTTCCAAAAAAAAAATCAACGTAAAAATAAAATAAACGTGATCTTTCGAACTGCAAAATTCTCGTTATTCTCTGTGTCTCTTTCAATTGGCAAGTTTCTTCATGACTGATAGGATGTGTCACACGTCACGTGTGTCAAAAATAGAAAGAGAATCGCAGTGAAAATATCAAAGATTCGTGGACTTTCGAGTTTTTGCACTTCATTTATTTTGTGCTCCTATCGTTAGTTCATCTATTATTTACTGCTTAAAATAGTGCGCGAAATCGAGAGAATCAGATATTTGTGGATCAAATTATATTGAAGTGAAGGATGAGAATTGCTCATAATGAGCAAAAGAAACTTTTCGATGTAAAAATTGTGAATACTACCGTAGTTTTTATTTTGTGGACACGTTATGGACCAAGGGATCTGTCAGAAATTCAGTCCCGACAATTCTAGTTTTGCAGGATTGTTTTGCCTATTTGATGGTTATCAGTTGAATGATATTTTCATTGAATTGATAACGATAATCCCCTTGTCGGCCGCCTGCAAAAAAACATCACTTGATAGTCTTATCATCATCATCGTCATCATCAGAGCATTTTGATATGCCTAATCTTCTAGAAAATCAATATTATCACTCGAAAAAAAATGCATTAATGCAAATGTGGTCGAAAGATGTTTCCTGGTGTTTTGGTGTGTGAAAAATGGCCTGACACATTATAATTAGGCATAAATCTTTCAATTAATTCTCGCCTCTTTTTCTCTTTCGCTCTCGCTCTTTTTTTTTGACAAGGTCGCGTTGTTGTTGTGACGGACTCTTTCGATGTTTTTTTTTGTCCAGCGGCAAGCAACAAAAAAAAACAACACTTTTTTCTCGCAAAAATTATTGTTTGTGTGTTGTGTTGGACGGTGTGAGCGGCACCCGATGATGCAGAAATATTGGGACAATTCAATTTCATTATTGACACAAAAATGTTGTGTAAAATCGAAACTAGATAGCATACTGTAATTGTTGCTAACAACAGAAGCACATTGAAAATGTGCCGGGACGGGAAAAATTGGGGAAATGAACGAGCGGAATCGCTAGTTTTCTCTGCCACTGTCAAAATATTGAAAAAAAAATCGAAAGTTATTGCGTGCCGCAAACAAAAAAGGGCGGAGCTTGTTTACCTCTAAATAATTTTTTGTTAAATTTTGAAGTTTTTTCTGAAAGAAAAAAGGTTCCAAGCAGATTTGCTAATTTTTGGGAAGTTTTACTTTCCCTAAAACTAATTTATGAAAGTATGGGGTACTGTAGTTTTCTTTTCTCAGAAATGATGCACTGCGTTTTTTTCATAGAAAAAAGAACTTTGTTTCTTTTTGACATATACATTTTGTAGTGTGATGCTTTTTTTCTTCGGCTATTCTCAAAACAAGACAAAACAAATATTCATTGACTCCGCCCATTTTTGCGAAAAAGAAAAAAAGACAAAAAGTCAATCTGTATTACGGTATCGTTGAGGGAATCGTAACATAATTATAAGTACACAATGTCTTTTCTTTCTCTTTGCTATCAAATTACGGTATCTTTGCGTTGTTCATTTTCGAACTGTGTCCACTTGACACATAAAAGCGATCGACCGACTCAGTCGCCGAAAGTGCGCAACAAAAACATTGGTAGCGCGCAGGCAGGTCGGAAACAATTAAATTTGACAGATAGACTACTAGTGGCAGCTGACCAAAGCGAAAAAAAGAAGAGGGAACAGAGAAAAAAAGAGAGGATTAGATGAGGAAGATTACGGTAATTGGATGCAGGACGGATAGACATTTCCTGTAAAAACTGTTGGAAAATTACAAGAGTTTCACCGGCAAGAAATTATGATCTAAATGAAGGTCTGGATGAAGTGGTTTTTGGCCCACAGGCCTTCAGTTCGGACCTATACTTCAGTGCTACATTTGAGCCCCGCGGGGAGTGAGATTTGGGCTTTTTTCAAGCACATAATTTAAGGCTTAAAATGGGTGATTCTTGAATGTTTTATAAAGCCCTACGGATAAAATCAAGGACTGTTTGAATCTCGATAAAAAGCGACTGTTTGAATCTCGATAAAAAGGCCTCCCATCATTTTGAAAAAGCCCGAATCTTACCCCTGGGTCCCCAAAACTATTTCCCTCCAGTTTTCAACAAATTCTACTCCAATTTCAAATTCTTAGTTCTGTTCTGGTGATTATTAGTCACATTAATTAGAGGTTTTACTGAAACAAAGTGTTAGGTTTATCAAAAGTTTATCTTCTATATAACTGAATTGATATAGAAAAATTGGCTGGACCTGAATAGAGATCAAAACTAGAAAAAAGGAGAAAACGAAACCTAGAACGAAACATAATTACTTTTGAAAGCAGGAAATTGTCACGTCGGCCCGAAAATTTTTCGAAAATCAAAAAAAAATTGGACTGAAAACAGAACCACACTTTGAATATTTCAGCCCTTTTTAGGAAATTTGATGAGAAAGCAGAAACATGCTCATTTCGGATCTTTGATCTATAAAATCTTATCGAGAAAAATCCGTAATTATGTTGTTTCTGACTTAAGTTCTCAGTTTTTTGAAATTTGCACAATTCGAAAGTTCCAAATCGATTGCCTTGAACTGAATACTATTCAAATGTCTTTGGTTTTTTTACAGATAAAAACTATAATTTGGAAGTTTCAAAGATATTGAGTTGATTGTTGCAGGTCGCGATTGCCACCTACGAAGCACGTGCTCAAATGAAAGATCACAAAAATGCGATTCCCGATGCGGTTGGACGAACTTTGTTCTAATTAATCATTTTGTTCGAACAACATTTTTATGCATGATAATACATTTTTGGTTGCTCGACAAATTATCAACACCGAGGTTGTAATTTGATACCGATGGGTGTAAATAGACACCAAAGAGTCGAGTATACATATTTTTGCCACAATTTGTTAAAACGTATTGGATGGTTCTCGAAGAAAAAAGAACAAAACGAATATTGAAAATGGAAAATATGTGGAATATGAAACCGAACAACTTGAATGACATCGTGAATTTATCGTTCCAGGTATTGGGAGGTGACCTTTTGCAAACTCAGTTGATCCGACAACAAAAGTTTTGGAATGAGCATGTTTTTTCTGATCGGACCAAGATCGAGGTTTCGTCAAAAACTTGATTTTCACGAACAGTTTTTCATCTCTTTTTCTAATAGTTTCAGCCTTGTTTATGCGCAGGTTGGCCACAGGCCAGACTGCACAACTTGGGGTTCTAGTTTTTAGGTTACCTCGAATTTTTCTCGGAAAACCATCGTCGTAGCTACATTTTTAGGTCTTCGAACTTGAAAAAATAAAAATTGTTGGAAAACTTTATGTTTTTCTCAGTAAAGGACCGGTCAGAAACCAAGATCAGTTTGATCAAAAATTTCAGATATCATCTTTACAATACTTTTTTGGCTTTTCTGATTTTTTTTCGGACTGGTTTTCGTAACATTTCAGAAACAAAACTGTTTTCCCACCATTCTTTTAGTTCTAATTTGTTCAGGAAAAAAAATGGAATTTTTTGAAATTATATAAATTTTTATTAGTCAATTTCTAATAACGTGAAAAGTGGGCGTGGCCGGAAATTTTCAGCAAAGTCTCTTGACAAATGAAATGTTTCTTTGCAAAAAAGAAAATCAATAGTATAGTTGGTCCCCTCTGCTTCACTTTTTTGTTGTTGTTGTCTTCTTTTCCTTCTTCTTCTTCTTCTTCTTCTTCTTTTTTCTGCATTATTTAATGTCTGCGTCTCTCACCATTCTCATTCATAATTCTGCCTGACTGCCTGTCCTCAACTGCCGACTCGCTGTTGATTGGCCGCCCCTTTTCTAGACAACCGTAGTCATTGTCTGCGTCTCGTTGTCAAAATGCTCTCTCATCTCTTTCTCCTGTGTGTGTGTGTGTGTGTACATAAAATGTGTAATCATCATCTCTCTGTGTTGGCGCTCGTTCGCTCACTCGCTCGTAATATTCGTCGTCGTTTTCCCCCTTCTTTCCCCCTCTAGTACTTCAATTTGGAGAAAAAAGAAGAGGATGAGGATGAGAAAAAGAAGGAGAAGAAGGAGGAGGAGGAGATAATTATGGGACAATGGGGATGAGATGAGGATTACTGTAGGAGATGGACAAAATGACGAACGAGCAGACGAAAAACACATCTAATTATGACGTGAATATTTTGACCCCGCCCCTTTTTTTTCGAGAAACATGACAATATTGACTACAGTGGTTGATCATCTTCGATTCCATATCATTTTGACAGTTTCGGGCCCGAATTATTGGACCGAAGAGTCTCATCACTTATTGAATCAACACATACAATTATCCAAAATGAAAGTGTTTTTTCTTCGAAAACTTGAAATAGTTTTTCATCAAAAATTCATTAAAATGGATTACTGTAGTTTTCCAAAGAACTAGTCTCAAAAAATCATTGAAAATTCGATAAATAGAAAAATGCCTGAATCTAAATTTTACACGAAGCCTCGAGCCCGTTCATATCTCGCCAAAAGTCTTAGAACTCGTCCAAAAAACTGTAAAAATTGGACCGTAATCTAGAAAACAAAAAAGTTTCATTTTTTCAAATAAATTCAAAAACTAAGAATTTTCGCCGAGATACAGAAAGTTTTCAAAGTTGAGTTTCATGTTCTCTGATTGTGAGAAGATGTACTGTAATTATGCTAAGTACTGTATGCAACTCTTGAAATTTTCATTTAATAAACTTCTGAAAACGTGCTCATGCAGAAATACTGTAGTTTGTTTTTGAGTTCCTATATCATCCAAAATTGAATCGGTGCCGTGTGGTTACTGTAGTTTAAAATTTTAGACCATCATCTTTCGTCTTTCGGTACATTTTTAGACGATTCTTTAGACGAGTTCTGATACCAAAACACGCTGAAAATCATTTCCGAACATTGTCAATAGAGCGCGTGTTACCTATTTGATTTTGGATTATATTTTATCTACAGTAACCCAAAGAAATTCAGGATTACTGTAGTTTTAAACGTCCTCCTGTTCCCATTTCCCCGATTCTAATCTACAGTAATCCAGAGAATAGTCATAAAAATCTTCCAAGAAAATATTCAACAAACTGACAGTAATCCATACCGTAGTTTCTCGAAACTCGACATCAATATATACAATGAAACTGGAGTGTTCTATTGATCACGTCATATGAAAATGTACTTCTTTTCCTCACAATTTTTGTAGTTGTAATCGTAGAAAATAGGTCATACGGTAGTTCTTATGAATAGACTCTTTTTTTTTCTGGGTCGACTAGGAAGTAAAAAAAACGAAGAAGAAGAACAATCGAAAATCCATCAAATTAGTATATGTCGGCATTCATCAAACGGAAATGTCATTCTATGCGCGAAATTATGGGTTGTTACATCATGTAAAAAAGGGCAGATGAGATGAAATAAGAGAGAGAGAGAGAGAGACAAAGAGTACTGTAGTTGTTGGAAGCTTTTCCTATTATAACGAGCAAGGTTGAAGTTTGTTTTCCAAATTTGTTTTCCAAACAAAAAAAACAAGTTTTTTCGTTCCTGAAAAATGTTGTGAGTTGTTGCTCACAAACCGACAGTTTGGAACTTGTCTCCTGAAATGTTTGTTTCAAGAAAGAAGACTGCCGGCTAGCACTTTTCCCTTCTCGAATTCAGCCAAAATTTGAGAAGACGAGTACAACAAAATATGTTCTGGAAACCGCTCGAAAAAATGAATATCGTGTCAGGCTGTATATGAATGAAAACAAAGGGTTACTGTAGTTCGGACATATTTTTCCTCATGTCCCTTTTAAAAAAATACAAGAGAGTACTGTAGAATCACGCCGAAGAAAGATACTGTAGCTTGAGTTGTCGAAAATCTCCAAATTTTCCTTACAACACTCCGTTGTGAGATATTAAATAAATATTACTGTAGTTTTGAAGGATGATGATGATGATTCCGTGCAATGATTTCCATCAGTTTCGACTGGTTTCAAACAAAAACTTCGCGAACTCAACTCGAAGAAAAAGAACTGAAATGTCGCAGGATCTGTGGCAACTCTATATTTTTCGAATAATCAAAGTCAAACTACAGTAATCTGGTTTTTTCCCCGTATTTTTCTTTGTTTTGAAACGTGTCTTCATTGTGAATTTCAGTCGGCCAATTCGAATTTATTTTCCTTCAAAATGTTCTCTTTTCCAAATTCCAAATATTTGGATAACTGCATGGTTCAAACTTTGTCGTTTTCAAAAATATTTCCCCAACAGCTCATAAAATCATTTTCCCCCAATCCTAATGACATTTTTACACCTTTCACCGTTATTATTAATATAAAAAAAAGAACCATCAAAAACTAATTACGCACAAATACACACAAACAAATCTCTTTTTCTTCTTCTTCTTTTTCTTCTTTCTCACCTGTCATTTATTAGAGAAGATTATTATTGACACCGACCAAAAAGCTGTCCCTTTGCCCTATTATTAGCAGACAAAAAATGACGTTTTTTCACTTTTTTAAAAGCTCTTCTTATTTTTCAAATTAGGCCACGCCCCTTTTGAAAATAGGACAAAAAGGAGATTTATAGGAATATATTTGGAAAACTCACAAATTTGACTCTTCGAGAACATTTTTGATTTGATAAATGTCGGCTAGATGAAACGTTTCGTTTTTTTTGATGATAGAAATACTTGGCCAAATTGTTTCCATGACTAGAAATCGGGCCGGCCCGAAATCGCTGAAAATCCTGAAACAAAAAATTTAGATCAAACCCAAAACTTTCAGGCTTTCAAAATGTTGAAAAAAACGTGATAGGTCAAATTAATTTTCGTGACCTTTTCTCTGAATTTCTGATTTTAAATTATATTTCTTCGTTTCAGACCACATCCACAAACTGTGTCTGATCTAGAAAAATATGCGGAACATTAGATGCTATTTCTGTTCAATTCCTTTCTTCTTCTTTTCATTTGATCATGAAATCATTAAAAAATTGATAATCCATGTCGATAAATAGACTCGAACAATAACACTTCTGTTCATCATCAACTAAATCGGACCGGGAAAAAACTGGGCCTTTCCAAAAACCCAGACCGGATCGGAAGTTTTCAGAAATACTTTTAAAAAATGCACGGATCATGTGAATCGAGCCGGATCGCAATTGACTTCTAGTTTTGTCTTTCTATTAGGATTACTGTAGCTATGGTCATATCTAAACAACAATCTATGTAGACCAGAACATAGCGAGAATAAAAAAATGCGTCTCCCCATTCTTCACCACAGAAAAAATGCATCATTATTTGGCGACCTCGTAAAACTACAGTACACCCTTACGCTATGTATTCATTCACCACATGTGTTTTTTTCGCTCGCCGACCGCCGCCCGTTTTTTGTTGTTGTTGAACTAACAAGCACTTGGGTTTACTTGTTCTTGGACGGGCTGAAATATGGGTTCAAATAGAAGGGTCTGAAAGTGTTGTTTTCAGACTGAAAACAGAGATAGAAATGTCTCCAGACGGTGTGGAAAAAACAGACTCTAATAGATGAATGTTCTCAGATTTTTAGAACTATTATGAGTCGGTCCGAAAAGTTCTCATTTTTTGATCAAAAAGTGTGGCGACATTTTCGGGCCGGCCTTGTTTGCACATTGTCTTTGTCTGCGTCCCCAATGTTCTTTTTCATATTGATAACAGAAAAGGGTAGCGTTTTTTGTCGCTGTTCGATTTGTCATACATGCATGAAACAACAAAACAAAAAAAAAAGAAAAGAGAAGCTTTTTTTGTTGTTGGTGTGTGAGAAGAAAGGTCGTATGGCGGGAAAAATTAGTTTTGGGATTCAACAAAAAAACCCTTGGTGCACATATTTTTTGTGTGCTGCGAAGAGACATAGAACACGAGAGGAAGTATATCATCAACCAAGGTTCATTTTGCAATTACAAGAGAAATCTTATCTGACTTTATGAAATTGAGAAGTGATTCAAGTCACAAGTACAGTACTTCAAAACAAATACCACTTATTCAACAAAGTCCTACTACACATGTCCCTTTAAAAAGTACTGTAGCACACCTGCAATTTCGCTCACACTTCACTGATTTTTCTATACGTCTCTTTATTATTCTCACTATTTCTTTCGAACTGCCACATGTTTATTGGAAAATGATTTGTCTCACATCATTTCCACAGTAATATTTGTCTCGCCATATGTTCAAATGGGATATTATTATTAGAGCGCATTTTCTTCTTCTTCTTCTTTTTTCTTTCATGATGAAATGATAAGGATGGCTGTTTTTTTTTGTTGGCCTCTTCGTCCCATAAATCACTGGTGCCTCCTTCTTGTTGTCTCATAAATTACACAACACATTGCGCGAAAATTCGAATTAATTTATGTTCTTTAGGGGTTTCAAAAATTTAAAAAGAATTACACAGAGAAAAACGTGGTGATGATACCGGACTGAAAAACAAAAATTTTCAAATACCCGTTGAAAAGAGGAGGGAGGAAGACAGCTATGCTCTATTATAAACAGAAAAAAGTAATAATAATAATGATGATGATGGGAGATATTTACACAGGAACTATTCTCGAGAGCATTTCTTCTTCTAAATTTTCTAAACAATAATAATATTAATATGATGATGGATAATATTTTGAACAAAACTATTGTCGTTCAAATCTTCTCTACTTTATCGGACGACTTTTGATGAAGCATGTAAGATGGAACAGAAGCAGTAGACGTCGAACTTCCACCACTTCGACGCATCGATTCGGCCAATGTTTTTCCAAGAGTTTTGGAGCATTGTCGCGAAAGTGTCAGAGCATCGATTTGTTGAATTGGTGAGGATAATAGCGACGGCTGGAAATGGCTTTTGTTTAATGTTTTCTACCCAAAACGTATCTGATTTAGAAAAAATAATTCCCACACATTCAGGTTATTCGAATTTTTGTATCAAACATTTAAAAATATTACCTTGGGTATTTCAACATTTTTAGGCAGTATATATGTGGTTCGTTGTGTTGATGGTGGTTTTGTCGAAGTTGTAGCTGATGGTGGTGGCATTTTGTGCATTATCGGTGTGGATACAACATATGCTGATACTTCAGTCTTTTTCAGACGTTTTGCTCCTTCGTGTGCCGCTTCCATTGAACGACGTTTATTGCTTTTTTCCTCGTTAATTAGTCGAATACGTTTGTCTCTCATTTGGTTGTAGAGAGTTGTTTGTGTATCGGAACTAATCGAAGGGATCACCACTCCTTGTTGATCACAAGTTCTGCGGAATGCGTACATTTTTTCTTCTTCTGGTGTTAACTTTCGATTTGTTGGTGGTGGTGTTGAAGATTTATAATAAAATTCGAGGAATTTCGAAGGCTCCAATCTTCCTTCCATTGTTCGAATAAATAACCATTCAACAGCTTGGTTTGTGGCTATTTGGTTGAACGGAACAGGTGTTGGTTTCTGTAAATTATCAGATTTTATAAGAAAAGGAACAATGACCAAGAAAAAACTCACCTTTTCAAGACTCACAGGTCTTGAAGATTGTTGTTGTGGTTGCACGAAATTTGGTGGAGTTTTGTGATTTTGTTGGGCTTGTTGCATCGGAATTACTTGTCCAACAACAACAGCAGGATTTTGTTTTTGAGGAGTATTCACAACATTTCGAGCAGTATTCATTGTCGGGGATTCGACTTTTATCTCCTCAACTGTTGAACTTGGTGGTGGTGTTGGTTCTTGGCCAAGTTGAGGTGTTTCAGCGTCAAGCGATGGCATTGTTTCCTCTTCCAATACTGGCGGACCTTCCTCTTCTTCTTCTTTTGGTTGTTTTTTGCCATCTTTTTCAGCTGATTCTTCTATTTTTCTCCTCTCGTTCATTTCTTCAACAACATTTGTCGTTGATGACGATGTTGACATCTTGATCATGTTTAATATCATCATTTCGATTACCATTCTAGTGTTATTATTCGATTTCATTCGAAAAGCAACCGTTCGGAGAGTTATATTGTCTTTCAGTTCCACACCACCGCAAATAAACGATATTTTCGCCACTGAAGCATCGAGGTCGAACTTTGTTTGCATCATAGCTCTGATGACACTCATCGGTGTACTCGCTAAGCATCTGTATCCTCGTTTAAATGGAAGCTGAAACGTGTTTTTGTTCGTCAGGGGGAAATGAAAAAAATGTGAAAAAAATAAGTGGCCTGGAAAATACTCGTCCACGTTTGTCGGATTCTAGGCCTCTCATTTTTGTTTAAAAAACAAAATTTCAAAAACTTACCGCAACTTTTTGCCACTGATAAATTGGTGATGAAGGCTTTGAGGTAGAAGCAATGGGTTGCTGGAATAAGTATGTTGAATTTTTGCTAAAATCAGAACAACTCACGATCCCAAAACGTGGCTGATAATTAATGAAAAATGAGACAGTCTCTTCATCATCGACACATTTCAATAAAGTTTGACGCATTTCACGCCGAACAACTGCCGTTTGAAGATGTGGATATCTTTGATATTCATCGTAACGTTGATATGAAATGACGGCCGGTTTGAAACGACGAATAACTTCTTCGATGAGCGGGTTTTGAACCAACTTGTTAACATCAAAACTCTTGTCACAATCAGGACATCCCTTCTTTTCATTTTGCAGTTTTTGAAGACAAATATAACAATCTGCAAAAAATATTATTTTCAAATATTTTGTTGTCAAGAAAAAAAACAAACTTACAGGTTTTTTCACAACACGGAAGAACTTTTGGTCGAAAATATGTGTTATCACATAATAAACATGTCAACGAGAGTTCGACGCGTGTTTCAGACGTCATATCGACGAACCAAAAACAAGAAACTCTGTAACTATAGCGAATAAACCACCAGCAAAAAAAAGGAGAAATGAGAAAAAGTGGGCGGGGCTTAACGGGAAGTTGGGAGACGACGACGACAAAGTGGGCGGAGTCGCGGTCCATGAATGCGGTGATGGCTGCGGCGATAGAAGCAGAGGGGAAGAATTTCAAGAGGCGGAACTACCGTACACTACAGTATTTACTTTGTGAAATGGTATGAAAAATGTAAAATTTGAGATAAGACATATGTCAAGAAACTGTTTTCTTCTTCATTTTGATAAAAAGAAGAGCAAAATTGATAAAAAAAATATTCTTTTCACTTTGAAAATTGTATTTCGTCAGGGACTGAATAGAGATTTTCGAAAAAGAACTGGAGATATATTTTACAGTTTTTGGTGAATGTCACACAAGAAAAAAATGAATGTCAGAAGAAAAAAAAGCTTTCATCAACATCAGAAAGGGGGGAGAGAGAGAAAAAACGGAGGAGAGTGCGTCCGAAATCAATATAAGAGCGCGCCCGGTCCAACGATGAGAGAGACGCAGACAGGCAGACACAAATAATGTCCACAGTGTGATGTGTTTGTGAAGATGAGTGTCGACCAATCACAAACCAGACTCCGCCCACTTCTCATCGCAAAGTGTCGGTTTTTGTTTGGAAAATGTGTCTCGACGGGCGGTCGTGTGATCAATCAACTGAATGAATGCGAAAAAGAGTACTGTAGGTTGAGAGTGCAAATAATATGAATGAGAGAGAAAGGGTTGAGAGAAAAACGGCAGAGTACTGTAATATGATACGGAATAATGTGATTACTGTAGATTACAAACAAACAAAGTTTATCTTTTTTTTTACATACATCACATTTGTCAAATAGAACAGAAAAATGTTTGAAAAATTCGAAAAAGTAGCCAAGGTTGTGAATAGGAACTTTTCAATTACTAATTCTTTTCAAACTTCTTTTTCACTACTCACTTTTTGTTTGAAGGACAGAATTTCATTCTATTTTTCTCATTTTCAGTTTTTTTTTCTCAGAAAAAAACCCCCAGAAATGATATGGATAATTAGGAATATTGGGAATACTAACAATTGAATGACTAATTTTGTTTTCAAATCTAGAGAATACTAGGCTGGTGTTAATAACAACAACATACAATTTTAAAACATACATTTTTTCATAAATAATTACTGTCTTGGAAAGAGTTTGACATGGCAATCAATGTTGTATTGGGCACTCTCAAAATTCGGAATCCTGAATCGAATTTCTAGAGGTAAAACCTAGCTAAATTGGGGAAAAATTGGAAAAAAAACGGACTGGGCACGGTTTTGAAAAACGGTTCTGAATCGGCTCCAGATCACAGTGTTTATTTATGTACCAATGTCGGACATTTTGCTTGCAACAAACATCCGAACTTGCCACTGAACAGACCCAATAAATGTGCACCAGCAAGAACAAAACAGACTCCGACTGAATTTGTGTGTCGATAGCGGAGAACTGTGCAATCTTTACCCGCCGTGAGTTTTAGACATATTTGAGAAGTTTGAATTAAAAATGGATCACACCCGCTTTTGGATATTTAGACCGGTTTCAGAGTTTAGCGACGATGTACTAATTTTACTTTTTATAAAAATCATGTTTTTGTTTGGAACCTTCCTTCTTTTTTCATTTCATAGGCCCGAGTTGTCCGAGTTGAAAACTTTACTTTTTTTCCTGATGAGACCACCACTGAATATATCGATAACCAAAAGTAATAATTCCACCCGGTTGTTCTTTTTCGCGCATTCAAAATACAGTAGCTCTCAGAATTAAGCATGTGACAGAATAATGTTTCCCAATCACCTAAGTGCCAAAATACAGTGGGAATTGTTGTTCCCAAATGTGTGCATACACATTGTGTATTTTTGAATTTCAACTGTGTTTCGCACTTTTTTTCTAGATTAAACACAGTTTTGTCGATGTGACCGCCACGAAAGAAATATAATTAAAAATGAGAAATTCAGAGAAACGGTCACAAAACTTATTTTGATCCACCGCGATGAATTTTTTAAATACTGTCTGATCTATAAAAATATGTGAATCTTGAATCCCCCTTGTGTCAGGCTGATATGCCAAAACAGCGGGCCGGCCGTGGCTATTTTTACATGGTCTAAGCCGTGTTTTTGGTCAACGAAAACAATGGTTTTCTCTTTTTTCAGTAAAGAAAAGTGTTGCTGATTTTCTGGAAACATAAGATCGAAGTTCACATTTTTTTGTTGCAATTTTTGCTTTTTTTTAGGTTGCACATCGCATTAGCTACTGAATACAAACTGTGATTGGGTTTGATCGGAATTTTTAGTTTCGGGTTTTTCAGAGTTTTTGATCCGGCCCTGTTTTAAGACTTTCGATAACAAATCTCTGGTTCGAGTTTTAAACATTTTCCAGTAAAAGAAAAAAAAAGACATACATCGTTGTCAAAAACAATCTTCACCTGTCCTGTTCTCAAAAAGTGCCAATTGCTCTTTGTTATAAACAAAAAGTGACAAAATGTAGTGTTGTTCTTATCTCTGATTTTAATACTCTTGAGAAAAACTACCGTACTCTGTTTCTCATTTATTTTTTTCCGAAAAAAAACAAAACCTGAACATTCTTATCAATGACGAAAATAATGAATGATGTCTATTTTTTGAACAGTTCGATTTTTTCGTTGTCACAAAATTGATTTTTTCGAATTATCAGAAAGTACAATTGCACTTTTATTGCGAAAACTGAGACAAATTCAGTTTTTGAAAAATATGAAAATAATTTGTAAGCATAACATGTGACAAAAATTATAATCGTTATGAAAAAAAACGATGATATACAATAAAAAGTTTCCTGAAATAATCAAATATTTAAAACTGTCAGAAATGGATGAAGTATCAAAATGTGCGCGGAATCAAAATCAACGGAAAGTTGAATGAACGTCGAAAAAATTTAGAACGTAACCCACTTAAAAATGCCTAAATTTCGTTCTTTTTCGAATTCGAGACATTTCTTTCTTCATCTATTATTCGAAAATGTTCGATGTATTTTCGACAAAATGATGCCACTCATAACAGGTATACTGTGGGATACTGTAGTTCTGAAAAAGTTTCAAACTGTCAACATGGCTGGGGTATCATTCGAAATGTTATTATATGATGACAAAAAAAGAGAGAAGTCACTGACAAGTGTCTAATGTTGTAAATGTCTGCAAAAATAGTTTTGTACAAAAAAATAAATATTTCAATAATATTACGAAAAATTTACTTTTATCCTATGGTTTTCTAAAATTTCTGAAATTGTTAGAAAATATGACAAGACAGAACAATATTTGAACATAATTTTCATGAAGGTTTGTATTAAAATGAGTCAGAAACTTCGAAATCAGAACAAAAAGATTAATTACATATTACAAAGTTTTTCCATCTATCCATGTATGCAAATTCAATGTGATACCAATGAATAAGGAAAAGATAAACCTCACGGATTTTTCAAAACTTTCCGATACCGTACTCTCTAGGATATGAAAATACAGTACTTCTTCTCTGATTAAATCTCTGATAAGTGAATTAACAGAAAAGTAATGAACCCAGCATTTGTTTTTGTGTTTTCCTCATCCTGCGTATCTCGCTGTCTAGGTGTTTCGGTTTAGTTTGGATCGTAAACGAATGGAGTATACTAGGTCTGGGTCAAATTTCGATGACAGCAGATATCTAACATCATCGTTTCTTTTCTTTTCTTTTTTTAATAGAGCTAAATAGAAAAATGACACTTTTCTGAATGGGGAAAATCTAATAAAATTGAAGAGATGTTGATTTATAAAATACCTATGTACAAGTAATTATAACATTTCAAACACCTTTTTATTTAGACTTGAAAAAAAAACAAAAATTTATCAGAAATTTTCGCGAGACAAATTGAAAACGATTTTTTTGTTATTGTTTTCCTTTTTTGTGTTTTTTCTGGTTATTTTTCATGGAGGAGAGTTTTTTTCCCGCGGGAGAATATCACGACGAAAACAAAACGACGTGACTGTTCGGTTGTTCAAATGTGAGTCTTTTTTTATTTATTGCGTACAGCGAAGAGTTTCGCCAAAGTATTTCAGAAAAGGAAGATCGAAAAACGCGATTAGATTCGTATTTTCGAAATCCAGTATTCCAAAATCAAGTTTCGAAGTTCCAAAGTCCAAAGTCAAATGCGGGAACTCTTGTGAATCTGGCCCATTTTAATAACAACAAGTAACAAGATTACAAACTTTTCACACAGCTGAAAATTAGATTTCATTTTGCCAAAACTTTTGGAATAATATTGTCGGAAGATAAGAATTCGAAATATGAAAGTCGGAATTTCGCGCAACTCTGTGGCCCTCCTCAAAGACCTTACCCAACAGACTTGAGAATTGGTCTTATTTATTTGAAGACCAGAAGAAGGCAGACCAGAACCCGGTCCGTAAAAATTCGCAAATGTACAGTATACACATTTTGTAAAAACGGGAACAAAAGAGATTTACAACTTTTCAGAAAAAAAACTGCTTGTTCAGATGGACTCATGGGTGTGCCCTTTGCTATTTTCCCTTTGGCCCAATCCGCCGCCTAAAAAGGACAGCCCTGGGCGGACCAAAAAAAGAAGAAAAGCTCAATTCGGTCCCTGATATTTGGAATGGGGAAAGAAAATAAATATAATGTGAAAATGAGAAATTCAGAGAAAAGGTCATTCAAATCAAGGTGACCTAAATACCCGAAATTTTTTAATTTTTCATAGATACCTAAACATTTAGCTAGTCAAATATGTACACATTGTGCAAATAATTTGGTTTTCTTCCTCTTTTTTCCCAAATCTTCTATATTTTCGACACTATTTTTCAGTCTCATGGGTTTTGTTAATCGGCAGGACAATGTTTTTTTCGCAGTTTGTGAATAACTAGATTACAAAAAAAATTTACTATTCAACGCGCAACTATTATTTCAACAACATCAACAAAAAACAGAGAAACGGGTCAGTGGATGGCTCCGCCTACTTTTGATGGGTACTTCTTTTCTCCCTTTTTTTCGTCATGAATAGGAGAAAAAATGAGGGACATGGCAGAAATCCATGTGTAATTTATTCACCATTCAATTCAAAAAAATATTCATGAAATTTTCAACAAAAGTTTGACAATTTAATTTTTTATAAAGTCGCACAAGAGTGTTTTTTGGGCTATTTTTCTGATGGCCCAAAATTTGGAGTTTTTTGAGGTTCGGGTCTTTTTGATGGACCTTCGGGAATTGTGAGAAACCCCGAATCTCGTCCCCGAAGGACACAAAAAACACCCCATTCTTAGCTTTATATAATAATTAAAAGTTATAATGATAAGCTGTATATGTGCAGCGATCGCTAGCGAGTGTTTTTCACGTGTGTTCCCGATAGATAATGTTTTTTTTAAATGTTTTTCACGGCCTACCAGCCATGAAGAAATTTTTAAATCGAAAGAAACTCAGAGAAAAACATCAAGTTTGCAGTTCGAAAGGTCACGTTTATATTATTTTCACGGTCGTTTTTTTAAAGGGAAAATAGCTCAAAACTGACATTTAGGTCATGTCGGTAATTAAAAAAAATATTTATTTGTTCATCTATTTTTTTATGGTGTTTCTCGTTCAAAAAGAAGTGAACACTGAATAAGAAAAAAAAGAACGTGACCCCGAACTGCAAACAATCTGATTTCTCTGCGTCTCATTTAGAGAATGTCATAAACCGTGTTTTGTTAATTTTCAGTGTGTACGATAGAAAGGAGCATAGTCAAAATATTGTACTGTTTCTTGAAGCGACAATAATATTCTTACTACTGTAGCACTCATGACAGATGTGCGGGAAAACTTCTTTTTTTTTCGGTTTTTAAAACGTTCCGAATTCTTGAAAGACTTCCTTGTTAACACGTTGTTCGTTCTTTATTTATTTTCGATTTTGTGGTTTCTGTTAATTTTCAAACTGAACTTCATTGTTTCTATTTCTAATCAGTTTATATGTTTTTTCTAATTAGTTTAAATAATTATCAAAATAAAAAAAATTGGCGTCGAAAATGAAATTCTTTGAAAATTTATCAAAAAAAAAACACGTAAATTCCCGATTTTTTAAAGTTTTATTTTCTATTTGACGCCAATCATTTTTACCCTCATAATACTTGTTTCGTAGTCTGGAGCATTACACTTTTTGTTGAGGTTTCAGTGTATGATTCTTTATACTTAGAGAACGCGTGATTTCCATTTTCCAATTATTTGTTTACCAGATATCTAAGTTAGTTTTGAGAAACTTGTAAAATGTACTTTCCGAAAGAAAACTTTGAAAGAGAACTTCAAATTTTTTAGCTAGACTCGAATCAGGTTAATAATCTCAAATTTATCCACATCGGACGCGAAATGTTGACAAAATTGCCAGAAATCTTCTGGAAATTAGTTATGATGATATATTATGGAATATTTTTTAAAATCAAAATTCTTCCCCTCCAAAGTGTAACTGCGAGAAAATTCAAATATTTTGTCTCTTTAAAAAGATCTCCGTTACGCCAGGTGTATTCATCCTATCATGTATTCATGTGTATCCATCCTATCGAAAAAAATGTGAATAAGCCTTGGCTTTTTTAGATTCATATTCCCTCTTTTCGCTTCACTCATATCAACGTTGTTCCACATTTTACACATGCACACAAACAGAAATTGAACGGCTCTCCGCCTGGACATTCAAAAAATTTAAAAAAAAAAATGCCCATTAGAGAAGCAGAACAAATTCAGCAAGACATCGTAGGTATCCAAGAGTACTCTGACAACCAAGAATATGAAATAGTGTTGGCGCAGACACAGGGACAAAATAAAAAAAGACGCTTGCCCCTTTCTTCATCTTTTTTTTCGACCGATAGTATTTGTGTGTGGGTCTCTTCACAATTTCATTCATTTTTTTTCGCATTTTTTTGAACCGTCCAATTTTTTTCGTGTCTCCGTTTCGAAATTAATCTGAAATTTTTTAATTTCCAGAATGGTTGATCCAGATCCAGAACAAGGAGTTTATGCAGTAGAAAAACTCATGAAAAGTAGAAAAGTTAAGGTAGGTTTTATTGATTTTTGTTGTAGTGATTGATAATCAAAGTTCCTATGATTTGGAAGATAATCGGTGTTTCGTTGACAAAAAACTTATCAAGCTATTTATCAATAACAAAAAATAGGGCTCTGCTAGTTCGGGTGAGAATAATAATGATCCGAGAAGACCAAGATTTTTTTCAAAAACTTGATCAAAAATATTTTCAAATATGAGAAACTCGGCTATTTTAAGCATAACTCCGCTAAAAACGTGAAAATCCTGATTTTCACAATGTGCTCTGTAGTTTTTGACACAAAAAGTTTTGAAAAAAGTCAGTAAACTTTTATCCAAATATTAGTGAAAATTTTTTAATCATACATCATATCGTCCGCAATTTGATGCGGGGTGTCACTAACTTTATAAAATAATTTTCAGAAAAATGCGAAAACTTTTTGGGGTCACTAACTTTTAAACGAAAAAAATTTGAATTTTTCAAGTTTTTTTCGGATTTTTTTTTCTGAAAATTTCGAGTTTCATTGAGAACTTCCTTATTTCACAAATTTTTCAAATTTGAGCGTGAAAAATTTTTGTCTGCAACATGTAAGGTCACTAACTTTCCAAATTTTTTTTCTGAAATTTTCACAATTTTTGGTAGGGTCACTAACTTTCCGGAAATAGTAAAGCGCCCTTTTATGATGTATGTTTTTAATTTTCAAAAGTTGCTTTCAACTCCTTGTTAACGAGAATGTTTTGCATTATACTTTAGTAAACACAGAGACGCAGAGTGTGTTATTTGAAGTTAGTATTTATGTCTACTCGTCTATAACTCTGACAAACACACTGGCAGGCACGAAGCCTCTTACCCCCTATAGGCATGTAGTGACAAATAGAAGAAGTGAGAAAATGAGCGGGAGTTTGAATTGCCAATTAGAATGAAACATAATATTATATATTTTTTGTTTCAGGGAAAACTCCAATATTTCGTAAAATGGCAAGGCTATAGTCACAAAGACAACACATGGGAGCCAGCTGAGAACATTCTCGATCAACGATTAATCGAAGCCTTCCATGAACAAGAAACATCGAAGGACACAACCCCAGCCAAGAAACGGAATAGTACCGGTTCCAAAAAAACTGAGACGCCAGTTTCGCCGTCGAAAAAGCGCCGTCTAGCCGGTGGATACATTCGAGACGAGAGTAGCGAAAGCAGTGATCATGGTAAGTTTGGAAAATGTCTGAAAATTACCCTTTTCAAAGGTGAAATTGTAGAAACCGAAGAGGAACCCGCAACTTCTTCGAGATCCCGCCGTAGATCACAAGCCAACAAAAAATCGACAAAAGAGGATAAAAAAGATAAGGGGAAAGTTGACGAAAAAACTGAAAAAAAGAAGGAAGACGATGTTGAAAAGAACGATGAGCAAGCTGAAGAAGTAGAAGAGGTAGAGAAAAATGGCGAAACTGTCGGACAAGAAGATGAGGGCGAAGGTGGTGAAAAAGGGAATGACGAAGAAACAACCGAAGGAGAAGATCAAGCCGAGTCGAGAGAACAAGAAAACGAAACTTCGAAGGAAGTTATAGAAATTTCCGAAGAAAACACATCTGATGAGGTAAGTTATGTTTTCACTTCGAAGTAAAATTACTTTTGATGATGATCTATTATCAAATTTATAATAAATGGCAGAAATTAAATCGAAGAAAAACGAGACAATGAGAAAATTATGTTTTTACATGCGCTGCACCGCGTTGCGTGCGGTTCGTTACGGTCAAAAAAGACACGCGGCGTATCTGAAAACAATATTTTTTTGCAAATTCTCTTCTCGACTCTCAAACGTTGACTCTCAACAAATTTTTACCATTTGTTTTCAATTTGATAAGCTTTGAGCTAAAAAAAACGATAACTTTTGCAGGCTGCGAAGGCCGATGAACAAGCAGAAGCAGGACCATCGGAGACTGCCACCGAAATAGTTCTTCTCGGTAGGTAAATATTAACACACTTTCTTGTTCATGCAGTGTGAAAAATGTAGTCTTCTGTCAAAGTTAATATTAATCTCCATATATTTTTTGTTTTTAATTTATGCAATTTTGTGTGTTGTGGACTTGCATTATTTTCAAACAACTTTCATGTTCTCAATAATTGTTTCTAGGAGAAAAATAACACCAAAAACTTGTGTCTAACTCGTCCCAGATATTCCACTAACATTCTCCATTCCCTGTTTATGTATGAAATATAATTCCCCGGTTAGATTGCTTTTGTTCCGTTTTTGGTTCTCGTTTCGGCAAATAAACCGTGGAGTTACAAGAGAAAAAGGAATTGTTTTTTATTCTTAAAAACGGCGCCATCGACTCATTTACTATCACTGCCATATATGTTTATTGTACTTTTCACTACTCATGCATTTATATTTGTAATGTATCAAATATTAACAAAAAACATTAGGCGAGTTTCAACTAAACAAAAAAAAAGTTCTGGAGAATATAATTTTCTCCTCGCCTACCAACTGAAAATAAAAATTTGTTCAGGACAGACGACAGAGATGACCGACGAAACAACGAAATTTACGGTGATCTACCAGGAGGGATCAGCGGAGGAGGGAGCGGAAGTGGACGCGGAGGAAGCGGAAGCGGACGAGAAAATGATAACGGAGAAGTTGTACATACCGAAGCAGACACCAGAGGATCGGGAGGCGATCGAACAAATCAAGAGTCAAATTCGCAATGAAACTGTAAGCTTTTTTCGTTGCCAAGAACTTGAATGTGTGCTGTTTTGAATACAGAACACATCCTTGTCCTAATTTAAAAAAAAATGTACCCATGGTCCGAAGCTGAAAAAAACGTTCAGACCCCACGGCAAAAAAGACGAAAAATCCGAGGTGGCGCAGATTCAACCAGCACATCTAACTACCCGGCAATTGAACAATTTATTTTGAAAAAAATAATTGTTTTTGAATTTCGTGGGCACTTAGATGTGCAGCTATTTTTTGTCTCAAATCTGCACGTACTTTCCTGTCACAAAAAAAAATAATCGCGTGGCCTAGAAACCGACAAACGCCGGCCGGTCTTTATTCTCATTTTTTTTTCAGGAATCATGGAATCAAACTGTGGAAGGGCAACTTTCCAATCCAACTGTCACCGAAGTTACATTCAATGGTGAAACGGTGCCCATTCTAGAGTTTTGAATTATTTTTACTAACATTCTTCATTGTTTATACAATTTTTCATTACCAGCCATATTTTTCTTTTATTTATCTTGAATATATTTCTCACCCAAATCACCTTTCTTGTTAAATAGAATCTGTCTCATATTTAATCAGTCGAGTCTAATTGGCTTCGAAGAAGCTGTTCTATCTATCAACTTCACCACATTTGTGTCCACGAATATTTGTGATTTTCAATGTTATAATTTCCCAAATAAATTCGGTGCATACTAGCGTTTTATTGATTTTATTAATCTTTTAGGATGTACGTGTGATCATTTTTCATACAATATTTTGACATTTTTCTAAAAAATCAGTAAATTCATCGGTTAATTTTCAGATGTCGTCTTTCGACAAAGAAGACAATCGATCGAAGTTTGTTGTTCCGAAATCAGTAAACGACGGAAAGGTATGCTCAACTATTTAGAAATAGCTCAACATATAAATGGTTTCAGGTCGTAAAAGTTGCACAAAAAACAGTAAAAACTCAGAAAGTTGTACGAAAAGTGCTGCCAGAAGAACAATATATTGCGAAATTGGACAAGATTATAGAAAAAGACTATTTTCCCGAATTACGAAAACTTCAAGCACAAAACGAGTATCTAGAAGCAGTGGCGAATAAGGATGTTACAAAAATCAAAGAATTGCAAATGAAGTTTTGTAGTGGAACAAGTGTGCGAACGGATAGAAGGTAGATTTGATTTTGAGAGGGGTTGCACGAATCAGCAAGTTTGTGTTCTAAAGAAAGAGCACCTAAAATATAATATAATGTTCGATCGAAGAGAAAAAAGTAAACATTTGTTTTTACAGTGTCTCAAGTTTTCGCACACCTACAACTGCACATTTTGACGAAGAAGATGAATCTACCAGGGACGATTCGACAATCACTGGATCAGATACTCCGTTCAATCCAGACACACCTGGTCCTTCAACACCAGCCACTTCGAAAAATGATTGGATGAATACACCACTTCCATTCGCAAATGCTGAAGGTGACAATGAAGCGATTCGGCGGAAAAAGAAAAAGAAAACTGATATGAGTTTGACCGGTTACTTGAATAAGTACACTTCGGAAGACAATGCGTCATTTGAAGAATTGACAAAAGTAATGAGAGAACGAGAGGATGCAAAAAGAAAATGGTTGTATGAAGCCGAAGAGGAGCATAACAAGAATCTGGTCACGAGAAATGCGATCGCTGCTGAAGCTGATGTCCAATTGGCCCTGAAATATGTGCCAAATGCTGATGAATCTCGACCATTAGCCATTGATAATTGGAACTATAAAGCGTGGAATACGGTTCTTTTCAATCCCTACGGTGCGCCTTTAACAGCTGCAGAAGCGGCGGATGCTGCACGAAAACAACAAATTGAAATTAATCGAAAAGCGACACGATTTCCAAGTGATTTGAAACAAAAACCGAGCGACGAAGCGATGTCGCGTGCCGCAATGAATCACGCACTTCACAATGCGGGTAAAGTCGATGTGCTTGGTCACGAAGTGACGCCGACAAATGCGACGTTGAAATTGTTGTCGACACCGCATCCCGATCCAGAAGTAATGGATTCTCCTCTGATGACGTGGGGAGAAATTGATGGAACACCTTTTAGACTCGATGCTCCTGATATTTCGGAAAGTGTTTTGGCAAATGGAAATGCACCCGCATTCAAGGTAAGCCTTTTCTGCTGTGCAGTACTTTTTAAATCATTCTTTTCTTTGATTCGAACAATCTTTCAAGTTTTAGAGTTTTCTGTTCCGCCCGAGAACTTTTTTCAAAATAAAAACAAAACATGGGGATACTTTTTTCCGGTTTTCTCTAGAAATCGAAGCCCAAATTAGTGGTCAAACATCTCATTTCTACAGATTCCCGAAGTTCCTTTGCGTGAAAAAATAGCGCAATCTATGAACGACTCGATTGCTGCCAAATATCGGGACAAGCGCAAAGTTGCGATGAAAGCTGCGGAAGGAGCACAGTAAGTTCATATCTCTCCGAGTCATTTTTTTGTTGTTTTTCTCAAAATATTTCAGTCGAACACCCAAATTCGGCTCCAAACGCGTTTCTGACAAAATTGCCCAACTCTCACCTGCAGCACAAAAGTTGGCCACCAAAAAATTGGGTCTGAAAATGGGCGCGAAATCGCCGTTCCTGTCGCCGGCATCAAATAAATCGAATAGTAGTTGGGCTTCGTCGTCGCGAACACCGGGATCGAATTGGAGTCGCGGTGGATCTACGCCCGGATCGTCGTGGAGTCAGGGCGCAAGAACTCCCGATATTGAAACTATGATTACGAGAAAGAAAGGTGAGTATCTTTCCAAATTCTATTATGCAGCCTTCAAAATCAGAAAAAATGGGTTCAAATTGAAAAAAAAAACAAATACTACCGGCGTTAATATTTTCCAAAAAATTACTCGATAAACCTTGATCATATGATTCCACTTTTTTAATTTATGTTACTGACCGGAGACTCAATTTAAAAAATCTCCATAAAAACAGAAAAACTTCATATCTATAATTTTAATTTTCTCAGATGAGCCGTCCACTTCAAAATCTACATCATCTTCGAAAATATCAGATTGTTCATCGAAAGAAGGGCGAGCGAAAGCGGGTGATTTTTTCTAAATATAGCGCATTTAAATGAAATTCAGAAGACTGTAAGTCGATGTGTTAAATATATAAACAAATAAATGATTTATCGACTTTTCCCTCATGTGTTTTTTTCCCGAATTGATTCCCGAATCCATACCAATATATTACGTGTGAAAATTGTTTATAGCACCATTTGAAGACATATTTGAAAAACAGATTTTGAAATATATTATAACGAGAATATGTTAGAAAACAGAAGGCGTAGCAACCCGTAGAAAATGTGTGTGTGTTTTCGAAATTATATGGGCACTAATAGCAGATTCAACTGAGTCGATGAAGCCCGGTTGGCAATTTGTGAGTTTGAACATAGTTGGCTGGGAGCATTCCCCATTGAAGTGTTCGTTGAACTGTTCCCGTCATCCAGCCGTCATCGATTTTCTCACAATTAACGATTATGTCGCCTTCCAAAAATGATATCTGAACATTTTATTTTGAAATTCGGATTAGATTCATTTTCGTGACATTTTCTTCGAATCTCTTATTTTCAATTCATTTTTCGTCGGTTTCCTATTCACAGGAGAAGCTGGACAATGTAGAAAAAAACACGGACTAGTTTTTAAATTTCGAAACTTCTCAATATTTATTGTAAATGTACTGTACTTTTTCACGTTGTTTTCGCTTGCTTTTTTTCGATGCTCGAAAGTTTCAATGCTCACCTCGTCTTTATCAGCAGCGGTATAGTCGAATATCGCCTTGACAGCGAATCCGGCTTTTCCTGTTGGCGATAAAGTTGGTGCAGATTGCGGCGAGGAAAGTGTCGAATGCGGTGAGGCTGACGAAAGACTTGATGGTGGCGGTTGGGCGGCTGCAAAATCAGCACAGAATTTCGGTGGACCGTTGTCGACTTGAGTTTCTGCAAGAATCACAACGGCACCACGTGCACACAAGCAAAATGTTAGGCGCTCTTTCTCTCTTTTTTGTTTGTTTGTGGGAGAACACTATATTTTGATGAACGCAATCACACATCACAAACGCACAACAGAATTACAAAAGCTTACTCAGGTAGCCCAGTTTTTCCGAGTTTTTTCGTTGTTGCTGAGCACCTGATGTTCCCCAATTACCATTGATTGGATCGTAATCAGCTATACTTCCGACAGGTCGTTGATTTTGTTGAGGAGAAACTGAATAATTGGAACTTTTTGAAAGGATTCTCGTAGGGAATTCAAATTTCTAGGAGTCTTAGTTCAGATTACTGAGAAACCTATTTTTTTCAGCCTTGTTTGTAATTTCAGTTTACTTTTTTTCGAAAAAAAAATCCGAAAAAAAATGTATTGTGACAATTCTATTGTCAGTACAAAAAAATTATAAAACGATAATAAATATTATTTAAAAAACTTGAAATTCTGGATAGTTCCATCCAAGTTCATCGGACATATCCGATTTTTTTCCAATTTTCTAGCCTATCCCAACCCATATATTCTAACTCACCGACTCCTCCTTGTTCCACTGAATAGATCAAATTCGTGTTAGCCAATTGTTGCGCAACGTGTTCGACACCGTTTCTCGCAACACCATCTGCAATTTACGTGAAAACCAAAACGCATGCGAGAAAAAAGTTGTTCATTTCGTTCTAAAAAAGGACAACGACTAACTACGGTTAGGAAACAAGTTAGCAAGCTCGAAAAGAATAGAATTAAGCCGTTTTGGTTGCCGATTTTTTGACAACTCTTTTTTTGATCTTTTTCGTCTCCGCCGCTGCCGGCTTCTCCTCGATAACCGCGGCAACTTCGCCTGAAGAGAGAGCACTATTTTGAAAGCAGAAAATTTACAAAAGTCAAAAAAAAATGAACGATGGACGAATTGTGATAGAAAAAGAGATGAGATCTGATCAGAGATGATTTTATTACTAAAATTCAAAAAAGGTATGCGTAGGCGCAATTTTTTCTAAAATTGAGAAGACTTCTCATTCAAACGAGCTATTTTTTGTTGCTGCCAAGATCGACAGATTGTTACAATACCCTTTGTTTTTTTTTCTGAAATATTGCGTTTCTGATCAGATCGGAGAAGAAGAAGAAAAAGAGCCGAATCAGTAAAGGCACAAAAACGTTGTTTTGGAAAAATTATTTTTTGAGGTAGATTCACTGTCAGAGGTGAGATTAAGGTTCTGAACTTATTCGGATCGGCCCGAAATCTCATCTCTGAGAGATCAAACTTGTGACAATAACAAAAACACAATAAAAATAGGAAACTATTTCGGAAATATGATAACTGGAATGTTATAATCTTCATCCTCATCCTCTTCTTCTTCTTCTTCTTCTTCTTCGTTTTCTTGATCTTCTTCCTGTCTACAGTACTCTTTGATCTGATCGTATACCACTCCACCATTTCCATATGTGGCCACTGTTGCGATGGAGCACGTTTGAACACATAAAAAGCGAGAGTGTTAACACATGCACAACATTTAGACAAACACTTTGACATTTATATATTTTGAAATGGTTCTGACAAAACTCACCATTTTGTTGCTGCTGCTGCTGTTGTTGTAATTCGGCTGGAATTTCAGCCGGACGAATTTCGTCTTGTTTCTCTTTTTTCTCCAGAATACCATGATAAGAGATGTTTGATTGAACCTGGAAATTTTGATCAGCTCAAGTGCGCCCTATCTCAAAAAATTTAATAAGTACTTGCACATTTCGCTTTCTAGGTCGTTTTTTTTTCAAACCCACCGATTTGAATATTTGAAGGATTTTAAAAAGTTTTAAAGTACATTGTTACAGAATCTTCTCTTCACCGACATTCTCGACATTCCCAATTATTTTCATCATAAAAGTGAGTGTTTTGTTTCTATTTTTACCTGTGTATTTTTCTTGAGTCGTTCCATTTCTGGATCATCACAAATCTCGATTTTTGTACCTTTCATCTTCTCATATTCGGCATGATATTTGATCTATAAAAATTTAGAGATTTCTGAGTATTTTTGTTTTGAAACGTACATTACTCTGGTTCTTAGTGTTTTCGGCGATTCTTCGCATTTCTGGCGTATCGGCGACGACCGAAGCGACAGTTTTTGGGTAGTGTCTGAAACATATTCGAATTTTCGAACTGAACATTTCTAGTTTTTCTCTGTCTCTTCACGGCTGGCGGGGCATTTGTTTTTCAAATTTAGTGAATTTTTTGAAAATTAATGTGTAAAAATTGAATTAAAATATAAGTTTATTTTGAAATCACAAACATATTGAAGAAAAAAAACATGAATTTTGTTTCGGGCCGAAATTAAGAATTTTATGAACTTTCAAAACTCTTCGGCCCAGGGGTGTCGTTTGGGCCGTTTATGAGGGCCCGCAGCGCGCCATGTGTTGGGCCGGGCCAACCCAGCCCGCAGAAAACTTAATGAACGGGCATGGCTTGGCAAAACCAAATTTTGTTGCGATCATGAGTCATCGTGGGGGAAAAACCCTTTTTACATCGTTTGGGCCTCATGCGGTGACGAACAAGAAGTTCCGTTGGTTTTTTTTTTAAGTTTTCACCGCGGGCTTGAAGATCCCGTATTTTCTTGCTTGACCCGGGCTAGCCCGGCCAGCCCGGCCCAAAACGACACCCTTGGTTCGGCCCATTAGCCCTTTTGTGAATATCAATATGAAATTAAAGAGAATTTCAACCCGAAACTTTTACAACAGAACAGTTTATTCTCTAAAAATCTTTGAATCTCATGAAAAATGAAAAACTTACGGTTCACAATAGGGCCTTTTGTCATATCCTTTGTAGTTTTTCATATTCAAAGTCATTCCGCATACAGTACACTTGAAACATTGTTTATGCCAAATTTTATCCAAACATTTCAGTTCTTCGATTGGATAAACCGTCTTTCCACATTCTTCGCGAGCACATTTCTTACTCATTTTATCTAGGCTGAAAATAATTGTAAAAACCCAAACTTTCAAGAAAAAGAGCAAATATCAAGAAAAAAAAGAAAAGAGTTTTTGTTATCAGTTTTTGTTCGAAATTGATTTGCGTATTTGTTTTGTTTGTTGGCGCGAGGCGAGAAATATGCAATGCATTTTTTCTTGCTGAAGTATGAATTTGAATTATTTGTTATTATAATATATCGAAAAAAAGAGGAATGCATGAGTGCGTTTTCAAATTGATTTCTCTTTTTTCGTCTTATCAATAAGTTTTATTTGAAATTCATTTTTGGGTTAACAAAAAAACAGTTTACAAAAATTGAAAATACTGAAATGATCTGGTCCCAAGTTATCATGCTTCTTCTTAATTAGGTTCAGAGCATAGTTTCGCGTTTTTCTCAAATGTTCGGAATTTCGGACAAACCACTTCCGCGCAAATCTGGTCCAGAATATTTTTGAGACCGGGGCAAACAAATCTGACATAAAAATGTTTAAGACAAAATCTGACAGTGACATTTTTAATAAATATGTCTGTATCTCAAGACAAAAATTTTCATTAGAATGAGCAGCTGAAAACACACAAAACTCACGCGACAGTTCTCGAAGCAAAAAACGTTTCTGCTAGAATCACAGTGTATCTTTTTGAACCTAACAACATTCGCACATTTTTCTAGATCAGACACATTTGTGGATGTGGACTAAAATGAAAGAAATATAAGCCAAAAATAAGAAAATCGGAGAAAGGTCACGAAATATTTTCAACAATTTTGAGAACAAAAAATTTGGGGAAACCGAGTTTGGTCGGAACCCAAACATGAACATTTGATTTTTCTAATACTCAAAACGAGGCTTTTGAAAACAGGTTTAATCAATAATTTCAGTAAAGAAAAAAGTTTTGTTCTTAAAAAAAACTCGCAGATAAGTCAACAGCTAGTAGAACAAACAGAAAAATCACTTTTTGTTTCGGCTGTGCAAAATGAAAAGCTCTCACTCACTCATCATAAAACATGGCCAAAAAACAACCATCTTAATTACTTTTTCTCAATGTCTATTACCTCACAAAAACCTCTTGAAAAGTTCACACAAAATTTGAGAAGAAGGAGATGAATAGTAGTATTTGTTGTTAAGAAGTGAAAAAGAGAGACGAAAGGGTCCTTATTCTTCTTCTTCTTCTTCTTCTTCTTCTTCTTCTTCTTCTTCGATGTTGTTGTTGTAATATTTTGAACGGAACGAAGAAGAAAAAGAAGAGGAGAGGCTATTTTGAAACGGGCAAATGAAAAGAGAGTTGGTCGGTTGAATAAAACAGCTGCAGAAATGAGATTGAGATTAGGCGATTTGATAGAGTAGATAGATGAGAAAAACATATTGGAACATTTTCAGATCAACAAAATGTGTATAGTAAGTGGCGAGTTGAGAAATATTCGATGATATCAAAAACGACATGAAAGACATACGTTTGAGAACTGAAATTATCTCTGAATAAAATCCAAATTACCTTTTTGTTGTTGAAAAAGCGTCGATTCAACCAGACAATTTTTTAAATATTGTCAACTAAGCCTACGTTAATCAACTAGAAATTAAACAGATGGAAAATTCAAATTTTTACGTTCAATGTCTGGATAATAGTTTTTGAAGGGTGTCGTTGTAGCCTCCACATGCAAAAAAATTATAAAATTTGTCCACGTAAAAAGCCCTTGGCCTGTTTGTTTGCATCTGCGGCACACCATTTTTTTCATTGGAATATTCCGGTCACGCCCCTTTTTTTGCAAAAGTACGTGGACACTTTTTTTCATTGTTTTTTTTTTGCACGTGGCCTCCCGCGAGTGCCCGTTGTTTTCTCATTTTGTCATTTCTTATTCACCCTTGAAAAAGTTGAGCGAGCACTAAAAAAGCCCAGAACGGGAGCCCTGAATTTTTTGTTTCGCGGAATTTTTTTTCCATTTTTCGAGTCAGTTTTATGCGTTTTTCAACATGACACGAGGGGAATGAACTAAATTATCGGGAATGAAGGTAGAAATTTCGATATTTAAGAGCTAAACAATTGACGTACACAAAGACCAGAAAATGTCCACTCGAGATACGGACCGTGAAAATATGCACATTTATATGTTTTATTAAAATATTCAAATCTGAGTGTCCATAGGAATCTTATATAAGGGGTACATTGATGACGTAAACTTTTCGAAACAGCAAAAAATAAATAGAGAAACACACAAGTCAGATAAGTTCTTTAGAAAAGGATTATTTTTCAATTAACTTTCGAACAGTGTTCAATTC
The DNA here is from genome assembly GCA_963572245.1 of Caenorhabditis sp. 8 KK-2011. Lineage (NCBI taxonomy): Eukaryota > Metazoa > Nematoda > Chromadorea > Rhabditida > Rhabditidae > Caenorhabditis > Caenorhabditis sp. 8 KK-2011. The sequence goes on from OY751548.1 coordinate 6,277,728, forward strand.
TCGAAAAAAAGAGAGAAATGTGCTTTTATCCGACCGGATGGACAAAAGTGTAACAAAAAGATGAGTCAGAAAAGAAACAAAAGTGTGTATATATAGTTTTGAGAAAATTCTCAGGAAGTTACTAATTAATTTGATGAGGGAGTAGAATCCAAAAATACGACTTGGTCTATCTTCGAATTCGTATACTAAATTCTAAAACACAATTTGATTGTCAAAACTAGGGCGGTCGTTCTGAGTTCCACATAGAAAAAAGGTGTGAAAAAATGAGAAAACTGACAGCAAAAATTTTTTTCATCTGAAAAGTATGTGGGAACACAATACAAAGTTTTATTTGGCGGAGAAAACCAGCTCATTTTCAAAATGGGCTTCCTCACTTACATATCAGAAGCTCAGTTATCCCAGGCGGGTCCAAAACGACAGCCCTCTCAAAAACTATTGTCCGCAGAAATAAAATTTCTAAAAATTAGGGCCCGAAAGTTGTTTCCTGAACATATCTGTACCCGTATTCATGAAATTGTTTAGTCGGAAAAATTTCCGGAGATATGTAGCACTCAAGAAACAAGTTAGTTTCTTATTTGTTGTTTCTAGTTTTTTGGGCTCATTTTTTTTTAAAAGAAAAAGTTGATTTCTCATTTGCACCAAATCGAACTTCAACAACAGGCCCATTGAACTTGTATTGAGATTGAAGAGGATCAAAAAACTAACACAATGTATCAAAAATCAATTTTTTTCCAAAAAAAAAAAGAAGAGAAATTTGATATTTTCAAGGAAGGATGAGAGAAATTGTTTCATTCTTCCCACCTCTTCTTTTTTTTGATAAACCAGAATGAAACAAAAGAAATAATTGCAATGATCTATCTGGGTTGGGACCTGAAGAAAGTGTAAGTTAGCAAGAATACATGAAATGTGATATAATGTAAATAATATAAATATATATATGTATGGTAGACGGGCACATATATATACATTAATTCATATATTTCCTTCTGTCAGTTCCGATTATTTACACTTTATGAACTGGTGGAAAAAAAAAGAAAATCTCGATGAGACAATTTTTGGTTTTTGTTGAAAAAATAGTGGCCAATTTTGGTTTTTGAAAAAAAAAAGAAGAAGAAGAAGAAGAAGACAGCTGTTGTTATATGTATATTCTGATTCACTTATTTTGTTCTAGTTTCGTTGCCGGAAATGTGTACATGTATGAATAATTTGAAAGGGAAACAAACGTCCAAATTAGGCATTTTTTGGGACCGCAGTTTTCAAAATCAGATATTGTTTTTCATGTTTCGAGAAATTGAAAACTATTCCTCACAACTCGGCCAAAACGTAAATGAATTCAATTTTGAAATTCAAAAAAGTACTGTAGTTTTCTATATTTCAAGAAAAGACCATATCCTAATCGAAATTTGTGACTAGAAGAAAGTTTCCAAGATGCTCGAGTTTTTCTTCAAATAAATCAAATGAATATTTCATAAAAATTTCTGAAAATAGAAATGTTTTCACAGCCATATTAAAAAAATCTGCGCAGAGAAAAAAAACAAGATTCTTCCAACCCAACCAAAAAAAAAAGATGACAAAAAATAAAGACAAATTTGAAATGCAAGAGACATGTATGTATCCTTTTTTATGTGGTCAGTTGGCCCCTTTGGGAATAAAAAAAACAAAGATAAAAGGTTTTAGATTTGGCTTTAAAAAATGGGAAAAAAATCTGATTTTTCAAGAGGCCACTTATTTAGCCAAGTTTGTAGGAATGTATCTAATCATGAATCGAAAAAAAAAAACATATTTTTTCGCCAGAACACCTAAATGACATACAAAAGAACATGAATTGGTCTGAATAGAAAATTGAACTTTGAAATATTCCGATTTTTACGACATTTTTCGGAAAATATTTCTGTCGATTAAATTTTCATTTTTCGGAACCAAAAATGTTCATTTTTTAAATAAACATTTTTTTGAACAATTCTAAGTCAGTCGGAAAAGATAAATAGCTATTTTTGTAGTAATAATTGGATTTTCCAAATTTTTTCATGGAAAAGTTTTTCCAAACAGCCTAATGTGAAGTTTTTGAGCCTGTCGAACACTATCCCAAAAATGAGGCAATTATCGAATGGGTTCACCCGAATGGGTCTTGACCCTTTCCGAATGGGGCTAATGGGGCAAATTTCCAAAAGGGGTAAAAGGGTCAAAAAGTTTGACCGAATGGGGCAATTAACCGAATGGGTCAAACCTTCATTTTCAAAATTTTCCGAATGGGGCAAAAAATCCGAAAGGGTCAAAATTTTTTCTCTAATGGGGGCAACTCGATTTTTTTTTGCCAAAAAAGAGTAATTTAATTATTTAAAAGGCGATTTTCTTACGTTTAGGCTTAGCCGAGGAGGTAAAATACTGTAGTTTTCGAAATCTGAGGAATTTTTTCAGCTTCATTAAATTTAGTTTTTCTAGAATCTCTTGGAAAATTGAAATCTGGGAGAAACATTGAAATTACGAAATATATAAACACGTGAAAAAATATACAAAATTGCTAAAAAAAAAACGCAGAAACTGTTAAGAAAAAAACTATAAAAAATCGAGTTGCCCCATTAGAGAAAAAAATTTTGACCCTTTCGGATTTTTTGCCCCATTCGGAAAATTTTGAAAATGAAGGTTTGACCCATTCGGTCAATTGCCCCTTTCGGTAAAACTTTTTGACCCTTTTACCCCTTTTGGAAATTTGCCCCATTAGCCCCATTCGGAAAGGGTCAAGACCCATTCGGGTGAACCCATTCGATATTGGCCCAAAAATGATTGCCATGTTAGCTGGACCCCTTCAAGTTGTTTTGTTCACAATTTCTAACAAGTTTATGTAGTAAATGATGATGAAAGTGTCTATTGCTGCCAATCTCTATGCTTAGCTACTCCTTGATTAGTTAATGTGAATATACTTTCGAGATATTCTAATCCATTCTGAGTATGTGCATCGCCCATATCTATTTTCTCTATATATCGAGTTGATTCGTCAACAGTACAAGTATGATAGACTTCTGCGTATAATTCGTAGTCGTGCTGAAATAATTTTTCCAAAAAAAAACTGGAATATTTTGAAATTTATATTTCTCAGGAAAAATTGGTTTGTCTTGCTTAAAAAAACTTTCGAAATTAAAACCAGGGCTACCGAAAAATAGTCCAAACAAAAAAAATACTGTTTTTCCGAACTTTGATCGACAAAGAAACTCACATCCCCGCCATCGTCTTCTTGTTTTCCGCGCAAATAAATGAAGTCGTTATCACTTGCTACACCTTCGTAACCATCATTCAAACGGTCATCTCTTACGCTGAAATTGAGCATTGTAGGTAGGGCTGGTCTGGATTCCCTATTTGCTTTCAGAATGTTTTGAAATTACCGTACTCACAACAAAACTAGTGTTCGAAACAAAAGTTGAAATTAACAGAAAAGTTCTAGTCCAAAAAAAATTAAAAACTACAGTAACCCACAACTACTTGTTGAATTTGAAAAGCCTTTCAAATACAGTAAAATTGTTGATATTTTCGTTTGAAAACTCACAAATCATGCTCCCAAATATCGATACTGTATCTAAATGTGGCATTATATTCACATCTCAACGAAATACCAAAAATGAAATTAGTTGGTCGACAAGCAACATGACATAAAAAGATGACTGACAGTAACCATAATATTATTTTTATCTGCATTATGAATTGAATGAAAACGAGAATAACAACAAGCACATTCTGATTTCGCAAAAAATGATGTTCTTGTCACGTGGATATTCAAATAGGTCACGTAAAAAATGTAACAAAATTAAAAATGAAACCGAATAAAACAAAAAAGCGCCGATGAAATTGCATTAAAAAAACTTGATAAGTCTTGAAAAGGCCACACTGTTTTCTGTCACAAAAAATAGCCAAAAATACGAACAAAATTTTAGCTCCCGGAAGAACTAAAAAGATGGATTCGAATATCAAAACATTTCAGTTAAAAAAAAAAAAAATTTTCGCTTTTGGGCCGAAAATCGACTACTCGGCCCAGTCTAAAAAAAATTCCGAATTCCAAAAAAGATCGAAAAACCCGATAAAATTCGATTAGAAAAGTAACTCGAAATGTATCATCATCATCATCATTTTTTGAAATCCTTCCCCTTATTTTGTCTGCGTCTCTCCGATATCTCTTATCTCTCCGTCTCACACCCTCACTTTGTCTCCTCAAAAAAAGAACAGCCGAAACAAAAACACTATTTGTCCTTGACATTTTTTGCTGTTGTTTTGGTATTTTTTGAGAACACAAAAAAGTTTCTCGGATGTTTTTTTGTGTTTTGTTTCTGCTCGACGAATCTAGACGAAAATTCAATTATTGAGCTGTGTTTTTGAAGGATTCTTTTCGTTCGAAAAACTTTCTACTTCATTTTTTTCTCTATTTCAAATTTTTTTAAAGTAACAAATTTTCTAAACTTTTTGTTTTGTTCGAGCCAAGTTTACCTGGAAATTGGGTCCAGTTCTGAATTATCGATCTCCATCTGTTTTATTAAATTTGGTACAAACGTAGAAATAAAATTATAATTTTACTTGTCTTCTATGAATTTTTAACAACTTTTCGAAATGAAAATATAAGTTTTCAGTTCTTCAAAACTTGAAAAACTAATTTACTGCCAATTCCACTTTGACACATTTCTCAGAAAACAATTTTCATTGTCAACTCTTTTTTGTCCCCAAAAATTCCAATTTTCAAACACTACAGTACTCTTTATCTTGCCCTTAAATCAAGTTCACTGATCACACATATTTTTGCAGAAATACTTTTTTCAAAAAAAAGAAAAATAAATGAAACAAATAAATACCAATTTTGTTTTTTGAACATTTTCCTTTGCACTTTTCTTATCTCTTTTCCGCCTTTTTCCTGTTTCAAAAATTTTTGTCATTTTCCATTTTTCTTTTCAGGCTACAAAATGTCGACAACAAATGGAATCGTCGAAAATGTGAGTCTCGAAAAAATGCGCTTTTTCTCTTCTTCTTTTTCTTCTTCTGCCCTAGCTATCTAGCCAAGAAGACGAAGACCACCCATACTTTTAAAGTCGTCAAATAACTCGGCGAGAGAGTGTGCAAAAATGAGAGATTTAGATGGATTTTTGACAAAAATCAGTTTCCCGCACCGTGTTTGGTGTCGAAATGATGCCCGCGATTTGAGGAGTTTGATAATATTAATATCAGCGAGAAATTTCGAGTTTGAAATGTAGACAATACGTACAAGGTTGGCTAATTTTTCTTGCCACCAAAACTTTTTATACTCAAAAATTGGACCGATATAACTTGTTCAAAAAGTACTGTACATATTGTTGAAGTTGAATGTTTCGTGCTCTGATGAGATACATTTTTAAACTCAAATCTTGAATATATTCTGAAATGTATAACTTTCAAAATAAACACTTTTCGATAAGGTTTCAGTTGTGTGACAATTTTTACCCAAACAATTATCGAAATCCGTTCAGGCCTGATCCGATGTTTCGGAGCATGGTTCTCTGGTAATGCTGTCAAAGAGAGATCACTGTTATTGTGTTGAGATCATATTTTGAAACAGTAAAGTTTGAATATTTTAAATGAATCGAAAAAAACACATTTCTTTTTCTAATATGAGAACAAATAATTTTCAGGATGCCGCCGAGCTTGCCAAAACCATTCAAGTATTCAAAAATTTGAAATCTCTCGAAAATTTCAATCGAAATGGTAGTGATGTAAGTTACTGAGATACTCTGGTTCGAAGTTTTGGAACTTTCTGAAGGATTTCTGATTTTTCCAGGTCATCCCGATATTTGTGTCAAAGGAGAAGCTGATTTGTGAAATGTTAGTTCAACCTCAACACTTGAACTCAAAGGTAAACATGTTCTAGAAATTCAAATGGGCGGGGCCAAGTACAGTACTTGTACAGTACATTATATTGTGTTTTAAAAATTGAAAACGAGTAGTGAAAAAGTTAATTGTTCGATCCACCAAAAAACTTTTTTTTAATCTCAGGGTACACTACATGGAGGACAAACTGCAACATTGACCGATATTATCACAGCACGTGCAGCTGGGGTCACAATCAAAGATAAGGGAATGGCGTCTGTTGAATTGGCTGTTAGGTAAGTAGTACTGTAGTCGAGTACTGTAGCCTACATTTTGAGGCATTTTCCAGGGTAACAGTGACTTCAACAAAATCAGTTTAATGTGAATTACAGTAGACGTTTTTCGGCCCGGGTCTCATGAGAAATACCTTTCGAAAAGTCCCAAAGAAATATTTTTGGGTAGCTACGCTATTCCCGAATACAGACCCTTTCTTACAACTCTACACAAACCTATACTTGCTCTGTAAACTTGATTGAATAATAGGTACAAGATTTCAAAATCACCCGACAAGTATACGTTTCAAAAAGCACATAAATTTCCAGCTACATGCTTCCGGTGAAAGTTGGGGACACGATCGAAATCACCGCACATGTGCTGAAAATTGGACGAAACATGGTTTTCACTGATTGCGATTTTCGTCGAAAATCCGATGGAAAAATGACGGCGAAAGGTAAACACACAATCGCTATTTTGCCCGATTTACCCGGAATCTCGTTGGATAATGGAAAACAGTTCTGATCTGATATCATCATCATCATCATAATATTCATAAATTTAATTTATTTCTCAACAAAAATGTATTGGTCTGAGACTCATTGCTTTGTCTGTGAGAAATTGACCAGCTTATAAGAAAAAGCTGAACTTCGAAATTCCAGAAAAAATGCAGTTTTTATTATTTTCGGCAATTTTTGTATTAACATCAACGGTGACTTCGGATGTTTGCAATACAGATGAGGGCAAGAGTGAGTTAGAAATTGGTGAAAGATTCGCGACAAGGTTCCGCGAACTGGTCGATCGTGTTCCATTGTCCGAAATGTTAGAAGATAATATGTCCAACAAGATCAGATCAGAACTCTACACCAACGATTTTCAGTTCTTGAACTTCAATCGTTCGAAACCTCACAACCAACTCAAACATCACTTCTTTTGTGCCAGTCTTTTTTTCACACAAACTGTCCAATATCATTTGATATGTGCTGAATTTTACGAAAATAATCAAAAGTTGAACTTCACTGTTGTGCGAGGATGTGGTGCGGCTGGAGGAAAGGATTGTAAGCAGCCTCTTCCGGTTTGGAGACATTATCGATTCAGTGCACGAAAAGTTGATGGACTTTTCCGCATTTTTTACGGTCATGAGGATTACAAATTGAAAGTTGATTATTCCGGAAATCCGTTTCACGATTGTTAGATAAACATTTTCAAAAAACCTTCGAATTACTGTAGTCAGGCATGGACCGCGCAACTCTGCTGCCTCTTTTGAATTTCACTGAAGCGGCCACAACTGTCCAGGAAATTTGTCAATTGTACTTCACCTGCACGGTCTGCCAAAAATTACAAAAACCGCCATTGCACACTTTTGTGGCTACAGTACCCAAAATTTAATTAATTTCAGCGGTAATTCAAAATTTAAAATTTTTCGATAGTTTTGTTGATAATTTTTAATTTATGGTGTGAAGAGTTCATTCACTAATGATTCTCCAAAAAAGTTTCACATAAATACTTTGATAAAGCTATTTTTTCTCAAGAAACAATCGAAAATAAAGAGAAAAAAAGTGTGCGGCATTGTTGCACACACTTTCTCCGCCTCTACTAGTGTGCGGTGTTGTTTTTGTACGCGATGAAAATTTTTCATTGTGTTTGTATTTTTTGGCAGACCGTGCATGGCACATTTCACATATTGTTTTTTCACAAGTTTCCAATTTTTAATGAGCTTATTGTGCCATGTGAAGTACAATTGACCAGGAAAGAAAATATCTGTAGACTCAATGTTGTATGTCAAATAGAAATACAAATTTGTTATTACACATAGATAGATGTTTATTTTCGACCACTTCCATATTGATAAACAGACGGACTATACTGTACATTTGATTGTGTTCCATATCCTTGTTGCATTTGATAACAACACGTTGATGATACTTGTGAACAACACGATATACTATCTGATGAATATGATGGTTGAGCTGATGATGAGGATGATGAGGATGAGGAGGAGAAGGAGGAGGAGGATGGTTGATCATAAAGAATTGGTGAGATTGTTGATGATCCATAACTACCGTATGAAGAACCATATTGTGTTGGAGAGGTACTGTAGGTGGAGGGTGTCTGAGTACTGTAGGTTGAGTCACCCAATGTTTGGGTATTATAAGTCGAACCATATTGATAAGGTGTTTGGGTACTGTAGGTAGATTGTGATTGCATTGTACTGTATGTCGAGTCATCAGTTGTTTGAGTACTGTACTCAGTTTGCCCAGTAGAAGTGTCAGTTGTAGTTGCTCCATTTCCATTGTCATCGAAGAATTGTTGTTGTTGTTGAACATATTCTGGAAATCCAGCATTGACTGCCAAAACAGCATTGAATTCTTGAGTTGATGGTTCTTGTTGATAGTATAAATTAGAATTGGTGTTGGTGTTCGATGTGCCTCCAAGACTTGTTGTTGGATTTGTGTAGAATGTTGAAGAGGTGGTACCTGTTGACGATGGATTGTAGGTGGTCGATGAGTAACCATAGGAGGAGGCTGGCACGTAGAGGGTTGTTGCTGAGCCTACAAAACTTGCAACAAGATATTTGAAAATATGAAAAAGCTCTGAAATAACATTTCTCGTAATAATTTTTTTTCTGTATTGAAAATTTTTTGATGAAAAATGTCTGGTCCACTTTTCTTCAACACAAGAAGATCATTACAGCAAGTTTAGTCAGACAATCATCCATTTTTTCTTTGGAGCTGGGTTGTCTCATCTTTCAGGCCGCTTGAAATTCTTAGAAGAAAGACTCGGAACGGCCTTGACTTTTTTTTGTCAAAAAAAACTGTTTCGAAAATTGTTCGTCGCGAAAGTTCACGGGCCAAAATAACCTAAACAATTTCTTTTAAAAATATGTCACGTTGAAATTCAGAACATTTTCCATTTTCGCGAAACTTTGCTCAAAATCTAAGTTTCAGAAATACGCGGTCTCCCCAAAATTTGAATGCTCGAATAAACTTTGTTTATTATTAATAAACCATGCAAAAAACACATTCATTCATTCAATCATTCGAATACCAGTGAGGTCAGATGGGAAGTGCAAAAAAAGGATGAAATCAGTGGAATTTTCGGAAGTTTGAAAAACGACGATAACGACAAGACGAACAGTTCGAATTGGTCGTCGATGTGCCATATTGTTGTGGATTACTGTATTGTTGAGTACTGTATTGTTGTTGTCCATTGTTTGTCGAAGAGGTACTGTATCCCAAAGTACTACCGTATTGTTGTTGTTGTTGTTGTTGATTACTGTATGATGATGAAGATGAGCTAGATGGATTATAATATGCTTGATTTGAAGAAGAAGAAGAGTATTGTGTTGAATTGTTCGAAGTCGAGTTCATTCCCTGTTGAGCTGGTGTCAATGGAGGTGGTGATGGAGCACCTCCGATTGAATCGAAGAATGCTTTGTTGAGTGCCTGAGTTTCGAGAATTCGCTGCTGATTTGTGTATTTGTCGCCTTGATAATCTGGCAAATAACCGGGAACACTTGATGAGTCATCTGATTGTGTACCACTGACTGAGTTCGAGTTCGAGTATGAAGACGAAGACGAAGTTCCTATAATTATTTGACGCCTATCTAGAAACCAATTCATCAAGTTTATTCATGCAATGTTGAGAATCATGCAGATTTGAAGCTTTTGTTGAAAAATTCAAAAATGGGGGAAGCTCGAATCTTGGAAATTGAAAAAGGCAAAAAATTTTGTTTAAAAGTTCAAATTTTCGGTATCATAAAAATGTTTTTCAAGAGGTTTCCAGAAATTGAAAAATTTCATACTTCTATTTTTCGGCGCCAGAAGTTGATGTTTTTAGTAGATTTCTGAAGCCAAAAATTTAGACTCAAAATGTTTTTAAGTTCTCATTTTCGGAGTCAGAAAATATCAGTAAAATAATACCCTTTCTAAGTAGAAAAATGAGCGCTTGAAATTGTCAAAAACAGAATTATAGCGCCATAAAACTTTTCATATTTTTGAAATTCAAAATGTTCGAAGCTTGAAATTTCAACTCTAATTTTCGCCTCATCCACCAGTCACGAATGCATTCAGAAAAATTTTTGAACAAGATCTAGAACTTGTTTTTTTTATTTCTCCCAAAACTTTGTTGATACTATCAAAAGTCAACAAATCTGCTAATTCAAAAAAATGTTAGGTTAAGCAGAAAAAAGGTTACAAAGATAAATAAAGCCGCTGTCACTTATACAAACAAAACAAAAAAAAAGGCGAAAAAGTAGAGAAATGTTCTATCTCGGCACGAAATCGAGCTGAAATTGTTGATTATTGTGTTTGAATGTTGGATCGGATTTTGCCAACGCATCGGCCATTGCCCGTGTTGCTTCACTTTCATAATGAACATCACCCGTCGATTGATGTATACGAATTTGTTGTCCATTTGGCAAAATATCGAACGCCGCATAGTTTTGTGGGCGGGACTTTTTATTCTGTTGTTGTTTTGGTTGTGTATCATCTTCTTCGACAAATTCAATGATTATTGGCTCCTCCTCCTCTTCTTCTTCATTTCCTTCTACTTTTTTTGGAAGCGGAAAAAGGCGCGAAAATTTCCGCGCCGCCGCCTGATTCAACTTTTCGGTGTGTTGTTTTCTTTGCGGAAAAGTGAACATGTCACCTTGATAACTTGATAACATGCCCGGAATAGCGCGTGCAAAGCGTTGGTGAGGTTCTGAAGATTATGGTGTTAGGTGTTGTTAGCGGTTACTGTAGGTTACATGCCGTTACTGTAAGTTACACGTACAGTATTCATATTCTCGCAACAAAAAATATTGTTCTTCGTTTTGAATGAAAATTTCACTTTTTAATTTTTGTGTATGAGAAAATATCTCTGGTATTGTATGGTTTCTAAAATTTACAGTATTTCCTTCTTTTTTAAAATACAGTACTTATGCGATGTGCAAAGTAAAAAACGGGCAAAAATTCGCAAAAAATGGGAATTGAAAAAAACAGTATTGTTTCCGAGAAATTTGAAAATCTGCATGTTGGAATATGACTTTCTTTCAATTTTACACACTTTCCCATAATTATTTTTGGAATAAAATGTTCCATTCTGCAAATATCGGGAAAAATCACTTTTACTTTGCGCGATATTTTTTGCAGATTTTTTGCATTTTTCCTTACTTTGCACATCGCATTACCTAGTAAACACCATAAATGCGGTAGTTTGAAAATATCGTTCTTTGGAGTACTGTATTTTTCCATAAAAATTCACATAATTTATATAGTTTGATTTCTCACTGTTGAAACTACAGTCGCCAACGTTTACTTTCAAAACTAAATATACTGTGTTTTTTGCTTTCGAAATTTAAACAGTTTTCTGGAATTAGAGTCCACAATTCGAAATATATAACAGTCTTATTTAAGATTACTGTATTTTAGAATTTACTATTTTCCTCACTTTGGTTTTTTTGAAAGTAGGTTTAAACAGGTGGTGTAATTTCATTTTGAAGATTTTTTTGTTTTATTTCCAAAGTTTTGTTTTTTTTTTCGTGTTGAAGCGTTAGACCTGTTAAAAGCAAAAGCAAAATAGCGAAACTCAAAAAAAAGAAAAGGAGAATGACTAACCAGAATTGGTGTTCGAGTTACAAGTTGTGCATGACGAGCTCAATTGTTGAATTGAAATCGGCACTAATGCCACCAAAAATCTGAAAAAATGCCGCATTTTCGCGCCGCCCATCCCCCTCGATCAACACAACAACTTACATAATCTTGAACATGTTCGCGCTGAAATGAATCGAGTTGTTTTCACGTGAAAAATGCTCACGTTTTATATTTAGTGGTCTTGGCAAACACGCCCGACTCCGCCCACTTTTTTGTTCGCAAAATGGCACCGCCTATCTTTCTCAAATGAATGCGGGATGGAGAAAGTGTGCTCCATTCACATAGATGTTTTTTCTGATTTTTTTGTGCACTTGACAAATATTTTGATGTTAATCTGTGAAAAAGAGAAAAAAAAAGTTTGTGCCAACAACAAGGGTGTTCCAACAAATCGTTCGACGTTATTGTTTACACATTTAGTGGTCGATGTTTCATAAATGGTCTCGCAACGAAAATGTGAAAATAAAGTAGAAAATTGAAAAATATGCAACAGAAAAAGAAACGTGACCGATGTTGTCGCTTCCCAGGTCACGAAATTTTTATTCAAAGTCCAATTTTATTGGAAACCTAAAACCCGAATTTTTATTCTGAAACTGGTGTCCGATAATAAACGGGTCTCGCAACGAAATCGCCCGGCTCATGATTTTCGGCCCGGGCTCCGATAAACAATCTAAAAACTCTGATTCACCGTGTTGAAAAATACGAAACGGAAACTTCGCCATAGTGTTTATCAGAAGTTGTTATGTATTTCTAGTTTTATTCGATGCTGAAATTCTGAATTACAGTAACCGCGAACACCGATGACATTTTCGTTTTTGTGGATTTCTCTTTTTCATTTTCAAAACTCTTTGAAAAAAAAATGTTGGTGAACAGTTTCAATTCTTCATCGATGGGGGCTCTTTTTCAAACGTCAGTTTTTTTCAGGTCAATCTTCAGAATCGTTTATTCATTTCGATTCACTTTAAAGATGGCCGATATTGTCAGTTTTTTTCCGTATCCAAAAATTGTGTTTTTTACACTGAAAAACTCGAAACTTCGCAGATCATCCAAACAGTGATGATGTTCCAATGATACATCAACACTCTGTCAACACGATCAAGTGCTCTTTTTGTGCTTCATCAATTTTTTACCCCTGTTTACCTACAACTACCACTACCCACCAACTCGTGTTTACACAACAACCAAATATAAAAAATTACAAAAAACGAGCAACGAAAACTGGAACGTTTTTTTTTGCTGTTCTGTCTCACCGAAAAGCTTTTTTTCTCGTCTGTCGAGGTGTGAAAAGAGATTATTATAAGAAAAAAACGAGTCGCTTGGGGGTATTGTTTTAGAAATGAAAGAATTCTGGTACTAGTAAAAAGGTATCTACACGAAATTCTCGCATAACAGGTCCATTTTATTTCTCTACATAAAATAAGAGAACACAAAAATGTCAGGTTTCTATTTTGGTTTCAAAATACACAGATTATTGGTCTTTAGTTAGGAAAATTTGTCTTGCAAATAGCCCGAATTTTATTTACTTTTTTCCTAGGTGGGGTTTTTGAACAAGTAAAAAACTTGAGTAAATATTTCCGAAATTCAATTTTGTTGAAAAAAAGAGAGAGGAAATCCTGCAGGGTTTCTGCTGTGAAAAGTGCAAAAATCTTGTGGAATAATAGTAATAATTTTCAAAATCACTGAAAAAAAAAACCTACGATTTATGGACTTAAAAATGTACAAAAACAACAGATAACAATCATTTCGAACAGTCTAATCCCATCGATTTCGATTTGCAAGAGTGGATAGAGCATCTTCGACCGTTGAATGGGTATGAAGAAGATTTCCAATATTTCCACGACGACGAACAGCTGCTTTTGATCCTTCCGTTCGTTTTTCCTACAATCCAGCAATACAAATTTCAATTTGAAAAAAAAACGAACTTTTCCTGGCATTCTTCTAGACTCATTTTCAACAAATTCGGCTGTTCTCAATTCTTCAAGTGATTTAACACCTTTCGTTGCCAAAAAAGTCACTTCAGCATCGGCTGTGGTGTAGGATTTTGTCAACAGATTCATAACCACACTTTCAGTCGCCAAACGTTTTCGAAGAGTGTTGACACGATCTGGGGAGATCGGATAATCTGGGCGGCCTGTCCTGCAAGAGAAAAAAAAAACTAAATTTCCTCAAGCAAATGGGAAGACTCACGCTTTTTGTTGTGGAAGCACTGGTCCGCGATACCCAACTTCCCATGCTTTACGATTCCAATGTCGTACATTCAGATTTCTTGCGACTAATCGTGTAATATGCATATCCCTTGAAAAAACCGAAACTAGCGAAAAAAAAAGAAAAAATAAAAATATTTTTTACGTCCGCTAAACAACGGGTGAACGGAGTCTTGTTGTTTTATTTCTCGTGGGAACTCAAATTATAAAAATATTTATTATTCAAAAATTAAATCAATCATTCAAAACTGAATACAGAGAGTTTACATACAATTACAGATGAGCAATTATAATTCTGAGTTTATTGGTTTCGAACATGTCCTCCAGCGGAGCCAACTCGCGCAATTTTCTGTTGGATCATCAACTCGTGCGTCAAAAGTCGCAACCCGCTAACCCAAATTCCTTGCATTTCACGAGGAAATGTTTTCTGCATTGCTGTAAAATCTTCATACGCTTCCTCATAAGCACCACGATCCAGAGCTAAAAAAATTGAGAAATTTCTAGAAAAGCAACGAGAATCTCACCATCAACTACGAAGTTCAATTTTTTGATGCATGGCTCGGATAATTCTTCGATTTTCTTATTCAATTCTTCGAGACGCAATTGAACACCTTTCGATTTTGTCTGCAATGATTTCTTGTTTTTTTTTAGTTTTGATATTGTCAATCCGAAAATTTTAGAATGGAAGAGAAACCCGCTACCGTATAGGATAATTGGAAAAAGGTAGATCAAAAATGAACTTTCTACGCTTGAAAAATACAAACAATTTTAGTACTGAAGTTTGAGAGGAATTTCAGAGTATTCGAAAAATCATACAAAGTTTGAGCACATTTTAAAATTTTGAAAAACTTTTCTAGCACCGCTTGGCCGGAGTATAACTGTTTTACGAGAATTAAATTCTCAGACTCAAAAGATATTTTTTGATCTATCATCCTATACGGTAGTTTCGACGGCCACAAATTCACTCTTCCAATGGTCAACTTTTTTCGGATTGACAATAATTCTCTAACGAAAATATGTTTACCTGGGGAAGACGAAGCGACGCTTTGATAAGAAATGGAACCAACTGCGGTCCTGTCAATGATACATCTCCAGCAGCTTTTTTCGGTTCTCTGAAAAAATTGACAATAATTTTTGATTTCTAAAATTGTTTGTTTTTAACTCATAAAAACGGCAGTTCTTGGAACTCATAAAGGTTAACTAAACACAATTTGTTTTTTTCTTCAACTCAAGTTCAAAAGTATTATTGTGTTTTACTTTCTTGTAAAGACGTTGTTTTTGAGTTGAGCACAATAATTTATGAAAGAACCGTATACCAAAGGGACATTAGAAATGTTATTTGAGTCTCGTCATGTTTCGAAAAACATCAATTTTCTAGTTTTTGGAAACATGTGGTTACAGTAGTCTGATAGAACCTATGAAGAAAACAATTTCAAAAAAAACATAAATCTAATGATGGATTAGGATTACAGTAGTCTATGGGTACAATTCTTCTTCCATATAAAAACAACATCTCGTGACAATTTAATTGAGTCATAAATTTTAAGCATCAAATTCATGAATACTGTAGATAATTGCTCACCTTCCTGGTTGCCAAGAAGTCGTCGGTCTTTTTTGATCACTATCATCAACAAGATTTGGCGGCAAAAAGTTTTGCGATTGAAAATCTGCAGTGTTCAGACGATTGTAGGATCCGTGGAAATTTGTTTTTCTGAAAAAAAAACAGGGGGTCGTGTGGCAAAAAAAGAGGAATTTGGATCCTACTTTTCAATCGGAATATTTTTCAACAATGACGCTTCAGTCCAAGCGGTTTGTGTTTGCGGGGGCGGCGTTGAAGTAAACTGGAAATGACAAATATGAGAACATGTAAAAATGAAAAATGTTTAGTCATTTTTTGAAACTCACAGGTGTTGATGATTTCGGGCGAATGATGAATGGATCATCTTTGACTATTGGATTCGAATCTTCAGCAGATTCTAAAAAACATTCAAAAAAAGTATGTTTTTCTCTGATAAAATATTCAACTTACTTATAACAAATGCATCATAAACTGATCGATGAAATGAAGTCATTTTTGTTTCTGAAAAAAAGAACACAATTTCAAATGAATATAATTTCCACAAAAAAAGGGAGGAACTTAAAATCATGAAAAAGGGGGCGTGGTCAGGAAAAAGGATAGAATTATTTTTGGGAAAAAAAGGAAGAAATGTTAATTGCAGAGAAACCTGATAATTTTCCTATTTTCATCATTCAGGGCTATTCAACAAAGTTACTATGTAATTAGAGTGTTCGAGAAGAAATTATGCGTTGCGCGGTTTTTGAAAGTTTTCTCGTAGAAAAGCGTTGAAAATTAGCAAAGAGGAGAACAGAAAGAAACATTGCGCATCGACCTTGCTTCAAAAATAACTGAGCCACAAGTATTTTCAGTCACAATTTCCTCGTTCATTTTTTTCCGGAGACTGACCGAGAAAAAAGAAAAAATAGCCTGAAATGTTTTGAAAGGAACACTTTTCAACATTTTCGGTCCGGGAACATCTCAGAACTCACAACAAAAAACCCCGGTCTAATTTTCGACCAGAAAAATAAACTTTTTCGAAATATGTGGCATGGAAAAGGGTTTTTAGACAAAAAAAAATTCAGAAAAACTCCTAGCTCTAATTTTTTGGCAAGCTTGAATTTTCTCTGGAATTTTTTTCAGATCTATTATGAAAGTTTTTGTTTTGGGCCCGAGCCTGATGCAAATTTTTACAATTTTGTGTCGAAATATTTCTAAACCATTATTTTGAATTAAATACCTATCTCTAAAAATAAATTTTTCAAACAGAATTTTATTTTCATCCTAAGACTACAGTACTCTCAAATACTCAGAAATTCAAATTCGAAGTAGTTCACAATTATATGTTCAAGAGACAAATAAAAAAAAACAATTTTTTTTATCTCTCGTTTTTTTTTTATTTCTTCGAATACAATAGAAGTGGATTATCAGGAGGTATTCATAGCTATATCTTGTTGACGATGTAAACGAAAAAAAAGAGAGAAGACTACAAATAATTCGGTAGATACAACAAGATTCAGTGTGGTCGATCGACTTAAAAAAAGAAAAAAAAATGAGAAAGTACAAAAGTATATCTCGAGGGATCGGTTGGTGATGGAGATATACATCTACAATTGACGTAATACATTCTTTTTTTGATTTTTTGGCCAAAAACGTGACTAACTACAGTACTTCAAAGAGCGACTGCAAATATTTCCGAATATATTCGAGGTCCGTTTCCGGTCGGATTTCTTCTGGCCGTGAAGTGAAAAGGCCGGCTAGGGCCCGGTCGGTCAGCTATAGAACGAGCTTCCGGTCGGCCCAAGATACCATAAATCTACCCCTGCATTCGCGGAAGAATCTGCTCTCTGTGCAGAAATTATAGGCTCATTGGGCGGAAATATATGTTTTTTTCGGTGAGCGGAATGTTGCGCCCAGCGTGAGGCAGCGTAATTTCTGCGCAATGTGAGACAGTTTCGAATTGAGAAAAAAATGATGAAAGTTGGAAAATAATTTTTTCTCCGCATAAAAATCTCGATAGAAAAAAAAGAGAATAAAAATTGTTTGATAATAACAATCAAAATTGGATCGATTTTCGTAATCCCTCGAGGGTTCATTTTCAGTTTTGTTTTTGTCGTCTCTTAGTAGGTATTAGTCAGGAGATAAAAATGTAGTTTCAAATACAAAAAATCGAAATTATATATTGGTCATAAAGTGAACTTTATGGAAGTTTGGGGGTACTGTAACGTTTTCCCAAAAAATTATACACTTATCATATGATATATATCATCAATTGTAAATAGGAGGGCACATGTCATTGAAAACGGAAAAGCATCTTTCAGAAGCCTCCTTAGCTCAGTTGGTAGAGCGTGAGACTTTTAATCTTAAGGTCAGGGGTTCGAGTCCCCTAGGTGGCTAGAAGTTTTACTTTTTTTGTAATCATAGATTTTTGATTACTTTGTTTTGACATCAGCGAAAAGTCTATTTTTGATCATAGGTGAACTTTAATATAAGAGTACATTTTAATGTAACATCGAAAAGAAAAGTGACCAAATAACACGGAATGGAAGATAAAGAACAGTTATGATTCACGTAGGATTCTTAGAAAATTGTGAACAAAAAAAAAGAAAGAGAAGAGAAAAAAGGTGTATATAGATTTGTTTTGTTAGACATATAATAATTTTGGGTAAAATCAGAGAGGAAAAAAGAAGGGGTAGCATTTCAGAGAGGAAAAGAGGAAAATGAGAAAAATCGAAGAAAATTAGAACTTTTTCGGCTGATTTGATTAAACTTTTTCTTTTTTTTTGGGCGCTTAGTTGTTGGACGGTTTCCAGAGAAATTATATATGGAACTAAAAAAAACGGAAAAATCGATTTTCACGTTAAAAAAAGTTGAAATTGTATATAATTATGGAGATTTTTTTGAAAGATAAAAAGTTTCAAAAATTCAGGATACAAAACTCGAATTTGGGCCAGAAAGGGTTTATTTCAAAAAGAAAAAAAAAACAAAAAGGTTTGAACAAAGTATGGCGATACGAAAAGTTTGTTTTTTTTTGGGCTGGAAAGATTATTGAAGCAATTTTTCAGAACCAGGCCACGTTTAATTTATTATATATTTTTCTCCCCTCAAATCCGATAGGTGTAATTTCCAAAAAAAAATGGCAACTCAGTTTTTTTAGGACTTCAAATCCGCCCCAGGACCTAACTGACCCTAGTCTCTTATTCATTAAAACAAAAAGTTAATCTGAACCTCTCAAAAAAAGTCGCATTTTGTTCTCTACTATGTTTTGAAATTTTTTTTCAAAAAAAAAAACACAAATTTTATGGTTTCAGTTTCGAAAGAACCTCATCAGAAAATTCGACGCGGACCGAGAAAAAACTGAAGAACTTTTGTTCTGAAAATGTGCACAAATGAGAATATCGGCCCTGAAGTTTCAAAAAAAACGAAATTAGAAAATGAAAACTTTGAAAATTACGCGACAAAGAAAATGAAAATGATATTTTTAGACTTTCCGCAAAACTTCAACAAAAAAGAACCGAAGTTTTAGGGAACAAAAAAGAATAAGTCAAAAACAAAAACTGCTGTGAAACATATACTTTTGTTGGCAACCTCCTCCACTTCATCACCTGACGAAAAATCGGCGGCTAATTGAATTTCTTTTTTGCGAAAAGCGCAATTTTTCTCGTGAGAATATTTGTAAGAAAAAAATAAGTAGGTAGAAAATGCATATGAAAAGAAAAACGAAACAAAAAAGTTCGTTTGAATATGTTTTTCTTTACTAATGATCATATTCAACTGAGCGCAACGATAAGTTTTTCCGCATGACAAAAGTTTTTTTTTTCGTTTGTGACAAGAGAAAATAATTAGTCATATTGATGGGTGAATGGAATCATTTCATTTTCAGAGATCGCCAGTTTCTCAGCCAACACAAAAAGTACAAACAATCTGTTGGCCGGCTTTTTTTTTCAATTAGTGTTCTGATTGTTTTGCTTTGCCACAAGTTGTCAATAAAAAGTTCCGGTTACTTTGGATCAAAAATTAAGAAGGTTTGTTCCAGCACATTCTGTGAATAACTACGATGTTTGGAATTGGATGATTACAGTACTTCAACATTGATATACTTACAAAACTTCAAATGTTTTTTTTTCGAGGCTGGACAGTCAGCCGTATTTGGAAGAAAGGGCAGTAACATGATGGTCCTCTTCACGGCCTGAGTAGGAATGATCGAGGATGTGCCCCCCTGGAATTTAATTAGACCCGGTGCAAAATGTAGTACCCCGGTGGGTGAGAAACCCCATACCGGGAATTTGCAAGCAAATTTTTGGTTTTGGAGAAATCGGGGGTCGAAGTTTTTTCGATTAAAAAAAAGTAGGTCAACTTCAAAAAATCGAATCTCGGTTAATTTTTGAGCAAAATTCTTGAACAAAAAAGCAATATGAAGCTAAATAGTCGTAGTTTTTGAAAAAAAATACCAAATATGGGAGAAAAATTTTTTACACTTCCAAAATCGACATAATCCGAAAAATTGATTTTTTTTGTAGTTCGGATCGGTGTGATGCAATGTGGGGGCGTAAACGGGTCCTACTTTATCGTTTTCTACGTGAAAAAATAGACCAGATAGCATGTTAAAAAATAGGGGGTACGGGCCTCGGAAGAAAGTTAGAACCCAAAGATTAGGGTTTTTCAACATTTTCACGTATCTCTATACATGGTCGATCACAATTTTGAATTTTGGGGGTATAAGGTAAAATAAGGGAGGGGGAGGGTGCTGATGTAAAATGGTGGGGGATAAAGTAAAATAAAGGAGGGGGGCTGATGTAAAAGGTTGGGGGGACAAAGTGAAATGGGTGGGGGGACAAAGTGAAATGGGTGGGGGGGTTGTAGTCATGATTTAAAACTGGTGAAAAATGGGGGGTTTTTGTAACATCAATGGGGGATCAATAGTGAAGATTACCTATGGTGAGACATCAACCCCCCAAAACCATAGCGGGGAGTGTAAACAACCATTGTTCTCATTGGATTTGAAACCCCCAAAATTTCATTAAACTTACAAGGGAACTACAAGTAGGTGTTAACGGACTTTGAGAAGAGACATATGTCACCCGATAGAGTTTTTCATGCTGATCATCATCCCGTAGCTAACTTTTGCAAAGCTTCACACAGAAAGCTGAAAATCGAGCTCAAAGTTTGAGCACAAAAATTGGAATATCTTGTTCAATTTTAATTATTTCAGTGATGAGAGACTACTAAAGGGTTATTTGGCATGCCAGGAACGATAGGAGCACTTAAAAACCTCGAAATTGTAGTTGTAACTCTGAAAAAATGAGCCCGAAACATTTTATGAAAAAGGTAGATCAAAAAAACGTGAAAAATAAAAAAAATTGCATTGAAAAACGTGAAAGTGGCTAATTTTTGAAGATTGTTTTCTGATTTTTCATGTTTTTTCGAAAAATAACACCTTTTTCATTATTTTTTTGGAATTTCAAAAAGACCATCGTGTAGAGAATTAAATTCCCTATCAGATCCATTCATTTGTTTTTGTAAATGTATAGTTTTGAAAAAGTTAGGAGGAATTTTAAATTTTCAAATTTATCAAAAAAGTATGATTTTCAGCTTTCTGGCTGGAGCTTTGCAAAAGTTAGCTACGGGATGATGTTCAGCATGAAAAACTCTACCGGGTCACATATATCCCATCTCAAAGTCCGTTAACACCTATATGTAGCTCCCTTGTTAGAGCACCCATTTTCCGAAAAAAAAAATATTTTTCCATTAAATGGGGGTGTCAACTCATGATTATGGGGTTTCAGATACCATGATGGGGGTGCCGGACCCAGTGGGGGGCTCATCTACAATTTTACCCGAAAGTACATTAGAGAACACTTGCCTCAAATCCCCGATTTTATTGTTTTTTCGATGTCAAAATGTGTTCTGAACATTTATTTTGTGCATCATCTGCTCTCTTATATTACACTGTCCATTCGATTCGCGCCTGTTATTTCTCTACCCTCTCCTCGATTCATCCACTATCTCGTTTCTTCTTGTTTCATCTGATCCACCCACCTAACATCCCTTCTTCTTTTTTTCCAATGGCATATCTGTGATAAATATTGATTAGTTATTATTTTACTTGTTCAATATTTACATTCAAATTAATATTTTCATCAAAATCTCAAACTTCTCATTAATTGCTAATGCACCCAAGCAGAAAAAGTCGTTATCTATCTTGTTCTGTCGTAACTCGTACATTTACAAGTGCACCCAGGCTCTTTTTTCTTCCTTCTCGTTTCTATGCACTCTCCATGTTTACCATGCACTTTTTTCGTGTTGTTTGTTTGCGCAACTTGTCCCTTTCACCCTTTTTATCTATACTTTTGGTGCATTGAAGCTAGCATTTTTCCTATTGTAAAAAATAAAACAAAATAAAATTTATTTCCCGAAGTGTAGAAAATTCGCTCTTTTGATAATTGTTTGTCCGTGAGAATTACACCGTTTATTATTTTATTTTTATTTTTTTTTTGTCTCAATTTTTTAATTTTTCAGCGATTCTGTATTCTACTAATAAATAGAAAATTAAAATAGTTAAAATAGGAAACAAGAAAAATGTCTTTATCAACGCATTATCATGCTCACAAGCCAAATGTGCCAATTATTATGGAAGATGTATTTGGCTGGGTGCGAGAGGGTAATGCGTTTCAAGTTCGAGTATGGCTTGATGATCATGAACATGATTTGAATGTTGGGTATGTTTCTACAAATCAAACCAATTTATCTTGTGATTAAATATAAAATATTTCAGTGACGATCATGCATTTTCACTGCTTCATTGGGCGTCAAAAGAAGGACACGTGTCAATCGCAGAAATGTTGCTTTCAAGGGGAGCCAGAGTGAATTCGACAAACATGGGCGATGATACTAGTTTACATTTAGCAGCTGCGCATGGACATCGACCAATTGTTGTGGTAATTTTTTACATTCAAAAAACCGAAAAAATATGTTTTTTTTTGCAGAAATTACTTTCAAGGAAAGCTGATGTTCATGCAACAAATGAACATGGAATGACAGCGTTACATTACGCTTGTTTTTGGGGATATGAACAAATTGCAGAGGTATTTTTTTGTTGTTGCCAAATTTGAAATATAATTCTTCTAGGATCTCATCCAATATGGAGCACTTGTCACAGCATGCAATAAACGTGGTCAAACCCCGTTGGATGTGTGCCAACCACAATGCAAAAATATTATTCTCGAAATAGCACATGAAAATGGGCAAAATGCCAATGAACGTGTTCCATTTAAAGATACCACGTGGAAAGGTACTAAATCTAGAACACGAGATGCAACACTTTCGAGATATACTGGAGTTGATGTTTCTTCGCTGAATTTGATTACTAAAGTGAGTTGTTTTTTTCGTTGAACTAAACGTGTTCAATAAAAAAAGATGTTCTTTCAAATTTGATACTCATAAAATAAACTGTGCAAAGTTATCATTTTTATTTTACATCCAATCCAAATTAAAACTTCCGAATCGATGAAAAATATTTCAAAAAATGTCTGTTCAAGAATCTCAAAAAATAGTTTTTTTTTCAAATACAAAAGGCAGAATTGTCGATTTTCTTTCATAGTTTTTTCAATAAAAAAATCTGGTTTTGTTTTAAAAATAAAAACGTGTCAAAGGTATATTTTGAAAATATGCGGGAAAGTATCAAAAATAAATTACTGTGAAGAAAAAACTGATAGTTTGCAGATCGCCGAATCTCATTCTGGCGAATTATGGCGTGGAAAATGGCAAGGCAACGACATTGTCGCGCGTATTCTCAATGTTCAAGAAGTAACACCGCGAATCTCGCGCGATTTCCAAACCGAATTCCCGTCGTTGCGAATTTTTGCTCATCCGAACATTTGCGCAGTTCTCGCCGCAGCCAATCAACCACCAAATCTAGTCGTCATTTCACAATTCATGCCATTTGGCAGTCTCTATAACGTTCTTCATGAGCAAAGCTGTAAGTTTTCCCTTTTCGTTTTTTCGAAGAGACAAACAAAAGTCTACATTTTTGATTTAGAACATATTTACCTGGCGTAAGAGTGTGAAAAAAACAGAAAAATATGATTTTTTTTCCTCTGAAAATACGATATTCATGAAAAAAATTTCTCATTTTTCTAACTTTCCTCAAAAATTTCACTGTAGAAAAAAATTTTTTTGTCACGGTACAAAATTCCATCTTACGCCAGCTATGATTAGGAAAGTTGGAGAATAAGCTATCCAGAGCTATATTTGTTTTGGCTGCTTTAAAGTCACCGAGATATTTTGAATTTCAAGAACAAAATAAGAAAAATACTGTAACAACTGGCTTTCCGGGAACCCGCTGATTTGTTTCAGAAAGACAAATTTTAGTACTTCACCAAATTATATTTCCTTGTTTTTTTATATACAGATATCGAGAAAAAGTGAAACTAGATTTCAGCAAAACTGCCCTAAACTTCATTATTTTTATGTACTGATGAGAGAAAAGGAAAAAACACAAATTTGAAAAGTCCCTGATTCCGGATGTGTTTTCGAATCAATTTGTTTTGCAGCCGTCGTCATCGACCACAGTCAAGCAGTTCGTTTTGCACTCGACATTGCTCGAGGAATGTCATATTTGCACAGTTTGGACCCAATGGTTCTCAGGTATTATTTGTCCGCAAAACACGTCGTCGTCGATGAAGAGCTCACTGCAAAACTATCGATGGCCGATACAAAATTCTCGTTCCAAGAAGTTGGGAAGATTTATTCACCTGCTTGGATGAGTCCGGAAGGTATGCTTTGTTTCGAAATTATTTAGGAATCTTTCGGAGAAAAACCTGCAGAACTCCATTTTCCGAAAAAGTTTAAATGTTCGTTTTTAGCGCTGTCGAGATCACCTGAAGACTTGAACATCCGTGCTGCTGATATGTGGTCGTTTGCAATTGTACTATGGGAGCTCAACACAAGAGAAGTGCCTTTCTCTGATATTCCACCAATGGAATGTGGTATGAAAGTGAGTTTTTATCAGTTTTTTTTCAAAATTTGCACACTTTGTATCTAATTTCAGATTGCTCTCGAAGGTCTTCGTGTTCAAATTCCTCCCGGAATTGCCCGTAACATGTCCCGTTTGATGAATATCTGTATGAATGAAGATCCAGGACGGCGGCCAAATTTCGACCAAATCATTCCGATTCTCGAAAAAATGACTTTATAGTGATTGTTCTTGTTCTTTTCAAAAAATTAACAGCTTTACAAAATGTTTGCATTTCACTCACCAAAATTGCCTTTGTCTTTTAACTCCCGACCAAATAAGAAAATATTAATAATTATTTATGTGAATGTTTTTTGCTCAAAAATATGTATAAAATAATAAAAATGATTAGATCATTTTTTTGATTGGATTGAATTGTCGCGCATGCTCGGCTTGTAACGGATACCCATATGTTTCAACTCGCTGATTACACCGTTTGGCAAACTTCCAGATACACTTACAGCGTAGATTCCTTTCGATTTACGGTTAATTTTCTTGAAAAAAGGGGAATTTTTAAATCAATGGAGTATAAAATAGGTTCACCTGCCATTTACAAACCCACGAATCCTCGTTGTGCATTGCAGCGATCATTCCATCGAAATTGGCACTGAAAACGGATTATGAATTGAACGTTGAAAATTAGGTTTTTCAAAAATATGACGTCGAAATTGAAATTTTTTTCTGAATACACACATACAAATTCAAATTTCGAATTTTTATTTCAATGCCAAATTTTTAAACACGGTAACTCTCAAAATATTTAAACTCTTTTTGTTTATTTTTACTTCAAAACACTGATTTTTGAACAGTTTCAAAGTATCCAACAGGATGGATATTTTCATATGGATGCAGAAAAATTCCCCGTGTTCAGATTTTCGAAACTCTCTTCGAAATTTCGCCGTTTTGTATAACTACAAGAATCTTAAAAAATGATAAGACAAAAACGCCACCTTGTACAATCATAAACCTTCTCGTCATCGTGTTTCAGTCGTAGAACATTTTCACAGTTATCACATCCGTCCTGCGAAAATTGTTCAAACGATTTGATCATCGAGCACAGAAGACACGCTCTCAAATTTCGCAAATCTTTCGGCACTGAATCGACTGACATATTATGTGATCTACAAAACCGTGTTGGGAAAACATTTTAAAACAATAAAATATTCAAAGAGTTAATTTGACTCTTAAAATTTTAAAAAACACGATACATTAAAATGCGAATAACTTTATGAATTACACGAACAAATTCTATTAACAAGAAACAAAAAATGAGATCAAGTTGCACAAATATATAACATTTTACCAATTGGAAGATCCTTCTGCGTTCGATGTTGATGGCTGCAATTTCGAAAAAATTAGGTTGAAAAACTTTCGAAATATACCTTGTTATCGTCAGATTCTTCCACTACTTCAATAACTTCATCCACAATAACATCTCCCTCTTCCGTTCTCTCAAAATCGTTCTCGTTTTTCTGACCTTCCGCCGAATAATCGACAAATTGAGTAGAGAAATCCGAACTGGAGGGCGGTAAAAATACACGTTTACATCCTTTTCGTCCATCAATATCAATCACTTGTGCGGCTATTTCGCGGATAGCCATACGATCAGCGGTCGAAAGATCTGCAGCTTGTGCTATTCGTAATCTGTTCTAAAAAATATAACATGAGGAATATTATGATAAAATTGAGAAGCTCGGATTGAAGAATATTTGTGGAAACATTTTTTTCCCGTAGTTTCAGGCATCAAGCAATTGTATGGTTTGTCAGCTTACCTTTGGTCGTCTCTGACCAATGACTGCTTTCGTCGTTTCATGTTTCACAACTTTTCTAGGTGGTTCACCAACCACATCTATCATTTCTTCCTCATCATTAGCAGTTTTACTTTCACTAATATCTTGTATTTCTTCTTCAACGACATTCTCTTCCACATAGTCAACCGGATTGAACTCTTGTTGTTCTTCAATACCTTCCATAACTTGTTCATGATGCATTAACGAAGTACTTGGTTTGTCATCATCCTCACCAATGTCTATTGCCACTATTGACTTGAAATCAACTCGTTGGCGTTGTTGCTCTTGCTGCTGCTGCCGTTGAACATATCTATGTGGCGGTTCTGGTTTATGCTCGATTGGACGTAGATGTTCATTGCCAGCTGTTATATCATCGTAGACCATTTGAGAATAATCGATTATCTCTTCAGTGAAGACTTCTTCAGTTGGTAGCTCAAGTTCCGTATCATCGGTTCCAACTATTTTTGCGTATCGTCTGAAACATTGACATTTCAACATTTGGCTCGAAACAAAAAAAAACTAACTCTTCATATACCGCTGTTGGATAATAAACCGTTCTAACAGGATCCAATGGGCGTAGTGTATAAGTTTCAGATCCAAAGCATCGATTGAACTCTTCAACTCTTTTTGTCAATACGACAAAATATTGATCGACTCTCGGCAATCCAACAGGATTCAAAAATCTTTCTCGGAAATATCTACACGCCAATGACAACGTCGGATTGTTATGAGATGTTAAATCAGTTCGATGAAGTGGGCTCCATCTTTTGAAATAAGATGTGTCAGACAATTGGAAATCCATAAACTTGGAAAATGATTCACAATCAACTTCGTGAAGAGCTTCAAAAAATTCGACACAGAAATAGATGAACTGTTGCATATCATTGATTCGAAGCATTCGTCTCAGCGCACAAACCACATGAAAACGATCCATTTCGTGTGCAAATTCTTTTTCAGCAAAATCCGCCCAAAAATCGAGAATCGACCATTCAGAAATTTGCAGAACTACATCGCCCTCGGGCCAGATTCTTGCTACAATGTCAACCCAAATTTGAGATGGATCAGTGACCAGAACACGCGGCGGTCGGCAGTCACTGAAAAACAGAATTTAAAAAAATAATAATTGTGTGAATGGAAAACCTACACTTTATACAAAAACTCTAGCAATTCTTCATGTCCCGAAACTTCCTCCGTAGTATTCGTTATATAAACACATGCACACTTAGGAAGAAGCATCGTGTCAAGAACCAAAACGTAGAAAACATTCAACGTGTATTTGGTTAGTTCAACACTTGTCTGATCAATAATCGCCACTCTATCACAACCATATGACTTCCATAATGTCTTCATTTCTTCACTCATCAAACCAATTGTGAATTTCGGATTAGGTACTGAAACTTCCCCTATATTGATGCATAGAGAAGAACCCCATGTCGAATTCAGAATGCTCTCATCGTTCTCTATCATTTTTTTCAATGAAATAAGAGAGTTTCGATCAAGAATTTGAGGTGGTTGATGTTGCTCGGTTTGCTCCAAATTATCAATGGTGAAACCCTCTATATCTGAAAATATTTTTGTTCAAACTTTTAAATTTAATAAAAAAAGTTATACCTCCAAGACCATCCAACAGTAAAGTCATTGGCATCTCTGTCCGTTTCGCATTTCTATAAGCCATAAACTCTTGAAACATTTGTCTGTCCAAAACACTTGATCGAAGCAGCGGAGTTCCCCAACGATGTCCAGTATGTTCTAAACATCCTCTAACAAAAACTTTTCCTTCTCGCAACGTTTCTAAATTCGGAGGTGCTTCATCAATGTCCAAATAAAGACAACATGCAATTCTTCGTCTTGTCATGATTCTCTCGCCGCGTTTTTTGAGAAACATTGTCGAATATGCTGAATTTCTCGCAATTGTAATAAATCCAGCATCTTTTTGAGCTAGGCACGAGCATACAAGTTGATATCTGACATGTTCATCGTCTTTCGATGGTCTCATTCTTTTCGTGAACTCGCATGAATACAAACGCTCGACAGTCGCTATCCAAATCAAAAAATCGGATCGTTTATTAAAAGTCTTTTCGACATGTTGCCCAAGACCGTGATACTCTTCAATGTGGTTCAGCATTCCGAATTGAGTTGCGACATGTACACCACAAGCAAAACATTCGATCATAACTGTATTCCGACTGTTTTCCGTATGATAATGAGGGTGCTCTTTTTTCATATGATTTGCACGAGTCGATCTAGATGCTCCACGCCAATCACATTCTGCCAAATGACATAAATATTGCCCCTCTGCGTGATAACTTCCCTGTAAAAATTATACGTTTTGAAAAGAATCTACTCACAACGTTTTTTTTTGTTTTCCGAGCTCACAAAAATTTTAAAACTCTTCTAAAAATTTAGCTTTCAAAGAATTTTAACAACTCCTAATGGTAATAAAAAAAACTGACAATAGTTTTCATATGTGCGAAGAAAAAGGAAATACAATTTTTGTTTTCCAGTTTAATTAATTTATTTATTTATTTACGTGAATATTTTCCAAATGAAATATCGGGACATTTTTAGATTTTTCAGAAAGTGAGAGACAGTAGAGAAGAGCACTATTTGAACGAAGAAAAAAATATCTTACCATGGACGATTTTTTTTTGTTCTCCACATAGTAGTTTGGATGTACTTGTTTCATATGAGCTGATCTTGATGCTCGGAAATTTCCCCGCCAATCACATCCTTGCACTTGACATTCGAAAGGTGGGATATAATGTTCAGGATCGATATAAACTCCGTCTTTCGAGATACGTTGCAATAAATATCGACTAGGCATTTTCCAATCTGGATGAACAGCTCTCATATGATCCATTCGCAATGATCGATATCCACCTTTCCAAGTACATTCTTGAACATAGCATGCATATTTTCCATTAGCATCACCGACTCGTAATCGAAACGGAATATTGTTAGGGTCGTAAACTTTTTGCCTAGCCGGAGTTTTTTTCTTGGCGGACGCAGTCTTCACATTACTTCTCTTTTTGTTTTCACCATTTCTAGACATATTTACAACGTACGATGAGCTGGTTTCTGGTGGCATACGATGTCTGAGATCTTCTTCGTTACAGACTTCTTCGTTTATCTCTATTTCATTTGAAACTTCAATGTAATCATCTTGCATTAAATTTCCTTCTTTAGGTGCAATATATACTGATTCACTGTTGCTCGAAGCTTGAATTTAACGATAATTTTCAAAAAAAAATTAGGAAAAAACTTACTTGGCGTTATTTCAGGCTTCTTTCTGATCCCAATCAATTGTTTCGTAGTTTCTCTTAATGGTTTTTCATTGGCAACGAGATCCGGTGCTTTGTTTCGCGCTTTTCGCCCAACTTCGGCTTTGGGATGTTCTTGTCGCATATGAAAGTTAGTAGTTGCACGACTATCTCCAACAAAATCACAGTTGGAACATTTAAAATCTTTGCCTCCGTTCGATTTTGATGAAACTCGTCTTTTAGATGTACCGGGAATGTCAGCATCGATTTCTTCTTCTTTCACTTCTCGAAATATAGTTGTAGACATACTGAAAATCCCTCATCACTCAACAAAATCAACATTTTCGATGTAAAATTTAAAAAAATAAAAAATAAATAAATAAAGTGCTGTGAACATCGGAGCGTCGTCTGTGCACACATTTTTCCCAACGAGACCCGACCAAATAATTCAATGTTCCTTTAAAACGTATTTTTATTTATTTTATGTTTTTTTTAAAAGTTTTTGTGTTTAAACAAACGGTTTTAAGGTGAAATGAACCTGCTTTCGAATTTTGTAAAATTGATGGTTCGATCACAAGCAAGTATTCACCAGACAACACCATCATGCTCCTCAGTTTTCATGAAACGGCAAAAGAAAATCGATCCCGAAGTAGCAAAACAACGCGAAGCCCGTCGTCGGAAGCGTTTAGAAAAAGAGATTCGTCAAATGCAAAAACATTCAAAAAAACCAAAACCAGTTGATGAATTGACACTCGATGTTAAATCAGCAAAAAATATTGAGTGAGTTTCAGATTTTATTGCAAAAATATACTATAAATCAGAATTTCAGAGAGCGCCGTCGTCCAGCATTTGAAGTTTCAATTGAAAAAATTGACGTGCGCGCCATTTCCATGAAGGTAATAAATTCTCTTTATAACCTGAAAAAAATACAACGTATAAACTTTTTTAGGAATATACAAGAAGCAGAAATGAGTTACAAAGACTTGATGATAAATGGATTTCTGGTATTATTGCATCACAAAGAAAAGCTTTAGACGAACTCAAAAAATTGGACCCAAAACTATACGAAAGTGTACGGCAATTGTTTTTATATAGAAACAGTACTGAAATTTTTTCAGGCAATTCAACCCGCTCCAAATGATTTACCTCTAATTATTCAAGGACCCTCTTTGACACCGCCAATCAAAAATTATGAAGCTCCAGATGGTGATTATATTGACACAACTAGAAATTGGTCATAGATAAGTTAGTTTTTGTTTTTGTTTTAGTAATAGTTGTATTTTGAATGAATTATGTTTATTTCTTCAAAAAATGTAACAAGTGAAAAAAAAAGAAACAAAATATGCGTGTTCAAAAAATTGAAAAAAAAAACAAATGCGGCTGTGAACTTGAAATTCAGTAAAAAATGTTCATAATTTATAGAAAAATCATTCTCAAACGTGACTTGTTCATTGAAAAATGTCACTGTGAGTTTTAAAATAAGTAACGGTGAATATTTATTTTTTTCGTACAGAAAGTTCGAATCATTTTGTTCCGAAACACCGTTTCGAATTGTTGCAGACCGTTTTTTTCTGAATATTTTCCAGTCCATCTTAAAAATCTGTAATTATTTAGATATGCGAATGTTTATTATTTTTCTGAGCTAATTACATGCTAAAATAACATAAATATATGAAACAGAACTTATAATTTAAAGTGAGTGAATTCTGTGTTCCAACTTGTTCAATTCGGCACGAATCGGTTCAGGTAGATCAGATCCAACTTGTGATTCTAAAAAGTGTTTGCTCTCATCAATATCCTCTTCCCAATATGTTTTCGGGATGCTCATCAATTCATTCCAATCAATTCTGGGAAGTCCGTCCAAATTGATAGAGCCACGTTTTGGAACATATCCGATTGCTGTTTCAACAGCAATCTCGTCAACATTTTCACCTCCCGAAACTCGTTTCAAAATCCAATCAAGAACACGAATATTATCACCAAATCCAGGCCAAAGGAACTTGTGATCTCGTGTCTCGCGGAACCAATTGACGTGGAAAATCTTTGGAGCTTTGTGTGGAGCTTTGCCGAGTTGGATCCAATGTTCCAAGTATTTTCCAAAGTTATAACCCATGAATGGTCGCATTGCCATTGGATCATGCATAACTTGTTTGCCAGTATGTTCGGCGGCAGCGGTGGCTTCTGATTTGACAAGTGCTCCGACGAGAAGTCCGTGTTCCCATGAGAACGATTCGAAAACAAGTGGAACCCCTTCTGGACGACGACCTCCGAAAATGATCGCATCGATCGGAACACCTTGTGGTGCCTGAAAAAAACATGACAATTTGAAAAGTTTTTTTTTGGAAATATTGCATCAATCTTGCTTTTATACCTTTTCGAAAATAAAAACTTTGAATCCGATTTTTTTTTGGAACTTGGAATTTTATTGGGTGAACTTTTTTTTTGAAAAACCGGGCCGAAAAAACCGACAAAACCAATTGGTAAAATGAGTTTGAAAACGTTTTTTTCAAAAAATACACACACACACACACATGGGATACTTCCGGACAGGCCCAAAAAGTTACACCCCCTATGGTCATATGGCCGGGGTATCCCTTGTATGCAAACATACCTCCCAGTCGGGATGAATGATGGGGCATTGTTTGGCAGGTGCAGTGAATCGCGAGTTTGGATGTGCCGCTTTTCCCTCATCTCCAATATGCCATCGTTCACCCAACCAATTGGTTATCTCCAACTGTCTCAATTGTTCATCTGTATACCCTTTTCGTTCTTTCAATTCCTTCTCCAAACCCTCCCAAAAGTATTCGCCATCGGCTGTTTCAGCAACATTTGTGAAGATCGAATTCTTTGTGAACGATTCCATGGCCATTGCGTTGGTTTTGTGCGATGTTCCCGGTGCGACACCGAAGAAACCCGCTTCGGGATTGATTGCATAGAGACGACCGTCGGCGCCGAACTTCATCCATGCAATGTCGTCACCGACAACACGAACCTTCCAACCGGGAACTGTTGGAGTCAGCATGGCTAGATTCGTTTTTCCGCATGCCGATGGGAATGCGGCAGCAATAAACTTCTCTTCGCCTTCCGGATTTGTGATACCCATGATCTGCAAATACAGCATTTTTGTTGTATACAGTACAATTATTTCACATCAGAGCACATTTACATACGTATCTATTTTTTTACTTTTGACCTTTTTTATAAACACTCGAACATAACAACGTTTTCTGCCTAGGAAAATCAAAAACTGACCAACATGTGCTCGGCGAGCCATCCCTCATCTCGTCCAATATTGCATGCAATTCGAAGAGCGAAACATTTCTTTCCTAAACTTAGTGTATGGTTCACAAATGTAAAATTTCGAATTTACCGAGAATGGAATTTCCACCGTAACCCGATCCAAACGACCAGATTTCACGTTCTTTTGGACGATGAGCAATCATCACTTTTTCCGGATTGCATGGCCAATGATTGATGACTTTTTCTGGAAAAACGTGGAAAAGTGTAATGAGTTTGATAAACTCAGAAAAATCGTAACTTCTATGTAATGTTCGAGACATTTTTAGTTCATCGAGAACTCTTGCCCAAAAATTCGAATATCGTTTCGAGACCCATTTTTCATGAAAAACTCAAAAACACATGTTCAGGCCGAAGAAGTTTCCAGTGAGGTACAGTAGTTCCAGACACATATTGTGATCATCAAAAGGCTTCTAAGAAGAGATGTTAAACTTGTCCCCATCTCAACTTTTAGAAACAAAATTATTCCTTGCGAAAAAAAGATAAAATTTTGAATTGATAAAAACGTGAACATTATTAAGTCTGTATGTACAGATTTTGGGAGTGGTAAAACCACTGAAATTCCGAAATTTTTAATTCTCAAAATGGGCAAAGAAAAAAGTTGAAAGCAGGATATCATTGATCAGCGTTTCCCATTTAGTAACCATTAAAAAAATCTCCAAAAGTTGAGATGGATACAAGTTGAAGGTCCATGGTAAGTTGTTCGATTGTCTTCATTTCTGAATGTGACTCACGTCTAACTGGTCGTGGCAATCCGACCGAATGAATACAACGAACAAAGTCTTGATCACCAAGTGCATCCAACACGGCCTGTCCCATTCTAGTCATCGTTCTCATACACAAAACAACATACGAAGAATCGGTCAACTCAATACCAATTTTGGACAATGGTCCTCCAATTGGACCCATCGAATATGGTACGACATACATTGGTCGACCGGCCATACATCCCGGAAATCGAGTATCGAGTTCTTTTCCAAACTGTTCTTCACTCATCCATTGTCCCATTATTGGTCGAACTCCTTCCGGAGTATGACAAACCGAGTCATATTTGTCTTTGGTTACCATCCATGTTTTTGATTCGACTCGAGCAACATCACGTGGATCAGTACGGCATAGATAGCTGTAAAAGTGATCGAGTACGTGCAATTTGAAACACTTTCATGTTGTTGTTGTTCTCGAAAATTCTCTAGTCTGTTGACAAATGAAAATGTGTAAGAGAAGATACATAAATCAAAGAAAAACGTGCTCAAATGTTGTTCGATAAGATGATATGATATTCGATGTCTAGTCTTTAGTTTGAACTCGATTTTTTCATTGTTTTTTCAGGGATGAGATTTTACTAATATTGAGCCAAAAATGTCACGATTCGATCCGGTTTCCAGAAACATTTAATGCAACCTTTTTGAAAAAACAACTAATTTTATCAAGAAGAAGTTCGGGCCGGCCCGAAAGCCTTCAACACTAACCAGTTTTCATAAGCCTTCAATGGTGACAAAACACCACGTTCAACCAATTTGTCAACAATGTCATCATATTCCTTTTGAGACCCATCACAAATGTAGATTCCTACAATAAATTATTTTCAGATCGGCCCGATTTTTTTTGGCAAAAACTAACCAGCCGGGTTCATCAATTCGGCCTTCTCGGCAACAAATCGTTGAACTTTTGGGCTCAACGATGCAAAGTCTCCCTTGAAAATTGGAATATGATTCAATTTATGAGTGACGACTTCGGTGATCACTTGGAATCCATCGGTTTCCATTGATTTCAACGAACGACAATCCTCCGACATTCTGCTAATTTTCAGAATGTCAATGCACTCGAAATGTCCTGAAACGAACAAAAATCTATAAAAAACATTTGAGAAGAGAAAAATGTGCAAATGTTAGTCCACTTTGCTTCTTTTTTTCTTCTCTTCTTATTCTGAATTCTCGGCTCCGCCCACTTTTTGGTTGTTTCATGTTTTGCACGTTGCATTGTTTCGTACACGAAGACTATAGTCGAGGGGGTCAATGAGAGAACGTGATTTCTCTGAGTCTCTTCGAAATATCCAGGGATTGAGTACAAGATGTTGTGTTTCAAGAAAAAAAACCATGTCGCTGCATTTTTCTCAAGTCTCAATAGTACTGTAGTTTTTGAGAGTTTATCACCCAAAATATAATCACTCGGTTTAGTGAAAAAATTAAACAATGAGAAAGTCTTGTTTTGGAAAGTATTATTTTTTAGACATTCAAACTACAGTAACCACGTGGAGCAAAATGGAAGTTTTGCACCGGATAACTGAGATTTCTGATATACTCATCTCGGAAGAATCCAAATACACAGAAACAGAAAACCAGGACATGATTTTACAAAACCCAAATATTTTTATCAATGCATTTCCTATTCGAAAGAAGAAGTCGAGTCTATTTTTTCTCCTCTTCCTTCTTTTCTTCTTTCTTTTCTTCTTTCTTTTCTCCTCCTCCTTCATCTTTCTTTTCTTCTTCCTTCTTTTCATCTTTTTTTTCATCTTCTTTTCCTGGACCATCCTCTTTTTTATCAACATCATCAATTGATGCTTGAAGTCGAACAACACCTTCCGGTTTTGTATCAGCTGTCCAAACCTGAAAATTCCCATTGTTTTTGCCAAAATTGAATCTTAGATTGGAGAGCAAACACATACCGCTCTTGCTGTCACTTTCATATCACTACAAGTCACATGATACATGGCAAAGAAATGGCGTTGTGGATCTGGAGCAGCTTTTGCCTTCAAAGTGATTTTGACAACAGTACTCTCGTTTGGTTTCACAAATCCAAGAGGTGGTCGAACTCGAAAAATCTCATTGTCCGTGCATTTTATCTGAAAGCAAAAGTCTTTTCATAAACATTTTCAAATTTCAATGATACCTTAAAACTGGCGCGTTCTTTGAGTGGATTGGTGATCTTCAAATCTACAGTAATCTCCTCTCCGGCCTTGTATTTGAAATTGATTTTGTCAGCCGGTTCGAGTTTCAATTTGAACTCTGGTTCTCCTGCTTTATTCGGTAGTGGCATATTTTGAAAAGCGATTTATAGAAAGTCTTTCAATTCTAAATGAAGTAAAAGTGATGAATTGATTGGTTTTGTTATCAGAAAACGGTCACGTATTTATTTTTGAAATATCAAACGTGTTCTATTTTATCATAGATTGGTTATCTTTCAAAATCGATTCATTTAGGATTGAAACACTTTCTGTAAATCGCTTTTCAACAGCTAAAAAAGGTTGGTAAATTAATTATAAAAATTCAGAAGAAACAAGATTACTGTATTATCAGATGCCACTACCGAATAAAGCAGGAGAACCAGAGTTCAAATTGAAACTCGAACCGGCTGACAAAATCAATTTCAAATACAAGGCCGGAGAGGAGATTACTGTAGATTTGAAGATCACCAATCCACTCAAAGAACGCGCCAGTTTTAAGGTATCATTGAAATTTGAAAATGTTTATGAAAAGACTTTTGCTTTCAGATAAAATGCACGGACAATGAGATTTTTCGAGTTCGACCACCTCTTGGATTTGTGAAACCAAACGAGAGTACTGTTGTCAAAATCACTTTGAAGGCAAAAGCTGCTCCAGATCCACAACGCCATTTCTTTGCCATGTATCATGTGACTTGTAGTGATATGAAAGTGACAGCAAGAGCGGTATGTGTTTGCTCTCCAATCTAAGATTCAATTTTGGCGAAAACAATGGGAATTTTCAGGTTTGGACAGCTGATACAAAACCGGAAGGTGTTGTTCGACTTCAAGCATCAATTGATGATGTTGATAAAAAAGAGGATGGTCCAGGAAAAGAAGATGAAAAAAAAGATGAAAAGAAGGAAGAAGAAAAGAAAGATGAAGGAGGAGGAGAAAAGAAAGAAGAAAAGAAAGAAGAAAAGAAGGAAGAGGAGAAAAAATAGACTCGACTTCTTCTTTCGAATAGGAAATGCATTGATAAAAATATTTGGGTTTTGTAAAATCATGTCCTGGTTTTCTGTGTATTTGAATTCTCCGAGTACAAGGTATATATGGGAGATTTACATAAGATGTCAACTTTCAATTATTATTATTTTTTTTTTTTTGAAAAAGTTTGTATCTTCATGTCAGCCTTCTGATTTGGTTTTATCAATAATTGAACTTATTTTCAGAAACGCAACTAAATACCTCTTTAAAATTAGGAATTCGGTCCTTGATATTTCCAGAAGATACATTTAGGGCTGAAGTTCAAGTTAAACATGTTTGAGTTTCTCTATTCATTCCTTTTTTCCTTTCTGTTCACTTCTGTCAAACACTGTAATGTTATTCTCTTTTTTCTGTATTTAGTCAATTTGATTAGTGACATTGTAACTCGATACAGTACTTCAAAAGAGGCGGACCATCATAAGAACCTAACTGCTATTTAATTAGAAGATTACTTGGTAAATTTGCACCTTTCTGAGTGGCAGTTCTAGATATTTCTATTTAGTTTACGGTATTTTTGAGTTAGAAAATTTTGAATTATTGAAGATATTTCGAAATGTTTCTTCAATATTCACAAATTTTCTGATTCCGAAACACTAGTTTTCACAGATTTCTACCTTTCTTGTTTTTACAAAGGCCTTCAAGTAAAGGGCCCGGTCAGGACCTGGCCGGTCTGACATAAGCAGCCTTCCGGCCGCACCAAGATATCCCAAATCTCACCTCTGAATTTGTCAACATAATTCACGTGTACCACGTGGTTTTGATCATTTATTTTCTAAACATTTTGAGAAGATTCTCGACAAACGTTCCTCGAAGTGCATTGTACTCGAATATATGTTTTATCTGAAACAATTAAAAAACAAATTATTCAATCGGAAATAAAACAATTATGCTCTACTACTTTTAGCTGAAATGGAAGTTGTTTTGATAATGGGAGTTTCTTCGAATTCGTCAATATATCTCATGAGAATAACCAGAACAAGCGAGTATACTGTAAACAAAAAGAGTATTACCAGAAACTATCCGAAAACACTCACAGGCAAGAATAAGAAGGGAGAATGTCTGACATATCACTCCGTACAATATCGCATTCCAATGTGTGTTTGATTCGTCGACAACTGTCTTGTTCAAAGAAAATTCTTTCCAAATGACAGTCCGATTACACGATATTTGATTTTTTGTGATAAAACTTGTTTGAATTATTGTTAAACTCCACAGAATTATCACTCCCAGACCGATGGTTATCATCTGAAACAAATAAGATTTTTGGCGAAACGGGCCCATGAACCCGGACCCAAGTCTTTTGAGCCGCCCGTGGGCGCCCGGCTTTTTCTTATTTTATCATTATCTCGTTTTAGAGTCAAAATGATACTATTTTGAAACTTGGGTATGAAAGAACTGGTCCGAATCTATCTTCTGAGATACTTATACCTTTCTAAAAAACAAAAAAAAATTTTTTTTCACCCTTGAAAAGGTTGAGCGAGCCAAAAAGATAGCCCTGCCCAAAACGAACTTTGTCTGAAATTGCCTTTTTTTGTGTTTTCAAAATTTCAAGTTGAAAAAATATCGAGATTCTGAAAACATTGAAAATATTCAGGGAAAATTATAGTGGCTACACTGGTTCAGAAGTTTTACCACTAGCCAGAAAATGAATCAAGTTTTTAGAAATGATGAGATATTGTCAATCCAGCCAGATCATCCAACGAGAAATTGATCTACTGTCTCAATCTCTCATTTTTACATGCTCCTTCGTCGAATTTTTGTGGTAGCTCACTTTTTCCGTTGGATGATCTGACCGGATTGACAATAACTCTAGTTTTGGTTGAGAGAGATGTGTCTCACCAATAAAGTGCGGCCAATTTCCAATCTTTTCAGTTTCTTCGTATAAATCGCGACCAACACCCAAATCAGCACCAACAACGGCCACATAAAACACAAACTGACATAGTAAATGGGAGCAAAAATGAATATCTGAACTGTTGCCAATATGGCCACAACAGTTGAGATGATCAAAACAATTCGAGTTGACAAACACGACATTATTGTGTTCAAAGAATTTCAGCACAACATCAACAAAAAATGAAAAGAATATAGGCGGTTCTTTTTTATCGGGGCAAAATGACTTGTACCATTGTTTGAGGAAGTGACTCATTTTTTCATTTTTCATTTTTCATTTGAAACATTCTTTAAAGAAAACAGATTGAACATCATTGTTTTCAAATATCAACAGGGTTTGTTGGCTATTATTGGCTAGATTGCAACAAACAGGCGTGGGATTTGGGCTCTTTCGGACCGGCCGAACCCTGGTCAGGCTTTTTGATCGACCGAAAAACAAACAAGATAGCCCAGCCCGTAATTTTCGAGCCAGACTCTCGGATTTTTTGATGAAAAAAAAATGAAAAAGTCACTTCGAAAGTTCTGAAGTAAAACTTAATCGAATCAGATCAATCGGAACTTCAGACTTTTCTCATAATATTTTCCATAGGAAAATCTGGGAAAACGGCTGAGCCAGCGCCTCGCTCTTCTGCCCTTTTTTGTTCGGCCTTGGCCTCATTCCTGCGGATCGGCCTGCAAATTTTGTCGAGTTGTGTAAAGAGGTGGGCCTGCCCTCTTCACGTGCTAGCGGTCAAGCTTTAGTATGAATAACGAGTTTCATGGAATACGTTTATTAACATAATAAAACACAGAATAACGACATGACGACAAAACCCAAAAACAACTCCCTCTTATCAGCGCTCCCGTGGGTATTTATATTGTTTCTTATCGTGGCGCCGCTTTTACAATCCTATCCCGTTTGATCGGATCCGACCTCGGATCCCGTCAGAAGTTCTTGCCGTGGCATCATGGTGGGTCGATTGATGTGTGAACTGTTGGTTTTGATTCGGCGCCACTGAGCTTGGCGTTCGCGCTTTGTTTGGTGGGTTTCTGATATGTTGATTGGTGTCGTCTCGGTTGTCGGTCGTTAATGAGTCAGCGTGGATTAGTGTGCTACAGCATGGATTATTGGCGTTGGTGGTGGTGAGTCTGTAATAATTTACGTCTTTCGCTGTCGGTAACTGTTCCTGTCCCCCCTTTATTTGGTTCACGACCCCGTGAACTTACCAGTTTCTTCTCTTCGAGGCTTCCTGGTTCTCGGATGTCCTCCATCCCTCCGCGGCCCGGCGTTTTGTCGATGCCATGGGGCCGCCGGTTATGCCTCCGTTTTCTCTGGCGATACGCACCAACGGTTCCCAAAACGCCGTCTTCTCGAGTTGGTCGATGGCTCCGAAGATGTAGACCGCCTCTTTGGCGCGGGACACCGCCACCGTCGCCCGGTTCGAATTGCTCACGAACCGCATCTTGTCTCGGACGACGGTGTCGATTCCTCTGGCGGTTTTGGTGGTCGCCACGATTACGACCGGCGCCTGTTGTCCTTGCGCGGCGTCGATGGTCTTAACCGTGCAGCTACTCAGCATCGTTTGGAGTAATGCTGACTGGTTCTTATGGTGGACTAGTACCAGTAGCTGCTCCGTCTGGAGTCCACTTTTTAGCAATCTTTTCACAAATTGGCTGATGGCCTCTGCTTCGACGCGGTTTACTCCATTTTGTTCACGGCCGTTGACGTTGACGAACTGAATGGGGCTGCCGGATTCAGCTCGCGGTAATCGCAGTTGTTGCGCCAAACATCTTTGTGATGCGGTCGTCCCCGATTGCAATTCGAATGGGTAGTTGGGCGCGACCAGCTGCTTGGTGATGTCGGGATGTCCTCGATAGACGGTGGTCAGTCTGGCCGACTCCTGGGGCCTCAGCTTGTGAAGCCTTTCCATATCCGATTGGGCGAAGCTCGCGAATAGATCGGATGATTCGCTTACTGGCAAGTATGGGGACAATTGAGCCGTGTCACCGATTAGTATCAATGCTTCCAGATTGCGGAACTTGCATAACAGGGCCAACAGGTCACTCGGGCGCAACATGGATGCCTCATCGACGATCATCCGAGTGACTCTGTCGGCTCCTTTGTCGTCGTTGTATGCTCGCAATAAAAGAGCGGTGGTGATGGCGACGACGTTCGCGTTGTAGTGGAATTCGAATTTCTTGGTCAGCTCGACGCTGGCCTCCCTTTCGACGCCATACTTCTTCACAATGTCGTCCACTTCTTCGGCCTGTCCTGCTTCTTCTCGGGCCTCTTCCCATTTCGCTCGGAGGTCGCCAAGATCCGTCTTGTGGTCCTCTTTAACGATGAACTCTTCGAAGTGTCGGGCCTGATGCCACGACATGAGTCGCTGCTCCTCTTCGGTGGCTCCTGCAATGGCGGCTGCCGACGCTATCCTCATCGGGCGAATGTCTTCGGCCGGGATCGACTCTTGCAGAACCTCCAACGCGTTCCCCACACTGACGTTGGTCGGACCGGTGATTATCACCCGGCTGCACTTCCCGTTGCTGATCCATTCACGCGTAATCGCTGCCACCAAAGCGGTCTGGCCCGATCCTGGTGGGGCAATCACGATACTGATGCCCTTCGATCCTACTGTCCTGGTCAGCGTTGTTGTCTGAGAATCGTCCAGTTTGATCGATCCGAGTTGGCGCTTCTCGTCGGATATTACCGTCTGATGATGCTGTCCGGTCGCTCGTCCCAGCATTTGTCGCCCAATCGCCGTCGCCGGTAACTGCACGAATTTCTCTAAGATCGTTTCGTGAGTTTTTTCCTTCGATTTTATCGGTGATAGTCCGACCTCCCGATCTTGATTCTCCGGGTGGTTCGCCCACTTGGCCACGAATTCTGCGTCCGTCGTCGAGAAGGCGACGGTGAACTTGGTCGATTTGGCCGACGGTACCACCCTCGTCAATTTTGCCGTTATCTTGTATACCACCGACGCTTGACTTCCGAATTGGGCTTCAATCGTCTCGCCCGTTTTGAATTTCTCGTTTACGACGTCGCTGATCCGGGCGTTCTCCATCTCCCATGTCCCGAACCATTTCTGGTGAAAACGAAACTGCATCTTCTCCCGAACCGTGGCGGTTGCCACGTCCACGTTGGATGTGAATGTGTGATATGCGGCCAGCGCCGCGGTCGCTCTACCAACCCACAGTTCCAATTCCTTCGCCGTTGGCCGGTCGATGTTGTTGCACTTCTCTTGAATGTTTCGGATTTGCTCTGACTCGAGCTTTCGCAAATTGGCCAACGCAAAAGTCTTCGGCTCGGATGCCTCCTTTGTCTTTTCAGCACGTCGTTTGGCCCGCGCCTCTCTAATGTACACGTCGCAATCTAGCTTCTTGATTTGCTTCATGCCGGAGGGGACTTCATAGGCGTCGGCTAAGAGCATGGCACCTACTGTTCCTTCTCGGATAACGACTCGCTTTCCCCGCTCCATGACCGGCTGGTGTGTCGTGACTCCGTTGGGTGTGTGTGCGGACACGATTGTCGCCGCTCCCTCGACCTTAGCGACAATGGCGATTGTGGGAGTAGCCTCGCTCGTTCGGCCAAACACTGAAAATAGGCGCGAATAATATTGAATTGATGACAATGTCGGTTGTCGCTTCATCTCCAACTGGCCCTCCTGTACATGGTACAATCTGATCTTGTGCCCAATCCGCGCCGTAGCTACTTCCATGCTCTTGTTCTCTGCTATAATTGCTGCTGATCGCGGCAATCTAACCAAGATGTTCTTCCCGTCTTCTCGTACGACTGCGATCATAGTTCTGCAGTCCGCCAGCGATGCGATATATCCTTCGACGTGCGGCATCTCCGGTGGGACCAGTTTCGTGGCCGTCGCGAAGTCGATTGCTTCTTTCACCTCCT
This sequence comes from Caenorhabditis sp. 8 KK-2011, assembly GCA_963572245.1. Lineage (NCBI taxonomy): Eukaryota > Metazoa > Nematoda > Chromadorea > Rhabditida > Rhabditidae > Caenorhabditis > Caenorhabditis sp. 8 KK-2011. The sequence continues at coordinate 6,320,313 of OY751548.1, forward strand.
CCTTTGTTGGCAGTGTCGTTGCTGCCAGGTCGCTGATTCTGGTCTTGTTTTTCCGTTTCTTGACGACGGTGAATTCTTCATCTTCATCCGGATCTTCGGCGGCGTCTCTCTTGTTTTGCTTGGTCGTTGTTGATTTGTCAAGTGCGGGTACGGCGATGGGTGTCGCGAACGAGAAATTGGTGCAATCGGTTTTTGAGGACACGGCGACGGGAGTCGCGCGTGGCTCGTTTGTAGCATCGATTTTTGAGGATACGGCGACGGGAGTCGCGCGTGGCTCATTTGCAGCATCGGTTTTTGAGGATGGTTCTTCGGGCGCTTGAGTTTCTAGGGATGTGATCCTCAACGATTCTGACAGGTCGGGCATCCCATCTGTTTCGGCGCAGCGTCCCCATGTTGGCGTTTTTGGTCGCTCGTCCATATCTTTTATCCGTGCAATGGCTTCCTCGATTTTTGGCAAAGGATAGCGATGTTTTTTCGACGGTTGGAGCGATGGCCAATAGCGCGGGCTAGGTTCGACGACGGGCTGACGACGGCGTAGACTTGGGTTAGCGAATTGCTTCGCTGAATTACCTGTAATAACAAACAATCATGATTAACTATATCTCCGGGTTTCTAGACACGGCCGTGGGTCGCCATGTCTCGAAAAATAGCCGAGGGAAAAGAAAAAAAAGAAAGGAAGGAAATAGACCACCCGAAACCGCAGTTCCCGGCCGGCTCTATTATCTATCTGCATAATGCGGTGCGCTACCCTTTTAAATACGGGATGCATTATCTATACTCCGCCTTTCTTTCTCCTATTTGCTTATCATTCGTCGGAGAGCTCTTGGAAAAACGTAGCCAACATTGTTTACAACCTCGTACAGTACCTTTTTTACAATGTTTTATCGCGCTGTTGTACGTTTACAACTCGTACGTTGGGCGATTTCGGCCAAACTTTACCCATTTCGTCGCTTGCCGCTGTGCTCTTGTTGGTCGGGATCTTCTTCTTGTCAGGTTCCCGTTTTCTTCGCTGTCGGCTCGTCCGTTTGTCGCCTTCCTGGTTGTTTCTTCCTGCCCCTCCTGATTCCGTGGCCTGGCTTCTCTTTCAGCCCGTCTCCTTGTCGCGCTCGGAACCGCCATTTATCTAGCGTTTCATCGTTCTGCTTCCATCTCCATTTCTCGTCGACTTCTGATCTCGAAAATTGGTTTTGCGGTGGGCGGGCCTCGGATGTGGCCCGCCGCCCTTTTGAATTTCTTTTCCGCTTATGACTTAAGACATGGTTTTGTGGAGTGCAGGTCTCGGGTGTTACCTGCAGTCCGCATCCACCGCCTCATCGCCCCTTTTTCAATTCTTACCATCGTCATGGCTCGAACATTCTAGGTTCTCAATCGGATCGTATTCATGAAAAACCATCTGACTTCGTCAAGTCACAACTACTCTTCGCGTACTCCCTTTTTTTTCTCTCTTTTTTTTCTCTCTTTTTTTTTTTAATTTCAACTTACTCATATTTATGATCACTTCATCACTTATTCTCAATCTCAATAATTCAACTTCTCGATTTCAATAATTCAACTTCTCAACTTCAATAATTCAACTTCTCAATTTCAATAATTCAACTTCTCGATTTCAATAATTCAACTTCTCAACTTCAATAATTCAACTTCTCAATTTCAATAATTCAACTTCTCGATTTCAATCCCATTATCACGATAATTCTCAATATTCATTCGTCTTTTCCATTGTATATTCTCGACTCATTTTCCATTTCAATATCTCACTCATCTCGGTATTTTCACGTCATTTCATATTTCACAATCGTAGCGCTCAATTTCTCAATAATCTTTTTCAATCTGGCCGCAATTCTCACAACTTTAATCACCTTCTCCTTTATACAGCTGTTTCTAAATTCTACTGAACAATTACCAAAAAAAAACAAACCTTACTGGAAGCTTCCTTAAAAAATATGGACTCGTATTAGGTTCAAACTCGTTAGACCCCGGATGTGGTCTGAGGAGTCGCTTCTGACGAGTGTCGAAGGCTGCAGTCCTTCTCCACCCGCCGTCGGCGTCGTCACTCGCTGCTACCAATGTAAAGAGGTGGGCCTGCCCTTTTCACGTGCTAGCGGTCAAGCTTTAGTATGAATAACGAGTTTCATGGAATACGTTTATTAACATAATAAAACACAGAATAACGACATGACGACAAAACCCAAAAACAACTCCCTCTTATCAGCGCTCCCGTGGGTATTTATATTGTTTCTTATCGTGGCGCCGCTTTTACAGTTGGGTCTACGTTTCCTCTCACATTCTTTTCTTTTTTCTTTGAACTCTAAACATTTCCCTGAAATATTCTGCGCAAATGTGGGTGATATTCTGCGGTCTCCACATCGTAATGTCCTTATTTGTGTACCGGACACGCCCATTTGCTCCCTTTCATTTCTCGATAATACGTAGATTTTTTCACGTTGTTTTTTTTTTCGTTTTTTTTTTCTCGTGACATCGCCACAAGCGTTGATAATTTTCCTGGATTCTTGCCAAACAGTTTGGACATTTTCAACAGTAATATATTTATTTACAACCTGCATGTTTAAAGTGGAAACATCACGCAATTATTATTCGGTTATTGTTTTTTTTTTCGTGTGTGTGTGTGTATTATTTTACAGATAGGCGGTTTATTTAGAGAAAAATTGGAAGCGGTTTCTCGGTTGTGACTGGAAGAGGAATGGTCGAAGCGACAGCAGGTTCAGAATGACGGATTGGCGCATTCTCGAAGAATCTGCAACAACATGATGAATATTTTTGGGAGATTTGCTGGGGCCCGTATCAATTCGAAACTATTGTTCTTTTAGTGGTTGCTGTTTATTTGACCTACTTCATGACCGATACAAATTCATCATTCTCTTTCTCATGATCATCAACAATCTCATCGCTTTCCTCTTCAGTTTCCGGAGTTGTTGTTCTTTCTTCAATTCGTGGGAAACTGTCCTCGATGACGACTGCTCCTTTTCCTTCAACAATTGTTTCTGGTTGTTGAGTAGTTGATGGTGTTGATGGTGTTGTGGATGTTGGGATTTCTTTAGTGGCAGCTTCCGAATTTTTCTGTTCATCGAACGCCGAGAAAATGTCGCGAAGAATTGTGTCGGACACGTCGTCAACTGGAACTGGAGCCTGAGTGCTTGGAAGCTCCTCAACAACTGGGCTTGGAGTGATCGCGGTCCCTGCAAAAACTAACTTTTTGCTGACACTTGTGAAAATGGTTTTCAGAAAAATATTTTCTAGACTTTTTGGCCCGAAAGTTCTGAAAAATATTTTTCATTCGGCTCAGAGAATTGAGATAGTTCGTTTCAGAAAAAATACGAAAAAAAAGTCCGTATTTTTTGACGACTCACAAATCTGTCTCGATGGCGCATTGACTGGAATAATTTGCGATTTCTTCTGCAATTCCTCATAAATCTTATCATGCATGGATGGTTGTGGTGGTGGTTGATTCATTTCAACAGGTCTTGTCGTCTCAATATTTTGTGATTTCTTTTGCAATTCTTCGTAGATCTTGTCATGTTGTGCTGGTTCATCGACGACTCTTGGTTGGAAGAAGAATGTTTGTGGTGGTTGTTGCCAAACTGAAGGTCTTTGGAATTGTTGTTCTTGATTGAGTTGTTGCATTATTTGTGGGAAGAATTGTTGAGGTTGAGGTTGAGGTTGGAATTGTTGTTGTTGTTGCCAATAAATTGGTCGTTGTTGTTGTTGTTGCTCGATTTCAGCTTGATATTGTTGCCAATATGCTTGATTTCTTTGCTGTTGCTGCTGTTGTTGTTGTTGTTGTTGGATGATAGCCATCATTTCCCATTGTCGTCGTTCTTCTTCGATTCGCGAACGTTGTGCCCATTGTTGTCGCGCCCATTCTTCTTGTTGCTGCGCCAATTGCATTTGTTGTTGTTGTTGATAGAGTGCGGCTTGAAGTCGTCTCATTCGCCATTGTCGCATCGCCATCAATTGTTGTTGATACATGATCATTTGTTGTTCTTGTGCTTGTCTTTGCAACATTTCAATCTCGTCCGGATGAAGAGGTCTTTGTTGTTGCGGTTGTGGTTGTTGGAATTGGAATTGGAACTGTTGTTGTTGTTGAGATCGATCTTCTACTGATCCATCAATTATTTTTGTTTTCTTATCTGGATTTGATGAGATATCTTCTACAACCATCACACGTGCCAATGGAATTGCGACTATCTCATCCGTGTTTTTTCCTTCAACTGATGAATCGATCTGTTTTGATTGTTGTTGATTATTACCAAGGAGTGCTGACGGCTTTTCTGGCGATTCGATTGACTGAAAATTTTGATATTCAGTTAGACATTTCCGAAAAGTCCTGCCTAATTTTTTTGGCTAGTTCCAAACTTTTACCTGAAGTTAACGCCGAGTTTGAAACATTTCGTTTTTCTACGAAAAAAGGGTTTTCGAAAGTTAATAAAATTTCGAGTCGGTTATTCAAAATGATTTAGAGTTATTCCAGATTGTGAACTTCTCTATAAACAATTCTCCAAGTTTGCAAATTGTCTAAAAGTGTGGGCCGGTCCAAAACTGTTTCAAAAAAGTTTTAAAACGAAACACACGACTAATTCTTGTGTTTTTGAATAGATTCGGAAAAATCAGAGGTTTATTAGAAAACCCAAAGAAAATTCAGACCGACCCGAGAATTCATGTTTTTTTTCGAAATTTTCTGTTTGAAAAAGTTCGGGCCTGCTCGAAAATTTTCTCTAGAAATCTGATCTCAATTCAGAGTATAGTTTCAATTCAAAACTCACCGATTCATTGAACAACATTTGAGTGACACTGAGAAGAAGGAAAACAGCAGTGAGGAAACATGTGAAAAGACACAAAACCATGACTGCCTTGCAAAACAATTCGGAACAATTGAACGAAGATCTCTTGGAATCTTGAACGACTGGCATCGGAATCACAGTTGGTTGAAGTACGGTAAACACTTTTGGATCAATCTTGATGTGATCCTTCTCCTCTTTTTCTTTTTCATCATGATCGCCATGAACAGCAGGCTGTAAGCCTAATTTGGTCATCTGAAACAATTGAGATTTGTGGTTGATCCAAGTTTTGTTGTTTGTCTCGTTTTTCTTTGACACTTTATCGTGAGCATACAAGAAAAGAAAAAAGATAGATTGTAAACAAATAAAAGATTTAGAAAAAGGATAAAGTCTGAAACTGGATCAAAGCAACAAATAGATTGTATCGTACTTGACAGTGAAGCAAATCGACCGTTAATAAATCGATTACATAATTATGGAAGGATTTGTAAATGGGTCAGATGACAGGACAAAAAAGAAGAAGTGTCACAGCAGGATCCTTCGAAAATAATATCAACTTTTTAGTTCAAAAAAGTAGGCGGGCTCGAGATTCGTCTAAAACTACAGTAGTTTCGTGAATAGGTTTTATTCTAGATGAGTTCAGCTTTATTTATGCCTCCGGTCACGGAACATTCACTTCTATATTTTTTATGAAAAAGAAAAAAATGTTTTGAAGTCGAACCCGGAATCTGTTTTTGCGAAAACTGAAACACGCGCGCGACATCCTTTTCTAATTGCCAAAAAATACAACAGGTTTTTTCGGTGAAAAATTACAAAAAAAACCATTTGAAACTAATGAATCCTTTGGCGAATCTGATGAAAACAACCCATAAATCGCTTACTTAATTAGACGCCCAAAAAACATATTTCATCTAGTTTAAATCACTAATCAGTTAACAATTTGGAACCTACATATATGTAGTAAGGCTTCAAGAAAATGAAGCGAGAAATTGCGGTGGTCGAGAACAACAAAAAAAGAAACCCGTCCAAAACGACGAAAAACAAAAAGAAGAAGAAGAAATGTCGAGAATAACGAAGAATGAAAATGGAAAGTTTCTCTCGGTTTTTTTTTCTGATGGGCGGTGTTTATCTCCTAGGAATGATGAAATGAAAACAGAAATGGGCAAAGTAGGTGGAGCCTTTCGTTTCTTCTGCAAATCTTACTGTAGATGATCATGATAGGTCAATTATTGATTGATAAACAGGTTATTTTTCAAAAAATCGCGAAAAAAAAGTGAAAAAGATGGGCCGAACCGGGGATTGAACCCGGGACCTCTCGCACCCAAAGCGAGAATCATACCACTAGACCATTCGGCCACGATGTTTGTTTTTTTTTATTGAATAGATAAAGTGAGATCTAAGATCAAAATTCTTTATCAAATGGGAAGAAAATAGTATTCAGAATCATTGAGTGTAACGGTATTTGATACAGTTGACATGAAAGAAGTGTAAAAATTGACCTTCCTGTTTTTTTTTCGTTGAATGGTGAAACTTTTTTTTTTCAAAAAAAAAAGTCAATTGATTCGTCGAATTCGGAAAGTGTTTTGCAACTCCAGAAATTCGTCAAACACAGACACACATACACAAAACCAATGAGATGTGGACAATTCTCAACTTCAAGGTGAATTGGTCATACTGTAGAGGGGACAATCATGTGATTGTCGTGCTGGTATATTGATGATGATAATAAAAACAAAAGACAAAAAAACACGGAAAAAATTCGGGTTGTTTTCTGATTTCTTGGATTTGAAGTGGAACGGGTTTGGCAATAAGACATACGGGTCAGTTCAGGAAAAAATATTTGATGTTGTCGGTCAGGAGTGAGATTAAGGACATTTTCGGTCAGCCGGGCTTTTTTATTGAAGACCAGAAGAGTTGAATTTTTGGTAAAATACACGAGTGGTACGGTATTTCAGAAAAATGTGAATTTTTCAGATTTGGAATGAGAAAATCTGCAACCGGGCTTCACAAAATATGGGCCCGAAGTTCAGAGCTTAGATTTTTTTAGCCCGAAGTTTTTGTCCGGTCCGATCTCAAACGAAATGTTTGAAAAAAAACGAAACTGGGTTGCTCCGAAAAACAAATTGTATCGATTTTTCATGGAAAAATGTTTCGGGGCGAAACGAAAACATTTTTCTAAGATTCTTGATAGAGACGGCTCGAAAAATGATGATTTTCCAATTTATGAACTTCGGGACAAGTGTTATTGATTACTGTATTAGACCGGCTTGGGATTAAATTAAGAGTCCCTCAGTTTGTGTACGGTACCCGGAATCAGAGGTGAGATCTCTGAAATATATCTGAAAATATAGTATGTTGAAACACAAATAATACGTGTTCTAGAAGTACGGAAAAGTAGAATTAGTTCCCACAACAATTTCAAAATAATCATAATCCCGGCTCTGATAAACTGACCCGGTCCAGACCGGGCTATTTCCACCGGTCCGGCTCGGTATTTTTGGGCCATCGGGCTACAACCTCAACTCGGCCCGAAATGGTCATTTCCAAGCGACCTACATTTTTATTTTACCAAGTTCATGTTAATTTTGATGACTTCCCTTGAATATACGAATCATCAAATTAGCTCTGGAGCAAGATATATCATCAAAAGTGAGTTTTGTCTATTCGTAGAATGGTTTATTTGTTATCAAGATGTGTCTCCAATTTTAGAACAGTTTATTTTTTTCCAATTCGTTAAACATCACTTTTTTGTCACCATCTACGAAACTTGTCACACACTGTTTTCAACCATGAAATACTCTTGAAAACCTGTTCTCAAAATTGAAATAATGTCTTATCTGCCTCTTAAATCGACGCAAACAATGGATTACTGTACCTCCGGACAGACACAAAAAAAAGGGAAAAACGGGACAAAATGGGGACAAAACAGCAAAATCTGAAAATCGATATCCAAAGGCCGGTTCTATGTTCCAACAAAAAGTACACAGGACAAGGTTTTTTTTCGAAAAATTTTCGGGACGCGAAAAAAAAACAAGTTTCGTATGTTTTTAATAGCGTGTCAAGTGGGTATTATTATTATTATTCTACCCATCAATAATAATAATAACAATAATGGTCGAAGAAGAGAATTCCAAAATTATTAAATTCATCGAATTCGCTTCTATTTTTGGAACATTTTTGTCGTGACTAAACCAATCGACAACGACACTACGCAATTACACTGGTTCGACAGTGTGTATTTCACTACCAAAAATTTGAGGCCTCCAAAGTTTTGAAACTTTTTCATCGGTAGATTACAATATTTTTTATCGAAAACGTGACTAGAAAGAAGGCGTGTGTTCCTTTGAGAATTACGGTTTTCGTTTCATTTTTTTTTTATTTTTGTTGAAATTCTTTTTTGGAAACAAAAAGATATAGCGAAAAACAAACAAACAAGTTTAGTATTCTCAAAATTGTTTCAATCGAACAAAAGATGAGATTTTCAATAAAAAAATACAATTCAAGGTTTTTTGGTGGAAATGCAAATGATCGAAAAACAAACACAACACTTCGACTGAAATTTGTAACCAGAATGTGTGACGGAAACAAGCACTTGTCGACAAAACCTGCTGCAATTTCGATATGGCCAAAATAATTTATAAAACTAAATATTTGCACAAGCAAATATGGAAATGAGGTCAGGTCTTTCTTTCTTTCCGTTTTTCTCCACCAATCATATTTCACCACCTTTTTTCCATTTTCATAACAACGCTAATGACCTCGAGAAAAGTGAATTTTTGTTTCTGGCAGCGGTCAAAAAATGGAACAAAGAATGGTTAAAAAGAACGAAGAAGAGGAAGAAGAAGAAGAAGAAGGGCAGCGAAAAAGATAAGTTTTTCTTTTCAACCAAATTGTTACACACCATGTTTCAATGTTCCACTTGTGTATGTATTTACAATAATAATCAGACGAGACAATTTTCAACAGATTTCCATAAAACGACGACGACCAAAAAGTCATCTGTTGAAAAAGAGAGGTACAATTCAAGGTCATCAACAAATGTTTACTATTTAATCTTCAAGATCATCCCAAAATTGTGTATTTTTTCGTGTGAAGAAGGGCTGAAAAATCTATATTTTGGAGAAAAAAAAACTGATAAAGGGTAGAGGGAAAACAACACATCAATGAAACTCGGAAATTACTCTGATTTTACAGAAAAAAAATAGATAAGTATATTCGCTCTATTGATAAAGTTCACGTTGTGTGTAGACATTTCAATAGATACTGTAAGAAATAAGAAAAACAGAAAAAGCAAAGTGATTTCAAAATTGAAAATTGTTCTCGTTGAAATGTCAGCAATGCCCAAGCGAATGTGAAACTGAAGCCCAGTCCGGCCCGGATTTCTTCAGAACAGAAAATATAATGTTTTCTAAACAGTTTTAGGAAGGTTTTTATGATAATGTACTTCTTGAAAATTTTCTGAAAGCACTGTGCTTTCTGGATTTGTTACATCCTTCGTCTCGGTTTTGAGAGAAAACGTCTTGAAAATCAACAAACTAATTTATCTTCAATTCAAGATTCTAAGCGACTGATACTTTTTTGATTTCTCTATCCTTTCGATATCTGGCAATTTCCAAAAGCTGCAAAATGATTGAGATGCGATAGGCGCTGACTGGAAAAAAAATTCCGTAAATCTTTTAGCAGAAACTTGATGCATATTTTTTGATCATTTTCACGATAGCTCACACAAAATATTGAGGAAAAACAGTGCCAACAGGCCATATCCAAAATAGAAACCAAACGATTTTCTAACATTGACAGACAATGTCGAAGGCCAACCGTCATACGACCTATTATTGAATTTTGAGTGTATCCTGCAGCGAATTCAACAGCAACGTGACTGGAAGAGACCGGTTGGACGAGCACCTTTGAGATGGTCAGATGAGCTACGAAAAACCTATTGTATATATGACAACAACAAAAAACTGGTCAAGCATTGGACAACCCGTGCCAAAGACCGACATTTATGGAGAAATGTGGTCCGCGCTTTATGCTGATATACGGATCGACTAAGTAACTAAGTAAGTAAGTAAGGAACATAAATTGGCACAACAAACATTGTGATCAAATTGAGAAAAAGTACAAAAGACTGAAAGTATTTCGATTATTTCGAGATCAACTGGGCTTTTCTGAAACAAACCAACACCCAATATGTGTACTTCAGAGGTCCAGGTTTCATTGAAGAAACAGAGAAAAGGACCAAAAATTCGATGAGAATCGATATGGCAAAACTGTCTATCTTTTAAGTGATCATATTTGGTTTGGTCTACTCACAGATTATGGTTTCTAGCAGTTTCATCACACTGAACTATACCAAGAGCACGGCCCGAAAATCACGAGTCGGCCCGGGTTTTTTTGTTTTTCGTTCGGGGAAAAAATCCGGGCTCGGTTTTCGAATGTCAGTTACTCAGATTTGCGGAAATACCTTTTTGAGCCGCCCAAATAGCCCAAATCTCAACCTTGTGTTCAAGAACGCACTATTATTCAAAATCAAATCGGTAACACGCGCTCTATTGATACTATTCATTTTACAAACAATTTTGCGGCTGACGATTCGTATTTCTCAAACTATCAGAAAATCTTGTTCTGGAAATATTTATTGCTGAAATTTCGATCTACAGTAACCGCGTGGCACCGATTAAATTTTGGATATTCAAATTGAATGCAGGATATTTAATTTTATGCGAAATAAAATTTTACATTGAATATTTTGAAGTTAGTGGGGAAAACAATTGGAGTACAGTAATCTGGAAAAAAAACAAACACGAGTCAAATATTCATTTCTTCGGCAGACGCTTCTTACATTGAGAACCGCGAGTTTCATCAAAAAATATAGTTTCACATTTTCCACGTCAAATACGTGAAACCTATTTGTCTGGGCATGTTTTGCTGTTATCTCGTTTTGGAATCAGTTTTTCACTTCTCTCACATCTGGATAAGAAGAAGCAAGAAGAATACTACTCGTTGTAGTTTTCATACTTTTCTCAAATTGAAAAACGAGCTATCTTGAAAAATATCAGCGGGCTCCCGGAAAACCAACAAACGACAGCGCCCTGGTTTGTTGTTGCCTTGCTGGCTTGAATCGGTCCAACCACGGTATTTCAAAACCTTCAGGAGGCTGCCAAACGATAGGAAAATCTGATAATTTGAAAATTAGCGCTTGTGATCTACAAAAATTAAACTTGTAGGTCTGGATGTTCGTGCACGAAAAACACATTTCATATGACCCTTTTAAAATCTTCTTTTCATATCTTAAACTCTAAAATTAGTTGTGGAATATGTTGAGAAGTTTCATGACATTGAAAAAGAAAAATCTCGTCGAAAAACAAAATTCGAAATTTCAGACTCGCAATTTTTACTCTCCACCTTGAAAGCACCTTTGATCTTTTTCGTCTGTTCTCTCTTTTTTCGATGGCAGCCCTGAAATACCGTGGCAACACGTCTGTCCGTCTTAATGCGGGTATCAAGAAATACAGTTTTCAACAATAAAAACAAAGTTCAACAAAAATCAATTTATTTCTTTTCTTTTCAATATGAACTCATTTCGGCGTTAAACTTTTCGCATTTTGTAGAAGATGACAATGATTCGATGAGCATATCGACGCATTTGTATTTCATATAGTAAACTGGAAAAAAACACCAAGAAAATCGAAAAATATTTTGTTATCTTACAAAGAAAACATAACCAGAAGAATAGTTCGCAGACGAATCCAGTACTCAGAGCATTGCTGAACATCTTATCATCGTCCCATTCATCATCCTCGAGTTCCATGTAGAAACCAGTTGCATTGTGAGCAGCTTCCGATTTTGATAAAACTGAAGCTGTTGCAAGAACTGGGACGATGAGAGCCAAGAAAAACACCATAGATGTATAGAAACTCTTCAAAAACAATTATCTTTTTTTTTTGTATTTGACATATTTAGATAACTCACAAAAAACAGTTTTGATATCAACAAAATCAATCGATGTTTGATAAACGATGCACATATGGTCAATATTTCAAACAACAGCACAACTCCGCCGACAACATTCAGTGTTTTCAGTTCATTTCCGTAGGAGATTGTTGCGACGAATAGAATACTCAATGTCGAAAGTATAATAATGATAATTCGAACATCGACGCAAACTAGTTTACTTTTATCATTCGAGCATAACACCATGATACTCCAATGAAAATCTCTATTGAGAAACAAAAACAGGTGCAAAGTGTTGCTAGTTTCACCTGAAAAAAAAGGCGTTACGTACAAAAAATCAGGCTTCTGACATGAGATTCTGAAAGTTTTCGATGAAAGTGTTACAATTCTTAAAATCAAGAACTTAGTTTCGAGCAAAGTAAATACTTTCAGAACATGGTCGTAAAATGTTTTTTACAAAAAAAAATCTGACCCGGACTCTCGAGATTTCAAGCCCTATTCACAAATCGGTACCACGCGCTCTATTGATAATCGTTATGTGTACTTGGTTCAGAAGTTATTTTCGGCACATTTCAATATCAGAATCTGATTCTACGCATCAAAAAAGTCAGAAAATATATTTGTCAAACTTTCGAAGAATTTTATTCTGGATATTTTTGCTGCTGAAATTTCAATCTACAGTAACCGCGTGGTAACGATTTGTGAACGGCTAATATCAACCTGCACTATGGGTAAGATTCGGACAGTTCCGTGCCGCCGTGAAGCCAGAGCCAGAGAGAGATCGGGCCGGCAACGAACAATCAACTGAAAACTCAGTAGTTTCAGGTACAGTTTCTAGGAAATCGAGAGTTTTAAAAAATAATTATTTCATCTCCCAATCTGAACCTTCGAAGGTCCGGTGTGATCGGATAGGGCCATTTTTTGACATCGACAAAATCGGCCCGTTTTCAAAGCTGTTTCTCAGCGGAAGTGATACTTTGAAATTTCCGGAAGTCGGAAGTTCCAAAAATCCCGGAGGTCGGAATTCCTCGCAACTCTGGTTCTCAGGCTATCGACTAACATTTTGGAGAAATCAAGTTTGATTTAATGAAATAGTGACTGGAAAACTCAATGACCGCAAACACCCGGCCCTCTCGGACAACTGATAATGTTCTCGTGGTAGATCAATTTTACGTTGGTTTCTACATTATTACCCTTTTGGAAAACCTCCTAAATATTTACTATTGTCAATCCAGATCATCCAACGTGAAAATGATCGACCAACGAAAACCGAGGAGAGAGCGCGACAAAATGAGAGACTCAGACAGAAGATAAAATTCGTGTTTGATGATCTGACTGGGTTAACAATAGTAAAAGTCTAAAATCGTTCAAAAAGACAATAGGAACATTTACAGTATTTATGCAGAGTGTTAAGTAAAACGCAACGAAATCATTAAAAAGAGTTAAAGTGTGGTTTACTGTAAGTATATGAATATTTACAACAATGCAACATTTATGCATATGTGGACGAGTCCATGAGAGCCTTAGCATAGACAAACACACGGTTGATGAGCACATATTTGGCGATGGCGGCGGCGAATCCGATGGCGGTCAACAATTCGATAGTGTATCCAGCGACGAGTCCATTCACAAAGTGTTCGTGTTTCTCGTGTCTCGAATCGTTTCGAAGGCTCGACAACTCGGTTTCCAATTGGGTTTCGTTGAAAGTTGGTGTGATTCCAGCGGCTGCCAAACTGGCAAAAATGACCGGAACGATGAGAATTGTTATGAACAGGAAGATGGCATTGATCAGCTGAAACACACATTTGTTTGAGATCTTCGAAAAGAAAAAAAACGCTCCTCTCAGAAAGCACAGTATTCGAGAACAATTTGTAGATTTTCAAATAGAAGGAAAAATGTGAAAAATTGTTTGAATATTTGATAGAAACGTCCCCTGATTCTTTTTCAATATTTTTTGTCTTAAACTCGGGTTCAGTCCGATTTTTTCGTTTCAAACTTCTGAAAACGCAGGATTCTCAGCTCAAAGAGCTAATCGGTTTAAATTGAAAACTGGATATATTCAGTATCTCCAAACCATCTAAACACTCAGGGTTTCAGAAATTTGAACTTTGTCAACATGTTCAACTTCAGAATATTCAAAGTTATATTTTGAACTGAATATTTGTTACGAAAACATTGCATTTTGCAACCGCTCGACATCCAAAACTCACCGAGATGTAGAGCGAAACACGAAGAGCCAATACATTATTCTTGAGAGCTCCAACCAAAGTGACAACTTCCAAGATGATCGAAACTGCAGTGGCAAATTTCATCGAAAACTCTTTCTCTTCGAAAGTCTGAATAACGCTTCCAACAATGCCAACAATGCATAACACGATGACGACGAGCTGCAAATATTTTCCATTTTTCGGGTTACTGTACTTATCTCTTTTTCATTTTGCCTCTTTTTCAAAAACCAAAGACTACAGTAATCCAATCAACAAATCGCGTGATTTGTGAAAAAGACGTGCACAATTTTTCTTCTTCTTCTGACTTTGATCAAATAAATAACATATTTGAATAACAACCTTTTGTGCTCTATTCTCACATGATTTTAACTTGAAAATTTAGAAGAACCGATTTTTGTCGTTCTCCTTTCCGAAAAACTACTAATTTTCAGGTCATTTCTACAGGAAAACTACAATGAGTTGACGTTTTTTTTTGCTGGATAAAAACAAAAACGTGAACTCACTCAGTTTTATTTTGAAATTGTGTGTCTGAAAAAGACTAGGTTGTTTTTTTCTGAAAAATAATCAGGCCAAACCGAATTTCTCATTATTCTCGTAACAGTTCTTGAAAATTTGATAAACCCCTTATCAACCCATCGCAACTTTTTTTCCCGGGCTAAATGAAACAACTACAGTAACCCAATCATCAATTTCAGAGAATCGAAAAAAAACCCCGAATTGTTCAAAAATCATGCGGACACACAATCAGCCCGCGCACTTTTCATGTCTGCGCTCTGACTTTGTGCAAAAAGTCTGGAATTTTTTGGAAAATTCAGCTTCCGGTTAGAATTAAACTTTCCAGGAAACAAAAAAAATTGGGTTTTGTTTTGAGGTCAAAAAAAAGTGGAAAATTAAAAAGAAGTTTCAAGAAAAGATAATGACTCAAAATTGTTGTTTTTGCTCCGAAAAATGTTGGCCCAGGTTGACCTGAAAAGTTCCCGGCCCCAAAACTTACTCTCGCATCGAAGCACATGAAACGCGGTGGTTGAGTGTACATCTTTTCGAAACAGATGGAAAAAAGGTTTCTGAAAATGAAAAGATTTGCTGAAAATCTAGAGCAGCGGAGAATACGTTTCTATGGATACTCGATATTAAAAAAAAACATGTGATAAGCTGACAAAAAAAAAAGAACAGAGTAATTGAAAAACTAAACGCTCATATCAAAAAACATGTAGAGACACACAGAAAAACCAAGGCTGAATCGAAAAAAAAATGACCAGAAGATTCAATGACGAGAGATAAAGGGGAAAGAAGAGACACAGATACAACACAACCGGTTAGAGAGGGACGAACGCATTTAGACCAACTATATGAGTCATTTTTATCGATTTTAATATTTCAAATTAGCAACAACAAAAAAAGGCGCGCGCGCGAAAAGTTTTGATTTGTTGATCAACAAAATCTCCTGTTTAAACACACATATTCATCACAAAAACACCGGATAAAAAAGCGAAAAAAAAAAAAAAATAAATAATAAAGGTATAAATAGAAAATTATTCACAAGTGAATGGAAAATTTACATGCTATAGAATAATACTGTGAGAACAAAAGAGGAAGTTTTCATAGAAAACATTAGATTGCGTAGATAAGGAACCCGCCAAGAAATTAATTTCAGAAAAAAATGAAAGTTTTGAAGATGAAGACGACGATTGGGATGTTCGCGAAGAGAGCTGCAATATTATTTAGAAATATTTTTTTACAGAAAATTGATAAGAATTTTTATCAAGACTACAGTACTCCAAATCCAATATAACAATTCTTGTTCAATATAAAACTATAAAAGGGAAAAATAATATTGATAGCCGATAAAGTTGTTTCGAAAACATTCGAATGTATTCAGTTTCTACAAAAAGGTGTCGGCAAAGCAAAAAACACTAAAGAAAGGGGGAAAAGAGGGAGTTTGTTTTGTACTTTTGTTTGTTTGTTATCACATGGCAACATGCGCATGGTCAAAACAATTGCGAAATCTTTTGAAACATTAATTTGAAAATGAAAAGATTCGTTGCAAAAATGTTTATTTTGAAGTGCGAAAAATAATTTTCCGGGATTATAAATGTTTTTTGTGGTGAAAAATGTATAAATGTCTAATTGTAAAGTGTTAGATGAAAAAGTTGTTTCAAAATTTTTGAGATAAATAAATTTTTTTTCACGTGACCTTGGCCAGTTTGCTGTTCCAATTTCGTTTCTTTTTAAATTTCAAGTTTGAAAGTTTCAATATCCATTTTCTCATATAAAATGAGACATTTCTCACCTGATCGAATCTACTTCATATCTTGACTGAACGAGAATTCGCGTCCAGCGGTTTCGCTCAACTCGTCCATTGATGCTCGTCTCGATGTATAATATTCGTATGGAGTCTCTTCTTCTTCTTCGTTAGCCCGCATTTTGGAACTAACGAATAAATTGGCCCATTCCTCATATTCTGTTTCGACGTCGCCAAGATTCTGGAAATAAAAAGAAAACTGAGTTATTTTCTGATGCGGCTATCTGGAACTCTTCCTCGCTTTTCTTCACGTGGAAAAAATATATTCTAAGTGGAGAAATTTATTGCACCAGTCCAGACCGATAAAAATTGCAACAAAGCCTATATTTAGCAAGATCTGAACTTTACGAAACAATTTCAAGAGAAAAATTTTCCAATTTAGGCAGATATGATATTTTCCACCTAGTTACTGGATAGATTTTTCCGCTTTTCTCCACGTGGAGAAAAGATCTGAATAGTTCCATAATATTAGACTTTTTTTTGATGTTCTGTTTTTTTATTTATACACAACTTGTTAATTTCTGCTAAACTCATTTCATACCTCAGCTGAACACGTGGAAGTTTTTTAATGTCTCAAGTAATGTTTTTTATTAAATTGAAAAGTGTTGTGTTATCTGAATTACTGTATTATTTGTGTTTCGAAATTGTGTGTTCGTGGAATTCAACGTTGTGGCCGAAGTATGTTATTGAGTTTGAAGACGTCAAAGAGAAAAATAACTCACAGCGACCCATTCATCCTGCAACAACTCCGTAGCTTCATATCTGTGAAATGGATCCAGTGTGATCAAACACATGATCAAATGCCGAACAGAATACGAGATTCCGTCCCAATGAGGCGACGGAAACGTGAACTCGCCACTTTGAATCGCCGAGAACAAATCTTGTTCACTTCCATCAGAACTCTGGAACGGCGGAAAACCGACGAGTATCGCGTAGAGAATAACACCAGCCGCCCAAATGTCCACTTTACAACCATACCCGGCTTGCGCGAGAACCTCCGGTGCAACATAGGTCGGCGTTCCACATATCGTTTTGAGCACACCAAACTCTTCGGGCATTTCGGTGGCCAGACCGAAATCGGCCAATTTGACACCAATTTCACCATAAGCATCTCTCATTATCTGCAATAAAAACATTGATAAGAATATGGAATTTATGCATCTTACCAGTAAATTCTCTAATTTTACATCTCGGTGAACAATGTTCAAACCGTGAATATACTCCAATGCTTGTCCTAGACATGTTATAATTCGAACAGCATCTCGTTCGGGTACTCGTTTTGTCCGTCGAAGGTGTTCAAATAAATCACCCATCTAGAATGAACAAAAATATATCCACTGTGAACTTTCTAAATTTTTAATTCCACGAAATGTTTCGTTTTTTATTTTTAAAATCAGAAGAAAGAAGGGTAAATGACTGATTTTTTCCCAAACTTTGTGAGTTTCAAAACGAAAATTTTATTATTGTGAACAAATTGTGGAACTTTTGAAAAAAATCACTTCGAATTAATTTTTTTCAGTGGCTTGAACAATGGTGATTTGAAAGAAAAAAAAACATTCAAAAACACTCACCTCAATTAATTCTAAAGAGAAATAAAAAGCATCATCAATCAACCAATTATCATACAATTGCACTATGAAATGATGTTCGAGTCGTTTCAAAATCGACAATTCCATTTCGATCAAATGTTCTTGGCCTATTACATTTTCGCGCGCAATTACTTTCATCGCTCGCTTTTCTCGATTAACTCTGGAAATAGTTCTAATTTGAAAAAGGCTAATCCGGTTTCAGATGGTTTTAAAACCTTGCTGAAAGTTGTTGAGAATTCTGATTTACGGAATTTTTTCTGTGAATTTACACACAACAAAATTTGGAATTTTCTGTGTTGTCGGTACAGTTATTGAGGTTAGAAGGTTATAGTTAGAATATTGAGTTTTTGGAATATGCTCTGTATACATTCACAACCAAAATATTTTCGCCCATTTTTCAAGATCAGACACACTTTTGTAGCCGGAGTCTATATCGACGAAAAAACATTCAGAAACAAGAGACGCAGAGAGGAGATCACGAAAATGTTTGTGATCTACGGATAAAAAAAATGAAACTTTTAAGGCCTAAAACATTTTTGGTTTGCGCGACGTATGTTATAAAACGTACTTATCCGTAACTTCATAGACAACCGCCGTATTACCATCTCCGATCAATCGATTTAATACAAAATGTTCGGCAAGTTCAGCTGGAAGTCGTTGAGCCGCCTCATCGGGTACCACACTTCCTGATCGATCAAAACGCAATGATTCATTTCGATTCGGCATAAATCGTCGACCTTTGTGTCGTCGAATTTTTGACGTTGATGTGGATACACATTTGTATTCTGCAGACAGAAGTTTCTTTGGAAAAAAAAAACAAAAATCAAACCTTCTGACGCCACCAATAAATCATCAGCAGCCATTCGTTCATTTCCACCATATGCCACGAAAACATCGTCATCTCCGAAGAAGTCTTCGAGTCTCATCACCTGTCGACCACTCACAGCAAACAGTTTCCGAATTGCGCCACTGTCTAATTTCACAATTCCAGTCAAATCTCGAAGAACCTGATCGTATGATCTCGCCGTTTTCTTGTTCAGCAAATGTCGCACAATTCTTCGCGGTTTCACACCATTTCGTATAACTTTGATGATACGTGGATAGACAAAGTCGGTACGTTCTTGTGCGTGTTCTACAACGTTCAATGCAAGTTTCGTCGTTTCTTTGTGCCTGTTGTAGCGATTAGCGAGAGTAAGACGCCAACTTGGTTCAGCGGCACGAGCATAATCTACTTGTTTGAACGTGTCAGTACTGAAAATTTGAAAAAATCGATAATTTATTCATTCGTTTTTTAAACGTGAAATTTTCACATGTTTCGTCATTCCTGATTTACAAATGGAACGTAGCAAATATTAGAAAATATATATTCAGAGTGTGTTTTCAGATTTTCTTTTTGATAAAAACTTTTTTAAAATTAAAAAATCACCTTGAACAAACATATGCTCCACCATCTTCAAACTGATCGACTGTTGTTATTCTCTGCGTTCCATCAATTGTGAAAATGTGCCTAATTCCATGTGGTAATGCTGTCGAATCACACATCATTGTCTTCATCAGATCTTCCATCAATGGTTGCATCGATTTGACACGATCACTTTGAAGTGCGTAGGTGATCCCCTAAAAAAAATAATTTTTCTAGTAAAAGGAAAAATTCGAAATTCTAATAGAACTTTCAAAAACAAGAAAAAACCATACCTTGAAATATTGATCACCGTTCCTAAAGAATCTCAATCTTTTCGCTTTGACAAGATGTGTATAACCGGATGGTCCAATTCTACATCGTTTCTGCATTTCAGTGACCATATCTCTCGATTCGCCACTTGGCGACGCTTCTCGATTTCCATCACTACTATCCATCACCATCGACGATGTCATCGATGCTTCTGCTGTATTTGTTCCATTTGATGCCGATGATGAAGGCATACCAAATCGGGTCAAATTGAATGTCGAAGCTTTTGGTGTGATCAGATCGTCACTATCGGCGGCAATTGTGGTGTTATTCAACGTGTGTTCGTGACCCGAACGAAAACGATTACTTGTTGTCGCTGTAGTGTTCAGTAAAGACGTGTGAGGACGAGAAGTATGTGGCGGAACGGCTTAAAATATATAATTGGAGAAAAAACATCAGATGAGGAGCAATGCGCACAATTTGAATAGGTAATTGTGAGAATCGTTCTGAAATTCTTGAAAAACTCAATATTTTTTCTTAGATTGACGTCTATTTTCTCGATATTTACTTTATTTTTCAAAAATTTGTTACGCTGAAAAACACGGGAACAATGTTACAAAACGTTAGGTTTAAGCATACTTCGCCTTAATCGTGGAGATCCACAGATCAAATTTAAAAAATTGACAAAAAATACAGTAATCGAGATAAGACAAAAAATTTGAGGTTGGTTGTGAAAATCTACGTAGGACGTTTAGAAACAGGATTCTCCACGATCCAGAACGAGGTAAGGTTTTAAGTTTTCTTGACGAGACTTAGAAATATAAACTGAGAACTTCTCCGGAAATCTTCCTATTTTTCCATTTTTTGTCTCATGCTTTATTAACTAGGCCCGATCTTGAAATTTCAGACCATAAAGCTGAAAGCATACGCGAAGACTAAACTTTTGTGTGAGCGAATTGTTTTTTTTTTCACTGCAAAATAGGGTCAGTAAATGGACAAAAACAGAGCCGTCGTACAAATAAACATTTGTGGGAAAAAATCGACTTTTTTGAAGAAAAAAATATTTTTGAAAATGAAAGTGCCGGCAATTAGGATTAAAACGGTCAAAAATTAAATATTAAACAACGTAACCCATAATTACATGAAAGGTTTGATTGAATGCACATGGCAGGTGTTTTGGGTGGACCAGAACTAGAATAGACCAATAAATTTTACTTTTCTAGAAAAACTTTAAACTAACAAAAAAACATTTATGCGATGTGCAAAGTAAAAAATTGGCAAAAAGGAAAAATCGAAAAAAACAGTATTTTTTTCAAGAAATATGAAATTCTGCATGTTGGAACATGACTTTCTTTCAATTTTACACACTTTTACACAATTATTTTTTAACAAAAATGATTCATTTTGCCAAAATCCCGAAAAATCACTTTTACTTTGCACGATATTTTTGCAGGTTTTTTGCCTTTTTTCTTACTTTGCACATCGCATTAAATCTATATCAATATCATAGCACATAAATTTACGGAAGAATGAAAAGGGTGCTCAATAATCCGTTTTTGTTCACCAGACAAACCCGTCTGTTCAATTTCTAATGACTCATTCCTAGCCAGTCTCTCTTTCTTCTTCCTCTATCCATTTCTTGTGCTCCCTCTTCCATTTATATATGCATATTGGTGTGACACCATTAAAGGCGAGGCGGGGTCTTATCTAGAGAAGCTTGTTTCCAAAATTTGGACGGATTTGAAGTGGAAAACAATGCATGTTTAAGTGTATTTAGCTTCCAGGAATTTTTGAGAGGGTCTGTACCCGAAAATTACTTGAATTCATTTTAAAATTGATTTTCAAATGTTTGAAGTAAATTTATGCGTATTTTCTGATACTAGCTTTTGGAAAACACTGTGCAAAATGGGGGAAAGTAATACAGATATCATGCGCAACATACAACATTTCGAATGACTGAAAGTAGCATGGAATTTTTTCCCAACTGTTTCAGAATCCTCAATATTCAAGCAACTCTAATAGGAATGGAATTTTTGAATGTTAACAAAATACAGGGAAACGTGAATAGATTACTATGAGAAAAAACTTCTCACGGTAAAAACCACATTTGTGATTTGAATTTATTTCGCATTTTTTTAAAAATAATGTATATTGAATTTAGCATAAAAATTATGTTGAATCAAAAAATTAAGAATTTTGAAAATATTAACGGTTATTCAATCGTTAAAATGAAGAGAATCCCACCACCACCACCAACACAATTACCATCACATAGAAAAATGAAAGTGTGCAGAAGTGAAACCCTTACGTCTTTTAAACCGTGGAATATTGGTTTTATTCACACTCGACAGTCGTTTAGCAGCTCGTGGAAGAGTATTTCCGGCGATTCGAAGTGATGTTTCCGAGCCATTGGCTGGTAGTGTGAAGTTAGCCGAAGAACTGGCACCGGACGATGATGATAATGTCATACGCCAAGATTGACTAGGCATATTGAAACGATAGATAGATATAATTAAATGCTAAGCAAAATAGATAGTGACACTAGTCAGCCTGGAAAAGGACGGCGAAAATAAAACAGGGTTAGGGTAAACAATAGCATAACATGAAAATGTGATAAAATATAAAAATCTGAACTTACCAACTTCAAAATTGTCCCAATATTTTCTGAAAAAATGACTTTATTATGTAGTGTTGTCGTTTGTGAACAAAGAAAAAGCAATAAGTGAACAGGATTTTTTATTTTATCAGAAGTTACTTGAAAATTTGTCCCAGAATATATACTATTGTGAAATAGGGAGAGAAAGAAAACAAAATGAATTCGAGACATCCAAAAAGGAAGAGAAAGGAAGAATATCCTTTTTCCGAAATTTATTTTTCGCAACTATCATTCTGTGGTCTTGGCGAACATATGATAGTAATGCAATTAACATGAGAAGAACTAATTTTCGATACACATTTCTAAACAGACTAGCAGATTTAGGACGGCGAAAAGAGTTAGATTATTTAAACCGTGGGAAAAATCTCGTAAACAAGATTTTTGATGAAATTTTCGAGAACGATGATTTTTTTAAAAACTTGAAAAAGTGGTTCGAGATCAAATTTGATTCTTTCAGCTATAAAAAAAACAAAAATAATCCAGACACAAAGAAAACCGAAGTTCACCTTGTTTTAGGGCGGACAAACGAGAGATTTGACGCTGACAAAAGAGGAATGTTCGCTCTATTGCATCGTTGAAATTTCCCGAAAATAAAAAGTATTTGCCGTGAGACCTGTTTATTTTCTCTGAAAATCTCACGTTTCATTTCTATTTTTTTTCTTTCATTTCTGCGTCTACCTCTCTCATTTGTCCCTCCTACAAGGGGACTAAAACACCGTGGTTTGCAAACTTTGTCAAAATGAGCTGAATTAAAAATAAGTGTGCGTCAAGTAAAATGCAGAATGTGCAATTGTGCGTTGTTGGTTGCGTGTATGCAGACTTGACTAAGCAGCGACATCGGATTACGATCGATTGTTTTTGTAAACCCTCAATTTAGCAAGTTTTGCAGGCGACATTAGACTATGACTGGTGTACCAGTGCAACATTGGAACTTTGGTATTGGACCAATCACATGCCATGCCTGGAACAAAGATAGAACTCGTGAGTTTTGAGTGACATGCACTGAGCACAAAATAAATTATGTTCACATAGAAATCGCCGTTTCCGCTTCAAGCAACGAAATTGTGATTTTCGAATGGAAAAATGGGGATTGGGTCAACATCCATACATTATCCGAACACGATCTTCCTGTAACCGGCCTCGACTGGGGTGTCAAAACTAATCGAATTGTTTCGTGCTCACAAGATAAAAACGCTTTTGTTTGGACGTTTGACAAAGGAACCTGGAAACCTGAACTAGTACTGGTTCGATTCAATCGCGCAGCTACTTATGTTAAATGGTCACCATTGGAGAATAAATTTGCAGTTGGAAGTGGCGCCAAGTTAGTTTCAGTCTGTTATTATGAGAAAGAGAATGATTGGTGGGTGTCAAAACAGATCAAGAAACCAATTCGTTCCACTGTAACATGTCTTGACTGGCATCCGAATAATGTTCTGTTAGCTATTGGATCGTGTGATTTCAAGGTAATATCTTTTTTTCTCATAAGTAGTGGAAAAAAGAAGAATTTCAGTGCCGAGTTTTTTCTGCATATGTAAAAGAAGTCGATGAAAAACCGTCTCCTAACCCATGGGGTCAGAAAATGCCATTCGGTCAACTTATGAGTGAATATTCAGTGGGTGGATGGGTTCATCGAGTAGCATTTTCTCCATCAGGATGTCGGTTGGCTTTTGTTTCACATGATTCATCTGTGTCTTACGTGGATTCTACAGTGGTTAGTTTTGACAAAATATCATTAAAATAAATGAGTAGTTATTCAGGACAACACCAAATCTCAACATTTGAGAACGATACATTTGCCTTTCACAACAGTTGAATGGGTCACAGAAAACAGTATTGTTACAGCGGTAAGCGAATAGATCCGAAAACAATTACAAAATTCATTTAGTAAGATTATTTTTTAACTATTCAATCATTTTTTTAAGGGGCATGATTGCTCGCCAGTGTTGTTTGTCGTTTCGCAAGATGTTCTGAAAGAAGTATGCAAACTCGACATTCCATCAGCCGCCAAGTCGTCCACTGTTAATAGCGCACTCCAGATGTTCAAGAATATCGATAGAAATGCTGCATCTGAAAAAGTCAACGTCGCTCTCAAAACATTACATCAAAATAGAATTACGTTAGTTTACATTTCTCTGAGAATACTTAACATCAACAATCACAATTTCAGACAAATTCTACCACATTCTGGAACAGCTGGAAATGTTGTCAAGTTCACAACATGTGGAACTGATGGAATTATTGCACTATGGGATTTGAAGGTATTTCCAAGTTTTGAACAATCTCTAAATATATGAAACTTTAACAGGAAACTATTGAGTTTTGTAGGGTAAGACAGGCATGAAGTTGCAGATTTGAAAATAATGTTTTGTGATTATTAACAAGAATATTTTGATGAGTAATTATTCATAGTGTGTGAAAAAGAGTTAATAAATTAAAAATAAAATATCACTTGAAATAATTATCGTTTTTTTCAGAATCATCCATCGTTGGCCTAAACAATCTGTTCATTTATCTGCCCATGTCAAGAAAAAAAAGTTTTTGTCCCAATGCAAGTTCTCACTTAATTGAATACCGAAGAATGCCTGAAAGATTTAGTAAAACACCCCTTTATTGTTTTTGCTCTTAAAATGTGATTTCGTTGTAAATATCGTGTGCTTTAACCAAGTTTCGACAATATTTTATATGTACTGTTCGTCACATTTCACAATTTTGACGCGTTTACTCAACGCTTTCATATCTTTAAATTTTAAATAACAGACATTTGTTTGTTTCTCAAATTAATTTTTCAGATGGGTTCCGATCAAAATTCGGAGTTATCGAAAGATGATATATGGAGAAACGACAATTCTTGCATGGTAAGTTGGTCACTTTAAAACTCTGAGTAATGACCACATTTCAGTTATGTGGCGATATTTGCGAAACACCTGCGTTGCAAGATGCGCATTGCTTGAAAGCAAAACACATACGAAAAATGAGATTGTACGAGTTTTATACAAATGAGATCAGTAAATTCCCACATGGTACTGAATCGTTACTATTCAATCGATATACATTGCGAAAAATGAGAATTCTGGGTGAGTTGATGTTTTGAAATTGATAAATGTGTTAACTTGTTTATTTTTTCAGGTCTTGAATGTGTTCACGAAATTACGACGTTGTTCAATCCGGCTGCAATTTGGGCTTGTTCGATTTGTTTTGTTGCTGGCGGACATTATGATGCAGCAGATGCTCATTTGACATCTTTAAATCATATAAAGACATATATAGTGAGTTTGGTCCAAATTCTCGTCATTGAAAAAAAATCTTTTATGAAAATACGCGTTTAGGATATAACATTTCTCCCATCTAGTTTTTCACCGGAGAAACGATTTAGAAAAAACCTGGCTTCGTAATTTAATAATTTTCTCTGTCGATTTCAGTATATCCACTTTTCAGGACGAATTTCATCCGGATGAAATGAAAAATGCGATTTACGACAAAGATGATTTATGTCAACAGTATGAGCAGTTCTCTAGATTAGCTGATCGCATTTATTCTGAAACTGGTGGACTGCAGAAGCCAGAAGTATTACAAATGAATATCAGCGAGCAGGACACGAAGAAAAAGTTTGTGCTCACCGATATTGGCGACACTATGACCAGCCATGTTTGTCCTAAAGATGCGAAAAAGGTCATTCTACATTGCAAAACTTGTAACGAACTGATTCCGACGCACAAATCCACAAAGTATACGATTGAAAAAGCGAAATTAGCACATTTAGATAGCGCAGTTCATCAGAAGTGCGCCACAATTTTGGGATGTGTGGAAGAGTGTGAGTTATTAATGAGAAAATACTCTGTTTTAAAATATTAGTAATATTCTTTGAATAGTTACATTATTTAAAAAAAAACAATCTCACAAAGCCCAATGTTTTTTTTTTCAGTTGAAATCGAGGAAATCTTCGACAGTGATACTAAAGAAACAACTGGAGACTCATTAGAATGGACGATTCGAGAAGAACATGGTGGTCTCATTTATTTGAATTCGCCTTGTGGATTACGGAACTGTATCAAAACCAACGAAGAGGATTTCTGCTCACTTTGTTTCTGTTTTGTCGAAAATGTCGAAGATCATTTTTCATGTGAGAATCATGTGATGAACTTTCTCAATGGGCGATTTCCATTTGACAACTACTTGACCAGACAACTCCCGAGAGAAGAACGGCAAAAAAGAGCGTTGCAATTGTTAGCAAAAACATTTTTGGAAAATGAAAGTACCAGGAAAGCTCCATTGCAACGATTTCCAATGAGCATACAGGTAATATGTTATTCTTCATCGAACGCTTACCGTATTTTTGTAATTGACGCGCGAAGTTCTTGAGTATGCAACTTTTCAAGTATATATTTCAATAGAATCTACAATTTTTTATTTGTTTCATTGTTTTTAAAGTTTGGTTTTCCATCTCCCCCATACACATTAATATCAAAAACAATTATAGACATTGATTACTCCTGATTATCGAGTTTTCGAAGATGTTCAACCACAGATAACAGAAGAATACGGGCAAATTTGTATTTTATGTCCGGTGAGTTTTTGAAAACTCGATAATGTGGTTGAGTGTTTTGTGTGTTTTCAGATTTGTCTGAATATGTCGTCGGTGCCGAAAACTGATGATCCGGATGAAGAAAAGGCGTTGAAAGCGCATTGGCTTAAACATTTGACAGAACCGCAACATTATGAATGTGTTACCAGAAGAGCTAGTTTTGTTTTCGGTAAGTTTAAGAAGGTTTCAACCGGCCTTAACTATCATAGTATACTGTAGATGATCGCTTCTTTGTTCCTTATCCTCAATCTATCAAACAAATGGCGTATATCGACAAAGGAAAATGGATAACAGTCAAGGTAGATTTATGAGGGAGATTTGGGAAAAACATACTCGAAAGAACTATTCTTGAAAATTTTTTGACTATTCCTGTCGGTACCGAAAATCTCAAAAGGTTTCAATGTGAAAAACACGCTGTTATATTTGTGAACGAAGAGCAGAGAACAGGTAGAAAGCCATATGTCACAATATTCGATTGAATATTGTGGTTTTTCAGTTTTTGTAACAAGAAATTCATGAGAACTGTTTTATCTAGAGAATGTCACGGTACTCTGCAAACTCATCGCGAGACCACAAAGTTTTTTTTAAATACCATGACCAATGATTCATAGAGCTCTCCTGTTGTTTTTAAAAATATTGTCTTACGAGAGAACCATTGTTTTGTTTATATTCAGGAACTCGATGAAAATTTTTACAGTGGGTAGATATGGTTACTGTAAAGTCTGTCGAAAATTTTAGTTTCCTCATGAGACGTGTGGGAAGAGTTACGACCATCTGAAATTTAAACTTTTTCCACCACAGTTTCAATAGTTTTGAAATATAGATGTGAACTCTATATTTAACAAAAATTCAACAGTAAAATGTGGCGAGTGGTGCAACAAGGTAGACGCGTGTTTACTATATGGCAAAACTAGGTTCGATTCTCTTTTGACGCACTTTATTTTTCCCAAACTAGTATTTTGTTACCAAAACAAAGAAGTAGAATCTGGCTTGTAGCCAATCTGATTCACAAGACAGGTGTGATTTCTTTGTTTTGGAGAAAAATTCAAAATAAAGTGCACCAAAAGATTGTCAAACATAGGTCTACATTTAATAAATCACGCGCCTACCCTGTTGCGCCATCCGATTACATTTTTCTGTTGAATCTTTATTTATTGAATAGTTCACGTTTATCGATCAAAAATATTGAAATCGCAAAAAGTTCAAATTTCAGACAGTCGTAACTCACAATCAGCTCACAGGTCCCATGGGCAAACTAAAACGTTGAACAGATCTCACAGTAACTATCTACCCACTGTAAAATTATTTTCGAGCTTGGTACAAGGGAGCCATTTTTTTGAGTTGTCAGTTCACTCACATAATTTGTCATGTGAAACGTGGAGAAATAGTTTTGAATACAGAAAGTTCAAAAGTTCAACATCTAATGCTAAAATTTTTGCGTTTTACATTTTTTTCATTTCCATTTTTTTTCATTCGCAGGACACTGAGATGCTCATTCAAACTCAGTGTGATGTTGGCCTGGAATATATGGTCGAAGATGAAGACAACGATGAAGTTGTGTGCACAATATGTGCTCGAATCTATCCGCGCAACAATTCTGATGTTATCAACTATCACATCAGATCGATACAACATTTGAAACAATATTTGGTAAGTATTCTTTTTATAAGAATGTTTTGTTTTTTGTTCATTAGTTTCTTGTTGTTTTGATTCAAAATCTATTGGAATAAACGAAATTTCAGGCTATCACAAATCGAACAATGCTTGGTTTGATTTTAAGTCAGAAATCAGACGCTGTGTCTGAAGGATTATTGTTGGAATGGTTGCAAAGAACTTCATCACAATTTGCGATCAAAATGAAGGTAATATTATTCAAAAGACAATTCGTGTTTCCTAATTAATTGAAACTCATCAGAACACACAGAAAATTTCATATTTTTCGTGTTATTTTTAAAATAATTATTTTAGTTGATTTTCTGTTTCTCCACCAACTTTCATAACTTTTAATTTTCTGGGTTTTTGTCAGGTTTATTCGAAAAAGAAGACGATTGAGTTAGATGTGTGGAGCAGTGTGAGTATACGAACGGTAATATCTAAAAGGTGGTCGTAGAAAGTTTCAATTGTTTTTTTCGTAGGTCGATAGTTCTCTCAATTCGGTTAATGAAACACGCGATTCGTATGATACACTTGTCAGCATAGTTGACCGTGTTTCTTGTGATGGAGGTAATCTATAATTTCACATTGTTTTTGTTTTTCATATTTTTTCATTTGAATATTATTTTCAGCTGAAT
Source organism: Caenorhabditis sp. 8 KK-2011 (assembly GCA_963572245.1). Lineage (NCBI taxonomy): Eukaryota > Metazoa > Nematoda > Chromadorea > Rhabditida > Rhabditidae > Caenorhabditis > Caenorhabditis sp. 8 KK-2011. The sequence continues at coordinate 6,349,380 of OY751548.1, forward strand.
TGGCTATGTTGGGTGCCAGAGAGGCTTTGATTGCCGCCAATATTCGAATCATTCACACTCTTCGAGATGATAAGAAGATAAAATCTGTTGTGTGCAGGTGTATGGTAAGAACTACAGTAACCGTTGTTTCTGTTCGAACGTTTTGATAAAATTCTAGAACTGTGAACTCGCTTTCGCGGCTGATGTAGACACTTGGGATGATGATGTATTTATAAAGCACATGAGAAATAATCAACATTATGAACGGATGAAAATTTTGCATGAAAATCGTTTTGGTTCGAATTATGTTCTTGTGAAAGTTAATTTCAAATGTTGTTACAGATTCGTATGGAATTAGCGATGACAAGTCAAACTACACAGTGAAACCATTTGTGCAAAAAGATCCAGAAAAGGTAGTGTTTTTGTTTTTTGAACTTTTTCATCTGGTATTTTCGGAATTAACAAATTGAAATGTTTTGTTTTTTTTACAGAAAGTCAGCTGGCAATGGAATGCCGCTACCAAACTTCATGAGTATGTTTTGAGTGTTGTTGGTTTGGAAGAAATTGTAGAACGCCGTTCGAGAGAGCGTGAAAATCTCACTCCCGATTTCTTTTGTTCATTGTGTGCTTCTACATTCCCGAAACGTGCGATCAATTTGGAAGCACATGTCAGAAGTTTTGGGCATGCCTTGAACTTTTTGGTAAGAATATTATGAATCTGGTTGGGACGTTATTTTTCTTTTTTTTTAGCACAAGTATCGCGCTGTTGCTATTCGAGAAATTGAAGAGTTGAATAAAAAGTATGATGATCGAGGAAAAGAGGTTCGAAAATTGGTATCATCATTGTTGAAGGATATTGCGCCTGCGCAAATGTACTGCATTCGTGTCTACGATCCGGTGGGAGAAGCGGAAAAGAAAAGCATTGTAGCACAACAGCGAGCAAAAGATGAGGAGAGAGCGGCAGAACAACAGAGACTCAGGCTAAAAGCTGCGGAAGGTAAGAAATAAACGATTGTCTTTGTTGATAGAAGGGAAAGAGAAAACCACCTTTTCATTTGTTTATACCAAAAACAATAACAGTGAGGGGTTGTTGAAACGATGAAAAATTTGAAAATGTAGTGAACTCACAGTAAAAAGGAGTAATTCTGAAAAATCAGATTTTCGGAACTACACAAAATAGTATAGGATATTATCGGAGACTTGGGTTGTACAGTGCGTTTCATGGATATAGGGGCACCTCTTAATTTTATGTTTCCGACCGAACGCGGGAATTTAACGACAAGGCTAGTTGAAAAACGAAAAGAGGGGCCAGAATTACCCCAGAAGCAAATTTTTAGCTTTCTATATGAAAAATCCGATTTTTTACAAAATTATTTCGAAAAAATGCACTTTTACACCGTTTCATGGATATAGGGGCACCCGGGATGACTAGAGTTTAAAATGTTTTTATCGAACGCCTGATTGTAAAAAGTGATTCTACGGGTAGAAAAAATGTTCAGCTCTCGATTCCGACTCTAACTTTGAAGTTTCGTTGATTTCCCGAGTCATACCGATGGTTCCAGTGAGACCATCTCGAAAATCTAGTTTTTGCTAATTTCTGCGTTTTTCACGACATTTTATCGTTGGATTTCGTTCAAAACACTCTACTTTGATAATAAAAACAATAAAAAATAAAGTTGCATTTCATTTCCGATGTTTTCGGACTGATTCGACATAGCTGGATTCTAGATCTTTGTGTAGATCTTCGATTTTGAACCATCTAAAACATCAAATTATTGACTTTCGTCAATGGAATTTGTTCTTAGGACATTTCCAAACATCAATAAAAAATCAGAAAGGAGTTTATCGTTGTGACTTTTGAATAACAGACCACTATAGCTGATCTTACTGAATTTCACTGTTTTCTCCATTGTTTTTCCCATTAAAAGGTAATTTCGTTTTCAACATCATATCAGGAGCGTCATAGTTGTTTTCAGTCGAATCATTTCTGTCAACTTGGTGTGCACACACGCTGAGAACAAATTCCAATGACGAGAATCAATAATTTGATGTTTTAGATGGTTCAAAATCGAGGATCTACACAAAGATCTAGAATCCAGCTATGTCGAATCAGTCCGAAAACATCGGAAATGAAATGCAACTTTATTTTTTATTGTTTTTATTATCAAAGTAGAGTGTTTTGAACGAAATCCAACGATAAAATGTCGTGAAAAACGCAGAAATTAGCAAAAACTAGATTTTCGAGATGGTCTCACTGGAACCATCGGTATGACTCGGGAAATCAACGAAACTTCAAAGTTAGAGTCGGAATCGAGAGCTGAACATTTTTTCTACCCGTTGAATCAGTTTCTACAATCAGGCGTACGATAAAAACTTTTTAAACTCTAGTAATCCCGGGTGCCCCTATATCCATGAAACGGTGTAAAAGTGCATTTTTTCGAAATAATTTTGTAAAAAATCAGATTTTTCATATAGAAAGCTAAAAATTTGCTTCTGGGGTTAATTTTGGCCCCTCTTTTCGTTTTTCAACTCGCCTTGTCGTTAAATTCCCGCGTTCGGTCGGAAACATAAAATTAAGGGGTGCCCCTATATCCATGAAACGTGTCAAAAAAAAAAACGCACTGTATGTTTTGGCGAGATTTGTTTTGCTGACTAAATCGGGCACCCTGATCAACGTCCTGCTTTTAACTTTTTTCTTTGAGAACTTTGAGAAAAACTTAATAATTTCAGTGGTTTTATCACAACTAAAATCTCCACAGACAAAAAATAGAAAGTTCACGTTTTTATTAATTCAAAATTTCATATTTTTTGCAAGGGAAATTTTTCATTGTTTTGAACTTTTTCAGGTTTTATCTTTTCTCACAGACTCGAAAGAAAAAAGTTATTAACACGTTTTTGATCAGGAGGTTCGGTTTAGTAATCTTACCAAATATCGTCAAAAGTTGAGATGGGGACAAGTTGAACCTCCCTTGTCAGTTATTGAACATGTGAAAATTGGCACAGAACTGATCTGAATAGTCCCATTTGATGCTTTACCATAGTGACTTTTTTGGGGTAAGATGGTTAAAAAAAAATAATACATTGTTTAATATTAAAGCAACACCTGAAGCTAATCCCTACGCAAGGCATACACATTACACCTATTAAAAATTCAAAACAAGAGTATTTTCCTATAACTGTGAGAAAAAAGATAAAAAAATACTTTAAAATGAGCGATTTTGAGCAAAAAACCAAAAACGGACAAAAAACATTTTTAAAATCTCCTGAGATGGCTGAGATTGAACTGTGCATTTGTTCGTCGAGGTGTGTTCACACTTCTCTGGCGCGCTCCCTTCTTTTTATGTTGTCTCTCACAAGCGGTGTGTACGACACTCCGCTTTGCCTTTTGTTTACCGTAAATCTACAACCAGGAGAAGTAAGGTGGGAATTTAAATTGAAAAGTGGCTGTTTTTTCGCTGAAATTCGTTTGTTTCTCCGCGTAAGTGTTTTGTTTTTTGTGTTTCACATATGATAGAGTAGAAGTATTATGAGTTGAATTCTTAATGTGTCATCAGATTTTGCTGTATACAGCGGATAGCTTCAGGATTTGCTTTAAAGTTCAGAGAGATATAAAAGGTTTAACGTTAGAATCATATAATAAGTTTTCGAGATTTTCAGTTCATGAAGATAAATTCCAAAAAATATATTATTTTTGAACGCGGTAGCAAAAAATGATCAGATTAGACGTGTACGTGATTTGTCGTCACGGTGTACAAGTGATTTGCCGTGAAATTATTTCCTTCGTGCGTTTTACATGTATAAACTGAAAAAAGAACGTATTTCACCGAAAAGCCTAGGAAAAAATTTCCAAATTTTGTGACCACGTATAGCTACGTTGAAATTTGGAATATTTGGAAACTCACCACTACTATTTGTTGAAAAAAATTTGGAAATTTTTCTCGAGTACTAAACTTTCTCAAAAATTCCCTCGAGCATTATACTATATTTTAGGTGCTTTTTCTTTTGAACACAACTTGTCGATTTCCTTTACCCATAAATGTTGCAATGGGGTTATTCAGTTGAGAAAAAATATGTTAAAATAACACAAAAAACCTATTCAAATGATGTCGAAAAATGACGAGAAATTACTGTACCTGGCCTATTTTTTGACATACACAAAGTGCTCGTAAATCAAGAAAAACGTTTTATCGTGCCGAGACAAACAATTTAAATAAGGATGAGCCTTTCTTTCAAAAAACATATTGAAATAATTCAAAAAGAGTAATGCGAGAGGCGCATCCTTATTTAAATTGTTTGTGTCTCGGCACGATGAGACGTTTTTCTTGATTTACGAGCGCTTTGTGCATGTCCAAAAATAGGCCAGGTACTGTAATTTTTCGTCATATTTTGACATCATCTGAATAGGTTTTTTGTGTTATTTTAACATATTTTTTCTCAACTGAATAACCCCATTGCAACATTTACGTTTGGTGGAAAAGTACTGAAAAAAACAATAAATGTTGCTTCAAAAAATACCAAACTCTATCTACAGAATTAAAATTTCTCAAATTTCATAATTCTTCTTACAGAACGTCAGCAAAGAATGGAACAACAAAGAATTCATCGAGAACGAGAAGTTGAACGTATCAAAAAGCAAACTATAGAACGCGAGAAAAAAGAATCGGAAGCTCGTAAACGTGAAAAGATTGTAGAAGAAGAACGAGCAAAGCGTCTAGCGATAGCTCTCGCAAATGCTCAAAGGGTATCGTGATTTCATTCATGTTTTGAATCAATTATTTGACACTTCAGGAAAATGAAAATCATCAAAAAATGCAGAAAGAACTAGAAAGAGACAAAGAAAAAATTTTGGTAAGAATAGTAAACTTTTTGTCAAAGTATGTTAAAAATATTAATTGAAGTTGAATCAAGCTCGGGAGTATGAGAGGCAAAAATTAGCCAAAGAAAGACAAGAACTACAGGACAGATTGAATATGGTCGGACATCCACGCTTGCTGATACCAGGAAGTGTTGCTCCGAAAACTATTCCACAAGTACCAACACAATGGATTGGAATGAACCCGCCACCAGTATGTTGTTACATGATTTTTATCTTTTCAGAAATTTTTTCTATTATTGTTTTTTCAAGGTTCAGATGATGCCTGGTATGTCGGCAATGCAGCCTGGACCAGTTTCATCCTTCAATCTTCCACCCCCACATTTCAATCCTTTACAAGTTCCTCCGAAATTACCCACACCGGAATTACCTGGAATTGCAAAACGGTGCGAGTTTTCGTTTTTTTTTGCGTTGAAAAATAGAACCGAGACATTTCAGACCGTCATTGAAAGGTAAAACGGCTGATCCAAATTTGATGAATATTAAGATGATTGCTTCAAGACTTGATTTGATCAATTACAGTAAGTTTTCAAATTAATATTTTTTCAGAGCCATGAAAATTTCAAAAATAAGTTGCTGACGCTTTTTACCAACTATATAACATGTATTTCCATTGTTCGATTTTGGAAAAATGCAACATAATAAAAATAATATAATCACGGCGAAAAGAATGAGCCATTGTGACATGAAAATTCGTTTTAATAAATTTCCTAGATAAAATTCCCAATTCAGATCACGTTTTAAAAGAAACGTATTTCATCTTCTTTTTTCAGTCATCAAACAAGGAGCTGAACGTATTCCGTTAGCTGAAATGCCGGTTGATTACACTCGGGAACTCAATGATACACCAGGAGCACTCGGAACTGATCAAATATATGAAGTGGTCTGTATTGATGATTCTCAACTTGATAGCTATTTTTGTACGCTTTGTGCCGAATGGAATTCGCCAAAAAGCATGGCGAAACATATTGTCAATGATGCTCATCGATTAGCTTATTTGGTGGGTTTTTTGTTATTCAGAATTTTTCAATTTTTCTTCTTGTTCCAGTTCAAGAATTATTTGGTGTATCACAAGACTGTAATGAGTGAAAAAGATAAGGGATTCCGAAAACTTGTTCTGAACAACTTCTGCAAGGAAATACAAAAGGTTAGTTTTTAAAAGTTTGTTATCATCACTAACTTTTATTTTCAGAAGGAACAACCAGCTCCAAAAATCGAACATAGAATTATGACACTTTTAAACAAGGCAACTATCATTCGGCTCTGGCCTGGTTATGAAGAGTATTTCTTCGAAAATAATGCTGCGAACCGACCTGGTTTTCAGGAAATCAGCTGTTTGTTTTTAATTCAATTTTTACTGTGTTAAATAGGAAAATTGTTTTATTTGCGATTTTTAACTTGAGAATGCGCGCAAAACAGCAACAGAAGCCCAAAAAGTGTTTCTTTTCAATATTTTTTATTTCCAGATCAACCAGTGCCAATACCAGTCCCTGTTCCAAAGGAAGCCATAAGTGGTATTGATGATGATGATATGGATGTGGAGGAAACGAAAATCGACAAAGACGAGCGAAAGGAGAGTAGATCATCGCATCACCGTGATCGCCGGCGACGTTCGCGTAGTCGTGATCGTGATCGCAGAAGGAGCAGGTCGCGAAGTCGTGATCGTTATCGTCGAAGATCACGAACACGCAGTCGATCGAGAAGTAGAAGTCGCGAAAGATCGTCGAGAAAGAGAGAAAACAGCGATGCAAATAAGTGGGCGAATGAAACTGATGCGTTCTTGGCGAAATTGGGAGATAAGAAAGGAGCACGGTAAGAATTTGACTAACTCTAGAGGGAAAATTCAAACGTGGGATACCCCGGCCACTTGGCAATAGAGGGTGTAACTTTTGGCTCCTTCGAACAGGGGAAGGGGTGTAACTAAAATTCACTTTTAAAAAATTTTTGGGACAAAACTATTTTCAAAAAAAAAAATGCGACGAAAAAATTTTTTCGAGGAAAGAGGCGGGGGGTATAACTCCTTGAGGATGGGGGCCCACTAGGGGGGTATAACTCTGAGCCCCTGTCCACAGGTATCCCAAGTTCGGGAAAATTTGCATTTTGTAAAATGTCACTGATTTTTCTACAAAAATGTCACGGTACTTTTTTCTCTCTTGGTTAGACCAGGTATGATTTCAGTGGATTCTTCTCATTATTCACAGTACTTTGAAAAAAACCTAGACTCAGTCAAAGCATAATCGAGAAATTCCTGTTCTAAACAATTTTCTTCGCCACCAAAGGTCGAAGCGGGGTTTTATTATAGAGAAATTTTGACGAAAATGGTTAAAAACAATCACAGTTATATAGTTTAAAAACAATTATTGTACTGACAAAATTGAATTTTCCAAATAAGAGTTATTCTAGATGAAGACGGTCCACATAGTTTTTAGATAACACCTACCCGTTGGGATGTAAAAGGAACACTTAGAAAATCTCAATCAAATGTTTTTTCAGACCAAAAAGTCCACAAGCCACTGATTTGAAAAGTCGACTGGAGAATTTGAAAAGGTTTGCCGGATCAAATGGAATCGAGGATGACATTGCCGAAAGTAGGAGAACAGCTCAACAGAGAAAACAACACGATCAGCAACAAGAGACGCTCATAAAAACAACCTCGAGTTCATCATCATTGGAAGACGAAAAAGCTAAACAGCGTAAAATGTTGGGAGTCATTATAACGATGCAACAACAATCCGAGATAAGAGGCGGTCAGATAGATAGGCGAGAGGTTGGTGCGATTATTTGTCGGGGTTTTGTCATATCAGCCATTAAGGGATACCAGAACTAATGTTAAAATTTCGAACTGAATTTGCTGAGTAGTTTTTAGTGTGAGTGCCGAGATACACAAATTGAAAAAATCTTCGTGCCAGTTTTGGAAGAAGCGTCTTTCATTCTCGAAAATCTTGCCAGCAAAATTTCAAAACAAAAAATACAGTAATTCACAGAGCACAAAACCTTTTAACATTTTTTGTGTGAAAAATCACAAAGGAAAATCTATTTTTAAAAAAATGATGTCCACGGTGTTGTCCAAGATATGAATTTCTTAACATTGAAAACTTATTGATGTGTGCCATTCAAAAATTGGAGAAAGTACTTCAAGACGTTGAAAAAAAAACTATCTGGAATTGATTCTCACGACGAAAGTCTTTGTGTTTGTGTGCGGATACAGTAACCCACTAAGAACTTTTTTCATCTGTTTGAACCTCAAAAATCAAAAATTAAAGGCTTCAAAAACTTTACGATTTTTAAGAACATGATAAATATATTTTTGAGTGAAGGGGTCTTTAAACTGTACTTCTGTTCAAAGTGAATATTTTCAGATCGAAGCGTTGTACAGTGAGATGGGTTTGAACATTCGCGAAGGTGACAAGTTGTTGTCGCAAATGCTTCATGATATGCACGGAACAACGAAGGTATGCTAGTTTTTTTGGGTATCACTGAAGTTGCTCTAAAATCCTATCTCTCTGGAAAATCCTCAAAATAAAAACAATTATTACAGAGCGCAGCTCCGTCTATCAATCTTGCATCGTTCGGTATTTCCACAGGTGGTCCGATTCAGCAACAAGCACCACAACAAGCAATGTACAGTCAACCGCCACCCATCCAACAAGCTCCACCACAGCAATCTACCTATGGTTTATATGCGCAACAAGTTCAGGCACAACAATCATATCAAGCACCGACCTCTTCGTCAACATATCAACAATCGGCTGGTCGTTTGGCGAATTTGCAACGACTTGTCACTGAAAACATGAACAATGGTAGTTCGAACAATTCGAATAGTCTTAATCTTCCCGGTGTTCAACACTCATCATATTTCGAGAAAAATGCCGAAGAAATGTACAAAGATGCGGTATCACATGTCTATCCGACAAAAGATGAAGACAAAGAACCCATGAGCAAAAAGAACAAACAAAATGATCCAACTAGTGATGAGGATTCAGAAGACGAAGAATATTTGGAAATTATGTCAGTGTTGGGCAAAAAGCCGGAGGAGAAAAAGAAGAACAATGGATCAGGTGGATCGACACCAAGTCAACAACAACAGAAGAATGTGATAAAAGAGAAAGAGAGAAAGAAGAAACCGTCAGAGAGTTCAGAGAAAAAAGAGGTACCAATTGCTGGAACATTGCCAGGACAACGAATGGCGTTGGCCAGAACTGTTTTGCCGAACGGTCAAAGAATTTCAAATGATGATAAACCGAATGAGAATGGAAATGGAAACAACACTTCGACATCGACGGGATTGCCGAGAGTTGCACAACCGCCCATTCCCGGTGTCTCTGGAGACACTTTGGTTTCTTCTTCTCTCAATTTGCCTGGAATAGCTGCTCCGATATCGTCGCAAAGAGTTGTTCAACAACAACAACAACAACCGATGAATATGCAGCAACAACCGCATATTATGCAAATGCAACAACCTGGACCACAGCAGCAAATGTATATGCAACCGCAACAACAGTACATGTATGCACCCCAGCAAATGCAACCACAATATGGAATTCAACAAGGCTACCAGATAGCGCCGCAAATGCAGCAACAAGTGAGTTTTCTTTCAGTTCTGAAAGACAAACTATCTCATTTGTAACTCTTGCAAACGGGCCCTGCAGGAAAGTGATTTATTTTTTTGCAAAAAAAAATTTAATTAATAAAAACGTGAACATTTTTTGTTTGTAGAGATTTTGGTAGTGATAAAAGCAATTGAATTGAAAACTTTTCCTCAAAATGCTAGGCGTTGATCAGGGTGTCCCAATCAGTGAGAATGAAACATCTCGCCAGAAGTTGAGAAGGGGACAAGTTGAATGTCCTGGCTATGGCTCCTCAACGTTTTCAATAAATTTTAAAATTTGTTCTGTGAAACATTTAGTGCAATACTCAAATTTTAATTCCAGATGTATCAGCCTATGCATCAACAACCTCAACAAATGGTCTACCCACAACAACAACTTGGACCACAACAAATGATGCAGCCACAATATCAAATGCAGCAACCGCAACAAATGTATATGCAACAACAACCACCTCAACAAATGATGCAACAAGGACCACCAGGGCAACAACCGCAACAATACGGTATTGGTGGAAGCCAACAACCATTTCCGTTCTATTAAGTTCTTCTCTTTCTCTCCCTTGTTTATTGAAAAACAGCATAGTTTCAAAACTGACAAAATTTTAGTTATAATATGTTTTTAATATATGATATTTTAGCCGAAATGTAAATTTACGTGTCTTTGCACTTCTTGATCTTGAACCATAAATAAATATAAATGAAAGAATTTCTCTTCTCACACTAAAATTTTATTGGTTTACGAATATTCAAATTAGATAAAGTACTATATAAATGAGACGAGAACAATGGAAAAAAATATCACTGGAAAATGAAAGCCTCTACTGTTATTCTCTTCGTTTTGGTTCTTTCTGTCGGTGAGTTTTTTGAAGTTTTGCTTTTACTCAATATTGAAATTAATTTTTCGAAAATTTTCAGCTGCTGCGCCTTTGAAGAATGGTTCGCATACAACTCACGCTCCGGAAGCGGGGGCTCACGCGAAGGAGACGAAATTGGCGCATGTTCATACGACTGCTGAAAAGGCGAAGAGTGCGTCAGAGTTGAAAGAACATTGCAAACATCATCCAGAGTGTGAGGAATGCAAGAAATTGCACAAAGAGGAGAAAAAGGCTGTGAAACATTGAAAATGAAGATTCAAGTATTTAAAATCTGTTTAAAATAAAGAGACTGAAAACACGTTGTTTTACGGTGGACAAACGGGAGAGTTGGACCAGAGAAAACAGGAATGTTTGCTCTTCATTTAAAAAAATTTCCACGTGAGATTTTTTCTCGGAAGTTCTCACGTTTCATTTCTATTTTTTCCATTCATTTCTGCGTCTGCCTCTCTCATTTGTCCGTCTTATAAGGGGGCTAAAACAACGTGAAAAACTTGAACAGAAAAAAAACATAATAATGTTTTTTCCGAGAGAAATACACGAATCAGCAGAGTGTGCGATGGAGCGCACGTTCCCGCGGTGGGCTTGGTGGATTTTTGAATTTAGGATTTTTTATTTTTTTTACACGGCATGATTTTTTTAACGTTTCCTCACTGCTACGTAAAACGCGAAATAGTCAAAAAGAATAGCTCTTCGTTGCGAGACCATGTCTGTGTCTCTTCTTTTTCCATTGTCTTTTTCCTTTTTTTTTTCTCTGTTTCTCTCATAAATTCCGCGAACAGGAGAACGTTAAAAAAATCATGCCGTGTTTAAACTAGTTAACTAGTTTGTGAACGTTTACGTCAACGTTCACAACATCGTTTTACGAGGAACGAACGAGAGAGTTAGACTAAGAGAAGCGCAACATTGGAATTGAAATATTCCAGCTAAAAATATTCACCGCGGGATCTTGGGAGCTCTAACGTTTCAATTATACTTTTTTCTTTCATTTTTGCGTCCGTCTCTCTCTCATTGCAATGTTGATTCCTCTTGTAACAAGAGAATTTTTCCCGATATTCATATATGAATGTATTTATTCAATACGTTAGAACAAAACGAAACATTTCTTTTTTTCTGAAAATCTTGTTCGAATATTTTCAGATGTTGACGTTCAACACAAATAAAGCTGGAATGAATGGCTTGGATCGTGATAAAATCACAAAAGTGATCGAAGAAAATACATCACAAAAGTATTCACATTTCTCTAAAAAGCAAGAAGAAAGGATTGAGGAACGAGTCAAAGAGATAAGAATTGCTCTCGAAAATGCGTCGGAAAATGAAAAGATAATGGCAGAAGAACAGATGAAAAGTATGCAAGAAACTCTTGAATATCATCGAGATTTATCGAAACATTGTGTATGTATAGATATGGACGCATACTTTGCAGCAGTTGAAATGCGCGATGAACCAAAGTTGAGAAATGTTCCAATGGCTGTTGGGTCGTCTTCCATGTTGAGCACTTCAAATTATATCGCGCGACGTTTTGGAGTTCGCGCTGCAATGCCCGGTTTTATTGCCAAAAAACTTTGTCCAAGTCTAGTTATTGTGCCGGTGAATTATGAAAAATATTCAAAAATAAGTCGAAAAATATCAAATATTTTCATAGAATATGATTCGGGAATGTCGATGATGTCATTGGATGAAGTATATATTGATTTGAGTGAATATATCGAGTCACGAACAAAATCTCGAACTTTTCAACGGTATCGATATTCAGGAGATTGTCACTGTATGTTGCCACAGGTTTCACAAAATGAAATAAGTGAAAAATTTGTCGAAGAATCTTGTCTAAAATGCGAAAAACTTCGGAAAGTATACAAAGATAATGTAGAATTTGGAACTGGAAGAGAAGAGGTAAAAACATCTGATCTAAGTATAAATAAATAAAATATCAAACATTTTACAGATTGTTCGAGAAATTCGATTTCGTGTAGAACAATTGACAGGTTTAACATGTAGTGCGGGAATTGCTGCCAATTTTATGCTCGCCAAAATTTGTTCGGATTTCAATAAACCAAATGGGCAATATGTGTTGGAGAATAATCGACAGACTATTATGAGGTTTTTGGAAAGTTTACCTATTCGAAAAGTGAGTCTGAAGTATTTATGAAACACCAAAACTCGGAAGAACGTTCTGCCATACAAAAAGTATTTTTTGTTGTTTTTTGCTAAATTTTGAAAAAAAATGATGTTTCAATGTTTTTGATAAGTCTACATTTTTTTTCACGTGACCATTCAAATGGTAATGCTTCAACTTCATTTCTATTTCTCGAACCAACACTATTTCCATGATTTTGAACGTGCGGACGTTGCATTCAAAACCGCGCCCATTTTTTTCCTGTTGTGAAATAGGCGGGTACATGCATCGTTCTGTTGAACCATTAAAAGTTTGAAAACAACATCCCTGTTCTGAAAAATGGAATTTCAAAAAAGTTATGTTTCCAAAAATGTTTGTTTTTTCTTTTTTCCAGGTATCTGGAATTGGTCGTGTTTCCGAAGCCCATTTGAAAGCATGCGACATTGTAACTGTTGGCGATATGTTGAACAAAAAATATGTTTTACCGCTAGTATTTTCTCCACTTTCACAGGTGAATCCTGAACATTTCGATTTTTCAAAAACTATGTTTCAGGAATCATTTCTCCGGACAGCTCTCGGTCTTCCACATCGTCCATCAACGTCAGATTCGAAACGAAAAAGTGTATCAGTAGAAAGGTATTTACAAAACAAATAGAAATTGTGTTCACTATTCGACATAATTTGATTTGTCAATAATGAAACGAGAAAAAGCAGAAAAATGTCGGTCGCACGATTAACATCGTGTATATAAGCGCCAGTTTTGTTGTTCTTCAATGGGGCAGTTCGAGAAATTGGGCAATACTTGTGTTCGGTTTATATATATAATATCTAATAACAATTATTGTATATGTTTCAAATAATAACAATAAGAAAAAGATTGAGTAAATGTATGGTAATTACTTGTATCGCATCAACTATCGACTGTCCCTTTTGATTATTTTTATCATAGAGGTGAAAAAAATTGCCTCGAAATGTTTAGAAAATAACATTTTTGAAAAAATGATCATTTTCCGTGTATTTTCGGAAAAAATTTGAATTTTTTACGCTTATATATTGTCAATCCGAAAAAAGTTGACCATTGGAAGAGTTAATTTGTGGTCGTCGAAACTACCGTATAGGATGATAGATCAAAAATAATTTCTTGAGTCTGAAAATTTAACTCTCGTAAAACAGTTGTACTCCGGCCAAATGGTGCTAGAAAAGTTTGCAAAAATTATAAATAATGTTCAAATTTTGTATGATTTTTCGATTCTTCTGAAATTCCTCTCAAACTTCAGTACTAAAATTGTTTTTATTTTTCAAGCGTAGAAAGTTCATTTTTGATCTACCTTTTTCCAATTATCCTATACGGTAGCGGGTTTCTCTTCCATTCTAAAATTTTCGGATTGACAATATTTACTGAAAATAGTTCTTGAAAAATATTATCGGAACAAAAAGTCTGTTTGGAATTTGGAAGTTTATAATTCCCAAAGATCGATCATGGACCAAATAGGTCTCATTTTCTTTTCATGGCTGTATGTATAATGTGTATCGGTCCTTGAAAAAAATGAAATCTCACCGCTGGCAAAAAGTTTATGTTCAGTTCTCTGAGAGAACCAAAAGAAAAACATCTTTCAATTTCAGAACATTCTCTTCGACTTCCAACTTTTCGCAACTTATCAAAATCAACGAGGAAATATGTGAAATGCTTGAAAATGACATTCGAAAAATTGGAATCGTAGGTCCTTCATGCCCACTTCTCCTATGATTATCTCAATTTAAACATTTCCAGGAGCCAAAACTTTGACGTTGAAATTGAAACTGTCCACATTTGATGTGATAACAAGATCAACTACACCATCTGACGGAGAAATCATTTCGACATTCGAAGGTTTGAAAATTATGAAGATTTTGAGAATGAAACAACAATTTTCCAGAAATTTTGAAATACTCTCTAGAATTGTTGGAAAGAGAGAAAACAAAGGAAATTCGGCTGTTGGGTGTCAGATTATCGAACTTGATTATTGAAGAAGAGGATTTCAAGAAAGTCAAAAAGGTGACCAGTTTAAATTTTCAAAAATTTGGTACATCATATATACCGTATTTACTCTAATATAAGGGCACCCCCAGTAGAAGGGCATCCCTAATATAAGGGCACTCACAAAGAATGGGATTTTTTGTAAAACCCTGATTGTAACCCTAAAAGGAGTGAGAAACATACTCATTGTTTTAGTGTAGGCATAATCCAACATTTATTTTTGCTCATGACCACGAAAACAATACTTACATGCCGTTTTTGGCACAATTAATGTGAAATTTGTGATGAAAAATAAGTGAGATTTTTCTCTAGAAGATGGTTGAACAATATAAGGGTGTTGTTGAAGGGCACCTCTAATATAAGGGCACTCGAAGAGAGGGATTGAAAAATAGAGGGGCATGCCCTTAAATTAGAGTAAATACGGTAAGCAAACCCCCAACGGAATTCGTACCGAAAAGCCTAGGAAGAATATTCCAAATACCTCTTTTTTTCTCGAGTACTATCCTTTTTCTCCAAAATTCCCTCGAGCATTTTACTATATTTTTGGTGCTCTTTCTTTTGAAAAAAAAATTCCCTTTACCCCTCCCCCTTTAAAAAAAATTTATAGATTATTCGAAAACTATTTCAAATAATGAATTGTTCTTTCTCAATTAATACAACTTTTGCAGATAACCGAATTTTGGTCGGAAGCCGAATCGAAACGTCGAAAAGTGGAAGAAACCATCCAAGAAATAACCTATTGTCCAATTTGTTCGGCAGAAATCGAAAAAGATGAAAACAAGATGAACAAACACATCGACTATTGTCTCAAAAACTCGGAAAACTCACCCGAACTCGTATGTCTTCCCACCATTAAAAACTCATCGAATTCTAAAAAATCGAAAAAACGAAAAATTGGCAAAACGTTGGACTCGTATTTTGTAAAGCATGTATAGTTTCCTGTGAATGAATTCGTTTTTTTATTCGACCCGGTAAGGATTTCAACCGGCCCTTCTCTGATCATACCTTTTGAAATCAGATAGCATCAATTATTCGTTTTCAATCGAGATGCGCCTAAAATGTTCGGGTTGAGGACACACAATAATAAGGAGAAAAAGAAGAGAGACGAGATCTAATCTTCTTTTCAAAACGGGCACATTTTTAATTGTGTCAACTCGTCGTCGGTTTTGTTGATTGAGGTACCCGATTTTGCCGCATTTTCGGCACCGTGTTGTTTTATTTAAGTGTTGAAAAATGTGAGAGAAGAGAAACGATTAATTAAATGGATCGAAACTGATTCAAATCAATGAAAAGTTTTTTTGTTCTAAATAAACCGCTTGTTCGGTATAGTTAGCATAGATGAAACAGAATTTGAAAATATTTCCAGATCTAAAACATATTTACAGATTACTGTAGAAAAAGAGTAACAAGTGATCTCGGCAAGAACAATGGGAATGATGTTGTGTAGAAAAGAACGTTCTACAAGTTGTCTAGTTTTGAAAACTTGAAAACATCTGAAATGTTGGGCCGAGAGTTAATGAATGCGCATTGATTGTAGATTTATCTCACATTTACAAAAATGATTGTCAGTAGAAAAAAAAATAGAAAACAACATTTTTAAAACGTGACCTGGTCACGTACAGTATCCTTTTCGCTGTGAGCAATACCGAAACGGGGATTTTTTCATAGGGGATTTCGTTAAAAGTTTTCAGATTCACCGCGAATTTTGAAAACCTGGCATAATGGGCCGAGCTAATTCCATAACACGGCCAAAGTTTTTGGTGTTTTGGTTCGTTCAGGTTTGGTTTTTCAGAACCAGAAGTGAAAATTTCAGAATGTGACCCCCGTTTGTTTTTTTTTTCATTTTATGAACCAACATTTTGTTTGTCCATAATAAATAGTGATTCGTTATGAGGCCATTTCCGGATTCGTGGCTAATATGAGAGTGTGCATGTTTCTCAAATTGCGCAATAGTGTCCTCATTGGCCTGAATTTCTACCATCATCAATCATTTTCAAAAAATCAAAACAAAAATTGGAATATGGGAATAATTGCGTATGACATGATTACGCAATTCATCTGAATCTCTCATTGAAACTAAAAAATTAGATTAAAAACTCATAAATTAGATTGGTGCGAACAGAAGAAAGTTTTGATAAGTTGCGCAATTTAAGATGCGCGAAACTGAATTGTGACAAGATTGTGTTGATCGGATTTTGATTTACACGAGGTCAACGACGGTTATTTACAACAATACATCGGACATCTGATCAGTCCCCCGCTTCTTCCATCTTACAGTATATTCTCACTGCCACACATACTTTTGTTAATTGTCTTTGTTACACTTTAACTACCCTTTTTCTTCTTCTTCTTCTTCTTCTTCTTTTTTATTTTACCGTATACCTATCGATTTGGCGCATTTCATACTAATTACGTGAGAAAAAATAGTGTTGAAATAGAAGAGACGCAGAAATGTGACAGATTATTATCTATTTTTGTTTTGAGATTCAATCGTTTTTCCCCTCACTTTTTTGTTTGAAGTTTTTTTTTGTTTGTAATTGAATAAATAGTTTTGTTGCATGTTTTTTTTTTCAGAAAACTTTCAAAATAAGTTCATTTTGCTCGTTTTTTCTTTGCACCGCGCAAATGTCAAAATGTAATTTAAAATTAAAATTGTCGGCATCAAAGAAGGTGTCTTCTTTTGCCTTCTTAATTGGATATCATGATGTTTGTAAAGTGCTTCTTCTGACGATGCCGTTTAATTGCTTTTTTATCTACTTTGAGATGTTAGTTTCAAATTCAGACACTTCTAATGAAATTCAATTCCAATCTCCTAGTTCATGTTGAGATCTTGAAATTAATTATTTTCATTTTCAACATCTTTTCAATATTTCAATTCTAGAAAACTCGTCAATAATTCCCACAGTTTTTGCTCTCAGAAACTGGGTTTTTTTGACCAGCCAAAAACAAAGAAAAACGCGACCCGGCGCCTGATTTTCGAGCTCCAATCGCTGCTATTTTCTAAGGTCCGAAAATAAAATGAGGATTATACATACTCCACTCAAAAATCATGAAAAATTGGCCTAAATCGAGTACGGGCCGATGAAATCAGGTTCAATTGAGGAGTGTTTGAAACAGTCCAAAACATTAGTGGGTCTAGAAAAAGATATAATTCCGAGGAGGCTTTCGGAGAATCTGGTTTTTGAGAAAAATCAGTCAGTTTTTGAATGTGCTCAATTCAAACAACTCATATGTTTTGGGTTGCCTTTTATCGGTCAAATTCAGGTGGACCGATTGATGGTCTAGAATCTTGAAAAGTTTCTCAAACATCCATATTTATTGTGGCTCAAAAAATGAATGGTTTTTATCTCATTGACCGTCTCATGAAATTAGTCTGATTACTCAACATATCTCCTTTCTCTCTCTCTTTTTTTTTCTTTCTCCTTGTCGCAACTTATCCGTCATTTCAACACCCATAATTAGCGCAAAAAAGTGGGCGGAGACTGACAATCTGATTGGCGTGAAAATGGGCGGAGTCGGAGAAGGCAAAGGTTATCCAAAAACATTTCGTTTTTTTTTGTTGTTTGTTCTTGATTGCACCTCATCAAAAAATATCAAATAATCAGATGGCTCTGAAATTTGGAATTGATCAAATACTGTCGCCCCATTTTGGAATGGGTGTTTTGTCATTGTCTTCGCCTTCTCCTTCATTTTCAACAACTTCATCGAGTCCATCAAGTTTATCACCAACAACAACATCATCCACATCAATTGGAAATGATAATCGAGCAATATTTCCTGCCTGGGTATTTTGTACTCGATATTCGGATCGACCTTCGGCTGGACCAAGACATCGAAAATCGAGAAAAAGAGAATCGACTGGAAGTAGTTCGGCAGCAAGTTCAGAAGAGGAAAAGAGGCCTAGAACTGCATTCACTAATGATCAATTGGATCGATTGAAACAACAATTTCATGATAATAGGTTCGTTTTTTTTTTCTGATTTCAAATTATTGACTTCATTTTTCTCAAATAATTCTACGATAACATTGGAAAACGTGTCGGGTCAGATAGAGATGATCATAATAAAATATATATTCGAAATTTAGAAAAAAACTAGAACTTCACATCTAGGAGCCGCCGGAAAGATTAACAAATTGAGAAAAAATGTGAAAGGACTATTTCTATGGAAATTCTCAGAATCTACTTGATCGGATCTATTGTGTCTTGAAATTTCGTTGTGTAAATTCAAAAAAAAAGCAAAATTTTGATCCGAAATTTTCTAGAAAAAAATGTCGAGCACTTTTCGGGCCGGACTGAAATATTAAAAAAAAAATTATATTTTGTCTACAACTGTAACTCAAGAAAATTTTCCTCAATGAAATTTAATTGTCAAAATTTTTGAGAAAGTATCATTCTGTGAAAATTATTCGAAAAGTATGTCAAAACCATATTTTTTCAACTTGACCTCCCAATTTTTGACACATCAAAAAAGGTGACAAGATTAGGGTTACTGTAGTGTTGATGTCACATATATTTTCCGAATTTTCAGATATCTAACCGAGAAACGACGACAAGAACTGGCTCATGAATTAGGATTGAATGAATCACAAATCAAAATCTGGTTCCAGGTAAGAACATTTCTACAGTACTCCAATTGCAAGTGTTCACTTATTATCTCGACCTTCACAAAAGGCGGTAAGACAGATCCTAATCCAAGAAAACAAGTCGATCCGACAAAAAATAATATGTAATAATATTTGTAATAATTATAGGGGCAGAGAGTTGTACGCTTATCGATCTTGTACAAAAACATGTTTATGGTGTGAAAAAAAGGTCATTTTTGACATGAAAAAGAGAAAAAATATACATAATCGAGGTGCAATTTCGAGCCAGATCTGTCATTTTCGTGTGGACCGGATCAAGTTTTGATCAGTAAAAATGTTCCCCTCAGAAAGTCTAAATTGACAATTTGAATATTTTGAAAAGTTTGGAAGTCCTTATCTAGTTCAAAATAAATAATTCTGAAAAATTCCACACTCGGAAATAACTATGCCAAAACTTTTTGTTTTTTTGAAACTGGTCAAGAAAAAACATTTTTTCTGGATTACTAACCCAAAAATGTTCAGAATCTTTAAGTTTTTGTGAAACCCGGGCCGTCCCGAAAACTCTTTGTCATGAGTCATTCCCTCCACTTCACCCGAATACCTTTTCATTTTCAAACTCTACAGTACTCCTCCATTACATATATATTTATCGTTTGTCGGCGCGCGAATTTAAACAAACAATGTCGAATGTTTCTTTCAAAAAAAGATTGATTGTCACCATGCGAACTTCTTTTTTTTTCTGACAACCTTGGAACACGAAATGATTTTTCAGAACGGTTCAAAAAAGATTCAAATGGGTGATAAAAATCGAATTAAAATAATATACATAAATCCAAATATTTGAGGGCTACTGTAGGTTTGGATCGTTTTCGAACGAAAACTTTGAGGAGCACTTTAAGACATCAGTTACAAAAATAGGCGTTTGTATATAGAAAATCATTGAGAAAATATTCTAAGAACTACGGTAAACTTGAAAAAAATATAATGAAAAGAAAATATTTTGAAGGAATTACTTAATGTAGTTCAAAATAGTCGTTGGTTGAAAATAAGTCGTACTGTGTTTTCTCTACAATTTCCACCCAAAATTACATTATCTTTCAACATTTTTCTGAAATTTTCTAAATTTTTGGGATACTGTAGTTATTTCATATCAAAATGTGATAGTTTTTTCAAAATTATGTTTTTTTTCAGAATAAACGTGCCAAGCTGAAAAAATCGACAAGCACCTCTTCGACTTCTCCGACAACTTCACCATCTCAAAACTCGGGCTCTTTGAGCTATCAAATGTTGGCTCAACTTTCACAACTTCGACAATAATTATGATCCAATTTAGGATCACTCGATAGGCTATAAAATTTGGAACCTGTTCCCTTTTGTTCTGGCAACTTCTTCCAATATTTTCTGGTTTCACCTTCTAGTTCATTCTCTAGTTTTTTTCTTTCTTTTTTTTCTACCTCTCTAATTAATCCTACCTCACAGTTTTTACTGGTTTTTTCTTCCTTTTCAATTTGTGTTGTATATTTTTAGATCTCTAAACATAAAATATATATTATATAAATGAGTACAGTAACCCTTTTGTCTAGAACTCGTTTTTTTGCGGCACGCGAACAATTTCAAGATTAGATCAATCAAAAACACAAAGCCACCCAGGTGTCGTTTTTTTTTCTTTTTTGAATTTCCACCAAAAAATACATGTAAGAATTTAGAAACTGACAAAACGAGCAAAAAAAAAGAGTGATAAGTGAAACAAAACGACGGATAAAGCGGTAAAAAAGAGCATTATTTACACATTTAAATGACCCGGCGACTCTTCTAGAGTATTCAGTTATTTTGAAAGTATTCGCCATTTTAAGACATATGTGAGTGAAAAAACAGTCTAAAACAACGTATAGCGAAAACTACAGCACAACAAAGAACAGAAAATAAATCATAGAGTTGGATTAATCGCGCAAACGCGCTCTACTGCTTCATTAGGATTTGAAATTTTGATCCAACTTTATTTTTATTTATTGTTCTTTTTGTCGTCTAACTTTTGTTTCTTATGCTTTTGAACTGTGTTTTAACTCATATATGTCTTAAAATGATAAATATTTCCAATGTAAACGAACACTCTCGATGAGTCGCCGGGTCATTTAAGTAACTTTTTGGGAATATGGAAGAATAATTTATTGAGTTTGGAAAGTTCGGCCACTGAACGTCTTCTTCTCACCTTTGACTTCGGGTCGAGCACGATTCAGAACTTTGAGGAAATCAGTGGTCTTGGCACGCATTCGAGTGTGGAGGTAAACCTGCACATTTTGTAATAAATTATTGTGAAAGTCACAAGGAAATTGTTTTTTGAACTGAATACATGGAGAGAAAATTTCAAAAAATTGTGTGAATTTCTGGCTAACTAGTCCTGTTCATTTCTTCGTTACTTTAAAATTCGCTGGTCACGTTGAATTTTTCGAAAAAATGTTGAAAAAAATGGTGATAAGTCAAATTAAATTTCGTGACATTTTCTCTGAATTTCTCATTTTTAACTAATATTTCTTCTGTTTAGGCCACATCTATAAAACTGTGTTTGATCTTTCAAAAAATACGTGCGAGAAAAAAACAATTCGAAAACTGTGCTTGTGAAAAATTGGAATATATGGAAAAAGTGTACTAAATCAAATTTCCGATGTGAGATGAATTCGAGTTCAAATTTTCAACAATTGTGTTCAAATACACCCGAATACTCCGTTCAAGATTTCGCATCTCGATAGTGTCAAAACCAATTAGCAAACTGATCATGAAATACCAAAATTTAGGCTAACAACAAGATTTGTAGATAATCTATGTGTGAAGGTATTTTCGACTTCAGAGATTATTAAACAAAAAACTCAGAGGAATGGGAATAAATTAAGGGGGGGGGGGGCGAAAAAAGAAACTCGGTTTTTTCCTTTTTTTTCAGAATGTTTTTTTCAAACGCTTAACTAACCTTGGAACACTTGATATGATAATGCAAATAATCTCTGAAGGAATGAATCAAATCGATTGTATTGTCTCTTGTCTTTTTGTTCGTATGTCTCGGGAAAAGTACTGAAATCATAACAAATCGATTGATACATTTGTTGTAGGTCTTACCAAATGTAATATATCCAACATTTTCACCAACTTTCGCTCCTGGCAAATCTTTCAATTCCAATGGTGGTTCTCCAAGAGAATACAAAACAGCGGGTGCCGTTTGACTGGCTTTTCGTCCTTCGCGGAATTCTTGCAGGAATACTTTACCAATGATAACATCATCAGCATCTTTGAAAACTGTACTGAAAATTACGGTAACTCGATCCGCTTTTGCTTCAATGTACCTGTAAATTAAATAATGATTTTCTATACCTCGGCAGAAATCGTGGAAAACCCAGATTTTCAAAACGTGCTCTGTGAATGTTTAGACACAACTGAATGAAAAATTTTGTGTCGTCTGAATTACTGTGTTAAATTCCAGGGTTTCTGAATGTGCTATGTGGAATTCCACAATTTCGCCGAGGTATGATAGTTTTATAAAGAAATTAGAGAAAAAACGTACATAGTCTCGTCTTCTCGATAATTGATAACTGCCCGTTTGTGACCTTCTTGTCCGGCTTCTTGGAATTCGAAATATTTCTCGAACACCGATGCGAAACAGTTTCTTTTGAGAGCCGACGCTTTGGTCACTGCAAGAAAAAGGCGAATTCCGTAAAGTTCTTTACAGACTTCTTGAAAAAACAAAAATGTGAGCAATCTCAAAAAATTGCTGCGCGAAAGTGTTTTTTTTTGTTTGAAACATCAAAGTTCGACGGTGCAACTCTGGTGTTTACGTGCTCGACAAGCTTCCTAATTTTAAATAAAAATTAAGCTCAAAACCTGTCCAAAATTTGACCCTTTCTAACAAGGGAGGTTCAACTAGTCCCCATCTCAACTTTTAGTGATAATTAACAAGTTTACTAAACCGAACCTCCTGATAAAAAAGATGAAATTTTGAATTAATAAAAACGTGAACTTTCTATTGTTTTTTTCTCCCATGTAAGCCTTTTTTTGATAAACGTTCAACCAAAGAGTTAGCTGGGGGAGTTGAACCCGAACTTTAAAAAAAACGATCACAAGGAAAATCATTGACTATTAAAAAATGAAAACAATTTAGCAAGTAAGAATACTCACCCAACTCGGTTGTATCCGCTGGTAAATTATTCAAATCATATTCCAACGTAACATTGAATCCACTCTCGGCATTTTGTCGGAAATTCGCTCCATAAACCCTTCGCAGCAAATCATCGGCTCCGTGTTGTTGGAGTTCAGCGTAGAATTTCAACGAGATACTCAGCTAAAAAAGGATAATTTCATTTTCAAAAAAAAAAAGAAGAATAAATAAACTTACGATAATCTTATCTCTATCACCATCCGGATTCGACAATTTATACAAAACTCCATCAAAATCGGCGAATGTTACGTTGACATTGTCGTGTTTACCACTGCAAAAAAAAAACAGTTGATCTGTGTTTTAAATTGTTTATTTAAATTTCTCTCGGATAACTTTTTTAACAAGAAATGAGAAAAAATCGCGTGAAAACATTGCTTAATTTAATTTTTTGTGCAGGTTGTTTAGTTTCGAAAAAAAATTGAAATCCCCCATCAAGTTTCAGGAATCTAACTTATCTCTTCAAAACAAACCCGTTATTTTAAATACAAAAAAAATCGTCGAAAATTTTTACAAAAAATCAATTTCCTAAAACTTGTAGCCGAAATTTTTTTTAATTGTTCAGATGAAGTGGAATTTTTCAGACCGTAGATCCGGGAAAAACACTCACCCTTCCTTGGCATTGGCGAATTTTTGTTCCAACAACTCCACGATAATTCGGTTATTTTGTTCAAGAATAATCATCTGCAAAAAACTTTTCAAATTTTCGATTTTCGGAGAAAAAGATACAAATTGATGAATAAAATATCAACATCTAAAAAGTGTAACTGTATAGAAACGAAAAGTCAAAAAATTCATGAAAACGAAGAGGAAGAAAATGACGAAGAAAGAAAATACAAACAGTGACTAAGCCGGCCAATTATTTACTTGTGTGCAGTGGAGCGCAGTTTCTCGTGCAAATCTTGTCCAGCTTATTCTCAACAATAACAACAGAAAAATAACAATTTTCAAAACTAGGTTCAAGACCGTTTTTCAGCTTCTTTCACACTATTCAGAACCGATTTGTGCAAAGAAGGAATGATGGAAATGGCACGATTTTTAGCAAAATCCAATAGTCCTTCAATTTTTTTCAAAGGAACACGACCATAAACATCAGTGCAAGTAACCTGAAAAAAATGCTATGTTTCACATGACATTATTAATAACTAAAAGCGATTGTCTTTTGAATCAGAATTGTTTCAATACGCACCTGATTGAGATTAGGCACAAATGCTAAGGTTACTCCTCCAACTATTTGATATTTATCGATTTCTTCATTACTCGGATCTGTGATGTATTTGTCATCCGATGTTAGTCCGACATGAACGGCAGACATCAGGCCCATATTCTGAAAATAATATTCAAAAAAATAATTCAACTAATAATAATAATAATAATAATAATAATAATCGTTTATTAGAAGAATAGAGGAAAAAACAAATCAGTACATATTCAAGTATTCCTTTTCAAAGACATCTTCGCATAAATCGATTTTGTATTGTCCATCACCCGCAAGAGCGACGGACAATAATAGACGCCTAGTTGATCTCCTCGTACACATTACAGTAGTCTACTACATGGTACCAAAAAATGCTAATAAGAATTAGTCCGTCAATTTCGGTCTTAATGAACGAGCAACAACTCTTAGCAGAAACCGCTCAGAAGAAAGCATCAAGTTACTCGGTTGTCTTGACCCTCTTCGTCGATATACACTAGATATTACTCCAGCTTCGCGAAGGTGTCAGAATGGTCAGAGGACGGTGGAGAAGAACTGAAGCTAGAAAATTGGACCGATCTCTCCGAAGCATGTGTTGGACGGGTTTCATTGCTGACTAGTAAATTTCGAGTATGAGGTTCGACTAAATGAGACGGGAGATCTACTGAGAGCGTTCTATTGAGAGAAAAACAGTACTGAACTCGGGAGTTTCGGAAACATCGAATTTACCGAGAAATGAATGCCTTGAATTGTTCGAAGTTGAGGAACTCGGGGAGTTCTCTGACCAGATAGTTCCAATGAGGCAAGCTGGATTGGTAGAAGTTAGGACTTGGTGGTCCACAATAAACAAGCCTCATAGGCTTACGCTTGCTAGTTGTTATTTTGATATACTTCTGAAAGTTGGGAACAAGCAGTTCCTTTGAAAGAGCTTTGAAAATAAACAGCATATCAAGAATCTTTCTCCTGTATTCTAACGATTTCAAGTTCATTTTGTCAAGTCTGTCTGAGTAACTATCAAAAGAGATGTTACATCGCTGACACACTCTACGAGAATAAACTCTAAGCGGTTTTTCTAATATTTTGACTTGGGCCTTTGTTAATTTGTAGTTGAAAACTTCGGTGCAGTATTCAAGCATAGGTAGAATGAAAGATTTAAATATCTTAGAATAGAAGTCGAGATTTGTCGAAGAAAAACACTTCAGAACTTGGTTAACTTTCAAGATAGCTAGATTCGACATTCTGGTTATATGGTGTTGAAAAGTTAGATTCTCATCAATAAAGATGCCCAAATCTCTGACAATTTCGGTACAGGTGATACGTGATCCACGAACAAAGTAATCATGCCGTTTGTTTTTTTTACCCAAGTGAATCAAGTTAGTTTTTGTAGGAGCTATAGGTAAAGACCACGATACAGACCACTCAGCTACAGCATCAATAGCCTCTTGTAAAGCTGTAGGAATGTGACTATATAATTTGACGTCGTCTGCAAAGCAGGAGACGTTGACCGTATCAGGTATTCGGTCGAAAATGTCGTTGATAAAGATCAAAAATAGAAGGGGACCAGAGACCGTTCCTTGTGGGACTCCAGAAGGAACTTTCTGACGTTTTCCGGAAATGTGGTTATTGACCTTGACCGCAAAACTACGATCAGACAGAAAACTTTTGAACCAGTTACAAGTTTTTTCGTCAAGACCGAAAAGTTTCATTTTGATTAATAACAGATTATGAGGAACCCGATCAAATGCTTTAGCGAAATCAAAGAATACTACGTCAACCCCGCGGCCTGGTTTGATTGTGTCAATCCAGTCTGTGGTTGTAGACATAAGGGCACTTTTGCAACTTTTACCACGTAGGAACCCATGTTGAAAGGTGTTGAAACGGAATTTGAATTTGGCCCTTATTTTGTCTGTTATAATTTTTTCTATAACCCTACAGATAGGCTCCGTAAGACTGATAGGATGGTAGTTAGTCGGGTCACATTTATTGCCTTTTTTGAAAACTGGGATCATGATCGATTCTTTCCAGTCCTCAGGAATAATTCCCGAATGGAAGGATTCCGTGAATAACAAACTTAATGGGATTGCTAGGGAAACAGCGCATTTTCTCAAAACATAATAGTTGATACCAGAACTTGAGAATCCACATTTTGGTGGGGCTTTGGAGAGATAATACGCTATTATGTGCGGTGCGAAATCAACTTCAATAGAACATGGTTTGTTATGCGGGAAACACGTATCAGGAATCTCAGGTAAGGAGAAGTTGAAGTTATCTTTGAAAACGCTGTACAAACAATCCGCTCTTTCGGAATCACTAGAAATTGATTTATTGTTTATTGTAAACGATGGAATGACTTCTCGGGATTTTGTCACGCTGCTCACGTATTTTAGGATTTTAGAGTTCCCATTATTATTTGTGAATTCGTTCTCTGTACGGACTACCATTTTCTTGAATCTGTTAAGAACTTTTCTCTGGAGCAGGCCGTACTTCTCAATAAGAGGGCAATTTAGAGAACCGTGGCTGGTTCTTATTTTTCTCATTTTCTTACGTAGCCGTCTTAATTTATTTTTGCAGTTGACTTTCAGCACTCGTGGTCTGTCGCAAACTTCGACCGTAGGACAGTGAGAGTTTATGAGCTCGGTGAAAATTTTCTTAAAATGCCGGTACTTTGCTTCGAGAGTTGCGAAATATGAGAATTGGCTATCCCAGTTTATGGATGCAAGGTATGAATTGATGAAATCGTAATCGCCTTTTTTATAATTGAGTTTTATCAATTTTTGAGGAGGGGTCTGGAATTGACAGAAATTGAGCTCAAAGGATATTGAAATATGATCGGAACAAAGAATTGGAGGATTAGGTTTGATATGAGAAATATCAACGTTTTTGGAAAGCACAAGATCAAGTATATTAGAAGAAGATTTACTAACTCGCGTTGGAAACCGTACATGTTGGAAACCGTACACTAACAGCAATATTTTGGAATCAGGCCTCAAATTGAGGCAAAAAAAAAACCGGCCCGTCCGATTTTTAAATTTTTTTCTTTGTATGCCGATAAGTCGAACTCATTTTACGACTTTTCCTTTTTTATATTAAAAATATGAGACCACTCACCTCGATTCCAGAATGTGCCAAAGCCAACGTCGACGCGATCAACGTCGCCGCTAAGATACCACCATCATCCGCCAGAACAGTTACCTCTATATCGATATTTTTTCCAGGATATTTATTCGCGAAAATAACTGCACTTATAGCCGATGTCAATTGACCTCGATATTGCGCATTTTTCTGATCATCAACGCCTTTTAAATTGACCTAGAATTTGAAAATTTTTTTGATATTCTCATTTTTTTTTGAAGTTGAAGAAAAAAACCATACTGTAATCTTTGCATAATTCTCTTCCCATTGTCCATCACCATCTGGTCCGTTTCTGGAAAAAAAACAGACTATATTGATATTTTTTGAAAAAGAAGCAAACATTTGTGCAAGAACCATCGTTTTTCCGAATTCCGCATAACCTGAACCATCTTGTGCTCCAAACACGCCACATTTTACACCTTAATTCATTGTTGAAATATTGTCCATCCAGCCAGATCATCCAATGAGAAAATGATCTACCTTTTGAATCTCTCATTTTGACATGCTCTTTCATCAAATTTTTGTGGTAGATCACTTTTTTCATTGGATGATCTGACCGGATTGACAATAGATTCAAATAATAAATTCAGAAAAAAAAACTCACAAAGTTCTCGAAACTTTTCAACATTTCTCTCATCATTTGTTTCCATTTTCTCATCATTTCCAACTTTTTTCAATGAATCCAAAGGAACACAAAGATTTGAGCGAATTTTCGGCATCTGAAATGTGTGTTTTTTCTCTGATCAGAACATGAAGAGATAAGAATGGTCGATAAACCAATAGAAAAAAATGAAAACAAAAAACTAGAGAAAAGCAAAACCTCGAAAAATTTTATTAGTTCAATCCAAAACAACGAGATCATCAGAAGGTTTTCGTTTTTTCGCGCATTTCGAATTCATCAGAATAGGAGATTTTCCATCATACGTTCGCCATTTATGCCCGACAACCACATAGCTGAAAAAAACCTAATTATTACAAATACATAAAACGAGCGATAAAAATTAGGTAATTTTTTTGAGTTTATGATTTTTTTAAATGTATTGTTGTAAACAGTATAAGTTTTCGAGTCTGAGAAGGGGAATTAGGAATTTGAATTTCAAAACGACGAACCTGATAACCGAATAAACTGTGTAATGAAAATCTTCTTGTAAATACGAGTTCAACAACAAGAAAGTTATCAAAGTCTCGCAAAACTCCTTCGTGTGACTCTTTTTCAATTTTTTCGAAACCAATTCAACCAATTTGTTTCCTGTTATTCTTCCATTTCCATCTTTTGCCGCGTTCATTTGTTCATCAAGTGTCTCAATAGTTGTTCGAGCCTCTGCACTCACATCAATTTCTCGAACACTGTTTCTCGAATCACAACAAATGTCACACATTTTCTGACACCAACTTGAATCCCATGCCTCTTCGAAATGCTCGGCTAAACGAACTCGACGACAAGTGTGAAACTGAAAACTATTTGATTTTGAAGACATGTTATCGTGGGGAAGTTGTTTGTTAAAAAACGATGATGATGATGAAATTTTTAGAAATTTTTCCGTTACTTTTTGCTCGCTGTGTACTTACTGAAACAACTAATATTTCTCGTACTCACTTTTAGTGAAAGTTTTTCTCAATATCTTCCGTATATTTGCAAAGCAGTTATGACTTCTAAAAACTCACATCTGATGCGTATCTAACAATGTTATACAAGTTTGCAACTCCAGTCTTTTCCTGTTGGACCATTGTAGATTGTTTGAAAATATCAGCCATTCGATAAAAAAGAATACAAGAAGCCGGCTGACCATCTCGTCCAGCTCTTCCACTTTCCTGAGAAAAGTTTGAACTTTGAAATTGAGAACAAAAAACAAATGGTTCAAAGATGTGTTTGAAAAATACGCAAACCTGATAATAATTTTCGACACTTTTCGGAATCGAATGATGTATAACAAATCGAACGTCGGGTTTATCAATACCCATACCAAATGCGACCGTTGCCACAATAACCTGGCATTTTGAACTGAGCCACATCTCGTGTACACGAGTTCTTTCCGCAGGTTCCAAATACGCATGATAGTGTTTCGAACGAACACCCAATTTGGTCAACGACGTCGCAACTTTTTCACAATCATTTCTCGACAAACAATACACAATTCCACTTTGTTTTTGGAATCTTGATTTAATCAAATTGGCAATTGATGCGACACAGTCCTCTTCTGAACCTGATTTTGGATATACTTCATAATTTAAATTTGGTCGATTGAATCCGGCTCGAAACACTAGACAAGCCTGAATTCCCAACATTTCTTTGACATCTTCAAGAACATTGGATGTCGCTGTCGCTGTTAGTCCAAGTATCGGAACGCCTCTGGAAAATTGAATTGTTTGCAAATGTATTGTCAATCCGGTCAGATCATCCAACGGGAAAAGTGATCTACCACAAAAAGTCGATGAAAGAGCATGTCAAACTGAGAGATTCAGACGGTAGATCATATTCTCGTTGGATGATCTGGCTGGATTGACAATATAAATAGATAACTAACTTGAACTGTCGTTTCAAAACATTGAGAAAGGCATAGTCAGTTCGAAAATCATGTCCCCATTGTGAACAACAATGAACTTCGTCAATAGCGATCAGCTGAAAAACACTTTCTTTTTCCGTGGGCTTTTCGAGAAAAGAACCAACATATATTTTTTTGAATTTCAAAAACGTTTTTGCGGTGAAAAAAAATCGGAAGGTCACGTTCCGTGAACACGAAAAAAACTCACTTTCAAAAACCCAACAGCTAATGATTTTTCCAATTTATTCATCATTCTCTTGCTTTTCGCCAATTTTTCTGGTGTCACATACAATAAACGAAACGATGAATCTTTATTTGTAATCGCCTCTTCTACTCGTTTTGCCTCTTCTTTTGATGTACTTGCATTCAAACATGCCGCTTCGATACCCAACTTTGTCAATTGATGAATCTGATCTTCAACCAACGATATAAGTGGAGATACAACCAGTGTGAGACCCTTTGAAAGAAGTGCAGGAAGTTGATAACAAAGGCTTTTACCGCCTCCAGTACTCAGAATTACAATCGCATCTTCTTTGCTCATAACTGCATTGATAGCTGCTTTTTGAAGCGGTCGAAAATTTTCCAATTTGAAGTTGTTTTTCAGTATATTTGTGGCATCTTTCGACCAATCAAAACCATCTTTATCCCATCGTTCCAATACAACATCGTCATCTTCATTAGTTTTGATTTCAATCTTTTTTTCGATCTGAAATGTTTTGTTTTTTGTTGTTGTAATTTTAGATAAATTTCCCCTCACCGCTAGTTTTCTTTGCTGTAACTCTGCTTTTTTCCTGCGCAACTGTCCAATCTGTTTGTCTAGTTCCCCAATTTCACCATCCAAATCTGCTAATTCTGTTGACAATTTTGAGAGCAACATAGAATATTTTCTGTAATCAAACTAGAACTTTTAAAAAAAAACTAATATTGAAGATATCTCACAGCGATTTGTCGGAACGCTTGGAATTTTGGAAAAGAAGTAGGTATATCAAGGTATATTCAATTGTTCTAACGCATCAAGAACTTCAGTTTTAAGTGAGAAATCATAAGAATTTCGATGAAATCGGAGCCACCACGAGCGACGAGAAGTCCATTCTTCAGAAACCATGATTGGATGTGCCTAGAATATCAATAAAACTACCGAAAAATTGAATAAACTGACCATTTGAACAACTTTGTGCATAAGTTCCCAAGCTTTTTGTGAGCATTTATTTGTATCAAAGTCAAGAAAATTGAAAACAGCAGTGAGACATTGTTTGAGACTCGTCTCGATATCACCGAATCTGGAGATGAAACAAAGTTACATGGTTAGATCAAATTATGTGCTTTAATACCTGTTGATTCTGTTCAACCGCCTTTCAATCCATTCCAACCAAACTTTGTCGGCCGGGTATAACTTGTCTGTGTCGTGACCACACATCTACAGAATAAAAATATCATTTCAGATTGTTCCCACAATTGTATGCAAGCACTTTTCTTCCTTTTTTGTGAAAAGGAATGTTTGAAGTGCTGAGTTGAAAAAAAACTTCACTCGAATTATCATACCTGCCTGGAGAAGGTTTCCCCCCCCCCCCCCCCCCCCCTACCTCTTTTTTTAAAAACTTTTTGGACGATATCAACATGAGTTGATTGAAATCCATAATTTCGAGGGATTAAAATTTTAAAATGATTAAAACCTACATCTTCAATGATCGAATCGATTTCATATTCTACATCGCAAAATTTGGCCAGCTCCAACATTCTCGGACCGTTTTGCGGGTGTTTTTTCGTGTACCTATTGATGACTTGAACACTGAAAACTTGTTTATCGTTGTTTAAGGAAAAAGGAAACATACATTTCATGATCATAGTGTTTGCAATTTTTCCAAATTTTACACGCTTCTTCAACAAATACCACCGATTTTGGACTGATGTCTGAGATAAAACAAGACATTTTAGATATTTCTAATATTATCTACCTTCGTCCGAAATAATATCCACAAGTCGAGTAGCATCGATAAGAAAAGCAGAAGGATTCAAAATGTCTAAATTTCTCTCATATCGCGATACAATGTTCCATGCGTTCCAAGGAATAAAAAACTGTAAAAATTTCGAAATATTTGTTCGATCAGTCTCAAGCATTCACTCACTTTTGAACTCTTTTTTCTAACAATACCTTCCATGTTACTCAATTCTTCTTGTGCGATTTTCAAATCAAAAGCCAAACAACATATAAACATCTCATTTAAATGTCCCAATAAATCACTATCGAATGTGAGATTTCGCATTTTCACAATATGCGAATGTGCCAATTGAACAATTTGGTCTCCAACAAAATCAAGATCCGACGAATAATTCATCAGAACTGTTTGAAGTGCTGATATTGTAAAATGTACCATTAATGTTGAAATTGATTTATGACGAAAGTCGCTTGAAAAATTCAATTTGCCAAAATCTCCTCCTGTTTTATATGATCTCAATCTTCGAAGAATGTTCACTGACGAAAGTTTCATTTCCAGTCCTTTCAAATATCCAACATTTGATAAATACCACATATCCAAACGATCAAATGATAATGATAAAGTGAGTGATCGAGGATCTACACCTCCGATCATCAATTTTTTTCTGAGAAACACTGATGTGTTCATATCTTTCATTGCGTCCGAAATTTTCCGCATCATTTCCACAAAACATCCGAATTTTTTGGATATTTTGATTTGAATTGGATCGACTCTATTAACAGGATATTTTGTTTCACAGTAGATTCGCACTCCATAACTTTGCATAATAGTCATAAATATACGAGAGATACTCGGAGATAAACCGCCGACATTCAAAAATTGTTCGACGAATAATTCTAGCAATACTCGGAAATCATGAACATCTGGAAAATCAAAATGTTCAACTGAAACTTGCAGTAGATACAGTCGACCGCATACCTCGGCCAAGAACGTGGAAATTGTTAATTTCAGAATGTGTCCCGTGATTTTTTCACGCAAAATTTTTTGAAAAGTTTTGTGATGTCTGAAATACTGTATGAATTTTGTATTTTGAAATTGCGCCGCGTGGAATTCCACGTTATCGCCGAGGCATGGTCGACAGAGACCTAAAAAATAATATTCCACGAAAACATTAACAGAACCCACATTATTGTTTGAAAAATACCTTTTGATTTGAACGCATCGACCCAATACGGAATACATCTGAACTTCAAACCATCTTCATCATCTTGAGTCTCTTCAACGTCACAGTCGATGTAACTCGGACTAGGTTCGTCCATTGTAAAATCAATCTGCCTAGGCACCTAAATATAAGAAAATATTATTGAAAGAAAATTTTGTATGTGCGCACAAAGTGAATCGGGCAGAGTAGAACTTTTGAAATGAGAAACGTTTGAACGTTTTCTCTTCACCTTGTTTTAGGGCGGACAAACGAGAGAGTTGACGCTGACAAAAGAGGAATGTTCGCTCTATTGAACCATTAAAAATTCCCGGAAATAAAAAGTATTCGCCGTGAGACCTGTTTATTTTGTCTGCAACTCTCACGTTTCTTTCTATTTTTTTTCTTTCATTTCTGCGTCTACCTCTCTCATTTGTCCCTCCTATAAGGGGACTAAAACAAGGTGTCTTGTTTTATCAAAAATAAAATATATTCGACGAGAGACCTGTTTATTTTCTCTGAAGCTCTCACGTTTCATTTCTGTTTTTTTTTAAATAATTTCTGCGTCTGCCTCTCTCATTTTTCCCTCTCAAAAGAGGCCTAAAACAACAGGTCAAAAGAAAAACCACACAGCCTGAGAAATCCAACATTCTCTTCACAAAAAATTCGTCGTTTCTTTTTTTATTTTATCATTGCAATGCCCTCCAAAAGAGGGGGTGCGGTTTCATTTGCAGCTGCCGCACACTTATTTTGGGAGAAATAGTGTGGGGTAGAGAAAATAGAATGTAGTTTGAACTCAATTGAGAGGGAAAATTTACGCTGGTTTTGGTAGATCAAACTTTTCAACAACGATGATTCAGGTTGTTTTTCTCAGGCTGTGAAACCACTGAAAAAAGAAATTGAAAAAAAATAGGTTTTCGGTGTGCAACTGTGCAAACACCGTGACATTAAAACGCACATAAAACGTATTTTTTTTTGTTGAAAATTTAAAAAGTCGACAATTAATTGTACAAAAAGGCCTAATAACTTAAATGTTTAGGATTTTAGAGGTTGTGAAATAGGGTTTTTTCCTAGAAAAAGTCATGCCGAATTTATCATTAAAATCAGCGTGTATTTTTCTAAAATCCTGAAAAAATTAATTTTGATTATCTAACGGGTTTGTTGAAAGTAAAAAAAAATGTCCGAGAGAACCTCGCAAAAATAAAACGGCCTAAGATCCGACAAGTCCTCAACATTTTTCAACGCATAGAAAAGATATTTACATCAATATATTGAAGACGTTTCCTAATATTTAAATTTAAAGCGTTTTCGTGAAAACATAAAAATTATAATTTTATGAAGTTGACCTACTTTTGGGTTTATTTTAGCCAGAGTGAGCCCGAGCCAAAAAAAAACGGGACAGACACTACTATTTTTCGGCGGGCCAGGTCCTTTCGAACATCAGTTTCTAGAAATAGAATCTTTTTCGAAAAAGTTGTGGAGACCATTTCTACTCTTTTGGTCTTCTAGAAAAATATACACTGTTGTGGTTTTGGGTGTTGGTTCAACGAGGAAGAGTTGATAATATAATAGTTTATTATCAGAAGGGGAATATACTAATAACTTACTAATGACTTATAACTAGACTTGAGAATGGGGGGCGAAAGGGGGTTTATATAGGGTAAAACTATTGTGTAGTCAACACACATTATAAAACATAGCGGGAGTGGGAAATAGGTAGATCAAATAATATAATTGATCTAAAACATAATTAACTTTATGGGATTGATCCCAACATACACGCATTTAATGAACGTCCGATTTTTAATTCTTTTTTTTTGGTTCACGTTTGAATATTTTTTCGAGCTCACGTTATCCTCATTTTTGTTCGAATTTTGGTTTTTCCTCAAAGTTAAGAGCACGAAAATAGTGAGAAATAGCTTATATGAAATATTTTTTTACTCAAACATAAATTTCAGAGAAAACTTGTGTTTTTGTTGAGTAGAAAAATTTTTTTAAAAATTGCATAGATGAGATATCGAACCCTTGACCTCTCACTCTATAACAAACGTCTAACACGGGACGGCATAGCGTACCCTCCTCTCCCTTTTGTGTGGGACGCTGACTCTCGTTGTCTGCGCTCTCTCATTACGCCCTCGTTTGTGTGTTTGAATTTTTTTTTTTTTTTCCATTCATGGTTAATTTTTTTCTCAGGTATTTGGTGGTAAAACATTCTGATTTTCAGTTTCCAATACAATTTGAGGTCGTAGATTCAGAAAATCATAGTGGCTTTGAGAAAAAATTTTTTGAAAGCCTGTTTTTGGCCAAAAATAGGCTTTTTCGGTCATTTTTTTAAGAAAAAATCGATTTTTTCCGTCATTTTCTATCAACTTTTCCTAATTTTTAGTTTCCAGTACAATTTGAGGTCGTAGATTCAGAAAATCATAGTGGCTTTGAGAAAAAATTTTTTGAAAGCCTGTTTTTGGCCAAAAATAGGCTTTTTCGGTCATTTTTTTAAGAAAAAATCGATTTTTTCCGTCATTTTCTATCAACTTTTCCTAATTTTTAGTTTCCAGTACAATTTGAGGTCGTAGATTCAGAAAATCATAGTGGCTTTGAGAGAAAATTTTTTGAAAGCCTGTTTTTGGCCAAAAATAGGCTTTTTCGGTCATTTTTTTAAGAAAAAATCGATTTTTTCCGTCATTTTCTATCAACTTTTCCTAATTTTTAGTTTCCAGTACAATTTGAGGTCGTAGATTCAGAAAATCATAGTGGCTTTGAGAGAAAATTTTTTGAAAGCCTGTTTTTGGCCAAAAATAGGCTTTTTCGGTCATTTTTTTAAGAAAAAATCGATTTTTTCCGTCATTTTCTATCAACTTTTCCTAATTTTTAGTTTCCAGTACAATTTGAGGTCGTAGATTCAGAAAATCATAGTGGCTTTGAGATAAAATTTTTTGAAAGCCTGTTTTTGGCCAAAAATAGGCTTTTTCGGTCATTTTTTTAAGAAAAAATCGATTTTTTCCGTCATTTTCTATCAACTTTTCCTAATTTTTAGTTTCCAGTACAATTTGAGGTCGTAGATTCAGAAAATAATAGTCCTTCCAAAAAAATTTATTGAGATGTTTTCGTTTCGTGACATGTTAAAGAATTCGACCCATGTCGTGCAATTTGTTGTAGCAAAGACAGCTGCGGAGGACCAATGAATACCGTGTAGATTTATCTCGAATACATGCATATCTGATCAAGCCGCGTTTGAAAAATGCGTGAAGTGACTCGATTCCTTGCTCATTCGTTCTACCTAAACTTCTGAACAACCTAGCAAACGGTACCAAATGAGCGGTTTCTACGTGCAATTTAAGTGTTACTGATTCCTCCGGTGACACCTTCTTAATGTGTTCCACCATATCATCTACTAAAATTTCCAAATGATCAATTTCAGTATCACTCAAAACAGACGCTTTACCATAACTCATAATAGCACTCATACAACTCATAAAACTTTTTAAATGCTCAAGCTCATCTGTCATATAATCTTTGTTAGTTTGAGGGTTTATTTTTTCAAAAACACTAAAAGTGGCTTCAATTCCCTCGGGTGATAAGACTTTCTTAACGTGATTTCCCGTAAATTCTTGGAACCAAGCTGCTCTGTCGGCCCCGATCCGTTTCCAAGCCTTTTCCAATTCAATTCTATTCTCACCCACGGCAGAATTCAACATGTTTGTGACTTTTGTTTGGTCCTCCTTTTTCTGTTCAAAAACCTTCTTATTCAACATTATGCTTTTTTCAACACCAGCCAAAATTTCACGAACAGTTTCTAATTTTTTGTCAATCGTACTGTTAGAATCAGAACATTGATGACAGACCCAATAGCCAGTTTTCAAAAATTTTTCTCTAGTTACACCATCCACTATTCCAATACAAATCTCATGAAAATCGCTTCGACATACATAACATTTCTGCCAGGTTATCAGTTCGTCTTCACTGCCATAAACCGCTTTATCTCTGTACAAACACTCATTTTGACAAGTACACTTATCTTCTGGTTCCTCTGCTGGACAAATTTTCTTATTCTTGATGTTACTGTAAGATACTATTATGTCTTTCAAAACTTTAGCGTCGCGTTCTTCTTCTTTCAGAATAGATTTCGTTAGGCTAATATCCTTTTCTATACCTTTCAAAGTTCCCTTTTTTTCTTTTACTTTACCTACATCATATTGCGTATTATTGTCCATCTCATTCACTTTGTCTGTTACATAATCTACAATATACTTTTGAACTATACCCATGATTAAATGCAAAAACGGAGGAATAATGTGGATTATCTTAATTAATTTGAAAACTACGACCGATCCCTTTCTAACACTGCATTTTCCAGATTTACTGTCTAGCGCATAAGATTCCAATGTTCTCATTTCTTTCAAGTCCTTGTGGTTCCAATTTTTCAAAGTATTTTTTTTTTTACCGCGATTATGATTTTCAGTTTTGCAAAATGGGCAAAACTGCAACGCACATTGTCCCTCATGCCCCATCATCTCAGAAATGAATTTATGGTCCCCACATAAATGCTGTCTGATCTTTTTTTTCACCATTTTCCCATTCATTTCAAACTCAATTTCAGTCAAATTGTTCAGCTGTTCAATAACCTTTGGCAAATATTTCATCATTTCCTCGGCTGTATCATTGCCATCATAAAAGCCCAACATTATTTGATGATGGCAAGAGTTTGCATTCTTGACATTTCCAATTATTGCGGTTACCTTGGTAATACCTGTACCCTTATCTCCACAAACAGTGAACCATAACTCATCTCCTGTCCCAACATCACTTTCAAATAATCCGTTTTTAACAATCTCAGTCACCCTTGTTTCAGTAACTAGTTTAATGTTGGTACACTGAAAACTCATCACTTCTTGTACAGTATTCCCTACAACAACTTCATCAAGTTTCGATTCGTACAGACGTTTATCATAACACTCTTGTTCTAATTTTGTAACTAATTTCCTAGCCGGTAATATACTAAACCCTGTAAATTTGCGCAGAAGTTTGGAAATGTTATCGTAAGCATTGACACTTAGGCCAGCCTTAGTTTTCATTATAAAACCTTGATGCGCTGTTATTGGCAAGGAAAAATCATTATTAAATGTCTGGCGATATTTCAAGAGATCTTTCAAAAATTTATCACAACCATTTCCTCCACAACTCTTCTCTATTTTATCCCAAATAAATTTCACCCTACTTTTTCTTGTTTTTCTACCTGTCAATTCATTGTATGGTTTACAATTTTTCCGAGTTTTTTCAACGCGTTTATATACGCCACGACGTACCTTAGTATACTTTTTTTTCATTCTATTTTCCAAGCTGTTTTTGCTGTGTGACACTCTATTCAGTTTTTTCCTATAATAATCTTTTTTTTTACGTATAGACACAATTTCATTTTCCAACTCTTTTTTCCGAACCTCTGAAACAATTGCCTGATTCTTTAATTTCCTAACTTCCCTCTCGTTACAGCTAGCTACATCCTTTAATTGAGCTATCTCAAAATTCTTAGTAACTATCAAGTTGTTCAATCTCTCAATCTCATTCTCTTTTCCATCTCCCTCAAAAAACAAATTATTCAACCTAGAACATTCTCGATTCTTTCGATCGATTTCATTGTTTTTTTCAGTCACTTCCTTTCTTAATTCTGCCGTTTTTTGCTTGAAAGAATTCAATAAACTTTGTTTCATTTCAGACGATTTACACATTTCAGCATACTGTACTTTCAATAGTTCAAGTTCACGACACGCGTTGTTGTTCAATTTTTTAGTCTCAATAAATTTTTTTTCGAAAGAGTTTCTTTCTCCCACCACCTTTTCCAGTTTTTTCTCTTCGCGATCTTGCTTTTCATTGTTGCTTTTCAGGCAACACTTTTCTTTTTCCAGTTCTCCGATTCTTTTCCATAAACACAATACAACTTTTCTATCTTCATTTTCTTTCTCATTTTGCTCAATTCTACAAAATCTATATGCATCTTTCACATCAATCTCTTCTGATAACCGTCCGGTTTCACTATTTTCTACAAAAATACAGGTTTTCTCTTTCAATTTATTATTTTCAGGTACAACAACAATGGTCTCATCTATTCCAGCATTAATCACAGTACCAACAACATCTACAATTTCATTTTCAAAAAAAACATCTAACTGGTTTTCAACATTCACAGTTTCATTTCCAAAAACTAACTCTGACCCATTCCCCACACAATCAGTAAAATCTTCCAAATTCTCACCCAAAATTTTTCCAGGTGATTTTTCCATTAGCGCAATGTCAGGAACTTGATCAGGAGTCTCATATTTTTTTTTTTCATTCTTCTTGCTTTTTCGCAAATCTCAGTTCGATGGTTCCGACGTTTGTTCGTCATCTGAAAAGTCGAAATCAATTATTTGGAGCGAAATGTGATAAGATGAAGGAGAAAAGGAGAACAACGATGACATGAAGAAAATTTATAATAAACGGAAAAAAAAACACTATCAAATACATTTTTTTATTAACAAACCCGACAAAATTCTTTTAGAAAAATATGGGTATAAGAAAAATATGGGTATCAAAGAAGGGAAAGGCAAAAATTAAAATAAACAATCATGGAAAAAAATTATTAGGTATCCACTTTTCCGCAAACACACTGGAAACATAAGTTTTATATCAATAACATTTTTACAACTGACCTTTTTTATTAAGCGCCTTTTCTCTTTCTTCAAACATTTTAGCGAATCCTCGAGTTCAAAGTTTTGGTTTTCCACTAACATTAGTCGATCGATTTCCTGATTTTTTTCAACGATTTCCTGAAAAATTGGTTTAATTGTTGTTTATTCAAAAAAATGAGTATGTAAACACTCACAGCTTCCAAAATTTGAATTTTCTTGTCTTTCTCCTTCAGATAATCAGCATTTTCTCGGATTGTACTCTTGAAACTTTCGATCAATCCTTGTTTTTCTTCTTCAACCTGAAACAAAAACACAAATAGAAACTTGTCACTAAATTTCATGTGTAAAATCTTACCTTTTTCAAATTGGTAATTTCCTCGTTTAGACCACGCTTCTCTTTCACCCAAATTCTTTGATAAGCCTGAAATAGTTAGATTGTGAATGTAAAATCTGTAACAACTGGATAACTTACCGCATTCTCGGCTTTGACTTTTTTAATAACGTCTTCTTTTCGAAGATTCTCCTTTTCCAAAAAGGCATGTTGGTTAACATCGCATCGTCCAAAATTCCTCTTCGGTCTCCATTTTATTTCATTTCCAAATCTTTGGGCAAGCGGGAAATTTTGCTGAGGAGGAGGAGGAGGAGGAGGAGGAGGAGGCGGAGGAGGAGGAGGAGGAGCAGCAGCAGCATATTGTTGAGGTTGTTGGTGGTATTGTTGAAGGTGTTGCTGCTGATATTGATGTTGTTGTTGTGGATATTGTTGTAGAACGGTGTGTTGGTTATGATACATTATCACTTTTGTTTACCTGGAAACACAACATTTTTAAGAAATCAATGATTAAAATACGGATATTCACGAAAGAAAATAAAGCGACGGTAATAAGAACTTTTCTGAATCCATATCCATATACAACTTCTTCTACATTCTTTCTGTTTTGAGGAAAAAATTGAATTTGAAAAATTGGGAAAAAAAAATAAAAATATTTTCCCAAAGTTGTAAATACACAAATCTCTGCGCCGCGAGACCGTCTTTTCCTTTTCGCACACGCCACTAAATGTTACAGTAGGAGCCGTCCCACTTTTTTTTTGTTTTGGATTCGTTTTGCCGTCCCGTGCTAACCTGATGAGTCACAGGGCCACATTTTTTTACGTTAATGCGGCTATCCAGAACTATTTCTCCGCTTTTCTCCACATGGAGAAAAGCGGATAAATTCTAGGTGGAGAAATTAATAGAATAGTCCCATACGATAAAAGTTGTACCAAAACCTATATTTAGCAACATCTGAAATATACCAACAAATTTCAAGAAAAAATTTTGCCAATTTGAGCAGATATGAATTTCTCCACCAGTTTCTGGATAGGTTTTCTCCGCTTTTCTCCACGTGGAGAAAAGATCTGAATAGTCCCATAAAATTTCATTTCAAATATTCTAAGAAAGTAATAAATGAGAAAAAAAATGGAAGAATGACGTGATTTAAAAAAATCAAAAATCGGACGTTCTTTAAATTAAACTTAAAATAAACATGATTTGTAAATAAATGTAAGTACTGCAACTCCGGATATATATAAGGGCTGTTTCGGGCTTTCAATAAAAATGTCCGGCCTGTCAGAGCGGGTTCGGGTGGGCCCAAGAGAGCCCAAGTCTCACCCGATTTTATTGTCAATCCAGCCAGATCATCCAATGAGAAATTGATCTACCGTCTAAATCTCTCATTTTTACATGCTCTTTTATCGAATTTTTGTGGTAGATCACTTTTTCCGTTGGATGATCTGAGCGGACTGACAATAGCTTTTAAAAATTTAATCAAATACACTGAACTGTGGTTCACAAATCCATTAGAAAACAAACAACGAATCCAAAAAACCAAAAACAATTTCATTTAAGCAAAGAAATTGTGAAAAATAAATACTATTTACAGGAAAATAAATACCAAATAGATATGGCACGAAAAAGTGAAAATAAAAGTTCGAAATTTTCAGACGAAATCTCGAAAGTGGGTAGAAGCACAACCGTGGAAGTGGAAACAAAGAAAGCCAAGCAGTCCAATGTGTATTAAAATGTTTCTCCGTCCTCTTCAACTACTTCACTGTCGACTTTTCCGTTCGTTTGAAGTTCTGCGCCACCTCCGTTTTCATCGACAGCCTCATCTTCCTATAAAATTTCAGGTACGTGACGAACAAATTTCAGGTACGACGTGACCTATAAGTCTCGAAAAAATTTACTTTTAATTTTCGACCAAAAAATGTCATCGTTATTTTCCCCAGGACTGTCGTTTGAGGCGCCCGCTTTATGCTGGGCCGGGCTCCCAAGAAAAATATTCACCTGAAATGTGTTTCATTTCGTGGCACATACACGTCTACCGTCTACAAATTTGATTCATAATGGGCCGAGCAGGCAGTGACCAGTGCGTTTTTCACTTTTACCGCGGGCATCAAAAGCCCGTATTTTATTGCTTGGGCGAGCGCGCCCAACCCGCCCTGCCCAAAACGACGCCTGCTTTTCCCCTCTTCGGTCGGGTATAAGAAACGTGTCGTTCTAGCACAAACTTACACCAAACAATGTTGCTTTGATAACAGAAATTTCCAAATTCTTAACTCCGTCGTCTTCTGATTTGTTCAACAACTCCTCAACTTTTCTTAACAACGAGTAATAGTGATCTCGTTCGTTCTCCAGTTCTTTCGCATTCTCTTGCCATTCCAAAACTTCATTTTCTAGTTCGGCGTTTCTTCTCCGAAGAACTTCTACTTCTGCAAATCATTGTTTTTCATTGTTTTTCTAGAATAAGAAATACCTTTCAACAACGCAGTATCTTGTGAAGGAGATGATCGTTGAGTGGTGGTAGTTGTTGTTGTTGGAGCAGCAGCTTTTGGTGGAGCTTTTGTGACAGGAGGTGCGGCGGCTCGAGTCGTTGTTTGCACTGTTGGTCGCGGTGCGACAGGTCGGACGGCTGCTGCAGCGGGTCTAGCAACACCTGCTGGTCCTTTCAAAGCTGGCAAATCTTCGCCACCTCGAGCTGCAACCGCATCATAATCTTCGTCGCCCGAGTTGTTTGCGTTGTAGAACTGAAATAGTAATTGTGTAATTGTGGACTTTCTAATTTCATCGTGCATTTTTTGTTAAAATGTATTTTTAAATTTTTTTGTGTGTGTTTTCATTTTTTCATGTTTTTTTCTAATTTTTTTTACAAATGTTCTTTCGTCGAAAAAGAATAAAACCTTTAAACAACAAACCTTGAAGAACCACTGCAAAAATTCCATATTATCCTGGAACTTGGCCTTTTTCAACTTTTCAACATCAACCGGTTTGTCTATTCCGATATTCTTCCAGGAGGTGGTCAGAACTTTCCAGTTGTTCAAAATATCCGGTTCGCTTCTTGGATTGAATTTAACTTTTCGCAAGCTAATCGCATCTCTGAATAACATGTGGGTCAACTGACAATATGCCGCGCCGGTGGCCATTTCTTCGACTTTTGTCAAATGACTCTTTAAATAAATTTATGATTGTTTTAAAAATACTTTTGAATTAAAAACCTTTAGTCGATCATTAACCCAAGCGATAGCGTCTTTTCTTGACAGTGTGTCGGTTGTAACAGCGGATATCCACACATTGACAACCATCTGTAAAAAAGAAGGAAAATGAAATGAGTCAAAAAATCGATCTATGTACAACAAAGAGAAACAAATATGTGTTTCCGCGCACGAACGGCCAGAACAAACCACCGTGGATATTTTGCCGCGCCAGTTTGTGTGAGGAAAAATGACAGACACACAGAGACAGAGATAAAGTGAAGAGGAACAAAAACAACAGCAAACGGTACTTAAAAGGGTTTAAAAGGGATAATTGATGTTGGTGTGAAAAATTGTAAGAGGAACTAGTCGATTAATCGATTTAATGTGATTCACCACCTTTTTTTGTAGTCGATCGTAAGGAATTAATTTTCTTAGCTTTAAAAGGCCACTCGAAGCTCAACGTTGAAATATTCAGTTAGATGTGCGTTACTATGAACGACTAGAATTTTTGATAACTAAACACGTTGTTTCACACTTTACACAAGACATTTCTTCATCCGAGGTTTGGTTCGAAGGGTTGGCAATCTCAACCCTCTGCGAACACGACATTCTACTACGATCAGTATCTAAACTTTCGTCGATTACAATAGTTAATCGACAGAGAATTTCTAAACTCACAGTGCGAGAAATCCGCGCTCCCCTTCCTCCTTTTCCATTGTTTTTTTTCCGAATCCCTCTCTTTCTCTGCGTTTCTCACACGCGTGCACGATTGGCGACGAGATGTCGCAGGTTCGATTCCCGGCTGGTGTATGAAGCTGGATTTTTGTTTAGTTTTTTTTTTGTATATTGGTATAGAAAGATAGTACTGGTCCCAGGCATACCAGAAAACATAAAAACATGGCATCTTGACCACTCTGGAACTTTTTATAACCAAAAAAAGGATGAAAATAGGCTATTTTTGGCCCAAAACCCATCATAACTCGAGAAATTTTTAGTCACTTTTTTTATA
This sequence comes from Caenorhabditis sp. 8 KK-2011, assembly GCA_963572245.1. Taxonomy (NCBI): domain Eukaryota; kingdom Metazoa; phylum Nematoda; class Chromadorea; order Rhabditida; family Rhabditidae; genus Caenorhabditis; species Caenorhabditis sp. 8 KK-2011. Next base: position 6,393,814 of record OY751548.1, read on the forward strand.
CTTTCCAATATCAAAGAAAACATGTTAGAAACCGAAAAAATAACATATGATCCGGAGTGAATCACTCTAACAGTACCAAAATCGACCAAATGTGTCCTAAACTACGGTTTTCAAGCCATTTTTGGTCCAAAACCCATCATAACTCGAGAAATTTTCAGTCATTTTTTTAAATACTTTCTAATATCAAAGAAAAACATGTTAGGAATTGAAAAAACAACATTTGGTCCGGAGTGAATCACTTTGAGAGTACCAAAATCGGCTAAATGGGCCCTCAACTACGGTTTTTGAGCCATTTTTGGCCAAAAATTCATCATAACTTGAGAAAACGCGGCCAAAAAAGGTTGGTTTTAGGTTTTCTGATACCCCAGTCAATATTAGAACTAATGTTAAGCAAAAACTAAAAGAAAAAAAACCATTTCGCCACAGCCGGAAATCGAACCAGCGACCTTGCGCGCGCTGGTAATGCAACGGTACCACTACACTAGCGGCCGTCAACGCGCCACGACGTTCTCAGAAAAGTCAACGCGCGGTAGCGCGCGAGTACGCTGCGAGCGAGCGTTACTCGCGCTGCCACCACGCACTGATCACGCTGCGACCACGCGCCAATCGCGCAGCGCCCACGCACTCTCTACCTGTTCGCGCTGCGAGCACGCACCAATCGCGCTGCCAGCGCGCATTTACACAAAATTAGCGCCCGCTCGCAGCGTACTCGCGCGCCACTACGCGCTACTCGCGCGCTAACCACGCATTCGAGTCTCTGCGCGCGCCGCTATCGCGCGTTGACTTTTCTGAGTTTGAAAAATTCGAAAAAAAAACGGAGTGTTGTAGCGCGGATTTCTCGCACTGTGACCTCAGGGAAATGCCAGCTCCAGAGAAACACCAAATTTCACCTTTTCTCCGGAGTTTCCCCAAATTTTCCCCCAATCGCACCTAATCCACCCCAATTCTCTCCGGAGTTTCACCAACTGGTGTGATATTTGGGAAAAATGAAAAGCACCAAATTGTCCCCAATTTTTTCCAGAGTGGTTCCGGTGAAAAGGGAAAAATTTGGTGTTTCTCCGGAGTGAGTTTTTTTATGATGCAACTTCGCTCGATTGCGACGCGCTTCCTGTTAAAATTCAAATTTATTCGTTTTTTCTTTTTGTTTTTTTTTCTTTCTTGTTCCTAAAATGTGTCCAAAATAACGAGAAAATGGGTTTCAGGCTTCCAATTTCGGGATAATTTTTACGAAGATGAAATCAAACAGTCAGGAAAAGCGAGTAAGTTATTTTTACAACTTTAGTCAACTTCATTGAAAATGTTCCGTTCAAATTTTCAGACGACAGTGATACGTTTGAGTCAAGCGGTTATTGCGAAATGAGGAAAAGGAATTTCGCACCATCATGTGAATCGTAAAAAATATTTGACGATGCGAGATGAAGACTAATGGAGGCGAAGAATCCAGTTTGCGATACTTCGTAAGTTTTTACGAAAATATTTAAAATTATTAATAAAAAAAATTAGTTAGGTAACTAAATCCACATTGAAACGTTTTATGAATCAGAAGAATCAATATACTTAAGATATTTAACTGATGTCAATTTAGCTTCGTAGTCTTAATGATTATCATTATTCGCTAGTAAAAAAAGAAGTAATAATACATATGAACAAAAAATATTTTCAGAAATCGATCATGAAGAAGTTATGACACCTCAAATGCCAAAACAGATTGCAAAGCTGGTCAACACTGCTCAGAAAAAAATATAATATCACCCAACATTGGAACAACAATTGCATTCAGCTCTTCTCGCACAACCGGTCGTCACATTTAATTTTTTAATTTATTATCTGTCTTGATGTTTTGCGTTGTTTTTCAATAAAAATGATATTGAAAATGTGTTGATGATGTAAAAAGAAAATTCCATCCCGAAGGATCTACAAAGTAGCTCCAAAATTCCCAAATAACCACCAAATTCGCTCCGGAGCTACCCCAAATTCACTCCGAATTTTTCCTGGAGCTAGCTCCGGAGCTTATTTGGGGATCTCCGGAGCTAATTTGGGGTTTCTCCGGAGAAAAAATTTCCCTGAGCGAGGACACAAAACAGAAAAAAAAATAGTCGTTCGAACGGCTGTTGCCAAAGAAGCAAGTAAATACGCTCCATTGCACATATTTTTTGGGTTTTTCGGCCCTCAGTCTTTGCGCAGAAAAAAGTGTTTACGGCGTGCGCTCAACACCAGAGCGTGAAGCGATCGTAACAGTAAAAAGCACTTTTTTTCCTACGATACCTATAGCAAAAATTCACTCATAAAAAATATATTTTTTTCCGCGTGGCCTAGAGGTCGAAACTTTTAGGCCGCGTCTCTATCATTATGGGCTTATTCACAAGAAAAAAAATAATGTAAAAAAACAATAAAAAACACAAACAGTTTATTCACCTAATGTCGAAAAACCCCCCTTTTTTCGAGGTTTCTCGACATTTTTCGACATACTTTTACACACAAATGAGGTGAATAACCAATTTTTGTTTTTTATTGTTTTTTTACATTATTTTTTTTCTTGTGAATATGCCCATTACCTTTCATTTTTTTCCCCACAAAATTGTTTATTCTTATATTTACCATTTACAGCCATTTTAAAATCTAAATTCCTGCTCATACATAGCGCATTTGGTTTCTAACAAGCTTATATATTATAATTATAAGGTTTTTCTCCTTCTTTTTTGACTGTGCTCATTCAATCAATTGAAAGTTAACCATGACTTTTCGGTTCAAACCTCTAGTCTCATATTTCTTTTTTGAAAGGTGTATTCTAAAAACAAACTGAGAGATTCTAGTCAATTACGTCAATTGAAAATTCGGAACATTCTCATTTTCAGAGCGTAGATATGTATTTTCATACAAACTTGTACAAAGCGATTCTTTCGAACTGAGCGAACAAAGAAAAACAAACTTTTGTACAAAGCGAACTTTCAGCGCCGCTCGAATAGTTATTTAGGTTATGCATAGTTTATCAATCTTAGTCGTATATCCTAATGCGCCAAAAGTACATTCGAAATGTTTACCATTCCCTTCCCGCCATTAATATATTTTTGTTACTTCGATGAAAGGAGTTTCTCAAAACTAATCAGATTACCATTGATTTACACTTCGAATTTTTGTTAGAAATGCACTTCTAACAAAAATTGATGAAAATTTCTTCCTTTCAATTTTTTTTCGAAATTTTTGTTTACAACACAACGATCACCATACGCCCTCGGTTTAGTGCGCTTTCGACGATACATTGTTTATAATATGTTTATGAACGTTAAATGTTTTTTGTTGTTAAATATTTCCTGTTTTATTCCAGAAGTAAATAATGGTTGACAAAAAAGATGATGATCGTAAGCGCGGTCGTTCAACATCCAGTTCTTCATCAGGTAGCAGCTCATCATCATCAGGTAGCAGCTCATCGGGTTCAAGATCATCCAGTTCGTCCAGTTCATCATCGCGTTCCCGCTCACGATCGCCAAGAAGAAGAGAAGTGAGAGTGAGTTCAAAAGGAAATTTAATCTTAAATATCATGAAATAAATTATCAGGGACGCCGCTCACGTTCTCGCTCGGTCAATCGCTCACCAGTTCGAGGTGGAGCTCGCGCTGATCGCGGCAACAACGATCGCGATCGTCCACGTCGCTCACCATCTCCACATCGTCGTCGTCGCTCGCCATCGCCAGCACGTCGACGTGATCGAAGCGGAAGTCGCGGAAGAAGACGTTCGCCAATCGCGCCGCGACGCGCTCAAAGCCCACGGCGCTCAGCAAGTCCATCGAAACGTGTCTGTCTCCGTAATTTGAGCAAAAATGTGCAAAAAGCGCATATTGAAGAGATTTTCTCGACTTATGGACCGATTAAAGTTGTCGATTTACCAGTTGATCGTTCACATCCGTATTTACATCGTGGATATGGTTACGTTGAATTTGAAAACCTTGAAGATGCCGAAAAATCGATCAAGTATATGGATGGTGGACAAATTGATGGATTACATATTAGCGTGGAACAAACATTGAACAGATCCAGCTTCGTTCGTAGATCATCGCCAAGGCGAAGATCGCCAATCGGTAGAAAATCTCCACCAGCAAGAAGGTGAGCAATTCCTTGGAACATTTTTGATTGAGCGGAAATAAAAATTTCATTTCAATCCTAATTTTTTGTGATGCGGCTATCCAGAACTATGCTTTTCTCCACGTGGAGAAAAGCGGAGAAATTCTAGGTGGAGAAATCAATAGAATAGTCCCATACGATAAAAGTTGTACCAAAACCTATATTTAGCAACATCTGAAATATACCAACAAATTTCAAGAAAAAAGTTTGCCAATTTGAGCAGATATGAATTTCTCCACCAGTTTCTGGATAGGTTTTCTCCGCTTTTCTCCACGTGGAGAAAATATCTGAATAGTCCCATAAAAAAAATAAAATCGAAAAATCGATTCGAAATTCTCTATAGTTAAAAATTCTGATCGAAAAGTTATCTGAAAAAGTCTCAAATAGTTTTTTGAAAACATATTTCCAAAAAAAACTCATAAGATAAAATGTTGAAATATTATTCACACGTTCACAAATAACACGTTCTCCGTCCATTTCTTCAAAAAATAAATAAATGTTTTGAACCAACAATCAAATTCCAGATCAAGAAGTCCTCCAGCTCGCCGACGCGCTTCACCAGCAGGCGGAGGTGTACGCGGTTCTGGAGCCAATTCGCAACCACTCGGCCCGAATCGTTTCAATCGTGGTGGAAGTCGTTCGCGTTCCCCGCCAACACGTCGTGGAAGATCTCGTTCATAAATTATATCATATTTATTATTATCCATCTAAATTAATAACCCAAGTTGTTCTTCTTTTTCTCCCTATGTTTTACCATTTCCATTTTTCAATTATTTCATGTTCCCTTTGAGATCTCTGGTTGAAAATAAGTTTTTTTGTGGATTCTCGATGGGTTTTGATTTTATTGAATTAAAAATGGTTAACTTCCATTTAAAAAATATTTGAGAGTTATTTCACAATCAATCAAATTTCAAAAGAAAAACTTGCAGATGGCCGACAAGCCGATTGTGAATACAATCGCAGAAAAAGGAGATCAAGTGAGTTTTTCGAATTACTCAGCAGTCCAATGCGTAGCTACACAGGCGAAAATACGGGAAAGAGACAATGACAACCGTGTAGCTACGCAAGAATGGCTGGGTAGCTACACAACAATCACCCGTGTAGCTACACGGTCCATAGTGAAAATTTATAGCTACACGGTCGGAAACGAATTAGGAAGAAAAAAAAATCATCAGATAACATATTTATTAAGAAAAACATTTACAATTGAGTGAGATCAGTACGTTAACAGTAATTTATATTTATACCCTCCTTGCGTAGCTCGTTGTGGCGCTGGATCCATTGGCGGTTCATGCAGTCTTCTTTGTGTCCTTGTTTATAGTTTGATAAAATCCGAGTTGTTCCCGTGACTTCGGTCACTTTTTGACGATTTGTCCCATCTATACCTGAAATAAACTGAATTTCGTCAAAGTTTGAGAAAGATGAAACCAACCTTCTGACAGTTTTCGTGCAAAGACTTCAAATTTGTCTGTGAATGAAACAACTTCACGTTTGTGACCATACATAAAAGCAACGACAAATTCGTCCTTTCACAAAAATTCCAACTAGGAGTCAGCTTTTATCAATATTTCCTCAATTGCAATTCAAATTGAAGTGAGCAAATTCGAATGATTAGCCGCATCTCCTCTCTCTAAAAATAGTTGATAAAGAATTTGAAGTATTTCGAACATACTTACCGTTTCAACCCCTTTCCTCGCCAGAGTGCATTAGGTTCAATGTTTGCGTGCGTGCGAATACCTGTAAAAGAATAACCTCAAAACTTTGGAAGAAAACTGGAAATTTGGGTAAAAAACTGAAAACTTAGGTAAAAAAAAAAAATATTCTGACCGCGTCGCACATAATTATGCGCGTTGCGACCTATGTGTAGCTTCACAGTATGACCGGTGTAGTTACACTTTTTGATCTTTGTGTAGCTACGCAAGCTTTTGACCGGTGTAGCTACGCGAGGTTCTGTGTAGCTACACGGTACGCACAGTGTAGCTCCGAAAGCCGACTATCGCCTGTGTAGCTACGTATTGGACTGCTGAGTTATTGTAATCTGAAATTCCTCTTCTGAAATACATTTTTAAAAAATATGAAACTTTCCGTGGAATTCTTTCTAAAATGTTATAATAGAATCATACATCATGTGGAGGCCAGATCTCTGAGAGTGGGTGCTAACCTCGGGCAAAATAAAGGGAGGGGACAACTAACTTTTGAATTTTTGACAAATTAAAAATTGATTTTGGCAGGTAATGTACTGTTTTCTTCATAATTTTTCTCTGGAAAGGGGGGGGGGGGGGGTACTAGGACAGGGATTTAGAGGTACTAACCCAGAGGGGCGTCTCGGCATCTATCTGATGTATGTGTTCTTCGGAAAATTTTTACATATTTTTCCCCCAACTTCCCCCTATTTCTAAATCGAACGTAAAAATTTTGTTGAACGTTTTTTTATAGGTTACCAACGCACTATCACAATTCTGGCAACTAGTTACATCAAAGCCAGCAAAAAGCGGTGTTGAATCAAGAAACTTGACAATCAACGAGGTATTTTTGATTTTCATTCTGCATGACTTATCATTTTTTTAGCTTCCTCTCTACGCTGAAGACAATGCTTCGATAGCGCAAAAGTTCTTACCAGAAGAACCGTTGCCTCTTCAACGTGAATTTGCAACTATTCGAGTTGCGTGTCAGCAAGAGTATGCGCGTGTTGCGGAACGATTCAAAATCGTCGACACTGCTGTTGAGAAAACAAAAAACACGGCAATCAAGGCTAATGAATATTTGACTGAAGAGTGGACCGCATTGCCGAAAGCCGCTGCGATTACTGTTGGAGGAATGGCCGGATTTGTTCTAGGACTCAAAAGGTAAGGTATTGAATTTTGTGTCTATTCGCGGCGAGTCTCACTGGAATTTCCTTCAATATTTTATTTTCTAAACTGCTGTTTTTAAGTAGCTGATCAGGTAGTTTCAAATATTTTTTTTTTCAAATAGGAAAGGGGGTATAATTTCACTTCAAATGAGAATATACTCTTGAAGTCATGTCCACGACTTTATTTTAAGCATCTTGCTCATTCTAATAATCCAAAGTACTAGAGCATTACGAGATTCGGTAGCCTGGTGGGGTTTTTACAATGAAAATCAGTTTCTTTCTGAATATTTTCGATTCTAAACCTCTGAACTACAGTAACCGCGGACGCTGATTAAATTTTCGAATATGCCAGGCGCTGGAAAAAAAGTCTTTCAATTTTTCGTCATAACTGTTTATCTAACATTAATAATGTTTTTTATTTTAAGAGGAACAGTTGGTCGCGCATTCACAACATCAATCGGTCTTGCCACAATGGCCGCCTTCTGTTATCCAATCGAAACTGTTGATGTGCTCAAAACCGGTGTTGCACACACCGAACAAGCCTGGAACTCATTTCAAGAATGTAAGTTTTTTTTAAACAGATTTTTTGTTATGCAAAACCAACAAATTTTCAGCTCCACCAGTTGCCAATAAGTCCAAGCCAAATTTGAGCCCGCCAAAGTGAACGAAACAAAGCTAAATTTCAAACAATAGAAGTAAGAAAATGTATAGAAAAATTACAAAATAAAGGGTCCGTAAAATTTTTATTATACTTATATTAGGCACTTTTCTCATAAAATGAAGAAGAAAAAAATCTCTGAACTAATCTGACAAAATGGGAAGGGTACGAAAATTGTGGGGGAGTGGAGAATTTATGAAAACTATCACAAAACGAGTATACATATAATTGTTACGCTACTAATAAGACAACCAATGTTTGTTTGTTTACTTTGTCGGTTCGAACCTTGGCAAGAAAAGTCCGAATTTGTGTTCGATGCCTGAGAATGTGGCGGCGGCCAATTTGTAGCCACCGACGTGATCCGGATTCGTCGAAGACTCGTCTTGGATGGTTTTTGTGGTGGCCAACTGCAAAAAAAAAAATCAGATAAATCTATATTTATTGATCTAGTTTCTAGTTTTATCTATATTAGGCGAATTCATTTTTTTCTGAAATCATTTGATAAAAGAAGAAGTATAAACAAAATATAAAATAACACGTACCTCTGAACCCGTGGGTCTTGATCCAGCGAAATCAATATACAAAACACGTTGGAGGACTTCATATGTGAGTAGAGTAACGGCGAATTGAGGACTAGAACGGCAGACTCGCGCGGCGGTACCTTTCCAGAATGCGGCGGCTCCTTCTTCTTTCAACAACTTCCGCGCGCAATCCATGACACCCGAATAGGTGGTTTGACCGGCTTTGGCAGCGACTTGAAGACGTGTTTTGATGACGTCGGCAGGTGTGACGAGACCAGCAGCTGGAACTCCGGCGATGAAAGCAGAACAGAAAAGAGAGGTCGGCGAATTGATACCCTGTAAGAATTTCATTTTCATTTTTTCTAAATTTGATATTTCCGACGACAAAATTTCACGTATATATTAAAAGAGCCTGATTTGTGCTAAGAAAACAACTAAAACTTTTTGCCATGAAATATTTATGGTACGTAAAATTCGAAAACTCACATCGGCATCAGCGGTTGCCAATTTTGCATGCGCATACGACGGGAAATAAATTGCCGAGAACGGAATATCACGAAGGAAACAAGCTCGAGAACCTTTGTACAAACCAAGGAATCCGAGTTCTTTCAGAACTGTGAAGACACCAATCTAAACAATAAACATAAGTATAACTGGAGCGGAAGAATGCTATCTTCACCAACCTTCTTTCCAGCTCCTTGCACTTCTCCAGCAGTTTGCAATCGAATTTTGACAATTTCCAAAGGATTCGTGAAAACAACCTGACACATTCCACCAGTTCCACCAGCAACAATCTCGCCCCAAAGTGGAATTTTTCCATCCGACGACAATTTGTCGCGCATAAAGTCGTTCATTGTGAGCTTGATGGCTTTTTCCGGCGCAACACCGACGATTTGCGGAAGAAGACCACGATACAAACCGAGAAGTCCTAGAAAATTGCAATTAGGAAGAAAAAACGGAACTCGGGCAGTTACCTTCGAATTTGACTACTTTTTTGAAACAGTCTAGCGAATTCTTGTACATAACTTCACCGACGAATGAACCGGTTCGTTGATTTTGCATACGAGTTTTGACAAGATCGATAGGATAGACTGCAGTGGCTCCGCAAGCTCCGGCAACTGAACCCAACGCAAAACGATATGCCGATTCGAGAAACTAAAATATTGTACTTTGTTCGAATTTTTTAAAGAGAATATCAGAATGTGTCATCACAGAGAAAAAGTACCGTGATAATTTATTGGTCAAAAATTTACAGTGACATTTTTCAAATGTATGGGTCACGCGACGAAAATTTAAAGAATATGGGTTTTTTTGAATTTTCGACATTTTTTGATTTCTGTTTATTTTTTCTCCTTTTTGTCGCCATCCAGAATGAGAAAATTATGTTAAAAAAAAATTTTTACAGTGAAAAATCGAGACTCCTAATAGAATAAAATTTGCGAAACTCACCGCGATTCCAGCTCCTCTTTCATCTTTGTTTTGAACAGCTTTGATGTTAATCAGTCGATCCATTTGAGAAACTCTTTTCAGTCTAAAATCATCCCTTTGAAAAACTGTCAAATTTTCTAATTCTTTTTCTCACCTTTCCGGATCAATTTGTTCGATATCGTTCAGCGAAAGAGTTTTCTTACCCGGATGCGCTAATTCGGATAAATGGAACAATATTTCGACCTGTAAAAAAGAGAATATGAGATATGTATAACAAGATGGGATGGCGTTATTAATATGCACGTATGAACAACGCTCAATAACGTCATATGTCACCTGTTTAACCCACTTCGTATGGTGTTATTTGCGCATAACTTTGGGTGGCATGTAAGAAATCTTCTTTCGTCATCTCCAGATCCAAATTTCCTCGAGCCTGTTAAATAAGTTGAATTTTAAAAGTTGGTTTACAAACAACTCAAGTTTGTTGGGAATTAAGTGGTGAAAAGGTAGAAATATTTCTGAAAAAATTGAAAATTGTCTGAGGGTGAAATTGAATGCAAGAAAAACTTTCGTAGAAAAAAATCTAGCATTCGCAAAAAAGTTTCCTAAAAGTTTTTTCGCGTTCAAATTATTGGCGCTAGTGCTCAAACACACATCTTTTGTGGGAATATGGCCGAACGGGTATTCTCTTCTTGTCTTTCTGGTGATTTTTTAGTATTTCTTAACACACTAACACAATCACGATCATTTTTGAAGTTTTAACGTTTACAATGTTTTAAGTTCAAAACAACATACCTGCGAGACATACACCCGCTTTATGAGTTCCATTTTTGCCAGCAAGCTGTTGAATGCGGCATAATACGGGAATGTGACCTGAAAAATGGAAAATAGAATCAATTTTAACAAAAAAAAAATACAGTGAATTTAGGTAGCATAAATGTTGACATACATCTAACAAGGGAACTACATAAAGGTGTTAACGGACTTTGAGATGGGATGTATGTGACCCGATAGAGTTTTTCATGCTGAACATCATCCCGTAGCTAACTTTTGCAAAGCTCCAGCCAGAAAGCTTAAAATCACATTTTTTTGATAAATTTGAAATTTTTAAATCTCTCCTAACTTTTTCAAAATTATACATTTACAAGAATAAACTAATTGATCTGATAGGAAATTTAATTCTCTACACGATGGTCATTTTGGAATTCCGAAAAAATAATGAAAAAAGTGTGATTTTTCGAAAAAACATGAAAAATCAGAAAACAATCTTCAAAATTTAGCCACTTTCACGTTTTTCAATGCAATTTTTTTTGTTTCTCACGTTTTTTTGATCTACCTTTTTTATAAAAAGTTTCAGGCTCCTTTTTTCAGCGTTACAATTACAATTTCGAAGTTTTTAAGTGCTCCTATCGTTCCTGGCATACCAAAAAACCCTTTAGTAGTCTCTCATCACGAAAATAATTCAAATTGAACAAGATATTTCAGTTTTTGTGCTCAAACTTTGAGCTCGATTTTCAGATTTCTGGTTGGAGCTTTGCAAAAGTTAGCTACGGGATGATGTTCAGCATGAAAAACTCCATCGGGTGACACATGTCTCTTTTTAAAGTCCGTTAACACCTACTTGTAGTTCCCTTGTAAGGGGTAAGATTAAAACCGAGCCAATTTTAATTTTTCAAAAGACGCCTTAAACGACATAGAAAGGTAATTTCTGTAAAAATGATAAAAATGCGTTTTAAAAAACCTGATCCGGTTCTGATCTCACCCCTGCACACAAACAACGGTTAGGAAATTTAAGAACTTAAACAACATTTGTGAATTAGGAATGTACATCGAGTGCAAAAACTCACTGTTCCACTACGAGTATCCGAAAACTGTAAACAAAAAACATGCCAACCAACCACGAAAAAAAAAGAAACACGATAAATTTACTTCGCGAAACTCACGTCTAAAACGCCACTATGCGCTTGAAACTCCTACCAACAAGAAGAAAATTCTAACATGCTTAGAAGAAGAACCACAACTTTTTTGTTGGTTATTTTAAAATTCACTCAAAAAAAAAATGCAAAATTTCTCCCGTAACTAACCTTGTGTCCACTTGCTCCTCCTCCACTAACAGCAATCAGATTGTTCCGAACAAATGGGGTCAACAAATGACCTTTGACGGTTGTCATAATTTGTTGGAAATCCAACGATGATATGGTTCCATTTCCCTTTTTGTCATACCTGTGAAAACAAATAACTCGAGATATAAATGGAGAGGAAGAAACTAACTTTTTGAACGCTTGAATACCTTGTTCCTCATAGAAATCGTGAAGAAGTTGACAGAACGCGTGATATCCGATTGTTCGCTTTTTATCGCTGTAATATTTTGTGGATATAAGAATCAAGAGAAGAAAGGGAAATTATCGAACTCGAAAATCTTCAACTTCAATGAAAAATAATTATTTTTTGAATGCGCGGGTTTTTTAAATTCAAAATTGTATGTTGTTTTTCAGCTTCCGGCGTTTTATAAAATTATACCGGATTATTCCAGAGTGTACTGTTTTATAAAAACGAAATATTGATGCTAGAACATTTTCAATGATTCTCTTCGCAGAACTGTAGAAAAAAATTATATTTATTCAAAGTTTAGCAGAGATTCTGCGAAATTCTCATCAGAAACACTTTGTCCATCTAATTGGAAGAACTCACGCTCCAAAGTATCGTTTTATGAAGTCCGAATTGAAATCGAAATCTTGATCGTGAAGTGGTTGAGTGTGCCGAATAACAGCTTCGAATTCATCGCAAGATATAGAATCAGACGAATTTCTGTCGAAAAGTTCGAACGATGTCAAATACAACGCATCCGGGCTGAAAAATGGTCATAAACCTGCATGATATAAAACAACAATGTACCTGCATAAGAGAGCTTCAAATGCACAAAATTCTTCAAAAGATATATCTCCATCTTTGGTCGTGTCGGCAGCCGATGCCAATAGTCGAACAGTTTCTCGATTATAATTGTCCTCGGTGTACAATCCCAAATAGTTCCGAATAAAGTCTTCAGAAGTCATCAATTTTCGACCATCTTTCGCCGTTTTCGATGCGAATTGTTCGAATATTGGACGAAGATGATCGGGATTGGCTCGAGGTATTCCTCGTTGATTGATGGCATTTTCCGCATTACATTTCGCTGATCGAAATGGTAAGACGTCCGAGAACTGCAAAAACAAACATCAATTAGTTGGGATATATTTGAGAGGCATTTCATAACTTTTGAAATTTTTTTCGATAGGTTACTGAACAATTTTCTAATGTTTCAAAATTACTCAAAAAACAAGAAGATCTGAAAGTCTCAGGAGAATTTTCTTCCGATATTTTTTGATTTCTCGTCAATCATTCCGATGGGCCTTACTTTTTTCAAGTTTCACTACAAAATCTTTGCTAATAAAAAAAGCAGTAGTAAATACTTGAAAATGTATTTCTTCAATTTCTGAGATCCCGCGAAACATAAACTCACATTTTTCCTCTCGATTCCGGCGTTTCTTAAAATTTCACTTCTTTTTTCCGAACTCAACAAATGTTCAAACGACAAATGGGCATTGTTCGATGATTGTTGAGCCATTCACAACAACTATTTTCGAAATATCGTATCTAATTTTGAGATAAATCTGGAAAAAAACTTTTTTTTGAAAAGGTAAAAAGTGAGTGACAGAAATTGTAAATGATAAGACAAAAACTATGTTTACTCAGAAGTATACTACGATGTTGTTTAAAAATTATATGATAAACCATGAAAATGAAAGCTGGAAAATTAAAGAATTCGATACGGTGACACTAAAAAAACGCAAATTTATTATAAACTGTTCTGTACGCATTTATTGAAAACAAATTCAGTTTTTTTGCTCCATCGTATCATCTTTTCACCCCTTCCTGCTTGTATTTTCTAAAGAGACCTGACATGTTTTGAAGATTCTCAAAATTTTGGCAATATGCTTACAATACAAAATGTTTTTTTTTTGTTCAGCTTGGCGCATCATTTTTCAAATTAACAAAATAATCTTGCCGAACACTATCGATCGATCAATTCTGTTAAAATATATTTAAATTACCCCAATTTAAGAAGTGATAACCTTGTCGACAATTTTAATTAGAAATGGCTTGGTATTGAAAATAGAAATCAACGTGGTGGTCACGTTTTCAATCATTATCTGTTCAAGAAAACATTGTAGATACAAAATGTATGATTGTTTTTGTTCTCACTTGATGTCCATATTTGATAACGACCAAACACATCTAAACGTTCTCTGACGTGCTGATCAGGAGACATTTGACAACAGGGCACACTCTAACACACACACACACAAAAACGTGGGGGCTGTTTATTACAAAATATTATGGAGAGAAAGAGATGGAACAAAAAAAATAGTCTTAAGCTTCTTCTTTTTTCATGCTTGTTTGAATGAAATATACCCGCAACGAAACGGTTTATTCGCCAACTGCTGCTGATGATTTTTGTGTGCGTCAAATAACTGTTCTATTTATTTTACTCAACAGTTGGGCACAAGTTAACTAACACAACAAAAAAAACCGAAAATGAAGAGAACTAGCAACTGCGTGAGAACAACGATGAAAAAAAATGTGTTTTTCTCTGCGTTTCATGGTTTGAAAGAAATAGAAAAAAAAGAAGAAAAATGGAAGATATATTCTAAAGGATGAGAAAACATGTCGTCTCTTTTTTGGAGATAAAACGTTGAATTCAATTCATGAAGTTTATGAATTTGATAAAGAATTTTGATTCAATTACGGTTTTTGCACTTTTTTCTTAACAAAAATTTTGTTTTTATTTTGATAAATCAAACGTTCAACAAGTTTCAAGGTATATCACAATTTTATTTGATTTTTTGACAAAAAAATGAAAAAAAAAATCTGAGAAAAAATGAAAACAGGCAAGTGCGCCCCAATCAAATACATGTTTTTTTCCGCGAGTTCAAAATATATTTTTTCTATCAATCAAATTGAACACCTAATGTTTTAAAAAACGACGAAAAACAAGTAAAGTGATGCAAACAAAACCATTCGCTTCTTCGTTTCTGTCAATTGCGCGTGTTTTGAACGTGATCGACACGAGGTCGAAAAGAATTGAGAGCAATTTTTTTCGAGGAGAAATGAAGGGGAAAAAGATGATAGGCACGTAAAACATGTGCGATTTTTTGAGGGATTTAGATTTCTTGGAGTGAGGTAGTACGAAGGAAAGGACAATTTCATTGTTTGATAATGCAGCTAATTTTTTTTTTTGAAAAAAAAAAAGAAAACAGAAATCTTATTTAGTCTTTTGATGTTAATAGACTTTGTGTGTCAAACAATTTGATTGTATTGAAAATTTGTTGACGATCCTGAAAACAATTGAACGCATGTCCCTTTAATATCGTAATCTCACCTTGGCACAATCCAACGGCTTCAAGTTATTCACAATAATCACGTAGGCAGAAAACTCTTTGCTGTTCAAAAATTTGACAGCTTCCGGGAATGCTTCTTGGAGAGGGCCAGATTCAGTGGGATCAGCGAGAAGTGCTTCGGCTTGCGAAACAATTGTTTTGGCATTGTTGAAGAGATTGCACGCCCAGATGATGCGATCAGGATTTGCGTCAGCGTAGAGTTTTGATTCTATCTGAACGAGAATAAAACAATTCTGTGAAGATTTCAGGTTACATTTTTGGCCCACATTTTCGGGCGAACATTTTTTCAAATTAAAAAAAAACTGAAAGACTTATTTGTATATTCTGGACCCGTTGTTGGAAAACTCGAACCTGACCGTTTTCATTTTACGATAGTTGTATCATCCCCAACAGGCTTGGGCGGAACCGGGACCGGAATTTTCCGAAGTTCCGAAATTTCCGACTATTTTCGGAACCTTTTTAATGTCGGAACTTTTTCCGAAAAAACATTCCGGAACTTTTTCCTGACGGAACCATTTCCGAATTTATTTTCGAAGCTTTTCCCGTATTTTTTCCGAAAATTTTTTTCGGAACTAAACGTCGGTTCCGAAAGTTCCGAAGGGTCGGTTCCACCCAAGCCTGATCCCCAAAATTAATCTTCCATTTATTCTATAACCAATAAGGCTTAGGAAACCAAATGGGCGTGGCTAATTACAGTACATTTTCATTCATGAGAAAAAAAGAAGATAATTTCCCCAAAATAAAATGTAAAGAACGTGTACAGAGAAAACACCACTATAAGTAGCCAGGTCACTCTTCACGTTTTCAAAATATCGTTTTCTAATTTTTTTCATACTGACAATACCAAGTTTGTGTTTTTGTGGATAGCCGTCTTTTAGTATTTTCGATAAACTCACATCGGCGGCATAAGCTTGTCCTCCTTCTCCCAATTGTGCAACATGTTCTTGATACGTTGTATAAATTGTGTTCATCGTCGAATACATATCTGTGTAATTCTAGAAAAAACCGAAATGTTCGAAAATAGAAAATGAAAAATGAAATCATACCGCTTGAACAATGGCGGCCAACTCTTGATAATTGGCGGGAAGGAATGCTCCCGAATGATAATCATTGATAAATTGAACAATTGTAGTTTTCTGATCATCTGTTAATGCTTCAACTGGATCATAGATGTACGATGGAATGTATTCTGAAAATAATTATCGAATGAATCCTCTATTCTAATCCAAACAAAATCACCTTTATACTGTTTATAAGCGGTTAGAATTGTGTTAAGCCTGGTTAAAGTGAATGTCATGTTGGCAAACTCTTCCTCTGTCAACGAAGATGCTGCTGGTTTGGCAAAAACAATGGGAAAAATAGCAGCAAATACTGTGAATACGAGAAAGTTCATTTTTCTCGAAAATAAAAATATATTGAGAGTGGTGTGAAGTTTTGGGGCGCTTAAGTATCATTCGATTCTGATCGGATTTAGAGCGCGAGTTTTTTAAAAGTGATCGTTGATCAATCAATGTTGTTCAATAACTGATTTTTTTTGTTTTTTTTTTTTTTTTGACGAAAAGAATAGCCACAAAATTTTTATCCGAACCACCATTTTGATTATTCTATTTTCTTACAATCTGCCAAAAACAATGAAATTATTGTCAATCCAGTGAGATCATCCAACGGGAAAATGATGTACCGTCTGAATCTCTCATTTTGGAATGTTCTTTTGTCGACTTTTTGTGGTAGATCGCTTTTCCCGTTGAATGATCTGACCGGATTGGCAATAACTTGTGTGACTACAGTACCCAAAATTTGAAAAAAAAGAAATGGCCGAGTTTCAAAATTTCAGAAAGTTTAGCTGCTTGTATTCACCTAAATTTGTAATTATGATGTCGAATATTCCTTGCCCAATAAATATTTGACCTACATTTTCACGAGTGTTCACGTTTTTATTCAATTCATTTATTTTTGATCTAATGAGAAATTTTGGGAGCCTGACAAAATTTTTCGGAATTAAAAAAAAATCGAGTTTATCAGTAGAACTGAAAGTTTTTCATGGAAAAATATTATTTGGATATTGTTCACGATTGAGAATTACACCAAGTTGACCTATTTAGGCGTACTCTCATCTTTTTGGAATAAATTTCTATCAAGATTTTCTGATTCTCATTTTTCACAAAAATATCGATATCTCGACTACGAAACGAGTTTCGCAAAATCTGAAAACGGCATTTTGTTCACCGTTCAAAACTCTATAAAATTGTGTAGATTTCGTCGAAAATCTCCAAAAACACTCCGGGTTGTTAGTCATTGATTGTGGTCAGAGCCTGTTTCAAATTCCAAGTTAGTGGAATGGAATATGGTCCAAACTTCACACAATTCATTGTTTCAATAATCCCCTAATAATTGTCGAAATGATCGTTGATATTCAAAAATAAATAACAATTTTTAATGATGTTCTGAACCAAATGTGTGTTCCTCCCAAAAAATATCTGAACAACATGTTCAGCCGGCTAGGGCCGAATGGGGTCGGTCGGAGGTATCGTCTGAACATGCCAGATCCGAGTGAGACATTCCTGGAACGGCTTGATGTCCATCGACGTCGAAACGGAGTGTCGTTGTTTTCTGTATAATTTCAACTGGGCGGCGTTTCTGTTTTTGTTTATACCGAATTGGATCAGTTTACGAAATGTGATAGTTTATCAACAAACACAAAAATACTATAAAACGGCGAGATTTGAAATGAAAAAGCATGAAAAAATGATGAAACTTTTATTTTTCGCTTTGATGTACTGTATCACAGCTTCTCCGTTGATTCAAGAACCACTCCAGACGAAGAAAAATGTGCAGGGTTTGACTGTTGAGGCGTTCGATGGATACATTGGAGTGCTGAAAATGTTCAAGGATATGCTTCCTGGTGATTTGATGAACACTCTTGACTCGGTACGCGTTTTTCACTAACGATTATTGTGTGTGGCACACTTGTTGAGCTGGAAATTGTTCTGGTTCTAGTACTATTCGATCAGGCTTGGTCGGAAATGACCCTTTGGAAAAATAGGAATCGCATTTCTCTCGTCAAAAGATTCCAAAAAATTACGCTTCCGACCAAGCCTGTCCCCGATGCACAAAAAAAAATGAATTTCAGTTGAACATGACCCAAAAAGGAGAACTTGTGTCTTTTATCACTGATTGGTTTCAAGACAAAATCAAGAAGCCGACGACGAAAGCGGAAATCGTTGAACTGTTCAAGAATCATCTGCCATCGGTTTACGAAAAAATTCATTTTCTCAACACTACTTTTTATGATAAATTCAATGCGTTGAAACCGGAAACGCAGACACTTCTCCGACAGGTAAGTATCTATTCAACATCAAGAGGGATATGTTGTTTTGTCAAGTTTTCAGATGTTTCTATAATCGAATTATCTGAACAGTCGAAATGTTCCAAACACTCTTTTTTTTGAAGTTTTTTTCCGGACAAGAAATACCTCTCGAATTACCTTTGCAATGTTTTCATCCAATTTTTGAGAACAAGATAGAAATAATTTTCTGAATTGATTTTTTTGTTTTCAGTGGAAAGAGAAAGCTGTTGGTCTGACCGCCGAAACGAACACCGGCGACTCTGCGTCCAAACAATTGCAACTGTTGCGCGACTTTGCGACAAGCGTTCAAAACATGGATCAGGACACGCGCGAAGATCTCCGCTCCCAATTTCCATCGGCAGTTTCGCTCACCGAAGGTCTTGGCTTCACCGTTTTCACAACAATTGCCATGGTTCTTCAAAAAGTCATCGAATCTGTTTCGCAAGCGGCTGCGCCTATTGCGGCGACTGCGGCAGCCGCTGCCGAATGTGCCATTCCTCTCGATAAATAATAATCTAGTATCATTTTATAAAATATTTTTCAATTATTTTGTTCCCAAAAAAAACTGTTGAATTTTTTGCGAATGAGAAAAAAAGCAACTAACACTTGTGTTTTCTCTTAAAAATTCCTTGTTTTTTTATTGTTTTTGTTGTAAAAATCGAAAAAGTACACAAAAACGAGAGAGTGTCAGAGAAATCACAGATTGGATTGTGACAAGAAAGAGTACCTTTTCATTTGTTTTCTTATTTTTTTGTTGTTGTCACGATGCTACTTCGAAATATTCTAGTATTCTCGATTTTATTCGTCTATGTTTCATCGGAAGGTCTCGATGTTATGGCATTGTCCGGAAAGAGCAAAAAATTCTTCTTTGATGTGAGCTGTGAGCTTGAAAGGGACACATGGGTCTTGTCACAAAAATGTATACTGTAGGAAACTGGGGGATTAACCTTTCAGAAAAAGTTTAAAGGTTGTTTGGTTGAACTACTGTGATCTTCTCTCATTTTGGTATTATAGAAACACTCTAGTACATGAGCCGAAAAAAAACGAATTAATGAAATTACTGTAGATAGGGATGAGATATAACCCGGAAGCCCGAAGGCTTTGGCCCGAAAATGATGGGCCGGGCCGGGATTTTCCGATTTTCACAGTGTGTATTCCACTACCAACATTGATTGCAAACTACCGCACAGAAATTTAGCCGGGTCCTGTTTTTTTGCAAACACTGGCACACATTTATTGACCCCGCCCCTTTTTGATCCATTCATTTGTTTCTTTCAATTTTTGTTTGTTAGTGCCAATGATAATCCGGACATTGGTAGTGAAATACACACTGTGACAGCTTTTTGGTCGGTCAAAAAAACGGGCCTGGCTGTGCCCGATTCTCGAACTTGTCAGTTTCTCGGAGCCTCGAAAAAGTTCATGTTTTTGCAGATGACAAAACAAGTGATGGGAGTTCCTTCATTGAAACCGGAAAACCTTGCGGCTCAAGCGTTTTTCCGCAGTTTTCTCGACAAATACACTAAACTTGACGACAAAATCAAAAATGATATGATGCAACATGTTCCGAAAGCCACTAAACTCTTCGATGCAGCTGGTAAGATCTTCTTATTTGGTATACTGTAACTATGCAAACACCGCCACGCAAAAATACACACTTTTTTGTGCAATCACATGTGTTTTGAAATTAAAGAAAACTGTAAATGTTTGAAAACGTTTTGAGGTGAATAGAGTTTTTCGTTTTAATTTCAATTCTCAAAACACTTTTTCGAGCATGATGAACAAAAAAAAAGGTCACGTTAAATTGTTTTCCAAATCTTATTTTTCAGCCAAGAAATTCAACGTCGAGCCAGCAAAAGCGTTCCAAATGTTGTCGACATTTTTCGAAACTTTCCAAAAAGGAGCATCAGCTGATTTGGCATCAAAAGGTTTGAAATTGGCCGGAAAACTATTGGGAGGAAAAGGAGGATTCAGTGGAGGATCTAATTAATCTCCTTCTTCTTCTTCTTCTTTTTTTTTGAAATAAATAAATCGATGAATAAATGAAACTTTATTTTGATCGACTCAAAAGTGTTGTTTATGTGAACATATTTCGAATTCGTCGACTGAATATTCTTTTTTCGTGTCGAAGAGAAAATGCCGCTTCGGAGATGGGATCGTTGATACTGTAGGTGCAGAGACATGTCTCGCCCATTTGTCTGAAACATGAATGTGTACTGTAGTTTGAACACAACAAAAAACAACATTTTATCAGCTTATTTTGAGTCACTCACAGAGTGGATTTATATGGACTCCAAAATTTAGAAAAAAAATCGTGAAATTAATTTTCGTGACCTTTTCTCATAAATTTCTTCAATGTAGATCACATCCGCAAAACTGTCGAAGTGAAAATGGAGATCGAAAAAAAAAACAAAAATAATAAATTCAAAGAGAGAAGGAGTGAAAATGTTCAACTCACATGTATCTTTGATTGCGAAGCAGACAGATCGAGATACTTCCAGCGAAACATTTCCGACAAACCTGCAAAAACATGAAGAATTTCTTTTGGATGTTGGAAATGTTGTATTGTCACAAACATGTTCACACGAAATGATTCGATTAATTTTCGAGATGCTCGGCGCAAACTCTTCTGTGTCACACAATGGAAATCGTTCTTCTTCGACTATTTTCTTGACCAATTTCTGTTTTTCTAGATGTTCTTTTGTTGTATACCATGGTTGTTGATCGGCATTTCGAATCGATTCGATTGCCGCCATTTTGGCCGTGTTGTCAATTCTATCCGGTATCAGTTTGGCTGCAAAAAAATGAAATGATGACAGTGTCTGCTCACATTATTGCCACGAAACTAAATAGATTATTCAGAATGTTTTAGTTTAAAGTTTCAGTTGTTTTGAAATGAATAAGTCAAACTTCTCAATGCACAACCTTTTCTGGAGCAGAAATATGTTGTGTGATCTACTCCAGGACTGTCGTTTTGGGCTCGGCCCAGCCAGGTCCACGCAAGAAATACGGGTTTTTCCAGCCTACATCCTGCTCGGCCCACTCTGATCGGGTCAGGCCGGCTTAACACATGGCGGACCCCTCAAACGGCCCAAACGACACCCTTAATCTATTCTATTCATTTTTCAAATGTTTTCAAACTAAATTTAATGAGATGTTCGTTTTGCCGACCTATTGTTTTTGGAAAATAAACATTTTCGATTTCAGAAATCTCTGATTTTCGGGCCCGCTCCGACCCGAATCCACCCATTATTTCTTCGATGTTTGTGTTACTAAAAAAGTTTTTTTCTTGACAACCTGAATTTTTCATTATTTTGACTTTTTCTTCTTTTTTTTTTTCAACAAAAAAGTTGAAAATTACCAAATCTGCTCGTTTCGAGAATTGCACATTCATCATCGCTCACTTGTGCTCTGAAATAGTTTCAGTCTAGAAAAATCGAATAAAAATCCGCGAGCTCACTCACCTCAAAACTCCAAAAGCCACTAAAAATATAACCCACATGTCTGAAAATGGCTGGAAAAAAAACAAAAGAATAATTATAATTTCTAAACTATGAACACGAAGAAATTGCAAGTTTTGTTGGGAAACAGAGAGTTGGAAATGTGGAAATATTGAAAAAGTTATGAATGACCCATAAAAATTGAAAGGAAAAAGACATTTTTTGCAAAAATTACAAGATCTTCAACTAGTCCAGAAGAAGTTTTCTTTAAAACTGCAAAACTTGTTTTCGGAAATGGGCGGAGTCTGTTCGGCTGAAAATCTGAAAAGTTCATTTTGAGACCGAAAAAATGGAACAACGTTTCAAAAATGGGCATGACTTCTTATGCTATTGTTAAGGATAATCGAAAATATTTTAGAAATTATGAAAAGTTTCTCTCTCAAAAAGGTCTCAAAAGAGGGTGGAGCCTATTTGGCTGGTAGTTAGAAAACGAAAAAAAGAATGACAAACATTTCATGAAGTTTAAATCTGAAAAAGCCCGCCAAGTTATCAATAATACGAATATCTTCAGCCTTCGAAAAAAACCGGAAACTTTTGAAAGATTGTTCGAAAATTTTTAAAATGATTTACAAATTTCTTTCGAAGGATATTCTTTGGACTCTCAAAAGGGGCGGAGTCTGTTTGGCTCGAAATTTGAAAAATTGATTGACAGAATACTCAAATAGGCGTGTCGTCTGAAAAATTTCAAAAATTCAATATTTCATAAAATTTTCTCTGAGATGCTTGAATTGTATAATTCTGCACACAGGAAAAGTTTATTTGTCAAAATGTTGAAAAATTACAAGAAATATGTATACGTTTAAAAAATACGGACTGGGCCAATTCATGATGTTCCTTTAATTCGTTGAAAATCAGGATAGCAATTGTTTGAGTTTGGCGGCCTCTCGTTCGCTGGAAAAAACAATAAAAACATTTTGAGAATATAATTTTTCTTGGGATTTCGCCGAAAATTGTCGCATCTAATCCGCGTAAAATGTACTAATTAGACGGATCGTTTTCGTATTTTTGAGAAAAAAAGAAAATGAAAATAGAACCGTTTTCCGCTTCGAGTTCGTGGTCTTGATTCCATCGATGATGCTCCGAGATCGTTTTTGTACGAGTAGAAGAGAGGAACTGTTTGGTTGTTGGTCTGCAAAGTTAGTTGTGTTATTATTTTGTTTTTTGGAATATACTAGACCTAGCACAAACCCAACAAAAAACAGCGCCGTTTCACTTTGTGTCCGGTTAATTGAAGCTGAAACATTTTGAAATAGCATGAGACGCAGACAATTCCACGTGTAACACGTGAACTCGCAAAACTCGTTTTTGAAATGGAAACTGATATTTGGAAAAGGTTGAAGTTCGGTTCAAGCTATAGGGCTGTCGTTCAGGGGTCCAGGACCACCTGAGAAAAGTTTGAGAAAACTAACGGGAAAAAATCTATTTTTTCACCAGAAACGTATGTGGGAACAAAGGAGAAAGTCTTAATTGGTGAAGAAAATCAATTTTTTTTCAAACTGGGCTTCCTTTCCAACATCTTCCCAGGTGGGGCGCAGAACGAAAGCCCTGGGGTTAGATGAAAAGTGAGATTTCGGACCGACTTTCTTATCAAGAACCCGAACAAAAACGGGTCTCATTTGTTGCCAATTTTCTTTTCCAACAAAATATTTCGAAACTCTGAGAAACTATGGTTAAAAGTTGGTGCCGGGATTTTTTAACCGTCCGGAAAACAAAACAGCCCGGCCCGGTCCGACCCGCGATTCTCGGATCATAGGGCTACAAACTCTGACTACGTGACAACTTTTTCAGTTTTGAATCAGACCACATTGGCAAATCTTCGAATTTTTATGTTCTTTTTACTCCGTTGATCACCGCAAAAAATGATGAAAAAAGTATGTTAGTGACATGACGTGGATTCAACTTTTTTGATAAAAATTCTCATTTTGTAGTTCGCGGATTATACAGAGGCACGCAAACAAGTGTGACTAACTGAATAAAAAACTTCGGAAAGAAAAATTTGGCGACAAATTCTGGCTTTTTCAAAGACCGGAGGTCGCGACAACTACTGAATCGGGCACACACAAAATTATGTCCGAATCGGGTCAGAGCCCATCGGAGCGCGACTTTCTCTGTGCGGCTCTGTTTGATGACTTTGGCCCGATTCAGATTCGATTATTTTCGGGTCCCTATTCATCGGGTCTGACCCGATTCAGAAAAAGCTTGTCGTTTTCTTGGTTACTAGAAACACGGTGTGTGATAGGATAAGAGAATATAAATGTATCTTCTTCTTTTTTCAAGATTTGCGTTGCGTTAACGAACAAACTAACCGAAAATGTTGCAGTTGTCGGCGGTGCAGCTGCTCTCATATTGTTTCCAGTATAGGCGATCGCCTTCAACTGCCAATCGCCGTGTTCTTCACTCCAACTCACATATTTTTCAATGAGTTCTACGTATTCTTGTGGTATATATTCATTGATTATCGCAACATTCAGTAGGAGTTCCTATAATAAAAAAGTGTGTGAAATGGGTCAAAATTATACAAAATGAATTATTTAGTAAGACTTTGTTAGTGAACAACATTTCACGTCCTACCATTTTGCCAATCGAGAGAGACGCAGAGAAAAAAAAACAAAAATTGCAGTTCGAAAGGTACTTTGGTCACGTTTATATTATTTCTACGTTCGTTTTGTTTTTTTTTGCAAAAGAAGAAGAAAACATTGTCAAAACTAATCTCGGGTATATCAGAAAAACTTCGGGCCCAAAGAATCAAACTCAAACATGGACTTTGTTACCTTCGCCTTCGTATAAATTTTCATGTTTTTTGCCGAAACTCCGGAGTCAATTCAAGTGAATACCTTTCTCAATTGTCGAATATCATCCAACATAGCTTCGACTTGTCTCTGTTGTTCTTCTTCCAAATCTTTCAATTCGGCTCTCGCCTTTTTCAACTCAATTATCGCTCGATTTATTTTTCTCGTTTTTGAAACACTTTCGTCTTGCAATGAAGAATGTCTGAAATAATCGCTTATTATTTCATTTTTTTTTGAAAAAGATAATTCTCACTTTTCTTCGATCTCAATTTTGACAGCATTTCTCTCTTCCAACTGATTTCTCAACTTCAATTCCTGATTTCGCGAAACTTCAATTTCTCGATTATTCTCGTCGAGTAATTTTGCTTGTTCTTCGGCTTTTTCTAATAAATTCTCGCCTCCAACAATGAGTTTTGATTCCATTTGGCTGAGTTTTGATCGTAGTTTATCGTGTTCGGCTCGCGCATTTTTCAGCTGATTCTCACTTTCGATCATCTCATCCATCAATCGTTTTGTCTCTTCATCATTTCCATTTTCAGTGGACACTCTTTCTTCCAATATTTTCCTTCTTTTTTCAATTTCAGCTTCCATATCGCGCATTTTTGCCTGGAATGCGTCTTCGTTGTTCTCATCATCATCTCGATCTTCTTCTGAAATTTCCATTTTTCTGTTCAAAATTTGATATTAATTTTTAGAGTCTTGGATTTGGGAACTTTTTATTGTCACTTGGCCATCTTGGGGCCAATTACAGCAGTTGGGAGAACAGAGGGGAAACTAAAAGCCGAGGCCGGGCTCAGAAATCGCGGACCGACCCTCTAAATAAAACTCGACGCGGCCAGGCCTCTCCTATGAAATTTATATTTTCTAACTTTCAGTGTTATATTTTTGGCATGATTCAAATTCTGACCGGGGCAGAGCGGAAACATTATTTTCCTAAATGTTTCGACAGTTTTTCGAGGATATTTTCTTCTAACTCTTCCTGGTGAAAACTTGATTAAAAGTCTGAAGCGTTGCATTTTCCTAATTTGTTTGCTCACCTTCCAATTGTTTTCGCAACAACTCGATTTCCTGTTGAAACTTGCGCAACATAGCATCTTTCGGGTCCTCATTTATTCTGGCAACATTTTGAATATTCTTTGCGCGATTTGCATATCTCAACGTCGACAATGTTTCATCGAAATTGTATGTGGCTGGTCCAACATTTGCAATCATCACAGTTTTCGAATTACCTCCCAAAGAATCTTGCAACAAACGCGTCAGTTTTGAGTTTCTGAAAAAAATCTCGTTTGTGAAAAATTTCCACATAATTTTCAGCATATCTCGAATTTTTTGGGCTAGTTTTTCTGTAGAGCTGTACTCAAAAAATCTGACGCTGAAAAAATTCAAAAGTACAGTACTTTCAGCTACAACTGTTTTCAAAATGTTTGGAGTTTTTTGATTTTTGATCTGATTTTCTCACCTATACGGAATGTGTGTAGACTTTCCATCAACCAACGAACTAATAACATTTCCAAGTGTTGATAAGGATAGATTGATTTTGGCCGCCTCTTTCAATCTTTCTCCCTGTGCTCCTGTCTTACTTTGTCTTTCCGATCCAGCCAAATCGACTAGTTGTAGTTTACCTTGTGTCACAATTCCTCCCTACAATATGCATTTTTGCTCTTTGTGGAACAACGGACCGGGCCGCTTCAGCCTATTTTGCTGTTATCTCCTTTTGTAATCAGTTTTTCACATTTTGCACATTTGGATATGAAAGAGCAAGAAAATACTACTATTTGAGGTATTCATACTTTTCTCAAAATGAAAAACCGGAAATTTTTTGTTCTTCGAAAAATATCAGCGGGCCCCCGGGAAGCCCAAAAAAAAAGACAGCCCTGGTTGAAGATTTGAGTGCTGAGAACCAAATGGTTCTTGTTGAATAAACGGACAAATGGAGCAAACTTTTTTTGTTCAACAAAATATAATTTGAAAATGAGAAATTCAGAGATAAGGTCACGGAATTTATTTGAAAAAAAAAAACATTTCGAAATTTCAGAGACATAAAAATTTAGCTACACAATGTGAACCTGAACGGTTCGAAATAATTATGAAAATTTCTGAGAGCGATTTTGCCGGACCGGAAAATGAGAAAAACCGCGTTTGGTTTTTGATCATTTTAATTTCACGCCCAAGATTTTTTTCAGAAAACTAATGTTGAAAAACAAATTTTTTTTTTTGGAAAAATTTGCGAAAATCTTCAGCCCGATGGTTATTATTGAAGATGTGATGAACAAACCTTACTACTTTCGATAGTTACAGTAAACATTGCATGTGATCGAGATGATTCAATGTTCATCGCAGTCGCTCCAACTTTTCTATTTTTATTTCCGAATTCCATAATTTTCTGCATTTGTGATGCACTTCCAACTGTAATTGACGACAAATTGCGAACATATACACCTATATCAGGTCGTTCTTTGATTTCTAAATTGTTCACATTTCCCTCTTTTGATAGCAAATCTCGAATATCTTCGTTGTAGATTTCAAGATACGAAACTCGAACTAGAAATCTGAAAATTGCACATTTTCTGTTGAAAGTTCACTGACAAGTTCAAAAATCATTCGAATTGTTTTTTGGATAAATCGAATTATTAGAGAATGTTTTCCGGACCTCCTAATACTTACGTTGTATCATGTTGACATTTGGCGATATGATCAAAAATGTGTGCAAACGAGTTTGGAATAATTCCTCGAAGTTCAGGTTTATCCATCTCACCAGCCATTGTGAACGTTTTTCCTGTTCCAGTTTGGCCGTACGCAAAAATTGTGCCTGAAATTTGACTTTGATTTTTGCCAATTTTTTCCCTTTCAAATTTCATATTCTCTGTGAAACAAAAACAATTGTATGTTCCTTTGAATACCGTAGTTATGAATATTGGAATTTTCACTAACCATTGTAGCCTTTCAGAACATTTTCAACAATGGGTCTCGCGGCGATATTATACACTGTCATTTGTTCGGTGGCCGGCGGAAAAACTGCATCAAAATAAAAAGATCGTGGTGGTTCCTGAAAAAGTTGTCAAAAAGATTAGTCTGAAATGATGAAAAAGTGAGATACCTGGGCATTTGGATTAGTTACAGCCACCGACTTTTCTTCCAACGAACATGCTACTGCTGACTTGTGTCCCTGATCGAGTTCGGTTTTCGAAATCGGTCGACATCTGACCACAACTTTTACCGTTTCAGCTTCTTCCATTGTTTTTGGAAGAAAAAACAAAGAAAATCAATGATATGCTACTAGACTACACAGCTGACGGGTCCAAAATAGTGCGCAATATGCGAGAGACAACGTTGTTGTCAAGAGACGCAGAGATGGCACAAAATGGGGAAAGAGAGAGTGAGAGACGCAGCGATGGTAAGAGAAAAATAAATGTGAATAGAAAAAGAGAGGCTCATTTTGAGTAGCTCAAATCATAAACGGTAAATCAAATTTGTGCTCCGCCCACAAAAATTTGATTGAAAATTGTGAACTTAAAATTTCTCACAATCAAAAAAATTCATTATGAAAGTTGAGCCAAATCTCGTTTTTCTGAAATTTTCGGGCCAAAACTAATCAAAATACTGTATTTAGCCCCGCCAATTTGGGTTTCTCGGTCATATTGGTTCTTTTCCAATTATTTTGAAAATTTGACCTACCAACGTCTAACCAAGCCGATCCGGGCTTCAGTATCACTCTAGGAATGGATTTGTTTTGCTTAATACCAAATCGTTCAATGTTGAAATAATAGTTTTATTAAAATTATGAATATAAGAAAATGATGAAAAATTCAATTATCGACATAAAAGCACGCGGATTGCCATGAAAAATAACTTTTTGTTGTTTTTTTTTTGAAAAATATCAAAGCGCGGAAATGAATTTGAAAGGGATGCAAATTAAAACTATTTTGATTGTTTTGAAGGACAAAACGAAGAATAAATAATAAATTAATCAGAAAGTACAATAAGCCACATAATAATCTACATAATATAGGCCTTTCATAAAATAGAAAAAGAGGGAACTTCTGAGATCATTTTGGGACTCGGTATATATTGGCCTAGCAGGTTCAACTTTGAAGAGCCCGTGTCACAAATTCGACAAGACGTTTCGCGTACTGAAACAAAGTTTGAAATGTTGTAGACTTTTTGGAAGAAAAAAACAAACCTGTTCCGGCTTGACCGTACTGATATTCTCGACATCCGACCCATATTTCATGGTTTTGGCTGCAGTTGCACTTCTCTTTTTTATTCCATAATATGTCAAAATGTCAACAAGTCCGATGAAATAAATCAAATTTTTCTCGTGCGCTGAAATGTTTTTTAGAGTTTTTATATAGCAATAAAATAAGATGTTCTTACTCGGCGAGCTATGAATAGCATAAAATTCATCGTCCAAATCGGGCCCGCCAGATACTCCGGGAAATGCGCCGCCTGTCGATGGAATAGGGCTGTCTGGCGGGGTCGGTGCAAGTTCATCACCCGATTCTTCGCTTGTTTGTTCGACGGGACGATTGGCTGCTTCGGCGGCAGCACGTTCACAATCATGAATTCCTGAAAATGAACTAACTATTTTTATAGTTACAATATTATCCAAATTTTAATCGGTGCCACGTGTTGAATGTAAATTGTAACTTCAGCAACAAATTGAGAGAATTACACTTTTCGACGCGTAGAATCAAAATTTTTTTCAATTATTTTTTGAAAACTTTTTTCTGAACCGAGTAAAGATAGAGCCCGATTCGATGTTTGCTGATAATATACTCAGCAGATCAATGAATTGATATCAGAGTTGCGTGGAATTCCGACTTCCGGAAAACTAGTGTTTCTTTCCTTTCCCGAAAAATTATTCCGAAACTTAACTTTGGTGAAATGGTAAAAGGTTTTTGGCTGTGTGAAAATTTAAATATGAAATTTTTTTCTATCGAAAAACACATTAAATTGAAAAAGGCTTGTTCGATTTTTTGAAGTCGTAATTGTGTGGTTATGTTTCTGAATTCATGATTCTACACGATTATTTTTTCTTTGAATATTTTTTCGATCCGAAAAACTGACCAACAAGAAGTGAATAATCCATTAAATGCATTCTCGACAACCATTCTGTATCCTGCGATAACATCTTCAACAACTGATGTTTTGCTTCTTCCGGTAATGCTAATTTCATATTCTGTTCGAGGAAATCGTTATCTTTCAATGTCGGTAAATCTTTGGCCTTTTCTTTGTCCGACGCTGCTCGAGATACTGTAGATCCTTTAAGATCGAATTTTGTGTGAACACCGTATTTTCGTCCGAAAACATTGCGCATCACAATTAAATATGTCTCATTTCCATCTATTGTTAGACTAAAAGTAATAATTATATATTTTCTTCTTCACAAATCAAAATCGCTTACCGATAGAGTCCCAAATACTGTGGAAGAAGTGTTTTTCCCTGTCTTTCAACAACATATTCATGATAATTGCGAAGAACTGAATGAAGTTCAGCAACAGCTTCTGAATCCATTGATTTGATGACAAATCGTTTGTCATAAGAGACAAAGAAGCGAGGAGTCGAATCTTTTGCGGATCCATCTAATTGATCTGGTTCTGGTTCCCAAGATGTTAAACTTCTCAAATATTCGCATTGATCGACACCAAATTGTTCACGTAAATTACGGAACACATTCGGGCAGTATTCTTTTACCTGAACACACTTTTTTGAATTTCAAACTTCAAAAAGAATTCACTTAAAATTTAGAAAACTTCGCTGAATATCGCTATACAATAATTTTATACATTGTGTGTATAAAACATACTTACATAATTTTTGAAAGATCTCACAATTTTTCTGTTCAATAATTTTGTCACGAATGTTTTTGGGTTGAAAAAATGATAAAAATTGTTGTTTTCATTTTGACATATAAAACTGGAACCATAAACAATAGATGTTTTCAAATGTCTAGACATATATTTCAGTTTTGAATGGTCATGAGTCGAATTCTTGAGACATGTCATTACTCTTGACTGATTTTCCGGGTGGATTTGAAAAAAAACAGGAAGTTTGCTATAATTTTCAAGTAGTTTTGAATAAAAACGTCAAAAAAATGAAAAAAATTATTTTTTTTTGTTTTCGTGACTCATTTCAAACATGATCATTTCAAATAAATATAATTCTTGAAGCGCTCACCTTATAATGGCTTGGCATAATGTCTTTGTTGAAGTTATGATTATCGATTTTGACTTTGGAATATGCTTTGAAATCATCAGGCATCAAAAGACCCGGTGGTGGAACATGCATCAATTGATCAACGGTGTGATTGATACCCCACATAAAAACAGAAAGAAGTGGTTCCTGTAAAGAGACGGTCTTGAACTTGGACTTTTTTTGTCAAAATATGTTGAAAAACTACTTTTTTTTGTTTTTTTTTACAATTTACAGAAATGTTTAACATGTATATATAGATAAAAAATCTCACTTTTGCTCTAAACAACTTCCATTTTGGCACCAATATCTTTCCCTTCTTCTTTCCAACACGAACCTTCTTTTTGGTCGACATGTCTCTAAAATGAACAAAAATAAACATTCCATTCGAGAGAGAAAAAAGACACAGAGATAAAAAGAAACAGTATAGATAGTTCCGGTGGTTTTAGGAGATGAAAAAATATTAGAAAATTCAGCTGTTTTTTATTGAAAACACTTCAAAATATATTGATTCGGTAAACACTTGAGAAAAGTATTCTGAAAATACAATTTGAAAACAGAATTTTGATGAAAAAAATAAAAAAGAATAGCGAAGTAAAACCTAATTGTTCACTACACCAGAAAAAAAAACACAAAACAACATATAATGAATGCCTTAAGCGCATGACAGCAAAAAAAACAACAAAAAATCGACATGCGCTCAAAATGAGGGCCTCCTTTCTTCCCCTTTCTCGCCGTCTCTACAACTATTGGAATATCGACATTTGGAAAGAGAGAGAGTATAGACGGTGAGAGAGACAGAGATAATATTGTTTTGTTCGGCAGTTGTGATGTTTACACATTCTGGATATAGTAAAAAAAAAGAAAGAAAAACAAGAGAAAGAGGAAAAAATGACCTCAAAACGGTTTTTTTAAACGAAAGACGTAAATATTTGGCAATAATGTTTCATTTGAAATTCAAATTTTCTCTCAATTTTCTCCCTTTTTCGACTGAAGTTCAATTCCTTTTCGGGTTCTTCAAAACTGGTTTTTATGGTCACAGAATTATGAGGAACACGTGATGATGGACAAAAGGGAAATGTACTTTAAAATAATTGCGGAAAACTGTTTTGCTAAACAACAAAATCGAACATATTGTGTGTTTAAATATGCACTTATGAGAGCCTTTTTCTGTTCTTTGTCATTGAAACAACATGTTACGGTCGGAAACATTCAACAACAAAAATGGGAATTCTCAAAAAACAGCAAAAATGGGAATTTTCAAAAGAATTTTGCGCGCAAAAAATATTTTAGTCCGAGAGAAGTACAAAAAACTAATGGCCTAGAAAAACAACGACCGCCAAAGTTCGGTCATGGTTTAAAAAGAAACTTTTTTACTTCGCCCGGGCGAAACTTTTAAGTTCTACCGTTTTTTGGGACAATCGAGAGAGTTGGCCACAAATTGGATACCAAAAAAGAAAAGTGCGCTCATTTGACTATTGGAATTTTCGGAATTTTGTCGTGAGACCTGTTTATTTTCACTGAATCTTTCACGTTTTATTTTCACTCGTTGATTTCTGCGTCTGATGTCTCTAATTTTTTTATAAACGTTTTTTAAGGCTAGAATCAGATTCTTAGTACTGAAAAAGCTAAAAACCGATTGTTTGTCAGTGTCAGAACGTATCTTTCTGAAAACACACAATGTCAAAATTACAGTATCCGCGTGGTGCCTAATTCAATTGGTACGACGGAGTTACTGTAGATTAGAATTTCAGTAACAAATATTGGCAGAACAAGATTTTCTGATCGTTTGAGAGATACATTTTCAGCATTTTCAAACACAGAATCAGATTCTGACATCAAACGTTTCACAGTGTGTATTTTTTCATCTGAAAGTTTTCGCACATTTTTCTAGATCAGACACAGTTTTGTGGTTGTGGCCGAAACCGAAGAAATATAATTTGAGAATGAGAAATTCAGAGAAAAGATCGCGAAAAATATTTTGACCTACCAGGAAAATTTTTCAAAATTTTGGAGACCTAAAAATTTAGCTACTCAAATACACACTGTGCGTTTCTGAAAATCTCTTCTGAGCGTAGTAAAAACGACATTATCAATAGAGCCCAATTCGATTTTGGATATTATCAAATTGAAAATGAATAACAAAAATTAAATACTAAAATTTGAGAGCTGTGAAGAATATTCGCTGAGAAAATTATGTTTACAGACGCGTCGCGTGTCTTTTTTCTCTGCCGTATAAAACTGCACGCAACGCGGCGCAGCGCATCTAAAAACATAATTTTCTCAGCAAAAATTGTTGCCGTCTCTTGTTTTCCGATTTACTCTTTGCCATCTATTTTCAATTTAATAATAATAGTTCTGGATAATAATTTAGTGTCTTATAACTGAAAAAAGTGTTGGAAATCTTTTTCGCTTTTGTTATTTGATTTCAATTTGCATCTGATATTAAGTACCATCTTTTTTTTCGGATATTACGGCAAATTGGGGACTGGTCTTTGAAAAAAGCCGGCCCATGTGATAGAAAAATCGTCTGGCCCCAATTATCAACACTGTCATCATATTTTTGATGCTCAAAAATATTTTATGTTCAATATTTCATAGCAGCTCGAGAAGCTCCTACTCTGACCTCAAAACTAATTTTACTAAAACCTAAATATGAGTTTATTATCGAGCTTTTTAGAGTACAAACATATAATTTATTAACAACTCTCAGAAACGCACAAAAAATTCTTTTCAAAAAATTATATCTTTACATGATTGAGAGGTAACTTTTCATTGAAGAAAAAAACATTTTTATGGAACAAGAAAAATAGTTAATGATGAAATGTGTCACATGCTTATCAATATAAACAAGAGCAAAAATGTTGTTATTAACTAATTCATTGACTAATTATTCAGGCGATGATCAATACAAAAACTTAATTTTAAAGTGTTTAATTTTGGAGTTTTTTAACAATCCAAAAACATTCCCGTAATCAGACTTAATAGTGAAATGACTAGACAAGTTGGCAAGGATTCCTATTTCTGTTTTGAAGAAAAACAAAAGAGATGTTAGTAAAAGTGAGAGAAAGAATTATTAAGATTTTGATCGAAGGTGATCATCGTAAGATTTAAGGAATGATTCTGCAGAATGGCGAGCTTTTTCAGATATCCGATTTTCGTTGGCAAATGCAACCATTACACGATGTATGTAGAGGTATTGAATTTCAGTTTGAATACATTGAGCACGTTGTTTTCGGAGTTCAGTGGCGATCTGAAACAAATCATTTCTTATTGACCATTTTTTGGGTTTTTTGAAAAAATTTCAATCTAAGAAAAAAGGACAGATGTTTGTAAATTTACTGACCAGGAGTGAGATTGTGGCCCGGAACTCAGCCCGAAAATCGCGGGCCGGGCTTTTTTGTTTTTCAGCCGATCAAGAGAGCCTGATCTGGGCCCTGAATTTTGAACATCCGGCCGGTCCACAAAGGCCCAAATTTCAACTTTGATGTTGGCTTCCAAAAAATATTAAAACACTACGCCCGTGATCTCTTTTTTTTCCATTTCTCAATCACTTCGAAGCCGTTTTCAGAAAATATTGTCACATATTTGTCGAAAGAAGTTCACAAAAATAACCTTTTCAAAATCAATGGGAATACCCATTTCCAATCGACGATAGGCAAACTCTAATGCCACCATACATCCAGTTCTTCCAATTCCAGCCGAACAATGAACAACACAAGTTCCATGTCTTACTCGATCCAACAATCTTTTCGGAACAGAATGACATTTCTCATCAGGAACTCCCCTATCCGGCCAACTGAAAAGTGTTCTTTTTTTTGTTGATCGAAAGAGAAAAAAACTAACTTTGGCCATTTTATCAATTTCACACTCAATGGTGTTTTATCAGCAGGTTGTTCGATTTCGGGAATGTCACCAGATTCAAATGAAACTGTCAGATCGACGATTTCGAAACAATTTGATTCGTCTTGTGTTTCTCCATTATTTCTGATGGTGAAACAACCGTATTTCGATTCATCTCCAACATCCGGCCAATAATTTACACATTTTGGACGACCTTCTTCAATTACTCTGAAATAATCAAACTACAGTAATCTTATTCACTGATTGTACGAAGTTTTTTCTCGTGACACGTTTTTTTCTAAACTACAGTACTTTTGACTTTCGAAATTTCAAAGTTACGGAATTGTGATTCACGTGAAATTGGCATGTATGGATACGTTTGAATTGTTTTTTTTTTTTTCAGTTCTGATTGTTGAACTTGAAATTTTTTGAAACAAATATATATCAGTTCCAAAACTACAGTAATTTCTTTTCTCAGAATCCTGAAAATAATCACCTGCATAACATTAAAATTGAACTTGCTCTCTCCTGAAAAACCATTCGCCAAAAATCAAAAATTGTTGTTTGCAAGGGTCCCTGAACGTTTCTCAAATTGTTTCTCATCATTAAAATTTTTCGAATAAAACCCTACCTGAGTACAAAGAAAAGTATTGTATAGATAAGGTGTTTTGACATAGTTTGCATGAATGTAATCGCCTTGTCGCGTCGCGTCAATCAATAATTTGACGCGCGACGATTCGCGACACAACACATCCGAGTAGCGATTCTTGAACATGTTCAGTTTGAAGGCTTCGAATGACGCCGAAGAATCAGACGATTGATCAAGTTTTCTGAAATTTGTGAATTGGACATTTTGAATGGAGAAACTGGCTTGGACTTCTGAGAGAGAGAGAGTCAAGCCTGGGTAAAAAGCCGAAGCGGGATTTGGGAGCAAGCATCACCACTGTTCATCATAGAAGATCTCCAAAAGTTTAGTCTCCAAAATTTCAAGTTATAGGTCCAATTAAAATTTTGGTAAGTTTTCTTAATGTTCTCGTTTTCAATTCATATTTTGTCGATTTGGCCACAATCGATAAAACTGTGCCTGATCTAAAAAAATGTTAAGATACGAAAATAAAAACTGTTATGATCTTGAACCGGACTAGGATCATATACTTGATCAAGAAAAAAGAAAAAACATGGCTCGGCCAAAATCTGAACTAACCTGTATTGTTTCATCAATCCATCGATTCCCAATTTTTCTGTGGCAAAAACAAAGTCTTCGAGAACTTTGACATATTTTTGATAATCGCATGGTATCTGAAATTACCTCTTTTTTTCTAAAAACATTCAAATTCTCTACGAATTACAGTTTCATTTTCAAACTTTGTCACATTATTGTTGTTATTATCTTGCGGAAAAATCGCAAAAATTGGCTGACCACGTGGTAAAGGGGCGGCTTTGACGCGACCGCGCGAGAATCTACATCGCATTATCTGTCTGAAATTCGCCTTTTTCGTCAGGAAAACGAGAGAAAAGTCAGAGCGAAAAAAAAACGGAAGAAGAAGAAGACGAAGACGAAGTGAAACAATCCGGTGCGCGAGAAAAATACGGCACTCACTAAAACAAATACATATATATTTAGAAATGTATATATGTACATAACGATGAGTGAAGAACGACGACAAAAAATAAGGATTTTTTGAGGAATTATGTCAAGTGCATTTTCCCGTTCGTTCGGTTTTTGTTGGTGAGTGAGTGAGAGAAAAAGTTTTGTTTGACACTTGGTAAATAAAAATAATGAAAATGAAAAAAAGGTCTGAAATGAGAAAAAAAGAAATAGGTCAGCTAATAAAATAAATAATGTCAAAAAGTACAGTAATGTGATTTTTGTGACACTTTCGAAATGAACACATTGTTTGAAGGTTCTAATTTGCTTTTAGAAAGACACTACAGTAACCCAGAAAGTATTTCATGTTGAAATGCTCATCTACAGTATGATTTGTAGCCACAATATTTTTGCCAAATTCAACAGACATAAAAAACTACTTTGGCCCATACCTGGCCGAAGAGGGAAAAAAGTACCGTGTCATTTTTTTGGTCGAAAATTCAGTGAAATTTACTAAAAAAAATTTTGACAAGCGAGGTTCAACTTGTCCCCATCTCAACTTTTGACGATATTTGGCAAGGTTACTGAACCTGATCAAAAACGTGTCAATAACTTTTTTCCCTCGATCCTGTGAGAAAAATTTAAAAAATTTAAAAAATTGAAAAATATCATTTGAAAAAAGATGAAATTTTGAATAAATAAAAACGTGAACTTTCTATTTTTGTCTGTGGAGATTTTAGTTGTGATAAAACCACTGAAATTATTAAGTTTTTCTCAAAGTGCTCAAAGACAAAAGTTAAAAGCAGGACGTTGATCAGCGTGTCCGATTTAGTCAGCAAAAAAAATCTCGCCAAAAGTTGAGATGGGGGCAAGTTGAACCTCCCTTGTGAGGTCACGCCAATACATTTAAAAATTGTGTTTTTCTAACAAATTTAAGACAATCTGATTTTTTGGTCGCTACTCCCAAAGACAAAAATATCTTCCCAAGATTTTCAGTGACAAGATTTTTTGAGAAATTTTGGTACCCTTTTGGGCCAGGTATGCTTTGGCCTTTATAAAACGAAAAAAATTGTTTTAATTTGTCACTGTGAGAAAAGAGTTTTAGTAGAAAATTTAAAAATTAAGTTAAGTGAGAGGGCTGAAATTATGCCAAAATTTGATAAAAATTGAAGTTTTTGTGGTGAGGCCTATACATCTTTATTGAAAACTTCACCGTACTTCTCTCTTATCTTCAGAGAAATGGTTCCGGAAATATTGTTTGATCTACTAGGAAACATTTTTAAAAATTTGAAGAATTTTAGCTAGTCAACTCACACTGTGCATATCTCGGCCAAAACGCGGAATTCCACGGCGCACAATTTTAAAATACAAAATTCTTACAGGTAATTCAGACAGCTCAAATATTTTCAAAATTGTTTGTGTGAAAAATAACAGTGCATTTTCTGAAAATGAGGATTTTTACGTTTTAGCCGAGTTATGACACTGTGCGGTACACATTACGCTGAGCCTCGAAAATTTCGATCAGAGATTTAGATGACATACTTGACGACAGATTTTGAAATGTAGTTCTTGGATTCAGTTTTTGCCAATTGCAAAATAATATATATTTTCAAATGTTTTTTTTTTCTCGTGAACTTTCCCATTTTGTCTATTTGTTTACTTCACTCATTTCTCACAACTCGACTACAGACAACACATTCGGTTAGTTGGGCATTTACAATGTGAGAAATACAAAACAAAGAACTCTTTTCTTACAATTTCAAAGTGAGAAACTTATACTAAAAAACAAATATATTCACTTTAGTGATCATAGTTCTAACCAGGGGAGAGACCGAGGTCACGAAAATCACGGACCTGATCAGGCTTTTCATTTTTCGGTCGGTCGGCTGGGCCGACTTTTGAACGTATGATTTTCGGAGCCAGAAATATAATTTTTTCAAAGTTGCGGGAACCATTTATACATTCTCGCTTTTCTTGAAAATTTCTGAATTTTTTAAATGTAAGTACTAAAAGTTCGGATACATTTATAAGGCCCGTTTCTGGTATGGATTTTCTATTGAAAGCCAGGATTTTTTCGGTCCGAAAGAGCCCAAATCTCGCTCATAATTCTCTCTAATTGTAAAGAGTGTCAGTTTCAAACTATTCTTGTTTGTTCTCGACCTTTTATGCGGCTGCTTTTCCAGCGGAGAACATAGGTCTGCATAGTTCAATTAATCAATCTCATACTTGTACTTCATAACACCAAACTCTCAACACATAAAGTACATTTTTATGCCCAAAAAATAATGGGCCTTTTTATGTGAAGAAAAAGATTGTACAGCAAAATTTATATATTTTTAGTCTGGTTGTAAAAGAATTCGTGCCAGCCACAAGTTTTTTTTTCGAAAAACTGCTTTATCGAAACTAAATTGATTTGTTTAAACATTTCATTTTGTAAAAGTCTCCTGTTTTCGAAAAATGTATATCTTGAGACCTATAGGCTATAGATCAGTGTTGCACGGGATAGTTCTTCGAAAAGTCGGAATAACATTTTATTTTTCCGGAAGTTGAACTTGAATTTTTAGCACGTTCCGTGATGAAAAATGAACTCTTTTTGACCAATTCAGCAAAAATGTGTTTCTATGAGTGAAAATAATACGCATTTACAAAAGTTTTGGCATATAACCTCAAAATCGTCATGTTACCGAAAATGAATTTTAAAAATTTTTCGGAAGTCGGAATGAAATTTTATTTTTGGAAGTCGGAATGCCTAAAAAAGTTCGGAAGTCGGAATTCCGCGCAACACTGTTTTAGATAAATATTCTATAGAATTTTAGGAATTTTATAGGATTACTGTACTTTCTTTCTCGTCACATATTTTTTCACTCAAAAATGTATTCTGCGCACAAAATGTTAGTCCTAGTTCTTTGTAGTTTTCTATATTCATATTAGTTTTCTGAAAAATCGCAAAAAGTACCTGATCTAATCCATTGGAACTTTGTGCACTTGCCGGTCTTCTCTCATCTGATTCTCCTGTATTATTGTTTTTCCCTTCAAAAAATATAATTTGTTTTTAATTTTTTATTTCTAAGTATTTACCTTTTTTCTCGAAACTTTCCTTTTTTGTTTTTTTATCGGTAAACAACTTGAACAGATCCATAAAAAATATACTGAAAAATTGAGAATTTTTGAAAAATCGATAAATGACAGAGAGCAAGACGAAAAAAAATGCATGTGATAAGAATCTAAAAAATGTGCAATCCGATTAAAATGATGGATGTGCACCGGGAAAAAAAAACGTCACTCATAGTTTGAAAATTTCAAAAAATTGTTCTTTTGATAATTGTTTTTTGTTATAACAACTACAAAACATCTGATGATAACAGAAGGTGAATCATTTTGCAAAAAAATCAAATATTGTGGAAAAATGATAGACGCCGAGAGAACAATGCGCAAAACTCGAATTTGTCAACATTACTCATCGAGTTTTGTAATTGTGGAGAGACCAGATGGTTATACAGTAATCGATTTTGAAACATTGGTCACAAGACTGTTTTTGTTTGTTTCTTTTTTATTTCAATTTGGGCGGTTGAAGAAATTTGAACTTAATATAAAGCAGAAAATTTGGTTTTTCAAAAGAACAAACATTTTTTAAATATATACTTCTATAAGATTACTTATAATTATTAATAATATATATAATTATATAAGTAATAAGACATTTCAAAAATATTAAAGGCGCAGATGCGTGAAACTTTACAAGTCTCACCACGACGAGTACAAAAACTTTTTTAAAAGTTTGCAATCAAACCCATTTTTTTCATTCATTTTTTTGACGAAATTTGTTGGTTTTAAAAGTGTATTTCTAATGTAAGAACTTTCAGCTTCCTCTGGAAACCTCTGAGAGCCTGAACAAACTATGAGTAAGCGACCGAGAAAAAAAATCAGATAGAAAAAAGCAGGAAAAAGAACCCAACGAGCAGCGGCATTTTATTTCATTCCATCTTTTGTTGGTTTTTTCAAGGCACGAAATAGAGAAATGAGAGACACAGAGAAATTTGGTGCTCAAGAATCGGGGGCTTATTCTGATTCTAAGAAACACGAAATGAGTTTTATTGCAGCTGAATAAATTAAATATTTGGTGACGGGGCGGAATGATGAAAATAAAAATTAAGAACATTTTTGAACAACATTGCGATTTCCAATATAAAGTCCATTTCGTAAAGTTGATTAAAAAACCTTTTCTTCGCTCAAAATTTTTCAATTACTGTAGTTTTGGAATTGAAAACTTTCAGTTATTTAGTTCTAAGAATCTCTGTTTTTAATCCAATGTTTAATTTAAATAATTGTTTTCCTTTCTCGTTTCAAAAAAAAAGTTTTTTTTTTCGGAAAAATACTTGAAGAAAACCATGCCACAACACGGCAAAAAGTGTGTGTGTGAAACGGTGAATGTGGCCACGCCCCTTTTGATTTGTTTTTGTTTTTCTTCTCTCGTTCGAGCCAACGCTTATTTTGCACGAATAGAAAGTGCGTTTGTGTGCATATTTACTATTTTCAGGGTACTTTGAAAAAGTTTAACTCAACACGTAAGTGAACCTGGAACAAGTGAGATGGCGACGAATGGCAAGGCAAATCTGAAAGAGGTGAGCACTTTTTACCGCATTTTCCAGAAACTTCCTGATTAATGTATGCAACATGCGTATTCTTAGAAAATATAGAATATCCATACTTGGGATAGATGTGGACAGGGGGTCAAAGTTATACCCCTAGTGGAGTCCTCCTCCTTCAGAAGTTACACAATTTTTTTTGTAAGCTGTTTTGCTCCAAAAATTTGAAAGGGGGATATTTTTCCAAAGTTCTACCCACTCCCACTGTTCAAAGGCGTCAAAAGTTACACACCCTATGGCCAAAATAGAATAACTTTTTTTTAGCAATATTTCAAATTTCCTTTTTTGCAGATGACAGTTCCAGGATATGGTAAACCACGAGGCAGTGATTATCCGAATATTGACAAAATAGATAATAGTATATTGGACGCGAATGCGCGGTATTCACGGGACGATTTGAATGTTTGTGAAACAATCAACAATGGGTATATGTTCTATGTTATTGACAATGCAATTTTTGCCAAAGATATATCTGGATATTTCTACAAATTGAATCGATCCACAAAACAGTTTGAATGGTTTTCAGATGGATGGCTAGAAGAAAATGGTCAGATTAATTCAAGGTGTAAACAATCAATTATTCATCTTTTTCAGAATATAGCATTGGTGTTACACTTCCATGCCCACCTACTTATATCAGTTTTAACAAGGATGGGTATCCGGTATTTCCAATGAACGATGATAAACCTGGAAAACCAATTCTGCCAACAAATGAAAAAGGAGAAAAGGTATGTATATCTTTTCTCAGAATTTTCAAAAATCTCCGATTCATTCTTCTCTATAAAAAATCATACATTCATTTAGGAACGTCACGTCCGTATCAAAAACTGACCCAAGAGGGTACCAAAATTTTACTGCAAAAATAATGGGGAAATAATTCCGTCTCTATTAATTACAACGAAAATACAAAGAAACATGTCTGAAAATGTCCAAAATTTGAAGAAAAGTCGGTTTTTAAATCATACTTTTTCTTCTATACTTTTTTCTTGTAAAATGTAACTTTGAATCATGGGTGAGATTCGGGTCTTTCCACAATGTTCGGAAGCCTTCTTATTGAGGGCCAAACAGTCCCGACCAGGCTTGGTCGGAATCGGAAATCGGAGTTTTCGATTTTCCGGTTTTTGATCAAAGCCTGGGGACCAAGCCTGGTTTAGACCTTATTTTCATTTCATGGCCTCAGTTATAACGAGGACGGTCCTTAAAAAACCCCCCAAATCTAACAAGCATTCTTTGAATTTTCGACTAAAAAATGTTACTGTACTTTTCCCCTGATAGTTAGGTCAGGCCTATACCAAAACAAATTCATTTTTCGGTTCATCAATATTTTCAGGTGTTCCCGATTGATCCGGAAACTGGACATCCTTTATTTCCTCTCGATTTTCACGGTGAACCATGTTTTCCGGTCGACGACAACGGCAAACCCATATTTCCGAAAAGACCTGATGGTCGTCCACTTGTACCACTCGATTCGCAAGGTAAGAATTGAAGTTTTGCGAAAAGGAAAAGTTTTTTCGAATTTTCGCTGTCAGAACGTGAGGACAATTTGGAAAAAAAGGTGATCGTAAATTCAAAACAAACCAATTTTCAAAATTCAAAAAGTTTTAGCGATTGTGAAACACAAAGATCTATTGCTTGCTTCATGCTGTTTTGGGGGATCTCTGAGTTCTCAAGTCAAACGAATGTTTTGATTGAGAACTCCTATGCGGTAGATTCATTCGTCAACATTTTGAAAACAATCATTTTTCCAGGTGTGGCTGTTTTTCCACGTGATGTGAATGGTAAAGTGATGTTTCCTGAAAGAGAAGATGGACGTCCCGTTCCGCCGTGCACTATTTATGGAAACGCAATTGTTCCGTTTAAAGAGAATGGTTTGTTCACAACATTTTCTTTCTTGCAATCAATGCCAAGAATAAATTTTCAGGAGAACCAGACCTGCCCGTTGATTCACAAGGTAATCCATTGATTCTTCTTGGTGGTGACGATGGAATGACTCCAATGACTGAAGAAGAATATCAACAGTGGCAGTGTACAGCAGCGATTTATGGGCAAAATTTATCGGAGAATTACTATGCTGAAATGGCACACAATGAACAGGCTTTAGAAGCATATCGAAATTCATACTACGTTCGTTGCTTTTTATTGAACACTTCACAGTGTTAAAGCCATACCTATTCTGAAATAGTACAAAAGTTTTTCAAAATTTTTCTGCCTTTTCGAAGCAAAAATGATACACATCCCCTCCAAAGTGTTAATATTCAAAACAAACTTGTCATTTTCAGGGACAATATTATCCGGCTGCACAAGAAGCAAGTGTTCAACAAGATTCTGTTCCAAGTGTGCATCCTGTTGTCTTACAAAACAAGGTATGAATGTTATCAAGAACGTGACCACATTTGTTTAAAAACGTGACCAGGACGTGGAAATATCATCCACGTCAACAAACAAAAACGAATGTTGTGAAAGCTCATTTTTCACCAAATTTATATTTCCAGGCGATCGACACTGGGAAAGAGAAGGAAAGAAAATATCTGACAATGCAATTCAAATCTTTCAAGAAGTCAAAAGGATTTTCAACCGATGAACAGTCGAGTGCGAAACCCGCACAGAACGAGGAGAAAAGAAATGGAATTGCTGCAACATTGGTTCCTTCAAATCGACCACCTTTACCTAATAAAGAAAGAGAAAGAGGAGAAAGATATATTCCGGAAAGTATTCCAAGAAGAAGAAGAGAGCCCAGTAATGAGCAAAGGTAATATTCTTTTTGAAGTTAGTCAGGTCACTAATTGGAATAATTTCAGATATGATGATCGAAGAATTGGCTACGTATCACCACGTCGTAATCGGGATGACAATAATCGTTCTCGACTTGGAAGAGGAGATAATAACGGGAGTCGAATGTCCCATTACAGTCAAAGAGGACAACAACGTCGACGATCTCCGTCGTCGTCGTCGAGTTCTCCGTTT
Source organism: Caenorhabditis sp. 8 KK-2011 (assembly GCA_963572245.1). NCBI lineage: Eukaryota > Metazoa > Nematoda > Chromadorea > Rhabditida > Rhabditidae > Caenorhabditis > Caenorhabditis sp. 8 KK-2011. The sequence goes on from OY751548.1 coordinate 6,437,693, forward strand.
CGGTTGAGACAAGAACGGTAGGCTTTCTAGACCTTCCATATTTCACGACATTTTTTGTCACAATCATATTTTTAACCCATTTGATTTCATTTGTTCACATTATCTAACCTCAGGGCATCTAGATTATTTTTTGCGTTTCGATGGAATACGGCTTGGTGATGGAGTTATCCTGTGTTTCGTGTTCTCTCTCTCTCTCTCCTTCTAGTGGTTTCAATAATTTCCGAGCATTTTCTTTGACTTAACCATTTACAGACAGCATTCTTCTGCATCATCAAGATCGAGAACTCGCTCGAGATCGAGATCAAGAACCCGTGGAAACAAACGAGTTCGTAGATCTTCTTCGTCTCGGTCGAGAAGTCGAAGTCGTTCGGCGACATATTCAGATGCAGAACGTGCAAACAATAAACGGCGCCAACGCAGGTTTGTCTTGCTTTTGTATTCATTTCATGAGATGTTCAAGCGTATACATCTAAATTCATCCATGGTTATATATTTGTTTTTGTTTTCAGCTCCCCGTCGTCAAGTGTCTCATCCGAGGATGATAGTCGTAGACGTCATCGTAAAAACAAAAGAAACAATTCCGAAAAAAACAAAAAACGAAAGCGGCCGGATTCGAGCTCAAGCGTTAGTGATTAGAGACAAAAAGAAACAAAAACTTGTGAAAAATCAAATTTTCCGTCTCAATCGAAACAAAAAATCACAATTCTCTCAAACTCTTTTCATTTTTGTTCACAATTCTTCTCCACCATTTTCTGTGTTTTTTTTAAAACGTATACGCATATCATCAACACGCGATACCCTAATATATTTATGCATCAGTATAAATTTTTGTTGGAAAAGAAGAGTATTTGGAAAATATGATTATATTGCCATAATTCAGGACAGTGTAGCGGCAGACGGTGTGAAGAGAACTGCGACGGAGGAAGTTGAGAAGGTTTTTGAATTCAATTATTGTGTTAATTATTAGGTATTCAGGCAAAAAGTATTGTTATTGAGGATGAAGAATCGGTTGCTGATGTCGTCAATTTGATCGACAATAATAATATTAAAGAAAGTAGCAGCAACACTCAAGTTCAGCAAGATAACACTTCGGGATCTGTAGAGATGTTGTTGAAAAGTATCGTATCGGTTGCAAATGAGGTTAGAAACGATAAAAAAGGGTTTTTTCAAAACTTCCAATACACCTTATTTCAATAGAGACAAACGAGAGATTGGAGACTACAGAAAAGAGAACATTTTGCTCTACTGTCATACCTGACTATCGCAAAAAGGAAAATTCCAAAGTTCGAAAGAAAATCAGTTTTCAGTTTTGTATACTTGAACAAAAAAGAAAACATGTTTTTATGCCCATATTTTTGCAGTGAGATTTTTCAATAATGGGGGTTATTCAGTTTATCAGAAACCTCACAGCATTCTCGGCACTTTTCCTGTAGTTTTGTTTTTTTGCTCTCGTTTCAATGATATTCTTTTCTGTGCCATTTTCTCATTTGTCTCTGTAGTAAATAATCTGAAAAAATGTCATTCGCTCACTAACAATAATTCTAGAGACTAGCCAATACTGAAAACCATCGTCTTAATGAACTTATCACTGCGATGAGAGTGGAACGAGCGATCGAAAGAAGTGATTTCAACACGAGTGTGAGTTTTTGGGGTTTACTCCGATAGCTCCTTCGCATTACGTATGCGCATATTCACAAGAAAAAAGATAATGTAAAAAACAATAAAAAAACAAAAATTGGTTATTCACCTCATTTGTGTGTAAAAGTATGTCAAAAAAACGTCGAAAAAGTCGAGAAATCTCGAAAAAAAAGAGGGATTTTTCGACATTAGGTGAATAAACTGTTTGTGTTTTTTACATTATTTTTTTCTTATGAATAAGCCCATTAAGTTTGTTTCTTGATATAATTGTTTTTCGGAGACTTGAAATTTTTGGCTCCGCGACGTTTCAAAACTGCGACATTCCGTACGTTTCTTTTTCGAAAAGTCCCGTAGCCGGAAATTTAGCTTCTCAAATACACACTGTTTGACTTTGATAATTAAAGAAAAATCGCTTCGCCGAAATAGAGAGGATGATGCTCGATAAGGAGAAACTTATCGAAGGATGTTCTCAAAGAGAGGATGAACTGAGGAAAACAATTGAAAGTTTACAACAAGACGTGAGATTTTGTTTTTTTTTAATAAGAAATTTGATTTTGGATTTTTAACAGAGAGCTTCATCGTTTGTGAGAATAAGTATGTTAGAAGCGGATGTAGAACGTTATCAGAAAATTGTAAAAGAGAAAGATGAAAAGTTTGCGGAATTCAAGAGAGAAATGGTGAGCTTTTTTGGAAATATTTTCAAACAAAGTTTTATACTTATGTCATTGGTTTTTTTTCGGGTAAATCATGAATTTCAGGGTTATATGTTGATCAGTGAGAATGAAAGAACTTCACGAATCTGTCGCGAAGAGCGAGAATCGATGCTGGTGAGCATTTATGTGCTTATTTTTAACAACTCAAATAATTTTATTCAGCAAAATACGATGAGGGCAGTTGATGCGAAGTATGGGCCGGTGATGACTGAATTGAAAGTGAAATGTGAAAATATGAGTAGTGAATCGGTGAGTATTTGAAATAATCGATTGAAAAAATTCATGGGTTTAGGTGCCTCGCAAAAATGCTATTCGACGAAAAACTACAAATTGTGATTCACAACAATGTATCCAAAAAAATGCTGAACTTTTGGAAGAGATGGAGAAAGTCGCGAATGTCATTAGATACCAAAGAGTTCAAGCTGAACAAGGTTGGTATTTTCTCCGAAAAATGAGGAGTTTTCAAGAATCACATAAGTGGGCTAATATGAGAGGTGATCATCTTGGCCTCAACCTGGTCTTGAACTGGCTCGATAGAATAAAAACCAAGATGGCTTATTCTCTCATTGAATTTTATTTACAAGGGAGGTTCAACTTGTCCCCATTTCAACTAACGAGATTTTTTTTGCCGACTAAATCGGACATGCTAATCAACGCCCTGCTTTTGACTTTTTTTCCGAGCTTTTTGAGAAAAACCACACAATTTCAGTGGTTTGATCACAACTAAAATCTCCACAGACAAAAATAGAAAATCACGTTTTTATTTATTCAAAATTTCATCTTTTTTCAAATGATATTTTTCAATTTTTTAAATTTTTCTCACAGGATCGAGGGAAAAAAGTTTTTGACACGTTTTTGATCAGGAGGTTTGGTTTATTAACTTTGCAAAATATGGTCAAAAGTTAAAATGGGGACAAGTTGACCCTCCCGTGTTAGCCAACATGGCTTTATTATTTTCTAATTCAATTGTTTTTTTTTCGTTCACGCCTTTCTTACAAGGGAACTATGTTTGCTTACTAACGGACTTTGGAAAGACCACCGGGTAGAGCCCGGTAGAGTTTTTCACGCTGATCAAGATCCCGTAGCTAACTTTTGCAAAGCTCCATGCAAAAAGCTAAAAATCGAGCTCAAAGTTTGAGCACAAAAATTGAAATATCTTGTTCAATTTGTATTATTTTAGGGATGAGAGACTACTAAAGAAACTAAATTTTGAAGATTGTTTTCTGATTTTTCATGTTTTTTCGAAAAATCACACCTTTTTCATTATTTTTTCGGAACTTCAAAATCACCATCGTGTGGAGAATTAAATTTCCTATCAGATCCATTAGTTTATTTTTGTAAATGTATAATTTTGAAAAAGTTAGGAGAAATTTTAAAATTTCAAATTTATCACTAAATTGTGATTTTCAGCTTTCTGGCTGGAGCTTTGCAAAAGTTAGCTACGAGATGATGTTCAGCATGAAAAACTCTACCAGGGAACATATATCTCATTTCAAAGTCCGTTAGTAAGCTATCATAGTTCCCTTGTTAGTTCACGTTTTTATGTTCATTTCTTGTTTTTTTTCTATAAAAAAAAGAGAAAAATGAGAATAATGAACTCAAGGTTGGCTCTTTCTGGCTTGTCAGCTTCGAGACCATTCAACTAAAAAGCCAGGATTCAACGTTGGCTTATGCGCAGGCTAGCCGAAGGCCAGACTGCGCAATTTGGGGTTATTATGTTCAGGCTTAGGCTCAGAAGGACCACCCCTGCCTAATATGTATAAATAAAATAAAAGAAAACGAAACAGCATAGTCAGATGATTATCTATTTTTTTTTTTAATTTTTTAAAAATATAAATTTTATTAACTTGAATAACCCCATTAGTTAATCACTAATAGTGAGTCCAAAAATTTCCTATAGTCAGGATTTTTTTTCATACGTCTCCCGCACATACCTCGGAAAAAATGTCGATTTCCACGGGACACAATTTCAAAACTCACATTCATAGAGTAATTCAAAATTTGTATTGAAAAATTATCATCAAAATGATGTCTGCTTGAAATGACAGAACACAGAAGTGAAATTTAGGCCCAAAGGTCTTTCGATTAAGGCCACGGGTTTCTAAGAAGTTAAAAAGTTAGTAGGCAAATATAAAACTTCAACCCCCTATCATTTTCTATAAGTAGCCTCAACTGAAAAAAGTTCGGGCTTTGAAAAAAGCCAGTCTCGGTTAATTTGAACGAACGTATTTAGTTTAAATTTTTCAGCTCGTAACGATTGTGATGAAATTCTGCGCCATGTCCAACGGTGTTCCAATGTTGGAAAAATGTTCGGTTTGACAGACTCGGAAACCAGCGAAGCCGGACCTTCGAAATCATCATCACCACCTGAAAATCAGGCTCAATAGTTTTAATATTGTTTCCAAAACATGTACATTCTTAATTAACACCATTTTCTATCATTCCTAATCATTTCGTCAATCGGTTACCGATATTATCATATTTCTCGAAGGTTTCAGAATTGTACGGTTATACATATGATCTGATCTTTTTTTCGGTTATTTTTCATATTTTCCAGTATTTCTTACTTGTTTGCTTATTTTCTTTATGCAATTTTCCTCGAATAAATTATTCTCGTTCCCTTTTTGTTTCTCTTATCAGAATTTTGTTTGTGAACAATTTTTGTTATCTCAAAATAAACTCCCCGTCATACAACTGAAATACAATTTCGAAACATAATTCCAGGAAATGGTATTAGGTATTGTTGTTACGGATGAAAACCATTATGCGGAGCATGAAACACATCTAGTCTTGAAATTGAATCGTAGATTCAGGGTAAGTGTTTTCTTAAATATTTAGATAGTTTCGAAAAATCTAACATAAGCATAAAACTTTTTAACTGGGCCCGATTCAGTATTCAGTGTTCATACCCGATTTCGGATACGATCCAGAAGATTTGATATAATTTCGACCGATAATTGTTGTCTTTTGTCAAGTTATTCCATCACACCTCGGCCAGAAACGTTCGAAACAAAAAAAGAACGAATAAAATAAAAATGAAAAACCAAAAAACCCTGTTTTCAAAAAGAAATTCGAAATCTGGAATGTAGAAAAAGACGAGAAAAACATATATGTTTCAGTCACCCAGGGATTTCAATCTGGTCGCATTAGAAAAACGAGAACGTATGCCAATTCTGGCCACACAAGAAGACGTCGAAGCACAAAGAAAATTTCAAGAAAAGGCAATCTATTTCGGAACAGTCGTCAAATGGGACGAATACAATACTGGCAACATGGTGTCAGTGATTTTTCCGAGTAAATACAATATCATGTCGGATTGTATGTATCCTACGCGTGTTCATCTCAATCAAACACAAATTCTGTTAAATGGCATCATGTCAAGGAATCGCGAAGTTTTTTGGACAGACACCTTTCCCAGCCTGAAAATACGTGGGTTTAAGATACATTTTGAGATAAAAACACCTTGCAAAGTGCTTGAGACAAATTGGTGTCAAAATTTTATAGTGACGAGCTGAAAAAAAAAATGATTTGAAAACATTCAGCGGCATTTTTTTGTAAACAACATTCATTGAAATAATTTTCATGCAAAGTTGTTCATTGTTTCATTTCAGTCCATTAATTCATGTTATGTTTATTTATAGTAACAAAAAATGAACCACAGTCATACCTGGCCCAAGTGGGCAAAAAGTACCGTCTCATTTTTTCGCATGAGTTTTCACAGTGACATTTTTGAATTTTATTGTATTTTATTCATTTTTTTACCATTTAAACTGCTTTCGTGGCGATTTACAGTGTCAAAAATCTTTTGTTTTTCCTTTTGTACACGGTGTCAAAAACTTTTGAGATTTTTGGTACTCTCTTGGGCCAGGTATGGCCACAGTACCACAAAAACAAGAAATTTCAGCGTATTCTCTGCGCAAAAAAGCCACACCTGATGTTGCTGTCACTGCCTGGGTTACTCTGCAGATCTTGCCAGTTAGTGTTTCCCGGTTTTTCCTAAATTCTCCTGTTTTTTTCCAGAATTATCTACTGAAGTACGAGCTGTCTGAGTTTGAAAGTGTAGCAATTGAATTTCAACATTCGGTGAGATCAACGGTGAGAATATTATCTTCGAAAAATGTTCGAAAAAATGTATTTCAGCCGTGGTTTGTCGCAAGTGAAGACAGAAATACTCGCGCTCGTAATGTTGATGAAAAAGAAAATGTATTTTCTTATTTCGAGAAACCGCCAAGTCTCGAACTCTGCGGTATCGATGGTGTTGTTATATCATCTTCTAGTGTTATTTCGATCAAATATCCAAATGTTGCGTTCAGAAAAATTGTCGCTGATAAGAATCCGCTTCCACCTGTTGGTAAGTTTTTTTCGGGCCGAATTATTTTCTACAACAAAAAAAATTCAAAATTCAGGTACACGTGTTAAAATGAATGCTCATTGGTTAGAGTTTGTTGGATATTATGCAATAACATCGACAAAAATTGATGCGAATGCAAAAACTATTGGAACGACAGATGATGGATTTGTAAGTTTGATGTTTAAAGGTGGACTGCGATATATCTGAGAAAGACGGTGTGCAATGTTGCGCCATTTATAGTGTAGTGAAATTCTTCGAAAATGTGTGTACTTTTTTGAATTTATAATGGTTCGATAGAGCGCACATGGTCGTTAAGACGGAAAGGCGGAATTGCTTGTGTTTGTTTTTTTCCTGGCACTGTATCAAATTTTTTGCGTTTTTTTGGTTTTCGCATCATTTTTCAGGGGCACACAAACTATATTATAGACGAAACACTCAATTATCTCGCAGTCCACCTTTAATTGAAAAACACTTCTTATAATAGTAATAGTAATCATTTTCAGCTTCGTGTGACGATCAAAAAGAGTCATCTGCCTGGACTGTTTATCAACGAGAACCTTGGAATTTACATTGATGATCCGGAAAATATTCTCGAAATTTGGCATTTTTCCAAATATTCCAATAGTTCGTTATCGGTTGCAATTTGTGATGGCTCGCCTGATCGAAATGGACAAGCTCGATATTTTATCGTGGAAATAACTGACAAAAAAGGAGATAAACTGGGAGATACATTGAAAAATGGAGAAATGAAAATGGAACAATGTGTTGGTTTGGTTGTTGAGAGAAGATCTGTATTTGTCTGTAATTATCCGTATTTCAAAATTCGATTATCGATTGCACAAGCAGATCAATGCCCCATCGGAAGTGTTGTCAGAATTTGTGCCAGTTATGATGGAACAGTAAGTTTTCAAAAATCGTCAATCTGACATTTCGAAAGATATCAAATTCCGAATCCACGTGACGTATATCTGATTTTTTTCACATTGTCCAAATTAAGGAATCATATGAAATAACCAAAATCTAAAACCTTACATCAAAATTCTTATTTTCGAACGACAAGTGGATTGTGACAAACGCAGAAATTGACGAAAAAGTTCCGCGTTTCGAATGTCGGACGAATTTAAAAGTAGAAGATAAAAAAAGAACATTCTACCGAATTCCATCTGTGACTGGTGTCAAACAACTACCGCGTTGTCTATCTCATCCAATATTTGGATTAATTGCAACACCGCCGAGTTTTGTCGAATTAAAAAATGCGAACATTTTCAATTATGAAGATATTTGGGTGACATCAAATGATTCGCATCCTGGTGATATTATGCTCCCACCATATCGATTTCAATACATGACAAGTGGAGAAATTGACATTGGAGAGAATATCGAGAATAGCTCATTGCCCGAAATTGATACATCAGATGTTGAATCGATTGCATCATCGGACGTGACGACTTTATCCAGACATAGAAGACGAGTTAGATTTGCTGAAAATGAAAGAGAAATAAGATTGTGAGTCGTTAACTTTTCTTAAAACTTTCCATTTTCCTCGGGCTTTTCTATGGTTTTGCGACTGACCACAAACTCTGAAAATATTGTTGCTCTATGTTAGTCTCTGAGTGGGGCCCGGTCCCATTCAGGATTTGCCTTGCTTTAGCTATATCCATACATGATCTAAGAAGGGAAAGTACCGTGACATTTTTCCAGAAGGACGTCATTTCACAAAAATATTTTTTCAAGATATTATTTACAGCTACCAAATTTAAAAAACAGTTTTTGTTTCCTCTTAGGCCAGATATGGTTTTTCCAAATTTCTGATTTTGACGTCTTCTTTCGTTGATTTTTGAAACTGGTCTAAGCGGGTCCGTTTGTAACCCCTGAAATACTATTCGTAAAATTTGAAAAATTCTCAGTCCGAAAAATTTCCAAATTTTCAGAATTGAATCGACCCGCAGCGAATGTTTTGCCAACAATCTGAATGTGCCTGAAACCTCGATAACTTTTGAGCGCGGATTACATGTTAAAAATTGGACGGCGCTCATTGAAGAAAGTTATGAAAATATTGTGCAATCGAAAGAATTCAAAGAAAACCCGCAACAGGTATGTTAATGTTCCGAAACGGAAGAAAAATTGAAAAAAATATTCAGAAAATCAAAATCGAAATCGATCGACATACTGAGAATTGTTCAACATGTCTTACTCATACATTTAATGAAATGTGCTATTTTCCGGATTTATTGGCACAATTTTTGTTGAATTATCCCCCTCTCACAAATGTTGTGACGGAAAAAGATATGCTTTCCTCGATTGTATTTAGAAAGTTTAAAACTTGATGAGATGTTATGAGTTGTTAGTCGAGTATTGGATAATAAACGTGTTTTTCTTCCTTTTTATTTGTTTTCGTCTTGAAAACCTCGGCCGTGAATTTCAAATGCTCGTGACACATTTAATAAAACACCTCTTGTATTCTGTCACAATTGAACAACTCGAATACTATACAAAAACCGGCAGAACTAGTCAAGCTGAAAACGATAGCTTCCGAATCGGACGCAAAAATAACAGAATCGGAATCGGCCCAAAGGCAAGCAATCGGACCTTGCTCGTTTTGTTTTGTTGATGTTTTAGCGGACTCGAAACAGAAGAACTATTCAAATGTACCCACATTTCAAATGTTGAACACGTAAATAAAATTTAGTAAAATCAACAAACTTTCAACAAGATATACGGTGACTATGAATAAAACTTCAAATTGGTTATTCCTGGAAAAAAAGGTTAAAGACTTCAACAAAGGAAGAAAAACTTACTTCTTTAATTTCTTTTCTCCAAATTCCAGGTGGTTCAATGTTAATTTCCTGTAGTAAGGTCAATTAGGGATTGATTACTACAAAAACTAACCGGTTTGAGTTCTTGGTCCACAACTACTAGAGTATCAGCTTCCTGTGTTTCCTGAAGATTAACAATTCAGTTATTAAGAACTTAGGGAGTGAAAATTGAAGTTTTTTTTTCCATAATGATCATCACCAATTACAAAAAAATCATTCGAAAATATCAAATATATAGGTCACGCCACTAAAACCAGGCATACCTGGCGTAAGAGTGTGACAAAATTTTCCAAATATTTTTATCACTAGGAAAAAATGTGAGAATAAAAGTTTGATCACTGAAAATACGTCAAATATATTTTCATGAAAAATCGAATACCTCGCCTAAATGTCACTGTAAAAAATACATCTTACGCCAGGTATGAAACCCTCGATTTGGTGGGTTATAGTTAAAAAGTACTGAAAAATATGCTTTTGAAAAATTTGAGCTAATTGTGAGACAATTTCAAAATAGCCTACCTGTTTGACTTCATAATTTGGGATAAAACAAGGTTCGAGAGAAGGCATCTCATTTTGCTTTCGTATTTCTTTTCTATACAGTTCCAACACAAATCGGTTGATACAGTATCTCTGTTTTCCAAAAATCACTTTGTTTGTGCTCATTTCTGATTTCTTCAAATTTGTATCGTTTTCTCTGCAAATTTTTCGAACTTCTTCGATAACATCATTTTTTGAATTGTTTGAGAGTAATGTGAAAGGTAGTTGCTTATAAGTTGTTTTCATAAACAAATCCATGAAATCCGAACAATCTTCACTGTTTGACAGAGACGGCTCCAGTTTTCTTTTTTTCGAAATTATTTTATAACCAGATGATTTCCGGATATTCGAAATGGTAAAATTTTGTAACTCTTCTTCTCGTGTGGTGGAATCGCAACTATTATTTGTTTGAATTGACTTCTTTCTTTTCAAAGATTCTGAAATCAAACGAAAATATTAATTCTAAAAATCCCAACTCACTAGCTAGCTCATAAAGATGTGTGCGCTCATTCGCATTCAATGACTTTCGAGCCGTATATTTGTTGAATAACAATCTGACACACCGAACAAGATTATCATGGCGACTATCATCGAGAATCAACTTATAAGTTTGGAAATAGTTGACAGTTTTCTGAATTTTTAAAAATGAAATTGAGATTTTAAAAAATCTGTTCACCTTGACATTTACGGCGACTTTCATCCCGCTTTGGAAAATTTTGGAAACAGCTAGTTGATCAGGTGATACGAGAACATAATCCGAGTTCAATTTTTGTTTTTGAACTATACCATCAATATATAATCCCTGAAATAAGTCGAAAAAATGATTGTTCAAAACGACTGAGAAACCTGAAATACAATTTTTTCACCCTGAACCCGTCCAACAAAAAGTAAATGTCGAAAATTCGTTGCTCAAGACTTGAGCCTCAAGTGCTACATAGCTTCGAACAATAATTTTTCCGACTAAACAATTTCACGAATACGGGCATAGGTCCAATCAATTGACCTCCGCACGACCGAGCGACCCCAGTTCAAATCATACATTGTATACTCCCAATTTTGGAACTGCATGTTAATATCCCTTCCTCACTAAAAAAATTTGGTATTGTCAATCCAGCCAGATCATCCAATGAGAAATTGATCTACCGTCTAAATCTCTCATTTTTACATGCTCTTTTATCGAATTTTTGTGGTAGATCACTTTTTCCGTTGGATGATCTGAGCGGAATGACAATAGTTTGCAGGGTTTACTGTTAATAGCCCACTGCAAAATGGTGAGAAATGTTAATACCCCACCAAAAAAATCCTGACCCTTTTAGTGTATGGTTCAAATGTCTCTGAAAGACAATAATTCAAACTGGGTTTCAAAAAGAAAATCTCACCATTCGAAGTTTTCGTTTAGCTGCTTCTGTTTGTTTCGAAGCTTCAACTGCTTGAGCTTCGATTCTATTTCTCTCCAACATCAACATTGTTTCGATTTCAATGTGTCGTTTTTTAGCTGTGTTAATGATATTTTCGAAAACTTCTTTGATTTCCAAAGACTTTTGATTCAACTGAGAGATTGCAACACGCGACGCTTTATCTCTGCAAAACAATTATTGGGAGTAGGGTTGCAAATCTGGTGCGGCGACATATTCGCCAATTCTGAATCATAATTTTTTTTTTTCGCCTTTTTTCCGAAGTAGTTTTTAGGCAATTGGTTCTCTTACAACGTTCTTCTTTCTCCCCACAAAACTCAAACACATACTGTTCCATTTTCAGATTAGCGATTATATACAAATAAAGCTCAACGAAAAAAATACTGTCAATTCAATTTTTGATTACTCAAAATACAATCATCTCTCAATTTTTTTGAAAGGAAAACTTCGAACTTACACTTCAGACATTTCTTCAATAAATAACTTGGCTGATTCAATTTCATTTTCTGTCAAAGCAATGTTTGCGGCAGTTTTAACTTTGATAATACTGTGTTGTTTACAATCAGCTGGTGAACACAAGAAAAGCATACACTCTTCGCAATAGTATTTGGCCTCATTATATATATGCATTGCACAAAATGGAATAGCTTCCGGTTCTGGTTTATGTTCATTGTTGTAAGCATTTGGAAGTGTGAAACATATCTCGGGAGTATTGCAGATCGGACAAAAATGGTTGGGAGTCGTCTCATTGTCTATGACAATTAATGTTCGATGAACACACGAATCACATAAAACGTGCCCGCAAGACATAATTTTCAGTGTTATTTCATCGTTTTTCACTCGTTTTTGTAAGCAAATCTGAACGAATTTCGCATGGAGTGAGATTCGGGCTTTTTCACGATGCTGGAAGGCCTCTTATCGAGGTCCAAACAGTCCCGACCTCAATTTTACCAGAAGGGTTTTGAAAAACATTCAAAAACACACAGTTTGGGTCTTTTTTCATTTCATGACCCTAATTAAAACATGGCCTTTGCTTGAAAAAAGCCCAAATCTCACATCTGGGAATTTGATTTTCAACAGAGAAAAATTCAAACTTACTGAACATAACGAATAACAAGTTTCGATATTGTGTTCTTCAAATGATGACGTGGGCATTTGCTGAAATTTAAAAAAAGATGTTAAAGTTAAATATGTTATGTCAGCTCAGTGGGCTGTTTCGTTTTTTAAAATCCCTACTTTTTCAAGAGATATTTATTTTTCCTTTAAAACAACTTTTTTTGGTTTATTTTTTTATTTATTGACCTAATTTTTCACTGTGAAAATATTTTGGCCAGTGTGAATAACGACCGAAACAATGCAAGAAAAAAAACAAAGAAAAATAGCTGAAAATTTGGACAAAATCATAGTTTTTAAATTTTTGTGGCGTGACCTATACATTTTTCTAGAAAATATCACTGTGAATTTTTGACCAAAAAAAGGCAATTACTGAATCGGACCTTCTGAATCGGACCAGGTCCGATAAAATCGGACCCGAAAATGACCAAATCTGAATCGGAACCAAACCTAAAAAATGTGTCTGAATCGGACCAGAGCGAAGAAATCGGACCCGGTCCGTTTTTTTCAAAATCTTTGATGAATCGGACCAGGTCTGTTTTTTTTGTTGAAATTTCAGCTGAATCAGACTAAAATCGAAAAAATATCAACCAAAAAAACGGACCTGGTCCGATTTTGTGGTCCGATTCAGCAAAAGTCTTGATAAAAACGGACCGGGTCCGATTTCTTGACTCCGGTCCGATTCAGACACATTTTTCATGTTCCGGTCCGATTCAGATTTGGTCATTTTCGGGTCCGATTTTATCGGACCTGGTCCGATTCAGAAGGTCCGATTCAGAATCTACCCAAAAAAAAGGTTACGGTACTTTTTCTCCTTTTAGAACAGGTATGTCGTGGCAATAAAACAAATAAAAAATTGTACTAATGTAAAATTAAATTTGCCAATAGTCGAATTCTCTCAAAATGTATCACTAAAAGTCAGTGTTCCTAGCATCAAAACGCGGTCAATATGATGTATGATTGTCGATGACCGCTTTCAGTTGAGATGGAAAAATTATACTTCCCTTGAAAGAAGCATATAATTCAAAACCAAATCAACTTACATTTTCAGATACAAATTCTTGACATTGTTCGTTCATTGTGTCGAATGAAGGTTTTTCTTTTTGAGTACTTCTTTCGATTTCGATTCTACATCGGTTCATGGGATTGACTGATTTGATGACTGTTGGGATATCAAAATTGAGATTCAGTCTGAAAAAAAATATTATAGATGAAATTATTTTCTAAATCACTTTGATCCTTCAGGTGTCATTATGATTTCAACTTTTCCATTTCTTCCATTTTTTTGAAAACTTTTCCAAATCTCTGAATCCGCAGTTGTGCACTGTTCCAATTTCAATTTTCGGTTGTTCTATAAATTTAGTTTACAATTATCTGACTCGTGCTTGGACGAAACCGGAATTTCTGAACAATTTTGGTTTCGGCCAAGCGTGGTTTGGCTTTCAAATGTTATCTAACCCGTAGTGAAGAGACACTTTCGAAAAAACGGTAATCCATCAATGTGAAATGTTCGAAAACGCCGAACTTTGAAAACAGTGCAAAACGAGCAAGCGTAGAAATTTCTCCGATCTGAAATTTCAAAACAATATTGTTCAAAATGTCAAACTCACGAGTTCTGGGAAAATTGAATCATTACAATTCAAAAGAAACATGGTACTTCTCACAAAGTCTTGAACTCGAACAACAATCGTTGACGAGCTTAGCATCTGAAAACAATTTTAACAGTTGTTGCTGTTTTTTCAATAACTCACATTCATGAAAAGGTCTTCTTCTTCCTTTTTTGCACAATAATAAACTACTCTTCTATTCGCTAGTGATCTTACCACGAATACCATTTTTCTAAAAAAAAATCAGTACTGAATTTAGAAAAACATTTTTTTTTCAAAAATAATTGATTGGTCTGAAGAACCAGATTTTGAAAATCTCAAACATTCAAAACAATTTCTTTATGAATATGTAACTTTTAACAATAATTATGCTCTGCAAACTCTCAGATATTTTCAATAGTTATTTGAAGTTCTTCCTGGAAAAAAGAAACTTTTTTAATTTATATATATTTTTGTTTTTTACCTCTTTGATTTTTTTATCTAATACATCTGGAGGCTCAACTTTGATAACCTGGAAATCAATGAAAAATTAGTTGTGATTTCTCGAAAGCAGAACCAACCTTCTCATTTGTATAATCATTGATAATACTGTTTACGGTACTTGACGATCCAATGAAGTTTGGTTCAACGACGGAGTAGAAATTTTGCAATAAATTTTTTGACAAAAATTGACGATGTGGAGGGATCATCGTGGGTATTTCGATCGGAGTTTTTTCTTCTTTGACCATGTCCATGTCTATAATTGTTGCTTTATTCTCTGATTTTGGTTCATTTTTAGTATTGGGATTTCTTGCTTCAGTTACATTTTTCTCCAAAACTTTACGTTGTGTCGGTGTCAGTTTTGGTCGAGATTGAAAATGTCGATACTTTTCAGGAATTTCTTTAGGTGGTTTCTTTGATGTGGTGGAATGAATTTTGGTGGCGATTCGATTTTGATTTGAGCACCTGTTCCCGGGAGTGATGTTCCAACAACCACTCCTGTTTGCAAATCAAGCAATCTCTTCTGTTTGTTAGAAAAATAGCTTACAATTTTTTCTACAGCAGCATCATCAGTGCTTCGAAAAGGGCTCATAAAAGTCAATGCCAGCCTGCCGCGATGGTAGCGCTACCCTGCAGCGAGGTTAGGCGCGACCCTGCGTGGTAGCCGACAGCAGGCTGGCACAGTCCGTCAGCAGGGTCGCACATTCCGTCAGCAGGGTAGCGATAGCCTGCCAGCAGGGTAGCAAAAGCACGTCAGCAGGCTCGCGAAAGCACGTCAGCAGGCTCGCGAAAGCACGTCAGCAGGCTCGCGAAAGCACGTCAACAGGAACGCAAAAGAACGATAAAGGGCGATATTGTACATAAAAAAAAAAGTTCAACAACATTTATTTTACTGCATAAACGCAAACAATTTATTCCGAAAGAGGGGTTGACTCGCGCACAAGATTACCATCTGCGTCGACCTTCTTGCATCTTCTAACGCTTTGCCTGGAAAGTTAAGTATTTAACATAAACTTTACAGAGTATAACACTTACATAACTTCATTGACGAGATTGATGAAATAGGATCCGTGCATCTTCTTAGAGTTCTCCCGGTATGAGTCGAAAAGTTCTTCGCGGATTTTTTCGTTCGGTGATAGAGAACGAACAAACCTGAAAAATATTATAACAAGAAGTGAGAGTATTCCCACACTCTGAAGAGAACTATTTCTCCGTTTTTCCCCGTGGAGAAAAGCGGAGAAATTCTAGTTTTGGAAATTGATTGATGACATAAGAAGAAAAAACACTAGAAAATTCGTGGGAGACAGTCTGGTTTAGGTATTATATTTGAGTTAGCCTAATTTGCGTACCTGACCCAAGAGGGTACCAAAATTTCTCAAAAATTTTGCCACTGTGCAAATCTTGGGAAAAAATTTTCTTCATTGTGAATAATGACCAAAAAACCCGAAAAAGAGAAAAATGGCTTTAAATTTCTGATTTTTCTTGAAAATGTCACTGTGAATTTTCGAACAAAAAAAATGACACAGTGCTTTTTCCCGTCTTAGGCCAGGTATGCTAATTTGTTCAAAACTTTTAAAAACCTACTTGGTGTTTTTGACCTCTTCGAACGGTTTCAGCAATTCTTCTCTGTCCAATTTAAAGATAATTGTTACACAATCTGAAAAAAAAAAACAATCAACTCGAAAAATTTGCCTGTTTCTGTAAGCTCACCTTCAAGATACAGTACGACGATTTTTGGAAGATTTTTTAAGCCAAATCTGGCAGATGGTGCCTTGATCGTACAAGTGTATTGTAAGATGAGTTTTTTATCTCCAACGCAGGTCTGTAAATGTTGTGCACTTTACAAAATTCAGTTGGTTCAGACTCTACCGTTTTCAGAAACAAACATTTCAAAAATAATCAATAGCTATTGTCAATCCGGTCAGATCATCCAACGGAAAAAGTGATCTACCACAAAAATTCGACGAAGGAGCATGTAAAAATGAGAGATTGAGACAGTAGATCAATTTCTCGTTGGATGATCTGGCTGGATTGACAATAACTTTTTACGAGTGTGGGAGCAAAAAAATTTCGACAAGGTTTCAATGAAAAAAGTTAAAAGAGTTTACACATGTTCATGATGCAACCCCTTTTTTACGAAAAAAAAACATGACAGGCCTAAAATAATTCGAAAAAACAATGTAAATGAGAAAGTGCGCTCTATTGGAATGAACGACGAGTCGCAGCAGGCTCGCAGCAGGATCGCATAGATCTTTTTTTTTCCTGTTCAGTTTCTTGGATTAGAGCGATGTTACTAACGTAGCAGCACCCTGCCACACCCTGGCTGCAGTACGACGAACATCGTTGCCGCCTCGCGAACTCTCGCCGCAGTGTGGCTATCATCGCGGCAGGCTGGCATTGACTTTTATGAGGGATATTACCAGAAATATTTGGTTTGGCTTCCCGTCTCCTTTCAAAAAATAACATTCGTGTGGATTTCGAAGAGAGAAGTCGATATTTTTCAGGAATTTCTTTGGGTGGACTTCTTCGATGTGGTGGAATGAAATTTGGTGACCGCTTGATCGTCATGTTATTTTGAGCGCTCGCTTCTGGGAGTGAATTTTCAACAATATCTTCTGTTTGTTGGCCACAGGCAAATTCGAACCGGCCGATAATCGGCGCCTGCAAGGTAGTAATCCGTACCTGAATCCGACCGGTAATCGGGCGATTTTCATTATTTTTAAGAAAATCGGCCGACTGTCGGTCGGTTATCGACCGGCGTTGAAAACTCCAACAAGAAATCGGCCGATTGTCGACGCGGAATCGGCCGGCGTGTTTTTTTTTCGAAAGTCGGCCGATTTCCTGTACGGAATCGGCCGGCATCGCCCTTTTCGACCGATTCGCATTTGCCTGTGGGCTACAATGTGAAAGCGGACAGGCTCTTCGTTCGAATTTTTGAGAATTTGTTGCAAAATAATGAGCTTGGCTAATATCGTTGTTTTTCGGAAACATTGCAGGATCTATCTGTAAAAATAACTTGAAAAATAACTGATTAATTAATTATCGAAAGCTTGCGATTTTGAGGATAAAGTTTTGTAAAATCAATCGACTTTTTACAGGAAAAAGCGCTGAAAGATATGAAACACATTTTTGATTATGCGCCTTTAACACGTTTCAGATGTACCTTCAACAATAATTGAAAATATGGGAATTTTCTTACTAGCCTGAATATTTTCATTTCAATAAAAAGTACATTTTTAAGTCAGTGAGTTTAAAACACCAATTTAACACTATCCACTTTTCCATCACTTTTTCAAGCATTGTTGGATACTGTAACGAAACAAGAACAAACGACCCTCCGAGGTGCGCCCGGTTTAGCAGTTTAAAATTTTTATTTTTGAAAAAAAATTAATTTTCGTTGCGCGTTTTACCTTTTTTTCATGAAATTTGTGAATATTTCCAGAAATGACAAAGACACCAACTCGCCGGAAATCGATCGATTCAGATGACCCCTTCACTCCGCTTGCAGATCGAATAAGTAATAGTTTAGTTTTCAATGCAAAAACATTGTCTTATTATTTTAGAAACCCTTCCGCAAACACCTTCAACATCTAGACAATATTCTTGCCCGTTACGAGTTTCACCAGGTCCCTCTTCAGAAAACGGCGAGGCCAATGTCAATGAAAATATCTCACCATCTTCGGTGAGGAAAAGAACCAGCGACAATTCAACAATAACACCATTGCAAAAGAAAAATGGAATTCCTTTAATGAAACGTAGTTCAATGTCAAAACTAGCTGATGGATTTCGATCTGCCGCGTGTTTAGCAAATGAAGGTCCCAATGAAGAAGACCCATTTATGATGTCCTTCCGTCAGTTCACGTCAATTTCAAAAAGCACAACCGCGCCGAGTACAAGTAAATTGGATCCAACTAAATGCTTAACCGATAATGATATGTCGACCTATAAAAGTATCAAAAACTTAAAAAACTTCTACGATTGGCAAGTGGAGTGTTTAGGCGATCAGAGATTGTTAAACGGTCAGAATTGTATTTTATCATTGCCAACTGGCGCAGGAAAAACATTGATTGCTGAGATTTTAATGTTACGTGAAGCAATTGTGCGAAAAAGAAATGCGATTCTTGTTTTGCCATATGTAGCAATTGTACAAGAGAAGGTTATTTGAAAAAAGTTACCAAAGTATAATCATTTTTGCAGATAACCTCTTTAGCTCCGTTTGAAGAGGCATTCGGAATCAGTATCGAAGAATATGCGGCAAATAAAGGAAGGTTTCCTCCAATAAATCGTCGAAAACGACAATCGATATATGTAGCAACGATTGAGAAGGTTAGGGGTTTTCATTTTTTTAGCAATCATAGTTTTCCAGGCCAATATGCTTATAAACTCGCTGATAGATCAGAACAAGTTAGACACTATTGGATTAGTTGTTGTTGATGAATTACATATGATTGGAGATGGAAATAGAGGTGCTACGATGGAACAATTGCTCGCAAAATTTCTTTTCAAAGGAAAGGGACAAATTGTTGGAATGTCGGCCACACTCCCCAATTTAGATGACCTACAAATGGCAATGCGAGCATATATTTATAAAACCGATTTTCGACCTGTCGCATTGTCGGAATTTGTAAAAATTGAGAAAACCATGTATTCTGTGGATAAGGATGGAAGCTTGAAAGCGGCTGGAGATCTTGTCAATACGGTTCGTTTTTCAAACTACAATACAGCCCGGGGTTCCGAAGGTTGATCTATTTTTTGCATACTGACTTTGTCATTTTTCAGAGAGCAAAAACTGATCCGGATGGTATTTGCTCTTTGTTGGAACGAGTCATTCCATCAAGTTCTGCTGTTGTTTTTTGCCCAAACAAGAAAAATTGCGAAAATGTGGCTGTTTTGATTGCGAAATCTTTACCGTCGTGAGTACATACTCAAATAGTTCACATTAAAATTGATATATAGAAATATACGACAGGCGAAACGAGCAGAAATGGATAAGTTCCTGCAATCATCTTTGGCCAATGATGAGAATGAGAAAGTGAGGTTTTTTGTTGTGGACCTATTCGTCACAATAAAAAAAATTGAATTAAAAATTAAATTTGCCAATGCGCGTCACCTAATAAAATGTGTATTTTTTTCTCAAAAAAAGTTGAAAAAATAATGATTTGTTCGAGTTGTGGCGAGACCAACCCGGGAAAATCTATGCGCCTTTAAGATTTGCATTGGATTTTTCTAGAAAAAAATTAAGTTTAATTTAATGGCGCGTATTGGTAAATTTAATTTTTAATTCATTTGTTTTCTTTTTTATTGTCACGAATCTCAGTGAAATGAAAACTCCGGAGCAACTTCAAATTGAGAAGTTGATTAGGAGTACTCTGAAAAATCTCCGGAGCGGCACCTTATTCACTCTAGAGCAACTCCAATTTCAGGAGTTTCTCCGGAGTCAACAAGGTGCCGCTCCAGACTTTTTCCAGAGTACTCCTAATCAACTCCTCAATTTGGAGTCTCCGGAGTTTTCATTTCACTGAGATAGGTCCATTGTAGAGTATCTCTGAAATTCAAATAAAAATAGTTTTTAGATAGATCAAACTTTGCGCCAATGCCTACTGTCTGGCGTAGCGTATCACCATTCCGGATTGACACAAGATGAACGAAAGTGTGTAGAAGCGGCATTTATGGAGGGATTAATATATGTTGTTTGTGCTACGTCGACATTAGCGGCTGGTGTTAATTTACCCGTAAGACGGGTTATCATCAAAGGTTAGATTTTGTCATTTTGCAGCCCCTCCTCTTTGAATGTAAATTTTTCATAAAAATTGAATTGCAGCCCCTATGGTTGGACGAGAAAAATTAGGAAAAGCACAATATCTTCAAATGGCCGGTCGAGCGGGCCGAGCGGGGTTCGATACGAAAGGAGATTGTATAACAATAGTTCGAAAAGGAGAAGAAGAGAGATGGTTTCGAAAAATGTTGCAAACCGAAATTCCGCGATGTGTTAGCGCGTTGATCAGCGAGGAAACGATGAGTTCGTTCCTTCTCGATCTTGTTAGTTTGAAAATGGCGGAAAATATTCAAGAACTTCTTGTCGCCATGAGATTCTCTTTGATAGGAGCACAAGAGTCGCAGGAGAAAATCGAAGAGTTGGTAGGAAAATCTTTGGAAAGATTGAAGAGAGATGGGTTTGTCACTATCGATGAAAAGGTTCGTCTTGTCGTTTTTAGAATTAGAAAAACTCATATTCACGGGTCAGTTGTGATAAAAATCATTATTTGAAATGTTTGAATCAAGAAATCATAGACTCTAACCAAAAAGTACAATGTTCACGGAGAAACTACGAATTTTGGAAATTTGCTTCCAATCGTCAAAAAACGTATTCTCGAAAATAAAAATACAAAATAAGAATGATTCGCTTCTCAAAAGTTAGTTATACTCCGCTCACTCTACAGAGAGATTTTCTTCACAACACTAATTTTAGTTCGATTCCATAGGCCCGGTTCTGAATCCATTTCTCATTTTACAAGTACACTTTTGGGGCTTAATTTTTGAGATATTTGTAGGTTCTTGAATATATATTTAAACGGTGAAATAAAAATTCGAATTGGGGATGAAATTATTTGTTTAAATTAAAATTTTCATAGAACATCATCACTCCGTCTGATCTCGGGTGCGCTGTTTTCAATGCCGGATTTGCTCCGGAAGAAGCCACTCAACTACATAGCGATCTAGCTTCTTCGTTAAACCAGGGAATCATTTTCTCATCACATTTTCATCTTCTCTTCATTATCACACCTTATGAACAAGCGTGTAACATCAATTGGGATTTGTTTCTGTCACTGGTAAGAACAGTTTGATGATAGTTTATGACTACTTTCTTTACAGTACAACGCTCTACCTCAAAGTGAGAAGGTGCTTTTGGGGCAATGCGGACTGAAAGAGAGTTTTATTTTAGAAGCAATCCGAAAGAGGTTCGAGCAAAAGGCAGGAAGTCCGAGAATGCGATTATATATTGCATTGATGCTTCAAAAAATTTGGAATCACGAACCGATGTTTTCTGTGGCTGAGAGGTATTATGAAAAATGTGGAGTTGATTGAATAAAATTTCATTGATTTGAAGATTCGAAGTAGAAAAAGGATGGTTACAAGCGACATTACAATCTTCAATATCACAAGCAGCGTCGATTGCTAAATTTGCAGAGGTATGATGGTTTTAAAAATGTATAGTCCGAGAAATTGAGTGTTTCTTTGCAGAAAATAAATGGACTATGGCCTTTACGTCAATTACTGCCGGAACTTGTACAAAGATTATCAGAAGCTGCACAACCTGAATTGATTCCGCTGATGGCGATTGATGGTGTAAAGAAATCTAGAGCAGCGTTGTTGTACAATGCCGGATTCAGAACAGTTGCGAAAGTGAGTTTTCTTCACAATTACCAATTTAATTTCATTCCAACATTCTCAGCGCTGAGAAATAACGAGAAATGTTTTGAAAACAAATTCAAAAACATTTTCAACTGTGCAAAGATTGACAAGCAATGTGCGTAAGAACGCACATTTTTATTTTATTTTAAAGGAAAACATTAGAAACATACAAATTGTTTTCAGATTTCTCGAGCTAATGTTTTGGATATTCAACAAGCTATTGGTGTAATTCGTCGAGCACAGGCCCAATCGATCATCACAAATGCCAAGAATCTTCTTCGTGATCGAGTCGATGAAAAACTTGAAGAGCTCGATGTTTGGGGACTAGGAATGGATGATTTTTAACGAGTATTGCGTTTTAAAAATTTTGTAATTATCTGTGAATAGTGAATTTTAAACATTTTAAAAATCTTTTTTTTTGCGAACTTGTGCGTTAAATCGCTTTCATAGAATATCTTGACATCAAATTAATTATAAAAAACGAAAAAGTTTTTAAAGATGGTGAATGTAAAGAAAGGTGTGATTTTGACAAGTGATCCGGCTTTTCGACAATTGTTGATTCATATGGACGAATCGAGACAGTTGGGATCGAAATTTATCGTCAGAGTAAGTTGATTTGTATAATGTAAAAACGCGTGACCGTTATATTTCGAGTCACCAAACAAAACTTTTTTTTGTTCGAAAATTTTAATTTTTTTTTCTCCTTGTGTGTTTTCAGTTAACATTCTTCTATTTTCTCAGCGTGGAGAAAAAGTTCCCAACAAATCGCCTTTTTAAGTTTCGAAAAAAGAAAAGTATTTTTCTATCTAAAAAAAGTAATATTTAATTTCAGGAACTCGACGAAACTCATTTGTTCATCGAAAAGGATGTAATACCAATTCTCCAAGAACGCGTCGAATCTATCATGGAACAAATGAATCCTGAAAGTAACGAGAAATAAACACATTTCCATATTCAGCGACTTGATTTTATTGCGAAATATGAAATGGGTTCCACAACTTAAAAAAAACATTCCCGGATCTGACGTTAAAAAACCGGGCCGGACTTTTTTACCCGGCCCGACCCGTGATTTTCGGTCCGGGCCTTCGGGCCACAATCGAACCTAAGCCAATGGTTCAAGTTGTTCGACGATTAGGTATTCCATCGAATCTATGATTGTCCTTGTTCGATGTAATGCATAAATTAGATCACGATGTTTCTGCCAAAAAATATTGTGTCAAAGTATATTGATCAAAAACTATGAATATCCAAAGACGAGAAACAGCATTTTGTGAGAAAAATGTACGGAAAATAATGAAAAGAAAATTATTTAATTCAAGTGACCTTATTTTATTTTTTTTTGCAAAACGTCAATATTGTCTCGACAGCACCCTTTTCTTATTCGTCAATTTCTACCAAATGATCGATAATCTTCTTTTTCAACTCAATTTTCTGGTAAGCTGAAGCTGTGTTGGAAACGCAAAAAAACAGACGTCAAGCCAAGTTTTTCGATAATAGATGAGTTCTTTTAGATATCCATTGCACTTTTTATGTTCTGTTGTAATGCCAAAAAAACAGGCTACGATGGAAATCGCGATGTTCCACTAGTCGGAGGTGGTGAAGTGGCGAGATCGAAATCACGATCTGTTACACCAATGAGAACACCGTCGAGGACACCGCCCAAGGATGATTTCACAGTGTGAGACAATCTCCATTTTTTTCGAACTAATGTGTTTTTTTCAGAGGAACACCCCTTCCCAATGTTCCTCTTGCTGAACCGGCTGACGACAATGACAACACGTTGATGTGAGAAAAATACACATATTTAAATTTTGAAAATCTCAACAAATTTCTAGTGATATCGAGTCGATCAAATCAGAAAAAGCATTGTCGAGATCGAAGAAAATGCGAGCGGATAAACAGAGAAAACGGATTAGTCGAGAACTTTTGTTGCAACAATGAACGTGTTGTGTTGCGCGACCACTTTTCAACAAAAAAACGCCTTGGATTTTTGACGTTTTTCGAACTTGTTCTGAAACCCACAGTATCTCAACTTTGGTTTCAATCAGGGATGCCGTTTAGGACCGAGCTGGCCCCAGTCAAGAGAAGAAAAAAAGCAACAGAGCTTCCTCATAATATGTAAACATGTTTTTGCCCAAAAAACGACACACCCGTTTATTGAGTTTCTAAAAGGGGCCAAACATGTGGCGTGCTGCGGGCCACCGTAAACGGTCCAAACGAAACTCCTGGTGTTCCGAAAGCACATACTCAAAAAGAATAATGGCTGCCGTATTCTGAAATATAACAATTATGAAAGTTAAAAAAAATTGGCGTCGAAATAGATGGTTTACGTGGATTCTTGGAAGAAAGTTGAAAAATTTTCAATTTCGGCGCCAACTTTGTTTACGCTCAAGATCAAATTTTCAAAAAATGTTAAGGTACAGTACCCCTAGGTATGACTGTCGTTTCTGGGCTTTCCGGTAGGCCTTTTCCAACAAACACAAAATACATAAAGTATTAATACTACAAAATATCTTCACATTTTGACGTGGTACGGTAAATAATGTTGAAGCAAATTGAAGTCATTTTCACCCACAACGCTATTCTAATAATTATGAAAGTGTGAAAACAAATTAGTGTTTTTGTTTGGAGTTTTGTAAAGAATGAACAAATTCAATTTTTAGTAGTTTCCACTTCAGTTTTCTCTTTCACAGGTTCGGTTTCCATGGGTTGTGTCGATTCCTTGTCATTTTTATAATTTGTATACTCTTCGATATATTTCAGTCCAAGTTGATGATCAACAATTCCTTGTCGCGAAACCAGTTCAACCAAACAAACAATAAGATAAATGAACTGTTCTTGTGATTCAATCGCGCCCCATCGCATTCGTCTCAACTCTTTTATCAGATCCGATGCACTGGAGAATTCATCTTCATGTGTCCGCGAGTTCAAATAATCGAGAGCAACATATGTTGCAGCTCTCCCAGTCCCAGCACTTGAATGAATCACAATTGGCGGGTTCGATTTTCCATTCTTCTCATTAATCCAATCACGTAAATCGAGTAAAAACTGAGGATCTTCGGGCACCTTTTTCTCCGGCCAATTCTGAATACAAATGTGATTCAATGTTCGAGGTTCCGTATAGATCTCATTCAAACTCTCCAATTGTAATGTTGTATGTGTGACACTGTTTATGGGATGTTTCCATGTTCCCGTATTCGTCACTTTATAGTTATTGTAAACTGTTGATTCTTCGAATTTGAATGGAAAATAGGGTACGGCTTGTCGGCCATTCTCATCAAATTCACACAACATTACTATTTGTGACACTTTTTGTTGCCAACACATTGCGTAGAATTCGGATATTGTCTCTTCTAGCGGTGCTTGCGTCACAATGTATTGTCGTTCGGTTCCGTCGAGAGCTGTATGTGTTAGCGGATCCAAATCGATTCGTGGGATTTTGACCCATGACGCATGAATGTATGAATTGTATCCTTGCAGAATGACACGTGAATGATCCATGCAAAGAACGTTGCGATAACGATTGCGACTCTCATTCGCATCGAAGTTTTTGAAACCAACACTTTGTGGCGTGAACATTTTCACCTTTTCTTCAAATTCTTTAGCCAGTTGACTGAATCCCTGAAAAAATGAAAAAAAAATAGAGGCATCGCAAAACGACGGGCCGGAGAGCAAATCCTGAACTCGGACCTTCTGAATCGGATTTCAATACAATCAAATCTGAATCGAACCAAAGTCGAGAAATCGGACCAGACACATTTTTGCTTGAACGGGTCAAGTTATTCGAAATAAGGCTGAAACGGAAAAAGCTAAAAATAGGATCTGATTCGTTTTTTTCTCAACATGAATGGGAAAAACACGTGTCAGACGTAATTTTTTTGTGGAATATCAAATTGTTACAGTAGATTCAGCCAATTTGTTGATCTGGTATGATTCTGAAATTTCTAACCAAAAAAAAGGACTAGGTACGATTATTTCTCGGTCCGTTTCAGTTATTTTTTTAAACAATCTGAATCACAAAACCCTTCTGATCCGATTTAGCAAATATCTTGAAAAGGAACCGACCGGGTCAGATTTCATGACTCTGGCCCGATTCAGAAACATTTCTTATGTTTTGGTCCGATTGAGAAGGTCCAATTCAGAATCCACCAAAAAAACTTGAAGTTGTTCGATTCCGGGAAATTTCCTCAAAGTTCGGATCAGTGTTTTTTTCTCATGTCCCTCAAACAAATCTCACTGTTGTGAGTTTCAACGTTCGATTTGTGCGGTTCATAAAATTAAAAACAAAACAATGTTTTTTTGGTGGGTTACTGTACCCGCACACCGACAAACGATGTTTGCGCAAGATTTTTGTCGTGGACCGTTCTCACCTTGTCAATCTTATAAATCCATATCTGTCTACTATCATCCGAATATTGTCTGAAATCTGAAAAGAAACCATAGTTTTTTTTTCAACTCAAAAACGAATACCTGTTCTTCGAATTGCCATCATATAAAAAAGTACGCAAAAGGTTGAACCAACGATCAGAGAACACTGAACTGCATTTTCGTAAAACTCGTCGTATGGTTTACAGTCTATTGAGGCTATTTTATCCACAATTTTCCTCTCATATTCACAATCAAAATCATTCCGATCTATTGCTTCCTGAAGAAAAGACGTGATATTTACAATTACAGTTTTAACGAGGGATGCGATTTGAGAAAAGCTTGCTGGGCGGGCTGGGAGTCGGAAAAGTCGATAGTTCAGAAAAAATCGGAACAAAACCCGGCACAAAAATCGGAAAAAAAGATTCACTGATATTCGCGCGCACTGATTTTCCTAAGTATAAGTATCTTGGATCAAAACCGGTGAATCCATTGATATTAATATCCCTTCAATCTTCTATCTGGACTCACCAAAAATTCATTGTGATAGCTTTGGACACCAGAATGATACTGTGAAGAGGTTCGTTCCAAATAATTCCTAAATCTCGATTTGGCATCATCTCCAAATTTGACGAGTTCTTCCAATTGTTTTATGAACTTGATAACATTTTTCGAATAGTTTTCATATGAATCGAGAATGTCAACATGTGCTGATGAAGCACATGTCGTCTTAATATTCTTCATCATTTCACCCAATTTTTCACAATTTCTGATTATATCTTCTGCATTGTTTACTTTCAAATTTTCAATTTTTTCGAATGAAAACTGCATGATCGCATCCACGAATTGTGTCATATATTCGACAACCGAATCATGTTGGATCAATGGTCTTATCACTTTCCCTTTGCAGGTCTGCAGATGATTGAAAAACTTCCAATTATCTTGTGAAATGGGAGCTGCAGAATATTTGATGCACCTTTTCTCCTCAATCGATTCGTTTCGTACACTCATTCCATCGATCGAAAAACAAAATATTTGGAAGATGATGATGAAACAGAGAACAGCGTGGATATTTGACAATAGTTGAGGAACCGGTGAATTTGGATACATCGTATTCATGACAATCGAATAAATTGAAAAAACAATCAACACGAACAGTGGTATGTAAAACATCTTCACTCGATTTGTTGTTTTCAAGGCCTGAAAAAATCTTTTTTTTTTCAAATTTTATCCGAAAATCCCGATTATTTGAATATCAATTCACGGTTTTGCAAGACATTTTTTGAACGTTCAAGTAAGCCAAAAACGAAGTTGGTTTTAAAATGATCAACATCTTCGATATAGTCAAACTCGCTAAGAAATTTTCACCGAAAAGTCCAGAAAAACATTTCCAAATTTGGTGACCACGTTGAAACTTGGAATGATTGGAGAAATTGAAAATGCTGTCAAAAATTGAAAATACGAAATGGGACAGCTGGATAGGATCGGGCCCCATTAAATTGGGTCTCAATTACAAGTCTCTGAATGGGACCCATTGGTATCGAAAAGTTTACTTAATTGAGGGCACGAAAAAAGGAGGGCTGGGCCTGAACAGAATGCGGTGTAAAAATGGGACACCACAATGAAAAAATAGGCTGATCCCGGTTTTTTTTAAACCAAGTTACGTTCTATTTTCGGAGACCATTCAGGCAAATTCTGTTCAAAAATGAGGCCCGGCCCATTTTTTCATGTCGGGCCCCATTCTGAGACTTGAATTTTAGACCCATTTAATGGGACGCATTCAGGATTTTCCCTTATTTTACCCTTTTAAGAAATAGTAGTCTTCTTAGCTTTCAGTTTTTAAGCGGACCGAAACAATTTACAAAACATAGAACCCCTATTTTGTTTCCTATCTCACGTCAAATTTTATTTTAACTTCCGATTTTCTTTCCGTAGCCCATATTTTGTTTTGTGTGGATTGTTTGATAAAGTCGAAAGATTTCCGAATTTCATCCCAATTCGCGTGAACTATTTCATCGTAACGTGTTTCGGGCACGTCCTCCACCAGTTCCATTCTTTTTCTGGTTGTTCTCAGAATTTCTTTTCGTATACTGTCAAATGTGTTGACTGGAGAGCAAGATTCTAAGAGTTGTTTGAATTCGTCGTATTCGATCAATGTCGGACAAGTTGTTATGATGTTGTGAAATAAAGAATTGCTGATCACGGTCACTTTCATTAATTCACAGTTGAGCACTTCTGGTTTTTGACACTGCAAACATTAGTACGTTAACAAAAAACTCCTTTTGGGTCAATTAAATTGTATGGGTAATCCCTGATTGAGGCCCGAAGTGAAAAAAAGGGCTCGGGTTCCATTTTTGAACGAATTTACTTGAACGGGGTCCGGAAAACAGGAAACTCTGTCAAAAAATGGGCCCGAGCCCCTTTTTTCATGTCGGGCTCATCCATTCAGGGACTTGTGTGTCGAACCTCATTGTATGGGGCCCGGCCCTATTTTGGAAATTATTATTATTAGTAAACAACTTACGGAAAGTCCTAATTCATCCCGAATTTCGTCGGGTATTTGTCGCGGTTGAATTCCGATGAAATTTGCGATGTATGGAAAACCTTTGAAATCGGTCACACGAGATTCGGAATCTGGAACTACTATTTATGAACAGCGAGACAAATGATTCTTAGGATTTTTTTTAATATTTTGAAATTTTCAGTTTTGATCGTGAAAATTGTCATGGCCTCGTACCGTCGCATTATCGCAACGAAGAATTAACACATTTAAAAACATTTAACACATTTAAAAACATACTGTACTTATGTCATTTTTTTCTCTTAAAAATTGTTTTACAGTGTAACTAGAGTAACCGAAAAAAAGAATACTTACCGTTAACATATTGCTCAATTTCAGACGTTGGATGATCAATCGGAGCAATGTCGACTTTCAACAATGGCATATAAAATGCGATGATAATTGCGATGACAAGAATATGAAGTGATGATAAAAATATGGATGGCCAAAGTGTTCGAATTGGTAGAAGAGGTATGAATGAATGCAAAAGGATCCATTTCATTTTAATGATCATCAATAATGCTGCCATGATGAATGAGAATATAATGAGGTAAACGATCAAGATTCCCCATAGTTTTTCTTCTTTCCAGTCCATATTTTGGTTTTTTTTCAATTTTAGAAACTGATCATTTTATCGATGATTTTTGTCAAGTGAAATGTGGAAACAAAAAATGGGTCACGTTAAAAAACAGAATAATTTTACAATTTTATAAACCGGTCTGGAATTTTATAAAATGATATTCGTTTTTTTTTTAATTTTGTATCTCTCACTTGAAAAATTGTTCCATAAATTTTTTTAGAAAAACATACTTGGAATGTGCACAATTAGATGATACGGGAGCAAATTCTTATCAACAAAAATGTCAACAAAATAGTTCAAATTTTTTCGCAACTTTTTCTCCTCGTGGATTACAAATCGAAAATTCATCAAAATAAAAAAATCACAGTTTATGTACAGGTCGGTCCGAAAAATTAGAAAGAGAAAAAAATCATTTCACGGAAATGTTCACAGAAAAAGAAGAGGACCCGTGGAAAACATTTGCAGGACATGGTGAAGACAAGAAAACAAAAACATCACAAAAAGAAACATGAGAAAATAGAAATTATGCAGTAGTTCGGGGAGCGAGATGAAGTGCGTCGAGTTTCATTCGCGATTCGCGGATACAGTAATCCATTGAGGTGTCGTCTTTGAGAAGACGAATTGAGGCATCTTTGAAGAGACACCAACGGCGATGTTCGTCGTCGGTGAAGATTTCAGACTGCAAACAAAACATTTCTCGATAAATAAGGACACAGTTGTATATTTCTCAGAGAAGTGAGTGCGCGGTCCGAAGCCCGAGAGCCCGTCCCAAAAATAAGGGACCGGGCCGGCCCGACTTTTAAACGTCTGTTTCTCAGAGCCGGGAATATAATTTTTTTTGTCGAAAAAGTTTTAAATAGAAACCATTATTATTTAAGGCCGGTTTCTGGCCGAGCTTTTTTTGACCTCCCAATATGGCCTCCCCAGGCTAAGGCTCGGCGGATCAGAGCGGGCTTTTGGCCGGCCCCAAAAGAACCTGGATAGGCCCGTTTTGGGACATTCAGATTAAGACTTTCTCAATAATCGAAAATTCCCAATTTCTCTTTTGTTTTTTGTCCTCTATCAAACTAACCAATTCGTTCTCATACTCTTTCTCTCGTCGTGTATATATTTTTCTCAACAAATCAGTCTCCTGAAATCGTCGCCTCAGTCGCGACTCTTCAAAATGCGCCGCCGACTTGTCAATGGCACCCTCTTTGGCGCGATCATCCAACTTGCTCATCTGCAATCGCAGATTCGTCTCAATCGCGATTAATTCGCGCGAATTCTCCAAACATTTTGCGATTTTCGCCGCCAAATGTTTGTTGTGATGTTCGACGATGGCGAGTAGTCGCGAACCGGTTCGTTCGATCGAATCGAGCTCGTTTTCGATTTGCGATTTTTCCTCTTCATATGTGCTCAATTTTCGACTGACTTTTTGAATACTTTCGTGTCGCGTATTTTCGAGTTTGGCAAGATCTTGACTTCCGAGGTCCGGATTTCGATAGCCTTGTTGAAGATTGATCAGTGATGGAGTTGGCATGAAGTTGCTCAAAAAAACTGATGTTGTGTGTTGGACTGGGGATGTTAGAGATGTCATTGATGTCGATCTGAAAACAAGCAAACAGTGAATGAGATACTATTATACATTTTCATAATTTTTTGAAACAATAAACTCAAAAAAATTCAACTAAATATCGCATTTTTTTATTAGAGACGTCTGAAGTTGATTGAAAGTGACTCATATGTCAATCCAACTCCCATAAATATAATCTATGACAAAAAGGCCGATGAAATAGCAGGTCAAATTGAGAGATTCAGACAGTAGCTTATTTTTTTCGTTAAATATGGACTGATAAAAAATCAATTTTGTACAAAATTCAAACCACAGTTTGTTCTGAACAAAATACAAAAATATCTCAAGAAATGTTTTTTTGAATGACGGAAACATCAACAAACTACTATTCTTAGTGTGTATTTTTTGAATGTTATTATTTCAAAAACTGAAAGAGATCACTTCAAACTAAAATTTGCATTCGACCACTTTTCCTCCTCGAAAAAACCAGACAATATGACCTTCAAAAAGTTCGTCTTTTTTTTCTAAATTAAATATATAATAATAACAACCACATAATTTCAATAAAAAAAGGAACATTACACACATTTTCGTATTGTTTGATGAATCACGAAAATGTGTTTTTTTTTCGTAAAAAAATGAAAATCTAAAATATCAGAGCAAATAGTGACTTTGATAAGCATTCCTCTTTTTCTCCATAAAAATGTGTTTTTTTTTTTTTGAGAGAAATAGAAAAAGGAGGGGCTTACCTGTTCAAATGGTCAATCAATAGTCCTTTTGGTTTAGCTGGAACTGGTGGTTTTGGTTTGTAGATGTCGAGATCGATACTCCCGTTCAGACTGCACGATGAGTTGGAAGAACGTTCGTCGATTGGCATTGGGTGCACCTAACAAAAAAACAATTCATACTGACTTTTGGTTCCCGTAATTATTTTCAAAACTCATCAAACTTTTCTTGAAGATATTTCAAAACTTTTGTTGAAAACTCAACTTTCCTGAATTTCATCATTCGAACTCATTTTTTCATGGTTCCACGAATGAGCAACAAGAAAAAGAAGAAAGAAAGAAAGATTGTCCTATTGATAAGTTTCAAAATATGTGAACACTTCCAAGTACTGTAGGTGTCACATTGGCCTGATCAATCAAAAAAAAACAACGAGAGAACAGAAGTGCTTTCAGGGCACATAGAGAAATGTTGGCCCGAAATTTGAACAAAAAATTATCAATTGTTTTGAAATGACTACTACTTTGTTTAGGGAAAGAGACTCGTCCCAGTTTCTAATTCAATAATACGTTTTCATATGTGCACCCGACAAAATTTCCCAACAGTTTCTGGCCAAAATTAACCCTGTTTAAATGATCAGACTCGATTCTAAATGTAAGAGGATTAAAAAACCAACTGATAAGACAAGAAAATACTAAATATACATGGTTAGTAACTTGAAAAAGATGGTCTGTTTTGTCGCCCAACTCACCTCAATTGTCGGTTTCATATTATTTTGTTGAATCAACAACGAAGACGAAAAAAGAGAAGACGATGAGTTTGTTGTTGTAACATTGTTACATGATGCAGAAGATGATGAAGAAGTTGAAGAGAGTTCCAAAGAGCTCATCGAGTTCGAAAATGGTACTGATAGTCTGAAAAATACAAGTCTTTTTTGGATCGGGGAAACGTTGCTATTTATTTTTCGTACTATTTAAAATGTAAATATTGACAAAAATGGCGATTGATAAAACTTTTTTGGACGAAAAGTTGAAGTATGCAAGAAATAGATTTTTTCGGGACAAAATTAGAAACCGATCGAAACCTTTTTTCAGAGTTTAACTTCTTTTATAAAAAATATTATTTTGGCAAATTTTCAAAAAAAGAAAAACATAGGTCGGGCCTAAAATCATGTTCAAAAGTGTTAACCCAGAAAATATTCATTCGAAATGAAAAGCTATAAAGGTATGGGAAAATTGATTTGGATTCCGGTTGCGCGGCGAAAAATCGAAAATATGAAGATGAAGGAAGATGAGAGAGATGATATTCGGCATAAAAAGATAAGCGGCGATATGATGTGACACCGAAAATGGGTGTGAAAGGGAGAAATTGAAATGGGGGGGGGGGGGGGAGAGGAAAAGCATGCAAAGGAATTCGAAACATTTTCGCAATTTCAATTAATTGCCAAATATTTGGATGATTGCGTGATTTGAGAAAGCCATTTAGTAATATTTTCTGGCTGATAAAAACTGTCATTTATCATCGATTTGCTTAAAACATAGTCCTACTTATCTGAACCACTTTTTTCTAATTTGGATTTGGAAAAATATTGAGAACGCGTTAAATACACGTGAAATCCCGATTTTCAGGAACAGATAATAATTCCATTTCGACAACATTATGAAAAAAAGTAATTTATGAAAATGCCCGATCCGCTTTTTTTCCCGGAAAAATAGGGCAAATCCTGAATGGGGCCCGGTGGTACTGAAAAGTTCACTGAATAGGGCCGGACATGAAAAAAGAAGCCCGGACCCCATTTTTGAATAAAATTTCCTGAATAGGGCCAAAAATGATGAAATTTGCGGTTTTCTCAGCATTCTTTTTGTAAATTTCAGGGTGATAAGGATTAAAAACTCGATTTTAATTTGCGTCTCATTTTTGGGTCCATTCAGGAATTTTTGTTCAAAAATAGGGCCCGGGCCCTTTTTCCATGTCGGGCCCCATTCAGGGACTTGTGTTTCGGACCCCATTTGATGGCCCCAATAACGGGAACTTCCGAAGTGTTGATACAAGTGGAAAAACACAAAAATTGGTGAAGGGTAACTACTGTATTTTGACAACCGAGAAAAACATCAAAATGATCTATTTGGATAGCAACAAGAATCAAGAAAAAAGGGTATAGATCTATAATTAGTGAGTGTTTCTTCGTCTTTGTTTTTTTATTGGTGCCACTTGAGAAAAACTGGATTGAAATTAGAACTAATTTTCATTTTACTTAGAAATACTGTTTCGAAGAATTTATTGAAGTTACCGAAAGAAAAATATATATTGTCAATCCGGTCAGATCATCCAACGGAAAAAGTGATCTACCACAAAAATGCTATGAAAGAGCATGTCAGAATGAGAGATTCAGACGGTAGATCAATTTCTCGTTGGATGATCTGGCTGGATTGACAATATGAGCCACGTGTTTTTTTCTGAAATGAGCAAACTTTGTAGTTCAACGCGATAGGAATAGAAAGTCGAAATCGAGAAATATTTAAATAAAATACATAGAGTCAAATTTTGGTGTGCCGCGCAACATTGTTTTCACAGTGTTCTTTACGTTTCAGATTCATGGTTTAAGAATTATCCTAAAATTTGAACAGTTCCAGCTTTGCATCAGTTAATTCATTTACACCTATCTTCGGGAAATTAAACAAACATTTCCTCAAAAACAGGAATGGCAAAATAGCGGGCCGAGGCCGGCCCTGGTTATTTTTTCATGACCTAAGTCGTGTTTTTGGGTCAACGAAAACATTTTTGTTCTCTTTTCAGTAACATCTATCCGCTTAGACCCTGGGAATTTTGACACCCCTCGGGCAGATCTAAGACTCTACACAATCAGCCAGTACCGGACACGGTCCGTTGTTTGATTGCTCAAAAAGTTGGTAATAACTAACCTCGGTGTGGGTATTGGTGGCATTTCAGGTGTTGGTAAAAAATCGGGCATAATTGATTGATAGTCGCCCGAATCGATAAGACTTCGATAGTTGGAAGATGTTTCGGTTGGTGTTGGAGATGTGATTGTATTTGAAGTTGATGATGATGACGGTGACAGAAATGGAGATGGGCGCGAAGCACTGAACAAAAAAAACAAGGAAAGTGAGTGAAACAAACAGCTGCGCGGATCAATCGATCGATGGATGTATAAAAATGATGATGAAATGACGCTCGTTTTTCTTTTTTTTTTGTTTTTACTCGTCCCAAATGTGAACTCGATGAAACACATCTGGTCACCATTGCACGAGGGTAGAGGTCGTTAAAAGTTTGGCAGTGAATCAGTGAAATGAGATGTAGATTGGTAAAGAGATGGGTAAACATTTGTGTTTTGGGCCCCGTCAAACATTTTCTAGGAAAACATGACTACAAACAGGGGTGAGATTAAAGCCCGAGAGACCGGTCCGAAAATAACAGGCCGGGTTTTTTTTGTTTTTCGGTCGGTCAAACAAAGCCCTGCCAGGCCCGCAGCAATTTTTGCACAATTGTGTCTGAAAGTACTTCATTTGGCCCGTTTCCGGCCGGATTTTTTCTGGAATTCACTAAAAAACCCGGACGGTCACATCGGTTTTCCGGTCAGCCCAAGTGAGCCCAAATCTCACCCTGACTACAAACAAACTAACAACTGGTTTGAAAATGTATTTTATCTAATATATATTTTAAAAACCTTCTCGGACTTGAACGGAAAATAGGATCCATGTTTTTTCTTTGAAACAAATGCATAATGAAAATTTTATCAAAAGGAGTGTTGGCTGAGCCAACTTGGCTTTAGTTTTTTTTTCCAAACTGGGTCCGATTTGATGAGGGATCAATTCTGGCCCGAAGGCTTATTTTTAGGATCGATTCAATATCTATCCAAACATTTTTTTTTCACAACATCAAGTGTATTCCACCCTCTATACATAAAACGAAAACTCACGCTTCTTCCCTTTTCTGGCGAATTTTTCGTTTCGCTCCAGACGGACTTCGATGCAACATCGGACCGTGATCTTGTGGTAGAAAACTGCGAGTTGGCTGTAAAAACAGAAAAAATGAAATGTGAAAAAATGTGACCTTAGACGGGGAGGGTAGAGGGAGAATGGGCGAATAACAGCAGGTGTCGGTAACGATCCGAATGGTAATTAAAATGCGAAATAGTGTGCAGATGTGCGAAACATAGACAACAGGCCCTCTTCTTCTTTTTCTTCTTGTTTTTTTCTCTTTTTTGCTAGCTATTTACTATTGTCTGTTTTCGTTGAAAAGGAGATGGCGCCGCGCGGCGCGTGTAGGTCAAAAATGTCGACCGAGTCAACCGATCTTATGCGAAAATCTGATGACTCATTTTGATGATTCATGATCAATTGTATGTGTCACTTTTTTTTGAGGAACTAGTTTTGGACAATTGTTGAAACGCACTTTTTTTCATACATTTATTCAGAAAAAAAACCGAGAAACTTCGGCGTAGAAAACTACTGTTCGAAGTTCATTATCGATGAACTTTCAAAAACTTTTTTTTCCACAGTCCGGCTGATCTGAAGATATTTTCGTATCTCAACCTTTTCGCGCATTCTTACATATCTTTTTGTTTTGGTTCAGACAAGCCATGTCCGTTCAATAAGTTTTCAACAGACAAACCGGGTCGGCCCGGCCTGGCCCGGCCCAAAATGTGGCAAGCTTCGGGATCACTTAAACGGTACAAACGACACCACTAATTTCAACAAAACAGATGGAGAAGAATGTACAATGGGTGGGTTTCACCGAAAAATATTCAAATAAAAATATTTTAAATCACAAGAAGGAAGTCTCGAAATTTATTTATTTTTTTTTTGAAAAAGAAAGAAGTGAGTGTGTTTCACGAAATTCTCAAACACAAAAAAAGTATAAAAAAAAAGAGGAAAAGATGATTTTGATGGCATGATTCACCGTGTTATATCATATTTTTTGTTCATCGAAAAGAGTGCCGGAAACAAGTGGTTGTTTGTTTGTTTGTTCGTGTGCCTTTTTTCGCGCGCGCGTCAAACTCTCGCCAAGGTGATCCGGTATTTTGAAAAGGAATTCCGAATGAACAACAGAAATAAAGATACACTCTATGAGCACCAACCAATCAACTGATCATCAAATGAGCACTATTCTATTCACAAGTGTTGTACTGTGAGTAGAAAGTTTGTCTCGGCCAAAATCATTCTTGTGAAACTCTCGAAATTTTCGATTCGTACAAAAAGCTAATATTTTTTCCGAAAAAAGTCAAAACTTGTTGAATCTAAACCCACAAAAATCCCGGAAAATTTCAGTTTCGGCTTTTTCTCAGGCCTCAAAGCCAGCCTTTGCGTGAAAATGTTGAACCTCGGAACTACGTTTCTCAGAATTGCGCTTATAATTAAAAGATAAATTCAATGTAATCGAAAAACTCAAAATCCAAAGATCGGGGATGAAATTTATGCTCTCTCTGGCAGGCCAGGCCCTGGCCAGGCTTTTTCACTGAAGGTCGGAAAGAGCCTAGCCGGAATGGGATTTTCAAAAAATATAGTACTTCAAGACACCAGGCATACATACATGTTTTAGAAGCACAAGAGTGTAGAAATGATATCGACAGCTTTCTCAAAAACTTTAGTAGCGGCTCTAACAATAAGAATCTGATGCTCGAAAGTCGATCCGGGCCAGGCCGAGAGATTTTTCAAACGAAAGATCGAAACACTAAAAAAGCACGGCTTGTGATTTTCGAGTCTCTGGGCTAGAATCGCAGCTATGCTCATGGAGAAAACAAAATCATCGGAAATTAAATTTATCCCCATATTTGAAAGTTTCTTGAAACAGAAAAAACTTTCGAAAAAAAATACAAAAATCAATAAATACTCAAACTTTGTCCATTAATCTTTACACACAAAAATGGGCGGAGCCAAATGCGCGCACATTTTCAACCTAACGAGAAAATTGCAAAATGAATGAAAAATCGATAAAATCACATATCAGATTGCTATATGTCTTTTTTTTGTTTCTCGGAGAAAATCGATAAAAGATAACATCTCCAAAAAGGTCATCATTTTTTCGACGTTTTTTATTTTCAATGTTTATAATATTTTTTGAAACGTACCTTAGCCGGTGCATTGCTACTCATTATTTCTTGCTGAAAATAGATTTTTGAATAAAAAAATGGAAAGAATTTGCGGAAAAATGATAAGATGATGTGTTTATGAGTCATGGGAAAAGAAAAAGGAATTGCAATTGAACAACAAAAAAAATGATTTTTGTTATTGTTTGTTACAGTATTTTTGATGACGTGGAAACTCAAAAATTTGAAACTGAATCACAGTTCACTTTAAAGGAACATTGATGCGACAACATTTTTGCAGCAATTTTCAAATTTCGGGTTGCTCGAACTGGAAACTATACATTTTTTGGAAATACGGTAACTTTTTTTTCTTGAAACATGAAACTTTAGTTCAGTTAAAATTAGAATAAAAAATTATTTCGAAACTCAAAATTCAAAGAAAAAAGTATAGGAGAGTAGTTTCAAAAAAAAATGCACAGTTTTGATGAAACAGTACTCTTTTTTTAGAATTTCAAAAAAAAAGTAAAATCAACGACATTATTTTTCGTCTCTCAATAATGTTTTCACCCACAAATGACTAACAATACTAATGGTCATCGCCGGGTGTCACCAAAACGAAATAGTATTCGAGTCAGAGAGACGCAGACACACAAAATATGCATATATGTTTGTACATATTATGAAAGGAGAAAAAGAAGAAGAAGAAGAAGAAGAACCCCCAGGTGCGCGCAAAAGGGCATCAGGTGTAACAAGAAAAGAGAGACGAGACGCAGACATAATGACAAAAATGTACAGGAAGAGAGAGAGAGAGAGAGAGAGAGTGAGAAACGCAGACGCAATAAAAACAACCGGAAGCAAATTTAAGCTGAGAGGATTACTGTAGACTTATTCTCTTTGACGTGAACAAAACTACAGTACTCTTCTCGTATAAATACAGTAGTTTGTTTGGATTACTGTAGATGACCTTGTTCCGGAATTTGTATTGCAACTTGTAAAACTAATTATTTTATTTCCATAGTCGAACAAAATTGAGGTCAAAGATTTTTCAATTTTCTTTTTCTTCTTCTTTTTCTCGTTATGTGTAGTTCTCTCGGACAATTCTTGGACAATCCTCTAAATACCAGTACTGTACTTTGAAAAACACAGTACTCTAAAAAAAAAACAACAGCATGAGAAATAGAGGTGAAATTCGGGATTTTCTAGAAAAGCAAGAGTGTGGAAATGGTTCCCACAACTTTTCCAAAAATTATATTCCTCGTTCTGAGAAACTGGGGTTCAAAAGCCTGGGCCGTGATTTTCGGGCCGGGTTCTCGGGCCTTTGAGCTATAATCTCACCCTTGATGAGTAATAACCCAAATAGGAATAAGACGTCTTGTTTACGAGCAAATATCTGCGAGACAAACTATGTACATTGACATTACTTCAAAATTTTTAAAACTAGGTGGACTGCGATATATCTGAGAAAGTTGCGTCTTTTGTAGCAGAATTGGTCGCAATCGAAATTTTCGAAAAAAATCGGACCTTTCGAAGAGCAAAATCAAAAATTGTTTCGCTTAATAAAAGTATGATTTTGGACAAGTTTTTTTGTTTTATCGGAAAAAAAAACTTCCGAAAAACAACTAAAATGAAAACTACAGTACTATGGGTCAGCTAAAACTCAGAAAATTGAGAGCAAAAACTTCAGTAGTAACCAAATTACAGTGTGACTTACCATCATCAAGAATTGGTAGAATTGTTGGCTGGCTGCCCGATTCTTTTTCGCCGATTTCAACGTATCACAATCGTAGTCCATTGTTGCTGTTGTTAGTTCTGAAAAAAAAAATGAAATTTGAAAGAATTTCAGAAAAAAAGTCAGAGAGAAAAAAGGAAAAAAGTAACAATACCATTCTTTATTTATTCATATATTTGAATAAATAATATATAAATGGTTAAGTGTTGATTCTTTTTCGACTTGAGTGCTTTCTCTTTACAGTACTTTATGAGGTACGGTACCGAAACAGTGAGAATACATGATTTCTTGAAAAAGTACGGTTTCAAACAAGATTCAGTCAAGTTGTAGTCAATATCAGTATCTAAAATTTGAAGAACTTTTTGCGTGGTTTTGAAAATGAAGAGATTGAATGAGTTTTGGAGCAAAA
This sequence comes from Caenorhabditis sp. 8 KK-2011, assembly GCA_963572245.1. Classification (NCBI taxonomy): domain Eukaryota; kingdom Metazoa; phylum Nematoda; class Chromadorea; order Rhabditida; family Rhabditidae; genus Caenorhabditis; species Caenorhabditis sp. 8 KK-2011. The sequence goes on from OY751548.1 coordinate 6,477,743, forward strand.
GTCTAAGGTTTGTCGTTCGACATGTTTCTGTGAACCGTGGTCTTGAGCCAACATCCATATTTGGGCATGAAGTGGGGAATCGGGCCAGTTTTTTTCGAAGAAAGAGTTTGAGAGAAATACTTTTTACCCCCTTTTCCAGAATATTTGGAGTCCAAAAAGAAACTAATCTCGACCAACTCCTTCTCATTTTTCATTCATTTGGTGTGTTGTCATGGTGACATGTTCTTAATGAGAAAATTTATCAAAGCGGATTAAAATTGGTGTCACCAATATTATCAAAAGGATATCTCCCAAAACCACACGAGGGTCCTTTTTTCCATTATAAATTTACCTTTCACATTTCCGATGAGCAGATAAAGGAAGAAATGTCTCGATTTTGAAAACTGACAGAATCCAGTCTATTTTAACTTGGTCACGTTTATAAATTTTTTGAATTTCTTTTATTTGAAAGCTCATTATCACTCCGAGAACTGACAGAAAGATGGATAAACAATTTCGGACCGGCCCGAAACAATCAAACTGTTTCTGACTTCTTTTTTTTTGGCAAGAAACACGAAAGCTATACAACAACAAAAAGCGAAACGAAAAAAAGTCAATTTTCCAAAAACATAGCAAAATGGACAATAAAAAGAGGAATTTGACGACTATTGGCATAACTACGACTGTGCCAACAATCCTCCCAAAACGATTATCCGCTTTTTGTTCGTAAAATGAACGAGTGAAATAGAAATATGGTATAAAACATGTTCGAAATGATTGTTGATGTTGTTGTTGTTGTTGCAAAAATTAGTTGCAGGAGGGTTTTTTAATCAGATCACGTCGAGATGTTTCACCTCTAACCACACCCCTGATTCAGGCACATTTATGTAGGTAAAATAGACTAGGATATATTGGATTCAACTAATTTTATTCGAGTTTAAAAAATTTAAAATTGTATTCTAGATTTTTTCAAATTTGAAAGTTTTCGACAAAACTATCACAAACAACTTCAAGATAAACCAAGAAAAAAAACCTGGTCAATTCGAGAAAAAAAAAAACAAAAACAGGATCCATTAGTAGTCAGAAAAAACCAAAACTTTTTTCTTTTAGAAAAAAAAAACTTTGTCCTCAGGAACAGTGTTGTAATGAAAAAACCAGATTGCTCAGTCACATTAGAACTGATGCTCATCGAGAAAAAAAAACATGTATAATATCGTTTTATCGCGAAATAGTGAGCGAGAATGAGAGACGCAGAGAAAATAAATAAACAATTTTGAAGAACACTGGGGTGACAAGATATTTGGACGAGAACAGTGCGGCGAAAAAAAACAAGACAGTTTGGCTGAAAATTTCGAAGAAGAGAGAGATGGAGACGCAGAGAAATTGAAGTAGAGAAGTTTTGGCGAAAAAATGAGATCTGCTTTTTATTTCGGCTCGAGAAATCAAACCTTGGTTTTTTTTTCTGAAGTTTCTGAATTTTGTTGGCTCAAATATTTGTAGATCAAATTCTCACAAACTGTTCTTTTTTGACCCAACTTTTTGGTTTAATTTGGAATTGAAAAAAGGACAAAATGCTAAATTCTGAATCTCGGAAAAAAATTTACAAATTTAACTTTTGAACTAGAAAAATCCACAAAAAGCCTTTTTTTTCAGTAAAAAATTAAACAAAACAACCTACAAAAATGATCCATCAAACCAGCTGAAAAAAGTTGAAGTCATTAAAACCGAAAAAAATCGAAAGTTTTCTGTATGTCTGCCATACTTCATCTCCAAATAAGCATCAATTATAATATACAACAAAAAATAAAACAAAATGTATAATTTTTGCGTTTTCGCGCAAAAAGTTTCAAAATTTCGATTCGCGCCAAGTACCTCTTCTTTTCATCTTTTACGGCAAAAAGACAAACAATAAGGAAAATAATTAGAATAATATTATTATGTATTATGTATTATGATAACAGATAAATATGTGATAATTAATTGGAGGTCGAAATTGAAACAACAAAACGAAAATAATGAAAAGTTCCAAGTTTCTTATCACTCAAAATTTGATTCTGAAAAATAACCTAGTTTTTGGTTATAACTGTGTAGGTGTTTTTTTTTTTGGCGAGACCATGAATTGGGTAATAACATCAAACTGATGTAAAATGTGACCCCGAAATATGCATAAAACTTTTGTAGTGGTTTTGGAGGAAAAAAAACAACTGTAGTTAAAGTTATTATTGTTCCTTGTATTTGAGAAGTTTTTAAAGTTGATATCAATAGAAGTAGGTCCTTTCAGGTCGGACTGATTGAAGGCCAGAAAAAAACCTGGCCTTCAATACATCCGGCGTTTCGCAGATACAAATTATACGTTTCATTGGAAAACTAGAGTTTATCTATGGTTCCACAACTTTTCAAAGAAATTCTGTTTGCGAATCTTAGAAACTGACAGTCAAAGTCGGGCCGGGCTTTTTTCGAACGACCGAAAAATGAAAAACGCCCCGGTTCCTCCTCATTTCGGTGAACAATATCGCCCCAGAATATAAACATTGGCCCCGGTCCGATTTTTGAATATCAGTTTCTCCAGTTTCTCAGAGCCGCAGATATGAATACATAATTTTTAAAGTTATGGGGACTCTTTCTACACTAGGCATCCGGGCGAGCTGAGGGTCGGCCTGAAAAAGCCCAAATCTCATCCCAGGGTCAGAGAGTTTGCGAAGCACAGGAATATTTGCTGCGTCATGGCAAACAATCATATTGCTCCTGTGAGAGCTCAGAAAAACAACATTATGCGACAAGAAATATTATCCGGATAGAAACAGAAATTGTTTTGAAATTCATTATTTTCCTTGATCTGAATTTTCAAAAGAATAAAATAGAGAAAAACAGTGTTTTTTCTCCGAAAGTTTCCGAAAAACGTTGTTCATAAATATTTGTCATCGGCCCGAAACACTGTCTTCTCCAAAAAAAAAAAAATGGAATTCCAGGAACAAAAAAGAGCTCGCAGGTTCTGGTGAACAGCAAAAAAAACAGAAACAACCCAGAAAAAGGTTCGGAATGTTGGAAACAATGAAAAGCCAAAAAGTAAACAGGCCCGAAATAGTTCACAAATTATAGAGACACAAAGAAATTTGATATCTTTTGAAAAAGTGAAAATTTTCTCCCAAAAATAAAAATGAAAAAGGATAAAAATTTTTGAAAAGGCGGTTTTTTGTTTCTGAATAAATTATAATTTGATTGTCAAAAATGATTATAAATCAATCATTTTCTATCTTGTCCGAGAGAACTACACACAAACTTGAAGCTTAAAAAGCAAATCTCCGGAAACAAAAAAACTTGAAGAAATAGAAAAACCTCATCAAAAATCGAATATGATATATGTAGATGTTAATTAGACAAAATAAGATATAAATCAAAAGACAAAAAAATATGAGGGGCGAAGAATTTGATTATTTATGTAGTACGGGCGGGTTTTTCAAGGTCTCTAATTATCTTACACAAACATTATGAGGGTCAAGAGATTGGCTTAAATTAGAACAGAAAATGTGTTGAGAATTTTTGAGATTATCATCGTCTATTTAACATACATCATTCAAAAGAGACGCAGAGAAATCGGACTTCAAGGTCACGTCAATTTCCATTTTCAGTGCTCACGGTTTTTTTGTAATTGGAGATCATCGTGAAAAAAATAGAGTAACAAAAATATCAAAAGGTACCAACGTGCCCTGTGTTCATTGCTTGAAAATGAAAATTTTCAGATTTTTACTTTTTTATTGGTATTGAGCTCTTTTTTGGCGAGTTATCAAAACAAGCAACAAAAAAAAGAATCGACATTATCAACAGAGCGCATGTTACCGCGTGATTTTGCACAACACTAAGTGGATTACAAATATCGGGCCTGGTCTGATTTCTTGGAAGTCGGACATTTGCTTTCAATAGGACCCAAAAATAAAAGCCTTGTGAAATCAGTTTTGGATGAAACAAACCTAGCTATGTAGTTCTTTTGGTGCATTTTTCCGGCCCTTCTAATTAACCATGTCTGATGTAGTCGTAGCAGATTGAAAATCAAACTTTCCACAAAAATGTTTCATCGAATTTCGGAAAACATGTGAAAAAAAGCTTCCTTAAAACTGTCTTATTTCAGACCATGGCCAATTCAGTTGAGACGAGATCCTTCTAAAATATGAAAATGGTGACAAGAACAATCTCGAAGCCTTTTTTCACTCCAAACCACGACTTTGTCATACACCACACGATTTCATCAGAGACCGAAATATTGCGGGTAGAGAGGAGAGTGCAGACAACGAGACAAAAATGAGAGAACAAATAAATAGTGCCCTTCTTACTTCGAATTTTTTATTCATTCAATTTTAGAAGTGAAAAAGCAATGTCGTTCGTTGGACTCAATAGCAAAGTTATCACAAATGGTGAGTTTTTGAAAAATTTTCCGAAAGTGGTCTAAATACCGTGTTTACTCTAATATAAGGGCACCCCCAGTAGAAGGGCACTCCCATTATAAGGGCACTCAGAGAAGAAGATCGAAAAATAGAAGGGCACCCCTTGTAGATGGGCATCCCTAATATAAGGGCACTCACAATGAATGAGAACTTTTTGTTAAACTCGGATTTTAACTCTATAAGGAGTGAAAAACATACTTATTGTATTAGTATAGGCCTAATCCAACATTTATTATTGCTGATGACTGCGAAAAAAAGAGTTCCAGACCATTTTTTGACACAATTAATGTGAAATTTGTGATGAAAAATATGTGAGATTTTTCTCTAGAAGATGTTTGAACAATATAAGGGCACCCCTTGTTGAAGGGCATCCCTAATATAAGGGCACCCGAAGAGAAGGATTGAAACATAGAGGGGCATGCCCTTATATTAGAGTAAATACGATATATCGAACTTTTGCAGGGTGTGCCGAACCTGCTCTGGCTGCTGGAAAATTGCGAGTTTATAATATGAGATTCTGTCCATGGGCTCAAAGAGCAATCATTTATGCCGCTGTCAAAAAACTTCCGTGAGTGGTTTCTGACCTTTTTCAAATTTCGTTATTTTCGTAAAACACGTGCGTTTGAAAAATTAACATTTCTTGTAGAATTGAAGTTGTGAACGTTGACATCAAAAACAAACCGGAATGGTATTTGAAAAAACACTACAAGGGACAAGTGCCAACTCTGGAACACGATGGGAAAATAGTTATTGAATCGGCTGTGATTCCTGAATATCTCGATGATATTTATCCCGAAACCCGAATTCTTCCAGCTGATCCATTTGAGAAAGTTCAGCAGAAACTTCTACTCGCTAGACTATCCGATCTGACATCTTCTTTCTTCGGTGTTGTTCAGCCAGATGCAGCCGTTCGAAAAGAAAAAGCCGAGGCTCTGGAAAAAAGTTTGGAAACTGCTGAACAACTCTTGCCAGGAACATATTATTCCGCAACATCTAAACCCGGATTTGTTGATTATTTGTTTTTCCCAAACGTGCAACGGGTCCACTGGTTGTCCATCATCTATCCCGATCTTCCACTCGATTCGAAAAACTTCCCAGGAAATGCAAAATATCCCAAATTGACAGCATGGTTCTCGAAAATTGCTGCAATTCCCGAAGTCATCGAATCCAGTCAACCAACTGATAATGGTGTTGGATTCTTCAAACAATACGCCGCCGGAAAACCTAACTTTGATTATGGATTGTAAACAAATTGTGTACATTAATAAATTCATGTAAATATTCAAACAAATGTTTCTAAGTTTTTTCTGTGAGTTTCATTTAGTCGACTCGGGGAAATTTGCGCTAACTGGGCAGCAAGTTGTTGCCCATTCGACGGAAATTATGCCGCCCGAGAAATTACAAAGAAAAATTCATTTTCTGTCCTGTAAAAGTTGAGAACGTGGATAAAAAGTTTTTGTCCGATCTAAACTTTGGTTTCTAATTAGTTTGAAGTTTTTCATTTAAAAAAAAGGATGCCGTTTTGGTCGGAGCTGGCCCCAAGCAAGAAAATATGGGCTCTTCAAGCCCGCGGTAAAAGGCAAGTTGTGTTTGAACCAATGAACACCTAACTCGCTCGAGGATTCAAAGGGGATTTGCCCCATATTTGGAGGTTTCATTTCATGAACAGTCTAAGAGTCGCTGAAAAATAATCCGCAACGCAAAAAAAGCGAAAACTGAAAAAAAGACAGGCTCAGCAATTGTTGCTACATGTGCGCTCTATTGAACCATTAGAAATTCGAAAATTTCACTACACTATAAATGACGCCAATTTTCACACTGCTTTTTTTCAGATATTGGGCCTTCAACAACATTGGAAAAATTGAACATACAATAAAATCAGTTTATACATTTTACAACCCATAATCAAAATTAAATATTCCTTTGGAATATTGTTTGAAGAACTCAACACCATCAGCAGTTGGTTGACTAGTTTCAATGACTTCTGGAATGGCGGAAATCTTCGAGTACCATGCTGTCAATTTCGGATATTTTTCATTTCCAGGAAAGTTATTCGGATCGAGTGGAAGATCCGAATCGATCGTAGACAACCAATACAACTTCTGAATATTTGGGTAGAACAGATAGTCAGCAAATCCAGGCTTAGATGTTCCGGAGTAATATTTTCCTGGCAAAAGTTGTTCGGCAGTTTCCAAACTTTTCTCGAGATCCGCAACTTTTTCATGTCTGTTGGAGGCATCTGTGTGAGCTACTCCAAAAAATGAAGATGTCAGATCGGATAATCGAGAAAGTAGACTTTTCTGTTGAACCTTTTGATATGGATCGGCTGGTAGAATTCGATTATCCGGATAAATATCATCAAGATACTCTGGGATCACAGCTGATTCAGTTATGATTCTGCCATCATGTTCAAGTGTTGGAACTTGTGCTTTCCAGTGTTTTTCGACAAACCATTCCGGTTTGTTTTTAATGTCAATGTTCACTATTTCAACGCTGAAAAAAACTTGTTTTGAAAATTAACACGGAGTTCTAAAAATCAATCTTGCGATCCAGATTTCGAAACTATGAATAAGTTGTGAATAAAGTTCAGGCGCGAACAAAAGTTCAAAATTTATCGCAAACTTACGGTAATTTTTTGAGAGCCGCATAGATGATAGTTCGCTGGGCCCATGGACAAAATCTCATATTATAAATTCTCAGTTTGCCGGCTGCCAAAGAGGGCTCAGGATCTCCTGTAAAATTGTCCGACTTGTCCGAGAAACAGCCTAGATCAGTGTGACCCACCCTTCTTAAGACTCTTTGAATTCAGTCCAACCAATGTCATTATTCGATTTGATAGTTTTCGAGAAATTGTGTACAAATACAATGGGACAAACCAGAGTGTCCAATGACAATAGAAGACTATTTTGATTCTGTAATACAAAGATTATATTTCAAAAAAAAAAGATCACAAAATTCGAAGTAAGAAGGGCACTATTTATTTGTTCTCTCATTTTTGTCTCGTTGTCTGCACTCTCCTCTCTACCCGCAATATTTCGGTCTCTGATGAAATCGTGTGGTGTATAACAAAGTCGTGGTTTGGAGTGAAAAAAGGCTTCGAGATTGTTCTTGTCACCATTTTCATATTTTAGAAGGATCTCGTCTCAACTGAATTGGCCATGGTTTGAAAGAAGACAGTTCGATGAAACATTTTTGTGGAAAGTTTGATTTTCAATCTGGTACGACTACATCAGACATGATTTTATAAAAAATTTTAAACTTGAATAAAAACGTGAACTGATCAAGATTAAAACTCAACTTCTCGGAATGAATAACTTTTTCCTAGGCAATTCTTCTGCGAGTTTCAATATTCTGAGGGTGCTGACAACTTCATTATTTGTGCAACTCCTCCTTTAACAGGATGTGGACTGGCTCGAAGAATTTTCCAAATTTATGACCACAAACACTTGTCGATCATTTGTTCTTAATCACACATTTCAACCAGAAGTTCTACATTTCAAAATTGAAAATTTAAGCGGAAAAATAATTTTTGAGAATGAAGAAAAACTGGGAAAACATTATATTTCATTACTGTATGAAAATGTCTCAATTAGAAAAATTAGAAAACTTTTTTCGCGGAATTATTACATTTCAAAATTACCTTTGCGGGCTGAATTCTTTTTGAAAAGGAAACACGGATTTCGAGATACATTTTGATATAAAAAACTAGGCATTTTGAATTTTCTCAAAACTTTTACAGAGGTTTTGAAAATCTGATTTTCCGTTTTGTCAGGGACGTTCTAGCAGGGACGAAAATGAAGAAAAAACGTCGCTGTGAGACCCTCGTGTTGTTTAGTTGTCTGTTTCTCTCATGTTCGCACATATCAGATATACTCTGTTTGCTGGAGTGAAGCAATTGTGTGATGTTTTTTATTCTGCAATTTTTCCGAATAATCTGGAAAAGTTCAAGTGGAATATGTATGAATACAATGAGAACCTTTTGAAAAGTTCACTGGGAATTTGAAAATCTTAAAATATTGACTTGTTTAAACTCTGGCCCAGTTAGGTCGAAAGTTCAGAGATGGAAACTTTTCAGACTATGGCTTTTCTCTGATTCAGAGGAGCGGCCCATTTTGTTATTATTTCTTTTCTGACTTCAAAGAAGTTGTTTCACCGTGAACTTTCTCGTTCAAAATCAACAACTGGTTTTATCCGTTTCAAGTACTGTAACTCTTCTCCTAGCCGGTTGTGATCACTTTCGCGATATTCCTTTCTAGTGCATATTTTCACGTTCTCCTGCGTTCCCACAACTTTTTTCTATTCGCGGCTCTCAAACTGCCGTTCAGAAGTCGTGTCAAGCCTGGTCAACCTTTTTTTCTGCCGTTTGTCTTTCTCATTCCACCCTCCTCAATTTATACACACTCTCCCTCTCGTTTTCTCTCCTCAACACACACGAGTCGCCACTGGCTGTGAACACATGAGCGGCGCCAACCAGCTCTCTTTCATCACCGTCGATAGCTCAGTTGGTAGAGCGGAGGACTGTAGAGTCAGTGGGTATCCTTAGGTCGCTGGTTCGAATCCGGCTCGACGGAATGTTTTTTTTTGAGAAGAAATGTTTTGATTTATTTTTTAGGATAGATAGACGGACAAGGAAGATTAATGAGTGTTAAGTGTTCAATGCCAAAGGACAAATTTTTCGAAACATGAAGAAAAAAAAAAGAATTATCGATTCATGCACTTTTTCTCTCTTTTTCTCTCATTCACTTGAGCTCATTTTTTTTCGTTTTTCATTTTTTCGGCATGTTTAAACGTAAATTTACACCTTTTGACAAAGTTGTTTGACAAGTTGAACATCGAACACTTTATTATTTTTCGGAGAATGTTATTTGAGTACAAGGAAAACCCCCCGATAACGATGTTGATGCTTGATTTCTTGACCCAGAACAAAAGTTTTTTGCACGTAGCCTATTGATAATTTTTGTGATTTTCAGGAACAAAAAATCGGAAAATTTTTCGCACAATTTTTTCGGAACATAATTCAATTGAATTTTTCAATCTTTTCATTTTGTTCGCTCATTTTCCCCAACCAGTTTTTTATGTGAGAATTTTTAGACAAAAAGAGTTTGTCAGAAATGTTTTAGACACACAGTTTTCGTTCTATTGTGCGGTTTCTGGCAATTTTTCGGTTTTTGTGAACAAAAAAATTCTTTTCATTTGTTTGATTTTTTTTCGATTCGATTTTTCAAATTTCTCAGCGGACCATTTGTCTATCCAAAAATTTCGACAATGTTCACCCTATTTTATAAATCTTATGAAGACATAACTATTGAGGATGAACTACACTAACAAGTCATTTGTAAGTCACATTTTTTTTCGATTTGGAAAAAAAAATTTTGATCCTTTCATCATATGATTGTGAATGATGTGATGTTAATTCTAAATTTTTCAAAATTTCCAAAGCTCTAAATCAAAAAAAGTGCGCTCCATTGACATTGACAAGATTATCCGGTTTGAAAAAATTTTTGTTGAACAGATTTTTTTGAACGCTGAATCTTATTCTGTTTGAAAACCCCAAAAAAAATAAATTGGCAATATTATCAAAGTTGGGTTTCTATTTTTTGTTTGTGAGCCACGTGTCTAGCAAGCAAGTTCAGCGAACTGACATTCCGAATTCGTCGAAAAGCATTGATGTTATCATTTTCTCACTCCCATTTCTATTTTCCCCGTTTATTTTTCCATGTGCTTTTCCATTTTTCAACTGATTGTCAACCATCTTGTAAACCCCCTTTTTGATAACATATTTTTTTTCCTATTTGTGTTTTATCTGTTCGTAGAACATTTCGGTGATCAAATGAAATTGACCATCAGGTGCAACCAGGGCTGTCGTTTTTGGGCTTTCCGGGGGTCCGCGGATGTTTTTTCAAGAACAAAAAATACCTTGCTTGAACTAATAGTATTTTTCTCGCTCTTTCATATGTGCAAAATGTGAAAAACTGACTCCAAAAGGAGATAACAGCAAAACGGGCTTAACAGGGCCGGCCCGGCCGCAAAAATCTCAAAAACGACATCCCTACAACTACATAAATACATACAGAGTGTCCATTTCTGCGACTTGTTGACCACATCCATGAGAAAATGGATTTTCAAAAAAAAATTTAAAAATAATTAGCCTGAAAATAATATTGACGAAACCTTTCGAGCTGCAAAAAAACTCTTTCTCGTTTGACAAACCTGTTCATTTGTTGGACTAACATCGTAGAGATACCGTGCGGCACAACATGTTTTATCAAAGCCCCTTTTATAACCAGACACCTTTTTCGTCACTTTTTGTGCTTCTCAAACATCAAAAGATCGAAAAATCATGTTCTGTCTGCGATTCTATTTTAAAAGCCAATAATTGGCTTTTTTCTCGAAAAAACCGTACTTTGTGGTCTAAATTTGAAACATTCTATTTTGTTGAGAGGATTTCAACACGTTGGTATGACAAGTCATGGTTTATGATATTTTTACATTTTTTGAGGTTTCCAAAAAAAAAACTTTTGAGTTTTTTTTTCTTTTTAGGTGTTTCAATTTTCTAGTTCCGCATCAGAAATTTCAGAGAAAAATATCGGCAAATACTGAATCGGACCTGAAAATTACCAAATGTCAATCGGACCAAAACATAAAAAATGTGTCTGAATGGGACCAGAAACATTTTTTGACTGAAACGAGGCCCAGATAAAAAATCGGACCTGGTCCGCTTTTTTTCTGAACAGGAGTCGGAAAAAAACTAGTAATTTTTGTCAAATTGTTACAGTATATTCAAACAAATTGCTCACTCGGTTCGATTCAGCCAAAAATCCCAACAACAAAAAAACGGACCGTGTCCGTGTATTTCTTGGCTCTGGTCCAATTCAGTCATTCATTTATGTTCGGGACCGTTTTAGAATGTCCGAATTCAGAATCAACCGAAGAAAGTCTCGCCCTAATATCGAGTTTCTTAATTGAAAACATAATTTTGCGGGGGTTTCCCAAATGTAACAGAGTGATCGTTTTGTCCGCCGTGTCCAAAAATGGGTAATCAGAAAAATAAAACTTATCGCACTATTTAACCGGGTTCAGTTTTATTTTTAGAATATTCGAAGGCCTTCTAATCAGATGCACAAAAGGTCCGGCCTTGAATATATGTCAACGGGTCAATATGAAAATTCAATCATGACACAGTTTGAGTCTTTTGTTTCTTTGATTCTCTTTTCTATGATGAAGATATTTAGAACTTTTGGAACAAATTTGTAAACACGTTATCTCTTGTTTTGAAGTAACACGAGCAGTCTATTTTAGCATCACAAATTATCGTGATTTTTGTGTGTTCAACACATTTTGCGTGGGTTCGCTCATCAAAGTATTCAATTACATCCCGTTCAAATGTGTTCGCTTTTGTTCCATTGTTAGACAGTTCAAATAAAAACAAATTCTTCATTCGAGCAATCATTCGGCGAACTTGCGGTTGATTTTTGACCGATAACTAGGTTCCGGAAACGATTTTCGTGTTATCTTTCCCGTTTTTTGTTTTAACATGATGTTTTATCACAAACTTTACCGTACTATATATTTTTTTCGCTGCAATATTGTTTTCTCTGCGTCTCTCCGAAATCAACTAATCGAAAGATCAGTCTGTAGAATTTTGATGAAAAAAAAATCATCGAGGGGTCTCTACATTTTATGATTATGGAAATTTTTGGATTTTCTCACCTGTTCAACTTTTGTGACGGGTGCATTTATGGAAAATCATCTATTAGGATCAAATATTCATTGATTGTTAAAATACACTTTTCGAGAACTTATTTCATAATAGCCATTCACCAATCATTACCACGAGGTTACTGTAGATGGCAATTTCAGCAGCGAAAAAATCCAGAACAAGATTCTTCAAAAATATGAAAAGTATATTTTAAGACTTTTCAGATACGTAAAAAATGCTTAATTAGATAAATTACATTGAAAATCACTTCTGAACCGAGTACGCATCAAGTTATCAATTGAAAGCATCGTACAGATGTGTGAAACTGTGAATGAATAATAACTCAAACATCTTCTGAATTGTTTTCTTACTGTCAGTTGCAACCTTTTTGTTAGAAACTACAGTACTCCTAACAGCTATAAATATTTAAAAGAATTGGTGAAGTGAATTATCCAGAATCGATTCGGAAACATGTGCTCCATTGATAATTTTATTTGGACAACATGTAGAATACGACCCCAACGTATTTCAAGACCCCCCCCCCCCAGCGAATTACACGACACCATAAATGTATTTCGAGACCCCATTTCCATTGGGTGGGGTCATGAAATACATGGGTGGTCTTGATGTAAAGTGGGGTCATGAAATACTTGGTGGGGTCATAAAATACATTGATGGGGTCGTGAAGTAACTGGCTTACAAGGGTGTGGGGTCGTCTTCTACATGACCCGGACAAGATGTAGACCACGACCCCACGTGAAGTATTTCAACACCCCACAATAGAAGTGTATTTAATGACCCCTACAAATGTAGAACACGACCCCAACAATTTTGGGGTCTTGAAATACATGGTATGGGGTCGTGTAATACATTTCTATCGCGGGGTCTTCTAATACGTTTTGTGGGGTCGTGTTGTACGTTTTGCCCATTTTTTTTTTCACTTGGTTCAGAAATTTTTGATATCAGAATCGGAAATTTGAAACTACAGTAACCTCGTGGTAGCGATTCAATTTTGGCTAATACTGTTAGTGTGGATAGAGTAACTCTGTTAGCTGTTACCATTCATTAGATGTAATCTTATCAGATCATTTTTCAATACTGTAGTCTAGATGGATACAGTAATTCAAAAAAAGTAATAAAAAGTTATTTTCCTCGAATCGTTGTTATCAGTTCTCCTCCCAAAAATGATTGAATCGTTGACTACTGTAGTTTTATCACCGCATCATTTTTCACTCACTCACTTATAACTAACATTCTTTTTTCCCTCACTATTGATCTTTTATGTTTCAGGAATAAATTTAAAAAATATTAATCGGATTTTGGGGAAAAAAACAGAAAGAGAGAGAGAGAGAAAAGGATGGGGTTATGATGAACGACAACGAGGGTCCAAAAGAGAGTTCATATTTGATGGCGACAACACAAAAAAAACAGTTTGATTGTGAAAAAGAGACGGGCGGTGGCGGAGATGAAGATGAAGAAGAAGAAAAAGAAGAAGAACAGCATAACATGATGATTGAAACGGCAACCAGTTTGAGCCAATTGTTGGAAATTACCACAGCGTGAGTTGACCGCTTTCAGACTTTTATAAAATCTGTTTTCAAACTATATTCCGCATTGTTCGAAAAATATTATCGTCTCATTTTGATCTACTGTCTAAATCTCTCATTTTGGCTTCATCTTTCATATATTTTTTGTGGTAGATCATTTTCTTGTTGGATGATCTGGCTGGATTGACAATATCTTCAACACTTGACACCGTTTCGAATCAAAGATAAGAAAAATCACAACCTATGAGAAACAACTCGGGGCAATTCGCCCGCTTGGGCGGCAAGTTGTCGCTCATCGGCCGGATTGTTCCACGAGAACATGGAACTTTGTCATAGAAAATTTGAGAACATTTTGAAGTTTCATTTTTTTCACGTGATCTCACAAAATTGCCCTTCCACTTTATTTCTGTTTCTCTAACCTATGTACACTATTTCATCTATATAATTAATTTGCGCCAGTTTCATTCGAAACCGTACCCTTTTATTTGTAGTGCATTTCCTCTACAAATATTCTGTGAACCAAGTATTTTTCGTTAAGAAAATGTTGATTTTCTGAGGCTGTGAATCGTGATCATTTCTAAACCCCCTTTCAGACACGTCATCACTCGGAGATGAACTTTTAAAAAACTTTCGAGCCAAACTGTTTCCAAGTCTGACCAGTCGTGCTATCATTCAAGCCAGTTTTTGAGCTACGCGAAAACTATAGCCATAACAGACTGTTTTTGGAGGGTCAAAAAAGCCAGGCGTCTGATTGTAGTTGTTTTTCATGGCGATAGGAGGCTTGGCGAAATCAGAAACCCGCCTATCCGGGCTTTGCAGAGGAGCCAGGGCCAATCAAATGAAAAAACAGGGGGCCCGGGCGACCGCTCGGAATAGTCAGGGTTTTCGAAAAGTTCAGCACTTTTAAAATCGAAAATAATATAAACGTGACCTTTCGATCTGAAAATGTCTGGTTTGTGAAACGTGAACATTCTATGTTTGTCTTTAGAGGTTTTAGTTATGATGAAACCCACTAAATCTATGAACTTATCCAATTTCTTAAAGACAAAAGCTAAAACCGGGTGTTGATCGGTCGGCGTGTCTGATGTAGTCTGTCAAATGTTGACATGGGGACTAATTGAACTTCTCTTGTAAACCACCAAAAACAACTGAAACGAGATCATTTTCTGTAGTGTAATCCATAAATGTTTTAGATTTGAAAACAAGAAAAGTTAAAATAAAATGTTTATTGTGAGAACAAATAAATAGAAATATAAATGTTATCAATAGTTGATTATTATCAGAAAATGAGGAATCAAAAGATCATAATTACAGTGGTTCTACATATTTTGTTTTCTTTTTTGCAGATGGCGACCATATCCATTGCTCATCACAATATCAATGTCATTTCTCTGGTCACTTTGCGCATTTTCTGCCATTTCACCCGCATTTACAGCACAAGAAACCGAAGATGGCCACTTTTTGACAATCCAAAAAGATGTTGGTTTTTCGTATTTTTTCAAATCAAAACTTGGGAATCTAATTTATAGTTCAACTTGACGACTGATTACATTATCGACCCGGCTGAGTTTTTGACATCTGTTTATTTTTTCGGAAATTTGTTAGTTGGACAATTATTTGCAACGCTGGCTGATAGGTTAGTCTCCACATTTTCAGGTGTTCAGACAAAGATAAGAAAGTCCGGTTGTCGCAGGTTTTGTGAAGTTGTAAATGCGTGAATATCAGAATGAAAATACTTTGTTTCGATCTCCTATTTGTTTTCCTATACATATTGTCAATCCAGCCAGATCATCCAATGAGAAATTGATCTACCGTCTAAATCTCTCATTTTTACATGCTCTTTTATCGAATTTTTGTGGTAGATCACTTTTTCCGTTGGATGATCTGAGCGGACTGACAATAAATAGTTTTGAAGATACGGTCGTCGTCCAGTGATAATCGGAGCATTGTTCGTATCGGGAATTGCTGGCTCCATCGGATCTTTAGCCCCGACGTATACTTTGTTGTTAGTGGCCAGATTCATACAAGGAACATGTTATACGGTGGGTACAGTACACTTCAAAATATGAACCACTTTTCATTTTTTTATGAAGAGGCCGGAAAATTGTATGAGCAGCGGTGAGATGTTCATCGTTTAGGTTTTCAAATGATTAACACCTTCTTACAATTGACAAGGTTGTCGATCTTGAAATTTTTCAAATTCTCGGCTTCTGATTCTCCCACTTTTATCTCCTCCAGGCCATAATCATAGTTTTTCAAAAAATTGTTGGGAACTGAACTTGGGTTCAGTTGTGCTCAACATTGTTAGATAAATACATACATTACTTTTATTCTCAAATAATGTCTTTTTTTAAGCCTCTGACAACCGTCAACTATGTGCTTTCGAATGAAAGTATACCGAATCGAAGTCAATCGGTTTCGTCGATATTTTTCGGAATGTTTTGGGTGTGTGGTTATTGTCTGCTTGCCCCATTGTCGATATTATTTCCCACATGGCGACTTCTCCAGTTTGCCACTTCAATACCATCGATTTTTGTTGGATTGGTTTTTATACTGTATGACCTGGTTTGAAACTTGAATCAAAATGTGAAAAGAAAATTTCAGAGTTCTTCCCGAAAGTATAACTTATTCTGTAGAGAGGAATAATCGAAAACAGGTTCAGAAATGGATACAAAAAGTGAGTGAATGTTTCTGAAATTGTTCTCAAAAGACAGTTACAGAATGAGTTGTTATCTTGTAAAAGAATACCGGCCGATGTTGATCGAATATTGGAGAAAAACAAAAAAAATGAAGAATCTTCTGAAAAATTGAAAATTTGTCAAATTTTGCGAATGATTCAGAATGATGCGGTGATTATTCGAAAAGTTACAATCGAGACAATTCTTTGGATTCTTACATTTATGACATATTGCGCTCTATCGCTAACATCGACTACTGTAGGAGAATCGAATGCACTTGTCTCGTTTCTGTTTTCGGGAATTGTCGAATTACCTGCGTATTTGGTGATTCCAATCATCTTGAAATGGTTAGTTCTCTAAGCGAACCCGGGAAAATCTATGCGCCTTTGAAATTTGCCTTAGATTTTCCTAGAAAAAAACTCCTTTTTATTGGCAATTTTATTTGTCTCGAATAGATTCACGGCACAGTTTCATGAATGTGGCTTAAATGGATTCCGACGGGAAAACGTTTCGACTTTTGCAGGTGTCGTCGTCGTCCTGTCCGTTTTGTGTGTCATACAATTGGTGCAATATCTCTCATTATTCTCTATTTTATTTCAATCGATTCATCATTTCATCTTCCAGTTTGGCTGTGTGCCAAATTTTTTGCTTCCTGTTGTTACATTTTCAGTTTTATCTATGCAAACGAACTGT
This sequence comes from Caenorhabditis sp. 8 KK-2011, assembly GCA_963572245.1. Taxonomy (NCBI): domain Eukaryota; kingdom Metazoa; phylum Nematoda; class Chromadorea; order Rhabditida; family Rhabditidae; genus Caenorhabditis; species Caenorhabditis sp. 8 KK-2011. The sequence goes on from OY751548.1 coordinate 6,494,778, forward strand.
TTCCAACCTATTGTCGATCTTGTCTAATAGGTGTTTGTTCGACTTTTTGCAATTTTGGTGCCATCGTTGCTCCTCATATTTTTACTATGGTAATAGAAAAGGATACTGTAGAAAAGTGTGATGTTTTTTCTTTTCAGGACCAATTTCTTGCCAATTCGCAGTTTCTTCTTTTATGTGCCACTGGTATCATTTCAGCTTGTTTGAGCCTTGTACAACCCGAGACAAAAGCATAATTTGTTTTCTTTTTTGTTGTTGTTCATTATTCTTTTACAATTTCTCAAAGTGCCCTGTTTTACCTTTTCACGTGTACAATCCAAACGCTTCTCTGTGATACTTTTCAAATAAATTGTGATTTTTCTCCTGAATGAAAGGTAGAAAAAAAAATGAAACTTTCATGTTAGAAATACAAAAAAAAAAATAAATTATTGTACAAGATTAGTCGAAATTATACTATTTGACACGGAAAAATCGGGCATGCCAAAGCAGATTGACCCGATTTTCACACCTTATGCTTTAGAGTGGATAGATAGAGATGGAAGCTCCTAAACATGCGAGTGAGCGCTCGAAGTCATTGCGCGATTGACGTAAACTTGGAGCAAATTGAGCTGTAAAAAAATATATAGCGTCAAAAAAAGGAAACAAAAACAAAATTACCTTCGTGTGTGGAAGTGCTGCTAAATGTTTGTCCATTGATGGTTTACCCAATTTGTTCATCATTGAGACCAGACAGTATACTGACGCTTTTCGAACAGGCATAGACACCGAATTGTAAGCGAGCACAACTACTGGAGCAATTTCGTCCAAAACAGGTGCCAATTCGTCGGCCTCCAATCCTTCGAACAATCGCGTTGTCATTTTGAGCACTAGCGAAGCTCTCGCATCTTCCAAATTAGGCTCACTCAAAATCAGTTTGGCAATGTTAACCACTTTAGCCAATGGTAGATGTGTAGCCAGTGTTTTGAGACAATCGTCTGCTGTCACATTCATTGTTCCGTCAGTTGAAGCAACAGCAGCATCAATAACCTTCAATTTAATACATTATTTGATTTGTCGGAACAACGGTAAAGTTTACACTTTCTAATTATAAATACCTTACAAATAATATTGTAGTTATTTGAAAGTTTTTGTGGACAACTGAAACAAAAATTTCAAAAATTTTTCGCTGTTACTTTTCATAGACGATAAAAGTGTGACTCACTTTACACACAGCCATTTCAGTCGAATCAAACAATCTCGCCGCTTGTGCAGTGCACATTTTCATCAAAACTCGCAACGCCAACTTCTTGTTGATATCTGATTCTGCTTTTGATAAAACCTCGAACACGGCCAGTAGTAATTTGGCAAAGTTCGTCTCCCACAGTGTGAAAGATCCTTCGCAGAGCATTGTGTGAATGGCAAGAAGTCCCTCGTGTTGTTCCGAATGATTTGAGAAGTCAACCATTTGATTGAGTTTGCTTTGTACGAAGTTGTTCTGTTCACTCGTATCATCGGCGAGATGATGAGTTGAGTCTAGCTGAAATGATAGAAAGTCTTGAAGGAAGTATATATATACTGCGAAGAATGTGTAACTTTTTGTATTTTCAAAATGCTTACTCTTATAAAAGTGGAATTTGAAAAATTGAAGTTTATCCATCATTTTCATTCATTTATCTAAACTAACCTTCAATCTATCGAACGACTCGTTCAAATTGAAACCTTCATGATCCACTCCATTCGTCGAATTGAGCGTCGAGTCAAGCGGTTGTAATGGCCCCAAAGTGGCTAGTTTCTGATGAGGTGATGAGGATTGCAAAGTACCTCTCGGAGAGTTCGAACGCTCAACACCTGACAACAAATTGCGGCGCGTCGATTGCCCGACGAAATCTTCAATTTGCGCAGCTGTATTGGAAATCGTTGTACGAACACATTGCTCTTCTTCGATATCCGCAATGTTTGCCGATTGTTGTTTATTGTTCGTTTCGCTGTGTCCGTGAGACTGTAGAATCTGATAGGCCCAATTTCGATAATCCGCGTTGAAATCACTAAACAATGCCGAAAAATCAGCAGCATTTAGCGCGAAAAATGCGCAAAGAACATTTTCAGCGTGCTGAAAACGAAATAAGATTTTTTGGTGAACAAGAAATAAGTACACTAACCGGTAGAATAGTCTGGCCAATTTTCTGATCATTCATCCAAGCGAATATTTTCATAATCATTTGCTTATTCTCTTTTGTGTTGAAAGTAGAGCCTCTTTCCATATGATTTCTCAACAAGTCATTCAAATACTCTAACGCAACAATTCGGGCTTTTGGTGGAAGCAAAGTGATAGGATCACAAATTAACGAATTGATGGATTTCAATTGTAAAAGTGAATCCATTGAAGTGAGAATTGCGTTGAGTGTTTTTGCAATTTGTTTCCGTTGATTTGGCATATTTTCACTTCCTTTTTTCGCGAACAATTTTTTCAAACCTTCTTTCAACCAATCAGCAAGACGTGCATGATGTGTTTGAACAAATAATGTTATCGAATCTAGAACCATCGTATTAGCAACATCAGCTATCAGGCGATTCAGAGTATTTCCAATGTTTTTGATTTCAATATCACTGAGAGTTGGATCACTGAAACAACAATTTGAGACATACAAAGAAGTATTTGAAACAAGAAAACGTACGTTACCACTGTGGTTAACATTTTGATACCCTCTTTCTTTTCATTTTGCGATGAAGATGAACATGCTCGAATAACAGCTTCTACTCGCGATATATCTAATGCACTCTTCTGCGGAGTTTTCATTGGTCGTTTTGGCAACAGGAAATCGTCGTCATCATTTTTCGATGGTTGACGCTGGAATAGAAAACAAACTATAAGTTGGTTTGGGGATTTTCAAACAAACCATTTGCTCTCGAGCTTTATTCATAGCGTTCTGTAGACCAGCTTCTTGTTCTTTTGTCAATGAGGAAAGGAATGAATTGCTTCCTAAATTCGATTTGATTCTTTGAATCTCCATAGCTGTAGAAGATGTTCGTCGAGGCGGTGATGTGTTTCGAGATCCGGGCTGCGAAATCATCGTCGGCTTTCCACGCAAATTCGAATTTGTTCTAGTCATTCCAAAACCTGGTCTTGTGAATTTGGCTGGAATTATTTATTTACCTCTGTTTGATAAGCTTCTTATAAATGAAAAAACTTACATCCTCCTGGTGAAGTATCGACAGTTTTGATTGTTCTCGTGGCTGGACGAACTGGTGTTGTTCCTACAGTACCTCGCATAGAGAGTTGTTTTGTATCAATGGCAGAAGCACTACGTTGTGCAAGGAATTCTGAAAGAAAAACGATTTATATGCAGACGGATCAACCTGAACTTACTAGAACTGACGTTTGGAATTGCTCTTGAACCAGCGGATAGCTTGGATCGAATTGGTAATGACCGTTCGCTGTTGACACTTGTGCTTGATGACGCAGCGTCTCCAGATCGTAACATTTTTTGTTTCGAAGCATCGAATAATTTGAAAAGTTGTTCGGCCTCTTCTGGGTGAATTTCGTCTAATTTTGCGAACGCGGCTCTTCCAGCAGTTCTAGTCTCCGAATCGGCATCATTAACTGCAGCGCGAATCATCTCACAAATTTGGCGGAGAAACGGTCGTTTCACTTTATCGTTCCAATGACTGATTACTAACTCTAACAGTGTCTGTAGTTGTCGTCGTTGGGTTTTATCTTTTGACGTGGAGAATGATGTGATCGTTGTGAAGATTTGTTTTGTTTGCACGAACTGTAAAACATTCATCAAACTAGATAGAAACATAAATGTCAAACGTGATTTTTGAAGGTGTGTCAAACCATGAACTGAATTGAAATCAAGACGTTAACACTTTATAAATTGAAGGTAAAATACTTTTTATTTTTAATTCATAAACATTCGATTCCTACTCTAAAAATTGGCACGAAATAAAAACTTCAGAAGGTTTCTCATTAATTAGTTGTGTAGTCTGTGGATAATTCAAACGCTGAGAATAGTTTAAATATTGATGAGGGTTTCCATAGTGGATCAGTTCGCTTTGAATTGAACTATCCTTTTGAATAAACATGTTTTATAGAGAAAGTTGTTGTTTTTTTTCAAAGATCAACCAACCTCAACAATGAATGCCGAAACTGCAGCACCGGATGTTGCCATGATTTTAGTGCTGACAGCGACTTGTGACATTGCAGCGACTAAAACAGATTCTCCGATTTGGTGAACATCATTTCCAAACTTTTCAACAATAAAACTACAAGTGATAGCGGCTTCTCTCACAATTTGAGATCTTAAATCTTTCAGTGACATTTCCAGGCAATCTGTTAATCGTACAAGTTGAGAAACTAATTGACTTCGTTCTACACTTTCTTCTGCGCTTATGATGAGAGATCGAATTCTCTTCAATTCTTTCATCTTTTTACCCCAGTCTTCTTGGGATTTTGAAAACACTGGTAAAATGGAATCTATTGAACTTTTCAAGTGTGCGGCGGATGTAACATTCTAAATTGGATCAAATGATTTTTTTTCACAAAACAAAGAAAACTCACCTCTTTAGGAACATCCAAGAAGGATTTCCGTATATCTTCTCGATTTACGGTGCAAACTGCTGAGCCACCTCTTGGTTGTAAGCGACTCATTGTCTGAAACGTTTAAAAACTTATCGATTTCGAAATAGTATTAAAAAAAGTGACACAAAGAAGAATTTCGCGAAAAAAGGGATGAGAGAAACAGAACGCAACAAAAAAAGATGTGTGTGTTTAGAGCGCATTTGCCTGCGCAAACACATCCCTAAACGGCAGAAATGAACTCAAAAAAAGCAAATGCCAACAAACTTTGAACTATTGATTGCGTTTCTAGTTTGAGAAAAAAAAACAAAAAGTTACCCGATATTCACAAGGGATCCTATCGATAGAAAGTATTTTTGAAGGAAAACTATTGAGAACTCAACTTCTCAACGACTCTTGAACTAGTTTTAACGTAAAAAGTTGACGTAAAAACTGAAAAAGGAATGGTATGAGGAAGACTTCGAAGTACAATTGACCATATTCGCTAATACTGAGAAACTTCTTTGTATTAATAACGACATTGAAAAGTGCAAAAAAAAATTGAAAAATAAAACACAAATTTTTAAATATAAAAAATGACGTGTTCACGTGACACGTGTTCCACATGTTGATTCTAATTTATTATCTTGAATTTAATCATTTTCTATTGTTCAAGGTTGCTCAACACGACAAAAAAAAGATAAGTTCCAGTTTTCAATTCGGTATACAGTACTCTTTCCTCTTCAAATTCACCTGAACAATTTGACAACCACCCATTCTCCAATCAGCGAGTCGTCCCCCGAGTTTCCTAGCTTTTTTCGAAAGGCAGCCAGAGTACTACCATTACCAGTAACTTCGGTAAAAGTGCGAATTTTGATGGATTTGCATTTGCATTTTATGCGGGAGTATTAGGAAATGATGAAGGGTTCGGACCGGAAGTTAACACGTATATGATTGGTAATGTTGGGGTGGAAGTTGGTTGGAAAGGTGTAAGGAGATTGAATTTTTGAGCATTTTGAGAAACTAATTATTGTTTGTGACACTTTTCTTACAGATGTCCAAAGTGTTCATTCTTCTAGTCGATTTGGTGGATCGTCTTTTCACTTTCCCGTTTCAAAACAGGTGAGCATTCCTTTTTTCTTCGGGAAGTTTTGCTTTTTTTTCCAAACTATCCATATCATCATAGTGATATTAAACAAACATTGCGCAAAAGGTGGCGATTTTTGTGATATTTGTGTATCAAAAAGGCGTGAATCGCCGCCACTTGACATTCAAAAAGTATCCCTCCCAACTCTCTGATTATCCATATATCTTATATATATCATTTGTACTATTTCGAGCCTGATACCAATTGTTCGCAATCAAAACCGCTCGACCATATTTTGGCTCAGTTTTGACCTTTTCAACTGATTCGAACGATGCGATATCTACCGTTGATACTATTTTGTGGGTTTCTTTTTTTCCTTCAATTTTTTATTCTTCAATATTTCTAGGGATATGTCTGGATTTTTGTCATGGTTATTGTGAGGAAGATGTTTATTGTGATGAGTGTGATTTGATCAAAATCGGACAACCTTGTAATCATAATGATCGACTTCCTGTTTATACTTGTAATAATGATACCAAGTAGGTCATTCAGAATGGATACAGTAACCCAAAATTAGAAGAAAACTCTTCGAGTTCAACGTGTTATGCAAATTGTTTAATTATAATGTTTGTTTGGACGGGTTTTTTTTCAGAACCGAAAAAATTGCACAAAAGAAAATTTGCATTTTTTTTCTGTTCACACGTGAATCCTGGAAATAAAAAAAACTACTGTAAAGATTACTGTAGATTTCTGAATTGTATACATTTCACACAAGTAAATTAAAAAATTTCAAAGACAGAAAATTATTGATAGGTTCTTCTGATCTGGGCTCTGTTTTTTTCGGATTTTGCCATTTTTCAGAAAAAGAATATCTCGTTTTTAAAATTGAGTGAGGTGTCAAAAAAGTGAGGACTGACCCAAAAAAACTGCGAGAATAGTCGAAAACACCAACTCTTTCCCCTGACTATAGCCGTGCACATTTCAGGTTTTTTTGGGTTCTGAATGTTCTGATTTTCTTTGAAAAAGTTACTTCCAGTACATATTTTCAAAAAATTTTTCTTCCATTGTCTATTCATTTTCTGACAAACAAATTTTTCCGAAAAAAATGAGACAAAAATTGGATGATCAGAACTTCCGGGTCTGAATTGAGAGTGCATATTTTTGAAAGATCATAACTCTTGTATTTCTGAAAATAAAGATATTCAGTCCGGCCCGGATTGAGGGATATAAAATGTATAAGATCAGCGTGGATCGGTCCGATTCTAAAACTTCGCTTCCAATTTATGATTAAAACACTTGAAAAGTTAAAGGAAGATATATGAAATGTTTGTTTGTTTTAATTGACCAATTGAAATTTCTCACGTTTTTCTCAATCCAAAAAGAATGGAAAATGTTTTGCTTCCGAGACAAACTCGATTCTTATTACTAAATATGATTGCAGAAAAGTCGACTACCATTCTTCAAAATATTTTATGTGTATTGATGGTGAGGTGAGTTAACACACATTAGTCATCGTCGTGAAAATCAAACAAAAAAACAACAACTTGGTTATTTTTAGACGATTCAATTCGATTGCTCATATCGGAATATGCCATCAGCCATATTCAATCAAATCACAAGAGAATGTGTTCAGGAAGAAGACAGGGAAAATGAAAAAAATAATCGAATTCAGATGCGGAAAAAAAGGGCTGTCACTGGTAACTTGTTTTTTTTCTGAGATTTTTTAATTCAAATTGATTTTTTGTAGGATCTTCACGGGTTGGCGATGTTTGCTCATTCAACACGGATTGTCAACGTGGCATGTTTTGTGGTGGCGGAGTTTGTAGTTGTCTCAGCGATTTTGTCTCAATTTCGCAACATTGTTGGCCAAGTAATCATCATATACAACCCCTTCAACCTCTTTTTTTTCCAAAATACTTTCAGAAGTGAATCCGGGCGAATCGGGATGTGTTGAATCGCGACAATGTGAAGCTGTCTGGCCTGGAACTGTTTGTAATAGTGCGGGTTTGTGTGAATGCCCAAAAGATACGGTACCGAGTCGAACTCGTGATGGTACTGTATGCATTTCGTCGCTGATACCACCCTCTTGTCCATTGCCAGAACCACATAATGGTAATCCGAATCCGGCGACAATTCTGGCAAATCCCTCGACACATCCACTCAATCCTGGAAATTATATGTTAGTTTGAGCATAACATTTTCTGTAGAAATAGTTGCACGTTATTTCGAAATACATTAGACGTGGACAAATGAGAGAAAGAGATTCTAGAGAATTGAAGAAATAAAGGGACATAAAAAAGAAGAAAAGAACGCGGTCATTTCTAAATTAAATTTCCCGTCACAAATGACTCATTTCGATATAATGTGGGTTTGACCGAATTTCTAATATTTTCCACTAAAATTGTTGTTTTCAGTATTGTCAATCCGTAAATTTTAGAATGGAAGAGAAACGTTACCGTATATTTAGAATGAATAAAAGAAGGTAGATCAAAAATGAGCTTCGTAAGCCTGAAAAGTACAAACAATTTCAGTAAATTTTTCAGACTCAGAAAATTATTTTTGAGCTACCATTCTATACGGTAGTTTCGACGTCCACAAATTCACTCTTTCAACGGACAACTTTTTTCGGATTGACAATATCAAAATTTGACAAAATAACGTAGTAAACATTTTCTGATCCAGAGCTGAGATTCGGGTTTTTTCATAATGAGGCCTTCTTAACAAGGTCTAAACAGTCCCGGTCTATCTCGAAAAACTTCTCGATCATTCCTACTCAGGCTTCTTTCACTTTCTCCCCACAACTCGATTTCAATTCGTTGTTTTTTTTGCAGGCCAGTTTTGTGCAACTCACTCTCATCGGAAACGTATAATTCAAATGGTGGTGATGGTTCAACATGGTGTATTTACCCTGATGGCGAGACTGATATCTACATTGCCGACATCTACAATTGCATATCACATCCACAGGTCAACAACGAATTATTTGGCGAATATTCGGAGAAAGTGGATGGAATATGTTGTCATAATCGAGCGTATGTTTGTATACAACCATTGGAATCAGGTGATGAGCCATCGGTGCCAAGATGGTGGTATAATTCGGCGACTGGTACTTGTGTACAGTTTATGTGGGATCCGGATACAATTACCAATGCGTCGCCCAACAATTTCCGAAGTGCAGAACATTGTGAATCATATTGTAGAGATAGTGAGTTTGTCAAACAATGTCTCAATTTCTTATCTTCAAAAAAAAAACGGAAGCTGAATTTGAATTTCAACCAAACACACACTGTTTTTTCCATTTCAAAATTTTTGCAAAATCTGGACAGAAGGGTTGAATCTACCATTGACGTTCAACAAAATCTTTCTGTTAAAAAAATCGACTGGGTTCGACTTATTGATCCTGGCCCGATTCCGACATATTTTTCGTGTCGGACCGATTCAAATTTGGTTAATTTTGAGGCCAGTTTTCCGAGTTTCTAAATGGGGCCGGGTCCGAAACAGAGTTGCACGGAATTCCGACTTCCGGATAATGAAGTGATGTTTTTGTTCCCGACAAAATTATTCGGGAACTTAATTTTCAGTAAAATGCTATCCGATTTTGACTTGCTCGTAACAAAAAAAATACTGTTCCTGATACTGGAATGAAGTCAAATTTTGAGCCCAACTTCCGACCTAAATTTTCGAAATAGCACTTTTGCGCAACTCTGGTCCGAAACACAAGTCTCTGAATTGGGCCCGGTGGTACCAAAAAGTTCCCTGAATAAAGCTCGACATGAAAAAAAGCCCAGGCCTCATTTTTTTTTGGTCCTCCTTTTTCATGTCGGGCCCTATTCGGGGAACTTTTCGGTATCATCGGACCTCATGCAGGATCTCGTTTCATGGGGCCCGGCTCATTCAGAATTTGCCCAATTTCCCAAATTGGAAATTTTGAGATGGTCAGAGCATCAATTTTTCAGCATGTCGTCGAGGAGCTCCCGAATTCACCGCTTCCAAATATTCGATTCTCGATGAAGTGCCACGAACAAATTGTCTTTCCTCAACATCTCGGTGTGATTCAGAACATCAATGTACTCTGATAGGCTCTCAACAGACTTGTTGTCCAACCGCGGCGCATATTTGCAGTGCTGCCGGGGGACGTTTTCATCCGACAAAACCAGTTGAGAATTTCGATCGCGGACATCAAATTGCTGGACAGTAAGAGCGCAGTCCATCGGTTTTGAGTTTCAATTGTAATTTGTTTCAGCAAATCGGTTACTCGATATTTTTATGATATTGATCAGGGCAGATGTGTCAATTTCCTTTTCCATGGATTGGGAAATTATAATAATTTCTTGACCAAACAGGATTGCGAATCATTCTGTTCGAAATGTGAGTAGTGTTTCAGAAATATCTCGAATATTGTTCGATTTCAGTGGTTTGTGAAAATGGTAACCCTCTTCGAATTGGCGAAGAATGGCAACGTTGCGAGACGAATACCGACTGTCCTTCATCGCATTCTTGCCAGGGATCGCATAAAGTATGCTGTCCAACTGAACGTAAGCAACACTTTTTCGAAATTGGCAAATACTCGAGACTCCTGTATCGGGCCAGACCAAACAATATTTCTACTGAAAGAGACACAGTTTTAAAACTAGATCTAGGCTTGATTTTTTGGCCTTAATTTGGAGATACTCGAGAAAATCGAACGAGGCCCAATTTTTTGCTCGGGTTCTATTCAGGTGGTCTGATTCAGTATCAAAATTTGAAATTGACTACAAAAACTTTAAGTTTGAATCATTTGATTTTCTAGGCCTGCATGCACTTCCAATCTCATTGTTTTGTTTGTTTTTTCAGAATCTCTTTGTACTCAACCAAAACGTCTTGGTGACTGCACTTCTGCTGTTCGAAGGTATTGGTATAACGCGGCGACTCGATCGTGTGAAATGTTCCAATACACAGGATGCCAAGGAAATGATAACAACTTTCCATCGTTGGTCGCGTGTCAACAAAAATGTCGCGGAATTAATGGTTCGTCATCAACAAATAACTCACTTTGAGGATAAGTTCTTATGGCACGAAAATGTTGTCGTGTTCAATGCGGACTGTGTCTTTCAAATTCACGCCTTTTTTTATCGAATGCCTTTTCGGAGTCCAAAAAAACTGACCTAGATAAAACCAGGATCAGGCTTGGACGGGACCGGAACCGGAAATTTCCGACTATTTTTGGAACTTTTCCTGAAAAAAACAATTTTTGGGAAAATCGGATGAAAGCACATCTATGATGTTCACTTTACGGTTTCGTTTTTAGCAAAAATTTGAGAAAGTTATACTTTTAAGCTCCTCTAACTAGGGTTGGAAAAACGGGCCCGTTTTTCATGTCCGGTCATTTCTAAATCACGTTTTTGCCCGGGAAAAAGCGGGCAGGTGTGTTCGGACAACGAGTGTTTTCGGGCCCACGAAAGCACTATTTTTCCAACCCTACCTCTAACTGAATACCAAAAATATGAATAGGCTATTCTGACAAAATTTTCCTATTTTTCATGATTTTGTGTGTGAGTCTGAAAAGTTCCGAAATTTTCGGTTTTTCCGAAAAATAATGTCGGAAAAAAAAACCGGAAACAATTTTTTTCCGAATAATTTTTCGGAACTAAACGTCGGTTCCGAAAGTTCCGAAGGGTCAGTTGCGCACAAGCCTGACCTAAATGTAAAACAATATCTTCAATCATGACACAGTCTGAACTCCAAGAATTGAAAAAAAAAGCCCAAAACCAACAAAAGTCTTAAAACATCTTTCATTTCTTTGTTCTTTTTTTTTTCAGTCGAACCAAAATGCCAAAATGGTCGAGCATTTCGCGATCGAAATGGCAACTTCCAACAATGTTCGGACAAACAAAATGGTCCGAAATGTCCTGTCAACTATGTGTGCTCATTTGATGGAACTACTTATGGATGTTGTCCAACCAAAGCATATACATGTTCTCTCAATCCCGACAAAGGTGTTCAATGTGGTTCAGGTCGTTCATATCGGTATGTTTCAGAATTCAATAAAACTTCCAGAAAAAAAGAGATTTTGAATCTCGGGCCCAAAATCAGAGAACATGTCGAAATTGTCTATTGAGTTTGGACGCTCCCATATATTGTGAAAATTTGATTTCAACAAAAAACTTTTCAGATATTATTTCAACTCAAACAAGCAAACATGTGAATCATTCCAATATGAAGGTTGTGATGGAAATTCGAACAACTTCCTGACTTCGGAAGATTGTCAGCATTTCTGTGGTGTCGGCGGATGTCCGAATGGTGGAATGCCACTTCGCGACGAGACCACTAATCGACCAATGCAGTGTTCCGATTTGAAATCGTGTCCATCGAGTCATGAGTGTTTGACGATTCCTGCCAATGGAAATGTTGCAAATCGATGTTGTCCGACCAAACAACACATTTGTAGTCAACCACCTCAACAGGGAAACCATTGCTCGAAAATTTCAGTGTCCAGATATTATTTCAATATTGTTACGAGGGTACGTTTGAATATTTTTACGAGGGTACGGTTCAAGAAATCCGGGTCCGATTTCTTGACTCCGGTCCGATTCAGATTTAGTCATTTTCGGATCCCATAAAATCGGACCTGGTTCGATTCAGAAGGTCCTATTCAGAATCTACCTTATGAGACGGACAAATGAGAGAGGCAGACGCAGAAATGGAAGAAAAAAAGTAGAAATGAAACGTGAGGCCTCCGAGAAAATAAACAGCTCTCACGTTGCATTTTTTTAAATGAAGCAAATCATGTTTTCTTCGGTCCAACTCTCCCTTGTTTGTCCACCGAAAAACAACGTGGGTCAGTGCCGGACCAAGATTGAAAACTCCAAAAATTGCGGTTTCGTGTTGTTAATATTATTTGAAATAAGTGAGGAGAATTTGCAGGAATGTGCGACATTCCAATACAACGGTTGCAATGGAAATCTGAACAACTTTGGGTCGCAATCCGAATGCAACAATTTCTGCAGTTCTGCGGGTTGTGCAGTCGGCGAAGTTGCCTACAAAGATGTAAACACAAAAAAAGCATACGACTGCAATAATGTATTGATCAATAGTTGTCCGGCCAATTTCAATTGTCGATTCAATTCGTTAACATCCGGATATGTTTGTTGTGGTTCGACGAGTATGGGTTAGTTGTACTTATGTATCTCATGAAGTACTTGTCGAAATACGATTTTTGTCGATTTCAGATGTTTGTCCCAATGAGGAACGTGCATTTATCAATGCCCTTGATGAGACAGTTCGAGAGTGTGCTATCAATATTCCCGGAAGTTGTCCTGCCGACTTCTTGTGTCGATTCAATGCGCAACGAAATCGCTACTATTGCTGTGCACCAACGACAGAAAGTGAGTTACAAAATGGACTGCTCCAGATCTAGCCACGCTGTTTCACGCGTGACACCGAGAGAAAGTGACCCAGAGAAATAAACAAAAAAATGAACTTACAAAATACATATTTAAGGCGCGTGGTCATTTTCAAAAAAAAAACATTTCTCGTTACGATTTTTTCCATGAGTGTGGAATTTGTTCATTTAGTTCTCGTTGTTTGTCATTTCTTAGAAATAATATAAAGGCGCACAAACATATTCTTATTGCCCTAATGAGACATTTTGAATATTCCCACGCGTCGTATGCCTTTTGTATGCTCCTTCATTTTTTTATTTCTTTGGGTCTCTTTCTCTCGTCTGACAACGTGTACGTGATCTTAAGAAAACGCTCCGATATACTTTGGGCATTGTTTTTTTTTTGGTTTGTAGTTAAAAGTATTTTCATTTCTAAAAATTCATTTTTCAACTAGATTGTGCCAGTACAAACAAAAATCTTCCAATTGTCTTGTTCTTTCGTTCAGTATTTGGACCAAATTGCTAGACTTTCAGCGATAAAGTTAGTTTCAAAATAGTCTCTTATTTTTGAACCCAGTTTAGCAAAAAAAAATTCTGAAAAACTAGATTCGGTTTCTGAAAACTTTTCAGAAACCTGGTTCCGTTCAGTTGGATGTGTGCTTCTTTCCAGAACTGAAAAAAAACATTAATTGAGATTCCTAAATCCTGTGCTGAAAAAAAGATGTACTTTTCAGATGTGTGTCCCGATGGCCGTGCACTTTTCCGTGCCAAAAAGACTCTTCTACCGATTCGCTGCACATTGAACACACCCAATTCGTGTCCAGATGGATATTCGTGTCAAAGTCGATCGAAAAATGTGCTGCAAGGATTTTGTTGTTCAGCGAGAAGTGAGCAATTTCTAATTTCTCATCATATTTTCCTTCCTAATCATTGGATTTTTACAGATATTTGCAAGGCTGGCTCTGAATTTTTGATGGACGAAAAATCGAAAATGCCCCGAATCTGCACACCGGGAGCCTTCATCTCGTGTCCAATCGGTTATCGTTGTCATAAATCATCGCCTTCTTCGATGAGCGGATTCTGTTGTAAAGGAGAAATCAACGCAATTTCGGAAGGTTGTCCGCCTGGTGAATATGCGTATGCGAAGAAAAACGAAATAGTTGCATGTGATCCATTTAACCCAGAAAACAAAGGATGTCCATCAACATTTAGTTGTCAGTTCGCAGTCGCTTTTCAACGATATCAATGTTGTGGTAAAGATCCGATCGAAGAAGAGGAAATCGAACAAGAAGGTGAGAAAAAAAAACATGTGTATAAAGACGGCGTCTTCAAAAGTAAAAGGCTGGCCTGATCTTTTCTAACTTTACTCTATTTTTACGGTCCGAATTTAGGACTGACCCAAAATGGGTCACACTTCTGTTTCTGATTATTTATATGGTCCCGGATTCAGCTCAAATCTCATCCTCAAACACCACTAACTTCCCTCTCTCGAAAACAAAAAAAAACGTGTCATATTTGAATGGTCAAAAAGAGAAGTGATCCCGATTTTTTTGTCAAGTGCGATCTCTAAACACAAGTATTAGTATTAGTATCAATTTCGTCATTTTCTGTTGACATTGTACTTTTATGTCTGCGCAGGTGTAAGCATTTCGGGATCATTGCTGGGTTTGAGATGAGAATGGTAGTGACTGGTCAGTCTCATTTTTTTTTGTTTGGGTAAGGCGGCACGCGAGTAAAAGCACACAAGGAAGGAACAAGCACAATAAGAAGAGCACGACAAACAAAGATATTATCGAGCAAAAAAAAATAGAGTGTTGTTGTTTTTTTATTATCTAATCCGACCCGTGTACATTTGTTGACATTTGATGACTAAATAACAATAGGATTTGGAAACTGACAAAAATACAGTAGTTTAAAGGTGTATATCAACATTGTTAGACGAACCTCATCGATACATGAATGCTTATTCTCGAGGTTTTTCTCTGGAAAACCTTCAGTCTGATTTGAGAAAAAAAACAATGAAAGCAACTTTTTATTGCATACAATAAAACACAACATAAATTAAAAAATATTCCCGAAAAATGATGGAATTATGAGCAGAATCCGCATGTTTTTGGGCATTGTACTTTCATAAGAGAAAGATAAACGGAGTTTGTACAGTATGCAACACGGTTTGGACAATCCGAAGTACCAGTATATGGATTTGTCAAATCGGCACATGTACTCGAAGTTGTACTAGAAGATGATGATGAAGAGGTCGAAGAACTAGAAGAACTTGAACATCTTCCACAAGTTTTTGGACATTGAACTGTCATCAATGAATAATAAGCTGAATTGTTGCATAAATAGGATTTGGATGGACAATCAGATACTCCTGTTGATGGATTTGTCAAATCAACACAACTTGAACTCGAACTCGAACTAGAAGAAGAGGAACATCTTCCACACGTTTTTGGACATTGTGTTGTCATTAGAGAATAATAGGCTGCTTGATTACATAAATATGCACGACTTGGACAATCAGATACACCTGTAGAAGGATTTGTCAAATCACTACAACAATATACACTACTCCACAAAACAGCAGCTGATAATGTGAACACAATGAAATGAGATGACATTTCGAGTTGATGAGATATCTGCAATTTTTTGGTTTATATAGTTTGAAAGTTTTATTTGAACAGTCTGTGATTTTTGTTCTTTTTATTGTTATACGTAAAATGTTGCAAATTGTGCCATATTTAAACAACTGTCAGTCTTTGAAACTTGTCTGAAACAGTATATAAACTAGCAATTGTTCAATATCTCTTAAACTCGAAATGTCATCTCATTTCATTGTGTTCACATTATCAGCTGCTGTTTTGTGGAGTAGTGTATATTGTTGTAGTGATTTGACAAATCCTTCAACAGGTGTATCTGATTGTCCAAGTCGTGCATATTTATGTAATCAAGCAGCCTATTATTCTCTAATGACAACACAATGTCCAAAAACGTGTGGAAGATGTTCCTCTTCTTCTAGTTCAAGTTCAAGTTCAAGTTGTGTTGATTTGACAAATCCATCAACAGGAGTATCTGATTGTCCATCCAAATCCTATTTATGCAACAATTCAGCTTATTATTCATTGATGACAGTTCAATGTCCAAAAACTTGTGGAAGATGTTCAAGTTCTTCTAGTTCTTCGACCTCTTCATCATCATCTTCTAGTACAACTTCGAGTACATGTGCCGATTTGACAAATCCATATACTGGTACTTCGGATTGTCCAAACCGTGTTGCATACTGTACAAACTCCGTTTATCTTTCTCTTATGAAAGTACAATGCCCAAAAACATGCGGATTCTGCTCATAATTTCATCATTTTTCGGGAATATTTTGTAAATTATGTCGGGATTTTGAATTACTATAAATTATCTTCGCTTGATGATTTTCAGAAACTAATACGTTTAGGTAGATTCTGAATCGGACCTTCTGAATCGGACCCGAAAATGACCAAATCTGAATCGGATCAAAACATGAAAAATGTGTCTGAATCGGACCAGAGTCAAGAAATCGGACCCGGTCCGTTTTTATCAAGATTTTTGCTGAATCGGACCACAAAATCGGACCAGGTCCGTTTTTTTTGGTTGAAATTTCAGCTGAATCCGACTAAAATCGAAAAATATCAACCAAAAAAACGGACCTGGTCTGATTTTGTGGTCCGATTCGGAAAAGGTTTCGAAAAAACGGACCGGGTCCGATTTCTTCACTCTGGTCCGATTCAGACACATTTTTTAGGTTTGGGTCCGATTCAGATTCGGGTATTTTCGGGTCCGATAAAATCGGACCTGGTCCGATTCAGAAGGTCCGATTCAGTAATTGCATATATTTACGAAGATGTGGAATGGTAGTAAAAAGAAGAAAATTCTAAAAATAAAATAAACAACAGACTCGAAATATGAATTTTCCAAGGTCTGTCAAGAATTACAAAAATCGTTATTGCGTACTTTTGTGGCTACAGTACTCAACAATAATTAGATTTCGGCGGAGTTTTCCATTTTTTTTCAAATTGTAATACTTTTGCACATGATTTTGTGTATTTAGTGTGAATGATTCATTGATCAAGGATTCTCCATAGAAATTTCACACCAACAGTTTGGTGAATCTGTAATTTTTTTTCTCAAGAAACAATCAAAAATAAAGAGAAAATGTGTGCGCAACTATTGCACACAGTTCCTCCGCCTCTTCGAGTGTGCGGTGTTGGTTTTTCAATCGATAAAAAAGAATGAGAATTTCAGAATTTAGAAAAGGAATAAAAACGATTAAGTTAAAAACGATTGCAGAACTTGGCTGCCCACACTCTCAAGTCGCCCTTGTTCAAGACAATCATCCGGTGGTCTGCACGGCTTCCGGTGTCTCGTGTCCAACTGGATACTTCTGCCAATTCTCGGATCGCAACAAACAATTTCAATGTTGCGGACACAAGGCGGGATGTCCTGGTGAATCAGTTGCTTATCTCGATTTGACCGGAGAAGCACAAGAGTGTTCGACAAAACTCGGCAATTGTCCGACCGGTTATTCGTGTCAAACATCGAAAGCGGCTTCCAAATCGATTTGTTGTACTATTATGATGAAAAGTGGGCGGGATCGACCGATGTTGACGTCATCAACCTCTTCCACTTCTGCCAATAATATTAATGCGAATTTGACAACAACAACAACATCAATGATGATGATGATGACAACATCGACAATGTTACCAACAATTGATGGAGAATCGACAACTTCGACAAGGATTGTTATTGACAAAATGACAAGTGGAAAATCATTGTGTCCGCCGGATACTGTACTTATCAACGGCGAATGCAAGTCAGTTTTTTTCTTTTCTCCCCTTTAAATTCTTTCTTTTCCCAAACTGGTTTGGAAAAAGTGCAAGCTTGAAGGGGGCGGCTTGAACGTCAGTTTATCGGAGTCACAAGTACATTTTTTTCAAAGAAAAAATAATGGGAACCGTTTCTACACTCTAGTTCTTGAAAAATGATTATTTATATCTGGAAGTGAGGGTTGCAAATCGGTTGAAAACGAGTGACACGGCATCATTTGAAAAAATACACGTTGGTACACGCAACCGTCGTACACGTGTATGGCAACAAGGAGAAAAACGGGTGTTTTTCATACACGGTGCTTGTACGACTTCATACACGCTACAGTGTAGCGTGTACGAACGGGTGGCCCTGAAATAAGCGCGTGTACAAACGGGTGTCGAGGGGAGTAGACAGGCGGGTGCCGTGTCACACGCGTACCCGATTTGCAACGGCCCTGACTTGCTAGTAGCTTCTTTCCGGGTGTACTTTTTTCGACGGAATTGTCACTATCAGATTTTAGAAAATAGGCAACTCTTTATCGTGATTATTTTTGCAGAATTCGAGGTGCCGTTGGCTCCGTCTGTTTGCTGTCATCACAATGCACGTCAGGCGCCGAATGTGTTGGTCAACTGTGCTCGTGTTCGAAAAAATTCAAAGAAGCCGATGGTCGATGTATACAAGTGATTGATGAAGAACTAGTTATCGATGTAGTTGCCGAGAAAATAACAAAAAGATGTCGAGAAGATCAGGTTCGAAGAAATGAAACATGTTATGATATGACAATGATGATTGGAGGAGAATGCGAGATAGATGAGCAATGCCAAAATGGAACTAGTTGTGTGCAAAATATGTGTAGATGTGCCAAAGGAAGTGCACCGTTCAGAGATCGGTGTTTGAGTGAGTTTTGTGATTTTTAGTCTCGAAAAAAACACTGATTTTTACATAGTTTACCAATTATTTTTGTCTTGTTCGAAGAAGGAAATTTCTGAATGGAACTCCTGATTTTTCCAGTGATAACAAAAAACTCACTCAATGAAGTTTGAAACAAAAAACTGGGCTTCTTTTGCATCAAACTTCCTGGTCCAGAAATTTCAATCAGAATGAAAAAAAATTCAATCTGGGCCCGAAAAAAACGAGTTTCCATAGAAATATTTTTTGCATTTTCGCGGGGCTTTCATCCTAGGCCCCATCTAGAACAGTCGAGCTTTCCAGATTTTGGAAAAGGAGCCCAGTTTGAAAAAAAAGTTGGTTTATTTCACCAAATAACACACAACTTTTGGTGAGGACACTTTTCAAGGTTTGCCTTCGAAGAACACAATTCCAACTCAAACTTTTTTTTTCAAAAATACACCTTATCTAAACCTGAAGTTCAAAGCAATTAACATTTCCAAGCTTGGGTTGTTCAGACAACGTGAATATCTGCGATGCTCCCCGTCAACCAGTTATCTCTTCATCCAACTATTCTCTCATTCAATGTGCAAAACAAAAGTGTCCGAAACCATCAGCATGTGTATATTCGAAAATGATCGCCTCCTATGTTTGTTGCTCTGTTGCTCCAACTGTGTTATCATCTAAACCTATTGTTGGAAGGTAGTTTTTTTTTGGGTAAAATGTTGTCCCGATCTCTTATTATTAAACTTCGAAGATTTGAGTTATGAATAACTTTCGGCATTGAGATATTAATTTATTCTCACAAAATTAATGACAAAAAAAACTTCTTCAAAGGTCGACCAAAACGTGGAAACACTTTTTTTCAGAATGTTCTCTGTGATTTTTTATACAAAAATACTGTTTTTCATATAAAAATACCAAAAAAAATATATTTTGGTCCGATTTTGTGGTCCAATTCTGCGAGAACATTCAAAAATTGGGTCAGGTCCGATTAAGATTTCGTTGTTTTCGGGTCAAAAAAAAATCGAAAATGGCCCAATTCCGAATCCAGCAGGTATAATTTACAAAAACTAAACTTTTCTCATCGTTCAAAATTTGTACAGAAACTCGGAGAATTGATTTCATTTGACTATTTTTGTCAATCAACTTCTCTTTTTCATTCCACAAATTTTCCATCTGAGTTTATCCAAACAATTGGATCGATAGTATTTGGTTGTTGCCAGTCACAACATGTGTCCACAATATATGACTGTTTCAGACCGGTAATATCTCGACCCGCTCAGCCTCCTCCAGTAGTTTCTGGTCGAGCAGTTATCATCAAAGGAGGTCGTCCAGTCAATTCATCGTCATCCAATTCCAAATACATTTGTCCGGATGGAAGACAACCAATGCTATTCCCACAGAACAACATGCCATTAGTTTGTAATCCTTTGAAAGGATGTCCGCAGGGATATACTTGTACGAATAAGATGTGTTGCCCGAATGGAAGAGTTAAAAGATCGCAGGCATGTCCGAGGGGATATTTGATGGTACAACGAAATGGCGGCACATCCCGATGTGGTTAGTTTCAAACATATTCGGCCCGAACACTCACTTTCTCACACAACAGATTTTACAGTTTGTTTTTAAACACTGGACTGAACCCAATTAGACCTCCGGCCGCATTTCTGTTTTGAGACATTTTGGGGCCTTTTTATCAAAATAGTACCCATCGGAATCAAGGAAATAAATGTAGTTCAGAATCTAGATACAATTTTGCGTCCAGCCTTTTCAAATTTCAAAAATCATGGAACTCGAGTTCTGGACTGACAAACTCAATGCTTCAGATGTTATCTCTAAGTACTTTAGATGTCAATTTTGTGTCCAAGAACTCTGAATCGAAAATTGAGATCATCCAACGGAAAAAGTGATCTACTACAAAAATTCTATGAAGGAGGAGCATGTCAGAATGAGAGATTCAGACGGTAGATCAACTTCTCGTTGGATGATCTGGCTGGATTGACAATAGATAAACTTCGAAGTTAGATGCCGGAAATATTTCATTAAAAAAAACAATAACATTCTCCCCAGAAATGTTCAAATCAAAATACTCATTTGTATGTTCTTTTAACTGTGTTTGGGCCCAGAAATTCAAACTTTCAACTTCGAACTGTTGAAAACTGTCGAATAGCAAAAAATTAGAATCCAAATAATTTTTACAGAACGTCAACAACGTTAGATCATGAATGTGATCAATCCCGTTCCCGATGTATAATTACGGTTCAATGTTCTCTTTTTATTTATTTATTTTGTTACATTTCTTTGTCATTTCGAGGTGTCTTTCCTCCGTCTATTATAGAAGATGTCCATTTTTCTTACAGTTCATTATTCATTTTCTTCCTCCCCCTCAAAAATAAATAATGTTTTTGATGCGTGATCATCGTCATATCATCTCGTCTTCTTCGTATATATTTAAGTATATATATGTTTGTATTTATATATATATATATATTTGATTCTTATTTATATATTGTTGAATGATCGGCTTACGGGAGGTTTCATTGGACAACAAAAGGAACAAACATACTTGACCAACAAGACCCCTAAAGGTTCGCTCGATTTCAATGAAGAATAAAAAACATCTCTGACTATTCTTGGTGTTTGTTGCAAAACGGGCTATGTTTGCCAATTGGATTTCGATTTCAATCTTTTTGTTGAATCTCTCATCAATCAAAAAAGTTTGTAATCACGACATGAATATTTTCAATCGAGCCCCAGACAGAACAAAGGTCATGGCAAACAAAACACAATTCAAATATATTTGTAGTTTGAACAATGGGTTTTGAAACAGTCAGAAAAATGGAAACTCTCCAGCTGGAGTTGAACTAATTCAACTCTGGAAGAACGCCATACTCGTGAGTAGCGTGAATTTTGGAGTTGAAAAAGGGCAAAATTGGAGTTACTCTCGAGTTAAGAAGGGGAAAAACTGATGATCTCTGGAGTTACTTCGGAGTTCATAAAAAGCTCCGGAGTAACTCCAATTCCCCCCAAATTTTATTCGACACCGAAGCAACTCTGGAGAATGACCAGAAAATTCTATTTCTAGATTTGAATTAAAAACAGCACAGTTTGCAATATTTGGGTGGAGCAAAGTACAGTACACGAAAACAAATTATGTATTTTGGAAGGTTGTTTCACGTGTACCGGCGAGAAAAAGAGGTTTCATAGATATAAACGAATAAAGGGTCATACAAAAAAAAAAAGAAAGGACCGTTTACATTTCTGAAATAATGTTAAGAAGACCCAATTCCGAGTAAAGTTTTCCTTTCTCACTTTTTACCGTCCGGAAGTGTTTAGTTTTTCTTTTTTCAGACCGATTTTATCGGACCCGAAAATGACCAAATCTGAATCGGACCGGAGTCAAGAAATCGGACCAGGTACGTTTTTTTGGTTAAAATTTCAGCTGAATCAGACTAAAATCGAAAAAGCATCTACCAAAAAAACAGACCGGGTCCGATTTCTTCGCTCTGGTCTGATTCAGACACATTTTTTAGGTTTGGGTCCGATTCAGATTCGGGTATTTTCGGGTACGATAAAATCGGACCTGGTCCGATTCAGAAGGTCCGATTCAGTATTTGCCATTCGAAAAATTTCATATTTTTGTCGATGATGGAAATAAAAACATCAATACTGTAAAAAAGAACTTCTAGCCGCTTCGGACTGGAATTAAAAATCTCGAACATGTGTTCCCTGTTTCAACTAGTGTTCTAATCGAACATGGTTGGTTGGCGGTTAGCTCTCGAAAAGCCAAGTAAACAAGTGTGTCTATCTGATAACATTTTGGTACCAAACACTCACAACTTCACCTTCCCCCCCCCCTTTCCTATTCCATTTAACATTGTACATAAATAATACAAGAAGGTACAAAACTCGGTAAATACGCACACAATGTTCATATATTATTAGTTGTTGTTGTTATTTATTATTATATTTGAGTTTTGCTCCTCCCCATGCTCTACCCTCCCCATTAGAATCCCGCCCATTTTTTGTGCGCGACAAGAAAGAGCGCACAGTTCGTAAATAATAGACCTTACGAAGAAAGAAGAAGAAGAAGAAGGTGTCTATGTTATAACAACAACTACATCTTAATAACTTCTGCTACCACTATTCTCTGCCGCATTTTTCGCCCATTCAGATTCTTTTGAAGACACATTTCAACACTTTTATTTCTGCTGATTTTTTTGTTTCATATTTTTGTGTTTCGCATATTGATAAATGCGACAATTGCTATATCTACTCCTGTTAGCAGGTCAGTTATTTTTTTTTGTTTCAACTTGGGCACATATTGGTTGAAATACGTTCATCAGCCTCTCAGACCTTAGTCCTCAGTCCTAATGTCAGAAAAACAGAGTGAAAGTTTTTCAGAAAAAAATATTCTTGATGAAATATTATATATATTTTCTCGTGATACACGAATAAACTTGTTTAAAAACTTTTGTGAATGTAAAGACCGAAAAAAAACTGATTTCGAATCCAATAACAAACTGGAACTTTTCTAAACAAAAACCGTTTTTGTTTTCGCTAAAATGGGTTCAAATGACCGAGAAGACCGCTTTCAAAAGTCTAAAATATCCGAACATTATTTTGCAAAAATTGAGGTCTCTAAAGTTTGGCATGATAATTATCGGGCGTTCAAGGTGTTGAGGCTATTTCCCCACGATTCGAACTTTTTCAGATATAATTCAAACTTCAAACAACAAAAACATCATTGTTTAACAAATAAACAAACAAAATCAGTCGAACACTTGTTCATTCATCATTTCCGTGTTTATTTACCCAAAGTGATAAGTGTTTTGAGAAAATGAGCGAGACCAGACAAACCCTCCGAGAAATGTCAACTTTCTGATCTTCAAAAGGGATATTTAGTGACTTTGAGATATTCATTCAGAAATACTACAGCTCACTGAAATCCAACTTTTCCTTGAAATAAATTCAACAAACTATTTGAAATGCAGAAACCATTCTACTTTTTGCACTTTTTTATGTTTGAGTTCAGCCTAGGATAATAATCTATAACAACCTCAAAACCGAACTCTCTCAAATAGAAGAAAATGTGTCGCAATTCGAACATCTCTCTTTCCAACCAACACTAACAACGAGACGAAAAAAATCGTGATAGTTTCAATTACACATTTACTCAATGTTTATACACACCACTCACTTATTTGACCACACAAAACTGACCGGCGAAGAAGAAGATTTGAAAGTCAAACAAAAGTTTAGAGGGGGGAACGCGCGCGAGAGCAACACGAAATTCAATGGCTCACTCATATTTGATTTAATCGTGTGCGTGACCATATTTATATTATATTATATATAAAAGAATGTATGCACTTCTTTCTATTTTGGGAGTAATGCATTGGGTTCAAAGGGTTCTGATTGAGAAGACAGCCAAGACAAACAACATTGTGTTTTTTTCTTTTTACAGGAGCCATATATTCGGATGAGAGGACAGTTTGTCGGATAGGAGATGGTTGTGATGGATCATTGTGTCGGATACCCGAACAGGGGGATAAGTGTGAAGAGGAAACAACCATCGATAGTTTGTATTGTGATAAAGGCACAAAGTGAGTTGAACTAGTGAAAAATAACAAAACCGCTCACCAATAAATTCAGCAAAACCGACATGCACGAGAATGCGTTCATCGTGTGCAATCTGGTGAAAAAAGAGCTCGAACGGAAACTTTGCGCTAAAGGACAATACTTCATCGATGGAAAATGTCGAGTGGGTAATGTTCGATACAAGCGACAAGGTGTCGCTGGTTCGGGACGCGTTGGCGACTTTTGCAGTTTCAACACTGATTGTTTAACGGTATGTGAAGAGAGTTAGTCACTTTCCAATATTCCATATTATTCAAGGGAATGTTCTGCTCAACGGGTGCGTGTACTTGTCTTTCCAACTTTGTTGCCATCCAAGGATACTGTTATCTCAAGAAGAATCCCGGCGAGTCGGGTTGTCAATACGCCGAACAATGCTCGGCAGTGTGGCCCGAATCGCGTTGCGAAAAATCGCGATGCGAGTGTCCGGAAGACGTCAACGGTATTCCATACGTTCAAGCAAAGACTCGCGACGGAGTGGTTTGCGTTCTTCATTCCGGTGAAGACGGCGATCCGGTACCAAAATGTCCACTTCCCGAATACGACGATGATCTTTTGACGATGCCTGTCTCGCAACTTCGTAATCCACACATGACAGATCCGGATGATGCCGACATTCAGATGGGCGAACATATCAATCCACTTCAATTCTGTTCATCACAGTCTACCGATTACACAACATTTTCGGCAAATGGTGGTGGTGCTTGCGCCTATGGAACTGATGCAAACAACGCTGGAGACGGTGAAGGAATCTATATCGCTGATGTCTATGATTGTGTCACATCTACAACATCGATGGCAAATGTGAAGACAGCAATGGAAGGTGTTTACGATATTCATCCATCTTCTGATGGTATTTGTTGTCCAAACCGCGCGTTCACATGTATCCAACCAAAACGTGAAGCGGACAGCGGAAGTGCTGCACCAGCCGGAGTTCGACCAAGATGGTGGTATAATGCGGTGACTGGAACATGCGAACAATTCATGTGGGATCCATGGGATGAAACCGAGATGCAATCACCAAACAACTTCAAAACCAGAGAGCATTGTGAATCATACTGTAGAGATAGTAAGTGTTGGCATAGTTACAAGTGAATTCCACATTTTCATCATTTCTAGCTTGCAAACGTGGATCGCCTCAATATCTGACCGGTTCAAGTCAAAACGAAGATGAACCTGTCAACAATTGCCAGACAGCTTCATCTTGTACCAGCAATTTCGAATGCACCTCGATTGGAAGTATGCAACTGTGTTGTCCAACCGTCGCCAGCATCTGCAGTAATACCGGTGGCCGTCCGGTCGACTTGCTCCGCTCGACAAACTTCGACCCGGGAGTTTTGATGAAGCGCAGTTTCTCGATGACATTCTCCACATCTAGTCGTTACTATTACGACGCCGAACAAGGTCGATGCATTGCGTTCACCTATAACGGAGCTTTGGGTAATTTCAACAACTTCAAATCGTCAGCCGATTGCGAATTATTCTGCGCGAAACTTCAATGCAAATACGGAACACCGCTCAAGATCGGAGCCAGTAATCAACGATGCTCGGCTAATGCTGATTGTCCAAGTACTCACGAATGTCAAAGTGATCACAATGTCTGTTGTCCAAGACCACGTGAGTTTCTCAATTTATTGCAAGAGTTTCAAAAACGTGAAACATTTTCAGAAGCCATCTGCTCTCAACCACTTCGTTTGGGAGACTGTAAACAATCTGTGCGAAGATACTGGTACAATGCAGTGACAAGAGCCTGCGAAATCTTCGATTACACCGGATGTCAAGGAAACGACAACAACTTCGAAACTCTGTTGGAGTGTCAAAACACATGCGAGAACATTATTCGTAAGTTGGAGGGTCAAAAAACAGGTTGGAACTTCCAATATAACCAATGTTTTCAATAATTACCTCGAAATATCCCAAAATAAAACACGATTCTGTTATCACTCTCCCTATCCTGAAACGTTGTGTGTTTCGAAAAAAAAACGCCATTAGAAAAAGTAAACCAAGAACATTTCACGTCGAACAAATACCACGAAAACTAAATAAAAGATAAACAAGAAAACCTTGTCCTTTTTCAGCTGAACCACAATGCCCACAAGGTGATGCCTACAAAGACTACCAAGGAAACTATTACGTGTGCTCGAATTCGGGTGCTGGAAACTCGTGTCCAGTCAACTACGAGTGTTACTTTGACGGATACGTGTGGGGATGTTGTCCAACCAAGGCCTACACCTGCACTCTTTCACCGCACAAAGGTGTCACTTGCGGTTCTGGCTCCTCCTACCGCTACTTCTACAATTCTCAAACTCAAGAATGCGAATCATTCCAATACAATGGTTGCGATGGAAACTCGAACAATTTTGCGACTCGCGAAGACTGTGAAGGCTATTGCGGTGTTGGCGGTTGTCCAAACGGTGGAACACCGGAACGCAACGAGTTCGGTCAATTGATGGTGTGCTCGGCGAGTCAAGTGTGTCCAGGCACTCACGAATGCACATCGGTCAACTCGGGAAGCAGCGTTGTGAATCGTTGCTGTCCGACTCGCGCTCACATTTGCTCACTTCCACCACAACAGGGTTCGTCTTGCTCGTCATCTGCTGCCGCTCGATTCTACTTCAACATCGTCACCAAAGAATGTACTCAGTTCACCTACAATGGTTGTTCGGGTAATCTCAACAATTTCGCTACCATGGAACAATGTAACAACTTCTGTCTGTCGGCCGCTTGCACACCTGGTGATGTTGCGTATGTCAATCCGAACACCAACATGCCATACGAGTGCAATGCTGCTCTATCGAACAGTTGTCCGACTAACTTCGCATGTACCTATGATCAATTGTCATCGAATTCAGTGTGTTGCGGAGCGACCAACATGGGTAACATAACGCTCTTTGTTTTCTTCAAATAATTTTATATTTATTTTCAGATGTGTGCCCAGAAGGTGAAAAGGCTTATGTCAACGCCGTCGATATGGGTGTTCGCGAATGCCTCATCAACGTTGAAGGTTCATGCCCATCCAACTATCTCTGCCGCTTCAACGCTCAAAAGAACCGCTACTATTGCTGTGCTTCGATTACCGGTGATCTCTGCCCGGCCGGAAAAGCACTTTACCGCGAACCATCCTCAAAAGCTCCGATTCGTTGCACAATCAGCAGCAACAACAATCAATGTCCAAACGGTTTCACATGTCAATCTGATGTTCCGGGCGCTTTCCAAGGCTATTGTTGCTCTGGAAACCACCTTTGTCCAAACAAGGCCGAATTCTATTTGGAAGAATCGTCACAAATGCCAAGATCGTGCACAGTTGGTGCATTCATCACATGTCCAAACGGTTATACCTGTCAATCAACCGCTCATGAATTCACCACCGGATATTGCTGTAAGGGTGAAGTGGCTAGTGTGTCTGATGGTTGTCCACCAAATGAGTACGTCTTTATGAAGGACAATCAAATCGCAGCTTGCGATCCGTTCAATCCGCCAAATGCACCATGTCCAACCGGATACTCATGTCAATGGTCGCTTGCCAATCAAAGATACCAATGTTGTGGAGCCACACCGATCACCACTCCAAAATCGATTGCCGCTCTCGGATGCCCGAACAACCAAGTGGCTTATAGAGAATCGGCCACCAACACTCCGCGAATCTGCACAGCTGCTTCGCAAAACTGCCCCACCGGTTATTTCTGTCAATTCTCAACGACCAACAATCAATTCCAATGTTGCGGAATGTCGGGAGGTTGTCCAAACGACTCGGTAGCCTTTATCGGTATTACCGGTGAACCACAATCATGCGCAATCGGGCAATCCACATGCCCATCCGGATATTCTTGTCAACGAAGCATCTCGGGATCGCAACTCTGTTGTACCACTAATGAAGAAACGACAATTCCAGCCAAGAAAGCGGAATGCACAGCCAAACAGGTTGCAGTCGAAGGTAATTGTCTCGACAAGAAATCACTCGGCGAACAATGCTCCAATCAAGTACAATGTCCGTCCGGAGCGGTATGTCGCGAATCACTGTGCTCCTGTCCCGAAGGACATCACGAATTGAACGGCGTATGTCAAGCGGATTGCGGTGTTAACGAGATCGAAGTCGGCGGAAAATGCATGTTGAAGGCGTTGATTGGCGAAGCATGCGAAGCTGACGAACAATGTCAAGGTGGTTCAAACTGTCTCGACACAACATGCACATGTCCAGACGGTGAGGAGGCTGTTGAAGATGTTTGTATGAAGAAAATGTCGCGACCAATGTCGACGTGCCCGATTCCGGGACAAATTCCATATTTGGAAGTGAGAACGAAGAACGCGCGATTCTGTAATCCATCCAAGCCAAATTGTCCAAGAGGTTATAGTTGTCAATTCTCGCAGACCGCTCAACAAAACATTTGTTGCGGTGGCGGAAAAGCGTCCTCAATTGTGAGCGGAGAAAAGAAGTCGATCAAGGGAAAAACCACATTCAGCTCAAAGCCAGCTGAAAAAGAAGAGGTGAGATTTGTTTTCAGTAAGAACATTCGGTATTAAAAAAACTTTAAATTTCTGAATTATTTTTCAAAACTCAACAGATTTGCAGACTTCCGAAATTGATGAAGCCGCAAATGTATGTGACCGTGGCTCGGCTTACGTTGTAAACGGAACTCCGAAACAATGCACATCTTCTCCATGTCCCAGCGGATACAAATGCACATTCTCGAAAAAGTCCAAAAATTACTATTGTTGCTCAAACAAACCAGCAAGCATCTCACCAAGCAGTTCCAACAATCATGGATGCTCCACCGGTACAGCTCTTTTGTTCCCATCAACCGGAACTCCAGTACAATGCTCAAACAGCGGTGCAAACAGTTGTCCAGCTGGCTATAGATGTTTGAAGAGCACATTGTCAAACCGATTCCAATGTTGCTCTGATGGCGGATCACCAAAAGAGGAGACAAATGAGGAAGAAAGTGAAGAAGTGACAACAACATCCAAACCGAAAGGAAGACCAGTTGGTGGAAGGAACAGCGCCAAAAAAGCAACCGATGTAGGACCATGTAAAAACGGACAAGTTCAAGTGTTACGGATCGTTGGTGAGCGAATTGTGAAAAAGTGCGAAGACAAGTGTCCGCCACATCAAGTTGCGGTTCGCGGAATTTGTCGCGACAAATATCTCGCCGATGCGCCGCTCAACAATGAAGTTTAACTAATTTCTCTTTTCTTTTTTCTTGCTCTAAATAGTAATCGTTACCAAGTGGTGACTTGATGTGTAGGTGCGTGTGCACCCTTTTTTGTCTTGAAAACATTTCGAAAAACAAAAAAATCAATATGTATGAATCTCTGTTTACGATGTCTTCTTCTTTCCATTGTTTTTACGCTGTGATATTATTTTGAGTTTTTTTTGTCATTGGTATAAACATTTTTTCATAGCGTAGGTACTAAATACAAATCATTTATTTTTCCCCACATAATTTACATAATATTCCCGAAAAATGATGGAATTATGAGCAAAATCCGCATGTTTTTGGGCATTGTACTTTCATAAGAGAAAGATAAACGGAGTTTGTACAGTATGCAACACGGTTTGGACAATCCGAAGTACCAGTATATGGATTTGTCAAATCGGCACATGTACTCGAAGTTGTACTAGAAGATGATGATGAAGAGGTCGAAGAACTAGAAGAACTTGAACATCTTCCACAAGTTTTTGGACATTGAACTGTCATCAATGAATAATAAGCTGAATTGTTGCATAAATAGGATTTGGATGGACAATCAGATACTCCTGTTGATGGATTTGTCAAATCAACACAACTTGAACTTGAACTCGAACTCGAACTAGAAGAAGAGGAACATCTTCCACATGTCTTTGGACATTGTGTTGTCATTAGAGAATAATAGGCTGCTTGATTACATAAATATGCACGACTTGGACAATCAGATACACCTGTTGAAGGATTTGTCAAATCACTACAACAATATACACTACTCCACAAAACAGCAGCTGATAATGTGAACACAATGAAATGAGATGACATTTCGAGTTTATGAGATATTGAACAATTGCTAGTTTATATACTGTTTCAGACAAGTTTCAAAGACTGACAGTTGTTTAAATATGGCACAATTTGCAACATTTTACGTATAACAATAAAAAGAACAAAAATCACAGACTGTTCAAATAAAACTTTCAAACTATATAAACCAAAAAATTGCAGATATCTCATCAACTCGAAATGTCATCTCATTTCATTGTGTTCACATTATCAGCTGCTGTTTTGTGGAGTAGTGTATATTGTTGTAGTGATTTGACAAATCCTTCAACAGGTGTATCTGATTGTCCAAGTCGTGCATATTTATGTAATCAAGCAGCCTATTATTCTCTAATGACAACACAATGTCCAAAAACGTGTGGAAGATGTTCCTCTTCTTCTAGTTCAAGTTCAAGTTCAAGTTGTGTTGATTTGACAAATCCATCAACAGGAGTATCTGATTGTCCATCCAAATCCTATTTATGCAACAATTCAGCTTATTATTCATTGATGACAGTTCAATGTCCAAAAACTTGTGGAAGATGTTCAAGTTCTTCTAGTTCTTCGACCTCTTCATCATCATCTTCTAGTACAACTTCGAGTACATGTGCCGATTTGACAAATCCATATACTGGTACTTCGGATTGTCCAAACCGTGTTGCATACTGTACAAACTCCGTTTATCTTTCTCTTATGAAAGTACAATGCCCAAAAACATGCGGATTCTGCACCTAATTCCATCATTTTTCGGGAATATTATGTAAATTATGTGGGGAAAAATAAATGATTTTTTTTATTGCTGCTGGTTCTGCGTTTTATTGTAAATAAATTCATTTCATGGTTTTTTAATGTGTCAATACCATCATTTTTCTCAAATCGGACTGAAGGTAAACACTTCCAGTTTTCAGGAGTCGCTAAAATATTTAAGCATCGGACTCGTCGTTTTTTAGCAGGCGTGTTGGGTTTTCGCGGCACAAACAATAGAATAGGAAAGGAGTGGGATTTGGGTTTTTGGGCCGGCTTTTCTACTCTCTTGGTTTTCTAGAAAAAGTATTATTTGTATGTGTAAGTACTGAAACTTCGGATATATTCAAGGCCCGTTTCCAGGCCTTTTTCCGGCGTTCAATGAAAAAGCCCGGCCGGTCTGCACGGTGTTTTAGTCCCCTTATAGGAGGGACAAATGAGAGAGGTAGACGCAGAAATGAAAGAAAAAAAAATAGAAAGAAACGTGAGATTTTCAGAGAAAATAAACAGGTCTCACGGCGAATACTTTTTATTTTCGGGAAATTTCAACGGTGCAATAGAGCGAACATTCCTCTTTTGTCAACGTCAATTCTCTCGTTTGTCCGCCCTAAAACATGGTGTCTGAGCGGGCCTCTGGCCTGCTAAAAAGAGCTCAAATCTCACTCCTGGACACAAATCATACATTTGGGCCAGGTCAGGTCTTTTTCGCCGGCTCAGAAATGAAAAAGCTCTTGCTTTGTATTTTCGGGCCGGGCTCTCGGACTACAATCCTGTAAATAAGGGCATACGGTGCCGGTGGTATTCGGATTCACGATTACGACGAACACTGTCATTTCGTTCAAGTTCGGTTAGTTTCTGTCAATAATATCCCGAATAGTGAAATATACACCGTGTTGACCAATGAAAAAAGGTAAGTGGGAACATAAGAGAGGTTGTTTGATGAAGTAAACCACTTTTCTTTCGGAATGGGTTTTCTTTGTGGAAGCATTCAGCCAAAAAAAAACACTAACCTCTGGAAATGAAATCCGGTTCGGACCAAGCCTGTTGTGGTTAGTTATTGTTAATAATGTCTCGAGCATTGGTAGTGAAATATGCACTGTGTTGAGCAATACTCCGTATGATTTCACTATTTGTATTACTGTACTTTTTCAACTTTTCCGAAAACAACACAAAACTTCCTTAAATAAAGATTATTATGGAAACATTCAGCCTAAAAGACACTAACCTCTGATAATGAACGAGCTCTTTTTTCAAACTGATTCGATGTATTACTTTTTTCGAAAATGGACACAAATACATTATATACACGTAATGTTCACGTTTCGAGATAATTTAATTATTTTTTTTGTGAATTAGATTTTTAGGGTTGGAAAAACGGGCCCGAAGTGCTTTCGGGCATAACGTAGCTGCCCGAAAACACTTGCCCGGAAACACCTTGCCACGAAAACACTCTCCCCGAAAACACCTTCCCCGGAAACACCTTACGTCAAAAATACCTCCCCGAAAACACTCACTCATTACTAAATACCTAGAAATCGTGGAGAAAAACGTTGCCACGAATATTTAGATTATCTACGTGACATTTCACGACCCTTTAGAACAACAGAAAATTGCAAGTTGCGCCAGACGCGGGGAAGAAAAGGTAAAAGGCTAGAGAACGAGAGGTCGCGGCGAGAAATTTTGATAAACGCTGTGGCGCCAAATTTTATGAAGGCAGAGTACGAGTGTTCGTCGCGATAGAATCTTTATAAAATTTGGCGCCACAGCGTTTATCAAAATATCTCGCCGCGACCTCTCGTTCTCTAGCCTTTTATCTTTTCTTTCCGGCGTCTGGCTCGACTTGCAAAAAAAGAGTCGTGATTTCAAAGTGTTTTCGGGGCGTGGTGTTTTCGGGCAAATGGCAAAAGTGTTTCCGGGCGCACGAATGCACGATTTTTTCAACCCTAGATTTTCTCAATTCGAAATATTGAAACGACACTTCACAATGATACATAACAATCAACTCTCTTGATACAATAATCTTTATAAACTTTGATTTAGAAAAAAAACGAGGAAACCTGGGAAGTCGAGTAAACAGAAAAATACACTCACAACCAGGAAAATACTATCACAATAATCAGGGTACGCAGTAAACGCAGTGAAACAAAAAGCAATAAATTATGATTTTTCGGAAATAATGATGATAATAAACGTTGGGACCAGTTTTTTGTTTTGGGTTGATGGATGAGTGTGAGAAAAGTGAATAAATTGTGATGATTATTAGAAAATACACCGAGTTGAAGCTCAAAAACATTATAAATTCGTCTAATTCGAGTATCCTTCGAGTTGCCAATTTTGATCATTACGGTCAGCTTCGCAAGATTCAATAATGACTTTCGAATCGGACGATGTGACACATTTACCAGTTTTGATATGAATCAGATTTCCAGTCTGCAAAAATGGAAACTACTCCAAATACTTCAAAGACAAAGAAGAAGTCAACCAACCTTCTCATCATACTTAAACACATGTTTCGGATTTATCTTGCTCACAGAGCATTTCTCTAACCGTACTTCAGCTCCCATTTGGAACACAGCTCCATAAGTTATGCACAAGTCGTCTGATCGGATTTCTCCTTTTCCAGTTAGTGCCCAAGCCTGAAATTTCGGAAATTGTTTTGTGAATCTTTTCAATTTATGGGAAACCCTTTGAAGTTGTGAAATAAA
The DNA here is from genome assembly GCA_963572245.1 of Caenorhabditis sp. 8 KK-2011. Taxonomy (NCBI): domain Eukaryota; kingdom Metazoa; phylum Nematoda; class Chromadorea; order Rhabditida; family Rhabditidae; genus Caenorhabditis; species Caenorhabditis sp. 8 KK-2011. Next base: position 6,528,580 of record OY751548.1, read on the forward strand.
TAATGAACAAAGAATAAATCATAAGAAAATCATGCGAGGGATATTTCAAAAACCTGTGAGTTAGTGAGAAACGGATAATGTTCAAATTCAGGAGCTGAATCTTCGATTTTGATAGTGAAGCCGTCCAAAAATCGAACAGTCTGTGATAGTTTGTTTTAGTAGAAGAAAGTTGTGGCCAGCGAGAAGCCTTATTTTCAGAAAAAAAAAACCGTGAGACTGTAGTCAGGGAACAAAACACGAAATTTAAAAAAATCTGGACCGGTTCGAGCTTTTTCGTATCTCGTGCCGAAAAAAGGTCGAACGAACAGGAACTTTTCTCTATGTGTCTTCGCGATGCGGTTAATTATACTATGATTTTTACTCAGACATGTTCCATTGTCCCGACCGACCGGCTCTTGAACAAAAACTTGGACTTGGATCAGGCCTGGATTATTAGAAAAGATTCAGGGTCGCAGCCAAGCCCACCCGGGTTGGCCTAGAATTGGTCTGTGCCTGTTTTGAAAAATTTCATTTTCAGAGTTTTTTTTGAATGGTGGAAATTTTCATGAAAAAAGTATATAAAGAGAAATAGAAAGCCTGTTGGGCGGCCATAGCTGATCGGGATTGCAGCAGGTCTTCCTTCGCAAATTCATCGAAGGCCGGAGCCAGTCTATGGCCCTTTTCAGCAAGCCTCGGCCGTCCCAAGGAACATGTCTGATTTTTGCTGGTTTCGGATTTTTAATCTTTCAAACACCTTACCTGATTTCCTCCAGCACCATGACAGGCCTGCATTCCAGGCGATTGTCCATCCTTTTTACCATTCGTGTCAATACACTTCGAGTCAGCTCGATTCAATATCGATCCAAGCGATCGATAATCGGCCGGCAGTGGTGCTTCCGGATAGATGTTCTCCAAATACCATTTGAAACTTCGACACTGCAAATTGTTACGCAACTGTCTTCGTTCGCTGACATCTCCGGCGTCAACATTTCGCGCGGCTGGAACCATTTTGTAGAAGAACGCCTTGTAGTCGTCCATCCACACTTCGGCTGTTCTTGCCGCGTTGTGATGAATGACTTTGGCCGTGCCGCCGGGGAATGTGTAGGGTGTTTGTTTGCGGAACACGTGTCCGACTCGACTGCACGGATGGATTTCAAGAGCACCGCCACACATCCACACGCGGAATGAGATTTCGAGATTTTCGCCTCCCCATACTTGCATTCCTTCGTCGTAGCTTCCGATGTCGTAGAAGAACTGTCTATCAATGGCGAAAAGACCACCAGCAATCGTTGGAGTTCTGAAAAATTCAAATTCTCTGACTATAAATAATGTTTTCAAAAGCATTGTAAAAAACTACTGTTCTCAAAATCCCATTTTCCAGTTTCCAGATGACTGATAGCTCTGTTTCAACCTTTGTGAATAAACTTTTCAAAACTCACTGAATGGGCACCGATCTATCGGATCCTCTTCGAATCAATTCTCTTTTCGGCACCGGATACCAACGGAAGTTCAAATGCCAGTTGAATCCACCCCATGTGGTATCCGAAGCTGTCACGTATTCGAATGTCTCGTCTGAAAAAATAAATCGTTTTTATAGATGATACGGAGTTAATTTTCAAAGTTAAGAGTTTCTGTTCAAAAAAAACGGATTTTTGACCGGATTTTATTTTGAAATTTGATGAAATATTAAGTTTCTTAACACTGATTCAATATATTTTTGGAATACTTTTGACGATACCTGAGATAACATCAATAATTGGTGCTACGACTCTTTTTCGATCTCCGGCAACTCGATCAATCAATGGTTCCAGCCATCCTTCTGTTACTTCAACATGCGCATCTAAAAATAGCAGAATTTTTCCTTTCGCCATTCCTGAACCAGTTAATCGAGCTCGAATGAGTCCACTCCGCTCTTCTAGATGAACCAAATGTACAGGAATCTGGAATGGTAAAAAATGTTCAAAATAATGTGTGAAAACTAGAAAACTGACCGGATAACGTTTGATATAAGCATCGAGCGGTTTTCTCAAGTAATCTCGATCCGATTTATCATCGACGAGAATGATTTCTTCGAGAAGTTCAACTGGTGATCTGAGATAAAGATTGTGGTTTTTTGTGAAACGTTTCCGCATAAAACTAACCGATTAACAACAGAATGAAGAGTTCGGAGAAGCGTTGTCCATGCTTCATTGTGGAAAACGATAATGATGGATGTTTTTGGAAGAGATTTCAAACCAATTTTATCGGCACGATCACGGCATCTGAAATATATTCAATGAGGGAGGTTTGGAAACGTAAACATGATAAATTTATTTACAATGGTGAGGTAACTTTTTTAAAAAACACATAATCCTAATAACTCACGCTTGACTTCTGTAATCGGGCAGCGTCCTGTTCACTGATATCATTTCCGATGCGACAACATTGAACTGATTTTCCAAGAATCGTTTCTCTTTGATTTCTTTTTTGTCCTCTGACACAACTACTCCAGTTCCACCTTGTCCCTCAAATCCGGGTCCAAAAGCTTCACTCTTCATCAAATTCTTCAATTGTCGTTCAGTTTCAGGGTCGATGACTATTTTTTTGGGGGCAGGCGGTTTTTTCGGATTTCGTATATCAATTACATCATTTTTTGGAGAACTATGAGCTTCTGGCTCATTTCGTTCAGCCCTTGTTAATATTCTGAAAAAAATTCGAATTAAAAAAAAAGGTCATTGAACAAAAATTGGCCTTACAATGACCTATGTTGCCCGTCTGCCTAAATTAAAAACAAACTCGCAAAATGGTGGGCCGAACCGGGGATTGAACCCGGGACCTCTCGCACCCCACAGGCAAATTCCTGGATAGCTGCGGCAGAGCTGCGGCAGCTATTTTCTGCTGGCAGAGGTCAGGCAGGTACCACGCAGCTCTGCCGCAGTTCTGAACCGATTCCGGCATCCCTGCGGCAGAGCTGCGGCAGACCTACCGAAATCGCTCTAAAACTGCGGCAGAGCTGCGTGGTACCTGCCTGACCTCTGCCAGCAGAAAATAGCTGCCGCAGCTCTGCCGCAGCTATCCAGGAATTTGCCTGTGCCAAAGCGAGAATCATACCACTAGACTATTCGGCCATGCTTCGTTTTTGCTTCATTATCATTGACTATAATGAGAGATGACAGATCTTGGAGATTTTACGTGTTTATCATTTAATGTCCGATAAAAACTTGTTGCCGATCTTCTATCTTGGAAGTGTTTAATTTACAATGGCGTGGCCGAATGGTCTAGTGGTATGATTCTCGCTTTGGGTGCGAGAGGTCCCGGGTTCAATCCCCGGTTCGGCCCATTTCTTTTGACCGAACCGGAGATTTTTTAAATATTTTTTTTTCTCTATTTTTTTAAATATATTTATAATGACAAATGTTTTGAATTTGATAAATTAATCTCACAAAAAACTGATTGGGCCTCACAGGGACAACGGTTTGGAAGCGTTTCTAAATTCTGTTAGATATTCGGGTCCGATTCAGAAAAAGCAAACCGAATTCGAGCTCGGAATATTGTCATATTCACAGGTTTTGCCGCTAGAAATCGGAATCATGCGCATGTCTGGTGCTTTCTCCCATGGGATAAAACTCTTGAAAAAAAAACTCACCTAACATCATTCTGAGCTGTTCCGGGTTCCAGATAATAGAATAAAATAACAGTGTCAACTAGGAGCCAAACAATCGAAGTGGCGATGACAGCGCGACAAACTGCCGAACGACCACCTCCTACGTTCAGCATAAAACTACTGTAAAAACCCGATTGAACAATAATATAACAATGAAATCAGTATGTATTAAATAGAACAGCGATGTTGGACGCTTTTCGGAGGGAAAAAAATATAACTTTTCAACACAAATTTTATGCACCTATTAGTAGTTAATATTATTAATTTTCGTAGAAATTATCACAGAATCTGACAAGAACTGAAATGAGCAATAGAAGGGGGTTTTAAACTGAAACAATCAAAAACAGACGCGTAGATTGAAATTTGAAAGGAATAAAAGAAGTGATAAAGCTTGGTGGATTAATTTCTGGGTGGTGCAAAAGTGAGCAAATTTGAAGGGGCGTTGATGGGAAGAGCGAGACCGCAAGTGATCAACCATTCGCTGATATCTCGACCACAACAAGAGAGACGAGCTTCGCACATCGGAACAGACGGTGCGTTGAGCTGTTTCCATTGAGACCATGAGGACGTCGGCTCAACCTACAAAAAGCTGAATTTGTTTTTTGTGTGAGGTGTGAAGCTGAATTCATCATTTAGCGACAATTGGTGAAGCTATAAGCTATTTCTCAAACTTTTTTCAAACAATATCCAATTTTTCGGTGAAAAGTTTTTTAAAAAACTTCCACATTCCTGGACCGAATCGTGAAACTTCACAAAGTTTTTTTTTTCAAATGGGGTTATTCAGTTGAAAAAAAGTATGTTAAAATAACATAAAATAACACAAAAAAGTTATTCAAGTCATGTCGAAATATGTCGAAAAATGACGAAAAATTACAGTACCTGGCCTATTTTTCGACATGCACAAAGCGCTCGTAAATCAAGAAAAATTTCTCATCGTGCCGAGACCCAAACAATTCAAATGAGGATGCGTCTTTCTTTCAAAAAATAGACTGAAATAATTCAAAAACAGTAATGCGAAAGGCGCATACTTATTTAAATTGTTTGTGTCTCGGCACGATGAGACCTTTTTCGTGATTTACGAGCGCTGTGTGCATGTCGAAAAATAGGCCAGGTACTGTAATTTTTTGTCATTTTTCGACATATTTCTACATCACTTGAATAAGTTTTTTGTGTTATTTTTTGTTATTTTAACATACTTTTTTTCAACTGAATAACCCCAAAAGAAAAAAAAACAGTAACCCAGATATCACAAAAAAAATGTTAGCCTTTTGTTTGAAAAATCGTTGTCTTGACATTGTCTGAAGAACTTGTCGGTATCATGAACTTCAAGAGAAGAAAACTATTGAACTCACAATGACGGGTTCTCCACAGGCGGCTTCGAAAAACTCTCGAACAGCTTCATGAGATTCACGACTCCAAACTTCTCCAGTGAGTGGTTTAACACCAGAAATCTGCAAAAAAAACCCCTGCAATGAAGAAAAAATCCGTAACACTTACTTTACACTTGAACATTAGCATTTTCTTGAAAGGCGACGTCGAGTTCAACCTTCTCATTTTCTCCTTTCTTACATATTGGAATGCTCCGACATCCAACAAATACACACAGTAAGCTTGTTTATCTGGAAAAAAAAATAAAATTTTGAAACGCACGGCTATATTCTACTGTTATAACCGTAAAAATTTTTCTTGTTTTTTTGGGCATACATTTTTGAGAAAAAAATCACAAATATCTTAATTTCCAAGGGTTTGAAAGTTTTGAATCAAACCTAATATTTCATATTTTTTAGTGTGATTAAAAAATATCAATTTGTTTTTTTTTTATTTTCGTAAAAATTTCCAAAAACAATTGTTTCACCTATTTTACTGGATCTGATACATTGTACTCGTTCCCATCGATCATCAATAAATGCGGCATAAAAACTTCCGAACTCCGGAGGTGTTTCAAGCTTCGACTCGATCTGTCCACATTCTTCTTTTAATTTTGCGTACATGTAATCAGGCATCGGATCCTGTAAAATTTATATGATTTATATGACTTCTTTTGTTCTTACCAGAGAAAGTTGTCGTAGAGATATATCAGTGGGTCCTGCAGCGAAAATCGCATTGGCAGGAAATGACGAGGTTGGCATTTGAGATACTGTCATTGGCTCAATCTGGAAATACAACTCAATTATGAAAGTCGTACAACTGTTCAAAGGGAACAATTATTCATTGAAATTATTCTTTGAACAGCCAGAAAAAAGGACGCACCGCTGTTGGTTTATCGAATGAGCAATTGAGCGAAACAGCAGCGGAAACGGCCGGTTTCGTAGAAATATTTGCAGTATTATTATTGTTGTTGCTATGTGACGAAGTAGTTGTTCTGAACAGAAATTGTTTATATTTTTTTCTGGATTTTTGAAAAAAAAAAGGCGTCAAAGTAGAAAACTTCTTGTGAATTTTTTCCAAAAACACGTAAAATTTCGATTTTTCAAATTTTATTTTCACCTTGCCGCCAAATTTTTTTACGTTACGAGAAAAAAGTCCCGTTTCGGTGAAAAAATTCTTCAAATTTACCTCACAACGCCAGTTGGTTTCTTGATAATGTTCAAAATAGATTGACCATCCAAAGTGGATAATTCGATAACTGGGGAGCCATTTCCATTTTCCGATTCTTCCAATTTCGTGAGCTATAATAATTAAGTTAACCTAGTTTTTGTTGAAATACAAACTCACCATCAAATTTATCGGAATCGGAATGCCATCTTTTTGTTCAAATATGAGATCTGTGAATCGATTGTTGTATTTGAGAGCTTCTGAATCAGTCACATCCAGCGACACTTCTCTGGCCATAGATCCAACTATAAAAACACATTTTGGGAGTTTTTCTTTGTGGTTGTTGGACATAAAAATGAAAATGTGGACGATTTATAGTATTTTGCGCCGAAAATTATAATTTTTATTGGCTTTGCGAACAATCACATTATTCAACATAATGCGATGTGCAAAAATGGAAGGAAACTGCGAAAATTTGGCCAGTTTGACCTTATTTTTTCGAGAAAAATTGCTTTTTTTAAACGTGAAAAAATCTGAAACTTGCGAATATTTGAACAAAAAACTGACTTGACATAACTGGATGAACAGCTGGTGGCAATAACCGAATAGCTGCAACTGGGAAAAGTTCACACATTCCAACATCAACAAAATGGCATTGAACTTGACCCGATTTCGGTGGTTCTTTTGCAATTACACGAAACCAGGCCCCATTCGAATCTTGAAGAGCATATGCGCCGCCAGTTACGATTTCCTGTATAGTGAAAAATCCATTTTTTTTAATGGAAAAAATTTCTTATGTATATGTAAATACAAATTATATATATTTTTTCTATTGGTTGAAAATTGCACGTACAACAGATTTCCATAACTATAATTTCTTTTAAAACTAAAAACTCACATAGATCGCAACCCGACTATCCAATGGTGATGGAGGTGTTTCCTGTGCGTATATCTCCGCTAACGTACTTCCAATTCTCTCATACTGATCATCATCCGAGATTGCGCGAATGTAGAACTTTTTCGGTGATTCCGCATAAACAATGGAAACTTGCGCACCATCTCTAAGAGCTGGTGATACTTCAGAGAGCTGAAGATGATACATTTTTTTCTATCATCGATTTAGTTTCTAACCGTTTTAGCATGTTCCAACGGCTCATTTTCTTTTCGAGTCTTCGCTTTTTTCAACTCTTCAGCCGTAGGTTCCCGATCCGCTGATATGACTGAAAATTTAAATGTTTGATGTTTGAAATTGGAGCTATCATCGCAAAAATAGGAAGAACATGCAGGTATAACACATACACAAAACACAACACAATTGAAACAACTTACTTGAATGAATAAACAAGAGACAGACATATTAGTAACGGTTAGAGCTGTAAGCGACATTGGTTATTTATTGGGAATTTCGAAAAACAAAACATTTCGGGTTCTTCTTTTTGAATTGATGAAACAGATTACAGTAAACTTTGACAAAATTTGCAGAAAAAACTGAGACTAACCCCTAACATTGACTGAGTTGATTGGGGGCCTTTTAAACGATGAAGTATTCGATAATCTGACAAATAAAATGGTTATCGGGCCCCGAGTCTGAAATTCAGAAAATTTCATCTTTTTTTCAAATCACATCACAATTTTCAAACCTGTGCTTCGAACTCTTCAGCAGCTGCAACTTGCTGAATCCAGTCTTCGGGCAATTCTCTTCCCAATCCTTTTGAGACAAACTCTTCATGATATTTTTCAGCTAGATGAGTAGCCGAAACGCCCATCGAAAAATTTTTCTTGATCATTTCATAAAGAACTTCTCGAATCTCTTCCATCTCCTCGGAATCATCCATGTCGGCGTTTACTGTAATTTAGAGATTATCGTCAAAATGTTATATATATATCTTGGTTGGAAAACCATTCATGGCAATTCAAAGTTTCGCCGATGGCAAAATTTTTTTTTTTCAGGACCTTAAAATTCTGATTTTTAATTTTATGATTTTCAGATTGATCTTGTTTAAAAAACAGATAGATGTTTGTTATTTTCATCAGGGATGCCGTTTGGGGTGCCCGAGGGTCCGCGCGCTGCTGTCTTGTGTTGTCATTATTTCCTAATTGAATCAAAATTTCATTTTTTCAAAACTAGAACATGAAAGAAAAGGTCCAAATGTATATTTTGTGATACTCATATTATTGTCAAAAAAAGCAAAAATCAAATTCCTTTTTTTTATTTTTGAAAAAATAGAGCAGCCGATCAAAAAGCCCAAAACGACAGCCTGATTTTCACAACTTCAAAACAAAACGGATTTTTTTTTGTCATTTCAATCAAAATAAGCCCACCTCTATCAAAAATGGTCGACGGTACCAATCCATTAACCGATGACATAAATTTCGTCGATCTACCTCCATCATTCTCATTTTCCGTCGTCGCCGACATGAATAATAACCCTTCCCAGTTCTTTTTCTTTTCCTACAAAATTGATAATGTTCAAGATGTTTTTTATACACGGCGAGAAATTCGATACTTTTTTGACATGAAGCTGAGTGGGAGAGAGGATAAATATGACAAAAAAAAAAACAAGAAGGGAAAGGGAAAATGAATGAGAAAAATGCAATCCGATTGGGTTTTTTTGGTAAACACTTGTAGAAAACTGAAAAATTAGATATTTTATTATTTTATTATTTTCCAGAAAAAAAAAACTATTTCTCAATTAAAAAAAAAGTATATTTCCAGAATTTAGTTTTTTTTTCGATAAATCAACGTTTTCTTCTGATGACTTGTACGTATACATAATTGTTGCGTTTTTCAAAGTACGCATGTCAAAAAAAAGAAGAATAAAAGAGGATTATCGATTGAACTTTGGCATAATCGCGAGGGCGAAAGTTATTATAAGAGGATATCACATTTCTAATTTAGAACTTTAGCGGGTTTCAAAAACAGGTCATAGAGTAAAGGGTTGTGAGAACACTCATGTTAGAAGAAATGAAAATTGAGAAGAAAAAATTTATAAAGAAGTTGAAAATGTAAACCTTCAAATTTAAAAGTTTAAGAGGTCAAAACATACGTCGGCTAAAAAAGTCGAAACGGTCCTTTTCCAAGTGCCTCTGTGATTTTTCACACAGAAAATCTTAGATTTTTTTTTCGCGTTTTCAAATTTCGCTCTGTCACACTTATTGTTAGTATTTTACAGGGAACCATTTTCAGTGTACTTATTGGAATTCGATACAAACTTTACAGTGGGCAGATACTGTAACTATAAGATCTGTCAAAAAATTTGGTGTCCCCAATCGGCCTGTGAGAAGAGTTATGACCGTCTGAAATTTGAACTTTTTTCAACACACAATTTCAATAATTTTGATCTATAAAACGTGAACTATATATTTAATAAAATTTCAACATAAAAATTTGGTCGAATGGTGAAATAGGTTAGCCACGTCATTTATATATTGCAGACCTAGGATCGATTCTTTTTTGATGCACTTTTTTGTTTTTTTTTTTCAACCGACGTTTTTTGTTTATAAAACTGAAAAATTGAGGCCGGACATTTGCAGGTCAATTTTTTCGTCTCCAGTTTTTCAATTCAATATTGTCGGAACAATTTTGTGGAAAACCAACTAGTGGTGATAACTCGCCCGAGGTTCGCATTGAATGATCTGGCTGGATGGACAATAGTTCACGTTTTATAAATCAAAATTATTGAAATTGTGTGTTGCAAAAAGTTCAAATTTCAGATAGTCATTAGTAGCAAAATACTTTAGGTCTCTAAATTTTCAACAAAAAAAAATCGTGACTCGTAAACTTTTCTCGAACTTCTCGTTTTCAAATTATATTTCTTCGGCTTCAAAAAAAATACACATTGTGTCCGTGGAATTTCACGTTTCGGCACGAGCGACATGTAAGAAATTTTGGAGGCCCAAAAGTCAATCAACTACTGTGTGGTCTGAAAAGTCTCAAAAAACTGCATTCCTAGTGATGAAGTGCAGAAAAAAACGGAACCTATTTTGAACTATCATGTAAAATGTTCGAACTATAGAAGAGTTTTGGAGGGCTCAACTTTTCGCATATTACATCTGGTGTAACATAAGATTAGGGGGGAAAACGCTAAACTGATCAATGCACAAAAAGCATCTGAGAAAACAGAAATCAAATCGAAATGAATTCCGTGTCGAGTTGTCAAATAGCGGGCAGCAAAAAAAACAAAAAAAAATTGTCTTTTTCTCGCGCTTTTTCTCTAAAATAAGAGTGTTAGAGATAGATACAAAAAAGAATGAACACATAGAAAACATAAAAAATGTGTACTGTATATACATACCATCCGACACGTTGCCCGCTTATACGGAGGAGGGAAAAGATAGAGAAAATGAGGAAAACGGAGAAATAAGAGTGCGCGAAAAAAGAACATGTATTATTTATACAAGGCATATAGTAAACGCAGTAAGAGTGGTGTTGTTGTTCTTGAATAATGGTACTTTCAATGGAAGATAAATAGAGTAGTCATTGAATTTTTTGTAGTGACCGAATTTCAGAAAATATGTTTTTTAATGTATAACGACCAGGGGTGTCGTTTTGGGCCGGGCCAGCCCGGCCCAAGCAAGAAAATACGGGCTCTTCCCGTGGTAAAAATTAAAAAACCAACGGAACTTCTTGTTCGGCCCGCATAAGGCCCAAACGATGTAAAACGGTTTTCGCTTCCACAATGATTCATAATTGCAACAAAATTTGGTTTTGCCAAGCCATGCCCGTTCATTAAGTTTTCAACGGGCTGGCAGGGTCGGCCCGGCCCAACATATGGCGGGCTGCGGGCCCCCGTAAACGGCCCAAACGACAGCCCAGGTATAACGATGTTTCAGACATGCAGAGAAATATATAGGAACAATTGAAGCAATAATCAAAAAATCTGGCTAGGTGGAAAACAAAGTTCATTGTTTTTCCTAATGTTCCACGTTTTTTTTAGAAGGATGTCATTTTCCCCTAATATTTTATGATTACTTGTGAAATTTGTGGAACATGGTCGAAAAAAAAATCGTAGAAAAAGCAAATTTCAGACTCACAATTTTCAGTATGCGTCTTGGACGTAGCTTTACTCGGGAAAACGCGGCCACCGGTGGCACACCGATACCGGAGGTGAAATTGAGCTTGCCCTTCAATTGCCCCGATTGCACCCTGGTTCTATACTCTAACCGACTGCACCACGTATGAAATGTGGGAGAAATTTCTCTAATGTCTCCTTTTTACCCCAATGTCTCACAGTTTTGCTCCGGTGGCGCCCCGGTTTGGCCACCAACGCTGCTAAGGAGCAGCCACCGGTGGCCGCGTTTCCCCGAGTAATCTTTTTCGATAGAATCTCTGTAACAAAGTTGATATGGAAAAAGAACATCAAGAATAATGAGAGAAAAAAAACTTTAAGAATCCGAGGGTTTCCGGTTCAAGTCTCACCCAGACCTAATGGTAACAAAAATAACTAGATAATACCATATTATGGAAACTTATTGTGATAGATGGTATATTTATCATAAACACTAGCTTAGAAATGGAAATGTTTGTTTTTTTTCACAACCATCACTCTCTGTCATAATCCTAAATTTTCTTTTTGTAAATGAGCTCGAAAATCATTGAAATGTCTATTACTACCAAAATCAGTTTTTCGGCTAAATAAATATATGTTAATTTCTGTACACATTATTATTGAAAAATCCTCTATTTGCACATATTTTCAATGCTCAATAATAATCATTACCAATTTTGCAAAACAAAAACAGATTAAAGAGAGGCGATAAATTTCAAGAAAAAAACCAAAAAAATTGAATGAAACATGGTTAAATATTATTCTTGGTCATAAAAACCAAATAACGAAAAGGAACAATGAAAAAGAAGAACGTTAAATTTATTAAAAACAAACAAAAAATTAATTCAACTTTTAAGATTCCAATACTTAGAGAATTCTGCACGACTTCCACCGCGGCGTTGCTGAAAATTAGTTTATTTCGGAAGATTAAATTAGTTTATTTCGGAAGTTTTTTGAAGGGACTACTTTTAAATGGAAACCGCGGAAAGTATAACTAATCTCAAAGAACTTTCAAATTTTTACAGTATTTTTATGTAAAGCAAGTTAATAAAATGAGTTCACGTGAAATTAAATTCAACTCACGTTTTCATACCTCACTTTTTTGACTAATATTGCTTTCTCATGCTACAAAAAAACGCATGAGAAATCTTTTGAAAAGACAAAACAGGAAAAAATGTGGAAATGTCATAGTGGCGAACGCGTTCGAACGGTCGCGGACCCTTCAATTTATCTCCACGAACTCAAAATTTCATAATATCAAATTAGGTAGAGTTTCACATGATTTTTAAGATCACAGTTTTGTTAGTGATACTAAATACTTGAAAATTGAATTCATATTACTTCTGAAGCGGAAAAAATGTGAATTGTCCAGAAATGAAAAATTTTTTGAACCCTACTGCGAATCTTATGAATTTTATCGAGTTATTTCTTTTTTAAAATCTCCGGGTTAACAATAAGGTTGGGAACCCTTTTCACGCAAAAATATCATTCAATTTTAATGTTTTTTAATCGAAAAAAGTTGACTCACTGTTTCAGAATACCTAACAACATCGAATGGATTATGCGATATAACATTCTGATATCTACTGCCCGTCGGCAATCCTCTGACCATTTCACCTCCAGGAGTTTGTGTATTTTTATCAACTTTCAATCTGAAAACTCATATTGTTAACTAAAAAATCGGATATTATTGTCGTTTACCCTTTTCTGACAACAACAATAGGTTCTTTGAATCTTAATCTTGAAAATTTCATTACTTCTAATCCAGCCTTTCGTTGAAGTTCGATAACTTTTTCTGATGTTACTTCAGGCTGGAAAAATTACTTTGTTTCGAACAAGACAATAAACTAACTCCATCTCTCATCATCATTAGTAGCGTCTTGAAAAACTCTGTGCACATTTTCTCTTTCTGTTGATCATAATCTTTGACTAGCTGGAAATTCCAAATGGGAAAAATGTGAAAAATGCGCATGATACTCTTACCGCAACTTGACATTGCGAATGATGAACACTTATGTGAAAACGACCTTCTTCTTCGGTAAAAAATGATTCTCTTGGACATTGTATACATCGGAAAGCACGGTATCTTGAAGCTATACTTGAAAAACTTTCACATTTGAAACCACCTACTTTATGTGAGACTGCAAAACATGATACTCATATCCTTGCCATGTTTTGATGACTGAGTGACAAAATCTGCAGTATGGAAGAGCTTCTTTTTCTTTAAAAATTATTAGATTTACCGGTAATTTCTATTTCAAACTAACGATTCACAATATCATTTTTTTCATCGGGTATCCTGTCGGTTAATCGGATTGGGTGAGCTTGACAGGTAAGCGGAACTGCGAATTTGGCACCAGACTGAATAGAAGGTATTTGTTTTTTTTTTAATTTTATTTTATGAGTTTCGAAATAAAATAGAAAAGGCTCACAGTGTGGGCTACTGTTTGAAGACCATTAACCCTGGCTGCTTCAGAAACTGTTTTGACACTCGATTTGTTTCCGCTTCTCTGGTATACAGATAACAACAGTTCTAAAACAAGTTCAACGTATTAGACGAAAGTTTCGAGACTTACGCATATCTCTCTGATTTATTTGACTTTTTGTAGACTTATTAGTAGATTTGTTGGCATTAACATAAATTCTCGAATTGTTACTACTACTTGGAATATTTGCATCGGCATATGTAAACCGTTTCTGAAAAATAAACTGTTTTGTCAACAAAAGTTATTGATGTTGTATAGACTTACAACTGGAGGCTCTTCTGGTTTCAAAACTGGAGGAGCATCTTCATCTTCTTTAACCTCCAATTGACGTTTCGCATTTTTATTCATTTTTCTGCCAAGGAAACTTCGATCGAAGCTTCGAAGTTTTTTGATCGAAAAATAAAAAAAAAATTGGAAAGCGTCAGATTTTGAAAACTGACGTGTTTTTTGTAATTTCACGCTGACGTGTTTCCGGCGATTTATAATTTTTTTGTTTCGGTTTCTTCAGTCACACTTTCAACGTTTTGTTAGACGCTTCATGCTTTGTATCACTTTCTTTGAAAATATGCAAAAATTTACTCAATTATGTGTTAAAGTTATTTGCGTTATAGTCGTATCTTCATCAGAAAATTATCGTTTTTGTAAATGTTCCTAAAATCATAATTTTTGTAGGTATGGCATTACCTAACTTTGAGCTACTATCTTTATCGGACAATTCATCTGGTTGGGGACCTTTGGCACCAACATCAAGCCAAGATTCAATTCCTTTCCAACAGTACAACAAAGCTGATCGAATTGGCCGTGTGGCTGATTGGATTGGTGTCGATCGATTCTATCGTCGCGGAAACGACCGCTACAATGAAAGAATGTACGGATCGGCAGCTAATGCTGGAAGTCAATTCGATTACATCCACGGAATCGATGATCACAACTTCCAATTAGTAGATTCTTCAAAGCCTTTGCAGAGAAATCCGCAAAGAAACTTCCGTGTTCGTCAAATGCACATTCGTAAGATGATGCAAAAAGAAAACGATAAGAGAGAATTAGCTAATCAAAATCAAACTATGAAGATGAAGAGATCCATCGCCAAGTGAGAGTTTTTATACGTAATTTTCTCAAAGTCTTTTTTTCAGGGAACAACAACGTGCTTTCAAGATGTGGCAACGACGCGGAGGAAATGCAAGACAAGGTCAACGCGGACAAGGTGGACGATTTGGTGGAGACCGACCAAAGGTTATACCTCCGGTTTTATTTTTGAAATATTATCGAGAATTTTCAGGAGCGTCTTCCATCAGTTCAAGTGAAACCAGAATGGGCGGTTCTAGAAGAAATGAATCTTAGCGCCTTCTCCAAACTTGCCCTTCCGAATATTCACGAAGGTGAAGATATTGGTGACCATCAATACGGTATTCTTCAATTCTATGAAAAGTCGATCGACAGAATCACCGTCAAGAACTCAGTTCCACTCCAAAGATGCGCCGGTGTTTATTACAATGTTACAACCACAGAAGATTCGGTTATTCAAGAATTGGCTCAAAGTGGGGTTGGAAATGTTTTCGGTACCGATATCATTTTGGCGACACTCATGACTGCTCCGAGATCAGTTTATTCTTGGGATGTTGTTGCTTATCGTATTGGTGATAAACTGTTCTTCGACAAGCGAAACACCAAAGATATTTTGAATCCAGTTGAAACTTTGACTGTATCTGAGACGAGCAGCGAAACACCTCCATTTGATGGAACTGGTATCAACAATGCCAAAGATTTGTCAACTGAAGCCTTCTACATCAATCAAAACTTCAGAAGACAGGTTGTTAGAAGAAACGAAGAAGGTCATAAACTCAAACATCCACGGGCACCATTTGAAGAAGAAGAAGCTGGAGAATCTGGAACCGCCTACAAATACCGAAAATGGAACTTGGGTAATGGTGTGAATGGAAAGCCAGTAGAACTTGTTGTCCGTACTGAACTCGACGGTGTTATGATCGGACCGCAAAGCGAATTGCAAACATTGACTATCAAAGCTTTCAATGAATGGGATAGTTCCCAATCGGGAGGTGTTGACTGGCGAACCAAATTGGATTCACAAAAAGGAGCTGTCATGGCTACTGAAATCAAAAACAACAGTGCTAAAGTAGCTAAGTGGACGTTGCAAGCGGTGCTAGCCGGATCGGACACAATGAAATTGGGATACGTGTCGAGAGTTAGCACTAGAAGTACACAAAATCATGTTATCTTGGGAACACAATACGTGAAACCCACCGAATTCGCCAGCAACATTGCATTGAACATGGACAACTGTTGGGGAATTTTGAGATGTGTTATTGACGCGTGAGTTATTTTCAAAACCTTTCAATCGAATGTAAAATTCTAATACGTATATACATAAGTAGCCGAAAAAGAAAAATTAAATTAATAACGTGCCATTTTTTTCTTTTAAAACCCACTGGTATTTTTCTATAAAAGTGTAAAAGTCACGTCACGTGAAAGTTTCGTTCTAATTTTCGACTTTTTTTTCCCCTTCTCGCTGTTTGATTCAAAAACTATTTGAATCACCATTCACATTGAAAAATGTTTGACCATATTTTTCGCCATGAAAAAAGGTCAGATACATGTTATGAAAAAACTTTTTAGGTGCATGAAGCAGAAACCAGGAAAATACTTGCTTATGAAAGATCCACAAGCAGCTGTTATTCGTCTTTACGCCCTGCCTGAAGGAACCTTTGAAAGTGATCGCGAATCATCTGATGAGGATAACTCGGATGACGACGATGACCAATAAATCCAAGATTTTTCATATTCTATTTGGTGATTTCTTTTTCTCTTGTTAAGCTTTTTTCATAAATTTATTCAAAAATTTAGCATGCAGAATTTCCTATTTCATTCTTTATCATCCGTAAAATCGCTAGGAAATCGAAATCGCCACACATTTGTTTTGAAACTTCAAAGAATTGTCCGCTCATTTGATCATTTCGGCAGAACTCTTCTTCGAGTTCAGCATCGATTTGGGACAATCTGCAAAGTGGGCAGTTTTGAAAGTTGAAAACTTGACTCGAAACTTACAACAAAAATATAGCGATAGCAATAATATTTGTCTCTTGTCTGGTCCATCCAGTTATATTCTCTGTGTCAAAATTGAAAGTTGCACAAACACGAGCCATCAGATCTTTGCGAGATGCGTTCAGCTCTAACCTAGCTTCGAGATCAGACCAGCTGAAAAAAAAAGCATTCGAAAAATAATATGAATTAATGTTACTTTATTTTTACAGCTTGCATGAAAATGTTGAGACGCTTCTCTCGAATATTGTATTTATCCAGGTTCGGTAGATTAACCGTCTCAAAGAACATCTTTTGGAAGGACAAGAAATTATGAACAAATCACAGTACCTCGTTTTTGTTTTCTTTTCCTCCTCCTAAAAATTGCATCAATAACTCTTCAACATCTCCTCCACTTGGACGAAAGCCTTCTTTTACCATTCTTCGTGTTTCATCAGATATCCAACTTCTAAAGAAAAATAATTTATAAAATAGTTTTGAGTAAAATACGTACTTTAATAAATCGACGATCCAATCGACTTTCAAAGTGTTCTTGATTTTTGAAGCGCTTTCCAGTATCATTTTTTGTGGTTCAATGAAAACAGGCATCTTTTTTTTCATCGCCTGTTTGCCATATTTGCTTCTGAAAAAGTCTATTTACTTTTCCAGATATTAATCATCTATTATAGAAATTGATGGAGGCCATGGAGGAAAATGTCGAAACTATACATTTAGATACTAGTACATTTTCAAAATACGACGGATGAACTGGATTGACAAAATAAGATAAAGAAAGTTATATTAAAGACACGTAATTATCCAAGACGGGTCAATGTTTTGTTCCTTAATTTCAGACGTGATTTTTCACCAACCAACCTTAACTTTTCGAAAACTTGTTCTTGTTTTTGAGCACTGGGAAGTGGTTTCGGCGAAGATTTTTCTATTTTTTTTGGAGCTTCTTTGACTTTTACAAAACTTTGAATTGAGTTCACAAATTCCTCATCGTCCTAAAAATGAAATAACTAAGATGTAAACTTTTGAAAAACTGACCGAACATCTTTCATATGGTTCCACATGTTTGAACTCTTCCTCCTCCTCATTGACATCTTCTTTATCACTTTCTTCGTCTTTTATTTTGAGATTTGATATTTTTGCAAGAAGCTGGAAGTTTTTTTAATATATTATTTTCAAATTGTGATTTTTTACTCACATCATTCTGTTGAACAATTTGAACTTTTTTTGGCGCATATGATTTTTCCGGTTTGATTTCAACGATCAAATCTTTCGGCAATATATACTTTTTATCTGTAACAAAAATCTGATTTCGATATTATTCAAAGTTTTACCGAATCTTTTTGAATTTTCCCCAGTTATCCATAAAGATTCATCAACTAATTGAGATCGAACATTGGCAGATTTTTCGAAACAGTGATCTGAGCAAAACTTTTTACGCTGATTGGAATTTTCAAAAATTTTTCCAGATTTTCTATCAATATGGTACAGCTGACGTTGATTCATAGGTCGACATTGATTTGAGCATGTTGGATATCCACAGTTATGGTTAACGAATCGTTCCTCAATAACTTCATCCCAACCGTTTCCGTGTAAATATGGAAGAGATTCTAGCAATTGCTCCGCCTCGACAGTGTCACACAATGCTTCTGTGATTCCTAAAACTTTCCGACGCCACTTGACTGACGATAATTCTTCGGTCATGTCGATCGAAAATGAATTTTTGCACAAAAAAAAGAAAATAAAAATTTGAATTTCCGTAAACACCGTTACGAAACTCTGCAGAACTGTTCGCAATAGAGCGAACATGTTGCTTTACTCTTGGTTTCTTCGGCCACGCACACGGCATTTTTGATTTCGAAATTTTTTTTACGTCTTTTCATTTGTAAATAAAGTGTGCTGATCATTGATATCAAGATTATACAAGTGTGTCGTTTTGCCAATGAAATGCTAAGCCATTTTTTCAGTCTACTAACAAAGTTGACACAAAATCTATAAATACATCTACATTTCAATTAACATTTTTCACTTTTAATAATTTTTGATATATATAATTACAGAAATTAATGTCTTCTAAAGCCGAATATCTCAAACGTTACCTAGCGAATGATGATCATGAAAAGAAGAAAAACAAAAACAAAAAAAGCAGCTCAAAAACTGGAAAATATGTTGGGTAAGTCAAATGAATATCTTTGTTCAATTCTCAGGTAGTTTTCCAGGATGCGATTGATTGAAGAGGATGCATTCATATCTGTTGATGCCGCAAAACAAAAAGAAATAGGATCGGACGAAGAACGAGAAGAGATTGAAGTTTTGAAAGAAAGTGTTAAAAAGGCTAGAATAAATCCTGGTTTCAAACAAACTTTCTCAACAGTCAACGACATCAAGAAAGAAATTAAAGAGGAAGTAATATCACCCAGTCAATCGCCAATTAGAAAATGTAACCCTATTTTCATGGTTCCCTCCTTTCTGTGATTCGAAATTTTCAGCCCGACGCCAGCGTCACGACAGTGACAACTCGCCACAAAGAAAAAACAATTCACCGTCTCCTCCATCAAGAAGAAAGCGTCATGACAGTGACAATTCACCGCCACGGCGAAGTGGTTAGTTTTAAACTACTAGTTTTGTTTGACGTTTAATTTTCTAAACATTCAGGTACATCACCTGGTCCTTCTCGTAGGCAACGTCACGACAGCGATAATTCACCACCGAGAAAACGAAGTTCGTTTCCATTAAAAAAAAAAAAACTAAATTTTATTTGTACTTTATAGCATCTTCGCCTTCAGTTAGAAGAAAACGACACGACAGCGACAGCGATAATTCGCCACCAAGAAAACATCGAAAACGAAATGATAGTGACAGTTCACCGAAACGAAGGTATGATTCGCCATCAACGTCGTCTAGAAGAACTCGCCATGATAGCGACAATTCGCCGCCAAGGAGAAAAGGTAGAATTTTTGAGTTACAACAGACAAACATCCAGTTTAAAAAAGTATGTTAAAAGAACCGCAAACAAATTAAGAAAGGCAATGCGGCTGACGTCGAATAAATGTCGAAAAATTACAGTACTTCTCTATTTTTGACGCGTCGTAAAACAAAAAACAAGGGAAACGTCCCATCGTGGCAAGACCCAAATATAAAATACAACATGTTTCTTCGAGTTTTTTTTTCTCGTTTTCCTGTAATTGAGTTCTGTTTTTTCAAACAAAAAAAAACAGTTGTTCTGAGTGAAAATTGTCGAATATTAATTCCCAGATGTCATCATCCGATTTGTATTGTCCATCCAGCCAGATCATCCAACGAGAAAATGATCTGCCGTCTGAATCTCTTATTTTGACATGATATTTTATCGAGTTTTTGTGGTAGATCACTTTTCTCGTTGGATGATCTGATCGGATTGACAATAGGAGATCACGACGTGTTTTTGAGCGTGTCGAAATATAGGGGAAGTACTGTAATTTTTGACATCAGCTGCATTGTTTTTTTTTCTCTGTTTTTAACATACTAAATGTTTTAATTAACTAAAAAAAACGATAAATCGCAGTCTAGTCTTATCCAATTGTTTTGTGAGATAAATTTATACTCCAAAAAAAAAGTTTACGTTTCCGTCTATACTTGGCTCAAAAGACAACCAAAAATTTCAAGATTTCCAAAAAACGAAAGAAACAGACTGAAATTTTCAAGAAAAATTACCTGTATTTTTTTTTCAAAATTTCAATGTGAATTTTCGACCACAAAAATACTTGTTACCGTCCTTGGTCAGGTATGTTTCCATCAAGATTTAATTGAAAAAAAAAATGTTTTTAAATCTATTATTTTGAGATCGAGATTCAAACCCTCCAAGACATCGTGAAATCAAGAAAGAAATCGAAAGCGAGGAAGAAGATACGACAACAAATAGAAAAAAGACATTAGATGGCAAAAGAGCTGGTCTTCAATCAGCGCGAGATTTGAAAGAAGAAGGTGATCGGATTCGAAGAAAAGAAGCTAAAATGTTCGACGAGTTAGATACGGCCATTTCCGGACGAGATGCCGATACTGTATACCGAAAAAAGCAAACAACAAAAAGACGAGGTGGAAAAGAGGAGACGGAAGAAGAAAAGGCAAAAAAAGAACGAGAAAATCAGAAAACCGAAGAACTTAAAGAAAAGTATAAAGGATGGAACCGAGGAGTTGCGCAGATCAACGAACGACAAGCACAATTAGAAGAAATGGCACGAGTTGCCGCAGAACCAATGGCAAGAAGACAAGATGATGAAGAAATGAATCGACACTTGAAAGAAGTTTTACATGAGGCTGATCCAATGGCCAATGTGATAAGAAAGAAAAGAAGAGAAACTGCAATTGATAGAGGCGAATTAGTATATCCTACTTATCAGGGAACATGGACACCGAATCGGTTTGGAATTGCGCCAGGATGTCGATGGGACGGAGTTGATAGGTACGAAAAAATTGTTTTTTTTTTTTGAAATCTATAATTTGTTTTTCAGATCGAATGGGTTTGAAGGTAAACTTTCTCGCGCGGCTAATCAAAAAGCCGCAAACCAGTCCGAGTACTACAAATCCATCGCCGAATATGAGTAAAGCTTTTTTTTCCAATTTGTTAGTGATACTGTTTGTTTCCTATTAGTTATTTTATGACAATAAATCTAAATTTCCAACACAACTTACTGACTTTATTTATTTTTGTATTTCATCGGTTTTTTTTCATGTTGTGATCCCAACGTTCAATGACTAAATGAAAACGCTTTTTTTGCGAAGTTTATGACATAATTCAGGTGCTGTTTCGGGCTTCCAACAAAAACGTCCTTCCAAACGGTCCCAATTAAACCTAAATTTCAGTTGTGAAGATTATCGTTAATATGACAATCGCTTCCAGCATTTATTATATTATTTTATGAACACGTTCGTTAGAAAAAAGAGATCATTTCCAGGAAATACTTTCCAAGTTATCAGTGACTAGACCAAAAAAGACGCGTCGAAGTGAACTATTATGAAGTGCTTGGAATTAGTGAATTTCTGAAATACTGTAAAATTTGATGCAAATGTTGTTTGGATCCAGTTATAAGTTCAATAGTGAGTCGATCTTCACTTTTTGAATTTTCTGGGTTCGGTGAACATATAACACGAAACTGAAGGAGATAGTTTGTACTTGTAGATTCGGGATTTGAACGAGGAGAGTACGCCTTAAACTCATTGATTTTTATTTAAAAAAATTCAGAAATCACCTGAACTTGAAAATCAGCCAAGTGCTTTGAGTTTGTCGGGAAGATCCAGGAACCTTCTGCATTACCAGCATCAGTAAGAGAATCTCGGCCATCGCCAGTTCCGAGACAAGTTTGAGTAGCGGCATCAACCGAGGAGAATTTCAGTCGTTTTATACTTGAATGATTTACATCAAGTTCCATTGCTAGTCTTTCTTCTGCTCGTTTTCGGGCTCTTTGATGGGTCCATGTAATACGACGACATTCAAATACTGTCTGGAAAAAATGTGAATAGAATTGAAAACTATGGACAAAGAATAGAAAATGGTCTGATTGTCAATAACTTACTGATTTATTATTTTCTCTCCTAACTATTGCATCTAATTTTCTCATAGTTTGTTCTATCCGAATTAGTCCAGGTTTGGCACAACAAACCCTGATGGGGCGATCCTGCAAAAATATTTGTTCTGATATATATATATATATATATATATATATATATATGGTATCTAATAACATGATATCTAATAATCTTACAGAACTCTCCTTTTTCCGACAAAAATACGAAATAAATTGGGTGGAATTCTTATTTTCGAATTACAAAATTGGGACTAGACATGGTCGGAACCAGGCTTGGGCGGAATCGACCAGGAATGGCAGAACAGCGGGCCGAGGTTGACCCTGGATGATTGTTTATGGTCTTGTTAGAAAGTGCCCGAAGGGTTACTAAAAATAATTACCGGGATCGAAGCGGCTGGTTGTTACTGAGAAGAGAAAAAATTTGTTTTCGTTGACACAAAGACACGGCTTGGAAGGCCATGAACAAATAGCCCGGGCCGGACCGCTGTTTTGCCGTGCCTAGAGTCGACTGTTCGGAACTTTTGGGACCGAAGTTATTTTTCAACAAAAAACCGGAAAAAGAAGACTCCGATTTTTTTTCCCGATTTTTTTTTCGGAAAACCGGAAATTTCGGAACTTCCTTTCGGAAAACGTACAAAAAAAAATAAAAAGTTAGATATTTTGGTGAGAAAAGAAAATAATTTATATATTTTATGGTAATTAGTTATTGAAATTGTGAAATGATAACTTTGTTTTTTTTCTGGAAATGAAAAGCATAGTTGCGTTTTTCTGACCAACCGGAAAATTTTCGGAAGAGGTTTCGAAAATGGTCAGAAATTCCGAAATTTTCGGTTCCGCCAAGTCTGGTCGGAACTGACTTGACACCGATCTTTTTGATCCGGAATTCGGTTCCAAAACAAAGTCAGAACGGAACACCGGAATTTTCTGAAAGAAATCAACAAACAATGAAGTTTTCCGGGAAAAACAAAGCTCCAAACTATCATCCGGCGGTTGCATATCAAACCACATTCTCTCTCTTTTGGAGGGAATTTTGGATAAAAAGTCTAGTTCTCGAGAAAGTTTTTTTTTTAATTTTTTCAACCTACAGCTACATATAACGAGTTTCCAAATATTCCAAATTTCAACGAACACTCACCGCTTTGGTCCAAACAATTTCTTTGTCAAATGTCCACGCAAGAATCCATCTCTGTGTTTTTCCTTGATTCAATGTGGTCCAAAAAAACTTGATATCATTTCGAAGAAGGTCTAAACGCAATTTCAGAGTTTTTACACTCTGTTTTTTTCCAAGCATTGAAGTGTAGATTCTGAATTTTTTGTTTATGAAAGTACTATTGTTCTAAATACGACGTTTGCTTACTTGACTCTATCTCTCAAAATGATACTATCGTCGATTATTCGATTTACAAAAGCCACTTCGCCTCCTTCAGTTTCGAGTTCTGCTGAAGACGCAAATGTTGCTGAATGTGGTTGAGATCTTTCTTCTAAAACAACCCGATTCGAGTATATTTCACCACCTAGTGAGGGTTCATTCGTGTATCGATTACTTCTCTCTTCAACTTCGAAAAATGGTGGATTACACATGCAAAATGAATAAGTTTGATCGGCCCCTATATTGTTAATCATGTCCTAAAAAACTAATTCAATAAAGTCATTTGAGAAACAAAATATTACCATAAGCACAGTTTTTGCATTCGGATTCACTTCGACCACAAGAATTTTATCACTCAACTCATTTCTCATCACATTTTCATGAGCAACTCTTGCTGAAACCACATCTCCTTCTGTCGCCACAAAATTCCATCCAAAATACTTGGCACCGAGTAACCCATAAATACACGAAGCCCCTGTTCCAATATCGATTCCTACCGCATTTTCCTTTCCAGTTAAATTATTGATTTTCAATAAATCATCAATAATTAGACAATAGTTCATTTTTTGCGGAATACGAGGCACTAAGCTTCCCAGTGGTAACACGACCTCAACATTGAATTTTCAATATAGAAAACTTCATTCAAAACTTACATTTAGGCCAAAATCTTTTTTCAGCAAAAGCTTAGCTAGACATCTAACAGCAGCATCATCATCAAAATTCAAATCGACATATCCATTATTCTTCAAAATACAGTGTTTCCGAAACTCGGGAAATTCTGAAGCCAGTGCTTTGAAGTTGACTCCTTTATTATACGGGTTCCGAGGATGCATATCTTTGTTCAGGGACATTTTGGCTCATTTGTTTGAACTGTTCAAAAAAATTATGGTTTAATGCTGACGAGACTCCGCCACTAAAACGAGGGTTTAAAGGAACATCATGAAAACACAGACAGAAAAGTATTTAGAAACAAACAAACAAATTCACATCAGTATAGCCTTTTTATACGTATGAACGAATGAAAAAGTTGACTGATGGAATTGTTTCGATAGAGGCTGACGAACGAACTTTATCTATTTGAAAAGCTCATCGTATTCATTTGTTTTCGTTGAAAGGAAAATTTTGAAAAAAATTGAAAGTTTTTTCGAAAAAGATAATATTTTTGAACTCAACATTTTTTTTCAAGCAAAGAATAATTAAAATTCGTTCTACTTTATTTTTACATAACGAATAAAATATGTCAATGAACAACGAATTAGGATAACACATAAAAACGTGATTTTTTTTTTCAAATTTTCAAGGCTTGCTTGACAGCCAAGATTATGATATTGAATGAAAAGAGGTAGGAAGAATTTTGCATTTATAGAATATCTAGATGGCAACGTAATTAGTGAACACCGACTTGATTCCCGGAAGATCCGCGCACTCCAACCGACGAAGTTTCTTTATCAATTGGTCGCCGGAAAAGTAATACGTGCCGTTCTGGGCCATGAATCATATAGTGAATCCATCCTGGTGACTGAAAATATACTAATATATTATGTAACAGTATTTTATCTAGATAAGACTCACTTGTTGAATTCCAATACTTCTCCATTCAGTTTCCGACATCAAACGGTTTTTTGGTACGAGTTTTGCAACTTCCTGGAAAAAACAACATTATTACAGTACCCTTTTCAAAACTAAAACTTACTTTTGTGACATGAACATGTCTGTATTCAAATTCATCGTCGGCGTATTTGTTGGAGTAGTAAAAATCGTTAGATCCAGTTGTCATTTTTTAGCAAGAAATGAGGTATTTGTTTAGATTGCAAGTGTGAGATTACAAAAAATTGAAAACACGCGCCGCCAGTCCGCAAACACTGCGACGACTAGGTGCACAGCTGCATTTTAAATGACGCGCATTTATTTTTATTTCTTGAGTTTTTTTTCCCGCAATGTATTTAATCTATTTACATGGTTTTCACATTTGATTGCAGATGAGAGGGTTATTAGGCAAACAAAGCATCCGCTGGTTATCGAAAGAAGTGTTAACACCCCCCGGGTACACCAAGAAATCAGTAAATCATCTTAAACGATTTTTTATTGATAAAATTCGTGCTTCTGGACCGATAACAGTAGCCGAGTATATGAAAACATCAGTATCTGCACCACAAGTTGGATACTATGGACAATTTTCTGAGAAACAACAAGTTTTCGGAGATACAGGCGATTTCATAACATCTCCCGAGTTGACTCAACTTTTTGGAGAAATGATCGGTGTTTGGGTGTTCCACGAATTGGCAAATACTGGTTATCGAGGACCATGGCAATTAGTTGAATTGGGACCTGGAAGAGCCCAATTGATGACTGATGTTTTGAATTCTCTCGAAAAGTTTCAAGACAAAGATGTTAGTGTTCATCTTGTCGAAACTTCAGATTCACTGATAGAAGAACAAGAGCGAATTTTATGTGTAGACAATTCAACACCTCCATCAGGTAAATTTTCTTTTGTTTTGTTCCTACTGAATATGGTTTCGATTTTTGGTGACGTTCCTTACGTGAAGAAAAACAAATCTCGAACTGGTGTGGAAGTGTTTTGGTACAAGTCTATCGATGACATACCAAACGGTTTCACTGTTTTCGTCGCTAACGAATTTCTTGATGCGCTACCTATACATCAGTTCAGCAGAAGTTCGAAAAATCCCGAAATCTGGCATGAAACGTACATTAATCTCGAAAAACATAGCGATGATCTGTGCTTCATGACATCAAAAGCTGAAAATATACATTCCAAGTGAGTTCGAATCATTCAACTGGAAAAAAGTAAAAAACTCTTTTCAGAGGCCTCATTCCATCGTATATTCGTGAAAATACAACAAGAAAAACTTGGGAATGTTCACCAGAAGCAGGCACTGTAATAAGTCAAATTGCGGATAGAATCACAACATTTGGTGGATTCGGTTTACTTATTGATTACGGTCATGATGGATCAAGAGATACACATTCTTTTCGAGCCTATAAAAAACATCAACAAGTTGATCCTTTAAAATCGCCAGGAGAAGTTGATTTGACAGCTGATGTGGACTTTGGATATCTTTCGAGTTTAGTCAAAAGCAACGCACTTGTTTACGGTCCAAGTAATCAAAGGTTCGTTTTCTTTAATACAAAAATTACCTTCAAAGTCAAATATCTTTCTTCTCTCTTATGAGCGAATCGACAGTTCGCGGGAAAGGCCACCGATCCTTCCTATTTTAGGACAATTCTGTCTCCAGTTGTCATTTTTTTTTCGAAAAATCGTATCTATATTTTATAAGACAAACTCAATTTTATTCCATCTTGAAGGGAATTCCTTGCACAACTTGGAATTGAAGCTCGACTTCGCCGACTTTTGAAAGTTTGCAAAGATCGCACAACTCAAGAACAATTAGTCCGTAAGTTTTATTCATTTCTCTTTCATGAATTTAAAAGGTTTTTTATAGAAGCCTACAATATGCTCATGGGTGATATGGGTGAAAAATTCAAAGCTTTGTCAATTTTTCCAAAAACTCTTGGAACTATCATGGAAGCCCGAAAAGGTCCAGCTGGATTTGCTCAAGGGAAACCGGTGGAAAACGACAAATAATAGTAGTGATAATAAATAGATTTTGTTTTGCAATTACTCTACGGGTAAAAAATAGGATGCTTACATTCTTTGGTTTTATTTTTCATTTTGTCTTACATGGTTTTTCACCATCAAAAATATCTGAACAACAACTTATAAAACACGTACATTTGAACATTCAGTGATATTTGTTGAATCAACAACAATGGTGAGTTGTTTTTTTTTTCAATTTGTAACAAAAAAAAATAATTCAGCTCGTCCTATTAATTGGTGATCTTCATCTCCCTCATCGGGCCGCTAGCCTTTCACCGAAATTCCGAAAACTTCTAGTCCCAAACAAAATGCAGCATGTTTTGTGCACCGGAAATTTGTGTACTAGAGAAACCTATGAGTATTTGAGGTATGTTTTGGATTGTATGAAAACTTCAAAATTAGATAACTTATGTTATCGCATCTAACTAAATTACTACATTTGGAAAAAAATAGACCAAAAGAACTAGGAACTCTTTTTTCAAATGATTAAAATAGAAAATGGTTTCCAGGTGGGAAGAAATAATTTCTGTAACGTTTTCTCTCAATTTCTCATTTTCAAATTAATTTTTTTGGATTAGGCTACAACCATTAAAATGTGTTTAATGTTAAAAAAAAAGGTGCGATGTTTTTCGAAATAAAACTTCATTAGAACCCACCATCAGACAACTGGATCCCACTTGTGAATAATATTGATTTCAAATTACAGAAGTCTTTCCTCTGATGTTCACGTTGTTCGAGGAGATTTCGACGATGATGAATCTTCAAAATATCCGGACACAAAAGTAGGTTGTGAGTAATGTATACTGAAATTCACAATGAATATTTGAAGGTAGTGACAGTTGGGCAATTTCGTATCGGAGTGTGTCACGGCCATCAGATCATTCCATGGGGAGACTCGAGAGTAAGTTTTTTTTTCTGAGTTTCATTGTTGCAAAGCCAAAAAAAATTTCATCCAAAACGCAAAAAACGTGTTGTCACAAGAGGTAGAAAAGTAGAGTGACATAATTTTAAAACTAAATTTCACCGTGACATTTTTTGATGAATTGATTCCTTCTTTTAAATTTAGACGTAATTTGGCTCATTTTCCCGGTTTTCTCTACATTCACAATGACAAAAATTTTGTTGTTTTTTTTTCAGAAACAAAATTTTTGAGAATTTTTAGTACCCTCTTGTGACAGGACTGTTCGGCTTTTCGGCTTGGTCGGATAAACACTATCGGAAACCTCAAAAGTTTGATGAAATGAATTTCGAATAAAAAACATTGTGCTAAACAAATACTGTTTTAACTTGCCAAATCTTTCACTTCGCAAGTTTTCAAAGTTTTAGAATACGCATTTTTCTAGATGCTCGAACTTCTTGCTCGACAACTCGATGTTGATGTTTTAGTAACAGGAAATACTTTTGATTGCACTGCTGTTGAGGTAAAAATGACTATAAGAACATACAATGCATCTTTTTTTTTTAGAAAGGAGGTCGCTTCTATGTCGATCCAGGAAGTGCGACTGGTGCGTTTTCAGTTATAAAAGACAGGTGAATCGTGTTAATATCACACAAAAGTTTCTCGAATGCCGTCTTTCAGCCCATCAATCGCGTCATTCGCTCTTCTCGACGTTCAATCCGATAGCATCGTCACATATCTCTATCGCCTCATCGATGATAATGTCAAAGTTGACCGTGTTGTGTACAAAAAACCCAGAAACTGAACATAATTTTTCCCTCAAACTTCTAACAAACTATAAGTATATATATTTATAATTTTATTTAATTTTTCATCAATTTGAGAAAAAGAATATGGATGTGAAATTTTGAATTGTTGTGATAAATGCGAATCAATATTTTGGCTTTTTGTAATCTCCGCCGCTAAAAAGAAAACAATTAATCAAAAAAATTGACTGAAATGTCTTACCCTTCAGTTGCTGTCTTGCGTTTCTCCATAATTTTGTTGATTTCGGTGAGTTCGCGATCAAGTTTTTTTGCCTCAGTCACGGCAGTTTTGCGAGTTTTACGCCCGTCTCCAAGTTTTTGACCATATTGATAAGCAGCTTTTGGCAGTGCTTCTCGACCCTCCTGAAAAATTCGAAAATATTTTTCAGTTCAAATAACAAAAAATTTTACCATGTAAGTGGCATATTCTTCTTCATTATCAAAATCCCACCGATTGAGTCCGTTCTTTTTCGTTCCCATATCCATTTTACTGAAATCTGTATCCTCATCAGAATCCCATCCTCCATCCATTTCCATCATTCCACCCGGATAACATTCATCATATCCAGCCGATTCGGTTTCTTTTCTTCGTTTCTCTAACTTATCTTCCATCTTCTTCTCTCTATCTTTCTCGTCCTTCTCACGTTTCTCTTTCTCTCGTTCTCTGCGTTCCTCTCGATGTCTATCTTTCTCTCTTGGTTGTTGTTCTCTGTCACGATCCGAGTTTCGTGGTTTATCAAAGTAGTCGCCAGTGCGACGATGATCGCGACGGTCGCGTTCGCGATCTTTATCGTAATCGCGGTTATCACGATGGTCTCGATAATCGCGACTATCGCGATGATTGCGATCACGTTCGCGAGAACGAGATCTGGAATGAAAACATTTCAACAGTTCTATAAGATCCAAAACGAACCTGTTCCGCCTGGTTGGCACATATTCATCCAAATCATCATAAATACTGTCTCCTTTCGCTTTAACTGGTTTTTCTTCCGAAACTTTTGACGATTCTTCTTTCTTCTTTTTCTGTTTATCAGTTCGCAAGTATGAAAGAACCTGTAAAACAATAATAATTATGAATCTGAATGATGAATTCAAACCTGTCCCAATTTGGAAATTATCAAATTGTTTGCCTGAATCGATTGAGCTGATTCGGCTCTCGGACAATCGTGAAGTGATCGTAACAAAGTTGTCGGAATTTCAGATTCTTCATCATCAAGTTCAACAACGTACGCCATTCTACCTTTTGCAAACATGTCGTTTCTTATTGGAATCTCATTTTTGAACAGAATTCTGTGCATTGTTCGTACCATTCGATTTTCAGATTGTGATTGAGCCATTTCGGTAGATGCTGAAGCTGATGCTTTATTGGCTCCTTCCTCCTGAAATAACAAGACATACATAGTTTGTTTTATAAACTCACAAGAGCGTTGTCGAACTCGTCATCGTCTTCATCATCGTCGTTGGTGATCTCACTTCGAACTTTATTAAGAAGAGAATAATCTAAACCTTTGACCAAATGAGTATGCTCGATATCTCCTCCGAGATACTTTGATTCTAAGATGGCTTGTTTCCGCATATCCGCTTGATCCCGGACTGTTCGAGCATCTCCGGGAACTGCTCGATAAGCAGCCATCAAATTATTGGTTTCCTCGGGTTTCTGAAAAAGACAATAGAGGTTGTTGATTCAGTCATTGTGGGAGCTCACATCTCCTTGTTTTCTTCGTTCAGCTGCTCTATCACGATAATTTTTCATAATATCTTTTAATTTCGCCTCATCTTCATCGGCTTCTTCTTTTTCTTTTTTCGATTTTTGATGAAATTGCGTCGGTTTTTTGAACTTGGCAGGTTTAGGCTGTTTGTGACGGAAGCTTGCAGCAGGCTGTTCTGCTATCGTTGTAGACTCCGCAGGTTTGTTACTGCGAGCAGAAGTTAGAAGTTTTCGAAAATCTTCATTTCTCAAGTTCCTGTAAGTTTTGTTTGAGTGTAAAACTTTTATCTGGGTATTTGAACGTACGCTTGATCTGACATCGTGTTACCAAAACTTACTAGAAAGCACCTTTTCGGAGAACACCTGTAAAAACAGAACTTTCACGGTGTTTTAGTCCCCTTATAGGAGGGACAAATGAGAGAGGTAGACGCAGAAATGAAAGAAAAAAAAATAGAAATGAAACGTGAGATTTTCAGAGAAAATAAACAGGTCTCACGGCGAATACTTTTTATTTTCGGGAAATTTCAACGGTGCAATAGAGCGAACATTCCTCTTTTGTCAGCGTCAACTCTCTCGTTTGTCCGCCCTAAAACAAGGTGCTTTATAATTATAAATAATTAATTAACTCCGCGAGAACTACACAACAATTTTTTTGAAGAGCGGAACGAGACCTTCAGCCTACGCAGCAAGCGCGCTCTAGAGGGCCCGCGGTTTTCGACGATTCGATTTTATAGCAAACATTATTTTTTGTTTTTTCAATCAAAAACTTTTGTTTTTCAGTCAAAACGGTCTTGTTACTTTCGATTAGTAAAAATAAATACGTTTTTCTTCACTGTCACAATGAACGGAATGAATAACTTTTGTGCACATTAAAAATCTAGAAAAATTAGAGGCTTAAAAAAACTAAATTTGTGTGCAAATTTGAAAATAAAACGCTCTAGTAAATAAAAGAAAAATATTTGCTGCGTTTGTCTGCGTCTCCCACTAAAAAACTTCATTTAGAGAGGTCATATGTGCTCTATTGACTACCCGCGAATGTTGTTTGTTCAAAGGTTGAACATATAGTTTACTCAGGAACTGGTGAACAAGCTTACAAGGACAAGAAGAAATCAAGCTTGGGACAAGCTTGATTTTTAGTTGGAAAAATTTATCAAGCTTGTTTTATAGTTGGCGAATCTCTTGATTTCAAACAACCTGGAAAAATAGACATATGTCCTGAACACCATTGCGGTCTAACCATTTTATTTTTGGGAATCCATTTTTATATGCTTTATCGTAGTTTCTTTGCGCGAATCGCCGATACTCATTTCTGTAAACAATGCTATTTTGTAATAAACAACGAATTTAACTTACACTGCTCTCATGCACAACTTATGATCAGAAGAAAATCAAAACATAGGAAAAAAATATAAAAAAAACTAAGCCAATTGGCGTACAATAAAACAAACTTGGTCAATTGGCGTACTATGAAACAAGCTTGGTCGATTCGATTGCACCAGAAAACCTAAATATTGAACGGTTTTTACTGAATACACAAACAACAACTCACAAGCTTGTTACATGCAAGTGCCATGTTTGTGGACTTCGTTGTAACAAGCTTGTTCACCAGTTCCGGAGTAATGAATAATTTTAGACATATGAAATAACTTTCATAAGTAAACTTATGGAAAGTTTATTTTTTTAAAACATTTTTGTTGATTGACTTCTTACGTTGTTTTTATATTTGCTTATGGGCCTATCAACAAGACAACAATGTTAAAAAAAACAATAAAACACGCAAAACGTTTATTCACCTAAATAATGTCGAGAAACCACGTTTTTGACATTTTTTTACACCCGAGTCAGGTGAATAAGCAATTTGTTTTTTGCAAACATGTTTCTTGTGAATAAGTCTATTACTTTTTGAAATGATTCGTAATGTTTTGCAGTATGGAAGACTCTGTTATGAGCATGGACTACAAAGAGCTGCGAAAGCAGTGTAAATCGAAACGACTGTCAGCGGCTGGAAAGAAAACGGACCTACAAAAACGTCTCATAGAAGTTAGTTTTGTCAATAATCAGTGAAATAGTGTGAAGTGTCCAGGCAAAGTGGTGCCGACCCCCGTGGGTAAAAAACATTTCGAGGTCCTTTTGACCTCACATCAAGTTAGTTTTTGATTTTTCTACGAACTCCAAAATGAGGTCATTTACCAGTCGAGATGAAAAAAAAATGTCGAAATAAACTGGAAATCGAACTCGCTTTTTATGAACATTCAATTCGTTTTCGAAATGATGCTTACAAATCAAAAATGTTTGGAGCTCGAATTGACCTATTTTTTTGAAATTTATTTCGGTAGAGCTTGATGCGAGGGCAAAACGATGATATTGTATTTTCACTGACCTCTACCCGACCTCCACATTGATAACTTCAATATTGTTAAAGGGGGTAGCACGAATGAGCAAGTTTCGTTTAAAAGAAAGAGCACCTAAAATGTAGTATAATGCTCGAGGGAATTTTGGAGAAAAAGTCTAGTACTCGAGAAAATAATGATTCCAAATTTTTTTCAACGTATAGCTGTACGTGCTATTATTCCAAATTTTCAAGTTTGCACGTATAGCTGGTCAGAAAATTTGGAATATTTTTCCTAGACTTTTCGGTAAAAATTCCCTTGGGGGTTTGACTATTTTGAGGGTACTGATCATTTTTAAAACAACTTCATTATTCGTCAAACTCTCCCTTTAAAATAAAAACTCAAACTTAGCATTTGGCTTCACGATCAGTTGTGATCGAAGAAGAAAATAACGAGGAAATGGATATTTCATCACCGCTCCCGATGAATCTCTCAGTTACTCGTAAGTATTTTGATGAATAGTATTGATTAACACAGTATTACGTTTTCAGACGAAAAAACTCCAACAACCCAAGTCAGTCTTGTGCTCGATGAAGTTACTAGAGAGAAATTATGTGCAGAGCTGGGACTTGAAGATCACAGTTTCCGTATGTTTTTCTTCGAAATAAGATCAAAAATTGAAAATTGCAGATGTCAAAGCACGTACGAGTGCCGTTCGATCGGCTCGGAAATCGTTGAGAAAATCCACGAATGAAATCTCGAAAAAAATGGAAGACGCAGCACAAACACCAGAATCAGAAAAATGTCGCGAAAAAACTCCAAGCAGACTGAAGAACCCAACGAGTTGTAAGTTTAGGTGAAAAAGTTCCGTGAAAATTTCGATAAATGTGCGTTGGTCTCGTAATGAAAACTGAAAAACTACCATAGTCTTTCGAATTTAGACAAATTTCCTCACTTTTCTTCCGTTTTTCGATCATCATTCATAGTAGTAAAACATGAAAAAAATGGTACTGTCGTCAGACGATGTTTTGAGGTGAATATTAAAGATTTTCAGTCAGAGATCATTTTGCCAAAATTCATGAAGAACAAAACAAGAAGATGGAAACGATCAAGGATCACCAGGAGAAAATTATAAAAAGACATCAAGAGATGACCGAAAACTGTCCAAGCTCGATCAAAAGATTAGCCACACCAAAAAGTGTCAAAAAACGTCAACATCTTAGGTGAGCTATTGTGGTAGTTTTACACGCTCCTTTTCTGTAAACTTACAAGGGAGCTATGATACCTTACTAACGGACTTTGAAAAGAGATATATGTCACCCTATAGAGTATTTCATGTTGATCAAGATCCCGTAGCTAACTTTTGCTAAGGTGCAGGCAGAAAGTCAAAAAAAACATTTTTATCAGTCACAATTTTAAAAATTTCTCCCAATATTTCTAGCGAAAAATTTAATTCTCTTCACGATGGTATTATTGTATATCGAAACAATATTGAAAAAGGTGAGTTTAAAAAAAAACATAAAAATCTTCAAAAATTATCCATTTTCACGTTTTTCAAATTTTGCGCTCAAACGTCTTAGCAAAAGCTAGTTACGGAATCTTAATCAGCATGAAAAACTCTGTCGGTTGAGATATATCTCATTTCAAAGTCCGTTAGTAAGTGCTCATAGTCCTCTTGTTAGCACAACTAAATTTTCAGAGGTTGGAAAGAGGAAGATCCGGCAAATCTGACATTCAAATTTGGAGAAGAAGACGTCGAAAGTTTTGAAAAGGTAGTAAAGCCGAAATCTCAAACTCCGTCAAGTGTCAAAAGAACTACCAAGAGACATGTAAGTTGAATCTTCGTTAAAAAAGGAAGTTTTGTTTCTCAGCAGGTTCAAATGGATGTGAAGCAAAGAACTCGTGGTACTGGTTTCACTCCAAGCACCAAATCCGCATGCAAGAAATTTATCGACACGACTAAACTGTCAGATCGAGAATACGAGTTGGCTGTTGAGGAGGGTTTCATAGCAGGGAAAGAAAAGAGGTCGGTTGTTTGCAAAAATGCTTGAGTTTCAACTGATTTATTTTCAGATCGACCGCCAAGCGCCGAATTGATTCAAAAAAATATCGCGACGACGTGCTCGCTTTGAAAAGAAAGCTGAACATTGAATGATTTCTGAATTGTTTTTTTTTGTTTTTTCTCTCTTTTATTGTTACTTTTCTAATTCGTTCTGTACAATATGACTATAATGCTTTCTTCTAACTGTATAAATCATTTTTCTAATAAGACATATTTTTGAAAATTTTACGTGTTTATTATCCGTAATGCAACCTACTTCAAAAGCTGAACAAACCAAAAACACGCCAGGTGAGCATCATTGACACAATTTGTGTATTTCTATGACGCACTTCTAGTTTTTTTTTTAGATTTATTTTCCACGACTTTGAAAATTTACAGGTATGATTAAGCTGAGGTGTTCGTTGGCATGTGCCCAACAAATTCGGGGAATGAAAAAGTATCCCTTTCCGGTCACGTATGAAAGTATGAATTTCATTGTATTTTTCTCTGAACGAGTCAATGCTTTCAGATGTTAGATTTCCTCCAAATGGACAATTCAAACTTCCAGTTATGCCAGCTGAACCATTTTATGATGCGGAAAAAGGAGAGAAAAAGTGAGAGAGAGACGTTTCAAAAAACACCAAAAATAAAAATGAGTTTTCAGGTATAAATCAACAAAGAGAATGATTGAAGCTAGAGGAGTTGAAGAAATTCATACAGAATTGGTTCATGAACAGTTTGGTTTGGCTGCGATTTCTGGTGGATTTATTTCTAGTGATGACTTCAAATTTCTTCAGGTGAGCTGTTACAATAACTTTGCCAGCTCGAACGAAACTAGATTCACTATATTTTACCTTTTTTAAGGATCGTATCAACAAAAATCTGATCGACAATCAGTTCGCTGTTTGGCGAGTGGATGCTCCATGGTTGCCAAGAACCAAAAAGGCACAGGGAACACGTCTTGGAGGTGGAAAAGGTAGTATTCAAAAATATGTGACACCTGTTAAAGCAAATCGAATTATTCTTGAAGTTGGCGGGTTTATCACGGAAATTGAGGTATGATTTTTTCTATCTGACATTAGTGTTAAATGGAAGTTTCAAATTGTAGGCAAAAGCATTCTTATTGTATTTATGCGAACGTTTCTCGTTCCCTGTTGAATTTGTTAGTGAATCGATGTTGGCTGAAAGAAGGAGAAAAGAAGAACAAGTTAGAGCACTTAACAAAAATCAATTTGATTGGGATCGTGTTATAAAGTTAGTTTTTACTCTCGACAAAATTCACGGAGTCATGAAGAAATAGTTAGTTTGCAACTCTTATTTTCAGATATAATATGCAAAACTGTTCAAGTTGGTTATCAAACTACGACGTTGCCTGGAAAGGAAAATATCGATAAATTGTTTTTTCATGATTGTTTTGTTAGAAAATAGATTTGTTTGTATTTGTAAGAGTTGATTTTGAATCTATAACTCCGTTACAACCTAACGGTCATTCATATTTTTCCAAAATATTCAAAACCTCGCATAGTTTTTGCAGTTATGGCACTTGGGGAAGATGATGTATTATCGCTGCCATTCAAGTAAGTTTTTTTGAAGAACAATCAGAAGATAAACATTTTTTTTCAGATATGTAGTGTTTTGTGTTGGTGGATTACCTTCTTCGGCATTGTTCATTTGTGTCCTCTTATCACTTTGGTTACACTTCGATCAGGCAACATCAACACACTGTGAAGTAGCGAACTGGTAAGTTAAAACCAACGACGAAGTTCTGCCTTTTCATTAACACGAAGAAATTATGACAAGATCTTTTAAAACTTTTCTCCAGAGAGAATGAGACCCAAACTATGGAATGATGAAAGATTTGTGAATTGGCCTACTGATCTACTTAAGTCTGGATGTTCTTACAAAAAACCGTGGTCTTAATTGAACTGTCTGCAGTTCAATTGAGATCACCGCTCACTTCTGAAATTGTAAAATCATATATTGTCAATCCGAGAATTTTAGGATGGAAAAGAAACCCGCTACCTTACTTACTTGTGACTCAAAAATTTTAGTACTGAAGTGTGAGAGGAATTTCAGAGGAATCGAAAAATCATACAAAGTTTGAGCACATTTTAAAATTTTCACAAACTTTTCTAGCACCATTTGGCTGGATCATAACTGTTTTACGAGAATTAAATTTTCAAACTCAAAAAATTATTTTTAATCTATCATCCTATACGGTAGTTTCGACAGCCACAAATTCACTCTTCCAATGGTCAACTTTTTTCGGATTGACAATATTGTGAGCGCAAAAAAAAAGAAAAATAACTTTTGTTTCGCACTCATATTATAAAAATTTTAAAATGAAATATATCGAAAATAAACAGGTCTCGTGTGGAAAATTTTCTCTGATTCAACCAAAATTTATTCACTTTGAAAATCTTGGGAAAGTATTTTTGTCATTGTGAATAAAAACCAAAAAAAAAAATGAAAAACAAAAAATAGCTCTAAATTTGAGAGAAAACATTGTTTGTTTTTTTTAATTCTGATGGCGTGACCTTAGCGTTTCTCTTGAAAATGTCACATTGAATATTCGACCAAAAAATGTCACGGTACTTTCTCCCCTCTTAGGCCAGGATGGTTCAACGAGCGAAGCATGAATACATCAGATAGATGCCCAGACGCCCCTTCTGGGTTAGTACCTCATAAATCCCTCTAGATTAGCCCCCCCCCCCCCCTCTCTTTGCCGTTTAGAGTATGGAAAAAGTTTCTGGATCAATTTTTTAAAGTAGAATGTGTTGAGAAATGTTTTATTTTTGAGAAAAAAAATAGCAAGAGAAAAAATTATGGAGAAAACAGCACATTACCTGCCGAAATCATTTTTTTCAATTTATCAAAAATTCAAAAGTTAGTTGTTCCCTCCCTTCATTTTGCCCGAGGTCTGGCCCCCACCTGATGTATGGAATCATGATTCTAATTTTTATATAGGCTTCCATCAATATCTGCAGCTGTGTCGACTTATTCACCAGAAAAATTCATTTGGAGATTTTTAATTGGTTTACACATAGGACCGAGGTTACTCATTGCCCTTGCCTTCAGGTAACTTCGAAACTTTGAGTTCATTTTTTTAATATAATTTTTTAGAAACTTTCTTGCTAGCTCACCACTTCGACCAATCACTGGTTTTCGAAAATTTCAACGATTATGCAATTTAGCTTGTTTTTTGAATTTAGCAGAAAATTGCTTCCTCCTGGGACTCACTTCAATTTCGTCGAGTGAGAATCATGGATTACATGCGAAATGCTTTGGAGGGTTTGCGATTTCCTCAATATTATATATGGTATTGAGTACGTGGTTGTTCAGCGAATCGGGAAGAAGAAGGGCCACCAATTTGGTAAGATTTTGAAATTCATATACAGTACAAAGAAGATACAAACAGTTTGCCAAGCGAGAAGTATCTCAAAAAACATTTAAACGTACGGAAAAAAATAAATGAAGCTTTCAGTTTTCGTGACGAGATCCAGACACATTTACCAAAAAAGTTAACTGTTAATTTTTGCCACCTAAGAGGGAAACATACCTGGCTTAAGAGGGGAAAAAGTACCGTGTCATTTTTTTTGGTCGAAAATTCACAGTGACATTTTCAAGAAAAATTAGAAATTTTGAGCTATTTTTTTCTGATTTTCGGTTTTTTTGGTCGTCATTCACAATGAAGGAAAATATTGTTTCAAAATTTGCACAGTGACAAAATTATTGAGAAATTCTGGTACCCTCTTAGGTCAGGTATGGAGGGAAACAACTTTTTCTGAAAATTTTTGTCACTGTGAAAAAAAAGGAAAAATTGAAATTGTGCGGCATTTTTTTCTCTCAAAATATTTGTTTTTCTCAAAATCGCCCATTTTTTGTCGCAAATTTGCAACATGAGAAAAAAAACGGCGCACACTGTGCGACGCGTTTGCGGATTTTTCCCCGAGTTGCATTCGAGATAAACTGATTTCAGCTCAAAAAATCTTCAATTTTAATTTCCAGGGAGAACGATCATACGAATATAAAATTCTCGGTGCATCGATTTTCATTGCTTGCTTCATCATGGGTGGATATTTGTATTGGCGTCACAATACATACTGCGAATCTGGCATTTATACCCTATTTGCATTAGTCGAATATTCAGCAGTTCTCTCCAACATATTTTTCCATTGTACACTTTATTATGATTTCCACGGAAAAAATGTTGCTTTGAGTTCGTCGTTCGGTGGTTCACACTACTCGATTTTGCCGACACAGATTGAAAAAGACACCTGAAAAGTGTACAGTTAATAATAATAATAATTCTGATGAAATTCACTTTACTAATTTATTGAAATCTTTTGATTATGTGCAATTTTTGGGACCCTTTGTGATAATATAGTTTAAAGCATTTTATGTACTTCTGTTCAGTCCATGTACAAATATTCGGGTTTTGTTATATTCATAAATTTGTTTACACACCTAAAAACATATTTTACAAAAGTTTGAGCCTTTTTAAATATCTCATCTCATTTTACTAAAAATATTAATAGAATATTTTTAGATGGTGTTTTTTTCGTGCAACGGATGTGGCGAAGCATTAAAGAAAAATCAGGTATTGTTGTGAGCTTTTGATTTCGAAGTAAATTCTAGTTTTAGGTTGAAAAACACAGTTTTCAATGCAGGAATGCCACATTCAGTTGTATTGATTGTCAGTTGGTTTTTACGTGAGTTTTTCTAAAGTTCTATACCGTCAAAGGTTATTTTCAGGCATGAAACTCACAAAGGTCACGTTAAATGTATTACTGAAAATCAGAAATACGGCGGTAAAAATTACGTTGAGAAAGAAAATAAGGTAAAGAAAAATTGTCTTTGAATTTCAAAAGGATCCAATGTTACAGGGAGAAATGAAACAAAATGCTTGGGTAGATCAAGTGAATGGAGCGATCGATACGGTGAAAGACCGTGAAGTGAAAGAACTCTTAAAGAGCGTGGCAGGATTCGCAAACATCCCGCGCAAAGAGGCAAAGTTTATTAACTTCCTCATGAATTCATGCAAACTCCGTGACAGAAATTTGGCTCTAAGAGCTTGGCAAGCAATTGCGGCAGAAGCGGAAAAAATGAGAGAAGATGCCATCCACAAACAAGAAGAAATGCAAAAGGCTGAACGAGAACAGAAAGAAGCTGCGGCGGCGGCGGCGGCGGCAGCAGCAGCGGCTACATCCAAAAATGAGAAAGAACCAGTGGAAAAAAGAAATAAGGAAGAACCTGAAACAATAACCAACTTTAAATGGAAAAAAATAATCAAAAGAAAGCTCAAAGACAATGGAGGAGAAATGAAGGTATATTGTTAATCCGAAATTTTTTAAGTGGAAGAGAAACTGTTACAGTATAGGATGAATGTCAGGGATGCGGTTTTAGGTTTTTTCGTGAGTCAGTTATTTTTTTCTGAAGACCAAAAATACTTCGTTTCTGAATATAAGTGATTAATACTAGTGTGAGCCAAAAACGAGATGTCAGCAAAACGGGTCGGCCCACTGCTCCGAGAAAAAGACTAATGCGATGAGCATAGTAAAAAAACCGAGCATTTGGCAAAAATGGGAATCGAAAAAAAAACAGTATTTTTCCGAAAATTTTGAAAAACTGAATGTAGGAATATGACTTTCTTTCAATTTTTCACACTTTCACATAATTACTATTACATCCGGGAGTATGAAGAATCGGCAAGTTGTGCTTAAATGAAAGAGCACCCAAAATGAAATTAAAAATTTCGTTGGACCCGCTTCGGAAGAGCTTGGGAAATAAGTTACAATTGGTCAAAGTTTGGCTGAAGCTATAAGTGCAACATACGCTTCAGCCGATTTCATTCT
Source organism: Caenorhabditis sp. 8 KK-2011 (assembly GCA_963572245.1). Lineage (NCBI taxonomy): Eukaryota > Metazoa > Nematoda > Chromadorea > Rhabditida > Rhabditidae > Caenorhabditis > Caenorhabditis sp. 8 KK-2011. Next base: position 6,569,506 of record OY751548.1, read on the forward strand.
TCCAATATCGTGAAAAATCCAGTGTCAAAAAATGAAAGCGTGCGCCAAAAACAAAATATCAGCCAAACGGGTGGCCCACCAGTCTACAAAAACGACTGAAACGGCATCCCTGGTGAAAGTAGATTAAAAATAATTTTTGTAAGTCTGAAAAATCGAAATCGTTTCAAAGCGGAGATTCGGTAGAAATTTCGAAAAGAATAAAAAATCATATGTACAAAATTTGATAACGTTTTTTCAAACTCAAAAAGGCTCAAATAAATATTTTTGATCTCTCATCCTATACGGTAGTTACGACGGCTACAAATTCACTCTTCCTCAGTGAAATGAAAACTTCGGAGTAACTCCAGTTTAACGCTGGAGGAACGCCAATTTGACTCCGGAGTCAACTCCATGTTTTTTCCCTTACAAAATGAGAGTTGCTCCGGAGTTGAACAGGGGCAACTTTGGTGCGCTCTGGAGTTACTCTGGAGTGAATGAGGTGCCGCTCTGGAGTTTTTATGAAGTTGCTCCGGAGCTATGCTTGAATTTGGAGTCGCTCCGGAGTTTTAAAGGTGGACTGCGATATATCTGAGAAAGACGGTGTGCAATGTTGCGTCATTTATAGTGTAGTGAAATTCTTCGAAAATGTGTGTACTTTTTTGAATTTATAATGGTTCGATAGAGCGCACATGGTCGTGAAGACGGAAAGGCGGAATTGCTTGTGTCTGTTTTTTTCCTGGCACTGTATCAAATTTTTTGCGTTTTTTTGGTTTTCGCATCATTTTTCAGGAGCACACAAACTATATTATAGACGAAACACTCAATTATCTCGCAGTCCACCTTTAATTTCACTGAGATAGCGCCGAAGTTACTCTTGTTCAACTCCGGAGTAACAACAGAGCGCACCGGAATCACTCTTGTTCAACTCCGGAGTGACTCCAGAGCGCACTAAAGTTGCCCCTGTTCAACTCCGGAGTAACTCCCATTTTGTAAGGGAAAAAACATGGAGTTGACTCCGGAGTCAAATTGGCGTTCCTCCAGCGTTAAACTGGATTTACTCCGAAGTTTTCATTTCACTGAGCGTGATCATAAAATTTCGGATTGACAATATTCACAAGAAAAACTTTAGTTTTCAAGTGTAAATAAATATATAACATTTCCAGATCAAAAAGTTGAGAAAAGAAGTGTTGCAAGCATTCAATGAAGCTGGTGGTGAATCCGAAAGTGCAGACGATTTGTTTGCCGAAAAACTAGAAAAATGTTCGAATGTTCAGGTTTCAGGCAAAGTTGCCCAGCTACAATAGTTGTTATCGACCCATTTTGTTGTTCTCCTGTTTTCCCTGTTATTGTTATACATCGTTCCATTGTTTTGTTTTAACTTTTTTTAAACAAAATCTTTCATCCAACGTTCAGTATTATTTTTTAAATTTCGGTCAAATAATCCGAAAGTAAACATATCAATTTTACACTAAAGACTTCTGTGAACTTCTCTAATTTTTGTCCATATTTTACTTACCACACACCTTTGTAGATTGAAATTTCAGCAGCGAAAATATCCAGAAAAACATTTTTTAAGTGTAGCAAGTAAATTTTTCAGACTTTTTAGACATATAGAATCAGATTTTTATAAAAATACATTGAAAATCACTTCTGAACTGAGTACACATAAAGATTATCATTAGAGCGATCTGTGAAAGCCTTTCACTGAAAGGCTAATAGCTCAATTTTTTCGCACAGTTTTCTATAGATCTGAATATTTATCAGACACATTTTTGTGGATGTGACCTAAGCCGAAAAAAAGTTAATTTTAAATGAGAAATTCGGAGAAAAGGTTACGAAATTTGATTTGACCTGCCAGGAAATATATACTTATGGGCTTTTTCACAAGAAAAAAAATAATGTAAAAAAACAATAAAAAACACAAACAGTTTATTGACCTAATGTCGAAAAATGTCGAAAAACCCCCCTTTTTTCGAGGTTTCTCGACATTTTTCGACGTTTTTCGACATACTTTTACACACAAATGAGGTGAATAACCAATTTTTGTTTTTTATTGTTTTTTTACATTATTTTTTTTCATGTGAATATGCCCATTATATTTTATCCTCATTTAACGTTGAAATAAAGAAACATTATGTTCAATGAAGAAATGGTCTCGTTGAGTTTGATCAAAAACTACGGTGTTTGTGTGTGATTTTATTTTCTTTCTTGTCCCAATTTCTCTTTGCTCAAAATAAGGTGCATTCAGACTCATAAATTAAAAATGTTTTTATCGCATGGTTAATGCACACACAATATTTTTTTCGTGTCGAGACCCGTTTGTAGAAGTGTGAAGGCGCACAAGTCGAATTAAAAAATGTGTTTTGTCATGCAGAAGTTTCGGAGAATCTGGATCGAATCTTAGGTAGTCTTTTTGACGTTCTGGTTTTCTTTTAAATTTTTTTTTCTTCTTCTGCCCTCGGAAAAAACTGAGTCAACTATTATGATTGGTTTCCCCGTTTTTTCTTGTTTCAATGAGCCTCTGATATACTATTGAAGATGATAAGTTCACATTTTTGAAGTTCAATACACCACGTACCAATAGAAAATTGAGATTATTTTATTCGGCTCTGATTTTTTTTTCTGTAGTATACAACACACTTTGTTGGTGTGTATATGAAAAAGACAATCATTTTACTCGAACTACAGTGAGTATTTTTGTTCAATTCTGGGTACTTATTCTGTGGCTGATCATTCAGTTCAAACTTTGTTTATTAAACAATTATTTATTGCAAAAGTCTATTTATCACATTTCAATCGAACTATCCGATTTCATAACATATTTCCTCCCAGAAAAACAGAATAAATATATTCAATCATGAAAAGAGAACGATGATTCATTGTGCAATTCACGAAATTTGCTATATGGCAATGCGTGGCGGTCGCGCGGTGCGGTCGAAAAAAGATGACGAGGAGACTTTCCCACTTCTCCAGTACCATTTATTTTCTTTCTCTCTCCTTCTCTATCTATCACCAGACAAACACAAATGTCTTATACTTGGACCGGTCTTAGTGTGTCCAGTTGGCTGTCTAAACGGAACATGCTCCTCTTGTCCTTTTTTTGTTTTATAAATATCTACTCTTAACTTAAACAAAAAACGTCTGTTTTTTTTTCGTTTTCGAGTTTTTCACTTGTGCTCAAAGTCTTGTCGACCTTTCAGAACATTTGTTACACAAAACAGGTTTTTGAAATCTTGATTCAATCTGTGAGATTTTTTAAAAATTTCATTTTCAAGTTCGAAAACCACAAGTAGTTATTTACTTCTTTTTATCCTTGACCTGTTCCACATCCGCCAAAATAAACTAGTTTTTGCTGTAATTTGTGGGATGAGTCATTACAAAAAGTTTTCATTCATTCATCTGGTCTGTCAAAATTACGTTTTTGATTTCTTATTAAACTTATAAGTTCGATATACCTAACTTCAATAAATCCTCATTCTTTCATTGTGGGGTTTCACTCAAGAAGGTTTTTTGCTCAAGATTGCAAAGTTTTTTTTTTGCCTCCATGCTTGATTGAAGCCAACGTTGTCTTGTTCACGGATATCTGTGATAATTAGATTATTTGAAAAGGACGTGTTTGTTGAGAATCTTATTTCAGCACAATTTTAAAAAATGAAAAATTTTATTTAGTCAAAGTTCTTGTTTGGTGGAAAAATTTTATTTTTCTGCTATCAATACGTTCAAATGTTGCCATTGATTTTGTCAACCATCTTGTTTATCTTTGAAGAAAATCAAAAGCATTCCACAACCGTTATTCTGTCATCAATTTGAAAAAAAGATAGTCAGAATAAATTACGAATTCGCTGTTGACACACGATGTAATCGATTTTTCGCTTTATCTCTGTGTATGCTTGTATGTGGTTGTGTGTGCGTGTTTTTTTTTGCCTCTCGTCATTTTCTTCATAATTTTATCCCCAATTTTCAACGTGATCCAATTTCATTTTTGCAGGGTTCTAATTTATTGTTTATTTATTGCATTCTATTGTTGTTTCCGGGTGTTATACTCCACCAAATCTCCACTAATTTTTATCGAATAAAAAAGAACGTTGTTGAAAGAAAAAAATGGCCGGACAATTGCCAATCAAATTCCATGAGCATCTTCAGGTGAATTGATATATATTTTTCCCTAATGTGAATTTTCAAAGTTTACAGCTCACAAATGTTGGCATTCGCCAGCCAAACATTACTTTCGCCAATGTTACAATGGAATCTGACAAAAATATTGTTGTCAGAGAAATGGTATAGTTTTTGATGCTTGGAATCAATTTCAAAAAAAAAAATTGTTCTCAGATTGGCGATCAACAACAAGTTGTAATTATTGATTTGGCGGAACCGAACAATCCAACTCGTCGACCAATATCGGCTGATTCAGTCATCATGCATCCCACTGCCAAAATCTTGGCCCTAAAGTGTGAGTTTTTTCGTACTTAACACGGAGTAAGTTTTTTTTCTAGCTGGAAAAACTCTTCAAATCTTCAATATTGAATTGAAAGCCAAAGTGAAGGCTCATCAAAACGCAGAAGATGTTGTATTCTGGAAATGGATCAATGACACAACAATCGCACTTGTTTCCGAAACCGCCGTTTATCATTGGTCGATTGAAGGTGAGTTTAGATTTGTATGTGGCGCATAATCCATCATAAATGAATTCATTGCAGGAGATGCTGCCCCTGTAAAAATGTTCGATCGTCATCTTTCTCTATCCGGAACTCAAATCATAAACTATCGCACTGATGCTGACTCCAAATGGCTTGTTCTCATTGGTATTTCTGCTAAAGAGAACCGTGTTGTCGGAAACATGCAATTGTACAGTACCGAAAGAAAAGTTTCGCAACCAATTGACGGACACGCCGCTTGTTTTGTTCGTTTTAAAATTGATGGAAATCCAAATCCATCGAATTTGTTCTGTTTTTCGGTGAAGAATGAGGCTGGAGGAAAGGTATTTCTCTAGTGAAGTTTCCACAGTTTTTGTTCACGATCATTTTTTCAGCTTCATATCATTGAAGTCGGTTCACCAGCCACTGGAAATCAACCTTTCCAAAAAAAGAACGTCGATGTGCCATACACTGCTGAAACTGCTCAAGATTTTCCGGTGTCAATGCAGGTAGGCAGAATTTTGGAAAACTTGATCAGTCGTTTGCGCTGATTTATAGGTAGAAATCAAGAAAAATGATAGGGAACATGGTGAGAGAAAAAACGGGTTTTTTTTCGGTAGTCGTTTAGGATTTGATTAACATTAGGTTGATGAAGAATTGGAATGACAATTGCAATAGTTTGATCGAGAATTGGGAGGGGTTTTTTTTCAAACCATTGTAATGGAAGTTTCACTCTTGTTGAACTTTTGACTTTGAAAAAAAACTATAGTAATAAAATGTGAGAACCTCATAAATTTCAGCTCGTCTCGAGACATATAATTAATTTTTGAAAACCTTCCATTTTTTAGGTCTCTTCCAAACAGGGAATTATTTACCTGGTTACGAAACATGGATTTGTACATTTGTATGATATCGAATCTGGTGCTCGTATCTATTCGAACCGTATCTCCACTGATACAGTATTCGTAACATGCGAATTGTCCAACACTGGAGGAATCATGGGAATCAATCGAAAAGGACAAGTTTTGTCGGTCTCGATTGATGAATCCAATCTGGTCCCATTTGTCACCAACTCTCTTCAAAATCCAGATCTTGCGTTGAAATTGGCGGTTAGATGTGATCTACCAGGAGCTGAAGATTTGTTTGTTCGCAAATTCAATTTATTGTTCAGCAATGGACAATTTGGAGAAGCAGCCAAAGTGGCAGCGTCGGCACCACAAGGAGTTTTGAGAACACCGGCCACCATTCAGAAGTTCCAACAATGTCCAGCAGCCGGAGGCGGACCATCACCACTCTTGCAATATTTCGGTATATTGTTGGATCAAGGAAAGTTGAACAAGTATGAAACTTTGGAATTGTGTCGACCAGTTTTGGCACAAGGACGAAAGGAATTGATCACCAAATGGTTGAACGATCAGAAGTTGGAATGTTGCGAAGAGTTAGGAGATTTGATCCGTCCAACCGATCCGAACACGGCCCTCTCAATCTACTTGAGAGGAAACGTTCCTCACAAAGTTGTTCAGTCTTTCGCCGAAACTGGCCAATTCGACAAAATTGTTTTGTATGCCAAACGAGTCGGATTCCAACCCGATTATTTGTTCCAATTGAGACAAATTTTGCGATCCGGAAATCAAGATGCTGGAGCTAAATTTGCTCAACTTTTGGTCTCGGAAAGTGAAAATGGAGAGCCACTCGCTGATCTCTCTCAAATTATTGATTGTTTCATGGAAGTTCAAGCTGTACAGCCATGTACTTCGTTCTTGTTGGAAGTGTTGAAAGGAGACAAGCCGGAAGAGGGTCATCTTCAAACTCGTCTTCTCGAGATGAATTTGTTGGCGGCTCCTGCTGTGGCTGATGCTATTTTGGCGAATAAGATGTTCTCTCACTATGATCGTGCTGCTATTGGACAATTGTGCGAGAAGGCTGGTTTGTTGCAAAGGGCGTTGGAACATTTCACCGATTTATATGATATCAAACGAACTGTTGTCCACACTCATCTGCTGAAACCAGATGTGAGTTCATGAATTACTTCATGTCTAGTTCATTGTTTTTATCCGAAATTTTTCTTCCAGTGGCTTGTTGGATACTTTGGATCACTCTCTGTCGAAGATTCATTGGAATGCCTCAAAGCTATGCTCACTCAAAACATTCGCCAAAATCTTCAAGTTGTCGTTCAAATCGCTTCGAAATATCATGAACAGCTTGGCGCCGACAAACTTATCGAAATGTTTGAGAACCACAAATCATATGAAGGATTGTTCTATTTCTTGGGATCTATTGTCAATTTCAGTCAAGATCCAGAGGTTCATTTCAAATACATTCAAGCCGCCACACGAACTGGTCAAATCAAAGAGGTTGAACGAATTTGTCGTGAATCGCAATGTTACGATGCCGAACGGGTCAAAAACTTCTTGAAAGAAGCCAAATTGACTGATCAGCTACCATTAATTATTGTTTGCGATCGACACAATATGGTTCATGATTTGGTTTTGTACTTGTACAGAAATCAACTTCAAAAATACATTGAAGTTTTCGTCCAAAAGGTATTAGTTTTATCAAGTTTGTGTTGAATGAATTGTTTATCGTTTTAGGTCAACGCTGCTCGTCTTCCAATTGTTGTTGGAGCTTTGCTCGATGTTGATTGTAGTGAAGATGCCATCAAACAATTGATTATCAACACTCGCGGAAAGTTTGATATTGATGAACTCGTCGAAGAGGTTGAAAAAAGAAACCGTTTGAAATTGTTGAACCATTGGCTCGAATCGAAAATTCAAGAAGGTGCTACGGATGCGGCAACTCACAATGCGACTGCTAAAATTTATATTGATTCGAACAACAATCCAGAAAGATTCTTGAAAGAGAATCCGTATTATGATAGCAAAGTTGTCGGAAAGTATTGTGAAAAACGTGACCCACATTACGCGTTCTTGGCATATGAAAGAGGACAATGCGACGCGGAATTGATCAATGTCTGCAACGAGAACTCACTTTTCAAAAATTTGGCCAGATATCTCGTCAAAAGACGCGATTTCACCCTCTGGGAACAAGTTTTGAACGAAGAAAATGTTTATCGACGACAATTGATTGATCAAGTTGTTCAAACTGCTTTGTCGGAAACTCAGGATCCGGAAGATATCTCGGTCACTGTCAAGGCTTTCATGGCTGCCGATTTGCCCAATGAGCTCATTGAGTTGTTGGAAAAGATTGTTCTGGACAATTCGGCGTTCTCGGAGCACCGAAACCTTCAAAATTTGTTGATTTTGACTGCGATGAGAGCTGATCGTACTCGTGTCATGGAATACATTCAAAAATTGGACAACTATGATGCTCCTGATATTGCTAACATTGCCATTACTTCGGAATTGTATGAAGAGGCTTTTGCAATTTTCAAAAAATTTGACGTCAATTCGAGCGCTATCAATGTTCTTATCGAGAATGTGAACAACTTGGACAGAGCTTACGAATTTGCTGAGAAGTGCAACCAATCGGATGTTTGGGCATCTTTGGCCAAGGCTCAGTTGAAACAAGATTTGGTGAAAGAGGCTGTCGATTCATTCATCAAAGCCGATGATCCAGGAGCATATATGGAAGTGGTCAACAAATGCTCACAAACTGGTAATTAATCTAAATTTTGTTTCTAAAAATAATTTGTTTTTTTAGAACATTGGGAAGATCTTGTCCGTTATCTCCAAATGGCCCGTAAGAAGTCTCGTGAATCTTACATTGAAACCGAACTCGTCTACGCGTTAGCCAAGACTGGAAGACTTGCCGAATTGGAGGAATTCATCGCAGGACCAAATCATGCTCAAATCGGACAAATTGGTGATCGTTGTTTCGACAATGGAATGTTTGATGCTGCCAAGATTCTGTTCAACAACGTTTCGAACTTTGCCAAACTCTCGGTCACTTTGGTCCGTTTGGGAGAGTATCAAGGAGCTGTCGATGCGGCCCGTAAAGCTAACTCGACAAAAACCTGGAAACAAGTGTGCTTCGCTTGTGTCGAAAATGGAGAATTCCGATTGGCCCAAATGTGTGGACTGCACATTGTTGTTCATGCCGATGAATTGGAAGAACTAATCAACTTCTATCAAGATCGTGGTCATTTCGAAGAACTCATCTGTAAGTGTTTTTCTGTTTTGAATGTTTCAATATTCTGTGTTTTTAGCCTTGCTCGAAGCTGCTCTCGGTCTCGAACGTGCTCATATGGGAATGTTCACTGAATTGGCTATTCTCTACTCGAAATACAAACCGGAGAAGATGAGAGAGCATCTAGAATTGTTCTGGAGCCGTGTCAACATTCCGAAAGTTCTTCGTGCCGCCGAAACAGCTCATCTCTGGGCGGAACTCGTCTTCTTGTACGACAAATACGAAGAGTATGACAATGCCGCGTTGACAATGATTCAACATCCAACCGAATCATGGAGAGAGCAACACTTCAAAGAAGTTATTGCCAAAGTAGCGAATGTCGAGTTGTACTACAAGGCGATGCAATTCTATTTGGACTACAAACCATTGTTGTTGAATGATTTGTTGGCTGTTTTGTCTCCGCGATTGGATCATTCGAGAACTGTTTTGTTCTTCAACAAACGTGAGTTTTCTTTATATTGTGATACTTGTTCTAATAATCTGATTTTTGTAGTGAAGCAAATTCCTTTGGTGAAGCCATATCTTCGACAAGTGCAAAATTTGAACAACAAAGCTATTAACGAAGCGTTAAACCAATTGTTGATTGATGAAGAAGATCATGCTGGACTTCGCGCTTCGATTGAAGCCCATGACAACTTTGACAACATCGCATTGGCTCAACAATTGGAGAAGCACGCCCTTGTTGAATTCCGACGAATTTCAGCCTACTTGTTCAAAGGAAATAACCGATGGAAGCAATCGATTGAATTGTGCAAAAAGGATAAGTTGTACAAAGATGCGATGGAATATGCGGCCGAATCTAGAAGCGGAGAATTGGCTGAAGAATTGTTGGGATTCTTCTTGGAGGAGAAATTGCACGACTGCTTTGCTGCATCACTCTATCATTGTTACGATTTGTTGCATCCAGATGTTATTATGGAGTTGGCATGGAAACATAAGATTATGGATTATGCTATGCCATATATGATCCAAGTTATGAGAGATTATCAAACGAGATTGGAGAAGTTGGAAAGATCTGAGACGGAACGAAAAGAAGAAAAAGCTGAACAACAACAGCAAAATGGAATGACTAGTAAGTGTTTGACATTTTGGAACAAGGTGAAAACTATGGAGTTGTTTCAGTGGAACCTCAACTTATGCTCACTTATGGAGCACCAGCACCGCCAATGAGTTATGGTGGGGCTCCGGCTTATGGAGGAGCTCCAGCCGGCTATCCACAACCAGGGGGACAACCACCGTTCGGGGCACCGGGAGCATTTATGTAAACGACCCGTTGTTTTTTTTCCCCCAAAATGTCTATAGCATCCCATCCCATCCACCCCTACAAACGGTTCATTCTGTCCCTTTTTTATTTGAATGGTGCAAAATTATTTTCGATTAATTTGTATTTTTCTCCCACTTATTCACTAAAAATTCTTTATTTTCTAGTTTTTGTTCGTGATTTATGTGATTTTAAGAGTTCCCGTATTTATTAAATTTATTGAATGTGAAAAAATAAATTATGTTTTCTCTTTTAAAAAGTTTTTAAATAGAAAAGTTTGTTTCGTTTTCATCGAGAATTTTGAATAATTTATCGAAGATTTGGATTTTTGTGCTTCTCTAAAATGGATATAATATTGAAGATGTCGAAGCCTAGACCGAGTTGTAATAATGATGGAGGAGATTTGAGAGTGAAAACAGAGGAAGGTGAGCTATTTGAATGATTGAAATTTGAAAAGTTTGAAACAGAAAAAACAAGATGTGTCTTTTTATTTCACGCGTGTTGTATAAGAATTTCAAAGAGGGCCGAGGGCCGGACTGTTCCCGGTTCAGTATGATCTGAACTGTCTTGTTTTTTGAAAGCTTGATTTTGGGTTACTCTGCGTATTCTGTCAAATTTTTTGTTGCGAAACTGAATAGCCGGGTATCAGTTGATAAATTGTGTAACATAAGAAATTTGATCTGTATAAAAATAATAGTACTATTTTTGTTATATGTTTGTATATTTCGACCACGTTGTTTCAGGCCTCTTCCGATAAGAACAAATGAGAAGGAAAATTGAGCAGAAATGAATGAATTAATTTAAAACATGAAAAATTTTAAAAATAGAAATGCTTCAGAGAAAATAAAAAGGTCTCACGTCGAATTTTTTTTCACTGAAACAATAGAGAAAACATTCCTCTTTTCTCTGGTCTAACTCTCGTTTGTACCACCTAAAATAAGTGGCGATATAGCTTTTTTTTAATTAGCTCAAAAATTTTCAGGTGAAACATTCATAACGGCAACCCAACGACCTGATGGAACATGGAGAAAAGCAAGAAAAGTGAAAGAAGGCTACATTCCACAAGACGAACAACCAAAATATCAAAATAGAATGCAAGCGGCGGCGAGTGGCGGAAAAACTAGCAGTGTGGCGGTTGGAATGACGCCAAGAGCATTAGCAGCGGCAGCGGCCGCTGGACAGGGAATAAGGAAACCGATCAGTGGTTAGTTATTTTGAAAGCCTCATTCAGATGAAACTTTAGGGGCGGAACCGACGCTTCGAAACTTTTGTAATCGAAATTATTTTCCGAAAAAAAGAGGTTCCGACTTTTTTTCCCGAATATTTTTTTTTCGGAAAAAAATGGTCACGACATTATTTTTCGGAAAACCCGGAAGTTTCGGAACTTTCCACACAAAAGTCCAAAAAATGAAAAGTTAGATATTTCTGTCAGAAAATAGAATAATTTATCCATTTTTTGGTATTTCGTTTTAGGAACTGTGAAATGATAACTGTTGAATTTTTCGCTGGAAATGAAAATCATAGTTGCGTTTTTCCGATTTACCGAACAATTTTCTGAAAAAAATTTGAAAAGTGAAAAGTTTCAAAAATATTTCGGAAAGTCTCGTCAGAAAAGTTCCGTTCAAATTTTTCAGAAAAGGTTCCGTCTGAAAAAAGCTCCGAAAATGGCCGAATATTCCGGAATTCCGGAAATATCCGGTTTTGGTTCCGCCCAAGGTCCGTTTAAACAAAGTTCAGTGAAATTGAAACCAGGTTCGTCGTGTCGTGGATAAATTTGTTTTCTAGAAATGTCGAAATTCTAGTCGCGGCGACCCTGCCAGAAGAATTTCCCAAATTTGATTTTCAGGCCCGATTAATGAGAAAAACTACTTTTTTTTTAAATTCTGTTTTCAGCCATCAACAAAGCTCCGAATATGTGTGTCACACCGAAAGATCATATTCAGAAAAAAATAGATTTGACTAAAAAGAAACTGGAAGACATTGAAGGAATGGAGGTACTGAACTAGCTCATTTCATACGCTATCAACACTCTGAATATTTTCAGGCTCGCGTTAAATCTGGAGAACTTGTACCTCAACCAAATCAAATCAAAAAAATTGAACGAAAACAAGAATATTTGGACGAGATTGACAAATTGACTAGCGAAATGGAGAAGTTATGATATTTCAATGTTTTTGTTTCATTTTATATACTAACCGTTTTTTTCGGGTTTCTACACTCATATTTTATTTACATTTTCATATAAAATAAATAAATTGCTAGTCAATAACCCGTTAACTTTGAGCGTCTTCTTGCTGCGATACAGATGGAAGATTTTTGGATTCTGCAATTTTATTAGTCAAATCACGAAGAGTTTATTGAATTCAAACTCACCATAGGCTCGTTTCAATGTTTCCGAAATAATTTTCATGTCGTTTTCAATTGTTTTTGACCAATTCTCAACATCTCCAATTTCTTTCAGAGCATAGTTGAGACCTTCTGTGATAAATAGCCACTGTTCAGTTTGTTTTGCCAAGGCAGCTGCGTTATTTTCGAATCTTTTGGCTTCAACATCTAATCGTTTTTGATTGCCATATGCTTGTGAAACTTTTGAATTTAGGTGATCTACTACAGCCGTTGAAAGTTGTTGAGCCGCTACGACTGCTTCATTTTTTAACTTTTCTGAAAATGTTTTTTTTGTAATATTTTACTTTTCTTATTGAATTTTGGAGAACCTTGCATTTCTTTCCGAAGATGTTGCTTCTTTTGATGTTCTTTCAGCATCGTTGACAAATTTTGCGACATTTTCAAGCTGGAAAAAAGGTTTTAATTTTTTTGCTAAAAAAATTTTTTAAAAATTACTTTTTGGTTTACAGTAATTTGAAGGGGCGTTATGAACATGCATGAGGTCTCTCAACGAACATTTTTTGCGGACTTCGCTCGGGAATCATTTTTATTTTTACCTTTTTTTCTTGAACTGTTTAAATTTAGTTATTTAACTAAGTAATTCCGAGCTGAAACCAGAAAGAAATATTAACTTTCTTCAAACTTTCAAAGAATGAGTTAGGGAATTCGATTTTGTTTTAAAACAAGGAAATCAAAATCTTAGATGAAGATAATCGATCGATTAGTAAATTACTTTAAATTATCAGACCTTGAAAATCAGAGTTTTTATCAATTTTATTTCTATTATTTCAAAATCAATTGTTTACACAAATAAAGTCAGCAACACAAAAAACTGGCGTTTTCTCGTTTGCGCATATCGAGTGTACGTGGCCCCCTGTCCACATTTTTTTCTCTGCGTCTCTTCAGTTTTGGCCTTTTTCCTAGTGCGCAGAAAAATATTCCTTCCTTTTTTGTTTTGTTTCCACTGGTATAGATTTTTCCAAAAATCTTTTTTGTTGACATTTTTCGTAAAAATAGAATTATTAGTGCGTGACCCGGGTTTTTTTTTCCCAAATTTCTGAATAATTTTTTCTTTATTTCGAAAAAATGTTTACCGCCCAAGTACTTTCAACTGTGTAAGATTTCAACGCTCCGTTTATCTATCAGAAAAATTTAAAAATATTTTTTACAGAACAGTCAACCCTGAAAAGTGGTTCGACAAGAACAATTGGAATATGACAGATTCAAAATATTTTACAACAACTAAAAAAGGAGAGATTTTCGAATTGAAAAATGAATTGAATTCGGATAAGAAAGAGAAAAAGAAAGAGGCTGTCAAGAAAGTTATTGCAAGTATGACGGTTGGAAAAGATGTCAGGTTAGTCATTTTTTTGACAAAAATTTTATTGAACAGATGTATTAAAGGGCACGGTCTGCCAAAAAATACAAACACAATGAAAAATTTTCATCGCGTACAAAAACAACACCGCACACTAGTAGAGGCGGAGGAAGTGTGTGCAACAATGCCGCACACTTTTTTTCTCTTTATTTACGTTTGTTTCTTGAGAAAAAATAGCTTTATCAAAGTATTTATGTGAAACTTTTTTTGGAGAATCATTAGTGGATGAATTCTTCACACCATAAATTAAAAATTATCAACAAAACTATCGAAAAATTTTAAATTTTGAATTACCGCTGAAATTAATTAAATTTTGGGTACTGTAGCCACAAAAGTGTGCAATGGCGGTTTTTGTAATTTTTGGCAGACCGTGAGGGGGGAGGGAGGGGTAAAGAGAAAAATAAAGTTGTTTTTAAAATGATCAGCACCTTCGGTATAGTAAACCCCCAAGAGAATTTTCACCGAAAAATTTAGGAAAACGTTTCCAAATTTACGTTGAAATTCGGAATATTTGGAAACTCACCACGTATAGCTTGAATACGTTGAAAAATATCTGGAAACTTTTTCTCGAGTACTAAACTTTTTCTCCAAAAATTCCTCGAGCGGTGATTTTGAAAAAATAAGTTTTTATATCTGCAAAAAAACTTGAAAATTAAAGACACCCTGTCACTCAAAAATGGTTTTTTCATGTTCATAAAAATCTCAATATTGAAAAATTCAAATTTCGATGTATGTGGTTCGAAAAACCAAAAATTTTTGGAAGAAAAAACAAAACAAGTTTTTGTCGTGGATTACTGTACCCGCAAACACACACAAACGGTGTTTGCGGCCGCCAATCTGCCTGAGGATGAATTCAAAAACAGTTTTTTTTTCGACTTCACAAAGTACTTTTTTCAATTTTTGAATTTCACACATCGAAAGTTGAAGTCTTCAAAATTGAGATTTTGATAGACAAGAAAAATTAATTTCTGAGTGGCCAGGTGTCTTTAAAAGATGTTTCCCGGAAAATTCATATTTCGAATATGTTGTTTATATTATTTTTAAAATTTTCTTTGTTTTAATAACATTTTACATCTTCGCAAAATATATTAGTTTTGGAAAATCATCAAGCGAAATTAATTTATAATAATTCAAAATCCCAACATATATTATAAAATATTTCCGAAAAATGATAGAATTATGAGCAGAATCCGCATGTTTTTGGGCATTGTACTTTCATAAGAGAAAGATAAACGGAGTTTGTACAGTATGCAACACGGTTTGGACAATCCGAAGTACCAGTATATGGATTTGTCAAATCGGCACATGTACTCGAAGTTGTACTAGAAGATGATGATGAAGAGGTCGAAGAACTAGAAGAACTTGAACATCTTCCACAAGTTTTTGGACATTGAACTGTCATCAATGAATAATAAGCTGAATTGTTGCATAAATAGGATTTGGATGGACAATCAGATACTCCTGTTGATGGATTTGTCAAATCAACACAACTTGAACTTGAACTTGAACTAGAAGAAGAGGAACATCTCAGGGAAATTTTTTCTCCGGAGAAACCCCAAATTAGCTCCGGAGATCCCCAAATAAGCTCCGGAGCTAGCTCCAGGAAATATTCGGAGTGAATTTGGGGAAAATTTGGTGCGAATTGGGGAAAATTTGGTCTAGCTCCGGAGCGAATTTGGTGGTTATTTGGGAATTTTGGGGCTACTTTGTAGATCCTTCGGGGTAGAATTTTCTTTTTACATGATCAACACATTTTCAATATTATTTTTATTGAAAAACAGCGCAAAACATCAAGACAGATAATAAATTAAAAATTAATTGTGACGACCGGTTGTGCGAGAAGAGCTGAATGCAATTGTTGTTCCAATGTTGGGTGATATTATACTTTTTTTCTGAGCAGTGTTGACCAGCTTTGCAATCTGTTTTGGCATAATGAGTTGGCATTTGGGGTATCATAACTTCTTCATGATCGATTTCTGAAAATATTCTTTGTTCACATGTATTTCTCTTTGTACTAGCGAATAATGCTAATCTTTCAGACTTCGAAGCTAAATTCGAAGACTTCGAAGCTAAATTATGAATAACATCAGTTAAATATCTTAAATTTTTGATTCTTCTGATTCATAAAACGTTTCAATGTGGATTTAATTTCCTAACTAAATTTTTTTTCATAAATCATTTTAAATATTTTCGTAAAAACTTACGAAGTATCTTCGCCTTCATTAATCTTCATCTCGCATCGTCAAATATTTTTTTACGATTCACATGATGGCGAGAAATTCCTTTTTTCATTTCGCAATAACTGCTTGACTCAACCGTATCATTGTCACCTGAAAATTAGAACAGAACATTTTCAATGAAATTAACTAAAGTTGTAAAAATAACTTACTCGCTTTTCCTGGGTGTTTGATTTCATCTTCGTAAAAAATTATCCCGAAATTGGAAGCCTGAAACCCATTTTCTCGTTATTTTGGGAACATTTTAGGAACAAAAAAAAAAACAAAAAGAAAAAACGAAAAAAAAAAACAAAAAGAAAAAACGATGAATTTGAATCATGATCAGGAAGCGCGTCGCAATCGAGCGAAGTTGCATCATAAAAAAAATTCACTCCGGAGAAACACCAAATTTTCCCCAGTTTTCACCGGAACCACCCTGGAAAAAATTGGGGATAATTTGGTGCTTTTCATTTTTCCCAAATATCACACCAGTTGGTGAAACTCCGGAGAGAATTGGGGTGGATTAGGTGCGATTTTGGGGAAACTCCGGAGAAAAAGTGAAATTTGGTGTTTCTCCGGAGCTTGCATTTCCCTGAGATCTTCCACATGTCTTTGGACATTGTGTTGTCATTAGAGAATAATAGGCTGCTTGATTACATAAATATGCACGACTTGGACAATCAGATACACCTGTTGAAGGATTTGTCAAATCACTACAACAATATACACTACTCCACAAAACAGCAGCTGATAATGTGAACACAATGAAATGAGATGACATTTCGAGTTTATGAGATATTGAACAATTGCTAGTTTATATACTGTTTCAGACAAGTTTCAAAGACTGACAGTTGTTTAAATATGGCACAATTTGCAACATTTTACGTATAACAATAAAAAGAACAAAAATCACAGACTGTTCAAATAAAACTTTCAAACTATATAAACCAAAAAATTGCAGATATCTCATCAACTCGAAATGTCATCTCATTTCATTGTGTTCACATTATCAGCTGCTGTTTTGTGGAGTAGTGTATATTGTTGTAGTGATTTGACAAATCCTTCAACAGGTGTATCTGATTGTCCAAGTCGTGCATATTTATGTAATCAAGCAGCCTATTATTCTCTAATGACAACACAATGTCCAAAGACATGTGGAAGATGTTCCTCTTCTTCTAGTTCAAGTTCAAGTTCAAGTTGTGTTGATTTGACAAATCCATCAACAGGAGTATCTGATTGTCCATCCAAATCCTATTTATGCAACAATTCAGCTTATTATTCATTGATGACAGTTCAATGTCCAAAAACTTGTGGAAGATGTTCAAGTTCTTCTAGTTCTTCGACCTCTTCATCATCATCTTCTAGTACAACTTCGAGTACATGTGCCGATTTGACAAATCCATATACTGGTACTTCGGATTGTCCAAACCGTGTTGCATACTGTACAAACTCCGTTTATCTTTCTCTTATGAAAGTACAATGCCCAAAAACATGCGGATTCTGCACCTAATTATATCATTTGTTTTCATTTCGAGTTTATGTAATTTATATTGCACTTTGGGTTTGGAAGAATAAATGATATCATTGCGAACTAATTGTTTTTCAAAAGCTAGTAAAAGTATAAATGGATTTGTTTACAGCGCATTGTTCCCAGATGTTGTCAACTGCATGCAAACTGACAATGTCGAACTCAAAAAGCTAGTCTATTTGTACCTGATGAACTATGCCAAGTCTCAACCAGATCTTGCCATCATGGCTGTCAATACATTTGTCAAAGATTGCGAAGATCCGAATCCGTTGATTCGTGCTCTGGCAGTCAGAACAATGGGATGTATTCGAGTGGAAAAAATAACAGAATATTTGTGTGATCCATTGCGAAAATGTATGAAAGATGAGGATCCGTATGTTCGAAAGACGGCTGCTGTTTGTGTTGCCAAGTTGCATGACATGAATCCTGCCCTAGTTAAGGATCAAGGTAATTTTTTTTTGACAAATTATCTTGGGTTTTCTGGCGAGCAAGTGTTTTTGATTTCTGAAAAATTTCAAGGAACAGTGATCTGTTATTCTATTTATAAAATTAGTTTGAAAAAAAAACCACCTTTGAATTATAAAAAATCAGAACCTCAAAAGTTCGAAATTTCTGCTCATCTAGTTTTCTAAATCTGGTTACTGAGAAATCAACAAAAATCAACCAAAATCGTGCCGGCCTGAAACACTTTGACTCGGAACAGTTGCTATATTGAACTATATCAATCTTATAGGTTTTGTCGAATTGCTAAACGATCTTCTCTCGGATGCCAATCCGATGGTTGTCGCAAATGCAGTCGCTGCGTTAACCGAAATCAATGAGCAAAAAACAGTGATCGAAGTGAACAGTCAAATGGTCAATAAATTGTTGACTGCTCTCAACGAATGTACCGAATGGGGACAAGTGTTTATTCTAGACGCACTCGCCGGATATTCGCCACGCGACGAACGCGAAGCTCAAAATATATGCGAACGAATCTCGCCGCGACTCGCGCATGCCAATGCCGCCGTTGTTTTGTCGACAGTGAAAGTGTTGATGAAACTCATCGATATCATGCCAAATGATTCCGATTTCATCTCCCAACTCACCAAAAAACTAGCACCGCCCATGGTTACTTTGCTCTCCGCCGAGCCCGAGATTCAATATGTCGCATTGCGTAATATCAATCTCATTGTTCAAAAACGACCAGATATTCTGAAACAAGAGATGAAAGTGTTCTTCGTCAAATACAATGATCCAATTTATGTGAAAATGGAGAAATTGGATATTATGATTCGATTAGCCCAACAGAGCAACATTTCGCAAGTTTTGAGTGAATTGAAAGAATATGCGACTGAAGTCGACGTTGATTTTGTTCGAAAATCAGTCAGAGCCATTGGAAGATGTGCGATAAAAGTGGAAGCGAGCAGTGAAAGATGTGTGCAAACACTGTTGGAATTGATCCAAACTAAGGTCAACTATGTTGTACAAGAAGCCGTTGTTGTTATTAAAGATATATTCCGAAAATATCCGAATCGATATGAGAGTATTATTTCGGCACTTTGCGAGAATTTGGACACTTTGGATGAACCAGAAGCACGTGCATCAATGATTTGGATTATTGGAGAGTATGCGGAAAGAATTGACAATGCTGATGAATTATTGGAAAGTTTTGTCGAAGGATTCCATGATGAAAATACTCAGGTAAAAAAGTTGGGGATTTTTTAACATCAATGTCCAGTAGTTGATAGTATTTCGGGAATTCTAGCGACAAAACTGATATTTTAAAGGTTCAACTTCAACTTTTGACCGCCGTCGTCAAATTGTTCTTGAAACGTCCCGGAGTTGCGCAAGCTCTTGTTCAACGTGTTTTGTCATTGGCTACACAAGATAGTGACAATCCGGATTTGAGAGATAGAGGATAAGTTTTTTTTTGTTTTCTCAATTACCAAAAAAATTCAAATTGAACACTGCTCTAATTGTCGCATTTTTACATTCATCTACTGGCGTCTTCTCTCTGCTGATCCGGCTGCTGCTAAAAATGTTGTGCTCACTGAAAAACCGTTGATCTCCGAAGAAACTGATCTATTGGAACCGTCGCTTCTCGAACAACTTGTCTGTCATATCGGAACATTGGCATCGGTTTATCATAAACCACCATCAGCGTTTATCGATCCAGCCAAAGCGCCGTTGAGACAAATCAATCCCGTCTCAAATGTCAAGTTAGTTTTTTGTGAGCGGTGTTTCGATGAAATCTTATGGTTTTCGATATATTGTCTCACTTGTACTGTGGAACATGTAATAATTGAAGAAAAAAAAAGTTTGCGTTGTAAATGATTTTAGAGCGTTTTGAGTGCTTCGCGTGAGCTCTAATATCTCCGAAAAACGTTTTTTCGAAAATTAAAAAGAATTGGGATGTTCTGATTCCTATGAAATGTATTGTTACAGTGGTGCTAACCTCCTCGATACCTCATCTTCGTCAACATCAAGAAACGGAGCTGCACCACCAACAGTAATTCCATCACAAGACCAAGTTATTGCCGACCTTCTTTCTCTTGATCTCAATGCTCCGGCTACAGCTAATGCATTTGGTGCAACCACAATAAGCGGAACAACCTCATCCGGAGGACTAGATGATTTATTGGGATTGGGTGGAGATGTTTCGTCGGCTCCACTTCCAGCCGCCTCTGTTCCATCATCACAAAATCCGTTCGATCCATTGGCTGGACTTGGATTCGGAGCACCAACACCTGCTGCTGCCGTTTCCGCCGCTTCTATTGCCACTCCACAACAACCGGCTGCAATTGGTGGATTGGCCGAGATTTTTGGCACCACTGGTCTCGCCGCAAACACGTTGAACTACAACTATCCGAAAGAATTGCTGCTGGATGCGTCAAAGGCGATGGGAATGCAAGTCGACGGAACATTTGTGCGGAAGAGCGGAAGAATATACATGGAATTGACAATAACCAACAAGGCCATGCAGGCAATGTCAAATTTCGCTGTCCAATTCAACAAAAACTCATTTGGTTTGATTCCCGCTGAACAGCCAAATTCATTGGCACCATTGTTGCCAAATCAGAGCCAATCTGTACGTTGTTTTCCCAACCAACAAAAAACAATAAAAACATTCGTTTTTTTTTTTAGTTCACAATTGCATGTGATGTGACTGGCCCAGTTCAAGTTTCTCAACCACTCACAAACCTACAGGTTAGTTTTTTTGTTTAGTTGCTTGATTATTTTTTAAACAAATTGAAAATGTTTGAAAACGGGTATGTCCGAAAAATTTTCGGCGAAAATCTCTAATGCGATGTGCAACGTAGAAAAAATGCAAAAAAAAAACTGTGCAACGTGACCTTGTTTCTTAACAATAAATTTGCAACATTTTTCATTTAGATTTATTTTTCACGTTTTTCTAAATGAAAATGTTGCAAACTTTTTGGAAAAACAACGCCCCCTTTCACAGTTTTTTTTGCAAATGTTTTGCTTTTTTTTCTACGTTGCACAATGCATAAGGATCACTGTTTTCTTTCACAAAATTAATTTTTCAAAAATGTTCCATAGATTTTGATAATGGCTGTTTACTGAAACAACAAACAAGTTCGTTTTGGTATGAAATTACTACACTTTTACAACGTTAACTACCTGTAACTCGCAGAGCTTTTTTTGGTTTTTTGATAGATGAGTTCTCGACCGAGCCGCATAGCATCAATTGAGTTGAACCTCATCAAAACATTTCGAAATTTTTGAACGCAAACAAACTGTGTCTCAGAATCCCGATGATTGTTTGTAAAATTTCATTTGAAAACATTGATTAACTCTACAAAAATCTGGCTTGTGTGAAAAATGCCGAAATGATTTCATTCTCGACCGCATAGAATATTGTTGACATGAGTTGTGCATCTGTCGCCTGTGTATACTTCATATAATAGCTCTTTTTCTCGTTGTGATTCTTCAAAATTCCGATAAATCGATCGCGAATCGAATCTTTCAAATAGTCATAGTTTTCTGGTTTTCCTTTTTTACCACCACCGCCTGAAATGTTCAAAAATAAAAATGGAAATAAATATGACCAAAAAGTAACCTAATTTTTGTTTTGGAACATATCCGACAGCTCGTTCGAGTTGCCTTTTTTGCTCGCCATCTGGGTCGTTGTGAAGTGTGTCACGGCAGATTTCTTCGAAACGATCTTGTTTGTTAAAGAATATCATGATTGTACACTCATCCACACCATCGAGATTTAGGACATTCTGAAAATTGAGTCATCAAAAACATGTCCAAACTTTCTCCTCAATTCATTCTACCCTAAATATTGCCGAACTCTTATCGAGAACTGTTCGCCCTTTCGCATCTTTGTCCGGTTCTTGAAATGCGGCCAACGATGAGACGTAGAGCAAGAAACAGTGACCGCTTGTCGACAAAAATTGTGACATGAATTGCGGAATTTTGACGAGCTCACTCTTTTGACCGCCCATGTCGTGAATTTCGACGCGTAGTTGTTTAATGCGGAATTTGTAAGATTTGAACGAGACGGTTGGTTTGCGCACGTGAACTGAAAAAAGAGTTCACAAAAGAAAATAAGTTTTTGAACACGAAAAAGTGGCATAAGTTTGTCTTTTTCACCTACCGATGTCGTCATTAGTTAGTTGATATGAATCGTTGAAGATGTTTTTGACCCGTCCCTCATCTTTTAGAAAATAGCGAGTTCCATCTTCGATTTTCAACCCAATAATGGGCATTTCGAGTGAACGAACAATTTCTTGATCCGCCAATATTTCGAGAATATAAGCACCGAATTCGCAGTCGATTTGATTTGACGAATCGTATATATCGACTGGACCCTCATACAATTCGGTGACTTTTCGAAGTATCGCATCCGCCGCCTCCGATCCCATCAACACGTCATCGGCAGCACGATCGCGTGTCTTTCGAATAAGCGATGCAGCTGCAGTGACAAGATTGATGCGCACCACGTTTTTGAGACCGACGAGTTCGTGCTCATCGAAGATTTTCTCGCGATCCACAAAATTCCAATCGTCGTCGTACATTTGATAGTTGAGCGGTTTTTGCATACACAAGCATTTTAGTTGTCGAATTATTGTTGTCTTGCCGGCACCTTCGATGCCCAACATGAAGAAATGAATTATTTCACCTTGCTGTAAATTTAAACTCATTCCAGAAACAAAAACATCAAATCACCTTTTTGTTCTTCTTGACAACTGATCGTTGAACTTGTTCGGGCTCGCTAATTTCACCACCCGAGCAAAGACCGCCCATTTTTTGAAATGGTCCTAAAATCATTGTCCATTTTGATCACAAAAACAATTTCACGACGAATATTAGCCATTCACTAATCGCTACCACGCGGTTACTGTAGTTTGAAATTTCAGCACCGAAAAAAACCAGAACAAGATTCTTCAAATGTGTAAGAAGTATATTTTTAGACTTTTTCGACACGTCGAATCAGGTGCTGATGTTAAATTAAGCTGAAAATCACTTCTGAATCCAATAAACACAAAGATTCAATAGAGCGCGTGGTACTGATTTGTGAATGACTAATATAATAAGAAAGAATACTGTAGAAAAAAATTGACTTTCTACAGTAATCTGGTTTTATGACATCTGAAAACAGCAAGCCAAATTACATTCACACGTTTATTTTAACTCAAAAAGGTTAATTATTGATTCTCAAAATGTGGAGGCAAAAAAATATAAATTGAAGAGTTTCAAAAATGACTTCAACATCAAAAAAACTCTGAGTTATCATCAAAAAAAAAGTGTGACAAATCAATAAAAAATAGCAAACGCATCAGAAAAGTACACAGAAAACACTCTCCTTAAATATACATATTTACTTTGGGCTCCGGGACGTTTCGAAACCGGACATTTCGAAACCGAGACATTTCGAAACCAGGACATTTCGAAACCGCGACATTTCGAAACCGGTCATTTCGAAACCGGACATTTCGAAACCGCATGAAATTTTTGTTTTAAAAGTTTAAAAAAATAGTTTTCCGTGAAGTTTTTGATAGTTTTTTGTGTAATTTTGGTGAAGTTATCAGTGTTATCACAGTGATAAGCTGAAAATATGTCAAAAAATGAAAATTTCGGAAATTTTCCCAAATTTTGAGGTTGTGTTAGGGGTGTCTGGCAATCACCTGAAAATGATTTTAAAGAAACATAATCATCCAGAAATAAAATTTTAGGAAATTTTCCCAAATTTTGAGGGTGTATTTGAAGAATGTCTGAAAATGGTTTTAAAGCAACAGAATCGTAAAAAATCAAATTTTCGAAAAAAAAATCTGGAAGTATAAAGTCCTTTAAAACCATTTCCAAGTACTCCTCATACCTTACATGCCCTCGAAATTTGAAAAAAAATTTATTTTTGGATGATTATGTTCCTTTAAAATCATTCCCAGGTGCTTCCCAGACACCCCCTAAAACACCCCAAAGTTTGGGAAAAGTTCCGAAAATTTCATTTTTAGACGTATATAGTCCTCTAAAGTTACTTTCCGGTACTCCCCAGACACCCCTTTACATCCCCTCAAAATTTGGGAAAATTTCCGAAATTTTCATTTTTTGACATATTTTCAGCTTATCACTGTGATAACACTGATAACTTTACCAAAATTACACAAAAAACTATCAAAAACTACACGGAAAACTATTTTTTTAAACTTTTAAAACAAAAATTTCATGCGGTTTCGAAATGTCTGGTTTCGAAATGTCCGGTTTCGAAATGACCGGTTTCGAAATGTCGCGGTTTCGAAATGTCCTGGTTTCAAAATGTCTCGGTTTCGAAATGTCCGGTTTCGAAATGTCCCGGAGCCTTACTTTGATAGCATGTATTATTATGCTTGTTATATTATCAAACTGATAAGTTGTCTGAAAATGTGAGAAAACTGAAACATCGAGTTTTTGTGAAAAATGTAACGTTTGAAATATGTTGTTTTTTTTCAGGTCGCCATTAAAAACGATATCAATGTATTCTATTTCGCGACAATTGTGCCGCTCGTCGTTTATTTCCGCGAAGATGGACAAATGGAGAAGAGAGAGTTTTTGGAGGAATGGAAGAGTATCCCTGAACAAAATGAGCAACAGTTCACTTTGCAGAATACGGCAAATTTGAATGCCGGTGAGTTCGGAACAACTCAAATCGGTTCGAGTGCGCAGAAAAATCATACCTGGCCTAAGGGAAGAAAAAAAAACGAAATTCTGACAGCACTAAGTTTTTCAAGATGTTTCGTGTTAAAAATCACAAGGGGACATTCTGAACATAAGAATTTCCACGTTTTTGGCCGAGGTAACCTGGCCGAAGCGGAGAAAAATATTTTCACAAATAATACATTTTTGTTTCGCAGACTTTTCTTCAGTTCAGTTAGCGGTTTTACAGTCACACTAATACTAAACCCTATGTGCTTTTAGAAATGGAAAAGGTTAGATAATACTTCTCAATCAAAGTGTGTGAATGTTGCCACGAAAATTGAAAATAATCATGGGCTTGCAGAACTTTCGGAAGTTTCTGAGTTTTTTTTTTTTTTTTTTTTGAAAGAATTTTATCGAAAAAAAAGTTAGGTTGCAAAAACATAAGTGTTTCAAATGTCTGGGCCGGACTAGAACAAACATCATGAAAAATTCGGCCTCAAAAAATAGTAGTCATCCAGTTCTCTGGTCCCAGTCAAAGTGAGATTTTTCACATATTTCCGAAATACCAAACAAACCATCCCTCTGTTCCAATTTGAGTTTGCATTCCCAATTTTGTTGACACCCATAACGAGATTTGCTCAAAATTTGTTTCATAAAAAAATGAATGTAAAATTTGTCAATTTCTCTTCTATTTCAGACGGAATCTGCAACAAATTGCAAAACAACAATATTTTCACAGTTGCACGACGTCAAGTTGACAATCAACAATTGTTGTACCATTCCGTCAAATACACTAACAATTTGAGCGTTTTGTCAGAGCTCAAGGTTAACTCGACAAATACATCAATTACGGTATGATTACTACGACATTCCAATAATATCATCCTATTTTTTCCAGCTTTCACTCAAATCAAAAAATGTGATGGCAATTGCGAACATCAATGAAGTTTTCCAGATTATTCTCAATAATTAAACAACCAAAACAATAATTCCAAAATAATTCGTTTTTCCCCTTGAAGTTTCGCCATTTTTATTGTGATGTTTCACTTTTTCTTCTGTTGTGAATCGATTTACAGTAAGTGTACTGTAGTCCCTTTAAATTATTGCATATTTTACTCATTTGTGTATTTATATTATAACGTTTTTTGTAGAATAGCGGATTAAATAGCAATAATGCATTGCGTTTTAATGAATTGAACACTCATTATTACAGAAAAAGAAACTATTTATTTATTTATTCATAAAAGTTATTGCTTGCTGTCTTATTTAACATTGCCATCGCAAAACAACGGGCCGGTCTGGATAGTTCCGTTTCAGGGCTCAATTAAACAGGGGGCTGTTCGGTACTAATGATGTTGTTTTTGTAGGTTCTAGTTAACTATTCGTCTGAATAGTTTAAATGTGCAAATTCAAAATAAGAGGGTTATTTTATATCGGAAAATGTTGTATTCTGAGATTTATCTTCGCTATAATTATTTCTAACTGAATGAAGGTTGCAAAGAGTCCGTTTCGCTCAACTTTTTTCTAGATTTAAATCACAAAACATTTATTTACAAGTACTATGTTAGTATCTAGTTAACAAAGTGACTTTTACTATTTGACAAGAAAGAGTTTCTAATTGGAAATTATCTACATGTGGTGTTCATTGCATCTCTCTGTTGCACTGCAACACCAATTTTGGTTTCGCGCATCTTTGCTGCGAGTTCGCAACTTCTCTTGGACTCTTGAACTTGGTCATCGCATGGATTTATATTTACAATGACCATCGTTTTCGAGTTGCCGCCTCCTAAACAATCTTTCAGACATTGTGTCAGCTTTGTGTCACGATATGGAACATGAGTTGACTGAAAGAATTAGCTTTGAAAAGGTGGACGCTTTGTAAAAATACCTTGCTTTTTTGCAATGCAATGCATTTTTGAAGACATGATAATGACATGTTGATGTGGGTCATTTCTTGGAATCGATCACCGGTCACACCCGACTCTTTGGCTCTCTCCGAACCGGCAAGATCCACTATTTTGAGAATAGAAGTAGTCGTTATACCTGAACATCTACTAAATTAAGAACTAGTTTGAACTAAAAATTACCTGTCTTCTCTTGTTTAGCTTTGACTGCCCATTGAAATATTGCATGTGATCTTGACGACTGCGAATTACACTTTGTTGAAGCAGTTTTCCTATTCTCATCTGCCACATGCAATAATCTGGTAACATCTGCGATACAAGTAACTGGATGCTCCGTCAAACCATGAATTTCGACATTGTTAGAAGCCAACATAATCTTCAATTTGTGATGTTTGTTCAATAGATCGTACGTTTCGTTATTGTAAATTTCAATAAACGAAACCATGAATTCGAACGACCAATCGAGATTTTTCAGCTTCTCCGATTGTCTGAACAAATATTCCACGCTTCTCGGGATTACTCCTCGCTCCTCTCCCAAACCTCCACGCATTGTGTATGTTTTACCACTCCCCGTCTGACCAAAAGCGATCAAGCTAACATTGAAGCCGTGAAGACATGACTGAAACAATCAACAAAAATTGAATGAAAAAAAACATTTTTAACTAACCAATATGAGTTCTTCGACATGAGAGAATAATTCGTTTTGTGTGTAAACGGGTGTAAACACATTTTCAAAATCGAACTTATTCTTTTCGAATGCGATACAGTTTCGAGCCGGATAATTGATGATCGACGTTGTTGCATTATTGATCTCAGACGGAAGTAGCGGACGAACTCTGATCGATACTCGAATCTGCCCACGTAGATCGACAACATCGTTGTGTAGTTTCCGTAGTTGCGCATCTTTCTCTTCTAGTTCTTCACGACAAACGTCTAACTCTTCTGTCTTTTGTTTGGTGAGATTTTCAGAAGCCATGAGTTTTGTTTCCGTAAAATCAAGTTTTGTTTTACTTGCCTCGAGGAGCATTTTTCCCGTCTCTACCTGCGACTTCAACATTTCCATTTGTTGCTTAAACATCTCGGAAATTTCTTTGGATGCAGTAGCATTGTCTTCTAACAACTTAATTTTTTCTTTCAACATAACCATTTCTGACGATCCATTGGAAGGTGTAGATGATCGTGATTGAAGTCTTCCACTTGGTGGTCGACCTGTTGACATGTTTTGGCGTGTAGATAACCCTGTTGATCTATTTCGACATTGGGATATTGGCGCTAAGATATCTGATCGAACATTTGGTTTTTTTTGCATGTTAGAATTCGCCGATACGTTTGGTACAACTCGACTAACTGATGCGGAGCCAAATGTTGTTGCTCTTCCAATTGGTCTTTCTGGGAGCGGGTGATCGAGTTGTCTCTGAGAAATCCGAGTTCTGTTTGACGTTGATAGCGTGGATTTCGATGCCGAACTAGTTTGAAGCTTTGCAATACTTCTTCGCTTGATCACAGAGGCAGTTCGCACTGACAAAGATGATGGATGACCAACCATCTGAAAATGCTTATGGGGTTATTCAGTTGAAAAAAAATATGTTTAAAAATGTTAAAAAATGATAAAATAACACAAAAAATTCAATATTTTGTGTTATTTCACTTTGTTTTAGGGCGTACAAACGAGAGAGTTGACGCTGACAAAAGAGGAATGTTCACTCTATTGAACCATTAAAAATTCCCGGAAATAAAAAGTATTCGCCGTGAGACCTGTTTATTTTTTCTGCAACTCTCACGTTTCATTTCTATTTTTATCTTTCATTTCTGCGTCTACCTCTCTCATTTGTCCCTCCTATAAGGGGACTAAAACACCGTGATTTTATCATTTTTTAACATATTTTTTTTCAACTGAATAACCCCATTAGAAGATGACTGGCGTTAATTTTTTTTTTGATTGAACAAAGTATGAGAAACGCAAATATATATGGACCTATTCGTGACAATAAAAAAATGAATTAAAAATTAAATTTGCCAATGCGCGCCATTAAATGAAACTTAATTTTTTTCTAGAAAAATCCCAAGCAATTCTTAAAGGCGCATAGATTTTTCCGCGTTGGTCTCGCCACAACTTGAACAAATCATCATTTTTTTCAACTTTTTTGAGAAAAAAAATAAAATTTTATTATTGTCAATCCGGTCAGATCATTCAACGGAAAAAGTGATCTACCACAAAAATGCTATGAAAGAGCATGTCAGAATGAGAGATTCAGACGGTAGATCAATTTCTCGTTGGATGATCTGGCTGGATTGACAATAGGTGGCGCGTATTGGTAAATTTAATTTTTAATCAAATTTTTTTCTGTTTTTTATTTATTGTCACGATAGTCCCATAATAAAATTGTTTTTTGGCCCAAATTTCCTCTTCGTCGTGAGACCTGTTTAATTTCATCGATCATTCGGGAAAAATTTTTGCAAGCGGCCCGCAATTTTCGTGAACCCCGCAAATCTAAGCTTTGAAATTTCGAAATAAGCAGAAAAAGAAACTGTATTATTTTCAATAAATGGTCTTGTTAAGAAATTACGGTAACACACAGTTTCAGCTGTGATCCTCTACGTAGAACTGCGTCACATTTCTTCGTTTTTCCCCCTAGGGGCGCCCCTTTCCCGACGTGCCTCGCGTTTAAAAAGTGTTACTCCGTAACAGGTCTGGTCTGGAATCGACATTCTGGATTGCCGTAATTCCGAAACCATGTTAGGTTGCTTTTTCGTTGCTTTTCGTTGCGTACAAGCAAAATAGAAAGAAAACATGTTTTTTCCCAACTAAGTTTCGGTATTCCGAAAATTTTCAAGAAAAAGTCGGCAGAACAGCGAACCGTAAGTATAGTTTTCGTTCTTTTGTTCTTATGGTGACTGTTCTTCTTTATGTTTGTTAAATATTCACATTCATTCAAGAACCAACGTATTACTCTTTTTTTTTCTGGAATTATCCTTTTGAGGTGAATATGGACGATAAAAACTCGTCGTCGTCCATCAATCCGTGGCCTACTCGCGGCAGCAAAAGGGATGAAGACTCTGCTAGTGAAAGTTGGTCAAGATACCATAATTTCCTCTATGTATTTATTTTCAGGAGGGCCTTCAGATCTTGTCAGTTTCGATAATTCAGTCAAAGATGGAGGTAATTCTTTTTTTTCCCGTGATAAACTTTATTTTGATTTTTTGTAGGACAGTCTTGTGGAAGTTCTACAGACGGATTCACTGTCAAGAACGAAAGCTCAACGTTTGGTTCACAGTCTTCGAAATTAGCTTCTGGTTTTGAAAATAGTCCTTTCAGAGGTACACAAACAGGATTTCCCAGTTACACAAGAAAATCATTTGGGAGTGTACTTTCTCGGGGCTCTATTGGGTTTGGAACAACCAAAACAGGATTTGGAAGAAGTCGTGAATTTGCGGAAATAAGTGGTTTTGGTGCCGCATCAAATACTGGTTTTGGTGCCGCATCAAGTACTGGTTTTGGTGCCGCATCAAATACTGGATTTGGCGTCGCATCAAGTACTGGATTTGGTGTCGCATCAAGTACTGGATTTGGTGTCGCATCAAGTACTGGATTTGGAGGAAGTTTTGGTTCCGAAAGAACAAAAAGTGGTGGATTCGGAGGAAATTTTGGTTCTGAAAAAATAACAAGTGGAGGATTTGGAAGTGGAAGTTTTTTTAAAAGTTCAAAAGTTAATGAGTTTGTTGAAAACTCAAAAAATGATGAAACTGGAAGTCCGATTGTTAATAGTGGTGATGACCGATCACAACAACATCCGAAAGTGGAAACCCAATCGACGAAATCAGAAAATTTGCTCACAAAGGATTCTGGATTTGGAAGTTATTATGCAAAAGTTGATATGAAAGAACTCGAGGAGGCACCAGAATGTCATTCGCCTCTGGGTAATAAAAAAGAAACACTCTTTGATGAACATCGTGAATACCATCACAACAATAATACACCACGGAAAAGAGGACGAACAAAAAAAAACACACGTCACGAAAAATGTTATCATTGTCACGGTTTTGGACATTTTTCGAAATATTGTCCGCACAAAGGTACGTGAACATTGGGAAATGCGTCAAATACTGATCATTTCCGATTTTAGAAATGTTTGGAGATAGTGGCTTTCAAAATAGAAACAATGGAGATTCGAACAACACTAAAGGATTCAGACCACGGCTAAGACGTAACAGTGGAAATGATTATTTCAGTGCATATCGATACACCGATCGAGATGATAAACACGATCGAGGTAAAATAAATAAAAAAGTTATTAAATGACCCGGCGACTCGTCCAGAGTATTCTTTTGAATTGAAAGTATTCGTAATTTTAAGACATGTGGGTTTAAATATTATGCAAAAGCATAAGAAACGAAAGTTAGGCGACAGAAGAGAACAAAATTAAAAATAAAGTTGGATCAAACGTTCGAACCCTATTGAAGCAGTAGAGCGCGTTTGCACGATTCAATCCAATTCTATGTTTTATTTCTGTGCTGTAGATTTTGCTCTTTGTTGTTTAAAACTGTCTTCACCCACAGAAATCTTGAAATGGCGAATACTTTCAGAATAACCAAATACTCTGAACGAGTAGCCGGGTAATTTATCGAATGGTGTCACTACTTGTGATACTTGATACTTGTGATGTCCATTATTCAGGCGCATAGCCGTGGACCAGATGTTTCCGAGAACGACATCAAATTTTTAATTGGATTTGATTTTCCCCCTGTAAATTATTATATCAACGTGAAAACGCGCGCTCGCGTTTTAAAGTTTATAGCTCCGGAGTTCTGTCTATCAGAATTGGGCGGAAGTGGTTTTTGGAAAATGCGGAAGACGGAAGTTAGAATGAACCTTTTTTCCGGAAGTCGGAAGTTGAGCCTTAATTTTGACTTCATTCCACTATACAAAGCAAGATTTTTCCGTAAAAGTTCATAAAAATCCTTTCCGATACAAACAAAGGTGAAACATTCATTTTTTGATTTTCACAGAGCCAAAAATCGGTTACCATTTTACTGAAAATCAATTTTCGGAAAAAATTTTGTCGCAACCCAAAAACAGTTCGCTTTCCGGAAGTTGGAAGTAAATTAACTTTTGCGGAAGTTGGAATTCCGCCCAACTCTGCTGTCTATTCAAGAGTTTGATTACTTAAAAAAGGTCATTTCAATTTTCTAGTCGAATTTCGATTGAAGAATAGATGTTATTTCAAAAAATGTTGTTTCACAGAAAAAGGTGATGATCAATTGACCAAAAATCTTGATGCGATTTTTCCCATTGTTCAAAATGATGATGATCATAAAACTCCGCAAAAACTGCAACATATAAATGCAAACAATCGCGTTCCAATCAATTCTTTACGATCAAGTAACAATCAGGTATTTTCCTTCGACAGTTTTGAAGGAAAATATGTTTCCGTTATAGGCATTTCAACAACCAAGTCAGTCGCCACGTTCTGTAAACCTGAATCTTGATGGACTCTGTATCAATCCACTGGTTGCGCCGTCAAGTTCGAATCGAGAAAGTAAGTTTCAATTCATTCTCACAGAATTGTTCGCAGTTTCTGGCCGAAGTTGAAAGGGGAAAATTTAAATATCACAGGATTTTTTAATTGAAGATAACCCATATGTGGGTGAAGAAACATTCTAAAAACAACTTCCATAGTAATTTTAATCGCGCAAACGCGCTCTACTGCTTCATCAGGTTTTGAACGTTTGATCCAACTTCATATGAGTGATAGTTTCTTTGGTTCCTTATGTTTTTGAACAGTTTGAACACCCACATATTATCAAATTGAAAATGAATGGCAAAAATTAAATAGAAAAGAAGAGACGGCAACAATTTTTGCTGAGAAAATTATGTTTTTATATGCGCTGCGCCGCGTTGCGTGCAGTTCATAAGACGGAAGAGAAAAATTTTTTAAAGACAAGCGACGCGTCTGAAAACATAATTTTCCTTGCGAATTCTTTTCACGGTTCTCACAATTTATTTAATTTTTGCCATTTATTTTCAATTTGATAGTGATGGACCTATTCGGGACAATAAAAAAATTGAATTAAAAATTAAATTTGTCAATAAAATGTATATTTTAATAAAGTTTAAAAGTTGAAAAAAATTCCTTTGAGATTTGCATTGGATTTTTCGAGAAAAAATTTGAATTTTTTCTTTTGCGCGCATTGGGAAATTTTCTGTTTAATATCAAGCTCTCTGGCTACCATGTTTCAGTTGATCAGTTCAGAAAACACGCTAGTTCATATTTTTGCAGACAAGGAAGCGTATCATACAATTGAAACTCGTCGCAAAACGACGACAAAGAATGGGCTGGAATTTGAAGAATGGACAAGTATCAAATTCCCAGCTTCTCTACCACCGAATATCAAAGTAATAACTGCTCATTTGCTGTCAACACAAGTATTGGATGACTGAATCAATGAGAAAGAAAGAAGAAAATAAGTAATTGTTCTCGCTTTATCGTTAATACAACTTGATTTCAGTTTGACCTAGTGTGTTTATTGATGATTTTCCATCTCATAGTCATTGAGAATACTTTTAATGAATTGTTTATGTTCCGAAAACATCACTTGTTAGAGCGTGCATTATTGCGTTGTAGTGTTGACACACTTTCGAAACAAAATATTTTTTTTCACCTTAGAATTCTAAAAAAAGCTAAACAGTTCCAGATGAGTACTAAAGATCGAAAAAGACGTGGAAAATGGGATACTTATAAGTCACAATACAACGCAGAAGATCAATCAGGAAGTTCTGGAATTGGTGGAGGATCTGAAAAAGATGCAAGTGCGAGTAGGTTATTTAAATTCAGAGAGTTAGCTGGAAATGGCCAGGGAACAAAAATGTCAACACAGTGAAAATCTTTCGTAATGTTCATTTTGCAGTTCCGAAGGCAGCATCTCACAACTTGAATCAAGAAGGAACAACAGTACTAACCGATGAATTTGGTGGGAAAGATTATCGACGAGAAATGCCTTTGAAACCAGATTACATGAGCCGACCTCTTTGGGTTGCTCCCGATGGTCACATCTTTCTCGAATCTTTTAGTCCCGTCTACAAACACGCCAGAGATTTTTTGATCGCTATTTCGGAGGTAGGAGCTTTGGAAAATGCTTTTTTCGTCAGGTGATAGATATCAAGATTCTAAGTTCTTCCAATCCAAAATTTGGCACATACCTCGGTCGAATTTTCAAATGAATATCTAACTGATAATCCAACAACATGAAAAACTCCAAACTTTACATTCTGAAAATCAGGACATTTCGTCTAATATGAATTACAAACATACACAATATCGACCACTTCGATGCGAGGGGTCACTAATTTTTATGGTGCGTCCAAAAGCGAAAAAAAAGAGAAAAAGTGTGTCCAATTTCAAACACGAAAAATACCCAAAACCCGTAATTATTCAGAGGAACATAATGATTTTTCACCGAAAATGGTTTGATTGTATCAGGTGGACACCCAGCTTCTATTGTCCATCCAGCCAGATCATCCAATGAGAAAATGTTCTACCTTCTGAATCTCTAATTTTGACATGCTCTTTCATCAAATTTTTGTGGTAGATCCCTTTTCCGATGGATGATCTGACCGGATTGACAATACCACAACAATTTTTTTGAGAAGTATTGTTGTTCCTTCAAACGGCCGAAGTTGTTCTTTTTTGAAACTGGACACACTTTTCTTTTTTTTTCGCATTTGGACGCACCATTAAAGAAGAATTTTCAGAAATTTCGGTTATAACTTTCGAACATTTTCTCCTGAAAAATTTCACAAATATTTGTAGGGTTATTAACCTTCCAGAAATAGTAATGCGCCCTTTTATGATGTGTGTTTTTGTCACAAGAAACACCTATAGCTATAGCCGATTCGAAGCAGCACGACGGAAAAGTACTATTAATTTCTTGCAGCCAGTTTGTCGCCCTCAACACATTCATGAGTATCAGTTGACCGCCTATTCATTGTATGCAGCAGTTTCCGTTGGGTTACAAACCAATGATATTATTGAGTACTTGGAAAGGCTGAGTAAATCGCATTTGCCCAAAGGAATTATTCAGTTCATTCAGGTGAGAAGTTGTAGAATCGAAATTGAAGATTGATTCAAAAGTAGTGTAAAAAGACGTAAAAATTAAAGAATTATGAGCACTCTCGATTTTTTAAAACGCCGGGGGAATTTTTAAACCTAAGAAAAGTCTAAAAACTCTTTCTTGTAAACAAAACGTTTAAGTCATTTTTTTTCGTTTCAGATGTGCACAGTGAGCTACGGAAAAGTGAAGCTTGTTCTGAAACATAATCGATATTTCGTCGAATCTCGTCACTCTGATGTAATGCAAAAACTACTCAAAGACAAAGTTATTCAGTCGTGTATTCTCGACGATAGAAATCAACCTGTCGAACAAACCGAAATTCAAACTCAAGAAAAAATCAAATTTTCACACGAAAAAGAGAATACAGAGAAAGAAACGAACGAAAACTCAGCAGTTCCTGCAGACATCGATGAGTTCTATGGTAAAATGGATGGAGACGACGAGGAAGATGCCGAAATTCGAAGTTTACAACTGCTAACATTTGAAATTAAACAAGAGAGTATTGAAGTTGTGCAAAAACGGTGTATCGAGTTGGAATATCCACTTTTGGCCGAATACGATTTCCGAAATGATACAATGAATCCGAATATGGGAATCGATTTGAAACCATCGACAACACTTCGACCATATCAAGAGAAATCGTTGAGAAAAATGTTTGGAAACAGTCGAGCGAGAAGTGGAGTTATTGTATTACCGTGTGGAGCCGGTAAAACATTGGTTGGAGTGACTGCGGTCACCACAGTCAATAAAAGATGTTTGGTGTTGGCAAATTCGAATGTATCTGTTGAACAATGGAGAGCACAGTTTAAATTGTGGTCGACTATTCAGGATAAACAATTGATTCGGTTCACGCGTGAGGCCAGAGATCCACCACCGACGGGTCCCGATGCATCGAAGGTTCGGTTTTTTGTTTATAAACTTTTTACTTAAAAAAAACTAACAAGTATTCCAACTTGGTCTGACAAGGGAGTGGTGTAAGGAAAATTTGGATAATTCGTTGAAATGTATGTCATTTTATTGGGTTTCGGACACTGAAAATGATCCCGTTGTCATATTTTGCGAAAATCCTCTCAAAATCGAGATATCGAGATTTTTGTGAAAATTGGAAATCTTGATATAACTTGCTTTAAAGAAGGTCATGGTACACCTAAATAGGTCAACTTGGTGTAACGGTTGAAAAAAGTTGAAAAAAATATGTTAAAAAATTATAAAAAAACACAAAAAACTCAATTTTTTGTAATATGTCGTGTTTTTTTAAAATCATATTTTAACATAATTTTTTTCAACTGAATAACCCCATAATCCACTATTCTGAACAACATCAAATTGATATTTTTTCATGAATACGTTTAGTTCTACTGATAATATCAATTTTCTGAAAATTCACAAAAATTTGTCAGGCTTCCAAAATTTCTCATTAGATCAAAAATAAATGCATTGAATAAAAACGTGAGCACTCATATAAATGTAGGTCAAACATGATTGTATTTTCTGCTCAAACTTCGGAGCCAAATTTTGAGCTTCGCAGAGAAGTTTCGCAACTTCTGACAACGGGATCTTTCTCAGCGTGTTGAAATCTATGAAATCACAGATTTTCATTCGGAAACGTCCCAACACCATTCCCTTGAGAGATAATATCGCTCGAATTGTTGGCCAATTTTGAGAAAATAAATTTCTGCTAAATTTCTCGCAAACAGCTTTGTTCTAAAAATGTTTTGAAGTGCAATTTTTTCAAAACTTGTATATTTCAGCCGGTTGTTTGTATTAGTACGTATTCAATGGTTGCCTATACCGGAAGACGTACGTTCGCAGCAGAAGAGGCTATGAAGTTTATTGAATCACAGGAATGGGGACTTTTGTTGTTAGACGGTATTTGTTTCGTCCCAGATTTTATTTTAATATTCACGTTGTAGAAGTGCACACAATTCCGGCGAAAATGTTCAGAAGAGTTTTGACGATTGTTCAAGCACATTGTAAATTGGGTCTCACCGCGACTTTGGTTCGAGAAGATGACAAAATTACAGATTTAAACTTTTTGATTGGACCAAAAATTTATGAGGCAAATTGGATGGAATTGCAAAAAGCAGGGCATATTGCCAAAGTTCAATGTGCCGAAGTTTGGTGTCCGATGACTTCGGAGTTTTATTCGTATTATCTACGAGCTCAAATTGCTCGAAAATTATTGCTCGCCGTCACAAATCCAAATAAGTTTCGAATTTGCCAGTTTTTGATTCGATTCCACGAAAGACGAAACGATAAGATCATTGTGTTCTCGGATAATGTTTTTGCACTGAAAAAGTATGCGATCGAAATGCAAAAACCGTTTTTGTACGGAGAAACGTCGCAAAATGAACGAATGAAGATTCTGCAAAATTTCCAATATAATCCGAAAGTCAACACGATTTTCGTGTCAAAAGTCGCCGATACATCGTTCGATTTACCTGAAGCGAATGTGTTGATTCAGATCTCGGCACATGGAGGATCGAGAAGACAAGAAGCGCAGAGACTCGGACGCATTCTTCGAGCAAAAAAACATTCGACTGATCAATTCAATGCATTTTTCTATTCGTTGGTATCACAGGACACTGTTGAGATGGGTTATTCGAGAAAACGACAAAGGTTGGTTCAGGCTGAACACGAAATCCAAATTTTTTGAATATCAAAATATCTGACGAAACCTAACCCTACTTCAAAAAATCGTATCTCGGTTAATCTTTGAGCAAAATTCTTGAACAAAAAAACATTATGAAGCTAAATAGTCGTGGTTTTTGAAAAAAAATATTACACATGGAAGAAAAAGTTTTTACATCTCCAAAATCGGCATAATCTGAAAAATTTATTTTTTTTTTGGAGTTCGGATCGGTGTGAGGCAATGGGGGGGGGGGGGGTCATGAACGAGACCCATTTCATCGTTTTCTACGTGAAAAAATAGGTCAGCATGTTAAAATATAGGAGTACGGGCCTCGGAAAAAAGTTAGAACCCAATGATTAGGATTTTTCAACATTTTCACGTATCTCTATACGTGGTCGATAACATGGTTTTCAGAAAAGTGCAAATACTTTTGTAATAGATCATAAAATCACTTAAACCATTGAAATAGTTAAACTTACAAAAAATATTCCACATAAATACTTTGAAAAAACTTTAAAATTGGGACCGGCCACGTCTATTTAGAGACGTTTTTTGTAAAAACTCGAAAATTCAGGCATGGCGTGGTACAAAAAAAATATGAGATATGAACTGAGATATTTTTTCTTGGA
Source organism: Caenorhabditis sp. 8 KK-2011 (assembly GCA_963572245.1). Taxonomy (NCBI): domain Eukaryota; kingdom Metazoa; phylum Nematoda; class Chromadorea; order Rhabditida; family Rhabditidae; genus Caenorhabditis; species Caenorhabditis sp. 8 KK-2011. The sequence continues at coordinate 6,607,432 of OY751548.1, forward strand.
AATGTCACTGTGAATTTTTGACCAAAAAAATGTCACGGTACTTTTTCCTCTTTCAGGTCAGGTATGCGTCCGTATTTTCTCGTCGCGAAAAAACAAAAACATTGATTCCGCAAACGTTTTCTCCCAATAGATTAATTCATTTTTCAGCCGCCATATTTTTTCGGACCCCAAAATACCTAAAATTTTCTAGATTCTTGGTAAATCAAGGTTATGCCTATAAAGTGGTGAACAAGTTGCCTGGAATGGAGAAAGAGGATCTGAAATATGGAACAAAGGAACTGCAAATCCAACTTCTTCAACAAGTTCTGGCCACTTCAGACGCCGATGCAGATGAAGAAGATATAAAGGAGGAACTGGCAGATGGAACTATTCGAGTTGCGAGAAGAGAGGCGACAATGTCGAGTATGAGTGGTGGACAAGGGCCACAGTATCATGCCAAAGCCAGGGTAAGTTAGTTTGCAACGAAATACGAAAAAGGTTTCGAGACATTGACATCCAGAAAAGAACATATCGGAAACTCAAATCGTTTTACAGTATATTTACCTGGGTTTTTCTTTCAAATATCTTATAACTTCGTCTATTTTTTCAGGCCATCACAGAACGCCATCCATTGTTCAAACGATTCCGCACATAATCACAAAAACTACTGTATAATATTTGTTCACTTCCCATTTTTGTCCTACGAGTTTTTGTATTTTCATGCCTGTTTTATATAGTGTTACACATAAATTGTCTAAATTTTGGCCAATTTTAATATCATTTTCGTCCCCCTTTTGCTCTTATTTATTTTCTGCAAACATCGAAAAATGTATGCGTCAAGCGAAAATGAAACAATATTCTGCGAACTGTTGCCGGAGATTTCGAGAAAATATGAGAATTCGATGTTTGATCAATCTTTGATGATATTCTTGAAAAATTTGAAGTTTTCGAACGATGAACTGTGAGTTTCACAAGAGACCTGTTAGAACACGTGTGTTAACACAAACAAAAATGATGAATTCATATTTTTAAAATTCGAGATTTTTCGGTACGAGGTACTTTCAATGTTTTTTCTCACGTTGTTACAAAATCTACAGGTGTAAATTTTTTCGGTCTCGAAAACTGAAAATGTTTCCTGGTAACAAAATAATTTAGGAAAAATTATTTTAAACTATAATTGAAATTGTTTTGAAATTGTTGATGTTCTTGCACGATTTCCTCATTTCTCATATTATAGGGTTGAAAAAATTAGATCATTGGAAGAAAACCAATATGGACTAGGAAACCAAATGAGCGGGGCTAAGTACAGTACATTTTCGTTGAAGAAATATGAGAAGAAAACAAAAAAAAAATGATCATTTACCATTATGAAATGTAAAAAATCCACGTGGAAAGCGAAAATGATACTGGACGTGACTATGCCACGTTTCACGTTTTAAAAATAAAATTTATTCTAATTTCTAATTTTTTCGTACTGACAACAGTAAATGTTCACATGAAACTTGATGAAAATTTTCGTTCGGTCTGGATTACTGTGTGAAATTCTGTGTGTTTTCAAAATGTTCTATTACCGTACTTCCTCTAATATAAGGGCATGTCCTTCTATTGTTCAATCCATATTTTCTAAAACTCGTGTCATAGAAGAACTGTGTTTTTTGAGGTTCCATTTTCATTTTCGGAGGTGCTCTGGATGAAACAACCATTGCATGACTAGTTGCAAAAAAATCAGCACACTAACAAAGAATAATTATTGACAAATCATGAGAAATGAGATCGGTCTCACTGCCCTTATATTAGAGTAAATACGGTATGTGGAACTCAGCGATTCGACCGAGTTTCGGTTTTTCCCGCATAGCCTTTGATAATTTTGTAGATTCTTTCTTCCAAATAAATAACGTATTTTTCAGCGAGGAAAAGTTTGTCAAAATAGATGGTATCTGTTGCGCGGTACAGTTTGACACTTGTTTGGCTGTTAGACAAACAAAACTCAACGATTTTGAATCAATGATGTTTGGAATATTTATGGGAGACGAACAAAACAATACTTCTGGTTAGTTTTATTAGTTTATAACATTGCAAAAAAATCCGGTTTTTCAAATTAGAAATTCACCAATCGCTACCGCGCGGTTACTGTAGGTTCACGGCATGATTTTCTTTACGTTCTCCTGTTCGCGGAATTTATGAGAGAAACAGAGAAAAAAAGGAAAAAGACAATAGAAAAAGAAGAGACGCAGACATGGTCTCGCAACGATGAGCTGTTCTTTTTGACTATTTCGCGTTTTACGTAGCAATGGGGAAACGTTTAAAAAATCATGCCGTGGGTTGAAATTTCTGAAAAAAAATAACAAGAACAAAATTTTTGCAAAGTGTGACAAGTATAGTTTTAGCCATTTCAGATACGTAGAATCAGATTCGGATATTGAAGTACGCTGAAAATGATTTCTGAACCGAGTACACGTTATTTGTATTATCATTAGACCGTATGGTACCGATTTGTGATGGGCTAATAATGTTTAAAGACACCCTGTCACGCAGAAATCGTTTTTTCATGTTCATAAAAACCGTAATATTGAAAACTTCAACTTTAGATGTATGTGGTTCAAAAAACCAAAAATTTTTGAAAGGTTGAAAAATAGAAGAACATGTTAAGGGAAAGATTAAGGGAAATATGGTTAAAAAAACGTGAACAGTGATTGTGGCATCGAACTTCAATAAATGATTTTTTTGCCATTTTAAATTTTAAATCAAAAGTAAACCAGCAGGAGTCAACAGTAATTCATAAGAGATTATCTGAAAAAAGAACATTGTTCCGGTCCGAAACTGGTCCTACTTCGTATATTTTGTTTTTTTTTTCAGTCGCATCAAACCTCGACATTTCTCATTCACTTCAAGCTCAATTAATCCTTCCAACAACATTGGACAAATCAATAAGTCATATCGAATTGCGCGATTATGACATCAGAAATTCGGAAATGTTTGACAAATTTCAACAACTTTTCCAAGTTCCTCTTAAAATGCTCAAAATTCGACAAAAATCCAATGATGAACTATATATCCATGTTGATTTGGAAAATGAAAAACAGACAAATCGATCGACAATATTCGAATCTATAATGATTATGTTCGAATATTTGGTAACAGGAGAAAAACATGTTCAAAATATTGCATCAATTTGTCTGCCTTTTGTGCATTTTGGAAAAATTCGAATTTCGATGAAAAGAAGACAAATGAAAACAACGACTGGAATGGCATTTGTGGCTGATGCAAGAATTTTCAATTTTTATGGAAGTATGTTCGGAGAAATGTTTGGAATTTCGACTGAGAATGCGGTCAACTCAAGGTAGGTGTACTACTCAAGGCGTGGGCTTTTCGAAAATTTCGGAGGCCTCCACAGTGTCTGCAATGTTACTCCTAACACATAAACTGACAAAACCTCGCACACAAAATCACACTTTTGTTGTGCCATTCATTTATTGGTCACGTCCAGTTTTGTTATGCGGCTATTCAGAAATATTTCTCAACGCGGAACAATGTCTGAATAGTCTATTAGTAAATTAGTCTGGTGTTTTTTTAATATGTCATAGATTTCCACTCAGGACCGGCCAGATTTTGAGAATGTCTATTATTATTATCCAAGAAGTATACTTTTTGGTAATATTTTAGAGTAACTTGTGTTCAACTTTTCCTGGTCTCGGTCTGGCTCAGAAATTCCTCTGTTTCATTTTTTCTTCAAAAAACTAACAGCCGAATGAAGTATCATTGAAAAATGTTCAATTGCAGCTCTTCTGAAACGTTTCTAAATGGTTCTGATATCGAATTTCAAAAAGAAACATTGGAAATCGATTCGAATTCAGAATCTTCATTGATTTCTCCTGATCTAATATCGATTCTACGCGATAAAATGAATTTGAAGTCGGATTTTGATTCGTGTTCCGATTTGAAATATCTGGGAATTGATTCCATTCGAATTGTTGAACTCGAATATTATATTCTTAAAAATTGGCCAGATTCTGGAAATCCAGGATTTCTGATTGGTTGCAAAACGTTGGCAGATGTCAATTCAAAAATCAAAAAATCAAATGTCAACATGCATGTGGAATCAAAAATGGCATCTTTCAAAATTCCGTTATCTTCGCAACAAAAACGAATACTTTTTATGAAAATGACACAAAATTCGGAACAATTTGATGAAGTTGTCCGAGTGAAGTACACAGATTTATCGATTGCCACTTGTCGTCTCAATACTCTTATTGTTCGGCATTCTATTTTGAGAACATGTTATCTTGAAGACTATCAATATCTTTTATCTGCAACTGAATGTTTTGTCGGAATATTTGTTGAAGATTTTCGAAAAAACGAGGGAAATCTGAAAGTTTTTCATGATAATTCAGAAGAAATTGTCGCAATTTTCGATCACATTTCGATTGATGGTAAAAGTTTGGCAATATTCCAAAAAGAATTCTTATTTGGAATTAATGAAAATATCAAATCGAAACAGTATTGGGAGTACTGTACTGGTTCGAATAACATAGAAGAAGCTGAAAAATATTGGAAGACAAAACAATTAAAGATTGTGCAGAAAATTGAAGGTGACGGGGATATTGTGAGGAGAATTATTCCACGAGGAATTTTGAAAAAAATGAGAAACTTGGAGAAGAAATACAGTAGATTTGAGATGTGGGTTGCGTGTTTTATTAAAGTGCTAGCGGATGAATCAATCGGGTTTGCTGTCGATATGAGAAGTTTCGAGTTTGAGAATTGTGTTGGATGTTTCACCAATATTTTGCCCATTATTCATGCAAGTCGTGCAAATTTCACATTGGATGGTTAGTCACTACGAAAAGTTTTATTTTTTAGTCCGGCCCAAAAATCATGGACCGGGGTTGTTCTCGGCCTGTGAAAAAAAAAGATCGGGATTTTTTGCAAATTTTTGCCCGTTTTTTACTTTGCACATCGCAAAAATAGTCAAATTTATTGAAGGTATTGATGTTTTACAGAAGTGCAAGAGATTGTTCAATCAGCTCGACGGAATGCAATTTATCCCTACGAGAAATTGGTTAAACTGGCCGGCGGGGAATTGTTGAATGTTCTCCTCGTGGATGATGAATTCGGCTCGGAACCCGTTTCATATAATTCGAAAAAAGTTCGATTTGCCAAACCGGCCAAGTATCCAATGACATGGTATTTGAGACAAAATAGTATCGAAGTCGAGTTCATGACATCTCAATATACCACAGACCAAGTCAATCAAATGATTGATGATATTTTCGAAAATATTGATGGCAATTCGAATTCGAAAAAAATTCAATTGAAAGGGAGAAAGTGCGATTTTCCGGGCCGGCCATATTTTTGTGAAATTGACAAAGTTCGAGTAGACGATGATATTTTGGAAACAAAACAGTATCGATTAGACGATTTATACTTGAGAAAATATGTAGAAATTGGCGCCGAAAAACCAGTGTTGATTGAAAAGGAGAGACCGGTGAAGGAGATACTCGCTGCGTGGAATTCGGGATTCTATCCGGTACCTATTCATGGTTCGACTACACAAAAATCGAAACAGAAAATTGAACAACAATTGAGAAATTGTATCGATTTGGGAAACATTTCAGGTGAGAAACAATTTTATTTTTGATTTAGAGAAACTTTCAAAATGTTAATTACTGTATTTTGATTTTCAGGAGAACTAGAGACAAAAAGAAAAACATTGAATCGGTTGACAAAGTATGAAATGGCCTATGTAACATGCACATCTGGAAGTACCGGTTCTCCAAAACTAGTAGCAACTGCTCACGAAGGACATGGCAATTTGGCTCGAAATTATGCGGAACACTTTTATATTAATAACAACCATACAATTTGTCAAACTGTCGATGCGAGTTTCGATATTTTTTTCGCTGATCTCACTAAAACATTTACAAATAACGCCAAACTAATTCGATGTAAAGATGGAATAGCATCAAAGGAAGAGTTGATTCGATCGAAAAATGCCTATATAATGCCCGCATTTTTGACAAGACTTTCTCACGATTTTGAAGAATTGAAAAACATTGAATCCCTTCAATTTGGTGGAGAATCTATGAATAATCGGGTTGTTCAGAGAATTCTTGAATTTCATCCAAAATTGAAACTTTGGCAAGAATATGGGTTGACTGAACAGACGGTTTATTCGATGCGACATTTAATGAATAATGCAGATGATTCGAGAATTATTGGAAAACCTTATGATAATATTAAGGTTGAAATTGTTGCGAGTAATGCTAGATTATCTGGTTGTGGAGTTATGAGAGGATATTTTGGAATAAAGAAGAAGGAAGGAGATGTGTTTGTTGATACTGGAGATTGTGTTAGAATCAAAAATGATAAAGGAATTGAGTTTGTGGGAAGGAATGATTCAATGATCAAACTGAATGGGTTCAGAATTGATCTTTTTGAGGTGAGATCGTGTTTCTAGGAATATTTTCAAGTATCAAAGTTATGCGAATGGTTTCTATAAACTTTCAATGAATTTTCTTTGTTGCGCTAAAAATTAGACGAACTTTTTTTTTTCTAACTTTCAGATCGAATCTATCGCAATGTCTTCTGAATTGTTGATGTCTTGCACGTGTATTGTATCATCTGACAAACAACTAGTTTTGTTTTTCAAGAGAAACAACTTGAAAGGCAATTTGGAAGAGTATCTGGACCAACATTTGATATATTACAAGGTTCCGAAAAAATTGATTGAGTTGAAAGAATTCCCGTTGACCAGGTATCTTTTCGAGTGTGGAAACTAATTTTCAATGCAATTTTTCAGAACTGGTAAAGTCGATAAGTTAGAGTTGAAAAAACAATTGGAACAATCACTACTGACACGGTTGGTTCTTACTATGATTGTTTGCAGTATTATTCAAAATCGAATCGGTAACACGTCAATAGGTTCAGAGCCCATTTTGATATCAGAATGTGATTATACGTGTCTAAAAAGTCTAAAAATTAACTTATCAAACTATAAGAGAGACTTCTTTTGCAATTTTTCGTTTCTGAAATTTCAAAGTACAGTAACCGCGAGACACCGATTGAATGAGGTTACTGTAGTTTATGATTTTTTATTCAAAACAGGAGTCGAATTTTAAAATTGAGAACCCATCAAATGATCAAAAATGTCCACTCGGTGATATACGTTTCAAAACATGTATACGTAAATTTTTTGATTGAAACATTACTTTTTTTTCTTTTTTTTTAAATCGAAAAAAGTGCATTTCACATTTTCTAAATCTATTTCCGGTCCACAGTTCCCCAAAAATTTCAGTTCCGAAACACGTCTTCATAGAAATTTTCTATTGACTCCATCTTCACCTGAGCAGTCGAACACTGATGATGCGAATCAAGAACTTCTCAAAAAATGGTTGGAATATTACAGCGAGACAAGAATTACCTCATATGACGATGATTTTCTGAAAATGGGCGTTGATTCAATATCAATAATGTTGACTATTCAGAAAATGAGAAGTTTCGGAATCAATTTAGAAGCAAAAAAGTTTTTTGAACTCAAAACTTTGAGAAAAATCGGAGATACAATTCCAATGAGAAACATGTCGCAAGGATTGGAAACGATCAAGAAGACGAAGAAGAAAGAGTATCATATAGAATTGAATCATGTCCAAAAGAGAATATTATTCATCTGTAGAATAGCGGGAAATGCGAATATTTATCGATTGAAAATTAAGATTGCGAAAATCGTGAGCATCCAGAAAATCAACTCAATAGTATGTGGAAACTATTTGCTTCGATCAAAACTTGTCAGAAATCAAGGCGAATGGAAATTTGAATTGTTGTCTGCCACAGAAGTCTTCTATACTGTTTCAGAATCCCAATATCGAGAACCAGAAGATTATGAGACCACACTGAAGAGTTGTGAACACGGCTTGGAGTTGAGTATTCATCATATAATTTGTGATGCGAGAAGTTTCGAGATTCTAAACGATCAAATATCTGGAACCAATGATCGAGTGCATTTTGAAAACGCGTTCGAACTGGAATCGCAAAACATTCCTTACTTGGAAATCCCTAACTTTCGGATTTTTAAAAACTTCGAACATGGCAAAACAACTCTACGAAAACTTAAATTGAAAGATGGAACTATCAGATCAACTTCGGAAATGTTTTTCGAGTTCTCTATGGCATTGAGAAATGTGTTTAAAATCAATAATGATTTCTCGATAGCAATGACGTTTGCCAACAGAAGTCCCGTCAACTGGAGAACCGTTTCGATGTTCGCCAACACCCTTCCAATTCCAGTCAGAATGTTGGACACTTTGGATGATATACACCAACGAATAACTCATGTAAATGAAATATTGGCAAATACACAATTGAGAAATTCATGTGATTTTGCAATCAATTTTCGTGAGAAGTATGAATTTGTGAATGACGAAACGGAGAGATGGGCACAGTTTCCGATTCTTTTGACTGTTTGGAAAGATTTAATGACTATTGACTTTGATGAAAGTCTTGTTGAGAAAGAGTATATCGATGAATTGGTAGGATTTCTCGAGCCTGATGTGTATTCCGAACTCTTCCGGAAAGTTCTGAAAACTGAGGATGTTCATGACGATACTAATTTCTTCGAAACTGGTGGCCATTCTCTGACAGCAATGAAATTGATAGATATTCTTGGAGAGCAATTAAAGATCCCTGATCTTCCGATCAAGTTAATATTTGAAAATCCCACTCCAAACTTGTTGAAAAAGGCGGTGGAACATCGACAAAAAACAGTACATTCTGAAAATGTTCAAAACTCTACTTCACCGAAACAAAGACCGTCAAATCTATCAGAACAACAACTGCAAATGTTTTACTTGTCTCAGATGGCTGACACTTCTACAGAATATCAATTACCGTTTATTCAAGCGTTTCCATCAAACATCAATGTTTTGGATATTCATCGATCTTTTTTGTGTACAATTCAGGAACATACTATTTATCGAACCGCATTTTTGATGGACAATGAAAGTGGCGATCCGAAACAAGTTGTGATGTCAATGACTGAATCTTATATACCATTAACGATTGAAGAGTTTTGTAAAGATAGTGATCTATATGATCGAATTACAGTACTTTGTCATGAGAAGATGGAGGTGTTAGATAATAAATCACTGATTCGAGCAGTGTTCCTAAAAAGTGTCGGAAGACAAATAGCATTTTTACATTTGCATCATTTGATTAGCGATGCCAGATCAACACAGATTACCAACGAAACTATGAGAAAGTATCTAACTTGTGAGAAAGACCCGGTTCGTTCAAACTACACATATTTGGATTATTGTGGAGAAATCAAAAAAGATGTGGATATCGAGGAGAATTATATTGATGATTTGAGAAGGGGTGTGATTATTGAGACAAGCAAGACACTTGAAACTACCAAGAAATATGTAGAGATTGATGTGAATTATGTGCAAAAGCACAACACCAAAACTCCCTTCAATCTATTTCTGGAAAAAATCGGACGAGTTGTTCAAAAAGACAAAGAAAGTATTAATATAGCATTTCCAGTTTTGAACAGAAATGAGAAAACTATCAATGTTTGTGGATATTTTCTCAACAATCTTGTTATTAATACCAATTCTCATATCAGCACAGCGGATATTATTGATCGAAACTATTCATATCTTCAAGTCATCCAAAAATTTCGACAGAAATCGAACAATGATATTGCGCAAGTTTATTTGAATTGTAGATATGATTTGGAGTATGATGAGAGTGATGAGGATCAACTACTCGATCTAATTCCATCGAAATTGCATTTTCCAATTGAATTTGATGTCGATTTATTTGAAAATGTTTATCGATTAACAATGCGCACTAATATGTATACTTGTGCCGAAGTTTCACAAATACTCAAAGAAATCAAAAATGCGATAATTGGAAGAGAAAGTCGAGCCAAAGTGATAAAAGGAGTTCAAAAAGATATCCCAACATGTTCCTGGATTGGATTAATAGGACGATGTTTTGATAAGTTTGACGACTCGCAATTTGGCGGAAAGTATTCATATTTCGACGCATCGAAATATCTTGAAAGTAAAAGTTTGGAGGTGCAAAATGAGCATTTGAAGAATACCGCAACGATTATTCGAGCTGATAGTATTATAGGAGTAATTGGGAGCAAATCAATTGAGACAACTCTGAGTTGTATGTCTGTACAGTTAGCTGGCGGAGCCTATTTGCCAATTGACAAGAATTATCCACCAAAGAGAATTTCGAATATTCTTAAAGATACTGTTCATAGCATTGGAAATACTTCTCAGACTACTAGAACATACAAAACGAGATTGTTCAATTCTACAATTCCTGATTCATTGGCCTATGTGATAACAACAAGTGGAACAACGGGAACACCAAAAGCCACGTGTATTTCGGCAAAATCAGTGGTGAATTTGGGTGTCTCTTCCACATTGGCAATGCATTTGCAATCCAGCAGTGGTGTTTATCAATTTACAAACTTTGTTTATGACAATTCAGTGTTGGAAGTAGTTTCAACTTTGGTTTCACAAGCTAGATTGATTTATTCAAAAGAATTTGATCCGATCGAATTTTCAAGACTTATCAAAGCGGAAAAAATTACGCATTGCTTATTGTTTCCGAGTTTGGTTCAATCATTCGAAGTTGAAAAATTGAGAGAATTGGCTTATTGGGTTGTAGGTAAGTTGAACGAAAAAAAAACACCTCGGGAAATTATCAGGCTCTTTTTTATTTAAATTGAAGGAAGGAGGGCTGTGGGTTTCGCTATTTTTTAGGTTTGTGAAAAAAAAAAACTTTATTATTTTGAAAAAACTTTATTATTTGTGCACTTTAATATCTCGAGAAAAATAGACGTTTCTATCTCTTTGAATCAAGGAAATCGGGTCATTTTTGGAAGATATCAGTGTATTCAGAAATTTAGTTCTTTCACATACAAATCATACATCTTATAAAAATAACATAGAACTTTTTCAATTAGAACTTCTCATTAACTTTTACTTTTAAAAAATTCTATCTGCGGCTTTGGGAAACAGAGGTTCGAAATGTCGGGCCGAAGAGGGCCAATGTGTTTGACACACAAAAACATTTGAATTGACAACATTTTTTGGGCGCTAAACATTTTCTGTTTTTTTTTTCAACTTGCGAAAAATTCCATAAAATTTAGAATTTTTAGAACTACATTTTTTGAGACTAAAAAATTTCCGAAAAAAATCGTGAGCCTGAGATTTTCGTGGCAAAAGTTTTGACAATCAGGAAAAAATTAAAAAAGAATCCGGGAAAATTCATTTTTTCGGGGCGAAGTTTTTAACAAATTTTAAAACATTTTTTTCACAGCGGGTTTTTGAAATGCCAACTCCATTGAAAGTATTTTCTCAATCGTAATGGAGCGATTTTTCAAGACTGGATCGAGTTTCGATAGCGACCCGATTTTTTTTCTGTCTTACTGAATACTATCAGAAAACAGTACGATTAGAGAAGTAGGAACACCAACAGGAAAAATTACCGATCGGTTAGATATCTAAATTAGGAGTAAAAACCTTTTGAATTTTATCTCTCTCATTATTACATTTTTGCATAGGCGGTGAACGACTTGCACAAAATCTACTACTTGATGTATTGAACATTGGATGTCGTGTGATTCAGAACTACGGACCTACAGAGACAACAGCATTCGCAGTTAGTAAACGAATGAGAAGAACAGATCTTCCAACAAATATAGGAAAACCTGCAATAAACACAAAACTGCGAATCAATAATGATGGATTATTGTTGATTGAAGGAATTGGAAAAATGAGAGGATATTTGAATAAAGGAGAACAATTTGAATGGTATAATTCAGGAGATTTGTGTCGATTCGAACAGAATGATCATGTTATTTTTGAGGGAAGAAAAGATTCACAGGTATTCTATTCACATCATTTTTATCTAGATTGGAAGAAATTTATGAGGTTGGCAATTGAACATGAAAAAAAAAACTTTTCGGTTCTTTTGACTCGGGGTAGAGATTGTGTTAACTTCGAGACGGCCAGAATATCGTTCATATTTATCAGAATTTTCATCACTACCAAAAACCCCGAGAAAGGTGGTTTTATTTCGATTAAATTTTTTCTGGTCACAAAAAACTAGTCCTTTAAATTTCGGGCCGACTGGATCAGGCCTTCTAGGCAGACTTGGGCAAAACTATAAATTTCCTATGCTTTTTCTGCAAAATTTTTCGGGACATTTGATTTTTGGTGTTTGGCCTACTTTGATGAAAAAATGGCTCATCAAGTTTTGTTATTTGACAAGTTCTCTGTGTAGCTAACTTCAAATTGGGATTATAGTTTTATATGCTGATAGAGCATTTGATTTCTCATTCAATCTTACATACAAGTAGAAACGAACTTTGTGAGAAACACCTCATTAATTTTTTTCAGATAAAAATTCGAGGTTTTCGCGTTGAGTTGGGTGAAATTGAAAAATGTATCGAAACTCTACCGGGAATTCAAAGAATCAAAGCGAAGTTCGACGAAGAATCCCAAAATATTCATATATTTTACACCGGAAGGACAAATTCGGCCGAAATTAGACAACATTGTCAAAAATTTTTAGAAGCGCACAAAGTTCCTAGTAAGTATGTGGAGGTGACAGAATTTCCGTTGACTGGAAATTCGAAAATTGATATGAAGAAGCTGGGAACGTCTGGAGATAGAAATGGAGAACTTGAAAATATTTGGATTCAACTTTTGAAAAGCCCGCCAAACCATGATGATCATTTTTATACTTCCGGAGGTCATTCATTACTTCTAATCAGACTTCGACACCTTATCCAGACTAAACTTCAAATTACCTTGACTGTTGCCGAACTTTTATCGAATTTAGTATATTCAGATCTTGAGAAACTCATTTATAAGAAAACAAATTATCGATCTGTTGTTGTATTTTTCCCAGCACTTTATGGTGAATGCGCAACGTATATGAAATTGGTTGAATCTATGAAACCATATTTCGAAATTGTTTTATTGGAAGAATTTATTGGTGAAAATGTGGAAATGATGGCTAATGAATATAAGAGACAAATTGAGGAGAAAGGTATTTTTTTTTCAATAAAAAAATTACTTATGTTTTTAGTATCTTCTTCATCAAAATTGATTTTTATTGGAGCATCTGCAGCTGGCACATTTGCTTTTGCCACATCTCAAATGTTTAATAATGTCAATGTAGTTCTTTTAGATGCTGGAACTTATTGGGATCTTATAAAAAATCTGGATTACGAAGATCACCGCAAGGTTAACTAGCTTTCCTATCGAAACAATATTTTTTTTCAGGGTATTCTTCAAAACTTATTAAAGTACAACATTGATATAGAAAGTATAAATCAGTTAGCAGTATCATCTTGGAAAATTCTTCAAATTTTGAAAAATTACAAACCTGTTAACTTTGGCAATCCTAAATTGTTCGTTTTATCGATTGATGGAACAGATTTGGGATGGCAAAAATATTCTGAACGGTGTGAGATTCGTCAAATATCTGGAAATCATTATACTATGCTCGAGAACGATGTCTATATCAATGAAATTTGTGATTTTGTGCTTGAAAAATCGAAATAATGAATATTTACAATGAATCGTGTCAAAATATTCATCGAGACTACATAAGCGCCTTTAAACAACTACAGTAAACACAGGCATTCACGCTCTGATGCAAATTTTTATTTGAATTTTCCATTTTTTTTTTCTAAAAAAAAAAACAATTTCTAACCACAAAGCCTGTCATTTCGCGCATTTTTGATGAAAGGTAATTTTAATAACGATCATTGTTTGTTGTTATCTCTTTAGATGAATTATGAAGATACCGTGTCAGCGGATAAAAGTGAAAATTTGCATATTTGTGAGAATTTTTGAAAAAAAAAGTGATTTTCCCTTATTTTTTGTTTTTCACGTGAACATTTGATTCATTTCTGTTTTCTACAACTACTCGAAATGAATACCGTTAGGTGAGGGCCACATCAATTATTTTTCTATTGTGTTCGTTTTTTTGTTACTACCTCGTTTTGGTGCCACCCTTCTTCCTTCTCACCTTTTCCCGCCATTGTCTGCGTCTCCTATTGTTCCCTGTAGTGCATTTCCCATTCCCAGGCACGCGCCCATCGTTGTTTTTTCACTTTCTTATGAGCTGTTTTTATTTTATTTTTTCTATTTTTTTGATAGTACGGTTTTCATTAGTTGTGTCATGTCCTTTTTTTCAGAAAAAAAGAAGACATAATTTTTTCATGGAAAAGAAAATATTTTGTATAATAGAAATGTTTATTTATATATTCATTCTTCTTCGTTTCGAAAAAATTGTCTTAAATAACCAATCATACCATTCATAACTTTGCAAACAATATATTTTTGTGTGGCAACAGCTATTAAATATTGATAATTATCCGGTAATGGCAACCAAAAAGTAAGTCTAGTTCTAGTAAAAAAAGGGATTTTCGGTGTTTGAATATTTTACTATTTCTAGTTTTTTCGCCGGTGTTTAGTTGCGATTATGCTTCATTGAACGTTTCATCATGCGAACAATTCTCGATGTTTTTCTTTTTTATTGTACACGCTAATCCACAATCAACAGAAGTTTCAGTGTTCATCCACTGAAATTAGTATATTCTCGAATTCTGCATTTAGTCACAAATTCCCAAACATTTACTCCACTAGTTCAAAAGCGCTCCACTAATCGTTTCGTATTCGTATCCAATTTCCGAACATTTGTTATACCTGGCACCGAAATTCCTAATTTTTCTTTTCTTAAATGTTTCTATCATCAAAAAAATGTCGACCCATCTGTTGTCGACCATTGTTTCTCTGATTCACCGAAACCACTACTTATGCTAATTTTTATTTCCCTTTTCACCTGACAAACGTACGCGATTGTATTGTTGTTAACCTTTAACAAATCATGGCATCCATAAAATTATGTTAAACAAAACATCGTAAAAAACGAATATTAATTGTATTGTCTGCCACCTCTTTTCCTGTACTGAAAAAATTATTATCCTGTTTTTTCTTTCGTTTTCGCTTCCTATAATTATAAAAGTTGTTTTCAGCTCTATTCGAAAAATGAAGAAATTGATAGGAATTGAGAAAAAGACAGATGGTGTTGGTGGTGGAACAACGAGAAGAATGCCGAAAGGAAGTAGAAAGGTAAATCATGTTTTTTTCGGAATCACGCGATCAAAAAATAAAAACTGTTTACGATTTTTGAAATGGGAAATCGATAGAGGTTTCCTTTTCTGCACAATGAAACTGACTTCAATAGATGGAAATTTTTATTTATTTTTTTTTGGACACGTATGACATATTTAGAAAGTAAACTTACCAAAAACAATTGTCAAAATGATGCTGATTTTCTGCAATAGTAAAACTCTTCTCGAATGAGTGCTTTTTTGAAAATCCCAAAAACTTCGAAGTTTTGTTGCAAAACAGAATTAGGTTAGGTATCTATATTCTTTTTTTTTAGCCCGGAATATTTTTCAGATTTCCAGAAATAAACATTTATTCCAAATGTTTCGCATTGTTGAAAATCAGCCATGCGCAACATTTTTTTTATCACCATGCAAAGTATTAGACATAAAAAAAAACCAACTAACAGGTTCTAGTTTCCATTGCCTATTTTTTCATTGAACAAAAAACTTCTTTTTTTTTCCTCCCTCCTTCTCTCACACATTAACTTACAAAGTGAGTGACACCCGGGCGCAACGCCAGTTCAGCCAGATGTTTGAATGCCAAAATTTTGGCGGTTAAAATGAATAGTGTTTGAAGTTGAGAGAGCGCAGAGAAAATAACACAAGAAGAGGAAGAGACTGTGTTGATCGCGTTTTTGAGTCACTTTTTGAAAATATTTGAACCTCTGTTTTTCGCTCCCGGCGTTTGTTGTTATCTTTGATTGATTTTTAATAGTCTGATTGACTGCCTTATGTGTTTTTTTTTGTAATTTGCATAATATGTTTACTCTTTCCTTATTTTTGCGTTCGTTTTTTTTTTCTTTTAATTGTTTGCTGTAAGTATTAGTGTTTTCTAAACGCTTCGTGTAAAAAAGTGAAATTTTCGACTTTGAAATTGTTGCTGGTTGTTCCTCCGTTTATTTGCGAAATACACCAAAATGAAAAGTTCAAAAATTGTCAAAACATACTTTCATGTTGTCTCTTGATATGAATTTTCACATTATCGGGATTTTGAATACCTAACTTATAAACAACCAAACAGCTAAATACAGTTCTATATTTTTTGTCTGATGCCAAAAATTTCAAAAATTTTATATAGTTATGTAAAATGAGTATCGTGACCTTAACCCTGAATTTTCCATTTTCAAATCTTATGTTTTCGGTTTAGGCCACATCCACGAGACTGACATTTCTAGAAATTGTTTTTTTCAAAAGTGCTCCACCAGGTTTGGGACTTAATCAGAATTCACGGTCTGCCAAAAAATACAAACACAATGAAAAATCTTCATCGCGTACAGAAACAACACCGCACACTAGTAGAGGCGGAGGAAGTGTGTGCAACAGTGCCGCACACTTTTTTTCTCTTTATTCTCGATTGTTTCTCGAGAAAAAAATAGCTTTACCAAAGTATTTATGTGAAATTTTTTTTGAAGAATCATTTGTGAATGAACTCTTCATGCCATAAATACAAAATTATCAACAAAACTATCGAAAAATTTTAAATTTTGAAATACCGCCGAAATTAATTAAATTTTGGGTACTGTAGCCACAAAAGTGTGCAATGGCGATTTTTGTAATTTATGGAAGACCGTGAATTAAGAATAAAAGTAAGAAGATTTGAAGGAACATATATTCAAACAGTGTTTTGTGTCTCATCGCGATGAGTAGTTCTTTGTTGTTTTTTGAGTTTTCCGACTATTTTTTTACCACCCAGATTTTCTGGTTTTCCAATCATAGTTTGTGTTATTTAGTTGAACTATTGTGAACATTAATATTTTTTGTCTTGCGAAATAACTGTTTTTCGTCCTAATCTGTTTCACTCATTTCTGATGAATCATTTATGATTGACCAGTGTCTTTTTGACCGTTTTTCTCTTCTTTTTCTCTTGAGTATTTTCTACTTGCAAAACTGAGTCGCTGAAAAGTTATCTTTTGAAAATTACCTCGACGAGCGCTCATCTGGTCAAACAATTCACATCTTTGTGTTGTTTGTGTATTTTGGTCGGATATCGTTAGCAGCTTTAGCATATTACATTGCCTGTTCATCTCATTTTTGTGCGCAAATATTGTCTAGCGATTTTTGTTGTCTTCTTTGAAAAATTTCTAACCCGGATGCTGTACAAGTTGATCAAAGTAGGTTTTTTTCTGAAAATTCTGTCTCAAAACTTGATTTTCAAACTAGTTAACAGGTGGTTTCATAGGCTATTTGGTTGTTTTTTTCTAAGATTGGGAGTGTCCCCGACTGGGAAACGATGTTATGTTTGTTCAATTTCTCAACCTTTTTTATCGATTATTCATATTCATGACATGATGACAGTCGTTTTTTTCTCTCGTTTTATTCTTCCTTTTTTGGTGTCAGATGATTGTTTTTCGAAAGTAATTAGCCCCAATTTGTGGCACTTTTTATTATGAGTGGTTTTTGAGATTCTTGCCATTTGTTCTGTTTTTTTTCTCTTTTTCTGAAACAATGTAAGCACCGCTTTTACTTAGCATTCTAATAGAAAACTAACTGATGCCTGAAAATATTTATAAAATCAATAATCCGGGTAAAAATCCGGAGTTTCGTTGTTAGATGCGTTCAATATTCCTGGCAGTTGAGAAGTCCACTCGTCATCGATCAGCCGGTTGTTACAGTTGTTGGTCTTACAACATTCGACGTAGATTAAGCCGGTGAACCAAACGTTTGATTTCTCCTGAAACCCAAAACCTACTGGAATTTTCGAATTTTTCTCACTCACTGGACATCTTTTCACATCTTCTCTGGTGTTGTGAATAGCGCAACCAGCGAGAAAAGATCTATGCTTGGGTGAATATGTTGCTTCACAGTAGGTTTCATGACGCGTACAATGTTCAATCCCCAAATTTTTTTTAAACTTACTCTTGGTCCACGCCCGAGATCCTGTAGTTTTTTTTCGTTTTATATAACTTTTTATTTTCACATTACCTGCATGACATGTCAACTGAATTGAAAAACTTATAAATGCTGTTAGAATAACAATCGATAGCCGCATTTTTTTGTGAAAAAATGATTATTGTATTCTTTTTATACTGTGGATCGATTACAGAATGAGCGATGATTCGATAAAGAGAGTCGCGTCGCTTTCTGATTTACAACGAATTTCAAAAACACCTGTGAATATAACATCAGATTCTTCTGAAGACGAAGAAGTTACACCGACGAAAAATGTGCTTCTTGCACCTCTTCAAACGATTCTACATCGAAGTGCAGAAGCTCCGAATGTTCAGATGAGAGAGAAAAAATCGCGAGAAAAGCAGCGAGACACAACTATTTCCCATTTCATCGAAGATCGATTTTCAAGAAACAATGTTGAGAGACATTCGATGCACATTAGTGGAGAATTCACAGATCGACGAAATAATCAAGGAAGTGGAAGATGGACAG
The DNA here is from genome assembly GCA_963572245.1 of Caenorhabditis sp. 8 KK-2011. Classification (NCBI taxonomy): domain Eukaryota; kingdom Metazoa; phylum Nematoda; class Chromadorea; order Rhabditida; family Rhabditidae; genus Caenorhabditis; species Caenorhabditis sp. 8 KK-2011. Next base: position 6,625,997 of record OY751548.1, read on the forward strand.
ATTTGTTCACTTCTAAACGATTCAAAAAGAAGGGAAGAAGTAAACTGCATGTTAGTACTCTCTAATTCTTTATTGTCCATTTTCCGTTTGTACCGGAAAAGTTTTCTGTTAAAAAAACTTATGACAGGCAATATTTCCAGCCAAGTCTAGAACATGTTGAAAAACAAAAAATAACTCATCATGTAATTGTTTTAGTAGGTTCCAGAATTTCTCTCGAACTGTGAATATATTTTTTTTCAAAAAATGAAGAGAATAAGCAGTAGTGAATTTTTAAGAGCGCTCTGGGGGGTCGAAAGTTTTCCCAAGGAATGAGATTGTGCCTAACTGTTCCTAGTATTTCTGATTAAAATCATAGGAGGATGAAAGCTAACAAAAAAATCGAAGTCCACGCTTTTCCCTCATAATAAATATCTATTGTTCCAGAATGGTCCATCATCTTCATCAAATGACGATTACGGTACAATCGGTGCTGGAAGTTTAGGCGGTGTTTCGATAGCCTCAAATTCATCTGGTTAGTTTTCTTTGTTCTTCTTCGTGTGACTCATTTTTTTGTAAAACTATTTCATCGCGTGATCTAAATTGAAGAATATTCATTTTATGAAAATGTTTCGTACGTTTTCGTTATTCTCTTTTTTCAATTCTGATGAATTTCTGATATCTGGGGGAGATTATAATCATTATGAACAATATTCAAATAATGAAGATGAATACTTTCCAGCTCTCGATGAGGGTATTCAGAATAGGTGAAATATTATTGAATTATATTTGTGATTTTTATAGGAGAATATGCAACAATCACCGAGGACGATTTGAAAAATCAATTTAGAAACATCATGGTAAATCAGAAAAAAAACTGAATATTGTTAAAAAATTGAATTTATTGTAGCTGGATAAAAGTGTTCCTTCACAGCAAGTTGAGATTCTTGTTGGAACTACATCACGCACTCAAATGTTGGATATGGTGCGGAATGCGAAAAGGACAGATATGGCTGCCAAAATGGTGGGTTTAATTTTTATCGCGACAGTGAAATTTTTATATTTGAGCCAACTTTTATTCCCCTACTTTCTCATAAGTTTTTTTTACAAATCTTGATTTTGTCTCCGAACAAAGCTATTCATAAAAAGGTAGTGTTTACGAGAATCAGGTAATATTCCGGTTACCAAAAAATCTAAATATCCACTCAGGTTTTTTTTTAGAAATTTTCAAAAAATCTGAGTGGATATTCAGATCTCGAGTTTTGTTTTTTCAAAGATTAGCTTTAGTTGTGTGCGAGGTCTGAGGAAGGGTGTATTTTTGAGGGTCTGTCGAAATCTATTCCAAATTCATTTGCGAATGAAAAGAGAAAATGTATTTGTTGCAGCAATCACCAGATCTCAATTTTGAGGCCCTATCGCAAATACTTCAAGCCGAAAATGTGCTTCAATGCAAACAAAATATCATTACCCTTCGTGTTCAACTTCAATGTCAAAGTGTTACATTTCTGTATGCGGTAAGATGTCCATCATTTGTTTCTTACATATATTTACACCTCAAATCTATTTACAGTTTGCTGAAAACGTTGGCGATGAAAAAGGTCAAACCGGTTTCACGCTCATCTGTAAATTGTATGATTCTGTAATACGGAGATTGTCTGCTACAAAACACGATTCTAAAAATTGTTTGGAACTCATCGATTTTCTGCAAGAAGTTGTCAAATGTATTCGAGTATTCGCAAATACATATGTGAGTTTATTTTCAGAAATAGAGTATAATGTTCTTGTTTTCTTCAGAAAGGAATAGAACATCTTCTCAAAAAAGATTCGCCGGTGTGCAAACTTTTGATCAGAACGTTGATATGTTTAAATAGATGGTAAGTCAATTTCAATTCTTCTGAAAAATTTGTAGTTTTTCTGTTATTTTTTCCGAATTTTTGTCAGTGTCATGTTCAATTTATGATAATCATAAACTCAACTAGTTTTCTTTCTACCAATTTCATCTTGTTATCGATTTGTTGACAGATTCAGAAACAATGTTTTTTTTCTTACAGTAGTTTCAAAAATCAAGAAGTTCGCGCACTAAGCACCGACGTTGTTCTATTATGTGCCAGTTTGATGTTGGTCCAACATGAAACGTCTGAGACGTGTCGAATAGAAATGACTGGTCAACAGAAGATGTTCAGCGAATTGACAGCGTTGGCAAAAATGGAAGAAGCGAATGAAAAGCGAAATGTTTCGAGATTTCGACCGTTGGTATTGTGTTTGAAATGTTGTGGTGAGAGAGATCCAAAACATACGGTAGGTTTTTTTTGAAAGTTTTGAAAAATGAAAAATTGGTGTTTAGACTCGTGTTTTGCTCATGTTGAACATGCTGATCAATGGAGTCGATCGGAATACAACGGAAGAAAATTGGACAGACGAAACAATGTGGCAAATGAGAATGAGATTGAGAGGCGAAGCTGAATGGGACGGATTGAGCAAAATTGTGTCTAGCTTGACTGCTGAGAATGAGAGTATTCATTCAAGTGTTAGAGAAGTGGCTAAAAATATGGTCGCCGAACAAAATGCAGATTTTGAAACAATGATTGGAAAATATGAAAACTTGTTAGTGGCTGTTAAATTGGGGGAAAAATAATAGTATTTTGTAGAAAATGTGAGTATGATACTCTTGATGGTTGTATGGAGTTTGTGGCGTCGTCAGCTGAATCTGCCGGAGTTGAGGGTATTTTGCTGACAATTTTTCAATTGATGGCAATTGTTCCCGAAGATATGGCAGCCAAGTGAGTTCTATCATCTAATCGGAAGCAGAAAATGTTTTTTTTTTCGAAGTTTTAAATTACACATTTTTTTTTGCCTCAAACACAAAGTTCAATTTTTAGGAGAGCATATATGAAACTGATTGAAGTATGCGTGTCTGAAATAGTTCTTCATCGAACACCAATTGATCCGGAGTCACCGGAAAAGATTGTCTTCGACATCCCAATCGCGGAAATCATCGAACAGTTGCAAGACGAAGAAATGACGAAAAAGTTACGACAGGCAATTTCGGCGAAACAAGAAGCAGTCGCAATGCATGGAGAATACTGGAAAAGCATTCTCGACTACCAGAAAGAGACTGAATTATTGCGAAAACACATTGCCGATCCTAAATCAACACCTCTTCCACCTCCGACCAAAATGACACTATCCGCACCGTCCACATCATCTGGTTTGCCTCCCATCACTGGAGGACCTCCGCCGCCTCCAGGACTACCACCTGTCACCGGTGGACCACCACCTCCACCACCACCAGGAGGGCTTCCTCCAATCACTGGTGGACCACCTCCACCGCCGCCACCGGGTGGACTTCCACCCATCACTGGAGGTCCACCGCCACCTCCTCCGCCTGGCGGATTTAAAGGTGGGCCACCTCCGCCACCGCCACCTCCACCAGGAATGCTCGGAAAGGGTCCAGGACCTCCGCCACCGCCACCACCTGGAGGATTCGCCATGGGACCACCACCATTACCCGAGTATTTACCTCCCAAAAAGGTGCGAAAAGTCGATGTGCCTATGCGAAAATTCCCCTGGGGATCAAACACGATTGCGCCGCGTGAAATCTCGCGTGATTCTTTCTGGGTTAACACTAATGAGGAGGCGTTGACGAATGATGGAATGTTCGATCGACTCAAATTTCGATTCTCTTCGAAACCAGCCGGTGGAGCGATGTCGAAGACTGATGTTTTGGGAGGAGCGGCTGGAGCTAAAAAGAAAATTAAAACGGCGCAAATCATTCAGGATGACAAGGCTTTGCAAAGATTAGGTATGTGAGAATATCAAAAATTGAAAGGAGAATCATATTTTCGTGGCGTCACCTATACATTTTTCTTTAAAAATTTCACGTTGAATTTTTGAAAAAATAAATGTCACGGCACTTTTTTTTTCTCTTATGTCAGGTATTTCGTAGGCTCTGGGTTCTGAATAAGCAGTCTCGGTCCGGCCTTTTGCCAAGCCTGATGTTTATAAATTTATGAGCACTCAAACCAAAAAAAAACAGGCCCAAAATTTCATTTCTAATGTTTATTTTTTGTTCCAGGAATACTCCAAGGATCTGTCAAAATGTCTCACACCGAACTGAAAAACGCTATTCTTGATGTCAATGAAAAAGTGTTGACTTGTGGATTTCTGGAACAACTCCGAACGGCTCTTCCAACTGGAGATGTGCTGAAAAAGTTGCAAGAGGTCGACAAAAAACAGTTTGACGACATGCCCGAAGGTGAACAATTTGCAACTCGTCTTGCACAAATCAACGCGTTACCACTGCGGCTGGATTTGATTGAATTCAAAATGAGATTTGGCGAGATTTTGAATGAATTGAAACCGGTTAGTTCATTTTTCATTCAAAATGTTTTAACTCCAATATTTTTCAGAGTATGTCATCGGTGATGGAAGCTTGCGAAGAGATTCGACGATCCGAAGGTCTACGGTTGTTCCTTCAACTTTTGTTGGCGTTTGGGAATTTTATGGGTGGATCAGCGAAAAATTATTCGAACACTTATGCTTTTGAGCTGAAAATGTTGACTAGAGTATGTTTTGTTTCTCCATTTTCTTGTTTTATGCATTTTCGAGTTTCCAGCTTGTTGATACGAAAGATGTTGATAACAAGCACACACTTTTGCAACATTTGATCGAAGAGATGAGAAGAATTGATCCGAAACGAGCCAGGTTTGTTGATATTCAACTATTTACTGGCCTATTTTTGTATTTTTCAGATTCGCCTTCAACGATTTTCATCATTGCATCGAATCGTCTCGAGTGAATGCCGAAGAATTGTCAAGAACAACAAGAAGTGTGAAAGTGAACATTGGAAAACTAGAAAATTGTTTGAAAGTATACAAAAGTCAAGGAGAACGCGATCGATTCGAGGAGAAAATGCGGCCATTCTTGGAACGAGCCAATAAAGAATTTTCGACTGTTGAGATGGTTAGTTAGGACAAGAAAAAAATAAAATTCAAATTGCATTTCGGAACTTTATGAATTGAAAATATTACAGATGTCTGAAAAAATGAAAAACGACTGGAACTCGTTGGCGAAGTTTTTCTCTTTCGACACCAAAAAATATCCGATGGAAGATTTTTTCAGCGATATTCGAACATTTTCGGAGCAATATTCGGTATGTCTCATGATGTTATTTGTGAATTTGTAACATTTTTCAGGCTGCATGGAAAGAGCTTGATGCTGAAATCGATGCGGCGAATGCAGAAGCAAAAAGACGCGAAAAGGCGGCACTTACCAGCGAGCTGCAAAAACGCCAGAAAACAGTTTCGTCATCGCGTCAGCCACTCGGCGAACGACAAATTCGTGTGCCTAATTCACGACAATCATCTGGCATGCCAAATGGGCTTCGAACACCGGGTGGAGCGATGATAAAAGTGTCGACTGCTGTTGATAAGGCTGGAGTGTTGGACGAGTTGGAAAGAGCGACTGGCAATGAAGCATTCTTGCAAACATTGATGTCATCCACAAATTCGCGAACGCCGCGCGTCGGAGCAACAGCAAGATCGAGAGCCGGACGAGCCGCGTTGGAACGACAACGTTCACGAGTTGGAGCGGCTGGATTCGCGTCGCTGACTTCAACAAATGAATCGATGCCATCAACAAGTTCGTCATCGGCGCCAACTGCAAATGAGAATGCGTTGGAAAAAGCTCGCGCAATTGGAGTTAGTCTTCCTGGTCAGAATGAGTTGAAACTTCGAGTTAGAAGAAAAGGAGCTCCAGCTGTGCCTGTTGAGGTTAGTACTTGTGGTTAAAGCTTCATAAATTCCAACCAAACAAAGTCGTTGTTTTACGGTGGACAAACTGAAGAGTTGGACCAGGAAAAACAGGAATGTCATTTAAAAAGTTCAACTGTTTATTTTCTCGGAGGCCCTCACGTTTCATTTTTATTTTTTTCTTCCATTTCTGCGTCTGCCTCTCTCCTTTGTCCGTCTCATAAGGTGGGCCAAAACAACGTGAAAATTCAACCATTTTATCATGGAGCTTGTTCCCAGATTTTATAAACTCAAACAATTCTAACGCAAGAAAATGTTATGTATTTTATTTTATTTATTGAGTTCGTCAAACAGAAATATTTCAAATTTCAACCGATGCAACAAAATTTCTTGCTGAACTCTAAAATTTCAAGAAAAATATCTGTTCTCGCATTAGCAATCAAACAAACTATAATCATTTTCTAGAATCTTGCCGAAAACTCCCAAAAATCGTCGCAAATTTCGCCAACCCACAAAGAGAATCGTTTACCGTCTTCCGAATCCGACGAATCGAAACATGTGCTTCGAAAAATGTCGCGCGGCGAAGAAACAGAATCGACGACGCCCGTGATAACCCCGAACACGCCAACCACGCCAATTCCATCAACCGATGATTTGTTGGCGCGTCTCAGTCAATTTTAAGCAGTCAGGTATTTCATTTTTCTCTGTTCAGTTTTGTTTTTTCTAGTCTCGAGTATTTCTCTTTTCTTTTTTTTTCATGTCTGTGATTATTGGTGTTTTCTATTTCTATTTCTCCCTTTTTTACAGTATGAACATCGTGTGAATATTTGAGTAAAGTTTTAATATTTTTATTTGTCTATCTAATTCTTGAACAGTTATAGATTTGAACTGACATTAGAAGTATATTTGTCAATGTTGGTTTCAATTTTTTTTTATCAAAAATGTATCAAATATATATATGTGAGTCATACGAAATGACACATTTTTATTAGTATTATATAATATACATGTACAGAAAATAGTTTTGTCTAACTCTGCTATAGTTGAACGATTCATCCACTTATTGGCACACATTGATAGTATTGATAGTTTGGCGCGTATGGTGGACAATTACAGTAGTACCTGGGAACTTGTCCGACATAGTCCACAAATTGAGATGTGGTACAATAAGACGAATAGTATCCACTATTGTAGTTATTCGTTGAGCCACCAAAAAGTAGAGATAGTAAACCACCACCGCCTCCGCCTGAGCCACTACTGTAGTATCTACTTGAACGATAGTTACTACGGTAACGACCACTACGATAGCTTGGACGTCCGCGACCACGTCCACGATCTCCTCCTCTGCCGCTTCGACAATTTACTAGGCCTACAAACATCGAATATCTCACAAGGGAGGTTCAACTTGTCCCCATCTCAACTTTTGACGATATTTGGTAAGATTACTAAACCGAACCTCCTGATCAAAAACGTGTTAATAACTTTTTTCTTTCGAGTCTTTGAGAAAAGATAAAACCTGAAAAAGTTCAAAACAATGAAAAATTTCCCTTGCAAAAAAATATGAAATTTGAATTAATAAAAACGTGAACTTTCTAGTTTTGTCTGTGGAGATTTTAGTTGTGATAAAACCACTGAGGTTATTAAGTTTTTCTCAAAGTTCTCAAAGAAAAAAGATAAAAGCAGGACGTTGATCAGCGCGCCCGATTTAGTCAGCAAAAAAAATCTCGCCAAAAGTTGAGATGGGGACAAGTTGAACCTCCCTTGTCAGACTACGGTAATTTTTTTAAATTGAGGGTAAAAACACCCAAAATTTTGAAACTTTGAACTGACTGATCTCTCTTTTTTTCTCGGTTTCACTTTCGGAAAAATAATGACCCCACTCACCGAATAATAAAATGATAAGAACAAAATAAAACGAAAACGTACGAAGTGATACCATGTTGAACAATTGATGACTTGATTCCAGAAATTGTTTTGCTTTTATAGTAGCGTTTTTCTTGCGACCGGTTTCATAAGATCAAACCACATACACAAATACACCGAATTATGAGGCGAGTTTGTCAAATGAGAAACATTTATTCTTGGAAAATCCATGTGGAAATTCAGGACTTGATCGAGAAGTTTGCAATGGCAAAAATCAGATTGTTTCGCTGTTTTTTTTTAGAATTCTAGGGTCAACAGGAAAAAGCTGTGCGGTGTCGGTTGTTCTACTGGCTCCGGGACATTTCGAAACCGCATTAAGTTTTCGTAACCCGTGAGATGTCGCGACAATGTCGACACAAACATTCATTGAAAAACAGCGGAAATTTTTTTGTGAAAAAACTGCGAAATTTTCCAAAAATTTCATGCGGTTTCGAAATGTCCTGGTTTCGATATGCCTCGGAGCCGTTTTGCTCTAGGACTTGCTAAAAACTATTCGTAGGGTTTCGTCGAGTACTTACAATGAGCGCTAGAGAAAAATTCCCAGATTTCCAAAAATGAAAAATCGACGAATTTTTAAATGGGTCACTTTCATTTTTTTGCTGATATTTCATTGTATTTCAACGTGAAAAATAGAACTTTATTTCTCGCACCCAGTGAAACTCATTCGTCGGCCAAAAATGTGGAATTTTTTATTTTCAAAATGTCCTCTGGGACGTGTGCTCCCCACGGTCTGCCAAAAAATACACACACAATGAAAATTTTTCATTGCGTATAAAAACAACACCGCACACTAGTAGAGGCGGAGGAAGTGTGTGCAACAATGCCGCACACTTTTTTCTCTTTATTTTTGATTGTTTTTTGAGAAAAAATAGCTTTATCAAAGTATTTATGTGAAATTTTTTATGGAGAATCATTAGTGAATGAACTATCCACGCCATAAATACAAATTTATCAAAAAAAACTATTGAAAAATTTTAAATTTTGAAATATCGCCGAAATTAATTAAATTTTGGGTACTGTAGCCACAAAAGTGTGCAATGGCGATTTTTGTAATTTTTGGCAGACCGTGATATCTCTGGAATTCCACGCCCCGACCGAGGTACGGAAAGAATTCTGGGAATATCGCAGTTTTGTAGTTTGAGACGCCAACCAGGCCCGCCGGTAAAAACTTTATGAACGTCTTCCCCCCTCCTTTAAGTTTCCGATTTTCCCATCTTGATCCATTTTTTCATTCCCCCAAATAATTTCGAAAAATGAAATAGTTTCCTTCAAAAAACAGTTGAATTTCCCTCGATCGAACAACCTTCTCAATTTCAAAAAAAGAACCGATTTATTCTTGTTGTTGTTGTTTTTTGGCCATTCAAATTGTCTGCGTCTCTGATAGACGACGACGAGATACACAAACACCTCCCTCTGGGTCCCGCCCTCTTTTTGTGTGGTGTTTGTGCCGCGGTCAACACATCTCATTTTTGTGTTGTTTACTTTGCATTTCTCTTTTCTTTTCCTTTTTTTCTGAGGAGCACCAATATAGACATATTTGGTTGAGAGAGTATTCACAGAACAAGTTGAGTGATTATTGAAACCTTAAAGTGTTTTTGCATTTTTCGATGCCATTTCAAATCAATATTTTCGATGCGTTATACAAAAAACAATGTCTGAGAACCGACAATTTTCCTATTCCTATAAAAGCTCTCTTTATTCTGTGACAATTTTTTACATTTCATAAATAACGATTCCCTTTTCTCACAGTCAAGCTCCACAATCTTTTTGGCCCACTTAGGCTCATTCTGGTTGATAATTTTTGTTCGGAACTACTTGTTGTTAAGGACTATTATGAGGTCATGTTTTCGAAATTCAAAAAAAAAGCAGAGCTGTCGTTTCACGGCCTACATGAAGAAATTGAGTTCGAAAGGTCACGTTTTTATTATTTTTACGTTCTTTCTTTTTTTCAGTAATTAAAAAATATTTTTTTCGGGTCAACTATTTTTTCATGGTGTTTCTCGTTACAAAAAAACGAGAACACTAACAACATTGTAAATAATAAAAAATAAACGTGACCCCGAACTGCAAAAATCAGATTTCTCTGCGTCTCTTTTGAAGGACGTCATAAAAGTTTGTGGTTTAGGGGCGGGCGAGTTGCCACCAGCGCTTACTCGGCCCATTATGAACTACTATGTATCCGTGTTTGGGGCACGAAATGAAACACTTTTCAGTTAAATATTTTTATTGGACAGACTGTGCCCGTTGATTGAGTTTCACAGGCTGGTCGGGCCCAGCATAAACCGGGCTACAGCGCTCGCGGGTGGCCCAAACGAAACTTTATATTTTTAGAAAAATAGATTCGCTGGGCAAATATTGATTCTTGGAATTAGGCCTGCAGAAATATCTAGAACAGTTTCGGTCTTGAGAAATTAAAAGATAGTTTCTCATATTTTTATCATTTTTCTGAGCCAGAAAACAATAAATCCAAACTTGCGTAGCTCGGGCTTTCAATTTTTGGATCATCCAGAAATCCTGGCGCTCTTCGTAGTGATAATAACTTCTGAAAAAGTTATATAAAAATTATTGAAGTGGGTAAAAATCAATTTTCTTCTATAATCGTAAAAATCGGTGCCCGTACCAGAGTTTCGTGAAATGGATTTTTTCTTCAAGACGCAACGAAACCCGCACGCCACCCAAATCGGCGCGGAAGCAGCCGATTTTTTTTGGTATTGTCAATCCAGTCAGATCATCCAACGCGAATTTGATCTACTGTCTGAGTCTCTCAATTTGTCGTGCTCTCTTCTCGGTTTTCGTTCGTAGATCATTTTCACGTTGGATGATCTGGCTGGATTGACAATAATGGCGGAAGTGCTGTTACCAGCACAAACCGGCGTTTGGGGCCAGAGTTTTCCGAATAGTAGATAAATTTTCTCAATTCGAAAAACCACGGAATTTCCACATACTTTTAATGAGAGAAACTAACTCAATAAAAGCGAAAAAGGGTGAAAATTAAACTAGACTCAATTCTTTCATCCAGTCTGGATCGTTTATGAAAAAGAGGAACAGAAACAAACATCGCAGTTTGCGTTCATATCGGTATGTTCATGTTCTTTTTTATTGAGAGAAAACATTCTAGACACTTCTTTTTTTTTTGAAAAATAATCGATGCATAATAAATGAAAATTGACGTGACCCCGCTCGGTAAACCCACGGCCACAGTTTGCAGCGCGCCAGCGGCAAACGGGTCATCTTTTCACAAAAGCCGTCTGCGAAAATTCTAAATTTCAGAAGAGCTCAAAAAAAGCAGTGGTTCTTCACAGCTTATGATTCGGCTACTGTACATTTGGGTTTTTTTCACTGTATCATTTTTGAAGCGATTACGATTTGATAGATCGTATTAATCGACCTCTAATTGTCAATCATTTTTTTGATAAATATACGAATTGATCCTAACGTACCTGAAAGACTGTCTGTGTACGGCTTACTTCAAATTGGCAAAATAAATTTTGAAACGTCCCGATTACTTGCAAACCAACCGATATTTTTGCCAAACTGCTCCCCTTGTTTTTCAAAAAATAATAATAATAATGTTTTTGTTGTGGAAGATTGTAACATTTTCATAGGGTTGCAAATCGGGTGCGCGTGTGACACGGCACCCGCCTGTCTACTCGCCTCCACACCCGTTTATACACGCGCTTTTTTTGGTGACACCCGTTCGTACACGCTCTTTTTCTGAGACACCCGTTCGTACACGCTCTTTTTCTGAGACACCCGTTCGTACACGCTCTTTTTCTGAGACACCCGTTCGTACACGCTCTTTTTCTGAGACACCCGTTCGTACACGCTCTTTTTCTGAGACACCCGTTCGTACACGCTCTTTTTCTGAGACACCCGTTCGTACACGCTCTTTTTCTGAGACACCCGTTCGTACACGCTCTTTTTCTGAGACACCCGTTCGTACACGCTCTTTTTCTGAGACACCCGTTCGTACACGCTCTTTTTCTGAGACACCCGTTCGTACACGCTCTTTTTCTGAGACACCCGTTCGTACACGCTCTTTTTCTGAGACACCCGTTCGTACACGCTCTTTTTCTGAGACACCCGTTCGTACACGCTCTTTTTCTGAGACACCCGTTCGTACACGCTCTTTTTTTTGAGACACCCGTTCGTACACGCTACACTGTAACGTGTATAAGGTCATACACGCGCCGTGTATGAAAAACACCCGTTTTCCTTCTTTTTTTCCATGCGCGTGTACGACGGGTGCGTGTACGACGGGTGCGTGTATGAACGGGTGCGTGTACGACGGGTGCGTGTATGAACGGGTGCGTGTAAGAACGGGTTCGTGTACAAACGGGTGCGTGTACGAACGTGTATTTCGTCAAATGGTGCCATGTCACCCGTTTTCACCCGATTTGCAACCCTACATTTTCATAATTTTCCTATAACCATCCCCACTTTCCTTTTTGATTTTGCCGATAAAAACAACAAATATTTTTGTTTTTTTCATAGAAAACTGAGAAATTGTAGGCAATTATTTTCGGAAAATAGTAGATGATAATTAGCAAAAAAAACATTGGAATATTCTCACGAACTTTTTAGATTTTCATTTGGAAAAGTAATATGATAGTTGTGATGGGAAAAATAGTTGAATTCGACAAAAAATGGGAACGATTTTCTTTTTTTTGTTGTCCATCGATCATCCTATTATACGTTCAAAAATATTTTCTGGTTGGTTTTCGAAACAAACAAAAAAACAATTTTTTGTAAAAAAAAAAGACATCGAGTTTTTGCATCAGTGTATATTTTTGAAACAATTTTTATGTTGACAAGTTGTACGTTTTTGTTTTTCAAAACCCGAAGAAAATGTTTAGGTGCACCATGAGGTGTTGTTTGGACTATTTTCGGCCGGCTCTCACCACCCAAAAATCTCAAAAAGAGATTCTGTGCCGGACCGTGCCAGGCCGAGCTGAAAAACATGAAACCGGCCGGGCTTTTCACTGGAAAGCCAAAAAAAAGCCCGCCCGGCCCGTTTTTTTTCGAGCTGGGCTACAATCTCACCCCTGGCTAAACCGAATAAATATAATTTGGAGAAGAGAAATCCAGAGAAAAGGTCACGAAAATTATTTTTTTCTTTTTACCACGAAACATTTCAAAATTTTAGAGACCTTAATATTAATTACACACTGTGCTTTTTCTAATTTAGACCAGTGATGATTTTCGAATTTCTGGTATTTTTTGCTAGCTTCCTTAAGAAAAATGGCCCGGTCCGAATCCCAATATGTTTTTTTTCTCATTTTTCAAGATAAATATTTGTTTTTACGACTAAAACGTTTTCTTTTCTCCAAGGTCAAAATGTTTACACAACATTTCATCTCTCATAAATCATGAAAAAAACCACTGATTTTTGATCGATATCCATTCCAAATTTCATAACTCATTCCATTCATAATTACTAGAAATGGGAAAACACATCTGACTCATTTCAAATATTTCACAATTTCGCCTTTATCTGGCCAACAAACAAATTTGCTAAGCTCCGCCCATTTTTGTTCGGAAGCGCGAAGAAAAGAAAAAGAGAGATGAATCATCAGTTTGTTGTGTATATAAACATAACGTCTTGGTTCACTCTTATCATTTTTTGTTCGTTTTCTGGAAGGTTTAAGAGAAGAAACTATATTCAGTTGTATGAATCATTTCTTTTATAAACTTTATCTTATCATCATATATTGTTCTCTTTTTCATTTTTAGTCAACATCCCCCTTTAAATGTGTTGTTTTTCAGTTTTCTAACCAATCTTACAAAAATGAACTCGCCATACGCTACCATTGTCGATGAGCGCGAATTCAACGCGCCAATTTTCGCTGAGAAAATCGATCGAGCACTTCGCGCCGGCGATAAAGAAGGAGTTATCAAAGTGTTGACTGGCATTTCGAACAATCAAAGACAACAATTGAGAGAGCCATACAAGTTGAAGTATGGTAAAGATATTGTCGAATCGTTGGACAAAAAGTTCAGCGGAGATTTGGAGAAGGTCATCTTCGCTCTGATGGACACACCATTGGATTATGATGTGAAACAAATTAAACAAGCTATCAAGGTTAGTAATAAAACAATTGGAAACCAGTGAACTTTTTGGAATGCCGGGCCGGAAACGGGTCAGAAATATATCCAAAAGTTCTAAAAATCATATTTTTTGTATAAAATGAATATAGAAAACGTTCCATAACTTTTTTCATTCGTAGCTTTGGAACTCTAAATGGCCGGGACGGTCCGAAAAACAAGGCCATCCAGGCCCGAGACAAAAAAGTCTAAAGTTTGTGGGCTTTAATCATTTACTTTGTTAGGATTGTTCCGGCTGGTACGCCTCATAAAAATTTTCAAAAACCGGTGTTTTCGTTTTCCCTCTGCAGCTGTGTTCACCAGATGATCACAATAAAATTTTAAGCAAAAAAAACCCTTAGTTTTTTTCAGGGACTTGGAACCGACGAGGCTGTTCTCATCGAGATTTTGTGCTCGAGAACCGTTGATCAACTCCGCGCTATCCGTGCTGCCTACGAGAAACAATATGGAAAACAATTGGAGAAGGAAGTGGCTGGCGATACATCGGGCGAATTCAAAGATTTGTTGGTGTCGTTGGTAACCGGAAGCAAAGACGGATCGCACGACACCAATGACGCACAAGCCAAAGACGACGCTGTTCGTCTTTTCGCCGATGGAAAGGCAAAGCTGTCGAAGAAGGAGGGATCGAACTTCCTCTCGATTCTTGCCACTCAAAATCAATACCAACTTCGCAAGGTGTTTGCCTATTTCCACGAATTATCCGGAACTGACATTGAGAAACTCATCGAAAAAGAGTTCAGTGGAGATTTGCGTAACAGCTACTTGACTATTGTTCGCGCCGCTTCGGACAAGCAAAAGTTCTTTGCTCAACAACTTCATGCTTCGATGAAAGGTTTGGGAACTCGCGACAATGACTTGATTCGTGTCTTGGTTTCCCGCTCCGAAGTTGATTTGGAACTTATCAAGACTGAATTCCAAACTCTTTACAACAAGAGCTTGGTTGATATGGTCAAGGGAGACACCTCTGGAGCGTATCGTGATGCTCTTATCGCCATTATCAATGGAAACCATCACTAAAATGTGGCTTTAACTGTCTTTTTGTAATTTTCACTTTTTCATTCCCCCTTTCGCTTTTTTTTCTCGATGATCTTTTCTGTCTCTTGCTATTTTTATGCATTCTCTCGAACATAATAAACTCTGGTATAATCGTGATCACTTAATACATTTCGAAGTTTTTTTAGAACGACTATCATAAGAAGTGAAGCTACAAATTTTTTAAAAACTGCCACTTTGAAAATTAGGTTTGAACCGAAAAGTTCATTTTTGAAAAAAAAAACGATAGTTAACAATAACAGACAAAACCCGAAAATGATCATGTTGGTTCACCTGAGGTTTTCTTTTTTGTTCTTTTTCGTTTGCCAGTCGCAGTTCTTTCTCCGGTTCGAACATTTTCGGTGGAAACTTTCATAACTTTTTTCTTGCAGGAAAGAGGATTCACGCCTCCTTTTTTCTTTTTCTTCTTTTTTAGCTCGACGGGAATCAACTTTTCTTTCAGTTCTTTCAATTGCGCGATATCTTTTTGAACTGAATTAGCTCCATTTTTGGTTGCTTCCGAAACCTGAAAATAACTTTTACAGCATTTGAAAAATAATGCTCCACTTACATTATCTAGAAGAACTGTTTTGAATTTGATATACATGATTGGAGTTCCAACAATGTTGCGCAGCTTTTCGGTGAGTTCTTCGTCTTGGGTTGCGATAAAGTATTTTTGCTTTCCACTAGCTGCTCGGCGAGCCAAATGAGATAAACAATCAGAAGCTGATCTAGCAGGTTTATGATTACACGGAGCAATTTCGAATTTTTTCGCAATGACGAGAGCTCCATATAATAAAGGGCCGAACTTTTCGAGCTCATTAAGAACACATTGAGTTGTCATTAAATGTGTTTCTTCTGTCAAGTATTTAGGAATTTGTTCTGACAGATTGATTTGTTCCTGAAATGTATATCAGAACTTTGAGAATACAATATAAAACTCACTTGTAATGCGGCATTGCAAAATGTTCCATCTACTAATACTTTATAGGGTGCCACGAATTTATAGTTGTATTTGAAAAATGTCAAAAGACGATTAGCACGTTTAATACTGAAAATATTATGCTGTTTTTGAACGTGACCTAAATAAATCTCTTACCGCTTAACCTTCATAGTTGGTTATTATTTCTTTTTGAGGTTCTTCGTAACACACTCTAATAGTTTTTTAAACTCGGCACTGCAATCGCCTTGTTTAATACGTTCCGCTTGAGAAGAAACACAGGTACCGTACGAAAAAGTTTCAGATGGGCACTTCGAAATAGAACTGGCGTAATTTAAAAGTCGTTGCTTCTGGGGCATACCCTGAAAATATTTGTATAGACAATCATATTCCGCGAATGAATATTAGTTTCTACTAAAAACGGGGCGCATAAACTTGATTTTCAATTGAAAAATGTGAAAAAAAAATTTTTAATAAAAAATGAAAAAAAAAAACACCGGAAAATCTGTGCGGCATGCAGTTACTTGTGCAAGCGCCGCACGGCTTTTGAAAAAGCCATTCGCTACAAGACCCATTTCCACTCCGCTCATCGGGCGGTCTAACCGTGCAAAAAATTTTTCACAGGGTTTTCGGGACTTTAATTTTTTCTTTGACTAAATCCATCCGATTTCAGGTGGTTTTCTCATATAATAAGGTAAATTCTATAATATAAAACATTCTCAGATTTTCTTTATATTGTTGCCATCCAGTTTTTTGCAGTTTTAGGCAAAACTTTCAAATTGGAAATTTAATTACAGGGGTACAAACTATGGCTTCACGCTCGTTAG
This sequence comes from Caenorhabditis sp. 8 KK-2011, assembly GCA_963572245.1. NCBI lineage: Eukaryota > Metazoa > Nematoda > Chromadorea > Rhabditida > Rhabditidae > Caenorhabditis > Caenorhabditis sp. 8 KK-2011. The sequence continues at coordinate 6,642,550 of OY751548.1, forward strand.
CCTCTTTCGGTCGCCAGGCCTCCCGTCTTTTGCAAAACAACGCTCAAAAATGCGCTATTCCAGCTGCTTCGAGTGAGTTGAAAGTTAGGAAAGCCGATTCAACAACCGATTTTTTTTCAGTCAGACTCAGCTCCAACAACGTTGAATCAAAGAAGGGAATCCACACATCTGTTGCTGCCCAACAAGCCGCTCCAGCTGGAAAGGTCTCGGCTAAAGCCACCGCTGCAAATGCTTCCGGACGTATCGTCGCTGTCATCGGAGCCGTCGTTGATGTTCAATTCGACGAAAACCTTCCACCAATTCTCAACGGACTTGAAGTTGTTGGACGCTCCCCAAGACTCATTCTTGAAGTCTCTCAACATCTTGGTAAGTTTGAATAATTCGTAAGCGTGTATAAAGGTTTTAACATTTTCAGGAGACAATGTTGTCAGATGTATTGCTATGGACGGAACTGAAGGACTTGTCCGTGGACAACCAGTCGCTGACACCGGAGATCCGATCAAAATCCCAGTCGGACCAGAAACTCTTGGACGTATCATGAACGTTATCGGAGAACCAATTGACGAACGAGGACCAATCCCATCGAAGAACTTCGCCGCTATCCACGCTGAGGCTCCAGAATTCGTTGACATGTCTGTCGAACAAGAGATTCTTGTTACCGGAATCAAGGTCGTAGACTTGCTCGCCCCATACGCCAAGGGAGGAAAGATTGGACTTTTCGGTGGTGCCGGAGTCGGAAAGACTGTACTTATCATGGAACTTATCAACAACGTCGCCAAAGCTCACGGAGGTTACTCTGTCTTCGCCGGTGTCGGAGAAAGAACTCGTGAAGGTAACGATCTCTACCACGAAATGATTGAAGGAGGTGTCATCGATCTCAAGGTATATCAAATAGTTTGCGACGCCAATTAAGTTACATTTTCAGGGAAACAACTCCAAAGTATCACTTGTCTACGGACAAATGAACGAACCACCAGGTGCCCGTGCTCGTGTCTGTCTTACCGGATTGACCGTTGCCGAGTATTTCCGTGATCAAGAAGGACAAGATGTGCTTCTTTTCATCGACAACATTTTCCGTTTCACCCAAGCCGGTTCTGAAGTGTCTGCTCTTCTTGGACGTATTCCATCTGCTGTCGGTTACCAACCAACCCTCGCCACTGACATGGGTGGTATGCAAGAGCGTATTACCACCACCAAAAAGGGATCCATCACATCTGTCCAAGCTATCTACGTGCCAGCTGACGATTTGACTGATCCAGCTCCAGCCACCACCTTCGCTCACTTGGACGCCACCACTGTCTTGTCTCGTGGTATCGCCGAATTGGCTATCTACCCAGCTGTCGACCCACTTGATTCCACCTCCCGTATCATGGACCCCAACGTTGTCGGAAACGTCCACTACGACATTGCTCGTGGAGTTCAAAAAATCCTCCAAGACTACAAATCTCTCCAAGATATTATTGCTATTCTTGGTATGGATGAATTGTCTGAAGATGATAAATTGACTGTATCTCGTGCCCGTAAGATTCAACGTTTCCTCTCTCAACCATTCCAAGTCGCCGAAGTTTTCACTGGTCACCAAGGAAAATTCGTATCACTCGAGGAGACTATCCGTGGATTCACAATGATCCTCAAGGGTTAGTTGAACGGTTTCAATTTATTGAACTTATGAAATTAAACATTTCTTCAGGAGAACTCGACCATCTCCCAGAGGTCGCTTTCTACATGCAAGGAGGAATTGATGACGTATTCAAGAAGGCTGAAGAACTCGCCAAACAACACAGCTAAACGACATTTTTTTAATAGTTTTATTTTGTTATAACGGATCCCATTTTTTCTTTTCGTAGTGATAAATTTAATGTATAGTTTATTGTATTGTTGCTATAGTGCTGTTCTCGTCAGACGACTATTTGGTGGCATTCAATACGTTGTTTTTCTCCCTACTCTCAATCCCCACCGTTTTTTCGAATTGATAAAATGAGCCATTAGGCACAAAAATAAAATTAATGAAATTGAAAAGTGTAAATTTATTTATCTGGATTCATCCAGTGATTGGTTGAGATTGAAAATAAAAACAAACGAAGTAAACAGTTTATTTTCAGATGAGCAAAACTTACAGTGATGTTTTGTTCGAATCTGGAGATGAGGTAGGAAATGAACAAAAACATGCTGAAAATGAAGCCAATTCAAGGATAAATGTGGGTTGGTTGACAACGTCATTCGATGTGACTAAAACTTTAGACAGGTAAGCTAACTCATGAGTTGGAAAAAATTAAACAAAAATATACCAGGTCTATTGTTGATTTCACGTCGAAGTTGGGAAGTGAAAGATATAATTTTGTTGTTTATCCGATTGGAGGAGTCACTCGAGCATTTTGGGAACCACAGTGAGAATCAATCACTAAGATTTTTAAATTTTTGAAAAATTCAGAAATTCCCAAATTGTGCCAGTTATCGATTTGCCTGATTTACAGTTGGCCAATCATCTCTGGGAAACTTACATATGTGCCGCGGTAAATATATAATTTTTTATTTATTCCAAAAATCCAATTCCAGATTTCTCCGTGGATTGATTGTGATTCAGAGGATCCTGCATTCTCAAAATTTTCAGAAGAAGAATTGCTGAAGGTGAGAAAATAATAAATAATCTCGACGTGAAATATATTCTCAGGAATTGAATTATGTTTGTTATCTTGGTCTTCGAACTGTAGTCCTCAAACTGACGCGAAAAGTGTCGCCAAAACTGGCTGAAATCATCAAAAAGTGGCTGTGGACAAAACATATATTGTTCAAGTGAGTTTTTGTGAACTGTAGAAAATAAAAATTTATTTGAAAACTCCAGTGTCTGGGTGGTTCTACCGACAAACCTGCCCAATGAAGACATTTGGACGATTTGGGCCGATTTTAGAACATCGTGTGCAAATTATAACGGAAATCGGTTGCAAGGTATTTTTTAAACACAAAGATTTTTGAAAAAAAAAAACACGTTGCAGCTGTTTTGAACATAACTTCCGAACTACCCGATGAATTCAGTGATCCAAAATTGTTAGACAGATGGAAGGCAGAGCCGGTAATATTTTTAGACTCTAAAATTTAGAGCATAACATTTAAAAAAAAGTTCCAGGTTGGCGCTGTTTGTGTGGATTCTGATATTTTTATTACTGGAGTGGATGGTCGAGCTGTTTTACCTGAGTGAGCTGATCTTTTTTGCCTCCATTCTTCATTTTTCATTTTCAGTTCGTACCGTTACTTATTACAAAGACTTTGGATGTTTGATTCAATGAGGTTATTGATTCAACAAGTTGATAACAGTCCGAGTTGTCATCCAATGTTGAAAAAAGAATATGCATACGTTGGTTGTTTTTTTAATCTTAAAACTTAAAGATCTATGGTGTTTCAGGCTGCACGTAATGCTGTTTGTCATGTAACTTGGTTACGTCAAAAAGAGACGAGGGAAAAAGATGGATTTTTGGCAACTACAAATATGGAATATCATGATGTTCTACAGGCTCCATTGCAACCATTGTCGGATAATTTGGATTCAGGAGTTTATAACACGTTCGAACAAGACCCGATCAAATATCAACGATATCGCGACGCCGTCCAGGAAGCGTTCAAAGATATTGCCAAAGGACAAGAAAGTGTTGTTGTTTATTTGTTAGGGGCTGGACGAGGCCCGTTGGCTACGATGATTTTGGAGGCCGAAAAAAGATACAATAATGAATGCAGAACAAAATCTGATAAATTGAAAATTCGGTTATATGTTGTGGAAAAGAATTCGAATGCGATTGTTACTCTGAGATTTATGAACGAAAAAGCGTGAGTTTAAAATCATATTCTCATTGGGAATGTAATTATCTGATTTTTCAAGATGGAGAAATCGTGCGACAATAGTTGAATCGGATATGCGTTCCCTGCCTCGAATTTCACGCGAACTCAATTTAGAACAGCCCGATATCATTGTTTCCGAACTTTTGGGTTCGTTTGGAGATAACGAATTGAGTCCGGAATGTTTGGATGGTGTTACTGATTTTCTCAAACCGACGACCATCTCGATTCCTCAGAAATATACAAGTTATGCGGCGCCGATCATGTCGTTGAATATGCATCAAACCATAAAGTCGGCAATTCCATCATATTGGGGAAAAGGCTTGAGTGGACATGGTAGAAAAGAACCAATTATTTCTGAAGATGGATCCTATATTTTGCAACATCCGTGAGTTTTGATTTGATATGAAGGATAAATTATATTTTTTTGGTTTTAAGACAAGGGATGGATATTTCGAGATTGGATCAGGTTTATGTTGTGTATCTTCGACAATTCTGTCTTTTGGCCGAAAATCAACCTGTTTTTACATTCGAACATCCAAATTTTGAAAAACTATCCAACGATCGACAAACTGTTCTCGATTTCGATATTGACAGGCCAGCAGATGTGAGTTTTTTTTTAAATTAATATAGTTACAAAGCTAAATTTTAAGATCATGGGATTCGCCGGATATTTTGATATGATTTTATACAAAAATGTAGTTTTGTCTATCGAGCCGAAAACGTTCTCGAAAGGAATGATTAGTTGGTTCCCGGCTGTGATTCCGCTTCGTAAATTACACCGGTTGGCGGAAGGCGACAAAGTTAGTTTTTTTCCAGTTTCGACAATAAAGCTCGGCTGTTTCAGGTGAAGTTTTTCATTTCTCGAAAATCCGATGAAGAAGGTGTTTGGTATGAATGGAACATTGAGGTTCATTCGAAATCAGGGGAAATTACCAAAACAACGGTTCAAAACTTGAATGGAGAAAGTTATTACATGCGGAAGTGATAAGCTTTCAGTGAAGATTGGTTTGTTTTTTCCCGGCTTGTTCGTCATATATAATCTGTTATTTGTTTTTGTTAGCATTTTTAATTTATTCATCTGTTCACATGAATCTTCCGAATTTTTATTAAACTTTCTGTTTTTTTTTGTCCGTAAAATCCGTTGAACGGTGATAAATATATGTTCCAATGTCATGTGATGATTAGAAATATTTTTGTAGAAATGTTGAGAACATCAACAAGTAGAGTACTTGTGGCAGCGGATAATTTGGTTGGAAATGGACAGGTTCGAAACCTTGGCCGAAGACAACCGAAACAGGGAAAACCTCCAATTTTACCACCAGCGAAAAAGGTTGGAATAATTTTTTTCAACTGACAAAAAATACAATTTTAGGTTCTCTATCATGTTGTACACGCTCCTTGGCAGAAACCGGAAGATGTTGAGGAATTATTATGGAGACGACATGTTTACAATAATGCGGTTACATCGTTGAGAGATGTGAGTTTATTTTTTTTCGAACGTTCTCATTTTTCTGTCCAAAGGGTCAAATACTTCACATGGCACATTTCACATATTGTTTCTTCACATGGGTTTTTGTTTTTTTTTCACAAGGCAAATTTTTTACAAGTTTCCGCGTTTTTTCGAAAGTTTATATTTTTACACATACTTACATATTTCTTAGTTTCATTGTTTCTTCCAATTTTAAATTTTTCAAGAGATTCTAAAAAACAAAACCTAACAAAGCTGAAAACCCTTCTCAGATTTAGTTGAAAACTTCAGTATTTTACCTTCTCGGCTAAGTCTAAACGTAAAGAAATTGAACGATGCGAACTTTTCTCAAGAAAGTTTTTAAATAAGCTCTTTAAACATTAGAAACTTGTGAAAAAACATGCGACTTGTGGAGAAACATTGAAACTTGTGAAAACAACAAAATGTGAAAATTAGTCTTGTGAAAAAGCAAAAACCCATGTGAAGAAACAATATGTGAAATTTGCCATGTGAAGTACAATTGACCGCCCAAACGACCCATGATAAGAGCAAGAACTTTCTAAATTTGTTTTCTATAGGGGGTCACTAACTTTCGAGCTTTTTTTGCGGCCGGAATTGGTCTTCCCCAAGTTTTTTTTACAAAAAAAAACAAATAATGTTTTCAACAATTTTTTCGTGAATTCCCTTTTCTTCTAAATACATTTTGAAAACAACTCTTCGAAAGCCGTAAAATTTTGTGAATTTTCACAACTTTCAGGTTTTCAAATCCGAACTTGAACAAAAAGCATCAGTTGGTCTCGGAATCGATTCAATGAAAGAGGCTGAAGCGAAAGAACTTGATGAACTTATCGCTGAAAATGATCGAAGGAACAAAGAAAAAGCAGCAGCAAGAGCAGCCAGAGAGCAAGAAGACACTAAAGCCACAAAATCCGCGATTCTCGAAGAAATTCAAAGTGAACTGGTAAAAAAGAACGAGGAAAAGAAATTGGCTGAAAAAGAGGTTTGTTGTTTCAAAAAATATTAATCTCTTCTGATATGGTTGTAGGTTCTTGATGCAATTGCGCGCAGTCAACATTTTGTTACAAAAGAAAACCTGGAAGTAAAAATTTTGGATGCTCTCGAAAAACCGACAATTTATGATTTTGCTATTGATAGACAGGGTAGCAAGGTAAGAAGTCATGTTGTGAGCTGAAAAAAACAACAAAATTCTCAGTATTTCATTCCTGAACCGGTCAAATATCAAGAAGGAACACCTACGTTGCAAAAGGGAAGAATGTACGATCAAACATTGGGAATTAATACGGCGAAACGTGTGGAACAACAGGCAGCTGTGGAAAATAGTAGCGATGAAGCAACGACACAGAATCAGTAGAGTAAGTTTATCTTTGATTTAAAAAAAGCACCCTCTTTAAATGTAAACGACGGAAAATAAAACTAATCTCAAAATCCGTTCATATTGTTCCAGTTTGTTCGTTTTAAACAAATGATAAAATGAGTTCACGTCAAATAAAATGCAACGGTGCATTTTGAACACCGTGACGTGACGACAAATCACGTCCCTGATCTGATTATTTTTTTTTCCGCCTTGTTCAAAAATAATTTTTTTTTTTAATTTATCTCCGCGAAGTTCGCGCGGTGAACTGAAAATTTCATGTTTTCAAAATTGGTAGAGTTTCACTTGAGGGAATAAACATGAGTTTAATAAAGAAAGTATGGGGTAATTTCAAAAGAAACTATTAAAGGGGGAGGGGTAGCACGAATGAGCAAGTTGTGTTTAAAAGAAAGAGCACCTAAAAAATATAGTATAATGCTAGAGGGAATTTCGGAGAAAAAGTCTAGTACTCGAGAAAATAACGATTCCAAATTGTTTTCAACGTATAGCTATGCGTGCTATTATTCCAAATTTTCAAGTTTGCACGTATAGCTATACGTGGTCAGAAAATTTGGAATATTTTTCCTAGGCTTTTCGGTAAAAATTCCCTTGGGAGTTTTACTATTTTGAGGGTACTGATCATTTTTAAAACAACTTCATTATTCGTCAAACTCCCCCTTTAATTTAAATATACAAAATGATTAATGATAAAATTGAATATTTTAAAAGGAAAGAATCGTACTGCGATCACGAAAAACATTTCAAAATCCCAGAAATCTGACTGTTTTGAGGAATCACAAAACATTCTAAACTTTTTGATATAAAATTTCACAGAGCACATTAAAAAAGTCGTTTATTCCAATCGAAAACGGTGTCTAATTTCGTACCGATATAACGTTGAAAAAAAAGACCATTGGAAGAGAACCAATATGGCCTAGGAAACCAAATGGGCGGGGCTAAATACATTACAATTTTGTTGAAGGAACATAAGAAAACATTTTTTATAATGACGATTTCCCGTTATGAAAAGTATAAAATATACAGAGAAAATGCTACTGTACGTAGGCATGCCACGTTTCATTTTTTTTAAATGGCGTTTCTTTGTACTGAAAATAAAAGTTGTTGTCACTGCGACCGCCGAGAAAAGAAAACAAGAAAAAGGGGCTGAAGTTGACAAAAACAATGAAATCAATGTTATTTCTCACTTTCGTGTTTGCCTTTTCCAGCTCAATCATCTTCTCATTGTTTTGGATACAACTACAACGTAGTCATTATTGTTCAACGTGTCTCTAAATCTCTCATTTCACCTGTCTCTCTCGCTTTCTTCCAAAATGATAACACCGCATTCTGTCTGTGTTCTTCATTTCTCTTGACTTTTATGTATTTTTGTTTTTTTTTTCTGAGGTTCGCCTTTTTTGCAGTGTCCTTCCGTATTTATTGTTTTTTTTTCTGTTATTAGGATTCTCATTAGTTTTCGATAAACTGTTTTAGATTTTTTCAAGACTTCTTTTTTTGAATTTGTCGAATTCATCAAAAATATTTATTTTTTGTTTGAAGATCTATGAATTCGTATGTTGCTGAAATCGGAGAAATTGTTAGATCACAACGACGAGACGACGAGTATATTGAAGAAATTTCAGAAAAATTGTCAAAAGTTAGTTTGAAAAACTGGAAATAATGATGGGTTTATTTTGAAGATTTGCAAGGAGCTGGTAGGACAAAGACGCTGGATTCGTTGGTTTCCTTATTTTCGAACTGTCGCATCTAGTTTATATTATACGAATACGATTTTAGCCGGTGGGTCGCGTTTTATCGTATTTTAAATTCGCACATCTTTGTCAAAGTTGTTTCTGTCTGACTTCTTTCTATCGCTGATAGTTTGACCACAATGGAGAAAATATTTGCTCTTGGTACAATAGAGACGTTTATATAAAATCTCACAAAACAGTTGTTTGGGCCTGAATTGCTCGGGCCATTTTCATAATTTTGGAGTGGTCAGGAATAAAGTTTTATTTTTTTTTCAACTTTTCGTTCAAAGTTATATTTCGACCAGAGCTTTCTAAAAACCGAGCTTATTCTTTTATAATCAATTTTCCCAGAAAAAATCACAAAGATATTTCCGAAGTTCATATGAAAATGAAAAAAAGTCGATCACGACCAAGTTACTGTCCATTCCAATTTTCTGTAAAATTTAAAAACATAAAACTTATACAGTAATTCAAAATTTGTCCAGTCAGTCAAAAGGTTTATCCGTATTTCAGGAAATCAAACACTCGGCGAAGAATACGTGCATCTGTTCGAATCAAACGGTCTGCATCGCATCGCTCCCTCTCTTCCAACCCGTTTCTCATTCATCCTTTTCCATTCAATTTTCCCGCTTCTTTCCAATTTTCTCATCCAAAAGGCCGAAAACACTCTCACACATCCATCGACCGAATCATTTCTCGGAATTCAAATCAAAAACAATTCAAAGGCTCGAAAATCATTCATCGACTTGTTCAATTGGTTAAGAATCACCTTATTTCCACAACTTCAACGACTTCACGTCGCCTTGTTTTATATAACTGGAGCATATTATAGTTTGGCGAGAAGAGTAACTGGTATTCGTTTCTTGTCCGCCAATCCACAAACTGATATACCGGCACTGAAAATTTATCGATTTTTGGGATATATTACAATTGCTCAACTTCTTCTCTCAACTATTATTTCGATATATAGTTTTGTTGAACAAGATTTGTCAAAGAACTACAAAAAATCAGCTCAAACATCTGTAGAGATTAGCCAATCATTGGAGCACAGTTGGTTCACTTGCTCGATTTGTCTTGAGAAAAAGGATCCATCTGCGTTGTTTTGTGGTCATTTGTTTTGTTGGACCTGTATACAGGTTAGTTTCTCGGGTATTTTAAACACAACAAATTTTTTCATCGGATTCAAAAAATCTGACATTTTACGAACAGTAATAACAATTTTTTCTTCTGAGTGAGATACATTCATCCCCGAATTTTCATTTTTCTACTTTAGTTTTGAATTGGGATTCAGTGCAAACTAAAAGTTTTATCGAAACCGTTAACAAAAACCATGTTTTTTGAAAAAAAAAATGATTTTATGAAACCTTGTGACAGAACTGAAGTCATGAACTAGAGTATGTCCCGTGCAGATTTTTCGTCATGTCTGATTCCTAAAAACACCGACAACTGGTTTGGTCGGACAAGACCCAAAAAAGTTTAAAACAAAGAAAAATATCCCTTGCAAAAAAAGATGCAATAAAAACGTGAACTTTTAGTCTCGTCTGTAGAGATTTATGAAGTGATAAAACCACTGAAATTATGAACTTCTTCTCAAACTGCTCGAAGAAAAAATTTAAGAACGTTGATCAGCGTGTCTGATTTGGTCAGCAAAAAACATCTCGCCAAAAGTTGAGATGGGGACAAGTCCTGTTAGAATGATCTGACAATCAGTTTTATTGTAAAAAGTACTATCGATTTTTTGCCATTTTCAGGAGCACAGTATATCCGCCACAACATCATCATCTACATCTCGTTGTCCGCAGTGTCGACTTGAATTTGAACCTCGCGACGTCACACCCCTTCTTAACCTTTAAAGTGAGTATTTTTATGAGCTTATCATTTAATCTTATCTTTTTAAAGATGTTCCACATTTCAATTCGTCGTTCTTCCATCTATTTTTCGGGAATTCAACCAACCGGAATTCCCCATCTTGGTAACTATTTTGGTGTTATTGATCCGTGGATCGATTTACAAAAAGAGTTGCAAAAAGATACTCAAATGCTTCTATCGATTGTTGATCAACATGCTATTTCCCTAGGCCCTCTCAATGCTCAAACGGTAATTTGTTTCAAGTATCCCCTCAATTCTCAAATGTTTCTCTCCAGTTACGTTCCAATACCCGCCAAATGGCATGTGGTCTGATTGCGTGTGGTGTTGATCCACGTCGAACTTTGCTTTTTCGACAATCCGATGTTCCACAAATTGCGCAGTTGTCTTGGATTCTAGGAGCACTTCAAACAACGTCGAAATTGGCCAGATTACCGCAGTATAAGGAAAAATCTGAGAAGTTTGTGATCAGGATTTTCAGCTAAATTTTTAAAATTGTGTTTTTTTCGAAAAACTTTACTCAAAAATACCGTATCAATTTTATTTGAAAAAGAAAATTTTCAAAAAATCAATATTTTCCAAAAACCAATCTAATACATATTTATAATTAATTCTCAGATTGAATATTTAATTTTTACAGATTCAAAAAAGGTGATATTCCAGTTGGTCTTCTCACTTATCCACTTCTTCAGGCTGCTGATGTTCTCATCTTCAAAGTGGGTATCATAAACACATAAAAAATTCGATGTAATATTTAATTTCAGGCAACCCATGTCCCGGTTGGCGAAGATCAGAGTCAACATATGAATCTGTTGGGCGGTCTCGCCTATGCGTTTTCAAAAACTTATAATACTGATATTTTGCCTATTCCCAAACAGGTGACACGAGAATCACATTCCCGTATCAAATCGTTGCGAGACCCGACGAAAAAAATGAGTAAATCATCGGGAGGAGAAAGATCAAGAATTGAGGTGCGAAGAAACTGAGACAAAAATATCTCAAATTATTTCGATTTTTTCAGATTACTGATTCGCGTGATTCGATTTTTGAAAAATGTCAAAAAGCGCAGAGTGACAACCTGGGAAATGTCACTTATGATCCAGAAAATCGAGTGGCTGTCACGAATTTGGTAAAACTTTTTTCAATTCAAATTTTTAGATCCCAACGAAACTTTTTATTGACATTAGTAGGATGTTCTTATTGTAGGTCTCACCAAAAAAATTAAAATTTATGACTTTTTTATTTGGCGAGTTGTTACCATTTTCGGTTGTTTACCCCCGATCTCGTGAAAACACCGCATTATCAGTTCTACATTTTTCATGGAATATGGAAAAAAAATCCAAAAATACAGTAATCATTATAAAAAGTTTGATAGATCTTCAAAAATATGCCTGCCATGTGAAATTGAACATAAGGCCAGGCAATAAAAAAACGGTTTTTTTGCAGCTTGATCTATATTCTGCCATCACCGGAAAATCAATAAATGAAATAAAATATCAAAAATGGACAACTCTTGATTTGAAACAAAATTTGGCGGAAGAAATTGATCGGAGATTCGAGCCAGTTAGACAAAAGTTTGAAGAGTTGCAAGAGGGAAATGAAGTTAGTTTTTTTTTTTTTTAATTTTTAAAAATTCCTCACAGAGTGACGACTATTCTTGTTTTTCAATCCTATAAACGTCATTACTTTTTGATTTATGAATGTCTAATTATTTCATTTTTCTGAACATTGAGAGAAGAACTGTGTTTTTAAATTATTTTGAAACGATGTTTTGATAATTACAAGAGATGTTCAACTTGTCCCCATTTCAACTTTTAACTATATTTCTATTCTCGTTAAAAAAATTCTGCTTTTATCTATTTATTTATTTTTTTTGAGAATATCCAGAAAAAAAATTCTACAGACAAAATTAGAATGTTCACGCTTTTATTTATCCAATTAAAATTTATTTTACTTTTTAAAGTTTTATTTTTCTCCTGTTTACGTGTCGATTATCGCCAAAAATAAGTAGGGGACTAGTTGAACCTACCTTGTTTGGAAACTATTAAAACTAAAAATTTGTCAATTGTTCTATTTCTCTTTTAAGGTTGATCGAATTCTATCGGAAAATGGAGAAAAGGCGAGAAATGTGGCTGAGAAGAATATGATCGAAATTCGAAAAGTTATTGGATTTCTGTAGGTTTTTTCAATTTTTGTGCTTTTTTTTTAGAAATAGTTGGTTCTCGTTATTTTTGTTGTTAGGATATGAATTTTCTACCGAAATGTGTTATTATTTTCTCTGCGTCTCTGCTGCAACCACCACCCAAATTGCTTCTTCTTCTTCTCCCGAGATTGTTTTCTTTTCTCGTCTCAAATGATGTTATAATTACCCTCTTTCTCCTTCTCCTCATCAAATTGACAGGGATAATTTATTAACGTTTGTTTTGCAATATTCATCGGGTTGTAAATAATTATTCGAAACGAGATAAAAAACAGACACACATACAATTAAAACCACAAGAAATGATTTTCAAACAAATAAAATTAGGCTAAATCGGAGAATGTACTCTCGTTATAATTCATTGATGTTCCTTGAATTCGTCCGCCTTGGAGAACTCGAGATGCTGGTTTTGGTGGAATCGCCTGAAAAAAAACACACATTTTCAAAAATCGACGTTTTTCACTATTTTTGGCAAAGTATGTTTCAAATAATGCGGCTATCCACAACTATTTCTCCGCTTTTCTCCACGTGGAGAAAAGCGGAGAAATTCTAGGTGGAGAAATTGATAGAATAGTCCCATACGATAAAAGTTGTACCAAAACCTATATTTAGCAACATCTGAAATATACCGACAAATTTCAAGAAAAAATTTTGCCGATTTGAGCAGATATGAATTTCTCCACCAGTTTTTGAATAGGTTTTCTCCGCTTTTCTCTACGTGGAGAAAAGATCTGAATAGTCCCATAACAAATATTATTATTTTTTTTGATGATTATTTGAGTTTTTCAAAAAATTAAAATCTCGGTTGTAAGAGGAGTTTTCTAAAATCTGAAGATGGGATATTTTTCAGCGTATCAAAATTAATATCATTCGAAAACTTCAAATTTACCCCCCGAAACTATTCCATTGCTAGAATTTCATGCAAAAGTTTCTAATCTCATTTCAAGTTTTTGGCAGGAATACAGTAGTATGGGCAACTTTGAGACAAACTTGTCTTGCATTTTTTTTCTCGAAATTCCAAACTTTCTCAAATGCGTCTAAAACTCACATAAACTTCATCCTCCTGTGTTGATTCGGTACTGATGGCCGTCTTATCCTTCTTCACCTTCTTCTTCTTTTTCCACGGTGTATACATTGGTGTTGCACTGTCTTTCTTATCATCTGATTTCATTGATAATGCCGTCGCCGGTGCTCCTTTTTTGGTGCTCGTCGCAATTTGTGCATTCGCGGTTGGCAAATTGCGATTGGGTCGCATCGATTCGCGTCGCGCCGCCGCTGTCGCAGGAGCCGGAGCACCCATTCGACTCTTCGCCACACCGCCCATTTGACTTTGCATTGGTGTTTGTTGTCCGGCAGTTGGCGGAACACGACTTCGTTCCGCTTCCAGTTTTTCGAGTCGCAACTTTTCGGCTCGTTCCTCCTCTTCGGCAATGTATTCATCGACTCGTTTCTGATCTTCTGCTTCTGCGACTGGATCATTTTGAGTTTGTTGAATCGAGAGATCGGGCATTTCATAGAACTCGATGTTTTGATCGCCTTCTATACCTCCTTCACCAAATCTAACATCGGTTAGCAGACTGCAAACATCATTCACAATTAATATTGTCAATCCAGCCAGATCATCCAACGAGAAAATGATCTGCCGTCTGAATCTCTTATTTTGACATGATATTTCATCGACTTTTTGTGGTAGATCACTTTTCTCGTTGGATGATCTGACCGGATTGACAATACACAAATCAACAAACTGTTTTTCCCCCTTCAACTCACTATCTTCTCGTCTGTCTTACGTACATTCGACCAAGTGCTAATTCCATGATCGAGTAAAAAAATAACACAACACCTAAAAATCCAGCGACAGCCGAGAATCGATAGAAACCAATCATAAAAATATGACGGCGCACAGCACTCAATTCGGCGAAAAAACGAGGATGATTCTTATTGCACATATCATATGAACAACAGCACAAAATTGAAATTTCCGAATTCGGAAGTAGACTATCCAGTTTGATATCTCGAAAGCATTGCATTCCAACTAGAATCATTCAAAAATAAACACATTTTAGTTTGAAAACATTGTCGTTGTTGTCATTCATAAAATACCTAACAATTTTCATAGAAAAATCAAATCATATTTTGAAGGAAAGTTTGAGACCCGAAATATTCTTGATTATCACTAATCTCGATAAAATTGGTCCGGCATTTTTTGGCTTTTTCTTTCAAAATTTAACTTCAAAAACTGGCTTGTTCTGAAGTTTCTTTTCAAAATAACTTTTGTGAATTTTCCAGAGGTGAGATTGTGGGCCGAAACCTGAATTTAAAAAAAACAGATCATACATTTTTTAAATTAAAGGAGTGATTAAATTGTAGCCCCGAGCCCGAGAGCCCGGCCTGAAAATGACGGGCCGGGCCGGTCTTTTTTTGTTTTTCGGCCGGTCAAAAAAGTCAGGCTGGCCCCGACTTTTAAACGTCTGTTTATCAGAGCCGGAGATTTATTAAGGGTCCGTTTCTGGCCGGGCTTTTTTCTGGCTTTCCAGTAAAAAAACCCGATGCCGGCCTGCCCAAGAAAGCCCAAATCTCACCCCAAAATTGAACAAAACTTTCGAATATAAATCATTTCAGTGTTTCAAAAAAAAAAAACCAAACTCGCCTGTATACCTGCATTCAACTGGCAAAACATTTTGACTAACCGCTCCATACCAAACATAACTATGAGTACCATTCTGCACAGCACCAACAACACACTCCTGCAACGAAATAAGAACATGTCCCTTTAAATAATGAGTTCCCTACCGGTTTGCCAAATGTTGTCATAGCATCCCGATCATATTTATATTGAAATTCCATAGAATTCTCGTGAATATATTCGAAACTGTCCACTTTATCATATGAACCTGTCCCGATTTCCTTAAAATTCATTAAAATTTCGAGAAATTCTTTTCAAAAACTCACAAATCCTCTCGATCTGATACATTTCAAACTTGACTCGTAGTTTCTCAATGAATAACTGTTTGATATATAGAACAACAACAAAAGTGACGTTTTTATCATCATTTTTTGTGTTCAATAAATATAAAAAAACAAAACCGAGAAATGAGAACAACAACACGCCACGATGACGTGCTAGTTCACGTTTTTTTCAAAATATTTTATTTATCCAAACGAAAATGACACCGAGTGGCTCTTTTGTTTGTTCAAAAGGAATGGGTCCCGAAACGACAAAACGGACTCGATACAATTTGAATTCTCTGAATGAGGACCAAAATACGGATTTTTTGTTAAACCCGTTTTAGAGAGAAACATTCAACGAGAACTGAGCTGAGCCCGGATCAAAATTTATGTTTTGAGCCCCCCTCGAAAATCATGTTTTGGACCAAGTTTGATTTCCATTCGGTCAATCTTGAATTGATGATTAGATTTGAAACACTTTTTTGTTGTGTTTTTTCGAAAATGTTTTGGGAAACAACAATAAAAACATAATTATAGCGTGGGATATTTATTCTTCTTCATCATCTTAATAGTAATAACAATAGAACTATAGAGCAATTAATCGAACCCGTAGAAAAATGGCTAACAAAAAGGAAAGAAAGTTTGTATGAAACACAACAATTAGGGCATAAAATGTTGTATGAATTCAGAAGAATAGTTTGATTGTTGATGTTGTTGTTGTTGTTGTTGTTGTTGAGGTGTTTGTGGAATAGCCGATGATGGTGAATAATAAGCAGATGAATGATGTTGTAATGGAGCGGCTGATGGTTGATTTGGTGGATAATAATATTGCGGACTTTGGGGATAATTTGTGATTGAGGAGGATGAAGAAGAAGTGGATGAAGGTGCGCAGAAGGCATGATGAGGAGGTGATTCGGTGAAGGCTTCGAATTGTGATGGAGGCAAAAGGTGACGAGGTTGCACCTGCAAAAATATTCTTTTTAGACAAAAAAATATATGAATTTTTGTGAATTTCTCATAAAAAAGTTATGGTCAAAAAACAAAGTCAGCAATCAGAAATATAAAAGTCTTCAAAATTCAAAGTTTACACCAAACTTTTGTTCTGTCCTCTACATTTTTTGTTTCAATATCATTTCCTTGGACTATTTGTGTGTTTGCGGTGCAACTTTTTTCCTTACCTGCAACAAATTAGCCAACATATTAGTGGTAGTTTGAGATAATCCATTAGCAAGTTGATGTGCATATTCCAATGGAGTTGGTTGCTCATTCGTCGCCAACATTCTATTCAATGCTTCGATATAGTTCTTGGCCAATCGCAATGTTTCAATTTTGCTCAATTTCTGATGTTGTGTGGTGATTGGAATGTACTGTAATTGATGTCATTATAAGATCACAATCGAATATACACAAAACAACAAACCTCTCTCAGAATATCCAATGCGTTATTCAATCCGTGCATTCGAGCTCTTTCCCGTCCGTTCGCTTTGACTCGTCGAATTCGCATTTTTCCATTTCCATCAGATGTTGATTGTTGTTGTTGTTGTTGTTGAGCAGAATACATTATGATGAGCCAGTTGAGCACCAAAAAATCAAGAATAAATGAAATGGTGAAGAGGAAAAGGGGCGGGGTGATGAAAAAAGGCGGAGCTTGTGTGGCACCAAGGACTACGGTAGATGTGAAGAGGAAGGGGAAGAGATGGAGGAAGGGTGTGTTTGTTTAGCTGCGAGTATGAAACATTGAAACTGTGATATGTCTGAGAAAAGTACTGTACATTTACAACCTTGAAAATACGGTAGTTTTTTGGGAGTGTTCTGGAAGTTTTTCATTTTTTCAGCCCAGTTTTAAAAATTGTCTTTCATTTACAGTAACTGAAATCGGATGTACAGTACTCTCATAAAGAAGAAAAACAAAAAAATTTCGGGCCGGAGTCCATCCATGTTATTCAGATTTCCTGCAAAGTTTTTAAAAACACTCTAGATACTCTCTGAAACCAAATTTATCTAAAACACCTCTCAACCAAAAAATAACTACAGGTACAGTACTACTAAGAACTAGTTCAACTGTGGGTTTGGGTCGGCCCGGGTTCCAGGCATACATTTACCGATTTTTGAAGTAAACAATTTTTTTGCAAAAAATGATTTTGAAAGAGGTCAAATTACACTTTAACCATTTCATCTCTAAATTATCATCTGAAGAATTCATTGTCAGATCAAAAAACATTCAAAATAAAAACAGTACTTCTAAAGTTTTCAGATTAGGCCGTTTTTTCTCAAAGTGTTCCAAGGAGGTGTAAAACAAGAAGTGATTGAAACCATCTGTCTACAGTACTTCTCTCAAAAATCCGGACAGACTAGACAACAAAACTTTGCTCTAAAAGTTTTTTCATAAAATCAGGGTTGGTTGCAAATATCTTTACGGTACTCCTTGAACTTTTCATGTGTCCGGTCAAGTGCATATTTCGAAGATATGACTTCCCAAGTTACGCATCATATGTATAACATACATATTGCGTAACCATCTTCTCGTTCTCTCAATATTTTTGTCGTCTTTAATTAACAAAACTCACACTGTGCGAAAATGATTGACATGTTAAGAAGGGAGGCCGACGACAAAAACGGGAGAAAAAAAAGAGCCCCCCGGATTAGAAGACGAATAATTATAATAATATGCGCGCAACGGGATGTCGATCAAAATTCAAGAAACGCGAAAAGAGAAGCGAATCAGAGCTTATTGAGGTGATTGATGAGGCGATGACGGGCGGCTTGTTTTGTTTTATCGGTAGCACTCTGAGATTACTGTAGTTTGATGAAAATTCGACTTCTATTATTATTAGCTAGTTGCACATTGGTGTTATTTGAATGCAAACTTCGGCAAACTATGTTTCTTTTTGGGACGTTCTGAATTGAAGAAACATAATACTTAAAAAATGAGAAATTCAGAGAAAATATCAAGAAAATGAATTTGACCTACCAAGTAAAAACTAAACTTTTAAAATGTTGGAGACTTAACTAAAATACGCGCAAGGGTTTATTTATATAGTGGCAGACTAAATTGTAGAAAGAAATGAGACATGAATATGAGCGGGGTGTAAAAAAGGGTAGATCAAATATAATATTTTAGAAACTTTATATAATACCAACTTGTTTTGTTGTCGAACTTCTAGACACAGATATATTTCTGAAAAGAAATTGCTGTCTAGAAAGTTTCAGACCCCCCCCCCCCCAAACTATTTTTAGCAATTCCGGACCAAGTTTATGAGTTATCTGAAATTGTTCCAGTCTGGTTGTGTTAGTGAATCCAAGTAAGCATGCAAACAACATTTTCTCGAAACTTGAATCTGTAGATTTCCCGGCATAAATCATTTTCTAAAAATCTGAATATTTTTTCATATATTTGGTTACTGTAGTTTCATTCCAGCCCATTGTATGTATTATATCTAGATTAGCATGTTGATTTTTTTCACTCATAACATGTGCTAATATTTATTTGCCAAAAATGAGGTAAATTTCAATGTATTTGATTAACAAAAGCACCTGTTCTTTTTCTACACATTCATCAATATTTGGTCAAACATGTTCATCATTTCAACCTAAATACAGTACCACTCCTACAGTACTCTCCGTAAATCATGTTCAAGTATACATATATCCAATTATGATCTAACTAATCTTTCACTTGTCTTGAACACTCC
The DNA here is from genome assembly GCA_963572245.1 of Caenorhabditis sp. 8 KK-2011. Classification (NCBI taxonomy): domain Eukaryota; kingdom Metazoa; phylum Nematoda; class Chromadorea; order Rhabditida; family Rhabditidae; genus Caenorhabditis; species Caenorhabditis sp. 8 KK-2011. The sequence continues at coordinate 6,661,676 of OY751548.1, forward strand.
TTGACCTGTGTCTCTTTTTCTATTCTTGTTGTTTTTTTTATTCAAGAGCTGTCACTGGCAACATGTGGAAGCGAGATAGTGTTGTGAATGAAGAGAGTCGAGAGATGGTGAGATATTCAAAGGTATCTATTAAATTGTTTGCTTAATTGCTTCAAACCACTGATTGATGGGTTGTTTTTGAGAGGGGGCGACTGAGAGTTATCGAAGCCTAAGACCTTCCAAAATTGTTGTTGTTGTTATTGGTAATTAGGGGGGAGAACGAGAATGGAGCACTGTAGTTCAAAGGAACACACCCAACAATTTAGAGAAACTAACCTGCCAAAGTTCGGCCAACCCGGCCTCCAGAACTATCGCTCCTGATTACGTGTAAATAAAAAAAAAACAGTTTATGATGAATTTATTTTTGACGTGTCCCTTTAAAAATGAGTTCACGAGATTTTTCACGTCTTCATTCAGAATATTTTCTCGATTCCTAATTACAGGTCGCATCCAATTGATAGACATGTGTTTTTTCGCCGTAAAAAACAGCCTTCTAATTAGTGCAATGTTCCTTTAAACTGTGATCATCATTTCAAAAAAAAAACACTTTTGTTCATTTTTTTTCAACAAGCCTAATTTACATTTTCGCGGTGATTTATAAGGAGAAAAACCAGATGTTTACACGGTATTTTTGAAAAAATGAATGAATCAATTAAATGAATCGGTTGTCGCCGGTTGACAGGTCGGGCGGGCGGCGAATTTTGACACAAGAAAAGAGCCGGGAAAAAAACAGGAGAGAAAGAAGAAAATGAATGATTGGAGGTAATCAAGCGAAATCGTAATTGGAGCATATGAGAAAGACAACAAAAAACAGGTCAGCTTAGGAAGAAAAATAAGGGATAACAAATTCCTCAACAAAATGTGCCTCACTAGTTTTCAAAATATCAAACTATTGATAAAGAAAAGTTACTCGGATATTTTCTAAGTTTTTTTTTTTTTGAAAAATGTGCTTGACTCAGTTCGGGTTACTGTAGTTTGTAAATTTCTTCGGATAGAACTGAAAGAACTCTCTTTTTTCACTGAAAATGTGACTCGACATTATTTTTTCGCGGTGTTATTTTGATTACTCTGCGTGGATTACTGTAGAATTGAAACTGTTCTGACCAGCTTTGTGTGTGTTTTTTTAGTTAATGTATATTTGAATTTTCAGACCGGCCCGGTTTTTCTCATCATCCATGTGCAAGATAAAACTTTGACCCAAAAACTTTTCGATTACTGTAAATTTGGCATAATCATAATTCGGTTTGGAGTATAATAACATGACAGATTGCGTAACTTCCCCCCGCAAAAATGTCACACCTTATTAGCGTCAATATGTTGATGCATATATTTTGATGTCTCTAATTAAAATCGGCATCAGTTATAAGAACTTGCCGTCGATAAAATTTTGATGTTTTGAAAATTTAAAATCGATAAAATATCGTTCAGAACATTAAAGTTATTAGGAAAAAAATCTGGCATTTTCGAAACACTTTCTCGTTTCAGGTACGTTTCAAAACAAACTCTAATTCTGTTTCAGAAGTTCACAAAAAGCATTGAAGCTATTAGCCATTAACTAATCACTACCACGCGGTTACTGTAGTTCAAAATTTCAGCAGCAAAAATATCCAGAACAAGATTCTTCAAAAATGTAACAAGCATACTTTTCGACTTTTTAGACACGTAGAATCAGATGCTGATATTAAAATACATTGAAAATCACTTTTGAACCGAGTACACATAACGATTATCAATAGAGCGCGTGGTACCGATCTGTGAATTGCTAATAACATAAATAGGAGAATACTGTATCTACAGTAATCCCATATAATGTACATGTCATGTTACATAATTTTCTTCCCGCACACCTTATTAGCACTTTTATTTTGGTGTCTCTAATTAGAACCGGCAAGTTTGATGGCAAACTGTGAAAAATATTCGGCTAGTTTTGTCAAAAAAAAAAAACATGTGAAAACTAGATATTTTTCAAAGGGTCATGGAGTAATCTAAACTTGAAGAAAAAGAAGTGTGTGTGATTATGATCACAGTTCCAATTGAACCAAATATTTCAGATAATAATCTAGTCGAAACACGTGTTAACACTTGACACGTTTTACCTGTAGCACTCGAAGTTGTTCTCGCGCATTTAACTCGAGTGGGTGGAAATGGATAGGTGTTAAGTGACCAAAAATGCATACATATTTATGACCAAACAATTATGTCCTACTCTTAGTCACTGACTAGGGCCAGTTAGGTCCCAAAACGGACTCTTCCTTTCTCGAGACATTCCTCTCCCGATTTGTTGGTTTTGATCAAATCGTACCTACCGGATTTGCAAAATTAAGAAAAGTTTCAAAAAATGTTCAGCGCGCGATGAGACCTGAAACGTTATTTTCGTGTGTTCCTTTAATTTTACAGGACGTTTTCCTTGTTTTCTCGCACTTTTTTTTATTTTTTCGGTCGGCTTTTCAGACACCCTTTCTCAATCCTAATCCCCTCTTAACACCTATATCATATTACCAGAATAACCGTCAAATATTACGTAATTTGCCGCAACGCTTCTCCTCTTTTTTTCCGGCGGTTGCGCAAGAAATAATTAAAGAGCATCGCGCATCTCGAAAAAAGGGGAATGGAGAGGAGGATTATGATTTGAACCAATATTTATCCAACAAAAACAGATCCTTTTATATTAAGTGTTTTTTCGTTTGGCGGTGTGCTCTTTTTTCACCTCCCGGTGGATTAGGAAAACGGACAGAAGGCTGGTATTGTGATGGTAATTGACACACTGTTTTCTTTTCTTCTTTTTTTTTGGTCGGCGAAAATGCGCGGAAAATCAAGAAAAAATGTGGAGATTACGGTTGATTTAAAGGGACACACAAGTTTTTCTTAAGATTCGCTAGTTAGAAATGTTTGTTTCCCATTTTTCCCAAGAAATAACTCACGTGACCTTTTCTCTGAATATCTCATTTCCAATTTACCATTCTTCGGTTCAGGAAACATCCAAAAACTGTGGCAGATCTTCAAAAAACTTTGAGATACAACAAAAACACACATCATATCGAAATAATTGTTTGGTCATAAATATGTATGCATTTTTGGTCACTTAACACCTATCCATTTCCACCCACTCGAGTTAAATGCGCGAGAACAACTTCGAGTGCTACAGGTAAAACGTGTCAAGTGTTAACACGTGTTTCGACGTCTCATCCACTAGATTATTATCGGAACTACGCAAATAATCAGGGGCGAGATTATGACTCGAGCTGGCCCGAGATTTACGGGCCTGGTCGAGCGTTTTTTTGTCGGTAAACTAATCCCGGCCCGACTTTCGAGCCTAAGTTTCTCAGAGCCGGAAATATTTTTTTGTTTTCGTCGAGAAAGATGTGGGAACTGGAACGTTCTTTCTGATTTTAGGCCCGAAATTTTTTTAGGATTTGAATGACCTATGTCATAAGGCTTGAAACGGGCTTCAAAATGTGATATATATAACACACCTGAAAAATCCTCGAAAAATTTTCAGACACGAGCTGCCTTAATATTGTCAATCCAGCCAGATCATCCAACGTGTTTGTGATCTACTACAAAAAAAACATTAAAGATCAAGTGAAAATGAGAGAATTAGACAGTAGATCAAATTCGCGTTGGATGATCTGACTGGATTGACAATATCAATTATATTTCTACCGCGAACCCTCGGAGTCCATTTTTTTGCTTTGGCCCACGGTCACGTTTATATTATTTTCACGTTCGTTCTTTTTTTAAACAAGGAAAATATCTCAAAACTGACATTTTTTCGGAAAATGAACTCAATATACAGGTCACGTCGGTAATTGAAAAAAAAATGTTTTTTGATTCATCTTTTTTCATGGTGTTTCTGGTTTATTTATTTATTTATTTATTTATTGAATACGTTGGAATACAACGTGAAAAAGAATACAAAGAACACAATACAACAAAAGAACAAAAAAAAACAAGTATAGTCAGAAAAATACAGGGCTTAATAAGTTAACCCGAGATATGTTAGCGCGAGTGTATGAGATAACAGATATATTGATTTCATTAATCATAGTGAACAGGCTCTGTGTACGAAAAAAATCCTTCTAATGTTAGACTTAGGAAGTGGGTAGCGATAAATAAATTTACTTCTCGTGACAGAATTGGTAACTAGTTCAAACAGGTCATCTGTGCACAAATCGATTTTTTTGTGATTAACTTTACTTAGAAACTTTTTATCCAAGATTTTTCTTCTTAACTGCAAACTGTTCAACCCGTATTCAGCATTTCTCACATCAGCGAACTTATACTCTTTGTGGTTAGATAACATGAATTCACCCTTTACTCTATATAAAAGTTTTCTCGTGAAATTGTTTTGACTGCTCTCTATTAACTTTATAATCCTTTTTTTACTCGGATTACTTACGACTGTTCCATATTCTAGAAGAGGTCTGACGAACGTCTTGAACAGGTGAATCATAAATGTAATATCTTTGCTGAAAAAAGTTCGTGGGCCGGGTTGGCTAAACACGCCCTGTCTCAAAATAAATATGTTTTTCTCAATGGGTGTACTGTACTTTTTCATTCGGAACAGAACAATTCTCATTTTTCCGAAAAAACATCAACTTCGCTCGATCGCAAACATCTTCTTCTTCTTCTACAGTACTCAAGTGTCAATTATGTTCTAAAAGCATGCCGAAATTGACAGCTTGCATCATTTTTGGCTGGATTAGCGTATCCTTCTCAAAAACATCAACACATAAACAAGTCAAGTGCGAATCTCCGAGTTCTTTTGTTTTTCTAGATTATTCACTTTTTCACCTAAAAGATCCGATTTTTACGATCTACAATCGGTCATAAATATGTGTCGGCAGGATTAAGAAAAAAGAGGAAAAAGGATGACAATAAAAAGTGTAAACTTTATTGATATGCTAATTCTTCGTCTTACCGCAAAACATCAACATTTATTCATTTGTGTCAGGGGTTCTAATGAGTGTTAAATATGTGACACTTGATGATTTTCGGACTTACTGCCAAAACAACATATTGTTGTGGGTCAAAACAAGAAGAAGCGGAAAATGGAGTGAATAATTAATTGAGTACACCATGAGGGAATGGGGAAAAGTGAATCTACGGAGAAAAATAGGAAAAGTTTCATTGCTGTTGTACTTATAAACGGTATCAAAATGTAAAAATAATACTGGAAAATGTTGAAAAACTTTACATTATTATGGTTTCTGCGGGTCGTCTTCAGACTTTTGTGTTCGAGAAGATCGACGTGGAACTGAACTTGGAGTCGAACTAGCAGCTGAAGAATCAAATTTGTGTGGGGTTTTCCCATAAGCAATACTCTTGCAGTTTATTTTCGAAGTTATCGCCATTTACAGATATTTTTAAAGGTGGACTGCGAGGAAATTGCAAGTTTCGTTCATAATATAGTTGGTTTGCTCCTCAAAAATGATGCGGAAAGCAAAAAAACGCAACCAATTTGATACGGCGGCAGAAAAAAAGAAAAAACAAGCAAACTAGCGCATCTACCGGAATCGATCATGTGCGCTCCATTGAACCATTAGAAATTCAAACTTTTTTGAAAAAACGCACACATTTTCACTACACTATATATGACGCGATATTGCACACTGCCTTTCTCAGATACATCGCATTCCACCTTTAAAAATCGGCTTTAATCCGAAATCTTCAGATTTACTGGTCAAATTTGGATGTTTCGGTTTTCCAGGACATTGTTTCGTGAAAAGCTCAAAGAAACATTTCAAAATTATCAGGGCTGTCGTTTGGGCCGTTTACGGGGGCCCGCAGCCCGCCATATGTTGGGCCGGGCCGACCCGGCCAGCTCGTTGAAAACTTAATGAACGGGCATGGCTTGGCAAAACCAAATTTTGTTGCAATTATGAATCATTGTGGAAGCAAAAACCGTTTTACATCGTTTGAGCCTTATGCGGGCCGAACAAGAAGTTCCGTTGGTTTTTTAATTTTTACCGCGGGCTTAAAGAGCCCGTATTTTCTTGCTTGGGCTGGGCTGGCCCGGCCAGCCCGGCCCAAAACGACACCCCTGAAAATTATAAATTCAAGGTCACGAGCAATGATGGCAAAAATCAATCATATTAATTTTTTTGTTGATTTTTTCCAGTTTTTTTGTTTATCCGAAAGTGTAGGTCAATGGAAGAGAAACTCCTACCATGAATGATGAAAGTAAAAAATACAACATCAGTAAAAATATAAGTTTTTCGCGAGAATTCGTTCAACTTTATACAGGAGTTTTGATGGGAACGTATTGCTGATTTTATAATAAGTTCATACGAAATTATTGTGCTTTTTGAGTGACAAAGTGTCTTCATACACCACCCTACAAAAACTAACTTTTTTCCGAAGATTTCGATACAGACGATTTCGGTGAAACACTGCTCGACTTACTACATTCTTCTCTGACCCGTTCAATTTCTGAAACTGCTGCCAAAACACTCAACGGATCAAGATAAGCGGTCTCCTGTTGAGTAGACGATGATGATTTCGATTGTGACGGCGTTAGGGTCTAAGTGGTTTTTTCTTGTATGAGAGACGATTTGATTGTTTAAACTACCTTCGGTGTAGTTTTAGTGTTCATTGCCTGATTCGCAGCGATAGCAGCCGCTCTCGGTGTTCTTGTCGATGTCTCCTTTTTTGGCGATTCTCGTGGCGCCTTTCTTTTCGGTTCCGGCTCTTCTCCGCTTGTCGTTTTTCGTTTTCGTTCATTTGTGTTTTTGACCGGCGATTCCTTTTGCAGTGGTTGTGGGATCGGCGCTTTTCTCGGTGTTTCAACTTTATCAAGTGGATTTACAATTTCTTCTTTCTTATCTTCTGCCGGTTGCTCAACAACGTTCGCTGGTTCAACAGATGGTCCTGGTTGTGGCGCCAATTTTGGTTTGTCCAATGTGGCCGCCAATTTCGGTGGTCTACCCAACGGCGATTCGTTGATTTTTGATCTTGCTGGACTTTTAATAATCGCAACTTTCTGTATGATTGTCGGAATTGCTCTATTGGGAGACGAAATATTAGCATTGACTGCAGTTGAAATTCTTTCTCTCTCTGCTTCTTCGAATTTGTTTGCTTGAGAAATCGAAACAACACGATCTTCGATTTCTTTAGCAGCACCTGAAAAATGAAACGTATAAAACACATTTTCATCAAAAAAAGGCACTTTTTCACAGGGAACTTTCCAAAAACTTAAAATTTAATATTTTCTATTGTTTTGTGAAATAAATGTCAACAAATGAAAGTTTGAAGTTGTTTCCGGATTTCAGACGGTCTATGTATATTTTCCACTTACCAATCTGTTGCAGATAACTTTTCACGTCCATTTGTGGGTCAGCTCCATGCACAACAGGAGGCGCATCTTTCGCAATTTCATATCTGCTTGCTTGGAATATTTGTCTGTCTCTTGTAACGGACAAGCTCGGAAAACTGGAAGTGGCCAATGTGCTCGGCTCAATTTTTCCCTGTCTCGCCGCAATTTCACGATGAGGTGCCATCTGAAGTCGATGTGGCGCTATCGGTTGTTGCGTTGGCGAGATTTCAGTTCCATCGGTTCGTCTGAATGATGTTCCATGTTTGACATAAGGTATTCCACGTGGAACATTTTTCTCCAATCGTTTATATTGAATCGGTTCTTGTCCAAACGATATTACTGGTGGAGTTTTTCGATCTTCCACAAGATCATCTATTTCGCCAACTTGTCGTGATTCTCGTTGCACTCTTGATTCCTGTTCACATCCTTGTCGTTCTAATGGAATCGGAACAGGGTGTACTCCTCTTCGTTGTGAAGATGATATCGGAAATTTGGTCGGCACAAACTGATGAGTTGATGAATATCGAGAATGATGTGGAAATGAAGTTTGAATTGGTATCGTAGTTCTTGGTGTATATGTTTGATGAAAAATCGGACGCTGAGTGCTTGAAGAAGGTAAAACTCGTGGAGTTGGAGCATGTGTAATTATCGTAGTTTTTTGAGGAGCTGAACAAATTGATTTCACCTTTTTCAAATATTTGTTTTTATTAAATACTCACCTGTTTTCACAGGTTCTCCCTTGTTGAAGTATTCCCGTTTAAATGGTCGTTCTCTTGCACACGTTTGTGATTTGATCTCATTTTCATTTCTATTTCGCTCCTCCGCCATAAGTTCTTCTTGTTGTTGCAAGTATCTTTGTTGTGCAGCTCGTTGCGTCGGGCCGGTGTTCACATACAATGGGGCTGGTCTTCGAGGTTGTTGTCCAAAACCCATTCCTAGAGCGGAAAGTGGAGATGGCATCTTAAAATAGAGAATATTTATAGTTATTTTTCAAACAAAAAGGCTCACATTTTCAATATGTGCTAGATTTGCCAATGTGGATTCGGTTTCGTCATCACTTTCATCAATAACATATCTTCTCGGTCCATTCGATTGATTTTTCTGCGCTTCGAGAACATCGTTGACAGAGAGTCTAGATTTCACATCTTCTTCACCTTTTCTGACATTGTATTGTGGATCAACACAACGATATCGCGCAAGCTCCTCTGAATCAGGAAAAGTTCGTCTATTTTTTGCTGAAAAATAACTTACTCATATGAAATGTGCAAGTTGGTTCATCAGTAGCAACAGCAGTGACCCCACAAATCGTACAATTTGCAAACAAACTTTGAGTTTTATCAAGAAAAATATCTGAAATGTTATACTATAAACTTTTTTCCGCTGAACACAACTTACGTTCCATACAATAATCATTTTTGAGAACAGCTTTGTTCTCACAAGGTCCAATATAATCCGCGGACTTTCTTCCGACTGTGTCATTTAATAATTTTTCCACAACTTGTCTAGCAACTTCAGAATCAGGAATTTCGCTTTGATATTTACAATATTTTTTAGGCGTTTCACTTATTGATCGGAACAATCGAGTTGGTCTTGGATAATCTTTTCGATGACTATCTTGAATAGCCTCGTAAGCACGCAACTGAGCTGGGTCAATCATAACTGACTTCGAGCTATCTTCCATTTCTTTTTCGTACATTTTGACAGTTACTGCTTCAAGCATTTCACTGAAAGCATGAAGATTATTTTTTTTTTCAAATGAATAAACGTTTTACCCAAAGTCGTTGAGATCCGAAATATCCTTTCTGATATAATCCAAACGTCTTCGTAAAATATCTTTTTCTGTGAAAACTCCTGCATGTCTGAGAGGATCCGAATCAATTGTATTATCGTATATTTTGTCCGGTAATTGTGATGGAGTACTTGACAAATTTTGTAAAAAATCTTCTTCGTCACTGAAAATGAACTTTCATAATTTTTCAAACTATAAAAATGAACCTTATATAATCGTTGGTTATCACAAAACTGTTCAATCTTCTTCGTCTACTGTTCACATTGTCACATTCGGCACGGATTCTTAGCATTTCTTTGTTGCGACTCGCTCTTAATATTTCACAAAATTGATCGTGTTCTTCACACTTTCCACTATTTTTAGATAACTCTTCTTTCGGACGTATTTGTTTACAACGAATCAAAGTTCGTTGAGATACATATGAACATTGTGCATATGTATTTTTATCATATTGATTGGCAACAAGTCGAAATTGAGTACCTTTGGCAACTACATATTGACCAGGTGGTCGAGATGGTGCAGTCGGTTTGATCATATACTGAAATAGTCAGAAAATCAGGTGATAAATCAGAGAGAATCGAGAAAAAACAATTCGAAAATTTTGAAAAAAAATAATTTCATCACACTAAACTGCAGGCAAACAGCGAAATGACGGAGTGTCGTTTACCCTCCGGCGATTTTTTTATTTTTTTTCTCTCCGCTTTTACCACGTGAAACCTCATTTTTCAGCGTACTATGACAATTTTGTAAGCAGAGTCCGAAATGTTTCGAAAATTAGGATCTTCCGGCTCATTGTGGAAACCAAAAAACCCGCATTCATTAGAATATTTAAAATATTTGCAAGGAGTGTTGGTGAAAAATGAAAAAGTCACCGAATCAAATCGAAAAATATTAGTTGAAACGTTGAGAGCTATTGCTGAAATATTGATATGGGGAGATCAAAATGATGCAAGTGTTTTTGAGTGAGTTGATTTGTTCAAAACAATATTTTCAAAAATATTTTCTTTCAGCTTCTTTTTAGAGCGTCAAATGCTTCTTCATTTTTTGAAAATAATGGAGCAGGGTAGCACAAGTTTGAATGTTCAGCTTCTACAAACTCTTAATATTCTTTTTGAAAATATTCGGCATGAAACATCGCTATGTAAGTTCACTGAAAAATATACCTCGATTATTCTGATTGATAATTAATTTTCAGATTTTCTCCTCAGCAACAATCATGTAAACTCAATAATATCTCATAGTTTTGATTTGACGAATGATGAAATTATGGCATATTATATATCATTTCTGAAAACATTATCTTTCAAGTTAAATGCTTGCACAATTCATTTTTTCTTCAATGAAACAACCCAGGAATTCCCTCTACTTATTGAAGTTCTGAAATTATACGATTGGAATGATTCAATGGTTCGAATAGCTGTGAGAAATATAATTCTGAATATCGTGAGAGTTGAAGATCAAGCTATGCTTCATTTTGTCAAATCAAATACAATTACATATCTTGCTGAATTAGTTGATTCTCTAGTTGAAAGTAGTATTACAATGGATAACTATGTTCGATCAGCTCAAAATGTTCAAGCAAATCGAGAAAGATTAAGAGAAAAGGTTGATGATTTGATCGATTTAATACATTATATTGGTGAACTTCTGGACGTTAAAACCATTGCTGATTCTCTTTCTGATTTAGGTAAGCTGATTTGTTGTGTTTTCGTTCAAAAACTCTTTGTTTTCAGTAACAAATCGTTATCTAATGCCTCTTCTTCTGAGTAGTCTATTGCCTCGACGTGGAAATAATGCAGTTATGTTAACACCGGTTTCAGCGTTTTTCTTCTTTTCGGAGTTTTTGTTGGTGAGTTATTTGAAAAAAAAAGTATTTTATTGAAATTTTCGAGTCATTATTTTTTCGCACATGAAACGCCTTAAAGAACGCCGATTTTATAAAAAAAATTACTCGAAAAAGTAATCCTGTCGTTGCGATTAAAGACCTACATAGCGAAAAACGCTGAAAAATTCATGAACATGAAACAAATCGTAGATTTTAGTTTTCGTGACGTGACCTTCACATTTAAAAAATTTCATTATTTATTATTATTCTCCTCTTTGTTAGAAAATTTTGATAAAAGACATTAATAATGTTTAATTCCAGATAATTCAACATCGTTCAACAGTTCAAAACTTTCTATCCGCTTTCCTTTTCGATGATCAATCAACTATTCTCACTCATTGGATCCGAACCGACGAATCTCTGTGTCTTCAAAAAGTAGATCAACCTCCAAAATCTGAAAGGTATACGAACTTTATCTTCCGTTTGATATGTTTGGATTTTCAGAGTTTTCTTCGATTCGCTTCTCAGTGCTTTCGATGCCAGTCAAAAAGATGATTATCTTACATTCTACGGTCTCATGCTCATTTTCTCAATGTTTCAAAACAAAGGTATTTTAAAATTTTACATTTTTCCAACGGTCTTTTACTAATCAAATTATTCTCGGTAACCCTTTTACAGAAAGTGAGTTTAAAATGTTGTGATTGTGTTGCTTGTTCACTGCACAAATATAATGTGCAAATTCAAATTAAAAATATTTTTTTATTTTCAGCTGATGTTGGAGAATTGCTGTCTGCTGCCAATTTTCCTGTTATCAAAGATATAACAGAAAAAGGATCACCGAAAGTAACAAGAGAACGACTGATGACAGAAGTTGGAGTTGAAGCCACTGAAGAGATTTATCACGATGTCGTAGAAAGGTTAGAGGAGTTGGTGAGTAAGATTTTCTCTCAAAAAGTAAAAACAAAATTTTTCGAATAACAAAAAAAATAACCCTAGAACATACCCGGCGTAAGATGGAATTTTGTACCGTGACAAAAAATCAGAAGTTTTTTCACAGTGATATTTTTTGGAAAGTAAGAAAAATTAGACATTTTGATCATAATATCGTATTCTCAGAGGAAAAATGTCTTATGTTCCGTTTTTTTTTCACAGTGACAAAAAATTTCAAAACATTTTGTCACACTCTTACGCCAGGTATGCTCGAGAACAAAAATCACGCGTAACAACAAAAAACTTTTTGAAAAGAAACCAACAAGTCACAAATCAAGACTAAAAAATTCCTTGGCGAAAATGCTGAAATTTTCAAAATTTCCTCTATAAAATTTCACACAAAATGTTTTTTGGAATATTTTGCAATATCTGAATTGAAGTTAGAATTTTGCGTTTTTAAAATGTGTTCAGTGGAATTCCATGGTTTGGTCGGTCAGGGTATGACTCAAAAAAATCAATAAAAAATAAAATAATTGTGTTTTCTTACGAAATAAAAATGATGTTCTTCTGATTCTTCGAATTTTTCAGAATCAAGAGTTAGCTGATGATGCTGTCGAAACTGAAGAAACAAAAGAACCAGAAGAACCACGTAGCCGTTTCGCATCGGCAGTTGATGATCTTCCCATACCGGAACCATCAACATCTTGCGATGGAAGACTCGTAGACGCACTTTGTTCGATAATATCTGCTGTCGGCAAAGAAAACTCGAATATTCGACCATTAACTCTTGAACTCGCATGTCTTGTTATACGACAAATTTTGATGACCATCGATGATGATAGTGTGAGTTTTCATGAATCACTTCGAATTATCTTATAACTCTGTTTCAGATTCACTCTGGATTAACCAAACTTTGTGGAGAGATTCGGACAAAATTGGTAGAATCGCTTGCGTTGTATGTAAATAGTGAGAATTTGTTTTTGGAATGGTTTGAAGATGAATACGCTGAATTCGAAGTAATAGTTCTTAAATTTTCAGCTTCACAATAGCTCTGAATTTTCAGGTCAATCATGTTAACTTTGACATCATTGGATATGAGATGTTGTTACCGCCAGCAGCAACTCCTTTATCAGGACTTCCTCTTCATAAAAGATTATCGAGCGGGTTTGAAGAACGGGTCAGAACGGTAGGAATACTATTTTTTTTTTTGAAAATCAAAATGTTTTTACAGCAAATATTATTTTACTTACATATTCGAAAGTTGGAACGAGATATGACCGGAGAACAGGATTCAGAGTTACCGGTTAGGATTCTGAACGGACAGGAACCGGTTGCTGTTGGGGATTGTATCAATTTACGTGAGTTTGAAATGAACGTGACCTCCCCGGATCTGAGATTTTTGAATTGGATTGATATTTTATTTTTGCAGATAACTCCGATTTGCTTTCATGTACTGTTGTTCCTCAAAAACCTTGCTCAATCGGTAAACCCGGCGATAGACTTCTTCGTTTTTTGGTAACTGATCGACTTCAATTGATTCTCGTTGAACCGGATTCGAGAAAAGCTGGATGGGCTATTGTTCGATTTGTTGGCTTATTACAAGACACAACAATCAATGGAGATTCATCGGATAGTCGTGCACTTCATGTTGTTGTTGAAGGACAACCGAGTAGATTGAAGGTTTGTCGACCATGAAAGAGTCCAGTCCAGTCTTTGAATTTGTCAAACTAGTTTTATCTCCATCTTCTTAAGAAATTAGTTTCCCGAGTTCTTGTTATTCAAAAAAAATGTAAGAGAGATTCGAGATTTTTCTACAATTTGTAGACTACAAAGCCCAAAGTCATTAAAGAAAACCCAAATTGTGTGGTTTCGGACTGTTTTATATTGACCCACTGAAATAATCAAAAACCGGGCTTGTTTGGCCACTGATTCAAAACCTTTTGAGAATTGTGACAAGATCAGAATCTCACTCCAACTTCAACAAATTCAATTTTCCATCTGCGAAATGTATCAATTTCTAGAAACGTCAAGCAGTTCTAACAGCCAAATTCGTTTTCGATGATCACATTCGATGTATGGCTGCCAAACAGAGATTGACCAAGGTTCGCACTTTTTGCCCGAACAACAACTGTTGTTTACCTTTTTATTTTGGCAGGGCCGACAAACAGCACGAGGAATCAAACTTCAGTCAATATGTGATATTTTGGGTGTACAAAGAGTTGAAATGGCGTCGCCGAGAGTGAATCCTTTCAGAATTGTCAAGGGTTGTGCACCGGGAAGTGTTCGAAAAACGGTGGGGTTTTTATCTCATAAAAAAGGTTTCGAAATACATTGAGGATCAAATAGAATCTACTCGAGTTTACTCGCATTATCAACTTTTTTCGTTGCCAGAGATAGTTGCCAGTATCTCGAGCAGATTCTATTTTCCTTGGAAAATAGAATAGTAATAATAATAATAATAAAACTCGTGACAGGAAGAAGAACTTCTCGAACTTACTCGCAATTATCAGGGTATTATGACAATTTCTGATGATTGGTAGTATTTCGAGAGGTTCTTCTCATCACTAGAATAAGTAGATTGTGTATTTTCTAATATCACTCTTCACTATTTATACCCAAAATTGTTCCTCTGGGCGGAGTATTGTTCCTGTAGGCAAAAATGTCGGCAGCTTGTGAAATAAAGATGTTGAAAGTGGACAGCAAGCAAGAAGAACACTTCACACCTTGTGCTTTGCGCTTTGATGTGCCGCTCACACCAACGGCCTTCTATACAAGAGATCAAAAGATCGGCCGGCCCGTGTTATTTCGGACCGAAAATGGATTTTCTATTAAAAAAAGCTATTTCGAGTTCTGTGAATTTCCATGCCTGGAAACAAGTTCATAATTTTATCAATGTTTTGTTGATTTTCAGACATCAACCTCGTCCTCAATCTCCTCATCATATCGCGCACCATCAACTATTTTCTCAATGCCTCATTATCGTCCGCCAATTGATAATCGTCGCTCAACACCATCGCCATCTTCATCTACTATTCCAGATGATCCATTTTCAGGAAATAATGTCGAAAATTTGTGATTTCGCTTCTCTTGCCATTCATTCATAGCCAGAACAAACTGCAAAACAAAACACGTCAATTTATTTTGTACCGGTTTCGTGTATTCATGTACCATAATTTGTAGAGAACTTTATTAAATACATTTTTTTCTTGAAAATTTTTCATCAAGTCTTTAAAGTCGTTTGCTAGCGATTATAATACTTTTAATTGAGTTTTAGTCAGATTTGAAATGTTATTTTCAGAAATAGAAATGGAGGCTTCTTCTTCATCTTCTGCTTCTGCTGAAAATCCGAAAATTGGGCCGAATGTTGAACAGAAACCATCAGTTTTGGTTCTCGGAATGGCTGGATCCGGAAAAACTACATTCGTACAGGTACGGTATTGAAAATATCAAATAACTGTCATTGTGAGAAAAAAAGGTTTTAAAGAACATTCAAAATTTCAGCGTCTGACTTCCTATTTGCACTCTCGTAAAACTCCTCCCTATGTGATCAATCTTGACCCGGCGGTCTCAAAAATTCCTTATCCAGTCAATGTTGATATTCGAGACACTGTCAAATACAAAGAAGTGATGAAGGAGTTCGGAATGGGGCCAAATGGGGCCATCATGACTTGTCTCAATCTAATGTGTACTCGATTCGATCAAGTCATTCAATTAATCAACAAACGATCATCTGATTTTTCGGTGTGTCTTTTGGATACTCCTGGACAAATTGAGGCATTCACATGGAGTGCGAGTGGAAGTATTATTACTGATTCGTTGGCAAGTAGTCATCCGACTGTTGTCATGTATGTTGTTGATTCGGCCAGAGCTACGAATCCAACTACTTTTATGTCGAACATGTTGTATGCTTGTTCGATTCTCTATAGAACTAAACTGCCGTTTATCGTTGTGTTCAATAAAGTGAGTTGAAATGGGTTTGATCAAAAAACAGACTTTATTGAGAACCAAAAAACAAGAAAAAACATCCTATTTTTCGTTCATTTTTGAAATATTCTGTTCCAATTTACCTCCGGATTTCTGGAGAAAAAAAATACAAATAAGTGAATTTCAATATATTGTAACATTTTCATAATTTCAGGCCGACATTGTAAAACCGACATTTGCTTTGAAATGGATGAAAGACTTCGAAAGGTTCGATGAGGCACTTGAAGAAAATCGAAGCTCTTACATGAACGACTTGAGCAGATCATTGTCATTGGTTCTCGATGAGTTCTATTGTGGATTGAAAACTGGTAGGTTCTCAAATATTTTGCAAAACTCAACGTGAACTAGTTACCCAAAAAACATTTTCAAAAAATTATTCATTATCATTTTGATTTTTGCATTGTCCCAAAAATGTCAATTTTTCATTAAAAGATTTGTAATTTTCTTCAGTTTGTGTTTCATCAATGACCGGAGAAGGATTCGATGATGTTATGAAAGCGATCGATGAAAGTGTTGAGGCATACAAAACAGAATATGTGCCAATGTACGAAAAAGTTCTCGCTGAAAAAGTGAAATTAGATGAAGAGGAGAAAAAGTTGAAACATGATCAGGTATTTC
The DNA here is from genome assembly GCA_963572245.1 of Caenorhabditis sp. 8 KK-2011. Taxonomy (NCBI): domain Eukaryota; kingdom Metazoa; phylum Nematoda; class Chromadorea; order Rhabditida; family Rhabditidae; genus Caenorhabditis; species Caenorhabditis sp. 8 KK-2011. The sequence goes on from OY751548.1 coordinate 6,678,176, forward strand.
ATTTTTTTTTCCGAAATTTTTAGTTACACACTCGATTTTTAGGCTCTGAAAGGAAAAGAGATCACATCAGTAGATCCGCAATCATTGAAAGAGAGAGTGGAGAAAATTCATATTGGTGGAGTGGAAGAAGAAAACGAGGAAGATTCGCAGATTCCCAGTTTCTAATCATTCAGTTTTGTTCTTTTTTCGAATTTTGCCACGTTGTTATGAAATTTACCTGTTTTCAAAATAATGTTTGTGATATTGGTTAAAGTGGCCAATTTCAATTATTTTTTTTGCAATCAAGATAGACATGACTATGTATTATTCAGGTTACCAGATTTTGAGGTAGTCGGAGCCGTGGAATGTCGGAGAAGACTTTTCATAAGGTGGGATTTATCTCTGTTTTTCATGAAAATCAATTCATTTTTTACAGGCGACGACGATTCTTGAAAAAGCACCAGAAGTACCTTCGATCGTTGAAGCGGTGCAATTTCATGGAATTCGAATCACAAAAAATGATGCGCTATTGAAAGAGGTTTGGTTCATTGTCCGAATCAAAGAAATAATGTCATTTTTTCCAGATTTCTGAACTTTATCGAAGTCGAAATCTTGATGAACTGGTTCACAATTCACATCTTGCATCGAGGCATTTACAGGTGAGAGTTTTTGAAAAAGTGTGTATTCTGGGTAAAATGAATAATCAAATTATCCCGCATTCCACCTTTAAAAAAAAGAAAACTTGGTCTGGTATCATGTTTTTTTTCTAAAGCTTACTGTAGTTCAGAAAAAATAAACAAACACACTAAATTTTTAGACTACGCTTAGCTAAGTAAAAGTTTTGAAAAAATAAATTGTTTGAAGGAGGTTGGATTGATGGATAATGCGGTAGCATTAATTGACACGGCACCAAATTCAAAACAAGGATATGTTGTTAATTTTCTCGTCAAAGAACCAAAGGTAATCAAGTTTTTGTCGTAATGAACATCTAAATCGCATTGCGATGTTTGCAGTCTTTCACAGCTGGTGTCAAAGCAGGAGTTTCAACAAATGGAGATGCCGATGTTAGTTTGAATGCTGGAAAACAAAGTATTGGAGGAAGAGGAGAAGCTGTGAACACAACATATACTTATACTGTCAAAGGAGATCATTGTTTCAATGTGTCGGCCGTCAAACCATTCCTCGGTTGGCAGAAATATTCGAATATCTCTGCGTCTCTCTATCGATCTCTTGCCTATTTGCCGTGGAATCAATCAAATGTGGATGAAAATGCCGCGATTTTAGCATATAACGGACAATTGTGGAATAGGAAATTGTTGCATTCGTTGAAATTGAATGCGATTTGGCGAACATTGCGGGCGACTAATGATTCGGCGTTTTCGGTTCGCGAACAGGCTGGACACACATTGAAGTTCTCGCTGGAAAACTCGGTGGCCGCTGATACAAGAGATCGACCGATTTTGGCGACAAGAGGAATTCTCGGTGGGTTGTTGGAGAAAAAATGAAGAATTTTGGTTAAAATATTTTATTTTCTATTCTTCAATGAAAATCTTCGCTCAATTCATAAAATCATAGAATTTTAACTGCGAAAAGTGATTTCTTGAAATTAGATTGTTTTACATGACAGAAGTGAGTTCCATGCTCCACCAGTCCCGACCCGGATGAACGAAAACGTTGAAACTATCAAAAGTTTCACACCCCGCTTTTAGAATATAACCTCGGCCCCTTCCGCCGAAAACACTTCACCTGTCTTTTTAGAAACATTTGTTTTCAGCGCGAATTGCTCAAGAATATGCTGGAATATTTGGCGATGCCTCGTTTGTGAAACACACTCTTGATCTGCAAGCAGCCGCTCCTTTACCATTCAAATTCATTTTGGCCGCATCGCTTCAAGCCAAAGCTCTCAAAGGATTAGGAGAACGAGAAGTTCACATTTTGGATAGATGTTATTTGGGCGGACAACAAGATCTTCGAGGTTTCGGATTGAATACGATTGGAGTGAAAGCGGATAATAGTTGTTTGGGAGGAGGTGCTTCTCTAGCCGGTGTTGTTCATTTGTATAGACCACTTTTCCCGCCAAATATGCTCTATGCTCATGCGTTTTTGGCATCGGGCAGTGTTGCCTCAATTCATGCCAAAAATCCGGTTCAACAATTGCAGGACACACAGAGAGTGTCGGCTGGTGTTGGTGAGTCAACGCTTTATTTTTCAAAATGAAGATTCGGAAAAAAAATGAAGGTCACGTTCCAAAAAGCTTCGTAATCGTTCCATTTTTAGAAAAATGTGAAGTTTTGAAAATAGTGACTTCACGAAAAAAAATTGTTTAAATTTATATACAATCTTCAAACTAATATTTCAAAATGTTCAGTTTAAACATAATTTTATTGTTCAAAAATATTGAAATGGTCGCTGAATTTCAAAGTTTTCTAAAATAAATAAATTCAATTTTTCAAAAGAAAGTGCTCTCTGCTTCAAAAATGAAGTATGTTCCTCATTGTTCCATTTTTGTTGTGAAAATACAGTACTGGCCATAATGATGTTCGCCTACTGTTTTTCGTCAAAAATCACACCAAAAAGGTTAAAATTCACTACGAAACTTTTTTGGGTTATTTTTTACGCTGAATGCAATCGTACTGACCATTACATAAGATCTGAATACAATTACTGAAGTTTTTCAGCCCGATAATCGAAAATCGAACTTCAGCTGAATTTCCATAATTCGCAAAACCCCATTCAAATAATTTTTAATGTTTTTATACAGTTTTGAATTCTGGTGTATGAAGTAGAATAAGTCTCTGGCTCTCGATTCCGACCTTAACTTTTAAATTTGCACCACTCCCAGAGATATACTGATGGTTTCAGTAAGACCTTCTAGAATTTTCTGTTTGACTAAATTATGCGTTTTTCACGACGTTTTATCGTTGGATTTTGTTCAAAACGTTCTTAATAATCATTTTTCATAATGAAAAATTAAATCTAACATCAGTTTTGATCATTCCTGAAGTTATGGACATAGCTGGATATTGGATGTTTGCTCAGATCTTTTAGTTTTGACCACCTAAGGCATCAAAATTTATTTTTTATCATCAGATTTTGTTCTCGAGATATTGTCGAATTGGTCTGATTGAAAGAATTTCAGTCAAAAAAATCATAGCGTTCGTGAGAGGATGTCAAACACAGAACAACGTTATCGTGAAGAAAAACAATGAAAAAACAATGAGAATTGGAACCAATGAACCTCAAACCCATTTTTCTCGATGGCTGCACAAGGAAACTCATTAACACGTTCTAGAATTTATATTTAAACATCTCGAGAACAAAATCTGATGATAAAAAATAAATTTTGATGTCATAGGTGGTCAAAACTGAAAGATCTGAACAAACATCCAATATCCAGCTATGTCCATAACTTCAGGAATGATCAAAACTGATGTTAGATTTAATTTTTCATTATGAAAAATGATTATTAAGAACGTTTTGAACAAAATCCAACGATAAAACGTCGTGAAAAACGCATAATTTAGTCAAACAGAAAATTCTAGAAGGTCTTACTGAAACCATCAGTATATCTCTGGGAGTGGTGCAAATTTAAAAGTTAAGGTCGGAATCGATAGCCAGATTTTCATTCTATTTCATACACTTAAATACAAAACTATAAAAGAATTTTTAAAAATTTTTGGAAGTGATTTTGCGAATTATGGAAACTTGCCTGAAGTTCGATTTTCGATTATCGAGCTGGAAAAGTTCAGTAGTTGTATTTAGATCTTATGAAATGGTCAGTATGACTGAATTCAGCGTAAAAAATAACCTGAAAATGTTTCGCAGTGAATTTTCACCTTTTTGATGTGATTTTTGACGAAAAACAGTAGGCGAACATCATTATGGCCAGTACTGTAGGTGCGGAGACCTGCAAATTCATTCAACAAACAAACCCTTTTTTCAGGACTAACGTTTGTCTTCAAAAACATATTCCGACTCGAACTCAACTACACCCATCCACTCAAATACGTTTTCGGCGATTCGATGCATCGCGGTTTCCATATTGGAGCCGGTGTTCATTTCATGTAATTTTCCTATTCATAATTAGATAAGTTATAGCTACAAATAGTTGCAGTTTTCACCTCTTTTTTGTGTTGTAGGAACTTTTTAAAAATGAATTTTTGAAATTCTTTATTTCCCACAGATCTCTTTTTTCCTGGTTTTCAAACCAGACCAATTTCTACTTTTCCTTTTTTACAAATTTCAAAAATAATCGTAGATTTTTGGAATTTTCAGATGTCACTCAGGAAATTGACGTTCGTCACTGGAAACGTTGGCAAATTACGGGAAGTCAATGCAATTCTGACGGGTTTTGAGGTACGGTATTCTATTTATCTCATTTAAATACAGTATTTTATTTTATCGTAGATCACAAATGTCGATGTTGATTTGAATGAATACCAAGGCGAACCAGAATTCATTGCGGAGAAAAAGTGTCGAGAAGCTGCTGAACACGTCAAAGGACCCGTTTTGGTATGTTCTTGAGAATTTTGAAGAACTAAACAGGTTCTTTCTAACAATTTTCAAGTGCAATTTGTAATTGAAAAAATGAAATGTGATTAAGTTTTGGTGTGCTTATTTCTTTATTCCAAATAAAAAACCTCAAAAAATAAGCTGGATCGTTTTATTCTCCCAAAACCTCAATTTTTTGAAATACGATGTTTCAATTTTCAATTCAGGTCGAAGACACTAGTTTGTGTTTCAACGCTCTTGGCGGTCTGCCAGGCCCCTACATCAAATGGTTTCTCAAAAAATTAGGACCAGAAGGGCTTCATAAAATGTTGGGTAAGTATTGATCATTCTTCTCTCGAGCAAAAATATATGATTTTTTTACAGAAGGATTCGAGGACAAAACTGCATACGCTCAATGCATTTTTGCCTACACTGAAGGAATCGATAAACCTGTTCAAATATTCGCCGGCCAATGTGCAGGTAGAATTGTGAGCCCGAAAGGAGCTCGCGATTTTGGATGGGATCCCTGTTTCCAACCAGATGAATTCGAACAAACTTTCGCCGAAATGGATAAAAATGTTAAAAATCAAATATCACATCGATCAAAAGCTCTTGAAAAATTGAAAGAATACTTTGAAAAACAATAAATTACTCACTCTCAATTTTTTCTTGAATATATTTATGCGGTTTTTGAAACCTCTGAACTACATCAAACTTCTATTGTTTTTCATCTATTTTTCTTTGTAGTTGATGAGAATCACCAGTTTTGCATTCAACATGATTAAACGAAAAAATCCGGTTATTTTTGTTATTGGATGTACTGGAACTGGAAAGTCGGACCTAGGTGTGGCAATTTCGAAAAAATATGGAGGAGAAGTGATCAGTGTGGATTCGATGCAGTTTTATAAAGGTTCGCTAGAAATGGGGTACTGTAGTTATTTTTAATTGCCTCCCCGATTCGGGTCAAACTCGCAAACCATTTAGTTTGAGGTCTTGATATTGCAACCAACAAAATAACCGAAGATGAAGCTGAAGGCATTCCCCATCACATGATGTCATTTCTCGATCCATCCTCAACTTCTTCATACAATGTTCATTTATTCCGAAAAGAAGTTCTTAAAATTATCGATGAGATGAGAGATCGTCAGAAGATTCCAGTTCTTGTTGGTGGAACAACTTATTATGCTGAAAGTATTCTTTACGATAATAATATGATTGAAACGCCAAGCAGTGAAGGTTCGTTTGTTTCGATCTGATTTTCACTAATACAGTACTCGAAGAAAAACGATAAACAGTCGTGTGACATCAGATTTGAAAATCACGAAGCCTTTTGAAAAAACGTGAAAACATTTTAGAAAAAATTGAAATTTCATTATCATCACGTGACCTTTTTCGGACCTGCGTTATTGAATCCAAAAAAGTGTTCCACAGGCGGTTTTTTTTCAGATGTGAATTCTTGTTCGGATTCTGAAAACGAAGAAGATCCCACAATTTCGAACGAACAATATTGGAATGAACTCAATCAGGTTGACCCGGAATCTGCAAAAGTTTTACATGTTAACAATCGACATCGGGTTTGGAGAGCTCTACAAATCTACAAAACTACTGGTAGATTTTCTTGAGCGAAAAAGTATTTTGTATGATTTCCGAAATTTCAGGCAAAAGAAAAAGTGATTTGGTAAAATTACAAAAATCGGACAAAAACGCGGAACTTGGCGGAAAACTGAGATTCGACGACTCGCTTGTTATTTATATGGATGCGAAAATGGATGTGCTAAACGAAAGATTAGATTCGAGAGTTGATAAAATGATTGGAAGAGGGTTGAAAGAAGAACTTGTCGAATTCTATGAACAACACAGAAAATATATTGATGATGATAATAACAAATATGGAGTCATGCAATGTATTGGATTGAAAGAATTTGGAGAATGGTTGAAAATGGAAAATGAAAGAGAAACAGAAAAAGGAAACAAACAATTCAAAACTGGATGTGAATTGATGAAAACACACACGAGACAATATGCTAAATCACAGAGAAATTGGTATAAATCGAGACTTTTGAAAAGATCGGATGGAGATCGGGTAAGATATTCGTTATATTTTCAAAAAAGAGGAGAAGGGCCCTTTACTCCAAACAGAATGATACTATATTGTTTCTGACAATCACGAATATTACAACAATCCTGAATGGGCCCCTAAATAGGGCCAGGTCCCTTTAAATGGGGTTCGAAATACAAGTCCATGAATGGGGTCGAACATGAAAAAAGGGGCCCGGGCCCTATTTTTGAAAACAATTCCCCTGAATGAGGTCCAAAATGAGACGCAATTTTGATCAGGAAAACTGTAATGGATTTTTTAACCCTCATAACCCTAAATGAGGTGCAAAAGGTGACTGAATTTGGTCACAACCCCGTGTTCAGCCTATTTTTTATTTTGGTGTCCTATTTTTGGAACCTATTCAGGGACTTTTGTTTTTTACCCCATTTAATGGGGCCCGCCCCTATTCAGGTGGCCCCATTCAGGAACTCCCCAATCCTATAACCAGGCCCGAACATCACACACCGATCAAAAATTTTGCGTTTTTCGGCCCGATATGAATAATGTTAATTCCGGTAAAACATGATTTTTTTTTTGTCTGAATTTCAACAATAATTTCTATCAGGGCCCGGCCGACTGGGGAGCTTTGTCAGCTCGAAATGGTTCAGCCCATGATTTTTGAAAAATGGATATTTGAGTTTTTGTTTGAATTCAGAACCTACTGTAATAAGTTGAAACAGTTGATTAAAATAAATGAGAGTTTGCCTAGAAATTACAGTAATCATAATAGCAATAAAGTTTCTACCAAAAACTGAATAGATTTTTTGAGCTGTTAATTTTTCAGAAAATGGCTAGCACAAAAATGTTGGATACATCGGATAAAACTCGAATAATAAGTGATGGAATGAGTATTGTCGATGAATGGATGAACGGAAAAGACTTGTTCGAAATAGTCGACGAAAATGAAAAGTCGGCAGTTTGTGGACAACATTTGCATAGTCATATTGAGTGTGAAGTTTGTCAGAAAAGAGTTGCTGGATATCAATGGTATGTTTTATTGGATATCTTTGAGTTTTTAATAGTTTCTTTGATTTAGGAACGATCATATTTCTGGAAAACCGCACAAACATATGTTGAAAATGAAGAGAAGAAAAGAGTTTGAGATGAAACATTGAACTTTGTTGTTATTGAAAAAATTGAAATATTTATTAAATTTATATACAAACACATCAGTCAAATAAGTAACAAACCCGTCTAAACTACATATGACAAGAAATTTGTGGCCGAACATTTATAGGCTCGATTAACCCGTCTCAGATCACTGGCCGAAAAGTCGCTTGTTTTTCCCATCAAAGATGTATAATGCGAATTGGTCGCCTCGATCGTATTTTGACCATTTCGACTTCCCTCATTCGATTCATAATGCATTATTGACATGTAATCGTACTTTTCACCATAATAAGAGAGTCCAAGATTGGAGAGTTTGTCAAAATCTGTGTTCGCCCCAGGAATCACATTTTTGTAGATTATTGAAACGTATGAATCACGATCTTCTCGTTGATGTTCGTGAATGAATCCTGCAATGAGAAATGGAAAATACAGTAGACATGAGGCTTAGATCAACTGAGATTTCCCGATATCACACACTTTCCAATTCCGTTTTCTACAACAAAAAAAGGTAGAAATTTGTTAATTTTGACCTAGAAAATATAAATTTTTGAGATATTTCGAATTGAAGAATAAATACTTGTTTAGCCGTGACCTCTTCCGATCCGACCTGAACATCATTTTCAGAATATTTATATTGTTAACGTGAGAAGTCTGGCGTCGAAATTGGAACTTCTTTTTCAAAATTTCTTTCAAAAATACACGTCAAATGTTTATTTTTGATTTTCCGCTTCATTCGCTTCGAGACCATGAAATTCTTCAAAAGTTCATACAGTAACTAAATGATAAAATTGAATTCATAGTCCTATATTACTGTAGCGCTTTTTCTCAGCGCGCAGAAAATCGGGAGAATAATTCTGAGTAGTTATATGAATAACTTTCACATTGGAGTATCAGTTTCAAAAAAAAAAAATGAATTATATATGAAAAACAAACTTACCTATAACATGCATCAATTCATGAATAATAGTAGCATAATCGATACATTCATCAGCTAAAGATACTTGTTGACGACCTCCAACTCGAGAGAAATCCGCGTAGCATCTGAAAATAACACATTTTGCAAAAAGAGTTCGCAAAACAAAACCAAATAAAAGAATAATATTTTCGAACTACATTTGAATTGAAAACACGAGACAATATCTCACCCATCCAACTTTTGTACAACGATATAATCTTTATCACCAGCTGTTTTTGGAACAAATCGAACACACGTCTTCTTTGCATACGCATCAAATGCACTCGCAATCACAGCACGTTGTGCGGTTGCTAAAAATAGAAACGACTAAATACAGTAATAAATGTCACGAAATCTTACTGTAGGCCGATGATAGAATGTACGGTACTCTTCCAAGTGGCCATTTATCTTTGTCCGATAATACGGCAACACCGCCGCCTCGTTTTGAACGCTGAAAAATACAGTGGAAAAAGTATGTGTGTTGTTTTACAAGGGGGCGTGGGAAAGTCAATATTTACACAGAGGAGAAGCCTTATTTTTGGATTCAAAAAAGGTACTGTAGTTTGATAATTATTGGGAACTTGTTGGAACACTCTTCGGATGTTTTCATTTCGAAAAAAAGTTCACGTTTTGGTTGGTATCCAGCAAGAAAACGTGTACTTATTCTTTGGAAAAATTGTGTTGTTTTTTCGTTGAGTTGTCTGCATCTCCCCTCACGTGATCTCTCTCTCCCTTTTTGCAATTTTTCATTGAGTTACAACAGTGCGCGCAGATCTACGACAGAAAATCATTACGGATAGGTTAATCCAAATTACTCGAAATCTACAGTAACCCAAAAAAATCAGAAAGCAAACTAGATTTGATTTCGGAGTTGAGCGGAGAACAAAATACAGTAACCCGCAGTTTTTTGGAAATAAGAATGTTCTGAACTAATTTTTTGTAATCTCTAACGAACGAGAAAGCCCAAAATGTATCGTGGAAAAATTCGATTTTTCTGAATAGTTGAACTACTAACTGGGCCGGTCTGAAAAAATGTTGATTTCTCATGATTTTCGGGCCAAATCCTAGGATCTCGATATCACTTCTATAAGCAAAACCAGGGATGCCGTTTTGGGCCGGGTGGGTTGGGCTTTTGATGTCCGCGGAATTTTAAAACAGGCGGGTTGCAGACGCCCGCGGGCGGCCGAAACGACATCCCTGAGCAAAAAGAAGTTCATTCTCGAGACCAATTTAAGAAATAGTGATATATCTGGAAAATGTTGCACTCTGCAATTTGGTAAGTTGAGGCTTCTCCTGCCCTACTAACCTGCCACGGAAGTCTCATATCATTATACAAACTTCTGGTTCGTCTCACGTGAATACTAGGCAACAAAAGGGCATTTCGATAGTCGACATCATTCAAAAACGTAAATTCTCCGAGAATATTTTCGAAAAAAGTGAAAACGAGCAAAACGAGTGGCAACGAGTTCATGATTGGTAACCAATATACCGAGATATAATTTCAAAATGTCACTGTTTCGTTTTTTGTGCATCGCCCAACTCTTTTCCGCGCCTCTTCCTGAACCGGTCCTACGCAAATATCAACTCTTTTCCACACTTTTTTTCTGCTCCAAAGTTGCTTTAGTTGTATTGCTCACACACGAGCAACAAAAAAGTGAGTGAAGTGTATCTTCTTCTTCTTCTTCTTTCTTCTTCTTATTCTTACTTGTACATAGACTAGTAACCAGATTTTCTCACAGAGTTGAGTGCGCGAGAGAATGCGCTCGCGTCTCTGTTGACATGTTCCATTTCATTTTTCATCAGGTCATGCCAAAGGTTACTGTAGATTATCAAACATTTGGAAAAAAAAAATGCAAAATCGGCCTGTTATACAAAGTTGTCGTTTTTAAGTTTCAAACTTTAGAAGACAATACACAGTTGGAAATCGGACGAATTTGAGGAACATGAACAAAACATTTCTCTACCAAGAACATTTTGAAAATTACCACAAAAACCACACTTGGAGGTCAGGGGGCCAAGTACACATTTTGGTATACAAATTTTAAAACATTTTTTCAAAAACCAAGGTTATATTTTCTCGGCCATTGTTTTTCCCATGAATCTTTCTTTTCGTCCAAACAGAGGTGCGATTTGAGTCCTTTTAGGCCAGCCGGAAGCCCGCTATGACCTGCCGAGTCCTGGTCGAGTTTTTTACTTGAACGCCAGAAAAAGCTCGGCCCGAAACGGGTCTCAAATATATTCGGTGGTTGGGTACTAACATCTACAACATATACTCGAAAGAAACTGACTTCTAAAAGTCGAGCCGGCCTTTTTTACCTAGAAAAAATATAAAAAGCCCGGCCCGACCCGTGACTTTAGGACCGGGCTCTTAGGCCTTCGATCTATTTACAATCACATCTGCATCCACATCAAAAAAAGACAAGTTATTCTACTTTTTTGATCGTTTTGTTTGATTACCAATAAAAAACTTTCAAGTATAGTGATAATGAGATCAAAATAATGCGCAATCAAAAAGTAAATATTGACATAATAATGTGATAATGATGAGACGCAGAGAAAAAGAGGAAAAGAGAAAGAGAGGTAAAGAGAAAGAGAGAAAGAGAGAAATAATCAGAATTTCTCACCTCAAACAAGGTCACATAATTATAAGTTGCTCTTTGATTATTAGTAATAACAAGATGAAGAGAAGAGAGAATTAGAGAAAACAAGAAAGATGATTAGATAAGAGGGTCATATTCAGAATAACAATCATCTTGAGAATGCTCCACATTTTTTTGTTGTTTTTTTGTATTTTTACACAATGTATGGCAAAAACGAAATGTGTGATGGCAATCGGAAAATTGAAATGTCCCGAAAATGCGCAATTCGCAAGAAATGTTCAAGTCGATTTGTATGATGAGGATGGTGCGTTTTCGTTGTTTTTTATTCAATCGAAAACCAACAAATTCAGACTTTGTTTTGAAACGGCGGTCATTCGTGTTTTCGCGTGAAATGAGAATAATATTTGAGTTTTATTTTATCAGAATTTCATTGTTTTCAGAGCGATTGTTTTTCGTAGTCAGGCCGAGACCGAAAATCGCTGAAACAGATATTGCCAAAACGAAAAATTTAGAAAACGATATTTCAAAAACGTGAAACGTGACATAGTCACGTACAGTAGCATTTTCTCTGTACACGTTGATTTCATACATTTTATAATGCGAAATTGTCATTTTTTTATTTTCTCATGTTCCTTTAACGAAAATGTACTGTGTTTAGCCCCACCTATTTCTAGGTCATATAGGTTCTCCAATGATTTTATTTTGAAAATATAATCGCATGAAATGGATATCAAACTTGGCACGAGTATTTTATAGATTTTCAAAGTTTTTCATTTTTTCTCAAATTTATATTTAGTCTCGATATTGAGTACGATTTCGAAAAAAAACGGATCATTTTTTGGTTGTTTTTTGTTTTTCAAAAAATGCGGGGCTTCAAAAATGTACTGTATTTGAGGCCAAAATTGTTATCCAAAAGATATTTTCAGAAAATTTATAAAAATATCTCTCAACTTACCAGAAAGTTTTTTGTTCTAGAAATAATCATGGCTGAAATTTGAAACTATTGTAACCGATTGAATATTGATTAATATTCATGAACTATTTTTGCCCCCAACAATTCGTCAGTTTTTGGTCCGAAGTATACTTGTCGAATATTGCAGCTCTCCCCCTCGAAGAAGATGATTTGATGGGTCGAACATGGTCCGATCAATATGGAAATTTCAAAGGTATATTCATTCCAATACTCTTTAATTCCATTTTGTTTTTTTTTTGCAGTAACGGGTTGTGGTTCAGATTTTGGTCCAATAAACACACCGGATCCATATCTCTATATTCAACACACATGTCCGCATCGATGGTCGAATGAGACACAACCAATTCAGGTCGATGTGATTCCGTTGTTTCTTCCAACTATTGTTAATTTGGGAAATATTTATTTGGATCGATATTTGGATGATGAATAAAATGGTTTCAAACAAGTATGTACGCTCTAGTTAAATACTCTTTTCAATTTTTTGAACTAGTTGATGAACTTGGGAAGACTTTCCATTTATATTATCGACCGAAAAACAAAAAAAAACAAGGTCCGACCCGTGATATGAGAGCCGGGCTCTCGGGCTACAATAGCATATCTGGTGAGGGGACTTCGATGCTGGAAACTTGCATGTTTCTAGTTGCTGCATGTATATTTGTATTTGCAGAAAACATGAGATTGAAACAGTGAAAAATTGACCAAACCTTTGTTCAAAAAGACGTGCTCAAAATCTCTCAAAGATGTAATAAATCAAACGAGAAGTTTGGCAAAGGGTCACTTGTCATTCCATCAGTTTACACAACAAAAAGAATAATATTATTCAAACAAATGCTAAATATTCTAGTTTTAATTTCGAATTTTCTATTTTTTCAAACCGTTTTTTCTCAATGCGACGATGACGGACAAATACATACAAATGGTGATAAATGGATCAGAAATAATCATTTTTTGGTAACGTGTCGAAGTGGAAAAATTCAGGTGCGGTTCAGTTCAAAATAACTCGAATAGAATGTGGTGAAATCAAAAATCGCGGAACATCATAAAGTAGTTTGTCAATGAGGAACAAATGAAATTCAACATTCAGAATGTCACGTTTTTATTGAACCAACGTTTGTGATTTTTTAGGATTGTAGCCCGAAGGCCCCAGACACAGCCCGGCCCGAAAATCATGTGTTTGTTTTTCGAGACCTGCCAAAAAAGCCCGGCCCAACCTTTGAACGTCATTTTCTCGGAGCAGAAAATATAACTTTTGTGAACAATTTTTAGGAACATTGTTTTTCTAGAAAAAAGTATGAATTGTAGATGTGAACTCCGGATATATTCGAAGCCCTTTTCCGTCCGGGTTTTTATGACTGTGGGGTTAAAAAAAACCAAAAAACAATTTCATCCACTTTCTAAACACCTAATCGTACAATACAATTATTATTAATCAAGCAAGTTAGTGAAGTAATCAAGACCTTGTCCATATTCCCAAATAGAGATAGCCGTATCATATTTTCGTGCCAACATTAGACGTAATTCGATCGAAGTCAAAGATGGATAGAATATGGTTGAATTGGGTGTAGTCAGCTTGTGTTCAATTGTCTTTTCATCGAATGAATACACAGATTCTTCGAGTTCTAGCGCTTCCAAAAATCTGAAACAAAATCATTCAATTTCGTACGATTCGTTTGAAAAGTCGTCAGATTTTCGATTTTTTCGTTTTTTTCGTGTTTTTTCCAACAATACTATTCCCTATAATATTCTCGAGTTTTTGATTCCAAAAACGAATACACAGTATGTTGTATTTCACTATCAATACACGAAACTTCCACGAAAATGTCAAAGAGAAACACGTTTTTGGAAAGTTAGTCGCAGTTCTTGTGACATGTTCGTTTTTTCATTTTTTTGGAAGTCAAACCGACCTTTTGGAAGTAATCGGTTCTGATTTTTTATGCGTAACTTCATATCCGTACCAGTTGAATCCCATCATAAGTTTATTCAATTTTTTCGAATTTTTTGCGAAATACAATAAATTACTTCGAACCCAATCGAGTGGAGCAATCGCATTCATTTTGTGATCTCTTCTATAATCATATGACATAATTTGAATATAATCCGAAAACGAGATCAATATATCGAAATCTTTTGGTGTTATCACTTTTGTCGATTCCTTGTTTTTCAATGCTGCCGGAATAGTGAAAATGACCTCGAGTTTCGATTTTTTGAATATTTTTGTGAATTGTTCCATCAGTTCAATAAGATAGACTTTGACTTGAATATTTTGTGTTGTCATAAAAACTTGGGCATATATTTCGACGACAATTCCATCGAACTTGTTCCTTTTGTAAAAATCACCTATTCTTTTTGCACATTTTCTTGCCAGTTTTGATGATATTAAAAATATTTTCATTTCCTGCTTGCTCCAGTTTTCGAATATTATTCTCGGAACTATTTTGATTTCCTCGTTTTTCTTTCGAATTTCTTGCATCCAACCTGAAAATATATTTTTTTTTTATTTTCCTATTTTTTTCATATTGACTTGCTGCGAAAAACATTGATATTTATGACTTTAAATTCGAAATTATTGTTTTCTACAGTACCTTCATTGAAAATATTTTTTCTAGTAGCAATTCACAGATCGGTACCACGCGCTCTATTGATAATCGTTATGTGTACTCGGTTCAAAAGTGATTTTCAATGTATTTTAATATCAGCATCTGATTCTACGTGTCTAAAAAGTCGAAAAGTATGCTTGTTACATTTTTGAAAAATCTTGTTCTGGACATTTTTGCTGCTGAAATTTTGAACTACAGTAATCGCGTGGTAGCGATTAGTTAATGGCTAATAATCTCGGAAGTCGTTTTGGGCCGGGCTGACTATGTTACAATTTAAAAAAAAAAACGAAACTTCCTGCTTGGCTCATATTTACTATATAAAAATGTTTTTGACCTCAAAATGACACAAAATTTGATTTTCGGAAACCATGACCGTTCACTAAGTTTTTTGGGCGGCCCGGCCCAAAAAATGGCGGGTTGTGGGCCCTCTCAAACGACCCAAACGACACGTGTAGTTTTTTTTTAAGATTTGTAAAAAAACGTTACCTCTATTAATGTCATTTGTACCCTCAATAACACATCCATCTTGATCTGGTTTTGCTTGAAACCAAACTGGTGAAACATGTGATAATTTATGGGCGGTCCTAATGGATAATTCATAACCATGTGTATTCCACGGGGTAACATAGGCCATTTGAATTGTTTTCTTGAATCGCGGACCATTTTCATCTGATAGTTTTTGATGATTTTCCAATATACTTTGTTTATTTATCGAATTCGGTGGGTATTTCAAAACACTCTCAGTTTTTGTTGATGAAAACAACAAAAATAACAACAACCACATCTGGAAATTTTGAAATTCTGAAAAAAAATGGAAAAAATAATGAAATGAAACAGAATGACATTCGAAATTTCACGTTGACGTGAAATTTATTTATTTTTTTGTCGATAAATTTTGGAACATTTTCAGACGCTAAAATGTGTTACTGACTCGGGTCATTTGATTGATATTGGAACAAAAACTCACACAGAAAATGGTTATGAATACTCATGTAATCAGGAGGATCAGCAAAAGGGTTTGTTATTTATTTTATTCAGAACATTGTTCAAAAAGTACAGTATCAAAACAGCAATACTTTGAAGAGAAATGTTCTGTGTTCTTCATCAGTTACAGATTATTGAATCAGACCAGAAAATAAACTAAATCACTGAAATTGATCCTTAAATGGTTCCGAGAAAATTATTTGAAATCAGAAAATTTTTGTGAAGAAAGCTGTGTCGACATTGGAGTAGTTCCACTCGGGCCCACTTCTGTGTTGTTCAGGCCCGATCGAAAAAAAGGAAGAAAGAATGTTTTTATAGAAATCAACGTGAACTCTTGTAGTACATTTGCCGATTTTTCTGATGACATTTTCAAAGATCGATTCGCGATTTGTTGCATTTCTCGAAGATTCAAAGGATGTGTAGATATCAATGGAGACATTGTCAAACATGGTTATTTTTTGATTCCGAATCAAAGTTTGAAATATTGCAAAATTGCCGCGAATCAGCTAACAGCTAGAATAGAACCTAGAGGTTAGTTCATGTTTTTGTTCGATCAAAAAACAATAAATTTAGGATGTTTCAACGGTACTTTCAATGATGATATAAATGATGAAAGTTTACATATCAAAAAATATGTGACATGGAGAAAAGGCGATTTCGAATATCGATGTGGAGATGAGGGAGTTCATATTCAAAAGTGTTTTGTGAACGGAAAAACATTATGGGCTGGAAGTTCATGGATTGATAAAGATGGAAGTGTAAAGACATGTTCAACTATTTATTGAATACAATATTTATATTTATTTTTTTGAAAATTGAAGGACTGAAATATGTGATAAGTATGAAAAAGTTAATTTTTGATCAAAAGTTATACTTATCGGGATGTATAACTGAAACATGAATTAATTTTATTCAGTTTTCAAAAAGAATTTCTTGAACTTTAGAGCGATAAAAGTAGGATTGAAGTAAACTAAAAAAATATTTATGCAAAGTAAAAAAAGAGGGATATTTGACAAGTGTTGATTTCAGAATATTTACAAGGAAAATTTCCGAAAATTCAGAAAAAAATAATCTGAGAAGTTCTATAGCAAACAATCGAAAAACAACATCTACAGGTTTCTTCTTGATAATGGTCTTTTTGATGTGCTCGACGCAAGAGATGAAGGCGTCATTACTCGTTCGTGTAGTGGTGTCGTAGTTCGAGATGGTGTTCGACTGCTTTTCGGCGACGATGTCATCGGTCCCGCCTGTCTTCGTCGAATCGGTGTAATAAAGCTAACAGCTTCAGATGTAACAGGAGAATAACACGTGGGCAGGATTGGATCAAAGTGCAGACGTTTTGCTGATGGTTCGGCTTTGGCGCTTTTCGGTGTTCGGAATCGCTGCATAGGACGTTTCAAACTTTTGTCACCGGGTTGTGGAGAATTCAAACGAGTTCTTTCTTCTTTTTTGAGCTGAAGTTCGTATTTCAATTCCCGTTTATGCTCTTCTTTGATTGATTCCACATAGTCGTTCGGTGTCATTCCATTTATTCTGAAATATTGTTTTATTTTTGAATATAAAACTTCACTTCACTGAAAATTTAAACATTTTTGCCAATTTTTAAGCTCCGAAACAAAAAAAAGCTTGGAAACACCCAGAAAATTTTTAAACAACAACCATAAAACTTCTATTTCAGCCCGAAAAAGTTTCTGTATGTGTTTTCTCAGTTTTTTTTAACAGTGTTTTTGGGACTATTCAAATGTAACCGAATAGTCCCATTAGATTTTTTAAACTCACAAAAGAGGATCGTTCTGTTCGTTGTTCTCATAAACACCGTAATCATGTGCCATTTTCTTTTCGGCCTTCGCCATCAAATTGATCAACTCTCGTTCTCTCCGATTATCTGGCAACACATCGGTCTTTTTGTAATAGTCCGGTTGTTTTCGTTTGTTCTCAATTTCAATTTTCTCATTCCAAAACGATTTCCAGTGTTCAACAATATCAAGAATCGATTTGCATGCCTCGAATTTCTGTTTCAATTTGATACACTCGTTATTCATGTCGTTGATATGTTTCTCGGAATGTCGTCCGGGTTCGAATCTTGCCGCAAACAATCGATCGCAATCAGCAACCATACACTTATCCCACAGATCACAAAGTTCTCCATGCTTTTCAAGCCATCTGAATTCCATGTCTTCTAACCAACATTCATATATTGGTTTCATCTGAGTTACCCAAAATTATTTTACTCTCGGAAACTTTTAACAAACCTCTGCATGATACTGTTCATAGGATGTAACAACAGATTCAGAGAAAACGAAATTCTCATCGTCGATATTACTCACTATCATTTCTTGTAAAACCGGATCTTCTTTCACATAATCGGTCAACTTTTCACAAATTTGTGACCATCTTTTCATATCCGACTGCAAATGCTCTGTAGTATTGAATCGTTGACTGAGAATCTCGGCCATTTTTTCACATTCATCCTCATATTTTTGATGCGATGTGCGTGGAAAAAGCTGAAACCGTTTGAAATATTTCTAGGAAAGACCAAGTTATGAACTAACAGTTTCAGGACTATCAGCGAACTCGAAATCCGAATCAAGTCGGAACTTGAGTTTGGCTATTTTTTCAACAAGTTCCTTCTGTTTCTCAGCTCGCTCGTTGTATTCATCTTCGAGACGGACAATTTCTGACTTCAAGTGCCTCATCTGTGAAGAATTAATTATTTTTCGATTTTTTAAAAGTTAAACTTACAAGTGCTAACGAATGATCTTTGATATCAGGAGGACGTGTGAACGGTTCCATTTCTAGCTCGTACAAGTACTTTTCTACTTTTTTCATATTTTCTTTGATAGTGTTTTCCAAATTAGCGACCATTTCTTGTTCTCCAGTGAGCATATCATCGCATAAGATAACAATGTGTTTGAATGCTTTGTCTACTCTGTTGACTCTCATTGCGTCCGACATGTCAATTCGATCCCATAGCTTCGATAACTCATCCATAGTTTCACGAATTTTTCTTTCAACTGTGCCATAGGCGTCGACTATGCTGTTTCTTCGTGACATTTTGTGCTGAAACAACAAACAAAAACTTGAGAAAGTGTGATTTTTATAGAGAAAAAACAACAAAGATGGCGATAATAAAATCGATAATGTGTACGCCACAACACCATGCCCTTTTTTTTCAAATCGCCACATTCGCGCTGTTGGTTTTTTCTTCCACGGCCATTTGGTGGAGAAGTGGAATTTTAAAAAGATAAATAATGCGGCTATCCAGAACTATTTCTCCGCTTTTCTCCACGTGGAGAAAAGCAGAGAAATTCTAGGTGGAGAAATTAATTGCAACAGTCCCATACGATAAAAGTTGTACCAAAACCTATATTTAGCAACATCTGAAATATACCAACAAATTTCAAGAGAAAATTTTGCCATTTTGAGCAGATATGAATTTCTCCACCAGTTTCTGGATAGGTTTTCTCCGCTTTTCTCCACGTGGAGAAAAGATCTGAATAGTCCCATAACATTTTAAAATTTAAATCTAGAAAGTAAAACAGAATAGGCGCAGTAAAAAATAAGAAGAAAAAACCGTACAAAGTTTTGAATATATTATGTTGTTGATGTGAATTAGAACAGTTCAGCAAACATAGCTTCATGTTGTTTTAGGACTCTTACGAGAAGGACAAGCTTGTCGACAAGTGAGAGAAACAAAAAACAAAAATTTCTCATTACCGTAACCCAACTCTTCCAGATGAGACCACAGGAAAGTGTTGTGTGTCACCTTTAAAGTATTTTAGTACAGTATTCATTGTAGGAAATTAAAAAGGTGTTTCACACTCTCCTGAGCTCATGTTTACGAATTAGGGAATCGCGAATTTTTCTGATTTTCATTTTTAACAGCACCTGTTTTTCTAATCTTTATTTTCGGAAATGGAAATGAGTATGAATTTTTCGAAAGGCCACGCAACAAAGTACTAGCATAGTTTTTTTGGTGGTAAAAAAGAGATGATAATCAGATAATATATTCGATAAGTGTTATTTATAACCAAACATGTTTCGAGCCGGTCTCTGCGAAATCGCCGTTTTCGTCCAGAGATTGATCAGTTCTTGCCAAAAACTATCGGACCTAAGTGATCCCGACAACAATTCCATGTTATGGAAAAATATATTTGTTTTATCACTGTTCACCATCGATCATACTATGAACATGATTTTGGTCAAAAGTTTAAGTTTTTCAATTTTAGACTCTTCTTTTCTTATCACCAATAAATTTCAGAAAAGGCGTTTCACCGAAAAGATAAGCACAAAATTTCGATCCGATTGATCTCTTAAATAAACCGAAACGTGGAAAACCTAGTATTCGAAAATTTTTATTCGGAGAGATTTTTTCACGTAAATACTTGAGAAAGAACCCAAAGGTCACACGAAAATTGCCCGTTAGGTTTCTTTTGAATACTGTGCTTAAACGAGAAATTGAGAACCTACGAAATTCAGTACATTTTCTCAATTTCAACGTTTGTTTTTTCTGGACTCTGATTAATTCGATTTTTTAACCTCCCATCCAACTGAAAATGTGTTTATTTTTCCCAGAAAACATTAATATTCAACGAGTTTTTTTTCTATTTTATTTTCTAGACACTCTTATCATATCATGAATAAATTTCAGACAAAAAAAAGATTTCATTGAAAATGAGAGCAATAATGAGTATAAAACGGAGCGATTCAAAGAATGAAAACATTCGAAAATGTCGACTTTTTCGAACTTTGTCATTTTCAATATTTTTGCGGTTTTGGTAACTTCCTCGAATGCGGTCAGTTTTTGAATGTGATGAGATTTGTGTTGAGCCAAAAACTGTTGTCTTAGTTTTTATTTAAAACGGGACAAAAAGGAAAGCTCGGCCCAGTAACTATCACCGCCCTTGCCTCTGAAAGTGTGGCTGGATTTTTTTTAACGGGCCGAAAAAAATAAGCTCGGTCCGGGCCGGGGGCTAGTCGGCCTGAAAAATACTGAGTTTTTTGATGGCGGAATTTGATTGAATTGTTTTTTTTTTTGAAGGTATGTTATCGATATATTGAATCGGATAGTTCAATCATAAAATTGGCAACAATCAAAACATCTCAAGGAACATTGAATCATACAGAATGTGTATCAATTTGCTCACAAAATGCATCTTGTTATATTGCTGCAACTGTTTCAACTGGTCAATGTTTGACTGTTGATTTTGGAAATGCAAAACTTGTTGAGAGAAGTGGATTATATTCTGGATCAAAAGTATCGATCAAAGTGAATGTTGATGATGATTTGTGTGATTTATTGGACGAAGAAATATTGGGAGGACTTCGAATGCAAGGATTGAATGGATCAGCAAAAGCGGCGAGATATCGATATTGGCAAGTAATGAAAAGAGATCAAAAATATATTGTATTCAATCATGTTTTAACTATTGATCATGGTGATTGTTGGGATTTATGGTTTGAAGAAGATCAACAATTCTGTTTCACTGTTTGTTTTTTCTCTCTCAATTATATAATCATTTTCTCATCGTTTTCAGTTTATTATGGGCGATTACAATCTGACAACAGCTCGCGAAACATGTCAAATATTCCACGCTCATCTTTATGGAATTGCTTTCCCAAAAAATGATGCTTGGTATGCTGCTCTTGATATGAGAAGAAATTCAATTTCTTCCGGTCAAATATTGTTGGGAGCTCGTAGAAATTATACTTGTTTGGGACAAAGTACTGGCGAATGTAAAGGAGCAAAAGCATTCCAGTTCACTGATAAATATGTTTCTGAATTGCATCCAAGAAAATTCCGATTCGGAGAAGGATATCCGATTGCCGGAAAGTGAGTTGATTTAGTCAAACAATATATAAATTGATCTGAAAATATTTGAAGAGATTGTTATGCAATGCAAATTCCTGATGCATCAAATGCCACCAATTACGAATTCATCAATGTTGAGTAAGTTGTTTTGTTCTGATTTCAGCCCAATAATGTATTTTTAGTTGTGATGGAACTGATGAGAACCTTGTTGGAATTGCTTGTGCTGCTCCATTGATTCGCGATCTTCCACCACAATACTAGTCGCCTTTTTTTTTTATCTGGATGGTTTTTTTTGTACAGCAAAAATATTCATGGGTTCACCAAGAATCAGAATCGAACCCGATCCGATAAAACCTGACTTGAAAAATAAAAATCAGATTTTGATCTGTGAATAAAAAATATCTGTGTGATGGGAAAAAACGAGAGTTCGACCTAGAAAAGAGACGAGTTTGCTCTATTTTTGACAATAAAATATTCGACGTGAGACCTGTTTATTTTCTCTCTCTGAAGCTCCTTCCATTTCTATTTTTCTTCCCATTTTGATATTTATGGTTTTTCAAGTCCGACTCGTTCGATTTATTTCATCATGGTTTTAAAAATCTCTTGGTCCAATTTCCGGTCCCATTGAAGACAATATTCCAACATCAGATTTTCTAGATACGGTAGATTTTTCACTGTTACGTGCCAAAAAAAAAAAAGAAAATTTCGACTCGTTTCGAGATTTTCGGGCCCAATATTAATGTTGTTTTGTCAACTCGAGTTATCTATATTTTTTGTGGAAATCAGGAAATGCGGAACTAATTCAAGAATCGAACAACCTGTTTATTCGTATCAATGACAAGAAAACACTTCTGGACAAAAAAGTAGTTTTTTGATTAGTTTTTGTTGTGTGCTCTATGTGTGTAGTTGTTGTCAAAATGCCGCCCTCCCGGTTAAGCGCCCCCCCCCCCCCCCCCACAAAAACCTGAAGAGGGTCTTGTCGTATTTTAAGTGTGTATGTTTACTCATCTCTCTTTTTCTCTCCAATCCTCGAAATCCACTGTTTTCACTCTTGTCAATTTTTTTTTCTTACGATTTTTTTCTTCCTTTTTGTACACACTTTTTTTCCGAGTTTCGGTTACCTTTCCGAAACGAAAACTGTTAGTTTTGGTGGTCCAGCAGTGTTGCAACTCTGATTTTAAAGGCGCAACCTGATTGATAATTATCAGCATGTCGAAAACAAATCTGGATTATATGATGGATCCCGGTTGGCCGTTTCTTCGACAGGCTCAAGATGAAGCGCTTAAGGTGAGCAAAAAACTGAAACTAGAAAAAAGTTAAAGTCCAGAAGTTTTGGGAGAAAAAAGGTTCTTGGCATAGTTCCCGTGTCAATATTTGCACTCGAGCTCCGCCATTTTGGTAACATTTTTGCGAGAGATAAAAAGGATAACAAGATATGTGACAAGGTGATAGAGATCGACAGATTTGTGGAAGTGATGCAAAAAATTTGGGGGATCAAAAATTGCAACAAAAAAACCCAGACTGTGAACTAGTCCACATTTTTGTTTGAAAAAAATGTGTAAGTTTTTTGTAAAAGCTATATTTTTTATCTTGTTCTATTTTTCGGAAAAAAAATGTACGGTCAGAACATTAGCCAAATATTCAGAAAATGAAAATGAGAGAGATGGAAGATACAAGAAATTAGGTACACGCTGAGTTTCACGTTATCAAATCATCACACTCTTTTGGCATACTTAGACAATATGAGTATGTTGCAGGAACAAGCGGCTCGTCGATTCGACAACAAAACTCATGCATGGGTTCCGGATGCGGCCGAAGGATTTGTGACGGCTGCAATCGCTGTCCAAGAAGGGGACAACTATACTCTCACGATGCCAGACGGAACACAGGTTCGAAACTTCCCAAATATCACAAGCCGAGTTGGCGGATCGAAAAAAAGCTCAGCCAGGCCCTACCCGACTTTTAGGCTTCAGTTTCTCAGAATTTGTTCAAATTATTTTGTGACGATGAGAGTAAAATCGTTTTGATATTGAACAATATTTTTTCAAGAAAAAAAACCGAAATTTCCAATTTTTTCAATCATCAAGTACATTTGCAGAAAAAACTGGGTAAAGATGAACTTCAAGAAATCAATCCGGCCAAGTTCGAAAAAACCGAAGACATGTCGAATTTGACATTTTTGAATGAAGCATCTGTTTTGCACAATTTGAGACAACGCTACTATTCGATGATGATATATGTGAGTCTTGAAACTTCAGGAATTCCATTTTTCCGGCGTCAAAATAACCAAAAAGCTACAGTACTGTGTTAACAGAGGTCCGTTTTGTGTTTAAAAGGGTCACGAAATAGTATCAGAAACGGTTTCTGTAAAAAGTCAAAGGGTTATGGTAGATTCGATCAATTAGTTCAACTGGACCGATTCAGCTAAAACCCAACAACAACAAAAAACGGGCCAGGCCCAATGATTTGGGTCCGTTTCAGCATTTTTCTTTCAACAATCACCCTGCCCTATTCAGATTCATTCTTTATGTGTTGGTCCGTTTCAGGTTTGGTTATTTTCGGCTCTGATTCAGAAGGTTTGATTCAGAATCCACCCATCAAAAGAGGGTTCAAACAACCCCACAATTTTGAACTATCTGTCTTCCTAAAACATGAGATCTTTTCAGACGTATTCGGGCCTTTTCTGTGTCTTCATCAATCCATACAAAATGTTGCCAATCTACACTGATTCGGTTGCCCAAATGTATGTCAACAAAAGACGCGCCGAAATGCCACCACATTTATTCGCGGTTTCCGATGAAGCATTCCGTAATATGATGACCGATAAGGAGAATCAATCAATGTTGATAACTGGAGAATCGGGAGCCGGAAAAACGGAAAACACCAAAAAAGTCATCGCCTATTTTGCGATGATCGGAAGTGGCGGAAGCAAAGAAACATCGTCGTTGGAGAATCAGGTTGTTCAGGCGAATCCGGCCATCGAAGCGTTCGGAAATGGTGCAACGACGAGAAATTATAATTCGTCGAGATATGGAAAGTTTATTCGAATTCATTTTGATCGCAAAGGGAAATTAGTCGGAGGAGATATCGAACATTGTGAGCATTTTCACCAATTCTTTCTTTCCAAAACAAAGTGTTTTTGGGAAAAATTAAAAGTTTTTCCAAAGGAAAAATCGAGGACTCCTAGGTATCTTTTTTTTGCCAAATTTCTGACAAATTTTATCATTTTGGTTATCGAAAAAAAACTCTTGTTTTTTTGCACAGATCTTCTCGAAAAATCTCGTGTCATCAAACAGGCTCCCGGTGAGCGTTCCTATCACATTTTCTACCAAATTATGACACAAAAAAGACTTCGCGAAAAGTTCGGATTGACCGACAATATTCGCGATTATAAGTTTGTCTCGCAGGCCGAGATTACTGTACCCGGTATGAATGATACGGAGGAGTTTGGAATCACTGATGTGAGTTTTTTGTTTCCGACTTTTTCGGGCGTGTATTGTTGTCGTTTATCTGCGCACAGATTCAACCCGTTTTCATTTCTAGACTGCTTTCACAGTAATGGGTTTCTCGGATCGTGAACGTGAAGACTTGTACAAATTGTGTGCGGCAATAATGCATATCGGCAATGCAACATTCAAACAAAAACCACGTGATGAACAAGCCGAAGTGGACGATATGACAAGTGCTGTCAGTGCGTGTAAACTGTTCGGAATCAACGTCGATGCATTCATCGGTGCATTGACTCGTCCGCGAATCAAAGTTGGAATGGAATGGGTGAATAAGGGACAGAATGTGCAACAAGTCGATTGGGCTGTTGGAGCACTCTCCAAAGCAATCTACGCTCGCATGTTCAATTGGTTGATCAAGCGAGTTAATAAGACACTTCAAGCATCCATCGAAGATATGGTTTATTTTATCGGAGTTTTGGATATTGCTGGATTCGAAATTTTTGATGTAAGATATGTTTTTGACAGTCTACTTTTCTTCTAGTCACAGTTTTGATGTAAGAAATTATAAATATAAACAAAGTGTCACGTCCGGGTCACGTCAAATTTTTCATTGACATTCCTAGTATTTCCGAAATTTTCAGGTCAGTGCTGTCTCTATTTCCGGGCCGACATTTTAAATCTTCAAAGTTAATTCGGTCCGAAATATGGAAACTCAAAAAATTATCTCACTTTTTTTCTGAGTTCACATGACAAAATCTCGGCCCTGTCAGAAAACAATTTCAACTATGTATGTAAATATTCAAACGTTTATATTTCCAGACCGACCCGCTTTTTATTGATGTTTTTTGTAGCGCAACTCATTCGAACAGTTATGGATAAATTTTGTGAATGAGAAACTTCAACAATTTTTCAATCATCACATGTTCGTTTTGGAACAAGAAGAATATCAAAGAGAAGGAATCGAATGGACATTTATCGATTTCGGATTGGATCTTCAAAAATGCATTGAACTCATCGAAAAGCCTCTCGGAATTGTGTCAATGCTCGATGAAGAATGTATTGTTCCAAAGGCATCTGACATGACATATGTTGACAAATTGCTCACACAACATCTCGGTAAACATCCAAACTTTCAAAAAGCCAAACCACCAAAAGGAAAACAAGCCGAAGCACATTTTTCGATTGTTCATTATGCTGGAACAGTACGATACAATGCTGAACAATGGTTGGATAAGAACAAGGATCCGTTGAATGATTCGGCTGTGGCTGCATTGAAAACAAGTGACAAGGAAGGTGTCCTTTTCCAATTATGGGAAGACTATCAAACTGATGTGGATCGAGAAGAAAATGAGAAAAGAGGAAAAACAAGTCAGGCAAAGAAAAAAGGAAAATCTGCTTCGTTTTTGACTGTTTCCACTATGTATCGAGAATCATTGAGTTCGTTGATGAGCATGTTACACACAACACATCCACATTTTATTCGATGTATCATTCCAAATGAGAAAAAGACTAGTGGATTAGTTGATGCACCATTGGTTTTGAATCAGGTTAGAGTTTAAAGCAGGGTGAGATTTGGGCTTTGCTGGGCCGGCCGGAAACGCGCCTCAAATACATCCGGAACTTGTGTGTTCTCATATACAGTTCATACCTTTTCTAGGAAAGTAAGAGTGTGGTTCACACTACCTTTTCGAAAAAAGTTACACACCTGGGAAAATTCGGGTCGAGACTAACCGGTCTTTTTTCTTTGACAGACCGAAAAACAAAAAACTCCGGCTCGTGATTTTCTGGCCGGGCTTTCGTTCGTTCTAATCTTATTGTTCAGCTAACCTGTAATGGTGTGCTCGAGGGAATTCGAATTTGTCGAAAAGGATTCCCGAATCGTATGATGTTTGCCGACTTCAAATATCGCTATGCGATTCTTGCCGCTCAAGAAGCTGACGAAAAAGATGCTGGAAAAGCATCGAAGGCGATGCTTCGCAAATTGAGCAAAGACAACAAAATCAACGTGGACAATTTCAAAGTTGGATCTACCAAGGTTTGTTTGTTTATCAGTTGTTTCGATTCAATGTGTGTTGTTTAGGTCTTCTTCAGAGCCGGTATGTTGGCTCATCTTGAAGAACTCCGCGATGAAGCATTGACTGTGATCATTGTCAAGTTCCAGAGTACTGTTCGACACTATTTAGCCCAGGTAACTTCAATTTTACAACAGAAAGCTGACCTTCAGTTTCCAATTCTCTTTTCTGTGCCTGAGAATCGGCCCGATTTTCATTCTTTCTCCACACAATTCCGGAACCTTTCCGACCCCTTGTGGTTCCGAAAAAAGTCTCATTCCCTTTCTATTGTTGCTTTATCGATGTGTGCTGCTCTTATCCGCCACTTTTTTGAGCTCACAAAATAGTGTGATATATGAAGAGGGTGTTGATTATTTGCGCCGCGCCGTAGACATTTATCGAGCCATCGATTTTCTCGTTTTGAACGTAGAGTGGTGTTAGTTTTTTTTAGTGCGAGTACAAACGTCGGTTGGATCGTGAAGACGCCTATCCGATTATTCAGGAAAATATTAGAGCGTGGATTAAATTACGGTTTGTGATTTTGAATAGATGTTTTTCGTATAGTTTCGATTTTGTAGTTCTTGGCCGTGGTATCGTTTGTTTTCACGTCTGAAGCCTATGAAGTCGAACGCCGAAATTCAAGAATTGGAGAGAAAATGTAAGGAATTGGAGGAGAGCCATAAGAGAGAAGAGGAGGCGAAGAAAAAATATGCGGATGAGTTACGGTAGGTTTGAAAATGAATTCTGAAGGGAGATTTGAGAAATTAATTATTTCAGCGATAAGATCGAACAATATGAGGAAACAAAAGCTGCGTTAGAACGTGATCGTATGATGCTCGACAAACGAAACAAAGAGATTGAAGAACTTAATCGAAATCTCAAAGCCGAATCTGAATCCAACTATGAGAATGCGAAAAAGGCGGCCGAATTGGAGAGATTGAGAGAAAAAGAGAAAAAAGAGTGGGAAGAAAAAGAACGTCGTCTACAAATGGAAGCGGAAAATGAGGCGAATCAACATAAAACTCAAAACGAGAAACTTCGCGAACAATTCTCCACACTTCAAATTGATTTCGATAAGCTTCAAGCTCAAAGAAAAACGCAAGAACAAATGAATGCTGAACTGTGCGACGAAGTTGCGCAGTTGAAACAGAAGGCAGATAGAGCGGAAGAACAACGCAAGAAAATATCTGAAGATCTCGATTCGATGGATGATAAATTGGCAGCGGAGAAAAGATTGAATAATGAACAGGCGAAACGTGAGATCCTATTTAGAAAATTAAATACATTTTTGATCATTTTTAGAAAACAAAAAATTGGAAAACTCCTTGAAAGCAAACCAGAAACAATTGGAATTGGCATTGGCTGAAAAACACTCATTTGATGTTGATTGTAAGAAGAGAGAAGCTGAAATTGGAGAATTCAAGAGAAAGGCTCAAGCTGATGCTAACCTTATCGCTAAACTACAATCGGCTCTGAGAAGATGTGTGTCGAGAATAGAGGAATTGGAAGAAGACTTGTTGGAAGAACGAAAATTGAGAATGAAGGTAATAGAAACAATTGTCAAATCATGAAAGATTTGTTGTTTTTTTCAGGCTGAAAGACAATTCAATGAACTACAAACTGAATTTGATAACTTGACGGAACAAATGGCTCAGGCTAGTGGACAACTTACTGCAGAGGCTCATATCAATAAAATTCGTGCGGAAGAGGTAAATATTTTGGAAAAATGTGAAAAAAAAAACAAATTCAAAAACAACTTACAGGTTTCAAATCTTCGTCGCGACCTTCAGAAAAGATCGTTGAATCAAGAAGCATATATTTCGGATTTGTGCAACATGCAATACATAACTGTCAATAACTTGAGAACACTCAGTCAACAATCGGCAAACTTGGAGACTGAAGCATTGAGAATATTAGATGCGAGACGTGCGATTAGCAATCAGCCACTACCGAAAGTCTATGTCGAAGATAGCAGCGACATGGACTCGGTTTAACTTCACGTCTTGTATTTACACACCTATTACTTATATACTCTCTATCTCTTCAGTTTTTTTTCAATAAATTCTTTTTTTTTTCGATGAATATAAAATGAGAAATGAAAGTGCGCTCTATCGCAAACCCGGAGAATTTGAATTTTTGAAATAATTTTTTTTTTATTTTCGTTTTCGATCGCGATCTCATCATTAATCCTATTCCCAAATGGGAATTACTGGACTGTTGCCATATGTAAAAAATGCATGTAGACCGGTAAGTGTTGAAGAGTTGCTGAAATCATTAATTTTCACAAAATTTAGGGAAATATTAGAGAATTGTCAAATAAATCTGTAGCTGTAGATGTATCCTGCTTTTTACACAAAGGATTAACGGGTTGTATGGATAAAATTCATATGGGCGAAGATACCGAAAGTTATTTGTACTATGTCGAAAAATTTATCAAAGAATTATTGAGTTTGGAATGTCATGTTGTGCTAGTTTTTGATGGAAGACCATTGCCGGCTAAAAAGGTGAGATAACATTTTTGAAAAAATAAACATTTGTCGAAAAGTAGGAAACAAATGATTCGCGACGAGAAACGAGAGATGCAAATATTCAACACGCTGAAATACTTTTAGCCAAAGGTTTAGAAAAAGAGGCGCGCGACAAATTTCGAATAGCAACCAAAATCTCGCCAGAAATCGTGGAAAGTGCTATCAAATTTTTTCGAAATCGTCAAAATATTGATATCGTTGTCGCTCCTTATGAGGCTGATGCACAATTGGCATATTTAATGAGATCAAATCTCGTGGATGCTGTTATTACTGAAGATTCCGATTTGATTGTTTTCGAATGTGAGAAAATTTATTTTAAATGGCAAGCTGGTAGTGGTGAATGTACAGTCTACGAACGATCGAATCTCAAAAAATGCTTTACTGGAGAAATGAGCGGCGATAAATTTGATTTTGTAAAGTTCCGACGGATTTGTATTCTCTCGGGATGCGATTATATTCCAGCTGGTTTGCCAGGCGTTGGTCTATCAAAAGCGACAAACTTTTTTCAAAGAACATCTTTATCCGATCTGCAAGTTCTCTTGAAAAAGATACCGTCTTATTTGAATGCTCCAAAATTGAAACCTTTGGTAACTTCCGAGTTTATTGAAAGTTTTGAAAAAGCTGAAAAGACTTTCAAACATCAAATTGTGTTCGATCCAAAAGAAAGAACACAGAAACCATTGACAGCGTATCCCGAAGCGATTTCAGATGATGATTATAAATTTGCTGGAACTATTTGTTCACAACGAAAAGCAATCCGATTAGCATTAGGTAACAAGGTTAGTTTTCTATTTAAACCGTTTAAATTTTATTTTTTTCCAGGATAATGAAGCGAGTTTGAATGACGAGTTTTTGTTGTCTGAGAAGATCGATAGTTGGAGTGTTTGGTCTGATAAGTAGGTTGTTCAAAACATATTTCTCAGCTGTTTCAATTTTTCTATAGGTATTCAAGTCGTGGAACTATTTTGGAAAAAGAGAAACACGAAAAAACTTTGAAAGCCATCGAATGTTGTGCATTCAAACTTGATGCGCCTAGCGCAAAACGACAAAAATCTGACAATCAAAAGTCGAAACGAAAATTCGATTTTGAAAACGACGATGATGATGATATTGTCAAACAATTCATGGAAGATGTTGAAAAATCGGAAAAACATGCTCCTGTCAAAAAAATGCGAAAAAGTTTGAACTCGTCTGGTAGTGATTATAGCGCGGAAATGTTGATGAAAAAGTATTCGACAAAACGAGACATCGAAATAGATGATTTTGATGAGATTTTTGAGGCGAAAAAGAAGAGAAGAAAAGTTGAGGATACGCCAGGTGGGGTTTTGAAAAAATTTCTGAGAAATCAATTTTCAAAAAGTGTGACTGAAAAACTTTCCAATTTTTTTTCGGATATTTAAAATTTCCTACTGATTTTTTTCGACAAAAATCCAGTTAACAAAAAATTTCCTGCTGTCAGCTCATAAGAACCCGATACTAAGGGGGTAAAAACTCATTTTCCAAATTGGCAGCATTTTTTAACAAATTGTTACAGATTCGCAGTCTTCTGTGGCGACGTCGCAGAAAAAAGAAGAAATCTCAGGTAATTTTTTTTTAAAAAAAACTATGTACAAATTGAAAAAAAAATCGTAAATTCCGTGGTTTCCAGATTCGCAATCTTCTGTTACACGGAAAACTTTGGAAAGTTTCAAAATTCTCGAAGAAGAAGAAGATAATGACATCATTGAATGTGAACCCGAAACATCGAAAAAGGAACCTCCGCCTGTTCGAGAAACCAAATCTTCGCCTGTAAAATGTCAAACAGTCAAACCTTTGGATACTGAAAAACAACCATCTCCAGATGAAATTCGCCCGCCGCCGATTCTTCGAAAAACTGTGTCAACACCGTCGGCGATGTCAAAAATTAAAAAGTTTCAATCTCCAATTCTATCAAATTCGGAAAATAAAACTGCATCGCAACCAACATCTACAGGAGGCAGCGGTAAAAAGATTTTGGGACAAAGTAAATACTTTGCGAAAAATAGGTAAATAAATATCCCCGATTTTCGATGTTGATAAATTGCCTTTTTCAGTGATTCTCCGCGTATTTCGAACCCTTTTCGATGTCCTGCTTTTATCAAACCCTCACCAACTCCCACAACATCAACTGAAAAAAATTCAACATCAAAATCTGTGAGTTTTCTGAAAGTTTTGTGATTTTGTAAAAATCAAATTTTGTTTCAGAATGAATCCAGTGATAATTCCACCTCAACGTATAGCAGTAGTAGTGCGTTTAGTTTTGTTGGTTTCAAAAATACCGGGTTGCGTAGGAAAAAATAAAACATTATTTTCATGTTTTATTTTGTTCGTCAAATGTGGTGTAGATTGTGCAAACACGCCGTGTGACGTGTTTTGCCATTTTCACCTTTTTATTTCGGGTTTTCTGGCTTTTTATAAACCTGAAAGTCGTTTCAGAAAAAACAGAAAAATGGCGGATAAATTGTTTTCGATCAGAAATTATTTCTTCTTGGGAAGTTATCAATCTTGTATTGGAGAGGCTTTGGTAAGTGAAACTGCAATCATATTTTCAAATAAAAATGTTTTTTTTTTCAGAAATTTTCGTCGAAAAATGAAGAAGAAAAGATTGAGAAAGATATTTATCTGTACAGAAGTTATATTGCTCAAGGACAAGCTTTCATCCCATTGAAAGAGGTCAGTTTTTTTGGGAAAATTAATTTTGAACGAGTTAGTATATAATCCAAAATTGAATTTAAAAAAAGAATTTGAACCCGCTCCCACATGAAATCGATTTCTACTCATTGAAATAGCCATATTGAAAAAATGTTTGCCTGAAAAAATAGATGCTGAAATTATCATTCATTTCTATACAACTTGAACTAATATTATTCCATTTCCTACATTTTCTGAATAAAAAAAAACAAAAATATATTTAAAAAATTAAATGGATATAACATAAGAAATGTTGATGAAAACACAATGAAATTAGAACTGACAACATCTAGAAAAAAACCGACCTGCAAAATTTTAATTTTGGCAATATAATCGTATCATGCAGTAATCAATGAATATGCTCTTGTTTTCAGATTCCATCCTCGACCAAATCAGCCGAGCTTTCCGCTGTTCGTCGTTACGCAGAATACCGTAGCGATCCACGTGCTCAACAACGGATTGTTTCTGAAATTCAAGAAGATGTTGCTTCGAGAACTATCGGATCTGAAGTTGGAGCTGTTCTCGCTGCCACTATTCTCAATGAAACCAACGTGAGATTTTCAATATTACTTTTCTTCCATTTTTTTTTGTTTTTGTTCCAGAACTCAGAAGATGCTTTCCGCGCAGTTTCGAGATTCGATGGATTGGAGGCTAGAGCTGCCAAAGTGTTCACTTTGATCAAAATGAACAAAAAGAAATTGGCGTTGTAAGTTCAATATTCAATTTTTGTTGAATGATTTTCAAAGTAGAGATTTTCAGCGCCGAGGCCAAAAAAATGAATCAGATTGATGAAGATGCTACTCTTTCACAATTGGCAAATGCTCTCGTAACCTCTTTCATTGTAAGTTGCAAAATGTTTCAAAATTAAAACTTTTATTTTCAAAAATTTCAGGCAACTGGAAAAGTCAAAGATGCGTTGTATATTTATAGCGAAATGGCTGACAAGTACGGTAGAACTAGTGATTTGGAAATGCATCAAGCCGTTGTTAGCATTTTGACACAAGATTATTCAGCAGCTGATGAATTGTTGAACGTGAGTTTTTGAAAATCAGCAAATTCCAAGAAGATTTAACAAAATGATCCAGAGCGCGTTGGAGAGAGATTCGAAAGACGCTGACGTTCTCATCAATTCACTGGTTGCTTCGCAGTTTTTGGAAAAAGATGATGATGTGAGTTTTGTCACGCTCACTTTAGAAGTTTTTTCCCAAACATTCATATTCAAAAATAAGTAAATTTTCACAGGTTGCTGATCGTTTTGTCTCATTGCTCAAACACGATCATTCGTCTCATCCATGGACTGTTGATTATTTGGCAAAAGAAGCCGAATTCGATCGAATCGCCAATGAGACTCGCGCCTAATCTTGGTGAATTTATTGTATTTATTTCTCATTGTGATAATTCGCCTACATAAATTATTTTTGTCCCTTTCTGTCAACAAAAAATTCATTTTTTTCCCGCCAAAAAAAAGAATTTCAAACTTCGGATGATTGTTGGATTACTGGAATAACTCGAACACCAGGCTCTTCTGATCTCATTTGTTCCATTACTTTTTGCTGAAATTTAGAGTTGTTGGTAAGAAAAAAGTCGAAAAATTCAATAACCTGATTATCCTCTTTCTTGCTCATTATAGTTTTTGTGGTCTCGCAACGATCAACTTCAACTTTGACGTAAATTGTGTCATCCTGAAAAAAAAATTGGAAATGAAGGCCTCAAAAAATATAAACGTATTTCGTGATCTTTCAAATTCAAACGTGAAACTTTCTTGATTTTTTCAATTTTTGAAGACCAAAATATTCAAATAGGTTAATTACTGACCTTAATATAATTATTCAAAATAGCCAGCGAACAAAACGACTGCGAACCGAACGCGGCATTTCGTTCTCCTCTCGGTCGCGCCAAAAATGTCTCATATGCTCGTAATTTTCTCGCATCAACCACATATGTGATATTGACTCGATTTTCTGGAATTGGATTTTGATCGAGTAGAGTGAACTTGACGAATCGATTGAAGGGCCATTCAAGAGTTGCATCGAATTCTCCTTTCAAAATAAGAACATAAAGTGACAATGATTTTCCGGCTGAAGATCCGTCACCAAAAAGACATGCACATGCCATCATTTTGTAACCAAATCGATGAGACATGAAAGGGTTCGAGAAAATGGTAGTTATCGCTCCAGACTGCAAAAAGTATATAAATCAGAATCAAATAATATTGATGTCAACGAGTAGGAAACCTTTGCCTCATTTGTTCGCTGCATTATGTTGTCGATTTTCCAGACTAGTTGAGGCCCGAACATTTCGTTGCAAGTCTCAGCCTGAAAAACGTTTCGAGGTACGGTAGTGTGAAATTGGGAAATACCGATTCAACAATGTTCATTTGGCGCATGTTGAAAATGTCCAAATCCTTTTCCATCATTTCATAAGTGGTCTGAAAAATGGGATTTTGGCCAAAGCGAATAGATGTATTTCTGGGCGAAAAGTAGTTTTCTCAGGCCGGCTTGGTGATAAAAGTTATAATGTTTCGAAAGAAAAAAACCGTTTATTTGGGATTTTTGATTTCTCGGACTGTGCGCTGAGCTATTTTCCAAACTTCAATAAAAAAACAAGTGTTTTCTTTGAAAACACGAAGTCAAAATGACAGTAGTTATGCTTAAAGGTGCATAGACAAAATTAAAATGATTGTGACGCGATATTTATTTCAAAAAAAGGTTCACGTTCCTACATGAGCTGTATGGACCTTCTCGTTAATTTCTTCACGTTTAACCTATTTTGAAATAACACGAAGTTCCGAAGCGAATTCGGAAAAAGTTGGTCCAGCGCGGGAAGAAGTTTTCGAACCAGTGAGCTAAATTTTCGGGTCGGCCCGAAGTTTTCAGAAAATCCAAGCTCAATCTACAAAACCGTGCCATATTTTTTTGAATCAAAAAATATCGGGCCATCCCGGAATTTTGGCTCAAACCTTGAGATCAGTAATTTCGTCACAAAGTAGCATCAAATGTCGAATTGGTTCATCGCTCAAATGTTTTTGAATAAGTTGTCGACCTCCTGCAAATTTTACTTTTCAATATTTATTTTTCTGTGATTGTTTTCAACCTGCAAAAGTGCATCCAAAAGGTACAAACGGACAGACATTGTCAACATTCGGACAGTTTGGACGATGTTCTTCGATCTGGAATCAGCCAACTACTTGTATTTTCGAATTCCTCTAAAAACAGAACCTCTTTTCTTGTTCGATCCACTAATCCACATTGAAATGGGCAACTAATAATGACATTCGAACAACTTTTCAAATGTTTTTCCGAATCGGAAAGTCGAATTTTCTTGAAACAAAACGAGCAAACTGTTGTGCCGACCATATTGTCGTCGCCGCATTTTTCCAAATGTTTTGCCATTTTTGATTTTTCAAACTCTCTACCACATTTTGGACACTTTTCTGTTCTTTGCGGACATTTTTCGAGATGAGCCGCAAGTTCGGAAAGTATTCCAGTCCATTCGCAGCCAGCTTGTTCGAATGAACAAACCACGGGCAGTTGAAGAATCTAGAAAAAACACTGATATTAGTTGATATTTTCAAGTTATTTCCGACTCTCTGATCGCCTTGGAAATGATAAAGTCATGTTCAAAATATTAGTTATTTAATCGGGCACAGTCATGAGATTGTTTTGCATTTCGTGGTCAATTTTCTATTGTTCACGTTTAATTTAGCTAGAAAATAAACACGAACAAATAGATGAACCAAAAAAATAATTTTCAAAAAATGACCACGTGACCTTTGAGAGTTTTCCGTTGTGCGGACCGGTCCGATTTTTCCTACTTTTTTTTAAACAGACAAGGTCAAGAAATATTTTTTTTTTCTGGAAAACAATTGTCCCCTTGACCTCTTTATGTTTTTCCTTATCATATGCACATAATTCTGGTTGAATGATAGTTTGACAGATGGCACAGTTCAGAGGTCTTTCCGGAGATTCGAAACAGATCTTACAATAATGATGATCACAGTTCAACTTAGTCGGATCACGAAGAGCCTGTAATGAAAAAGGCGCGTGGACATTTCCAGAAATAAATTTCTCGTAACGTTTTTTGGGTTTTTTTTCGGTTTTTTTTTCAAATGACCGCCCATGGACGTGTATTTTGTTCATTTAATCATATTTTTCTGTCATTTCTTATAAATAATGATAAAGGCGCACGAACATATTCTTATTATCGCAACGAGACATTTATTTCTGAAAATGTTCACGCGTCTAAAGTATTTTGTATGTTCCTTTATTCGTTTATTTCTTTGGGTCTCTTTCTCTCGTCTGACAACGTGTAACGTTAAAAAAAACAGCGTGTACATACCTGATCACAAATTGGACAAGTACAATCAGCTGGAAGACCGCCTTTGAAACTAATACTAGTAGCCATTTTCCTCTCCAAATAAAATGTTTTCATCCACCATTTTTGTAGTTTCCATAGTTTTTTATTTTATTTCCAAAATCTCCTAGAAACGCGAAAAAAACCAAAATAAATAAAGGAGGCTCCCTTTAAATCCAGAAAATCAACAACGAATTCGAATACATAAATACAGTACACCTGAAGAACATCCAAAAAAAAAAGTGTTGAACGATTAGTATAACAAATAATAATTATCCAGTTTTCTTATCTTCGTTTTCCTCTTATTTGATGCCATATCGATCTATATTTTGTTTACATCTGTTACAAACATTTTTCGTGTTTTTTTTTCAGTTTCTTTTTTGGTACAAAATGCTCTATCCATTGTTGTTGATGTTATTGATAAATGTGGTTTTGAGTGAGAAATGTGTGTCGAATGAGGAATGCGATTCAAAATGGCCAGAGGCCGAGTGTGTCAGAAGTCGGTAGGTTTTTTCGAGAAAAACAATTTATTCGAAAAAAACAATTTATTCGAGAAGGATAGTTCAAACAATTGACTTCTTCTCGAAATGCGTTGGAAGAATCATTTCATTTTCGGAACAAATTTTTGACACAACAAAACTCTGAATTTTTTTCTGAAACTATTTGCATATTCGCTCGGAGATGTCCAGTTGAATTTTTTCAGGTCAATTATTTTTTGTTGATATTTTGTGCAAAACCAGGAGGTGAACTTTTTAGGCCTCCACAATTTAGAAAATGTTCTCTTCTATTTATGTCAAACAAATTTTCGTGACCTATTTTTTCTGAATTTCTCACTTTTGAATTATATTTCATTCGATTAAGGCGACATCCACAAAACTATGTCTGATCTAGAAAAAAATGCGAAATATTGAGATCCAAAAATACACACTGTGACTATTTTTAGTATTGTCAATCCGGTCAGATCATCCAACGGAAAAAGTGATCTACCATAAAAATGCGATGAAAGAGCATGTCAAAATGAGAGATTCAGACGATAGATCAATTTCTCGTTGGATGATCTGGCTGGATTGACAATATTTATCGGGACGGTTTTTTTCCAGACCGGCTCTGATTTTTTGAAGCTAGATAATATTTAGTGAAGAATACTTTCTTTGCAGTTGTCGATGTCCGATGAACACGATTCGAAAGAAAAGCGCAAGTCGTGAATTCATTTGTCTTTCAACAATGGATGCCAGTGAGTGATGACTTCTTTCCAGGGATGAGATGTTGGTCCGGAAGCCGGCCCGAGTTCCCGGCCCAAATGTCACGGCTCAGGTCGGGATGTTCTGTTCTTGAGCTGGTGGAAACTAGTCCCGGCCGGCTCGAAAGAGCTCTTATCTCACCTCTGCTCATTTCTCTCTTTCTCTCTGTCTGTCTATTTTAACCTATTCATCAAATCTCGATCGAATTTTATTTAGATGGTCTCTCAGGTGCTCCATTGACCTGTCCAACTCCAGAAGGAGCCGGATATCAAGTGATTTATCGAGAGAATGGCGAAATTCTCAAATGTTCATCGCGCAAAAAACCCGATGATATTTGTCCCGAAGGTTATGAATGTATTCAGGGGTTGTCAGTGTTGGGACAGTTGGATGGAGTTTGTTGTCCTAATCAAGGTTATCTCTCATTTCCTGAATGTTAAACCCGATACTTCTGTATTCAGCCAAAACATGTAGTCATCCAATTTTCGATCATCCTGATGATGGATTTCTGTCCCGATGGGGTTTCGATGGTGAACAATGCATCGAGTTCAAATGGAATCCAGAGCGGCCGTCGTCAGCAAACAATTTCAGAACTCGCGCACATTGTGAGGATTACTGTATGATAAATCGATTGTCTAATTATACTCCAAATAATTTCAAATCAAAGTAGAGACCAATATAATTTATGAATCATCCTGTAGAAAAATAAAAACAATATTTTTGGACACTATTCTAACTTCGAAAGTATTCCCAGTATTGCGCAGATGAACCCACTTATCTTTAAAAAAAAATTGTGTTTTTCAACAAAAAAGAAGCTAGATTGTTTTTTCAATTCGTGCGGTTCTTCATTTTTGGCATGAACTTTGAACTCTCGCTTTGAACACAATGGACCTTAAAAATCCGACCACACAGACTTTTTCGGTCCATCGAAAAAAGCCCGTTTAGGCCCAATCTCACTCGAGCCCGATGTTGAGAAAACCTTTCTCATAATTGACATGTCCGAGTGTCTCATAAAGAAAAGTGACTGTACGTGGCCATGTCACGTTTTCAAAATATTGTTTTCGATTTTTTTTACTTACAATAATTTAAAAAATGAAACATGTGGTGTTCTTTCTCATGAAACAGGCGTTTCTGATTGGTTCGGCAGACGACTTGGATCATTGGAATTTGAAGAAATGTTACTCGATTGATACGTGTCTGAGACATCTGTTTCATGCCACTCGAATGTTAATATCACCCACACAATCCACGATTTTATCCATTCTGAAAATAGCATTACTCGTCTTGATTTCTATTTCTATTGTGGGTTCATAATTTTTCAACAATCGGGCCCGACCTGTTTTCTTTTCATTTCGATCCCATTCCAGAGAAAATGTATCGTTTACCTATAATGGCACTTCGATAACTTTTGATAATGAACATTGTTGGAAGAGGATCTAAAGCAGGAAACAATGCGATTGTGATTGAGGTGAGACCGCTTATCGTAGAATGTCCATTTCCCATAAGAGTTATCAAACAAAGAATTGTGGCAGGAAAATGCATCAGAATAACAGGGATCAGTGTTTCTGTTATCAACGCGTAGAACAATTGATTTTGAAGTTGATTTAACTTTTTCGATCGCAAATCATTTGAATTAATCACTTTGTTGATTTTGATATAACATTTGTATCCATAAAAAACCATGGCTATAAATGTTCAACTATTGAGAAGTTTCGGAAGTCGACTCACTCAGAATTGAGGAATTTATGATAAAACAAACAAATATTATCGAAATGGTTGATTCAATATCGATTGTCACACTTCCATCGGGCTGTTTTCGATAAAAGTATGGACCTGTATAGATTGTTAGATCGATATCCCAATCTAAATATGATAAAACATCACATCTGATGAAATTGCTTTTTTCATCGTTTCCTTGAAGTGGAAAATGGGACAAAAATCCATAAACAAGTCCACCAGCCGAGGGAATCAAAAACCAGCCGATTATTTTCAATCCATCAAAAGTTTTTAGTAACTTTGAGCCGCTCGCAACAAAATATCGATAAATAAAGTGTAGCGCAAAAATACCCATTGAGAAGCCGAAAAAACTACCATAAACAGACACGAGAATTTTCCATATTGAACGAGGAATGAAATCGAATTTGATTAATGATATAACCACGAATAAGGATCCTGTTGAAAATATGACCGGAGACACAAGAACATCGACTATTGAGTAGATTATCTCGAAAATTGCTATGAACAACATCAAAATCTTGTAAGATCCGATTTGTTTTGGTGATTTTGTGACAATTAAAAATGTCAGAAAACAATTCAAAGTGATCGAGATTGATGCAGATAGTATTTCAGCACAAGATATTAGAGACGTTCTCATGTTTGCTTGACATTACCATAAATACGTATCTCATTTATTTTTGGGGTGATTTTTTTTTCAATTTCCGCAGACTTATGATAAAAGATCATCTTGAAGTTCAGTCTAGTCTCCCACACAAAAAAAAGTATTTGTAAATAACTTATTAATAATATATACACGTTGTCATATGAACCGACCACAATTAAATAGTTTGTTAATTAGACCAATCTCGCTCGTTTGAGAGTTTCATTCGATTCACAAGGTCGTTTACACCATTCCAATTGTTTGGTGTGTGAATTGTGTCGGAGACCATATGAACATGTCGAGAAGACACGGCAGCATGTGTTCAGGGGACATCTGAATCCTTCGATCTTGATTCGTCGTTTCACTTCAGCAATCTCTTCTTTAGTTGGTGGTGCATCATTGGCCGCCTTTGCTAGTGGACCTGAACGTTTTATCGACATTCGAAGACCTCCTGGATTCGGATTCGATAAACAGTCGCGAACTTCTTCGGCACAATCATCGATTGTCTGAAAAAAAAAACAAGATTCGACACGAAATCTTGAAAATAAGGGTACGTTGAAATTGTTGCAGCTCTTGCGTCGTGTTTGTTTTCCGTCGATACATTCTGACCAGGTTTCCCATCGAGACCCATTGTCGTCTTCTTGACTATCTGATGTGATGAGTTTCTCGCCGAGTAACATACTATCTGCTTGGATGGCAGATGTCTCTGAAATGCAACTAGAACATGTGTTCTCTTTCCAAGTTTCTTTCATTAGTTTCTAAAATAGTTTGCTAGTGAAAAATTGAGGTCTAATTTTGCGTGACCTTCCTTTCTTTTTAAAGTCGACCGGCTAAAATTAAAATATTTTTGTTTCGCGTGAATTTTCTTTGTGGGTGTCATTTTAACAAATCTACTCGATAATATTCGGGCCA
The DNA here is from genome assembly GCA_963572245.1 of Caenorhabditis sp. 8 KK-2011. NCBI lineage: Eukaryota > Metazoa > Nematoda > Chromadorea > Rhabditida > Rhabditidae > Caenorhabditis > Caenorhabditis sp. 8 KK-2011. Next base: position 6,719,392 of record OY751548.1, read on the forward strand.
GGGGTTTTTTTCGAGCCGACCAAAAGCCCGCTCTCACCGGCCGCGCCCTTGCCTGGGCTGTTTCACTGAAGACCAGAAAAAGCCCGGCCGGAAATGGGCCTTGAACATATTCGGAGTTTTAAGTAGTACTTCCACATACAAGTCATACTTTTTTTAGATCAACAAGAGTGTAGAAATAATTCCCAAAAATAATCCAAAAAAATAATCACGTTCGGGTTGAAAAGTTGGTCGTGGCCTGACCGATCTTATTTTGACCGGCCAAAAAACAATAAAGCCCAACCCGGGATTTTCGAGCCGGGCCGGGAAGATCAAATCTGTCTTCTATTTTTCTTCATATTTTTCATGAAAGTATTTTGCAAACAAACTCATGTTTCACAGTGAAAAAAAAAACTCGGTGTGAAGATGTCGGCCCGGGCCGGCATTCTAAACCCGACCAACTAAAACATCCATCTCCCTGTAACGTACCAAAATTTCGGACCCCGGCCATTTTTCGTCTTGTTTTTTCTCTACATTCAACTTCGAAATAGTCGACAATATCTGTATTCTCCTCTGTGAACAACTCCTTCTGCGTGTTTCTGTTTTCCGAATTCAAAATACAATTCAATTGTGATTCTTCGAAATAATACATTCCCGATGTACAATTGAACCCGAACAGTTGATAACTGTTCAAACACGAATCGAAACAATTTTCGAAACTCGGCGAATCGATGACACTCTCTGCAAAACCGACAAGAATCATTTGAGGATGACGCGAGAAGAAAGAGTTGGGACACGAGGAGACAAATGACTGCGACACGCAGATTTTCTCGTGGTATGCCGCATCTTCGCGTTGTTTCAGCTGTCCATTGCCGACCGGAACAGCTGCCTCGTTTGTGAATGAGCATGTCGACGAAGATATTAGATAGTCAAAACTTTTACAGTTCAAAGACCGCCCATTGATCTGGAAAAGAATGATAGTTTTGTCTGGAATACTCTCTCTTTTCTTGCTCACATTGTTGGATTTACAAGCTTCTGCACATTCTGAGACATGCGCGACATTCATTTGTTCCTCATCGTTTTTGAAAAGTTCGAAACCTTCGGTCCTCAAAAATGCTGGCAATTTGCCAGAAGAACATTCGAGCGGAGACCCGACCACTTTTCCAGCTATATCTTCGGAATTCACCAAATCTGGAGACGAAGATTCGAAACTCTCTTGTTCTTGCTCTTTTTGAATTTGAGGCACTGGTGATGATGTTTGGATTTGGGTGTTGGTGGCAAGGGCAACAGGATGTTCGAAGGATGGAAAAGAGGAAACGGGAGGAGAAGGAGGAGGAGGACTTGGCGGTGAGCCAAAATCGAGACAATGAACAGCGTAGGTTGGCTCAAAATAGTCGCGTGTTTGGAATTTGAGAAGACGAGCTGGCGCTTGATCGCCGACGTGAGCAAAGAGGTCGCAGATCTGGAAAAAAAAGTGGTTGAGAAATATTCTAGGCCGGAGTTGGGCAGAACGAATCATGTCGGAACAAGAAAAAACAAACAAAGTGTAAGATGGCAGCACGAAAAACAGGAGTAAGTTGTAAGTGTCAAGATAAAAATCTTGGAAAATTCTGCTCCGGGCTTTCTGTTTTCTCGTTTGAAAATTTGGGGAAAACTCTAAAGTTTCAAAAATATAAAAAATCAGTTAAACTTGAAAATTTTCTGATTTTTTGAACATATTCTGAGAAAAGTAAGAGCTGGAGTTTTCTTGGAACTCGGGGATTTTCTTCCTATCAAAACATTCTTTTCTCTTTTCCCTCGTAAGTGTATTTTTGCCTTTTTCGAAAATCTACTCACCATATTCACATTGTCATATACAAACGATTTACAACTATAAACACCTGATTGACTACTTAGACAGTGAGATTTGCAATGGATTAGACCAGTTGATGATCGTCTTTCATATGGCTGCGCATTCACAATTATACTATTCTCGTAGCGACGGAAACATGGATCATCTACAAAACAAAACGAAAAACACACAAACCGGTTAATAACATACACATTTCGGGAAATATTGTCGGGCTTCAAACAAGAACAAAAATCAAACATGAAATGAAAAGGAAGTTTGAGCCTGGTACTAAAATCATGGGTCACGTATTCATTTATTTCAGAAGAAAAATGATCGAACTGACGTCTAAACTGGGTCAGGTTCTTAATAGGTTATCAGAAAATCTGGCTGAATTATTTGGGGCCAAAACGAGCTATAGATTAGTAAGTTCAGAAGTTTCATAAACAAGTCATGTTTTTTTAGAAGAACAACAATGTAGAAATAGTTTGCACAATTTTCAAAAGAGCTAAAAACAAAAAAGTCGGGCCCAGCCCGTTATTTACGGACAGGCCTTTCGGGCCTCCGGTCTACGCCCCTCTTTTCGACCCAAAAATACGTTAGTATTTTTTTTTATTCCGTGCGCTGTCGAAAAAAAAAGAAACTAACTCAAATCGGGAATGCCGGCAATAATTTGATCTTGAGATTTTCCCATCGAATCTCTCGCCTTGTTTTCGCTGCGATTCTCCGATGATGGCCGATTAGTGTACCCATTATTATGACCTAGAGCAATGTCCTAAAGTCAAATTTATTTTATGTTCAACCCATTGAGTAGTTTAACCAACTTTCTCATTGAATATTTGAAACTTTTGCTGAACTCCTCGATTTCGTCCAATTGTTGCCGATGTTGTTCCGATTGGTGGTGGTGTCGGGAATCTGAAAAACAAATGCAACGTTTTTGTTTTTCGAAAAGATGTTCTGACGTCTGAATCGTCGTATCGTCTTCATCATCGTCTTCCTCTTCTTCTTCAGATTCGTTGGTGATATCTTCGACAAGATTCGAGTTTTCAGCTTTGACACAAAAAATCAGAAGAGCCAGAAAAATCGCCAAATTTCGCATCTCAAAAAGGTGCTGATTATTCTGATAAAATCAAACTATTACAAGCCTCTTTGACGTTATTTAGGGCACACACGAAACTAGGTGGAACGAAGGAACGAAGGAACGAAGGGGGGAAGGAGGGAAGGAGGGAAGGAGGGAAGGAGGGAAGGAGGGAAGGAGGGAAGGAGGGAAGGAGGGAAGGAGGGAAGGAGGGAAGGATTACGGTAGATTTGTTCACAAAAAATTAGGTTGAATTGTGAATGAATGAATGAATGAATGAATTGAGAGATGAGAGAGAAGACGGCAAGAATGTGTGGGTTTTTGAATGAACTGCGAACGAAAAAAATGAGGGAGGGACAAGCGATTTAATTGCGCATGAATTTGTTGTTTTTTTCTTCTTCTCGATGAAGTGGTGGATGAGATTAGGGAAGAAGAACAAGGGGGGATACTATGAAAATATTTGAGAACATGGGTTGAAATTGGGCCGTTAATGGGGACCCGCATCCCGCAATATGTTTGACCATATGTTTTTTTTTTTTTAATTTGGAACTTCTAACTGAACCAGCGGTGAGATTTGAGCTTTTCGGGCCGGGCTTTTTTTTTCGAAAGTCGGAAAAAGCGCGGCCGGAAACGGTTCTAAAATATAGCCGGAGTTTTATGTTTACATATTTACACGAATCGTAATTTTTCTAGGTTACCAAGAAAGTAGAGAAAGATTTCCACAACTTTTTCAAAACAATCCTATCCGCGGCTCTGAGAAACTGACGTTCAAAAGTCGGCGCGGATGTGGCCGAGGTTTTTTGACCGGCCGAAAAACAAAAAATACCGGCCCGTTATTTTCGGGTCAGGCTCTTATCCCTTCGAGCTATAATCTCACCTTTGAACTGAACTGATTATCTCTAAAATAAAAAAATGATGTTCACGTTTTTATTATTTCATAATTTTTCTTTTTTTCAAAAGATATTCTTTATTGTTTTGAACTGTTTTTTTTTTTGGTTTTTTAATCAAATACTCGACGGACCCCATGGGTTATTTTAGAGCACGCTGGTTCAAAAAATGTTGAATATGAGACAAAATCGAGAACACCTTTTTTTTCTTTTTTTCATATCCGAGAGGTTTTTTGAAAGTTGTACCAGAAAAAAGAAATGGGTCTAGACGGTCCGGGCCCGAAAAAAGTTGAAAAAATCTTCCCTCTTCGTTTCATAGGAACGCCGTTTCTAAATGAGTATTTTGATCTACCCGCAAATTTTCACATTCACCTGCAAACCAAGCTTTTTTATTCCTCGAATTCTAATTCATTTTCAAATTTCTACTTGCGATGAACCCCAGATATTTCAACACTGCAAAATGTGCTCCTAACAATGTTTCTTGCACCAAAAAGAAATGGACAATTGTAAGTGTTCAAGTTTTGAAAATAATTAAAAATCTATTTATTTCTAGAAGAAAAATCTTTCCAAACTTGAAACAAAGAAACTCGTCATGTTACTTTACACAACATTTGTTTTCATTTCCATGTCGACAAACGAGATTTTCAAGATTGACTCAATTAAAGTGAGTGAATGTTTCGAGTTTGACAAACCAATGGCAACTTTTTTTCCAGGTAAACTTTCATAGTTATCAATACGTTTTGTTTGTCGAGGTTCTTTTTCTAACTTCTTCTATTTTGGCTGCTTTCGGTTCGACTTTTGAAAAAGGACACCTAATTTTGCCTCTTCTACTCATCGAACTTTTCACGTTTGCAGCTAATTTAAAGTTTTCAGCACTACCAGCTATTGAAAAAGGTTTGTAATCGGTGGAAAAAAACTAATATTTTTGAGGTCAATTTTTTCAGGAAAAATTCTGGATATTTTTATGAGTTGTTTACCAATTATCATCCTATCATATGTTATCTATTGCACAGCATCCGTTATTTCTCATTTTAACAAAAAGGTATTTAGCACAAATATAAACAGTTTTCACTTCTAATTTTTCCAGAAGGCATTAAACTCGTCAGCCAATAGAAACATGCAATTCTCACTTGATAGTGATGATGAAAGTGTTGAATCACAAGACAGAACGTAAGTTAACTTTATTAATTTGGACAAAAAAGTGATAATTCCAGACTTTGGACAACAGTTTCGATTCTATTCAAGAATATGCGAAAGACGCCAGAGAGTTTGCCGCGGAAACGTGTCTTCTTCGAAATGCCGACCACTTTTTCAAATTCGAATGTTCAAAAACCGTACGCTTAAATAACTTTTCAACGCCTTGTGAATAAACTTTTTTTTGGTTTTCAGTTTTTTTTGAGAACACAGTGCACGGTGTTTTAGTCCCCTTATAGGAGGGACAAATGAGAGAGGTAGACGCAGAAATGAAAGAAAAAAAATAGAAATGTAACGTGAGAGTTTCAGAGAAAATAAACAGGTCTCACGGCGAATACTTTTTATTTCCGGGAATTTTTAATGGTGCAATAGAGCGAACATTCCTCTTTTGTCAGCGTCAACTCTCTCGTTTGTCCGCCCTACACGACCTTTCAGACAAGAGTAAAAATGGAATCGATGAGAGTTTTCCTCCTCGAGAGACACAGAGAAACAGAACAATATGAATTCATGAAAAAACCTATCAAGCGAGATCGCTCGTCTTCCATTGGAACACGTCTTCCATGGACATAAATCACACACACAAAGTATAGCGCCTCGCGCATACCTTGACTGTTGTCGGTCACTCGACTGAACCTCTCGGGAAATTCTCGAAACTTGTCAGTTTAGAGAGAGCAAATGCGCTCTAATGATAATCACCTCTGTGCTCTCTCTCACTCTCATCGATTCCCTTTCGGAAGGTCGTGATGTTGGAACATGGCTTTCTTTAAATTTTACACACTTTTACACAAATATTTTTTAACAAAAATGATTCATTTCGCCAAAATCCCAAAAAATCACTTTTACTTTGCACGATATTTTTGCAGATTTTTTGCCAATTTTTTGAAAAAAACCATTTCGCCACAGCCGGGAATCGAACCAGCTACCTTACGCGTAGCTATAAAACGTCAGACATGTTCCTTCCCGGGCGGGAACCGCCCCTCGTTTTTTTTTCCAAATTTTAAAATCATACCTTTTGATTCGTAGTTCCCATCATTTTCTTCCTCAACTCTTGTTCTTTTTCCTTGAACTTGTCAGCAATATTCAGAAGTGATTCACTGACAGATTCCAAATGTGTTCTTATCTGTTCTCGTTTATTTGTGAATGGTGCCTCATAGGTCGGCCCAGTTCTCATGAATTTTTTCAAGGCTGGCCATACTGGATTTTTTTCTATAAAAAATACTTTCGAATTTATTTTTATTTTTCATTTTTTGACTTATATTTTAAATTATTTATTAAAAAACGAGATGTGGATTTCTGGACCAAAAATTAAGAAAAATGACAAAATAACCAGTCCGAGTTATTTCAAACTACAGTACCCCCCCCCCCCCCCCCACTTTGTAAAGTATTTTGCGTCTATTTTTCATTTTTTTCTCGAGTCCTGGAAAAAAATAAAACATTTGCACAAAAATGTTGGAACTACAGTACTCGAAAATAATTTTGGCCCGAAAACTATGTCTTGCAAAACCACAAAAAGACTGTTAGTTCGGTTTCAACACCCTTTTGAAACTGAAACGATGAACAATATTACAAAATAATTTATTCATGTCTTTAATACACAGAAAAAAAGTTTTCGAGTAACTGGTCAATTCATCACACATTAGACTGATTCTGGTTTTGTGGAGTTTTGGCCTTTTCGAGTACAATTTCTGAAATTTTGACAATAGTTGGAATTATTCAAAGTTTTCTTACCATATTTTCTGTTAGTCAAAATGTGTGTGATGATAGAAATGACGGAACATCCAACTAAAACCAATTTGGCAGCAGTAATAAGTTGACCGTTTATGACTGAACAAGTACGGTTGTAGCCATGTTGAAATGCTTCGGAGATCGAAAAACAACTAAATCCGGCGTCATTTATCAAGTCCTATAGAAATTACAATTTCATGAAGATAATCTCGTTCAAGAGAAAGTTCAGTCAAGAGAGAGAAAAGTTTTTTCAAAGAATTAAAAAAAAAACTCACATTATGGTTCCGAATTGAAGCAATAATAGCATTTTGCATCCTAGGAAAATCTTTGTTGATGAAGAATCGCGCTTTTTCCTTCTTTAGTTTGTTCTTAAAAGCCTGCCGGTCAGCGCTAGGAAGCTGCTCTATCGACTTCCACGAGTCGTAGCGAAATGGTTCTGAGCTTTCAATAAGTGGCGTAAACATGTTGGGAACTTGCTCGAGAATTTCCTTGAATTCTCTCAATGGATGGCATTTAGTTGTATGTTTAAGAACCAAAGGAATTGAATCAACGACTATCTCTCGAAGCTTATGGGCCTCTCTGAAAGTAATAGTCAATTCACTCATAGCAGATGTCAATTTTTGGATTATCAGAGTGTCCGGAATTGCATTCAAATAGTCATCGTAAGTGGTTGTTGGAATGAATATTTCATCATTTGGAGCAGCGAAAATGTGACTTTTCGTAGCTGTGCAATTCAGGAAATCTTCTTTTGTTATTGTTCTAGACGATTTGTTGAACAATGGAATTTCGAAGTCAGAGAAATCCAGAAGTTGAGGCTCCGGTTGGCACTGATTGGAACTTAATACAGTTTCGAAAATGAACACAACGACTACGTGGAGTGCAACAATGTAGAAGAGAACATTGAGAATGATACGAACAAACAATGAAGATCGAAGTTTTGGATTGAATCTTGTTGTATAAATTGACACAATTGTGAAAATGAACACAACCATTGATGGAAGTATGTACCAGAACACCAATTCTCTATTCTGAAAAATGCGAGTTTCTCTGACAGGTCCATCAGAAAATGGATCGGCCCGATTTCAAATCTACGTTTAAGACCCGCACAGCTCAAAAGTAAAACGCATGGGATCCCCTGCAACAACGAAAAACTGGACACATTAGACCCAAATCACGCTTCCCATCCTTATCACCCAAGATTTTTTGACCAATTTCAGCTCGTGAGCTATACGTTGGAAAAAATTTGGAAACTTTTTTCTCGAATACTATTGTTTTTCTCCAAAATTCCCTAGAGCATTGAGCCGGCCCTCGTTTTTTTTCCAAATTTTAAAATCATACCTTTTGATTCGTAGTTCCCATCATTTTCTTCCTCAACTCTTGTTCTTTTTCCTTGAACTTGTCAGCAATATTCAGAAGTGATTCACTGACAGATTCCAAATGTGTTCTTATCTGTTCTCGTTTATTTGTGAATGGTGCCTCATAGGTCGGCCCAGTTCTCATGAATTTTTTCAAGGCTGGCCATACTGGATATTCTTCTACGCCTCTCTGTTTTCTTTTCATCCAACCACAACTATCAAACACCTTTATCCCGTTTCCTCGCATCGTTCCATCGCACTGATTCGATCTCATCAAATTATTAAACTTGCCCAACAATTCTTGTGCACGGAAATTTTTTAGCGCTGTTAGCAGTTTTGTGTATTCTTCGGCTTCTTCGGGTAATGCATCTACTGCTTCCTCAAACGACAAAATATTGGTTGTGGTTGAGAAGTGTTGACTCGCATTAGAAGCTTTCCATTCCAGCACTGAAAATATGTTTTTCGAGGTGTACTGTATATATTTCAAACTCACATTTGATGGTGTCGCTCATTTTCCAAATGTCACTGCTGTTTTCACTGGAATCAGTCCAAAACCAGATGTTGACAGTGTAAAAAATGAAGATGATGACCGACAATTGACCAGATGATATTAGAATATCGGACCATCTTTTATTTTTTGGCAACTTCGGAACCAATTTGTGTGTGAATTTCCACCCAGTTTGGATGAGGATTGAAGCGACAGAGATGAACGAAAATGTTCCCAGAACAACTAAATTCGTCGAAAACATGACGTATTATTCATTAGGACTGATTTAAGCTGATTGAACTAGTGACACGTCAACAAATCGAGATAAACGTCAGAAAAGGACACGTGCGAAATTAAATGTTTAACATCATTTTGAACCTTTTTTTTATTCAAACTATTTCTCTGATAAATCCGATATAGATAAATATTATTTTAATAAAAATGACAACTCATTATTTAGTACAAAGATGTCCCGAGCGGACCGAAGTTCCTACCTTGCCCTAGTAACACTTTTTCATAATCTGCTTATTTGCTGCGGGCGTTTCCAGGCTCGCGGGTCGGTCCAATAACGAAGCTTTTCCACGCAGGCCTGGGCCGGCCCGTTTTGAACAGGCTAAGAAAGTCCACGGGCGGCTGACACCCCTGACACAAACGAATATACTGAGCTATTAGCCATTCACACATCGGTACCACGCGCTCTCTTGATAAAAGTAATGTGTACTCGTTTCAGAAGTGATTTTCAATGTATTTGATATCAGCATCTTCTACGTGTCTAAAGAGTCTAAAAACATACTTGACACACTCTTGAACAGTTTTGTTCTCACAGACAATTTGAGATGGATCCATAAAGTACAACAGTGAAAAATGTATATTCGTTATTAATCCAAAAAGTATCCGTTTTTATGATTTTTGAGAATATGGACCCGTTAGTTGGCCTTTTTGGGTCCATTTTTGAGTGTTGTACTTTATGGATCCATTCCGAATTGTCTGTGCTGGATAAATTCGCTACTGAACATTCAATCTACAGTAACCGCGTGGTAGCGATAGGTGAATGGCTAATACCAGGTGCATATTATTGTCTATCTCTCTTGCGGGTGATGGACAATACAAAATCGATTTATGCGAAGTTGTCATTGGAAAGTATACACTGCTCCACATAATTATAACCTCACCCTCAAATTTTTCTAAAAATCGAAAATTATAGAATTTTAGGAAAAGTTAAAGTGTATGATCCTTTTTTTCTCTCCTTTTTCTTCTCATCAGCTGGTAGCCCCCTGAAGCTTTTGAAATACCGTTATTTCAATAAATTTTGTATTTCATAACCCGTTAATTTCATTTAATATTATTTTATTTGAAAAAATAATGATATTGAATTTGACTGTAGATGATTTCGGATAAAAAACAGGAGAAATACAATGGACATTTAATTTTACTATTGATGACGACTGAATTTGGAGATGAAGCAGGAGATCCACAATGGATAGAATTGAACCGTCAGAAGTGTACCGAAGACAATTGAATCGAACTGGAGTAGTGAATTGAGAGCCACGCGAATCATTCGTCGTTTGAGTCGCTGGAAACGTCGGACAAATTCCTGAAGACAGGATGACGGCGGATTCTCGGCTTGTAGTAGTCCGGAACTTCGAACTTCTTCCAGTAGTGCACCTGGACACCCTTTTTTCTTCTCATCTTGTCCTGCTTTCCGAGACGGTTGTTTTTGGTCGCCGAGTATTTTTCGTACGCGACGAAATAGTCATCTTCGAACAAATAATTCTCCTGAAATGAAAGAATAAATTTCTTCATGAAATGTTTTAGAAACTTACATAGAGGAATCGAGTTGTGAGAGTGGCGGTGATGAATATGTACGGGATGAACGAATCCAAAACCCCCCATCTCAACTTGCCCAACTCTTCTGCCAATGATTTCATCGAGATGAACCTGTCCTGGATGACCAATTCGTGAGCGTAGTCGACGGCAATGAAAACGCCGGTTCTCTCAGTTCCCGAATTGCAGTGAACCACAATTGGAGTATCATCGCTCACCAACGAATCCATGTACCGATGGAAGAAGAGGACGCGGCACAAAAACTTCGGAACCACTTCAGCGAACCAATTTTGGAAGTGAATGTGGGTAACGAGTTGTACAGGTGCGTCCGGATTGCGAAGATCGCGCAGTTGGAAGACACGCACGACTGTGAGGACCAACATGGCTTCCGGCGGCGAATCCTTGACACTCATGCACGTCACTTCAACTTGACCATATTTCTTGACCGTACCAACTTCATCCGGGAAATAAAAATCGCAAATTTTGAGATCAAGCTCGATGAAGCCGGTCAACATGACAACGATCTTCACATTTTCCTGGAGCAACATGTGCCAGAAGTCGTTGTATGTGCTTTTCAATGGAGCTTGCGTGGCGATGTATTTCCGGTACGTTCCTGGAATTGGGATCCACGACGCGTGGATGTAGTCGTTCTTGTGGCCCTCCAAAATGACTCGAGTTTGATCGTTCAGCGGGATGTCGACGTATCGATTCTTCTTCTTGTTTTTGACGAAATTGTCGTACGTCACTCCTTCCGGGTTTTTGAAATTGATGGTCAACCATTCCTTGTGATGTTCGTCATCCATGTGCTGGAAAAATTGAAATTTCATCTAGTCTCATCCAACTGATTTTTTCTTGTCCAGAGTATACGGTTAAAAAAAGTATTCATTATTATTCGTAAGAAATTTGGGTTAAAAAATTTTTTAAAACAGCAACGAAATTTAGGCGTTTCAAAAACTTTTGCTCGCAAAGTTTTGCTGTAAGTTGTTTCTTCGCCCACTTTTTGTTTGTGTACAAAAATAATTTTGAATATTTTTTTTTCTTTGAGAAGTATTCAAACTCACTTTTGTCATGAACTTTTCCGCGAATTTCACTCGTGGATCATTCCAATTTTGGCTGTTGTCTGCCCTTCTCCAGTAGAACAAATAGAAAAACGACACGAGTGACAAGCACCCGAAAATTGCAATTCCGAATTGTTCCATCGTTTCAACGTTGACAACATCACATGAGATTCTTGCGGCCGATTCAAACATGTGTTGATAATCGTCACATCGGAAGTTGGTCTTTCGGACAAGATCCTGAAAAATAAAACTAATACGTGTTTTTACGTTCCGAAATTTTTTTTATAATGTCAAAAAAAAAAAGCCGGAACCATTTGTTCCCGCTTAAGCCTGCTTCGACCTTTCTTTCTGAAACAAACGTCTAAACAAAGGTGTGACTGTGGCCCGAAATCCCGATATTTTGGGCCGACGGACAGGAGCATAAATTTCGTTTCTTTGAATAATAACTCTTGAAACTCACGTTGAATTTGTTGATGGGGTTGTTGACCGTTCGATCAATTCTCCCAATGTTGTGCTCCATTGAATCACGCGACATCGTCTCGGCAGTTGGCGACGCTCTGAGAACCAACATGTAGTCCTTCAATGCTTTTGCGATCTCCAGAAACGGCTTGACATCGTCGTTCAACTTCGGACATTTTTTGAGGAAGGACTTAATCTCCTTAACAACCGGAAAGATCGAAATCGCTCGTTCGGCAACAACTTCATCCAGCTCGGGAATCGTTGAGAATATTGAAGCGGCAACATTTTTCAAAGCGACGGAAACGTGGCCGGACAAGGGAGATCTTGGCATGAGGAGTGTATCATTTGATGCTCCGAACAATGTTTGTTGATTTTTTGCGCATTTTTGGAAGAAGTCCACACTGTTGATGCTCGAATCCGTGGCATATGCGGGGATTCTCACTTTGTGGAACTCATTTGGAACTGGTTGGCAAGATGAGATGACATTTCCCAAATAAATTTGGTACAGTGCCAAAACCAATGCCACACCCGAACCAATGTAGAAAGCCCACTTCATGATAACCCGCCACATTGAGTCCAACGGAGTGTGGGTGCAGAAGATCGAGATGTAACCTGCCCAAAATGCGTGGAACAAACAGAAGAGGGCCGGCGCGGTGTAGACAAGAACGAAGAGTTCATTCTGAAAAAAAAGGAAATTTGAAAAAAATTTAATGTCATCGGGTCAGTTGAAAAACCGTTTGATAACGTGGGAAAAGCGAGCAGTGAAGTCTACTGTATTTACTTTTTGAAAATACATTATTAGCAAATACATTTTTAGGAAATAACTCACCTCGTATCTTGTGAGTGCGAGCATGAATGATCGCAACATCACTACAGCGCTACTCCAATAAAGAACCACGTCTTCTGTCATTGTGACAGTTCGGGCCATGTGTCGGTCGAATCGTCGCTTTTCCTCTATCATTTGTCCTTTGATCGCCACTTTTTGTTTTCCAACAACTTTGTTCCAATCGACGATAGCTTGATCCAGCGACTGATTAAATGGTTGAAAAAACCCGTAATTGGTTTGGATCGCATCGCTCAATGATTGTTTAGCATCATCACACACTGGATCAGCGAACGACGAAAATCCCATCTGACTTGTGATGTTGTGCAATTTCATGACCTTCAATGCCTGGTGTCTTGTGTTCAATAAGAACAATTCCGACGGCAATTCCTTCTGAACTTGGTGGTAGCTCGGATATTCGATTTTCGCCAGTTCTTCGTGGACCATTTTGAAGTTTTCTCCATTTCCTGAAAATCACTTTTTTTTTCAAATTACATCAAAATAACATTTGAAATCTGCATTCTTTGAAAAATAATTTCATAAATTGGATTTTTTTCTAAATTTTAGTTCAAAAATAAACTAACGATCGGCATAGTCTTTAAATATTTGGAACCCATGTCCGTCTTCCATCGATTCACTAGACGAGTAATTCCAACCATAGAAAACGAGTGTGGCGATTAGTGCGATTTGGCAAAAACAAATCCCATAGTTCGGCCAAACACTGCGATATGGGATCTTCGGAATCGATTGGTGTAGGAATTTCCAGGAGTTGTAGACGAGCATATTGGCCATCGACATCACAGCGAACAAGAGAGACAGGTGGAATTGCAACATTTCGACAATTGTTGAATGGATTTTGGTTTGAATTGATTTGCGTTTGAATTGATCGACTGTTTTTATCCTCCCCAATGACACGTGGCACACGTCGAGGTCACGCGTTTATTTATTTATTTTTGTTTGTGTTTTTCATTTATTCATTTTTTGAAAAAAACGTGAACTTTGGAAAAAACCCAATTTTTGGAAAATTGACGGACATTTAAATTTTAGCGTCCGATTCCTAAATGCAAAAATGATGTGTGGAAGTGCAGCCAATGTTCAAAAACCAGTCAGATATCTTTTTACTAAAATTTTCATGATAACAAAATTCAATAAAAAACAATGAAACGAAAAACAAGCATGATGATGATAACAAAAATCAGTTTCTTCCACGTCCACCGCGGAAACCGCCACCATCTCGATCTCCACCGCGGAAACCGCCGCCTCGACCTCTGAATCCACATCCGCCTTGTCTTCTAGAACCATCTCGATCACCTCCGCGGAATCCTTAACCTCTTCCGCCGCGGTAACCGCCTCTATCGCGATCTCCGCCGCGGAAACCGCCTCGACCTCTGAATCCGCCTCCATCACGATCACTACCGCGGAAACCGCCTCGACCTCTAAAACCAACTCCGCCTCGATCTCCTCCGTGTCTTCGGCGACGTTCTCCGCCATCTTCATCGTTGAATCGACGACGTTCGCCGCCGCCGCGATCGTTTACACCTTGTTTTAGGGCGGACAAACGAGAGAGTTGACGCTGACAAAAGAGGAATGTTCGCTCTATTGAATCATTAAAAATTCCCGGAAATAAAAAGTATTCGTCGTGAGACCTGTTTATTTTGTCTGCAACTCTCACGTTACATTTCTATTTTTTTTCTTCCATTTCTGCGTCTACCTCTCTCATTTGTCCCTCCTATAAGGGGACTAAAACAAGGTGACGTTTCCAGACGTACCCCACTCTTCGTTGGAACATTTGAGATCTCTGGAAAATTGAGCAATAGTAAAAGACGCAGAGAAGAAGTCTAATGTTTGTACTTCAATTTAGGAAACAAGCAAAACAGTTTAGGCAAAATATACAGTCGAATTTGCGCAAATTTGATTGTATTTGAGATTCTCGAGAATAAAAAAAATAAAAGAATGGCAGTGTGGCCGATAGTTTGTTTGGGTTTCTAGGCCATTGCTTATCAGAAATTGTTTTTCTTTTTTTCTTCTTTTTTTTTTTTCTTAAAGTAACTTCAAATGGGCAACGAACGATTGGACAATGCAAATCCAACACTCTACGCATCTAAGCCAAGATCACGACCAATAACTGACAAAGACATGTATGTTTAGCTAGTATAAAATTGGGTTAAAAAATGATGCAAAATTTTAGGGATGAAAATGTAGAAGATCCAATTGATTCATGGGAAATTTTTGATTTGATTCGTGATATTAATGATCCGGAACATCCGTACACATTGGAACAATTAAATGTAGTGCAGGAAGAATTGATCAAAGTTCTGAACGAGCAAGATGAAACATTTGTTCAAGTCAATTTCACTCCAACAATTCCACATTGCAGCATGGCTACACTCATTGGCCTTGCTATTCGAGTGAAGCTTTTGAGAAGTTTACACTCAAAAGTCAAGGTTCGGATTGATATACATATTTTCAGTTAGTTTAGTCATTGTCAGGTACGAGTTTCAATTACACCAGGATCTCATAATACCGAAGTGTCGATAAATCGTCAACTTGCTGATAAAGAAAGAGTAGCAGCAGCAATGGAAAATCAGGGCTTGATGCACGCGGTTAACCAATGTCTCACTTTACGAGAAGAATAAATGTTCTTCATTTCATTTTGGAGACTTGAATATTTTTGGGTTCTTAAAACCATAAACTATTGTAATTCATTCAACATATTTTCAAAAATTTTAGTTCTAATGATATTGAAAACTGCATTCCGTTATGCTTCAAAAAAAGCGAATACGAATAAATATATATCGAGACAGTCAACCGATGAATTTGCTGTGAAGGCCAGAGAGCACAATTACCGCGCCAGAAGTGCGTTCAAATTATTGGAAATCGATGAAAAATTTAGATTTTTGAAAAAAGGTAATGCTTTGTCAATTTCAATTGAGAAAAAAAAACAAATATTTTTATAGATAGCACAGTTCTTGATGTTGGCTGCGCTCCTGGTTCTTGGCTCCAGGTATGCACTCACAAGTGTCCTTCAGGCTATATTCTTGGACTAGATCTTCAAAATGTATTACCTGTGAGAGGAGCTGACATTCTATCGATGAGCGATGTTACAAACAATAAAGCTCAGCAGAAAATTCGAGAGAAACTGGAAAGTCGAACTGTTGATGTGGTTTTGAGCGATATGGCCCCAAATCCAACAGGTAATAAAACCTTTCACAATTGAAATTCAAGTGCTTATTTTAGGGGACAATGCAACTGATCATTTACGGTTGGTCGAATTGTGTCGAACAGTTTTTCATCTTTTTTCGAAAGAGGAGAAAGCGTTCGAATTGAGAAAGAATGGCATTTTCTTGTGCAAGGTTAGAGCTTTTACTGAAATTTTCCACTTAAATGACCCGGCGACTCATCGAGAGTATTCGTTTAAATTGAAAGTATTCATCATTTTAAGACATATACGAGTTAAAACACAGTTCAAAAACATAAGAAACAAAAGTTAGACGACAAAAAAGAACAATAAATAAAAATAAACTTGGATCAAAATTTCAAATTCTAATGAAGCAGTAGAGCGCGTTTGCGCGATTAATCCAACTCTATGATTTATTTTCTGCTCTTTGTTGTGCTGTAGTTTTCGCTATACGTTGTTTTAGTCTAAAAAAAACTTTTAGACTTTTTTCACTCACATGTGTCTTAAAATGGCGAATACTTTCAAAATAACCGAATACTATAGAAGAGTCGCCGGGTCATTTAATGTGATGTGAAACGTAGAAAAAAAAATTCAAAAAAAAAACGTTTGACCTAATTTTTTTAAAAACTATTTTTTATTCATTTTTAATTTTTTAATTTCGAAAAGTTTTAAAGGTGGACTGCGAGATAATTGAGTGTTTCGTCTATAATATAGTTTGTGTGCCCCTGAAAAATGATGCGAAAACCAAAAAAACGCAAAAAATTTGATACAGTGCCAGGAAAAAAACAAACACAAGCAATTCCGCCTTTCCGTCTTCACGACCATGTGCGCTCTATCGAACCATTATAAATTCAAAAAAGTACATACATTTTCGAAGAATTTCACTACACTATAAATGACGCAACATTGCACACCGTCTTTCTCAGATATATCGCAGTCCACCTTTAAATGTTTTTTTTTTCCATTGGAAAATGTTGCAAATTTTTTAAAGAGAAAATAATGTCAAATTGCACAGATTTTTTGCAAGTTTTTTCACACACATCGCATAAAACTTTACGTTAAACATAATCAGAAAGATTTTTCATTTCTGTATTCGAAATTTTTGCAGATCTGGGATGGAAGTGCTCGTTCTAACTTTGTTTCCGAACTCTCAACATTTTTTCAATCGGTCAAAACAGTCAAACCAATAGCTTGTCGCGACAATAGTGCTGAATTATACCTTTTCTGTAGAAAATAATTTTTTTCAGTATTGTCTATTTTTTATTCAAGGGTTCATATCCCTTAACATATTGTATTCAAAAGTTAATTTGAATTATCAACAAATTCAGAAAATAGAAATGCCTTGGCGGACAGCAATCAAAGTAGCATTGGCAGCTGGAGAAGCTGTTGCAAAAGCATTGACTCGCGCGGTAAAAGATGAGATCAAACGTGAGTTTTTTCAACTTCTGATTTTCACATAAACAAAAGCAATTTGTTTCTAGAAACTCAACAAGCTGCTGCGAGACATGCCGCATCAACTGGACAATCTGCTAGCGAAACGAAAGAAAATGCCAACGCTAATGCTAAATTAGGAATATCTTTAGAGGTAGTTTTCATTTACTTTTTGGCTTTGAAATATTTTTTTCTCAGGAAAGTTTACAAATTTTAAATGTGAAGACACCGTTGGATCGAGAAGAAGTTGACAAAAAATATGAGCATTTATTTGGAATTAATGAAAAAACGAAAGGAGGATCTTTTTATTTACAATCTAAGGTGAGATATTGAAGTATGAAAAACTAAAATATTCTTTTTTTGCAGGTTTATCGTGCTAAAGAGCGAATAGATGAGGAACTATCTCGGTTGGAACAGAAAAATGAAAAATCTGGAGAATCGGCTGCTGAAAATCAGAAATAAATTGGTTTGTAAATTTTAGGTCATCATTAGTTATCGCTCTTTTCTTGTTTTTGTTTCGAGTTTTGTAAAAATCTTTATTTTTCTTTTCGAAAAGTATTTTTTCTTTTTATCGAGGAGTTTCCTTTTTCAAAATATCTGAAAATTAAATTGGAAGTTTAGTCATTTCACTCTAACACAATTACAGAATGGAGAAGTTTGAAAATGCGCAGAAAGTATTGAAATCTTCGAATGATATTGAATTAAAGAAGGCAGAGAGATTAGCTGGAATGCTTATGACAAAAATCGAAAATGATCTTGGAATTGAGAAAGAAATCGCCGAAGCAATTTGGACTGTTTTGATATTTGGAATACGAGAAAACTGGGACGAAAATCAATTTGAAGAGAAGTTAGGTGATGGAAATAATGTAGATATTATGAAAAAATTGTATGCGGTTGGTTTTTTGAAAAGTGTTTTTTAATTGAAATTAGTTTTTTTTTCAGAAATATAAGTCTGGCCTACACGAACAACTGAGAACCATTCGATGGGAACATCCAGAGATTGTGAATTTTGAATGGAACGTTGCCAAAATTGAAAAAACATCAATACTCGGTCCATCTAGCCTTTCTCAACCACAAACTACATTGACGTTGGAGTCATTGCCAGCTGGTAGTTCGAAGACCGAAAAAATGAATGTCACATTTGATCAGGTACAATTGACAGACTTTTTGTGGAAGTTGAAAGAGGCTGATAATTTCGTGCGGAACTTGAAATAAAATAAAAATTTTATTCATTTTGATTACCGGTAGTGTGTTCCTGATAACTAGTTACCACAAATTGAGTGATTTTTGATTTCATTAGATGCTGATCGATGAACGGCATTTTGTCGAGAACGTTGTCGATCAAATCGTGAAGATCTTTGTTTTTTGAAGGTGTGCTTTGATAATAGGATGAACGTTCATCTTCTATTGTCACCAGCTTTTTGAGAGAATTGTTAGATTCACGCATCACAAGCAGCAACTCTTCCATCGTTTCTGAAAATTTACACATTTTCAGATTTTGAGACAAACGTGAAAACCAAAAAAAAATATTTTTGAATTTGCTTATATGAAAAACTTGATAAAATAACTTTTACGTGAATGCGATGTGCAAAGTAAGAAAAAAGGCAAAAAATTGGCAAAAAATCTGCAAAAATATCGTGCAAAGTAAAAGTGACTTTTCGGGATTTTGGCGAAATGAATCATTTTTGTTAAAAAATAATTGTGTAAAAGTGTGTAAAATTGAAAGAAAGTCATGGTCCAACATGCAGAATTTCATATTTCTTGAAAAAAATACAGTTTTTTTCGATTTTTCCTTTTTGCCAATTTTTTGCCCGTTTTTTACTTTGCACATCGCAGAAACTAACCTTGTTTCAAAATTAATAAAAATAATTAATTTTAAAATATTTTTCGATGTTTTTTCTCACCTTCTCGATCTCGTTTTCTGCTAACAGACGGTTCTCTCGATGACGATTCAGTTTCTTCGATTTTGACAGTTCCATCAGGTTTTAACATTAAACTCCAATCGAAACCATCGGACCCGCTAAAAAACAAAAAATGTAAACATTTTCTGATTTTTCTCGACCTACTCTTCGATCGGTTTCCTTTCTTTTAACAAAAACAACATGCGCATATAAAATCGGAATTTGATCGGCTGTCCACTTTGTTCAGTTTGAATCTCATGCTCGCTTTTAAATTCTCGTTTGAGTTTGCCCCAAAGTATTTGAGCATTTTTACCGGAATTTCTGGCCTGTTTGATGAATGAAGAACATAATTGTTCGATTTCTGACCATAATCTGTTGAGAAGAATGAGTTTGTATCCTGGTTCGTTGAGATACACATTCCAAACTTGAGGGCGTTCTTCAATTAATTCGATAAATTTTTCAATGTTCTCAACTGAATACTGGAAATAACACTAGTTTCATAACAAACAAATTCCTATTTAGTCACCTCATTAATTTCCGCATCTGGTGTCAATTTCGGTTTTCTTCCTTTTTTCTTAGGAGGATCTAAATAGAGTGAGGAGTTGAGTAACTGAATTTGTTGATTTGCGTCCAAAGCATTTATAATATTTTCCATGACTAAAATCTACACTGCAAAAAGAATGAAAATATTTTTGACAAAGTAGTGAAAACGTCAATAAATGCACGAAATGTCGAGGTTGATGAAGGGAGAGTGTGCGAAACGAGGAGTGTTGAGAGAAGAGACATGAAAAGTCTCAGGGAAAATGAGGCGCAATTTAAGCGCTTCGTTTGGCCAAGCGGAGGTTTAAGCAGAAACGCTTACGTAAGCGCTTCTGCTTGATTTGCGCTTATGTCTGCTTGAATTGCGCTTATGTCAGTTGTGTCATATCTCTCGCTCGTTCAGTCAGCGCAGATAAGCGAAGGTTAAGCAGAGGTTTTCTACATGAAATACGTCAATGTCTTGCTTGGGTTCGGATAAAGCGAGTACATTTCGAAAAATTTCGTTCATTTTTTTATTTTCCTATTTTCTCTTTTTTCGCGTTTTTTCACAATACGTTGTAATTTCAGGACCAAGTGTTGTACAGCTGAGTTACGCTAACCGTAATATATAACCGGCTAGCAGGCGAGACTATGACTCATAGAAGTTATTGGTTTTTCAACAAGTGAGTTTTTGTGGGATTTTTCAATTTTTTCAAAATCAATATTTGTATTTTTTACAGAAAACGAGTAGATCGAAGACGAAGAACGAAAAATTAGCAATAGACTAGCGGCGGTTTTTTGGTTTCAGTGGATGATGAAGGTAAGAGTTTGATTATTTTAATAACTTAAAAGTTTTGACCAGAAAATGTCAGAAAGTACAGTAGTTTTCACGTTACAACATTTTTCGACTCCACCTCAAGAAATGAGCGAGCTATGAAAAAAAATATATGTAACTTTTCGAATTTTCTCAACGTGATTTTCGAAATTCCCTAAACCATACAAAAAACTATTTTCCAGAAGCTGTCGAATCAACTGCGTCAAAACAGCATGAAAATTCATTATGAAAGGTGTGTTTTTTTTTAATTTTACATTTGAATGATTGTTTTCATTTCAGACAACTTGTTGAATCAAGTACCAGATGTACTTGATCAGCTTCAACTTTTGGACTACGCGAACACTTCGGAATTATAATCTTCAAGTCTTAAATGAAGCCCTGTGTGTTTATTTCCCCAGTTTATTGTATTCCCAGTGTACACTGAACAGTACTTATATGTTTTGTATTTTAATGGTTGTTTTCAATAAAAATTTCCGTGAAATTCATGAGTATAAGCGAAAAAAGCAAAATTTAGGGACAATTTTTCTCCGGTAAGCGAAAGTCAGGCGCAAATCAAGCGTTGACAAGCGCAAAACAAGCAGAGAAAAAATAGCCAAGCGTAAAACGCCTCAGAAAATAAGCGTTTCTGAACCTGCACAGCCGCAGAAACGCTTGTTTTCTGGGGCGTTTTGCGCCTCGTTTTCCCTGAGGTGAGGCAGAAAATACATTTCGCGACTGACGAGAAATGACAAAAAATAAGGAAAAGGAGAGAAGAAAAGAAATTCGCTTGCGAAAAAGAACTTTTTTAGTGTTGTAAACGGCCGACGATGGTGAAATATTTTTGTTGTTGAACAATATCATTTTTTGGGGAATACAAATGATGTTTTGTTTATCAGAAGTTTTGTACGATTTAAATGGATGGTGTATTCCTGTCGGAACGTTTTTGTGTCAAAAAGAATGACTGAAGTTCTCGGAAACACAGAAAAAAAGAGAAAACACGTTTCGAAAAAAAAATTAAAATTTTGAAATACCTAATTTCCCTCTCTCGGTTTCTAGGCCACGCAAAAAACAAAACAAAAAATCGAGAAATTTCACTGCGAGACGCTTTCACACAAATAAATGATGTTCCTTTCAAAAATTTAGAAAAAAAAACTTCTTTTTTTTAAATTTTGAGTGCGCGCAATTATTGTCGATCCAGTCAGATCATCCAACGGGAAAATGATCTACCGTCTGAATCTATCATTTTCGCATGTTCTTTTATCGACTTTTTGTGGTAGATCACTTTTCCCTTGGGATGATCTGACCGGATTGACAATAAATATTCCTATTTGACCTATTCATGACAATTAAAAAAAGAAAAAAATTGAATTAAAAAAAAATGCCAATGCGCGCCAAGGAAAAAATACGAAGACGCAGAGATTATCTCGGTTGGATGTAAATATCCAAAGTTCGCATAAATCATCATTTTTCGGGACTTTTTTTTGAGAAAAAAATATAATGTTTTCCCTCGGCGCGCATTGACATTTTTTTCAATTCAATTTTTTTCTTTTTTTAAATGACCCGGCGACTCTTCTATAGTATTCGGTTATTTTGAAAGTATTCGCCATTTTAAGACATATGTGAGTGAAAAAACAGTCTAAAACAACGTATAGCAAAAACTACAGCACAACAAAGAACAGAAAATAAATCATAGAGTTGGATTAATCGTGCAAACGCGCTCTACTGCTTCATTAGAATTTGAAATTTTGATCCAACTTTATTTTTATTTATTGTTCTTTTTTGTCGTCTAACTTTTGTTTCTTATGTTTTTGAACTGTGTTTTAACTCGTATATGTCTTAAAATGATGAATACTTTCAATTTAAACGAATACTCTCGATGAGTCGCCGGGTCATTTAATTGTCACGAGTAGGTCCATATAACTTTTCTTGTCAGTTGGCGCTAGTTCAACTCAACAACTCCCATTAAATGACCCGGCGACTCATCGAGAGTATTTGTCTAAATTGAAAGTATTCATCATTTTAAGAAATATATGAGTTAAAACACTGTTCAAAAACATAAGAAACAAAAGTTAGACCACAAAAAAGAACAATAAATAAAAATAAAGTTGGATCAAAATTTCAAATTCTAATGAAGCAGTAGAGCGCGTTTGCGCGATTAATCCAACTCTATGATTTATTTTGTGTTCTTTTTTGTGCTGTAGTTTTTGCAGTACGTTGTTTTAGACTGTTTCTTCACCCACATATGTCTTAAAATGGCGAATACTTTCAAAATAACTGAATACTATAGAAGAGTCGCCGGGTCATTTAATGATTGGTCAAGGTTTTACAACATAACTTTTTAAACACATGAAAACTGAAATACATTTTTTGTGGAAAAAATGTGGATGCATCAATTTTTGTTTGTAGAAAAATATGTTTCCTTACTATACAACGTATGTTAAAACATTTGAAACACTCTAACAGTACCAAAATCGACCAAATGTGTCCTAAACTACGGTTTTCAAGCCATTTTTGGTCCAAAACCCATCATAACTCGAGAAATTTTTAGTCACTTTTTTAAATACTTTCTAATATCAAAGAAAAACATGTTAGGAATAGAAAAAACAACATTTGGTCCGGAGTGAATCACTTTGAGAGTACCAAAATCGGCTAAATGGGCCCTCAGCTACGGTTTTTGAGCCATTTTTGGCCAAAAATTCATCATAACTTGAGAAAACACGGCCAAAAAAGGTTGGTTTTAGGTTTTCTGATACCCCAGTCAATATAAGAACTAATGTTAAGCAAAAACTAAAAGAAAAAAACCATTTCGCCACAGCCGGGAATCGAACCAGCGACCTTGCGCGCGCTGGTAATGCAACAGTACCACTACACTAGCGGCCGTCAACGCGCCACGACGTTTGAGAAATTCGAAAAAACGGAGTGTTGTAGCGCGGATTTCTCGCACTGTGGTTTTTCGACCGATCAAAAAAGGCCCGGACTGGCCCGGTACGACTTTCGTCAGAACCACGATTAGAGATCGGAATGACAACACCTTGGAGTTTCACGATTTGGATGAGATATGTCTGAAATTATTTTCAATCACGTGTTCGCGAAATAATAAAAGTTATTTTGGTTGCAAAACAAAACTAATTGGGAGTAGGTGTTGAAATGTGAACATTTCTGAATTCACAGACTCCTAACTAAGTCATAATCAGAAAATTTGTGTGAAAAAAAACAAAGATCAATGAAAAGTTTCATTTCCCTGAATGAATAGTTAATAGAGTCATTTCCATTGAATCGAACCAAAAACACTGTTGACTTGTGTGACACTCGGCTTATATTTTTTCCCAAACATTTTCAATATACTTTTTCGATATGGTTTGATAAAATATAAATTAATACATGGATCAAATAGAGTTGGAAAACATAAAAATGGAGTGAGAAGATATTGATGGATATCACTGTGGTATCCTAAAATAGAAAATAATATTTCGGAGGTCGCTGTAGACAAAGCTGGGCCTGGCCGGTTAGGCCCCGCCCGTCTAAGAAATAAAATACGGGCGTTTCAAGTGAAATAATCACCGTAAAGGGCCGAGCGCTCGGCCCATTATGAACTACACTGTGTAGACGTTTTTGGCCACGAAATGAAATAAATTTTAGTTATGCCCGTTGATTCATTTTTTAACGGGCGGACTGGTCGAGCCCGGCCCAGCATAGAGGAGCTGCGGGCGGCCCAAACGACACCCCTGGCTGTTGTGTCAACCAGTGGGAAAAATACAAAAAATGCTGGTCATTAACGAGTCTGAAAATCGGTTTTTCTGAACGAAAATGTTTTTAAAAATTTTTCTGAAGCCCGCTGTAGAATTACACAAAAGTACTAAAGTATACCGAGTGGGGCCAAATAACGAAAAGTCTGACACGTCCCGTATTTTTTCAGCCAGGGTTCAACATCATCCTAAGTTTTTAAATTATCGCAGTGATCAAAAACATACCGGTTATCAAACAATAATAATGCAACGCCATTATAGGAAGACCAAGTACTAATGGAAAAAGTGCTTGAATTGTCAGACCCTGGAAAACGTATACACAGGCAGATGGGAGCTTGCTGGTAACCAGCTATAGTCGGTAATCAGTTGGTTTTCCAAGCTAGTTACCCACTATAGTAAGTAGTTAGTTAGTAACTAGATTGCAAAACCAACTGGTAACCTGTTATTGTCAATCCGGTCAGATCATCCAACGGAAAAAGTGATCTACCACAAAAATTCGATGAAAGCGCATGCAAAAATGAGAGATTCAGACGGTAGATCAATTTCTCATTGGATGATCTGGCTGGATTGACAATATAAGCTGGTTACCAGCAAGTACCCATCTTCCTGTGTATTGTAAATTGTTTCAATGACCAGAAAGTTGTTGGAAAATAAAAAAAAGTGTTAAATTTTTAGCATTTTATAACTGTAAAATCTTTCAATTGTATACGGTAGATTTATCTCGTCTATTTTCTTGAACTATCCTTTCAGTTTTGCTTTCTAACTTACCCTCATAAAACTTTTCGTATGATCAAAACTCTTAACAGACATTGATTTCATTGCAGTTTTTCCGATTTTCTTGCGATAATACATGCATACTATTGGGACACCTAATGTTGTCACAGCGATGTGAATACTATTGACGAGATTTGGTGCGGTGTTATTTCTCGAATAGCCAATTATTTTATTCGATGTTTCGTTGTTTGTTGAATCCAGCTTGGTGAAAATATCATTGTCGCGTATAATGATTACGATTGCGCAGGTCTGAAAATTTTTGTAGAAATGAAAGTGATTCGATCGACAAGGGGTAGCCGGTCCGAAAATCAAGGACCGGGCCACGTCGAGGGTGTTGTGGCGAAAACGAAACTCTTTTTTGAAGAAAATTTTTCGAAAAAGTGAAGAAATGGTTCTCACAACTTTTTCAAAAAATTCTGGAGAAATACGTTCAAGTCAGGCCGGGGCCAAAAAACAAAAAAGCCCGGCCCGTTATTTTCGGGCCGATGACTACAATTTCACCCCTGCTCTTTTTTTTTTTATGACTACAATTTCACCCCTGCTCTATACTCACCGCTGAAATACAAGCTGGTGTGAATATCAAAAAATACGCTTTAATATATTTCCAATTTCTAACATTTGACAATGTTTTAACGCTATAATATTTATAGTAAAACGTGTAACAAAGTGAAGCTCCAACAGCTCCTCCGATTGTCTACAAAAGGAAACAAATTGAAATTCGAATTTGTTTCCGAAAAATACCTGATATAACAAATATGTGAAATAACAATAACATGCATTGAAGTTTCTGCATATTCCATAAGATCGAATCTCGATTGGGAAACTTGGAATAACTCGAACTTGTAGAAACACAGATGCGATCGAGAGCAATATTTGAAATGTGCAACTTTGCACCAAAATCCATTTCAAAGATTTGAAATTTTTTGGTGATTTGAAAACGATGTGATAAATAAGAAATAAATTGAGAAAAAGAGAAAATAAAAAATTGACCGGATAATAAAAATCCAAAATATCTCGAACAATCGACATAGAACTCAGAGTTGGTGTGAGTTTTGATGAAAACTATGAAAAATAATTATTAGTCGAGATCATGCTGTGTTTTGAAAAAAAAGAAAGTAACAAGAAAGAAAAAACGTGAAACAAGAAAACATTCATTTTCTGATTTCTCTTTTTGGCGTTGATTAAAAATATTATATTTTTTATAACATTGTGAGGCGCAGAAAATTTACAATTTTGAGCGGCCAATGAGCAGCAAATTTCACCTGCGAAAAAATGTAAACTTTCAGACAAGTTTATTACAAGAAAAATGTGACATGTGAAAATAGAAACCTCGTTGGGGGACTTTTTGCGATTTCGTTGTGGAATGCATTTTGAATTTACATACTATGTACAATATTACAATGAGTGGGATAAGGTAAATCTTGTCATTATTCTCTGAAAGTTTACAACATGGAGGGTGGGACTGGGATAACACCAACTCCAACACCTCCTTCGTGGGTGGCTAGAGGTGTGCCAAGTTTCCAGCAATCGGTTTTTTCATCATAAACTTCCATGCTACATAAGTTGTGCTCTCCGTCGTATCTGAAAAAAAACGTTTGAGTTAAGATTAAAATATAAATTTCAGAATTGTTCAGGACTTTGCCCTTCCGGCGAGCTTTTCAGGTCTGTTGTGTTCAGAAAAGGCTCGATAAGTTTCGAAACGTCACGGGACCGAAGTTTTTTATTCGCGGAATTTAAAAACTGACTTTCCCAAATCGGGATGGAATTTTTTTAACGGGCTTCCTGGTTACAATATCACCCGCAAAAAAACAAAAAACATTTTTTTTCTCGGTTTGTTAGCGAAAATTTTACGGTTGTCTCAAATGACATTCCTGATTTTTTCGGACTTTTCTCAAAGAAAATATTCAGAAGTTAGGCGTATCTTTTAGTTTTACGAATGTTTTTCACAGTACGAGGCGAAATTTTCAGAATTCTCACGAGATACTCGCTATGAAAATCAAATTTTTGCGTTGAAAATGAACAAAATGTCGCAAAAGTAATAAACGTGACCCAACAGAAATGTAAATATGTTTACATTTCTATTGTGAATCAATTTAAAGACTCCTGGTCACTCAGAAATTATTTTCTCGTGTTCATCAAAATCTCAATATTGAAGACTTCAACTTTCGATGTATGAAATTCAAAAATTGAAAAATGTACTTTGTGAGGTCGAAAAACAATGAAAAAAACTGTTTTTGAATTCGTTCTCAGGAAGATTAGCGGCCGCAAACACTGTTTGTGTGTGTGTGTGTGGGTACAGTAACCAACGGCAAAAAATGTTTTTGTTTCTTCTTTCAAACATTTTTGATTTTTTGAACCACATGCATCGAAATTTGAAGTTTTCAATTTTGAGATTTTTATGAACTCGAAAAACTATTTCTGAGTGATGGGGTGTCTTTAAAACCCAAAGATAACTATTATTTTTTGTTGAGTTCAAAGTACTTCTACTTTTTCTTCTTTTTTTTGCAGAAAAGAGTCTCTGATATAACAAACTGATAAGAGTAAACAAAGCAAAAAGCTCAATGAACCCACCCAGCAATTGCATAGATTCCATCGACAGTTGAGATGAGTGAAACACGACTTCTTCTCATACTCATCGGCGACAAAAATGACCAACTCATTGTTTCCGGATCGAATACTTCAACTGATCGGAGAAAAGTTGATCCATCATAACTGAAATTGTCAAGTTGAAAAAACATCAAAACGAAAGAGTTACTAACCCTCCAGCCACATAGATTTTTCCATTATGAGCGGTTGCTCCGAACCGACATCGTTTTGTGAGCATTGGTGGAGCCGCTTCCCAAACTTGTCGATTCAAATCGAAACGTTCGATTGAGTTGAAAAT
Source organism: Caenorhabditis sp. 8 KK-2011 (assembly GCA_963572245.1). Classification (NCBI taxonomy): domain Eukaryota; kingdom Metazoa; phylum Nematoda; class Chromadorea; order Rhabditida; family Rhabditidae; genus Caenorhabditis; species Caenorhabditis sp. 8 KK-2011. The sequence continues at coordinate 6,747,333 of OY751548.1, forward strand.
TTGAAGACCGTCATGACCTCCGCAAACATAAACATATCCATCGAGAACTGCGATTCCCGATGCGCTGCGCATTTTCAGCATGTCTGGACCCTCTTGCCATGTTCGTTTATCAATATCGTAGACCTAGAAGTAAGAGTAATGAGGTTACTTTGATATTCAAGCAGGCATCAAACATATTTTCAGGACTCTCGTTTTTCTGTTATTATGATTCTCACAAACTGTCAGCGTTCTGGAAAAAAACTGGGGCTATTGTACTTTATGTTTTTCACACCAATATTATACAAAATTCAATCGTGCCACGCGGTTACTGTAGATTGAAATTTCAATAAAAAACATTTCCAGAGCAAGATTTTCTGATAACTTGAAAGATACATTTCTAGACTTTTCAGACGCGTAGAATCAGATTCGGATATTAAAAAATTCTGAAAATCGCTTCTGAAGAGTAAAGACAACATTATCAATAGAGCGCGTGTTACGGATTCGATTTTGGATAATATTATCCAAAATTCAATCGGTGCCTCGCGGTTACTGTAGTTTGAAATTTCATCAACGAATATTTCCAGAACACAACGCTCTTATAGTTTGGTAAGTAAATTTGTAGACACTAACATTGTCTTTATAGAAAATAGACACAGCAGGAGTGAGATTTTGGTTTTTTTCAGGGCCCGAAGAAACTTTTGAGAAAAATGACATGTATGAACCGGACCAGTTTTACTAACAAATCATGTTCTGACATCAAAAATTTCGGAAAATGTTTACTGAACCAATTTACCATAACAATATCAACAGAACGTGTGTGATACCTATTCGATTTTTTCTATTTTTTTTGCGATCGGAAACAAAGATCAAAACTAGCGAAGAGTAAACAATTACCTCGACCGACGACAAACTCTCAATACCATCATAACCTCCGCACACAAATATTTTTTTGCCAACCACTGCAGTCGAAAGTGCTGAACGTTTTTTCGTCAGCGGCGCGACCTGGTAAATATGAGAAGATAGAGCAAATAAATGACAAATAATCACTTACCGAACTCCACGTTGTAGTATCATAGTCGAATTTTTCGACGAGTGTCAAACGATCATGTCCATCGAAACCACCGATTGTGTAGACGTTTCGATTGTGAACAGCGACACCGATTCGTGTGCGACACGTTTTCATTTCGTGAAGTGGTTGCCATTTTTTGAGTGTTGTATCGTATATTTCGACAGATGGTTTTGATTCTGTTTGATGCATTAGGCCACCAACTGCGATGATTAAACTTGGAACTCCTTTACAGAAACGCGTTTTCAGTTTGAATGTTGTCATGAGTGAACGACGTTCCGGAACCAAGTGATAGTCTTTAGCCTCGTCTATCTGTAATGGTTTTTCTTCCAATATTATGATTTAAAAAATTCGGGAAACTTCAATTTTGGACAAACATTATTGGAGAATTTTTGCTATAATGAAAATTCCTGGTCTTGAAAATTAGGGTCGAAATCACTGTATAGGATAAAACTTCGAAGATGTTTTTTTTAATTCTGAAGAAAATTATAGCTGTTTTTTGTATTCTAAAATTTTTGGCAATTAAAAATTTGTTTTTTTCGAGCCAAAAATTTCAAGTTTTGTATAACTTACTAAATCTCTACAAGCCAAATCTTTTCTGATGATTGAATTAGTAGCCACTTTTATTGATAGAAATGCCGGAGAAAGAAGAGGTAATCGAACACAAGACAAAATCCTTGAAAGCAAAAAACCTTACAACTTAACTTTTGAGATAAAACTCACTTTGAAGCTGAAAAATGTCTAGTTTCAGATATTCGTAACCATTCAAGAGCTCTTTCGAATACATCTTCTTCCGAATCAACATATAATCCATCAAAACTTAGAATTTCAGTGACATCGGCCAGTTCTAAACGCTTGAATTCGTCTTCTTTTGAGATGGCGAGAAAGTGTTTTTCGATATAAGTATTGCATTGTTTGATAATATCATCCGAACAACCAACAGTTTTGCAAAAATCTCGAATTGATAAAGAATTTGTGTGATGTAGACGTGTGACTAGGAACTTTCCACATTCTTGAACGACGTTTAAGAGTTGTAGAAAACTTGCGCCAATCATAAGTGATTGTACATTACCTAAATTACTTCATTATATATTTTGTTTAAAAAAAGAAGTTATAAACTTTTTTAAAACTTATTTCGCTGAAGTAAAAAAAATTGCAGTAACCCTTTTACTTACAAATTCATTTTCTGTACGAATGGACCTATCTTTTATATAAGTAAACTTTTTGTAAAACATTTTCTTTTGGCGTTTTAAGCTTGTCGTGAAATGGAGAGAGTACTGTATTTTTAAACGGATCCGAGAAAAAGAAAACTAACATGTAGAAATGCGTAATTCTCCTGTATACGCATAGCTGACTAATTGTTCCATTGTGTCGTATTCAATAGTTGATAGTTCGATCTCTTTCATACTCGCTTCCATCATTCCAGTTGTGAACATTAATCGGAAATACGGAATTGCCGATGCCAAAACAACCTTATGTGCACTCAATTTTCGATTTTCCATCACTAGAACAACATCACATAATTGACATTTTTGCCGAAACTCATTGAACACTGAATACGCTTGATGGTAGAGAGTTTCGGTTACTGTCAGTTTCACAAAGTCGTTGTCATCGTCGGTACATAACGAGATCGGGGAGAAAACACCTTCTTTTTCTTTTGCCATCTGAAATAAAACCCTAATTTTTCATTCAAAAAAGTGTGATCGAAAGAACGAATGAACGCAGTTCCCAAATAGGGTCGACTTCCCGAAAAAAAATGATCCCGGGCCAAAAAAGTGTTGTCTAAACTGGACCCGGGGCAAAACAACTCAGGAAATTGTTACCTGGAATGAATTATCATTATTTGTGACTGAAACATTTCTTCAACTAGTCATTTCGTTAAATAACAGAATTTTACGTTTTTTTCGAACTAAAAATTCGAAAATTTGGCCACATTTTTTTCATGAAAAACAAATTAAGCTTACTCCGTGTTGTGTAGCGCAGCACTGTCAATTTGCGAGACAAAATTGTCTGGCGTCAGCTGTGGTAAATGGGGTTAGCTAACTTTAGATTAGATTTCAGAATAAATAAATAAATGAAATACGTCATGTGTGTAAGAGAGACTGTTGACATTCGAGAGAGACAGAGAAAAATCGCGTTTTGTGTCAGCGTTCAGAGCCCGGACGCATATCGGATTTTTTTTTCATTTTTTCGATTTTTTCCAAAACTGGGGTTTTGTCAGGATGTTGAAATATGACAAGATGGAGAAAATTGGGGAAGGTACGTCAGATAACATCCTCACAATATGCTAAAGCTTAAGTTTCTAGGTACGTATGGAACCGTGTTCAAAGCGAGAAATAAGGATTCTGGAGAAATTGTGGCTCTAAAACGGGTTCGATTGGACGATGATGATGAAGGTGTACCAAGTTCAGCACTACGAGAAGTGTGCATATTGCGAGAATTAAAACATCGAAACGTCGTGCGATTATACGATGTCGTTCACAGTGAGAACAAACTAACATTAGTTTTCGAGTACTGTGATCAAGATTTGAAAAAGTTTTTTGATTCATTGAACGGTTATATGGATCCGCAGGTACTTTTTTAAAACTTTTCAAAATGAAGATCTTTAATTTGAAAACTTCAGACAGCTCGTTCTCTGATGCTCCAACTTCTTCGTGGTCTCTCATTCTGTCACGCACATCACGTACTTCATCGAGATCTAAAACCACAGAATCTGTTAATAAACACGAACGGAACTCTAAAATTGGCCGATTTTGGTCTAGCTCGTGCATTCGGTGTTCCAGTTCGATGTTTCAGCGCAGAAGTTGTGACTTTATGGTACAGACCGCCCGATGTTTTGTTTGGCGCCAAACTCTATAATGTTTCGATTGATATGTGGTCGGCTGGTTGTATTTTCGCAGGTAGGTTCGATTTTCTGGTAATTAAATTTAGAAAAAAATTCGAAACTTGAACGTTTTTTCTGCGTTCTCTAATCCCGGGAAATTTCATCATGTGATATCTTGTTAGTATCCTGATAAATTGTTTTTATTTTCCAAAAACAAAACAATAAATTTCAAAGTTTGATATAAATGATACAATTTTATACAAGAAGTTGTATCTTCTTTGTTGCTCTGCTTCAAGATATTAGATTTCACGAAACATCTCAAATGAAAAGTTTCCCTTTATTTCGCACACTCCAAAATAACCCCCAAACCAAAAAAAAATGATTTTTTTTCTTTGAATGCAAATCAAGGTCATGTGACAATACCCAAATTGCTGAAGTTTTAAATTCATTTTTTCTCGTCATAACACCAAAAATCTAATATTTCACCCTTCTGAACAGAGCTGTCGTTCGGAGCCCCAAAGATCGAGCTTCACAGATGTTAGAAAGAAAACCTCTTTCGAAAAAAATCAAGTTGCTTCACCAACTGTATTTGAATGTGATCTACTCTTGTGTTCTCCCATATTTTTGTGGTGATTTTCTCGTCAGTTTTCTTTGGGCCCCGGAACGACAGTCCTGCTTTTGAAGAAAAATCAACGATGAGAACAAAAAACTGAAATTTGTTGCCAAATTGATAAGACGTCACACGCTCATCAACTGATAAAAAACTAGAGAACAACGAGTGATTTTTGAGAAAATTCAAACAAAAAATTGAGAGAGGATAAGTGCACAGTGTGTAATATTGTTGTTCGTGGAATTGAGAGAAGGAGAACATTGAACTATCAATCAAAATACGATTATGGGTTACTGTAGTTTCATAACTTCTAAAAAAACATAGCCTGTAATCCGGTAGGAATGTCGCAGGGTTTTTTCTGCAACGCAGGGAAAAAAAAAGGACGGTCCGGCCCAGACCCGCGTGAGAAAGTTTCGTTAGCAGGACGAGGCGGTCCGGCCTGCGGTCTTTTCAATGTTAAATCAATTTTTGAAAAACGTTATACTCTTGTAATATTCACGTTGTTTTAGGACGGACAAACGAGTGAGTTGACGTTGACAAAAAAAACATGTTCTCTCTATTGCACCGTTGAAAATTCGCCGTGAGACCTGTTTATTTTCTCTGAAGCTCTCACGTTTCATTTCTATTTTTTTCTTTCGTTTCTGCGTCTCCCTCTTTCATCTCATTTGTCCCTACTATAAGGGTACTAAAACAGCGTGTATAATACATTGTGGTCCTATGACAGGAAGAAACACGTTTAAGAACTCGTTAAGTAGCTTCAAAAATACCGAAATTCTCAGCAAAAGGGAAAGGGGCGAGCACAACGTTAGTGGAACCCGCCTGCCACGCATTGTCTAATTCTCTCCCGAGATAGTTTTTTGAGATCAAGCATTGGGAGAGAACTGAGAACCTAAACAAGCAGCCGGGCCGGTTCATTATTTTTTCATACAGGACACATGATGCCGCAGGCCTGCTTACTTTGAGACTAAAAATCATTAGTGAAAATGGATCCAAGTTTTATAAGTCTTTATTTAGAAATATCGAACGCTGGAAGACCTCTTTTTCCCGGAGCAGACGTTGACGATCAATTAAAAAGGATATTCAAACAACTGGGAACCCCAACAGAAGAATCCTGGCCTTCGATAACACAGTTGCCTGATTATAAGGTACCCGTCAAGACTTTTCTTTTTCTGTTTGTTTTAATAGTACTGCAAACAGTTGTTCGAGAAGAGCACAAAACAAATAAGATAATTTTCAGCCTTTTCCAACTTATCATCCGTCATTGACGTGGAATCAAATCGTCCCCAACTTAAATTCTAAAGGAAGAGATCTATTACAAGTTTGTAATTTTTTGTTTTATTCAATCACTCCGCTTTTTCCAGAAGCTTCTGGTGTGCAACCCAAGTGGGAGAATTGACGCAGATACAGCACTGACACATGCTTATTTTTCGGATACAACCGATCTTTAAATGGTCTGTTCATATTGTTTCTGCTTATCTCTTAATAAACTATTACGGTTACATTTCTGAACGCAACAAACTTTTATTTGATGCAAGGAAACAGTGTAAAGTAGAAAATGGGAATAACCGAGATTGTCGTCACCGACGCTATATATCAAGACAATGAAAAATCTAGCCTAACGAATGTCCAGCATGATCAATATATTGTAAGAAGTGGAAATGGAAAAAGGGGGGAGTGTTAAAACTTTATGTTGCTCGCTTTATTTTTTGCAAAACAAAGTAGCTGAAAACTACTTTGCTAAATCGAACTACATAACGAGATTTTCATGAAAAATGACAAGGTAAAAAATTCGAAAATTATTAGATCGTCAAAAAATTTAGATGAATTTTTGGATCTCGTCGTAGATGGCCAAAACGAGGGCTCCTCCGGTTCCACGGAAAACGTTGGAGAGGGCTCCCTGAAAAAGAAATATTTGATAAATCATGAAACTTTAGTTTATGGATTTACCTTGAACATGGCTCCGATTCCTTCGTTGGCGATGATTTTCTTGGCGCAATCGAGGGTGTTTTTGTAGAGGATGTCTTTGCGTCCAGATTGCATCATCATACGACGACGGACGGTGTCCCATGGGTACGAAAGGATTCCGGATCCGACTGTGACAACTTGAGCGATGGCCCAGGCCATGAAGAAGTTGAGTTTTTGTCCGTCAGCGGTGAAGACCATCTTGGCGGTATCGAACATTCCGAAGTAAGCAGCACGGTAGATGATGATTCCTTGGACGGAGACGAAGAATCCTCTGTAGAGTCCAATTGGTCCATCAGATTTGACAATCTTGACGAGGCAGTCAGCGAGTCCCTTGAATTCACGGTCGTTGGCTTTTCCGATATCGGCAGCAAGACGAGTACGAGCGAAATCGAGTGGGTAGACGAAGCAGAGGGAGGTGGCTCCAGCAGCTCCTCCGGAAGCCAAGTTTCCGGCGAAGAACCTGAACACAAAATTGAGGACTATAAACTAATGAATAAACTCACTTCCAGAAGTCCTTCTTTTTGTCAAGACCCTCGAGGAAGATGCTCTTGTAGGTATCCTTGAAGGCAAAGTTCAAGGCTTGGGTTGGGAAGTATCGGATAACGTTGGCGAGATTTCCTCTCCACAAAGCGGCAACTCCTTGCTCTTTTGGAACACGAACTAGAACATCAACAATACCCTTGTAACGCTTGTCGGCGGTGATAGCTGTTGAAGCATCTTGGACCTGAAATTTTTTAGGTTAAAACCACAAATCACTATAGAATTTCTAACTTGAAGGAGAAGCTTGACACGCTCGATTGGGGCAACAGCAGTCTTGGAGACGGCAGCAGCGGTACCTAAAAAACTTTTCCTACGTAATTTTCATTTTTTTTGTCGATGAAAGTTTTAGTTTTTGTTTAAAACGCAAGCATATTCTAAACAAGTGCATTTAGCATATAACTTACCTCCTGAGGCGAGATCGATAAGGAATTTTCTGGTGTCGAAAGACTTTTCTTGCTTAGCCATGATTCAAAAACCTCGGTGGTCGGTGCTTGCCAAAAAGCAATGAAGAACCCAAGCGATGGGCGGCCGTCCTAGACCTGCACAGCCCATTTGAATTGATGCATTTTTTGAGTCTTGCAACGAACCAAACTACGGTATTCCGAAGCGGCGATTCAAACCATTATTTTAGACCGCCCAGTTTTAGGACGGATTCTTATTTTTTCTGCTGTTTATCGTGTTTTTTGAAGTTTTTTGATAGTTTAAAAGAGAATACAATTTCTATATTTACGTCCAGTGATCCAAAAAAAATTTTTGTGTGCTCTTGCAAAGAAAAATCAATAAAATGACGAATATTGTTTGTTCCACTCAATATATTTTTAAAGTATAAAATCAAGTTTTTGATATTTCAAACTTCATTCGTTTCCTTTTGAATGATTGTCAATGTTTTTTATTCAAAATTGTTAATCTGAATCGTTGTTGTATCATTCTTTGGAATAGCTAATTGCCATTTTTTCACACAGTAAATATTGATTAAAATGACAAAACATTCAATGCAGGTGATAAAATGCCAGGACATAACACTGAACCATTGGTAGAGGGAGAGGATCAACTCACTCAATTCAGAGAAAGATGCGCTGACCATGTTGCCGATTTCAAAGCTATTCTCGAAGAGTGTAATGATCGTGTTAATGGCCGCACTGCCACCGAAGAAACTTGCCACCAAGAGATGACTGACTACGTTCACCATCTTGATCATTGTGCCATGCCAAAAGCATTCGCTTCTCTCAAGTAACTTCACACCGGCGAATGTGCAAATTTTAACCTTTCGTTCTAGTAGTTTCTATTTAACCTTCGTATTTTTGTATCGTCTTTTTAATGTAAAGAAAATGAATAAAAAATTTTAGGGTACCCCAGACGCATCAAAATGCCGTCAGACGCGAAGAAAGCAAGAGAAGCGGCGAAAAAGGCTGCTGCTAAAGCGTCAAAAGGAGGAAAGGGTGGAAAGAAAATTGAGAAGCCAGAAGATAACAAGAGTGCTATTCCGCCACCACCAACCATTAATGAAGGTTAGTTTATTGTTAATCTGGCCAGACACCAACCAATATTACAAAGCAAAGATTTTTTCAAAAATCTCAACTTTGAACATGACAATTGTAAATATTTTCCATTAATTACAGAAATTGATGAAGCTGCCGCGCTTCTACAGAAAATAGAATTTGAAAATGCCCAAGCCAGATCAGTAGCCGGTTCATTGACATCTGATCCAAAAGGTCTTGATCACAAGGTCGAGAGTCTTACAGTAAGTTTCATCATATTTTTTGTGTCAATTTTTTTCGAAATTTCAGATTACTTTCCATGGTAGAGAAATTGTTGTTGACACAACATTGGAATTGAACAGAGGACGAAGATATGGTTTGATTGGATTGAACGGAAGTGGAAAATCGACAATCATTCAAGCAATTTACAACAAAGAAATGCCGATTCCAGAAAGTGTGGATATGTACTTGGTAATGATTTCCTAAAAGTTTTATTTCATCTTCAGTAGTTTTTGTCAGGTGTCAAGAGAAATGCCAGCCAGTGAAATGACAGCTCTTCAAGCCGTTGTCGATGTCGATTCCGAACGTAAAGAACTAGAGCACTTGGCTGAGCATCTTGCTTCAATGACCGACGATGAAAGTCAAGAAAAACTGATGGATGTCTACGAACGTCTTGATGAAATGGACTCAGTACTGGCTGAAAAACGGGCGGCCGAAATTCTTCACGGTCTTGGTTTCACTAAAACTATGCAAATGAAAAAATGTAAAGATTTCTCTGGAGGATGGCGAATGAGAATTGCTTTGGCGCGAGCACTTTACCTTAAACCTAGCATTCTTTTGCTCGATGAACCGACAAATCATTTGGATTTAGAAGCTTGTGTTTGGTTGGAACAGGAGTTGGCCCAATACAAACGAACTTTGTTGATTGTCTCACACTCTCAAGATTTCATGAACGGAGTTTGTACAAATGTTATTCATTTGTTCCAAAAAAAGCTTGTGTACTATGGAGTAAGTTATTATCGGAGATCAGTCATTAAATATTTTTATAGGGTAATTACGATCAGTTCGTGAAAACCAGAGATGAGTTGTTGGAAAATCAAATGAAACGTTATAACTGGGAACAATCACAGCTTCAAAACATGAAGGACTACGTTGCTCGATTCGGTCACGGTTCGGCTAAACTTGCTCGCCAGGCCCAGTCCAAAGAAAAAACAATGGCCAAGATGATCGCCGGAGGATTGACAGAAAAGGCAGTAACAGAAACTACGAAACAATTCTATTTCTTTGATGCCGGAGAAATCCCACCACCAGTGATTATGGTTCAACATGTTTCATTCAGATATAACGACAACACGGTGAGTGATACGGACGCCGCAAACTCTCATTGAGTATTGTTTTGCGGCGTCCAAAAGCGAAAAAAATCGCGCCCAATTGCGAGGAAAAAACTACCGAAGGAACATCGTTGCGTCCCTTTGAAATAGTACGGTGTTTTATATATGCAATTAGACGCCATTTTTTCATTTAATAATTTTTTATTGCTTCTGGACGCCGCATTTCGAAAATGGTTTCAAAACGTTGATCATTACAGCCGTGGATTTACAAGAACATCGATTTCGGTATCGATCTTGATACTAGAATCGCTCTTGTCGGACCAAACGGAGCTGGTAAATCAACATTGTTGAAATTATTATGTACTGATGTAATGCCAACCGATGGATTAATCAGACGTCACTCCCATTGCAAAATTGGAAGATATCACCAGGTAATTTTTTCACAATCAAAGTAGTCGCAATCAATCAGCTACAGTTTTATTCTCAAAAGTACAAAAAAAAACGAAGATAGATGCCACGTAAAATTTGTTCTAATAGTTGTTTTGACGGTTCATGATCACTTCTGCTGAAGCAGAAGTATGAACACGAAGACTATCAATAATAATAAGAGCCATTGTGAATCGTCTTTCTCCTCGTGGTAACTTTCCTCTTCTCTTGGTATTATTTGAATAGGAGGAGGACTTTGAGTTTTTCTAAAAAAAAAACCTTTCAGAGCTGTTTTTCTGTTAGGAATAACTACTAATTCAATTTAAATTTGTGTCACTCCGTAGAGATGTAGTTTGTCAAAAAATGTCACCGTGAATTTTTGTCTGGGACATACCCCGGCCATACCTGGCGTAAGAGTGTGACAAAATTTTCAAAATATTTTTGTCAAATGTGAAAGTAAAAGTTTTGTCACTAAATGCGTCAAATATGTTATGAAATTTCTTGTTTTCATTTACAAAAAATTCAATCTTAACAGGTATGGCTCCGGCCAAAAACGTGGAAATCCTTTTCTTCAGAATATCCCTAGATATTTTTCACCATACATCATAAAAGGGCGCTTTACTATTTCCGGAGAGTTAGTGACCCTACCAAAAATTGTGAAAATTTCAGAAAAAAAATTTGGATAGTTAGTGACCTTACATGCTGCAGGCAAAAATTTTTCACGCTCAAATTTGAAAAATTTGTGAAATAAGGAATTTCTCAATGAAACTCGAAATTTTCAGAAAAAAAATCCAAAAAAACTTGAAAAATTCAAATTTTTTTCGTTTAAAAGTTAGTGACCCCAAACAATTTTCGCATTCTTCTGAAAATTTATTTTATAAAGTTAGTGACCCCCCGCATCAAAATGCGGACGATATGATGTATGTTTTTCACACAAAATTTCTTTAAAAATTTTGTGCTGTCAGAATTACTGACAGTAATTTACTATATGAATTTTGTATTCTGAAAATGTGCAGCGTGGAATTTCACACATACCTCGGCGGAAACGTGAAATTCGGAGCACAATTTCAAAAAACATAATTCATACAGTAATACAGACGGCACAAAAATTTTTGTGTGAAAAATCACGGGAGACAATCTGAAAATAAAACCTTCCACTTTTTGGCCAAGGTATGCTTTCACATTTCGCCGAGGTATGGTCTGGGAACTTCTTTTTCCCCGCTTGTGATAGGTATACTTCTAGAATTTTTTTTCATTTCGACCCTTATTTCTAAACAGTCTAAACTCTCCCCGGCGACAAGCCGTTTTACCGCCCAGCCCTCCTTTGAAAGAAAACACTTACGGCAACACTGCTGTATCTTTTCCAACGGCGTCTAGTAGTAATTGTTCAATCGGTGGATCATCAGGGTTGCACTCTTTGGTTTCATTGATTTTTGCCACGAGACGAGTGTTTGTTGGCTCTTCATCCAGAGAAACCTGCCCATGTGAAAGGAAATAAGTGGTGAGTAGAATCTTTGGCATTCCAGCGTCTTTCCAACTTGTCACATTATCCGGTCTTTTCCAAGTAAGAAGAATTCTCAATTGAGATTTTGGTGAAATATGACCTGAGCTGGATGGTAAAGCAGAAACATTCGAAGTGGTGCTACATTTGAGTTTGGCAAAAATATCACGTTCAGAAATGTTGCAAAGAAGAATTTGTATTCTTGCAATAGCCGGATTTGTTTTTAATGCTTGGAATGTGAGTACTGTCGCTTTCAGGGTACCTTGTGAGAGACTTCCTCGAACACTTCTGCGAATCGACATAGTTTTTTTCTTTGTTTTATCGCTTGATGGACTCTCGATATTGTCTTTCACCAACGTCTGTACATGCGGTTTTGGGGTTTCTGTGGAGTTCATAGTTGAAGAACTGTTATCGTTTTCATTTGATTCGCTGAAAATAGATTTCGTTATGGTTTTTGTACAATGGGCTATAGTTTTTATGAGTCACCTCATTATAATGGTTCACCGATTGTTCAATTAGCTATAATCTAAAATGGTTGCGAATTTTCATTTAAAAACAGTTTTGCATTACAAAATAAGGTCACGTAAAAAAAAATAAATTTATTGTAGCATTTGCACGAAGAATTGCCATTGGAATTGTCAGCTCTCGAGTTCATGATGAAAGAGTTCCCAGATGTCAAAGAGAAAGAAGAAATGCGTAAAATCGTTGGTCGGTATGGAATTACGGGTAGAGAACAGGTAAGAATGGTTCATAATTTTGACAAATAAAGTGAGTATTTTGTAGGTTTGTCCGATGAAACAATTGTCCGACGGGCAACGTTGTCGTGTGTCGTTCGCTTGGCTTGCCTGGCAACAACCTCATTTACTATTGCTTGATGAACCGACAAATCATCTTGATATGGAATCTATTGATGCGTTGGCTGAAGCAATCAACTGTTTCTCTGGAGGTTTGATCCTTGTTTCTCACGATTTCCGACTCGTGTCACAGGTTGGTTTTTTTTCGTACTCTTTTAAAGAAATTTTCCAATGGTCATAAAATTTCGCATTGACCAAAATATCTCGATGTAATAAATCAGAAATCGGTATGGACAATAACACAAAAGTTCTGAGCTTTTCTCTCAAAAGATTTAATTTATTCCAGGTTGCTGAACAAGTTTGGGTTTGCGATAATCAAGGAATCCAAAAATGGGAAGGAGATATTTTCTCATTCAAAGAACATTTGCGGAAACAAATCGATCTTGATGTCAAGAACCGCGAAAAGGGTGATGTTAAAGAACGCTAAATTAATTTCGTATTTTTGTTGTTGCCTGTCCACCTGTTATTTTCATATCCCTTACAACGGTAACAAATTTTTGCGAAAAATTCTGGTGAATTTACTTGTTATTTTCTGCTTTCTCTTATATACCATTTTAAACATCGTCTAATTTTGTATGATTATTCTATATTAGAATTATTATTCAATTTTTTTCAATATTTATCATTTCAATGTTACTTTCATTGTTGTTCTTGTTCACCCAAATCCTCTTAATTTGGAAAACAAATAAATTGTTGTTCAAAAGTTCTTGTGACATGGTTTTCTTATCATGTTGAATTTTCTCATAATATTTAACTGATTTAGAACCTTCTTAATTTTATCGAGACATTGCAATTTGCAACCGGTTCTCTGTTTCTTTACACTTTCTTTTGTTCGGCTTGTTGTATAGTTGTGGTAGTACTTTTTTGTACCAGCTTCAAGCACTTCTTATTTTAGGACGATGGCCAATTTCAATGTTTCAACATGTTTTTATGACAAGTGTCAATATAACTGATGGAACCGAAAATTATCAAGCTGATAAGGTTTTAACACACTTTCAAAGTTTCTAATTCTTCTTCATTATTCTATGCATTTTTAAGAAAATATTTGTTGTAGGTCTGAATCTTCTGAAGTTAGTACGGTAGTTTTCGAAAAATTTTCTAGATAAAAATAAAATATTTCGAAACGAAATTTAAAGTGATGTCATTTACAGATATCCAGAATAAGAGAAGAAAAAGAGCTCGAATGAGCATTTTTTACTTTTTTCATGCAAAAAAACACGAGGTTTCCGATTTTCCGATTTTTCTATTTTTATTATTTAGAAATGTGATAGTTTTTCCATTCCAAATAAAAATATTTATTGATGTCATTTCGGCAATTTCCAACAAATTGTTGTTTCGACGTGACCTAAGTTGCGTTTGGTTTTTTCGTCCATCTCTTTGTTTTTTGTCAGACTAATTTATGTCAACCTTTTTTTGCAGAAATTGATTCTCATGTTGAAATATGAGTGAAAATGTCAGTTTATTGGATGGATCACCACTTCCAGCACGCACTGTTTCTCTACCTCCACCTCCATCGCATCCAAAAACACAGAAAAATGGGTTGAGAAAAATTGCGATCGTTGAGATAAAGTGAGTGTTTTTTTGAAAAAGGATGGTTTGAGATATACATTAATAAAAAATAAAATTTTTGTCATTTTTTTTTTGTAGAAAAAGCACAACAAAAACATCCGGTTTGTGTCTAAAAACTAGAAAAGCTCAAGTTTTCCGATCTTTTTGAAAATGTTTTTCGTAAAAGAAAATCGGCGTAAAAATTCATTTTAAAAAAATCTACATCGAAAATTTCTGTAATTTATCGAAGTTTTTGTAAAGCAAATTCAATCGAAAAACATTTTCAAAATGAAGTAGTTTTCCAGTTGGAAATAGTTGTTTTGTTTTCAGAGGAATGACATGTCATGCATGTGTTAATAACATTCAAGACAATATTGGCCAGAAAGACGGAATTCATAAAATTTTGGTATCACTTGAAAAAGAGCAGGGTGAGTTCGAAATTATAGTAAAAACACAAAAAAAGGTGATTCTCAGGAACTATTGAATTTGACGTCAAAAAATGGACAGGCGAGAAAATTGCCGAAACAATCGATGATATGGGCTTCGATTGCAAATTGATGAGAGAAGGTAAGAGTTTCACGTTAGGATATTTTTTATTCTGGTAAAATGCCGAAAAGGGTTATGCTAATTTTATAGTGGGAAAAAGGTTATTCTTGGCATAGTCAATGGTTTAAAAGCAAAAAAAGAAATGAATGATTTTTGTATTGCCAAATTGATCGCGTTAGATGTAAATAAACAAAAAGTGTCAAAATTTGTGTGCCCGAAACACTGTGTTGTTCTTGGAGCATACAAAAAATATCTTATCATTTTTTTTTTGATGATTTTTTCTGTATCAATTGTTCTTGAACAATTCTTCTTTTTGTATCATATACGTTTGTTTATAATCACTTGAGTAATTTTTAAAGAAATATTTTCAGCGGATTATTAGTTATTTTTTTGATAATTTTCTATAGATCTTCAATTTTAATACTAGAATTGAATGATGCAATTGTTTGGTAGTTATCAATTTTTTTTTTTGATAAATGAAGGAGACGATAAAATTACCTGTTTTCTGTACTAATACTGATTCCTTGATTTTTGTTCAAAAATTTGAATTATTTCCAGAACCCTTTATTCCGTTGCTTCAATCTTCTAGTCAAAAAGTTGGCCCTATCAAAGAATCAATATTGAATGATCGGAAAATGTCAAAACGAGCGATTGTGTCGATTGAAGGAATGACATGCCATGCATGTGTTAATAATATTCAAGATAATATAGGAAAAATTTCGGGAATTCACAAAATTGTAGTATCACTAGAAGAGAAACAGGGTGAGAGACTTTAAATTCAAAAAATCAATGTTTTCAAACATTATTTGTATTTCAGGAACTATTGATTATGACACAACAAAATGGACGGGTGAAAAAATAGCAGAAATTATTGATGATATGGGTTTCGATTGTAAATTGGTGCGAGAAGAAGATGTGACTTTTGACGAAGTTTCCCTGTCAACACCAAAAAAGACGAGAGCACAAACTGAAACGAGCACGGGTACTGTAGAACTACGATTAAATGGTGTCAAATATACTAAGGTAAACAGTTTTACATTTTTATCAGTTTTTCGAAAAAAAAACATTTTTGAATATTTTTTCTGTAATTCAGGGAGGGAAGTTTCATTGAAAAAATTTCCATTCAACTTGTTTATTCGTTAGGGAGTGGAAACATTTCGTAGCAGATCAAGAAACTCAAAGCTTTCGTTTTCAAAAATTACTAGACGTCGTACCTGGCCCAAGCTGGAAAACTCAACTTTTTTTAATGAACTGTTTCTAGAAAAACTTAAAAATGTTTAAATTTCTTTTGTTTGTTTGTGTTTTTGGTCGTCATTCACAGTGAAATTAAAATTTAAAAAAGTTTTTGATACCCTCTTAGGCCAGGTATGCTAGACGTATTTTTTTCTTCAAAAATCTGGTTTAGGACTCTTCGGATCATTTGGAAAAATGTAATTTTGCCGTAGAAGGAATGACATGTGCATCTTGTGTTCAGTATATCGAAAGAAATGTTGCCAAAATTGAAGGTATTTACATTTTTCCCAATTTTTTTTCCCGCAAGTTACAATCACATTTCAGGAGTACACGGTGTTGTTGTGGCATTGATTGCCGCGAAAGCCGAAGTGACATACGATGGAAGGTTGACATCATCGGAAGCAATTGCTGAACAAATCAAAGACATTGGTTATAGAGCAACTCTAATTGATTCAGCTAATTCCAACTATAATAGGATTCAACTTGTGGTACGTTTCAAGTTTTGTTTCTCCAAAAAAACAGTGTTTATTTAGATAAGCGGGTTGGGAGGGGAAAACGATGTGCAAAGAATTGAATCGCATGTTTTGTCGAAATCTGGAATTGATTCGTGCAATGTTTCGCTGGCCACATCAATGGCACAGGTTGAATTCTCGCCCCAACTCATTGGACCCAGAGATATTATCCTCGTTATCGAAGTTAGTTTTGGTAACTTCATCCTATCTGTCATGCCTCTTTTCAGAATCTCGGATACACTGCTGAATTGGCGACTAGAGATGATCAAATTCGTCGACTCGATCATTCTGAAGAAGTTCAAAAATGGAGAACAACATTCCTTATCAGTTTGACGTGTGGGGTTCCTGTCATGATTATTATGATCATTTTCCATTGGATTTTGCATACACCAATGAATCCCGATAAACAAACTCCGATTTTCACACCTGCCTTGTCGCTGGATAATTTTTTGCTGCTTGTTTTATGTACACCTGTTCAGGTGAGTTTGTTTTTGTCTCTATAATTTTTTTGCTAAATGGGACTGGTCCTGATTTTTTGAAGTCAAATGTTGAAGTTTATGAAAAAAAGATTTTTGGAATAATTTTAAAGTGAGTTTTTAAAGTTCTTCCTCAATAAACGATTAATAATAAAGTTATAGAATTTTTTTTTAATAGTTGTTGAATTTTTTACACGCTCATGATTCCCATTTAAAATTGAGCTTCGATAGCTCTGAGAAAAACTGGAATCCAAAAAAGTTCAACAAAAAAAATGAAAAATAATCCTTGCCAAAAGATAAAATTTTGAATAAATTAGAACGTGATCTTTCTTTTTTTTCTCTGCAATAGTTTTAGTTGTGATAAAACCAGTGAAATTATAATTTTTATCTCAAAATGTTCAGAGAAAAATTTAAAAGCAATGCTTTGAAAGGAGTGTCCCATTTAGTCACCATGAAAAATCTCGCCTCATGTTGAAAAAGGGGACAAGTGGACATTACTTGTAAGCTTTATCAACCTTTCTTTTTGTTAGTTTCATGTAAACGTTATTCGAATCAAAAACTAAAAAAACTGGAATTCATATGTTAGCGTGAATGAGTATTCGATCCGGCCCGATTTTTCGGATAAAGAATTTTAAACAGATTCAAACAGAAATCCTATGAAATTGCAGGTTTTCGGAGGTCGCTACTTTTATGCAGCATCCTGGAAAGCTATGAAACACGGAAATGCGAACATGGATGTTCTGATCGTACTCGCGACAACAATTGCTTATTCGTATTCGATCATTGTTCTGTTGATGGCTATCACATTACAGTAAGATTTCATTTTTTTTCATTTTCAAAAACTATTGAATTCATTTTGAGATGGCCAAGTTCACCAATGACGTTTTTCGATGTTCCCCCAATGTTGATTGTTTTCATCGCACTTGGTAGAATGTTGGAACATAAGGCGAAGGGTAAAACATCGGAAGCTTTGTCGAAATTGATGTCATTGCAAGCAAAAGAGGCAACACTTGTTACAATGGATGCGGATGGTAGATTGACATCGGAAAAGGGTATTAATATTGAACTGGTTCAACGAGACGATCTGATCAAAATTGTTCCTGGTGCTAAAGTTCCTGTTGACGGTGTTGTTGTTGATGGTAAAAGTTCGGCCGATGAAAGTTTCATAACTGGCGAATCTATGCCGGTTGTCAAAAAACCAGGAAGTACCGTAGTTGGCGGATCTGTCAATCAGAAAGGTGTTTTGATTGTGAAAGCGACTCACGTTGGAAAAGATTCAACACTTGCCCAGATAGTTCGACTTGTTGAAGAAGCGCAAACAAATCGAGCACCTATTCAACAATTGGCTGATCGAATCGCTGGATATTTTGTGCCCTCTGTTATTGGATTGTCATTACTGACTCTTTTTGCGTGGATCTATGTGGAATATTCATCGGAGAGAAATGCAAATTTGGAACCGGGAGCAAGATTTGAACAGGCGTTGAAAGTGGCATTCGAAGCGGCAATTACTGTACTCGCGATTGCATGTCCTTGTAGTTTGGGTCTTGCAACGCCGACAGCTGTAATGGTGGGAACTGGAGTTGGAGCAGCTAATGGCATTCTTATCAAAGGAGGTGAACCACTGGAATGTGTGCATAAGGTTAGTTATTTTGTTTGGAGAAAAATATACAGTCCAAGTCTTCATTTGGCGGGTCATCTTCCCACAAACAAAATTTTCTAAATGCAATTTTTCTGTTTTGTTCAAGAGTACTGTACTTTTGTACAAGTAAAAGTCGGTGCCAAAGTTTTTTTTCCAGCACTAAAACATTTTTCACATTTTCCGAAACCGTTCCAACCATTTTGGATCCTCAAATACACACTGTGTCGGGCCGAATCTGATCTCGGGCAAAAACGTGGAAAGCCTTATTTTCAAATTTTCCCTCGTGATTTTTCACACAATACTTTTTGGAAAAATGTTGTGCTGTCTGAATTACTACAAAAATTCTAAGGTTCGAAATTGTGTCACGTGGAATTCCACGTTTTCGCCGAGGTATTTATGGGCCGAATAATTGAAAACAAGTTTAAGTTTTGACATTTTGAGCAAATCAGAATTATATTTCCTCTATTCAGGTCTCGACAATTGTTTTCGACAAAACAGGAACAATCACCGAAGGTCGTCCACGAGTAATCCAAATCTCATCATTCATTTCGCCGATCAGTTTTCCACTTCGTCTGTGCATATACCTTGTTGGTGCAACCGAACAACTATCAGAACATCCGATCGGTGCCGCCGTCACGTCGTTCGCCAAACATCTTCTCAATGATCCAACATGGCCAGTGACAAGTCGATTCCATGTTTCGGCCGGCAACGGGGTTACATGTCGAATTGAGCACATCAAACAATCCTATTCTTCGCTAGTTTTATCGGGCGGTGTTACTGATTCTCAAATGCCCAATTTGGCAGATGGAGAGAGTATGACGATACCGGGAACCGATGTGAATTTAGTGCAAGTTTCGAATTTAGATGGTAAGATGATCGAACAGTTCATAATCTCATATATTTTCTACAGTAACCAAGTCTTGGCAAACCACTGACATTGCTGATATTGTTATTGGAACGGAAAGAATGATGATGAAACATGGTATTACTGTCACTGATCTCGTTAAGAAAACATTATCCGAAGAGCAAAGAAAGGGTAATATATCGATAATTTGTGCAATCAATGGAGAGGTTATTTGTGTGATTTCAATCGCTGATCAGGTCAAAAAGGATGCTCCGTTGGCAATTTATACTCTTCGAGAAATGGGTCTACGATGTGTTTTGTTGACTGGTGACAATTCGAGAACTGCAGAATCGACTGCTAAACAAGTTGGAATCAATGAAGTGTTTGCCGAAGTTTTACCGAATCAAAAACAGGAGAAAATCAGACAACTCAAGGTATAATTTTGAAAAAGTTTCAGGCCGAATGTTTAGGTCCATTCTCAAACCCCAACGAGAGAATCATTTTTCAAAATAATTAATCTGATTTTCTCGAACAATTTTAAGTGGCTTGTCAGCCGATTTCTAGGCTCGTTGAAGCATTTGAAAAATAAATACAATGTCAACTCCTATTAAAATACTTTCAGCAATATGGTAACAAAGTTGCTATGGTTGGAGACGGTGTTAATGATTCGCCGGCTCTGGCCGAAGCTGATGTTGGAATTGCAATTGCGGCCGGATCGGATGTTGCGATCGAATCGGCCGGAATCGTGCTCGTTCGAAATGATCTGATCGATGTTGTTGGAGCCATAAAATTGTCGAAAATGACAACGAGAAGAATTCGACTGAATTTCCTGTTTGCCATAATCTACAATGCTGTTGGTATTCCGATCGCAGCCGGATTATTCAGACCCATCGGATTCTCACTTCAACCGTGGATGGCGGCTGCGGCGATGGCTTTGAGTAGTGTGTCTGTTGTCTCGTCGTCGTTAATGTTGAAGAATTTCAAGTGAGTCTTGAACATACCTGTCACAATTGAGAGGTCACGTTCTCACAAAATCCTGTCATTTTTTCGAAATATTTCCACGCCGAATGAGCTGAAATGAAATGAAGTAATTTCAGAAAACCAACACTGGCCACATTGTACACAACAAAATTCAAACAACACAAAAAACTACTCGAATCGGGCTCATTCGAAGTCGAAGTTCATCGAGGTCTCGACGATACTGGAGTATTCCGAGCCGGATCTAAATTGTCTATGTTGTCATCCAAAATGAGCTCAATATTCAATGGTTCAACCAATTCTCTGATGTCTCATAAAAAAGATCGGTAAGCTTAAATAAAATCAGAGAATTTCAAAAACTCAAAACATTTCAGATTGCTTGACAGTGACACTGAAGATTTGATTGTCTAATTTGTTTTTTGTACATTTTCAAAATTTTGCTCCCAAATTTTCAGAAATTTATCTCATTAATACGTGGTACTGTTTTTTATTCGTTTGTTTTTACTGTGATGTCTTTTTTTTTCAAACCTAAACAAGATACGATAAAGAATGTTCCCTTTTTTCTCCGGATTTTTCAAAAACAAAAATTTTACCGCATCATTTTGTAATCGTAGTGATGATCGGATGGCGTGCCAATGTTCACTTTTTCTTCTTCTTTTTTCTCCTTTTCCTTCTTTTTTTTTTGACAAATGCATATACCATCGAAAAAGAAGGAAGAAAAGAAGCGAATCACCAAAACAACTATGAATAAAAGGAAGAAGAATACTGTAGTTTTGTGTGTGTTTGATATATTTTGTGATATGTTGTTAGTTCCCTTTGTTGGGATATCTTTGGTTTTTATATATTTATTTTCGTCTAATTCCCCTTCTTCAATAATACCCTTCTTCGGCTTCTTTCTTCGATATTGGGTTTCAAATCTCCTTCTTTTTTTTCCTAGTCGAAAAGTGAGGGTCTTCTTTTTCATTTCGTTTACTTTACTTTCGTTCGGAAAAAAGAAAAGGAAGCCCACTCATTAGCCACCAAATAGATTATTTCATATTTATTTGTTTGTTTGTTTATTGATGGGAAAACAGGTACTGTAGCAACACAAAACTAAATATGATCCTTTAAAATTCTACTGTAGTTTCTATTGTCTTGTAAAACACTGTTTGGTTATTATTTGTTTACATGTTGTGAAAGTACTGTATAATAACTTTGTCTCAAGACAATGAATAAAACTACTGTTATCGATCGAGCAAACATACCCATCTAATTTTTTTTCCCCGAATCTATCTAAAATCAGTGTGATTTTTGGGTGACAATCTGCCTTTAAATGTTCGCTCAGATGAGTACTGTAGTTTCGATATTTTATTGAAAAAAACTCGAAGAAAACCTGATAATAATATAGCGTGTTATTTTCAGAGAGTGAGCGAGACGCAGAGAAATATTATAAATACAGAAATAAAATCAGTTCACGTTTCTAAAAATTATTTACATTTATATTATATTTATTTTCCATTGAACTCAATCAAGTTCACACGTGAGACGTCCACATTCTCTCATGAGTTTCCGTTTTTCAATGGCTTGACGTGTTAAGAGTACTGTAGTTGAGTGTCTTTCAATTTTTCTCTAAAACTAGGTTCATCATAAGAAGTAATTTAGTTAGAGAAACATTTCAAGACTTCGCATACTTCGAGAAATATAAACAAAAATCAAGACTCGATCTAGGTCTGTTCGGCCTGAAGAGACGGGCCCGGGCCTGAATAATCGGGTCGATCTTTTTGTTCGACTCCACTCTAATGTCATCTTTTCTCGCTGTAACCAAAAAATAATATTAATTTGTGTGTGCAAAGTGATCTTGGTGTCAGCACTTATTCATCGCGTGTTGCCTCGATCAACATCTGTTCTCTAGTTCCAAGTAGTAGTCATTCCCTTCCTTCTTCCTTCTTCTCCTTCCCGCTTCTCGTATTTCCAGATTGATTTCGCGCACCCTTCTTTCCCCTCAAAAAGAGTTGCGTGTCTACTCGTTTTTTGATTTGCCCCCCCCCCCCCCCCTTTTGTCATACTATACCCTCACTTTTCGCTACTGGTTGACAAGCTCCGCCCATATTTCTTTTTGTGATGGCAAAAAAGTAGAGAATTTCTTTTCATTTGTGTGCGGTTTTTTTGAGTTGCAAAAAGTTGTTTCCATTGCCAACGGTCCTTCTCAGGTTTTTTCGTCCCGGGTAACCCAGGTGATTCGATCGCGGAAAAAAACAAAAAAAGAGAGAAGAACCCCTTTGAGAACAATACGACGACAACAAGAATAATGGCAAAAAAGTTTTTTTTTTCTTGGTTTGATGTTTTTTTTTGTTTTCAAAGGGTCACGCAGAAAATCATTAGATTTTTTGTGACTTTTTTAGATGAATAATTTAACTTTTCTATTTTGCGTACCAAGAATTCAGAAGTGAGCAACCTGAGCACAACATGGCAGTTTATTTTTGACTAAAGTATATCGGAAAAAGTGAGACGATGATCAGTGTTCCAAACAATTTTTGTTGATTTTTTCTGAATTTGATTACAGTTTTTAGTAAACGATTTTTAGACCACCATAGTTTTTTCGTTCATCTGAAAACTTGGCAGAATGTTGAAAATTAATCCGGGAAACCTCACAACAACTAAAAAATAAAAATCACAATTTTCGTATCTTCTGTTCAGAGTTTGTGTCAGAAAATTTCAATTTTTAAAAACTCAAAACTTTCGAAATGTATCACTGAAAAGTCGCTCCAAAACATCAAAATTCAAAAGTCAGCTCAAACTTTTTATATACAAGTTGAAACAAAGGCCTCTGTGTTTTCTGTGCCCCATTTCGTTGTTGACACCCCTGACATACTGTGAAAAATGTCTTCATAAAATTAAAAAATTCTAAAGAAGAGTACAGCACTTTTCCCAGATGTTTGACTTTTTGTGTTCCGAAAAAAAACCAACTTCTATAAATGTGTTCGTGTGTACTATCCAGATGTTCAACACCTTTTTCCATCGTTTTTTCTCCACATTTTTGTGATACAATTCCTCGTCCATATTTCCCGGAACATTTGTCTTTATACTTTTCATGTACTGTTGTTAGAACTTTGATGATAATATTTATTTTTAAAAATGAAGAAACATGTGTGTGAGTTTTCTGAGACAGTGAGAATACTTCCCGAAGTTGTCTCAATAAGTTTGACCGCTCGCAAAGTTTCAGGAGGAACTTGTTCCTTGTCTTCCCAAATTTTTTGTCCGAAAATCTCAATGTTTGAGCCCTTGTGAACTACGTTTCAACAAATGAAAAGTTTTCACGGCTTCTAATTCTAATCGTTTTTTTCTCACAAGCAAGTTTCAACTTGTTACCATCTCATCATCGGGAAGTTATTGAAAAGTTCACTGAACATAAGCTCCTAATCAAAAACGTGTCAAAACCGTTTTCATTTTTGACTCTGTGAGAAAAACAAAAACTCAAAAAAGTTTGAAAAAATATAAATATATGAAATTTCGAATGAATAGAAACGTGAACTTTTTCAATTTTTTGTAGAGATTTTATTCGTGATAAAAAAATGGGAACAAGTTGAATCTCTCTTGTCAGCCTGAAATCATGAACTGAAAAAAATTGGCGTCGGATTTAATTTTTTTTTCCATTTCGAAGCAAAAAATTTCAGGCTTACCATATTAAACAGAATTTGATCTATTAGAAAGAAGTGTTTTTCCTGGAACAAGAAATAAAAATTTTTCTTTCAAAAACTGAAAATGATATGTCCAGAAGTGTGAGAAAATCGGTCCAATAAAATTATGTCTCGATTATTTTTAAGAAACTTTTCTTCCCAAAAAACAAATCGAAAAAAAGACATAACCTTTTCCAAACAACTCAATCCAGGAGCACACACACACTCTTTTCCACTTTATTATCAGTCTCAAGAGCCCGCAAAAATCATCTCCAAAAATGGGCGACAACAACACACTAAAAGGGATATTTATAACAAAATGGTAAATAAATAAGGCAGAGCTAGCCTTGTTATCACCCCCTCTTTCTTTTCTTTTCTTTTCTCTCGTGCTCATTTTCTTCTCCTTCTTTTTCCTTTTTTTTGGTGTCTCTAATTAATACACTTTCCATGATAATACGGTAATCAACTGAGTTTGAATCAGATCTCGGAAGATAGACAACATTTTGTCACTTCAGAATTTTGATTTTCTCCCATAACTTTCACAAAAAATCTATTACCGGCTTTGAGAAACTGGTGTTCAAAAGTTCAAAAGTCAGGGCCGAGATTTTTTTGAACGGCCCGGTCCGAGAACTTCGGGACGGGCTCACTGGTCCTCCGAAAAATAATGGGTTTAAAATAGTTGTGTTCCTTCAAATTACTGTACTATCTATGTATTTTCTGAAAATGTAACAATTTCCGTTTTTCTCTGATTAATTAATTGGTTTTATAAGTATTCTAGGTCACCTTTTTAATTCGTCGAAATTCGCAACTTTTTGAGGTCAAAAAAGTATATGTGCCGGCCAGAAGAATACTTTTTCGTATTCAACATTGAACAACAACAACAAAAAGAAAAATTATGATTTCAATTCAAACTCATACTTTTTACTTTCAACTACAGTACACTTTTTTGTTGCAACAAAACTTGTCATTGTTTTTTTGGCGGATTGAGTTGAGAAATCAAAAATAGCAGTTTTTTTCGACACAAATCCGCTCTGTTCTCTTATCCGATTTGGTTTAACTTTTACAAATTAGTGGAAGAAAACAACTAAATTTTTTGTTTTTTCTCCGCTCGTTTTTTTTCAACAACTTGACGTGATATATATTCCCCCGCAAAGTCAGAGTGTGTATTTCAGTACCGAAATTTTTTGGCTCCCAAAGTTTTGAAAATGTGTCTTGTTAGGGTCAAAATGGTTCTCGTGACTGTATTTGATCTGGAAAAATGCGAAAACATTGAAGTTCAAAAAAATACACTGACAGGAGTACCCGAACCTTTTCAAGTGAAATTTCCCAAACTCACCCAACGTGTTTTGTTTCGAAGTTTCTAAGTTTTTTCTCCCAACAAATCTCAATTGTTCTAATTCTTTCTTTTTTTCGTGACCAATCCACACGCATTTACCCACCAACCAACTCGTCGCGGTCGTCCTAATCCCCCTTCGCCAGAATATAACCATAATTTTGTTTTGTGACTGACCCTCAACTTTTGTAATCCGCCTACCTTTTGAGAAAAAAAAGAAGAGGAAAAAAGGAGAAAATGAATTTGGAAAAAGAGGAAAAAAATATGGGCGGGAAGAGGTAAGGAACCGAGAATTGGGTCAAATTAGAGAGGCTCACATCGAATCGCCCCATTCTTTTATGTTGATTTTGAAACGTATTTTATCCGCCTTTTTTTCACACACAAGACGAAAAAAAACTTCTTTTTCCAGAAATCATTTTTCGACGCGTCAAATTTAATTTTGGTTTTGGTGTTTTTCTAATAAGGTTAGTTGGGTTGTTTTTGGTAGAAATTGACACGATTTGATGGAGCCAAAAAAGTTGGAGGTTTCTTTTTTTTTGTTGTTGTTAGCATTTTTTGTTTTTTTGAATCGGATATTTCTAAACGGGCCAAGTAAATGTATTTTTTCGAAAACCCCATAAATTTACACGGTATTTCAAAACCTTCAGGAGGCTGCCAAGCGATAGGAAAATCTGATAATTTGAAAATTAGCGCTTGTGATCTACAAAAATTAAACTTGTGGGTCTGGAATTTCGTGTGCAAATAACACTATTATTAGAACTCATTTTCGGTAACTTTTTATCTCGAAAATTCAAAAATTAGTTGTGGAATATGTTGAGAAGTTTCATGACATTGAAAAAGAAAAATCTCGTCGAAAAACAAAATTCGAAATTTCAGACCCGCAATTTTTACTCTCCGCCTTGAAAGCACCTTTGATCTTTTTCTCTCTTTTTTCGATGGCACCCCTGAAATACCGTGTAAAATGTATAGAAAAACTTTCGTGCCATGAAATCAGAATTCTGAAAATTCCAGAAAAATCTCATTTTTTCAAAATATTTTGACACAACAGACAATGAATTTTTGAAAAATGAACATTTACTCAACTCTGCCGTATTTTTTGCCTGTTCAAACAAGTTTGTATCTATCTATCTATCTATCACCCTATCAACAAAGTATTTATTATTTGAAGGGGGGTTTTGCATATATTACTCGACCCAACCATCTCTTTATTTTTATGTTTCGCCCTTTTTTGACAACTTCTTTTTTTCCTTTTTTTTGCAGGTTCAGGCATTCTGTGAGTCAAATATGAAAAACTCAAAACCCCCACCTAGCGATAATTTTGTTAATTTGATGCGCGTCCAAATGCAACAAAAAAATTGTACCCTTTCAAAGGGACACAACGAATTCGCAGCGAAAAAAAGAAATAGTGCGGAGAACAAGAAGAGCGTTGTGAGTTTGACAGTTTTTGTTAGAGATTTTAAGATGTTCCTTTAAATGCTTTCGGTATTTTTTTCTTCAATTTTTTCTTTTTTTTTTTGGACGCCGCATATATTTCACGTGAACTATTGACCCCTTCAAACGAATTTCACAAAACCGTTTTTCATGTTGATATTTGTTAGTCGAGTCTGTTGTGACCTCTTACTCATAATATGCAAGGCCCTCCTCCTCCTCCCAACAAACCAAAAAGAGCATATATACATAGGAGAGGCGAATGTTTTGATATGATTCATTCCGGTGCCCCAAAGTACCACCACTATTTTATTCTTCTTCTTCTTTTTCTTTTTGACGCCAGCTAAAAAGGGAAGAAGAAGAAGAAGAAGAAAGAGGAAAAAAACGGTAAAATATATTTACTGTATGATTAATCACATACTTACTCACATATAGTCTTTTTGTTTCGTTTTATTGAAAAAGGGTGGCATTTTGGAGAGTTGTATTTTTTGGTGGCACACAGTTTATTAACCGGCCCGAAAAGTCTATTCGGGTCCACTTATAAACCTGGTGTTTAGAATGAATAAAATAGTTGACGTGAAAATAAAATGCAACACCGTGACGACAAATCACGTCCACGTCTGGATAAAACATCTATAATTTTCTTCGACTTATTTTGCTGATGGTTGTTTTTTCGAAGTTTTTGAAAAAATAACTCTTCCGGAAATCACAGTGTCTCATTTTGTATCTCAATGCACGAGGCTTGGGCGGAACCGACTCTTTCAAAAAAAATTCGGAAAAAAGAGGTTACGACCTTTTTCCGAATATTTTTTTTTCGGAAAACCGGAAATTTCGGAACTTTCTAGCCAAAGGTCCAAAATCATATAGAATAATTGTGATATGATAACTTTGTTGAATTTTTCGCTGGAAATGAAAAAGTGAAGTGAAAATCATACTTGCGTTTTTCCGAACAATTTTCGAGAATAAATTCGAAAAAATTACCGAAAAAAGTTTCGAAAATGGTCGGAAATTTCCGGTTTCGGTTCCGGCCAAGCCTGTTCCGCACCCCTTAAAAAAATACAGTTTTCTGAGAAGTTTCAGAACTTTCAGAAACTAGTCTGACCAACAAACCAATCTTTCAAAAAAAAAAAAAACGGAAAAAAAACTGTAGATTCTACCTAAATTTTCCCAAAAAAACCGTGGAACAGTGTTGTTGTTGTTGTTCAAACCCTTTCTTTTTTGGTCAAACAAAAAAGGCCCTTCCAATTCAAACACGATATCCGTTGTTCCACTTTCAATCGAAAGAATATATTTGATAGGAAAATTATATGGTAAAATGAGTGTCTAACATGTTCTTTTTCTTTTTCTAATTGGCGCAAGACGTTTTTGGTGTGAATGGGCGGAAATGAGGCACAGGAGAGAGAAAGGGTTTTGGACGAACAAACTACAGTAGGACTCTTTTCCAAAAGTGATCTACTATTGCAAGCAAAAGTGAGAAAATGTAATTGATATAAAGTTTACCATGAAACAGTAACTTTTGATTATAAAGTTTTTAAAAATTTCGGACAAAAACAGTGCACGGAAAATGTATTTTTATCGTCAAAGAAAATATCAGAACTTCATTCAGAATTTGTATTTATTTTACTCTTCAATTAGGAGCGGTATGATTATATTAAGTCTCTCCATGGTAACTGATAAATGACTAACACTATTGGAAAAAATAAAAGGCGCTCATTTAATAAAATACAAAAATTTTGAATTTAAATTTTCACGTGTGACCTCGAGAAGAAACGAAATCACAATTACTTATTTTTTATTTGCAAAAGAATAGGAAGAAGGATGGGAAAAACGAATAGTCTCCATGAACTCAAGAGTATTTCTGATCTGATATGAGAATGTTGAGTTGGCTGTAAGTATGATAGTTTGTAAAAATGAGATGGGGAACTGACGTAACATGCTAGGGGGATGTAAACCCATGAGGAGATAAAGTGAAATGGGTGTGGGATTGAAATAAGGGTTTAAAAACGGTGGAACATTTCGCAATTTTCAGTTTTTGTTTCCGCAAAATATCATATTGATACTCCTTGTGTTTATTCAAAAGTATTTCTAGTAACAACATTTTGAAAATTTAAATTTTTTGCATCAAAAAAATATTTGTCAAAATCTCCTACTTTTACAAAAAAGTTTTTGTCACGAACGTTTCACGCGCAATTTCAAAATTTTTTGATCAAAAAAAGAATGAATGTTTGAAAAAAAACGTGACTTGACTCTTTTCGCAAAAAAATCTGCTCACTGTTTTTTTTTCTTCAAAAGACAAAAGTGACTCAACATTTCAGGTGGTTCCGAAAACTTTCAAAGAGATTCATTATGATTTTTCAAACATTCGATCAAAATGTATGGTTCGAATTTATTGTGGAGCAAAAATTCAACCAATTGTGCAGGTATTTTCAATTTTAACGAAAGTTTGAGAAAATTTACTTTTATCGAAGTGGAAAGTCGAAAATTTTTGGCCTGAAAATGTACTCAAAACTATTAAAATTGATCGGGAAAATCATCAGAACCTCAACTGACTAACGAGAGTAAGAACATTATTTTATTTTTAAAATAGAAACATACTTGGGCAACCCCTTTATAACAAAATTCGAAAAGTGATCCAACTTTCGCATGTTTTTTTCAAAAAGATCTCTTCGATCAAAAAACCTAGAAAAAACAGTAAAAAAGGAGGGTGTCAATTGAGACATTGTAAACCTCATTTCATTCTGATTTTCTCTGTTTTCTCGATTTGACCCTTTTTTGTGTGTCCCATTGTATTTGTTAACAGAGGGTTATCAACCTCCCCTTCTTCTTTTTTCTTTCTTTTATTCTTTTTTTTTTCTTATGAATATTTGTGTACTATATGATGTGTCATATCACCTCCTTCCATGTGTTTGCATACTTATTCGATACTTTTTTTTTGTTTCAGACCTTGTTTTTTTAGGACCCCTTATTGCGATTTTTCCGATTTTCCGTTTTGAATAGAATTTTTCGTTTACCAATATACATATATGCATTGAATTAATACTTGCCCAAAAAGCTTTTCACACTTTTTTTTTTGATTTTTTTTCAATTGAAAAAATATAAAATGGGTTTTTCGTATTTGAGCAATAACACAGGACAGTACTTTTTCAAAAAAAAAAAAAGAAAGTTACAAAAACTGAACACAATAGGGTATTGGCTTACACGTATTCGGTAGCAAACGTAGATCTTCCAAACATTCTCTAAGTCTCTCATTTTTTTTCTTTTTGATCTGCTCTTTCATACCTTTTCACGAGTTTCCTACAGTTTGGAGGCTCGTTTTAGTCGTAACTGAAAAAATCATGGCAGAAAATTGTCATTCTCGAGAAAAAAACAAAAGTGAGAGCGTAAAACGTGAACTACTTTCGAAATGCAAATCCATTTGTCAGGGGTGAGATTTGGGCTGTGGTCCCTTAACATATCCCGTGCCAGGCCTCCGATTCGGCACGGAAACTGTTCACACATACTGGAAGAGACTTTTCCCAGATGAGGTATTTTTAGTCAATAATAGTAACTCTTCTGATAATTACTTTATCATTTTGATAACAACGATACTGTCATAAATAGGTCAACTGTTAAGTTTTGTAACACACTTGAAACATAAAAATCCAAAAACTGAAAATTTCGGGTCATCTGGAAAAAAACCTCACAATAGTCTAGAAGAAAAATCAGTCCGGCCCAATTTGGTCAGAAATTAAGAAAACAGTTTCCAGGTGATTCCGAAAAAGTAATTTTCATTGCCAAATGTTCTACTTTTTGTCCAACTTTCTAGATGTTCAAGTTCCATGTCTTCCAAGAAAGTATGCCTCCCTAATCGCTTCTCAATTCATCCAACCACCAGAGAAAAAAACCACGAAAATATCTAGTGGTTCGATCAATTATAAACAACTTCCGGAGGTGCCTTCTACTAGTAGCAAGAAGCGTCAAAATATAAGACTTCCGGTGCACTCACCGGCTCACTCCTTAATTTACTCCTCAATCTTCTTCTTCTCCTCGTTTTCTTCCCGCCTTTTTCATACACAATTATTTTGTCAATCACTCGTTTCCCCCCTCCGCGCAAACAAATACGGTATTTGTCCTGGCGATATATATAAATATAAGGTTCACATAATATCATTATCAACGAAAAAAAAAAGAACTATCAAAGGCAAACTAGTTGGTTGCGTAACAAGTTTAGGATTGGATATAGTTGTAGTTGTAGTAGTATGTGTAAACAAGTGATTTGATAACAATTTGATTGACCAACGACGGGTTTGGGAAAAAAAAGAGGAAAAATAAACTTTTTTCTTTGATCGTATGAGGGAATTGAACTCGTGAGGTTATGGCTTGCACGCGGGCCATTTCGATGAAACATGTGGCCCGTCTAATTCACGACCGAGATATTTTGGCGCATTTTTCAATATCATACTTGTAGTCGGAGCCTTAATCGATGAGGTAGTATTAGGAAACAATAGGCGCAGAGGTGAGATCACGAAAAATCACAGGCAAATTCCTGGATAGCTGCGGCAGAGCTGCGGCAGAGCTGCGGCAGCTATTAAGGCAGTTGCATTTGAAACCTCACTCCTCATTCGAAGGGCATCGACTCTACGAAAATAAAGAGTTCCGCAGTTCTGCCGCAGGTTTGCAAGAGTTTACCTGAGATACGTAACCAGTTGTTGTGTTGATAGCAAGTAGGTAGATGTTTGTTTAGCGCCTACCGTAGACAAATCGGAAATTTGAAATTTCCGGAAGAAAGAATTTTGAAAAAAGCGTCCACCTAACCTGATTAATTATTCTCCTCTCTCAAAGTCAGTATTCCTCTTCTCCCTCCCTTCACACTGCTTCAACTACTACAATAAAAAAGTGCAAATTTACCACTTGGCCGCATTTCAATGTGTGTGCGCGCGAAAAATAGATATCAAAAATTCTTATTAATCCCCCTTCTTCTTCTCCTCATCATCATCATCATCATCATCATCACATAGGTATACGGTAGATATGTGTGTGTGTTTGCTGGCTGGCTGCCCAACCACAACTCCGCCCACTTTTTACCCAGCTTCTCTTCTTTTTTTCGTGCATTCATATATCGCGCATTTCGCTGTTTTTGGTCTTTTTGGGGCGGTGAAAATGTGTGTCAGTTGTATTCAGAAAACGTACTTCTTACTGTACTTGATCCACTTTTTTCATTAAAATACTTGAGATTTTTTGCGAGGATGGATATGTGTTCCGGTCGGGATCGAGACACTTTTGACATAAACATACCACTGCTACTAAATACTTTTCATTTATTTGTTTGTTTTTTGATCTACTGAATTTTTGAACTTTTTCTCCTCTTCTTCAGTCTTCGAAAAATTACTGTTTCAAACTCAAAACTTGTTGAGATAGTTTATTGAGTTGTCTGATAACTCAATTTTTTGAGGTTATATGTTTTTTTTTTCAGAATTATAATTTCACCGTTTCGAAAGTATTTGAATAACGAACTCAAACCTGGGAATCTCGATTTGGTCAGTTGTTGTAAGGGTATCGAAATTCCAAACCTTTTTTTATCTTCGCCCTCACATTTTTTTCTAGATCGGACCCAATAAAAAACAATTTTAAAGTTTCAAAGATAAGCTTTTTTGAAAAAACCATAAATTGTTTTTCTTGAGAAGTACAATTCGAAAACGTTGTCAGTTTTTTTTCAAAGTGTTTCAGTGTCTGAAATCGAAAATTTATTTTACTGATAACCATTTTATTCTCGAAAAAGGTATCAGTTTTTGTTCGAAAAATAAATAAAAATGTCTGTTTTTGTTTCCATTCTGAAAGTTTTTGTTTCCATTCTGAAACAATGAATTGTTCATATATAATTTGTACAGATTTCCCAAAAGTTTTTTTTTTCGAAATTTCTTGACTATTCCAACAAGTTTTGATTTGCTCATTTTTGGAGCATTTTTTCCAAGCCCAAATATATAGATAGGTTTTTAGCAGATTTGGAGTTATTTCTCATAGTTTTTTTGTGATTCGAAAAACCTAACAATATTTGGAGCTCTATATTGGAAAAATTCAAATTTGTGGTCTTTTTTTGTGAACACATCTGTCAGTAACAACCTCCAAATAATAATAATAATAATCTCTTTGATTGGCTTCTTCTCCTTCTTCTTCTTCTTTTTCTTCTTCGTTTTTCGTTCTACTTCACCTCCTCACCTACTCATTTCACATACTTCTTTATTTTTAATCATAAGCGAAAAAAGAAACCTGTCATTTGCATCCATCCCTCTTCTGCCCATTCTTCTTCTTCTTCTTCTTCTTCATCTCTCTCTTCGTTTCCCCTCAAATGACCTCATCATAACACTTTTTTTACCAATCAGAGGGTACTACAATAACAAGATTATCTTCTCCTCCTCGGTGTTTTTTTTTCGACTCCTAAGATTACTGTAGCCAAGGTAACTCAGTTGGCTAGTGCGCGAAATTAACCTCACGGTCAATTGGGTTGTCGAAGAAGAAGAAGAGGAAGAAGAAGATGTTCATTTCATATTTGTAGGTCATATCACAAGATTTTCTAGAGGATTTTGTTTTTTTCAACATCCCTCGGATTTAAAGAATTATCGAAAAAATAGGCTTTGTGTTGGTTTATTACAAAAACTCGAAATTCTCCAAAATCGATCCCCAGACTCTTTTTAGAATATCCCTACCAGATCTATGTCATATCAACTTCGACAAAAATAACAATAGATCTGAAGAGGGTCATTTTCAGAATTTCAAATAGCAGACACGTGAAATTGACCCGTTTAAAAAATTGGCGCCGAAATCGAAAACATATAATTCGAAAAATACTCGTGAAATTTCGATTTTTCAAAAATTTATTTCTCATTTCGACATCAAATTTTTTACGCTTATTTTCAGCAAACGGGCACAATTAAACCCCGCCCGAGAATAAACCAAATCTGACCAGAACATCAACAATGTGGCTCGTCCAAAATCGGAACCTGCCCGGGGTTTCTGACCTTTTCGCTGAATCGGGCCGCAAAACCGGGCTGGAACTATTTCTCAGAACTCCGAGGTCATTCAAAACATGACTAAAACGGACCCAGCTTAAAAAATCAGGCCGAATTCGCATTTTCAAGATTTTTGGCCCGATTCAGATTTGATTAATTTCTGATATATCAAAGGTTTCGAAAATAATTTATGAAAGGCCTAGTTAATTTCCGTGACCTTTTTTTCTGAATTTCTCATTTTCAAATTCAATTTCATCGTTTTGAGCCACATCCACAAAACTGTGTCTGATCTAGAAAAATGTGCGAAAACGTTGAGACACACTGTGAAACGTACAAAAATGAGAAATATTGTCTGTGACTCACACACTTTCCGATACCCTTTCACCACTCAGCTCTTTAGGCTTCGGTTGTGAGATAATTTCAAATGTTTTGGGAAAAAAAGAGAACACAATTGTATATATATATATAACTCTTACCATACATATTGCGGTTTGCCCCCCTCACTCACTCACTCACCCTTTCGTAATATAAACATTTTTGCGGGGCCCCCGTTTATTTCATTTTGTTTTGTTTTTTTTCTTTCTCGCCCCGTCCGCTTCTCTTTCTTTTCACTTTGAAAAATGAACAAGAAGCTGGTACGGTTTTTTTTCTTCGCTCTTATTAATTTATCATTATTATTATTATTATTAATTCTTACTGTAGTGCAAAATGTGTCAAGAGTACTTTTTGACTTCTTTTCATTTTCGATGTCGTCGTCGTCTTTCATATGTGTTGACCCAAAAAGTGACCGCTATATAAATGTGTGTGTTTGGTAAAATATGAAAAATATTAAATATAATAAAAGTGTGCAAAGCGGCCAAAAAATCCTATAAAATTGATCACATCACATTTTGGTTAGTACAAAATGTTTACTCAGATGGTTTGACCATTTTCACTTTTACCACATTTTTTCCGTTCTTCTCAATAAAGGGAATGAGGGGATGTGTATTCAATTAGTAGTCACGACAAATGTCTTCCATCTATGTATATAGCTCATGAGATGGTTACAACTGGAAGTTGCTAGAATCCCTTGCTGTTGTTGTTGTTGTTGTTGTTTCATCCGTAACACCGTAACCCTTATCTTGGTTTCTCGTATACTTCGAAAAAGAAGAAGATGAAGATGATGAAGAAAAAACAGCAGCGATTATGATGTAGTAGTTTTGGAACAAGTTGTCAAGGCGCATAAACGAACCTAAGCCATCAATCATTCTCATCGGGTCTACCCTTATAAATATAACGTCCCTAAGGGCGTTATGTCTGTCTATACATGCATTCGTGTGCGCGACTCTTCCTTCAGGTGCCTTACCCATCAAAACTAGATAATCCATCATTTTTTCTCTTTTCGAGAAAAGAGAGAGCTAAACGGACCTCATATTTTCTCGGATTTTTCGACAACTTTTTTTTTCGCTAAAAAAGGGTCCAAAATAACTGAGCAAAAAGTACATACTGTGTGCGGGGGAACATCGAATGTGTTCGTTTTTTTTTTCTGTTTTGTTTTGGTTTGGTTTTTGTTGTTGGCTGATCGACCTGTTTGCGATGTAATATTTTTGGGATGAACAACACACGGACGGCTCTGTATTGATCTGAAAGGGTTTCTCTCGGTTTTTTGAACAACTTTATTTTATTATAAAAAAATACAGTAACTCAATATTTGAACTTTTCGATTGTCAAAAAAATGTTTCGCAAATAACAAGAGAACTTCAATTTTGGGATACTGTAGTTCTCGAAAAAAACATGAATGTTCTGTGAAACTTGCTTTGTCTCGCTATCTGCGTCTCTTTTCTCTATCTCTCTTTCGCTGTCTGCATCTCTCTTCTCTCCCCTTTCTCGCTATCTGCGTCTCTTTTCTCTCTCTCTCTTTCGCTGTCTGCATCTCTCTTCTCTCCCCTTTCTCGCTGTCTGCATCTCTCTTCTCTCGTCGACTGCGTCTAGCCCACCTCTCTCTCTCACTCTCTCGCTGTTTGCATCTCTCTTCTCTCCCCTTTCTCGCTGTCTGCATCTCTCCACTTTCCCCCTCTCTCGCTGTCTGCGTCTCGCCCTCCTCGCCCTCTCTCCATCAACCCATATTTTAGCGCCTTCTTGAAATCCCCACAACTCCCATAAATAACCAGCTCTCCTTTGTTCTTCTCGCCCGCGCCCTTCTATGTAATTCACAAATAAATTTTCAAAAATTGTTTTAGGTTTTTCTCGGTTTTTTTTTCTTGCTCTCCAGAGACAATACGTTTTTTTATTTATTATCGCTTTACTTTTCTCTTGTGTTTATGTTTTGTGTTGCAGATCTTCCTCCTGGCGCATTCATTGTGTCAACGACCCATCCACTATTTGAGAACGAAGGTACGGTAGGTTACAGGGTTTTTTGAAGTTTCGCGCCGGCCCGAAAACGAAACCCTATGTTTGTTATTTATTTTAGACTAGGCCAACGGTTTTGTTGTCATATTTTTGTACTCATGACAACTTTTCATTTTCGGAATTTCATTGAAAAATACATCAAAAAAATTTTCTCGGGCCGGCCCGGAAACAGTTTTTTGCCGAACAAAAAAGTTGTTTATAATCGTGTGACGTCATTCTGATCAAAAATTTGGTTTTTGGGATTTTGCAGGCTCCCAACTTTTACCGAATTGTTTAGCTCAACCCAAATAATTTTTCGAAACACGCCAATATTTTTTCTGCTGTCCTAGAAATTACTGTAGTTTGCTAGTCAAGATATTTTGGAACCGTGCCAATCGCAAACAAAATATATGCAAAAAAACTAATAAAATTCCCATAATTAACAAATCACATAACTACAGTACTCCGCTCCCAAAAAAACTCGAGAACAAAAAAAAAGAGACTCTACCAGTCACAAATTTGCATATTAGCAAACAGAAAATCATAAAAGTCACTTGGTTTATGAGTTGTGGGATTCTTACTTTACAGTTATCATTTCTATTTTTTCCCCGTTTTCTGGTCGCTTTACATTTTAGAGAAAACGAAAACTCTTACCCTTTTTGGTGACCCGCGGCGCTACTCGAGTAAAAACATGCATTATTATGTATGTATTATTATTATTATTTGTTAAACATATTTCAAGAATTATGCATCTTTTTGTCTTGCTTCTGTGAAGTGGGTTCCTTCCTTCTCTCCTTTTCTCCTCCAAAATCCCCCTTCTTTTTTTTCCACATTTTGTTCCAATTAGTTGTCGCGCTCTACCTTCCAGATGGTTTTGTTTATTTGAACTCTTTGAGGAAAAAAACTTTTTTTTTTCAATAAAAAAAATTAGGCGGGTCTCGAACCCAACTCTATTGAATACCCACATTTTGTCGTTTCAAATTGATATGGTTTATTCTACTCATATTTCAGACAAATAATTCGAGTCAATTATACAGTACTCTCCTCGAGTTTTCCCCAATAAATTACCCGCAATTCGGATGGTTTTCCATTCTCTTGTTCACTTTTATGTATATATATTTCTGTGTGTGTTTTTCGATCAAAAAATGAGGCGAACAGATAGCCTACTTTAAACCATATATTTTCGATTTTATCTCAAAATGTCGAATTTGTTTTATAATTTTTTCTCTGCCCATGTTTTTGTCTTTTTTTTTCATCTTTTTCTCGGGTTTATTCAGGAAAATATTTGAAGAAAAAAAATGGGAAGGGAGGGATAAGCTGTTTGAAAATCTGTATTGATTTGAGATATTCGAACCCACAAATCGGATTACTTTTATGATTAGAAAGTTGGGTTGAAATATCACTTTTTCAACAAATATTCCCACTATTTTTTTCTTAGTGTCGTTGAGAATTCGAAATTCAGTTTCGGGTTACTGTAGTTATTGGGAAGTTTGATGATGATGACTAATTCAGAGTTGCTGTATTTTTTCAAAATGTTTTTTTTCGGAATTTTTTTTCACTGTGAATTTTTTTCAAAGTTGAGAGAAAGATACCTTTTTATCCAATAAAACCCCTAATTTCAAAGTTACCGAAAAGGAAAATCACCGGGTTACTGTAGTTTTGATTTTCTAAACAAAAAATGCTGCAACACTCAAATATATTGACCCAAACATAGTCAGTCATGGTATATGTATGTATCTAGAAGAACTGTCAATTCACAAACCTTAGAAAACTTACTCTAGAACCCAGTTTTTGAAATGAGAAGTTTTGGGTAATTTGTGGCTGAAAATGAAACCTACAGTAACTTCGGTTTTGTTGCAGCTTTTAAATGTTTTGAAGGGACATGAGAAATGTTGCATTTTTCCAACAAACAAAAATGGGTATTTGCAGATGTTGGTGATCTCCTAAAATACCGATAATAATCTACCTGAGTATCCGGATTATCCACAAGCACTGTTACCTTTTCCCCTCGCTCCTCTCCGTTCTATCTACAGTACTCTTGTTGGTTCTTTTTTTCGGTTCAATAGGTACTGGGGAAAAGTCACCCAAAAATCCAATCTATTAAAGTGTATTATTGGAATAACATGATGATGAGATGAGAAGAGCTGGTCGTCTCCAAGCAGCAGCCACTAAGCCTTATCTCCACTCATCCGCCCCAGTTGCCTTGCCTTCTTCTTCTTCTTCTTCTTCTGTTGAAAACATTCCTCCCTTATTTTCCAACACAACACAAATCCGCTCATCCATCCATCCATCCATCCATCCACCTACTCACTGTGTCTTTTTTCTTGGTTCGCCCATTCCCGTTCCCGTTCCCGTTCCCTTGCCCGCTTGCTCACCCGCTCGCAAAATGTCCCCACCGCTTCGCCGCCCAATTGCCCAATATTATCATCAAGCTATACATTTTGGCGAAACTGCTGACGATTGTGCTGGTAGTCACCGCCACCCATACCCAGGTAAACAAAACTAGAGTCTAGTCATCAAAATGTTTTTCCCCCGAAATAATGAGGTAAAGTTGAAAATATGTCTACAGTAGCCATTTGGTTTTTTTGGGTTTCCAGATGATGTTTCCTACAGTACTCAAAGTACCACAATTATGTATTAGGTAAAAGATATAGTAACCTAGTAGCCTTAAGTAATCTGCATTTTTTTCAAGGCGAAAAAGATTTATGAAATCATCCCAATTTCGGAAAACATTTTCGAGATTTCTACATTAATCTTTCTTCAAAGCTCCGAGATAATAACTACAGTAACCCGGAGCATTAAATTTTCAATCAAAAATCTTCACTGTTTCAAGAGAATCATAGAACAGTTTGAATCCAGTTTTTTCTCTCAAATCTTTCAGAATTTCACAGTATTTATTACTCGAAATTTCGAGAGAGAAACTACAGTAACCGGATAATGAAAATTGAGCTTTTTGAGTTTCGAATATACTTGGTCGGAAGGTTCTGTGAAACCGATCAAGCTACAGTACCCACGTAACACTGTAGTCGAGAAAAAGCTATTGTGACCAAACCTGAGTACAGTTTTTGACTCGGTGCAGTTTTCAAAATCTTGCCGTCCTGGAATTCAGGCCGGCCCTGAATCCCCAGAACAGCTTAAAAATTCCGAAAAAATTCTGATCTCTCTCTCGCTGACAAATAGTTTTCGTAAAGTAGATTTCCAAATCCTCTTACCTTCATCTTCATCTTCTTTCTCATCCTCATTTTTTCGACAAAAATTCACAATTTAAAAATCCACCGAAAAAAAACAAATAATAATTTTTTCCAAAATCCAATATAGGTATAAAATACCGTGTTTGATCAGGCCTACCCTTTTCATTTCATCCTCCCACAAATTTTTCACATTTCAAATATGTACGATTTTCTCATATTATATGTAATGTGCTAATCAAATCAAGGAGCCTTCCTTCTCGTTGTTGTGTTTTTTTTGTTTCGCCGCGCCCGCTTCGCTTCCCATTATACGCGAAAATACAGTAATCGATTAACTTTTCTCTGTGTCGTCGGGGGCCCAACATGCACACACATACACACACACAATATTTTTATTGTTTTTTCTCCTTCTTCTTCTGTGTCATCATCATCATCATCATCATCATAATCAAACCAAAACCAGCACCCTTATTTTTCAATATTATAGGGCAACTTCTTCTTCTTCTTCTCATTTTTTGTTTCTCAAATCATTCTTGTTGTTGTTGTTTTTGTTTTTGGTTGACTACTGTAGCGAGTAAGGGGTTCCGGGAAACATTGATTGACACGTTCCAATTTGTTGATTCTAGGTTTATGCCACTTTCGAAACAGTAGTTTGTCATCGGAATCGTCTCGTTCATCGATTTACACAGTTATGAGTAGCGTTGACGTCGATGGTCCGCCCGATGCGAAACGATTCAGAATTGATGTTAATACACAGGTTAGTCAGAGACGCAGACAATGTTGAGGGGGGATATAGACGACGAGAGAATGAGAGATATTGAGCAAACTAAAGTGATTAGAGATGGGAGAAATGGAGAGACGCAGAATGAGAGAACGCGGAGAGAAATAGAGA
Organism: Caenorhabditis sp. 8 KK-2011; assembly: GCA_963572245.1. NCBI lineage: Eukaryota > Metazoa > Nematoda > Chromadorea > Rhabditida > Rhabditidae > Caenorhabditis > Caenorhabditis sp. 8 KK-2011. Next base: position 6,787,533 of record OY751548.1, read on the forward strand.
TAGAGAGACAAAATAGAAAAAAAAGGAGAGACGCATGTATTAAAAGATAAACACGTGAAAAATATTCACGCGTGAGAGGTTTCAACCAAAACAAAGAAGCTAACGACGAGACGCAGAGGAAACAGAGAAATTGAATTCCATCATGAAGAGACACAGAGCTAAAAATTCAACATTTTTTGCAGGTTGGCGTAGATGCTCCATCGGTGTCGACCGCGTGTACAGTTGCCACTCCTTTAGCCGGTGAAGCCTCCCAAGAAGGTCAATCACCAGCCGCCCCATCATCAGCCAGGTACAGTACCTCTTCTCCTACAGTACTCTCTCTCTTATCCCCTACTTTATTTCAGCTATCGTTCTTCAAATGGAAGTGTTGTGTCAACATCGGACAGTCCGGTGAAAGAAGAAGAATCGGAATTGTTGAACGATGAATCGGAAGGTAGTTCGGTTGGTGGAAGTAGTACAGCCAGCGGCCTTCTCAATCATCATCATCATCAAAAACCATCTGGCGGACCGTGTGATCTGCTGGACATGTTGAGCAAAACGATGCTCAGCGGAGTTTTCGGCGGCAATATCGATGATGTAGTTGGCGGCGGCGGCGGCGGCGGAAATGGTGGAATTGGTCGACCGCAAAACTTGCTCAAATCCATTTCTTCGTCGCCAACACCGCAAGGAATTCCGGGAGCGTTGGCCGTTGCCCAAACACCCGCCGCACAACTTTTTGCCAATGTCAGTTTTCATGATGTTTTCCGCAATTTTTGGGAACCTTGTTTTTTGTAGGATGACTGGAGTTGGCATCGTAATCCGGCAGCATCAATCCGCAGTGGCGGAACCAATAAACAAACACCTGTCTGGAAATATTTTGTGTATAATAAGGCTGAAAATTTGAGCAGGTAAGAGCTTTTCTAGGGCCATTTTCTCGAAAACAGACACAGCTTTGTGCAGTGTGAGATTGTAGCTCGATGGATCAGAATCCACGGATCGGGTCGGCCTTTTTTGTCTTTCAGTCGGTCAAAAAAAAAAACCAGGCCAGACTTTTGAATGTCAGTTTCTCAGAGCCGCGAATAGAATTTTTTGAACAACTTGTGACTATCATTTTTACATTTTTCTTCTTCTATGAAAAATATGATTTTTATGTGGCAGAATTAAGACTCCAGATGCATTCAAGCACCGTTACCGGCCGGCCTTTTTCTAGCAATTTTTTAGGTCTCAATAATTTTAAAAATCTTTCATGGTAGGTCAAAATAATTTTCGTGACCTCTTCTCTAAATCTCTCATTTTAAAACAATATTTCTTCGGTTCAGCACTTATCCACAAAACTGTGTCTAATCTGAAAAAAAGTTGAAAACACTTTGAGATTCAAAAATACACTTTATGTTGGTCAGAGTGCGTTTCCGGCAGGCTCGAAAAGCCCTCAACCTCACACCTGGTTTCATGGATGTGGCCTAAATCCAAGAAACATAATTTGAAAAATAAAATTTCAGAGAAAAGGTTACGAAAATTAATCTTATCTGTCACGAGATTTTATTTTTAGAGACAAAAAATCAGTTACTCAAATACACACTGTGGATAGGAGTTTTTATAGTTTTAAACATCTAAATATTGTTGACAACAAAATTCGAGTCTTTTCATATTTTCAGATGTATTGTTGGCGATTGCACGTATATGTTAAAAGGTCCTCATACATCAACATTGGCATGTCATCTCAAGAAACACACTCTAGAATATTCCGAGTTTCAAAAATTAAAAGCTGAATATTCGAGAAGTAAAATGGAGATTCAGGCAAATCAACCAAAGGTTTGTTAGATTTTCCATTGAAAATAGAAACTTTTGAAAATATTCAGGAGTCGCATCAAGATGTAATTTCACCCGGAATGGATTTATCGATCAAACCACAAAAACCGAAAAAGGAGCAGATCTCATCGCCGCCAAAAACTCTGCATGATATGAATTTCTTGTTCCGTCCGCAGAATCATCAACAACATCAACATCAACCTCAACAACAGTCTCAACAACAATCTCAACAACAACAACAACATCAGCAACAGCAACAGCAACAAGTAACTCAACCGCCAACATCTCAAGCGATGCTCCAAAATATGATGATGTCAATGAATCCTCTTCAAATGATGCTCGCCCATACTTTGCCAACTTCTTCGACTGCCGCTTTGCAACAAGCTGGTCTACAATTATCAGCAAATGGACAAATTGTTCAGTCGAAAAAATGGAGAGGTGATGACAAAAAACAACGAGAACTTCAAACCCGCCTAGCACTCGCACTCTCCACATCACATGTTCATTTTGATGTACTTCATAATCCTGTTTGGCGAGATTTATTGGAAATTGCTCAGCCGAAGTTCAACTTCAACAATTCGATGTCATCCGATCTTGATCATACAATCAATTCGATCAGTGCTCGACTATTTCAATCGATAAAATCACTTGTTGCCAACTCGAAAAAGATCAATTTATTGGTGGATGTTTGTTCGAAGGATGTTGTGTCGCGGATAACCATCGCCGCCGCAATTCCAACCAACAACAACTATGAGCCGCAAATTGTTCTGCTCGCCGCACGCAATCTTCAACAACACGCAGACAATGCGGCCGAAGAGATATCTCGTTGCGTCGAACAAGTTTGTAGTGAGTATTCGATCAATTACGAAACAATGGTCAATCGTGTTGTTTGTTCGGGTTTGAAGAGTTTTGTTGGCGATGATTGTTCGAATATTCTCGATAAACAGATTGAGGCATTCGGTAGTCGATTGTTGGCCACGTTGAATTGTTGGTTGGAAACGAGCCAACACGTCGATTCGATCAGAAAATCAATGTTCACTATGATATTTTCGGTGATAGCCAATCAGACTGCCTTACAGTTGGCCACTAAGATCAATGGTGAGTTCAAAAGGGAAAAAAAGGGAATCATTGAAATAATATGAGGTTCAGAAAAAAAACTAGTTTTGGAGATAAAGAGAGAGAGAGAGAGGGGAAGAGAGTAAGAGACGCACAGTTTGTCACGTTTCAAAGGTGAACTTGCATTGTTTTAATAAAAAAATATGAGGATTTTTCGAACGTGACCCAAATCTGTCACGTGGTTTCATTCACAGAGAGTGTTTTTCAGACAAAATTGTCAATATTTTGATCTCCGATTGTTCCCAACTTTTCTCCCAATTCAAATTCAAATGCAATGTTTGTAGGTGGAAAGTTCGATATTCCGATAACTGAACCATTTCCAATTCTGATCGAAACAATCATTTCGATGCGCGATTCATTCCAACTTCATCAAATCGATGGTTTCATCGGAATGTCCGATTCACAATGGCATCGTTTGGCAGCCATCCATCACATTTGCAATCTTTTCAAACAATTCGTCACATTCACCAATGAAATGCAAACCATCGATACAGTACTTCCAACAGTTCAACAAATCAAACATGCTCTCGACAAAGACATCTATCATTTGGGAAGCGAAATGGCCGGCGAATTTGCCGATATTCTACAAGAACGTATGGCATTTGTCATCGATCCGGAACACGACGAATTCGATGCGACATATTGTCAGTCGACCGCATTGAATCCGCAACTTGCGGTGGTTTTGAATTGCGAACAAATGCAAACGGCTCGAAAATTGATCGAAAAAGAGATCTCGAAACGATCGAAACGACGAGAAGGGGGCGGGGCTAATAAGAAGTTGTCGATTGGAGTTGATTCGATATTGGCAAATGTGATCAAGGGAAATACGGATGGAATGAACATTTATAACGAGTTGTTTCAAACTATGACTAATCAAGCGAAAGAGGACGAAACCAAGGAGAACATTGTTGGACAGTATTTTGATGAGATTTCCAATTCGGTCAGTTTTGAAAGAACATTTTTGAGAAGATTTTTACTGGAAGACCAACAAAATCCGGGCCGAAACGGGCCGGAGTTTGGGTACTTCCATAGGGAACTCGTACTTTTTCTAGATAATCAAAAGTGTAGAAATGGTTTCCACAACTTTTATTTAAAAAGGTTAAAATCCCGGCTCTGAAAAACATAAGTTTGAAAGTCGTGCCGGACCTAGCCGGGTTTTTTTTGTTGACCGACCGGAAAACAAAAGAGCCCGGCCCGGTATTTTCGGGCCGGGCTCTCGGGCTCCGGTCTTCAATCTCACCCCTGACATTTTCTGTTCACTTTTTCGCTTTTGTCCACGGACCAGGACGAACTTTTCATTTTTGAGACCGTTAAACAAACGTGGCCTTACCTGTCTGGTAAATTGTCACCTATTTTTACGGTCCGAACTCCGGTCTGGGAAATCAAAAAATTCCCAGACACATTCCAGCGGACTCAAAAACTTGACCCTCACGCGAAAATCACAGGCCGGACCGGGATTTTTTTTGGTTTTTCGACCGAAAAAGGCCCAAAAACCTATGAAACAATGTTGTTTCGAGATTGGAAAACGTGATTTTTTGCAGTCGCCGGTCGAATCAATCTTCAACCCTCTTCTCCGCTCATTCGGCAATCCAATGCAAGCTCCTCTTTCCTATTGGAAATCATGTTCTCAGAAATGTGCCGAACTATCGGAATACGCTCAAGAGTTGTTGTCGATTCCAATGTTCACCGTTTCCACCGAACGTTGTCATAATTTCAATTCGAACCCATCGCCTTATCATCAACTCAATCATCAGATCATTGTGAACAATCTCGAAAATCCCGAATTGTTCGAAAAACAAACACTTCTTCGCTTCAATCGACAAATTGTCACCAAACTTTTGTAGTGATTTCTTTTTTTTTTTCTTCTTCTTTTTTTCTAGCATTTTTCTTACTTTTTCTGAGAATACCCCCATTTTTGGTCTACGAGTTTTCTTTTCTTTTTTTGATGTTTTTTTTTTTTCCCGTCGAAAATCTTTTGAGCACAAGCAGCTAGTCGATAGTATATTTATTGTTTCCACCTTTTTTCCTCCCCCAAAATGTTCAAATTATCGTCTCTCCCCATTTTTTGATGCTTTAATTTTCTTGCCTCTTTTATTTTCGAAAAAGTCATTTTCACACCAAAATGTCACCATTTTCCCCCGTTTTTCGACTCCATCAATCTTTGTGTGCAATCCATTTTTTCGCCAATATTGTGATTTTCATCTTTTCCCCGTATATACATATATTTATTGCTTGGTTCTTTTTTCTCTTCTGGATTTTTTCATTCAAATGAAGTTTTCACTAATAGTTAGGAAAGTTAAAAACGCGAAACAAAAAAAAGAGATTTTTGAGGGTGTGTGACGCTGTCAGGGATGAGATTCGGCTTTTTTCACAATTCTGGCAGGCCTTCTTATCGAGGTCCAAACAGTCCCGGCCTTGACAAGAGTCACACAGTTTGGGCCCTTATTTTCATTTCATGGCCTTAATTATAACAAGGCTTGAAAAAAGTCCAAATCTCAGCCCTGGACGCTGTGGAGTCACGTTATTTGAAATTACGTTACACGCGTAGTATTTAAAAAAGAGAGACCTGAAATAAGGAAATAAAAAAACGTGAACATTTCTAAAATAAATGTCCCGTCACAAGAATTTCAGTGAACCTTTAAACTGAATTACTGTAGAAATCACCACATTATCCTAGGAAATTTAAACGCTTTCTATTTAAAAAAACACTACACTCTAGCGCGTATTTCCAAGCACAAGATTCCGGTCGGACATTTTTCTGACATTCAATATTGTTTGACCTGGTTGAAGTGGGATTCTGGTCGATTGAAAGTTTGACACAAAACATTATTCAACGACTTATTATTTAGAAAAACAATAGATTTACTTAATAATTGGAATAATATTCGAACAGTAGAAAACAATGATAACAAACAAAAAACAGTATTAGATTCCCATTTTTTCGAGCGTATTATCCAACTCGTCCTCGATCAACTCATGAAGTGTATTCGATGATTCTTCGTCATCATCTAGCCGAACCTGTATAACAGCTCTGAAAAAAGAACACATTTTTGAGATTCTGAGAAAACTCTAAAAAAACGATACTTTTGTTTCTCCTCTTTCAGTTGTTCCTCGACTTCTTTGATTCGATTTTCGGCATTTGCCAGTTCTCTTTTTATCGAAAGAACAGCATTTGAATGCAATGTTTTCTCATCGTTCAATCTGACGAATCTCTCGACTTGTCTGTCGATTTCTTTCTCACTTGCTTTCAGTTTTGTCTTGACCGCTTCTTTCTCCTTTATCAATAATTCGCTCCTAGTTTGTTCTTCTTTCAATCTTGCCTGGAAGTGCAACGATACTTGGGCGAACATGTTTTTTCTCTGGCGATCTTTTCGAACTATTTTCTGAAAACAACCAACTATTTTGTATATAATTCTTATTGTTCCAACTCACTTTCAATTCGGCGATCTCTTTGTCTTTCTTAGCCAGCTCCTTGTCATGATGCGTGCTTGTGCTATTCCCTTCCTCGATCAACTTATCAATCGTTTCCCTCATTTTGTCCGACTCTCGTTTGCACAATGCATAATATTCTTGTGTTGTCACCAGTTCCAATTCCATTCTTTCGACAACTCTCTCCAAACTTTTGTAGTTTTCCGAAAGTTGATTTTTGCTGAAAAAATAACAAATTTGTACTCAAATATCATTTTGAGATCAGACGACATGTTTCCGGCCGGGTTTTTTTCTGAGTTTCAGTAAAAAGCCCAGCCAAGAACGTGCCGAATCCAGAAATATTTTCTGTGTACATAGCTTTCAAGTTCAAAAAATCCCAATGTACTGTCCCCTATTCACTTTGTTATTCACAAGGCCTTATTTTTCGGGTCATTTTCTTCTCGTCTCTAAATACTTTGAACATTTACTAACCTCAGCTCAAGTTCTCGAATTTCCTTGTTCTTGATTTCAGTGTTCTCCGAATTAATACCGTCGAGGATTCTGTAAACCATTGCAGGAGCATCGAGATCCATAACAGTGAAGTCAGAGAACGACATTATTGCTGAAATAATATATGAACGTTAGATAGTGAACGCAACAAACAAGTAATGACGACCACACTCGAGCAAAAAGGACGCCAAATGCGCGCATTGCGCAATTCCCGCCTTTTTTCTGGGAGGTCAACAGCCCACCCATATGATAAACAACGCAATGGTCAACCTTAGCACTACAATATAATGTCAATAATAAAAAAAACACCAATAATATAAAAAACACCAAAAAAAATTTTTCTAAATTCAAGTTGGCAAAAAGTTTAGGTGCCTCATGCTGGAATCGAACCAGCGACCTTCTGTTTACTAGACAGACGCTCTGCCACTGAGCCAATGAGGCGCACATTCACCGGCGCCACCAATTCGATGATAAAAGTAAAACGGATATTTCATTTTTCTTCAGATTTTTGTTGAATAGAAGTATAGTAGTGATTCATGTTTTCTGTGTACTATAAAATGGTAAACGGTGGAAGGAAAACTCATCGAGAAATGCAAAAAACACTATTATTCTCGACGATATTTTTAGTGAAAGCAATTCCTTTTGACCATCTTCTTCCAACACCGTGTCCGTTTTCATTACAACAAGAACGACACTCGACTCCATGTCCATTTCTTGCACAGAAATTGGGATTAGTTGTGGCCACAACTACACCATTTATGTTGGCAAAAAAGAAGATGGACGACGATGAGTATGCGAGACCACTTATCAATATGGCTAATCAAGATGGTAAGAGCGATCAACTATAAATTGTAACAATAAAAAACTCTGAGTTCGGCCCCGGTTTATGAAAACTATATTATTTTTTCAGTTTTTCTCATTGATATTTTTAGTACGAACAAGAAAACTCAGGAAACCTGAAAATTTCAGACCGGAAAACATTGAAACCTTCATCTTCCGAAGTTCAGTTTTTCAACAACAAAAAAAACATTTTTCAGGTAACACGACATCAACGGATTCGAGCAAAACTATCGACGAAGAGAAAAAAGATGAGAAAAAGAATGATGAAAAAAAGAAAAAGAAAAAAGAGAAGGATGAGGATGATAAAAGTAAAGAGAAGAAAAAGAAGAAAGATGATAATGATGATGATGATGATGATGATGATGATGATGATGATGATGAGGATGAGGATGATGATGACAGTGATGAAGATGAAAAAAAGAAAAAGAAGAAAAAAGATAAAAAGAAGAAAAAGAAAAAGAAGAAGAAGAATGATTCGAGTGAGAGTGAGAGTAAGGAAAAAAACCATCTGAACACAATCGAAAACCTATGGATGCTCAAAACATTGGGAATTGGAGGCGGAAAAAAATCGAGTAGTAGTTCATCGTCGGGTTCGAGTGAGGAAAAAGATGCGATCATTTATGCGATCAGAAGATTGTTAAGTATTAGGAATCGGTATTAGAATAAAAAGTAAAATTTATTGGAATTTTTCACGTTTTTGAAAGGTCAAGAGATTATCATGTTAATGTTTCCGCGGTTTGATTGCGATTGTAGCATGGGAGCCCGAGAGCCCGGCGCGAAAATCTCGGAGCCGCGTATATAATATTTGAAAAAAGTTGTGAGAATTATCTCCAAACTATTTTTATTCTAGAAAAAATATGATTTGTATCTGAAAAAAACTAAGACTTTTGATATCATCAAGGCTCGTTTCGGCCAGACTTTTTCTGAATTTCAATAGTCAGAAAAAGGTTCCGGCTGGACCAAAAAGCCCCTTTATCTCACTCGGTATCGATCATTGACTTTTGAAGAAAGTTTTGCGATGTGGTTCAGTTCAGACCACTATTATTCTGGATGTTTTGTCTTGATTAATTTTTGAGTGCTGGTTCTTGAACATTCAGAATTTTCAAAAATTATGAATATGTCATCCGGGCCAAAATTTTCAGCTTTTTACAAAAAAATTGTTGTAATCTCTAGGAGAATTCGTCCACCGGAAATTGGCAGTTTTTGAAATGAAAATAGATTTCGAAAACTCATATCTTATCTATATCAATATTGTTTTTCAGGAAACTCTTTTTTTTCTCCTCCTTCTCATTTTTTCTCGATTCTCCAGAATCCTGTCTGTTTCCTCCCAAGGCCATAATCTCTCCATCTCTGCGTCTCTTCTCATCTTCTCCTTGACCTACTTTATCTCTCTTCGTTTTCATCCATCCCTAACTGTATTCCTTCATCTCGTCGCCAAAAATGTCTCCAATATTTTTTCTACTTTTTGGAGCTGTAATGTAAATTATCAGGAGCAAATCTGAAACAATTTAGTTGTGCCCTATTTTCAGATGTCATTGTCCTCATATGATGGGTGTGAAAACGGAAAAACCGGCGGGTCCGAGTGCTCCGGGAAGTCTGCCCGAAGGCGATGATGGATGGGATTGGGATGAGGCTGGAGCCGCGCCTGGCATTTTGCCACAACCACATTTTGTACAGTCCACTTATATTTATCGAAGTGCTAATGGTAAGAAAAAATATTCACAAAAAAGTTATTTTAAAAACGTGAAAATTCGTGTCATTTTGATAAGATCTGCATGACGAAATTTCAAAATTTTTTCAGAACTCGAAAAATCATTCTCGAACCGAGTCATCAATGTGTTGCGCGATATTCGAGAACGTCTCGGAAAATCGGCTCGTCTAACTTTGGAAAATGAAGTTGTACGTTCCACTGTTTATTCATAGATTCTCTTTCTTCTTCCAGATTGAATGTTCATCACCGAGCGATCATTTTCGTTGTCAAGAATTTCCGACAATCGGATCGTGGAACTATTTTCTAGTTGAAGACGAAAAAAACGGAGCTGTTGTCTATCATTTTGAGAGAAAGAATAACGAGAAAAATGATGCGACCATCGAGATGGCACTTCTAGAGTGAGCAGATTCCCCGAATATTAGATGAAGAATGGATTATTTTCAGCGCTTTGTCTCGTCACTCTCCAAATTCTTTGATTGCTTATGCTTCTCCTGAAGCCGAGAAAGAAGTCGGATATATTCGAGCGTTGACAACAAAAGAACTCACGGTGAGTTAGGGAAGAAGGGTTGCGTGAAACTAACAGACAGACCTCGACTACTGTCAAAATCTGTTTGAAGTTTTCCCAGAAAATTGAAAAAAAAAATGCTCAATTTCAGGCTCTCGGCAAGCCACCAAAACTCTATCTGAATCTCGAAAAATTCGGACCCAACGAGTTGAACTTGATCGAGCCGGCCCTTCTCGAAGTTCGTAGCGGCGCCAATCTGGCCACCGAATCCACTTCACTGAAAAAACTGAAAAGTGGCGACGAGTTCGATAAACTTCTCAACAATTCGAAATATGTATTCGTATTATTCTGGAGTATGAGTAAGTAGTTTTTTCGAGTTGAATATTCGATCCAAGTTTAATCGACACGTACGTCGTTGTCGATTTCGATTGATGACATGCGGTCGAATTTCGCGAACCGATTGGATGACAAGAACTGGACGATTTGTCATCACCGCGTGATTCGCGTTGATCGGAGTCGTCAGAATTTGAACGGCCGCTTTTTGTGTACTAGTAAGACAGTCTTCCGCCAATCGGTCGACTCTGCAAAAATTAGACACTTTTTGAACATTTTGAGGATTAAATTTCTTCCGAATTTAGACTTTTTAGGCCCAAATTTTTGGACCGGGATAGGTTGTTTTCTGATTTCCTTTGGTTATGTCGGGCCGCGTCGGGCATTTTTTTTCTGGGCCAAAATCATTTTGCCAACATTTGTTTTTCAAAATATTCTGAGTAACTATGTTTTTTCTTTGTTTCGGGCCGAAACTTTTTTTGATAATTATTGACTCACTCGTTCTCAATATCATCATTGGGTATGTTGAGACATACAACCTGTCCTTCCAATCCACAATGTCTTGACTTGATATGTTGTCGCATAAATATTTCGCGACGACACGAGTATTCGCAGTGCGAACATTTGAATGGCCGATAATTGAGATGCGATTCGATGTGACTTTTTCTGAACAAGAAAAAAAAAGAGAATTGACCAATAATCAAAACTACAGTACTCACCGATTTCTCGAACAAATCCACTCGTTGCAAACCACACAAATCACGTTTCGATATTTTCCAAACGCTGTTTCGCGCCAAATTTGAACATCGTTTTTTGCGGTTTTTTGCTTGAGAGCCGCCGATAAAATCGGAAACTTTTCCTTTAAAAAAACATTTTGAGGTTACTGTATTTTTCAAAAATCTCGGATATCTGGAGCTTTTCAAAAGCACTTTCAAAATACCATAGTCTTCAAAGGCACATTATCATTACAGTAATTTGAAATGATAAATTTTAGAAATTAAAAAATGGAATATTTTTAGAGTTGAACATCAAACCGATGGTACACATTTTCAAAAAACTCACAGTCAGTGTGCTATTTTTAATTATATAGGGTTTTTGATCGAGTTGTTGTTGTTGTTGTTGATTCTCACACATTTTTATGAGAAATGAGCCCGTTTTTTACGTGGTCTGACATTTGACCCACAAATGACCTAATTTACCCTAAATCTCATTTTTTCTCCATTTTCACGTGAAAATGTTTTGTTTTTTTTTGTCATTTCAGATCGTATGGTTTCTCTTCACACATTCAATTTGTTCTCGAATTTTGGCAAATCTTTTCAATCCGAAAACAGTGTTCTTGCACATGTGTCTTGCCACGAAACTCCCGATTTTTGTCATGGTTTGAATTCGGAAGATTTCAACACAGTTGTTGCTTATCGTGATGGTGTTAATATTGGAAAAACTGCAAATATTGGAGAATACAAAGAATGGGTTGAATTGTTCGTTTTTTCTCCAATTTCGAAAATGTGGTGTCTCCTCAAATTGTTGTTTTTTTTTCAGGATAACCAATGAAAACAGTGTCGAAGTGAATGATCTGAATGAAGTTAAAAAAGGATTCTGGAAAAATGAAAAAAGATCAGCGGTGACGATTGGTGTGTTCAGAAATGCAGAGGATCCTAATTTCAAACATTTCCAAATTGCCGCCGAAAAATTGACCGGAAGATATTATTTGGCACATTATTTCGATGAGAAGTAAGTAGTTTTTGGAAATTTTGTGAACTTCTGAACCCATGGAAAAATGTTTTCATCAATAGTAAAGTGTGAAAAATGTCAAGAAAAATATGATACATAATTACAATATAAATTAGACATTGTCTAGAACAAGTCTGTCGCTTTCGGGCTTTTTTCGGTCCAACGTGTCGGACCGCCTAGGTTTGAGTATTTTCTCGTTTTCGACCTGGTTTTTAATTTGAGTTAAAGTAATCCTGAATATGATAGAACAAGATATCTTTATGTTCAAAAAACAAGATACGCACAGTGTGCATTTGGGTCGCTCAGTTTTTGGTCTCCAAAATCTTGAACATTTTTTGTGGTCGTTCATATTATTTTTCGTCACCTTTTCTGAATTTCTCATTTTCAAAAATGTTTCTTCGATTTAGAGCACAAATATGTCTGATCTAGAAAACGCACAAAAATGTTGATATTCAAAAATACACACTGTGGATACTTTTGTTTTTTGAAAAAAAATAATGGAAATACCAAAAACGTCAGGCGAAAAAGTTCAAAGTTGTTCTTATTTTTCTATGTTAACAATCGTGAATGTGCTTTTCCGACAGTTCAAAGAAATGAAGAACATTTTCCATATTTTGTTATTGATCATAACCAAGTTGCAGTTCCGACCCATCGATCAACACCTACCGTCATTCAGAAAAACAAAAACGTTCGACATATTCGGGTCGTTTCGATCCGGCCTCCATTCTACAATTCATCACTTCTTCATCTCTTCCAACTATAATCGACATTTCCGATGGATTCACAACAGATCTGCTATTGCGTCAAAAACGAACAATTCTCATTCAAACTGGTCCAACAAATAATGAACATTTTGCCAAGTTGGCAACACGCCAAGATGCTCGAAAATTATACAATTTTGTGAAAATTCGACGAGATGAAAATACGAAAAAAGTTCTCGAACTTTTCGGTGTTCAAGAAGAGAAAGATGTTATTGTGGTGTTGAATAAGGTAAATATGAATAGATAAGGGTACTGTAGTTTGAATATTCTCAAGTTGTTCCTTTGTTCACAGTGATGAGGTTTAGACACGCTCCGGTCCGTAATTTCCGGGCCGGCCTGACTACCTTTTACAGTCTCTTCTATTTTCAGGACCGTGTTCATTTGATAGACTTGTCAAAGCCTAGATGTCCAGATCATTTGCTCAAACTCATTCAAGTCACCTCAACATCTGAACCTGAAAGTGAGTTTTGGCTGATTTTCGACCCAGTTTTTTTTGTTTGGATAATTCCTGTCAAAATATAGCTTTTCAATTTCCGGTTTTCAGTTGTTCTTTCCACCAAAGAAGCTCATCCGCTTCGCTATTTACAAGTGACAAAAGTCAATAAAGTATTTGGATTCGAAGAATCGATAGTTCTACCCGATCATACATTGTTCTTGGATGCTGATGTAAGTTTCGACAAAAATTAAAGTTTTTTGTTTTCTTACCTTTATTTTCCAGCCATTTGCAAAGCCAACAATTCCATCGAATCCATCTGGTGGTTGTCCATTTATGCAAGGCGGAGCAACTGGTTCGGACCATGACGAGTTATAAGAGTTTTACTGATTTTTTCAATAAAATAGATTCGATGTATATCTCAAAAATTTCCAAAACACCAATTATTTATTACACCTCTAACATAAAGTGGGGGTGCCGCAATGATGTAATCGTACTGAAAAATACACAGAAAACCAGTATGAAAAACAGGAATAAAAAGATCGCATAAATGTTCCTAAAACAATTTTTGATGAAACAAGAACAGAGAGACGGAAAACGTGAAACTTTGAAAATGTGTCAAGATGATTCATATTTTCCATCAAGATTGAGAAGATTTTCAAAGATCACGTTTTCTGGGAGATATCAAGAGCGGGGCAGAAGGTAATGTTGTTAAGACACTTTTTGTTACACACATGAGACAGGATACATGAGAGAGATTCTATTTTGCAGGACATTATTATTAGGTGCGACAAGTGGTTTCTATAGAAATACTCGATGGAAATCATTAGCACCGAAACCACTGTTACATTTTGGACACTTCCGTTGGCGAGTATCATATCTGCAACATTTTTTGATGAGAAAAGTTTGGAAAAAAACCTTTAAAACTTCAGGAAACTTTTATAAGGGTTCAAAAATTGGCTTCGAAATTGAATTTTTTCACAAATACACGTAAAAACGACCACTTTTTGAAATTTTATCTTCTAGTTCGATCTGACAGAAGAAATCGAAACAGGAAATCGAATCGGCAAGTTGTGTTTAAAAGAAAGAGCACCCAAAATATAATATAGCACGTTCAACATACGATTCAGCCAACTTTGACGGCGACTTGTTACTTTTTTCTAGGCTTGCAAAAAAGGGCGGATGGGCGACCCGTTCGCCCGTCATGGCAAACGCCCGGACGCCGCATCTTAAAACGCCCTGACGCCTTTTTACACTTCGCCCGAACGCCTCACCTTAAATTCGCCCGAACGCCCATTCGCCCTTATCGCACTTTCGATCTTTCATGTGGCGTGTCACGTTTTAAAAAAATAAATGAAATCAGTTATTTTACCATTAGAAAAAAATAATTTTATTCGGTTTTTTTTGAAACGTGATCTAGTTCGGCCATTTCGATAAAAAAAAATAACCTGGGCATTTGCGGCGTTGAGGCGTTTGGGCGAAGGCGAAAGGGCGTTAGTGTTTTCGGGCGAACGTGTAAAAAAGGCGAAGTGTAAACGGGCGAAGTGTTTTTTTGTAAACGGGCGTTATTTTTGCAAGCCTACTTTTTTCCTAGGCTTTTCCGAAGGGGGGTCCAATGTGATTTTTAACTATACTTTGGGTGATCTTTCATTTAAACACAACTTGCCGATTCGCCATAACCCCTTTAAGAGCTTTTTGTCTGACGAAACTATCTCCGTAATTTTTTTTGTAGTTTTTCCAGTAGGAACTTTTTCCGAGGTTATTTTCGAAACTTTTGCGGAAATTTTCCGTTAATCGGAAAAACGCATCCATGGTGTTCATTTTACTTTTTATTTTCATCAAAAAATTCACAGTTTCCAGATTAATTTTCAGAGCTTTTAAAACTAGACAAATTACTATTCTGAAAACTTTTAAAAAAAAAAAATTTGCATAAATATTTTCCCGAGAAAAAAACAGCTCACCTTGCTTTAATACACGATTCACAGAAGAAATGAAAACATTTCAGCATTATACAATCTTTTTGTTTGGTTTTACATGAAGGACAAGTCAAAATCTCTTTCAACTGCCGATTCTCTTCAACCAGAACAGCATCCGTACTTCCATATTTTTCACTTTTTTGAACCCGTTCGTATTTTTTCCTGAAACAAGAGAACGTGATCATGATAGTTTTGAAATTGTCTCTCACCTAAGATCTTTATTTTCTTCTTCCAATCGAGTCTTTTTATTCGAAACCGACTCTAATTGGCCAGTTTTCGTCATTAACAACTGAAAATAGAATTGTTATTTACATGAAACGAACAAAGTGGTCTACCTCTTGAACATGTTTCAACTGTGTGTCATGTTTTTCGTATCGAATTTGCCAATCATCCCGAGAAACGCCAAGCTCTTGTATTTTTTTCCGATTGTGCTCCATAGCTATCGTCAGTTTTCTAGAAACAATTTTTTTTGAGAATAGCATTGTGGTCAAAACGTAAAACTCACGAATTCTCTAACGTTTTCAATTCCATATTTTTCACGTGAACATCGTTTTCACTTCTCAACGTTTGTAACTCGTAATCAAGAATTGCGCTCGAACTTTCGATAGCTACTTTCGCTTTCAGAAGAACATCCTGCAAAAATAATTTGAGATACATTTTTCCACCATTTCTGTTTTTTGTGCGAAAAGTATCAACCTTTTGATGAGCGAAGTTGTGTTTAGAGGACTGGTTTCTCTTCAAACATACCTGGCACAAGTAGGGAAAAAGTAGTCATTTTTTTCGCAGAAGTTTTCACAGTGACAATTTTGAATTTTATTGTCTTTTATTCATTTTTTCTGCTTTCGTGGCGATTTATAGTGTCAAAAATGTTTTTTTTTTTCGTTTTGTACACGGTGTCAAAAATTTTTCAGATTTTTGGTACCCTCTTGGGCCAGGTATGTTTTCAAATTAGCCCATAATTTTTTTAAACACACGTTAAACCTCTCAAAACTCCCCCAATTTTTAAATATCGAGTTTTTTAGGTCACGGAGATAAATTTGAAAATGTTAGCTTTTGAACCCGGCGGCAAAAAATAATGAGATGAGAAATGTACGTGATTTTTCATCGCAATGTACACAGTTTCATTTTATTTAAAATTAGTGTACTGCAACAATGTTCTTATTTTGAGATTAATTTTATTTTCGGTGGTCTCGATTCAGAATAAAGTATTTTTTCAATAAAAACTCACATTTTCTTCGTGCAACTTCTTATTCTTCGATCTGTCAACAATCCTCTCATTCAATAATTTCATCACTTGATCTTCCTTCAATCTTCTTTCGTTTATCAATACTCCATTTTGCTCCTGTAGTTCTTCCAGAGCTTGTCCTATACTCTCCAACTCGTCACTCAAAGCTTTTTCAGTCATTTCATATCGTTCATTGTCTTTTCGAAGCCGATCGAGTTCAGCCAATTTTTGGCTCATATTGATTTGCAGCTCTTTTTCAAAGAACTTTTGTTTTTCGCTACGATCGATGTTGCCCTGAGCTCTCATTTCTTTTCTCATAACATCGTTCTCCGATTTCAAACGATTGAACTTTAAAAAAAAAGAATTATTCCCCCGTGTTTCTCATTGAAAACTTACCTCATTTTTGCTGTATTCACCATCTTCACTATTTTGTTCAGGTGTTCGTATCGAGTCGTCTCGATTGAAATCATCCAACGACAAAACTAGACTGTTGTCTGTCTTCTTTTTCAGAATATCAAACTCTCGTTGTGTCTAAACAAGAAATACGATTGATACTGGACTGAAATTTTTTTATTTACCTTCGAATAGTGATTTACACTGTCGCGCCACTTTTTTTTGTACTTGGCCACTTCTTGTTTGAGAACATGATTTTGGGTTTTCAGTGAAGACATAATTGGTCGTATATCATTTTGTTTAGCATCCTGTGAATGAAACGATGGATAGACCGAGGGGATAAACCATTTGGAAGGTCGTGAACAATTATAAAATTTCAAGCGACAAAGAAACCACAAATAAATTCAAAGCACGACTGTCATTTTCAGGTTTTCAGCAAGCCCGCCGATTTTTTTTTTTGAGGAACAAGAACACATAGTTTTTGAATTTGAAATGTAAATACAGAAACAAATGCTATTTTTTTTTCTAAATCCTGGTGTCTAAAAATGGAAAATATGCCAAAAACGAGATAGCAGAAAAATCGAAACAGGCTTTTTGGGTTTTTTTTAACGACAGCCTGATTCAAAAAAAATGGAGCTTGTTTCTAGTTGTCATTAACTGAGAAAAAAAAACTTACCGCAAGAGAATGATTGTTTTGAACAATGTTTTGTTCAAACTCAGTCCGCAAAATATCATAGTCATGTCTCAGTTGTTGATATTCAAGATTCGTCTTCTCGTTAACCTCCATCATTTTTTGTTGAGCCTTTTCGTGATTTTCGCGATCAGCTGCCAATCGATTGTGAACAACAACTCTCATACGATCTCTTTCCGTGACAACATCCTCGTACATTTTACTGAATAAATGTTCCGATTATTTTGAAAAATTTCCAATTTTCAATGAAAATTGATACTTTTTTTGAAAACTCACTTTTTCTGTTCCAGCTCTTTTATTGCTAGCGAGAAATATCTTTTGAGATTTTTGTACTCTTCACTGTTGCAAATTTTTTCATTTGGTATGACCGATTCCTAAAAGAAAGAATGAAATTGAACATTCGAACAATCCACTTACAGAGCTTTTGTATTTCACAACTTCTTGCGACAATTTTTGAACTTTGGCGTTGAGATCGTGTATTTCTTGTAGCCTTCGACCGGAAGTTTCCATATGTTCATCTCGTTCTATCCTAAGAGCTTCGAGCTGTAAAACAGAACTTGTTTGAGAAATCGGACAAGATTAGAAAATGTTTCATTCGTTCGAACGTTTTCGTGTACGAAATGTGTTTTACTGGCGGTTCCGTTTGCATCCGATTTGAAACCTTATAGTGGCACGAGAAGATACCAAAATATTTTATCAATCGGGAAAAAAGCAGGAACATATTTTTGTCACTGTGAATGAGAAAAAAACGGAAAAAAACATTCCAAAGTTCAAGAATATTGTAGTTCTTCAGTTCTCGTGACGAGACCGAGACACATTTTTTTGTACATGTTTGCTGCAGATTATATTTATTCTTAGAATAAAAATTAGAAACAACCTACTTCTTTGCTCCCAACAGAATCTATACTTGGTGAACCATTTGAATGTGATCCGTTCATTCTAGCAGTATTATTAACTGTTGTCGTCGTCGTCGAATTCGGAGCAACAGTTGTGGACGTCGCCATATTGTCTGCAGCGTTTTTCATTTCCACTGCCAATGTGCACAGCCTCGACTCATATTTATTGGCTAGCCTCATAACTTTATCTGCTTCAAACTTTACGTCTTCTAGTTCTCTTGTGAGCTCTTCTTGTCTATTCAGTAATATTTCATTCTCATCTTGCTTTTGACGGAGTTTTGAACGATAAGCACTGATTTCTCGTTGCAGACGAGAGTTTTCATGAACTAATTTTGTGTTCTCTTCGCTGATTTGAGCATTGAATGAGCATAATTCACGGGTTGCTTCATCTGAAGTCGATGGATTATCTGGAAAAAAAAATCAAATTTGAACAAAACCCAAACTTTTAGAAAACACTTTTTTCAAAAAATACATTTTTGAACTTTTATAGTTTCTTTTTTTCTAAATATAAAAAAACAACAATTTTTGCTAATCTTTCGTAATACTAATGTTGAAAAAATATTTTTCAATATTCTTCCAGAAAACTTACTCTCAATGAATGCTGTCAACTTTTTACTGAACATTTTCTGACGATCAACTTGTTTCTGTCGGCTTTGTACAAGTGATTGGAAGAACCTTATGCTGAAAAATCTCCCAAAGTTGTATTTTCAAATTAATAGAACTCACATTTTTTTGCCTTGTATACTATAATAGTTTTCTACTTGTTCAGAATCCACTTGAAGTAGGTCTGATGTCGCCAAAGTATCTTCATCATCTTCGAGTTTCACTACGGGATCGATCTCAGATCTCATGGCGTTATAGACTTGGGATTCCATCTGAAATAATTCACTTGTTGTGCAAATTGGACATAACCAGATTCAAATTTTATTTTTTCACTAAACGAGTTTTTCGACGAAAATTTTCTCAGTAAATTGATGGGAGATTCAAAGATTTTTGTAAAAATTTTTCCGTACGAATTTTCAAAATCCTCCCTTTGCATTCAGACCGAAATCATACTTTTTGTTTCTTATTTATTTGTTTCCAAATTAAAAAAATCGAAATTTCAAATTTTTAAACTAGTTGTTCGGAAAGTTATTTTTTAAGCCTGGTTTTGATAAAAAAAAATTTCAAATTATTTTTGCGACACTACTTTTGAAACTTACTTCTATGACGATTCGATGATGTTTATAACAATTCTCTTCATCGGTTTCCTGACGTCGCTTGAGACGCTCATTATCCCGCTCTAGTTCAGCAATTTTCATGTTTTTGTACTTAACTTGTTGTACTAGTCTATTAGCTTTATAGTACAACGCTCGAGCATTAATGTCTTTCTGAATTTTTGAAAAAGGTTTATGAATACCAAATAATCGAAACTTTACCACATTGCAAACCGCCGGTAGTCGAACTGATTCGAAGATGATTTTCCTTCGTTTGACAACTCCATCGTTCGAATCATCATGCGTGGGCGAATCCTCACCATCAAACCCATCAATTGAGCGCTTCGCCATTTACTGAAACTGAAAAATCGACGACTGGCCATGCCAACCCCTGCACTAACAAAATTACCTTTCAATTCTCGTTTTTCTTGGTTTTTTTGTTATTAACAATTGGTCAAAACGAACTTGTCACGCATATAATATGATCCAAAAATAGATTCGAGCTTTTCGATTTGGCAAAAAAATCGCGACACGCAAAAAATCGCTGCGAATCGAAAAGAAAAGCCGCTCGCTCGCGGCCGGTCGCACAGGGTGATTCGGTGCGAGACACACATTCGCAGGTTACTGTAAGGAGCCGTTTTGTCAATGTGTATGTCGATTTACGAGAAAGTTTCAAAATTGTTTTTTTTTTGTTTCGTCGCTGGCGATGGTAAAAAGGATATTTGTGAGCGGATTGAGCGCGTTTATCACCGAAGAAGAACTTAGGAAATACTTTGAACAGTTTGGGGAATTGTACGAATGTGTTATACCACGTCCCCCTCGATATAACGTGAGTTTTTTTTTTTCAAATATTCATTTCATGTTTTTAACACCTTGTTTTAGGGCGGACAAACGAGAGAGTTGACGCTGACAAAAGAGGAATGTTCGCTCTATTGAATAATTAAAAATTCCCGGAAATAAAAAGTATTCGTCGTGAGACCTGTTTATTTTGTCTGCAACTCTCACGTTACATTTCTATTTTTTTTTCTTCCATTTCTGCGTCTACCTCTCTCATTTGTCCCTCCTATAAGAGGACTAAAACAAGGTGTTAAATATGTTTATAATAAAATAATTCACCTATTTCCAGGCTCTTGATTTTGGACCAGACAATGAAGCGATTGAAGAGCGTTCCTCCATTCGTTACGAACCTGTTCTAGATGATGATGAAATTTTAGATGATGAATTGGATGTTGAAAAGTACGACGAAAAAAAACATGGTAGATTTGAAGATTATATTAGTGAGTTCAAAAGTTAAAAAAAAATGAAAAAAATAAATACGATTCAGAAAAAATAGGAGAAGGTGAAAGTTTTATCAAACAAAAACGAAAAACATGTTGTGGTTATGCATTTATCACATATGTTTTTATGGAAGGATTCAACAAATGTATGGGAAAAGATGATCACGTTATAGAGGGTCTCGAAGTCACAGTTCAGTTGGCAAAAAACGATGATCCAAGTACCAGTAATATAAAATCAAAAAGATTGTTTGTTTCGTTCCATCCTCTAGAAAGACTAACGCCCAAAGAACTAAAATCAACATTTGGAAGCTTTGGGAAAATAACAGATGTTGAATTTGTCAGCGATTCTGAAGGACCTTTGCACTTTTGTATTTTAACATTCACAACAGATGAAGCCGTCGACGAATGCGTCAAAAACAGTCATTTCGTTAGAGTAAGACAATAAAACGAAAACCCAGAGATAATTGAATGATTTCAGGATGTCAGATTATTTGTGAGGCGCGCGATTCTTCGTGAAAGTATCAAGATTGCTGAGCAGCGGAAAAAAGAAGAGGAACAATTATCCGAAATGGGACGACAACATGGATACGCGGGTTATGGATTTGTGCCCACACCAGAGCAGATTCGGCAAAGTGCGGAACGTGCCAGAAGATTTAGTACTGATATGTTACCAGGTGGTGGATATAGACCTCTCGTTGGTTAGTTTTCATTTCTTACTTATAACCATAAGTTGTGAAAAATCGAATGTAGGCACGAACATTTTTTTCAAGTCCTCTGCTCGCGCATCTAAAAAATATAGCCACAAAAAACAGTTTTTTTTCGAGATGTCAGTATCGCTAGATGATAAAGTTTGCCCACCCGATAATTTGAACTTTTAGAAAAGTTTCGAATTTTTGCATAGGGTTTTCCGGACGTTGCACAAACGAAAATTTTCATTCTTCGAATAAAACAGGTTTTACTGTCATTTATAAAATAATATTAGTGTATCCTTCCTAAATTTAAGAACAACAATTTTTGAAAGTTTGAATCGTGTTTTGTTCAAGTTTTCAAAATTATTAAACAACGAAGTTATGAGAAAACTTATTGTTATCATCAAACTTGTTTTTATAAGTTTTAAAAAGTTGAAAAATTTTTTGCAAAAAAAAAGTGTTTATTAGAATGATTAAAAAATGAAAATTTAACGGCGTGATCCATCCTCGAAGAAAACTCCCCCATCGACAGCACAGTATCTGAAAAATATCAGGTTGATTTTCCAATTTTTCAAGTAAAAACTCACTTTGGACAGATTCCTCTCTCTCCGGCGTTTCCACGATTTCCTGGTTGTCCTGGTTGTCCAGGGTTTCCATTCTGTCCTTGTTGTCCTGGTTGTCCAGAAGGTCCCTTTGGTCCGGGTTGTCCTGGTTGTCCGTCTCTTCCACGATCTCCTGGTTGTCCTGGTGGTCCCTTTGGTCCCGGTGGTCCTTGTGGTCCTGGTGCTCCCGGTGTTGGTGGTGTAGATTGAGCGTCTTGTCCTGGGTTTCCTGGTGTTCCTGGTCGTCCCGGTTGTCCCAATGGTCCTGGTGGTCCCTTGTTTCCTGGTCCTCCTGGTTGTCCATCATTTCCTGGGTTTCCTGGTGATCCTGGTCGTCCGGCCTCTCCTCCTGGTCCTGGTGGTCCTGGTGGTCCCGGTGGTCCTTGTGGGCAAGGTCTGCATGGTGGTGGAGTGACCTGTTCGCATGGTTGAACTGTTTGACGTCCTGGGTTTCCTGGTGTTCCTGGCGCTCCTGGTTTACCTGGACGACCAGGATTACCGGGCTGTCCGGCTGGACCGGCAGCTCCTGGCACACAGCAAGCATCGCAACCGCCTTGTTGAGCTCCTCCGCCAACAACTCCTTCGTTATAAGCTTGACGGCGAGTTCTGTTGCCAGCTGTCTTCAAATCGTTTACCTCACTCCAGATATCTTTGGCAGAAGTACGACAAAATTCGACTTCTGAGTCCATGGTTCTCTTGACATGATGAACATAATTGTAAACCATTGGAAGAGTAACGCAAACAGATAGAATTGCGACCAACGAGAAACATATAGCCGAATAGGCAACGAAACGATAAGCTTTCACTCTTTGCTCGACCTCCATCTCAATACTTTATTACCAGGAGAAGATGTTTTTCTTCACTGGAGAACTGATGGTCAAAACACCAATTAGGCCCGCTTAAATACAACTTTTTCCTTTCCCACCCCCCCCCCCCCCCCCCCCCCCCCGAACAAAACTTTGTGTAAAAAAAATGAAATTTCAAAATTTTTGTTTACAACACATCAAAAGCCACAACAACAACAAACTTTTTTGTTTGTTTCAGAATCACAAAATGGTCAAAATTCTTCGTCTGGCAATGGCATACTTGATGGTTATGGTTATGGTGATCGGAATTGGTGAAACATTAACAAAAAATCCATTGTTTTTTGGTGTCGTTTTGTTATAAAAAGTTACGAAATCTGGGTTTTTGTTAGACAGAACACGAAAAAGAAGAAAATTAGGCAAGATGTTCAGAGATTACATTTCGCTTTTTTTCTTTTCGGAAAACTTTTACATTTAAAGAACTCTTTCGTGTCCTTCTGAAATATTGCTCAGCGAACCGAAAAAATGGTCAGTTTTATCAGACCAATTTTCGAATACGAAATCTAAACACGACAAAGTTGGGCCCGTGATTTTCGGATCCAGTTCTGAATTTTCAAATTATACAGTAACACGGTAATTACATCGGTAAACAGGGCGTATTTTGTTGTGTTTTTGGCATGTGTGTTCCTCGATTTAATTACAATGTCCTTCTGCGAAATTACTTTCTATTTCGTTTCAAGACCCAACTGTGTCTGTTGTGTGCACTGGCACCAGTAATAGTAGTATATTCATTCTATTCATCCGCTCGTTCTCTCGTTTTTCTCCTCTTCTTTCTATACATGTTTGACAACCGCCCCACACAAACCAACCAGTCGATGAGGCCGTCCATTTGGCTACTAGCAGATAGAGTTGGCGAAATGAAGAGAGACGTCGTCTCTGCGTCTTTAGCCACATGGTATAATCGCCTCTCTCACTCTGTTTCGTTCTCGTTTTATGTTTCTCGTTTCAAGAAGGAGCACCAGCTTTTTGTTTTGTTTGCACCGACCGTTTTAATTTTTCTAGCCCTTTCTTTTGCAATAAAAATGGAAAATCCGATGATTGTGATTACTGTAGGATTAAAGGTGCAACGCAAATGTTTGTGTGTCCACGTGAAGACCCGTTTCTGTATTTTTCTCGTTAAATTTTTTTGTTGTTGAAACAAAAGTGTTTTTCTCATCATTTCCATAATAAATTCGCGTTCAAATCGATACTTTGATTCAAACCAAAATTGACATTATCTCATCGCCATCTGTCACATTAATCATTCTTTGTATTGATGCCCATATTTGTTTAGGAAATGAGTATTCATATTTTTTTTCAAAAAAAAAGTCAATAATATTTCGCAATAGTTCACTCTTACTCGTTCGGGTTTTTATTGATTCTCCTCCATGTTTTTGTTGCAGATACAAATAGTCAAATAATCGGGTAAAAATCAACAAAAAGGGGAAATGGAACCTCGAACTGACGGAGCCGAGTGCGGAGTTCAGGTAAATTTTATTATTTTTGTTTTGATTGGGGAAATTTTCATGTTTTCAGGTCTTCTGTCGTATCCGTCCACTCAACAAGACAGAAGAGAAAAATGCCGATCGATTTCTGCCGAAATTCCCGTCAGAGGATAGTATTTCATTAGGTGTAAGTTCTTTTTTTTTCACTTGAAAAAATATGCAAATATCTATTGTTCGCTTCATATAAATGTTAATTGTCTCTTTTATTATAATAAAAGAGGAGATATGATGACACACCTGCTGACCGTTTGTACATACAATAAAATTGATACTAAGCAATTAACATCTTTTGAAATTCATAAAGTCTAAATTGTTTTCAGGGAAAAGTTTATGTATTCGATAAAGTGTTCAAACCAAACACAACCCAAGAACAAGTATACAAAGGTGCCGCCTATCATATTGTTCAAGATGTGCTCTCTGGTTATAACGGAACCGTCTTCGCTTACGGACAAACATCTTCCGGTAAAACTCACACCATGGAAGGAGTGATTGGCGATGGCAATTTATCGGGTATCATTCCACGTATCGTTGCTGATATATTCAATCATATTTACAACATGGACACTGAGTTACAATTCCATATTAAAGTTTCGTATTATGAAATTTATAATGAAAGAATTCGCGATTTATTGGATCCGGAAAAAGTAAACTTGTCGATTCATGAAGATAAAATGCGAGTGCCTTACGTCAAAGGAGCAACTGAACGATTCGTCGGATCTCCCGATGAAGTTCTTCAAGCTATTGAAGACGGAAAATCGAATCGAATGGTAGCTGTGACAAGTAAGATTTTTAATTCTTTTGAGAACTAATTTGAGGAACTTTGCCGAACTAATTTTACAACAAAAAAACCAGAAACGAAAAATTCTAAAGCGTAAAAGAACTAAATTTCAGATATGAACGAGCATTCATCTCGTTCTCACTCGGTCTTCTTGATCACTGTCAAACAAGAACATCAAACCACCAAAAAACAATTGACCGGAAAGTTGTATCTTGTCGATTTAGCCGGTTCAGAAAAAGTTAGCAAAACCGGAGCACAAGGAGCGGTTCTTGAAGAAGCCAAAAACATAAACAAATCATTGACGGCTCTCGGAATAGTCATATCCGCGTTGGCCGAAGGAACCAAATCACACGTTCCATATCGTGATTCCAAATTGACGCGTATTTTGCAAGAATCGCTTGGAGGTAACTCGCGAACGACTGTTATTATTTGTGCATCGCCGTCACATTTCAACGAAGCTGAGACAAAATCGACTTTGTTGTTCGGACAGAGGTAAGAAAAACTTTGGCTTTTTTTGCAGCGATATTGAAAAAAAAAGACAAAAAAAATTTTAACTAGTTGGAAAATGACATAAATATTTGAAGATATTTTCAATCCTTTTGAGCTTTCTTCTTTTTATTCTGAAAGTTATTGTCTTCAAAATTTCACAAGTATTGATCATACCTTCTTTTTTGCCGGAATTTGAGGATTCTTCTGGAATTTTCCCATTTCAACTTTTTGAGTGTTCGCAAGCTCAACGCTGGTTCCAATTTTCTAAAATAAATTAAATTGATCTGATTCAAAATATAATGTGTATTTGAAATTCCTTATAAAATTCTACAAAAATGCACTTTACTGTTCGCGGAAGATTGAGGAGTTGACACAGTTTCTGTAGCTTGAGCATTTGAGGTTTTTGCCGATTCTTTCATTGCCACTTTAATACTATTGTCAGTTTTCTAAAAAAAAACATAGTTGGAGTTTATTTCGGAAAAATACCAGATCAACTGAACGGGCATTTTCGTTCTTTTGTCTGGCCGGAAGTTCAAGATTCTTTGAATTTCTCCTATTTTCAATATTTATCGGGTCTACCACTTTTTTGGCAAGATTCTCATTTATCTGAAATAGAAAACGTATCAATTTTGGACCCGTGTTTAAAAAATACCGATTCAGCTACTTTCTTCTTCTTCTTGTTTTTCTTGGCCAAAGTTTGAGTATTCGGCAAAAATTTTTCGTCATAACCTTTATCAATATTCATTGGTGGTTTGAATGCTATTTTTTTATTTGCTTCAATTTTCTGAAAAACAAAAAAAAAGAATTTGTAAATTTTGTCGAAACAAATACCTGTTCAGTCGACTTCTTCTTTTTCTGGACCACATTTTGAGCATTCTTTCCTGGTTGACATTTCGCAGTTCCAGCTGGTTGTTTAATGTTCGCCTTTTTGATAAGATCTCCATTTTTCTGAAACAATAAAAAATGAATCTAGTTATCAAAAAATAATTACCTTGATTGGAATGCTTATCAGATTTGGAGCAACACTTTTCACGTTCTGAAAATTGAATAATGTCCACTTTTCACAAAATTTTTTGGGTTATTTACCGGCTTCGAATCTGGATTCTTCTTCTTCTTTTCGCCCTAAATATTTTTTTTTGCTCGAAGACTCTAACAGCTTTTTCTTTACCTTGTTCTTGGCCAAAGTTTGAGAAACGTTGTTTTTTGGCTTTTTCGATGAATTATTCACAATTGCATGCTGTTCAATTTTCGTTTTTGTAACTTTGACATTGGTTTCGCCTCTCGAAATCAAATTAGGGGATGTTTCCTTCGTGTAAAAAGTTAACTTTGAACTTTCTTGATTGTTCTTTCTGCTTTTCCCATTTTTGAAAGTTGTAGTTAGACCGTGTAAATCATCGGCATAGATATATTTCGCTGCATGTAGTCTTCTGACATCGAAATCTTTGAAATGAATAGTCTGCAAAAAAACTCTCGACAGTTAGAAACCAAAAACCTCACTCACCATTTCAAACACAACAAATAACTAGTACAATCGAAAACTTGCTTTCTCGAAAATCTGAAAAATTAGTATGAGCAATGTTTTCTCAACAGAGCGCAGTAGCATCATTTGCTTGTGCCGTTTCTTATTTTTATTTTTTCCAGAGCCAAGACAATCAAGAACGTTGTACAAGTCAATGAAGAATTGACAGCTGAGGAATGGAAACGAAGATACGAGAAGGAGCGCGAAAAATGTACACGACTTTCGGCACTTTTGCAGGCAGCCGCGTTGGAATTGTCACGATGGAGATCGGGCGAAACTGTATCCGAAGCGGAATGGGTTAATTTGTCAGAAACAGCTCAAATGGTTGTGTCCGAAGTGTCGGGTGGATCGACTCCTCTCATGGAGAGATCTATCGCACCGGCACCGCCAATGTTGACATCTGGAAACGGACCGATCACCGATGAAGAGAAGAAGAAGTACGAAGAGGAACGAGTTAAACTCTATCAACAACTCGACGAAAAAGATGATGAGATTCAAAAGGTTTCGCAAGAACTTGAGAAGCTTCGACTTCAACTCACACTTCAAGAAGATGCTCTTCAAACGATGCGCGACAATGAGGAAATTATTCGCGAAGAGAATTCGAGAATCCAGAAGGAAGCCGATGATAAACAACAAGAGGGCAAAGAAATGATGACTGCATTGGAGGAAATTGCTGTCAACTTGGACGTCAGACAGGCGGAATGCGAAAAATTGAAGAGAGACTTGGAAGTGGTTCAAGAAGAAAATCAGTCACTTGAAAACCGCATGAACCAGGCAACATCGCTGCTGAATGCGCATTTGGATGAGTGTGGACCAAAGATTCGACACTTCAAAGAGGGAATTTATAATGTCATTCGAGAGTTCAATATAGCTGATATCGTGCGTTTTCCCTCGAACAATCACATTTTTATCTTTCATTTTTCAGGCATCACAAAACGATCAACTTCCCGACCACGATCTTCTCAATCATGTCCGCATCGGTGTTTCGAAATTGTTCTCCGAATATTCGGCCGCCAAAGAGTCGAGCGATGCTGCCGAACAACAAGCCGAAACGAAATTGGCTGCTGATGTTGCTCGAGTTGAATCGGGACAAGATGCTGGTCGAATGAAGCAATTGTTGATTAAAGATCAAGCAGCTAAAGAGATCAAACCACTCAGTGACCGGGTGAACTTGGTGAGAAAAATTGCAATCTGCATTTCCACTAATTTTTGGTTTTCAGGAGCTGACAACACTGAAGAACCTGAAGAAGGAATTCTT
Organism: Caenorhabditis sp. 8 KK-2011; assembly: GCA_963572245.1. Lineage (NCBI taxonomy): Eukaryota > Metazoa > Nematoda > Chromadorea > Rhabditida > Rhabditidae > Caenorhabditis > Caenorhabditis sp. 8 KK-2011. The sequence goes on from OY751548.1 coordinate 6,816,002, forward strand.
ACGAGTAATTGTTGCTAGATGCCAGACAAGTCAGGATACTGAAGGAGAAGACTCACTGAGCGGACCGGCGCAAAAGCAACGTATCCAATTCTTGGAAAACAATTTGGACAAATTGACAAAAGTTCATAAGCAGGTTGGTTTTATCAGAAAAATTTTTCGATTTTTTGAGCTGGGTTTCCTGAGAAAGAGATCGAAAAGGTTCGGAAACGAAAAATCTAGAAATTTTTCAAACATTCCATGTTTTTCGCAAATTTTATAGATTTCAAAATTTAACTATACATGAATGAAATCAACTTTAAAAATCGGATAATCGAAATTTGCAGCTTGTCCGCGACAATGCCGACCTCCGCGTCGAACTTCCCAAAATGGAGGCTCGCTTGCGCGGTCGCGAAGACCGCATCAAAATGCTCGAAACCGCGTTGCGCGATTCGAAACAACGCAGTCAAGCGGAACGCAAAAAGTATCAACAAGAAGTGGAACGCATCAAAGAGGCAGTCCGACAACGAAACATGCGGCGAATGAACGCGCCACAAATTGTGAAACCAATCCGTCCGGGACAAGTTTATTCGGGTCAAACAACACCGGCCGGAGTTGTGCCTACAATAAGCGGAGGAGGAGGAGGAGGAGGCTCGCCAAATGGTAATAACAACAATAATAGTTCGTCTGAAATATATGCCAGAATGAGCATTTCTCAAATTATTGCAGAAATTTAACATCTTGTAGTTTTTTTTGTGTGATGTGCAGTTATTTCCCAATGTGGTCATCTGAAAGAAATATACGTTTCAGTTCAAAGTTCTGAAAAAAAAACAAGTCCTTGTCAGTTAACACTTCTCAAAAACTATTAATTTTTTCAGCAAACCAGTAAAAATTCAACAGTTTGTCCATATCCGTCACAAACGTCAACATTTATTCATATTTGCAACAACAATCGCTTATGGTTTGTTTACCCTGTTTGCTGTGCATCAATAATTTCGAAATTTATATCAGAATCGCATTTTCGCCCCTTCCCCATCCCCGGATAAATAAGTCATAATTTGATTGCGAGCATGTTTTTTTTGGTCTTCTTGACGCGCCCACACAACTGTTCATTGTGATTCTTCTTTTTTTCATCGTCTAACCGCTTCCACTCCATTTTCCATCCCCCGCTTGCCTCTATCTCTTCATCTTGGTTGGTTGTGAATAATCGAAGTTTGTTTCGCGGCGAGACCTCGCCTATACATACACTAAACAGACGATTTTTGTTTATTTATTTATTCGAACTTTTTCTGGCATATTAGTTATGGTTTTCTCCATCCACCCTCCCTTTTTCTTCTTGTTGAATAATACATTTATATATAATAAAAAGTTTCAAAAATAACAGTTTGGAGTGATTTTTAACAGGCACGAGCTTGAGAGTTTGAGTAACAGGTTTCCTGAAAAAAAAACACATTATGGTACGGTAGGTTTGAAGGAACAATTTTTCAGAAAATTATAGACTATTTCATGTATAAAGGGACAATCTCAGAAAAATCGAAAATCTACAGTACTTTAGCTACCGTACCACTTCTGACCAAACTTCCTATCAGTTATATATTTCACGTATTTATTTATTTATCCATTGTTGTATTATAAAATGTATATTTTCTCTTTTCAATTTTCGAACCTCATTTGACCGGTACTCTGAAACCGTATTCCATATCTTTTGTGATCCACGAAATACTTTGTTACAGTAGTTTTGTATAGGTTAAAAGATTTGAAAAATGGTCGCCTGGAGAGCCGCCGGATTGAACTATGTTCGTTATTCGCAAATCGCCGCGCAAGTCGTCAGACAATGCACCAAGGTTGATTTTTTTTTTGGAATTTCTTTTGATATTTCATATTTTTTCAGGGAGCTGCACAAGGAGCAAAGAAACCAGCTTCTACTTTGCAAACTACCATCTGGGAAAATGGAAAAGCTATCAAGAAACAATAAATGAAAATCGTATTTTAGAAAATTCGCTGTTTGAGGAAAATAAACATTTCTAGTTTTTTTTGGACGAAGTTTCAAGTGGGGTACATTTTTTCGGGCCAGCCGGTTTTTTTCAAAAGTAGATTTTTCTGATCGACCCGAAAAGTGAAAGCGCCTCGATTCCCTGCCCGGTATATCGGGCCTCTGGACTTTGTTCTCACTCTTGTGTTTTTTTCACCGTGCCGAACTGATACGATACATCTTTTAAGAAAAAAAAAAGATGATTTTTTTGAATCTTCATTCAACTAGTACTTTTTGTTTTTGTGCTGACAGTCACCGTTTTGCTAGTAGACTGTGTTGATTTCTCCGTTTTCTGTGGCTCTCTTCCCGATTTTATTCCTTTTGTCACTTCTCCAAATGACTTCATTTCTCGTTTTTTTGCATGAATACTCCTAAAAGTCACGATGGAAATTAGGCCATCTTTGTTGACTTTCAGAACAGCGCCTCGATTCTGAAAAGAAAAACAATCTTTGTTTCGGGATTTTCAAAACTACAATTACTCCTGTCTTAAAATTTTGCAACATTTTCCATCAAAAAAACGTGAAAAAAATTCGAAATGAAAAAAAAATGAAGGAAATGTTGCAAATGTTTTGGAAAAATAGGGTCAGCTTATTTTTTCGCGATTTTTTTTTTGCATTTTTTCTATGTTGCACATCGCGTAAGTTTTCACAACACTTTCCAGAAAATTTCAAATATCAATCTGCTAATTGTAGGTTTGTTCAGGTTTTCGGGGACGGTTCAAGAAATGAAAAGCGGGGACTTGTTTGGGCCCACGGGCCGAGCCCTCGAACTATCTCGAGCAAAAAAACATACATCATGCTCGTTCATATATTTAGGAGCGCTGAAAATCGTGATGAGCTTTCGATCGGCGGAAAATGAGAATCCCATATTCTGAACTTGATGTGCTCGAACGATCAGTTGAATGTTCAACTTTTTCACACATTCTCGAATAGCCGGTCCATTAAAGGTACACGACAAACCGCGAAGCGCATTCTTCAGATATTGGGGTTCTTCATTTACCGAATTGATGTTGGTAACATTCACCGGATCACTCCACAAAAGATCCGATGCCAATTTATTGTCATTTACATCAACTAAAGGTCGTTTGATCTGAAAAGTGAGGTTTTGTTTTTTTGTTGTTCAAAAACAAAAAGTATACCTGTCGAATATCATCTAACGAATTCAATTCCGGTGAAATACCGCCATGCATACACAGTATTTTTCCGCCAACAAGTCCGGCTACTGGCATCCAAGAAAAAGCTTCGTTGAAATGTTCCCATAGATCAATACCATCTTTTTGGCCGAGTTTGTTCACCAGTTCTTCCTGGAATCCAACGATGAAGTTGGTCGATTATTCAAATATTTTACTCAACATTCTGGCGATTTAGTGCGGTCAGAGGTGAAATTTGGGTCATTTTAGGCCGGCCGGAAGCCCGCTCTAATCGACCGGGTTCTGGGCGCACCTTTTTATTGAAGGCCGGAAAAAGTCCAGCAGGAAACGGGCCTGAAAAAGAGTGTAGAAATGGAGCACTCAACTTTTTCAAAAAACGCGACCCGGCTAGTGGTTTTCGGGCCGGGTTCTCGGGATCTCACCCTGGCGGTCATGAGAAAAAAACAAATTTCCCTCTTTTTAAGTTTTTACGGTTATATTAATGTTGTTTTCTCAGGTTGTGTCTGAATAAACCTAACATCAATATCCGAAATTGATGTTGTGAGAAACTACAGTAACCCGAATACGTTCTTATCAACTCGAAAAAAACATATTTCGCGGCTCTGATATCGTGAGAAACTAATGTTCAAAAGTTGGGCCCGGACTGGTCAAACCTTCTGAAAAACACAAAAAGCGCAGCTCGGGCCGTATTTTGGGGCCGAGTATCATGCGTCAAAGGTTCAAGAAGTAACAATAATAGTTCACCAGGTCAGGGATTTTCGAAACAATTTTAATCTAACCCAACAACCGAGCCTGAAACAAATTTTTACTGTCAAGTTTCATATTCAGCAAAGAGAAAAAATCGGATTAGTTTTACTCTTCGTTTTGAGCCGGATTCAGTAAAAGTTTTCACGTGTTTTTTTTCTAAGAAGTTTCAGACCTCCTCTTCTCACCCGAAATCCGTAAGCATAATTGATAGCCTTAGTCTCATGGTTGCCTCGCAAAAGTGCAAATTGTGACGGAAACATGATTTTCAAACCGAAAACCAGACAAATACACTCAACCGAATATGAACCACGATCAACAAAATCTCCAAGAAACACAAATCTACAAATCTTGAAGTTCAACGTTTTTTTGTTGTTGAATTTTTACCTGCTGGTAAAGCAGCCAAGATCAAAATCTCTTTTATTCTTCTCTCCATGTTTTGTCAAAGTGCTCAAAATTCGAATCAAATCCACATATTGTCCATGAATGTCGCCAACAATTGTGCAAGGCGGAGACATTGTGGCGAGTACGGGCTCTTTTTTGAGAATTGCCATCACTTGATTCACCATTTCATGTAGCTCTTTTGCACGGTACGTTTGCTGGAAAAGTCATCCCGGATCTATTTGAACACACATTACTTTTTTATGTCTAACCGCTCTTTCGTTCATCCATGAACGTGTGCGTAAATGTCGTTTGATGAACTCTATGACATCGAATGGTTCATCACTTACAATCTTGTTTTTGCTGAGTGTTGTACTAATCATACTCTAAAAATTCAACACAATTTTAGATTTTTTCGGTTTTGATAACCTGAAGCTGCTTTTTTGAAACTATATTAGATTAACCAATCTATAAAAATGAAAATACATTCCAGTATATTTTTTTTTGCTTTAAAAAGAGTTCAGAGGTCACGTTTAAATGGATAACGTTATTTGCTTTGCATTTTGATGTGCATTACTGTATAGATATGTAAGTTGTGCAAACACCATCTCAAACATTTAAGTTGACGATGATGTTTTTTTTGTTGTTTTTTGTTGTTTTTTCAAAGGTTGTTTTTGTTTTTCTCTAAAGTTTCCGGATTTTTTTCGAGTGCATTTGTTAATGGCGGATAAATTGTGTGTAATTTTGCCCATGTCCCTCGAATTTTAGAAGTATTTCAATAGCAACAAAAATAAAACATATAAAAGGTCTTTGTTAATACACCTTGTTTTAGTCCCCTTATAGGAGGGACAAATGAGAGAGGTAGACGCAGAAATGGAAAAAAAAAAATAGAAATGTAACGTGAGAGTTGCAGACAAAATAAACAGGTCTCACGACGAATACTTTTTATTTCCGGGAATTTTTAATGATTCAATAGAGCGAACATTCCTCTTTTGTCAGCGTCAACTCTCTCGTTTGTCCGCCCTAAAACAAGGTGATATTCTCCTAAATCGTAAGAGCACCAACGCACACACGCATGGCTACTTCCTTTCGACTCTCATCAGAACAAGGCCGTTCCCTAAACATTTCCTTCTCTCCTCTAGAGTGTCTACGTCTCTACTCTCACGCTCTCTTCATCTGTCTGGCACCCTCTTCAGCTAACACAAGTAAAACTACTTTGTTATTTTTTCCCTCGTTGGTAGATGAATTTTCTACTACTGGGCGAAATTTGACCTTTTTCGTAAATTTCTTTTGTAAAATCATAAGTGTCATAAGTTTTAGAAATTCAATATTCTATCTGTGTATTTATATCGTGTCAAAACTTTTCCCATTTTTCGTCTTGCTAATTCAATTTGTTTTATTTTAGTAGAAAAGTTGTTTGTGCAACGTCACGTATGTTTTTTTTTCGAAAAGAAATGTTTTGAAATCATTGATGATTTTTCATACACTTTAGGCATCTCCCACAATTTTTTACATCAAAAATTGTTTCAATCATATTTTTCAAGAGTTGTTCAGTTTTCGAAAAAAAATAACAATTCCAAAGTGTTCAACAACATTTTGAAAAATCTATTCAATTTTGAAAATGTTTCAGAGCGCAAATTGAGACCAAAAATTGCGAGAAAATGTTCCTTCCCAATTTTTTTCAACTATAAAATCTTGTTTCCACAAAAAAGTTACCTTGTTTTCTCTTATTTTTGATTTCCGATAAGATCTGAGATCTAGATAACACCTGAATCAAGATCGAAGATATTTTTTTGAAATTTAAAAATCGATTTTCTCGGCATATGTTCTCCTTTGTCTATTTCTTTTTCGCTTTTTCTCTTTCAATTTGTCGTAAATTTTCTTTTTGAACTTTGTCCCCGATTTTTTTTCGCGTTTCAATCATTTTTTAGTTCACATGATTATTCAATTTTTATCATGTGGACCAACATTTTGAATATATAGTTTTTTTTCTAAAACAAAGTTTTTATCACCTTGTTTTCCCCCACCTAGTAATTTTAACACCGAGATGATCTTTAGTGTGAGATAAGAAGAATTCCTTACCAAATATGAAGGGACAAAGTACACGAATCTGGTTTCACAACTGACACATGTCATTAATTTTTCAGTGATCGGGCGGCGGCAAATTTTTGAGACCGAAATTGTTGGAACGATAAATAACAGAGAAGAAAGAACATTGGTTGTAAATTTTTCGTAATTTTTTTTGCTTTGTTATCACAACAAATTTCAAAACATTTTCAACTCAAAAATTTTATTTTTCTTGATTAATTTCGGCTAGAAAAATATTTTCAAAATTTTCAGTTACAAAAAACACCGTATCAAGGGGATAGGTTCATTCAACAAACATTTTTTTCTCGAAAAAATGATACGGTCATAAATCAAACCCCTTGTTATTTTGAGTCATCAATCATCGAACGTGTGTCGTCTAGAAGGATAAAAAAGATATTTGGGTCGCTGATCTTTCACACCCATTGTTTATTGTATCAACTTGCACGATCAAAAAGTGCAAATTGATATCGGGTCCTTGTTTACTTATAAAATACAAAATTCTTCACTCCTGAGAAATTCAAACGTGCTCTAATGTGATTACGAAACAAATAGGTTGTGTAATAATTGTCCTCTTGGGGTTTCTCAAATGTACTTCATTCTATTGAGGACATTTGTTCTACTAAATCATTTTTCTTGACCGCTTTATTTACATTTGAAAAATTGAGCTCGAACTGTCTGTCATGTGATCGATTATTGTTTGCACAGAAACAAAAAAACCACCGGCGGCAGGTGTTTCTGTACATTTTGACTTTCTCGCCTTTTCTCCAAAATAACCTCCAAATAAACATTTTCAGAAAAGTCTGCAAACATACACGAAATCGTTGCAAAATACACGGCCAGTTGGCTTGCCGACGCGGCGAGTTCGCTGGCAAATGTGCCTTCGAACATTTGGCGGATAACACAATGGACATATCGGATATTCACAGATGATGAAGTCGAATTACCGCAAACCAAAAATGATGAGAAGTCACCGTTGCAGTTTGTTGATCGTGAGCAGGAGTTTCATGATTTTGTAAGGCAACAAATTGTAAGTTTTAATATTTGAAAACGTGAACTTTAAAAATTTGAAATTTTTTAACCCAATCATTCTATTCGGCGCTCATTTGAGAAAAAACCTAATAATTTAAGAAAAAACTAAATATAAAATCAAAAAAAAAACCCCTACTGGCCCGAATTCGGCTTTCAGACCAAAATTCATTATCAACCAAAACCTTGAATCATTTTTTAAAAAATTAATTCATCACTTTTACAGATCTGCATGTCAATACTTTTAGTGTTATATTTGGTCGCATATTGGGTTATTTCGAGATTAAAACAGAAAACCGAACGAGAAGCACTGTATGCCGGAGAAGAGGATTATTTTGTGTATAGAGTATCGTGAGTCAGAATGATAAGATTTGGCATAAACCTAGTTCTGACACGCATTTAAAGAACGTCCGATTTTTAATTCTTTTTTTTTTTGGTTCACGTTTGAATATTTTTTCGAGCTCACGTTATCCTCATTTTTGTTCGAATTTTGGTTTTTTTTGCAATGTTAAGAGTACGAAAATAGTGAGAAACAGCTTATATGAAACATTTTCTTTTACTCAAACATAAATTTCAGAGGAAACATGTGTTTTTGTTGAGTGGAAAAAAATTAAAATAAATTGCATAGGTGAGGAATCGAACCCTTGACCTCTCACTTTATAACAAGGCCTAACCTGTTGAGCCACAGTGCCACATTTTTTTACGTGAAAATTTCATTTCAAATATTCTAAGAAAGTAATAAATGAGAAAAAATTCGAGGAATGACGTGATAAAAAAAAAAGAATTAAAAATCGGACGTTCTTTAAATTAAACTCTAGTTCTGACAATTTTTCACTGAAAATTCTCAATTTTCGCAACTGTATTACGGATATCAAAAATAAAAATCATAAACGACATTTCCGAAATTCGGAATATTGAAAAAAAAAGTTCCAAAAAAATCGAAAATTTTTGCAAAAACAAAAAATCTCGAAAAATTGAATTTCGGCTATTTGCAGTGTATGGATGTGTAGTATATCGATGGCAGTTTCAATCGGTTCCCTAACACTTCTACCGTTCTCAGTAGTCGGTGTTGAACTTCTTCAACTTTACGGGAACAATTACTATCTTCAATGGCTGTCATACTCTCTGATAGGATCGTTATGGAACTATGTTTTTATGCTATCCAACTTGTCACTTTTTGTTCTTCTACCTTTTTCGTATTTTTTCATTGAATCGCAAGGATTTTCAACGACGAGGAGTAGAAATGTGGGTTCTTTTTTTTTTTGAAAAAAAAATAATGAAATTATTGCAGGCAATAACTCAACGAGTTTATGAAACATTGGCCATTTGCGCTCTCTTCATTGTTGTCGTTCTCTGTTTGGCGGAAATAGTTTTAACAATCTTAAAATATCCAGTTTCATTCCTATCTATTACCTCTGTAAATTTACCTTTAATTTATTCATGCGTATCGCTGAGTGGAGCTCTATTACTGCTCATTTCGACACCCTATGGTTTCGCGAAAATGTTCTCGTTTGTACGAGAATCCTTTTTCAACGATGCGAAAATCAAAGAGGACAATTCGTTGGATCTATCACTGATAGAGAAAGGAATTGTCGATGACGAAGGAGATCAGACACTTGTTCAAGAGGATAATCGGAAAGATAGTGATAGTGGAATTGAGTCGGGATCGATGGAAGAGATTAGATTGGACACAGAAGAAGAAGAAGAAGAAGAGGTGGAGATGGATTGTGATGGAAAAGGAGATTCGAATGTGAAACGACGGAAAAAACATGACTATTCCGAAAGTTTTGAAGTTGTTGAAAAGACAAGAAACAGAAAGTATATGGAGAAAAAAGAACCAATAATCGGTTAGTTTTTTGTGAGATTTCAAGATACTTTTAACAAAAGCGACTCAGATGAACCTCAAAAAGTTTGTAATGAATGGATTAATCCATAAAATTCGATACAAACGTGAACCTGTTAAAATAATGTCCTGCACGTGAAAAAATGTTTATCTCATTTCTAAAATGTAAAATTTAATTTTCAAACACATTTCAGAACCTGAAATCTACAACTGCAACAATGAAAGCAACCAACCATTTCGTCGGCATCGTCATGTTTCGGAATCTGGAGATAATTCTGTTCCTCTCACAGTAATCGATGATTACGGTCTTCGACAATCGCATTATTCAAAGTATCGAGATTCGGATATTTCACATTACTATGGTAGGACTTTTATCATTTTTTTTATTGTAAAAAATCAAAATTTTGCAGTGGGTGAGCCTTGGAAACATAAAAGTGAAGCGAATCTTGCCTCCGGATCGACTCAGATTTTTTCTCCGCTGTGTTCTGATTTAGCATTCGGAAGTCCGATTTTTGCATCCACTCCTCTTGGAATGTTTAATTTACAATCGCCAATATCTCGAAAATTGGGAAAACGATCGAAATCAGAAGATGCACTTTGGAAACCTCACAATTGTTTGTCGAGTATGCGAAAAAGTGTGTTCAGAAGAGCTGCTCTGAAAGTTCGATCGATACTGAGATTCGATGAAAGTTCACGACGTGGAAAGGCTTATCGATTGTTGATGAGTTTACGATTTCCGACAATTGTTGCGATCCTTCTGGTATTAACTGCTATTTCACTTATAATGGTGGCGATAAACACACTGAAACTGTTATTTGGATTCAGAAGTTTGCCAGAGTATGCACAATTTATTGAGGTTAGTTGTGAACGGCCTGTCAATATTTTCATGAAAAATAAACACGGTAAATATGTCAAAAAAGTCGAAGAAAAAACTTTTTAATTCTACTATTCTGAAAGCAAATCACGAAAATCTTTCTGTGTAGTCGGAGCGTTGCCCAAATCGCGTCCAAAACGTGGAGTTCAGCGGAGAACTATTTCGGAACAAAACAAAAGTATCAAGTGAAAACTTTTTCGAGTGAAAAATAACAAAGGAGATTCTGAAAATGAGGATTTCCACGTTTTTGGCCGAGGTGTGGTAACATTCGTAGACGATCACGATTTTCGGCAAAGTATCCGTTCAGACCAGAAATTGAGTATTTTTTCCAGGTTCACACACGTCACTCTTTTGGGCTGTTCGGTGCATTTATCGAAACACTGATCATCATATATGTAATGATGGCATCGTTTGTTGGACTATATTCTCTTCCTCTTTTGCGAACACTTCGACCAGTTCAAAAAGATACTTCAATGACTACTATAATAATCAACTCGTCACTAGTTCTTGTTGTTAGTTCAGCTCTACCAGTTATAGTAAACACATTAGGTAAGAACAAAACGTTTCAACAACATTCAACAATAATTTTTGACAGGTATGACTACTTTCGATCTTCTCGGCGCCTACTCCTCACTGCAATGGCTCAGCTCATTCCGTGTAGTGTTGGCGTATAATTTGTTGTTTTTTTCCGTTTCAATTGCATTTTTGTTCACTCAGTTGACAGCATCGATGAGGAGTGAGATCATGAAAAGGTTAGTTTTTTTTTGAAATTTAAAAACTGAAAAACAACAAACAACACCACGTGTTGTTTTGTTTTTTTTTATTTTTGTGTTATCTCTCACTTTTCACACACTTTCATCGATTTTAATTTTTTCAAGAAGATAAAATGTGTAAAAATTAAAAGTTGGGGATTTGGAGCATTCTTTGAATTCAAAAGCTCACAATATACCTCTCCGAATAAATATTTAACTGGTTTTTCAGACTCTCTCAACTTCGATGCCGAATTCGAACAAAACAGGAATAATTGCATACGACAACTCGATTCATATTTAATTTTTTATATAACTACGTTCGACGAATTTCGCGTAGTCAAACAATTAGCCAAATTTTTTCAATGTTCCCATCACAAACCACCCATTGCTAATCTTTGTCACCCATTTTTCCCATTTTACGGATGATCTCAATTTCACTTCTTGGCCTGGTGCCACGAAACAAAAAAACAAACGAATTTGTTCTTATTTTCGCTTGCGGGTTATTGTGGTTCTCAAAATTCTTGCCACAATTTACTTCTTCTTGAAAACGCGCAATACTTTGTGGACTTTTTTCTTTTCGTGCCACGTGTATTTTTCGACTTGTCTGTAAAATAGAGCAATATAATTCTTTTTTTCCTATTCTTAAATTAATAAACTTTACAATTTCTGTTTTTTCATCGTTCTTTACAGAGAAAATCGCAGAAAATGACGAAAAAACAAGAAAAAAAATGTTTTTTTGAATTTGCGCCGACTCGACACACAATGTTTTCGTTAGAGCGCACTTTCCACGTTGGCATTTTATTTTTTTCAGATTTTATCACTGTTCGTCTGTCTTTTTTGCGTTTTATAAATTTCTCTTCTATTTCTTTTTTGTACAGCGATATGAAAAAACTTGATTTCTGCATTAATAATGTCTGTGATACTCAACATGTTTAGATATTTTTTCTTGAATGAGTTCTTCCAATGTCATCATTTTTCAGATGTACTCATTAAAACCCAAAGTTGTGAATTTTCAAAATGTTTGGTCGTCTCTAAAACCGTCAGTGGTGGATATTATGAATATGAAGCCAATTACAAGTATGGACTGGCATCATAAGTTCAGGTAACATATTTTTAAAGCTTTAAATTTATAAAACATTTTCAGTGATGTTTATGATATTTGTGTATCAATTCCGAATCCACTGAGTGAATTGTTGTACAACGAGGTTAGTGAAATTTTGCAGATTATAGTAAAGTAGCACGTTTTAGGTTAAAAACTGTATCAAAGAACATGTCCGCGAGCAGAGAGAAATAATCGAAATAGTTGAAGCGGATCAGTTACTTCAAGAATATTTCCGAATGTGGACGATATTTCACGAAGGAGCAATCTATGTTCATCAGTTGTTTGGATATTTGAACAAACAATTTGTCAGACAAAAAAGATGTGCAGATTTGGAGAATTATCAAAATTACGCACCATTTTTGCAGTCTCCGGATGTTAAAGAAATTGGATGTGTGAGTTTACTGAGAACGTAAATTTTTCAAAAACACGGTTTACAACGCCTGCAAAATATCTTTTAGAATATTTAACCGTAAACATTTATGAACTATATGAATCGTTTTGAGAAAAAAAAAAGAACCCAAACAATTCTTTCTGATTTTCGACGCCTGGAAATGAGTTTTCGGAATGAAACATTTTAAAGTAATAAATTCATATTCTGACATAGTTTATTCCTAATAATCTCATTTCACCTTCAAAATACGCCATTCATTTTCGTAAAAAAAAACTTTGGCCAATTTTATAGCTTGCACTTGAAATCTGGCGAGAAGACCTGGTCAATTCGGTTCAATCACGACTCGTGAAACTACTGCTCATCGCCATAGACGAAGATCGTCAAGGAAACACTCCGGCGTATTCGGATGTCGTTGCCGGTGTCATCCGAAGTTTTGTTCAAATGGAAGATCACGATTTTGACGCGCAAAACACATTCAACAAGAGTGAGGGAACTCCGAGATTTGCCAGATCAAAAGGAATGGAACATACAATGTTCTACAAAACACACTTCGAATCGAGTTTTCTCGCCGACACTGAACAATATTATTCGTCGTTGGCACAGAAAATGTTGGCCGAATTAACATGCAGCGAATATATGGAGGCAGTTATACAACAATTAGAACAAGAAGAATTAAGAGCAAAAAAATATTTGGCGGAATCGAGTGTGAGAAAGGTTATAGAATTGTGCCAGAGGGTTATGATCAAGGCTCACAAAGATAAATTACACGCCGTCTGTCATGATTTGATAACCAACGAAGAGAATAAGGGTGAGTTTTTTTTTGAGTTGGGAAGTTTGAAGTAAAAAACGTTGAAATCTCGAATCTGACAGAAAGAAACACCGGATCTTCAAAATAGTTCTGTTCCAGACCTCCGTAACATGTATCGACTTTTGAAGCCGATCCAAGCTGGTTTATCCGTAATGGTCAAAGAATTCGAAGAGTACGTCAAACAACGAGGTCTTGAAGCGATATCTCGTCTCACCGGTGATAATGTTCCACAGCAATTTGTCGAAAATGTGCTTAAAGTCTACAATAAATTCAATGACATGAAAACGGCCGTTTTCATGGACGATGGAGAATTCTCGAGTGGTCTTGACAAGGCATTGCAAGGAGTTGTAAATGCGAAAGAGCCAGGAAACAATGTGCCAAAAGCATCGGAAAGATTGGCGAGATATACAGATGGTTTATTGAGAAAATCTTCAAAAGGAATGTCGGAAGTCGACTTGGAAACCAAATTGAGCAGCGCTATTGTCATTTTCAGATATATCGAAGATAAAGATGTGTTCCAGAAGGTAGGGGTCAGAACTACGCGTTTTTCTAATTTTGAAGAAGATGACGAAAACTGAAATTTGCGTGTTACAGTATTACTCGAAAATGTTGGCCAACAGACTTATCGCAAATTCTTCTGTTTCGATGGATGCCGAAGAAGCTATGATCAATAAGTTGAAGGTATTAATCAAGCATGTTTTCCATTTCAAACTATATTTGTTTTCCAGCAAGCATGTGGTTATGAGTTCACCAGCAAGCTATCTCGAATGTTTTTGGATATCGGACTGAGTCATGAGTTGTCAACACAGTTCGAAGCGGTTTGTTTTTTTTTTATTTAAAAGAACCGTACTTTCTTCAACATAAGGACTTTTCATAAACGTCCTCAATATAGAAGTTGTAATAATAAAATAGACCGTTTTCTTGGCCAGATTACTGTGTTCTGTGTTCTAAAAATCGGTGAATTTTCTATGTTAGAGAAAGATGAATAAATTTATTTTAGAAAATCCCTTATTCATTTCAGGAATAGTTAGAAAAGTAAAAAAAAAGAAGTAAATACGATAACCAATTATTTTTCAGCGCCTACAAGAAGTGAAAGCAGCGACAAAAGAAGAGAATTTAGAGTTGGTTCCGACACAAACTCTCATTTTACAAGCTGGAAGTTGGCCATTGAGTGCGCCTCAGTTAGGTTAGTTTTGTATTAAACTCGAGCAAAAAATACAAAGTCATCAGAATCTTAAAAAAATAAGATTATTCCAATTTTCAGCCAGTGGAAGTAGCACGAATCAAACTTCGCAAGATATTGTCAATTTCCGACTACCACGTGTCCTACAGCCTTGCGTCCAAGAGTTTGAATCGTATTATACGACCAAACACAGTGGACGAAAACTGACATGGTTATGGAATATGTCACACGGTTAGGAATATACTTTATCGAACATTCTGATTTTCATGTTTTCAGGTGATATTCGTCTCACATATCTCGATAAACAGTACGTTGTGACCATGTATTGTTATCAAATTTCGATTATTATGTGCTATGAGAGATGTGATTCGATGAACGTGAGTAGAGATAAATTTAGTGCTCAGGTTGAACAATTATTTTCAGGTTAAAGAGATAAGCGAAGCTGTCGGATTGAATGGTGATTATTTGTTGAAAGTTTTGAAAACTATTGTCGATGCAAGTATTTTGTTGTCTGATGTGAGTTTTCTCTATTTTTAATTTGAAAGTTTGACTTAAAAATAGTACTTCGTTTTTTTTTTCGAAAAAAAAATTCGAAAATTTTCAATTTTTTTCCCGTAAAAACCCACTGCTGATTTTTTTTAAAAGTCGATTTTCTCTTGGCGAAATATGCGGACAAAATCTCTCTGAAAAAATCTGAAGTCCAGAATCATCAGATAAAACTGAAAAAAAATAGGAAAACTAGTATTGTACGAATATATTTAGTGTTTTCTCCAAAATGTCAAAAATTATTCAAAAAATTGATTTTTTATAGCTTTTATCCTCAAAGTTCATTTTGAAAGTGTATTTAGGAGCCAAATCTTACCCAATCATCCAATCTCAAATTGAATTTATCGATGACATCAAGAAGAATGAAATTCCGCCTGCAAATGCCACAATTGACAAAGGCTGTTGAAAAAGAGCACGAAGCTGTTGCCAATACAGTATCACAAGATCGCAAATATTATATGGAATGTGCAATTGTTCGAATTATGAAGACAAGAAAAGTATTGAAACACAATGCTCTAGTGGCTGAGGTCAGTTTCATTCGACCCATACTTTATACTCAAAAAACTCCACGATATTTTCGATTTTCAGATAATGGATCAAACAAAAGGTCGATTCACACCAGATGTTCCATTCATTAAAAAAAGTATCGAAGATTTGATCGAAAAAATGTATATCCAGAGAACCGATCAAAACGACGAGTATCAATATTTGGCCTGAATAAATGAATGAATTCATTCTGAAGTTGCTCAGTGAGTTTTTTGTTCACCTTCAAAATGCAAAAAATGATACTCCTCGCGCACATGAAAACAAATAAAATCAGTATTTTTTTCAGAATCTACTCCCCAACGATTTTGTACTAAATATACATAATAGATTGCACATGTATCATATTTATTCTTATTTTTCACCATCTTCTTCCCCTTTTTAATGCAAGTTATGTGATTTTTTTTTCGATTTTCGGAAGGTATAAACTTTTTTCCTGATAGCTTTTAAAAAGTACTTTGGTTCTCGAAAAAATGGTAGACGTTTATTCATTGTTATCTTCTGAAATATGCATAATATAATTTTTTGTCTCAGTTAATGTCGACAACAACAACAACAACAACAAAAACATTTAAATCACAACCAGTTTGACTATTGTCAGAAACAAGAAAAAACGAAAAAGAAGGAGAATATCGGTGTTCATTGTTTGCAGCAGTTCTTTTTTTGTTGAGGTGAGAAATTCCGATCATATCTTCTTTTTTTATAGAAAATTTTTGTATTCACCAATTTGTTTTTACTTGTTTTGGGTTTTTCATCAAAGTTAAGAGTTCAAATTTTTTGAAGATAAACTAAAACCAATTTCTAGGTTTTTTTTTCAAATTCAATTATTTTCCGGAAAATTTCTTTCGTGTTTTTTCAAAAGTAGAACAACGACACGAAAAAGTCGATTCTAAATCGGGCCGGGTTCGATTTTCATCGGACTAGATAGAAACAAAATCTGAATCGAACCCATATCTAGGCCAAAAACGTGGAAATACTTATTTTCAGAACGTGTCCCGTGATTTTTCACACAAAATTTTGTGTGCTGTCTGAATTACTGTATGAGTTTTGTGTTTTTTAATTGTGGCCCGTGGAATTTTACGCGTCGAACCCATAATATTTGTCATTTTTTATTCAAAAAATTGGAATTTTAAAGCCAAAGTTTGAAGTTCTGTTTTGTTGTGTCTCTGTTTTGTTTTGTCACTTTTTTTCTGTCTGAAACAATCCTCAAAGTTTTCTGAAAACAACCAAAAAAGGGCATATATCTGAAAATCCTGATTATATATTAATAAGAATGTGTCTTCATGTCATGTCGTGTGCCTCGACCAACCAAACCAACTAAAACGCGTTTCATCTCTCACGGACTCTACCCATTTCACACACTATTTCGTCGACCATTTCGAACTGTACGCAAGCGCCCCGCACGTTTTTCTTCTCTTTTTTTATCAATAACAGGCACTTTTTGAGAGAGTGAGTAAGTGAGAAAGAAAAAGAGATCGACAAAACCATTCTTTTTTTGTGACTGCGGTTTTCCGAATATTTTTCTGGATTGATTTTTTGAAACGTGTTAGATTCAGATACTTCGTTTTCTTCAAAACTTTTAAAAGTTATTATCAAAATTAAATTGATGAAAAAAGTCATGTTTTCAAAAATTGAATTTTTGAAACAGTAAAAAATCTAATTTTATGACGACTTTTAGTTACGTCAAAGTTTTGATTCATTTAATATCTAAATCTTTTTTTTTTCAATGGATGCCACTTTCTGCAAAGGTGTTGTTTGGGCCGTTTACGAAGGCCCGCAGCCCACCATATGTTGGGCCGGGCCGGGCCGCCCGTTTAGAACCTTACGAACGGACATGGCTGACCAAGGCAACATTTTGTTGCAAGTATGTGTCATTCTTGGGGCAAAAACATTTTCACATAGTATGAGCCATATATGGGCCAAGCATGAAGTTCCGTTTATTTTGAAATGTTCACCGCGGGCTTGAAGAACCCGTATTTTCTTGCTTGGGCCGGTCCGGGCCAGCCGTCCCAAAAAGACATCCCTGATTTTGGGTAAATTTTGAAACGTATTAGGAACTGCACTTTTTTGTTTTCTGATATCCAATTTTAAAAAATCATTTAGTCCAGAAATAACATGTTTTCATATTTGGCCTAAAAGAGTTGCAAAATTTCCCGAAAAAAATTTATAACCGTGAGAAATTTGGAAATTTTTTTTGTCACTATTTACAAGAAGTCGAGATTTTCTTTTTTCTATCATGTCCTGAAACTGACTACGTTTCCAAACCTCTAAATTCAGAAAAAACAAAACTGGGCAACGATTGGAAATGAGGTAACTTCTCCCAAGAAGATTTATGACGTTTTGCTAAAGTTTTTTTTTACCGTTTCACACGTTTTATGTTAGATATTAGTCAGTTTTTAAATAATACTTCTTCCACGAAAAAAATTATAAAAGTAATTTTGAAATTTTCCATCGACCAGATAAATTTTTCACTGACCAACCTTTTTGAAAACTTATCATTGACGACAGAATGTATGTATTATTGAATTGAATTTTTCATGACTTCCTAATGAATTTTGGATGTTTTCCTATTTTCCGTTAAGCTAAAAAGTCGAACTTTTGCGAGTTTAAATTTTGAGGTTTTTTTGTTTTAAATCTTCACTGTTTCACAAATTCTATTTTCGTCGAACTTCCAGTCGAGAGCAGTTCATCATTTTGCCCATGTGTTTCAAAATTGATTTTTGTCCGAAAAACTCGCAAACTTTCCAGGTCAAAATGCATAAATCCAACCCATTCTCCGCCGTTTTTTATTCCCAGTACTACCAAAAAAATCACCATTCATCTCGACAACATTTTTCCCATTCAATTTCACTTTCTCGTTCGTTTTTCCGTTCTTTTTTTCTCGTGGCCATTTTATATACGTATATACTTCTTCTTCTTCTTCCTGTTCGTTTTCATTTTTCTGTTCACTTCTTGATATTCAAGTCGAATCGCTTTTTTTAGTACTTTACAACACAAGGTATACGCTTTGAATTTTCAGAAAAGAACATATTTTTAATCTGAAAATAGTGAGCTCACTAGGTGAAATTTGGGCCGAGACCAATAGAAAACTTTTTGGTCTGAACACAGAAAAAAATGATTGGAATTTTTTGGTGTGATTTATTGGATTTTCGAAACAATAAATAATCATAGAAATGTGTACATTTTGTTCCTACTTTTTTATTCAAATTCGGTCTGTTTTTTTTCGAGAATCATAATACAAGGATACAAATCTTTGAGTTTCAGACCGGCCCAGCTGTTAGAGTTCAAAAATCCACTTTTCCGTCGTATGTCATGATTTTTTTGTCTGGGCTTTGAGCAGTTTTATTTTTTCTTGTCGGCACAAAAAGTTTTATGAGCAAACTCGAGCCACCAACTATACATATCTCATAAAAACGTTTTTTTTCGAGTTTCAGATGTTTTCCGGTTAGGCTCGAAAGTTATTTGGTTTTTTGATTTCTATTGAGAACTTCGATTTTTTTACCGATTTCAGGGGTTTTCCAACCAAAAAATAGTTGGAAAAACGAAGCCAAAAATCTTTACGTGACCCCAGATCTTCCAAAACAATTTGAATATTTTGCTCATTTATTTATACTTTTTTGATCAGCAACAAAATGGTTGGACTTTGGCTTCAGGATTGAAGGTATGGTAGCAGGGTATCATGTTTGGGGTTGGTTGGATACGGTAGTCTTTATCCTTCTGGGTTTCTTGGTCAAATCGGTTTTCTTCCAATCGCATGAGTGATATTCTGACTACTAAAAAATATGCAGACTTAATCAGGAGCCAAAAAGGCCCTGCCTCTTTTTATATCAGATGTTGGTTTTCTAATAAGGACCAAATCTCACCCCTAACTAATGTTCTCATGTTCAAGAAAAGTGGATAAATTACGTTTCAACAAGTTCTCAAAAGTTACTAAGTTTCAGGGGTGAGACTCTGGCTTTTTTCAAAGTCTTAAAGATTCTCAGTTGATGTCGAAAATTTTCGAACAAAAACGGATAAATTAAAAGTACTTTGTTAATTGTGTGTGGTACCCAAATAAAACAATTTTCCTAAAACTTGGAAACTAGTACAATTGTGAAAGTGTCAAATTTCCGTCAACAGTGTATGTCGTGTTCCTCTTCTAACACATCATTATTATTATTATTGTTATCATCATATCAACTAGTACCTCCTTCTTCTTCTTCATTTTCTTCTTATCCAGCTCACTTCAACTCGCCCTCGTTTGTCAGTTGTTTGTCCATCGGCAAAACAAAAAGTGTTCCCTCTTCTCGGTGTCCGTCCATTCCAAAAAAAAAAACGCAAAAATTCGTTTTGTCTTTCCGCGACCGGCCTGCTCCTTCTTGTTTTTCTGTGCCAACTGCCCGCGCCTTTTTTCTTTTCCATCTCTCACACTCTACCCTTGTTCCCTTCACTTTCTCTCTTCTCAATTTTCGCCCCAAATTTTTTTGGCAAGAAAAAGATTCGCTTTTCTTGGTTGATACATTTTAAGGTCCGAGCCTGAAGTGGCCCTTCGTTTTTCTTGATATTCAAAGAGTTTTCAACTTTATTTTGACATAGTCACTTCGAAATTTTATGATAATTGGAAGTGTTTATTTTTGACCGCCAACCATACAGGATCGGAACATTTTTCAGTCTAATACAAACAATCTGAAACCTGTCACGTTTCAATGAAAATATCAAAGAAAATTGTAAAAATCAGAAATTGTGACTAAAGTTTTTGAACTAAATACATTTCCAAATTTTTTTGTTGTTATTTATTAGAGTTTAGATGTTAGATTCCGATCTACTTTTATTTCTTATTCTTATATTGTGTCTCGTTTTTTTCGTGTTCGTAGTCAAACATTTTCTCACTTTTATTTTGGTAAAGTTCTAGTTTGGCATTCAAACTGTTTTGCATATACAATCAATTTTTTGTTTAAAGGTTTTCTCGATTTTCATTCGACGTAATTTTGAGAATGTTTGCGATTCAGGCCTGAATGTTTGTTTGAAACAAAAAAATTTTGAAAAATAAGTTTCAGTTTTTTTCCTCGGAAATTCGAAAAGTTTTTCGGGCTTCGAACAAAAAACCAGCATCTCACTTTGACCGAAATATACAGTTGTGGTTTTTTTTTTTGAAATTTTCAGTACAAAAAACAAGAATCAGTCTCGGTTCATTTTTTTTCGATTCATTTCTTCATTCTCAGATCACTTTCACTAATAATGTGAATAGCAATATGAATAATAATAGTAGCAGTAGTATCACATATATACATATAATTTTTCATCATTTTTCTTCTTCGTCGCCAGAAAAAAATAAGAACCAAAAAAATATGAACGCGCTTTTCTTTTCTTCTTCCTCTTCCTTTTTCTTGCTTTACGTTTCTCTTTAAATTGCTGATTATTTTTGTCATTTATACAAAACAATATACTGTTTTGAAAAACACGAAAACAAAAGAAAATTGTACCTCCAATCATATTCAAAAACTTCTTGACCAAATGATTTTCAATTGACATTCCATGACGGCTTTCCATTTTTTTTTGGAAAATATATCAAACTTTTTTTTGAGCTTCAGTTCGGGAGTTTTCGGCATCATGTTTTTCCAATCTGTTTTTCTCCCAAAAACGTTTTACCCGGTAATTATACGTTTCGAATTTGATGTTTCTGAATCTTCTTCTTCTTCTGATGGAAAACTTCTCAGAAAAAAATCTCAGTTCTAGGTAGTTTTTGTACACTGCGTTTGACACACCAAAAAATATTATTTCATAGTTTTTCTGGTCAGGAAATTTATAAATGAGAAAGTTGACCACTTTTCGAGTGTTATGAAAATTTCGTGAGAAAATGGTCACTTTTTTTCGATTTTTATGAATTAAAAATATTCCTGTTTCACACAGAACTCATTAGTTTCAAAGGTGTTTTTTCAATTAGAATTCCAAATTCATCAGAAAAATCTTCGAAAAATTTATAGTTTTATGTTCAATTTTTGTTCTTAATTTTAAACTGTAAAAGGAAAATAAACAATTTTGGCAACTTTTCAAAATGTTCCAAGTTTACATTTTATAAGGTTGAAAAAAAGACAATTGGAAGAGAACTAATATGACCTAGAAAACCAAATAAGTGGAGGCTAAATACAGTACATTTTTGTTAAAGGAACATGAGAAAATAGAGAAAAAGATAATTTCACATTAAGTATAAAATGTACGAAATCGACGTGTACAAATAAAATGCTACTTTTTCGTACTCACAATATTCCATATCAATCCACTGAATCGCGACAAAATGCACGACTCTGATATTTGGAGGCCCCCATTTTTCCTTTTTTTCTCCCATATTTCGATCAACGAGCCCAACCCAAAAAACGTTCAAAAAAGGTCATTTTTGTTGCTCGCAGCACTCGCGGACCAACAAGAAAAAGATTCGCCTTCTCGCTGTCTTCGTCTCTTTGATAAATGTGTTTCTCGTTTTTGTTCCGAAAGTCGTGTTCCTTTTTTTCGTTGCTTCGTCGAACGAAGAAATGGGCTTCTCTTTCTCTTGTTTGATATCTTCATCCGATGTTCCATTTTTTGCAGATTCGGGTAAATTCGACAACAACAACTACAAAGTCTTTCAATATTTAGTTGTTTATTTTATGGAAAGTTCGTGTTAAAAACAGGTGAATTTTCTTCTGTTGATTGTTTGGGATTTTTGTTTTTTTTTGCAGATCTTTTTAGATTTTTCAATTTTATTTCGGCGGAGAAGAAGAGAACAAGAGATGGTACGAACGAATCAAGACGGAAATTCCGAATCTGCCGGTTAGTTTTGGTCGATTTAAAGGGACATGCCATTAAAAAAACAAAAAATTAAAAACGATTGAATGGGGCACGTTGATCTTTCAAAAAATAGAGGTTGCTCTCGAATCTTCAGAGTGTTACTGAAATAAACTCAACTTTTGTTGTATTCTAATCTCTCATTTTTCATTCAAAAACTAGTTTGAAAAACACATTTTGAAAGAATCTACATGATCGAATGAAAAGAAAAACAAGAAAAACTTTATTTTTTTGTAATTTTTTCCTACTATGGTCCAAAATCACACTGTTTTCTTTTTTATATTTTTTTCTGATTTTTTTCTATCAGTTCTTACTGTTTCAAAAAATGCTAGTTTATGGAAGGCTTTTCTGTTTTTCAACCAATCACGAAAAAATTCAATTATGATCTGTAAATCCTACTTTTTGTAGTTATAGTATGTGAAAATTTTGACGTGTTGTTCGTTTGTTTCGAAAGTAGTTCCCTAACATTATAATAATTGTATCGTATCTTGAACGTAATTCGCTGCAAACTTGATTTCTCCCTTCATTTTTTGGCAATATTGAAACGTAACGTTACGTAATAATTCCGTCCGCCAGTCCGTCCGTCAAATAGTGTTTTGTGTTATTATTTGTTTGTACAACAAATACAGACAAAAAATGAGAGAAAAAGAGAAAGAAAATGATGGAAACAGGACAAATAATGAAATGCATGCATGCATGCGCGCCTCTTTTTAGTATAGTTTTTGCCATTTTCAGCCCTTTTTTGTACTTTTTTTCGGGCTTTAGAAATAAGACACAAACTTCCAACACGCTACCAGCAACTAGGTTATTGTTTATTTCCTTGTTACTACTGAAAACTGAAAAATTAAGACAAAATGTCAAATTTTTCAATCGTGTTTTTTTTTGAATTTGAGAGTTTTTTGGAACAGGAAACTTTAAGTAACCTACACTGAACTTTCCTAACAATCCTGTGAAAATTGAGTTGAAAATGAACCGTTTCGAAACCGTTACCATCACCAAATAATTAATTCCAATTTTTGAGAATTTTGAAACCTGGAAAAAATGAGAAAAACTACAGTAACCACTAAGAAACTTTACTAGATTATTTTTTCAAAAAGTGACTCAATAAAGTAGGTAGATTACTGTAGATGATGATGTCTGCTCTCGGTTACAGTCTCTCTTGTGTGTGTGTGTGTATTTTTTGTCTGTATTAGTTGGATTCCATCTCCAAACCAGTTCAATCATCGATGTTTTTTGTTGTGTCTTCGTTTCTTTTATTTACTATTTTTCAGATGTTTACTAGCTAGTATTGTTTGATGTTATTATTGTTGTTATTATTATTTTTTAATAATAGATGTTGTTAAACTGTGACTGAGTAGTTTTTGAAGACGGTTTTTGGTTTTGAAGTCTTGTCTAGGCTGATTTGAAATATTTTTGTGGAATGGAAGTATGAATATATGTAGGCATTCTTCATTGTATCAGATGCAGAGCGGCCATGTCGATTTTCAGACCAAATATGTTTTTTTTTTCGAAAAAGGGAAACTTTGTATCGCCCTCATTATGCAACTGAATACTTGTTGTTTTTTTTTGTATTAAGCTGGAACACCAGAAAAAACCGAAACTGGCTTGATTTTTTTGCTTCGATCGCACACTGTTCTCATTTTTCCAATCGAATGGTCGCAGACGAAAAAGAAGAGGAAAAAGTGCATTCAATTAAGCTCGAAACCGGATTTTTGCGCATGTTTAGACAGTGTTTTTTTGCCCCTTCTTATGTTGCGCATTCTTGAGATTTACATTATTTATTACTGTAGAAGAGATCGCCGCTAGCGAAGATGTAGTTTTTTGTGTTTTTAGAAGTAATAGGAAATTTTCAATGTTTTTTTGATGTTCAGAAAAATTTTTTTGGTGCAATTCTCACAAAACTGACCAATTTTACCAACAAACGAAAAAAAAAATAGAGAACGGGGTTCAGAAAGCCCGCGTTGCGCTGAAAACAAAAGCGCAGACATTTTTTGACACAAAAGTTTTCTCTGGACAAGATACGTTTCAAATTTACCGAGTTCCAAATTTAACACTTATCAAGACAATTTTTTTTAGAAACCAGTACTTGGCCGACCAACACAAAATATGATGTTTTTCGAAAACTGGTCAAAACAGTGTCAGACTTTGGTCGGATAAATGAATTTTTTTGAACATTTTTCAAAAAATGTACCTGAATTTTCGATTTTCCATTTTGACACCAACTTTTGACACTTATAATAGAAAGACCACAGAAAGTGTCTATGATTTTGTATACGCTCATGAAATTATCTGGAAGTCATTTCATTTTGAGGCAAAAAAAAACAGTTTTTCTATTGTCATTCTTCCTTTTTCCTGCCTATGTAAACATTATTTTTGGTCAGTCAGTCAGTCAGTCGTTCATTCATCCACACACTAAAATGACCAGTTTATGACGCGATTTGTGCCGCCGCCTGAGAGAAAAAAAAGAGAGAAAAGAAGAATCCGGACCGGTCGTCGTAGTCGCCGATGCCGCAATTTTCGTTCTCTTTTGAAGATTCTGTGAAGTAGTAGCAGTATTCGGCGGCCGCCACTCGCCGATCATGATTTAGCAGCCACTACCAACCAACCAACCAATATTCATGTCTCTCTGTTTTTCCTTTTTCGAGGGAAAACAAAACAATTTTTTACTGTTTCAATATTTTTTTGTAGTTTTATTTATTTTTTCTGAGACACATCTCAACTTCTTCATTTTTCCGGAGAACCTGTAACTTTTACTGTTTAAAAATTCCATTTTTCGTGACAGTTCTATGGATTCCCAGATTCTGTGCGCTTCAAATAGTTTTCATATTTTCGTGACTTCAGAATTTTGAAGTTTTTTTATGAGAAAATATTCTGATGATTCAATGTTTTGTTGTTTCTCTGAAAGGCTTTTCTTGAGTCAATATTTTTTGTTGATATTTGAAAATATTTCACTGTTTCAACTAGGCCTTTCTTCTTTCAATCATGCAAGTTTGATGATCCTTTTTGTAAAATGTGTACTACAACTCTAATAGTTTTAAGAAACGCAAAGAACCCTACACGAAAAGTCTTATTTCTAACTATTTTTCTGAACAGACATTAATTCGGACCGGGCCCATTCACAAGCTTTGGACTCAGAAGGTCACGTTCAAATTGTTTTCACGTTCGTTTTTTTTTTCAAAAAATAAAACATTCTGAAAACATTAATTTTCAAAAAATTCTTTCGGTCACGCGAACAGTTCTTCATCCTAATGAAAAAATTAACATGTGCTAAATTTTTCAAAAACTCCTCGCTTTTTCTGTAAATTTTCAGCAAAAAAAAGTTAATTTTAAGAAACTCTTCAAAATTTCCACCAACCACCAATGAAAAACTGACTAGTTTTTATGTAAACACTCTATTTTTTTCTTCAAAATTTGTAATTTAGGTCAAGATGACTGGTTGAAAATTTCAAAGTAGTATAGAAGAGAGATTGAGAGACGCAGAGAGTCAGAGAAGACCTGTTCGAAAAACGGAATTAATTCCTTGTAAAGAAAAGAGATGAAGCATTCCTCCGATCGGCCCCTGACGCGATGGGTTTTCTCATTTTCTCTGCGTCTCTTTCGAACTGTGTACAGTTTCTTCCTCAGCTGATTTGTCATATGTTTGAAAGATCTGCGCGATCAACTGTTTCAAACTTCATTTTTTTCGAATAATTTGTTATGCGTAGGTTTCTCAAAAATGTATACGATTATGGAATCGCTCCAAAAATTACCAAGATTTGTTTTTTTCTCCATTCTGAATCTTAAAAATCTGAGAATTTGTAGAAGTTTCCGGGCCTAGGCCTGAAAAGCTTCTTCTTCAATTTTTGTCTCAAACAGCCAATCAATGATCAAAGTTGACACTCAATAATTCTCTCATCATTTCATCAATTTCATATTAATTTATCTTGTCAAAAAGAAGAAAGTGAAATGAAGAAATTCAGCTAATATATATATATAATAATAATAACAATAATGAGGAAAAAAAAAAGAAAAAAAAGAAGAACTTGATATCTTTTCACTGTTTCACTTTCAGCATCTACAATTATTAATTAGTTTTCCTTTCATTTTCAGCCAGTTCTTCTGGATTTTTGTGTAAGTGAACATCAGCTTATTTCTCATTTATTCGCATGTTTTGCTGCTAAAAATCTTTTCCTTTTTTCGTTTGTTGTTGATCGATTAGTTTTGCAAAACACAAAAAATGTCTGCAATCGAAATCAGCCGCAGATGGTGTGGACAAATAGCTAATTCTTACCCAGTATCAGACAAAGTTCGAAATTTGGCTTTCTCGACCTTTTTCTGAACGAAAACTAGGAATGGAAGATATTGAATCGAACTGATCACTGAATTTTTTATTGAAAATGGCCCTAACAGATCATCAACTTACTGTTAGGTCTTATTCTTCAAATTAAAAAAATCAGATCCAAAATCAGTGTTGGCTGAAATCTCTGAATGACTCGAAATTTCTAATCGAACCTAGAACTAGAGGTAATTTTTAGAAAAAAAAAATCCGATCAGATGGGCCAGATCTCATAGCTCTACCACAACCAGGGATAAGATTGTAGCCCTAGGGTCCGGCCCGAAAAGCACGGGCTGAGCCGAGATTTTTTGTTTTTTCGGTCTGTCTAAAACGCTCGACCAGGCCCGAATTTTGAGCGTCAGAATATAATTTTGGAAAAAATTGTATAGTTTAGTCAGTTTCCCTTTGGTCGGGCTTTTTCTTACCTTCAATAAAAAACCCGCCAGGCTGGTGAGAGTGGGCGTCCGGTCGGCCCGAAAAGCTCCCAAATCTATCCCCTAACCATTACATAGTGCCTGTTATCTTTCCATTGACCCCTTGACAAAAGTTGAGTTTAAAAGGAGCGGCCCCTCCTGTTTTGTGCAAAATTTCGAAATAATCCCCTCTCTCCCCTTTTCGCCCCACCCAGGCCAGGAACTGTCGGCTTGCTCTCGACTCTTTCCCGCTGTTTCGACGATATAAATATATATATATATATATATATATATATATATGATTTTCTATTTCGGGGAAACATGACCAGCCAAAAATACACACAAACTCACGCATCGCAATCTAAAAATAGAGTGCGCAAAAGAAAGGAAAGACTCCTTCTTCTTCTTCTTCTTCTTCTCATGATGCACGCGACCCCTCCCGAACTGACTGTGCAAACAATCGACAACCACTGACGACGACCGACTGTCCTGCATTTCTGGACAGTTTTTGAGCTGGTCACTATTTTTCCATCCAAATTGGTTTTGTCATTTGTCATTTTTTCTCAATTTTTCAATTTCAACTCGAAATAATCGAAAAATTATCCCGTGAAAAATACGTTGTCTCGTTTTTATTTGTTCTACATAGGTTTCAAAATAAAATCAGTCTGATAATTTTTTCCACGAGCCCCGTGAAAAATAAGTTTCAAATATTCTGAAAACAAAACTAATTTGACCTCGACATCAAACTCAAACAAGTCTCACAGACTCTCCCGTTTCTTTTTTTTTGTTCATATTTTTGACATAATCCAAAATGACAAAAAAAGATAAATGATAATGACCTTCTATATAATCATCAAAGTCGAAAGATTTCATTCACATACACACCTAAAACATGCGCGGTTTGTGACTACTGTAGTTACAGAATTAGTATATTCAAGCATTTCAAAGCACCCTCCTTTTTTTTTCGTTCTAGAGGTTATTTTTTGTTTTTGGCGTCGTGCCTAGTCTATGCTAGCCAACCAAGACCTGTTGTTATATCCAATGAGAAAAAAGATGGACGACAACAAATAAAAAATATATATTCTTTCTATATATAGCTAGTTTTACTTTTTTTCTTCCCCGGCATTCTTGCTTCTTGTTGATCTGATATTCCAAGTTTTGAAAAAAAAATTTTGTTAGAAAAAGGACTTTCGTTTGGGGCCTTTTCAGTCCGCTCAATTTTTCGAAGGTGAAAATGAAATTTGTTTTTGTTTTTTAGAATAATATGAATATTACTAAAGATCGATTTGAGCCTGTTATTTTTGATCCAAGTTTCAAAAAATTGGAATTTTGACTCTAAAACGAGATAATGACATGAAAAGGCGGCCCAAACGACACACCCGAAAAATACCTCGTAAATGAACCTTATTAACTGTGTCACGATTGCACCACGTGTTCAAAGATTGAACTGTTTGTTAAGTCAGGCGAATCTGAGCAAAACTTAGAGCTCTGTTGTTATCGTCACACGTTCCCAAACTGTTATCAGTGCTCTTTTCGTCTCCAGACAAATATTTTTGTTGTTGTTGTTGTTGTTGTTATTTTCCGATTTTGCTCTCTTTCAGCTTCTTCGTTTTTTCTCTGCCTTGTTTACTTCTTCGTATTTTTTCTTCGTCTCGCGTGTGTTGCTTTGCAAAATCTTGTTTTACGATTTTTGCCGGATAATTTTTTGGGACCTCAATTTTTGTTTTTTCTTACTAGCTTTTAGTAGAGCAGAATTCTCTTATCATAATTTGAATGTTTTTAGATTTTTGAAAAAAAATTCACTTTAGAAGTGCGAATGACTGTAGAAACGCTTGATAACCTGTTTTTACAATTTAGTTTTCTTACGAAAAATGGATTTTTTTTCCCTGAAATCGGTTATGAGAAGAGTGAGGTTCTCAACATAAATCAGAATTTTTCGACATTTTTTCGAGATCAAGTGAATAAAATGTTTTATTGTTTTTTTTTTAAATTTTTTTAAGAAATTTTTTTTTTATAGTTTTACTAAAATATTGGAGCATAGGTATGTGACCTTCATTTATTGGAATTCGGAATTTTTCAAAGCCTGCTCCTGTTTTTCAATAGACGAAAATACTTTGGGAAAAACGTATGTTGACTACAGCAGGTCATATTTTTCTGGCTCTTTCATATATGGGTGCCAAAAAAAACTCAGCCAACCCCGACGTTTTTCCGACTTTTTGGGTCGAAAAAATCATTTCAAGAACTCGCCAAGAAAAAAACTACAGTAGTCTTTCTGATATTATCCGAAATTTCGCAAACTCTTCTCGCACGCCAATTCAACGGCACATTTTACACAAAAATTATGTGAAATTTCACTTTTTTCATCTCCTTCTTCACGAAATCTTCTTCTTCTTCTCGTTGGCTTTCTCTTTTACACATTTATTCATTGCCTGTTTTCATCCATACTACATATATATGTATATATTCAAATTCTTCTCTTTTTTTTTCCTCCTCTCCCACCCCAAATACTAAATTGCATCATTTTGGTGTACTTCTCTTCCTTCTTTCTCTTACACCCTTCTCGAAAACGATGGTGTTCCATCTATTCACCACACCCTTTTGCATTTCATTTTAAAAATACTGAAAAAAGAGGGTGCGAGAGAAACAGACAAAACAACAACAACAACAGCGACTACGTCGTCGTCGTCGATGACGACGTCTGCGTCTCTTCGTCGTTGACCGTTCTCTCACATCTACACTCTCCGGGGCTATATACAAACATCGAGAAGAAGAAGAAGATGAAGAAAGAAGAAGAAGAAGACGGACGGACGGACAACCACGACGACTACTATTTTTACTCTTCTCTTGTTTTTCGGCCAAGAATTTTTA
The DNA here is from genome assembly GCA_963572245.1 of Caenorhabditis sp. 8 KK-2011. Classification (NCBI taxonomy): domain Eukaryota; kingdom Metazoa; phylum Nematoda; class Chromadorea; order Rhabditida; family Rhabditidae; genus Caenorhabditis; species Caenorhabditis sp. 8 KK-2011. Next base: position 6,845,838 of record OY751548.1, read on the forward strand.
AACTGTTTTTCGGACACCTTTTGTGTATGTGTGTGTGTGTGTGTATTATGCTTTCCACAATTTGTACGTGTGGACTTTTTGTGTTGCAAAATCCAGTTGCCTTTTCGGACCGGTGTGGATTTCGAACCAGTTGAGAACATGGACCATCGAGCTTTGATCTCATGTCTGTACCACAGTTCTGAAATTGATGGAATTCTTACTTTAGGTCAAATTCGATCACAAAGTTTCTTTTTCAGTTTGAACTGACAGATTGAAACAGTCATTCAGATTTTGAAAAAAAATTTGAATTCTCAAAAATCTGGATTTAATAATCACTTATCGTATAATTTTGAAATCAAAAAATCCTGTGCACAACACTTCTTTCAAGTTGAACATTTTCCTTTTTGTACCCACTAACTAATAATAATATGAGCATCGTTCTCATATCGGAATTGAAGAAACTGTGATCATTCTCAAACACTTTCTCGACCTGGTCCGTGTACATTTCGAATTTTCAGCCCATCATGGTGTTGGAATTGAAGAAACTTAGAATATTGTGTTCTCATTTTGATATTCATTTTTCGAAACGTATTTTTGCCAGGTTGAGTAATAAAAATGATAATTTTCCGTTAACAATAATCGATATATTTTGAAAAGCTCTCGAAGTTTGCTGTCACAACTTAGGTTTCAGTTTATTGTAGTTACAGTAATTCAGTGAAATTGAAAAGTCTATTTCTGGAAGTTGGGCAAACTTCGAACTACAGTAACCACAAGATTAATTTTTGACAGTTTATCTAGCCATAGTATTCAATTCCAAGGTTACTGTATCACTTACCAAAAGGTCCCCATTTTCATGATAACTATCTGTGCTACTAGTTTCTCATGTGTGTGTATATGTGTGTATGTGTGTGTGTGTGTGTTTCGAATTGTTGGTGGTGCCTTCCCCGGATCTCGTACTCCTCCATCTTTTCGCGTCTTCCCACCAAGGCCAAATATCCTCTCGTTCGTCAATCGAGAAAAAAAAGAAGAAGAAGAAGAAGAATTTGTTCCCGTCGATGATGATTGTCTTCCTTCTCATGCCTGCCCTGTCCTAGGTAGATAGATACATAGGTAGAGGTAGGTAGGTACCAGCTGATACTCCTCCTTCTTCTTCTTCTCCTTTCTCTCGATTGCCACACCGTGGTACATTTGTGTGTGTGTGTATTGGTATTGTGAAATGTAGTGGTTTTTTATTTACTGGCTATTTGCACTTTTTTATCGTCACACTCCGCTTATTTTTATTCGGTTCTCATTTTTGATGACACCCCTTTTTTCTAGAATTTCGGAGTTTGACAGTTATCTTTTTCTTGAAGTATTTTCAGATTTTTGGGGCCCAATCTTTTTCTGAAACTTGAAATTGCGTTTTTTGTTTTGAAAACCACCAATTTTTTTACAAATAAAATTGCAAAGTTTTTGAGGACTTTTCGGGCCAAGAATGAGAGTTTTCAGACTACTGTTTAAAAAAGTTGAACTCTTTAAACCTAATTTTTTTCTCCAACTATTTTTAGGCGGAAAAATCAAGTTTGATAAGAAATACAGAAATCTTATCTGAGAATTTTCAAAAACTCAACTTTTAATGTTTCTTCTGATGAAAATTTATTTTCCGGACACAATCTTTATTTCCAAAAAAATGAGCTTTCTCTTTTTTTTCTGGGTGCAAAAATATATTTCCCGCGAAATGGTACAGTAAGCCAGAACACATGTTTCGTCTGAAAATCGAAAATATTTCAAAACGAATTTTCAATTTTTTTCAATCCATTTCTGTTCTTGATATTAGTCTATTTTTGTTTCTGAAACAAGACTACAGTATTCCTGGTATACTGTAGATGTCAAAATTCGGAACCACTCTTCTTCCTCAAGGCTCTTTCCACATATCTATCAATCTATATGAATACATACATACACACACATATATATATAAATGACCTTTATTGACCTTATGGGTCTTGCCTGTATGTGTGTGTGTGTCTGTGGTACCGCGCGCCTTTCCCCCTTTTTTCTATTCCTCCTCTCCCTCTTCGTTTTCGAAACACACTGTGTGGTACAAGAAGAGTAGACCACACACACAGGCACCCAGACAACCAGACACCTTCTCTCTGTCTCTATCCCATTCATACACACACCTCGACTATTGTTTTGACGCGCGCGGGATCTCATATCTCTTTTCGGGACGGTTTTTTTTGGCCGGATTCCACCCGGGTTATTCTTCTATTCTCGTATTGGTTTGAATCATCTCATTGATTTCTAGTTTTATTATGAGTATCAATTTTGAAAGATTACTGTAGATTTTTTTTCAATTTGACCATGATTATGTTCTCACATTTTCGTTCAGTTGACTTCATTTTCATTGATAAGGACTTGGTTCCTATGAGAAATTTCTAAACTCAATTTTTTTTTCAATGTTTTTCGGCTCCATTTTGTGTGGTATTTTCCTGAACTTCACTTTTTTTTCACTGTTTCAAGCTCGTTTTATATTCTTCCAAGAATTATTAGGTGCCTGGTTTTTTGAAAATGTTCGTGAATTTTTCTGACCTATGCCTTCACGCCTAGGTATTTTTGACCGATTTTATTTTGAAAAAGTTTGATTCTCAAAAATCTCCCTCTTTTAGATTTCTTTGTCAAAGTTTTTGTTAGATCGTTATTTTTGATTTGAACTTTAAAAAATTCAGTTTCTTGTTCATGTTTTCAATTTTTTAATGCATCTTCTTGCTTATCAATTTATCAGCAAGTTTTCCTCAATTTTTTACTGTTTCAAGTTTTGATTGGAATTGTATCTTCTAGGTACTCTTCCGTTCAATCCTGAGCTCTTTTGATATCTTGTAATTTCGATATCAACCTCTTAGGGCCGTGAAATATTTCCAAAGCATGGTCGATTTTCTTAGGCTTTTCTCGAGTTCGAGTCGAAGAACACTAATTCTCCAGACTCTTCATGTAAATTGAATAACCTTTGAGAGCTCGTTGCCGACCTTCCTTTGAATTTGTTTTCTCTCCGTCTCCATCTCTCTCATGTTCAATTTCTCCTAATCTCTCGATTTTTTTGCAGGCTCTAGCAGCTCATCCGGTTGTAGTTCATCTTCAACCGAACTGTTTGATTTGGCACATCACGCCGCCGCTGCCGCTATTTTATCACGTCAACAACAACAACAACAACAGCATCTCATTAATCAAGGAATCGTTCCGATAATACCATCGGCCGCTCAACATCCACATCAACATCATCTAGTTGGTCCTTTGAATCATCATCTCAACCAACAACAACAATTGGCACATCATCAGGCCAATTTACAACAATCAGACGGTATGTATTTTTGAGAACTATTTGGCAGACCCCATTAGAAAATTCTCTGAAATCGGGCAAGCCTGCTTGAAAAAAAATATTTCAATTTTTCTCTCGGGCCGGCCCGAAATGTTATATCTGGCGAGTCTGAGATGTCTGTGAGAAAACAAAGTTGAATCTAAATTTCTGGAGATTTCTTCATTGGAGATTTGAGAAAACAATTACTGTAGTTTCCGTTCTATTTTTGAGTTGACAGCTCAAATTTTTCTGATTCTTCATCCCGTTTCAAAATTTGATCTTTGACAATTGATGTGATAGTTGTTCTCCTGACCATTTCGTTCTCCATTTCATATGACATTTTCATCATTTTTCCTCTTTTCACCCCTCACCACTCTCTCACTATTACACAGTGTCTTGTATCAAGAATTGCGTAGAACAATATCGATTGATAGCGGGGCGAAACAAAAAAAAAACGGAGAGAAAAAAAAAGAGATCAGTTCGAATCATCGTCATTGTCATTTGTGTCTTGTTTCAGTGGCCGCCCAACAACAATTCTCCACATTGCACCATCAGTTGCAAAATTTGGTTCATCACCACCATCATCCACAATTAGTCGGTGAGTTTTTCAATTCTTTTCAAAATATTCGAAAATGTTTTATAACTGAAAACCAACTGAAAACGTGTCCCACGTGGCCTAGTGGTAGTGTGATAGATTTCAATTCTCCTTTGACGTAGGTTCGATCCCCAACGGTGGTTGTTTTTTTTTCTCTCGTTGGTTTTCCTTCTTTTAACATGCCCTTTTTTGCTCTTCGCGATAGATGTTCCGAACTTGAACTTTTTATTTTTTGTTATGTTGTTCTTTTTGTTGTGACTCAAAAAAACTGAACTCGTCCTTTTTCCTTTACTTGTTTACCACGTTGTTTTTCGTTCGTTCATTCATTTTTTTTCTGCTCAATAACAATCTTGCCTTTTTTTCAGTTCCTAGAATAAAAAACATGTTGAAATCATGGCTCTGAGAAAATAGTTAGGTTTTTTGGTCTGGGTCTGGCCGTTTTTGCACATTGAACTTTCTTATCACATTTTTTGGTGATTTTTGAAAATGTTTGAAACATTTTTCAGTCCAAAAACCTCTTTTTACTTTTTCAAAATTTCGGAACCAAACTCAAAACAGTATGGTTTTTGGGTGTTTCTCAAAGTTCAAAAAATTTGATAAACTTTTCAACCTACTCGTTTTTATTGTTTGACGTTTTCTAATTTGTTTTGCTATTGTCTATCGTCATCATGATGAGAAATAAAACACTAGCAATTTCTTTTTTTGTTATTTCGTCAGAATTTACGTTTCTCATTCGTTTCTGTTTTGTTTTTTCGTCACTCCTTCTAGTTCTAGTCACATGTGTCTGGAAAAAAAGGAACTCTTCTTAGTTTTCCGGAAAAAAAGAAATTGAATTCTAAGAATGGTCGCGCATTCGAAGAGAAAAAGAAGAAGAAGAAGAATGAATCAGCTGAAAATGTGGTCGTCGACTTGGTTGTCTAGCCTTTTGAACTTGTTAATATATTCTAGTCATTGAACGCGGAAAAAAATGAGTGGAAAATGAGAAAACGAGAAAAGGACAACCAGTTTTTGAACTTTTTGAACACAACCACTATTTGATGTGAAATAATTTTTTTATTTCCAAAAAGTTCACACTCTGAATTTGGAAGTTTTGACAAGAGCAATTTTTTGCAAATTTTTCAAAATTCATTTTTGGCAACAATCGCTCAAAAATCTGCTAGCTGTCTGTCACAGGTGTTCGAAGCAGCGCTGAAATTTGGGTTTTTTTCAATCACCGGCCTTGTTATAATTGAGGTCAAGCAATGGAAAAAAATAAGAAGGCCTCCCAGCATTGTGAAAAAGCCCGAATCTCACCCTTGGTTCGAAGTGACCCGAAGATCGTAAAAAGTTCGGCTGTAAAAAAGTTTATAATTTAGAAATTCTAATATCTGGGTTTTTCAAGAGGACCTCAGAAATGAAAAAAAACCTGACCGTGATTCTGGGGCCTGGCCTATCACATCTGGCCCAGAAGAGGGTTTGAGTTCAATTCTCGAGACTGACAATATTTTTCGGAAAATTAGCAAAAAAATCGGGATCTTTGGAACAGACCTAGTTTTTGATTCCAAAGAATTTTGGATTGTCTCTTCTTTTTTCTCGAAAACGTTCTGTGTGCTCTTCTTTTTCATTTCGTTTCATTGCCAAACTGAATCAGCTGTGAGTTCAGTCTGCGTCTCTTCGTCTCACACACTCTCTCGCCATCTCTCTCACCCCACAACTCCTCGAGACGACAAAATGCACTTTCTCTGCGTCTCACCAACGCGAGAAAAGTGCAAAAAAAGTGGGCGTGGCCTGTCTGCGTCTCTCGCTCTTTTTGCTTCTTTTTTTTTGCGACGTTGGATAGTTGTAGTGCCTGGCATTCAAGGTTATACTATATATATACATATACGTCTTCTATATAAACGCGCATTTTTTCTGATATTCTTTGGATTTTTTGGTGAATTTCAGAAGACAAAAAAAAGAAAGAAAGAACAATCTACCTCCTCATCTATTCAGAGCTTTATTTATTTATTTATTTATTTCGTGTATAATTTATAATAACTAATCATGCGGGACATGTTATATGGTTGGTGATTCAGCATTTCACTCTTTTTTTCAAGATTCAATTGAATATTTTGTGTTTTTTTGCAGGTGACATGGCATTGGTGTCACACACTCATCCGGCCGCCGTTGGCTCGACAACGTGTTACGAGAAAAATCCGCAACCATCGGCGGCGCAAAAACCGCAACAAGCTCAACAGATTCCGACACAACCACAGGTGAGTATTTACCTTTTTTATCGAAATTTTGAAACAATTATAACCGAGTGATTCCACAAAAATTAAAACAAATTTTGGATCCTCATGATTATATAAAAAAAAAAGAAATGATAAAAAAAATAAAAAAATTGTCAATGCGTGATGTCAAAAAATAACAATATTTATCTGAATTCTATTTCAAAGGCGCATATACTATTTTTCCTGTCAGGGATCATCACCATGACTTGAAAAAAAGCATAATTTTGAGCAGAAACTAAAATCCCACACATTGAAGTTATAATTTTTATTTCAATTTTTTATCACAAAAAGGTCTATAACTATTTTTAGACAATTAATTTTCCAGACCTAAAAATTTTTTTCCCATACAAAACGGTAGTTTTTAACGGCCATTTTTCAAAAAGTCGAAAAGTTCCGGATTGAAAAAAAAACACAAAAAAGTTCGAATTCAAACATTTTCGGATCTGCCCTAGAATTAGAAAATAACAATATTTGACCATTCAAAATTCGGCAAAATAAATCTGAAAAATATTTTTGTTCAAAAAATTACTGTTTCAAAAAAATGATTTGAAAAAGAAAATGTTCATCTTTCAGTCTTGCCCATTCATCCATTTCTCCCTTAGTCTTTTTGGTCCAATTTTGAAAAGTCAAAAAAAATGAGCCGCACATCGAAATCCGAGATCAAATTCTCCAAATTGAACCGGAAAAAACGCGGGCTTTCATTGTCTCTCTCATTTTCTCGTCGTTATCCTTGACAAAACGAATAATATTTGCACACACTTTTTTTTTCAAATAGTTTTGTCTCATTCTTCTTCTTCTTCTTCGCTCTTTTTTCCAACAAGAAATAGTGCAACAAAAGTACACGGGCACTATATATTCAATGATGATGACCAACCAATTTTCGTGTACTTCTCGTGAACTCTGCTATGAGTGTGCCACACACACACACACACACACACGATCCGATTAATTTTTGAGCTTGTACTTTTGAATAATGAGAGCAAAAACGAAATGAAGAAAAACAATTGAGATGAATGAAACAAATATGAAAAGAAAAAACGAAATGTCTTTTCCGATAATCAGATTAAAAACCAGTTCTTTTCAAAGATTATAAAATATTTAAACATGTTTTTGAATTTTCGGACCGGCCCGGAAATTTCTGAAAAATAGAAAAAAAACTTGCTTGCTTACTTGGTGTCCGAAATGTTTTCAAAAAAGAAGCATATGAAAAACAAACAAAAATTGATGTACTATACGAGAAGAAGAAGAGGAGGAAACCCCCTGTCGTTTATTTATTGATCTACTGATCGAAATCAGCCGATGGCGCCATTTTAAATAACATAGATAATGAGAGACGCAGACCAAAAAGTTGTTCTCTTCTTTTTTCACAACAGTCTAACATACGTTTCAAATGTGCGTATTTTTAAAACCAACCACGTGACTGAATCTCTCACATGTGTTTGTTTGATTATCAAACAGAAAAAAAGAGACGATTCCGGTCGAAAATTTTTCGTTTTTGTCCTAAAACAAGATGATACTTATTGCTATTTTTGAATCGGTTATCGAGTACCTGAGAAAGTTTATATGGGTAAATTGTTTTGCGATCATTGATGTTCCTTTAAACTATGTTTTCTTACAGGCCGCGCATATATCGTCGAATGCGATTCTTGCCGCAGCTCAGCCTTTTTATCAACCTCCGGTGCAGGACACCCAACCAGATAGGCCTATCGGATATGGAGCATTTGGTGTTGTTTGGTGAGTTGGAGTTTTTTTGGGAATCCCAATAAAATGTTTGGTTTTTCAGGTCGGTAACAGATCCACGAAGCGGGAAGCGGGTGGCTCTCAAAAAAATGCCGAACGTCTTTCAAAATCTGGCATCATGTAAACGAGTATTTCGAGAAATTAAAATGTTATCCTCATTTCGACACGATAATGTACTATCACTTCTCGACATTTTACAACCAGCCAATCCACATTTTTTCCAAGAATTGTGAGTTTTTTCAATGGGATTTTCAATGGGAAACGAATAAATTTGAACTATCGATCGATCGAATTTTTTCGGAAATATATGCAAATCGAAAAGATGATGAATTACAAACAGCTGACCATACTTTCGATTTCTTTTTTTCACAATGTCCGGTCGGGAAGTATTAGTAGTAGTGAAAGTGGGACAAGGGCGAAGAACAAGAGAAACGAGAAGAAGAAGTTATCTCCTTCCTTCCTTCTTTCCTTCTTTCTAATATTTCCAAAGCCTTTTCATAATTCTTCGAGGGATGTTTCACCATATGTCGCGCACCACCTTGTCAGAAAAAAACCTCTAGTAATAAAACAAACATGGTACATACCAGCACCAACACCACCAAAAAATAAATGAGCCAGCAGTTGTTTTTTTGTTGTTGTTGTTGTTGTCATTGGTGGTGGTTGTCTGCTGCGCAAGAATATAAGTGACCTTTGTACGTCTACGTCTCTTCTCATCTCTTGAACACATTATTATATTTGTATTGGTGTGATTGGTGCGGGAGTGAGAGACGTAGAGTGTGACGGGAAAAAGGACAAGGAGAAGGATGATGATGGAGGAGACACCCACGGTGAATGGTGGTACCAGCCAGCCAACCAACCAGTCCGTTCGTCTATTCATACCTGTTTGACCTTTTTTTTCTTCTCCGTACTCTCGGGAGAAAGATGAATAAGGGACAGTGGTTTTTTTGAGCGGGTTTGTGTTACGAAATAATTGTGTGTGTGCGCGTATATCAGCACACACACACACCAGAAGGTCATTTTTTGAAGGGGAGAAGAGGTGCTAGGGTGTACCACCAAGTGGTATGCATATAAAGTGTTTATATGGAAACAAACTGCAGGAGATAAGAACTAGTTATTTGGCCAGAGGTTGGAACAAAAAACACTGGGGTTCTGGAAAAATGAATCAGGGCCAAACAAAAAAACAGGCCCGGCACGAGGAGTTTTACAACATTTCCTGAACTTACGCATATTCAGGAGTGAGCTCTCGGGCCGTAAGCAAAAGTCTAGAAATGGTTTTCATTTTTGGGCCGTCCTCTCGGACTCCGGGCTACAATCTCATCCCTGCGTATATCTAATTAATTAGACCCATAAATATGAAATATTACATGTATTTATCATTGAAACAGTAAAATTTTTGAAGAACAAAAAATCCAGGAAAGAATACGTTTCGAGTTGAAAACGTGAAAAATCTAATGCGGTCTGTGTGCACAATCCGAAGTTTCGAATGGGTTTTTGTTGCAGATATGTACTCACCGAATTGATGCAAAGCGATTTGCACAAAATCATAGTCTCACCCCAACCACTGACCATCGATCATGTCAAAGTATTCGTGTATCAAATATTGCGCGGTCTCAAATATCTTCACACTGCCAACATTCTTCACAGAGACATCAAACCGGGAAATTTGCTCGTCAACAGTAATTGTATTTTGAAGATTTGCGATTTCGGACTCGCACGAACATGGGATAGTCGCGAACGACAAAACATGACGCACGAAGTCGTCACACAATACTATCGCGCACCTGAACTATTGATGGGTGCGCGACGATATTCGGGAGCGGTTGATATTTGGTCGGTTGGATGTATATTCGCCGAACTACTTCAACGAAAGATTCTATTCCAAGCGGTTGGACCCATCGAACAACTTCAAATGATTGTCGATCTTCTTGGAACACCGACACAAGATGCGATGAGATATGCTTGTGAAGGAGCACGCAATCATGTGATGCGAAGTGGACCGAGACCATCAAATGTGCAAAGTCTTTATCGATTATCACAACAAACAACCGATGATGCCGTTGATTTGCTCGTCAAATTGTTACAATTCGATCCGGACAAGAGGGCCAGTGTACAAGATGCTCTGAAACATCCATACTTAGACGAAGGTCGACTACGATTCCATTCGTGTATGTGCTCGTGTTGTTATACAAAACCAAATGTCAATAATCATCGCACTTTTGCAACTGAATTGGATCCTTATGTGAGTTTCTTTTTTTTCATTCTTGACAAAAATCAATGGTTTGTTTTTTGCAGCATGAACATCCATTTGACCCGAAATGGGAGAAAGATATGTCTCGATTGTCAATGTTTGAGCTTCGCGAAAAAATGTATCAATTTGTAATGGATCGTGCGCCGTTATACGGTGTCGCCCTATGTATAAATCCACAATCGGCCGCGTATAAGAATTTTGCGAGGTTTGTCATTTTTCAACTTTTTATTTTCATTAAAAAAATTTTGAACCAGAATTTGTTGGTTGTCATAGTTTTCGAGCCCGGAAGGTGTGATTGACAATTTTCAGACCCGAAAAATGAAAAATCTGCATTTTCTAGACAAAAAAAGTCTCCGAACCCAATTTTTTGGTCCAAAATCTCTCAATATTTCAAGCCCGGAAATCCGACACCGAAAATATGTCATCTGAATATCAAGTTCCAAAACAGTTTAAAATACGTTTCAACTAATTCATTATTGAATAGTATTTGTTTTCAGTTCATCAGTGGCTCAATCATCGGAACTACCACCATCACCCAATGCGTGGTAATCATCGGCACCAGGCCAATTTGTCGTATTTCTCTCCCAATAATATTCAACAATGTGTATGTAATTAATCAGAGCTTGTCATGTGATTTTGGAACCCTATTCAACTCAAAAAAAACCAACAATAACAATACAATTAACAAAATCTACAGATATTTTTGAATCAAAAGTGTCTTTTTCTTTATCCCTCTCATATTTTTGTCGAGTTATTACTTCCCTGGCGGATTTTCAAGTCTTTCTAAATGGTGATTATTTTGTTGTCAAAGATACAAATTTCTTTTTTTCCCCCTTCATTTTATTCCCCAAATACCAAATGTCTTTCAAAACAAGATTATTATTATTTTTTTCCTTATTTTTATTATAATTATTATTATGTTTAAGTGCCAAGAGATCTACCAAGTTCTTTCATCCCCCCCCACAAAATCTAATTTATATATGGAGTATTTTTGTATAAATCACCCCCCAACACACAATTTCTGCTCACATTTAACACCTTTTCTGAAGAAAAAACACTAAATCTCACTTTATTTTTTCATTTTTTTTTTAATTTTGTTGTAAAAATTAGAATTGAGGACTAGAATTTTTTGAATTTTTTTTCAGTGAAAGGCATAATACCTTTTTTTTTCTTCATCACCGTCTCTGTACTTTTTTGTACCCTTTGAATCTTTTTGAATCAACTTTTCTTTTTCTTTAATAAATTAATTGAAAAATATTCCATCTTTTTTTTAAATAAAAGCAGATAATTACAAAGGGCACATCAAAACTTGTTCTTCTGGCCAAACAAAAAACGAACCGGGTCCGATTTTTTCCTGGTTTCGTTTCAGCCAAAATTTTCAACGACGCAGCCCGAATAATTATTTTGGACCGATTTTGTGGCCCGATTCAGCAGAAAACTAGTGGACCTATTCGTGAGAATTAAAAAAAGAAAAAAATTGAATAAAAAAATAAAAATGCCAATGCGCGCCGAGGAAAAAAATTATATTTTTTTCTCAAAAAAAAGTCACGAAAAATGATGATTTATGCGAATTTTGAGTAGATCAAACCGAGAAAATAAAAAAAATTCAAGGCATTTTCCAAGACGCAGAGATTTTCTCGGTTTGATCTACCCAAAATTCGCATAAATCATCATTTTTCGTGACTTTTTTTTTGAGAAAAAAATATAATTTTTTTCCTTGGCGCGCATTGGCATTTTTATTTTTTTATTCAATTTTTTTTCTTTTTTTAATTGTCACGAATAGGTCCATAGGAAGAAACGCAAAAAAATATTGTGCGCTTTTGATTACTGTTTTGTGTTCTCAAAGTTTGGAATCAAAATTCAGAAGTGGTTAAACCTTAACATCTACTCAAGCCTCTTTTCTTCGTGACCTTTGTTCTCAAAAAATAAAACGTGACGTCAAAAATCAGCCTATCTCAACCATTTCTTATCGATAAAATGTCATCAAATTCGGGTAGCGATAAAATTTTCAATAAATCTCGATGTTAGTCACCTACAGTACCCATCTACAGTAACCGACAATTTTTGCAGCGACACGTGGGGAAGCTCTAACACCATGTTCGGACAAAGAATGGGATGCAAGTGATGAAGCATATGGAGCCGAATTGTTGAATGTTAAAAAGAAACCTGTGAGCTTTTGATTTTTCGAAAAATGGAAATCTCATTTTTGCAGAATCGCGTCAACGTTTTTTCAGCATCCGAAAAACCTGTAAACGCTGTCGTTGTGCAAGAAGAATTCTCACCGAAAGGCGTTGAACCTGAACACGTTGAATTTCACTCGTTAGCACGTCTCATTCACAAGGCATGTATTACTATGCTCAGCACCTCAACTTGCTCGAAAACATCTCAACTACACATCAAAATCGAATTTCCTGATTATCGAAACGAATAAAATATAACATTTGATCTCGGGCGGGCTCGAACCGCCGGCCTTCTGTGTGTTAGACAGATGTGATAACCACTACACCACGAGATCGGTGTGTGAAGCAGTGAAAAATTACATTAAGAAAAACGAGAGAGAGAGAGAGAGTGAGAACTACACACACACACGCCGTTAACAAAGTTTTTGTTTTATCGAGAAAACATCCCTCTAAAAACTGGCTAACTAAAAAAAGAAAAAGAAGAAAAGAAGCGAAAAAACAATTGTCAGAATTCATTAATTATTCAAAGTCTTCAGAATTTTCAGCTTGTTCAAGTCGCAAAGACAATTGGTTGACTTGGCATGAATAAGATTTATAATTTGTCGGATTTGTTTGGTTGAAAAGATTACTGTAGAAATCAAACAACACATTTTTGATCTTCACCAAAACTCGAAACTTCTCCGATTTCTTTTTGATTTGTTTTTTTTGGCGTTTTTTTTTGAGAAGAGACCGGAAACACCAAAACCAAACTTGCTTGTACTCTAATTTTAGAACATCGCTTCATTTTGTTTTCATACTACAGTACTTACTTATTTTCAGTTCAAGTACATGTTTTCTGTTCCAAGAACTAATGAAGTTTTGTTGTTTTTATTTCGAAAATTGAACGAAAGGACATCAAGAGACGCAGAGAAATGAAATTGTGGAATAGCATAAGATACGTGAGAGAGCATTTTGAAACAGTCTTTATTCAAGTTTTTTCGGTTGAGATTCCGAAAAGTAACAGATCGAACTATTTCGAGCCGGCCCGGTTTTCAGTCTTTTTTTTTGGCGAACTTATTCAGTGGTTAAAAGATAACTCGATTTTTGGATGATGAGGGCGAAAAAAGAGAGAATATTTTCTGAGCACAGTTTTGTTTTTCAAGCCGGCCCAAAAATTTCGGATCAAGCTTGAACAATATTTGGATCCGATTTTTCCGAGAGCTACGACTGTTTTTTTGACATTCAAAATGCTGCAAATAAAAAGCTCTTCCCGCATTTCCGATCGAATTTCCGTCATTTCCAGAAAACACATCAACTCGTCAAAGCCAAGAGCTGATAATTCTATACTCGTTCCACTTTTCACTACGTCACACCTCCATCTCAATTTTCCATTTCAGCTCTCCCATCTCAATTTCTTTTCCCTCTCCTCATTTCAACATATAGCTCATCACTCTCTCATTCGTCTTACTCTCTTTCCCCTCATTGACTCCGCCCACTTTTTCCCAGATCCAACCGACAAATAAGGCAAGAAGAAGAAGAAGAAGAAGAAGAAAACACGAAGAGCTTCTTCTTTTTTTTTCCCTGTTGGCTTATATTTTCTTCTTCTTCATCTTTTTGTTGGTCGTGTGTGTGTGAGTTTGTGATATACTAATCCCTCCTCTTATCGATATGGAGAAACAAAATTTCGACACATTGGTACAGGAATATGAACTGACCGATGTTGAGATTCAACAACTGAAGGTTTGTCGGGCGGTTTGTTATAAACTAATTATGGGAACATCTCCACGTGACCTTCTGCCCTTTTGATTTTGTTATAAAAATAGGATCGCTGACGTGATTTTTTAGTTGTTTTTGGTTGGTTCGAAAGAGAAAAACCAATCACATCACTCATTTTATTCAGCCCATAAAACCAAAAGAAAAAAAAAATAAGAGTAGTCTTCAAATAATTGTATAGTAACCGAAGAAGAATCCCATAAATAAATTTTATGTAACCAACTCAAAGCTTCTTTTCCCCCCATCATCCAGAGATGTGCGCGGAAAAAAACGACGAGTATTTATTTATTCATTGAGAGTTTGTAATGTCAGCAGCTCATCTCCTCTCTTTTTTTTCCTCGTGCGCAGATGTGACAAAAACGAGTTGAGTTGAGTTTTTATGTATATCCCAGGAGACTTGACCGATGAGAAAAAAGAAAAAAAAAATAGAACTCTGAAAATGAATAATTCAGTAGATCTCGTCTTAAAAAAAGAAAAGAAAAATGTACTCTGTTTGACGTCGGCCGGCGCGAATTTGAATTTTGTAGCTGCTAAAAAAAGAGAATAGAATAGAAGTTGAGATACTGTAATGGGTTTTTGAGATTCGTTGAGATTTGGCCTACATTTTGAAATATTGAACTTAAGGAAAGTTGTTAAGTCTGAGGAATAAAACTTCGAAAAGCCGCGAAAACGCTGCCAGAAGTCAAAAGGCTACCACATAACTGTACCGGATTAGCTTCTAAAAATACTCTAGTAGCAGGTATCCAGTGATAATCCTGCGCGTTTGAACTGCGCTAAGACCACCAAAATAGTTTGTCATCCTATCAATCATCAATTGAGCATATTTATTTCTGCAGGAGCACAATCAGAAACGTGTGAAACGTGTCGTCGGTTTTGTGGCGATCGCAATGACTCTCCTCTCGCTGGCACTTGTCGCTTTTTCATTGGCACTTGGACGAAAAATTGATTTGATGGGTAAGTGCAACGAAATTGTTGATTTCAATGACATTCTCACACTCATCTTCTTTCAAATGAATTCTCGAATTTCTTCGAAACGAGATATCGATGAGAACGTTCTCTTTGACACAGATTAATCTTCGTTTTTTTATAGTCGAACAAAAAGTGGAAGAACGTATGGAGTTGCTGAATAATAGTTATTTCAATTATACCGAGAAACGATATTCGTAAGCATTGAAACAAACAACAACAAAAAAAAACAGACAAGCAAGCAAAGAAGGAGACTATCTACGGGATCAAACAATGTTATTCTTCATTTTTTATATTTTTTTCGATGCGGGACTGTTTTTTTTCTCTTTTTGATAGGTAGTTTTTCTTGTTGTATATAATTATTCTGTGACTATAAAACATATTTTACAATTGCTGGGTTTGCGTTTTTTTTTTCCATTGAAAAGTGTTATAAAACTTGCGCCGAAAATCGGGCCGGCCCGAAAAAAGCCTCAATCAAGACACTGAATTGGGATCGAAACTTTCTATCCAGAAAATTCAAAAACGTGTTTTCAAAAATTGTCGGGGCGACTGTTCAAAATGACTCAGATTTTGTATAAAATCCGGAGAAGTTCGTATCTCAAACAAAAAGCTTTCGAAATAAATGTTCCACTTTCACGATGTTGTTTGCCAGAGAACAAAAGCATGAATCTGAAAAATAGTTTAAATAATTCATGTGGATTTGTGTATGAGTCACTGGAATTGTCTGACGCTTTTGTCACAACACCTAAAAGGACACGTTTCTCATTTTCATACAGACATTTAGCCAGATATACAAACCACGATAAAAAATTTATTTCTATGAAACACGAAACAGTAAATATTTTTAATCCAGCCAAAAGCAATTTAAATGTTTTTGTAATTAGAAACATTGTGAAAAAATTAATCAAAAAATATTTTTCGAGAAAAAAACCGACGTGACCAATATTTTCAGTTTTTTCCGTCTCAGGTTTGAGATATTTTCCTGCTTTGAAAAATAATAAAATAAACGTGACCCCTCGAATTTCAAATTTTTTGTTTTTCTCTGTGCCTATTTCATTTGACACATGTCTTAATTGCAGGTAGGCCCTGATATTTAGAGAACCCTCATTTCGGAAGATTTGGCTGGATTGACAACATGTTCTCAAATAATTGTTGAATGAATCTGCTTCATATCCTGCTCATCCCATTTGCCGTTTGGTTGCACATTTTTATGAGAACTACTCCAACTGAAAGTGTCCGATGGATGGTCATTATACCACATATCACCATATTCATTCTACAAAAAACACATTATCATTTTATGAACATTACTTTTTTGAAAACGACGAGTAGAAAAATCTAAAGGCCGGTAAGTTGAGTTGTTCTTCTATTTCAGAAACTATCCGAGTAAAAATTATGAGGCCGGAACATCAAACTTTCTGTCTTTTTGCTATTTTCAGACTCACCACAAGTTGTTTGACTGGACTACAAGTGACCCAGAAAATGTGTCCGAAAAGATCGGCAGCACAAAATGGATCATATTTGGGATAGGTGTATTTATACTTGTCACCATTGTTGTTCATTCCACCGACATAGTTCAAAACAGTTTCATTTTCAGAAAACTCCGTGTACATGAAGAAAATATCGGTGTGAATCGAGTAACCTTGTTTCACATTCACTGTTAGTTCGAGTGAATCGTTGAGCTGCAAAATAAACTTCTTTAACAACTTCTTTAACTACGCCGGAAAGGTCTGGGCCCGGCCCGGGCACACCTGGCCTCAGTTTCTCAAAACTACAATTTTTTTTGGAAAAGTTGTGGGAACCATTTTTACACTTTTGCTTTTCTAGAAAAACTATTAGTTGTATATGTAATCACCCAAACTCTGGCTTTTTTCGATCGGGTTTTTTCTGACCTTCAATAAAAAAACCTCCGGTCAGGGCCCGGTTGGCCAGAGCGGGCTTTCGGCTCGCCTGAAAAACCCAAACAGCTATGGAACAGTCAAACTTTTCGTTTCAAAAACAACTCTCTCGCGTTTCTCTAATACCTCTCTCACTCTCTCCCTACCTTTCCGAGTTTTCGACTCCATGTTACAATTGAATCATTTTTCTGCAATTCCTGCCACATTTCCGGATTCCAATCATCGACAAAAATCGCAAAATCAAAGTCATTTGTATGTGGAATCACACTACATTCACGAAACCACCCTCAAATATTTATGTTTTGTTAGTTTTCCTATATGCTTTTGTTTCGTAACTCACCCAACAATGTTCCGCCGAATAAAAATGGAATCATATTGAATTTCAGAATAAAGTCACGAATTACAGCCAATGATTCATCGACAGCTTTTCTCGCATCGATTCCAGTTTCTTTTCGAGGAATTGTCAAATTCATACATTCAACAAATGCTGATCTTTGTAGAAACTCCAAAAATTGTGGAATGTTTTCAGCAATTCTCACATTTCCAATATTCACTGTTCCAAAGTTTCTAGAAAAAAAAACAACATTGCCTCGGCGTTTTCATCCGCGTATCGTGCTATTTCAAAGAATTTTATTGTCGATCCAGTCAGATCATCCAACGGGAAAATGATCTACCGTCTGAATCTATCATTTTCGCATGTTCTTTTATCGACTTTTTGTGGTAGATCACTTTTCCCTTGGGATGATCTGACCGGATTGACAATATGATGACCCAACCCCTTTTCTGATTTCAATTTGCACTCACTTTGGAACAATTCTCTTCGGTATCGTTTCGAATTCCAAGTAATCTTTTCCGCTCCTATTTTTGTATACGATCACATCGAATCTCGAATCTTCCAAAACTGCCGGATACTCGATTCCGACTTTGATTTTTCTAACCGTTTCACATTCTCAAGTGTTTTCAATAAATCTTCGTCCAGAATCAGAATTGGAATATTGGTTTGAAAATTGTCCAATTGTATACAATATGCGTTCGAGTTCTGAAGAACAAGAGGAAAAAAATTCACGGGCTCTCATAGAGCACGACCCTTTTTTTTGCAAGTCGAGCCAGACGCCGGGAAGAAAAGAAAAAAGGCTAGAGAACGAGAGGTCGCGGCGAGATATTTTGATAAACGCTGTGGCGCCAAACGTTATGAAGATTCTCTCGCGACGAACACTCGTACGCTGCCTTAATAAAATTTGGCGCCACAGCGTTTATCAAAATATCTCGCCGCGACCTCTCGTTCTCTAGCCTTTTACCTTTTCTTCCCCGCGTCTGGCGCAACTTGCAATTTTCTCTTGTTCTAAAGGGTCGTGAGAGAGAGAGAGAGAGAGAGAGAGAGAGAGAGAGAGAGAGAGAGAGATAGAGAGAGAGATAGAGAGAGAGAGAGAGAGAGAGAGAGAGAGAGAGAGAGAGAGAGAGAGAGAGAGAGAGAGAGAGAGAGAGAGAGAGAGAGAGAGAGAGAGAGAGAGAGAGAGAGAGAGAGAGAGAGAGAGAGAGAGAGAGAGAGAGAGAGAGAGAGAGAGAGAGAGAGAGAGAGAGAGAGAGAGAGAGAGAGAGAGAGAGAGAGAGAGAGAGAGAGAGAGAGAGAGAGAGAGAGAGAGAGAGAGAGAGAGAACTACAAAAATTCGAATTTCTCTTTTGAAGGGCATCGTGGAAGGCCGTGTACTCACAATCATAGTAGGTATTCCCGAAAAAATATTCGAAACTTTGGCCAGAATCAAAACAATGCAAAAAGTCAAAACATAGAAAAATAACCTGAAACTAAATATTTCAAATAATATTTTTTCTGAAAATAAACTAACTTTCTCGATTTGATCATTTCGATTCATTTTTTTCTGTTGAACTTCTCTTTTTATATATTTCAGAATATTCTATGACCAATGAAACATGTATCGAGTTCCACGTTCTGTTTGAAAACATTCTCAAGAACAACGTATCAGAAAATCAAAATCATCAAAACATTTTCGAGAAAAAAAAACTTCCGGGTAGAATATTTTTTGGAATCCAAAAAATGAGTTTATTTCACAAAAAAATTTGGTCAGGCGGTGTCGATTCGAAATGCCAAACTTCGCCTCTCTTCATCATTGTTGGTTTGCAAAAATATACCAAACACTCTTTTATTTTTCTGAAAACAACAAAACAGAACTTTTTCAAGTGAGAATACTGTAACTCACTCTAGATTATCAAAACATTTATTCAAATCATCGCCTAGTTTTGAGTTGATCTTTGGAGCAGTGCCAAATAATAACTCGAGCTGAAAATGGAGAAACAATATATGTGTGGTCAAAATTGAAAACTACAAGAAACATGAGGTGACGTTTCAACGTGCCTGAAAAATAATGTACATCTGTACGTATTATTTTTGACTATTGAAAAAACTCAAAATATGAATACATTTCAAATCCATGTGGCGGTATTTGGTTGATTCTGGTATTGTCAATCCGGTCAGATCATCCAACGAGAAAAGTGATCTACCACAAAAACTTGATGAGAGAGCATGTCAAAATGAGAGATTCAGACGGTAGATCAATTTCTCATTGGATGATCTGGCTGGATTGACAATAGATACTTGTATGTTTGTGTACATTTTTAAAAAAAATTGTACGCTTTTTTCCAGGTTTTCAAGTGTTCATCCATTCTTCGGTTGCTCTCATCATTTCCCAAAATGTACGGAAAATTGTTGAAAATATTTTGTACATTTTTCATAAATGTACGGAAAATTGTTGCACATGCAAAAAAAATAAACAAAAAAATTGTCCACGTAAAACGCCCGCGGCATGTTTGTTTGCAACTGCGGCACACCATTTTTTTCATTGAAAAGCTCAGGTACCGCCCCTTTTTTGCAAAAGTACGTGGGACACTTTTTTTCATTGTTTTTGTTTATTTTTTTTGCGTGTGTTGTTGAAAATATTCTGTACATTTTCAAAAATTTACAGAAAATGGTTTAAAAGATTCTGTGAATCTCGGAAAAACACGAATTACGTTACAAAAGAATTCAAAAATGAGTTAGGATCAATAAAGAGCATTTTTGAGCTATTTTTGAGTGAAACATGATGAAAATTTTGTATTTATGTTCAAACAAGAGAAAACTTCTATATATGAGCTCCAACAGTTTCAAGAGGTCAATGAGAACTCTGCTGGTTGATTAATTTATTATGCTCGCTTCATTTCACACCAAAACCAGTTTTACATCAAGATTCCGAGTCGAAAAAATGATTGAAAAACAACACAGTTCAAAGGAACATAGATGACATTTGTGTGTTCTTGCAGCGATTGTGTGTTGTGTACTTCTCTCGAACAACTTTTTATTTTATTTTTTATTTTTTTTCTGCCGAATTCCAGTTTATTTTGTTGATAAAAGTAGAATAATTATGATTTTTTACAGATGCAATGTAGAAAAACAATTGGACATGCATGTCGAAATGAAAGCCTATGTGAGTTGAGATTTCGCGACTAAAATTGAGAAGAATGAGATGTTCCAGAAAACACGAATCAACGGGAAAACAAAAAAAAAGGATCAACATCGATCATCGACGCAACACCGATAAATGGAAACAATATTGAGTGAGTATTTACAATGCTAAAAGAAATATATCTCTCTAAAAATCAAAAAAATCAGATATAAAATCAGTTTTGGCTCTCTTTTGATTTATTTTGCTATCAGTGATTAAATGTTCGAACAAGAGTATTTGAAAACATCAAAGTAGCAATAAGAAGGTTCATGGAGTGAACATTGTTGATAAAATGTGTTTTGAAAGATTGAAATATTTACGGAACTTCCGTCGGTATTTTTGAATTTTTAATGACAAAATCATCAAGCAAAAGTGAATAAATCAATTTTTAATACAATTGTATTTCAGAGCACTGAAAATGAGTCCGATAAAAATTTCTCCCGAAATGATATTGGTGAATCAATTTGGATGCGATCGAGGTTTTCGAGCGAGCTGATAAACTCGTTATTTGTTAAGTTTTGATTTTTTATCCCTCCCCCCCCCCTGTTTCCACAACATGTCGTAATTTGTACAATTTTTTAAATGTACAACACTTTTCTACATTTGGTAGTACATTTTTGACAATTTTTTTGTACATTTTTGAAAATGTACAAAAAGTTTCTGACGATTTTTTGTACATTTTTGAAAATGTACGAAATATATTCGACAATATTCTGTACATTTTTGAAAATGTACAAAATATTTTCAAAAATTTTTTGTACATTCTTTGAAAATGTACAGAATATTGTCGAAAATATATTGTACATTTAAAAAATGTACTCGACGTTCTTGGTACAAGTTTGTACATTTTTTTCTTGCCATTTTTTTTCCAAATACAAGATTTCTTTTCTATGGGTTTATATTTGTACATTTTATTGCAGTTGATCAACATTTTACAATAAATCAGTACAAAAATTTCCATTTGTACAGTTTTTAATTTATTTTTTGAAAACCAAAAAATTTAATGAAATGTACAAAAAAAATTCACTTTTCAAATGAGGTCTCATGTTTCCTGTAGTTTTCAATTTTGACCGCACATATTCAAGAGCTTTTTTCAAAACTCACCTCATTTTTGATGTTGTTCAAATGTAAAGTTGAATTGTCGGGAAATATTTTGATATTCAGATCGACTATTGGTGATTTGTTCGAATAGGCGCTACTTCGGTAGTGAAGAAGGGCGGTGAGATTCTAGAAAATGTCTGTGAAATTCAAAAAACGTCCGCATTTTAATCCTTATTTTTAATCACGTCATTCCTTGAATTTTTCTCACTTTTTTTTCTTAGAATATTTGAAATTAAATTTTCACGTGAAACAATGTGGCATGACAGTTCGACAGATTAAACAATTGTCACAGAAAATCCGCATCAGATCAGCTAAGGAAAATCTGTAACAGATCTGTAAGGGATTATTCCCAGGATCTGAAATAGATTGACGTGAAATAGATCTGGTACAGATTATTTTTCAGCTAGATATGTAACCGTTCTAGCCCTAGATGTAACCGTTCTAGCCCTATAGATCTGAAATAGATCTAGGACTGATCGAATCGTGTAAAAACCTGAAATTGATCTTATATGATGCGGATCGCCTGTGTGTGTTCAGAACGAACGGTCGAAGGTTCGATTCCTCTCCAAACGTGAACCAACTAAAAATTGGATTAAAAATCGGACGTGTGCAAATGTCCAACTCATGGCGTGCTGCAGGCCCCCCTCAAACGGCCCAAACGACAAAAAATGTTCGAATCAAGCCATTTGAAGCCATTTCAAAACATACTTTTAAAGATCGATGTCCATGATTGATGAACGAGCTGACTTAATGAACATCGATGATATCGACAACAGAACTATTAAAAACATATTTGTTTGCCTTCGCCTTATCCAAAAACACTGGATTTACGACTCCTTCATAGATAAAACTATCAATTTTTGGATAGAATTGCACATAATAATGGCGAAAATAGGCGGCTGCAATGTTGGGATTCTGTTGAAACTCTTGTCGAACTCTAGCTTCGGCAGTCATATTCTCAGACGCGATGATTTCATCAAAATCAACTGATGCGGCTAGATCAGTATCGACTTCGACAGCAGCAATGTTCTGCGCCAATGTTTGACTATTTCGACAAACCGATGAATCAACCTTAATGGATTTTTCAGAGAGTCTAGTATGTATTATTGAGAATCGGTTCACCTCTGGATGCCGGTTTCTGATATATTTTGGCAAGTCTCCAAATCCTGACCAAGGAATAAGTTGGACAATTCCCAATTCTTGATAATAGTTCAAAACTTGTCTAGTTTCTTTAGTTCCCGAGTGGTAGAGAATTCATGAAGAGAAATTCATGATATCCCAAGTTTAAAAAAAAAGAGCTGCTCATTAAAATTTGAACAAGCTCGGATTCAAGTCGCGAAATTTACAGCGGTCAAAAATTTTAGTATTTTTCATGAAATTAAAATAATTAAAACAGTTCACGGCCGAGCAAGCCCACTAATGTTTTAAATTTTCGCTTCTCTCATGTTTCTCAAAAAATACTCACCTCGAAAAATAAAAAAATGTTGTAAATATATGAATAAAAGTATGGGTGATATTCGTAGGAATATAAGCTAAAAGGCCTTAAATGGGTCCCGAAATTTTTTATGAGCTCCTGAAGCAGTCCCATTAAGTTTTTTAGGATCCCCATACATGGTTGCAACAAAATTGAGCCCGGATTTAAAATGGTGGGTGGTCGAAAAAAAATTTCGGACCGGTTTAGTATATATGAGGACCCAAAATAAAGTATTTTCTACTGGTTTAGAGAGGGCGAATTTTTTTTTGTTGGTTATCTCTTAGACCTTGAGGGCCTAAAATTTTTTAAGGCCACTAGTAGGCCATCATTTTTACTAAGCCTATTTTAAAGTCAAAGTGTTCAAAAAAAATATAGGCCTAGTTATTTGTTTTTCGAGCCCAAAAACCAGATGACTTTCCGATGGTCTTAAAAATGTCTGGTAAAGTGATAAAACGATAAAGATATGATGGATAATGAACAAACAACTAATGGGCCGCCCTAACAGAGGACCCTAACTTGATATTTAGCACCTACTTCACACATTTAGCTTATATTCCTACGAATATCACCCATATATTTCGTAGGAATATAAGCTAAATGTGTGAAGTAGGTGCTAAATATCAAGTTAGGGTCCTCTGTTAGGGCGGCCCATTAGTTGTTTGTTCATTATCCATCATATCTTTATCGTTTTATCACTTTACCAGACATTTTTAAGACCATCGGAAAAATCTCACACATATAGCTTATATTCGTACGAATATAATTTTGGGCTGTGTCAGATAGGTGCTCAACTTATTCAACAACAACTCTCATATATACGCACTGAACTGATTCGTAAGAATTCTAGAATTATCATACTGATCATTACAAAAAACTTGTTCGTAAGAGTAAGTGTCTCTGGAGCTTGTTCTTAAGAATTGCAGACTTCGCGATCACGTTTCCACTTTGTTCGTAAGAACAACAAACTCATGTTCTCACGAACATTCATTAACCTGTTAAATTACAAGTATATGTTTTATTACAATAGGGTACTATATGACATGCTGGAATAAAACAAATTTTAATAAAATGACAAAACATTTATTTGGTTTGGCCTCTTTTTGCTCTTTTTGCCTGTGGTTCACCGCCCTCTTCCTCCTCCTTCTCGTCCTCCTTCTTCGCCTCCGCGAAACAACGTTGGCAAGACACTAAGCCCAGTGGCACTCGGCAAAGAGAAAAATCGGTAGCCGCACTGATATATAGCGTATACTCGTACGAATATAGTGTGACACTCTTACGAATGTTATTCTGTATTTTTAAAATGTACTTTGAAATAACATATTGCTTATATTCGTACGATTTCATAACAAAAATTAACAACAATTATAACAACAATAACAAAAATAAAAACAACAGCAAAAAATGTCTAGCATTGTGGACCGTCCGGCGCGTGGTCTCTTTCGGGAGACGAGTCCATGTCAACGAAGCCGAAAGAGTCATCCAGTGAGATAGGTTCGGGAACAATATTGCCTGAAATATACATTTTTTGCATTTTTGGGTTACGCTTAGAAGAAAAAAATTTGAAGGAGTTTTAAAAATGAGTATGCAAATATATAACAAACCCGCATAGGGATTTTGCACAGGTCTCGCCACGAAAACTTCAAAACTAGAATTTTTTGTTATATTTGTCAGAAAAATATTTTTTTTCAAAATTGTTTGAGAAAACAAACAAGAGATTTAGAGAAAAAATAGTACTTACTGTTGATTGCCGCGCTTCTTGGTCTTAATTTTGAATAAACCTCAACACATTCCGATGAAGAGCTCGAAATTCGTTTGCGTTTTGCGGGCTTTTTCTCATTGTCTTCAATTTTCTTCATTTCTTCTTCTTTTTCATCTTCTTTTTCTGATCCTTCTTCTTCTTCATCATCCTCCTCCTCTTCTTCTTCATCTTCATCATCCTCCTCTTCTTCATCTTCATCCTCCTCCTCTTCTTCATCTTCATCCTCCTTCTCTTCATCTTCATCTTTCAATTGAAAGTCTTCATCATCAGAGTCATCGCTTGGTTGGGAAGATGGGGTGGAGCAGTAGTCGTAATCATCCTCATCTTCCATGGGGTTCTCAACCTTTGGTGAGAGGTCGTCTTTTTTGTGCGTAGTTGTAGTTGCCAGTGGCACTTTTTTCGACATCCCTAGAAAAAAATATATGTGTATTATCGTACGAATACACGTACGATTTAAAGATATTTACGGTTTAAAGATATATACAGAAATTGTGCTATTCGTAAGAGTATCTATTGTCATCAATTCATTCATAAAAAAATTTATTTTTAAAAATCTTGTTGTCGTCCTCCTTCAATCGTCGTCGTCGTCGTTCGACTGCTCTTCTTCCTCCACCTCTTCCACGATCGGAGCATTTCTGCAATTTTACTTCGTCAATTTTTACAAATGATTGAACTTACTGTCTCCATTTCTGGAACGTGGCATCGTGCTGAAAGAGCGCAGTGCGCTTGAAGACGGCCGGCTGATTGAAGTAGATCGGCTCTCCTGGTTCCCATTCCATCTCGAGGAGATGGAGAGCTGCAGGTTGAATGGCCGCAACACCATTTACCAACAAGATGCAAGAATCCAAAAATTTTCCTTCCAATGTTCCAAGCGGAAGAAAGAAAAGGGCGGTTCGGCATTTGGGGCAACGGTCTGCATAATAAAATGCATTCACAAATTGCCAAATTGTGAATTTGCGTTTGCCAGATGGCATTTCGTGGAGCCGTTTGCGGTGTTTCATCTCCATGGAGCGATGCTTGTCGAGGGTAACCCCATCGAAGGTCACATTGACCTTGAAAGTGAAGGCATCGAATCCTTGCGCATCATCCTCCGCGACAAAATCATAAAATAATGATTTGTATTTGGAGCATGTGGTGTCCGTGTGAACGGCGGGATTGTTTGCAAAACAGACCGAAGAAGACTTCGATCCAATGTTGTGCACCTGCACCATTGCAAAATGGTTCTCGGTGACCTCCACGTCCAGGAGTTGGTATTTTTTTTGGCGAGTGCTGATTTGCACATCGAAATGTTGCGGGGATGCTGGTCTTTGGTGGAACCGAATGGCATTTGCCATCATGGAAGCGTGCAAAAAGCCAGTTGCACTAGCAGACACATGGAAGACTGCCGGAATATGTCTATTTTCAAGCCTGGAAAAAAAAAACATATATTCTTAAGAATGAATTTGAATACTTACAGTCTCACCATGGCAGCCGCTGCTTCTTCTGCTGTCGCTGTTGTTTCTGCTTTCTTCATGGGCATTGTAGTTTTTGTGGTTACCAAATGGCTAATAATCACAGAAATTTGAATGTTGCAAAGTAGTTTTTGTGTGGTTACCAAATGGCAATTGATCACAGCAATTTATTTTGTGTGGTTACCAAATGGCCAATTGATCACAGCAAAAATTGCAACGCTTATCTGGAAATGAGACAAATAAATATGAATAAAGGGGGGAAAAAAAAATTCGGTCACGAATAAAATCGAAGGACACGCGGATTCACAAGTACTTAAAAGAATGTTCTAAAAGAAAATTTATTATTTCATTGGATTAGTCTACGCGCAGGAAAAGGTATGTTCAGTAAAAAAAATTGAAAAATCTCTCTTTCAAAAAAAAAAAAAATAAAACAAACAACAACAACAGTAGGCAGAAAGGCGCAGCAGGTTGTGTGTTGGGTCTCGGAACGCGCGCAGTTGTGTGTATTTCTCTCGAGTTGTTGTTGTTTGTTTGTTTTTTTTTTTTGTTTACGTTCGTAAGAGTATCGTTATTTGATCGTAGGAAAATAACGATACTCTTACAAAAATGTCTTTGCATTGAACCTTTTATTTTGTTTTTTAGTCCCTTCAAAACGAAAAATTAAATTATGTCATCATTTCAGATTCTTGCCATAGGCAACAAATCCCAATCTTACAAAAGGTTACTGCCACAACTCACCCCAATCCACAAACGGTTTCTGCCAGAGGAAACTTATCGCAAATTTCTCACACCAATGATAGCGGCAATTGTCAACTCACCGTTCCAGCCAACACTAAAAGATGATGTTGCTTCAATGCAGGTGGAACACGTCGTTGTTGCTGGCGTAAGTGGTAGTTTGTAAGAACATCGAACAATATCACCTTTTTAGGGCACCATCAACGAGGTCATTTTGACGATCAACCGAATTATCGGCTTGCCGACAAAAAAAGGAGCTCGTCTCCACTACGGAGACATGGATAGAAACCACCAGGTGACAATCGGAGCCACCGAGGAGGAGTTGGATGTGTCCAAGACGGTGTGTTGGGCCGGCGATGCACCGTTGAACAAACGACTGGTCTCATACTCAATGTAAGATTTTTAAGATTAACATTCGTAAGAGTATAACACTATATTCGTACGAATATAGTGTACTATTACGAATAAAGAATAACATTCGTAAGAGTGTCTCTTTTTTTCAGCAAATCGCAATTGTATAGTTCGGTGAAGATGGGTAATGTGATCAGACTCATACACAGCAACAAATCCGAGGACGACTTGGAGCGTCGCATTGGAAAGACCAGCTACACATTTCTGCCATTTGGCAACCACCAAAATTTCCCCCACGAACACAGTTTCGAAGGAAGTGCTGTGCAACGACAGGTGGTAATTGTCGGACGAATGCTCCACTGCAGCATGTGCTTATCGACGGTAATGCATGCGACGCGAACATCGTTGGAGACATTCGTCAAGTGGTTCTACACACAATGTGCCGAACAATTTCCAAAAAAAGAGATCAACGCTCATATGATTCCGGAACACCAAGAGAATTATGTGTGGGGGATGTTGGCACAAGAAGAAGAACAGGTAATAATAATGTCCTCATAGAATTAATGTTACATAGTGATTTTAGGGGGGACAGTTGAAGGAGGTGGTGGAGAGGTTGATAGGTGACAAACAGAAGTTGGAGAAGAACCTGAAGGAAAAAGAGGAAGAAATGGAGATGTTGGAAGTTGAGAAAAAGAAGCTGAAGGAGAAACTTAAGGAAAAAGAGGCAAAAGTGGAGATTTTGGAAGTTGACAAAAAGAAGTTGAAGGAGAAGCTGAAGGAAGAAGAGGCAAAAGTGGAGATGTTGGAGCAAAAAGTGGAGAAGGCTGGAAAGAAGATGAAAGAGTTGGAAAAAGAAGTGGAAAGAAAAAGAGAAATTGTTCAAAATCCAAAAATAGCTGCTGCATCCCATGAAGAAGAACAACAATCACCGATAAACAACGGCGAAACCATCCATTTGGAAAATGAACAAGAATTCCATATGGAAACACCACCACCGTATTATTGGACGCCATCTGTTCCGGACGCCGCGTTTTTGGCCACGTTGGTCAAAAAAGATGTGCAGTTCGGCAACGATGTGATCAAATCTACGGGTAAGTTGATTTGAAGTTGATTTGAAAACAAAAATGACATAAGTATTTATATTCTTACGAATTAGTACTCTTACGATGTTATGTGTTCGTAAAAAAATACCTACGTAACTAAGACATAAAAAGGTTATCTTCTTACGAAAAATATAATAAATTCGTAAGAGTTTCAGTGTGAATACGTTTTTCATTTCTACGAATAGGTATATTATTTCTTAAATTTTTTCAGTCTTCCAAATGTCTGCCGAAGAATTGGCCAAATTCGACGAAGAGGGAGAAATCCCACCTAGTCTCACATTTGGAAC
Source organism: Caenorhabditis sp. 8 KK-2011 (assembly GCA_963572245.1). NCBI lineage: Eukaryota > Metazoa > Nematoda > Chromadorea > Rhabditida > Rhabditidae > Caenorhabditis > Caenorhabditis sp. 8 KK-2011. Next base: position 6,874,537 of record OY751548.1, read on the forward strand.
CAAGAAGCCATCAAAAGCGACGATAAAGGCGACCGGTGACGCCGTTCCAATGACAAACATGTTTCCCGAGAGTACATGCGATCATGAATTCCGAAAAAGATTTGTGAAAGCATACTTATTGGACAAAGAGAAACACCAATTCACCCAAATGGTGTATATCGAGGAATGCGGTGAAACCGCTTTGGCGTATGTGCAATTTGATGCCATCAGTGCGGCTACCGATTTTTCTCTTTGCCGAGTGCCACTGGGCTTAGTGTCTTGCCAACGTTGTTTCGCGGAGGCGAAGAAGGAGGACGAGAAGGAGGAGGAAGAGGGCGGTGAAAGAGCAAAAAGAGGCCAAACCAAATAAATGTTTTGTCATTTTATTAAAATTTGTTTTATTCCAGCATGTCATATAGTACCCTATTGTAATAAAACATATACTTGTAATTTAACAGGTTAATGAATGTTCGTGAGAACTTGATTGTTTTTTTTTTTTTTTTTTTTTTTTTTTTTTTTTTTTTTTTTTAAATAATTCTTACGAACAAAGTGGAAACGCACAATGATTGTCAATCCTCTTTTCTTTTCCTTTCGAACAATTTTGAAATCTTTGAATTGGATGCGTCTTTTACGTATATAAATCTCTAAACTATCGGGAACTTTTGTCACATTTGTCTCGAAAAAATAGGAGTTGTAGAAACAATTGACATCCCAGTCATACGTACAGGCACTTTCAGTTCGACGAGAAACAAATTGTAGTATATCAGAAGAGTTCTGAAAAATGAAAACGACAAACATTTCAATTAATTGACCTGCGGTTACTGTAGTTTGGAACTACTGGGTTCGTGTCAGCAAGATTTCGTTTTTGAGGTCAAAGCTATGAAAAACTTGGACCAGATCATCCGATTTTTGTATGAATTCAACAACTTATGCTCAAAAATGAAATTTTTTTAAAAAAATAGGAAAAAGTTGAAAGAAATTGTTTTCCGTGTAGTTTTGATAAACCTAATAATAGTATCACAGTGAGTATCTGAAACGTACTTTTCCAAAGAAATTTTCTTTCACATTTTTTGCCCTAATATTTAAATATATACCCAATAAGTGGGAGATGATCAATTTTTCAAACCTCATAAGTAACAGTGCCCAAAATCGCAAAATTCTTCGGCAAACACGGATTCATCGAAAACAGCCGAATCCTCCATGGTGTATATCTCATATCGATATAGTACTTGTGATAGAATTTGATAGGTAACTCATCTGGATCTTCGTGATCATTCACATCAACAACATATCCATCCGAATTCGACGCTTCTCTTTCATCCATTTCAGACCATGTGTTGGAATGATAAGAAGAAGAAGAAGTTTGGACAATAGCCAAATAGAAAAAATAGGGAATGAAGAGAAATGTTAGCTTTGCTATCGTCAACACCTTCGGTGAATCTTTGAGTTTTCTCAGAAGTAAACATTTTTTTAACGATCCACACATGACGAGTTCGAAATAGATCAAAAAATGGTTGAGCACTTTTTCGGACAACCTGTTCAAATTATTTTAGTGTGCATTGTTTTTGTTTATAAATAACGAAATTGAATTAACAAGTGTTGAGACCAAACTTATTATGAATGAAAAAGTTGGATTTTTTGAAATATAAAATCGAAGGATCTTTAAAAAATAGCAAACATATCTCGAGATCTGGTGTAGAATAAGGCCGGGTTTTTTTTTGTTTGTTTTTTTCGGCCAGTTCCGACACAACTTTTAATCGCAGGTTTCGCAGAGCCGAGAATAACATTTTTCAAAAGAACTGTGGGACCCATTTCTACATTCTTGATTTCAAGAAAACCCAAATATAACTCCTCGCTGAAAAAATCATGAACCTTTTTCTAAAAGAATGTTATGTTGTTTCTTTGTCTGTGTTCCTCTCTTCAAATTAAATATACTGTACTAAGATCCGCCTTTCTGTTTTTTATTCGGCCGTATTGGTTCTTTTCTATAGGTGTAATTTGTTTGTGCTCACCGTTGTGGTTGTGATGCAAAAACCAATCCAGCGCGAGGGTGAAATTAAAGACCGAAAACTTTGCGCCAGAACTAGCTTTTTAATTTTTCGGACGGTCGTGTTAGGACTTTGGAGGTAAAACGTACAACACGACCCCTCAAAACGTATCAGAAGACCCCGCGATAAAAATGCATTACACGACCCCTGACCGTGTATTTTAAGACCCCAATATTGCTGGGGTCACGTTCTACATTGTTAGGGGTCATTAAATACACTTCCATTGTGGGGTGTTGAAATCCTACCCGTGGGGTCGTCTTCTACATCTTGTCCGGGTAATGTAGAACACGACCCCACACCCTTGTAAGCCAGTTACTTTACGACCCCATCAATGTATTTCATGACTTTAAATTCGACCATCCAGCTCGACCGAAATGTTTAGGCTCAAAATTATTTCCAAGTCGGCAAGAATCTGGTAAACCGGACCGGGTCCTGTGTTTTGACTCTCGCCCGATTCAACCACAATTTTGTGGGTGGGCCCATATCAAGTTTGATTGTTTTTTTTAAATAAAATCGGACCCGGTTCGATTCAGAATCTACCAAAATGTTTACATACATACTACTCTCAAACTTGTGTTGAGTTCGGTCTCTCTACCATTTGCATTTTTGCTTTTTATATAGTGCTCATTTTCTAAATACAAAGTCGCGTGATAACCCGATTGATAATTGAACAATGATCAATCGGGTCATGAGGCAGGGTGAAATATAAAACAATATATTTTCAGGACAGAGATGGCCACAGAATTCAAACGCAGACCGCAAGGGCCTTACACACCCTAGTCTTATGATAAAACAAATTGACAAGTAAGAATGACAAATTTTTTCAAATTTTCAGTTATTATTAGAAATAAAATAGCAACAGTATCCCAATAAACAATAGATCCATTTCAAAACACAAAAATTATGATTTTTTTATTCTCTGCTCACAGAATGACAGAAAACCACCCACTAAAGAGCAAATATACATATCATAAATCACAACAAACAAAACTGTATTCATGTAACAAAAAACAATGAACAATGTGTTTCGGTGAACTTGAACAAAATATCAAAAACGGCAATAGTATGGGCCGACGGAGCTTTTTGTTGCCTCGGTCCGAATCTATTTAGGATAATCGTTCCTTGGTTGCACCTTTTTCGTCAACAAGACATTAACAGCTAGAAGTTCGCGAGGTTTTTTGGTTCACCGATGATATTTTTCAGAGTTTTGAAGACCTGAATATCACTTGAAATTAAATTGAGGGTCTCCAAAAAAACCGGCCAAAGTTCTTCTTGCACAGTGTGTATCTCGTTACCAACACTAGATGCAAATGACCGCACAGAAATTCAGCCGCGCCTATTTTTTTCTTGCAAACACTGGCACACATTTATTGACCCCGCCCCTTTTTGATGTTGTGGTCCATTCAACTGTTTCGTTCAAGTTTAGTGAGTCGAAACTGTTTTTCTTTCAAAACTCAATTGCACTCTTGTATTATGTTTTTCGAAAGAAAACAGATGGGAAAATAGGCGGACAATAATCTAGTTTTTCAACCAATGAAATTAGGTCAAAAATTATTCGATTTTATGATCTCAGAAAATTAAAATGGCAATGTTAAAAACACCTCGTCACGCAGAAATTCTGGAATTCTTATTTTCTTAAAAATCTTAGTATTGAAGGCTCCAATGTTCGATGTTTGAGGTTCAAAGAGACAAACACTTTGGACGTAAAGATAACACATAAATTATCAAAAATTCAATCGATACAACGCGGTTACTGTAGTTTGAAATTTTAGCAGCCAAAATATTCGCGTTGTTTCACGTGTACAAAGAACTAATGACCCGGGCCAAAAAAAATGCAAATTTCAACCATGTAAACTATGTAGTTCCAACAATGAGTGCAGTTTTTGGGTCCTCGTTCACGGTTTTTTCAAAAAGTTAAAACCATATTTTCCAACCTCAAAAAACTTTGTTTTATAATTATGATGATTCTGTTGGGAATTAAATGGTATAAACATCTTTGAAGGTTACTATGGTAACTAGACAAATGAACGAAAAAATAAAAAGAAAACTTCGATAAAAATGGACAAAGATGAAGGTATCTGGCAGGATCGTGAGATTCGTTTTGACGTCGATCATAAGTGAGTTTGGATGAAATTTTGAAAAAAAAAACAATTTTTCAATGTCAAAACTATGCAGATTGTTGCGAATAACCAATGGAGAGACAACAATTGCAAGAGTGGATCATGTCGAAGATACGAAAGGAAATAATGGAGGCAGAGGTGGATCATAGTTTCGAAATTGTTTCCAGAATTCCATTGTTGCAGGAATGATGAAAATTACAAATCTTCGCCTGATTTGGTTCGCTTCTTCGATGCCTCGAATCAACATTACCATTGGATGGAATTGTATTACTGGAGTGCAGACTCGACAAGCAACATCGGTAAGAGCACACACCACGTTTTTTTATTATCTGAACTCGTTCACAGCTGACACCGTCTTTCATGACGTTCTTCTAAAGAGACGCAAGGAAGTGAGATTCTCGTAGTTCGGAGTAACGTTAATTTCTCATTATTTCTTTTCACTTTTTTTGTAACCTGGAACGTAATAAAAATAATAGTTGAACCAAAAAATAAAAAAATAAATAAAATATCCCACGTGGCCTGTTTTCAGTTCATCTCCGGTCTCTTTCGATCGCCACATTTTCTTCAACGTTCGAAAAATTAACTGATGATTTCTTGCAACCTTTTCGGGGAAATATTTTGAAAATGAACATATAACTTTCTATAGAGCACTCAACGACGTGGTGGAAGCGTTGAGGCAATATATGTTCTTGCCAAAGTATCAACTGCTGCTACAAAATTCGAATTTATTTTCACAACTACAAGCCCGAAGGTGAGTATGGCCTTGTTTTTTTCATCAGAAGTGAAGACTTCAGGCTCATTCGAAACTGTTCACCATGATTCTCTCGTTGAATCGCACCTACGAAACAACCACACTCTATCGCGAACTGAAATTGCGCGGTTCTTTCATCACCGACGACGGATCGCTTCGTCTTTTACCGGAAGAGGTTGTGTGCGAACATGTCAAAGGTGTTTGGAATTTGTCGGAGGATCAGGCAAATCTCGGCCAGTTCATCATTACGAATTGTCGCGTTGTCTGGTTCGCCGAACTCAACTCGATGTACAATGTATCGATACCATATTTGACTTTGCGAGGAGGGCGAATTCGAGATTCGAAATTCGGAACGGTGTTGATTTTGGAAACTAACGTCACTGTAAAGTTTGCAATTGAACTCACAAACATGTCATGGTTTTTTATTTGCAGAGTGGTGAATATGTGGTGGGATTTCGAATTGATCCCATCGCAAAACTTCACGCCACTGCTGATGTTATACGAATTTTACACAAAACACAAACACTTTCCCCAATATTTGGTGTTACTTTTAACAAAGAACGAGCTGAAGTGAGTCACAAATATTCTCTCGGCACCAAAGTAATTACAGTAACCCATATATTTTCAGAAAGAAGAAAAACATACTGACGAAGTGATCGATAATGTTTTGCATGATATGGAAGATGATGTGGAAATCGATATGAAAGGTGTTCGATCTGATCCAATCGCGGCATATTACAATGGAGAACCACCGAGAGAGAATTCAGAAAAAACTATGGTTCCAGTTTTTAGTAGCGAACTTGGTCTAGCTATTGAACCTCTTCATGAGGGCTTCACAATTGATGCTTTGTGGACGGTCAATTTTCATTGAAAAATAAATGAAGTTCAATGAATCGAAAATCCATATAACAGAACACATGAAAAGTGTGTTTCGATGAGCTTGTTCATTTGGGAAGGTTTCTGTCTTGGTAGAATGAAATGATGAATGTGAAGAAAATTTCTCGGCAAATTCTGAATGGGTTTTTCTGAATGGGTACGGACCCATTTGAAATGGGTATCCAAAAATGGGTACGCGAAAAATGGGTACGCGAAAATGGGTACGAAAAATGGGTACGCGAAAAATGGGTACGCGAAAAATGGGTACGCGAAAATGGGTACGAAAAATGGGTACGCGAAAAATGGGTACGCGAAAAATGGGTACGCGAAAAATGAGTACGCAAGTAAATGGGTTCGCGATGTTTACTAAGCCTAAGACTTCGTTGAGAATAACGGAGGAAAGAGTTGCAAAGTTGGAGTGAAGTTATCAGAAAAACGAACTCTGATTAGTCTCAAAAACACACCTACTTTTTGCGTACCTTTTCAAACTGTCGGAACAGATCCTCACGTCGTTCTCTCTTGCAATAATTGAAATAGAGAGAGACGCCAAGAAACATAGAGAGATGGTTACCTATTTACTCGCGTACCCATTTTCGCGTACCCATATTTGCGTACCCTTTTCGGATACCCATTTTCTTCGTACCCATTCAGACGACCGCGCGAACCCATTTTTGGATACCCATTTTAAATGGGTCCGTACCCATTCAGAAAAACCCATTCAGAATTTACCTATTTCTGTTGGAAAATAAAAATTGAGGGGATGAACCGCTTCATAATTGATTCAGAAAGCCGATAATGACGCCTCCCAGGCCGATTTTTCTGGACTGTCCTACTTGAAAAAGTAACATTTTTTTAATTAGAAAGTTTCTAAAAACTCGGAGAAATACTTTTTAACTATCGTACACACTTCTGATAATTTTTGAAGACCTGAAGTTTTTTAACATAAATAAAAACCATCTTTATTTGTCTCTAGTTGTTTAGACATCAAACAAGAGTCATGAGTTTATCGAGAAGGAGAGCCTTCACTTCCGCGCTCAATGTTTTGTATTCTTCTTTCCCTTGCAATTGTTTGATTTTTTCCACGTCTTTGAAGGTGTTCATGCAACAGTTCTAAAATGTTGGAATTTTTCAGGAAACACTGAATTGGACTAGGTCCGATGAATATTGAGCCCAAGATCGCGCGTATTGGATCGGGTCTGACCACTAAAGTTTTCATTAAATCGGAGCCAAATCCAACCGAGTTTGGTTCAGTTTAGTGAAACCGTTGGTACCAAAATTGTGAAACACATACCAACAACTGTTGCATCGAGTACTTATCAGCCAATTCCAACTGTTTGATCGTTTCCATTTTCAAATTATTCATGAGATATTTTTCACATTCTTCGATCACCATTCTCATATCATATTTGTCCGCCAACTTCAATATATATTCCACATTCGATTCATTGATTGGTTTACGACACGGATAAATGACTCTCAACAAATCCAAGAATTCATCATAATTCTCGTTCAACTTGATTTCTTCGGCATCTCGTTCTTTGAAATTCGAATGAAACATTGTTTGGAAAACCGGCGAATAGACAGATAGATATCCTTTGTTTACATGTAGTTTTGAACCATTTACATCAAGAACTACATCAGAATACATCTCTTCCGATGGAACGAATTTTGGGAAAATCTTCGATTTTTTATAAATACGATCGGATGTTCTTATTTGCGTTCCACATTGCGAACAATCGTAATTGGGTTCTTCACAACCTCCAAAAAGAGTAAGATCTCGCTCTGGTAGATTTGGAAACATGTTGCCTTGAAAAAAATGGAATTATTTCAGAGAACATACGTGAGAACAAAATAAACGTGACCTTTTGAATAACTCTTGACTATATAAGAAAAAAAGAAAAAGAGGGAAAATGAAGAGATGTGAATGAACTGAAAAAAACAGAGACATATGTTCAATGTTTATCAATTGTCAATCGACAAAATGATGAACGATTGAACAATTATCAGAACGAACACTTCGAGAAAACTACGAAATTCATGAGAAACAAAAAAAAGAAAATTTGGTGTGGAAAAAATGTTTATTTGAGAGTATCAGTGTACGAAATATGGGAAAAATAATTGATTCTGCTGACCGTGTGTATGGTAAAAAATGAACAACAAAGGCAGGAACAAAAAGAGGAACAACCATCAGGATTGAATTACAAACTCTTTTTTGAGATGTAAAAAAATAGCTGATAAAATCAGTCCGGTACGAAAATCGACAAAAATATTTTTCAAAACGCGAAGTTGGGTATTGGCCCAGACCTTATACGTTTTTCGATCGACTGTTCCGAAATCTCTTTGCCACAAAAAAACCGATGGAAGAACATTTGAGAATTAGATTTTCAGAAATTTTAGAATGCGTGGATGGGTTGAAAAGAACAAACTTTATTTGACAGTTGAAACAATATTTCGAAATAGATGAAAGACGAATCATCTAAGAAGACTAGGATCATTAATGATATGATCTTTTCTGAAAATAATCGAATACTTAACATCAGAATATTTGAATGTATATCGATTGGGGAGAACTGGTGGATTGTCCTCATGATATAAGGTGTGCGACTCGTATACAACTTCTTGTTCCGTCGTTTTTTCTTTGACGAACTTATAAAATACTTCTCCATCTGCAGGCCATTCTGACACATCCAAACTCACCGAGGACGCGAATTTTGTATTCTGTAAACAGAGTTTGAAAATAAAGATATTTTGGAAACTTGGAAAAATCCCACTTTTTCGAAAAAAAAACTAACTTTCAAAAACTCGATGAATTTTCCAGCAGTATACGAAATTTTGACATTTGACAATTTCATTTTCTCCAATTTTTCGGCGTTTTCCATCAAATATTGCAAATCATCATCTGTTGACGTCATTTCGGATTCGATCGGCAAGTTAATTCTACAAAACAGAATAGTTCATAATCTGAATCAGGCCCATTTTGAAAGACATTAGGATCGTTGCGGGACCAGGTCAAAATAGAATAAATTAATGATCACCAATTAGTTTAACAAAAGTATAGTATAAATTTTAAAAAACGTGACCACCCAAAATTGTTGAGAAAAACAATACATTTCTATTTTTCAGTTTGTCTGGGCCAGGGGTGAGATTGTACTCTGGAGCCCGGTCCGAAAATATCGGGCCGGGCTTTTCTGTGGTCAAAAAATGCCCGGCCAGGCCTTGCCCGACTTTTAAATGTCTTTTTTCAGAGCCGGGAATATCATTTTTTGAGAAAGTTGTGAAAATCATTTTTACACTCTTGCTTTTTTACAAAATGTATGAGTTGTATACGTAAGTACCTAAACTCTGGATTTATGAAGGGTCCGTTCCCGGCCCGGTCGGTCATAGCGGGCTTCCGGCTTGTTGTCTATATTTAATGTAAACTTTTTCTCTTCTGGCAAAAAGAAGTTCGATCAACATTAAAAATCTCACTTTTTGATCCCGATTTTTGGGCGGCCCCGATTGTCTAATTTTGCAAAAATTGTTTTGTGAATGATTTAATAAACCACTTTCGAGAGTTCTCAAAAATTGGTCCCGCAGTAAAGTTATCAAAAACTCACTCAATTGCTACCAGATCATACATCAATTCAAGAATCTGCCTAAATCGAGAATACGGTAAATCTCCTTCGATTTTGAGATTTTTCAACCGCGCAAAGTTTTTCAAAACATTTTGGTAGAACGGTTTCGACTTTTCAATGTTATCCGTCGATATGGAGATGTTCTCCAATTCTCGAAACCATTCTTTTGGTATTTTTCGCAAAATATCATCATGTGATACGTCGAAAAACTCTTTTCTCGACATCAATTTGTAGTCAAACTTTTTCGGCAAAAAATGTGTCAGATTGATCGTTTCGAGTTCTGTTTTTGGGACTGTTATCGCAGTTTTGGACTGAAATTTTTTTTGAATTTTTATTTGGGGTAAAAAGGAAACTTACATCCGTACTTATATTGATTTTCCACGGATATTCTTCATCATAAACATCTGCTTCGATAGATACCGTTTCCAGCGGGATTCGACTGAAAACAACAGAGATTTCAAGAGATTTCAAGAATTTTCGTGAACCGAAGGTCAGTAGTTTTTATTTTTGAAACAAAAAAAGAGTTAAAAATAATTTCCACGTGAATCTCATATTTCAAACAAGCTTAATTTCTCCTTATAATTTCAAGTTCGAAAAAATAAAACTACAGTAACCCGACTATTGAAAAACAACTCCCATATTAGTTTTTGTCTAGTAATCTCAAAGTTTCTGAATAGGGACTTGATCTGCGATTTTCAGGGATGGGCTTACAATTAGGCCTTGACACCAGACTCGTCTGTTTCAGATGGAAAATCATGCTATTTCTGAAACCATGCTTTAAATAGCTTGGTGAAAGATTAAAAATTGCAGGTCAAGAAAGAAACATTTTTCCAAAAAAGGCAAAAACTATCGATAGAGCGCACTTGATACCTGTAATTCTTTCGATTCGCCAATATCCATTGCCTCAAATCAGTGTTCATCAACAAGAATCGTTCAATAGTTTCGAGGTTGCATTGTCGAAGTATACAGTCCAAGGTGTCGAGACTAACTTTCATTATTCAATAGAAAATCTCAAGAAATGACTATACTCATGGTTTTCTTGAAAATCTCGATAACTTTTCAAAAATCACTTTAACCTCTGAAGATCAAAACCTATTCAGATCAAAAGAAATAAATAGTAAACTTTTTATTTATCTTTTTTTACCTGAAAATACAAGAAACAAACAAAGAAAAAGGGGGGTCAAAGAGTTACCGAGTATGAAAAGAGGGAATAAATAAATTACTGACATCGCATCAAAAACTTTTATTCGCGGGCGGACGAACAAAAGAACAATATGAGCGACAATTGAGACCACCATATTTAGAAAAAAAAAACAATAATAACCACTAAAATCTATCACAAAAAGAAAGAGTACATTTTCGATAATGATGGTAATAAAAACTTGTGTATTGGAGAACTTTAGAAAATGGGAACAAAGAAGAAGGGAAAAGAACAAGAAATATAACAAGAAAAGGACAAAATACCTATTGAGCTCATTTTTTAAAAACATAAAATATATGTATATGTATGTATATATTATTGAGGACAGTCATCAAAATGAGACAAAGAAAAACACTTTTCTAAGATACAATACACGTATTTGTTTGGAATAATATCATAAAAGTATGTATAGACTTATGTATATAGATAAATTCTTTGAAATTCGGGTCGGGAAATACACGCATTTTGAGTTGTTTGATTGAGATTTCTAACATTTGAATAAAAAGTGACTGGCTACTAACTAATCTGTGTTCGGAGTTGTTGTTTGTCGGTTTAGCGAGTGATCAAACTATTGTCCACCGGTGTTTGACTGATGTTGCTGCTGTTGTTGTTGCTGCAATTGTTGCTGATGTTGCTGCATCATCATTTGTTGCCGATTCTACAAGAAAAACTTCAATTACATTTGAAAAAATAATTGGAATAGGTTTTTGTGAAAATTCGAACTACAAAATTATTTTCCAAAATTTCGGAAAATTGTTGAAAAATGCAAAGAACCGATCAACTCACCGCATACATCTGTGAACCTGGTGGCATGTTTGCACGCGCGGCAGCTTGCTGATTCTGCCACGCTTGTTGTTGTGCCGCACTCATTGACGCAAACTGTCCGGACGCTCCGCGCGGTTGTTGTTGTTGTTGTCCCTGATATCCGCCACGCATTTGATTGGCCTGCGCTGCTCCGGCTGCTCCCGGAGCACCTCCAGCCATCATCATCTGCTGTTGTTGAGACGGTGCCAGATAGTTCGACTGACCGTTTTGCTGAAAAAGAAAAAAAAAGAAATTAAAAACTAAATGAGCATCGCAACATACCCTTAGGAATGCATTAAACAAATGTGGTGTCTTTTTGAGATCGGCAAAAACGAGTTCTCGTTCTTCGGTGGTTTTCGCCGTTTTCAGCCGATTGTTGATCTTCGACAATTGTGGCAAAAGCGACGGATCATTGATGGCATTGGCATTTCCGCCTTGTTGCTGCATTTGCTGCATATGCATCATGTTTCCAAAGTTCGCGTTTTGTTGTTGTTGTCGGAACTGTTGTTGCGCATTCGCACCCGCCATTCCACCCATTCCAGCTGCACGTTGTTGTTGCAATTGCTGCATTTGTTGAGGTGTCATCATTCCACCAGGCCGTTGCATTCCACCATACATTTGTTGCTGTTGCTGTTGTTGTTGTTGAGCATTTCCACCTAGACCACCATTTCCAGATTCTGAAAAATTGAACAGATTTTAGATCACAAGTTTTGAAAGTTATACAATCTCCGAATTTGAAAATATCAGAGAAATTCAGACTTCCGGGCAAAGTTTTTTCGAACTAGTAAACGCTAAATGAAAAAGTGGGGTTCAACAAACATACTGGATTCAACAAGGCGTAGCTTTAAACTTGTAGAATCGGATTTCAAAATCAAAACGCGCTAACTGGTACCGATACATATTCGAAAAAAAGCTTAGTTTCAAAAAACTCACGCATGAATCGTTGTTGTTGCATGGAATGTGGTGGCATTCCAGGTTTTCCACCCATTTGATTACCGCCAAGACCCGTCATCTGTTGTCCCATTCCACCGGCTCCAGCCATCATATGTTGTTGTTGTTGCTGTTGAACTTGTTGTTGGGTTTGTTGCTGATGTTGTGCGTGTTGCTGTTGTTGTTGCTGATGCATTCCACCAATTCCTCCACCCTTCATTCCACCAAGTTGTTGTTGATGTTGTTGTGATGGTCCTCCTCCTGCACCTCCTCCACCCATTCCACCATTACTAGAAGACGGTGCAGATGTGGCCGACGGTGTGAGTGGTGCTTGCGGTGCCGGAGTAGTCGAGGCGGCCGCCATCGATGCCGACGCACTGGCTCCTTGTAAACCTTCCATACGTCTTCGCATCATCATATCGGCTCGTCGAGCCAATGATCTCTTTTGCTCGGCCAACTTTTGACGAATGTTCATACAGAAAGGCACTGAACAACTGTCGCGTTGACAGTGTTTTGCGTGATAACAACACAACGCTATAAGCTGTTTGCAGACCGGACATGTTCCGTTGATGCGTTTCTTGCACATTTTCGTGTGTTGGACGACTCGCTTCATCTTGTGACAAGACATACGACGACAGTTCGCGTCGCGACATTGACATGCGTGCACAAGCGATTGGATACACCGTTGTATACTTTCGAACCGATTGTTTCCAGAGGCGTCCGAGCCCGAATCGCCGACAAGCGATTTGATTGGCTCCAGCGGATGGTCGTGTTTGGTGGTGAGTTTGCACGAGTCGCACAAGTCAAAGTCCTGAAATTTTGATTATATTTTTAAAGAAAAATTGAACTTTAAAGTTTGGTATTCCGTCCAAAATTACTGACTTTTTATTGGGCTGTTTGAATTTTTTAAAAAATTTTTGGTTTTTAAAAGTTTTCTGTGAAACTTCACAGCGTGGGCGCAGTATGATTCTTTTGACAGCCAGATTTGTTTCGGAAATATTTACTTTTTCCGTTTTTTTTAACTTGAAAAATTTCCAAATTTTTAAATAAAACAAATAAAAACTTACATCGCAGGTGTTACAGTGCCATTTCGCGTTAGTACTCGAACATTTATTACACGAATATTCCAAACTTTTGGATGAATCTGATTCGTGTAAAGCGTGTGCCAGACACAATGTCGAATATCTGAAAAACATTTTAATGAAAGAATAAGAAATGATATCGTTGATCCGAAATTTTTGAAATGGAAGAGAAACCGCTACTGTATAGAATGAATGTGTGAAGGTAGATCAAAAATAAACGTTGGTACGTCTGAAAAATACAAAAAATTTCAGTAAAGAAATCAAAAAATAATGATTTTGATAACGTTTTTAAATTTTTACAAACTTTTTTTACACCATTTGGCCGGTCTATTTTTTATTTTACGAGAATTATTGTTTCCGACCCCAAAAAATGTTTGACTTCTCATCCTATACAGTTGTTTCGACGGCCTAAATTTTACTCTTCTAATGGTCATGAAATTCGGCAGAAAATTTGGATTAAAAAAAGGAAAAAAACTCACTTTGCTCTCCTCAACGACGAAAACTCCCAATGCTCATCTCTAGCTCTGGTCAAGAACGTATCTCTTCCATCCATCATTTCCGACGGCATCAATGGATCGGGATCCGATATCGCTGTGGCCAGCACAGACAATTCAGATTGTTGTGAAACTAGTCGAATTGTGAAGAAGACTTCTTTGTGTTTTTCGAATTGCGAATACAATTTGTCGCACACCTCGTTACCAGTCACACTTCCCTGCTTCTTTTTGTTCAGTTTCGCATTCTTTTTCAGATTGTTCTTTTTGTTCTGTTTCGAGCTCTTTTTATCGCCAGCATTACCCATTCCAGTATCTCCATCGCCATTTTCATCATCGCCCATATCTTCATCTTTTACTGTTTTTCTCTGCGCCTCTTCTGTCGATGCTTCTCGTATACAATCTTCAATAACATTCGGCCAGAAATCTCCTTCGAAATATGGAAGTTGTGATGGTGTTACAAGATTATCATCGCGAGCCTAGAAAAAACCCATTTTCACATAAAATAATTATCTTTTTTTCAGTAATTACTCACCTGTTTGTATATATCTTTGAACTCAACAACCGTCTTCTCTTGCACTCCCTTTTCCAACATTTTCTTATACCAATCTTGCAGTCTTTTCGGTTTTGGTATTTTTTGTTCAGTCGGATGGCAATGGAAGATATAGTCGTCTCCTTCAGACGGCGGACACGCCCAAATATGCGCCATTGTGTATCCCAATTTTTTAGCATAACTAGAAAAACAGCATGAAAAAAAGAAAAGTGGAAAATAAAACTCACTCTAAATAACCTAACAAAATTTCATGATAAACGTCAGTTCTCAGTTCTCGAGGTTGGAAAAAGTGTACCGAATCCAAATATGCAATATATACACGACGAGCATTTGGAGCCGGACAATTACTTCCGTATTCTTGAACATGAAGACCAAAGAAGCAAACTTCGACGCCATCAATTATTTCGAAAGCGAACACAGCTTTCGTTCGATATGGGAACTTTTCGGGGAACCCTCCATTTTGACAATATCTACAACTTTCAATATTACTGTGAGTGTTAAAGGGACAAACACTTACTTGGTTTTCATTTGCTGTTTCACCTCAACTTCTTTATCCTGCACACACAATGTCCGAATAACAACTTCGTATTTATACGCTTCGGCTTGTAGTGATCTTTTGATAAATCCATTGACACGATCTTCCAGAAATGTGGACAGTTTGTTGTGCGGCAACTTTTTGGCCAAAAACCGATTTTCGGCTTTCGGATACTTTTTCGACACTCGACAACTGTCACAAATGAAACCTTCGGGAAACACTTTTTTGTCATGTAGCGCACAAATCCGATGCCATTTTCGATGACAATATTTGCAATTTTCAAACGGTTCGAAATCAATCAAATTGTTCTTCATTTGCTGGAACTTTTCCTTCGCCGCCATATTCGTTCGATCATTTGGATTATCGGATAGTGATATGCCTTCGGCTGGAAGTGCGTCGAAACATTTGGTACAATAGGTGTACCGTTCCGACACGACCACGTTGAACTGATTTGAACTCGTCTCATACACCCAATACGGTTGATCACGTGCAATTGTACACATGGCAGCACCGTAGCAGAAGAGGGCGAGCGGAGTGAACGACAGTTTCTTCGAACAACAGTAGCCCATCGCTTTCATAACTGGATCCATCGCTGTCATGAACAATTCAGACAACTGCAAAACAAATCAGATTACTACTTTTATTTCCAGAAAAAATGTGCTCACCTTGGTTCCAAATTTATAAACCTTCGAATTTTTCCTATTGTACAACCACGCATTGTCAAACATCAGCCATATGTCATCACAAAACTGCCACGCATTTTTATATTGGCCAGAGTGCATCTTTTTGTATATCGTTTCCAAATCCATTGGATGCCGAACAATATTTGGATAATCGGGAATGTTTAGAAGAATCGGATCAACAGGAACACGGAACGGCATCGCATCTTCTGATTTGTCCAGTTTCTCCCAAACGGGTAGTAGAAAACTTTTCAATTCTTCAGCGGAGAAGACAGTATCTTCAGCTGGCGGCGGTGTCGGTTCCCGTTGTATAGGCGGATCTCGCGGTGTGGTGGCCACAGTACCTGCCGTAGATGTTTCTGTTTTCACTTCGACTTTCTCTTCCTTTATCAACTTCTCGTTACCATTGTTGTTGGGTGGATTGGCAGGCGTCTCATCGGGTTCCTCCTTTTTCACAACATTCGAACCATTCACCAGTCCAGCTGATGATGATGGCCCATTCATACATCCATCTCCATTTTCCATCGGTTCTTCTTTTTTCAACATCGAAGGTGTCGGTGTTGTCGTATCCGTTGTTTGAGGTGTTCGTTGAAGTGGCGGCATTCCAGGCGTACTACTTCCACTGTTTGTCGAGAACATCGACGGAGCACCATTCGACATGATCGAAGTTGGTTGTTGACTGTGTGGTTGCATTGATGGTTGTTGTTGTTGAGATGGGTGAGTTCCCATTGAGTTCGGAGCACTCGACATCTGAAATAACAATACATTTATACAATTTTCAGGATTCTCTTCAAACTTTCGAAGAAATATTTTTTTTTACTTACCCATGGAGGCTGTTGTTGAGTATCTTGCGATTGCGGTGCACTTCCAGGTGGTAGTGATGGTTGTTGTTGTTGTTGTTGCGGTGCTCCCGATGTTCCAGGTTGTTGGATATCTTTACATCGTTGATCAACACCCATCATTTCGGCTAGTTCGCAAGACGGTGGAATTTGATAAGCTAAAAGAATGAAACCATCTTCACAGTTTTTGAAAAATAAAAACTCACGTTCTTGCGGTGCAGCGCCACCCTGACTCAAACGATGCGATTGTTTTTCTTGCAATTGTTTTTGAATTTTGTAAATTTTCTCCGCCAACAAATGATAATATTCTTCTCTATCGTTGGCCGATTCAAACATGTCTCTTTCAACTTTTCTCGCATAATTCACCAATTCTTTGATCCGTGAATCATTGACAGCTGATCTATCGGGTTCAGGGAAAATCGATTTGACGAGTTTACCAACGAGATGATTGCGTAAATCTTTAGTGACTTGCAAATGCCACTCCTAAAACATTCATTTAATAAGTTTCTAGGAAAAAACATCTCATGAATAATCCTCAAACTTTGAAATTTGAAACTAACCTTTGATGTACCGGGTATATCAGGTGGCGGCAAATTCATATCATTTGAAGATCTATCCATTCTTCCCATTGGCCCACCCAATTTTTGATTTGGTGCATTCGGCAGCCTGAACGGATCCCCATTATAACCCTCGAAAAGTGCATTCGGAATCTGACGCATAATTGGTGATTGGAAAGAACTCATAACTTCTGGAAACGAATTCATAATTTCTGGAAAGAAATGATGTTCACAATGAAATTTGCCGAATATTTGAGGATACAAGGGGCACCTCAGATATTCAGCCATTTTGATTTGGAAATTTGATTTTAATTCTCAAATTTCCATAATTTTTTCTCAAATTCTAAAACTCACCGCTCATAGCGACTGGATTGTCTTGAATCTTTTTCAACGGTTTACAAACCGGACAATCTTCTCGATTACAGTTCTTCCAATGTGCAATTATCTGTCGAGACGAAGCACAGTGTGGGTCTGAAAAAAACTTCAGTTTTACAAAATCACCAACACTCACATTTACATGGGCATCCTCTACCGTTATTACACGATGTCATGTGCGCGAGCACCTCCTTCATTGTCGAGCAGTGCGGAAGGTTACACGGCGGATGAACAGTTGCACCGTTATTTGATCTTGATTCGATATTTTCCTGCAAAACAAATGTTTCTTTTTTTCTTTTTTTAGATAAAATGATATTCTTACTCTTTCTCGTTGCTGACATTTGTGAGCATGTAGTAAGAGAACAAGTTGTTGCTGTATTAATTTTCTTTTTTCCGGATCTTGTTGACCAAGCGGGAGGACTCCTGGCGTTGTTGATCGACCATTTTGCGCTTCCCGTGCTGCGGCAGCCGCTGCAGCTGCTTGATTTTGATGCGCCATTGATGGATGTGGATGACCATTCATCGGCATCATCATTTGCTGTTGACTGGGTCGAATCGGTTGTCCATTACTATCAATCATCATTTGTTGATGTGGATGCATCATAGGATATTGTGGATGGCCTCTCCCATACGCCTGATGCATATGATATTGATGTTGTCCGTATGGTGCATCGATCATACCACGCGACATCATTTGCGCCGGCATACCCGCTCCGCGTCCTTGCGCACCAATTGCACCACCTCTACCCATCGCGCCGTTCATCATTGGTGGTGCACCGCGCCCGCCAATTGCCGCAGTCGGTGCGCCTCGTCCACCGTAAGGTGGAGGGACACCGCCTGGTGGTTGTGGATAAGCCGCGTAACGATGCATCATAGCGTTAGAGTATTGTTGGCCAGGTTGTGCGCCCATCATCATTTGACCTGGTTCGGCGCCCGGTTGATACATTCCCGGTCGACCGGGTTGCATTTGTCCTCCTGGCGGTTGAACACCACTCGGTGACGGACCGGGAACCCGCCCGGCCATCGCGTTTGGTGGTGACATCATGGTCGCTGAACCGTTGTGCATAAGTGGACTCCTAGAATACGAAACCTTTTCAGAATATACAGAAAATAAGATTTCTCACCTATTAAACGCAGGATTTTGTTGTTGTGCTCCTGGTGGAAATTGTTGATTTGGTGGCCTGGGCGAATTATTAGCACCCTGTGACTGTGTCATAAGCAATTCTTGTAGAACCGATCCACCACTACTCCCACCCGTTCCATTACCAGTTGGCGCATTTTGCGATGGACCTGATTGGGGCGGTTGTTGCGATGGAACACTTCCAGGCTGAAGATTGAATCCGGATGTGGTGGGTTGCTGAGAATTTTGTTGTGAAGACGGTGTAGAACCAGATGGACCGCCCGATCCACCGGATGTACTCGCATTTTCATTCTCACTCCCTCCTTGACCTAACGGTTCTAGTTTTTCTAGTTCGCTAAGAGCATCGAGCCCATCTCCATCGAAATCTGAACAGTAAACTGTTTGATTTTGAATGAAATCTTTTATTAATTAATCTTACCGCTTTCAGCTCTTGCTTTTTTCAATGGTGGTTCATCCATTCGATTGTTTATATATTAAAATAAAAATCAATTATATATTAATTTATATACTTTAGATATTTGCACTTGATTTATTGTTCTTCAATACCGTTTCAGCATCAGAACAAAGCAATTCTTGCTAGGTTAGTTTGACAAACTTCAGTATTTGACAAATTTTATCTGTAAATCATTCATGTTCGTTGTTTCAACAAAAAAACTTTTAAAAAAAAAGTTCAACAATTCAAAGAAATTATAATGCTACAGTTCATTCAAGGGACACAACAAAAGCAGAAAGGGTCTTGAAGAGAAAAAGAAAAATTTGAAAAAAAACGAGGCAATTTGAAAATTTATTGATTTTTCTCAAATTATCGATTTTTGTTAAATTGATCGGAAAAATTCAGATTTCAGAAATCTTAAAGGAATTAATGAATGATTGCAAAAAATCGATAACTCAAATTTTGCACGAAGAAAAAAACGATACTTTCACGTGAGATGCGCAGAACGGTGTTCGGTCGAAATAACACACTAACGTGCAGAGACGACAGACGGCAAAAAAATCAAGAAAGCGAGAAAGTACACAAAGCGAAGAGGGCGGCGGACACCAGCAGCGTCCACACACAGAGGTCTTATAGCGAGTGCAGCATGAGAAAGGATACGGTAGAGGGGACGCGCACGCGAAACGCTCGCGACCGACGAACCTCGTTAAGATGCTTGTCGGCTTGTTTCACGAGTTTTCAATATGAAAATGATGGAATTTTGAAAATTCCTTCGAGCTGTGACAAAACAAGGTTGCTAGAAATTTAATTCAGCCCGAATTTATAGTGATAATCACGGAAAATTTGTCGAAATTTCACGTGGAAAAATGAAAGTTTGAAAACGAGTTTTCTCGACTAAAATGAAAGTTTTAAAAAAGAAAATCGGTGACTTTATAGACAAAATTACGGGCAACAAGATGATACAGGTTTCAGGAATCAAAACAACCTACAGCTCGAGAAATTCTGAAATTTCAGATTTTAGCTTCAACTCGAAAAATATCAGCTTCTAGCCATTTTTGAGAAATGAGACCACTTGGAATCGTTTTAAAATCACTTAATTATGCAAGTAAGTGAGTTTCAGCATTTTCAGAGCCAAAAAATTTCCCCAATTTTTTTTGCATGCGAACACATTCAGAAATTCTCAAGCACAACGTACTCTCATTGATGGCAACGAGTGTTACAGTAAGAAACCACAGTAACCCCAAGCAAGTACTGTAAATGATTAAACAATTAAAGAGAGGGATAATAGAGCGGGAACATCTTGTATTGAAAATAATCGTGTGTGGTGTGGTGGCCGAGAGCGGCGGCGGCGGTGTGACGATGGAAAAGGGGCGGGGCTTAGGGCGTTTCACACTCTGTTGGATGGGGGACAGCGGGGTTGCGAATGGCCAATAGGAACTCGATTATCGGTGGGATATCATGATTACCGATTCATATCTGATATTTATTAACATTATTGATACTGTAGGTTGAGGGTTACTGTAGATTATGAAACATCGTGGTTACTGTAGGCATTGAAATTGAGCTAAAAATGCGGGTTTTTGACGAAAAAAGATGGGATTTTCGAATGGTTTGTTATTGTAGGTGTCAACAGAAAATGTTCAATAAACCTACGACCTGTTAGGAGTACTGTAACATGAAGAAATAAAGATGAAATTTACTTTATGAAATATCGTGGAGAGTTAAATTTTAAGAGCGTGTTTTGGAATGGAAACATTTGAATTTCTGTGTTCGAATCACCAATAATCGCATCCAGAAACCCTTTTACAACAAGTTTACTGACTTAAAAAAGGTTTTTCAGGCAGTCATTTTTTTTTGCACAACGAGCTCATCAAAAATGTGCGTAACCTCTCCAAAAATGTTTTTCTGTTTTGGGAAAATTGACAGAAGCCATGTTGGTCCGAGATTTACAGGGTTTTGAGAAATAGAAGAAGGACAAGCCGGCCCGGTCCGGTCCGGAATTGTTTTTTGACAAATTTAAGAACCAAACATCACACAGTCATAGTATTTGATAATTAGGACAGACAAATTTGGACTCTATATTTTCAGAGCTGGCGTTTGTTTTTGTTCTCAAGATCTTATTCAGAAGTTGTTTGCCATTGTCACTTTTCGTTGATTTACCCCTCTTTTCGATTAAAAAACTGACCTGTCTGAGAGTTATTTGTAGTGCACATTTATTGTTTCTGTCAACCAATAAATTCAAAATGAGTCAAAAATCTCAATTTTTTTAGTTCACGGACTCGTTTATTCTGTTTGTTTTTTTTCTGGTTCATCCTCAAATTTTGAGAAAATCCTATATCAACATGGAACTGAAACTCGGTCACCGGGAAGGTTTCCAAGATCTGACCCATTCTGTATTCTCCGTTTTTTTATTGAAAAAATTGGATCAAAAACAGGACATGTTAAACATAATATCAACATTGTTTGATGTAAAACAAAAAATTGTGAACAACTTCATCGATTTTCAATCTCATGACATCTCAATCACACTTATTTTTAATTTGTTCGATGTTTATGATTATTTGAATTACAGAAGCACAACGAATCATAATGTATTCCGAACAATATATCAACATGAACATAACAGCATTTGTTTTATGTTAGCGAGAAAAGATAACATACAAAAATATCTAAAATGTTTTAAGTCATAGTCTCGAGGATACGAATTTCAAGTTTGAACCAGGCATGGCAAAACCGCGGGCCGGGCCGGCCCTGGCTGTTTGTTCATGACCGTGTCTTTGGGCCAAATTCTTTTTAGCAACCCCTCAGGCAGATCTAAGACCCTGAACAATCAGCCAGGGCCGGCCCGACCCGCTGTTTTGCCATTCCTTGTTTGAACCAGGTTTTCTAATCTAACAACATAGATTTTCCGGGCCGGCATGGATTGTGAGGTTCTTTCGGACCCGCTGATAACTCGTTCAAGCCGACCTGAGGTTGACCCACTCTTCTAATGAAATGTTCGTTATTTCACGGATTCATTAGTTTCTGAGTTATGTATTTCTTGAAAAACATGATCTTCAACAATTGTGTTCCGCTACAGATGGGCCTGGGAATTTGGGCTGGATCCTGAACTAGTCTGAAGTTGTCTCAAACTTTACATGGTCTGCCTGGTGAAAATACCTGGCAGGTGAAAATACTAAATACAATACCCAGAAGGTCGCTGGAAAAGGATCATAACTTTTCAGCAAAGAAATTTTTGCTACCCATTATTCAGCAACCACTAACAGTAACTTTCAAACCTTTTTTCTTTGTTTTTTTTTTCTCTAAATGTCCTCTTTCTATCCCATATCAAAAGTTCAACTATATTGATACCTTGTTTCCCAAAAAACAACAACAACAACAACATAAACATAAACATAAACAACAATAAACACATCCACGTGTATGTGACAGTTGGCCACCTGTTTGCAACATTCCTTTTGAAAACATCCGCGTCTCTCTGCCATTTTGACACTTTCCATTATGTGCTATTCGGAACTGTGAAGTTTTTGGGCGGAGCAATTGGCCACTGGTTCATTCGTCTAACTTATTTGTCATTCATTCTATTTTAGTCTTTAGTCAGAGTTCACCTTCTTATAATTATAACTATTTTTTCTTGCTGCAGATTTATCATGAGCTCGTCATCAATGGTCCAAAAGACAGCATCAATTGTAGCTGCCGACAGAGATGCACAGGTAAGTACAGTAACCCAGAGGGGCATTTTTTAAATAATTTTCAAACTAAAATGAAGAATGTTGTATTTTCAGAACGTCATCCGCGTCGAACAAATTCAAGAAAATCGATCGAGAGTTTCTCGAATTGACAACGACTGTAAGTTTATTCATCTAGTTTCATCATTTTTCTATTTATTTGTTGTTTTTTTCAGACCAAACTCCAAAAGTGCATTCGCAACAACTTTTGTCACCACCGCCAATCGAACGAAAACCGAAAAAATATGGACCAAAAAGAAACTTCAAGAGGAAACTGTTCCAATAATTGTTTTAGATATACTAGAATAAAACTTCATAATATACCTATGTTTTGTGTTGATTCTGAAGTTCAAGGGGTCGCACAACGATCTGCTAGATAGTAAATCTAGGTTTTGTATTCGAGGTTACTGTATGCCCGGTTTTCCGATAAGTGTTGTGTTGAAGTCGCCATGGTCTAATTAAAACGAAAACAAGCGATCACAAAAAACCTTTGTTGAGAGCAGTTTCTTTTTATTATTTATTATCATGAAAACTTTGTCAGAAGCTGATAAGAGGCGAGCAAATTATTTTTTTTCCTGCCATCAACCGTAATCTTATTCTATTTTTTCGCGAAAAAAAAACAAACAATGAACTTTACAATAGGCTGTAAATATAACAGAATGTCTGTGCTTATCACTAACACACACTCTGTATTATGATCGAATAAAAAAAAATAATAATACGTTCATTTTTGGCTCATCGTATACGGTGGTTTCTCGCCAGAAAAGGGAGCAATTTGTACATTCTAGCCAATGTATGACATGATTATAAATGGGTTTTATGACGGTTATCAAAATTACAGTAATCATATTATTCAAATCAATATACTTCTAGGCATGGATGCGTGTCAAAAAATGAAATACAAGATATCAGCTAAACGGGCTGCGAAAAAGCCCGAAACGGCAATCTTGTTCTAGGAACGTGCAGGAATATGTATTTCAGTATCAAGTTATTAGTAATTTGGCTCAGAAAATGAGTTTTCGTGTTCATAAAAAATCAATATTGAAGAATTCAACTTTCGATTCAAAAATGAAAAAACTCGAATTTATTCTCACAACGAACGTCTTGTGCAAACACTGTTTGCGTGTGTATGCGTGTACAGTAACCCACGAAAAACTGTTTTGTTCTTTCTTTCAAGTCAGAAGTTCTTCGTGTCCTAGTCAGATTAATTATCGGAAAATGATACATCTCCCAAATTCATGATTTTTCCTGCGTTCCTTGAGACACAAAATTCAAGAAATGTTTCAAGCTAGATGAATAAATCGAATAAGGCTTTGGAAAAGTCGCCCGCTCTGACAAGGTTTTCTTTGAGGTTTTCTGGGAATACGATAATTTTTGAAAAAAGAACGTGACCCACACAAAAAATAAACCTGGCCCATTTCTTTTCGTGATTTGTTTGAATTGGACCCGGAAATTTATTAGAGTCAGTCGTTTCAACATTTGAAGAACATTTTGTTTGTTTCATTCTGTGGTTACTAACCGAGTTTTTTTCTTAACAACCACCAACAAAACATAAATCAAATCCACAAAAACTGCTTCAAGACGAGTCGATCTTTTCCTTTTTCACAATGTTACTTCTACTACTACTTCTATTTCTACCGTTTGCAATACTCAGTTTATCTATGCAAAAAACAGAAATGCCTGACTTTAGTTTTCCTCCTAGTTTTCATCCAGTTTACAACGACAGTATGAAGACAAACAACGCGAGAAGTGTCATCGAAAAGTATTGCTCCGAACACTGTCATATTGTTATTTATAAGGACACAAATGGAGAACAGAACTATCAGATATTCAACAACTATCAATGTACAAGTGAATGTTCGACTCTCAGAAAAGAACAATATATAAGTTCGATATATGTAGGAGGAGAACATATCTGTACTGAACCAATTCACCCTGATGAGAATATATCGCATTAAGAATTGCAATAAAACTGTTACAGGGTTATTCAGTTAATAAAATGTATGTTAAAAAAACAAAAAATAAATAAAGAAAAGCAATGCAGCTGATGTCAAAATATGTCGAAAAATTACAGTACTTCACCTATTTTTTGACACCCTGAAAAACACGCTGTAATCTCCTACAAATGGGATGATGACATCCGTAAATTAATATTCGACAACTTTCACTCAAAAACTCCGTACTTTGTTTGAAACCCCACTTTTAAATACAGAAAAACAAGAAAAAAAAATAAATTCGAAGAAACATGTAGTTTTTTATTTTTGGGTCTCGCCACGATGAGACGTTTTCTTCATTTTTTGTTTTACGAAGCGTCAAAAAATTGATGGAGTACTGTAATTTTTCGACATATTTTGACATCAGCTGCATTGCTTTTTTCAATTTTTTTTTGTTTTTTTAACATACAATTTATTAACTGAATAACCCTATTACTCATTGGATTCAACATGTTTTTATGTGAAGGTTTTTTTACAGATACTGTATATAGAAAACGGTCCCAAAAAGTAGGGCTTTTGGGCTAGTTTTGGGCTTTAAGCGCACTTTTTGCGGTCCCACGGGCCGGGCCGTGTTATCTCATTTTGGAGTTAGTTTTTCATTTTTTGCACATCAGAATACGAAAAAGCAAGAAAAACACAAGTATTCATACCTTTCTCGACAAATATCAGCGGGATTCCGAAAAGCCCAAAAGCGTTAGCCAGCCCTGCGAAAAAGATTTATCTGAACCGAGCCCAAAAAAAACAGCGAGATCGGCCCGATTTTTAATATCTTATTTTGCCGCGAAGAAAAGTTGCAAAAATTTGTAACTTTCTTATGAACCGAACTCTGATTCTGTATAAAAACATGCTGAATCGAATGTTGTCTAATATTGTAAAATGTTTTATGCAATATCAACATTTATTTCATTAACTTATGTTTCATAAAAAGTTTGGGACAACATGTAGAATACGACCCCACCGTATTTCATGACCCCCCAGCGAATTACACGACCCCATAAATGTATTTCGAGACCCCATTTCCATTGGGTGGGGTCTTGAAATACAGGGGTGGTCTTGAAGTAAAGTGGGGTCATGAAATACTTGGTGGGGTCATAAAATACATTGATGGGGTCGTGAAGTAACTGGCTTACAAGGGTGTGGGGTCGTCTTCTACATGACCCGGACAAGATGTAGAAAACGACCCCACGTGAAGTATTTCAACACCCCACAATAGAAGTGTATTTAATGACCCCTACAAATGTAGAACACGACCCCAACAATGTAGAAGACGACCCCAAAAGTGTAGAACACGACCCCAAAAGTGTAGAAAACGACCCCAAAAGTGTAGAACATGACCCCAACCATTTTGGGGTCTTGAAATACATGGTATGGGGTCGTGTAATACACTTCTATCGCGGGGTCTTCTAATACGTTTTGTGGGGTCGTATTGTACGTTTTGCCCAAAAGTTTGATAAATTGGTTGTGATTTCAATACTGGTTTGTCGAATTCTCTAAATATTCAATCAATCCAATCGAATATCATCTCGTTTTTTGGGTTGGAATAATTTTCAGGTTTTTTGCTCATATTGTATCGACAACTTGAGCTAATCTGATATTATTTCGAACATGTGTGAACCGACTGAACTCTTCTTGCTGAGATTTGAAGAATCAAACTCTGCTACGCATGAAAAAGTTAGTGAAGCGAGAGTGACATAGATAAAAAGTCGGGCCGGGTTCTCGAGCTTCCGGACTACGATCTCATCTTTGCTCAAAACTTCAATTACCGGAATTGAACCGAATAAGTCCCTTTGGTGAGTTTTGACAACTAATAATGGGTTCGCGTCCTACTTTCTCGTTTGGCCCGTTTCCCATTACTTTGAAAAATGTCGAAATATGAAGCTCGACCAACAGAAATATGAAAGTACAGTACTTTTAGATGCAAAATGTTTTGTTCAGAAATTGGAATTTGGCCCTACATTTTTGTAACAAGGGCGTACCGAGATATTCGAGGAGACAAAACGACGAAAAATATGAACTTTTCGGGCCAAGAGTGGCTTTCGGTCTGCAAATCTCAATTATCAAGTAAAAAAATGAAAAACAAAAATACTAGTGCATATTCCAAAACGATTCTGCTTTTCGCAACGTTGCAACCACAATTGGGTCAAAAAGAAAAGATTGAAACCATACATATTCATCCAAAAAATTGATTATCTCAAAAGCTCATCCTCTAATGTATCCATAATCTTTTTTCTCAATTCTCTCGTCATGTTTGGACTTTCTCTGAAATCCATCGAAACTGCTATTTTGAACTGAAATTATTTCAAATAAACAATTTTCATATTATTTTGGAAACTCACATCTCCATATTCTAATGGTGGCATTTCTTTATACACCTTGTCGGCGATATGCTTGATCCATACTCGAATTTTTTCTTCAGGAACATCTCTGTCGACTTTCTACAAACTACTTGTGATGTTTCGGAACGATTAGTCTAGAAATCGATAAAACATCCAAGCTTACAACTTTTATCAGTTTTATTGGTCGATCGGAAGATTCCCTGAAAGCTTATGTATGATTGGTTATGTTGGTGATTATGAAATACTCTTGTTTTTCAATTTCCGACATTTCTTTTGACTCGAAATGATTTTATTTCTCTTTTTTTTTCACGTTTTATTTCTTTTTCTCTGAAAAAAAAACGTCAAGCCATCGAGGGACTAGTTTCCGACGGTCGAGGGACTAGAAAATTTTTTTTCGTTGTAATTCTCGAGGACTATGGGCTATTTTTTAAATTTAACTTCGTTTGATTGCAAAAAGAGTATTCTAGTTTTCAGATGGAGTTATACATTGACGCAATAAAATGTGCTATATCCAAGCCTGACACGACTTGGAAAGGAGATCCGTTCGAACATCCATACAAAGTTTTACGAGAGAAAATAGGAGAGACATCGAGTGAGATAGAAAATGTTTCTGATTTACGGCTAAATTTTGCTATTTTGTTAGGAAAAGTGTATTTAAAAGTGAGTTTTTGTTAATTGTTTTTCAAAACAAACTGAATTCAGCTTTCAAAACATCTAGAAGTTCAAAAATCAAAAGTTGAAGACGAGTATCAAATCCTATCTTTAAATAACATTACATTGATATGCGAATCTTTTCAATTTTTTGTTCTTACTTCAATTCTTCCATTCGTTGAACAAGGTAAGTCATCAATATTTTTTTAGGCGAAAAATGATAAAGTTTTCTAGGTGTGGGAATTGGCGCTCAATATCGCTCAAAGTTTGTAAAATCTTGGAAACTTTTCAACGGAGATATAGAGGAACAGAGAAAATACGTTAGTTGAAAATAGTTTTCTGGTATTTAAGAAAGATTCCAGTTAGAAAATGCGGCAAATGTCGTAGTCAATTTATTCCGGGCCAACGAACCACTTCGCATTCAATTGTCCAAAAAGTTCATTGACGATATCATGGCATTACGATTTCAACTTCAGAATATTGGAATTCTGAAGTTCGACAAAGATCTAGCTGAAATCATCGATGAAACCTCAAAAGATCTACAAATATCTGCACTATTAGCACTGTGCAAAAACAAACGAGGTGCTCCAGTTTGGCTCCAAAAAACATGTGGACATGAATTGTCGAAAGTTCTGATCAAACCCGATGGACTTCTAAATTTTCTCATTTATTATGATGATGTTGGAGGAGAACATTGGACAGATAACATCCCTCTTCGACGATTTGTTGCGCAGGTTTTGGCAATGGTGCCCAAAATTGAAAAATTGACTTCGCTCGCGTATCATTCGAACATTTTCAAACAATTTCTACAACTTTTAGAAAATTCCGTAAGTTTTGTTTCGTAAATAACTAAAAACTTTCATTAAAGGGGGGGGGGGGGGGTAGCACGAATGAGCAAGTTGTGTTTAAAATAAAGAGAAACTAAAATATAGTATAATGCTCGAGGGAATTTTGGAGAAAAAGTCTAGTACTCGAGAAAATAATGATTCCAAATTTTTTTCAACGTATTTTCTATACGTGCTATTATTCCAAATTTTCAAGTTTGCACGTATAGCGTCGTCAAAAAATTTGGAATATTTTTCCTGGGCTTTTCGGTAAAAATTCCCTTAGGGGTTTTACTATTTTGAGCGTACTGATCATTTTTAAAACAACTTCATTATTCGTCAAACTCCCCCTTTAATTTTTAGAGTTCGACTGAACAATCAAATCGGAAAATATATCATCTATTCGTTGAATTTGTTGCCAGTGTACAACAAAAATACGAGCACAATGCGAATCTTGTCATCTTCGATTACTTTCTACGATTTTTCGAAATTCTCGCTGAAAAAATGCAAACGCAAACAAATGTGGATGAGAAAATTGAAGAATTCAAAGATCCGCAGAACAATCTGAAAATATTGGAAAATATGATAATATTGGGTGGATTTGTGGTGAACGAAAGAATTCTCAAACTATTCCCAGTTTTCCTTTCTTTATCACATTTTGAAATTGTGAAAGGAATTTTGGAGAAAGTCGAGAATCTAGGAGATTTGTTATACAAATATGTAATGACACCAACGAGAAGTTTGAGAATTGCTGAACCTGAAAAACCGATGATCGTCGAAATTTCTGAAGAATTAGCACCTGTTCCGAAACTCGATTTATGGATTGATGGCATGGATGAGTCAGAGATCGGTTTAGCTAAACGATTGGAATTTGTTTGTGATAACATGAATGAATTTATGACGCCAAAAAAATCAGCTACAGTACTTTTGGAAATGTTATCAAATGGTGTTGAAGAATGGATGAGAAATGTGAATTCGAATGATGAAGAAGAGAATCGGTTCATTGGAAGAGACACGGAAAAGTATGAGAATGCACTGTATGCTCATTTAGTAGTTGGATACTGTTTTGAAAGAATTGCCGGATATTTATCAGAAGATGGGTTCGAAATCGACGATCAGAGATCCATTCTCATGTTGTTGAAAATTGTAGAGGTACAGTACTTTGATTTTTATCGTAAAAACTTGAAAAATTATGTTTTGGTCGAAACGACCTCGAAAATTTTATAGCTTCTTAGTTGCAAAATTGTTTCACTTCGAAAATAATAAATAGTCAGCTTTTACTGTTGTTTCCTCCAAATAATTAAATCACTAAAATTCTGAAAATGAATATTTTTTTATTCATCAATCATCCCAATGTCCTAATTCTCCCAACTCTCTAATTTATAGTAGCCAAGCCAAAAACTTTTGGATAAAAATATTCACACAGCAAATTACTGTTTTCCTTTCTCCTATCTCATCCGATATGCGTACAAATGTGCTCTATTACTAGCATTTTCGTTCTTGACACCTTTTTTTCTGAAATTTTCAATCATTTTGTTTTAGAATGTTATCTCGAAATCGAACGAAATCATGTCGTCTATTTTCAAAAAATCCCGCGAAATGGATATTTTCAAAATCACTGATGAAGAAAATGCAAGTTTTGAGGTTGGTTCTTTTTAATTCTATTTTCTAAAAATTATTTTTTATTGTTTTAGACAATGACTGAAACAGCGAAAATGGCAGTAGGACTGGCTGGCGGTATCGTTGTTGCGGCTAGTTTTCAACCAGATATCCTTGAACATCTCGAAAAAACACTCCAATCTCTCAAACGATTTGTTGAATTAGCTGGAAGTGTGCCGAATTGCGATGATAAATTGAGAAATGTTGCTGAAGAAGGAAGAACTTTGCTCGATTTAATGGATGTTAGAGTAGATCAACAGGTTTTCGAACCATCTACATCATCGGGAAAAACAGCAGAAAAAGAAGGAGATTTGTGCGAAGAATTATTGAAAGATTTGCGAAATTCGACGGAAGAAATGGCTGTTCGAGGCGGTGCTCTCATCCAAATTTCAAAAATTTTCCGAAAGAGAAATGTGAAATTTGTGACGAGACTGGAAGAGTTGAATGTTTTTGAAGAAGTAAAAGAGCAAATTTTGAATTCGGATTCGTATATATTCTTGTCAGCGATCAATTGTCTCGGAGAAATGGCGGTTTACGATCGAAAATATTTGGAAAAATTGATCGATTTGTACTCGGATATGAAAAATGTAAGATTTCTACAGTTCCAGGTAGAATCAGTAGTAAAAATTCCCAAAACTAATACTAAACAAAGTAATCAAAATATAAGTAATCCGCGTGACATTTCATTTTGAACAATAACAGAAAATAACCAATGCCATTTTTTGAAAAACAAATTGTTCTGAACATTTTCCCTGTTCTGTTCATGGGAATATCCTGTTAATTAAATGAACAGATAAATTTCCGGGACCCTGACACACTCAAAATTCGTACAGTAGTTCAGCACAAAATTTTTAAAAAAGTTTTGGGACAACATGTAGAATACGACCCCACCGTATTTCATGACCCCCCAGCGAATTACACGACCCCATAAATGTATTTCGAGACCCCATTTCCATTAGGGTGGGGTTTTGAAATACATGGGGGTCTTGATGTAAAGTGGGGTCATGAAATACTTGGTGGGGTCATGAAATACATTGATGGGGTCGTAAAGTAACTGGCTTACAAGGGTGTGGGGTCGTATTCTACATCACCCGGACAAGATGTAGAAGACGACCCCACGGGTAGGATTTCAACACCCCACAATGGAAGTGTATTTAATGACCCCTAACAATGTAGAACACGACCCCAACAATTTTGGGGTCTTGAAATACATGGTATGGGGTCGTGTAATACACTTCTATCGCGGGGTCTTCTGATACGTTTTGTGGGGTCGTGTTGTACGTTTTGCCCAAAGTTTTGTGTGAAAAATCACGAGGGTCATTTAAAAAAAGGATTTCCACGTTTTTGGCAGAGGTATGTCCGAGACGTAAAAATATGAAACTTTTTTACGAGAAATTTGAAAAACTCTGAAATTAATAAAAGCTGTTTCAGACCACAGAAGAACATGTTATTCGAAAAGGAAGAATTGGAGAAGCCCTCGGCAAAGTATTCAGAGAACTCGGCCAAGTTTCGATCTTTTACCTTGATCGTATTTGTAATGTGTTTGTCACTTCAATCAAGGAAAATGATGAAATCATTCGAGCAAGTAGTTGTTCGGCTCTAGCCGATGTTGTGATCGCAACAAGAGGAAGAGGAATTGAGAAATGGCTCGATCAAGTTCTATTTTTGATTGATTCGATTGTTCTGGTTGATAAGTCATCATTGGCTCGAAGATCCGCTGTTGATTTGATCAGGCAGCTTGTCAAATCCTGTTCGATGGATGTTTTGCAGGTGAGAATTTTTCAAAGTTTCAAGAAAACATAAATTCATTGTTTCAGATAATGGGTAACCGTCTACGAGATATTCGTCGCAAAATGGTTTCTCTGTGGAAATATGATCGCGATGAAGTTGTCCGTCTTCATGCTCAGCTTTGCATCGATGAGCTCAAAGCGGAGCTTCAAAGTATTTTCGAGGAAGAAAATTCGAGATACTGTAGACCCATCAAATTCTAATGAATGTTTCTGTCTCAAAATCTCTATGATTTCACCTAGTTATTATTGGTTTACACAACCAATTTGAATATTTTTCAAGAATAGTACTGTATTTGAACTTATTTTCAAAGTTGTTGATTTAGAATGGAGATAAATGTAGAGTTAGTAATCGCGGCGATCAACGAATTCTACACAACAGTCGATGAACATAGAAGGCATGAGTTGGATACAATCCTTTGCAAATTCAAAAGCGGTTTGTTATTTTTCTTCAAATCTAATTCCATTATTTTTTTCCCCGACTTTAGAGTACGATTGCCTGTCTACTGTAGTTACCTGCATGCGAATGATTGGTACACCGACTAGTTCACCAAATGTCAGATATTTTGCCACTGTTTGTCTCTATGATGTTATTCGACTCAGAAGTGAGGAATGTGTTTCCGATGCGACTATTGTAAGTTTTTGAAAAGTTTTGTTTTTTTTTTCGAACCGGGCCCAAAAACACATGTCACGTTTTTATGAATATTTTTTTATACGGGCTTTCTTTAAATTTTTAAAAACATTTCAGGATTTAAAAATTTTCGAAGATTGTATCCAAAAATCGAGCCCGCCTGAATTGGGCCTGACCACTAAAATTTTTACTGAATCAGACCTACTGTAATTTTTTTTTAAATTCCGATTACAAAAATTTGGATAAAGCTTCAAAAAACAACACAAACAATGTGTATTCACTTTTTCAAAAATTAAAATTTCATTTTAGGTTGTTTTATCGGGCCAGATTCATTTTTATTGAACTCGATATGTCGACCATTGTCTATATGAACAACATAAAAGTTGTTGTCTATTTTGAAAGTTCCCCCAAAAATCAAAATGTTGAGTGAAAAAAAGGTCACAGAAGATTTTTAACATTTTCCAGCAAATCAGCGTGAAATCATTTCTGATCGAAAGTCTCACCGCTGGAACATTCTCCCAAACACAATCGGTTATCAACAAACTATCATCGACACTTGCAATTCTCGCTCTATACTGTATACCTGATCTATGGACTGAACCAGTCGCTGATCTAACATCACATTGGGCGGCAACACCCGAATTGTTGTTGAAGTAAGGAGCAAGAAGTTTTGAAACACTATTCATTTTTTGGATTTCAGAGTTTTGTCAGATCTTGCTGCCGAATTCTCAAATGTCACAATGCCGTTGGCGCAGAGGAGCAAACTCAAGACAGAGCTTCATAGAATATCGAATGTGAGAATTTTGAATTTAAAAATGAGATTCTTGTCAGGATAGAGCAAGAAATGGCATTAAGACAGAAAATGCACAAAATTTCAATTTTTTGAATTTTCTCTGAAAAACTTTGAAGAAAAAAGGGTGTTTCACCTTTTCGAAAAATATTTTCAAAAAAGGTTTTGAAGAAAATTCAAAAGTTTCGTTTTATCAAACTTGAAGTTTTTGTTGGGAAATAATGTGTCTTTTTCTTTGAAAATTGAAAGTTTCCCTTTCCCTATGAACTGAAGCAGAAAATCTGAACTTCAGGACATAATCAAAATAATCTGGACAGTACTTTCGTGTGGCGACGCAACTGCTTCGACCAAACGAGCCGCCGTTGATTGTGTAGAACAATGGATTCGTTTACCTGGAGTGGCTCTCGAAAATTGGTCACAAGTCTTGTCGATAGTTCTCGAATCAGTAGCCAAAGACTGGTAAGTTACGAAAAGTTTATTCATCTGTCAATGGCTCTTTCAATTTTTGCAAAATACGTATCACCGCTGCATAGCATAGCGAATTGGTTTTTCTCAGACCATGTTTGGCTCTTTTGACACATTTCGCAAACTGAAACTTTTCTTTATTTCTCAAAATGTATAGCCTATGAGTTACCCGTCTTTCACACCGATTTTCTTTTTTGGAATCGCATCTATCAAAGTTGAATGCACAGCTTGAAAAAGTTGCTGAAATTAGAGTTTATCAAAAAAATAATTCAGATAATTTCACCAGTTTGAGCTTTGCAGTTTCTCATAACATTCGTGTAATATTTTGAAATTTCCAAATTTTTGTATGGCGAGTAGGGTTCAACTGGACGAGGGTTTTCGTGAAAAACAAGTTCGCCGAATTTTCGAATATTATGACACGAATCGGTCGCATATTTCAAACATTTGTAGGCATTTTTCACGTTTGGATTATTGACTGTCAGTTTTTTATCGATTGATTTTGACACTTTCTGTAAATCGAACAAATTAGGTGAAATGAAAAAAAACTTTCTGAACACTGTGACATGCTAGATCCTAAGCTGATATTTAAAAATCGACAAGTTGTGTTCAAATGAATATTATTAAAAAAAAAAAGAAATAACACCCAAATATAATAAAAAATCTCATTGGGCCTCCCTTCGGAAAAGCCTAGGAAAAAAGTTTTTGAATTTTTTAGATTTCACAAAATTGCCGTTCAGACATACGGGGCTAACTTTACAGAAACTGTTACGTTGTCAATTTTTCGAATCAAGTACAGTACTCAAAAAAAATTGTAGTAGGAAATGATCAGAATCATGCAAATTGTTAAGTTTTGTCAACAGGCCAGTCGGCCTCTTGATTTTCTGAACTACGTTATCAACCTCAAAACTAACCATGTTACATTGGCAGAATGCTATATCACATTCATCGCGATTCTTTTTCTGATTATAACAATCATGATGAATTGCACAACAATGATTGAATCCGTACTTTTCGCTTCCGCACACTTCCAATTGGTTGACAATGTTTACACTCAGCACTGCATTAGCGCCGCACAAAAAGTTGATATCCGGAATTTTTCGAGTTGAGCATGGAATTGCATAAATAACGCATAGAATGATGCATGCTTTTGAAAACATTTCTTACGATAAATAAGATGGGAATGTGAATTATTTGAGGGAGAGAACAATTATTTCGACGATAGAGGTCACGTTTCGAATTTATATTTCCCTTTGTCTTTTCTGGGCTAGTTTGCAGAGGTCATTATTCTCAGAACGTGCCTTTCGCACAATTCAGATGTGTATAGAGTTCAACAAGTCCCGCCACAAAAACACAAATTACAGTAATTCGTTCTTATGTTCGATTTTTCTACAACATGATTGTTAGCAGTATCTGAAACTGATAAATAGTCTTGTTTTTATAGCACTGCCCTCACAAATCTTCTCTCAATTCTATCTGAAAATGACGAACTGTCGACAATGGGACCTCTTTTGATGGATATTTGTAATTATATTGTTGTGAATGTCTCTCAACAAGTTGGCGAAGAATTGAAAGAGGATGGATGTAGTGAGGAAGTGTCGAGTTTGGTGTCAGCGACATGTTGTTTGGCCGAACGAGCTGTTCCGACATTGATTGAAGTAGCCACACAGGCAAATAATCCACAATTGTTGACGTGAGTTCACTTTTGATCATCTGACAAAAAAAATCCTGTTGTTCTATTTTCTAGACAAATGCTCGAGTTTATGAAAGCTCTAGCTACTCTGACCGGACAGTATCCGATCGAAGAATTGGTGTCTGATTCACCTACCGTATTCTTGACAACACTCAGAGAAGAACTTGTCACTGCAATGGGTTCGGAGACGAAAAAATCGAGTAAAACAGTCGTCGAAAGTGTCGGTGTTTATTATGCGCAAATTTTGAATTCGGCCATGGATAAATTGTCGTATCCACCAGAAGAGATTTTTGAAAAGTTCTCAAAAGAAGATCAGGATCTGTTTGACGAGTATCGGATGACGAGAAGCGAGGTTTCTGTTGATTCGTATCTTTTGTCGGGTACCGAAACACTCGCTTTTCTGAACTCGAAATTGGAAGAAGCATTGACGATGAAACGCGATTATAACAGGTTAGATAAATAGGCTAATAATGCAGACCGGGTTTCATTTCGTCAAATTTTTTAAGTTTAAAAGTTTTCAAAATTGAATTTTTGAAACTGTAAATGACCGAGAAAAAATTTCAAAGTTTCAACAAAAAAATATAAATTACAAGTTTCGAACCACCCTTTTTTAACATGAATATTTATCCGTTTCTCCTCAAAAGACAGGGGTCGGTACTGAGCCAAATTCGAAAAATTAACGGTTTTGTTTTTCTTTCCAGATCGGAATCCATAATGTATCTATGGGAATGTGTTGGTGACTATGCAAATGAGACTGACTACACGAATATTGTAAAACTGCTCGAGATTCTCGTCCAACACTTTACCATCGTCGACACACCTCTGACAAGCCGCGATCATATTCGACGAGCCAACACCACCATGAAGGTCCTATACACACTTTCTCATTTGGTTCAAGCTCACGACGAGGCAAAACAATTAGAAATTGTCATCATTCCGATGATTTTGAGCTATCTCGAACGATTGGAAAATCCGAAATATGTGTTATTTTCACTTGAAAAATATGTAGAAGATCGACCGCAAAGTTTGGAAGTTGTCGGTGATTCTGTTCTCGAAACTTGCTATAACTTCTTCAACAATATCAATCAGACAAAACAGCATCGATTATCAGCACTGAAATGTATCGGATATGTATTGTCGAAAAGGAAACCAACCGAAACTATGGATATTATTTGCCGAGTTCTGAATCAACACGTTGCTAAAGGGGCCGGTGATCAAATCGACGCCTATTCTTTTAGTGTCAACATTTTTAGTGTATTGTTCACGAGTTTGAGAATTAAATCTGGTTAGTTGTTTCTGAACCACGTTTGAACGTACTAGATGTCTAGAGTGTTTTTTTCGGGCCGAGAATTGACAATTTTCCCCATAACATGCATCATGCAGAAAATTAATTCAAAAATACTAAAAAGTTTTGTTAAAAACAGGAATTTTTCAAAAATGGAAATCAGATGACTTTTTCAAATTAACTTTCTTGAAATTTTCGATTTTATCCGAAATTCGAAACTACAGTAACAGCGTAAAATTTATTGATTGTTGAGTTACTACATCTCTCAAAATCACTGTATTTTTTTTTAAATAATTTTTGTCACTAAAAAAAAGGTCACGCGACTTTTTATTAAGTATCACATGTTTTTATAAAAATCTCGATTTCAGACAATTCAACACTATCCAACGAAGAACCGGCAATTGTTCTGATTCTCCGCGAAGCGATCTCAGTTTTCGAATCAATTTGTTCGCACGTCAACGATGCTCGTCTAATCGGTGATATTTGTGAAGCGGTTCGAAATGCGTTGACTAGTTTGCCCGACAAATACATTCCTCACTTTTTCCCGTTTGTTGTTCAACTTCTCAACTCGGCACTCTTCATCAATGCCACGTCGGCATGTTCGTTGGCTAAATCAACTGTTCTGGTTAGTTTTGTGGAATTTAGAAAAAAAACAGAAAATATTTATCTTACAAAAACGTTTTCCAGCAATGCGGAAAGTTGGTTGGAGTCGAACTCGGAAACGCTATATCGACGTGGTTCGCACTTTTTGAACAAAGAGTTGACGACCCGCAAATGGAAGAATGGTTAGCTTTAGTTTATCAGGTAAGACTTCCAGGAGTACTGTATTCAAGGTTTTGAAACGAATTTCAGATTGTCAAAAAAGATTGGAAAACAATTCGAAAATTTGACGAACAATCGATTAGTGCGATGAAATCGGCTTTGAATATTTGTTCATATGTAAGTATTTAACAACGAACTACAGTAACACAAAAAAAATATAACTGTAGCCCGGACACCCTTGAAATCGGGGCCGGGCCGGGTCGAAATTTTCATTTTTGGCCCGTTAAAGGTATCCTGGAAAAGTAGTTGAAAAATTCTATAATATTTTCTATGCGTTTTTTTACGGTTAAGCTTTTTCCGACTATCCAAAAAGTCGTGAGTGGCCTTTCTGCAGATAAACAACAACTCTGATGAAAATTGGCCACTAGAAATAAAAACGATACTTATTTTATTATTTCTCAAGTACAACACCTCACTAAAAACTTGAACATCACTTTTCCGAATAAAGTTGGAACCAAAAATAACCTCGTATTCGTTCAAAAAAGTACAGTATTCGAAAGTGAAAAATCTACATTTGCAGACAATCATAAACTCGGCAGAACCGGCAGTTGTCCGATCCGCATCACAAACATTGGCATGTATCGCATCGCAAACAACATCCAACGACGATAATGCGATGAAAGATATACTGGCGAAATACGGCGAAAACCTGATAAAGGCCACATTTGCTCGAGTACAATGCGAATTGATGAGACAAACTGTCGAAGCGTTGGCCGAAGTATTATTCTTCTATTTCAAGCAATTCACAACAGAAACTCGACAAGTGATAAGCAATGAACCATATGGAAGTACACCTCTTGTCGCTGCCATGTTCAGAGATATTGGGAATTTGAGAAATTTCAAACAAATGACTGTTCGATTCAATGCCGCCGCTTTACATGATCAAGGAACAGCGAGGTAGTCATCATAAATATAATTGCAATGTGCCACAACAAATTATTTTCTTTTTTTTTTCTTCGATCAATAACGGGTGCATTTAAAAACATTAATAAAAATTTATACTGTAAAGAATAAAGAGATTCTAATGTACTACATCTACCACTTTTTCCCTCAAATCATCGATCAATTCCAGAATTTTTGTTTTATGTTTCTCACTCTTCTCAATAGTCGCTTTCAATGCTGAAATTTCACAATCTCTCTTGACCAATTCCATTTTGAGATGAGCTATTTCGGCGTCTTTTGTCATTTCGGCCATAATTGTGTCGAGAAGTTGCATTGGGGAACTGTCATCGTTTTCGATCAAGAAATCATCGGGATCTGGAGAGGCTGTTGATGAACATGATGGTTGTTCGCTTCTGCAAAATGAATAGTTTTCTAGTTGAAATTGAGAATAAAATGTGAAAATGTTATCTGGAGAGTTATATTTCAATTCAGTCAGCCAGGAAGCCCGGCCCAAAGTCCCAGCTCAAAAAGACGGGATCGGCCTGAAAAAATTGTGGGAATCAGGGGTGAAATTGTAGCCCCAGGCCCAAAATCCCGGCCCGAAAATCTTTGGCCGGGAGAGAGAACACGTGAGGTGGAAACGCAGACAATTTGAACCGCAGTTCACGTTTTTTCGTTTCCAAAAAACACGTGAATTTATTTTTATCGTGAGAAAATAAACAGGAAGTTTTTTTTGCCTTCTCATTTTCACGTGCCCCTCACCGCGTCACAATTTTTCATTCGGGTGAAATAATTTGAACCACTTTCAAATGTTAGTTTATCAGAGATGGGAATAGAGTTTTTGAAAAAGTTGGGAGGGGGGGGGGGGGGGAGCCACTTCTACACTCTGGCTCTTATAGAAAAAGTATGATTTGCATATTCCAGTACTGAAACTCCGGATATACTCAAGGCCAGTTTCAAGCCGAGCCATATTCCGGTCAGTATTCAGAATATAAACAGACACAGAGAAAATGTGTTTTTGTTTGTTTGCTGACTCACTCTTTGATACGTCTTCTTCGTTTACAATTCGAATACAACTTCTTGGATTGTTCAACTCCAAGATGTCCTAATATTTTCGAGAATCTGTCATTTGTTTCTTGTGTGATCTTTATCCACATATTATGCCTTTCCGCATTAACTGTAGCTGATCTAAAACGAAAACTAGAAAATACAACAAAAAAAGAAGGAGAAGAACAACCTTGATGAGTTA
Source organism: Caenorhabditis sp. 8 KK-2011 (assembly GCA_963572245.1). Classification (NCBI taxonomy): domain Eukaryota; kingdom Metazoa; phylum Nematoda; class Chromadorea; order Rhabditida; family Rhabditidae; genus Caenorhabditis; species Caenorhabditis sp. 8 KK-2011. Next base: position 6,914,339 of record OY751548.1, read on the forward strand.
TCGAAACACATTCGTTGAATGTAATGCTCAGCCAAATTGACTACAAAATCATGTCGTTGTTTTTTCAGAATATAGAACTGTTCACCACTGATTGACATTGTTTCAGAAGACGGCGAATTCGAAGAAGATGATGAGTTTGGAGAAACTAGAAGAGGTAGGAAACCAGATGATGAGGATGACGATGTTGATGATGATGTTGGAGTTTTTGAGATGATTCTGCAATCAGAACACATTTTCGGGGAGATTTTGCATGGAGCTGGTCCCGAAAATGACCAAAATCCAGGTCGGGCCAGATCAGTCCTAGAAAATTGGCTCACGACAACAAATTGGCTAGTGGTTGATCTACATCTGACAAAATGTTGGCAGGTTCTGGGACGTCTTCCAATTTGATCATAACTTCTTTGTTTCCCGGTTTTCTGAAACTCCGAATTTTTTCAAATTTTTCTTTATTTTCTATGACAACTCACTCCAAATTGCCCTCATCTTTCTTTTTGTAATACGTCAATAATTTTTTCACTTTATCCACTGTCAAAAATTCGAGTTTTTCTCCGAATTCTTCGTTGATCTTGTTGGTGATCTCATCCCAAATCAGTGCTCTTTCGTGATTTTTCTCGAGTTTTCGAGCTGATGCACTGTTCTATAAACAATTATGATACTTTTGGATGAGTGGACAGATCTAACCGAAAGAGCTGGTTGTTCCCAGAAAAGTTGCAACAATCGATCTCCTCGTTCTTTTCGATATTCACGATCATCAGATGACATTTTCATGCTGGAAAAAAAGAAGAAAACCATTATCAGCAAAACTTGGCGCTTTATCGATAAAATCAAATTTGGAAGCACTCAACTGGCATTGATTTTATCTTTCTGAAAATATTTCACCCGATGATATTCTCAACTACAGTAACCGCGTGGCTCCGTTAAAATTTAGAAAAGAGCTTTCAGAAAAATAGTTCGAAATTCGAGAGAAAGTGCGCGTCTCTGTTTTTTTTTTGTTTTAATTTCTTTTTTTTTTCACAAAAAAATAGATTTTCATGTTGAGAATAACATGTGAGCGTGAAACTTTTGATGCTGTTCTGAAATATTGGTTCCGTGAAAAAACAAAACAAAATTTTGACAAAATTGGAGCAGGTTCTGCGGAAGTTTTCTGAATCGGGCACGAAAATGAACAGAATCTAAATGTTCACGAAACATTTTTGAGATCAGAAAAACTGCAAAAAATCGGATAAGATTGACTATCCATTTCATGGGCCGCTAGCCAGAAAATGTTGAGTTGAGCCCAGTTTCTATCAATTATAGACTTAGTATTTGCAATAGAGCGCGTTTGGACTTCTAATTCTTCTGAACTCGCAAACTTACTAAGCTCCTAAATTGATCAAGCTCAAAATATCGCCAACTTCCTCTTCTTGCTGATTTTTGGACACCATTTTGTCTTTCACTGAATTGATACATCTGAAAAATTCTGAAATTTTCTCGAAAACTCAAAAGATCGCAACTCATCGATTCGTCGCTTCTTGACTTTTGGAGATACGTCAGACATGCTGAAATAATTCAAAGTTGGAAAATTTGAACAAAACAAAAATCAATTCAACAACGGGTCATACATTATGTCAAAAAGAGAACGCAAAGAAAGAATGATAAAATGAGCATCAGAATTGTTGTGTACAGACCGGTCTCTGTTGCTCTTGCTCCCTATCATCAAACTCTTCTTATCAATTCTCTTCTTCTTCTTTTTGGTCACATTTTTGGTGTTATTCATTTAAAAATAAGTAATGAGGGGCCGAATAAATACAGAAAAAAACAAATGTTTTTTCTTGCTTTTTCGTTTTTATTTTTGCTCGAAAAATGTTACCATAGAAAATGATGTTCGGTTGGTATGGAGAAATGAGCGACGGGACCAAGGAGACGAAATGAGAATCCGCACAAATTGTTGAACATTTTCAACACAAAAACGAGGAAAAAGAAACAATTTTGAAACAAATAATAAATTCAAAAGCTCAAAAACACAACTCGGTATACTGTAGTTATATCAAGATCGACCAGAACAATTTATTAAAAATTTAGGCTTTTTTTTGAGTTGTAAAAATCAACAAAAAATATATATAATTGCAATTTTTCTGTCAATTGTGCAGTACACGAAATGGTACCCAAAAAACCTTCTCGTAACTAAAAACAAAGGGGAAAATACAGTACTTCAAAAAGGCATCTCATTTTATGTGAATTGTTTCTCAATTCTCAAGGGTTCATGAGACAAATAATATCAATATCGATCGGAACAATGAGTCATGTCCGAATTTTGAATATTTTTTCGCAGAGATACAATTCAAATAATATGATGCTCCTTTAACAGTGATGATTCTGAAAAAAAAACACGAGAAATTGAAACTACAGTACCCTCAGAGGAACACATGAATACAGGGGACCAGGGCTGCCGGAGTGGGGGTAGAGTGGGCTCCATATAGGAAACTAGAAAAAAGCCCAGCCCACTACAAAAAAATACAGGAAAACGTGGAGTGGGGTGGATTATCCCACCTGGGAACAATTTGTTTCTTTGTTTCTCTACCGTCTCTGACCTATTGGGCATCTCTCGTTTTCTTCTTTTTTCATTTCTAGTTTTTCTTCACCTTTTATGAAAAACAAAGCCCACCTGGGCCTCCATGAAATATTCTACTTTTTAATGGGAAATACCAAGTGGGCATTATAGCCCACTTCTTCCACTTACAGGTGGGTTGCCCACCTGGAACCCACCTGATTCCGACAGCCCTGCAAGAGACTTATTGTAATGTTAATCCAGCTAGATCGTCCAATGTGAAAATGATCTACCACAAGAAATCTATGAAAGAACAGGTGAAAACGAGAGTTTTTGACAGTAGATCAAATTCGTGTTGGATGATCTGGGTGGATTGACAATATACTATATTTTTTAAACTTTTCGTGTTCTCACAGCCCAGAACCTTCCGAAATTACAGTAGTCTCAAAACAAAAACCAAACAAATCACAATATTTAATATTTTTTTTGCAATTTTCAAATTTTTATCAAATTGTTTTCAAAAAAAGTAAGTCAACAATCGAAAGAAAAATGCATACCATAGGCACAAATTCAGAAAAAAACGGGTCACGTTTTCGGAGAAAACATTAAAACGATGATATACAAGAAGAGCAAAAAGAGAGACCATTCACTAAAACTCGTCAAGGAAGAAAAGATAGGAAAATGGAGGCAAAAAATGAGAGGGGAATAGGGGGACAATTGCGCTCCAAAGTGATTGGATGGTTCGAACATTTGAGAAGAGACGCAGAGAAATACCGTATTCAAAACATCATTCCAAGACTCCGGCAACGACTCAAATTGGGTTTTAAAGGAACATCATAAAATATAAATAATCGGGATTATTATTAATTAAATGAGAAATATCAACAATTGGTTTCTAGTAATATTAGAAAATAATAACGTATATAAAATCACAGTGAAATAACCACAAAACAAGAAGAAAAACAAACACGATGATGAAGGGAGTACTGTAGTTGTTGTTATGCTGTTGTTAGATTCCAGCCGGTGTAACAGTTCCATTTGTGATATGATCTACGCAGAGATTCTCCTCGTGTCGTTTCCACATTTGATGCAATAAATCTTCCATGTCTTGACAATACTGTTTCACGTTGAACAGTGTCGATGTCATTCGTGCTTTCCATACTTTTGCGCGTAAACCTGCCAGGCTGAAAATAATTGAATTTTTAGGTTTCTAAATTGTTTCGTGGGCGGCCGGGGCCGACTTTTAGAACGAAAAACTCTCACTATCTAGTGAAACATATCTGGCGTAAGATGGAATTTTGTACCGCGACAAAAAAATCCGAAGTTTTTTCACACTGACATTTTGGGGAAAGTTTGAAAAAGAAGACATTTTTATCACAAATGTCGTATTTTCAGAGGAAAAATTCATACTTTTCGTTTTTTTCAGTGACAAACAATTTTGTCACATTCTTACGCCAGGTATGGAGTGAAATGGTTATGCTATGTGCAACGTAAAAAATTCGAACAATTCTCAAAAAAACACGTGAAATTTGACCTTATTTTTTCACAAAAATTTGCAACATTTTTCATTGAAAAAACGTGAAAAAAAATTCAAAATGAAAAAAGATCAAGACTAGATGATAAGTATTGCAAATTTCTAAGAAAAAAACAAGGTCAAACTGCACAGTTTTTTATTGCATTTTTTTCTACGTTGCACATCGCATTATAAATAAAACACGCAATCAACTCACTAGTCCGCATCTGTTCCACATTTAACAGCAATTTCGACATATTCTTCTCGACTTTTTGCCACTAATTCGTGTACTCCGAGAGCGTACAATTGAGAAGAGGCAACACGCGAAGCCAATGTTTCCACTGAAAAATAATGTTAAATTATTCTCGAGCTTTGAGCCGCGTTTCGGGCAGGTAAGAAAACGCTATGCGGAGTTTCTATCAGGCGATTATGTGGGATCTGTGAATTATTTTAAAAGTCTCCCCGAACTCACTCGGCATAGTGATCATTGGTGTTCCGGTCCACAAAATATCCATTCCAGTTGTGTGTCCATTGCACAACGGTGTGTCTAAACAGATATCGGCCAATTGTCCGCGGCGAACATGCTCCTCTTTCGCCGCAACATTGCTGAACACAATTCGTTTCGCATCGACTCCTCGTTCGACACAATACTTGTGCACATGATGCTCGCCATGATACGGAAAACGCAACAACCACAATACCGAACTCGGCACTCTTTTCAGAATTTCGATCCACATTTCGAGTGTTGGCGGATCGATTTTGTAGAGCTGGTTGAAGTTGCAATAGACGATGGCCTCTTCGGGAAGATTGTATTGTTGGCGAGAGGTGAGGAGAACTTGTTTGGGAATCTCTTCGCCGGTCGCCGCTTTGTGATGCACTTGTGCGAGTCCGTTTTGAATGTGAACACCGTCGACGACACTCGTTGCCATTTGACCAGATCCGATCATTTGTTTGAGTGGTTCGGTGGTCGGCACTTCGATGATTGGCATCACAACTTCTGTCAGAATTTTCTCTTTTGCTGGACCACAAACCACTTCGGCGGCACGAACATATGGCTGCAAAAATTGCGAGAATTACACAAAAAACGTATTTTCGGGCCCGGTATGTTTTCATCCAAGACCTTTTCAATAATTCGTATCAACTAACCGTAACATCAGCTTTGGCCAAAAGTGGTTCCAAATTGGCCGAATTCATCACCACAATCGTATCCTTATCCTGCGGCGCATCCTTGTCTCGAACAATGACTCGTTCCGTCAAATGGCTCAACATTTGCGCATGATCTCCGATGAAAAACGTGTGCGGCATATAGGCCAATTTTTCCGTGTATGCTCTAGCCAATCGAATCGGCGACGTCACCGCGTCTGTGATGATGTAGTCCATGAACGATGCTCCGGATGTTCCCGGATATCCCAACCACATGACTTGAATCGGCGACGGTCTCAACGCGAATATCTCGTTTCGTGCTCCCTTTGTATATCCATTCATGTTGATGAGAATGTGAATAGCATCTTTGGCGATGCGTTCGGCACATTTGCCGTTGCACGTGATGCCCGACAAATCGACAAAATGTTCGGCCTCGTTCATGAGTTTTGTGCGGAAATTTGTTCCGTCGTTCGGCGACAATGCATAGCAGAACACTTCGACTTTTGTGCGATCGTGCATTCCGGGAATACTTTGCATCAGATGCGATGTTGGATGATTACCAAAATCGGACGAGACATAGCCAATTCGGAGACGCTCACCATTTTTGACCGAAAGTCGATCAGGATATGTCATTGGAACCCGGTTGAGTTGTTGAACATTGATCTGAAAATAACGGACAATTTGGATCTGACTTACTGGAATTGAAAAGATGGGGATTTTAGAAAAACAGAATTCTAATAACCCATTTTCCAACATCAGATATCATTCACCCACCTTATCCAAACACAATTGAGCATGTTTCGCAGCAATCGAAATTCTCGTCGCATGCGAGAGCGGATAAAGCATCGAATGATGAGGGTGGACCGATGGGAGGCGTTTCTTTAACAATTGTTCTTCGACAATCACAACCAATCTCTTCATTCGATCCTCATAATCTGTCCAATCGCAAATGATTTGTAGACAATGAGCAAGATTGCAAAACGCGTCCGGAAAGTCGGGTTTGAGCTTGAGAGCTGTTGAATAGCTCTGAATCGCTTCCGGAATGTTGCCAGAGTCCTGAAAAATTAGAAAAATGTATGATTTTGGGGTACGGAAGGCTCATTTCGGGCTTCGAACTGTCCCTTTTTGTTCGAATCAATAATATTACCTTGTGTATGCTGGCCAAATTGCTGTGCGCATCAGCAAACGCGGGATTGATCTGTATGGCACGTGTATAGCACTGCAATGCGCTATTCGTATCGCCCATCTCTTTCATCGTGTTGCCCATATTCGAATAGGCGTCGGCAAAAGTGGGAGCAATGCGAATCGCCTCTTTGTAGTGCAGTATCGCTTCCTGCAGTTTACCTTGTTGTTGGAGAATTGAGGCGAGATTGCTGTGAGCTGCGGCGAATTCCGGATAGATTTCCAGCGCTTTCAAATACAAACGTGTCGCCTCTTCGACTTTTCCCTGTTCTCGTTTGATATTGGCCAAATTGTTTTGCGAGTCAGCGTGTGTCGGACACAATTCCAGCGCTTTGAGGTACGCGTTTTCCGCTTCCGCAACCAATCCTTTCTCTTTGAGCGCGTTCGCCAGATTACAGTAGGCATCGGGAAAGTTGGCTTGCAACTCGATGGCTCGTCGGTAAGTGTCGATTGCCAAATCGATCAGTCTTCAAAAAATTTTTTTCTGGGCGAGTTTTGGTTCATTTTGGGCCGACTGATTGCCCACTCACACGGACGAGGATCTTTTGGGTTTTTTTTTCAAAGGCCGGGTAAGGCTATTCTAGACGAGGCGGAAAAAAAAAAGAAAAACACAGCGAAAAAATTGGCAGTTTTTCTGGTCGTAGTAAAACTACTGCTTAGATATCTTTGACATGGATTTTCTAATTTGAAAAAAACTGGCAACTAACCCTTGTTCATAGTAGACACATGCCAAGTTACCATGCACAACTGCGTGATTTCCGGCCAAATTCAACGCTCTCAAATACGCGGCCACTGCTCGATCAAAAATTCTCGCCTCCTTCAGCACATTGCCCAAATTGATATAAGCGTCGAGAAAGTTTGGATCGAGCTGAACCGCTTTTTCAAAGTGATGAATAGCCAGCCAGATTTCGCCTTGTGCATTGAACACACATCCCAAATTCGACCAGGCGACAGCGAATTGTGGCTGTGTTTCGATGGCACGCAAATAGCATATTTTCGCCTCTTCTAGTCGTCCCATTGCTTTCAGCAAATTTCCCAGATCACTGCGAACACAATACAAATCGGGATTACAGTTGAGAGCGTTGAAATAGGCACCGACGGCCGAGTCTAAATCTCCGCCTGCTACCAAAGCAGCCGCCAAATTAATGTATCCGTCAATGAATTCGGGCTGAAAATAAAAAAAATTAAATTAGCAATAACTTTTTTAAAAAAGTCCCCGTGAACATTTCGAGAGATCTATTCTTGGCAGTGTGGGAAAATCAGGTATTCTTGTTCCAAAACTTTCAGTCTATTTTTGTTTTGAAACCAACAACTCACTTTTAACCGCACAGCATGTTTATAATTCTCCAGTGCTTCTGCCAACTGACCACGTTCTTTGAATACATTTCCAAGATTACTGTATGCTTCGGCACAACTCGAATTCGCTTTGATCGCCAGAGTTGAGAATTTCATCGATCTACAAAGTTTAGATTTAAAAAAAGCTAAGGATGACATAAAACCTTTTAAAAAATATATTTTCAAAACATTTTTGAAAACAATTAATTTACAAAAAGCGTGCACTGTTTACATTAGTAAATACTTTTCTCATATATTGTAACATTAAACTTTTAATTAATAAAATTCGTGACTGAAAAAATTTAATTACTTTACAAAAATGCACTGTTTACTCAAGTGATACGGTATCAAAAAAATGTAACTTTACATTTCGTTATTTTTAATTGGATGAGATGAAAACTGTTATTTCGTTCTATTTGACCTTTGGTCAAGCTTTGGTAATTTTGTCGGGCCGTTTATAAATTATTTTGAACATTGGAAATATCGAAAATTAGTATTCATCACATTTGATCTAGTGACAAATAGTTCATAAATGTGACAACTATGAAAAAAACCGTAACCGAAAATAGAACAATTGATAATAAATTTGAAAAAAGTGAAAATCTCTCTTTTCTCTTTTTCTTTCTCTATGTTTCCATTTTCACTAATAATAAAATCAATAACTTACTTTTCCAAATTTTTTAATTGAAAATAAATGGCTGACAACAACAATAACACGCTGATATTGTTGGGATCATTTTGGTAAATTGCCAAACAATTCTTTTCCGCCGTCACATAGTCGCCTTGTTGGAATTGTCGATGAGCGAGTTCGGTCATTTTTTCGCCTGGAAATCGACACAATTTTATTGGACAAGAAAATTGAACAAGAAAATCGATGAATAAAGCATGGAGGCATTCTCGCTTTTTCAATGAGAGGCAAATAGATCAAAACATGATTTTAGGTATGATGATGAATCAGAAATTGTCTAAAAAATATATTAGACGGTCAGCTGAAAAAATAATGTTGAAACAACTGAAAAATTACATCAGTGAGTTATTCGACATTTTGTTTACTGAGAAATGAAATAAAACGTTTTTAAACCTTGATTGCAGTCGTCTGTATTTTGGGAGTCGATTTTTTCTGTTGTCATTTTCGGCCCAGAAATATTGTGAACAAAACACGCCAAAAACTATATTTTCTAGTACTTATTTTTTTTTCCTTTTACGATTCAGATCCGGAAACAAACATTTTTAAAACGTGTTTTTTGAAAAAATCTAGTTTCTAGAACTAATTTTCAAAAAAAAAAAAACAACTTACTTGAATCGGAACTCGATGGAAGTACAGCATTGGATGTTAGTTGACCGGTAGCCGCATTCGAGAGATTAGCCAGCGTGAGAGCCCCGTTTGTACTGTTTTCAATCTGCAAAAACAAAACACATGTTTCCCCTCAATTTTTGAATGCTTCTATAATTGCCAGTTTCGCCTCCTATGACATAAAAATAGAGGGTGTTCATGTAAAAAAGCAACAAAGCAAAATTTGTTCATTGATAAAGAATAATGCCCATCAGAGTACAATACTTTTTTGAGCCAGCTGTTTTTCCTATTTTTTTCGCATTGAATAAGAACGGAAAATATGATTCTATCAGATTTTTTATATATTATGACAAGCAGATGTTGTTTGTTATTTTTGAGGAAAAAAAAATAAATTTTAGTTTCTGTGGTTTTTTTCTTTGGAATTAAGAACATAGTTGTTTTTTTTTTCAATTTCCATTTGGAATTAATCAAGGAATTTATTTCGAAAAAAAACTAACTTTCTGCAAAACTTTTTTTTTGAAATTGTCGGTCTCAACAGTCAGACAGTTAAGATTTAGAAATATTTTCGTGAAGAAGACTAACGAAATATTTTTAAAACTTGAGAGAGAAAATAATCGAAATTTTGAACAAACTCTTTTAGTTTTTGCATTATTTAAAAAAAAAAAAACTTCGGAAAACAAAAAACTCACATTTTTGATAGCAATCTGCATCATATTAGCCAGTTGTTGTTGTCCAATCATTGACTGCGAGAATGATGTTGCAAGTGCCGGTGCAAGTACAGGATGTTGTGGAACGGCTCCCGGTGCTAATTGTTCACCAGTCGCGCCAATCACTTTATTATAAGATTGGAAAAAATTTGGTTTTTCCATCGTTTTTTGTTGATATTATTTCTCTCCGTTTTTCTTGGCCTCTTTCCAAGTTATCTTTCAATCATTCGCTCCAAAAACCTTCAAAAAATTCCGATTAATAAACATTTCAAAAAATGATATAAATAAGATTACGGTCAAATTGATAATACATTCACGTCGAAAAATAAATAATACCCCAAACTAATTTTTTTTTCAAAAAAAAAAAGAACCTACTAAAGAGTGATGCGTTGCACATACATATGAGAGACGAAGAGAGAGAAAAGAAAAAGGCTTCTCATTAGAGAGTACTAGGAAATGAGAGACAACCAAAACATGATGCCAAAGACCAATTCTCTCTTTTCTCATTTTTGGAGGGTGATAGAGAAAAGGCGAGAGAGTACACAGGAAGAAGAGACCCACAGAAACTTGTGAAACTTATTTATTTTCGGGACACAACGAGTCACATGGATGAGAAAAACAACAAAACAAAGTAGTGGTCAAAACAAAGTGCACTAGAGTATAGCGAAGCTTTTCAGAAATTTTGGCATAGATCCAACAAAAACCCAGACATTTTTGATTGGAAGAAAGAACTAAGTAAACAGAGGAAAAATCGACCAATGGCAATTTTCCAACAAAAAATATTCGATGAAAAACAGATTATCTTTTTTTTCATTTTTTTTCTGAAAAAAAATTGTTGTCAAGATACAAAACACATTCATACTACAACATTATGTTCTCATTGACTAGAGAAAAAAATAATGAAAGCTGAAACTGACAGATAAACAAAACTGTGGCTGAAAACTTACGGACGACGTAAAATAGCTCAATTGTTTTTTCTCAAAATGTTCACACAAAAACTAAAACTACAGTATTTTAGTTGTCAAGTTCTACCGTTTCACATATTTTGCAAGTGATTCCTAACTTCTAAAAAATCAAAATGAAACTTTTCTGAGAACCACAGAGTATAAGTATTTTAAAAAAAGTTTTACTTCAAACTTCAACGTGGTAGGTCTAATTAACTTTCGTGATCTTTTTTTCTAAATTTTTCATTTTCAAATTATATTTTTTCGGTCCAGATCACATCCAGAAACCTGGTCTTGAAATACAAAAATACTTACTGTTGGATTTTTTCTCAGAGAAAAAATACCGATTTATTGAATTTAAGATAATCATAATAGGACAAGTTTAAAAAAAAAACTGGCAGTTGACCAAAAATGAGATAAGAGAAAAATGGACTTAAGCCTGGCCCGCTGAGCTACAAAAATAGGAACAATTACATAGAGACAGTTCCGAAAAATAACGCCCGGGAGCTCTAACTTTGGCGCTAAAAGTTCTGTCTGTGTCTCTCACAACACCCTCGCCCGTTCACCTTCCTCACACCCTCAAATTAGTAATTCATAAGCAAATGAACAGAAACGAAGGAAAGGAGCGAACGGAAAAGGGGCGGTGACTAAAAAAAGGAGAAACTAGCCATAACATGTCTGCGCCTCTTCAGTGATTTGTCGCCTCTTGAAAAGTCTCTGCGTCTCATACTCTCTCGTTGTTTTAGAGCTCTGCGTCTCATACTCTCTCACTGTCTTAGAACTCTGCGTCTCATACTCTCTCACTGTCTTAGAACTCTGCGTCTCATACTCTCTCACTGTCTTAAAACTCTGCGTCTTGTGCTCTATCTTCACGTTGTCGTCGTCGCATTTATAGTTCGTGCAGCTAATCGGGGCGAAAAATTTGAACTAAAATAGAGGGGTTTAGAGAGCAGGAGAAAGAATCAGTGACGTCAAAAAAGATTTTTGAAAAAACTAACTTTGGAGTTTCGGGAGCATACTGTCAGTCAGGAAAAATTGTAATACGTGATTCGATAAAGAAATCAAAATTTTCACAAAATAAAATACAATTGTCGTGAAAACCAACAAGTTTTGAAATAAAAATAAAGACATCAAAATTCGAAAAATTTTATACTTTTCGCAGACATTATTTTTACATTTTTCGTCGTCTAAAAAGGATAAATCTATTTATAAAAATTATAGCCAACTAGAAAAAACAAACACTGAAACATTTTAATGATGATGGTGAACATAATCTGGATCATAAGAATCGGAATCCAAATCGAGAGATGTTTCGTGTGATGTTAGATCATCGTAGTACGCCTCGCGGTGGTAATACTCGTACCTGAAAACAGAAATTCAGAAAAAAAAACATTATGAAGTTTATTAGAAGCTGCTTCACGAAAACGGGGGATTCTCATACAATTCCCAAGAAGAAAAACGTAGAATCGAATTTCGAAAGTTCTAAATTTTCGAGTACGCTTATTTTTGAGATACTAATTCCGTGTTTCCATTTCGAAAGTTCCAATGAAAATTGTTGTTGTGTCATATTTTTGATCAAATCACTCAACCTGTCAAACTTATATATTCTTTTTTTTACGTGTTTGAATGAATAATTATGTATTCATTTTTAATTTGGTCAAACATTTGAAATTTCCGCAACTCATTTTGCACTTTTTTGGGTTTTTTTTGTAAATCACATAACACATTTATGAGTGTAATTTCCCGGCCAATAGCGTGCAAATGTATTTTTAGTCAGAGCCCAAAGAACTACAAAAAGTAGGATTTGGAAATCTCTTCTTTTCACACATTATATCGCCCATTCGTATAGTTAACATTTTTGTATCCCGATCACTTTTTTGTCGTTCAAATAGCTTTTTTTTCATTGCATAAAAAGTCCCTCACCATGGTTCAGGCAAATGATGTCCAGTGTGCCAATTACCAAGACCAGCCTGATGATCACCGTTCTTGGCAATGTATCCATAACCATATGGCGATTTCAACACTTCTTTTCGCATAACATGCAAAAAGTGGCCAGTATCACGTGGGTTTACGTACAATTCTCCAACTTCGTGTGTTGCAATTCCATCGAAAGCAAGCATACGAGCATCATACTTCGATGTAACGCTGAGAAAAAAGTTCAGTTTTTAGTTGTGAAAATTGGACGATAAACATACTATTGTCGCCATCCGTTCCATCCAACTGAGTCAACAATCGTGTTCCACTCCTCCATAACTTCTCCACTGTGCCATTCAAAGAAATCCAAGTCCAACCGTTCAATATCCTATAATGAAAAATTAGTTTTTTATAAACTTTAGTCAATCAATCAATTGAAAATCATTTCAAGATCCGATCACCCAACAGGACTTTTCAGATTTTCTAACAGGACTTTTCAGATTTTCAGAACAGGACTTTTCAGATTTTCAGATATTTAAAAATGTGGGATATTTGTTCAGTCTGTGTGATTTTAACTTTCTAAAAAAGAAATGAATTGTCAAAGGAAAGCTGCAAGATAACTAAATGATTCGCCCATGTCAGATAGAAACCACACAATGTTATTTTTGTTTCCTAAATACGTTTATATTCTTATTCCTCACCTCAACAACCGCATCCGTATCTCCAGGTTTCGTCCAGTCGTATGCCAAAATTTTCGAGTGTTTCTTGTACTCTCTCAATGAATCTTTGTAAGATTCCTCGATGGTTTTCAAGTATCTCTCATCAACAGTCGCAACTTCATTTACATTTCCTCGACGTTTGATATTTTCCAAACACTTGTTGACCGGAGTGTTCAAGTAGATAACCAAATGTGGCCAGAAGTGAAGTTGTGGAATAGCTGTTTTGCGAACGTAGTAATAATGTTTGAAGTCTGAAAAAACATGAGCTGAAGTTTTTTTTTGAAACCAACTCACATTCGTGTCCAATATAGCTCTTGTCACGCATAGCGTTAGCGAAAACAAAGTCAGAGTGTGGTGTGCGTTCAAGAACAACACCTTGCCCTGAAAATAGAAAAATATTTGGTTTTTTTTCAGAAACACAATAACTGACCGGTATTCATAATGTGAGCGAGAGCATTCAAATACTGATCAAAACGGCAATTGAAGATACGATCTTGCATAGCAGCCGATAAATCACTAGATGGATTCTTATAGAACATATTGATATCAGGAATTCGGTACCGTTCCGGGAACTGTAATCGAATTTCAAAAAATTTTCGCAAAATATGACAAACTAACCAAATGATAGAAATTTCTCAAGTCATTTCCATATCGATCGATAAGAATATCATCCATACGGAACTCGGGAATATAATGGAAACCCAATTGTTCGGCCAATTGTCGAGCCAAAGTTGTTTTTCCTGAGCCGACATTTCCTTCGACAACAATCAATCGAGAGTTTGCATTCAAATGAGCTTGAGTGTCATCTTTCAATCCATCGATGTAGTTGAATCCCAGTTTTTTGTAGTCCCATGGTTCAGGATGGTCATTTGGTAGTCTGAAGGACAAACACATTTGAGTTTTTATTTACCAGTTTGTCATTCTGATCATTTTAGATACAAAAAAATCGGGGAGCTTTTTTTTTGACAGAATTTACATCTAATTTACATCTAATTCACAGCGAAAAAAAAGAAACAAATTGTCTCATTGTGTGGTGTATGCACAGTGTCGATTTACGGGGGGACTCCGCCCACTTGCAAACCGTCGCACATCTTTTTTGCAGACTGTTCGCAGTTTATTACGTTTTTTGTTTGTTGTTTTCAAAGAAAAAAAGAGGAAAAAACAGTGCCTCGGTGTGCAAAAAAAAGGCGGAGTCTATATTTTCGTGCCGCGGGTTAAAAACTCGGCCACGTCCGCAATGACATTTTATTGTACAATTTGTTTCTTTTTTTTCGCTGTGTAATTTAGAAAATAAAAAAAATGTTCTCAACTTTTTTATATACAAGGAAATACAAGGAGCAGGGGTGAGATTTGGGTTATTTTTTTCAAGCACCGGTATTGTTATAATTAAGACCATGAAATAAAAATAAGGCCCAAACTGTGTGTTTCTTGACTGTTTCATAGGGCACTACTGATAAAATATAGGCCGGGACTGTTTGGCCCTCGATAAGAGATTGAACCTCCCAGCAAAAGCCCGAGCTCCACCCCTGACAAAGAGAATGACTTAGCCTAAAATTCTAATCTAAATCTACCAACCTGAGCACACTTTTGTGAACTATATTTCTCGCTTGATTAGACATGGCTCCAGCACGCGAACATGCCAGAAATCCATTGGCCAGTCCGCCAATTTTACTCAATGACATCTGAAAACCAACTATTAGAGATTGAAAACCTTATAAATTACGATATTGAATGTGGTTGCGAACCCAAACTTTACAAAATGTTCACAGAAGATGAAATTAAAGGTTTTTATTAAAAATTTCGAAGAACAAAACGTAAATAAATAGATAGGGTATGATTTTCAACATGATAAATACAGTAGCCATATAACCACAGTATTGAGATTCATAGAAATGGAACGAAACAAATCAGTTAAAAAAGTAGAGATTGATTTTTAATAACGATCTCTTCCATTTCTACCACTTCCCCCACCACTTGACGAATAACGACTGCTACCACGATCACGATCCCGATCACCACCATAACCGCGATCGCGATCACCACCGTATCCACGATCTCTGTCACTTCCACGATCGCGATATCTGCAATATATCATTTCTCACACAACTAAAGGTGAGAGTTGTAAATCCGACAACAATCGATGAAAGCGAACATTTTTATTTTTATCTATTTACTGTTTAGGGTTAACTTTTCCCCATTTCAAATTTTGGCCATAATCGACAAGTTACTTATCACCATCGAATTCAGGGTGTAAATTTATGTAGGTTTCTGTCCATACATCATGAAAGGGCGCATTACTATTTCTGGAAGGTTAGTGACCCTACCGAAAATTTTGAAAATTTCAGGAGAAAATGTTCGAAAGTTAGTGACCCTACATGCCTCATACAAATTTTTTTCGCATTTCAATTTGAAAAACTTGTGAAATTCTAGAATTTCTCAAAGAAATTCGAACTATTCAGGAAAAAAATGCGAAAAATACTGAAAAAAAATCAATTTTTTTCGTTTAAAAGTTAGTGACCCCGAAAAAATACCGAAATTTCCGGAAATCGTTCTGCAAAAGTTAGTGACCCCCCGCATCTAAAAGCGGCCGATATTATGTATGTTTCTGTCTAAATTTTTATATTTAGACCACTCAAACATATTTTTAGGATCTAAAAATTTGGGAAACTACATAAATTATTTTAAGATAAAGTTTCAAAAACCACTCACCCTCCTCCACCATATCCTCGATCACGGTTATCACGTCTATCTCTATCATTTCCTCCATTTCTGTACGAATCTTGTCGTCTATCACGACTTCCACTTCTTTCACGCTCTCTATCATTATACCCTCCACTTCCTCTTTCAGCCAATTCACGTTCTTCGATAGCAGCCCGTGATTCACGCGTCTTCCGCGTATCTCCCTTACCTCCGCCTATGATAAGAAGTAAATTCAGCTGTTATAACTGGTTTCTCAAAACTAACCTAATCTTCTTGGCAGCCACGTTTTCTGAGTTCTTCCTCTTTCATAATCTACAACCAACCGCCTACCATCAACTTTAAGTCCATCCGCCTTTTTATACGCATCTGCAAATTTTATTCATAGGCCCTAATTAACAAAATATTCGGGCCGATTTACCTACCAAAAACTTTCTCGCGCTGTTCTCTAACTTACCCGGGTGCAAAAGAGGAGTTTCGAAACTTACCCGGGTGAATATTAGTAAAAAAAAATAAAATTTACCTTAAAAATTTTTGGTGTCAGCTTCTCGGCGTTATCTTACCCATAAGCTTACCGATTTCAAAAAATCGCAAAGAAAATAGTGAAAAACCTACGCGTTAAACTTGCCTTACAAAATTGAATTTTTCTAGCGAAACTTTTTGTGCAAAATTTTAAAATTGTGTTGTTTTCTGGTTATAAAAACTAACCATTCAAACAAACCTATTCCGAAATAAGAATGAATGATTTGAACGAAGGTTCACACCAGTTCACAGAGGGTAAACGCGCAATGTTTCTGTAAGAAACAAAGCGGTTTTCTGTGATGGAGAGTAGGAGAACAACAAAAAAGGGATAACTGATTGTGTTAGTTTGAACTTTGTTTCCGATCATGACTGAAGAAAACATACTATGCATTTCTGATTTGTCACTGTACTCAATGAAAGCGTATCCTCGTGGTTTTCCTTGTTCATCGTGGACCATTGTCAACTTTTTGATCTTTCCATAAGTTTCGAATTCACGTCGAAGTTTGTTTTCCGAAGTCTCGTAATTCTGAACAATATGTTTCGATAATTGAAATAAGGACTTGGGTTTGGAAAAAAATTAGAAGCACTTTAGTATGAGATTGTGCTGAAATAAAAGAATATTCGAAACTTTTTCGTCTTTTGAAATTTTTTTTTGCAAATTACATTTCAATTCCTTTTTTAAGGAAAGTATTTTTAATTTTTTGAAATGGAGAAACGAATGAAACTTACAATTCTTCCGACAAACAATGTTCTATACGGATCTTCGGATGCTTTATCATTTTCAGCCGGATTCCATTGCGCAATACCTTGTTCGAGTTTATACGCCAACAATTCTTCTTTTTCTCTACGTCTTCTTTCTTTCTTTTGCTCTTTTGTTTCAACAACCGGTTTTGGTGGAGTATCAGCTGGATCCTCGAAAAGCGATAAATATTGTGCCACCCCTGTAGCGGGTGGTCGTTTTTCGTTCTTCTCAACAACCAGATCTTCCACAGGCGGCAAGAATCGAATTGGTGGACGAGCCTCGAAAAGAGCCAGAAGATTGGGCGGTAAGAAGGCGGTCATCTGAAATATTCATTTATTAAATAAAATGTGATGGAAATGGAAAAGAGAAAATATACGAAGGATGAGAACAATGGAAAAGAAAATATAAACAAAAGTAGTTAAATAGAAGTTCCTCGTTCCAAATCGTCTTTGATATCTTCGGTGTATTTTCCATAATATTTCTCGAGTTTTTTGTTGAATTTCTTGTTTTTCTCATTGATGTAATCAATTGGCGCATCTGGGTCATACAATCGACGACGATGATACTGCTCACGTCTTTTCACTTGTCCCTTCACATCATTAACCAATTTATCCATTGCATTTGTTGTTGGATAATGTGTACCATGGATAAGAGTATCGGCTGTTGGATAAAACTGTTCTCCTCCTACACATTCTCGCATTTTTTTGTAATTATCCAAATCGGGTTCGAGTGCTGATGTCAGTCTCGTGTGTTGTCGAAGTGTCATATCTTCATATGATGAGAATCCCAAGTCTGGGTTCTTCTTTCTTTTCCGTTTTTGCTCCAATTTTTCAGTAACATCGGCAGACAATTCAAGTGCTTTTACTCTGAAAGAAAACACGTATTGGAACAGTTTACTCAGCCCAGACAAAATTCTGAATGAAAAACAACTCCCAAATTAACAAAGTCCTCCAGGGAATCACCTTTTTAACTAAAAATCTAATAAAAAAGTTAAGTCTCAGTTTTTCAGTTAAATAATTTTTAGTTGAGTGAACTGATATTTTCTTAATTTTCACAGTTAAAATTGGTATACCTTTCATAATCCAATCCTTTTTCTTCAGCAGTTTTACGCTCTTCTAATTCTTGAACTTGCCATTGCTCGCGCTCTTTTTTAGCTTCATGATTTTTTGGAAGCTTGTTACGACGATCTTCATCCACGACTTGTTCGTGATTTTCTTTTCTTGTTTTCTGTCTCATTTTGTGCAACATTTTGAACCTTTCATTGAAATCCAGTTTTTTTGTTGTTGAAGAAGAACTGTTACCTTCATCCATCTGAAAAAAGAACTAATAATTTGAATTCATACAGTGAAATCATTATCGAAAAGAGTGAACTGGGAAATATTAGAAAGTCGTTTTTGAGATACTGTCTTCTATAGTTGAAAAAGACTCCTAAAATGGAGAAACATTTTGCTGCACACTCTTTGCAGTTTTCAGATTATATTTCCATGTTACTTTGAGAGACTCGAGAGCTAGAAAGATGTGCTGAACGCGTGAAAAAAAAACAGCAAAAAAATCGGTTGAATAGCCCATAATTAGATTAGAGCGCACTTGCTGCTTTTGAAAAAACGCATCGCACGCTTGACGCGTACGCGGTTCGTGTCAGCCAACCAACCGCTGACGCTGCCCAAACTCATTTTTTGGTGTGCGCGCGCTTGAATTGCGTCAATTCACCACTCACGTAAGCGCTTTTATTTTCATTTGGAGGCAATTCGAAATTAATTTGAGCTGAAACAGGTGTGGAAATTATTTCAACTTCCCCAAGTCAATCAATAACGTTATAACTTTCAGAAACCATGATGCTTCACGACGGTGCAGCCGAAATCGTGGATGGCAACATGGCAGTTGAAACATACGAAGAGATAGCTGTCGATGATATGAATGTTAGTTTTACAATTTTTAATCTAGTTTAGCTCACGATGTTTTAGTCCCCTTATAGGAGGGACAAATGAGAGAGGTAGACGCAGAAATGAAAGAAAAAAAATAGAAATGAAACGTGAGATTTTCAGAGAAAATAAACAGGTCTCACGACGAATACTTTTTATTTTCGGGAAATTTCAACGGTGCAATAGAGCGAACATTCCTCTTTTGTCAGCGTCAACTCTCTCGTTTGTCCGCCCTAAAACACGGTGAAAGGTGGAAAGCTGTATTTGTAATTAAAATAAAACAATTGTTTCGAAATTTCCAAATTAACTGAATTATGTCTTTTTAATCACACAGTTTAGTGAATGTGACATAACCCATATAAATATTTATAAAAATATAATCAAAGAAAATTAGAAAAAAGGTGACGATTTTTTGGTCTACCATAAAAATGTTTGAAGAGTTAAGGGGGGTGTAACTTTTTGGGCCTGTCCGGAAGTATCCCATGTATGAGAACTCAGGAATATTTTTATCGTGTTTATCAAAATTTATATACTGAAGACTTTAAGTTTCGATGTATGAAATTAAAAAATCGGAAAAAGTATTTTTGAGGTCGAAAAAAAGGAAGAAAAAACTGTTCTTGAATTAATTCTCCAGAAGATCGGCGTCCGCAAACACCGTTTGTGTGTGTGTGTGTGTGCGGGTACTGTAATCCATGACAAAAATTATTTTTTTTCTTCTTTCAAACATTTTTGGTTTTTCACGGTGTTTTAGTCCCCTTATAGGAGGGACAAATAAGAGAGGTAGACGCAGAAATGAAAGAAAAAAAACAGAAATGAAACGTGAGATTTTCAGAGAAAATAAACAGGTCTCACGGCGAATACTTTTTATTTTCGGGAAATTTCAACGATGCAATAGAGCGAACATTCCTCTTTTGTCAGCGTCAACTCTCTCGTTTGTCCGCCCTAAAACAAGGTGTTTTTTTAATCACATAGATCAAAAGTTGAATTTTTCAATATTAAAGGGGGGGGGGTATCACGAATAAGGAAGTTGTTTTTAAAATGATCAGTACCCTCAAAAAAATAAAACCCCAGGGGAATTTTTACCGAAAAGCCTAGGAAAATTATTCCAAATTTGCTGACCACGTATAGGTACGGCGCAAACTTGGAAAATTTAGGATAATAGCACTTTTTCTCCAAAATTCCCTCGAGCATTATACTATATTTTAGTTTCTCTTTATTTTAAACACAACTTGCTGATTCGTGCTACCCCCCCCCCCCCTTTTTAAGATGTTCATGAACATGAAACATACAGCCCGAGGTTAGGACCCCTCTCCCAGAGATCTGGCCCCACCTGATGTATGTCATGAAACAACCATTTCTGAGAGAGAGGGTGCCTTTAATGTTAAAAATAAAAAATGTATCGCTTCACTCATTGACAATATCTTAATTTTCAGGATATAGTTGTGGAAAGTGAAACGCAAGGAATTCCTTATGAAGAAGATGACGTCAGAAGTGAAGACGGAGACGGATACGGTGGAATGAGCCATGATCAATACAACGGTATCCTCGAATACAAACGAACTGGCATGGTGCCAAACAACGTCGACAAAAGACTCGACAGAAGTGCGCCGAGTCATTGGCGATCTCGTTGTAATCGATTTACAGTAGCCGATGACAATGAAACTCTTCTTTACTACAATCCAACAAGCCCGGTGAACGACCAACCAAAAGTTGTCGTAAAAAGAGGAGAAGTTAGAAAGGCTCTCGAACGCATTCACGAATTGATAGGACATTTGGGACAGAAAAGAACGTGAGTTTTCATCAACTTAAACTGAAAAAAAATGAACTGTGAATTTCAGACAAATGGTTGTACTTCGAAAGTTGTATTGGAGATCTGTCCGACAGGACGTCAAAAACTATATATTGTCATGCGATTTTTGTAATCAGAAAAAAATAGAAGGGCGAAAAATCGTCAAAGCGCCAGTTGACATAACTAGTGAAACATTCGATATAAGTGTAGCTATCAGAGATTCTCGAGATGGAAATGGTGATAGATTAGAATTCACTTTGGTTGGTTACAATGAAGATGAAGTTCGAGATGCTGCTTATTCGAGAATGACATCGTACACTTTCAAGGAAACTGCGACAGAATTCAGATCGAGATATTCTCTTCGTGATACACCGGTGAGAAAATTTTTCGAAATTTTTTGAAGATTGAAATTACTCGCTGAGAAATCATGCAAATTTTAAAAATGTTCAAAAAAGGGACAAAAATATTCGCCGTGATTTTTTCAGACTTTTTTCATTTTATCTGAAGCTTTCACGTTTCATTTCTATTTTTTATTCAATTTCAGTGTCTGCCTCCTATTTTTCCCTCATGTAGGAAACTAAAACAACGTGACTGTATTGTCAATCCAGCCAGATCATCCAATGAGAAATTGATCTACCGTCTGAATCTCTCATTTTGACATGCTCTCTCATCAAGTTTTTGTGGTAGATCACTTTTCTCGTTGGATGATCTGACCGGATTGACAATAGAAATATTTAAAAAAACAATCTGAAAATTATATAACTGATGTGAGAAAATGCAAAAAAAATTGTTACTGTAAAAACGTGAAAAAATTTAAACACTGTGAGCGACGAGCAAAAAAAAAGAAGACAAATAGTGTTACAGTACTTTGTGTCTAATGGGGTTATTCAGTTGAAAAAAAAATATGTTAAAAAAATGATAAAATAACACAAAATATTGAATTTTTTGTGTTATTTTATCATTTTTAACATTTTTCAACATATTTTTTTTCAACTGAATAACCCCATAAAGGAATATCGTGTCACGCAATATTTCTGTTTTTTTTTTTTGGTTTTGCACGACACATTACAAATTTTGAGACAACTGTTTTTTTGACCCAGTAATAAGCACTGAAAAGTTTCAGGTCCCAAATTTCCGTCGTCAACCCTATGTGAAAAGAAATGGACAAATGGCAATTGGGTACCTTCTCCCGTTTCAACAAAGAAGTAGAAATATGGAACCAGAGTTCATCGAAATATATGAACGTTCCAACATGCAATTCGCAGAAGGAGAAGCTGAAGGGGAAGTATATGAACAAGTAACAGAGTGAGTTTCAATCAGATTCGCAGAGGGTTTTCATTTTCAAAATTTCAGAATAACTGATTCGTTGGGAAGATTGAAACAAGATACGTCACAACCTTTAGCTCATCCTGTCACTTTAGATGGGCAAATTTTACAAGGAAAACGATATTTCAAAGAGGAAGATATTGATGTTGTTGTGGAGTCGCCTGTAAAACAAAATAAAGGAGAAGAAGAACAACAGAGACAGCAACATCAACAGCATCAAAGAGAACAACAAGAACATTTGGAAGAAGTCAGAGAACAAAATAGCCACCAATTAGACGATGTCAAACCACAGCAGTCGAACATGAGATTACATACAAGATATCAACAAGCTAGCTCTTCTGCGTCTAGTTCTGCACCGCAAAAACGACGTTTCCATGATGTGCACCATGAAGAAATCTATCCGCCAGAAGAACAGACAAGAGAATCACAAAATATTGCATCCCAAAGAAATACGAATAAGAAACGAAGAAATGAAGCATCACATTTGCACGGAATTGCGGGAAGATTTAGTATGGCGATTGGAGATAATGAAAGAATCGGTAAGATTTTTCAAAATATTTCATTTCAAAACACTTTTCAGACAGTGATAGCCGAGCCTCAATGATGCAGCAGTATGAGCCACAACCAGCTTCAAGTAGAACTGATTTACTCGGACTTCCTCCGATTTGTATGATGCCTTCATTAGATCCACATGTCATTGAGATGCAAAAAGATGTGAGTTTTAAACTACAACGTTCCAAATGATTTGAATTTTAAAGATTCTTCAACGCCACATTCGTATTCAAAAAATGCAGGAGAAACTTATGCAAGCTCAATATGACGCGGCTATGAGAATTCCGATAACCAGATATGTTCAACCAACTGAACATGTTGTACAAGAGGTTTTTTTTCAAATCACATTTGAATAAAAATAAATTTATTATTTTTTTTTCAGGAAGCTATGGGAGTTGAGCATGAAATGGATGTGATTGAGGAGCATACGGTTTATGAAACGGAACACCTACACGCCTAATAATTGTTTATTTTTTTGACGAAATTTCTGATCTTGGTAATGAAATATAGTTTTACCATAAATGTATTTCGAGACCCCATTTCCATTGGGTGGGGTCTTGAAATACATTGATGGGGGTCGTAAATTAACTGGCTTACAAGGGTGTGGGGTCGTGTTCTACATTACCCGGACATGATGTAGAAGACGACCCCACGGGTAGGATTTCAAGACCCCACAATAGAAGTGTATTTAATGACCCCAAAAATGTAGAAAACGACCCCAACAAGATAGCACACGACCCTAACAACATTGGGGTCTTGAAATGCACGGTATAGGGTCGTGTAATATTGTCAATCCAGTCAGATCATCCAACGGGAAAATGATCTACCGTCTGAATCTCTCATTTTGGCATGTTCTTTCGTCGACTTTTTGTGGTAGATCACTTCCCGTTGGATGATCTGACCGGATTGACAATACATTTCTATCGCGGGGTCGTGTAATACATTTCTATCGCGGGGTCTTCTAATACGTTTTGTGGGGTCGTGTTGTACGTTTTACCCGATTAATGTTATCTTTTTCATCAGTTTTTGTAGCAGATTTATCTGTTCGTTTCTTCAATAGGCTTGGTTGGAAAGGACTCTTTGGTTTTTTTCCGAAAAAAAAAACGGAAATTTTAATTTCGAAAGACAGGAGTTATATTTTTCTCGTCAAAACAGACAGATCGATGTAGAAAAATTATGAAAACAATGTAAATAAAACAACTCGGTCCGAAACCGAATGAAAGTTTTTCGTTTAAAGTTTTTGCTTTTCGGAAGTTTCGACCCTTTCCGAAAAAATGTTGGAAAAACCAGAAATTCCGATTCCGACCAAGACTGTCCTCTATGCCTTCCAGACAGAGTGAAAATTTACCAATCGAGCATAGAAAAAGGCCACACATGGCTACATAAAAGAAGAAAGAAGGATTTCTTGAGAACCTACTTTCTATCGTCGTGTGTCCATTTAAATATTTTCTGACAAAAAAGCGAAATTACAGTAATCTTTCAGTGAAAAATGTTAGAAGAGAATGTGCGCTCCATCGACGAGGCGGCAAATGTTTTTTTCAAAAACTTTGTTTTTTTTTCTTTTCTAGTCTTTCATTTTTGATCAAAAAAGTGCCATGGCCAATGCGCCAAAAGCAAAACTGCTGGACCTATTCATCACAATGAAAAAAAAGAAAAAATTTAATTAAAAATTAAACTTGCCAATGCGCGCCACCCAATAGAAAAGTTGAAAAAAAATTTGATTTTTAATTCATTTTTTTCTTTTTTTTATTGTCACAAATAGGTCCATTTTAATCTAAGAAAACCAACGAATAAATTGAATTTTTTTTTGAAACAGTAAATATTTCAGATGACAACGAATTTTGTGGAAACACGACTAGCTGTCAAAACTTTTCAAAACGGTATAATTTGCTCGGAGTGTGAAAAGCCAAAACATGAATTACAATTTCTTGGTACGTCATGTAAACATGCTTTCTGTTGGTGAGTCTGATTTTATATGAAGAAACAGCAAGTGTTAAAAAATTAAGGGATTGCATTGAGAAAATGACAGTTGAAGGAAAAAAGAAGCGAGGTGGAAAAGTATTGTGTCGACGATGTGTCATGGAATTGGATACGAACAAAATTAGTGGTGCCACGATTTTGAACAATTGTTCCAATCTGTTGAACGAGTTGGAAGAGTATTTAGAAAGGTTTGAAAAAGGCAAAAGTTCCATGTCTAGAGAAGATATTGCCTGTACACAAAGAATTCTTGAAAACTTTGATATCAAAGAGAAAGTTCGAACAGTCGATGAATTTCTGATGACGCAACCAAATGATGATTCTTCACATGATCAAGAAGAACCTCGAACTTCTTCTGTATCTCCAGAACTTGATGCATTCACTGAATATTCGAATCCAAAATTGGTTCGAAGTGTTGAAAAACAACGACGTAGTTCAGTAAAAAGAACATCCGAAGATGTCCAAACCGAGAACGATTTACCAGCCAAAAAACGAGCACAGCCATTAAACTTTGACCTATTCGACTCACAAATTCCCGAAAAACCATCAGACATGCTGACTCCATTCGTAAATGTAGGTTAAACCGGTTTTCAAACAAAACATTGTCTTTTTTTAGCGTCGAAAAACAGAATCCGCTGTAAATTCTGGTCCTATTTCCTTATTCTCAGACCCACTCAAAAGTCAAAAGGTGAGCTATTCTTCATGTTTTTTTTTCGATCAATTGTTTTTTCACAGAAAGACGATATATTCTCAAAAAAAGTTGCACAACCGAGACGAACAGTGTCGTCAGGAAGTTCGATTATGAAATCCGAGCCCGTCAGTGAATCAAGAGCAGCTCGGAGTTCGTCAGTGATGAAAGAAGAGGTAATTCTTTCTAAATCGATCGAGTCCTACTCGGAACCCTATAATTTTCGGAAAAAAAACCTACGACAACCTATTATTAAAATTCTGAAAGCTTCGACTCTTCCAAATTTTCAGATCTAAAAAAATATGATGGAGCTAATATTCAAAATTTGGAACTATTTATTTTGTTCAATCGGGTGCTTGCTAAATATTTCCTTACTCTATTTAAGCATTACTAAAGCACCGAAACAAATGAATTCATATGTGACAATTATTGTCAATTTCGCACTTACTGATTTATTAGAGTGTCTTTCCGAATTATTTATAGAAGTACGTATGACACCAGTCACTAACAAAATGATGACTTTCAATATTTACTATGGTGTTTGTCAGTATTTCGGACAAACAGCTTGTCGAATTGGGTATAGCCTCTTACTGATTTCCCAACTGAACATTGTACATTTTCAGAACGTGTATTCTATGGCACTGTATTCCTTACAGCATTTTCTCAATAGTCATTTCATTCGGGTATCGATATTTCATATTATTTCGACCAAAAATTTCTCGTAGAAACATCATGCTTATTCTGATCATTTTTTATTTTCCATGTTTTTTATTATTCATTCTGTTGTTAACAAGTCTCTCAGATCAGGAGACATCATTGATTTATTCAAAAAAAGAATTACCTAATTATGATTTTACTGCGCAAACACTATCAGCTCTTTGCTCTGTCACTGATTTCTCTTGTTTATTCACAACTGTTAACGTTATTTTCACCGGGTTTCCTTCTTATATAACAACATTTATTCTTCGACGAAAGATAATCAAAAAACTCAACGAATTGTCTAATCATTTTTCGAAAGAAACAAAAGCTCTACATTCGCAATTATTACAATGTTTAACATGGCAAACAATAATTCCAATTTTCGGTCTGACTTCTGCAACATTACGCGTAATCGCACAGTTAACTACTAAAAACTATCCGATTCTCGAGTTCTCAATCTTTGGTGTCTTCATGTTTATGCCCATTTTATCACCACTGACTTATTTGTACTTTGTGAAACCTTTCAGAAAGTGTTGGGCATGGTTAGCTTTGAGAAATATCACATAAATGAACCATTATGTTTTTTTCTAGGTGGCAAGTTTCTCCGAAGCCGACTCGAATCGCGATGTCGAAAATGGTGACTCAGAATTGAGATTGAGTGGTAGTAGATCGACGAGTCCTTCAAGTATTAGTGTAGTTTCAACAAGAACTCGATCAAAGGTAAGCCCATTTAGAAAAATTATCGGGATTTTTTTAAACCTGTCAACAACGTCCTGGGTTGACCAGAATTTCGAAGGTTCTGATCATTTTAAAAGAAAATGAAGTTGATTTTTCAGCGTCGAGAATCGATCGGAACTCGTCGAGGCGAAGCTGTTATGATCAATTCTATACTCGAAAATCGAATTCCTCAACTCAAAAGTACAATCGAAGTCGGAACATGTGTTAACGAGCGAGTAAAGGAAAAAACTCCATTGTATATTGCAGTACAGGAAAACAATCTGGAGGCTGTCAAATTGTTGGTTGAAGCTGGTGCGATTATAAATGCAAGTTGTGAAACGACTCATGAAACAACACTACACGAAGCAGTTCGACAGAAAAATGCCGAAATTGCTGATTATTTGTTATCGAAAGGGGCTAGTATGAAGGTTCGTTTTCTGATGTTGAACAGAATCAAAACTTGAATTCAGGTCAAAAATAGTTGGCAAAAGTCACCGGAAGATCTTGTTGCGAGAGAAGATCTGAAAATGCGAAAAATATTCGACCGATATCGTAATAAACATATATTACAACCAGGTAAGTACACATATTTGAAATTGAGACAAACACTTTACATCGTTACAGTAATCCCACCACGTCGGCCAAAAATCTACTTTGTTAGTCTTACTGACGACAAAATTTTGTCAGACGCTCAGAAAGCCAAACTTCCCGGAAAAATCAATGTAAAAAACTGGCTATCAGATCCAAAAACCAAAATTGTTTACAGCTCGTCTCGAGAGACATGGTCGGTATTAGTCATCATGTTGTCAAAATTGATGAGAAAACAGAAGTACTTCGAATTGGAAAAGAGTGCTTGGCACAAGTGTTAGATGCTATCATAAAACCAGGAATGATTGTCAGTTCAGAATGGCTGCGAAAATGTATTTCTGATGAGAGAAAAATACAGGATGACGAGAAATATAAGGTAGGTGATTGCTAGGAAAATCTCAACTGTTTTTTTTTGTTTTCACTACTCGTGTATCGAATATTTCAAAGATGTGCACAAGTTTTTGAAAAATGAAAAAATAGTCAATTTTTGAGAGAAAGTATCGTTAGCTGAATTTCATTTTCACACTTTCCGTTTCAAAATCAGTCCCTTGGTTCAATTAAAATTGATATGATTGGAGGTGAAAAAACTTCGTTGGATGGACGGTGATGTTATCGAAGGATCTATCCAGCAGTGGAAAAAGACTGACGATAAAATGGTATCATTACGGTATAAATCATAAACATCACATTTCACATTTTCAGACACCCAAACTTTTCTCTGGCTGCAATTTCTATTTCAGTCAGCGCACATATACATTTATGGGTGAGTTGTTATTCTCGTTTGTTTTTAAAAATAAAATGAAATGCAGAGAGAAAAGAACTTGCGAAAATAGCTCGAGATGCGGGTGGAAATGTTCATTTGCGTCTTCCGGTTGAGGATAACGAGAATCAGCCGCCGCCTTATTATAATCCGAAACTAAAGCCAACATTTGTTGTGTATAGTTTAAAATATCAGGTGAGCACTTTTCATACTTCAGTTCGTTAAAGCCTAGGTTTGGCGTTTTCGACCAATTGGTTCTGAATCAGGGGTAAGATCTTAGCCCCTAGTCCTGGGGCCGACCCGAAAATGCCGGGCCGGGCATTGTTGTTTTCCGGTCGGCCCAAAAAATTTTGAAGCCTCTTTTCCAGCCAAGCTTTTTTTCTGGCCTTCCAGTGAAAAGGCCGGCCGGCCTAAGCGAACTCAAATCTCACTCCTGACTCTGAAAAACAAAAATATTTTAAGGTCGATGAAAGATACCGTAACGCGTCGAAATATACTCTAGTCTGTGATCAATGGCTCATCGAATCGATTCTCTCGTTTTCGCTCACAATGAATCCCTATTAAAGGGGGGGGGGGGGGTAGCACGAATGAGCAAGTTGTGTTTAAAAGAAAGAGCACCTAAAATATAGTATAATGCTCGAGGGAATTTTGGAGAAAGTCTAGTACTCGAGAAAATAATGATTCCAAATTTTTTTCAACGTATAGCTATACGTGCTATTATTCCGAATTTTCAAGTTTGCACGTATAGCGTGGTCAAAAAATTTGGAATATTTTTCCTAGGCTTTTCGGTAAAAATTCCCTTGGGGGTTTCACTATTTTGAGCGTACTGATCATTTTTAAAACAACTTCATTATTCGTCAAACTCCCCCTTTAAATGATTATCGTGTTTTTTCCCCGAGAAACACTTTCAAAAAAAGTGTGTTAAAAATTTATTTTGCAGTGTGAATAGTTGTATTTTATTGTTGGGACACCAGTCCCTCAAATTTAATTATATTTTATTATATCTACCCTTTTGTTTACACTTCCTTGTCGAATCTACACAATCACAACATTTATGATGATGATTTTTGAATGAACTTAAATTTTTTACGTTTCGAATTTTTTTGGTGTTGTCTATGGTCATGTTATCAAATTACCTGATCTCTAATTCTCGACGTCATCACTTGTTTTGTAGTTTTTTTTTCCAATTCAACTTCTATTTTTGACAAAAGTGACATTTTTTCAGATCTAGATTGGATTAGTTTTTTTTTCTTTTTTTCTCCATTTTTGAGTTATTGAAAAATAGGTGTATTTGTGATGTTGGTCATTAAAGCCCGAATAGTTTGTAATAATTTTAGGCTATGAAACTGTCTTGACACGAAAATGACTTGCTGAATTTTTTAATTCAAACAAATTTCTTTTCGAAAATTTTTTGTCAGCGAAAAATGTTTCAAGATTTTCTCAAACTATCGATATCTATCATTCTGAAATGTGTTTTCATTTCTTTGTTTTGTTGTACTTTCAGTAAATGTTTTGTGTCAATTTCAAAATCGCACCTAAAACATTAATGTCGCACCTAAAACATTAATTGTTCGCACCTGAAACGGCGATTTTTGATGTTTTGATTTCGAAAATGAGAAATAAAAAACTAGTTCGTTTTTTTTTACTGTTCTCTCTTCGGCCAGCTAAGGTTATCATAATATTTTAGGTCATTGTTGATTTTTTTTTAGAAACTATCAACTGAATTTTTTTCAGCAATGCGGCGATTCAAAAATCGCTACCGTAACAACTCTTCATTATTAATTGAAGCATATTTGACAAATCAAACGATTACATGGCAAAATGTGAGTTTTTCGGAGAGGTTTCCTCAACAAAAAAAAAACATCTTTGAATATTATGAAAGTAAACGAATTTAATTGAATTTTTTCGTCAAAGTTTGCAATTTTTCTACTTTAATTCCCGGAAAAATAAACAAAATTTGTGCATGCTATGTTTTTTTTTCGGTTATTCGAGAGTTTTCTCAATTTTCATCAACCCATTATTTTGATTGTTCTTGTTTTCATTTATTTTTTTGTCATTCAGATGACTAAAGTTAACAGTTTCACATGCCCAACAATTTTTTGTTTTTGAAAAAAATAGAATCAACTCACTAATATTCGTGGAAAACTGTCTCTTATTGTGCATAAATATTGTCAATCCGGTCAGATCATCCAACGGAAAAAGTGATCTACCATAAAAATGCGATGAAAGAGCATGTCAAAATGAGAGATTCAGACGATAGATCAATTTCTCGTTGGATGATCTGGCTGGATTGACAATATTTGTTCCTTATTTTGATATTTCTTAGAATTCGTCCTGAAATTCAGAACATTATGACTTTTTTCTGAAATCTAGAATATATTTAATGAAAGCATACCCGACACCGACTTTCTTGACACATGTGTTTTGAGAAATGAATATTCTAAAAATTCGATTCAAGAGAAAACGTGTAATTTTATATTTACAATTTTTTTTTTGTTTTTTTGAAAAATGTTCGGCCTGGAAAACTCGGCCCGGATTGGCCCATATTTTTTATGTTTTGTGGTGTTTTGAACACTCAAATAAAAGTCACAGCAACTAGTTTTTCACCTAGATTCTAAAATCGAAATTTGAACAGTTTTTTAAAAATAGTTTTCGAGTTCCGGACCGAAAAAATCTCTGGAAAATTAGAAGTTTTATGTTTGTTTTTCTTTCGAATTCTGAGTTTTGTTTCTGATTGTTTTTCACCTGCTCAACAAAAATTGGGAAATTGAAAAAAAAACAACGACTCTATAATTTATTTTCTTACCAGACAAACCATCAATACGAAATATTCCGAAGATTTTTGCGCATTTTTTGTACGAAAAGATTTGCCCCCAAATAATCCGAATGAAATTGAAGATTTTTGATCTGCGAATGTATAATTCTCTCGGTTTCCCTCATTATTTTTCTTGCCATCTTTAACCAAAAAAACAGTGATAGACAATGAAAATATTTCGAACTTACGAAAAAAAAATTGTTTTTCAGAAATCTTTGTTTTTTTAGATTTCATTCATTTTTTTCTGAAAACAGTAATATACTAGTTACGCAGATCTTCTTTAAAAGTTCAAAAGTTTGCATCTGAAAGTTAACTTCCTTAGATTAGGACTAGTTTCTGACGAAACCCTTTTTCCCCGGATTAAGAAAATTGTTGCATAAAAGAAGTTCTATTTTTAAAGAAGATTAATGTTTCTTGTTGACCACATTGTTTGAGTTCTCTGTTTTTTTCCGGGCTGTGTTTGAAGTGAAATTCAAGTTTCACCTTACTGTATTTTTTGTTCTCATGGAATATTCTGTACTTTCTTCAAAATATATATCTCAAATTTCACCTGCACCAAGCTAAAAAATGAAAACACTTGTTCATTTTCCGACACAATTTATGTAATTTGATTCTCCTAGTCACTTTTTATTGAATTCCCTTTTTCATTTTCAAAAAAAAAGAAAACAGGAAAAAATATTTTTTCCAATTTTCATTCATTGATGAAAATAGGCACACACAGATTCATTAAAATCCTCTTATTCTCGTTTCTCGTTTTTCGGATCTCATCAACATGAAAAAGTGCGTTTTCAGTTTTATTTTTCGAAACAAAGAATGGAAAGAACTGTGACGTATCCATGCAAAAAAAAACAAGAAAAACATTTACTCTTTCTGAGAAAACACTTTCGAAAAATCTGGAATTTTTCAATTTGTTTTATGGGTTTTATTTTGGGGAAAAGTGCTTGTTTTTTTGGAAAGAATTTATTATTACTGGAAAGAGATGATCGCCAAAAGATCCAGTATTTTGAACATTTCGGAAAAGCGTTGTATTTCACTTGTTAGGATTTGTACACTGAGGCCTGATTTGGCCTGGCCCACAAAAAATGATTTTTCAATGTTAGCCCATGATGGATCGATTTTCAGAAATTATAAAATATTTAAGCAAAGTCTTATGACATAAAAAAAAAAATTGGGGCCTTTTTTTATCAAAACGTTGTGAAAAATGCGTTTCACAATTTTTCATTGCCAAAGTTCAAAATTTCGGGCTTTTGTTAATTCCAAATTTTATTCAGAACAACAGGGCCGTCGTTCTGGTCCTCACCTGGGAAAATTGAGCTTTGAAAAGGAAGCTCATTTCCAAAAAAATTGGGTTGCTTCACGAAATATGATCTTCTCTTATGTCTACTTTCATTCGAAAAAAATTCTTAATTTTTTACCCTCAACGTTTTCTGGGCCGATGTGCAAAAAATGGTCTGGGCTGATCTGGAATCAGGCCGGTCCGAAACGGCCCGAATCTCCAGTCTGAACATTTTTGAGATGGTGTCAAAAAGTTTTTTGTTGCATTTTTTCCAAACATTCTTTCGAATTTTTAATCATTTGTTTTTTTTTGTCTGATGCCTCTTTATTTTTGGAAAAAAACAGATCCTTTTCGAAATTAATTTTCTTCACTATTTGTGTTTTTTTGTTCGGAAAATGTGTGCAACAAAACGAAAGAAAAAAAGTGAACATAAAAATATGATTTATTGTTTTTTCTCAACTTTTTGGCACACTTTGAAGTACATTATTTTTTACATTTTTTTCTGCTAATGGTGTAAGAATAATTTATGAGTTTCATCTCCTTTTTTTCCTCATTCTCACATTTTCCACATCTTTCCAATACTTTTATTCAATTAGTCGCGATGAACGGTGGATTTCAGAGAAGAATGACCACTTTACAACAACGATTATTGGCTTATAGGAAGAGAGCCGAAATTGCAAAGGTTGGTTGAAAACAATATCATGTTGTCGAGTATTTGTGTGTTGATTTAAAACCCAATACAAAGTCTTAACTAGGAGTCAGACTGTAACACCGAACACCAAAGCCTTGGACCGGACAGACTCAAGGCCCGCTGGACTTTTCTCACGTTCACTCTGATCTGGCTTTTCCGTTGGCTGGCCGAAAAACAAAAAAGCTTGGGCCGGTCCGTAATTTGGTCAAAAAACTTTTCAAATATGAAGGACAAAATAAGGTCGTATTTTCATATTCTGAGGTTTATTTCCGCACATTTTCCGAATCATTCTAGAGTTCTTCTTAGTTTTCAAAAATTTCGAAAAGTTCACGCAATAAAAATTAATAATGAAATAACTCTATTTATTTTTCCCATAGATGGTAACTTTTTTTTGGTTGTTTTGAAAGTGTTCGTCATTTCAAGATAAATGTGTCTGAAAGTTGTCTTAAACGACGAATAACAAAGTTTATGGCAAAAAACTAAAAAAATGAAGAATAGTTGTGAATGAGAACTTCTCACCTAAACGTTCCGAAGCGGTGGAGCGCGTTTGCACGAGCATAAAAGTGCTTCATCATATTTTATATTCAAAACTAGTTTTTCACACTCATAAGTCTTGAAAAACATGAAGAAAATCCTTTTAATAACCCTGCTGGGCTTCCACAAAGTCTGAAAAAAACTGAGTTTTTTCAAAAGAACTAAAATGGCCACGTTCAACCAACCATGATTCATTATTATGTCAACCAAAATATATATTTTTTTCGAAATTTGAGTATGTTTTTTTGCTTTAATTTGTGGTTTTAAAAATTGTATTTTCTCGGTAAATGTTATTTTCTTACTTTTTTCCGGAAAATTACAACATCTATTTTCCATCAATAGGTCTTCTTTGAGTTTTCTCCTTATTCGTCATCTTTTTTTGTTCTCGATTCAACGTTTTTCCGCTTGATCATCTTTCTATTATTCTTGTCTACTTTTCTCCGAATTAGGTCTCTTTTCGAGTTTTGCCAGGTATCTTAGGAATCACAGTTCTCCAAAAAACACTTTCTCTAACAATAGGGCTTCGTTGATTTTTCTATTGGAAGCCTTTCAGACTTGGTTTTGTTAGTCTTGCCATTTTTTTGATGTTCAGAAAAACTCCGAGTTATGAAAAATAGGAAAAAAGTTAATTTCCTCTGAAAAATGTCCTATTCGTTTTAATTGCTTCCCGGAAATTGAATAATGTCTACTTTTTGTGTTCTCAATTTAAAAATTGTATTAATAATATTATTAGTTATCAAACTTTTTTTCAAGTTGTAAGTTCAAATTTACGTTTCATTTTGAGTTTGTCATTTAGGTCTCTGAAATTTCTAAAAATTTTACTGATGAAAAATAATTCTCGTCACCCTTTTCTTTGAATTTCTCATTTTCAATATATTCTCGGTTCAGGCCACATCCACAGAATTGTGTCTGATTTTAAAAATTTGAATGGTAGCCAAGTATTTTCAGATGAGGAGTATATGAGTTTTCGCAAAATATGTTTTCTTTTTTATGGTTCCTTTGAGCATCTTTCTGTATTTTGTTTTTTTTCTGTCGTTTTCGATGAAAAACAAAACAGGAAAATTACAGTGTTCCCAAAATGAAACCACTGATTTCGATTTGGTTTTTTTCTCAGAGAACGAATTTGTTTTCCATTTGTGACATCATCGTTTGAATTTCGGACCAGCACGATCTGATCCCATTACCCCTCAAAACCTATAAAATTAATCCGATTTTTCCCGTTGGAAATGGGTTTTAGCCTCGGTTTTGGTTTTTGCAAGGGTAATTGAAAAATCAACTCAATTTTCTCAAAACAAATTCCATTAACTCTGGCTACAGTAGTTTGAAGTTGATTAGAACTCTCCTAATTCTCCTGCAGTGTTTCGGGGGACAAAAAAGTGGCGGAACTAATTGGATCTTTTTTTTTTGTTTCGGGCAAAAAGTTTCTTTACAAAATTGTCGGTTTTTATCCGACACAAGTACTTGAAAGAATAATGAATGTGGTAAGTTTTTGAAAAAAGGAAACGAAGACTCGTTTTTTTCCACGCGGAAATTATTAAAATTCATAATAAATAATTGGCAAAACTGCAAATCTTCCATGCGAAAAAAATAGAGTTTTTGCTCATTATTTCGAAAAACAAAAAAAAAACTGCATTCGTCTTTCTTTTTGCTGGCTTTGAGGTAGACTAATTATTTAGCACACAAAATTCCTATTTTTTCCTTCTTTTGGTGATTTTGTGGCTCGGAAAAAAACCAATATTTTTCTTTGGAGAACATCTCATTATCTTTCCTTCTTTTTGTTGTGCGTTTATTTTCGCGATTCTTCAGATGACTAACATTTATTTTTCAACATGGCACATTCTTGGGTTAGTTTGAATAAAAAACCAAAAAGTCTAAATATTTTACCGTAACATATAGGTCAGAGTAGCGTTGTTTTAGCTCTGTGTTAACCTGCCAAACGTGGGCAAAATCAGGCCAAGAAAATGAAACCGACCTGTCACTTTCGGGCCGGGCTTGAAACGGTAAATAAGTTAAAACCGATTAGAGCGAAAGTCAATTTTTAAAAATTCGGACGTCAAATTTCCATGCAACTCCAATGTGTGTTTTTCATTTTATTGTCCAAAAAGGGCAATAATGTGACAGCAAGAAGTGCTTTTTTGACCCATGTTTTAGAAACAAAAACAACCAAATCGACGTCTCCTCTCCTACCAAATAATTCTCTGAATTGTTAAGTGAGATTATCTTATTATGTTCTTTTTTGTTGTGCGTTGTTTATTGCGCCGAAATTCATTTTTCCTTCGTTTGTGTGTGTGTGTGTGCCTCTTCCAAAAACACATAACTATAATTTATTCAAAAATAATAAAAGTCTAGTATTCATGAAGATTATTGTTATGATTTTTTGACACAAAAAATAAAACACGAATTTCTTTTTCGAAAATGGCAAATTTGGGCGATTTTTTCGTTTTTTATGATGAAAATAAAGAGGTGAGAAAATTGTCGAATACTCTATTCATAGGGGTACAAATCTTATCGTAACGAAACGCGTTGAATTATTAACGCTAGTGCGTTGCGTCTCCGCGTAGTATTGTTTTCACGTGCATTTGAAAACAGACACTTTCTCGAAACTGGAACATAAATTGAATATCTAGGCCACGTTGGGAATTTCCGATATTTTTTGTTTCTTTTTAATTTTTTCAGTTAAAAATCAGGTGAACACGAAGTAATAAAAATTAACGTGACCTCAAAAAACTTGACTTCTCCTCTGAAATATCTCTTGAAGACGTGAAATTATTTTTTTTTTTTTTTGAATTTTATAATATATATATATATCAGAGTTTCACTCTCCCTTCTTAACTGCACTTTCATTTGTGTACTTCTCAAAACGTTGTTTACACCGAACGTGGAAAACTTAGCATAACCAAATTTTGAGCACTTTTTTCTCGAAAACATATTTTTTCGGGATCTTTTTCCGTCGACGCATGTCAACAATGGCAGTTTTATTAAAAATTTTGCAACACTGTGACGTGTTTTTTTTTGAGCCGTGTTCTTCTTGTAATAAATGTCACCCTGATGTCAAATAAAATTAGTTTTTCATTCGATTTTGCTCGTCCCCCATATTTGTTCTTCTTCTCATATATGTTCGACTTCCGTTTTAGAGAAAATTAGAAAAAAAAGAAACACAAAAAAATGATCTTGAAACAATTTCATAGTAGTTCAGAACATCATTATCACTATTCTGATTTTATTGATTATTATGATTTGGAACCGAAATCGGTATGTTTTTTTGTTGTTAAAACTGAAAAAAAAAACAAATATTTTTTCTCTTTTTGTTTGCTGTTTATCATTGATTCGTCACTTAGGACTTTACTGATAATAGCTTTAATTCCAAAGCGATTAGTTTTTCAGCTTTTTCTTCTTTTATCATTTTTTTATCTAACAATCCATCGAATATGTGTGTACCTTTAAGCCGGATATGTTATTTAGGATCAAACATTTCATCTGAATATTCTCGGGTCAAAAATTTATAGAATATGAGATGCAGAGTTTGCTATAATTTATATCTCAATAAAAACAAAAACGAAACGATTGACAATAAAACAAATTCAGTCCCGAATCTTGGTGTCGGAAATTGTTGTCTTTTAGTCTGTCATTGCCAGACACCAAATTATTATGAAAACATAAAAATCAAACAATCGGAAAATGGAACAAAAACACTGAAATTAGCCAATTTCAACGGTTGTTTTTCATGTGTTTTGTGTGTTTTTTCGTTTACTGAAATGCTCATTTTTTGTTTCCGTATTTTGCAGATGACCATGCTGAATCGAGAAGGAGACGATGAAATGGCAAGTGGAAGTGGATTTCAGCCCGATAAACACTTGGAATATGGATTCGATAAGAATAAAGGATGGGGATTTTCCAGCAAGTTAGTTTTTGTTTCTCTCCTCTTCGGGAGATGGGGTCTACAGTTCTAATAAAAAAATGGATGATCTATGACAAGGTAAAGTTCCTGAATCATTTCCAATACCCACAAGTATCTGTTTGAAGTTTTTTAATGTGAAAATGTCTTATGAACACGAATATTTTTCCTTTTTTCGAAATCACGACCTACTAGCCGTGAAAAAATTCGCTTTGCAGTTCAAAAAGTCACGTTTTTTCTTTTTTTTTTATATGGCAGGAAAATATCTCAACTTGAACATTTTTCGAGAAGTAAACTGAATGTATAGGTCACGCCGGCAATAAAAATATTCTTCAGTTCTTCATTGTTTTTGTGTTTCTCGTTCAATACAGAAAATGTGAACTATGAAAAATAAAAAATTAACGTGACCCCAAACTTAAAAAAAATCTCATTTCTCTGCGTCTTCTCTTGAGGATGTAGTAAAAGCCCCTCGTCTATGAAACGACATCTGCCCTGTGCGGTTTCATTTCTCAAAAGTTGGTAAAATGAACAAGTTTTTCTCACCAAAATCTTGCCTATTAAATAGATAATCCTTTCTGAAAACTGATCAAATTGCACTTTTTCACTTTTTTATTCGAAAATGTTTGATTTTCACTTTTTCTCACAACTTTTGTCATGTTTAAAAACGCGAATTCTTGTGCCAATGTTTCAAGGGACACATTTTTCATTTTCATTTTTGGCCGTTACTTTTTTTTCGCGAAACCAGATTATATCTTGGTCGAATAAGCACAAAAAAGTTGCAAAAGCTCTTCTTCCGTTGTTTCGTTGGTTTCGGAATACCGTGGTGTATAACACATTTTTAACATTTATATTATCCAAGATAGATTTTCGGGCCGACATGGACTCGGATTGTCGAGCGGAACGGATTTTCAGCCAGTAATGAGAATACGCCAAAGTGTACTCCCACAAATATGTGTACTTTTTCTAAGAGAACATGATAAAACGAAATGTTTCCAGTTTTGAAAATTTTAGTTGCCAAAATGTGACGAGATCTAGTCGGACCGGCCTTTTGAGCTTCTGAGCTACAATCTAATTTCAGCTTTTATCAACAAATTCGATCCCATCCGCAAAAAACTGTTTAACCTTTTATAAAAATAACTTTTTTCTTTAAATTTTCCGCTTCGATGTTCTCTGTCCTTTTTCTACATTCAACTATTCAACCGGAACATTCCTTTCAATGTTTCATTTTTTTCCGTTTTTCCCGCGGTTAGAAAAAGAAGCTCTTAGATGAAATATTCACGATTGTCTTTGTGTTTTCAACCCTTTCGAAATTTTTCTCAAAAAAAAAGTTCAATTTGATTTTGTGTCTCAAGTACCTTTTCTAATTTCCTGTCTTCGTCGGTTTTGGTTTTCTTTTCAAAACTTGAATTTTTGAACTCTATTTTTTCTCAAATTTTTCATGAAATATAAAATGTGAACTCGTAATGAAGACATCAACAATCATTTCCTTCCAAATTATGAATCGGATTAGAAAAAAAAACAACAAAAAAAGAGACGAAATTGAAAGGCGGAGCTCGAAAATGCTTGTTAGAGATTTGTAGCCATGACAAAAAAGTGTTTTGAACATGTTCTTTTTTTTCAAATTTATTGATTTTTGTTGATGATTTCGAATGAGAAAAACATAATAAAAACTTTATTTTTCTCTGGGTTTTTCTGACATTTACCCTCATTCAATAATAATTGAACGTTTAGCAAAACAAACAAACAAGTTACATGTTATTTTCATTTCGAAAATGGCAAATATTTCGGGCCGATTCCGAGAATTGAGACATTATTTTCAAAACTTAAACCTCATTTCAAAAAATAGAGTTATCCAATTTCATTTTTTCACTTCAACTGAATTCCAAACTCTATTCAAAAGACCGAGAAAAATCAGAAGGATAACTTGCTTTTCTTGTGAATTTTGCTCCACCGTTTTTGTTCGAAATGTTGCCGAAAAAATTCCCACTGTGCCTGTTTTATTACCACAATTATTCGACACTTGAGCTGTGCTCATTCAAAAAAGTGTTATGGAAATGTTATTCATTTTTGGAACCTATTTTTCGACCTTCATTTCCAAGCAGCTTTATTGGCTCTCAACAAATATAAATTTCAGAAATTAGACGGTATCTTTTTGTTTTTTTTTCAACGTACTAAGCGACGTTTTCAGAATTCTCATCAGGTGCGCGAAAAAATAATGTTTCAACATTGAAGAAATATATAAAAATGAGAGAATTTGTAAACGTAACCCAATTAAAATTCCCGATTTTTTTTCATTTTTAGAAATCAAGGCATTTATTTCCCCTTTTTTTTCGAAAATGTGAGAGGTACTTTTTCCAAATAAAAACCATACTATTTAGCATATTTTAGAATTTGTTTTTTTCATCGTGTGGCCTAGTTTACGGTATTTTCAGATCGGCTCGGTTAATTTTAAAATGTATCTTCAATCTTTTCAAGCTAATGTTTATATATGTACATAGTGACTCAGAGATTGCGTATTTTTTGCAAAACATAAATGGGGGCCATTAATTAGACGAGTTTCCGGTTGTTTTTTGGTTTCTCTCTCATTTTTTGCACTGTTCATCAAAATAGAAATGAGATGATGTGCCATTCTTGGAGCCTACAAATTTTAGTTCCTTGTAAAAATAAAAATCATTCTGGCTTAGGCTTTCTTACCAGTGCTCGTTTTTTCTTACCACTGCTCCCTAGTTCCTCATGAAGGAAATTTCGCAGGGTCAGCGGCCCGATTTCTTATCTGTAGGCAGGAGCTACGACAACATTTCGAATGAGTGTTTTGTGTCGTAGAACTATTGCAGACCTTCGGAACTATTTTCATAATCTCACAGATCTCCGGTTCCCACTCCCAACTCATAATTTTAGCGCTGAATAAGTATTGTTTTGTTGCCTGTGTTTTACCATTTTCTAGTATCACACATATTATTATGACTAATAATCTTTGCTGATAATCTTGCTCTCAATTCGAGATTTGATAAAATTATGAAAATAAAAAATGCAGCTCAAATCAGTTTTCTGCGAAATGCCGCCAATGTTCAACGATAACGAACACTGGGTGTTTGAAGATTATCTACCCGTCAGGTAAATCTCTTCTTCTTCTTCTTCTCTCCACCCACTGGTTTTTTTTTCTCTTGACTTTTTGCTCTTGCTCTTTCTCTTGTGTGTGTGTGAAAAAAAAAACTAATTTCATTCAATTTCCCGCCACACCAAACGAACAAGTAGACGAAGACACAAAAAAAACGAGACCAAAAAAAGAAAAGAAAAAACAAAACTCATCAATTTTTTGTGTCGTTTATTCTTTTTTTGGCGCCTGTTGTCACAACGTCAAACTGACGAAAACGCGCGACAATGCTGTTTCCAACGGTGCCCAAAAATAAATATGATGATTCAAAACAAGGATTTTTGAGGTTTTTTTTTGTTGGGGCTCGAGATGGGCTAGTTTTCGGACCGGGAATTTTTCGAGGCGTTCGTCCGTTTTCGGAAAGGGGCCTTTTTTATTTCCGAGTTTTCTGAACAGCCAAGTTTTGCCCAAATAATTAGGTCTGACTGTATAACGTATTTTCAACTAATTTTTAGCAAGTTTCTCGAAACTCGAGTTTTTTCGAAATATTTTTGGGCCGGGGAATTTTTAAATTTCCAGGCTGGTCAAAACATTTTGTGAATCCCCATTTTTCCTGAAAAAAAGGCTGCCCCGATGAAAATTCCAATTTATCCCTGGGGACATTTTCGAAACCTTTTGTAACTTTCGATTTTTGCAGTTTGACCGGTCTGATTGTGCTGACCATTGTTCTGACAGCTGTTATTGTCATATTTTTTGGATGTTATTTGATGATGAGATTCATGCATCGAGCACTGTCGAGAGATGATTCCAAGGATATTTTGAGTGAGTTTTCCTTCTTTTCGATTTTCAAAAAAAACACGAAACATGAGCTAGATTTTTTTCAAAAATCTCAAAACTTGTATTATGAAATCAAATTTTGAGATTTTAAAACTTTCACTAACTCCAAAACTTGTCATCCAACAATTTTCGATTGTTATTCGAACTTTTCGGATTTTATGAAAACTTGACATCAAGGTTCTGATCAGAAATTTAAGCCAACACTTTTTGCGAAAAATGCAGGGCTGTCGTTTGGGCCGTTTACGGGGGCCCGCAGCCCGCCATATGTTGGGCCGGGCCGACCCGGCCAGCCCGTTGAAAACTTAATGAACGAGCATGGCTTGGCAAAACCAAATTTTGTTGCAATTATGAATCATTGTGGAAGCAAAAACCGTTTTACATCGTTTGGGCCTTATGCGGCTTTTTTAATTTTTACCGCGAGCTTAGAAAGCCCGTATTTTCTTGCCCGGCCCAAAACGACACCCCTGAAAAATGACAACTAATCACAAAAAGAAAACAACAAGGAAGTATAATTTCAATTTTCTAATAATACCTTTTTTGCAAAATTCAAAAAATGTTTTTTTTTTGGAAACTCTTCATTTTAGCAGATCGTTTTTTTTTCTAGAAGAACCTTGAAAACAACAATTTTTTATCCACATTTTTTTGCAAAAGTTTGTGGCCGTAATCCTCCGTAATAGCTACACTTTTAAGTATTTTCTGATAATCATAGAATGTACATTTTGAAGAAAAATCCAACTATAGATAGAGATTTTCGGCTCGGGTTTTTACCGGCCCCAAACAATTGTTTTCAGATGTTTTTGAGCTGGGCCTGAAAATAACGAAATTGCGAGATCGAGCGATTACACAACAAATACATATAATTTCTGATAGCTTTAAAAAATTTTCTGATTTCGTTTTTTTTCAGATTTCTGATAGCTATAAAATCTAGATTATGAGTTCAAGTTTGTTTGATTCGTTTCCGAAATAAAACCAAGAGAGCTGATTTATATTTCTTGCTAAATATACGATTATCAGGGATCTTTGTGTTCTCAGAAATTGTCGGCGACAACTCTATGAATAGAAAAACGAGAATTTTCCCGAACTCAAAAATTACAAATCAAAAACATGTTTTGATTTCAGGAGGATCCACCAATCCATACAACAATGTTGTTATGCATTCGAAACGAGTTTACGAGATTCAGGCCGAAGAAGGATGTTTCACTGGACCGCCCGATCCATTAGACCCCAGTGATGTTGAGTGAGTTGGCCATTTTTTTGGAAATTCTTAAAAAAAAAAACTCTGTGGTATTGAATTCTTCAAAGTTTTCAATTCAGCGTGATGACACAAATTTTGAGAAATTGTTTGAAAAATTTTAATTTGCGACTTTCAGCGATGAAAATCTAGCGGAATCATCTCAAAACACCTCAGTCTACATCGAAGACATGCCACAGGAAGATGATGGAAAAGTGAAAAAACCGGAAAGTGGAGATTTGAAAGCGATAAGAAGTAGCGAAGCCAGTTTCAACGATGATCCACGTGCAATGCTTCGAAAAAAGCAAAAAGTGCACAAAGATTCGGTGTGCGCATTCCTTTTCAAACCCAACCCCGAACCCAAAATGGTCTAAGTCTAACACATTCGGCGCGGTTCGATGAATTTCAGACTGCGCCACTTTTTCAAGCCAAAAAACAAATGATTACTTGTATTTTTCTTCGATTTGATGAAATTATTTCGACGGGTCTGTCAACCAACTTTGGAATTTTATTTTATTTTTGAATTTTACTTTCACCTTTTTACAAATTAATTAACCCATTGTTTGTTTGTTATATTTATTAATAAACTTTTTTTTCAACATCGGTTTTTTTTTGAAGCAGGAGTTTGTGTGATCGATTTGGCTCCTACGACAATTTCCAGTCACAACTCCTAACCTTCGAAAAAGTCAGGTTAAAACGTGAAAAATTCTTCCAAAAGTTTCGGATCCGGCCTGGATTTTCGGAAAAGTCTAACCTTCAAAAAAAAATGTTCTGGCGTGAAAAATGTGAGAAATAACGCACACGTTCCACTCAACTTTTTTTTCAAAGAATTTCTCCCAACCCCCATCAAAGTTCTCTGACGCCGTTTGATTCTCCATTTTTTCTCATTTTCAAAACCATTCATTTTCTTGCATTTCGCCCCTCAATAAATCTTCTTTTTTTTTCAGTCCGATATCTTTCCTCAACCCAAAATAGCTATTAAAATAACCACATGATAAAGATAGAAGTGATCAAAATGTGTGTGTGTGTGTTTATCATTCAAAGAAAACGATGAGAAAAGTCACAGTTCGCGCAACCAAACAATGACATGTATAGGAGGAGAAAATAACAACAAAAACAAGAACTACAAAAAGCATGACAGGAAGTGATTTCTGTTTGATCAATTCGTTTATCAAAAAAAAAGATCAGAGAATTTTCAAATTGTTTCAGACATGTTGGTGAGACGCAGAGAGTTAGAGAAATGTTTGTGATGTCTGCCCTTTTGCCATTTTGAAATATTGTGAATTCCCGGAATTTGTTTGCAACATCTTTCCAAACTTCTTCTATTGGACAAAATAGCTTTGATGTGTTTCGTGGATTACTGTATTACATCTGTCGATTTTTTTCAAATTTTTCCAAATTTCAAATTGGCCATATCTGTCGTCTCAAATGTTGCAAAATGAACCACGTGGCATTTTTTAAAAGTTTATCCCAAAGATCACATTTCTTTCTTCAAAAATGAAAACTTGTTTGCCACGTGGAATGTGATTTTGTCAAGGAATAGTTTCACAATCGTAATTCATATCGTTGTATTTCGTGTCCGTCTCTGTTGTTTTTTTATTATCTCATCATCGAAACAACTACGTCACTTTTTGTTCGTCGTTGATTTTGTCAGTGAAAAGAATCGAAGGATTATAAATGTTTGATTTTTTAGACATGACCAAACAACTGTTTGCAATAAAGGCGCAAGAACAAAATACAACAATTTATGTATTTTGTTTTAATTTCAAAGTGCAGATTTTGTTTCAGATTACTGACACATAGAATTGTTCTTTGATTGAGAAAAAAAAATCAAATTTTTTGTTATTCTCTATACTGAAAATCAGGCAAGGCCTGGAAGTTCGAATTAGCGGAACTAAATACATTATAATATTTTCCGAAATAAACGGAGTGAGATGAACCACATTTTGAAAGTTGACAGAAAGATCAAATTTACAGAATATTAAAACAAACTAAGATCACGTTTTTATTCTTTTTTTCTGAACTTTGTTCAATTGTTTTCAGATGTCGCCTTTCAAAAAGATCTCCATACTTCTTTGAAATCCGAAAACAATTAATTTCAACTTCCCGAATAATGATAAAAAGGGTCAAAATATAATCATTGTGATGGTTCGAAAACTACATCATTCGGTTCGACGA
Source organism: Caenorhabditis sp. 8 KK-2011 (assembly GCA_963572245.1). Lineage (NCBI taxonomy): Eukaryota > Metazoa > Nematoda > Chromadorea > Rhabditida > Rhabditidae > Caenorhabditis > Caenorhabditis sp. 8 KK-2011. Next base: position 6,959,147 of record OY751548.1, read on the forward strand.
TCAAAGATTTGTTGGCTTTTGTGTTCTTTCGACGTAGACATTCTGGGCCGACAAACATTATCAACATCATTGTCATCATCATCATCAACCAAAAACAAAACAATAGTATTATTATCCATAACAGAATTGAGCAGATGGAAAGCCCGAGGGCCTGGCCCCAAATCTCACACCTGGGGGGATTAAAGCCCGGAAGCCCCACAGGTTGGCCCGAAAATGATGGGCCGGGCGGATTTCGTTATTTGTTGACGCTTTTTTCTGGACTCACGTCGCCCATTTTTCGAAATCCAAAGATTTCTTACAACCGAAAATGTTGGAAAAAACGCCATGTTCTCATGTTGTTCGCGATAGGCTGTCGAACGATTTTTCTTGACAATTCTTCCATCAAATCATTGTTCAATTTTTGGTTTTTATGATCCTAACATTTAGAATTTCTCAACCAATTCATCCTATTTTATTATCTAAACTTTGAATTGTCATGATAATGTTGTAAGTGCAAATAAATTAGGGTTTTAGACATTCCAACCCGAAGTACATCTCAAAACTTGTTTCAATAATTATTATATAAACTTGTTCAATTTTCACATTTTTCAACAAAGAAATGAATTCTGAATTTCATTCGAAATTCACGGTACTGTATTTTTTTGAATGTCACGAACTTTTTTGACGTTCTTCAAAAGAGGCGGCAGAGAAATCAGACAAATGCAGTCGTGTTAATTTTTTATTTTTCGGCGTTTTTCAAAAATGAAAAAATATATGAAAATTTTTTAAAACTCGCCGTCGTAACCTATATATTCAGTTCATTTCCCGAAAAATGTCAGTTTTGATCTTTTTCTTTGAAAAAAAAAACACACGTGGAAATAATATGAACGTGACCTTTCGAACCTCAAATTTATCATTTTTCTCTGTGTCTCTTTTGACTGCCCAATTCCTTCATGATCGTGATTTTCAACTTCCATTTCCAGTCACAAGGTCAGAGGTTCGATTCCTCAACGATGATCTTTTCTTTTTTGTTTTTGTTTTTTTTCTAAATCACGTTCATTCGAGTGGATATCTCTTCAAGGTTCAAACCTTTTTTCCCGTTTTTTTTTCCGGCGCGCAAGTTTTGAGCAAACTCTCCTCCCATATAAAGACGGCTCTTGCCTCATAATCTATTTACCCATCCATTTCTGTGTTGTTGTATTTTCGCGCCGTCTCACTCACTCACTCACTCACACAGTCACACTTCATTTTCATTTCGTGCATCTTCTGCAATTTTCAATTTCTCATTATCAATATCATATCAGCACACTTGTTTTAAATCTGACCAGTCAATCGACCTATCAATGATATTTTCTATTTTTTGGGGAATGCCCATAAAAATGTGGTCGATCGGAAGTTGTGTTGTTCTTCTTCGCCGCGCGAATCAGTTGAACACAAGAACCGCCCCCCCCCCCCCATTTTCTCCCAAAAAAACAGGCAAATCTTATAAATATATACATTTTGCTGCTAGTTCGTGCTATTTTCTTCCCTTTTTTTTCTATTTTTTTTCATTTGAAATTTTCTGATCAAAGTTTTGCTTTGTTTCAGCACAAAATGCTCATTTCAATTTTTGGTCTAATTGCCCTAACAAGCGCAGACATGATTCCAAGAGAATTGCTCTTCGAAGACCCTAAATACTCTTCAGTTTCCTTGAGTCCAGATGGAAGGTAAACTTTCCCTTTTTTCACAAATATATTAAATATTTTGAATTTTCAGACAAGTTGCCTATATCGCTCCAGATGATAATGGTGTCAAAAATGTGTTTGTCAGATGTTCGAGTTGTTCATCAACAAGACAAGTCACTTTCGAGGGAAAACACGCGGTTCTTGGTAAGTTTGGGGTCTAGAAACTACAGTACTCTCTCGTTGTTGAGCTTTCCGAAAAGTTTGCACTTTTGAATCTCGAAACCTGATTCCAAAATTTGTCTATGATTTAATTCGGCCTTTATTTGGTGTATTCAATCGGATAAGTATCTATTTATTATCTATTTGAACACGAAAAAACAACACAAATAGACTGTTGTTCTCCGACTCTCACCTGCCGCCCCAAAAACGTATTGTTTGTTTTTTAGGCTACTCTTGGACAGCTTTGCCCGATATAATTCTCTATTCTCAAGATGACCATGGCGATGAAAACACACGGTTGTATAAGAAGAACATTTCAGAGGTAGGAGAAGGAGGAGGAGAAAAGAATAACAAAACATTTGTCTAAAAATAAATACTTTAGAATGCCGACCAAAAAAATCGGTATACAGTGAGCGACAAAGCGCATGTAAAGGCTATTATAATGGCAAATAATGTGGTGTCGGAGAATGTTTTGATCGGATTGAATGACGAGAATCCGGCACTTCACAACATCTATTCGTTCAACTTGCGAACAAATGAACTTGTCATGGTTTTGCGCAACAAACGATTCCCAATGTTCATCTTTGATACCGAATTGAATATTCGATTGGCTAGTGAAGAAGGTCCCGATGGACAGATGATCTATTATAAACCATTGACACATGCAAAACCAATGAATACTGAAAAGACAAACTGGGTCGAATATATGAAAATCGATCACGACGACAAGCCAATCACCATGTTAGTTTGATACACAACATACTACATAGATCAGCAAATTGTTTGCAAAAAATTTCAAAAATATAGAAAGAATTTGACCCGAAATGTAACTTCATTCTATTTCAGGCCAATCTCGTTTGATCGAACCAACAACTTCATGTATTGGATTCTTGGAGAAGGTAGTGATTTGGGAAATCTGGTTGTTCTTCCCTTCGAAACTCCAAATCAACGAGAAACTCTTTATACTGCACAAAAAGCACAAATCGGAAATGTTCTCATTCATCCAATCGATAAAACTCTGATCGCTGTCACCGAAGTTTATCACAAACCAGAATTGTTTGTTGCCAATGAAACATATATGGATGATTTGCAATATTTGGTGAACTTGAAACCTTCTGGATCTCTTCAAATCTTGTCGATGAGCAATGACATGAACACATGGCTTGTCACTTATGCATCAGCCGATCATCCATTCGAGATTTATATCTATAGAAGATGGGTGAAAAAGGCCGAAAAATTCATGAGCACTCGACCAGAATTGGAGAACTATTCACTCAACAAACAAGTCGGATTCGATTTCCAAACTCGGGACGATTTCACACTTCAAGCCTATCTCTCACTTCCACCAAAATCCTCACTTCTCAAATCATCACAAGTGCCAGATGCAGATAAAGTGTTTGCCAATATGGGAATGATACCAGCAGTTCCTCAGAAGTTAGTTGTGTTGGTTCATGGTGGACCAAAAGCCAGAGATTCGTATGGATTCAGTCCAACAAATGCTTGGTTGACAAATCGAGGATACGCAGTTCTTCAAGTTAACTTCCGTGGAAGTGTTGGATTCGGAAAACGACTAACTAATGCTGGAAATGGTGAATGGGGTAGAAAGATGCATTTCGATATTCTGGATGCTGTCGAATTTGCGATCTCAAAAGGAATCGCGAATCGAAATGAGATTGCTATTATGGGTGGTAGTTATGGAGGATATGAGACATTGGTTGCACTCACATTCACACCTAATGTATTCGCTTGTGGTGTTGATATTGTTGGACCGTCCAACTTGATTTCACTCATGCAAGCTGTTCCACCATATTGGCTTGGTTTCTATAAGGATCTTGTCAAAATGCTTGGAGCTGATATCACTTCGTAAGTTCTTATCAAACACATTTCAAAATACTCAAGTTTGTTTTTGCAGAGAAGAAGGCCGACAATCTCTGACCGCTCGTTCACCACTTTTCTTCGCCGACAAAGTCAGCAAACCGCTAATGATCCTTCAAGGAGCCAATGATCCACGTGTTCGTCAGCACGAGTCCGATCAATTTGTGGCGGCTCTCGAAAAGAAAAACATTCCCGTCACATACATTCTCTATCCAGATGAGGGACACGGATTCAGAAAAGCCAATAATCGATTGGAACAACACGGTCACATCGAATCGTTCCTTCATTCATGTCTCGGAGGAGAAACACAACCATTCCAACCAGGACAATACAAATCATCGGCAGTTGTGAAAAGTGTTGGAATTGAGGAAATCTCAACACCTGTGACAACTACTGAAGTCACAACAACTGTAGCAACAACCACAACAAAAGAAGTCACCACAACTAGAACATCTTCGAATGAGAAAGGAACTCTTGCTCCAACCATTTTCTATCGTCCACCAATTCGAGCCAATCGAATTCATTATCCACCATCTCAAAATGTCATGAATCGAATTTTCCCAGTTCAAGGTTAAGTTGATACCACCACCCAGTTAGGGTCCCTATTTATACATATTTTGTCTCCCCCAATCGCCACGTGTAATACATTTATTTGTACTGTTGTTAGCCTTAATAATCTGAAAAGGTGCCATATCAAATCGAATATGTTTTTATTATGCTTTATTTATTCCACAGTTTTATGTATATTTTGAAACAATTTTTGATGCTTTAAAAGAACAAAAAAAATGAAAAAGTAATAAACTTTTTTGAAAATTGAAATTATTTGGCCTTTTGATTCACAAGGGAACCTTTTTTTAGTGAACTTATTGGAATTTGATAAAATTTTTACAGAGGGTAGATATGGGTACTGAGGTCTGTCAAAACATTTGGTGTCTCCAATCGACCTGTGAGAGAAGTTATGAGCGTCTGAAATTTGAACTTTTTTCAACACATAAATTCAATAATTTTGATCTATAAACGTGAACTATATATTTTAAAAAATTACTTTAGAAAAAAGTACCGTAATGGTGAAACAGGGTAGGTGTGTGATTTATATATTGCAGAACTAGGTTCGATTCTCTTTTGGTGCAATTAGTTTTTTTGTTTTTAATTTTTTCCAAACTAATATTTTTTTGTTGTGTTTAAACAAAGAAGCCGAACCTGTTTTGTAGCCGCTCTGCTGTTGTAGCTCGACTTTTTTTTCGTGTTTTCAGGTTCAACTCCTGCCTGGGATCAAAAATCTGGGCCCGAAATGAGACATCGAAACTTTTATTGATCTATATAAAAATAAAAATGTAAAAAAGTATAATGATACATAATGTTTTTTTTTTCAGTTGAGGCACAATCGTAAAAACAAATAAATTAAATAATATCTCAATTGACTTAGAACTTTGAAAAATTAAAAAGAAAAAAAAAACAAATATCAACACCCAGCAGCATAAAATCATATGTTAGTTAAATCATCCTTCTAATCGATCCAAAAAGTTTGGCTCTTTGAAAAACTCGGGAATCTGATCGTCCATTCGATTGATTATCTGAAACAAGAAATATAAAGATAAACTGTTTTTTTCAAATCATATATTTTTGAATGTCAGATCTGAGTCTATTTTTATGTCTAACCTTGTAAATAGTTTTCTTCCAAGAAGGTTCAGAATCTTTGCCAAGTCGAATTGCATCGTAGAATTCTCTCAATGTTTCCTGAACCACATATAACAAGTTGTCCGGTGCTTTGATATGATTATTTCGATTGTAATGTGTATTGAGAACTTTGAACAATTCACTATCCTTGTTGACGAATATCTCATCCCTCGATCGAATGCCATCCGCCAATAATTGTCGGCCAAACTTTTCCATTTGAATGTAGTAAAACTCTCTGAAATTCAAACATTTTTCAATGGATAAAACCCAAATGTTTTGAAATTAAAACCCCCTGGCCATATTCATATCATCATAATATTCATAATAACAATAATAAGATAAATATGACCGAAATAAATAATAGAGAGAGGAAGAGGATAGTCAACGAGCCATGACCGTCGTAAGAATCCATTCTTTTGTTAAACGTGTTCATATATCCTTCAAGGTTACTTTTATTATTAGTATTATGATGATGATGACGATTATTATATTAAGATTACATTTCCGTCGGCGAACCAAGTTCCTAATCCAGATTAGGAAGTTGTTGCGACAAAGAGGAGAACCGGTTTCTATTGGGTTCGAGAACTTAAAAAATGGAAGGTTTCATCCCTTTGAAATTTTTGAGATGATCAACCGGAATTAGGAGAGTCTTGACACGGAAAAAGAACTACTGTAGTTTAAAAAAATTAGCGGTTAAAAGTGAGAATTTTGCAGTCCGGGGTCCCTTTTATTTTCAGTGTTCACGTTTCTTGTAACTAGAACCACGAAAAAAAACAGAATGTTTTCAATTACAGACGTCATTTCCAAAAATCACTAAAATAAAATTTTCAATATTTCATCCCCAAATAGGTTTCTGCGTTTCTCTCAAAACCACATGAAAAAAAAAAATAATTGAAAACAATGAAAAAAGTGTCCACGTTCTTTTGCAAAAAAGGGGCGTGACCGGAACATTCCAATGAAAAAAAATGGTGTGCCACAGTTGCAAACAAACATGCCAGGAGCGTTTTACGTGGAAAATTTTTTCGTCATTTTTTTTTTCATGTGCAAAACTAACCTGAAGTTACTAAACCATTTGACTAATTGAGCAGTATTGTTTTTATTGAACCGAATATCGGGAAAATACGACTTGAGCAAATTTGAATTCGGATATCGTGTGTAGAAAAACATGAGTTTTGCTTTTCTAAGATGCATTGGTGTCAACGTCGAGTTACCACATCCATCGTACATTCCAAAATCATTCATATCATCTGAGTTGGTCGGCGAATTCTCGCGATCTGTCATGTTAGCCGCGGCTGCCGCTGCTGCCAAATTCAAGTTTGCAAATGCAAGATTTCCATACATCGGATGTCCAACCATTGTTGGTGGAAAATATCTAGGCGGTGTTGATGCACTCGAGCCACTGTCATTCTCCATTTTTATCCGCTTCTTACGCGGCTCCTCATTTTCCATATTTCTTCGCAACGCATTGAAAGCTTGCATTTGTTGAAACGCGTTGAATGCAGGAGGGAAAATCCCGCCACCAATAGCTGAAAACTTTATCTGTTTTCAAAAAAATTCTGCAAAGAAAAAAGGAAAAAGAATGGGCCGAACCGGGGATTGAACCCGGGACCTCTCGCACCCAAAGCGAGAATCATACCACTAGACCATTCGGCCACACATTTTTCAATCTTCTCTTTTCCAAGATAAACAACTTGCCTGCTTGTGGAGGAGACGGGAACAACGGGTTGTTGTGTGTTCCATTTGCCGCCGCTGCGGCCGCCGCAGCTGCCGCAAACATTGGATGATGAAAAATGGGATGAGGATTGATGATTTTTGGTTTCGGAGTGGATGAAGACGGTTCTTTCATCACATTTTGCAGATTATCGATAAGTTCCGATTTCAAACTTTCGACCAATTGCTCCATGTTCATTTCCTTTTTGTTTTGTTGTAATCCAAGTAATCGGGTCTTTTGTTGTTCCAAAAACAGAGAATACATTCTTTTTTGAGCTTCAAGAAACGACAAAGCTGGTGTGTTCAATTGTGCCTGAATAGCAGATTGCTCAACTGGTTTATCATCGGACGAGTCGTCTGTTGTCTCGTTGTCATTCTCTTCTTGTTCTGGTGTTGATGATCCACCTACAGCGATATTGATTTGTTCGGGCTCTTCTTCGATTCCTAGTTGTTCTTCGATCTTTTTAGGTTGGAAACTTTTTCGTTTCGATGCCGAACTTGTGCTGTTTGGACTGTCTGACTTGTTTTTGACACTCTCTTCTCCTCCTTCTTCTTCTTCTTCATCTTCTTCTTCGTCCTCTTCTTCGGTTTCCTGAAAATTTTTTTTTCCAAAAGCAAAGAGTCCCAAAATTTCGACACAACTTGTAAATTCGGACCGGGCCCGACTTTGTTCAAATTTTGTTCGAGAAATGAAAACTCGACAATTCCAAAAAATACTCAAAGTCTCAACCCAGAAAATTCGGACCAGCTGGATTATTTTGATCTAAAGAGTTCAGTGGTATTTTCTGTTCACGGCCGAACCAAAGTTTTGTCTTTTCAAGCATGAAGTTTTTTTATGAAAAAAAAAACAGAACTTCAAATTTTGCACTCAATTTGTGTACATCAATTTTTAGTTTCGGGTCGGCCTGGATGTTTATTTCAAATGTCAGAATCTCAGAGAAACTAATCGAAAATTAAGGTGGAAAAATCTGGAGATAACAAGGCATCCCATTCAGTTTTTTCTGGGCCGGCCCGAAATTCTCAAAATTTCGAATACACAGATTCATGATTTTTAGAAAGAGGTTTCAACATTTTAGTTTGGAAGCAGGCGGCCGAGTTCTCGGACTACGCCAGCAGAGATAGTCAATTTTTGAAAGTTTCTAATATTTTGTCACGTGTAACAATGAAACCCAAAAAAAGGTATACAAAAATATTTTTTAAAAAACGTGACCCCATTGCACTATTTCGTCTATGAGTCTGTTCATCCTGCCGTACCAAATGGTATCCCGAGTAGTTCGGTGTTCAATTTCTCACCTGTCCAGATTTGGCCGTCTCCTCGGCCGATGACTCAATTTCCTCTCGAACTGATCTTGTTTCGTCAACCTCTTCATTATTCAAATTAGCAATTGTTTGTGCATTCCAAAGTGGTTCGAGTTGGAGCATTTCGGTCAATTGATGCGGATGGATTATTGGTGTGATTTGAGATTGTTGTGATTGTGATTGTTGTGATTGTGATTGAGCTGCTTGTGATCGAGATTTCACTCCCTGCAACACATTATTTTTGAGAATTGAAGTTTAAAAAACAGCAAAGTATTTTGATAATCGAAAAAGACATATTTTGAGTGGGATATTGTTTTTGATTGATATCTACCCACAATATATTGTTTCTCAGAAGTTCAATCCAAAACGAACCTGATAAACATTTCTGGGTTCGCCGGCATCAACTCTCTGTCTATGCCTTTTGATTTTGAATCGATTTTGTTGATTCGATGTCGAATTGGACGGTTGTCCCAAATTGAATGGATTCGGTAAAACTGTCGATTGATTTGGTCCAAATAAATAACCAAAATGTGGAAATGGATTTCTGAAAGACGTGTTGTTTGAATGGCTTCCCGCAGTTCCAAACTCACCCCGAAAATGGTTGTGTTGATGTTTGTTGTGATGCTGATGGTATAATTGGTGGAAGTCCGGACGACATGTCTGAACAATAAAATTGAAGGTTTTACACATCCCAAAAAAACAGTGGAGAAATAGAGAAAGAGAGAGAAAATGTACTGTAGCCGGTTTCCATATTGTTCCTCCTCAGGATTATGATAATAAGAAGTGTGTAAGAGGTAGCGAGTTATTTACATAATCTGAAGAGTTTTTGAGACAATGACAAGGAAATTTGATATACACAAAATGGAATGATTTCAAAACATTTTGAGGAAAAGATTTAGGCCCGAAAAACCTCCTGAAGATTGACGGATTTTTGTCACTCCGAGAAAAATATCAGGGCCCAGAAAAAGTTGTGAAAAAAACAAATCAGAAAAGGAAACTTCGAGAAATTTGAAATTGGGCCCAAACATTGGGGGCTATCGAAGTGGTCTTGAACTTTAGCCTTTCCTTTTTAATCGAACTCAGTCAAATCGTTTCAGAATTCATAGCGAACCTGGTCCGGTTTTTTTTTGAATTCGGAAGTTTTACAGCAACAAATCAGCTATGCCGAATTTTTGGGTTCGGCGGAAAACATACGAGAATTTTAGAGTTAGATGAGACATAAACTGATTTCCGGTTCAGTTCAGAAAACTTCCGTAGACCCGACTTTTGTCAAATCTGGTATCTATGCCAAACTGAAAAGTGTTTATAATTGTTGTTTTTTTGTTTCTGAAATTGCCTTTCAAATTGTCATTAGTTAAATATAGTGGTAGAAATGTACACATATGTTGATGGTGAGAAGAAACAATTTGGGTAATGGGTCTCTGAGGAAAATTAAAACGACTCGGGTCGCCTTTTTGCACATTCCTAAGAGAAGTGAAAAGGAGAAAAAGGAAGAAGAAGAAAGAAGAGAAGAAGGAGAAGGAGAAGAAGAAGAAGAAGGTATACGGTAGGAGAAGTAAAAAAGTTTGTTTTTCGTTTTTGAGTATAATGTTTCAATTGAGAATATGAATGACGCATGCAGTTTTCGAGAAAACAAAACTAGAAACGATTTACATATTTATAATCGATTTTTGGAGAATCAATCAAAAAAAAACCATTTGTTTCAAAACGTGTTTGGACACGTTGAAAAGGTCAAAAGTTCAGAAATGTCCTGTTTAAAAGAATCACGAGACTACCGATTTTGGAAAACAAGAATGTTCAACATTAAGTCCGTAAGAAACTGAGTCTGTTCACTCAAAATAAGATGATTCATAAAAAATTCAAAGCAAAATTAGCATATTCATTTCTCTCTAAAAGCACCTTAGAAAAATTGTGGAACCGATGAAGAAAATACACTTCTTTGTCTTCGAATAAAATATGAAAAAAGCGGAAGGAAGAAGACAGAAATCTTCTTCAAATGGGCGGAGTTTGCGAAAGTGGGCGGAGTCAACGAATCAGGCGAATATGACCCGAAGCCTTGAAATGGTCCCTCGACATTTTTTGTTGCTTCAGATTATTTCTATATTTTTTGTGGGTGTTGATTTTGAGCACATTATTATTCTTTAATATTGGGCTCTGACTACAGCTTATTGTTGTTATATGAATGTACATGATATGTGGATAGATATGTATAATTAAAAAATATGGGACCACCCATTGTGAGAATAAAAATAGAAACCAACAAAAGGTGTCAATAAAAGTAATAGTAATAAAATGAAGAAGGAGAAGAAGATGAAAAAAATAATGAAAATCTCGAAGAAAAAGAGAAAAAGCTTGATGATTAGGAAGAGTCATTAGAGATTTGATGATATTCTGAAAAATATTTGAGAAAAAAGTTGGACAAAAATGAATGGATGAATGTGATAAACAATTTGTGGAGAGGAAATATTTGAATGATTCAAAAAAAAAAGAATATATCGGAACGATTTGAGAGTACTGTAGTGCAACAGAGCATGTTTTTAATGTTTGCTCATAAACCTCAAGCGACTTTTTGTAGAAAAAAAATCATTGTCCCAAAAGAGTACACACAAAAATTTATGGTGTTGGGCTATTCAGAAAATCAAGTCGGTTCAGAAAAATCGGGCCGGATCAGAAAATCGATCGGTTCGAGAATTTCAGAAATTATAGTCTTTCTCCGATCTTTTTGAGTCCAAAGTTTTACTCAAAACACTAGATAACAATCAGCAGGAAAGTTGGCAAAGTTTCTAGGCTTTGAGGGTCAATGAACTCTGCGCAAGTGTGCCAAACTTGTGCGGGATCGTCGAAGTACTTCACGCAGAGATCTCGCGCAACTTTGCCCCCTCTCCCCTCCTCAAAAATCCAAAATTGTGTTCGAAATTAATGACAGCTAGCGATCAGAACACCAATTACAACCGAACAAATCTTGCACCAACACAAAGAAGCGTGACCTTGTCCCTCTTTTTCCTTCTTCTTCTTCTTCTTTTTTTGGGTGTTTTTTTCTCACCTGTATATAGCTGCGACTAGCTGGTTGATGCTCAATTTGTCTAGCTGTTGTTGCTCTCTTCTCCCTTTCTCCTCCTCTTTTTTTAATTGTTCGGCTCTTTTTGAAGAGATTTTTGTCGTCGGGAAGAAAAGGGAAATGATGTTTCGCAGGTTTGTTCAGACGGTGCAAAAAGGAGAAAGCGGGAATTTTGAGAATTTTCTCGAAGCCCGAAAAACCCTTCTTTTTGTGAATCTCAAAATAAGAATGAGATCAGGTCTGATCCATTATTTTTTTCATGAAAAGTTATGGGTTACTGTAGTTTTCGAATTTTTAATAAAATCGCCGGACTTGCCCGGATCTGACCATCATCAAAGGCTTGATCATAATACTGGCAGATCAGAATTTTTCGGGCCGCTACAAAACTTTTGTTTTTTTTTAGTCTTTCGAAGTGTTTCATTTTTCACCAAAAAATCCAGAGCCAATAATTGAACATGTCAAAAAGAAAGAAAGAAAGTTTATTGGGTCAGTATGAGATGGACATGGATGAGTAGGAGTATTTCGAATGTATGTGTATGTGTCACTCAAACTCGTCGATTATTTGGACAAAACATTTTCATTCTCATCGAACAGGTGTTTTAATATAAGATTGTGTTTACTTTCGCGCAGAAGCAGTCAAAAAAAAAGAAGATTGATCTAATTTTGAAGATGAATTGGCCAAGAGGAGCAAAAAAAAGAAGAAGAAGAAGAAGGAAAAGGGTTCGATTTGTTTGGAACACTATCAGATGAATTATAAACAATTTCGAATTTATGTGGCTCATTTTTGTGTCACCTGAGATTGTTTCGAGGAGATACACTTTTTTATTTAATTATAAACAACAAAATATTGGTGGGAAAAAGAGATTTCCCTCTATCTTGCCTATTAGAAAATTTTTTGGTGGTTGTATTTTGAGATGTTGAGTTCGTTAAATATCCAAAATATTTCTCACGTCAATGTCACGTCTTAAATTTTTTCTCGAATACTAGACTTTTTCTCCAAAACTCCCTCGAGAGTTTTATTATATTTAGGATGCTCTTTTTTTGAACACAACTTGCTATACTGCAGATTCGTGATATTTTTCCCTTTCAGAAATCTAATCTAATCCTATTCCAGACCTAGTGCGTATTTTCTGGCCCAATTTTGATGTCCGCTTATAGCGATATATTCCTTTTGTTTCTCCCCATTTTTCAACAAACAATCCTGGGCCATCAATCTAAAAAGATGAGCAGGAGGACATGTATATATAATAATAATAATAATAAATATACCTGTTTGGTAATTCGATGCTTTTGCTTCCACTCTCTTAGTGTGTTTGTGTGTGCCCATTTCTCCTCCTTCTTCTCCAATGAAATCTTACGGTATATATCGGACACAAAAAGAATGTGCAATATCATTTTTGAAACGAGAGAAAAAATTGAAAGAAGAAGAAGAAGAAGTGAAGAAAGGCGCTAAGAATAATAAAATATGAAAACAATTTCCGTCTGCCCCTTGGGTAATTATTATAACCACCCCACTTAATTGATATTTTTTCTTCATCTTATTATTTACTTTTTTCTTCGGCGAGCAAAAACAAAAAAAAATTAGGGACTATTGGCGCAACCCGTTCAATGTCCGTTGCTTTTTTCAAATGTCCGGTTTTTCAAAAGTCCTATCCGGGTCCTGCGCGGGGCCAAAACGTCCGGCTTGATTTTCTGAGAAATTTTTATCAGTGCAATGAACATTTTCGAACATCCTCCGATGTTCTCAAGATTAACTATGCTCACAATTGTTAGTCTAAAATCTGGCTTCATTTTCGGACCGGCCCGAAAACTTGCATCGTGTTTTTTCTCAAAACCATCTGCCCCAGTCAATGTTTTGAGAATGAATCTTGAAACTGATCCAATGTCTGGGAACTCGAAATGTTGAACCTCACAACTTGACTGCTCAATATTAGAAATATTTGACCTAGAAAACCGGACCGGTCCATAAATCCGATCGGCAAAACTTTCTCCCCAAGTGGACAACATAAAAAATAGAAAAACAACAAAAAAACAAACATCGACCTAATTCAATCTTGTTGTTTGTTATCCCTACAGTAATCCAACGACCATTAATACCTACAGTACTCCTAAGACCGTCAAAATGAGAACCGCAAAAAACCGAAATAATAGAGTAATCTAAGTGCGCAATATAATAATCGCATGTAATCTCTTTTTGCCTCTCATCCCAACTACAGTACCCCTCTCTCTCCTTTTTCGTTGTCTACCAGTTTCTGTCAAACTATATTTTATCTGCGCGCACTATTTCCGTTTTTAATCGCTCGCTCATGTATGAGGATATATAGGTTGGTTGAAAAACGAGTAAAATGAAATTATTATTATTACTTTTTATTGAGGAATGAAAAATGAAGAGGAGGAAAAAAAGGAAAGTGTTTCATGCACTGATTATTATACCAACCTACTTATATGAGTTATTAAATTGGAGAATTGAGACAAGTTCAAACGAAAAAAGGAGATATAGACAGATAGAAGAAGGGCCCCGGAAAGTCTCGAGTCATTTTAGAATCCAGTTCCATCCAGAACCATGATGAAAGAGAGAGAACATCGGGCAGATATCGGGCCAGATCACTAAATTGTTCGGTTTCGGGTACGTACAAAACAGGCAGTCTATTTTTTCAAAATTCAGGAGTTTTAGGAGTGTTTACTGGGCCCCAAAACATTTTGAGTAAAACCGGATTTTGCTGAAACGAGCCAAGAATGAAAACCTGGTCCGATAATTTTTGGTTCGATGTGTCTACACTGTCTAGGGTCACGTTTTTATTTCTTTCACGTGACGTTCTTTGCGTCTTGAACTTTTCTGCAGCTCTGCAAGGATCTTCAAACTCTGAGCTACAGTAACCCTACTTCCTCCTCTTCCTCCTTCTCCTCCTCTAGCTCGCCCTTTTTTCTGAGAGCTCCAGCTATACCTAAGACTCAATTTCCTAAGTTGTGTAATTTCCTGTCGTCGTCAAAAAGAAAAAAAGGAAATTGGTAAAAATGAATAATAAGGTGAGTGCAACCATTTGATTTTGTTGTCAAGAGAACAACACACATTTTTGCGTGGAATCTTGAGAAAACTCGAACTAGGGCTTCTTCTTTTTCTTTTTTCTTAAGAAAGAGCAGGTGCGCAGGTCTTCAGGAGTGCGAATAAAAACAATCAGAAACAAAAAAGGAACCGTATTTGGAATTGGAAGAGGGGCCATGTTTATTGACAGTGCATGTCCCTTTAATTATATGCGCATTTTCGATTAGCCGACCACAGTTGACTCGAAAAATTGTACCTAATTTACGTATGAACACATTTCGCGCCATTTTCTTGACATTTTCTACAGTACTTTTGAATTGAAATACAGTACTCTGAAGGGTTTCTCAAAAATTTGACATTTTGACAAAGAAAATAATTTTAGTGCTTTGCTAATTTGTTTTAGGAATTTTTGAAAAAATAATTACAGTAATTTTGATAGAAAGTATAAAACATTCGAAAGTATTTTTCTCAACTCTGGCTCCAAATTTTTTGAAATCGAAAAATAAAATTTTATTTTCAGGTTGGAAGTACAGTATCTCAGAAAAAAACATGAATCATGAGTTCAACGTTTTGGCACGAAAACAGAAAATTTTTTTTTCGCTATCATTGTAAACTACAGTACCCCGGTTTTGTTGGCTTGATCGGGAGCCAAAACACATTTGGGAGCCGCTGAATTTCATTTTTTTTTAGAGCCGCTCACACATAGTACAAACAATTGGTTGCGCGCGGGATACTTGATTATATGGTGGCACCAATAATTAGCATGCTACGGTATTTTCAAGGTTGGAAATTAGAGATTGAATGGCTTATAAATAAACATGCATTCATTCACACCAACAACACTACTCTCTAATTATGTTCGTTGTTTTTGGCGACAAACAATCAAAAAATTGGTGCAGAAATGACTTACGAGAAATGTTCTGTACTGTAATTAGTAGCCGTTCCTGGAGGGAACAACTCTGCATATATATTCATTATTTTCCAATTTCAATATCATTGTGATATCTATGTCCCAATGCGAACACTTCCTTTTTTTCTTTTTTTTTCTTAAGCTTTTCGGGTTACTGTAGATTAAACAGACGTACGAACGCATTCTTCCAGAAACAAAAACATAATTGAATCTTGTTGTTTTTGAGGTGTTCCGCTTATAAATGATTCATCTTGATTTTTGGGACGACGAAAAAACTACAGTATTAAGAAAAAATAAATAATTAATCCGGTCAAACTTTTTCTTTTTATACCACTAAAAAGAAAAAGAAAAAGAAAAAAGGAATGCTTTTGCACATAAATTATTAACTGCACTTATCTCATAAAGGAATGTTGACTTTGAAAATTGACAGATGTGCTAACATGGAGAAAAGAAAATTATAAAGATGAGCCGAGTCGGCTGCTGAGCAAATTATGAAATTGAAAAAAAAAGAAAAAGAAAAAAAAGAAGAAGAAGAAATAAAAGAGACGATGATGATGATGAGAATGATTATGATGAATCGAGAATGGAAGAGAATGGATAATTAAGAAATGTCAAAAACATACTTTTCTCAGAAGAAAATACTGACTGAATAAATATTTGAATCTTCTTACGAACATGAAAGAGGTATACTAATTGAGTTACACTAATTGATAATCAATTGCGCGCCCAAAATCTTTTCAAATTTATTTGAATTCATCAACATTTTTTGAAAATTTATGAGTTTTTTCATCAACAAAAAAAAGTTTGTCGAGTTCTAAATCGAATCAAAACTATTCGATATATCAAAGCAAGAAAGTTTCAAATCGTTTTTTATAAAAAAAAAAGAATCGATAGATAGACATAAATGTTTACCCTTTTTTTTCTAGAAACAACTTCTTCTTCTTTTTTTCTTTTCTGATTCATTGCAAAACACCTTTTGTTCTAATGTTTTTTTTCACCTCAAAATGTTAGTTTCCGGTCGACCTACAGTACCCTTCCTAATCTACAGTACTCCTTCTCAAGTTGCCGATCATCAAAAAAAGTTCAAAAGCATTTCGAACAATAGATCTAAATAGTAGTAGTAGTAGTAGTAGGAGATAATTACCATAGTGTCTATTCTTTTTTTGTGTTCCGTATTGTATATAATTATATGATGATATAAGCAAGTATTAGGTAGAAAATGACACAGAGAGAATGAGCAAAAAATGTGCACTCGACCTGAAAAATATGGAGAAAGAGAAAAGAAGAAAGAGAGAGAGAGGATTAGCTGAATATATTTCAAATTCATCTACAACATTATCCACGGGGGTACTGTAGTTTGAAACAATTCCCAGGTATTTTTCCTAATACTTGTTCTTTTTCTAAAAGACTACTGTAATGTTGAGAAAAGTTCTAATTATTGATAGTTTCAGAGTTTAGCGCATCACGGAAAACAAACAAAATGTGAGAAAAATGGAAATATCGGAATGATAAGATTGTCTAAACTCTCTTCAAATTTTGTAATATTTTTCGAATCTTGTTCTCTTTGGATGACTCAATGGGGAAAAACAAAAAAAATGCGGATTGACGGAGAATCGAACCTGAAAATAGCAAACTGGATCCGATCACCAATTCAACACACAACCACTAGACCATGAGAAACATGCTTAAGAAAACCGTTCATGTTTGTGAAAATGTTGAGAAAAGTTCTAATTATTGAAAGTTTCTCTTCTAGAATATTTTCGGCACCTTCAAAAACGAGCCAATTAAAAAAAAGAAATAAAAAACAAAAACAAAAAAATGTTTCGAAAAAACGGTCAAAGAGTAGGCAACAAATAAATGTTGCGTGACGAACCGGTCAGTCATCAAACTATTACTCGAATTTCAATACAATTATTATTATTATTATATAACTAACCGTTTTCGTCTCAATTTAATCGTTCCTTCTCCTTATTCGATGACAGAAAAAAAAGAAGTTTTGAGAAATGGAAAAAAAAGAGTCAAATAAGAATGAAAAGAAGAAGAAGAAGGAGTACTGTAGAGTAGATTGGCGTGAGTTGAGAAGTGGAATAATAAATAAACATTCAAGAAGAAAAAGAAAAGAATAGTAGGAGAAGTGTGAAGTGTCGATGACACTTCTTCTTTTCACTCTGTTCATTTTGCTCATTTTCATTGTGAGTTGATTTTTCTACAAGGTTTACATCTATGATTGATCATTTTGAGAAACGCGGATTCGAACTCGTTGTCGGGTTTTTGAATGTGCCAAGAGAACAGTTGAGATTTGTCGGATTCGGTTGTCTGCAAAAATTTGAACTTTTTTTTTGGTATTAATTCTTTTTCAAGAAAATTCTATTCCCAGCTCTGAAAAACAGAGATTAAAAATCGGGCCGGGCTTTTTTGACAGGCAGAAAAAACAAAAAACCCAGCAAGGTCAATGATTTTTAGCCCCTGATGAGATCGAAGCCAAGAGGTTCCAAGAAGCTCACAGTCCGAACTGAAAAAGTGAAAAAAAAACTCCATAGGCCAGAAACTCGAGGTTTTTTGGTTTGTTCGGTGAAATTTATTTGGAACTTTTTGAACATTTTCAACGAGAAACTATTTGTTGCCCCGAGAATTGATAAAAACTGAAAATAAAAGGTTTCTTGAAAATTATTCCGACTCAAAACAAAATTCTCTTTAGCCATACACTTTACTCAGACAGGCTTACAATAAAAATTTCCGGATCGGGCCGGGCCTGACTTGTTTCATGTCACTTGAACATTGAAACAAATGACTTCTTGGGCTCGACTATGAGTATTTGTGCCTAGAACAACAATCTGATAGACAATCCTACGAACATGAGTCATCGCGAGAAAACTCACTGATTTTTTAACTTTGAACATTTGTGGAATTTTGATCATTTCAGCATTTATATCCATCGCAAATAGGCCTGCTATCAGACAATCTTCGACCTGAAAAACAACTTTTTAAATACAATGATTTTCTTTGAAATCACTCATCATCATTTTTTCAACTCACACTAATAAATTTTCGATGTTTTGAAACGTCCAATATTTTCTCGGCTGCCAATTTAGTCAAAAAATAAATGGGACCCGCAATATAAGGTACATAATATTTACATTTGTAGCTGCTCAAAGGAACATAGAACTGTTTTTTGGGATTATGATTGACTGCCGCGTTGATATTCAGAAATTCACCAAATAATGCCACCGAACTTGTTGTCAAATTCACATGATTTTTGAAAAAATGAGCAATTTGATCAGGATACGATAGAACATCTTCATCGTATTTGCCGATTATTTGAACTTTTTCGAAGGAAATTGCAAAAAGAAGAGAACTCAGCACCTGCAAAACAATATTCGAGTCACATATTGAAAGTTTTGAGCTGAAAAAGTATTTTCAGAGACAAGGTTGACAAAAATAGAAACATTTTGAAGAAAATTACATTAATATTTTAGTGGTTGTATTGAGCGAAAAAATGAAAATCCGCGGCTTGCAATTTTCAGACATATCAGAATTATCTGAAATTTCCAGAAATCTTTTTCATATGTTTTTGGAGGTTTTCGAAAATTTGGCCTATCGGTAAAGGCCAAGTTCGTTCCAAACCATCATTGTGAAAATACAGTACTTTTAGACAAACTTGTTGGAATAATACGTAGATCAAAAAAAATCATACTATTAGAAGAAGTTTGAGAAAAAAGTTGTGTATATTATTCGAAAATTCGACCGTTCGGACCAGTTCAGTTTTTTCGAATTAAACAAAAATAAGAAGCCTGATTCACAATTTTTATGGCAGAAGTTTCGAATTTTTGATAATTTTCTAACTTGTTTCAAATTTTTGTCTTTCCCTTGGCCGGACTGATTTCTTTAGAAGAATAAAAATTTCGATTCAGAAGGACTTACTTTAAAAGGTAAATTGTTATATGAATCGTCGATTTCAGTTATCAAAATATCTGCGAATTTATCGGCTTCGTCTCTCAATTTTCGATTCACATTTTCGTTTTTTGAATGTCTTCCGCACACAAATATGAATGCCATTTCACCATTTTCGACAACTTTTGAATATTTTGGCGACATTATTGTTTGCCGAAAAATATTTCGTCGATTCGAATTTTCGGGTCGAACTTGGATCATTAATAAATATTTGGGTTGAATTGATAGTTTCGGAGTTGTTATCCATTTTGATGTTTTTTGAATGTCAAAAAATGAAATTCGAAAAAAATCACCAAAGTTTTGAGTTTTATTGACATGATCAGCTGATTTTTGAAACTCTTCTTCTCTGCTACATTTCCAGTCTTTTTCGGTCATAGGAGGCGGTTTTGAAGATGATGTGAAATCTGCAAAAATACAGAAAATTCGAAAGTAAATATGTATGAACAAAAAATTGTTGCTGAACCATTTAAAAATAAAAAAAAACTTTGTTTACTTGTGAAACTTTTAAACGTAAACGAAACTGAAATGTAAACTTTGAACTTGCAACTTCTAACAAATCTGACCTAGCTAGGACCGAGCCGAAACAGGCCAGCTCGAAGATTTTATGAAAAAATAAAACAATACAAACCTTTTTCGACGACGTGACATATATCAACGTGTCAAAATCAGATAATTTTCCCCTATAAAAAGTCAACACGCAACACTACATTCAAAACGTTTTT
The DNA here is from genome assembly GCA_963572245.1 of Caenorhabditis sp. 8 KK-2011. Taxonomy (NCBI): domain Eukaryota; kingdom Metazoa; phylum Nematoda; class Chromadorea; order Rhabditida; family Rhabditidae; genus Caenorhabditis; species Caenorhabditis sp. 8 KK-2011. The sequence continues at coordinate 6,979,254 of OY751548.1, forward strand.
AAACATTTTCTAAGGTGTTATGAAGACTATAGCACTTTTTTTAGCTGTGGTAAGTGAAAAAAAGAAAGAAAGAAAAAGTACTGTAGTTTGGTACTGTATTGTATTGTTTTCCAGATTGGATGTGCACATGGCAAAGCGGTTCCAAACAGCCAAATAGCTCAAAACTATGCGGTCAGTTTCAAAATAATCATGAGAATCTGAAAAATAGTCTGAAAATTACAGGCAACAATCGATAGCATAATTGGATTATTCAATCCGGAATCACTGTAAGATTCTAGATTATTTCGACAAAAAGGTTTTTCGAAATTTTCAGAGGTTACGGTACAACATCACTTGCCAACATTGCACACACTTCGGAAACATCGCAAACCATTTCGTTCTCGTTTTTTCCTGTCAATTATTGTCAGGCGGTTCGAATTTGTGCACCGCCGAATCTCGAATTTTCCGTGGATAACCCGATGATATTAGAGGAGTCGTGGTGCGAAACACAATTATTTTTCTCGCCGGCTAGTGGAAAATTGGAGACAAAAGGTTGGCAGGACAACAATAATTGAAATTCGAAGAATGTTTTCAGATGGCGCTGAAGTGATCAAAGGTTATGTCGATCAATTGGTATTTCGTCGAGGTGATTCATTTCACGAACTGTTTGTTTCGGATGATCCGTTCACACGAACACAACTATTCTCGCCGAAACCTTATCAAACTAAAATCTTCAAGAATAAGTTGTTGGTTATTCTGACAAACAGTCGACAATGTCAAGTCAATGTTAACATTGATGGAGTTCTTCGTTATAGTGATTTGCTGACCCAAGAGTGAGCTCGTACTATTTTTGTTTTTGTTGTTGACAGTTTTCGTTTTCAGTCGTACAGCATTGCCCACAGAGTTGCCAAAAAAATTCAAATATGCTGGAAGCGCTAATGAATTGCCAACATTTTACACTGACACTTCAGTTGGTCAACAAAGAAGACAAGACTTTCTTCCCCACATTAAAGAATTGACGAAAACTTCGAAAAAATTGGGAAATATTCAGTTTTCGTGTCAACTTGGGTCTGGATCGGATAATAGACGTTCAATTGTTGCTAAGCCATCGTTTGTTCATGTCACCAAACAAGAACTTCGTACAGCAGGAAATCCGAATTCTCTGACAAGAGAGAAAATTACAATTGAGGTGAATAATTGTCATTGGATGAGATTATGGTTCACAAAAGAAGGAGTGAAATGGTCAGATTATGCGAATAAAATTGGAGCAGAAATACATCAAACCATCGACCTTTTCTTCAATGAAGGCTTCGTTCTTTTGCCAGATAGAGGTGAGCAAACAAATAAAGTAGAAATGCATGTGCGCTCTATTGACAAATTAGCAGCGCGCGCTAATTTTTGAATTCAATTTGAATGTTTTCAGAAAATTCTGTTCGTTTGCCGGGAGGAGCGCAAGAAATCAAAACAATGACGATTCTTCATCATGACGGCGGTTTGGGTGAGATATCGTTTGGAACGCTCGGAACTGACCCTATCAATTTGATCAATTTCAAATTGGACATTCTCAAAGAAAAACAATACGAGGTATTTATTATTCGTTCGCCATATTGTGATGCGAACTTTGGATCTGATGGAGTTTCAAATGGAATGTTCGGCTCGGGATCTGGCGCCAAAATCTTGAACAAAATTGTTTTCAAGAAATGTGAAATCAATTCGATCCAAAAGGCATAGTACACTTTGATAAAAACTTCACATTCACGATTTTTGAGCACTTGTTTTTTAAAATAAAAAAAACTCACAAAAAATACCAAAGGACGATAAGATAATGAGTGCAGCCAATCCTCGAACCTTGTTATTTTTGAGTTTTTTCATACTCTCAAAAGTTGATAATATTTTTGCAACAAACAATGACTCACACTTTGGAATATATTAGCAAATAAGAGAAAAATAAGAAGGGCATAAATGTATATCGATGAGTGATAAGAGTGTGTTCTTCCAACTGATTAGTCGCACAATTCATATTCGAGTATTGCTGCTGATAGCACAGTTTGAGACCTTTCCGCTTCAAAACAGTTGAGTTTTGATTTTTCATAACTTTTCGAGTATGCATTATTAGATAAACTCATAACAAAACCAGATTTTTCAATTCTCAAGTTTTCGGGCGGGCCCGGAAATAAATACGCATATTTTTAATCTGAAAAAACTAATTATCTGCAAATTTTGAAAAAAACAGGAACTTTTACTCAAAAGGTTTTGAAAATCTGGAATTTTGTTCTCAAAAAAGTAGTTTGAAATTGTGGTCAATCTTTATTATAAAATAGATTCGGTTTAATAATTCAAGAACTATTGAATGTTTCTGCATGGATAACACCTCGTTTTCATCATATAAAAGAATGAGATTCGAAATTGTTCGTCGTTTTTGTTGTTGTGCCAAGATAAAAGTTGTCGGCGACTCAGATCAGTACAAAAGAAAATAATTTATTGTTTTTGGGCTAATCAAGCTACCCAAAAAAAAACCCCTCTGGCTTTTCATGATTGATACACTTTCCGGGAAGACACTACAAACTGTTCAACTTGTCCCCATTTTAAATGACCCGGCGACTCTTCTAGAGTTTTCGGTTATTTTGAAAGTATTCGCCATTTTAAGACATATGTGAGTGAAGAAACAGTCTAAAACAGCGTATACCAAAAACTACAGCCCAAAAAAGAACACAAAATAAAACAGAGTTGGATTAATCGCGCAAACGCGCTCTACTGCTTCATTAGGTTTTGAAAGTTTGATCCAACTTTATTTTCATTTATTATTCTTTTTTGTTGTCTAACTTTTGTTTCTTATGTTTTTGAACGGTTTTTTAACTCATATATGTCTTAAAATGATGAATACTTTCAATTTCAACCAATAATCTCGATGAGTCGCCGGGTCATTTAACTTTTTGCGAGATTTTTATCGGATATGTCGATCAACGCTCTAATTTTAACATTTTTCTTTGAGCACTTTGAGAAAAAAACTTCAAAAAATTCATAATTTCATTGGTTTTATTTACTAAAATTTCCCCAGACAAAAATAGAAAGTTCACGTTTTTATTAATTCAAAATTCCATCTTTTTTGCAAAAGATATTTTTCATTGTTTTAAACTGTTTTGGATTGTATTTTTTCTCAGACTCGGAGGAAAAAAGTTGATGAGACTTTTGATCAGGACTTTTGGTTAAGTAACCTTGCTAAATATCGTCAAAAGTTGAAATGGGGACAAGTTGAACATCCCTTGTGAAGATGCTTCCATAACCCTGTAGAGAACCTGTGCTGGATTATAGTACATCATTGGCAATCCAATCATCTCCGCTCCAATATCCATCGCATACAATCCAGTGACAAAAATATCTTCGACCGATATAAATCTTCGATGTTTTGAAATTCTTAAAATATCTTCAGCAGCCGATTTAGTCATAAAATAAAGAAGTCCAAACATGTATCGCGGAAATAGATGACATTTGAAAGAGTCTGGTGCAATATACCATTTTGAGTCGACATCTCGATCAGTTCGAACACCTTCTCGATATAAATCACCCAATATACTCTTCGATTAGTTGTTCGTTTTGAAATTGAGAGTCTTGAGATGTGCCTCGAATTGATCCGCATAAAATATCACGTCTTCATCTACTTTTCCGATCAACTCGACATTTTTGCAACGGGAACTTGCGAACAGAAACGATTGAAGAGTCTGTAAATGAATAAAATGTATGTGTAACGAGACACGAACTCGGGCCCTGAAGTATGAATGATTACATTTTCGAAACAAACCTTGAAAGGTAGATTGAGATAATTATCAGTTTGATTGGTGATCAGAATGTCTCCATACAAAATCGCCTCATTTTCCAATATTTCATTGATCTTCTCATCGTTTTCACTTTTTCCGCTTATGAATATGAATTTCATTTTTCCACTCTCGATAACTGTTGAATATTTGGCCGACATGACCGTTTCTCGAAGCACATTTCTTCTTGACACACTTTCGGGTCTCGTTTGGATTATGACTACTGTATTTGGCAATGTGTTCTCCTCGTTCTTATCTTTATTCTCATTCTCAAAATCACACGTCACGTTTGGTGATTTGATAATTTGGAAAACCGGTTGAACATCGAAAAATGAGATTCTCATCGAATCTCCGAGATCTGCTGATCCACTTAGGTTATCAGCTGATAAGAATTCGTCGCGAAGACATTTCCGATCCGATTCAGTCCGGTTTATTGTGTTTTGATTCCATACTGAAAACATGCACAAAATTGAGAGACACAGAGAAAAAGTCTGGACCGATATATAAAAAAATAACCTAAATAGGGGTAATATTGTAGCCAGAGGGCACAACCCAAAAATCATGAACCAGACCGGACTTTCAGTTTCTCAGAGCTGTGAATAGAATTTTTTGAAAACGCTATGAAAACCATTCTTCTAGAAAAATAATATGATCTGTATATGCAAGTACTGAAACTCCAGTACTGACTTTTCCCAAAACAAGTTTTCAGTAGAGCGAACATGCTATTAAACAAAACTCACACAAAATAGTGATGAATACAATGATGATACATCCATAAATGGCTCTATTTGCCTTCTTCGACGAAGGTCTCATCGGAGGTCTCAAAACTTTTTGTTGTATACTTGGAAGGGATACGCTAGAGAGTGAACAGAAGATGGACGACTCCAAACAAACGTTTTATTAACAAGCCACGTCAATAGAAACCTTAGAATGTCACGTGTCACGTTGAACGTGAAATAATGAATAAAGAGGTTATCTATTTATTGCGGATACAAAACTTCCTCCACTCGATATGTTGAACTTTCGACGATGAGACGAGCACGTGAACAGCGGCGAAATGGCGGCGAGCTTGACTGTTGTTGTTGCGGAGTTGAGGAGTATCAACATTGATGAACAATGACAATTCAAAGACGTCCAGCAACGTATTGTATTGTCTCTGGGGCTAATGTGCTTGGCATGGCGAATACAGTTTCGACGATATGCTCCTACGGATTATTTGACATTCCGTGACGGTTTGATTTTGTGGATGTCGAATTTGCGGTGTCTGGCAATTACTGAATCGGATCTTCTGGATCGGATCACGTTCGATTTTATCGGACGCAAACGTTTAGAAAATGTGTCAGCCAAAATCGCAACAACAAAAAAACGAATCGGGTCCAATTCAGAAGGTGCGATTCAGAATTCACCGCGGTAAACTGTAGGAAAGTTTGCAGAGTATTAGCCATTCACAAATCGCTACCACGCGGTTACTGTAGTTCAAAATTTCAGAAGCAAAAATATCCAGAACAAGATTCTTCAAAAACGTAACAAGCATACTTTTTCGACTTTTTGAAACGTAGAATCAGATGCTGATATTAAAATACATTGAAAATCCCTTTGGAACCGAGTACACATAATGGTTATCAATAGAGCGCGTGGTACCGATCTGTGAATTGCTAATATCTACCGTCCTCTCTTCTCCTTAATGTTTCAAAAGTTCTCTTTTGTCCACGGATCTTCCAGCGAGGCGGCTGGTACGATGGTGTTCGAAGATGTTGGATGCCGTTGACCGCCGCACAATAAGTTTTCGAAGGCAGCTGTAGTTAATTGAGTGCCGTTGTCAGTGACAAGAGAACGCCGAAACGGGTGAACACTAGACCAAGTTATGGCTGAAGTAGCGATTTGCTTGAGAGCAAATATTTCAGGTCAGCGGGAGAGTGCGTCGACAATGACTAGGTAGTAAGTACCGTTCAAAGGTGCGGCGAACTCAACATGTACATACTCGGGTCCAAGTTTGTAACTCGGCGTTGACTGGATTTTTCGCGGCTGAAACGCATCTTGAACAATTTTTGACAAGTTTTTCGATATACGAGGCTATTTTTGGCCAGTAGACCAGTGATCTAGCCCACATTTTCTTGCGAGTTTGACCTGGATAAGCTTTGTGGAGACTTTGAAGAAGGCGGTTTTCAATTGTCTGTGTTCGAAGAAAGTAGACAATATTTGACTGTCATTAAGGACTCTCGACGATTGTAAAAGTGACAGAGTGGGGAATCAATAGTTAAATACTTTGGCCCATTTTCCAGAACAGATGTGATAATTCACTTGGACCAGGAATCGATGAACGAGTGTCGCTTTCTGAATGGGTTCAAATGTGAATGAAAACGAACTTCAGTGTGATACAAGTTCTGCGTTGATATCGGCGTTGCGTGAGGATTTCTCAAGGTAGTGGAAGTGAGTGCTGATCATCTTGGAGTTGATCGTTCACAAAATGAATTACCTGATAATGTTTTACCTAGAAGGTTTTGAAAATCTGGAATTTTGTTCTCAAAAATAGTTTGAAATTGTGGTCAATCTTTATTATAAAATAGATTCGGTTTAATAATTCAAGAACTATTGAATGTTTCTGCATGGATAACACCTCGTTTTCATCATATAAAAGAATGAGATTCGAAATTGTTCGTCGTTTTTGTTGTTGTGCCAAGATAAAAGTTGTCGGCGACTCAGATCAGTGGTCTGAAATACAAAAGCAAATAATTTATTGTTTTTTTTTTGGTCAAACAGAACCTGTGCTTGATTATAGTACATCATTGATAATCGAACCATCTCCGCTCCAATATCCATCGCATACAATCCAGTGACAAAAATATCTTCGACCGATATAAAACGCCGATGTTTCGAAATTCTCAAAACATCTTCAGCAGCCGGTTTGGTGAAAAAATAGAGAGGTCCAGACATGTATCGCGGAAATAGATGACATTTGAAAGAGTCTGGTGCAATATACCATTTTGAGTCGACATCTCGATCAGTTCGAACACCTTCTCGATATAAATCACCCAATATACTCTTCGATTGGTTGTTCGTTTTGAAATTGAGAGTCTTGAGATGTGCCTCGAATTGATCCGCATAAAATATCACGTCTTCATCTATTTTTCCGATCAACTCGACATTTTTGCAACGGGAACTTGCGAACAGAAACGATTGAAGAGTCTGTAAATGAATAAAATGTATGTGTAACGAGACACGAACTCGGGCCCTGAAGTATGAATGATTACATTTTCGAAACAAACCTTGAAAGGTAGATTGAGATAATTATCAGTTTGATTGGTGATCAGAATGTCTCCATACAAAATCGCCTCATTTTCCAATATTTCATTGATCTTCTCATCGTTTTCACTTTTTCCGCTTATGAATATGAATTTCATTTTTCCACTCTCGATAACTGTTGAATATTTGTCCGACATGACCGTTTCTCGAAGCACATTTCTTCTTGACACACTTTCGGGTCTCGTTTGGATTATGACTACTGTATTTGGCAATGTGTTCTCCTCGTTCTTATCTTTATTCTCATTCTCAAAATCACACGTCACGTTTGGTGATTTGATAATTTGGAAAACCGGTTGAACATCGAAAAATGAGATTCTCATCGAATCTCCGAGATCTGCTGATCCACTTAGGTTATCAGCTGATAAGAATTCGTCGCGAAGACATTTCCGATCCGATTCAGTCAGGTTTATTGTGTTTTGATTCCATACTGAAAACATGCACAAAATTGAGAGACACAGAAAAAAAGTCTGGACCGATAATCACGGGTCAGACCGGACTTTATGGTTACTCGGCTGGTCGAAAAAGACCGGCCTAAGCCGCCTTTTGAACGTCAGTTTTTCGTCTAACAAGGGATGTTCAACTTGTCCCCATCTCAACTTTTGACGTGATTTTTTTTGCTGACTAAATCGGACACGCTGATCAACGTCCTGCTTTTAACTTTTTTCTTTAAGTACTTCGAGAAAACGTTCATAATTTCAGTGGTTTTTTCACTGCTAAAATCTCCACAGACAAAAAATATATATGTTCCGTTTCAGTAGAGCGAACATGCTCTCATTTCCAAACTCACACAAAAGAGTGATCGAAACAACGATGATACAAACATAAATGGCTCGATTTGTCAGATTTGCCTTCTTCGACGAAATTCTCATCGGAGGTCTGAAAAATATCCCTAATCTCTTTTTTTTTCGAAGATTTTTTCGCTGTTTATAAATAATCAAATATTTTTTTGTTGACTGAACCACTCCTTGACATACTGTAGATTTTTGCACCCAGCTATATAGAAAATGGCAAAACTCACGTGGCCAACAACTGCTCGTAGTAATCGAACTTGTAAGGCGATTCTGCAACAGAAAAGAAACAATAATACAATGTGTTTTCTCTTGTTCGACAACAAACCTTTTTTCTTTTTTTTCTCTTCCAAATTTGTTGAATTTTCTGAAATTTTTTTCTTTTTTTCACACGAAAATGATGATTGTTTGAATAGTTAGTAAGTGTATACAAGTGCATTGATAACGAAACTTTTTGTGTTATCAGCAGGGAAAATACAACTTTTTGAGAGCACAAAAAGATCATGCACTTTTTCGGGGGTCCGAATTTTCTAATTTGTGAAGTCGTTAAAAATGCATTCAGTATTTAGGATAGAAATGAATGAGTTCATTTCTGAAAATGGGAAGTGTGGAGAAAAGAGAGAATCAGAAACAAAATTTCAGTTTTTTTTTTTTTTTTGAGTAAAGAATATGGCCCAAAAACTAATACTTTAATTTTAAGTCTCCCAAAAACTCACCAGGTCTCTTGCAAGTTCTCATTTTGCAAATGAACTTCTCTCCACATTTTTTCTTAAAAATCGGGGATTTTTGTAATTTTTTGTATTTTCAACTACATTTTATTTTTCTCAAAAACTTAACAAAAAACAACATTATAATAATTTCAAAAATGTAATTCAAATGTATACAATTTTTCAAATAAACAAACATTTGATATCAGGATTCACAAACAACAAAAACGTATAAAGAAACCAAAAAAAAAGATGGGAGGAGATGGGAAAACGTGGAAAATCAAACAATAAAAATGTATTCTTTTGTTTCTGAAAAAGTGCAAAAAGAAGAAGAAGAAGACATGGTTGCTATGACTCCCCGAAAAGAGTTGTCCTAGTTTACATTTTATCAGAAAATTAGCAGAAAAACATTTGGATAGTCAGAGAAAGGTTGAACTCGGAAATCGCTGAGAAAAGTGTTGAGCCCCGTAATTACACATTAATGGACCTATTCGTGACAATTAAAAAAAGAAAAAAATTGAATTAAAAAATAAAAATGCCAATGCGCGCCGAGGAAAAAAATTATATTTTTTTTTCAAAAAAAGTCACGAAAAATGATGATTTATGCGAATTTTGGGTAGATCAAACCGAGAAAATAAAAAAAATTCAAGGCATTTTCCAAGACGCAGAGATTTTCTCGGTTTGATCTACTCAAAATTCGCATAAATCATCATTTTTCGTGACTTTTTTTTTGAGAAAAAAATACAATTTTTTTCCTCGGCGCGCATTGGCATTTTTATTTTTTTATTCAATTTTTTTCTTTTTTTAATTGTCACGAATAGGTCCATAAAAATATTGATAAAAAGTCTACTTAGTTTTTGGTAACTTTTCAAATAAACTTATCAAACTACCGACATCTGGTTTGTCGTCGTCGTTCATATCTTCCAGAATATTCTTGGCTTCTTCGATACTTTTTCGACTATACCAATCAACTCTACCGCGCAATTCCATCAATGCTACAGTAGTCTGAAGTTTGTTTTTTTTTTTGGATTTAGACCGAAACAATAGTCCGAAAAAATATTTCGTTCGATAAAAAATAACTTCGTTTTATGATTTTTTTTTTGTTCAAATATTATCATCTCGTTAAGAAAAATAAAACAGTTGATGTTTTTTCGAGAATTTGTTCTTGGCAAGCCATTTCCGTTCATTAAGTTTTCGACGGGCGACGGGCCCGAGTCGACCTGACCCGGCTTAATATAAGGAGGAGTCTCTTAAACGGCCCAAACGAAACACCTGATAGGAATAGAAAATCACAATCGACAACATGCATTTCAATTTACTCTAACAAGTAAACTGAAATTGTCTTGTAAGTAAACTGAAATTGTTTGGAAAATCGTACTTTTCTAACTGAAATAGCCTGAATTAAGTGCGAATAAATTTGATTTTTAGTCTTCAAATGAGAGCAAAACATCTTGGTCACGTTTTTTGTGAAAAAAAACATTTCTTCGAAAATTTCACGCATGGGTATGACTTTCTGTTCGACAAAATTGAACTTTGTTTTTTCTTAAATAGAATTTTAAAATTTTTCTGAAAATAATAAAAATAGTTTTCCATTGACAGATATTGAAAAATTCTAGTTGTTTTTGTTCAAAAAAGGCTTGCTCTTAAATTATTTCGAACTTCAAAATCTCACCTCAATACAACATAATTTCCACTGATCTCTTCTCTGAACATCTCTCATTCTCATCAAATATTTGGCCACAATAATAGGAACTCGATCATCCAAAGTTATCAAATCTGTCAATTTCTCGAATAATTCGGCGAATAAATGTGAAACATCTTCAATATTTTCAACATTTTCAATTATTCTCATCGCTTCTGTTAGAATTAAACCGGCAAGCTGTTTTTGTGTCTTCTCATTTGCCATTTCAAATTCTCCACGTGACAAGAGAAACACCGAAAATGTGAACAGATTCAGCAGAATTTCATCGTCCAAACTGATATTTGTCATGGCAGCTTCTGACCAGAATAAGAGAACATATTTAGTTCCACTTCCAACCTGAAAAAACATTTTTTATTATTATACACATTGAAAAATCCAGCATGGCTATAAATCAAAAATTCATACTTTCATAGTGAACAACAAAAAACTAGTGATTTTCTAAAAATTTTATTTTTTTGAGAATATTTGGAGTACTGTAAAAGAAACGAAGCATTATTTTTTTTGCAATGTTGTTGTATGTAACTATCAAAATATTTATTTTTGGCATCGAGAATTAACTCTGTTTTATTTTTTGTTGACAAAAAACTAGTAAATTTCCGGGTTGAACAATGAGGTTTACAATTCTAGAGTTCATAAAAGAACAAATGAATTTCTAAAAAACATCAGGCGATCTCAAAGACCATATGATTCTTTAAAAACACGGAAATTGAGTTTCATTTTTGGTAACATTCTCATCAACGAGAACATTGTCTAAGAACGTCAAAAAATATCAAAAAACTTTGTGGTTTCTTGTGAACTTTCATTTTTCTGTTTATCACGGCTCGTTTTTTTACAGAATACAGACAATAAATCTCGCGAGACTTGTTGTTAATTGTTGACAGTTAATTGGTAGTATAAAACTGTTGAGGGTGTATATTTGAACCTCACTTGGAGAAGAGATGATATATATAAGCGTTTTTCACACTTGGATTCCTCGAATATTCAGTTCAACTTCTGTTGTTTTCAATTTTCTTTTCATCTCTTTAGTATGTATGAAATCATCGAATTCAATTGGAAAATACAAATATTTACTAATCTCGTTTTCATCGATGAATTTATTGACTAGCTTCTTCGAGTCTCTAGTTCCATTATCTTCTGATGGTTTCAATTATCATTTTATCGTTTTCGCCGCTCATGGAATACTTTTTGATTATATTGATATTGCTCAATTTTGTATAGCAGTAAGATGTTCAATGTGTGCGTACACTTATGGTATTCTCATGGTTCATTTTGTATACAGATATTTTGCTATTTACAGGTTAGTTTTAAAACAAAATGGTAGAACCAGACATTCTTCAAGTTTCTGTGTTGAGATTTTTCCCCCTATTCAGTTCTTTCAAAAAACAGACCCGTGTTGAAAAGTTGACGAAAGTTAGACACGATGTATGAAAATGAGTTTTCAGCCCACAACATACAGTAGCATTTTTCAAGCCCCGATGTCTTATTCTCATCATAATAATTGTATTTTCGTACGGTAGCATGTGGATGACAGTTATTTATCAATATCTTTGGCCAAATGATCAATCTAGATCTTTAGTTGATGAGGGATTTCGGAATACTTACAAGATTTCAAGCTTCAATGTTCCCATGATTCTTGCTAATTATGAGGTAACTTTTTCGATAATTTTCGCGAAAACATTTTTTGTTGCTTATTAAAATTTGAAAGCAATACTTGCGATAGAGCTCAATTGTAAAAAAAATTACAGTATCCAATTGAAAATTGGTTAACAAATGGCCTTGTTGGTATGGGTCTGATAACAGCGAATTCAGTATTCGCATTAGTAGTTGATATGATACTTGCATGGAAAATTAACCGAGCTTTGAGTATTTTGACAATGAGTCCATCTGTTAGGAAGCTTCATCGAAATCTTCTCATCACTTTGATTGCTCAAACAATCATCCCAATTGCAGCCACATTTATCCCTAGTTTGATAGCTTGGTACTATCCATTTTTTGGTTTGCAATGGGGTTATTATAACAATTCATTTCTCATTCCATTTATCAGTTTTTATCCCGCTATTGATCCAATTGTCATTACTATTGCAATGACTGATTATCGCAATGTTATCATTTCCTATTTTATTAATAAGTGTAAAACAGAAGAAACTAGATCTAGATGGAGAAGTACATTTCATATGGAAGCTTGACTGTGGATATTGCACTTTTATTTTTGTTTTTACCTTTTTTCAGTATAAATTTTGCTAAATTTCACTAATTTGTGATTACTGTAAATCTCCATAGACATAAGTTCAAAATTTTAAAATAACAAAACTCTTGAACTCACCGCTAGAAGAACATCATTGAATGAAGAGGAATCGTTGAATATTTCATCATCATGAATTGCACAAATGAATACTTCCAAAACTCTCAAATGTCGCGCAAAATTGGCGGGAACAATCGAGTCAGCGGTATGAAGACACATTTGAATTTCGACAGTGTTCATTTGTGCAACTAATTTGGCAAATTGTTCATCTAATGCGAACCATGAAGGACCAATCAGCTGAAATTAGAGATTCGGTGAAACGTATTAAACGATGTTTTACCCGACAAATAGAACCGATAAGATCCCAAACTCCAACTCGTGTTTCTTCATTCATTTTCTCTGTTTTCTCTTTCAACAGATTTCGGACAATTGAGAGAATTCCGACTGGCCAAACCCGAGTGTCGATTGTTAAAGCTGAAGAGAAACACTATTTTTGCTTAATTTTTTGTTGAAAACTGTTACTTACCATCATCGCCGACATTGATTGTTGAGAAGATTTTTGATAGGATAAGTCTACAAATCGATAGAAAAACTCTAACTTCCAATTGCTCATTCTGACTGATGAAAAAACTGACAGTTTGTCGCAGAAAATCGTAAATTATTTTCTGTTCTTCATGTTTGTATGGCATGTATGTGACAACAACTGCAATGTCATTCAGGAATGCAGTTGGCAATTTATTTTTCGGTGTTACTAGTTTAACCAAATTTGTGACAACTGGCTTGAATCTTTCATAAACATTCTGAGAAGTTGATTGACAACAGAATGAGAGAACGTGCGCAACTATTGGTTTCCCGCTGGAAAATGAAATACTTCTTTTTTTTCAAAAAAATGTGCTTACTCTTGAAATTCGCGCTCTTCTGAGTCCAATACGCAATTGAGAACTTCAACAGGAACTGAATTGAAAAGTCTTTCACATTTTTCGTTTGTCAAATTTTTCATCTGAAACTAGTATTGAGATAAACAACTGATTAGGTAAAAACAACCTCCAACGATCTAGGTAGGGTTAAAACTGTGGCAATTTTCTTGCGAAGTTCAACATTCGAGTCTTCCAATAAACAGCAAATCTCCGTGAGTTGTTCATCTACGCTCATTTTCGTCTTTTTCTTGAAAACAAAATTTCGAAAATTTGAAAAATAAAAAATAAAATGTTATGCACTGGGGCGCACTTGATGATTTGAGAAAACACAACGTGATTTGAAGAGACGAAAATACTATGGCAAATAGCCAACAAGTTGAAGATGAAAGTGTGCCCTACCGAACAAAGAAAATATTTTATTTTTCAGTTTTCAACTTCCCTAATTTTATGTTTTGAACTGCTTCAGTGAATTTTGCATTCATTTTGTGATAATATTCCGAAACTTTAACGAGTTCAAAGGTTTCTCCAAAAATTTTCAAACCCCATCACATTTTTTAACGTTTATTAGATATAAACGTGGAAGTTATGATAATTTTCAGAAAATGAGTCGGAAAGGCCCATTAAATAAAGATAACGTCGAAACGAGTGTCCCACTTCGTATTGCTATTGTTGAAAAAGATCGATGCAAGCCAAAAAATTGTGGATTGGCATGCAAACGTGCTTGTCCAGTTGTTAGACAAGGTAGGCGATGGAAAAATTATGAAAAGTTCAGCAGAACTTTTATATCAGAAAAACGACGCCATTGATTTGATTTCCAGGAAAAATGTGTATCGTTGTCGAAGCTACGTCAACGATTTCTCAAATTTCGGAAGTTTTGTGTATCGGTTGCGGTATCTGTGTTAAAAAATGCCCGTACGACGCAATCAAAATTATCAATTTACCCGCGAATCTGGCCAACGAAACTACCCATCGCTATTCTCAAAATTCATTCAAATTGCATCGCTTGCCAACACCGAGATGTGGTGAAGTTCTTGGATTAGTCGGAACCAACGGAATCGGAAAATCGACCGCTCTCAAAATTCTTGCCGGAAAACAAAAGCCAAATTTGGGAAACTTTGCAAAAGAACAAGAATGGTCCACAATCATCAATTATTTCCGTGGATCTGAACTTCAAAACTATTTCACTCAAATTCTTGAGGATCGAATCAAATGTGTTATCAAGCCACAGTATGTTGATCAAATTCCAAGAGCCGCCAAGGGAACTGTTGAAGAGAATTTGAAAAAAAGATTGACAAATGATAACTTGAACTCTGTTATTGATCAAATGGAATTGAGAGGTTTGATGACCAGAACAATCGAGCAATTGTCCGGTGGAGAATTGCAAAGATTTGCCATTGCTATGTGCTGTGTTCAAAGAGCGAATGTTTACATGTTCGATGAACCGTCTTCATATTTGGATGTGAAACAAAGATTAAAAGCTGCCGCTATCATTCGTGAAAGAGTTGATGAAAAGAGTTATGTTGTTGTTGTCGAACACGATCTAGCTGTTCTTGATTATCTCTCTGATTTCATTTGTTGTTTGTACGGAGTTCCAGGAGTTTATGGTGTTGTAACCCTTCCAGCTGGTGTTAGAGAAGGTATCAACATGTTCCTTGAAGGATTCATCCGAGCCGAAAACATGCGATTCCGGTGAGCACAACTCGTTTGACGAAAAATGTATTTTTCATTTTCAGAGAGTCGAAACTATCGTTCAAAACATCCGAACAACAAGAAGAAATCAAAAGAACTGGAACTATCACCTATCCAGCAATGTCGAAAAATCTCGGAAACTTCAAATTGCACGTCGAAGCCGGAGACTTTTCTGATTCGGAAATTATTGTAATGCTTGGTGAGAATGGAACTGGAAAAACAACAATGATTCGAATGATGGCTGGATCATTGAAACCAGAAGATGAAGATACCGAATTGCCACATGTCAGCATCTCCTACAAACCACAAAAAATTTCGCCAAAATCAGAAGCTTCGGTGAGTGAAAAAAAAATCAAATTTTCGAAATTTCGTTGATGTGTAGGTTCGATACATGCTCCACGACAAGATCCCAAATATGTATCAACATCCACAATTCAAAACTGATGTTATGAATCCATTGATGATGGAACAACTTCTTGATAGAAATGTGAGTTTCCGAGAAGTTGATAGTTAAATATTTGCTAAATTTTTAGGTCACCGAATTGTCTGGAGGAGAATTGCAACGTGTTGCTTTGGCTCTTTGCCTGGGAAAAACTGCCAGTTTGTATTTGATCGATGAACCATCTGCCTATTTAGATTCAGAACAACGTTTGCACGCAGCTAAAGTTATCAAAAGGTGCGAAAGTTTTTTCTGAATTTCAGTCAAAACAATTATTGAATTTTAGATTTATTATGCATGCTAAAAAGACGGCGTTCGTCGTTGAACACGATTTCATTATGGCAACTTACTTGGCAGATCGAGTTATCGTTTTCGAAGGAAGACCATCCGTTGAAACAACAGCTTGCAAGTGAGTTAGATATAAACAACTATTGCTCGTGTTTTGAGAGAAACATAGAAATGAGGCTTCGATTCATTTTTAAAATTATTATGCAGCGGTCAACTAATGAGAACACGCACAATTTTTTAATTCATCAAAGTTAACTTTTTTTGTTGAAAAAGTACAGGTATTTCCAACCTGATTTTTGGTCAATTTTAACTATTTTATTCTCATCATTGCAGACCACAATCACTATTGGAAGGAATGAACAGATTCTTGAAAATGTTAGACATCACATTCCGTCGAGATTCTGAAACTTATCGACCCCGTATCAACAAGAAAGATTCGGTGAAAGACGTCGATCAAAAGAGATCTGGTCAATACTTCTTCCTCGATGATAATTAGGCAAATTTATCAATATATATATATTCGTTTCGTCTTCGTTTCAATATATATTTAATATCATTTTTTTTCTTTTCCCTAAATAGTAAGTTATTGCTTCTCGGTTTTTTTTTTTCATTTTCCCCCTATACTCGGTTTTGTTTAGTGTTTTCTCTTTGTCCTGTTGATTGTTTCACTGTCTAAAATATCGGTTCCTTTTTTTATTATCATAAATCTTTTTCGTGTATTATGATGGTTGAGGTGTTCGGAGAAGTGTGAGAAACACAGCTGTTGAAAAAAATATACCCGAACAGAAGTGTTGCTTTAGTAGTATTATTGTTGTTGTTTTTTTTTCCAGGTGTACACTTTACTTCATCCTGTTCTGTTTGAGCGTTGACCCTTTAAAGTCTGATAAAGTCTTGTACTGTAGTCGAGTTCTTCATTGTGGCTCGTTTCAGACCGGCCCGATAACTTCGAAGTGTTTAATAAGCATGGATGATTTAACGCGGAACATCGTTTCTTTTTTTCGGTCGAGATTTAAATGACCTTCACACTAATATGTCAACTACTTTGGTTTTTTTTTTGTTCAGTCTCTTATCTTATTTGCCTCCTCGTTTTTTTTTCGATTTTGCGGCTAGATTATATATTTCAAACAAAATTATGAGAGAAAAGAGTACTGTAGTTTTAGTAGGAAAAATTGAAGAAACCTCGAGGCTTGAAAAGTGTGTGTTGTTTTCTTGAGATGTTGTAGACCTTCTTGGACCCTTTTTTCTAAAAAAAATATGTGTGACTTCAAAATTTCAAAAGTTGCAACTTTTGAAAAAGTGTCTGAAACAGGTCGAGCCTGTTGAAATCGGGTCAAAAATCCAAAATACAAGTTACTGAATGGGGCCCGGATACCATTTTTGAACTGAATTTTCTGAATGGGGTCCATAAATTTGGATGGATCTGGTTGGAAAAAACCGTGCTCGGTCTATTTTTTTCATTCTGGTGTCCCATTTTTGGACTCCATTCAGGCAAATAGGGCCCTCGGATTTGACCCGAAAAGTCAAAAAACAAAAACAAACATTTTTGTGGAAAACTGAAAAGTGAACCATTTTTTTTCAGACCTCCAGTTGTTTTCAAGTCCACTTTTTCACATTGTAAATTTTTCATTAGTTTGAAAATTTTTATACTACAATGAAGTAAGCTTGAAAAAATCGTCAGATTTTCCGAAAATCTCATCTACAGTAGTTCCTGAATTTGAAGCAGTGAATATTTTGCATGTTTCTCTTTTTTTTCTGCATACACATTTTGTTTTGTTTATACAATGTTCCACGTTTCCAAACATTTGCTATGTTTCTTTTTTTCTGCCACAAAAAAATCACATTTTTATTTTTTTGTACAGATAAAAGAAGAAGATGGCGAAAAAGTATTAGATGTTTTTTTTTTCATTCTTCTTCTGAAGTGAAAAACGAAAAGAAAGAGCACTTATTCACCACTTTTGTTTATATAGAAAAAGAGCGTTTTGAAAGAGCTTTGTATATATTAAAAATTGAATGTTTTCATGTACAAATACCATGTTCCTTTGAATTATTGAGAAAAACGGTTCCTTTTCATCTTTGATTCCCGATTTGAAGCTGTTTCTTCTTGTTTTGGAACCGAAATTTAAATCTACAGTAACAGCGATTGATGAATGGCTAATACCGTTTTCGCACATTTTTCTAGATCAGACACAGTCTTGTGGAAGTGGCCAAAACCGGAAGAAATATAACTTTAAAACGAGCAAAAGGTCACGTGAATTCATGTAAGCAACAGCGAAAATTTTTTTTTAATTTTTGACACCTAAAAGTTTAACTACTCAAATAAACACTGTGATTGATTTTCTTACTAAGTCGGGCTGAACTTCAACTTTTCAGAATAGGAAATAATTCCGGGCCGGCCCAATTCGGTCTTGTTCAAAACATTTTCTAATCCGATTATTTGATCGCATAATATTATTTTTCTTTGTCGATTTACTCACAGTAATTTGTGTCAAGGACTTCTTTTTTTGCTGGTCGCGCTTCACTTTTTTCTCGAATCAAAACAAACTTTTTTTTTCGCAGTTCATTTTTTCGAGGTTTTTTTCCTGGTCGAAACAAAGTTTCTATCCTGTTTCTGACTCACATATTGTTCAATCATTTTGTGAGCCAAAAATTAATAATTGAAAAAAAAATAATAATTTGTTTGTTTTTTTTTTCTGAAAAAATGATAATTTCTCATTTTTTCTATAAAAGTAAGTTCCGCGTGTTTGGGGAGGTTGTTCTAATATTTTTAGAGTGTTTTTCAATCGAGGGCTCTAGAATTAAAAATTAACATGTTTCCTATTTTAAATCCAGTCAGATCATCCAACGCGAATTTGATCTACTGTCTAAGTCTCCTATTCTGTCGTGCTCTCTTTTCGCTTTTCGTTAGTAGATCATTTTTTGTTGGATTGACAATAGGTTATTCGTTTTTGTCAGACACAAACAAATTATAATTTCTGCTGGGGTTTCATTTTTTGGTCCCGCTATTTTTGGCCCGAAAATCCAAGAAACTAGAAACAATACAAATTATTGAGAGAATTCAAATGTTTTTTGTTCACGAAAAAATTTCCATAAAACTATAGTACATGTGGTATAGATTTAAAAAAAAATGACACCTTTTACGGATTTTTCGAAAAAATATGCGTTTTCACAGTAGATTGTGAACATGTTCAAGTAGCAATAGAACATAACAACAATTCCAGATTTGCTCACGAATTTTCGTACCTTTTGGTCAGTTGCTAAATAGAAGTACTTGCCCATTTAAGATTGTCTGTCAATATTTACCATTGTCGCATCGATGCTTTTCTTCCTGCTAGATAGTGCGTTTTTCGAGTAGAGTGCAGACATTGCGACAAACCACGATTTCATTTCATTCAAATTATAAACCTTAGTTAACTTGACAAAAAATGTTGGTTTTTTTTTCAATTTTTTTGAAAATCGATTTGAATTGAATGCACCCAAAACGTTTTATCCGCTTACCGAAAACCGTTTTTTTTTGTGTCACAAAAAAACTTTCGTCGTGTGAAATTACTTTTATTTTTTTTCTTTATCTGAAATTAGAATCTTCTTTTTTTCTCTTAAAAAGATTAGAATCTTTTCGACATTTATTAAACGCAAAGGTACATAGCTATTGTTTCTCAGTTTGGTCTCGCAGTATCGCACAATTGTAAACATGTCCCTTTAAATTACGGTGTTCAGCTTTTTGGTTTTGTTCCAAGAAGACCAGGAAAAAAGTAATTTTGCCGTTAAACGAAACACGAAAAATAATTGAGGGTACTTCCGAAATTTCTACTCTTCCATTTTTTTTTTCGGAGAAACAACGAAAACAGAAAATTTAAACCGGTTTTACGATGATTTATGACGTCTTTTTTGTTTTGGCTTTTTCTGAAGAAAAAAACTTTGAAGTTTGAACCTTTTTTCAAAAAAAGAGTTTTTCCTTGTTGTTCTTCGTTTCAAAAGTGCAAATTCGAGTTGAAAATTTAATACATAATAAAATAGCATGATGTTCATGAACTTGCATTTTTGCGAGTTTTATTTTTTTATTTTGGGAAGAAAAATAAAAAATATCGAGCAACAATGAATATAGGATTGTAATTGATAACACCTTCCGGAGAGGCTGACGTGGTCTTGTTCTCGTCTATTATTTTGATTGGTCATTGTCTAACGTCTCTTCTCAATTGTTCTCTATTTTCGTTTCTCTCATTTTCATATACTATATCTGTTTTCTCTCCGATCGAAATTATACAGGCATCAGCACCAGTGTTTTCTTCAATTTTCTCATTGTTCTCATTTTTTCACGTTTTATAGATTTTGTTTGAATAGTGTTTTCTCACCTTGTTTTAGGGCGGACAAACGAGAGAGTTGACGCTGACAAAAGAGGAATGTTCGCTCTATTTAACCATTAAAAATTCCCGGAAATAAAAAGTATTCGCCGTGAGACCTGTTTATTTTGTCTGCAACTCTCACGTTACATTTCTATTTTTTTTCTTTCATTTCTGCGTCTACCTCTCTCATTTGTTCCTCTTATAAGGGGACTAAAACAAGGTGTCTCAGAATTTCGAAAAAAAAATTGTTTGTTTTCAAGTTCCGATATGTTTGGAAAATGAACAAATTTCAATAAAAATTCCTAATCATGTATGAAACAAACAAAACTCTTCTAGACAAAAATGATCAGAATTATTTTAAGTTTTCAGAATTTCATTTCGTTTCTAGACACGAAAGTTTTTTAAAAATACAGTATTCTTTCAAGGCGCATAACTTATTCATTCGTATTAGAGCGATGTTGCATTTCTAATTTATTAATTTTCAAATTCCCAAGCCGAAAAATTGTTTTTTTTTTGTTGAAGATCTTAAGAATTCTCCTTTTTCATAGTGCCATATAGAGAAGCTTAACTTTCTGAATGATGAATCACTTTTTTAAAAAATGTACTAAACTTTGAGACATTACCAAAGTCGTTGTTTTTTTATGTTTCCATACATGGAAACACGATTTTTACATGTCGTCATAGTTTCATGTAAATTCTGTCGAATTTGAAAAATATTCAAAGTTCAGCATCAGTTGTTATTATTCCCTTTATTTGTTCATGTACTTGTCTCTCCGTTTTCTCGTTCTCTTTTATCATAATTTCTATTTCTTATCTTTTTTGCCGCTTGGTTCAAATTTTGAGCTGTTCACAAAAAACATAACGTTTCTGTTGTTCAAAAAATTGTTTCAGATGAAACATATCAAAAAAGATAAGGAGCGTTTTTTGCTTTCCGACTTTTCTAATTTTTTCGGGCCCTAAATCATCCAAAGTTTATTACCGCAACCCCTCTGTTTCCCAGTTTCTGTTTTATAAAATTTAAATGATCAAAAGCATATGTGACCAACTGAACAAATATTTCACGTGGAGACACAAATTCATCATCAATTTTATATTTTTCATTATTAAAAACTAAATCCAAACCTAATAATAATAATAGTAATAAATCTTGTCATGGTCATTTTATGGGAAGGGTTTCAATGGCAGGTGCCAGAATGTTCATGTTTTTTTTGTCACTCGTTTCCGCCATGTTTTTCTCTGCTTTTTCCTCTTTTCCATCTGCGCGATTGAGAGAATTAGAGAAATATATTCTCTTTTTTCCCCCTTTTTTCAACTTTTGCTTTTTCAGAGAACATACGGGTCCATGGTTTTTATAAAAAAGAAGGTGATACTAAAGCTATTATTATTGGTACCGGTTGTTTGGTTTTGCTCCTTAATTTATTTTGCCGCCACATCGAACAATAACAACGAGAATAATGTGAGTTTTTATGGGCGAAAATACGGCGAAATAAAACAGTTTTTATAATTTGATACGGTGTGATTGAAATAAAAAAATTAATAAATATTGGAAAAATTTCATTGAAACATAAATTGTATTTTATTTCTCGATTTTTTCCAAAAAACCAGAAAAAATAATGAAATTGTCTGAATTGACTGAATTCAAATTTTTGAACTTCGAAAAAAAAAGCTGAAAAAAACATTGTTTTTGAAAATCAACATTCATTAAATACATTTTTCGCCAATTTTTTCAAAACCGAAAACTTTTTGTGGGAAAATATTCGAGCAAATTCTCACACGATACTGATTAATTGTCAAATCCAGAAAAATCTTTGAAAAACTCGATATTCCGCGTAAAAATGTACAAAAAAATTTCAAATGATATCCCTGGTCATCACACAAATCGTATTGAATATATTTTTGTAGATAAGCGAAGAAGGAGCTTTCAAAAATGTTCAACCTGAACATCCACACCAACTTCCACAACAAGCACCAAAGGTAAATAGACAACAAATATTGAAACAAATTATTTATTTAAACTTCGATTTTTGAGGTGATAGAAGGTTTCGGAAGACCCATTGAACCCGAAAAAATCGAAGAGGAAAAAGAAGAAGAAAAAGAAAAGGAACGAAAACCTGAAGAAGAGAACGAAGTTGTTGGAAATGTTGCAAAACCAAAATTCGTAGTTGATCCAAATGATCCGATATACAGAAAAGGCGATGAAAATCAAGCCGGAGAATATGGAAAAGCTGTGATTGTTGATAAAAGTGTTCGTTTCTTTATTTTGACCAGAGTGTTTTCATCGAAAACTTCAATTATTCCAGAAATTATCCGCTGAAGAGAAAAAGATTTATGATAAAGGAATGTTGAACAATGCATTCAATCAATATGCTTCAGATATGATCTCGATTCACAGAGCTTTGCCGACAAATATCGATGCCGAGTGAGTTTTTCATTTTAATGTTTTTTGTTTTGGTAAAAAATGAAAAAAAAACATTGTATTAGCATAATCGTTTTGTATGCGTAAAAAATTTCAAAAAAGTACCGTACTCATCGATGTTTTTTTAAATTCCCAAAACACAGTTCATTTATTATCCAAAATCGAATCGGTAACACGCGCTCTGTTGATAATGTTATCTTTACTCGGTTCAGAAGAGATTTTCAAAACTTTCATCAGTTGAATTTTATTAGAAAATATTGATAGCATTCAATAATTATCAATCCATAATTTTTTATTTCATTCGTTTTCAAAAAGTTCAAAGTTTTGGATATTGAGAAGTCGATATTTTGAGAAGTTTCAAAATTTCGAAGATTTAAAAAAAATTTTGAAAAACTAAAACAAATTCCAGATGCATTACTGAAAAGTACAGTTCAAACCTGCCGGCTACATCAGTCATCGTTTGTTTCCACAATGAAGCATGGAGTGTTCTTCTTCGAACTGTTCATTCAGTTATCGAACGAACTCCACCAAATCTTCTCGAAGAAGTGATTCTTGTCGATGATTTTTCGGATATGGACCACACAAAAGGACCACTCGAAGAATACATGTCACAATTCAATGGAAAAGTTCGAATTCTGAGAATGGAGAAACGAGAAGGATTGATTCGTGCACGACTTCGCGGAGCTGCAATTGCAAAAGGAGCTGTGTTGACATATTTAGATTCACATTGTGAATGTATGGAAGGATGGATTGAACCGCTGTTAGATCGAATCAAAAAAGATCCAACTACTGTAGTTTGTCCGGTAATTGATGTTATTGATGATAATACATTCGAATATCATTATTCGAAAGCATATTTCACCAATGTTGGTGGCTTCGATTGGGGACTTCAATTCAACTGGCATTCGATACCAGAAAGAGATCGGAAAAATCGAACGAGAGCCATTGATCCGGTTCGATCACCAACAATGGCTGGCGGATTATTCTCGATCGATCGAAATTATTTCGAAAAACTAGGAACATATGATCCCGGATTTGATATTTGGGGAGGAGAGAATTTGGAATTGTCATTCAAAATTTGGATGTGTGGAGGAACTCTCGAAATTGTGCCATGTTCGCATGTTGGACACGTGTTCCGAAAACGATCGCCTTATAAATGGAGAACTGGTGTCAATGTGTTGAAGAGAAATTCGATTCGATTGGCTGAAGTTTGGTTGGATGATTATAAATCATACTACTATGAGAGAATTAACAATCAATTGGTACGTTTTTTGCGAGAACGGGATGAAAAAGCAACGTTTTTGAATGTTCATGACCTCTAGATTTGTATTCAAAAACGTCACTGGTAATTTCCGTTCAAAAACTATCACGGGTTTCCTTATCCGGTCATGCCTGCTGGAAATTATAATATTTTCAAATACAAAACAATTTGACCTAGAAAGAATGAGAGTTGATGTGAAAACCCTTGCTAATTTCAGGGTGATTTCGGAGATGTCAGTGCACGTAAGAAACTTCGTCAAGATTTGGGCTGTAAATCGTTCCGATGGTATTTGGATAACATTTTCCCGGAATTGTTTGTTCCTGGAGACGCTGTCGCTAAAGGAGAGGTACGTCTTTCTTTTTCCATTTATCCCCTCTTTTTTACAAACAAAAAATCTGTCAAATTTCAAAATTTCTGTAAAAAGTGATGTGAAAACGTGTTAGTTCTTCTCTTTTCTTTCCTTTCCTTTCGTTCCTAAATCAACCACTAATATTTGTTGTTTTTGTTCCGGAATGTAATGGGTTTCCCTCTTCTGGTTTGTATATTCATCAATTCAATTGAAAGCGAAATACTGGTTTGTTTTCAAAATAGTATAAAAAATCCCAGGAATTTTTAATTTGTTTTTTTCGAAATTTCTACTTGTTTGCAAAGCTGTGATGATTCGTTTTCAAAGTTTTCGAGTACTGAGATTGATTTTAGTTCAAATGCATGTTTGGGATTTTTTGTTTTTCACCATGAAAAGTTTTAAAACGATTTCTTTTCAGAAATACATCTTCAAACTAATTTTCTTGAACCACAATCTATTTTTATCGAAACTTACACCTAACTGGTACTGATTTTCAATCCTGACAATCTAATATTTTTTTTTTGAAGTTAAATCTCATGAATAATAATTCTAACACATTTACCTCAATCGCTTCTTAAATTTCTCCGATTATGTTTTTTTCTCGTTTTCAAAAATTATTGAAATAGACAGAAAATCATGAAAAATTCCCCTGATAAATAGCCTGATTGCCGCTGAAACTGACACAGGTATGTGCTGAATAAAATGTAATAAAGTAGACAAGAAACCAAAACCCGATTAATGGCTCCTTCTTTTCACCGTGTGCTTCCGTTGTTTCTTCTCACCAGTGCATGTCGAATGTTGTGCTTGTTTGCTTTTTTTGAAACTAAGTTCGATTTTTTCTTGAAATTTCAACGTTTTTAAACCAGGGTTAATTTTAAATTTGTTCTTTTCACGCTCATATTTCAGAAATCCGTTTATAAATTATCTAAAATATCAATAACCTGATTTAAAAAGTCCTGGTTATTTTTCTAACGTTGTTTTGGAAGTATTCTGATTTGCATGTATTTTGCGCACGTTTTTGTTATGCATAAACCTCGACGAGCAAAGTTTTTGGTTGGTTTTTTTTCAACATAAAACAATGAAAAACCCATCCAAAAATTGTTCAGTTTCTCCTTTGCATTGTTTTCATTTTCTCACCTGGAAAAGATGACTAACATCCACGTTTACACTATTTTCAAACTTGAAAAAAAAACACGAGAAACAAATTGCTTTGTGTTTTGTGAAAAAACAAGTGTGTTTTTATTCTCGTTTCACGTTTTTGTCCCCTTTTTAAAAATTAAAATCACATAATTTTACAATGTACCGTATTCACTCTGAAGAGGCGTTCGTAATGTCTTACAACCAACTCAAAAAATAGCTGAAAACATAAATACCTCGGCGAAAACGTGGGATTCCACGTGACACAATTTCAAAATTCATTCATTTTTCAAAAAGTTTTATGTGAAAAATCACGAGGGCATTTTGAAAATAAGGATTTCCAAGTGTTTGACCGAGATATGGCTAAATGTCGTTAAAATCGGCATTTTTTCGATTTCAACGCCGAGCTTTTCTGACTTTTCGAAAAATGACTGGCTCTTTGAAATAAGAATGAAAACGGTACCTGTTGTTTTTTCTTTTCAATTCTTCTAAGCTTGAGTGTTTTGTTGTGTTTTAAAGGTGCGCAATAGTGCGGTGAAACCTGCACGATGTCTCGATTGCATGGTCGGAAGACACAAAAAGAATCAGCCAGTCGGCACATATCAGTGTCATGGTCAAGGCGGCAATCAGGTAAGAGCAAACCCAATTAGACGCGCCTATTTCAGTTGCGTCAAATAAAATCGGCCCAGTGTTTGGATTCGGCAGTTGGAGACGATGTCGAAAATCGGGCGATAACACCGTACCCGTGTCATGAACAGGGTGGAAATCAGGTTTGACAAAACTAGAGAGAGAAACAGAAAAACTCTTTGGAAACTGCACCAATTCAAAACACTGTAAATGTCGTTGGTAATGTTGATATTGTCAGGTGTTGGATGTCAATTAACACATACACATCTCTTTTTTTCTTCTAAATGTTCAAGTTTTAGTTTCAACTTCTTTTTTGCTAAACAAATCTCTTTCTCTACTTCTGAAAAAATTGAAAAAAAAAACATTTCGAGTTTCAAAATTTACAAAAAAGTTAGAAACTAATTTTTTGTCTGGCAAATCAACCGGTCTGAAAAACAGAAATGTGGTTTTTAAAAACAATGTTGCCACGTGTAAGGTCACGGCCAAATTATATGTGCCAGAGTTTTCAAACCGGGCCATTTTTATTATTCAACAATTTTTAAGAATTCTTTTCATTTTCATAAACTATTCGCCATGAATATCGGCTTAGTCAACTCGTCATATCTGAAATCTAACTTTTGATCCCTTATATTCCAATTCATCTGACAATATCAATAATTCTGAATTCCTACAGTTGAGAAATGCCGGAGGTGGTAATCGACAATGTGTTGATTATAAATCGGGCGGAAAAAACAATCAATTTGGAATGTACGAATGTCATAATCAGGGCGGAAATCAGGTTTGATTCAAGAATCCCATTTTCTTTTCGAAACATACAACAATACCAACGACATTTATCGGGTTTTTTTTTGTATTGAGTGAGCATAACAGAGTTTTTCTACCGTTTTTACTCCAAGAATGTGAAGGATAAGTTGTTTTTTTTTTGAAATTATTCCCAATTTCTCGAAAAAAAACGTTCGTTTCAGTATTGGATGCTATCAAAAGACGGTGAGATTAGACGAGATGAATCGTGTGTTGATTTTGCTGGAACTGATGTTATGATATTCCCGTGTCACGGAATGAAAGGAAATCAAGAATGGCTCTATAATCACGACGTAATGTTTTAAATTTTTGAGGGGAACAAAACAAGCTTGATGGGGATCGGAAATCGGGTTTCCCGAAATTGTTCGGAAACTGTTTTCCGACTTCTGAACTAGGAAAATTCCGAAAAGCGAAACTCATTTTTAAAAAATTAAAAACTGGTTTGGTTGGTTGAAGTATGAATTTGGACCGGGTTTTCCATTTTATTAATAAAAAGCCCGGTTTTTATTGAGACCAGAAAAATGTGACTTCTTTTTTCGAATCTCAAATTTCCACTTTTCCTATCTTCCGATTTTTCCCGAACTTTTTTCGGAAAAATGACTTCGTAAAGAATTTTCTTAATTTAAAAGATCTCTAGAGCCAAAAGGGCATTTCCAACCAAACCTGGAACACAGTGGATAATATCCACTGTGTTCCATGTTTCCGTACATTTTTCTAGCTCACACACCGTTTCTTGGACGTGAGCTCAATCAAAGAAATTCAGAAAAAAAAAATGAAAAATAATTAATTTGACCTCCCAGAAAAATTTTCAGAATTTTAAAGTTCTAAAAACTCAGCTACTGAAATACACACTATGGGTAAAAAGGTTAAATTTTTGATCATTTGAAATAGTTCAGGAACGTTTTTTCCCTCGAAAATTTCACGGTCCATGAATTTTTTCGATTCGGTCCGGAAACTGTTCCTGACTTGGTATACTCACGGCAATACCAGACACAATTCATTGTTTTTCAGACCGGTCGTCTCCAACACGCAGTTTCTCAAAAATGTCTCTCAATGACACATGATGGTGCAAAATTGAAAATGATCGAATGCAGTTATGATGACGCATATCAAAAATGGAAATTCAAGGATTACAACGAAGAAAAGGCTTTGCAATACAATGCCAAAAAGCCTTAATAGTCGTCACCTTTTTTTGTAAAAAAAATCTAGCCATTTTGTTCTAGTTTAAATAGAGAGCAATTCATGGATTCTCTTGTCCATGATGTTAGTTTTGAATATGGGTATATTTGTAATAAGTATTTGCACTTCTTCCTTTTTCCCCTTCCGAGTTTTTCTCCTATCAGTTTTTCATCTTTTTTTTCCAATGGACAATCGCTTTAAAATTTAATTTCGGCCTTCTTTACCTCCCCGTGCATTTATCTGACGTTCTTGTGATATTTATTTCCCCCAATTTCACTTTTTCTGTGGTTTTCTTGTGTTTTCTGTCTCTGGGTAATTTTCCGTTGTTTTTAGTCATGTATTTTTTTCTAATTCGAAAAGTATAAACAGATTTTTATTTTTTTTACAAGGATGAGACTAAGTTTCTAAATTTTTTCGGCCACCGCGATTGCTCCTTTACAACCTGTTTGAATCACCCACTTCAAAGCTTCATAAGCCGGTGCCTGAAAACGGATAAAAATATTTTTTTTTTCAAAAATGAAACTAACCTTTAATCCGTCATGTTCCACGCCAGTATCATGATGATGTAATTCTTCATCTCTCAAACGTGTTAAAATCGAAAGAAGTTCTTTGTGAGCTTCTGGATCATCGGCGAGCAGTTCTGAAAATTCACCATTTTTTAACGATACTTTGCGATTTTTCTAAATTTAGAAAAAGTTTGATGTAATTTATCTAAAAATTTTCATACTTTCAAAACTAAAAACTCTAGAAATTTTCGAAAATTTTTAAGAGAGTGTGGAATTTTTATAGAACATAAATAAATGGATTTTTTTTCAAAAATGCAAATGAAATTAGGAGTTGTACTTTTTGTACAGTTAAGAAGTACAGTGTTTTTTCATGTTTTGATATTGTCAATCCGGTCAGATCATCCAACGGGAAAAGTGATCTACCACAAAAAGTCGATGAAAGAGCATGTCAAACTGAGAGATTCAGACGGTAGATCATATTATCGTTGGATGATCTGGCTGGATTGACAATACAGAATAGGAGGACTAAAATAAAATTCACTCACCTTTCAATTGATCATTATAATGTTGACCAATAAGTTCTTCAACTGCAATCGTACACGCCATCGCACCTTCTTTTCCCAACAAAGCCGATCCAACTCCTGAATAAATCAACCAAGTTCTAGGATTTCGAAAAATGTCAAACCTAGAGCATACGCAGCCACACTGAAAACCGGCGAAAAAACAGTATGCGGAACATCGTGTTTAGCAGCAAGTCGTTCCATAGTGTCCAGATGCTCTTTTTCTTCTTCCCACATTTTTTTGATGATTGATCCAATTGAAGAACCTTCAAAATTTTTTTATTTTTTTTTTTGTTACAATGAATTCTACAGTACCTTGAAGAACAGCCATTTGTCCGGCATATATCCTATCGGCTCCGAGTTCTCCTGCGTGATCTACTCGGATTATCTTCTCAATCATTGCTTTCCTCAAAGCCGCGGTATGAGAATATCGAACTATTTGTCGAAACATTCTACAAACTACAAAATAGAATTTCTAGTTTGCAATTCGAAAAAAGGCAGAACTATTCTGGAATTAGCAGCCAATTGTTTCTTTCAAAAAAAAAAGAGAAATCTAGAAAAATCCTTATTCAACAAGCAAAAAAATTTCAAGTAAAGAAAAAGAGAATCACAGATAAATTAGTTCTACAAGGAAAAGTAAAAAAGGTCTGTCTGAAATATGTATGCCGAAAATATTTACAGCGAAAAAGCGAAAAAAGAACACCCCGTTTCGTAAAATAAATAACGAATAAATAAAAACTAGAAGTGATTAGAACGTGACATTTGGAAAATAATCTGACTTTTTGATTTTGGTTTCAAAAATTCTAATGATAAGTGACACCATCATGTGAATGGC
This sequence comes from Caenorhabditis sp. 8 KK-2011, assembly GCA_963572245.1. Lineage (NCBI taxonomy): Eukaryota > Metazoa > Nematoda > Chromadorea > Rhabditida > Rhabditidae > Caenorhabditis > Caenorhabditis sp. 8 KK-2011. The sequence goes on from OY751548.1 coordinate 7,009,128, forward strand.
CATGTTCATTGTTCGAATGAGAATGACCATGATTATGATCAGATGTTTGTAATTGAACAGAAGAAGGTGGAGGTGGAGGAGAATAGTATTGAGATAGTGGTGCCGGTGGATAATTGTATACTGCTGGTGTTGGATGATTATGATGGTCGTCGTGAGAGTGCGAATGACCATGGTTGTCTGAAAAGTTTCCGTTTTTCAATTTTTGTGGAAAAAACAAAGATGGCATAGTTGGTTGGAGGCATGGTAGGAAACGGAATTTTTCTTGAACTATTTTTAATTTGATAGGATTTTCCCCGAATTCAAAATTCTTTAAAAATCGATTTTTTGATGTTCTTTCCCGAAAAATTGATTGAAATTTTGTGTCAGAGAAAAATCGGAATTTTAAATTTGAACAGTCAGAAGTGAGGTTTTTCTTGCGAAGAAAAACGTTCCAGAAGCAAAAAAAATCCCGGTGCAAAACCAAAAACTTTTATTAAATACTGCAGTAAACTGCTTCCGTTTTATAACAGATTTTAATTTTCAAAATGTTTATAGGAGAAGAAACTTGAGATATTTCCGTTTTCAATTCGGACCGGTTTATATAAACTTACAGTGTATTTTTTTTTTTTGATAAATGTGTCTGGCTCTCGTCGCGAATACTAAATAACTACTATGTTTCTTTATACTTAGACGAATTCTAGCAATTTTTATTTCTGTTTTTCTTTTTTTTGGTGAATATTTGAAGTTATAAAATTTTTGAGAACTTTGGAACTCTTGTGGCGGGTATGCATCACGAAAAAAAAACTTTTGTCGCAATTTTATAAAAAGAGTTCGTCTAGTGTTCGAACGTAAATTTAAAAAAAAACTGACCGTGATCGTGACTATGTCCATGACCACTATGTTCATCATGAGAATGTCCGTGACTAGAATTATTATGAGCATTTTTGTTTGAATATTCTACAGAGTATCCGTTTTTCGATTCAGCTGCTCCAGATGACCAAGCTGCATCTTTCACGACCTGAAAGAAAAGTATTGGAATGAAGAATGTCGGGAAAAAAGGGATTTACCTGAACCGACAAAACAGTTATAACTGATGAAAACTTTTCAGTGACGTGAGCCAACACATTTTGTTCATCAGCATCTCTTCTCACGCGAACATCAACACTCCCAACCTGTAAGAAAATTGTGAATATCAAATTTGAAGTTGAACAATTATTTGGAAAAAAATTTTTCTGACATCGAAAAATTCGAGTAATTTGCAGGCATGTTCCAGGGGCGCCTATCAGATTTTTTATTCTCACAATCATCAACTTTTGAATTCGCTGTAGTTTTTTTTAAATGAAAATCACGGGGACAACCGAATTAGTCGTGAGAGCTGGTCCTAGGAACATGCCTGATATTTTGTTCATTCACATTGAAAAAAACTGAACTTACAAGTTGATTGAAATCGAGTTGCCAAAATCTTCCTCCCTTCAATTCTAGAACTCCATCAATTGTGGATGCTTCAGAAATACATCTATCGATCTGATTGATGAGATGTGGAGGTGTTGTTTGGAGAAGTATCATTCCAGTATAAGTGGATAATGGCCACATTGTCGAAAAAACAGCTATTGAAAGAATCAGACAACACACTGGATCGGCCCACGCAAAATCATGTCTATAAATAGTTTGAAAAACATTTGCAAAGTTCAAAAAACTTACTTGAAATGTTCACACAATATCAATAAAGTGCTCGTTGTTCCAGCTAATAATACCATCGAATTGATTCTAGGAAGTAATAGTCTAGATAATCCGGGGATAACCCAGCAAATTGCATGAGATAAATCAGATGCATGTTCTTGAAGACTTGAAGCGGTTGCAGAAGTCAAAACATGTTGAAATGGTTGGTTTTTAAGAGCATATGCGGATAAGAGAAGAGCAATTGAACATGCTGCAGAACCCACGAAATATGGCCATCCTCCTTCAAATTTTTTATTTTTAACTTTTATTTTTTTTGATAATTTAAAAAAAAACTTACCAACTTTTTCGGATTCGTGTTCATGAGCCGCCGACGCATCATGAGTTCCGTGATGATCCGGTGCTAGAATATGCTCAAAAGATTCTTTTGATAAGAAAATTGAGAATAATTGAGCTAATACGGTTGTACTGAAAACTGCCAGAACTGGAACTCGAGCCAAACCATAGCTAAACTTTTGTGTTGGTTTATTCGTGATTGACATTGAATAAAGTGATGCCAATTGTGAGCAAAACGCGAATATTGATATCCATAATGCTGACATTATTACTAAAGATATCCCAGTGATTAACCATATAGTTGGAAGAAATATTACCTATAGAATGACTTGTTGAAACGCAAAATGCAAGAGTTCCAACACATCCTAGACATATTAATGATGATATTAGTCCTCGATTACCCTGTGGATGACTCAATGCGGCAGAAACCCATTTGAGACTAATCATCTGTAAGTTTAAAATACTTTCCGTTCAATTTCTCTACAAAAAAATTTAAAAAAAAGAGAAAGTAAAAAAAGTTGACACGTTGCCAAGAGTAAAGGCACACCGAATTTGTGCGTTGGGTCTCGTTGCGCTGTGTTTTCTTTTCTCGAATGGACGCGAATTTAAATTTGACGCTGATTAAGATTTGTTGTGTTCGCCGTTATTGTAGCCATTCCATTAGTTTTGGTTTGCGTTATAGAGAACATGTCAGCAGATACCCTGTTTTTCCAAAATTAATCTCATTTTACCCCAGAACACCATAGTTTTATTAGGTTCTCTCAAAATTACGAAATATCCTTATCGACTGAATTTTTTGAAAAGTCGTAAATTGTGGTTTACTAGTTTTTTGTTTAGTGGAAACGACGAAACTATTTTGAATTTACCTGAAAGAAAAAAAACGTGCTACGTGAACTTTATTTTAAAAAATATACCCAGAGCATTTTCAACAAATTTAAAATATATTGTGATATATTGTTCAATCAATTTTATCTGTTTATTATCGTTTTTTCCAAGTTTGAAAACATTACTTTATCGATTTCTTGTATCATCTTTCTGCAAGCGTTCATTTTCTCACTTTGAAAACAACAAAATTCGTGCAGTTCTAAATAGTATTGGTGCACTTAGTTCCTCCTCATTTTGTTTGCATGTGAAATACTCCACCTCTTCACGTGGTTGCTATAGTGACTGATATATTTAAACCTTTAATCCATTTCATATAGGTGTAAATTTTGCTTTCCTCTTCTTCATTTATACGTCATATACAGACTTGTCGTGTCTCTAAAGTTTAATATATTATTGTTTCAGAAGATGGCAAAGCAACCACAAGTTACCTGGGCTCAACGCGAAACTTTCATTTACGTGACGTTGGAAGTTGATGATGCTAAAATCGAAGACCTCAAGGCCGAAGGATCGAAGCTTCATTTTGCGTGAGTTTGCGATCGAAATTCTTCGAAAAAATAAAAATATTTTTCAGCGGAAGCAGCAACACCGAAAAGTACGAAACTACTATTGAATTCTTTGAGGATATTGATGTGAGTTATTTGCCTTGTTTTCCTGAAAAAAATATTATTACAGAGTGAATCAGTTCAAAGAATCGGAACAAGCACCCGTGTTGTGGAATTGACTATCAAGAAAAAGACACCTGGATGGTGGCCAAGACTTTTGAAATCGAAGGGAAAGGTAGTGTCATTTATTTCAAAAAAAAAAAAAAAAAAAATACCATTGGTTTTCCTCAGGTCCACTGGCTGAAAGTTGACTTCTCGAAATGGAAGGACGAGGATGACGACGAGGTCGAAGAGGATGTTGCTGGACCAGCTGCCGGTCTTGGAAACGGTTTTGACATCAACCAATATATGTCACAACTCGGTGGAAATGGAGGCGGAGCCGATTTCGGAGGACTCGAGGATGACGAAGATGGTAAGAAAATATGAATGTCACGTTTTTTTATTAAACTGAGTATTTTTCAGATATGCCAGAACTTGAAGACAATGAAGAAGAAGAAGAGAAACAACCAATTGCGGCCTAAATTTGAACCAAATTGTTTTCTCTAAATACAACAACAACAAAATTCGTGGTTTCTCATTCATTTATAATTTGTATTGTGGTCCTATTTTGCATCCATCATCTCTAAAAATGCACCCAATATTTATTTTTTACGAATCTCATTTTAGTTTATTTATTTTTTTATGATAATTAAAAATGAATTCTTTATATATAAAAAAATCGACTGTGTTGGTAAATGTAGTTCTCATAAAATGGTATCTGTTGGGGGAATGGATGAAGTCGTGAAAAGGTAAAAAACTTCAGGCATGGCCATAATATGTCCGTTATGCAGCGATTCCATTGATGATATGAAAACTCATCTGATGAGACATTTCAAATACAAGTTGGTTCCTTTTACAAAATTTCGAACATTTCTAAACTTTCAGAAAATTTCCATGTGCTGATTTGGACTGTGATGAGCAATTTTATACTGAAAATGAAAGAAAACTTCACTGCGACAAAACAAAACATAAACGATGTTTTCAGGTATATTCTGAAAAATAGTTTTTTCCGAGTACCTCTTTAGCAATACTTTTTCAGGAAACTGTCAATGTTTATCTTGATATGATTGTTGAAATGGTTTCCAAAGATGCCACACTAGTTGAAAGTGTCGATTTCTCTACGATTGTTGAATTGAGAAGAGCGGCTATTGCTGAATCTTCAGCCGATCTCGAGAAATTGGCAACAAAACAACCAATAAACCCGCCGATTTCGGTGAAACGTAGACGAACTGCAACCGAAAACAAAGAAGCAGAACAAGAAGGAGGAACTTCAGCAAAATCGAAAAGAAGATCTAAGACATTAACAGCAACAACGGCAGCACATTCGGAAGATGATACGACTGTTACGACGACGTCAGCTCTTTCCGAAAGTGTCTCGCGAACACCGGCGAGAAGTAGAAAAAGTGATGCCGAGAAGAAGTCGAATAATGAAACATCACCACCAAAGACACTGCCTGTTGCTCTTGAACAGGTAATAATTGAATTTTTCGCGGAGACCGATTTTTGGAAACTTCTCATGTTCAAACTATAATACTAGAATGGCAATTAAACATCTTACAAATCCAGTTCAAGACTAGGTTTGAAGGTTGATTTCGAATTAAAAAAATGTTGAAGTGAAAAAATTCATCAAATTGAAAATGAAACTATGCGGTTTTTCAAGACCTGAAGTCAGAATCATTACTGTTATGAAAGGAACAATAATTTTAAGGCTCTCGCTATGAATACAAGTAATGATGGTAGTACAAACGATAGTACTGCGATGGGTTTCTATGATCCGAATGATCCACTTCGTAGAGATTGGTCGAAAGTCAAGTGCAATACGTGTAACAAGGAAGTCATGTATGATTATAGTATGTATCATTGTGAAATGAGCAGTTAACTTCTTATTTTTACAGTTAGTCGAAAGTTTCACGTTACAAAAGAGCACATAAATGCGGATAATGAACCCGAAGATTATGATGTTTTGTATAAAAACAAGGCTAGTTTCAATATTCCTTTTACGAGAAATACTTTTTTTCATTTTCAGATGGATGAAGCTTTTCCAGATTTACCGAATAGTGATAATGCATGCCAATTATGTATGACTGGTTTAGATGTGAGAGTAGGATCGAGAAGAGAACATATCGAGAGAAAACATTTCATGGCACTTGTCGAATTGAGTTGTCCTGTTGACAAGTGTGGAATTCGATATTTTAGACAATGTGATTTGGGAGCACACATGAGAACTGCTCATAAAAGTGACTTGTCAAAATATAAAAATCGAGAGTTTCAAGATGGTAGAAGGAGACGTAACGCGATGATCAGTATGATGACAAATAAGTGTTTTCCAATAGCACAGTATGCTACATTCATAAAGCATATTAAACCAGCGGTAAGTATTATAGAAATAAAAATGATTGGCGACTGAACAGAAAAATAAATTGTAACATACATGACATAGGAGAGAAAAAAGTACCGTAACAAAAAAAATGGCATGCGCTCGTGAGTTTTGTGTTTGGAATCTTTGTTTCTGTTCAATCCCCAATCATTTTTACGTCTTTAATGAAAAACAACATTACATCAGAAGATTCGAGTTTTTGTTCAGGAAAAAACGGATCCTACTCAAGCTCTTGTTAGAGCAAAAGAATTGAGTGACGCAGCCAATAGTAGCGCGTTTTCGAAATCATTCGTTAATGATGTTCGTGTTCGTGAACTCGAGGTATGTCGAAAATCAATAGCCTTTTTTTCAAGTTCAATTCACAGAAAACTCGCCGGGCTCCGATTTATAATCAGGCCTCATCGTCATCATCAGATTCGTCAGATAATGAAACAGAAGATGTTACCAAAAAAGACAAGCGTAAGCAAAGTATCAGCGAAGAGGAACAACGGTTGAGTGAAGATGATGTGATCTTCTTGAGTCAAACTTTTGAAAGTCAAGTGATGCAGAAATTGAAACAAATGGCAACGGTCAAAAGTGAAGCATCGAGATATCCGGAAGATCTTGTGGTTGAAGAACAGCAGCCAGTCATGGAAAATACCGTAGTTGAAGAGAATGATGAAAAGGAGGACAAACAATTGTGTCTCATTCAACCCCCCGAATGGGAGGAAAATGACAAAAATGTTAGTTCGTTTTGAAGTTTTCTCATTGCCAGATGTTATGGTTTTCTTTTAAGTCTCCTCAAGCCGCACCGTTTCTTCTCACAAACATACAAGAAAAAGAAGAAGTGAAAGAACCGACTGAATCGGTTGAACAAGAGAAAAATCACGAAGAAATTGAATCGAGAAATTATCAAAAAGAGCGAGAGGATGTGCATAGAATAAGAGAACCTCAACGATTCAGAGAACCATCAACTTATTCAGAAAGACGCGAGTATTCGAGTTATAACAGTTCGAGAGATAGGTCAGTTTGATCTGAAATTACCTTTTCCTAGTTATAATATTTCAATTATTTTTTTGACTTGTCCCATTCTCGAAACAAGCTGAAATCATCGATGAAAAAAATTAAAAAGAACATGAAATGAGAGTTCGTTTTCAGATACACTCCATATCGTTCTCGAGATTCTTACTTGCCTCATTCCTCGTCTTCTTCATCGTTTTCATCGAGAGATCGAGGTTCTTCGTCATACTATTCTTCGAATCCCTCATCATCGTCTTCCTATTATAATCGCAGCCAATCTGTTCCTCGGTCAGATAGAAATTATCGATCGAAACATGTGAGTTTTTCATCTTAAAATCAAAATGTATGGCCATCCTTAATGCTTACTCTAAAAAACAACAAAATGATACTGTATTTTTCATTCCGAACTTATTCAAAATTTACAAAGTCGCTCATTTTTCTGAAAATATGATTTATTCCTACTGTAAACGTTGAAGTAAAAGAGAAATTCTACATTTTGAGATTGTTATTTTTTACGTGACCCAAAATGTTTTTTTTTGAAAAATAATCGTAACGTGAGAAAGGGAAAATACCGACCCTAAAACTTTTTTGAGAAAAAATTTCTTGTGTTGAGAAGTCTTTTCTCTCCGAAATAGTAATTTTTCCAGTATACATCATCATATTCCTCAAATCGAGACTATTGATATTTGAAATTTCACTTCACATCAAAATTTTACTGTTTTCTGTCATTGTTATTAGTAAGTTTTTTTTTCCAGTAACGTGTTGAATAAATTGTTTGTTGTTTGAAAAATGTTGAAATACAGAACCACTTGAATCCATGTCTTGAAAGTTGAAGAGCCCGATTCTCATGTTTCTTTTTTTTTGCACTTTTTCTTCTGTGCAAAGTCGAATGGGAAAATCGACGAGTTTTCTCTATGTGTGTTTTTTTGACTAAAAAGATGTGTCAGTAGTCGTTTGCACTTCTCCTTTTCTGTGTGTTGCTTCTTTTCACAAAACATTTTTGGCGATTCCGCCTTTTTTTCTGAATAGCCTAATTTACAACAGCATTTCTCGTATTTTTTCTATGTTTTTTTTCATTTCGACAAAAAAACGCGTCATTTTTTTTGGATTCTGAAGAGGTTCATCGAAAAATTCAAGTTACTTGTTTTCATTTTAAAATGAAAACAAGTAAAAAAAAAGACAATTGAAGTGTTACGCTAAAATTAAAGTTAAATTCATAACTTTCTGGATATCGTTGTGAGACCTACCTGAATTGTCGAAATTGTTTTTCTTCGAATTACTGTAGTTTTCTTGTTTTTTCACATCGAACATTCTTTTTTTTTTCCAAACATCAAAAGTAAAAAGAAATATTGTTGATTTTCAGCCAAAAAGGTGCCTAAATTGTCAGATGGCAAAAAGCATCAATCATTTTTTATTTTGTGAAGAAGAGTCCGCTTTTCTCTGACAAAAAAAGCGTCATTTGTTCTTCGGGTTTTCTAATTGTTCTTCTGGTTTTTTTTGTTGTTATTTTACTATTTTTCCGTGTCGTCGGAGGTCCTTTTGTGGTGTGATTTCGACCAAAATCCCATTTTTTTTTCGATTTTTCTAGTGGAAGGGTGACATTGCCACGTGTAAGGTCACTGAAAAAATAAAATATGAATTTGTAAAATGTTTAACAACGATGCTTCATGTTGATTTTTTCGAGCTGATCTCAATTTTCCAGTTATTTTATGAAAAAAGTGATTGTTTTTTATTTTGCCCCAAATTCCAAAATACAGTACTCCTAATGTTTTGTTGATAAAGATTTGATAGAAATTTTTGAGAAGAATATAAAATCATGCGGGCCGGCCCGAAATATTTTTAAGTTCACGGAAAGTCCAAAATGTTTCTCGAGTAGGTATTGAAAAATACAGTACTCTTTGATGTTCATTTTTTGGCGGTCTTCTTTTTCGGAAATTCTGGACCGAGCCTGTTTTTGGGTTTTTTCTTATAGATTTTGACACGCTGAAAATATCCTCCTGTCAGTATTATTAGGAGATACTGTGTTTTGATATCACATTTTGTCGTTGTTATTATTGTTGAATTTGTTGAAAATCCCGCCCAATTTCGATTTTTTTATTCGCGCGACAATAAAATATTTGTTTTCATAAAATGAAATAAATAACAGCTGTACAAAAACAAAAAAAAATGCCCGACTTTCTCTTTTAGAAAAAGGTTGTGCTCTCAAAAAATAGTAATTTTCTGCCGAACTTAAAAGGACATGATACAGTACTCTCACATGAACTTTGTCAATGATTCAAATCAAAAATCAGAAGAAAAAAAGGAATAAGTTTTCGTAGTCGCACTAATTGTTCTCATATTTCGGACATTTTCAAACTTTGACTTTTTGTCCCCTTGTTTCCCATTTTCCCACACAATTTTCAGTTGAAATTTGAGACCAACTTCTCTGACCACTTATATTTTCTCTTTTTTTTGTTTTTAGATTGAATCGCAAAAAAAGTTTCGGTTTCATTTTTTTTCGATTTGAAATTTGTTTGATTCCAAAATTTTTTTTTGGAATAGAAATCGGGACCCATTCAGTTTAACGAGCTTAATTCAGTGGTTCCGCAGACAAATTTCCACACTAACTAGGTTAAATTCGCTCTATAGTAAATAAACAACAACAAGTGGGTACTGTGGAATATTTTTCAATTTTCACTTTTTTGAAAAATTCTTTTGTAGCCTACTTCTAATTTTTTTCAAAATTAAAACTTGCGAATTTTCGAACGGTTTTTTTCAACAAAAACATTTTTTTTCTCATCAAAATAATTTTCGTGATTATCTCTCTCTGAATTTTAAAATGTTTTTTCGACAATTTTGACTCCGCCCACAAAAGTGTGTGAAAATTACACAGTGAAAAATGGGCGCACCAGGCTTGGGCGGAACCAATCTTTCAAAATTTTCAGAACCGAAACTTTGTTCCGAAAAAAAGAGGCTCAGACTTTTTTCCCCAAAAACCGGAAATTTCGAAACTTTCCAGGCAAACATCCAAAATCATTTTGGTTGCGGGTCCTCCTAAGACTGGCCCTGAGCCTACCTAACTCTACAAAATAAAAATCATTTTTTTGGATTGTTTTCGAACGACACCATAAAATATATCCGCTTGTCGATTTTCTATGAAATGCAAATTTTTTGTTGTTTTCATTTTCAAGTTCAAAGAGAATTCTAATTAGAGCTGATCAAAAATCAAGTTTGAATCAACTTGTGTCATTTTTCATGTCCTTCTTCTCCTTCTTTTTTTTCCTTTTTCAACATCTTCTTCTTCTTCTTCTTTTTTTGGTCGAGTTGTATTTGATATCAAATTGGATTATTCGTTCTTCTGTGCCTCTATGTCGTTTTCCTCCTTTTTACTCGATCTAATCTCAAAGTTATTCAATCCCTCGTTTTTTTCTTTTTTTTTTCCTTGTCATGCAACTTTTTTCCCATCTCATTTTTTTCTCATTAACATTTCAACTTTTCCTTCCTTTTTTCTTTTTCTTTTTCAGTTATTCGGAACACGTCAAATAATAATAATTATTATTATAATGATGTGCAATATGTATATGTATTTTTTAATCTTTTTATCACATACATAATCCTTTCTCATTATTAATCTTGAAATCGATCGACTCTAATCCTCCCTTTTTTGATGTCAAATTTGATTTCTCAAAAAAATATTTCAATAATTTTTGGTGGTTTGATATCGTGACATGTTCAGAAATATCGAATTTCTCAAATTGCTCTGAAAATATTGGTTTTCATTTTTGTTCTTTGTTTGACAAAACTTTTATTACAGTATCCCGAAGATTTTCGCGGGTTTTTCCACCATTGTCAATCCAGTCAGATCATTCATCTCATTTTGTCCTGCTCTCTTTTCAGCTTCTGTTGCAATTTTTTATTAGACTGCCAAGCGATAGGAAACTTCTAGCAGAAATTTTGTCGAAAATGAAACTTCAAGTTTCGGACCAACAATTTTAGTTTTTTCTTTTTGAAAATAGTGAGACAGTCGTGAAATGTTCTGGAAAAAATAGGAATCGATTTTCAAACTATATCATACAGCCGAATGAATTTGAGCTGAAGTAAAACACTCGTAAGATGGCACAGAAAATTGGGAAAATATTGAAAATTCAGACCCCACAGTTTTGTTTTCTCAAAGGCGCATAGGGAGAAATGAAATGCTTGTGACGTGATTTTAAAAATGTCCACGTTGCTTTTTTGTGACTTTACCCCAATTTAAAAAAAAATCATTCAATTTCCTGCGAAAACAAACTATTATTATTATTACATATTTTGAGATAGGAAACTACAGTAACCCGATCCCATATATATTTTGTTATTTTTGCCTCCGACAAAGCAGCATGTCGGAAACAGCGAACTGACAGAAAGACAGACTAAATTGTCCCCAAAAGTAATTATATTTTTCCTTCGTTTTTTTTTTGTTGTCAAAAGTACAATTCCATTTTGCTCTTTTTTTTCTGTATTTTTTCAATGTCAATTGATGCCAATTTTCCAAACTCTTCTCTTCTTCTTCTTCTTTTTTTTCCAACCAATTTATGTATATTTTTCCTATTATTTAATATTCATTTTTCTTTTTTTTCTGGTTTTTTTCTCTATAAAATGTCACTTTTTCTCTTTTTTTCGGAAACCCAAAAAACATTTTGTTTTATCGAAAAAAAAAATAGAAAATGATTGAGAAGGATCCAAACATCCCTTTAAGACAAAACAAAGAAATAACAAGAAGGAAAAAGTTGCTGAAAATAAATTCGTAACTTTTTTGTTTGTTTTCAGTGGAGAATCTCATGGGATTATAGTTGAGTGACACTCTGGAATTCTTTTTTTTTCTCCTTTTTCTCGAACATCCAAAAAAAGAAAACAAAATAAATGTCTTCGTTTTATTTTTATTTTCCATCATAATTATTCCACTTGACCTCGTCATTTTTTTCCAGTGTTTCATTATTTGTTTTTTTTTTCGATTTTCGAATCAAATGAGAAATGACTATGGCTGAAAGTGATGCGGAATCGTCGAATGAAACACCGAGAAGTTTGGATATCCCATTTGCGAACAGGTTTGTTGAGAGATCGAGCCTTGTCAGGGGCGTTTTTGATTGAAGGCCAGAAAAGAGAAAGTAAAAATGGTTCCTACAACAAGGTTTTGAAAAACTGACGTTCAAAAACTCGGGCCGGGCCAGGTCGGTCTTTTTTGGCGGCCGAAGAACAAAAAGACCCGTTACTTTCGGACCTGACTCTCGGGCCTCTGATGAGATCGAAGTCGAGTAGTCTCAATTTTTGACCACGTCAGAAATTCACAGTCCGAACTAAAGGTGAGAGCCGGGTTTTTTTTGTTTTTCGGCCCGCCAAAAAAGCCCGCCCCGACTTTTGAAAGTTAGTTCCTGAGAGCCGGGAATAGTTTTTTTTCGAAAAAGTTGTGGAAACCATTCCTACTCTCTTGGTCTTCTAGAAAAAATGTTATTTGTTTGTGTAAGTACTGAAACTCCGGATATTCAAGGTCCGTTTCCGGCCGGGCTTTTTTCCGGTCCTCAATGAAAAAGCCCGGCCAGAGGCCGGCCGGCCTGAGCGAGCCTCTGGCCGGCCCAAGAGAGCCCAAACCTCACCCACAATTTTCTTTAATTTGTGCCGTAGCAAGTTTTTAAAATTTTGGTTCTATATCTACAAAGTTTCACTATATTTAGGGGGTGAGAACGTGATCATAGAGGCGGTTTCCAAAATTTTCCCATTCGAAAAACTGTTTTTCGAAAGTCTGGCCGAATAAGAAAAGAACCAGGCGCGTTCTTTTCCGACTCATTGTTGAGCAGATGAGAAATGTTTCATGCACAAAGTTGTGTTCTAGAATCCAAGTAGAAATTTCACCTGCTTCCGTTTTTCTGTCTGCCCTTTTCTTTGAAGTTTCATTCAGAGAAAAATCTCAAAAATGTTTATTCAAAAGTAAATACCCCCTTCTTAACTGAATCATCTCAATATATACATTTCGACTTTGTCAAAAAATAGAACAAAATGGACAGATTGGGGTTGGTTTTTTCCTCGTTTTTTCTCAAATATATTTCATTTTTTATGTTGCAGAAAAACACTTCGTTCTTCGATTATCAAACATGGAAGTCGTGCAAAAAGTCCGGCGAGTGGCCGAAAAACAGTGTCATTTTCATCGAAAAATAATGACACAAAAATATCGAATGGTTAGTTGAACAATTCTCAAAAAATGGCAACCAGATATTTGCAGTGAATGATTGTTGGAATTTCATGCAAACGGGAAGCGAGTTTGTCAAACTTCGCGGAACAAATCGACAATTTCGTCGATTCTTCAGTCTCGATGCTGATTTGTCATATATTCGATGGACACCAACCAACAAAAAACCACATAAGGCAAGAATTGCGATTGATGATATTCGAGAAATTAGATTGGGTAAAAATACTGAATTGTTGAGATCGTCCGATGATGCGTTGACCGATTTACAGGTTACAGAAAACCGCAACAAAAATTAGAAAAACAAGTTCTGATTTTTAGGATGAATGTTTGTTTTCAATAATATACGGAGAAGAGTATGATACTCTTGATTTGATTGCTGCAACCGCTGACGATGCAAATATTTGGATAACTGGTCTGATGGCTTTGACATCGAACAAATGTAAGTTTCTGAACAGGAAACTTCCGCATGAACAGAATCGATAAATAGTCTAGAAACATTTTTCTCGACGTGGCCTCATTTTTTTTTTGTCATTTTTTGTCATCACATAATAATTTTTCTGAATTTCAACCAATTTTTAAAAAAAGTTTGAAAATCTAGAGTCCGAAATTTTTGAGCCTGTAGTTTGGAACTTTACTCTTTTCAAAACAAGACATTTTGAGCTTTCCGGTACGTAAAATCTGAATATGATTTCGAAACACCTTCGAGTTGACCGATTCAATTTTGGTGTTTGATTTCAGATGATTGTAAGCCTTCGAGTTCTCAATGGGCAACCCTTCGAGAAAGATGGATCGAATCTGTTTTCGATGATTTCGATACTCTGAAACAATGTTGGATCGATGAAAAAGTTGCATTCAATGCAATTCGACATATAAATCCGAGAATTTCTCAACATCGAATCAAGAATCGAATAAAAGAAGTGACAATTGGAGCAGATGAAGAGGAACGCGGAAAAATACGAAAACTCGAGTTCGTCGAACTATACAAAGAAATTGGAACTCGGCCCGAAGTCTATTTTCTGATGGTCCGCTATGCAAATAAGGATTATTTATCGTGTCAAGATTTGAGATTGTTTCTAGAAACCGAGCAAGGGGTTCGTTTTGAGATTGTGTCCGGGCCGGCCCAGATAATAATTATATAAAAAAATCCGGATAATCAAGAAAGGAAGAGAGGTTTCCTGCGTGATATTCTAACAGTTCTTCGAAAAAGTTACAGTTCCGTAGATTATCAAAAACTTGGAAAACTGAGCTCCGCCTAACATGCTCCATATTATGGAACAAAAATAGACATAGATAACTAAACACCAAATTAATTTGATGTATCGATTTTCAGATAATTGGAGTGACAACTGATCATTGTGAATCACTGATCGAACAGTACGAACCATCTCCAGAAGCAAAAGAGAATAATCTGATGACTATCGATGGATTCACCGCTTTTCTTTACTCTCATGATTGCACTATTTTTGATCCAAATCATCGATTTGTAACTATGGATATGAAGAAACCATTTTCACATTATTTCATCTCATGTTCTCAAAAAACTTATATTGTCGAAGATCAACACGGACCCGTTTCGCCGGATGGATTCTCAACGGCTCTGAAAAGAAATTGTCGACTTATTGAGAGTGAGTTATGACCAAAAAAAGAACAAACAAACAAACAAACAAACTCTTGTATTTTAGTGGATATTTGGGATCCGAAAGAAAATGAAGGAGAAACTGAACCGATGGTACAAAATGGGCCGATTGCGACGAGTAAACTTGCCATTTCAAAAGCTCTCAAAATAATAAGAGAGTGTGCATTTGAACGAAGTCGATATCCATTGATACTTCATTTATCGGTTCATTGTACTATTGATTGGCAGAAAGTTGCTGCCAAACTCATTGTAACTCATCTAGGAACGAAGGTATGATTGATCTCGGGCCGGCCCGGTTTTTGTCAAAAGTCGATAAAACACTGGCAGGGTGAATAATGATCGGGCTAAATTTTTCAAACAGCCCGAACTAGTGTTCTACCACACTACAATCTGGCTGGCGTACTTCTCAAATCATCAACTCAATTTTTCAGCTTTATTTACCAACAGCTGATCCGACGAATTGGAATGATGAGAAGAATATTCCGACGCCGTGGGATTTTCAAAATCGAATATTGATAATAGGGAAAAAGTTGACAAGTTCGGATGTTGATAGTGGCGAAGTGTCAGAGGAAGATGACGGTGTTCCGAATTCGTCGAAAAGAAAAGGAAGAAGAATATTCTTGTCGAAAGAATTGTCCGATCTCGTTCCACCATTTTTCAATATCAAAACACTTAATGATTTGATGGCAACTGCTCCCGGATCAACTACAAGTAAGACTTTGTGTTTTTCTCTAATTTCTGCTATTAAAAAAACAAAGAGATCTCATGGTTTGTATTCAATTTGAATAAAAACGTGAACTTTTCAAGATAAGAAACCAATTTTTGGAAAAAAAATGAAAATTTCATTTTTTGCTCTATTGAGAATGTCTGCGTCTCCATCTAATGACCTATCTCTCACTTTTTAAAGAAAGACTGCACAATATTCAGAAAGAAGGTCCGCAAAAGTGCGATGCGCCACATCAAAATATCGAGCAGTCCTTTTTTAAGAGGGTGTGAGAAAGACATGTCTCCTGTTGTCCTCATTTCTCTCGTTTTTTAAGGTTTTCGGGGGGCCATCTGAACATGTATGATCTCCTCTACATTCTCGTTTTTTTCAGTGTCGGCTCGCAAGAATGTGGCATCGGTGAGTGAGTCGACTTGTCTCCGTCTCATGCACACGTATGCATCGGAGTTTGGTCAAGCAACTCGCGATTTTTGTGTGAGAGTATCGCCAAATGCATCGAGAATTGATTCGTCGAATTTGAATCCTCAAGAATTTTGGAATAATGGAGTTCAGATGGTGTGTCTGAACTATCAAACACCTGGATTGATGATGGATCTACAGGTGAGAAGATATTCTTGTGTTTTGCTCATGATCGACTTATTTTGCAGGAAGGAAAATTCTCGGAAAATGGTGGATGTGGATATGTTTTGAAACCATCTATAATGCAAGATGATGTATTTGTTCCGGGTGACAAACTGCCATCAGCTCCACAGATTCTTCATCTTCGAATCTTGTCCGGTCAACAATTGCCGCGACCTCGCGGTTCAAATGCCAAAGGTGATTCTGCTGATCCGTTTGTCGTTGTCGAAATATTCGGATTGCCTGGTGATTGTGCCGAAGAGCGAACAAGAACAATTCGAAATGATAGTGAGTTTCGAACAAAAAAAAACAGAGACGACAATTGAATTAGGGGGTTTGGTGGACAATCAGCCAGAAAATATTTGACACGAAAAAAGTAACATTTATTGAATTTTCGACGAAATTGGATAAGTATTTTTGTTGGACACGAGAAGACAAAAAAGTGCACGAAATGTGTTTGTTTTTTCCTGCAGGCACAAATCCATCATTTGATGAGTCATTTCAATTTCAAGTTTGTGTCCCGGAACTCGCGTTGGTTCGATTTCTCGTTCTTGATGATGATTTTATTGGAGACGATTTTATTGGTCAATACACAATTCCATTTGATTGTTTACAACCTGGTTATCGACACATTTATCTGTTGAATAATGAGGGCGATCCACTCGAGAATGCAACACTTTTTGTTCATGTTGCAATTACGAATCGAAGAGGAGGAGGAGTAAGTTAGACACCCACCAGGGGTGACATTTGGACTCTCTTGGGCCGGTTGGGCTTTTCACACGGAGGCCAGAAAAAAAGTCGGGCCGGAAACAGGCCTTAAACAAATCCGGAGTTTGAGCACTTACGTATACAACTCACACTTTTTCTGAATAACCAAGAGTGTAGAAATTGTTTCCACAACTTTTTCAAAAAAAAAAAAATATATATATTCCCGGCTCTGAGAAACAGATTTGAAAGTCGGGCCGGGCTTTTTTTTGACCGGCCGAAAAACAAAAAGGCCCGGCCCGAAAAAGCCGGGCTCTCAGGCTACAATCTGACCCCTGGCTCTGGAAATGTAGTATTTTTATCACAAAATATCGAAGTTCTTTTTTGTTCAATAGATATGATGCTCAGTAAGGTTCGGCGCTCACAGGCCGAATACAATGCTTGACCGACCAGACTGTTCTTACAAATATTCTTACTTTTTTAGAAATTTTCATAAAAAATGTCTATCAAAAATTGTCTCGGGCCGAAGCCTGGTGAGTCCGGCGGAACTTGCGCAAATTACGAAAAGGCGCATCCTCAATTTCTCTGAGGAACATGTTTTCCAAGCAAAAAAATGGACAAATCTACAGTATGCTGACCACGCCCATTCGTTTTTTTCTCTTTCTAATTCGATTAATTTCAGAAAGCTAAAAAGCGTGGAATGTCAGTGAAACGAAAGAATTCTCGAATATCATCCGGTATGAAATTGGTTGGCATCAAATTCGTCGATGATCAATTCAAAGTGGCTGTGGCTCCGTTGAGTGAATCGATATCGATGAGAAATCGACTCGAATCATCGATGATTGATTGGCAAGAAGAATGTGGATTGGGACCGGCTGGAACTATTCGACAGGGTATTCGATTGATACATTCAAGAATGATCACGTTGGCAGTCAATGGTTAGTTCAACATTTGAAGGTTTGGGGTCAGATATTCTGAAAAAAAGTTGGAGGAAATGTTCCGTTCGGGATGAGAGTGTTACTCTTTCCCAAAAGAGAAAAAGAAGTAGTTTTCAGAAATGAAACATCCAAAACGACAGCGTTGGTCGATTCCATTGATGTCGTATCTTATAAACGACTATCTATGTAATAACTCCCTTTAGCTGCCACTCCTACACTTTTTTCAACCCTATTTCCCTATTTCCCTTTAAAATCAAGTAATGTGTGTTTTTCTTTCAGTTTCGCCACCTCCTTCACCATCAGCTACATCAGATAATGGAAGAAATGATCATACACCATCATTTGTTATCGATAGTGATGAACATGGAGTGAGTATACATGTTTTTTTTTCTTTTTCCATCAATTATTTTCCTCGTTACAGTACCCGATTATTTTGGTTGGTGGAAATTTACCGGAACAATTGCAAAGGACATTCCAAAAGTTGAAAGTTTTGATTCAACATTGTGTGACGACATTGTCACAAGCCGATTTTTTATTGACAAAAGTGAGTTGGAATGAAAAAGTTATCAAATATTACAATAGAAACTATACTTATTGAAGATTGAGGATTCGATTCGAAAAATTTCGGAATGTCACGAAGAATTGTCGAAACTTTGCTCTGACAGTGGACTGAAAGGACAGAAAGCGACTAGAGCTGCTGAAAACTTTACGTGGAACTTGAGGTTCACCCTACCAATTTACTAAAATAAACGCGTTTTACAACATTTACAGACTTCTCAAAGCACAACTCACACTCATGAATAAAAGTCAAGAAGAGGCACAAGATGTGGTGACACAAGTATTTGATACGGGCGGTGTACTAGGAATACTGTCGGAGAAATTAATGTCGAGACGGAATGGAAGACGATTCTCGAGAGTTGTTGCTGATCCACTGAAGGATTCAGTTTTGTAACCAAATATTATTATTATTATTATTATGCAATAAACAATAATCAAATAAATACTTATATATATATAATATATATATATATATATATATATATATGCACCCGTTTGCTGTATATAACTCATTCTAGGAACACTGTCGGAGAATTTATCAATGTTGAAATTTTGAACTTATGGAGATAAAGTGAAATATACTATAAAAATAGTCAGATTAGACGTGAACTTGTTTTGTCTTCACGGTGTACAAAATGCAAAAGGTTTATTTTATTTCGCATTATTTCTCTTTAACTCTTTTCGGAAGACAAGAAAGTTATTGTTATTTCATATTGGTAATTTTCTTTTTTTGTTGTTGTTGTACAAACATAGAATTCATTTTTCATTCAAATTGTTTCAAAGTATAAATACATTTTAAAAATAATGAGAAACTGGCGTGATAAAACGTACATTCAGAGTTTCGCAATTTAGAGAAGTTTACATTTGGTTTTCTCATCCCATGGAGTATTTCTGCGAGTTGTTGTTGATTGGAAGGTTTTGAAGAGAAAATCGTCGTTTTCTTTTTCTTCTACGAATCTGAAAATGAAACTTTTTCAAAAATGAAGAATAGAGTATTTCCCATACCTCAATGTTTCCGCCACAGATTTTGAAACTGGCATTAATTCCATTTTCAGATTTTCCGACAATTCTTTGATCTGGAAAATGTTTTTATAAGAATCTGGCACGGAAGTATTGACAAACCTCTTTTTCTAAATTTTGAATTTCAATTTTTTTCGCAGTGTTAGCCATTTTATTGCTTTGTCGAGTTTGAATCTGTAAGAATAATAAATTATTGTGGTATTGAGTGAAATGAAAACAAATCTACAGAATTACTAACAATACTACAACGATTAGACCAAAGGATCGAAGTGGATTGGCTGCAAAATGGCAAAAAATTTGAATTAGGCGCGAGCAGTAGAACGGAAATACTATCTCACTTGTCCTACTTGTTTGGCGGGAATTCAAATATTTGTTTTTTTCTTTTTTTTCGCTGTTTGTTTTTTTTTTAATTTTTTTCGGTTGGGTAAGTGAATATTGAATGAAAAGAAGCAGTTTTTGAGTGATATCAGTTGAAAGAAGGAATTTTAGGAAAAAGTTGATATGAAGTAGTTTCCGAAGAAATCTCGAATGAGAATGGTGATATGTAGAAAAAGAATGTGATGAAAATAACCCAGTAATGTCACGAAAGATGACAAAATAAAAGAAACTTTCAAAAATCATATATTTGTGTTAGTGAACTCCTGTATTTTACCTATATTTCGAAATAATTCCGTGAAGTTGGATCCTTCCTCACTTTTTGACGCGAGGATTCCATGTAAAAAATAAAAGTTAACCAGCCATTGAAAAAATCCTATGATATCATATGATGAGTTTCGTAGTTTTAAACCAATTCCCATCAAAGGGGGATGGGAGCTCAAAATCTCGAGAGAATGTGAGCAGGAAAAATTTCACAACTGTGTAGATTTTGGGAGAAGACAACGCTAGGTTCAAGTTGATGTCAAAGAAGATGGAGTTTATCCGGTAGTCTCAAAATTGGTCCAAATCAGGGTAGATTCTGAATGGGTGCGCACCCATTCAGAATGGGTGCCCAAAGGGGGTGCGCGACAAACGTCTGAATGGATGCCCAGAAAAATGGGTGCTCGTTTCAATTGTCTGAATGGGTACCCAAAAATAACGGGTATTCGTGTTGACGTCTTTTTTGATTGTTTTTTTGACAAGTTTTAAAGTTTCAGATTGTTTTTTACCTAAAAAACTAAGCGAGGTCAAACTATATCTAAAAACATAGGCTTAGAACGTCTGCAGTTTTGATGAATGTTTTAGATGAGTGAACAAAAAAATACATGCGACGAAACAACATGCTGTGAATTTTTGTGCAGAATTTATAGTGCAGCATTTACGATTACACGCGCAGTTTGGTATGCGTTGTATTTTTGACCCCAAAACGGACACCAATTTTTTGGGCTCCCATTCAGACTACCGAAATGGGCACCCATTATTTGGACACCCATTCAGACAATCAAAATGGGCACCCATTTTACTGGTCACCCATTCAGTCGTTTGTCGCGCACCCATTTTGGGCACCCATTCTGACTCATTCTGAATGGGTGCGCACCCATTCAGGAGAACCCATTCAGAAACTGCCCCAATCAGGGTTGTTCGGCATTGGAATTTTGAGAATGCCGACTTTCGTGTCTACGTTCACTGATCTTCACAAAAGCTTTAAAAGATCAAAAATTTCATGAGCGCAGCCTATATTTTGTTCAGAAATATCTTTATTATTATCGATAAAATAAAATAAATACAAATATGAGATCATTTTCCGTTGTTGAAAATTCCAAAGTCATAATTTGGCATACCGGTTGAAAAACTGTCCATATATGCTTTATGGTGGGATAATGGTCGAGATGAGAATTTTATCTGAAAAAATACAATTGTTTATCTTTTGAGGGTTTTTCAAGATTATAGTCACCTCTGGTTGATTACTCATTCTCGCAATATATGCTCCCATTTTCGGATAATGTAAACCAGGAAAATATCGAAATTGTGTCGATGGATTTAGTGTTAGAAGTTGAAGTCGTTCAATGAATGGCCAAATGAGATAATCGGCATAACCGGGTTGTCTTCCGCCGTAGAACGTGTCGCGTAGAAGATTTTCGGCGTTTCGCAATGCGTTGTGAATGTTTGCGTCGTTTTGACGTTGAGAATTCGGATTGTTTGAAGAGTAGAATTCGAACAGAACGTTCATTAACTAAAATTTCGAACGTGTATATATTGTTTTTTACAGAAGATGACACTCGAAAGCGAAAATATATTGTTTTTTACGGGAAAAATGAAGTAAATTTTTCTGAGAAAAGCTTTTTACTGAACTTTTTCGAAGGTTTTTTTTTTCATTTTTCTGAGAAATTCATTTGACTAAAAAAGCCCAAACTTCAACTATTTTTGATTTCTAATATTATTCCACAAAGAAACCAACCGGCGACAATCGTTCCACGAGTATTTTCTGATGTGCTTTCTCGTATGCATCTTTTGGTAAAATACTGTTCGATGGGAATAATTCATCTAAATATTCGACGATCACATTCGACTCCCATACAACTTTTCCATTGATTTCTAATGCTGGAACTCTTCCTAATGGCGATTTTGCCAAATACCAATTTGGACTCCTATCCGGATTCACATTGACAACTTCTACTCTTCAAAAAAAAGATTTTTTTTTGTTTGAAAAACGTAGTTCAACTTACGGAATATTCTTTTTTGTCAGATAAATCAAAACTCTCTGCGCGTATGGACAAAAACGCATACTGTACAATCGATAGGAACCGGGTGAAAGTGGCGGTTCCATTGAACCAGGATGTAAAATTGGCGAGTTCAACCCATGAATATTTGAACCGATTGATGAATATGAATTGAAACGACGCGGAGATATTGCTGGCGCAGATGGAGCAGTTGGTCGGTATTGGAAACGAGGGTCCTGCACAGAAAAAAAAACACAATTTTGTATTTTCTTATAAACCTTTCGGAAGCGCGGACCGGGAAATATATGGGGATTTTTGGACAGGTTCGAAAAAATAAAAATTTCCATAAACACTATGTGAAAAATTTCTGACTTTTCAGACACTTTCTCCCGGACCAGAAGGCTTGTCCATTGTCAAAAATAGAAATTTCCGGTCTCTGAAAAACTTTCGAGTTTTCATTCTGGATTTTTGTTCTCGTAAGCTTAAGTGTGATTCTTCGGAACTTCAGTTTTTTCAGAGGAGATACGGTACGTGGAAATGAAGTTGAAATAAAATATTGTCAGGTCACGCGCAGTAGCATTTTCGCTGTACACGTGGATTTTCCACATTTTATGATGGGAAATTATCATTTTCAGTTTTTTTCTTCAACGAAGATGTACTGTACTTAGCCCCGCCCATTTGGTTTCCTAGGCCATATTTATGTTTTCACGACGATGTTTCATGTTGTTTCGTTGTTCCCCTATGTGTTTTCTTGGTTTTCAAGCTCACTCTCTTACCAATCCCGAAATTCAATAAAATCATAAATATTTCAAAAAAACAAAACTCACAATGTTTGGACTTCCATCGACAACAACATTGGCTAATTGTGATAAAAAATGAACACATAATGCGGCTGATGTTGAGCAGTTTCCTGCCAACATTTCTCTGCAAAAAAACAACAGAATATTTCGAAAACATGTTTAGAATGTGCGCAAATAAAAATGAACTTTAAACTGTTTTTTGTTTTCGAGATTTAATACAAACAAAACAACAATGAGCATGACCTCTTGGAAAAGTTCAAAGGTCTGATTTTGTGAAGTTGAGTAGCAGCTAATTCGAGACACAAAAAAGTAGAAATGTTCAGAAAATATTGCCAACTCTTCGGGCCGGTCCGATTTAGTAATTGCGATAAAACAAACTGGGCCCGGTGAAACCGAGAAGAAAAATGTGAGGCTCGGCTTTTTTCAGAAAAAAAATAATTAGTTCCAAGTCTTTCTTTCAAATTTTGATTGTATTCCGGACCGACACACAATAATTGTTTTTTTCTTTGTGAAAAACATACCCAAACTGAAACATCACAAAATATCTATGTACTATCTCAAAAAAGAGGGAAAAGAGACGAAGCGGATCTAGACAACAATACAAAACTCTGATCTTCTGAGCAGAAAAAAACAAGAGAAAATAAAGGAGAAAACCGTTTTTTTCCTCGTCGTCAACAATGTTTGATGAGTGTTCCAAACATAAAAGCACTTCAAATAATCTCCTCAAAAAAGCCACAAATTTGTGACTTTTTTCAACATCATCCAAAGTTTGATTTTTCATCAACAAATTGTGGTAATTGAAGAACTGAGAGTTGGTCTAGATGAATAAGTGGGCGGAGTCTGTAGTCCAGTCAGACAGCCGGTTTTTCATTGTTTGTCATCTTTTTGCTCTGTGCTTCTTTTCATACTTGTGTGAAAAATGATACATGGTATATATTCAAATTTGTATTCACACGTCATTTTTCTTTTTTTTGTTGTGAAGATGTGATTGAGCAAGTTTTCGAGAAAGATCACAAACTACAAAAAAAGGAACTGTGAGATTTGGAAAAAAACACGGAGCACGTGTCCGCTCTGACTGCCCGGGCCCAGGCCGGGTTTTTTACTTCAAGGTCCGAAAAAAACAGGCCGAAATGGTTCCCCAGCTTTTTAAAAACAAACACAAAAATGATATTTCCCGTCGGGCCCTGCACATTTTGGGACTTTTGGGCTACAATCTCACCCCTGTATACATTTTCACATTTTTTACCCCCACATGCGTCTTTTTCCAAAATGTAATTTCAGATACGAGTAATAATTTTCGAAAAGCACAAGAGAATATAAATGATTTCTACAACTTTTCCGAAAAAAAAAAAACTTGATTTGCTGTTCTGAGAAAAATCTGAAGCAGTTCCGAGATTTTGAGGTCTCGTGTTTTGGGGCTACAATCTTCTTTCTGTAATAAGTCCTCATATAATAATTTGCTATAAATGTGATTTTCGAAAGATGAATGTTTGTTTTTTGTTCCGAAAAACAACAAAAGAATTGAAGAAACATGCAAAAAATGTGTTGAAATGATTGTTTGAAAAAACGAAACAAAAAAAGAAGAAGAAGAAGAAGAAGAAGAAGAAGAAGAAGCACATGATGTTTGAATGCAAAAATGACAACTGTTGAGCAAAAAAAACTCGAGGATGAAAAAAGATTAGAAGTTCGCCAAAATGTGAAACTTCCGGTGCAAATCTCAACAAAAGTACGCAAAGAATCGCCCCTATCTTGAAAAACGGAAAATTGACTTCAAATATATTTTTAGAAAAACATATTCACAACGTTTCAAAGTATGCCCTTTTGAACCTAGCTACAGTAACCTAGAAATAAAACATGAAAAAAGGAGAAAAAAAGGGAAAAAAGTTCTCACGTTGATATTGAAAAAGTATATATTTGTGGCGTGTGTAAAATGATTGAAAGGTTTCCATTTTATTTGTTATTATTTTTATTTCTAATATTTTTCGGCCTCCGAAATTGTTGTTTTTTGTTCTGTTCAAATCAATCGATAAATGTTTGGATATTCAGATAAATTATGCTCATGGATTATTGCAATCATTATTTTCGATTTATCCATTTATTTATATATTTTCAGGTAAAAAAATGAGTTTTATTTTAATAGAATATGTTGAATTTTGCAGTTCTTTTGAAAATTGGTTGAAATTATGCGCAAATATCACAATTCCCCTTCAAATTTGGCAAATAATATTGTTCGCTTCTTTTGCTCCCGATGATATTTTGGACGAGATCATTGGACCTGAAAATGTTGACACGTATCGGGTGAGAAAATATTATTCAAAAAATGGGCGTGTACACAAATCCGGAAATTTTTCTTTTTTTCATTGATTTCAGTTAACCGTATATTTTCCAAAATGTTTTTTTTGAAAATTGGTGAATTTTAGCATCCAACGTCGCCGCGACAACCAATAAGATCATCGGGAGATTATCGATAATTTAAGTTTAATAAAAATTGACATTTTTAATATTTTGTTCACTACAAAACTTCGAATACGAAAAGTGTTGCATTACTGTAGGTCTAGAATCGGGTCCGACCACCATCAGACAAATTTTTATCATAAATTTCGTTTGAAAAACACCCAAATCTTGGAATTTGTGAAATGTCTAGGCCTGACTCTTTTTGATCGAAAGTCTAGTTTATCGATTCATCAAAAAAGACCTTCTCGGCCCGACCAGACTATCGGAGAGTAGTCATTTCGTTTGGCCCAAAATGAGAACTTTTTCAGTATCACTTCATATTTTTCAAGTGAAAAGTGTAAATGTCGTTCGGTGCTCATTTATGCAGAAGGTAAAATTCTAAAACTTGAAAACTTGACGAACTTTGTCATATTTCATCCGGTTTCTCGTTTCTTTTTATCTCCGTATCAATATACTAATTGTAACCAAACCGAGCAAATATATAAGTGTGACCTCCTCTCGAAACGATGTCTTCTTTTTTTTTGTTCGTTGTATTATACAAATATTTGATTATTACTTGTGCTCCGCTAATTTTTTGGCGGACCGGAAAAAGACGCAATTGCGCAACTAATAATCAGCATCATTTTTATGCTGATTACAAGCAGGGTAAACATATTAAAAATTTGGAAAAAGCGCGCGAATTTGAACCTGGTCTATGCTCAAATAACCACAATATCCTTTTGTACATTTTTAAAAATGAAAAAGTTAGTGGAAAAGGAACAAGAAAAAAAAGCAAAAAATCTAAGCATCTGGTTGAATATATCAAATTTCGAATGGAGAAATGAGAACTTTTACACATGTTGGCCAGGATACTTTTGAAGATGAAAACAACAAGAAAGTATATAGTTGTTGTGTTGTTAGTAAACATCAGCTGATATATACAACATGGAAAATGAGAGAAACAAAAAAAGCTGGATTTTTGATGTGTATGTTGTTGCTCAATTGAGTGGTCATTCAAAAACGAGAAAAATAAAGTAATTAATAATTTATGTGTTACACTGCAAGAAAAATAAACAATGATAAAAATAAAAACATAGAGTTTAGAGAGCTCCATCTTGTTCAAATACTTCATGATGTTTTCGTTTTGATATTAATGAGATTTGCATTGTGTTCATTCGCTCATCAATGTCGAGAGTTTTATCTTCGGTTACCTGGAAACACGCATTTTTAGATTAGTAGGGAAAACTGCGGATTTCCGAAATCGAATCACTTTTTTCCGTGTGGGAGGTCACCAACTTTTGACAAAAAATTCAAGTTTTGGAACTTTTTCGGGGTCAATTTTATAACAAAAAATTAATTTTTTTTCACGTTTCAGATTGCTAGTGTAAAATAGTAAAATAGTTTTATAATTATTATCAAAAAATCAAAATTACAATATTATGAGTTCACAAAAATGTTTGACACCTGAGACCTAGTCAAAAAATAGTAGCCAAACTGACTATAAATGTTTCGTATTTTCCTTCTATATTTTCAAAATGACAATTTTGCTTGATATAACATTTCGGAATTCTGTCAATCAACCAACCTTCAAATTTCTCGTATTCGACATCAAAAGGCACGACAAAAAATATCGACTAATTTCAAACCACGATTTTCCGGCACACAATTGTTCCATTGTTTTTGTATCTCCTTCGTTGTCGAATTGATCCAATACATATGAACCGTATTCGTGCACATTATATTCTTTTCTAGTTTCTCCTTCTTCTAATATCGGTTCCAATCTCTCTTGCCATTCATCAACTTGTTGTTGCAATTTCGACGTCGCCACATCGACATTTTCATACGCCTTTGCCATTTCATAAGCCATTTGATCGCGATCTGTTCGATTTTCGGCAAACTTTTTGAGAAGAGGAAGTGCTCGAGTTATAAACAAATCACTGGGTAGATTGTAGATATTCGCCAATTCAGCATCATCGATTGCATTGAATGTGAGACCTTGATGTAATTGTTGAGGAGCTGATGAACCGATTGTCATTTGGATATCATTAGTTTGTGATGATGGTAGAGCGTCGCCAACAATTTCACCGAATGGCATCACTTCTTCATTGTCATCATCATCGTACGCACCGCCCAACATTGAAATCTCAACTTCTGCGGCCAGATCTTCGTCGGCAACATCTTCGTCTAAAAAAGAAATCATTATTTTGAAAATCTGTAGAATGGCTGGTTTCAGAATATTCAAAATGTAAAATTTGGGTCACTATCAATTTTTTAAACTTTCGGCCATCATAACGTCAAACTTTCAAAAAGGTAATATGATTTTTAGACGGTTTGAGGCTTGAAAGTTCACATTGATAGAATTACCTGTGTGGCAAAACTGCATTATTTTATAACTCCAATCTATTCTTCAAAAATCCGGCACGTCTTTAAATAAGAGAAAATCGGGAGAAAAATTCAGATTTTCATTGAGAAAAACTCACATTCAGCTCCAAGTGTCCTTCGATTATCTTTTTTATCCCCGATGCTGTGTTGTTCGTCATTCATTTCAATATCATCATTTTCTATACTTTCAAATGCTTTTTCGAATGCCTGTTCTCGTGTTTCTCGTCTCGATGTCATCATTGTTCGTTCTTTTCGAATTGTTCGAGCATTTCGAATCTTCTGTGTTCGTTCTCTTGCTCGCCTTTTTTGTTCTTTGAGAATGAGAGTTCGAAGAGCGTCGATTTTCCAGTCATTATTCGGATTCAAACGAGCCGATGTCCTCCAATAATAATGATTTTGCAGATAATCTTGTGTTCGCATAAATATATCTCGTCGACTCTCTCCAACTTTTTCCATTCTCTGTCAAAATATAAATTTGTATTTTTTCTTCTCATATTTTTGTATTGAAAATATTTTTTATTCCAGGTTTCGTGAAGTTTCCATTTTTCCGAGAAACTAAATGGATGTAATATTTAGCGCTTAGGGATTATTCAGAACTATTTCTCATTTTTTCCGCGCTGAGGCTGAGGAAGATGAGAAACCGTAAGATGAGAAACAGAAAAATATGAGGAGAAACTCATTTTTTTCTATTAGATACTGTATGAACCTTTAGAGAAGTTTGTAGTCTCGAAGCGGAGAAATTAAAATAATTTTCGAAGTTTTTTGAAAGTCTCACTTTATTTTTCTTGTTCATAATAGTCATCGATGTTGTCGGATCTTTTTGGAATGTTCTGATATCTCGATTTGCCCTCTGAACATCATCATTCTCTCCATATACGAGTCCTCTCATCAAATCCTCATTTGTGTCATCCCATGGTGCCACAACACGTCTTTCTCGATTTTTTCGCAATCCTTCGACATAATCTTCTTCATCGTCTATTCCACCGTAATCATCATCATTATCATTATCATCAAAATCAACACCCATCGGTTCAAAATTCGCGTTTTCCTTGTTGTCGCCAAAATTGTCGACAAACATCTCGACGAGTCCCGTATTCAAATGAGTACTTGGTCTATAAAACAAGTTTTTATAATTTTTTGTTCCTACAAGAGTTAGTATTTGGCTCGTCAGAAGATCATTGGACAAGGTAAAACTTCTCCCATCTTCAACTTTTGGCGAGATTGTTAAACCCGACTAATTGGGACAACGACATCCTGAGAAACTCAATATTCTCTTCACAAAAAATTCGTCGTTTCTTTTTCTATTTCACCACTGCAATGCCCTCCAAAAGAGGAGGTGCGGTTTCAAATGCAACTGCCGCATACTTATTTTAGACGAAATAGTGTACTCAGAAAAGTCAACGCGCGGTAGCGCGCGAGTACGCTTTTTGATAATTTTGGAAAGAAGTTCATAATACAAGTGGTTTATCACTACTGAAAATCTACAAGAGTGTTCACGTTAGAAAAAATTTAATTTATAAAAAAATTTTATATTTTTTTTTGCAAAGAAAATTTTCAATTTTTTTCAAGTTTTTTGCGATTCAATTTTTCTGCCGTTTACTAACTTTTTTTTGCCCATCCAAAGAGAACATACATTTTCAAAAAAGAACAACCTTCAGAGAGGATTCCACGAAAAATTTCGAAATTCTCACCTATTTCGATTGAGCCGCGTTTCTACAAACGAAACAAACTGATTCAAACTATTGCGTTGTTTTTCAAAAAGCGGTTGGGATAATCGAGTTTGTTGAGATCCATAACCTTGTGAATCCTTATGACACGTCGCCGCTGAAGAAACTCGAGTCTGTTGTTGAACCGTCTCTTGATGCTGTCTAACAGTTTCTTGTTCAATATACCATTTCGGAGGCGGAACAATTTCTCGTCCAGAAAGAGGATCTTTGAAAGGACCCGCCGCATTGATTCGATCATTTCTCTTCTCTAAATCCAATTCGGTTTCGATGTCAACAATACCGAAATTAGCAGCGAGCTCTTTGTTGTCCGGTATCCATTTGGCACCGGGTAAATTGAACTGGTCAATGTTTTGTTTATACGAATCATGAACAATCAACATTTCCTGAAAAAAGGTACCAATATATTTTAGTAATCAAAAAACATACATGATCGTGTAAAATCTCCGATTTTTTAACATCAAAGTCTCGAGCTTTTCCTACAACTTCGGGCCTAGTTTTCGCATTATAAAATTGTTCCTGAACGAAAAACTATTATCTCGAAAAAAAAACATTTAGACTAACATCAGTCCGCATAAATTGACACGAATTCCGTCCAAACATGAATTGTGTCGGTCTAATTGCTCGAACATTCTTCCGTTCATATTGTAGTTCGGCTACTTCGATATTGTCGACCAGTCGTAGATTATCGATCGAGTGTTTGTCTTCTTTTTCGCTTTTTGGCAGGTTTTTCAAAACATCTGATTTTACATCTTTGATGTCAATGAGTTCAAAATTTGAGGATCCAATATCTACCTAGAAAAAAATGATAAAGTTTCACATAGAATTTATGTTAAAATTGTAGATGAGCCCCCCCCCCCCCTCTGGGTCCCCCATCATGGTAACTGAAGCCCCATAATCATGAGTGAATTTTTAGAATCAGATCACTTCTAATCTTTCCACAATTTTTCCTGTGAACTTGTTCATCATCCGCTTCGACTTTCTATTTCTCTCCAAAGAAAATATGAGTTATTCTAATCTTGTATCTTCATGAGGTCACACGTGAAGATTAAAAATATTCAAAAAAGGACGAAAAACAATAATAATGTTATTATTTTCTGTTAAAAAAAAGGAATTGGTGCATTTATTACCATGCCATGGGGGGTTCAAGTACAATTATACCCAATATATTTTTCAGTCAAATCAATTTTTGATCATAAAATTCGGATACCTTTTTCCTCCTGCTTTTTTTCGTCGCACCGCCCGGTCCTTCGTCTCCTTTCGAATTTTCAACCATTCCCCAAACCGCATAAACCTCTTCGAGAATAAAATCAACTTTTCTAGCGTATACCGTTGTAGATCCTTGTATAACTAAACAGGCTTGAGCAAAATTAAATCTGAAATAAATAAATAGTTGAATTTGAAGGCCAAATCTAGTTTTGAAACTTACAATTTATAATTACTTTCGACATCGAATGATTTTTCATTATCTTCCTCATTTCGATGCCGAACTACTTCCAAATAATCATTGAGATACTGAAAAAAAGCATAGGTGGCTAAATATCAGTAAGAAACTTCACATAATAGTTCTGAAACTACTAGTTGAACTCTGAACTGTAAATTTTAAAACAGTGAAAAATTACCGTTAGAAGATCAATCGAGAAGTTATCAGTGAGATCTTTGGCGGGTTTCAGAAGATACGCCCATTTGTCAGCTCCATCACTTCGTGAGCCATCTTTCTTTTTGCTCATTCTGCAAAAATTAATCATTTCGACTTCAACCGTGAGAATCAAATAATTATCGGCTCAAAACCAATGGACAAAAAAAGAGAAAAAAGTTTGAAATCCTAAACTTTATAACAACTAAAAAACAAAAAATTACTGAAAATTAATACTTTCTCTCTGGTAGTTTGAGTCCAACGAGTCGAGCACTCTCTTCCACTGTTTTCTCTCCACCTTTGTATCGATCTTGCAATTCATTGAGTCGGCGAGTACTGCAATTAAAACTATTTTTCAAACAAAAAAACTGAATTTTTGGTAATGTAAGTTTTCGTTTTTTGAAGGTCCAAAAGTCAGATGACATGGTTGAAAATTTCAATTGGCTCACCGATTACATCATGGCTAGCAGGGGTTTCGTTTGTGCCGGGACGGGCTCGCTCGTTTTTTTGAACCTAATCAATGGACATAGCCTGCCCAAGAGAAATATTTAACTGAAATGTGTTTCATTTCCTGGCCCAAACACGTCTACATAGTGTAGTTCATAATGGCCCGTAAATATTATTTACTGCTTGAGCTTACACTTTTTGAACATTTTGTTTCATGGCCGAATAGATTAAAACCATTTAATTTTAAATTAAAAACATCTCACCTCTGAACATAGCTCAAATACAATTTTGCGACACTTTCAGATTCATTAGCAGCTTTCGAATAGCGTTGAGTAGTGACTTGATCGGCCCTTATTTGTTCCATCAAAAATTTGTATTGTTCCGATTTTGGTGAAAATGTCTGAAAAAAATAATGACTTCAAGTTATAAACTTCGAATTTATTTACCTTGTCGACTTTTTTCAGTTCTGATATAATATTTTTGAATGTGTTGAAAGCGGTGAAAGATTTTTGGGCAGACATGTTTCTTTTATAACAAGAATTCAAAAAGCGGTTAGTACACACAAATAAACAAGCGGGAAATTCAAAAAATATACACAATGCGCGGGTTTTAACCGATGCGTCAGCATGTATCTTCGTACCAAAAAAGCAAGAAGATAAAAATTGGAAAAAACTATATTTATAAATAATAAAACTTTCAAACTCTCTAAATTAATAACACAGGGAAGATATATTCACATGGATTCGATCATATTTACAAGATTATTGAAAATTGTACAGATTTTCGGAATATCGACTTCGAAATCTAGAAAATCATCAGACGTAAAATCAGGATATTTTATTCCTTCACAACATGACTCTAATTCTTTTACTAGATCATCGCAAATCGTGACAGTCTCGAGTGCCTGAAAATTATTCACAATTTTTCCTTTGACAATTGTTGTTCAGACGTTTGTATGGGAAGTTACTTAAATTTTAGGTTTCTAAAGATTTAAAAATTTCACATGTTAGGTTTGAATGATTTTCGTGACCACGTTTTTTCTCATTTTTAAACTTTCATTGGTCGATTTTAGCTTAGAGTATCGTTAAGACTGCCCGCGGGCTCCCATGATTCTCAAAGAACTCTGGAGCGACCTTCACGAACCTTTAGAACAACAGAAAATTGCAAGTCGCGCCAGACGAGGGGAAGAAAAGATAAAAAGCTAGAGAACGAGAGGTCGTGGCGAGATATTTTGATAAACGCTGTGGCGCCAAATTTTATAAAGGCAGAGTACGAGTGTTCGTCGCGATAGAATCTTTATAAAGTTTGGCGCCACAGCGTTTTCAAAATATCTCGCCGCGACCTCTCGTTCTCTAGCCTTTTATCTTTTCTTCCCGGCGTTTGGCTCGACTTGCAAAAAAAAGGGTCGTGCCTTATTGACTTTGCCACGGAAAAAAAAACGGAAAATATAAATTTTGGCTCTGAAATAACGTTATTAAATACTTATCACGCAAATTGGGTTATTTTACTAACAGACACCTTTTTCTTTAAAATGTAACTGTGAAGAAACATCTGAATTTTTCGTCACGGTACAATATTCCTTCTTAGATTTGCGGCGGGACCAGGCACGCATCACGCAATTGGTATCGTACTGGTTTGTATTCCGAGAAAACTATTCAAATTCTGACAATAGGCTTGTGAGTTTTTTACAATGCTTCATTCATCAAAGCAGAAACCATTGAAAAACTCGTTCCAGTGACCGAAGATGAATTTCTTTTCATGGTTTGTGTCAATTTTTATGACTCATCCGTAGTGCACAAATCATAAATAAAAAAAAAAACAAAAAATTCCCTGTTTTTCTTTATGTGCAAAATGACCTTCCAGTTTCATTTTGCTACACTCTAAAAGCTACAAATCCGTGATACACCTTAACCAATTATTCTTTCACTTTTTCTACGTGTAAACTTGAAGCAGTGTTTGCTCATTTGAGTATTTGCTCATCACAACAATTATTCTTGTTTTTTTTCGTTCTTCTGATAAGCATGAATGCTTTATATAAATGGTGGATTGACCTTAGTTTTCTCATCGTATCTTGAAAAATGCTCATTCTTCTTGCCTTCTCAGCTCTCCTGATCGAATTTTCGAATGCTCAATGTTTCGGAGATGGTTGTGGTGGAAGTAGTTTAATTCTAGCACCACCGCTATGTAATGGTGGATGTGGATGCGGTGGACCATGTCCTCCGTCACCATGCTTTGGTAATAATTGTGGTGGATCAAATCCGATAATCATCACCACTTCCAACAACAATCAATGTTGTCCACCACCATGTCAAACCTGTGCACCATGCTTTGGGCCTCCGTGTGGTCGACCACCAGTTCAATTCATCACTTTGGGTTCTTCTCCATGTTGCTCTAATAATAGTGAGTCAACGAGGAGGTTTTTCCAAAAAAAATGGGATTATTTTCAGACTTCTCTTGCTGCGGATTCCGTCGTCGAAGATTCGCAAAACAACCCACCGAGAAAACCGAAACTACGAAATCCGATTTAATCGAACATTGAATGTCTTTATATATATATATATATGTTTGTTTATAAATATTGTTAACTTTTCGACAACTTTACACATCTGGCACAAGAGTGTGACAAAATTGTTTTTTTTTGTCACTCAAAAAATGGGGGGGGGGGGGGGGGGGGGGGGATTAGTCTAAGTTAGGAGACAGAAATCTGGGTTCAGATTCTCGGAGATATTTTCAAATTACTCAACACATTTCAATTAAAAAATTAATATCTCAACTACAGTAAATAGCTAATTTTTAGGGTCTTGAAAGTTTTGCAAATATTTCCTAGTAAAAAATAATAATTTTCGTGACCTTTTCTTTGAATTTCTCATTTCCGATTTTTTTCGTCGGTTCAGACCACATCCACAAAACTGTGTCTGATCTTGGAAAATGTGCCAGAAAATTGAGATACAAAAATACACGCTGTTTGACCTTGAATAAAAGGCCTTTGAATGAGGCATGGGCGAAGCCGAACATTCGGAACTTGAGCCGACGTCTATCTTCAAAAAAATTGTTCGAAATTATTTTTCTGCTAAAGCCCGGAATTTCCGAAATCTTGCGTTTTTTTGATTTTTAGAAAAAGTTCCCACTGGAAAACTCTGAAAAACGTATTTTTTGGAAAAAAATCCTTAAATGACCCGGCGACTCTTTTAGAGTATTCGGTTATTTTGAAAGTATTCGCCATTTTAAGACATATGTGGGGGAAGAAACAGTCTAAAACAACGTATAGCAAAAACTACAGCACAAAAAAGAACAGAAAATAAATCATAGAGTTGGATTAATCGCGCAAACGCGCTCTACTGCTTCATTAGAATTTGAAATTTTGATCCAACTTTATTTTTATTTATTGTTCTTTTTTGTCGTCTAACTTTTGTTTCTTATGTTTTTGAACTGTGCTTTGACTCGTATATGTCTTAAAATGATGAATACTTTCGATTTAAACCGATACTCTCGATGTGTCGCCGGGTCATTTAAGAAAAACTTATTTTGTTAAAATTTTCGGAAGACTCCTCCGAGAAAGTTTCGAAAATATTCGCAAGTTTGCGATTTCGATTGTGCCCAATCTTATTTCCGACCATAAGCAAAGAGGACATTTGAAAAATATACCTTTTTGATATAGCTGATTTCCTTTTTTGAGTGTTCATTGAAACTTTCGACACCATCTTTGACTCTTCTTATCATATCCTGCGATTCTATTTTGAACTCATCCAAGCGCTTGAGTTTTGATGACACCATGGAAACGTTTTTTATTCCGGTTGTTATCATTGACCCCAGTTCTCCCATATCAATAGCTCCGTTCACTATGTCTTTTTCTGTGCCACTCATATCATGCTCAACTTCATTTTGCATCATGTTTAGCTGAAAATGACAAACATAGAAATAAAAACAAAAAAGTTCAATCAACGTGTGAAATTTTTTTACTCAACTGGTCAGATTTGAATTTTTGTGAAAATCTTATCTCAATTTTTCTGAATCTAGTTTTTCTATGACCGCTCTGGCTAGTTTTTCAATTCCATTTCCTGTTTACCTCCGAACTATCTCCACTTTCACTGTTATTTTTCGACACTTTTTCCGGTGTTGATTGAGAGTGCACTTCAGCCACTCTTTTACCAGAACGTTGGGATTGTGGGGGTGGTGTTGCAATTCTCGATGAAACTGGAACGGCAAACTTGACACGCTAGAAATATTTTGTTGTTGAAAATATCGAAAAATGTTTCTCATTGCAAACCTTATCATCGACTTTTGTTGTTTTCAACCCTTTTTTCATCGAACTTCTCGTTTTTTCCATTTTCCTGAAAGTTATAAATATAGTATCAAATTTCACATGAAAATAAACGTTTAAAAAGCGTTTCAATTGTTAAAAAAACATACGATAATGAAAACTTTTGTTTTTTTGACAATCATTGGCATACTTTTTATACCTGTCCACGCAGGTATTTACGATTATCATATAAACGACTTCAATGCACATCAAAAATTCGATGGAATCGGTGCAATCAGTGGAGGAGGAGCAACATCAAAACTGTTATTTACCTATTTCCGAACTGAATCGGAAAGAAAACCAATTTTGGAAACTCTATTCAGTGTCAGTTTCCTATTTTTCTCATTGTTAGTAAAATGGCGTTTCAGAGAGAAAATGGGCTTCAAATGCTTAAAGTTGAGATGGGCGGTGACGATCAAAGTACAGAAGGATCGGAAAGTTCTCATATGTCAGAAAAAGGAAAGTTGTCAGTGGGAAGTTATGAATTTCAATTAGTTATGGAAGTTAGAAAGATAAACAAGAAAGTCCGAATTTGTGCTCTACCATGGGCATTTCCTGGATGGCTCGGTAAGAATCCATATGAAAATGTGACAGAAACAGCAATGTATGTCATTGAATGGTTGAAAATTGCACGCAAGGTATACCGATTCGAAGTTTATTGTATTGGTGTTTGGAATGAAAGAAACTTTTCGGAAACGTATGTCAAGGTTGCTTGAAGAACTATTACTAATCGCAAATCATAATATATTTCAGACTCTCCGACATCATCTGAATATTTATGGATTCGAGAAAGTAAAAATAGTGGCTGGAGAGGGGTTTCAAATGGATCAAAGTTATCCGAGACTATTGGACAAAGATTTCGTAAACACATACGACATAATAGGAGTTCACTATCCGGGTGGCAAAATTCCGGAAAACGTGAAAAAGTCTGGAAAAACTATATGGGCAAGTGAGGATTACAGCACTGATAATCGAAAAACAGGAGGAGGTTGTATGGCGAGAACATTGAACTGGAACTATGTGCATGGAAATATCACCGGGTAATTCTCAAAATGTGCGAAGAATATATCTGATAATAATTTGTCGTATTTAAAAAAAAAGAACAATTGTGTTCCGTCACGGAATAACACTTTCATCGACAATTTTTTAGAATGCTGATATGGCATATGACATCCGCATTTTATCCTCAAATCGCTTGGTGGAGATGTGGATTGTCGTTCCTAACGGAAGATTCATTTCAAACAGATCTAGCATTTGATGTGTTGAGATACACAACAGGTCACGTGAAAAAAGGATGGAAAATTCTTTCACATGGTAATGGAAGTGGTAATTTGACGAATGGTGGAACTTATGTTGGATACACTAATGGTAAAGATCTGTCAATTGTTATCGAAACCATGGTGAATATCATTCCGTCAGAAGTTCATAATATCGACTATTTCAGACTTATGCATCTTCTATATGCGAATATTCTTCACCAGAAACATATAACATTTCGAGAATACAATTTGTACGTTTCCAACTCAATGGGAAATTCAAAACACTTTCCGGATTCAATATTTCACTAAACTATGAAAGACCACAATTCCTTAGAAATATTGATGGATTTATCGAAATCGCTATCAAGGCTGACTCTTTCGGTGTTATTACAACTCTACCTATTATTGTTCCAAAAAAAGTTAGAATACGTGTCAAAAATCTGCCTCTCAAATACAGTGACAACTTTACAGGTAGATGAAATTAGATTTATGAAAACCTTCACAAACGTATTATTATAGATTACAAAAATGGCGAAGAACCTCGTTTTTGGATGCCACAGAAAGGCTCCTGGGAAGTCATAGAAGGTGTAGCTGTTCAAAAAACATTAGAACCGCCGATTAGTTGGTGCACTTCTGATATAATTACTCCATACGCGGTAATGGCGTAAGTTTTAGACATCTTCTAACTTATATTTAGGATCTTCATAAGATTGTTTAGATTCCGTAATGCGTCTACAAAAATATCGAGTGATGTTTTAATTCCTGAAACATCTCTGGCTAAATCGGCAATTCTTGGTTTATACTCGAACTGTAGTGGTGAATATAAAAATTAAAAACAAAAGACTATGGAAATTATATTTTTTGAAGGATGCGACATTTCGAAGACAAACTGTGAGGGAATTTTTGCAGAATTCGACTTCATCAAACAACAAGTCAAACTATTTTTGAATTTTGGTATAGCAGTGGTGAATAAAAAACTGGTTAAAAATATTTTACTTCAGTGAAACGCTCGGATGTGGCCATTTTTAAAGTTCCTTTGAAGTTTGGAATTTTTAATACATTTTCACTCGAAGTTTTAACACCAACCAAAGTTATTGTGAAAGTAGACAACCTTCGGAAAATCATTCCAACAACATCGGTATGATTTTTTTTTCTTCAAAAATACAACTAACTGGTTTCAGCTGAGTGGCATGAATGGTACATTGTTTTTGATTGGAACTGGGAATTTTGGCATTTCATATTGGGATAATTTATTTGTTTTATAAACTCACATAAATTCGATTCACTTGAAATCCGATTTTAACTTACCAACTCGCCGAAACAGTGCGAAGATTGCCCGCAATTGCGCAGAAACTATTTTCAAAAAATGTCCGAAACAATTATGTGCATACACGATTCCGAACACTTGCACACGACACACCGTGTACGTTTACATACAGTACACTTTTTGTTATTTTCATGAAGTCAAAACTCAATTCGATTAAACACAACCCCTTTAATTGAAATGCTATCACCTGTCAGTTTCGGCAGAACCTTGCTACGTATTATTTTCCAAGTTCTAAACTCAGTTCCACGGTTTTTCGTTTCTAGACCTGAAAAAAAATTGTCTGCAATAATGGCAACGCGGTGTGTGCACATTTCGCTTACCGTATTCCCACACATTTCCAAAATTGGCGTGGCACTCAATTTATTCGCGAAGATTCTGGCTCATTTCTTGTTACTTTTTGCATGCAATAGTATTTTTCAAACACGCTAGTCAATTTTTAAACGTGTTATTTCATGATTTCTTCATTATTCCGTTCATTTTCAACTTCTCAACACTATGGAAAATGTAATTTGCTCCGGAAATTTGGTTTTTTTATTCTCTTATTTGAATCATACGATTTTTGCTTAATAACGTCATTTACATTTAATTCTTCTCTATTATATTGTGCTCAGAAAAGTCAACGCGCGGTAGCGCGCGAGTACGCTGCGAGCGAGCGCTACTCGCGCTGCCACCACACACTGATCACGCTGCGACCCCGCGCTAATCGCGCAGCGCCCACGCACTCTCTAGCTGTTCGCGCTGCGAGAACGCACCAATCGCGCTGCCAGCGCGCATTTACACAAAATTAGCGCCCGCTCGCAGCGTACTCGCGCGCCACTACGCGCTACTCGCGCGCTAACCACGCATTCGAGTCTCTGCGCGCGCCGCTATCGCGCGTTGACTTTTCTGAGTGTGTCTGTGAAAATTCTGCGATAACGTTATAATGGTAATGTCCTCTTAATTTTGTGATTTGTTTCATATCTCGGCCACACCGTAGAATTAATTAATTCCACGAAGAACATCACAAAATCCCAAGATTCGAACAGAAAAAAGTATTTCGAAAATTGTTATGTAAAATTCGACTGAGGGAATTGTTCAAATCAGGAACAATTCTTTTCTTTTCTTTTCAAAACTATTTCAAGACTTTCGCCATTGTATAATTCGTTTCAAAAATTAGTTGTGCCAATTTTTGAGATGATTTTGCGCCGACGCGTTGAAACTCGATGTTTTATGTTTTTATTCACATACCTTTCTAGATGATTATCTGAACATCATCGTTTCGTACGAAACGATAAAAGCATGCGGAAAATCTTGTTAAAACCGCTTCTCATTCATCAATCAGTATCTAAGTCTACAGGTTTCTATTGAGAAAGAAAACTCGAGTAAAAAGTTGAAAGTACATCAATATTAGTTTGTAGTAAGCATAAAGAGTTTTCTTCCAAATATTTGCTTTCACGTCGCATCACGCCATTTCACAACTATTTCATCATGATTCATTTCCTAAACTGACGTGTACAAACCAAAAAGAGAAAGTGTTAGATTGTCAGCCCGTAGAAAGAGTTATTTCCCTCTTCTGTTTTTTCTTGTTATTTTCCCTATACGCTTCTTTTTCCCTCTTATATTTGTTGGTATGGCGCCATCGCCTCTTTTTTTTTTCCTTCTTCTCCGCCTCCTCCAACTCATTTGACGCTGCGTCTCTAGTCGATCAGCCACAATATGTATGTATGTGCAGTTTCTCGTTTTATTTTGTCCTGTTGACAATTCGTTACTTTCAGGTCAAAAATATCAAGCTTCTTTTTTTGATGAAAATATTTGACACAGTAAAAATTATCAATCCGGAAACACATTCGACCAAACAGTAGGGCACTGATAATCAAACAGCTGTGTTCTTTTCTTATCTCTGTCTTTGTTTTTAAATTCTGGTATCATTTGAGTAACACGTAGAACAAGCTGTTTTCCAGTCTAGCAGTTCGAACAGTCAAGATTTGTCCTCATGACCTTACCTCGGCAGAATCGTGAAATTCCACATAGTACATTTAGAAATTTCGGAATTTTACATAGTAATTCAGGCGGAACAAAGTTATACTTCCATTTTCGTGTGAAAAACCACAGAGCACATTTTGAAAATCGCAGTATTCCACGATTGTTGCCGAGGTATGTTCATGACCATTCACAGACAATTTGAGATGGATCCATAAAGTACAAAAGTGAAAAATGGATTCGTAATGAATCCGAAAAGTATCCTTTTCTATGATTTTTGAGGATATGGATCCGTTAGTTGTCCTTTTTGGGTCCATTTTTGAGTGTTGTACTTTATGGATCCATTCCAAATTGTCTGTGTTTCGCGGCGAGAACAAAACGTCATAAATTAAAAAAAAAAACATGAAAACACTTCCAACGTTAGTACTTGAGTTTTTTTTTTCTAATTAAAATATTTAAAACTTTCAGTACTTATTGATTAATCGCATCAAATATTTCACCTGCGAATAATCTCATTTCGCCATCGTTCTCTTTTCGTGTTTTTTGTTGTTTTTCTCCTTCTGTTTCTGCCGTTGTTACATTGCACTTTGTTTCTCCTCATCGAATGTTGCGTTTTCCCACTATACATTTTTTTTCAGATGAAACGAAAAGCTTCGGTATATGACTCGTCGAAAGACAAAACGCTCAAACAACTCGTTAAAGGCGAATCGCCATTATGGATTCGAGTTGTTATGGCAATTCTACGTGTTTGGTTCTTCATATACGACTGTTTGAACTATTTGCCGTATCAATTGTTCAACTCGCCAACTGAAAAATTGAGAAAGTCGGAAAGAGTTAAGGTAAGAATCTTACCGTAAAATTGGCGAGCTGATAAGGTGTTCTTTGAAGAAACGTTGCCTGTCACATTTTTTTAATCAAAAACTCGGATTTTGGAAGATAACCAAAATA
Source organism: Caenorhabditis sp. 8 KK-2011 (assembly GCA_963572245.1). NCBI lineage: Eukaryota > Metazoa > Nematoda > Chromadorea > Rhabditida > Rhabditidae > Caenorhabditis > Caenorhabditis sp. 8 KK-2011. Next base: position 7,050,271 of record OY751548.1, read on the forward strand.
GCCTAGGAAACCAAATGAACAGGGCTAAATACTGTTCATTTTCATTGAAGGAACATGTGAAAAATAACAATTTCCCATTATAAAATGTGTACAATCACGTGCCCATGGTCCTCACAGCAAAAATTCTACTGTACGCGACCATGTCGTGTTTCACGTTTAAAAATGTAATTTTTTGTATTACTGACAATGAAAAAATCATTTTGACTATCAGGAACAGAGACCACGTGTGATTATTCTTGTTAGTTGTCAATCATCAATCATTCTTGTCATCACGACCGCTAAAACAAATTCTTATCATTTCTCAAATGAAAAATGTGTATGTGTTTTCATAAGCGAGAAAAAGAGATGATTCAACACCTTTTCTGTCACAATATTTGATAAAAAAATATCTGTATTCATTGAAAAAAAAACAACAATTTTCAGGCAAAATGGGTTGATGAAAGAGACGGACCGATTCGTAATATTGATGGACACGCAAATGAAACATTCCCAGGGAAAGATACAATTGATAAAGTTTGGAGACATTGTGTTGAACTATATGATGAATCGCCTTGTTTGGGAACACGTCAGTTGATTGAAGTCATAGAGGATCAACAACCGGGAGGAAGAATCTTTGAAAAATGGCATCTTGGAGAGTATGTGTGGCAAAGCTATAGAGAAGTGGAGAATCAAGTTGGACGAATTGCTGCTGGTATCAAAGATTTGGCTGAGGAAGAGAAGACTCCAAAGGTTGTCATCTTCGCTGACACTCGTGCTGATTGGTTGATCACTGCTCTTGCTTGTTTCCGTGCAAATGTTACAATTGTCACTGTTTATGCGACACTCGGAGAAGAAGCCATCGCTCATGCCATCAATGAAACAGAGGCCACCATCATTGTGACTACTGCTGAATTGTTGACAAAAATTGTCACTCTTGGAAAGAAATGCCCTACATTAAAAACTCTCGTTTACTTCTCTCAGGTGAATCCAAAATCTGCTGCACCTGATTTGGCACCATTCAGAGATCAATTCAAACATGTTTTGTCATTCAACGGATTGTTGACAAGAAATAAGGATATTTTGAGTGAGTTTTCAAATTGTTTTCAAAAAAAAATGTGACTTGGAATTTCAGAAGAATCGAACGCTGTGAAATCGGACATCGCCCTCATCATGTATACTTCTGGAACCACTGGACAACCAAAAGGTGTTATTCTGTTACATGAAAATGTTGTTGCTTCATTATGTGGACAAGGTCACGGTGTTGGAATTATTGGGTAGGGTTTCTTTATTTTTTTCAAAATTCAAAGTGTTTCATTTTTCAGCCACGATGATACTTATATTGGATACTTGCCACTTGCTCATATTCTCGAATTGGATGCTGAATTGACGTGTATGACCAAGGGAGCTAAAGTTGGTTATTCTTCGCCGCTAACTTTGCACGATCGAGCTAGCAAAATTCAAAAAGGAACTCATGGAGATTGTCACGCACTTCGGCCAACCCTCATGGCTGCCGTACCGGCTATCATGGATCGAATTTTCAAAGCAGTTTCGGAAGAAGTGGCCGCTTCGCCAAGATTTATGCAAGAACTTTTCAAATTGAATTACGAAAGAAAAAGATCGCGTTATTTGGAAGGATACTGTAGTCCATTCCTCGATCGAATTGTTTTCAAGAAAATTCGTCGACTTTTAGGAGGAAAACTGAAGGGTGTACTTTCTGGTGGTGCTCCATTGAATGCTGAAACTCAAAGATTTATGAATATTTGTATGTGTTGCCCGGTTGTACAAGGATATGGATTGACTGAAACATGTGGAGCCGCCTGTGTTGCTGATATCAACGACATGAGCACAGGAACGGTGGGACCACCGGTCAGATGTTCGGATATTGCATTGAGAGAGTGGCCGGAAGGCGGATATTCACCGTTCAATGATCCACCACAAGGAGAGATTTTGATCACCGGAGAAAATGTGTCAGCCGGATATTGGAAACAACCGGAAAAAACTGCTGAAGATTTCATCATGTACAAGGGAAAACGGTACTTTGCCACTGGTGATATTGGTCAAAAACGTGAAGATGGTTCGCTTTTGGTTATCGACAGAAAGAAGGATTTGGTCAAATTGCAACATGGAGAATATGTTTCGTTGGCTAAGGTAATCGGATTGACAATAACATTTCGAAAATATAAAATCGAAAATTTACAGGTTGAATGTGCTCTTTTGAATTGCCCAATCGTTGATAACATTTGTGTTTATGGAAATGGTCTTGAAGATAGTGTTGTTGCATTGGTTGTGCCCAATCAAAAACATTTGGAAAAAATCGCTGAAGAGGTTTGATATTATAAAGTTTGAGTGTATCATTTAAAGTTTAATTTCAGGAAGGCGTGGATAGCAAAGAATTGAAGACAATGTGCGAAAACCCGAAAGTTAACGCTGCATTCAAAAAACAATTGGACGCACATTCTGCCAAGAGTGAGTTTTGGCCTAGAATAGTTGAGGCTCGGCGTTTTTTGACCAGTCAAACGAAAAACCAAATTCTTATTGGGCCACGGCGACACGTATGTGAAAATATCTCGCCAAAAAAAAGAATATGCCATGAAATTTTTTGCAATAAAATAGTATAGGCCGCGCGGCAAAAAATACAATTTTTGATAAAATTCGCTATCCTAATGAGAAAAAATTGAGAAAATTTTGAAAGCGGCTGAAATTGAGACTTGAATACGAGAAGTATCAACAAAAAATGTTCCGTGAATAGAAAATCCGTTTTATTTCACGAAACTCACACTATTTCAGGCAAACTCAGCCGTACTGAAATCCCGTCCGCCATCCACCTTTGTCCAGAAATTTGGACACCAGACACTGGACTACTGACCGAAGCATTGAAATTGAAAAGAAAACCAATTCAAACGGCATATCAATCAACACTCGATAATCTCTACAAATCACTTAAAAAAGGATAAACAATCCGAAAAACGCCAATTATTACATTTCGGATCTGAATGTACATGTTTTGTTGAATCTCCTGTTTTCATTTTGGTTACGTAGTGTTTTTGTTTTTATTCGAACCACACTTTCGACATAATTTTGCTTTATGCGATGTTTATTTGTCTCCATTTTTCCTGTGTGTTATCGTTTTTTCCGTGTTTCATATTAACCCCCACGCTTTTTATGAGCTTCCGTTTTTTTTTTCTTGAGCCACAAACCACAAACGGTTTCCCTTTCTCCCTTTTTTCTTGTGTGTTTTCCCTCCCCGATTCTCCAAGATTTTTTTTCTATTTGTGTCGCCACCATGGGTCTTTTTTCATAAAAATTGAAAAAAAGTTGTTTTTTTATGATGGGATTATTCAGTTGAAAAAAGTATTTAGGATAACATATTTAACATGACTGAATTAACTCCTAAAGAATAGTTTGACTGTGTGTGTTAGCAGCAAAACCCTTTGAAAAAACGGACCGTACCCGATTTCCTGACATGCTTACACTCTTCGTCACATTTTTATGTTGGGTTCCAATTCAGATTTGGTGTATTTCCGGTCCATTCAATATCGGGCCCAGTCCGATACGGTTATCTGGATTATTTAACAAGAGTGAGAGTTAGAAATGAAAACGTGAACTTTCTTTTTTATCTATAGATTTTATTTGTGATAAAAATGACTGAAATTTGGGTTATTTTTCAAGTCATTATAAATTGAACTGTGTGTTTCATTCATTCCTAATGCGGCTATCCAGAACTATTTCTCCGCTTTTCTCCACGTGGAGAAAAGATCTGAATAGTCCCATAAAGGTATAATCAAAACCGAGACTATTTGGCCATCAATAATCATTTTGGAAAGGCCTAAAACTTGGATGAAATCACTGAAATTATATGTTTTTATCGCAAAATTATCAATAAAAAAAGAGCATGAAAAATCTCACCAAAAACCTATATGGTGTCAAGTTGAAACTGTCTTGTTAGAAATCGAAAAAAAGAGAAAAGCGAAGACTTGTTCAACATTTTGTTGTTGTTTTTCATTTCCGTAATAGTATCTATTCGCAGTCGGACTCAAACTTGTTATTTATTTGCATCTGCTCCGTAAATTGGAGTGTTTAACGTTGTTCGTTCTTTTCTCCCAACCACGAAAAAGTGCTCTTCCTCCTCTCACCGAGCAAAAAAAGCAATTTAGCCAACAACATCTTCTTCTTCTTCTTCTACTTTTTTGCCATCTTCTCCTTATTCTTCCATATTCACTTTTCGCCTTCGAGCCAAATTCTGTCATTTTCAATTTTTGGACATTTTCCAAAAACTTGATGATTTCTAGATTTTTTTGTATTTTCTCTATTTTTCTCATTTCATTCAGTTTACAGTCGAAAAAGTTTCCTATTCGTGAGTTTTTTTTCGAATTCGGGTTACTGTAGTTTTGTTTTTTTTTCGTTGCAGGAGCATTTGTTGATTCTTCGGACATTGATAATGATTCGATGCATGCAATTATCGAGGTTGGTCTTTTTTATCGATACCTCTAGTTTTCGGACCGGCCCGACTCTGCTCATCTCGTTCGATAGTTTATTGTTTTTAAAACCCGGCTAAGTATGAAAGAATTATGTATGGGTTGTTACGTATTCATGTCAAAATTTTTAAAAAACTATTTTTTTTTATTTTAACATTTTTCTTGTAGATCTGATCCAGTTTTGTGAATGTTGCCCAAAGCCCCAAATCGGAGAAACGTAATTTGAAAATGAGAAGTTTAGAGAAAAGGTCACTTATTTTTTCCCTCAAGTATTTTTTTTTTTTTTTTTTGAAAATTCAACGAGTTTAGTTTTCGAAATGAACAGAGTAGGAAAACGAACAGACGTTTGATAGTCGGGCTGGGACTGAGGCCTGGTCCGTCATTTTTGAGCCGGACTACAATCTCACCCCTGGAAATTAGACAAAAACGAGAGCTTTGTTCAAAAACCTTCCCCTCTTTATTTTCTATTCTAGATGCTTCGATTGGCCGAAATGATTCACAACGCAAAAAATGATGTCGATTTCGATGTTTTGTTGGGAACTCGAGAACTACCACCAATGGAAAAAGCGACAATGATGTGGAATTTGAATCGAATAAGTTAGTACTTGACAACATCACTAATTACAGTACTCTTGTTTTTTTTTTGCAGTTTGTGATGAGATGAAATTGGGGTTTATGATAATGTTTGCCGGTACGAATTTCAAAAATTTCGGGGTCTACGAAGACATTTCAAATCATATGCAAATGCCGCTTATCGATTGGGAATCACCGAAAATCGATTTGTCAACAATTTGGAAAAATGACAAAAAAGATGTTTTCTCAATGGTTTATTCGATAAATCCACCAACTGAACAACTTCTCATCGATTATATTCAATATAAAGGATGGAGAAATTTTGTGTATATTCATGATGATAATGATGGTAAGAAGTTCAAGTTTGAATGAGATGCAAATTCCGAATTTCCCGTTGGACATCATCATTTCAGCCGATCGACGACTTCGTCAAATGTTTTCCTATTTGCACAATAAATCACCAAACTATCAACTTTTTGTCGAGAATTATGCAGCGCCGAGTGACGAAGAGATGTTTCGAGAATTTCTCAACACATTTCATCGAAGATTGTCCAATCAGCACGCGATGAAATCGAATGATAGTTCGGAGGAGATCGATGATCCCATGTTAGTTCAAAAATTTTAAATGGTACGCCAAAAAATTTACGTGACTTTTTCTCTGCATTTCACTTTTTCAAATTATAATTTATAATTCTTTGGTTCGGATCAGGCTTGGGCGGAACCTTATCCAAGAAATTTTGACTGAACTTTTTTCTGACGAGACTTTTTTCGAAAAATAATGTCGAGACCATTATTTCCGAACAATTTTTTCGGAAAAAAAAACTTTTATAATTTCAATATGACCAACCAGACACGAAACCTACCTCCTCGGATTACTGTATTCTTATTCTGATTTTTTGCAGAACAGTCAACGTTGTTGTCGATCTCGAAGGCAGCTACCGTAATCGAGCATTCTTACAAGCTCTCGGAGAAAGTGTGCTCGTCAAAAAGGAATATCATTATGTTTTTTCGAATTTCCAAATCAACGAAAATGATCTGAACGGATTCCATTTCTCACTGATCAACGTCACCATATTCCAAGTGTTCGATAAGAATAACAAACACTTTTTGTGAGTTTTCAAGAAATTTCGAAAATCGGCAAATATATTTGAGACAATCTCGTGCTGAATTCAAAGATGTTTATCGAGGAGGTCTGTCGTTGAACGAGAATATTCCACCGATGGCTGCATTTGCACATGATTCGATTCTTGTCGGTGCAAAAGCATTGCAATTGGTTATGGAGGAAAATCGAAAAATATTTGACAAGTTTGTAGGGTGTCCCCAATCACTTGTTTTGTGGGTAGTGCATAAACCAAAAATATATAATTTGAAAATTAGAAATTTTAAGAAAAAACATTGAAGGCATGATTTTTTGGTCAAAAGTAGAACCCTCGTGTACCAACCCTCGAATGTTTAACCCTCGACCTTTTTTTCTCCTAAAGGTTACGAAATACCGTGCGCAGAAAAAGCACTATTCTCTTCCACGAAAACTTAGGCTTAGTGAATTTCCAAAAATTGCAGTTGAAAAGATCAAATGTTGAACATTCGAGGGTTGGTACACGAGGGTTCTACTTTTGACCCACCGATCCGAATTCCAAAAAAAAATCAATTTTTCGGATTATGCCGATTTTGGAAGTGTAAAAATGTTTTTTTTTTCAAAAACTACAACTATTGAGCTTCATAATGCTTTTTTATTCAAGAATTTTGCTCAAAAGTTAACCGAGATTCGATTTTTTGAAGTTGACCTACTTTTTTTTATCGAAAAACCTTCGACTCCTGATTTCTCCAAAACCAACAAATTTGCTTGCAAATTCCCAGTATAGGGTTTCTCACCCACCGGTGTACTACATTTTGCACCGGGTCCCATTAAATTCCAGGGGGGGGGGGGGCACATCCTCGATCATTCCCAACTCAGTACTTTTTTAAGCGCTTTCAATCGACACCAACTTTTGAATCGAAATCAAAAAGGACTTTATTGTCGACCACACGAAGATGTGAACGAAAATCGACAATTCGAAACATTCGAATTTGGCAAAATGATCGCCAAACAAATATCGAAAGTCGTACTGGATGAGAGTGATGGAACATTGACCGGAAGAATACAATTCGATTCGAAAACGGGCGCTCGAACCAATTTCTCTGCTTCGATCATCGAAATTCGACCCGGCACAAGTAGTTTGAATAGTATTTGGGAGGTAATAAAATACAACACTTTACGATTATATTCCTTTCAATTTCATCTAAGAAATACGCAAAACTCATACTATCTCGTTCGAGACGTGCAAAAAGTACTGTGACATTTCTCAACAAAATATTCATAGATCACGCTACAAAAAATTACAAAAAAAAAGATATCCATTCAAATTTTTCGAAACTTTCCAGGTCCTTTTTCTCGTTTATTTTGTCATTAAAAAAAGTATAGTAACCAAAATATTTTGTGGTATTTACAAGGGAGGTTCAACTTGTCCCCACTTCAACTTAGGACGATAATTGACAAGGTTACTAAACCGAACCTCCTGATCAAAAACGTGTCAATAACATTTTTCTTTCGAGTCTGTGAGGGCAATTACTGAATCGGACCTTCTGAATCGGACCAGGTCCGATTTTATCGGACCCGAAAATACCCGAATCTGAATCGGACCCAAACCTAAAAAATGTGTCTGAATCGGACCAGAGTGAAGAAATCGGACCCGGTCCGTTTTTTTCGAAACCTTTTCCGAATCGGACCACGAAATCGGACCAGGTCCGTTTTTTTTGGTTGATATTTTTCCGATTTTAGTCTGATTCAGCTGAAATTTCAACCAAAAAAAACGTACCTGGTCCGATTTTGTGGTCCGATTCAGCAAAAATCTTGATAAAAACGGACCGGGTCCGATTTCTTGACTCTGGTCCGATTCAGACACATTTTTCATGTTTTGGTCCGATTCAGATTTGGTCATTTTCGGGTCCGATAAAATCGGACCTGGTCCGATTCAGAAGGTCCGATTCAGAATCTACCAAATTTTTAGGTCTCCAAAATTTTGAAAAATTTTCCTGGTAGGTCAAAATATTTTTCGCGATCTTTTCTCTGAATTTCTCATTCTCAAATTATATTTCTTCGGTTTCGGCCACAACCAAAAAACTGTGTCTGATCTAGAAAAATGTGCGAAAACTTTCAGATGAAAAAATACAAACTTTTAAAAGATGAATTTTTGAATTCATAAAAACGTGAACTTTCTATTTTTGTCTGTGGAGATTTTAGTTGTGATAAAAGCACTGAAATTAAGGAGTTTTTCTCAAAGAAAAAAGTTAGAAGTAGGGCGTTGATCAGCGTATCCGATTTAGTCAGCAAAAAAAATCTCGTCAAAAGTTGAAAGCGGGACAAGTTGAACCTCCCTTGTTAGAACAAAATAATTTTCGTGGCGTTTTCTCTGAGTCTCTCTTTTTTAAATTACATTTCTTCGGTTTGTTTCCACATCTAAAAACTTGCTGATTCGTCCAAACCACTTTCAAGTTAAGATGTAATTCTTGAGAGTTTCGCGCGCTTTCTGAAAACATTTCACGTGTTTTCGAATTGATTTCAGAGATTCCGATGGTCGGAAGGTTTCGGTTTCTTGCTCGGCGGCAATCGACATGTTCAGTTCGAAAAGAAAAAAGATTCGCATCACACAAAAAAAGGAATTCTTCCCTCAAAACCGTGGAAACTTCGATTCAATGTGGTGACAGTTCTTGTCAAACCATTTGTCATGTTAAAACGGCGAAATCCAACCGATCCCGAACTAAAAGGAAATGATCGATTCGAGGGATACTGTATTGATCTGCTCAATCTTTTGGCCAAAAATATAACAGGATTCGAATATGATGTATTCATCTCAGAAGGCAATAAATATGGTGCTCGACAAGCGGATGGTAGTTGGGATGGAATGTTGGGATATTTGTTGAATGAGACGGCCGATGTGGCAGTTGCGCCTTTAACCATCACACAGGAACGAGAAAGAGCTGTCGATTTCTCGAAACCATTCATGACAACTGGAATATCTATTATGATCAAAAAACCCGAGAAACAAGAGTTCAACATTTTCTCATTTATGGAACCGTTGGGTATGACCATTTGGATATTCACATTGTCATCGTACTTTGGAGTGTCGTTGACCATTTTTTTGGTTTCTTGGTTTTCGCCGTATGAGAAGAGAATCGAATTCAAACGCGGCGAGTTTACAGGTATTTCAATCAAGTGACCCAGATTTGAAAATTTAAAAATTGATAAAAACGTGACCCAAGTATGTCTCACAGATATTTCTCTCTTTCTCCAAATAATTGTTTGTTGATACGTGACTTTTCGAAATTCCAAATCGGGCCAACTTTTCGCATTTTCGAAATTACAGTAACCAATGAGTTCACACTGTACAACTCTTTGTGGTTCACATTGGCTGCTTTCATGCAACAAGGAACTGATATTCTACCTCGAGCCATTTCTGGTCGAATCGCTTCTTCTTGTTGGTGGTTCTTCACATTGATCATTGTCTCCTCATACACTGCCAATCTTGCCGCATTTTTGACTTTGGGTTAGTTGAAAAATGAGGCCGGGCCCCATTCAGGGACTTGTGTTTCGGACCTCCATTTTATGGTGTCCGGCCCGATCTAGGATTTGCCCTTGGTCCCTACAACATCTTGTGGGTATTTCTCAAATTTCCCTACCGATGCGATTCCGTTGCACGAGTTTCATCAAAAATATTGTTTTGTTGCAGAAAGAATGACGCCGCCAATCGAGAGTGTCGATGATCTTGCTAATCAGAATAAGATTCTTTACGGTGTTGTCGAAGGCGGTTCAACAGCCGCATTTTTCGAAGATTCAATAGTTCCATTGTACAAAAAAATGTGGAATTTTATGGTTAGCACTCATCAAAGACACTCGGAAATATCGGTGAATTCGACAGTCTCCAAAACATTTGTGAGTTCATATGCAGATGGAATCGAAAAAGTTCGAACGAGCAAAGGAAAATATGCATTCTTATTAGAAGAAACGACGAATAATTATGAGAGTGGTCGAAGACCTTGTGACACGATGAAAGTCGGACAGAATCTGAATACACTTGGATATGGAATTGCAACGAAAATAGGCAATCCGTTAAGAGTGTCACTCAATCTGGCTATTCTATATTTACAAGAAAAAGGAGAACTGAAAAAATTGGAGAATAAATGGTGGTATGATAGAGGACAATGTGATAGTGGAATGTCGGATGGCGGAAATAGTTCGAGTTTGAATTTGTCAAAAGTTGCGGGAATATTTTATATTTTATTGGGAGGAATGGTTTTATCAATGGTAACTGCGTCGATCGAGTTTTTGTTTCGAAAAAATAAAGAAAATTGGGAAAAACAAAAAGTATGTTGGCCTTTTTTTCTTTCACAAACTTGTGTTATACAGCAAAACAGTCGATTCTGTTTTTTAGTCTCAGTTTTTGAAAAATTCTTCCAACTTCAATAAAATCTGTTTTTTTTTGACATCGTTTCAATTTTTTGAAAAATGAACACGTTTATAGTCAAAAAATTCTAAGACTTGAACTTCTCTCAGAGATGTCGTTTTGGGCCGGGCACAGCGAAAAAAAAGAAACAAATTGTACAATAAAATGTCATTGCGGACGTGGCCGAGTTTTTAACCCGCGGCACGAAAATATAGACTCCGCCCTTTTTTTGCACACCGAGGCACTGTTTTTCCTCTTTTTTTCTTTGAAAACAACAAACAAAAAACGTAATAAACTGCGAACAGTCTGCAAAAAAGATGTGCGACGGTTTGCAAGTGGGCGGAGTCCCCCCGTAAATCGACACTGTGCATACACCACACAATGAGACAATTTGTTTCTTTTTTTTCGCTGTGGCCGGGCCATGCCCGTTAAGTTTTCAACGGGCGGGCCGGTCGGACCTCCTCAAACGGTCCAAACGACACTCCTGGTGTTTCTGAATTTTCTAGCAAAATCCTTTTTTTTTCAGAATCGTCAACAAACGAACAAACAGAAACCATCAGTTTTGGCTTCTTGCCAAAAAGCTAAAAGACGTACAAAATCTGAAGAGCCCGCCAAAACAACACTGTCCACACTATTTTGATTTTTCATTTAAACATTTGTATATAAATTAATTACATAATCAACTTATCCTTCAAACTTTTTTTCGTCATGCAAAAAATCGGATCAACTGGTTGTAAAGTAGAATCACCGAAAAGAGACAAAGCGGCAATACCGAAGACAGTGTGGAATGGGTCAGCCTGCAAAAATAAATATTCATGGTTTCAAATATTTATGGTATTCACGTGTTCCCAATTTCCAACCTTCACAGGAATATTTTTCGAATAATGATAAGATCAAAACGTGACCAGAAAAAGATAATGAAATCGAAAAGAATAATCAGTTTAGAAAAATTGTTAGGACCAATTAACAGTACTGCAGTACTAATATGACTAATACACCTTCTACTAATGAAAACGAGAACATTTCGTTGTTTTCGATTCGAAGTGCCACTGATGATACGGCTCGCAATTCGAGGTAATTCAATAAGATTTGCAAAATATTTTAGTCGTAGTTTGGCTGTTTTGTGACTTCCGATCTGATCAAAATGGCAAAAAAAAAGCTGGTCCGGCTTGTGCTAACTGGTTCGGGTCATTCCGGTCCAGATTTTTTTTTTGAGATTTTGGCGAGAAAGTCCCTTTCAAAAAACACCCGGGTTTAAAAATTCACCCAGATCATTTTTCAGGTATTTACAAGAATTGATGCAAGAACTACAAATGATGACAAAATTATACGAAAACAACAATAGTGCCAAATTTCGAAATGCTAATAATCTACTTTTGCGTGAAATTCAGCGTGTTTGGGCAATCGAACTGTCTGATAGTACTAATAATAATAATACGGCAACAAATCAACAACAACAACAACAACAAATCGGTGATCAGAAAACACCGGAGAAAATTCAAATATTTTCCCCAATTCCAGTGGTTTGAAAATGATAAGATAGTTTTTAAATTATAGTTATTGTTTTGTAGAAAGATCGTCAAAAATCGAATGGAGATCGAGCATCGCCACCTAGTTCGAGTAAAAAGGCGTACTCGAAAGAGACGAAACTATATTTGCCAGATGAGGATGAGACAAACTCGAATTTAGTTGGTAGATTGATTGGACCAAGAGGTATGACTATTCGACAACTCGAAAATGATTATGATTGTAATTTGTATATTCGAGGAAAAGGGTGTATGAGAGATCATGAAAAAGAGGAAAAATTGAGAGGAAGAAATGGGTGGCAACATTTGGATGATAAAATACATGTATTGATTGTTTCTAAAGGAGATACCGAGCAAATGTGAGTATGAAATTGAAACAATTCGGGGATGAATTCAGCAATCTTCTTCAAAATTATGAAATTTTTCCTAGACAAGAGAAAGTTCTGATTATTTCGTAATTTCTCATTTTCAGATGTTCAGAAAAATCCCACTAAAAATTACTTTCAGATGTGAAACAAAGTTGGAAGCGGCTAAAACGCGGATTGAAAATTTGTTCAATAATCCAAATGATACTCTCAAAAAAGGACAATTGGTTCAATTGGCAATCATTGAAGGAACACTCAGAGAATAGAAACCATGTTTTTTTGTAAAATAAATATAAAGAAAACTTACACAGTCTCCGGGTCTATCTGCAAATCCGCCAGTTTCATCATCTTGACAAGCAAAAATGAATTGTTTCATTTTTTCCTGAAAATAAGAACATTATTCTTTGCTGTTTTAGATTTGTTTATATACCTCATCAATAAAATCAAGTCTTCCAAGAATTGATAAACTGGCCAGTACCCACCAAGAATAGCAAACATCAGGTAATTTTTCAGGCCGACCTGCAAAAATATTAGGTTGGAAAGCTTTTCGAGATAACCCTAATTACCGTTTAATCCTCCACTTGTGCATTGTCTAAAAGCGAGCCATTCTGCAGTTCTGTCTCGATTGATTTCATCCAATCTTCCCGTGATTGCTAAACTTCCAACACAACAATAAACTTGTCCAGCGTGACTTTCAGAACATGGCCGTGTCCCAAAACCACCATCCGTATTATAACATTTCATTATGAAATCGATAGCCGCATCAACATTCAAAACGTTCAATCGATTTATAAGATAACACGTGGCAAGTGAACACATTGTGAAACGAGTATCTATTTCACCGGCAACATCTCCAACAAAACTACCATTACCTTGTTGTAATGTTTGAACATATTTTGAAATTGAATCACTTGTTGAATCATCAAAAGAATCAAAAATTAGAAGAGTTTGAATTGCACAAAGGGTGTGAAGAATGTGACTATCATGACCCGGAGCCGGGCCATAACCACCATCTGAATTTCTACATGATGCGATATATTCAACAATTTCAGAAGCTGGCATTTTGTCGAGTTCTTTTGACAAATCCATCGCGTTCACACACCAATAAATACCACTAACTCTTAAATGTTCGGACATTATGTACATCTGCAAATTATCAAATTATCACGAAAAATTCATGGATAACCTTACGTAACTATTGTGATCAGCTTGATATTGATATATAAAGTCAGTGTGAATAGTTTTCAACAACTCTTTTGGTGATTTGCTCGGGATATCGACATCTTTCCTAGCAAAATCAAGCAAACCGGCGAATGACTAAAATTTGTAAAGTTATTGGTGAATCTGCAGATTGAAAACCAACTCACCATGATAACCACCGAAGCTGAAGAACTCTCTGATTATCTGGAAAAATACCCTTCCTGTATTTTTTGCATAATTTTTGAACTTAAAAAATGAAAGTTGAATTGAAATGTTCTTGACAAAATTTTATCAAAGGGACAGTAGGTTTTTTGCTTAGGTCTCGAGAAGATTGGGAATTGTGTATTTACTTCTCGAGGAGTAAGATTAAATGACCCGGCGCCGCACGCCTGTTTAAGCTCGGCAATAAAAATTTTGGGTATACGGTACGCAACTCGGTTGTGCGTACACCGCGACGAGACTTTGCAGACTTCAATTCAAAAATTTATTTTTTTTTTTAAATAATTTTTTTTTTTTTGTCGGTTTGTTTGTTTGTTTTTTGCTGTTTCTCTTCATAATTCTCAGTAATTTCTTTATGGGCTTATTCACAAGAAAAAAAATAATGTAAAAAAACAATAAAAAACACAAACAGTTTATTCACCTAATGTCGAAAAATGTCGAAAAACCCCCCTTTTTCGAGGTTTCTCGACATTTTTCGACGTTTTTCGACATACTTTTACACACAAATGAGGTGAATAACCTATTTTTGTTTTTTATTGTTTTTTTACATTATTTTTTTTCTTGTGAATATGCCCATTAGGAACTGATTTGCGGAGACTTAGTCCGAGGGCGTTAGCTGTCTTTACATCTATTTATTGAGAAGTTAAGCCCATAAAACAAACTCATTTCTATATAATGTGTTACTGGTTTTATTGTAAATTAAAATAACTGAGCAGACAGATTATTAAAATGTTCTATCATTAAATTGAAAAATACAAGCAAAAATTTCCTAGATCAAGTTGAATATTATATAGATAGATAATATTTACAAAAGGTGAAAAACGTAGAACAAGAAATTTTCTAATATTCAAAATTGAGACATTATTAATTATTTAATTGCAAATCTTCATCATCATCATCTTCTTCTTCATCATTATCACTGTCCACATAACACTCAATTTCTGGCATTTTCCTGTCGTCTCTCTTTCTCAGCAACAATACTATACATCTTTCATTCGTTCTGATCATTGTTTTCCTGACCCGATCTCCAGAATCGCTCAGTGCTCTATATTTAAAGCCGCTGTTCTCGTAATGCACGTGCATACTTTCAACTCCTTGCTCTCCCATAATACCAATAGTGCGGTGAACTTTCAGAAATCGAGGCATTTCAATGATCAAGTAGTGCATCTTCGGCGTTCCTCGACGAATTTCCAACTTCTGGAACATCTCTTGAAGAACGGAAGCCTCGTTGCAAAATTTGTCGATTTCGGCTTGTGTGAGAAACCTTGCCACACACAAAGAATGCATTTTGTTGAGGCTGCTGATCAATTTTTCGAGGTCATCAAGATATTCTCTGAAATGTAAGTGTTTTATTGTATCAAAATTATGAAAGAGTACTCACTGATAACGTTTGTCTTGAGACAAATCTCGCAAGAATTGAAACAGTTTTTTATGCCTTCTAAGAAAGTTTCTGACGTGGTTTCCAGGGAGCATTTCTACAACAACAAAATTATTTTTTTTTTAAATCCTCAAACATACTTCCGTGAAACGCTTTGAACTTTAGTCCAATTTTTTTACAAAGTTGTTTGAACTCCATAGCCTTCTCACAACTTGCGGCTTCTTTCAAGGCGCTTTGGCATTCTAACTCTTTTTCTAATCGAGATGCATTATACTCCATTTCTTTGATCCTAGATTGAAGACTGTTTGGATCACAGAGTGCATTGAACACACTGAAAATTTTTATTAAATTCCATATTCCTGTTAAATATACCACATAGTTCGATGTTTTCGATGTGGCACCACCGCAAACGATATGATCAACATGTTGACATTTTGTACAAACAATCGTACTTTTACCATTTTTCTATAATTAAAAAATGAAGTATTGTGGTTTAACAAAAAATATACCTTTGTGTTACCAAACACACATCCACCATAGCAAAAACTTTTTGAAACATATGGGTGACCTCTGCTAATTTTCAAACAAAATTCCCAAACGTTTTCTGCAGACTTTTTTCTCAGACTCATTTCTTTTTCAGTTACAGATTTCACCACTCCCCATTGAAAAACTGAATCTTCCATTAGAGCGTCGAGAGGAATTTCCTCTTCCACTAGTTCAGCTTTCAAGACCACGTGTACTGTTGATTCCATTCTTTTGTCTTCTTAAATCTTCTCTAAAAGGTTTTTTTCAGATTTGCGTTCACGGAAAGACTCACTCGTGCATGGTTTTGGCGTCGAATTCGAATCTCATCTAAAACTCTCCTTAGTTTTTTTATTCGCAAAATATTCCGCAACAATTTTTCATATTTCATTCTTATTATTTTTTCTGTAATAAAGTTTTTTATGACCAATTATTGTTGTACGGTGAAACTTTTTTTCACAAATGAAACAAATTTAGAAGGTGGAGATTCAGATTTTTTTAGAAGGCGGAGATCCATATGGTTCAGAGAATTTTAGAGTTTTTAATTGTTGAAAATTATTTAGCAATTCTTTTAAATATTTTGATTTTTCGAGATTTTAGTTATTTCTTTTCTTAGGGGATCAAACAAAAATGGCAGAGATTTAAACAGTTTACAGCAATTTGAATTTTTTGATGTTTATGTTTGAAAATACTGTGCAATGTTTTCATTTTTCCGTAATTATTATTTCTCAGGTGGAAAGAGATAGTGTAGAATGGTCCATACGAAATTGAATATCGGACGTTGTGTAGATGATAGTGCACGAGTTGTGATATCGACTTCGCAGAGAGTTGTAGATAATTATTCGTGAACAAGTTGAGGAAGAAATGAGTTGGGAAATGAAGTTGATACGGGAAGAAGCGATAAAGGGTTGTAATGGGAATGTTTTCTTCATTGGGTTACCATTTTCATCATTCAGACTAATCTTTTTATTTTAAACAAAAAAAAAATCCTACTGTAACACCTCACAATGAAGAAAAATTAAAAAAAAAAAAAATTTCGAACTTCCGCGAAACACACACACAAAGAAACATGTTCCATGCGCGTAAATGGGTCTCGCCACGATATGTGATTTCTTTAAACGCACGTACGTGAACCGGGTTATACTTATTCTAAGAGATTCGGATACGTAGATTATCGCTGTGTTTTTAGTTTTTCATTTTATGTCCTGTATGAGCCGAATGCCGAGCCGTAAGTTTTGCTTTGAAAAACTATGACGTCATCGCTCACTGCCGCTCCTCCCTTTATATCAAACAGCCGTGGGCGACTCTTCTATAGTATTCGGTTATTTTGAAAGTATTCGACATTTTAAGACATATGTGAGTGAAGAAACAGTCTAAAACAACGTATAGCAAAAACTACAGCACAAAAAAGAGCAGAAAATAAATCATAGAGTTGGATTAATCGCGCAAACGCGCTCTACTGCTTCATTAGAATTTGAAATTTTGATCCAACTTTATTTTTATTTATTGTTCTTTTTTGTCGTCTAACTTTTGTTTCTTATGTTTTTGAACTGTGCTTTAACTCGTATATGTCTTAAAATGATGAATACTTTCAATTTAAACGAACACTCTCGATGAGTCGCCGGGTCATTTAATCGGCGAACAAATTTTTGTCCGCCATTTATTTAAAAAAAAAACAACGAAACACCGCTTAGTCACTAATGCCCTGTGTTTACCGAGTAGGATTCGAATTATAATTTTCGAAATTTTTATTATGCGACGTGCCAAACTTCAAAGGTACACATCAATTTCCAGTTGCTCTCATCTGGATGAGCTGGATTACGGCGGTGAGAAATCCAATTTCTCAATAATTTATTTATAGTTTCTGAATGTGTTTTCTCAGCTTTTCTCAACGGTTTTTTTTCGGTTGAGAATGCGATGTGCAAAGTAGAAAGCTGGCAAAAATTGGGAATTAAAAAAACTGTTAAAAAAAAATTTCGGAGATACTTGAAAATCTCAATGTTGGATGACGACTTTCTTTCACTTTTACACACTTTCACTTAATTATTTCGAACGAAAATGATAAATTCCGCCAATATCGTGAAAAATCACTTTTGCTTTGCGCGATATTTTGTGCAGATTTTTTGCATTTTTTCTTACTTTGCACATCACAGAAAAAAAACTGAATGGGGGACAAGCTTCCCTAGGGAAAAAAGAAAAGAAAAAAACAATAAAAAAAGAGAAATTCAAATTTTGCTCGTAAATGTGTTTGATGTGCATGTTGTTAATGATTACGGTAGCCCGCAATTTTTGAAATCTTTGCTTTCGTTTTTTGCTTTTCTACTTTTGCAAAGCTTTGCAAAAGAAACGTCCAAAACGATTTCAGAGAAAATAATGTTCTGGTCAGGCTTTTGTTCTTTTGAATCCAAACTTTTCATACTACCACGCTCTGAAATAGTATCAGACGTTTCTAGAAATTTTCGGCTTTGTACGTCGCATTATATTCGAGACAAAAATAATAAAATTTCACAGAGATGGTGAGAAAAAAGGAAACAATTCAACGATTAACACAATCGGCACGAAATCGGCGTTTGCTTCACAATTCATTCCGACCGTCAGCTGGAATTTATGTCGAGCAAAGTGTTGAAAATAACATCTTCTTCCAATCAGTTTTAGATCCAAATTATAAAGAAAAAACAAAAAAGAAAAGGTGTGTTTATTTTACTAAAAAACAATAATATTTTGCTTGCGAGTGTAGGAAACGAGTAAAAGTTGTGAATGAGGCTGTTTCGGAAATAGAATTATCAAGCGACGAAGAAAATGCAGGTGGTTATATCGAGCCCGAGAATCAGACCGCTAACGACTCGAAACTCCAGAAATTAGTAATTTTAAAGTTTTTTTAAAATCAAATCTGTCAATGATTTTCGTTTAGAAAGAGCAACAAGATTCAGATGATGATTTTTCACTGGAAATTTGGCAAGGTGATAGACGTGTAAGAATCGTCGATTTTCATAAAGGAATAGTCGCACCACACGAGCCTAAAGAAAAACTCAAAGCCAAGATTGTGCCGAAGTCTGATAAAGCAGCTATCAAAAAACCTGATGTTATCAAGGCTCCCAAGTTTTCAAACATCGGGCATCAGAAGTTCGTAGATAGCATCATTCTGGATAGAACTGTTCGAGAAAGTTAGTTTCGCTTAAATATTTCAACGTACTATTCTTTGCAATTTTCAGGTAAAGAATTGAACAAATCATTTAGAGTGTTTGACGGAGTTGCGAGAACAAAAACGAATAAGATAGAAGCTCCAACGATTGAAGAGAAACGTATATCTTTTCTGAACTGTTAGTTTTTGGGAAACGTTTTGATTTGAAAATCAGAGAACAAAAAAACCTCATACCTCGCCGTGAACGTGGAATTCCGCGTGACACAATTTCAAAACTCAAAATTCGTACAATAATTCAGATAGCACAACATTTTTCAAAAACGCTTAGTAAAAATCACGAGGGTAGTTTTGAAATTAGGATTTCCACGTTTTGGCTGAGGTATGACTACTCATACGCATTTAAAAAACGTCCTATTTTTAATCCAATTTGTTTGGTTCACGTCTGGATATTTTTCGAGATCACGTTATTCTCATTTTTTTCGAATTTCGTTATTTTCAAAGTTAGGAATACAAAAATAGTGAAAAACACAGCTTATATAAAACATCATTTTGTAGTATAATCAAATACTAAGTTCTAGAAAAAAATTGTGTTTCTGTTTACTAGTGAGAAAATTTTCAAAAAAATGCAGAGGTACGAACTTTCGACCGTTCGTTCTGAAACAAATGCCTAACCTGTTGAACTGTCATACCACACTTTCTCACGTGAAAATTTCAATTCAAATATTCTACGAAAAAATAAGTGAGAGAAATATAAGGAATGTCGTGATTTAAAAAAAAAGATTGAAAATCGGACGTTCTTTATATTTTAGTGGCATGCATTATAAAAGGGCGCATCACTATTTGTGGAGGTTAGTAACCCTACCAAAAATTGTGAAAATTTCAGGAAAAATGTTTGAAAGTTAGTGTCCGAGGTTCTCCGCAGAGCTAAATAGTATGGTTTCAGATACTCCTGTGAGAAGAGAAGTGAGAAATGTGCGGCTTTCTACAATGCCTTCAACATCATTTGTTTTTGAACCGGACACAAATTTTGTTAGCACCCCTATTGAAAGAAAACACTTTTCAAAATGCTCTTCGGAACTTGCGCCGATGTGTGAGTTGAATGAAATTTCGAATTGCTTCGATGAAATGGACGAGTTGCACACCGCACGAGAGCCCACTTGTGATACGGGAGAAGAAAAAAGAACAGAACGAACAAAAACACCTCGACCGGCTGATGATTCGTTAACAGAAATTTTGGAAAACGATGAAAATTGGAGCCGAAAACGATCGAAAACTGTCGTCGGTGTTCTGCAGAGCACACTTCAGCAAGAAACAGTACAGTACTCGACGATGGGACAGAACACTGAAGTTCAAACCATGATGGATAATGCTGATGATTTATCGTCAATTGTCTTTCGAACTGAAAAAGTGGAGAATAAGGAGAATTTGGGTGTACCCGGACCGCAGAGAAAACGAACAATTCAACCACAAGAAAAACAAATGTTGAAAGGTTGGTTAAATTCTATTATATAATCAAGAACTTCATGAACCGAATTAACTTAAAAATGCTAACTATTGGTTTCTTTCAAGAATCTCGACTCTCGGTGATGACAACCGCATCATCGCGAAGAGAATCGATCAACAGTTTGATGGAAGAGATATCACTGGATGATTTGGATTTGAATAGTTTGTTGGGCGCTGAAAATAGAACTGTTGCGATGTCGGACGGGACAATGTCACGAGCGCAAACGGCTATGACTGTTCATCTCGATGATGTGAGCATTTTCCTAAACGTTTGAAATACCTGGCACAAGAGGGTAGCAAAAATTCTCAAAAAAAAATTTTACTGTAAAAAATAAGAAAACATTTTTGTCAGTCTGAATGCCCTCCGAAAAACAGGGAAAAAAAACAAAAATCTGTTCTAATTTGAAGGAACATGGTAGTTTTTCAGTTTTCGTGACGAAGCTTATACATATTTATGAAAAATGTCACTGTGAATTTGTCACGTTACTTTTTCACCTCTTGTGACATGTATGACGTTTGATTTCAAGGCAAAACTTGTAGGTCTCGGTTCTTCCTTTCTACCTTGCCGACGTTTCGAAGAATTGTGAAATGTCGCCGATGGAACAACTTCTTCATGTGGTTGGACAGGAAATGCCGATGAAATGGTCACAGTTTCCGAAAGGGTTAGTTTCTGACGTAAAAATTCTGTGAAAATCAGATTTTTCCAAAAATCATTAGAAAAAACAACAACAAAAAAAGCAAGAACAGTACTCATTTAAAGGAACACAACGTTATTTTCATTGAAAAACCACTTCTAGCAAATTCTACTCACCAGTTGTCTTTTTTTTTCTTCATTTTGGACGCCGCAAAAACTCGAAGTTTTCCAGAACTTTCACTGCGTCAAATGTTCGAAAACTCGGCGAAGGAGCATACGGAGAAGTTTTTGCGACAAAGTACAACGGAGATTCGGTTGCGATCAAAATTGTCCCAATCGAACCGGATCCGCTCAATCCGCTATTCGATGGTCTTTTCAATGGTGCCGTTATGCCGAGCAGTTCTCTAGTCCTTCCCGAAGTTGTTGTTATGAAAGAGTTGACTTCGTTGAACGACATGACATCCATGAACTCATCTCCCAATTTCATCAAAATAGCAGCATGTCATGTGGTCCGCGGAAAATACCCAGCTGGATTGATCAAGGCGTGGGACGCGTATGCAAAGCGGAAAGAATCGTTGAACGATCGACCTACCGATTATTCATCGGATCAGCAGACGTTTATCACATTTATCACGGCGAATGGAGGAACTGATCTAGAATCGTTTGTGGTTTCCAGTGAGAATGAGATCCGTTCCATTCTATGTCAACTGTTGTTGTCGCTTGTTGTTGCCGAGAAAGAATTGGAATTCGAGCATCGTGATATGCACCTGGGAAATGTTTTGATTGCAACTATTGAAAAATCTGAGAAATTATGGTTGGTTTTTAAAGACTTTCATCATCCTAGAATTCGAATTCGAAACTTTTTCAGTTACAAATACAAAGACAACGAAATGAGAGTGAATTCATTTGGTGTCAAAGCAAATATTATCGATTTCACACTTAGTCGAATCAAGAAAGAAGCAACTACAGTGTTTTTGAATCTAGAGAACGACGAAGAAATATTCAAAGGGCAACATGATGAGCAGTTTGATGTTTATCGACGGATGAGGGTTAATAATGAGTAAGTTCTTGTTGAAAGAAAAACCCCAATATTTTCTTCAAATTTCAGCCGTGATTGGCAACAATTTCATCCGTGTACCAATCTGTGGTGGGTCGAATATTTGGCAAATCGAATGATTGAGGAGCCGATTTGCCCGAAAAAAGTGCTGACTGCAAAACGGCGCAAAGAGCTGAAAGAGTTGTTCAACCGTCTCGGACAATTTGCATCGTGCTCCGACACTTTCTTAGATGTCGATTTTTTCGAAAGTTTTTACGCTGGTTTCGTCGAATTCTCCAATTAATCAGAAGTTTTCATTCGTGCTGTGAATATTCAACAGATTTCTTCAATTTTCTTGTAAATATATTTTGTCTTATGAATTATTTTTTATTTGAAGAAAATCGAGTTTTAATGTACTCACTTTATTATTTTTTCTTTTTCATGTTTCAAACTGGAAAAAAAAACGTTCAGGATGAGAAGAATTATCGGGCTCATCGATATATATGGACTGTTCTTATATAATCTGGGATTTCTATACGATTAGGTTTTTGAAGTCTAGTTATATTCACTTGTACATTTTGTTTTCAAGATTTTGTAGTGTAGAACTGAAAACAATCGAAAAGTGGTGAGTTTTTTTATTATGAAATGAAAATTAACACTTTTTCCGAAAGCACACAAAATGTGACCACATTTTTCTTGAAAATCAGGAAACCGCGCTCCATTGCAAATTTATTTTCCGCCTAACATTTTTCAGAAGTGAAAATTTCTTTGCTTCAAGCCATGTTTTCACTATTTATTTTGTTGTTTTGTTTTCTCTCAATAATATTTTCTTATAGATTTGAATGTCTCAACTAACGGTAAAAACCACTTATTCAAAACCACAACCAAAAGAAGAAGATAATGAAGAAGAGATTCGTGTAGTCCGAGCGAATGAGTTGCATTGGGTTCAAGCGAGAAGAGTTCCATTACTTATTGAAGAATCATTGAACAGTTTGAAACATTGTTGTTCGAAATTGAATTTGGGATCGAAATGCGATGAAAGATTACGTATATCAGTTTTACAATCAAAAACTGAAAAATATAATCTTGTGCCAAGGCAAGGTGCATCGGACACATTAAGAGCATCTGTTACGCTTTTGGATGATAATGTTATCCAAGCCGAAGTATCAATTAAATACCCAAAAGCAGGTGGAGGATATTTCCGTGCAGTGGCTCAGCCTGATGTTCAATGGAAGCTCCAACAATTACAAGATCTCGGAAATCATATATCTCGTGTAACAATCAATCTTTGCGATTTGAAAGATCAGATTAATATGATGATCGCTTCATTTTCATTCACAAAAGATTCTGGAAAAAGAGTACTTGATGATCTGAAAAACATAAAAAACGAGATTTGTCTTGCCAGAGCTTCAATTCAACTTCCGCGTAAAAGGTATTTACTGAAACTAGAAAAAAAAATACTCATACACTAATTTTCAGAAGTTTATTGGAACTTTGCTATTTCCCACCAACAAGAAAATTCGTTCCACAGTTACCACAAGATCAACTATTGTCGTTCTATATTTCCAGTTGTAGACTAGTATGTGCTAGCTATCAAATGGTTCCAAAAACTGTTCATCCGCAAGGTTTATCTGTGTTTATGGCGGAATGTCGGTTGCCATATTTAGACGAGGTTCGTTCAAATTTGGATTTGAAAAAACCGAAAAATTCAAAACTTTACAGGTTCTCAAATGTCTCAATTATGTAATGAATTCGGTTCAAAAAATAATAGGATATCTCGAAACATCCCAAGATTAGAAATCTTCACTTACTCATAATGTTAATGTAAATAGTTGAAACATTCCAAACTTGTCATAATTTGTATTTATTAGTCTCGTTTCATATAAATCATAGAATTTTCAAAAATAATCTTCAACTTTTTATCTGGTTTTCAGAACCCAGTTATTCATACTTTCTCAAATTTTTGTTTCAATAACGTGCATTTTTCCTTTTTTCTATCTTCTCTATTTTGTATCGTTGTCTGTGTCTCTTTCTCTTTTCAATGTTCGATTTTGCAGTTGGGATGCTCGCCAGAAGTGCTATTGCTGCCGTTACTAGAGGGTCAACAACTATTCTTGCTGCTAGACAATTCTCGCGCACTGCTATTCCAATGGCCGCTGTAAGTTTTCTTGAAATTACAATACTTATATTTTTCTAAATTTTCTTTCTAACGGTCGGAAGTTCTTTTTTTAGTTTTAATCGCCAGGACTTAAAGCTAGGTAATTAAACTTTAGATTTTTGAAAGTAAAACTGACCCGGTTCATACGTGTCATTTTTTTCAAATGTTTCTTCGGGCCCCGAAAAAAAACCAAAATTTCTTCGCCATCCGATTTTCTTCTCAGACCCGATAAAAATCAGGTTTATCAAAATCCCGTTCAAAAAACCCTTGCCTTTAAAATTGTTGTTTGTTCCTCTCAAAAAAAATTGTTGATTTCACTAAAATCGGTCAACGCGACCTTCGTTCTTATCTTTCATTTCTAATTGATTTCTATTTATTTTAAGGTTTTTATTTATTGAAATTTTCTAATTGTGAAAAATGAGCGGAAATAAAGTAAGTTCTAGGCCAAAAAAATTAGCATAATGTCTAGAATTTTTCTCCCTTATTTTTTGGATCACAAGATGTTGGTGAATTGTTTCACAGCAGCTGTTTTTGCTTGATGAAAGTTCGTCAAGAGTTCTGTGATCTTTTCACTCATTTTTCAAATGCAAATAATTCTTTTGACCTCGGAAAAGGTGATAACATGAAATGTGAAAATACATGTTTACAGTACTCTATGTTTTTAACAAAATGACGATTTCAGATCAGAAAAGAGAGAGACACATTCGGAGAACTCGAAGTTCCAGCCGACAAATATTATGGAGCCCAAACTGCTCGTTCTCAAATGAACTTTAAAATTGGTGGACCCGAAGAACATATGCCACTTCCTGTCATTCACGCGTTCGGAATCTTGAAAAAAGCTGCCGCTCTCGTCAACACTCAATTCGGATTGGACGCCAAATTGGCCGAAGCCATCTCACAAGCCGCTGATGAAGTGATCGCTGGAAAGCTCGATGATCATTTCCCACTTGTTGTCTGGCAAACCGGATCCGGAACTCAATCGAACATGAATGTAAATGAAGTCATTTCGAACAGAGCCATCGAAATTCTCGGAGGAGAACTTGGATCGAAAAAACCAGTTCATCCAAATGATCATGTAAATATGTCACAATCATCTAATGATACATTCCCAACTGCAATGCATATTGCCGTTGGAAGAGAAATCAATTCGAGACTTTTGCCAGCTCTCAAAAAACTTCGAGGAGCTTTGAATGACAAGGCTGTCGAATTCAAGGATATTATCAAAATTGGAAGAACTCACACACAAGATGCTGTTCCATTGACACTTGGACAAGAATTCTCGGCATATGTGCAGCAAGTTGACAACTCAATTGCTCGTATCGAAGCGACACTTCCAAGATTGTATGAATTGGCTGCTGGTGGAACTGCTGTTGGAACTGGTTTGAACACTAGAAAGGGTTTCGCTGAAGGAGTTGCTTCGTAAGTATCTCAATTATTCTGAAATCCAAACAATTATGGGTTTTTAGAAAGGTTTCTGAAATCACCGGACTTCCATTCGTCACATCACCAAACAAATTCGAATCTTTGGCCGCTCACGATGCTCTTGTCGAAGTTCACGGTGCTCTCAACACCATCGCAGTTTCATTCATGAAAATCGGAAACGATATCAGATTTCTTGGATCTGGTCCAAGATGTGGTTTGGGAGAACTTTCATTGCCAGAAAACGAACCAGGAAGTTCGATTATGCCAGGAAAAGTGAATCCAACACAATGTGAAGCTATCACAATGGTGGCCGCACAAGTTATGGGAAATCAAGTGAGATTCAACATCACAAAACGGAAAATAATTCGAAACTTTGATTCAGGTCGCTGTTTCAGTTGGAGGATCCAATGGACACTTTGAATTGAATGTATTCAAGCCATTGATCGTTCGAAATGTATTGCAATCTACGAGATTGTTGGCTGATTCGGCTGTTTCTTTCACTGATCATTGTGTTGTTGGAATTGAAGCTAACAAAGATAACATTGCCAAGGTAAGCTTCTCAAGAACCAACAAAAACATTTCTCATATTTCAGATTATGCGTGAATCTCTTATGTTAGTCACCGCTTTGAACCCACATATTGGTTATGATAATGCTGCAAAGATTGCCAAGACTGCCCACAAGAATGGAACAACATTGAAAGAAGAGGCCATTAAACTCGGAATTCTCACATCTGAACAATTCGATCAATGGGTCAAGCCAGAAAATATGCTTGGACCAAAGTAATTGATTTTTTCTTTTTTCATTTATTGCACTTTAGTATGATAGAGATAAATAATTTTATCAGAAACGTTACAGAAATTACAGAAACAGAATGTAAACAAACATTGAAATTTTGGTTTGAAAAAAGCTGAAATTGAGAATATTCACAAAAATTTTGAAACGAAATTATGAAAATCAGAAAGAATAAATGAGGTCAATAAATAAATGTGGGGTAAAATTGCAAATGTTTACCAATTTCTTTTAGTTTGAGTGTGCCCAATCCACTTCCAGATTGCACATTCGTTTCCTGATGGCAAAACGCGAATCTCAGTCGCGACACGCGATTCATTGGCATCGATAAAGTTCACGGCGCGTTCCCAACGAGACAATTCAGCGCCGCGTCTGCAAAAACATCGATATTTGAACAATCATTGAATTGGGCCCGGGCAGGCTTGGGCGGAACCGAAACCGAAAATTTCCGAAAAATTTCAACGGAACCTCTCGCGAGACCTTTTCCGAAATTTTTTTCGGAATTTTTTACGAACATTTTTCTGTAAATCGGAAAAACGCAAATATTATTTTTATTTCACTTTCATTTCCAGCGAAAAATTCAACAAATTTATCATTTCACAGTCCGAAATTTCCTGTTTTTACGAAAAATATTGTCGAGACCATTTTTTCCGAAAAAAATATTAAGAAAAGTCGAGACCTATTTTTTACGATTTTTTTTTTCGGAAAATAATTTCGGTTCTGAAAGTTCCGAGCGGTCGATTCTGCCCTAGTCTGGTCCAGAGGTAGGCGGAATTCCGACTTCCGCACATTTTGGAACTTCCGACTTCCGTGAGATTAAATTTCATTCCGTCTTCCGGCTTCCGACTTCCACAAAATCAAATTTACTTCCAACTTCCGACTTCCGGAAAAAATAAGTTTATTCCAACTTCCGTCTTCCGACTACGGCATTTTCAAAAAACCACTTCCGCCCACCTCTGGTCTGGTCCCGAGGTCTAACTTCTGGAGATGACCAGATGCATTCAAGTTATTTTCTTACCTTTTGGCTGGTGGGAAGATAACATCACGAATATGTGGTTGCGACACGTATGCTTCTCCTTCGACAGCAGCTTCTCTTATCAATTCTGAAAACGCAAAATCATAAAAATTAGATAGGTGAAATGAATTAAAATTACCGATGATTTTTTCAATCAAATCGAATGTGGCCGCTTCTTCTTTTTCGACATTTTCCTTGTATTTTTTATGCCCATAGTAGGAACCAGCACCGATAATTCCAACTGAAAATTTCAAAAATATACTCATAAGTGCACTGAAATTAGAAAACTTACTGGCTAAGATAGTGGCAACCGGGATGATAGCATAATGATAAACAAAATTGATCGAATCACGAGCAGATTCTGGAAAAAATACCCTTCAATTTTTAACATTTTCATGCTTGACTGGTTTCCGTTTTTTTTCAAGAGCAAGGTTAAAGACTCCTTGTCACTCAGAAATCGCCTTCTCGTGACCATAAATATTTTAATATTGAAGGTTTCAACTTTCGAAGTCTTCGGTTCAAAAATGAAAAAATTTACTTTGCGCAGTCGAAAAAAAAAGAAAAAAACTGTTTTCAAATTCGTGCTCAGGAAGACCGGCGGTAAATCTGCAAACACCGCTTGTGTGTGTGTCCGGGTACAGTACACCAAAACACACAACACACATTTCAATAGAGCGAACAATCCTACTTCATTCATTTGAATTTTTGTGCCGAATTTATTTTTTTTCTGAGTGACAAGTAGTCTTTAACTTTGAAGATCAGATACCGGGCCCGAAAATCTCGGGAAGGACCTAACTTTTTTCTGGGCCGGAAAGATCTATACTTTTGCGGAATTTTTAGGCGCGAGGCATGGCAAATAATTGGTCAAACTAACTTATAAGAAGAGAAATAGTTCCGGAGACTGTTGATTTGTCGGAACTGCTGATAAAATATCCGATTGAAAGAGCAACGAAAAGAATGACGAGAACATAGAGTGCCAAATTGAGAGCTTCTCTGTAACTCATGAATTCATTATGCTGCTCACTGAAATAATTGTCAACATACCCAAAAACGCTGGATTGTTCTACAACCAATTTTCCAGTTTTCTTATCGCGTACGACGCGAGTTCTGGTGTTTCCTGTACGGAAGTCATAACTTTGACCGGGTGTTGATGAAGTTTTGAACTGTAAAAAACGATTGAATTAGTATTTCTTTTTAATGGTTATTAATGTGCGAGTGCAAAAGCGTACATCGTATCCAAGCACCTTGTCCCATGCTTTTCCTACCAATCCGCGCCCTGTCGAGTTTGAATTGTTTGATGAATAAACAATGCGACTTGTCTCAAGGCCGTCCTCATCATCTTCATTATCTTCTTCACCAGTTGTAGCCCCAATATCATTGAATTTTGAACCTTTAAAATAGTCATTAAAGGGGGGTGGTAGCACGAATGAACAAGTTGTGTTTAAAATAAAGAGCACCTAAAATATAGTATAATGCTCGAGGGAATTTTGGAGAAAGTCTAGTACTCGAGAAAATAATGATTCCAAATTTTTTTCAACGTATAGCTATACGTGCTATTTTCCTGGGCTTTTCGGTAAAAATTCCCTTGGGGGTTTTATTATTTTGAGGGTACTGATCATTTTTAAAACAACTTCATTATTCGTCAAACTCCCCCTTTAACTTTTTAGAATTCGAAAACAAACATACCAAATGATCGAGTTGTTGAGGAATTGTAAGATGGTTTGGTAACAGATTGACGAATACTTGAAGTTGAAATCTTTGTTCCTCTTGGTGGTGTTGCTCCTGGCCGATCGATAATAGAGTAATTTGGCTCGAAAGATGTTATCAAATTGGGAACATGGATGTCGTCACTGGAAATGAAATTATTATTATTTACAACTTTTGAATGTAATTACTTGAAAGACGAAATTTTTTTGGTGACTGCGGGATATTTTGTGGATCTCACTGAAGAAATTGAATCATTAAGTTTCGATTTTGTCGGTGTTGGTGATTTCGTCGATGGTTTAGTGATTACTGGTATGAAGACATCGATATCATCATCGGATTCTTCTTCTTCAAGTTGTGATTTGTTCGATGAAGCAGCGATACTTCTTCTAGTTGTTGTTGTAGTCGTGTTTAGTGTTTTGGCTGAACGCGCTGGAGATGGTGATTTTTTCGAAGCTGTGGTTGGTTTGATAACAGCCGTTTTGGAAGGAGTCGATTTGGCCGGGGTCGATTTTGCTGGTGTTGATTTAGCTGGAGTCGATTTTGTAGGGCCTTTTTTCGATAAAAGCCCATTCAGTTTCTTCTCGAAAAGAGCACGAGTTGTTCCAGTGACTGGGCCAATGTTCAATCCGCGAGCGATAAGCTCAGCTCGAAGTTCAGCATCTGACAGAGTTGTAACATCAAGCATTATCTGGAAACAGTAATATGCGAAAACAAATGATTGTGTATAAGACTATTTTCGAAAAGAAGTTGCGAAAGCGCAAAACAAAAAAATAAACATTTTCAAATCCAAGAGCCCGCCATGTTTCAATAGAGCGCATATGCTCAACCAACGTGTTTCGAAATCGCCAGAAAATCGCCAGTTTTATTTACCTCTTGAGATACAGGGAACAAACGAGAATGCCCAAAAAGAGAAGTAAATGCAGCAGATTTACCCTCTCGGAATGAGTCTACTGTGATTTTCTTCACGAGACCTAGTCGCAAAGCACCATAATTTATCAGAATCACGTAATAAAAATTTTAATTAATTTTTGAACATTATGAGTTTTGAAAAATTGTGTCACGTTTTTCGTTTTTCTCTTGGTTTGCTTTAAAAAAAATTGTCAATTTTGTCAGCCCACAAGATCCAAAAGTCCAACTTTCACATGTCAGTTTCTCAGAGGCAGCGGTGAGCTCTGGGCTCTCTCGGGCCTCTCTTAGTGAACCTGAAGTTCAAAAGTCGCGGCGGGCCTGGCCAGGTTTTTTGACCAACCGAAAAACAAAAAAGCTAGGCCCGGCTCGTTTTTTTGGCCGGGCTCTTGGGTCCTCGGGCTTTAATCTGACCCCCCGCTCAGATGGTTTCTACTAGGAAAGTAGATGCTGTAAATGGGATGAACTAAACATTTATATACAAAAAAATTATTTGAGTTCATTCATTGTTCCGACAATATAATTCGTATTTTATCAGACGAGAAGCTGAAATTTCAAAATTCCTCAATAAACTCATTTTAGAAAAAAAAATACCTCAATTCATAATTTTGATTACATACTCTTTCTCGTAAATATCGCATCACTTCACATTTTCGATACGAACTTGTTTTTGGTACAAAACCTGGTTCAAATGAGCTTTTTGTAGTTGTTCTTCTCTAAAAACATACCGCTGATAGTGATTTCATGCACATTTCCTTGGGGTAAACATTCATCTAAAACTGTCAAAATATTAGAAGTTTGTAATCTGGATACATTGATATGATCAGGATGATAATTTTCATTTCTGGAAAAAATAAAAATAATTTATTCGGAAAGAGATATGTTAATTTTTCACATATGAATAACTTACTGTCTTCTGAATATTTCCCTCCAATATCGATCGGTCATTTTTCCGTGAACATCATTGAATCTTTGCAATTCTAACAAGCTCAGATGTCTCAATTCTTCGAAATCGTGAAAATTGTCGGATTCGGTTCTGATAATTATGTTTATTTTTTCGAACTAGATCACAGACAACTACTAAATCGAATCGGATCCGATAAAAATGCGACCAAAAAATAGCCCGATCCCAGTAAAAACAAGTCTGATCACTTCATCATTTCTCGTTTTGTGTCCATTTTTATCGGGCCAGGCCTGATTTTCATCTTACCTTGTTTCATATTGTTTTGTCCAGTTCTTTCGAGAATCCAAATTTTTTTGTTTTTTCGTCGAAAATGTTTTCAAAAATAAAACAAAAATGATAAAAGATATAACGATTGCACAATATATTTGAGAATAGTCCATCTGAAAAATGTTTTGGAAAAAATGGAGAAATCCAATATATATTAAAAGGAATTGATTTTCTTCGGAAACAATTTCGAGAATAGGCGGGGCTTAGTGAAGCTTGAACATGTGTCTTTTTTAAGGGTTGCCTGAAGTCAATGTGAACAGAATTGTGAAATTATATTTGACACTAAATCCGAGACGTGAACTTTTAGGGCTTCTCAATTTGTTGTTATTTTAATTTTTATGGAATAAACGAAAGGACAGTATTTTAAACGAAGTGAGTTTCTAAAAAAAACCGAAACGTTTTCAAACGATTCTAAAAAAATGCATAAACCCTCCGAGAAAATAAGTGTCAAATAATTTCCAATTTTAACGACCTTCGTTTTATCATAAAAATTTCATTTTTTTTTTCAAGAAAAAATTTACAAAAGAAAGAATAAATACATAGAAAGAAAGAAAGAAAGAAAGAAATAATGGCAGTTTATTTCAATATATTTTCTGAAAGTGAACTGATGTGGGGGAGTTTTTGAGCAAAAAATTGAAAACAAGAAATTATTTACAAATTAAAGAAAATTGAGAAACTAGAAAAGAAAAGAGAAACCTAGCGTAAATTACTTCGTATTTCTAATATTTTGGGTGGATAGAATGAGTAAATGAGCGAAGAATTGAGAGAATGCACCGATTTAGAGGACGAATTTTGATCTATTTTAAATTATGAAAAAGGCAAAAAAACAGAAATTAAAAATAGTTGACTTCTTCAGCTTTTGTAGTCGTAACAAATTCTCGTTTGGTTCTTTCAACTCCGGTTCGCGGATCTACCCCAGGTTCGAAATCGTGAGCCTGAAAACAACAATATATTTTTGTGTACGCGTTTAATGTTTGCAAACATTGCGACCAGAGCATGTAAGCGCGAATACGCGCCACGGTGTTTCAGGGCTGCCAACCAGACACAGTGTGTAAAAAGAAACAAATTACAGTACCTGGCCTATTTCTCGACATGTTAACAACGCTCGTAAATCAACAAAAACGTCTCATCGTGGCGAGACACAAACAATATAAATAGGGATGCGTCTTTCGCATTACTGTTTTTGAATTATTTCAACCTGTTTTTGAAATAAAGACGCATTCTTATTCAAATTGTTTGGACCTCGGCACGATGAGGCGTTTTCTTGGTTTACGAGCACTTTGTGCATGTCAAAAAATAGACCGGGTACTGTAATTACTCGTCATTTTTCGACATAATCTGAATAGGTTTGTTGTGTTTTTTTATTGTTATTTTAACATACTTTTTTTCTACTTGATAACCCTATGAAAGTTTTGAAACACCGTTGCGTACACTCGCAAGAATTATAAATATTCGAGAAAGCAGCCCGTTTTTTTTTTATTTTGAAAAACCATCTGGTTTTGACTTTTTTGGTTTTGTTTTTTCGAACTTACGGTATTTGTCCTTGTGGTTCTATCATAGACTGCATGTCCAGCATCGGTATCAGCTGAGGAATCAGAATCATATCCACTATGCTGATATGATCTGTTCTGATATGACGATTGATTATAACCAGCAGCTGCACCAGAAGAAGAAGACATTGCAGCATCCATTGCTTGTGATGCAGATGTCTTATAATGATCCGATGATATCATTCCGTATTGTTCGGTCTCTGTTTCACCGGATACCATTCCGCTGACACCTTCACCATCTTCTCCATTGCTATGCGAAATAGTTTGACTGATAATATTACCACTTTCATCGCGAACTGTTGTTGTTCGAACTTCTCTTGTTGTCACATCAGTTGTTACTCGTCTCTCAATCTCTTCAAGTGATCCATCCGATGAAATTGATGCTCCATCATCAAGATATCCTTCCAAATTACCAGCATTGATTCGTCCATAATCATCATCCAGATTTCTTGTTATCTTTGGTCTTGGAATATATCCAGTAACATAATCTGATCCAATTATCTCTTTTCCTATACTCGAACCATCGGAATGAAGTCCTCTTGCACCGAAGCATCTACATCTTGCACACATGTACAAACAACAAAGAAGTGTGAGAAGAAGGAAGAGAAGAGCAAGAATTGTCATAAGAATGAGACCTGCATTCGATGGAGCTGTCTCGCAGAACTCTCCAGTATAACCATCCAAACAAGCACATGTAACATTTGATGATAATGCGTCATGAATACAATCACCATGTCCATTGCAAAGACCACAAAGAGAAGCGGCACAAATACGACCAGGTTGTGATGGATTACCATCTTCGTAGCTACAAATAACACTTTATGATAAATTCTACTAAAGTATACTTACCCATCTTGACATTTACAATCATATCCATTCTTTTTGTCGATACAAATTGCTGCCGCACTACAATTGTGAAGTCCAAGTGCACACTCATCAACATCAGATGATCTCAAACAAATTGCATCACCAAGTCCAGCATCGGATAAATGATCAGATTTGCGAATGTCGACGAATCCAGCTTTGCAATCGCATTTTGCCTGTGAATCATAGGTCTAGGAAGCGGAAAATGTGGCCAAGTGTTCGAAAAAGTTTCGAATGGTTAGTAAAGAGAAAATTAGAAGAGGTGAAAAGTTTGCTTCAGTTGAAACATTTTCTTTTTGTTTTTTGTTAATCGCGCAAGTTTTACTGGATAAATTCGGAGAAGTTCGAATTTCTCAACACGTCCACAGCCTGAGAAAAACAACCTGAATCATCGTCGTTAGAAATTTTGATCTACCAGAATTAGCTTTTTCGATTGAGTTCAAAATACATTCTATTTTCTCTACTCCACAATATTTCTCTCAAAATAAATGTGCGGCAGTTGCATATGAAACCGCACCCCCTATTTTGGAGGACATTGCAGTGGTGAAATAGAAACGAATTATTTGTGAAGACAATGTTGAGTTTGTCAGGCTGTGACACCGTCAAATGATTCGTTTGTTGTGTTTTACCTGTTCTTCGACGTTAATACATGTTGAATTGAGTGGACAATAATTGACATCAGAACAATAATCGATCGAACAAACAGATCCGGGAAGAGCATCAGCTGATGCAGAGTTGACATACGGTTTGATACATTCACATTTGTACAGATAATCCATATCAATGCATCTTGCATGAGGTGAACACTCGTTCAATTCTGGTTTCTCGCATTCATTCACTCCTCGATACGACAAACAGTTTCGGCCAGGTTTTGTCGGGTTCAAATCACGGAATCCGTCCGGACAAGAGCAAGTGAATCCTTTGCCGTTCTCTTTGCAAACCGCATCCGGATGACAATCTGATTTATAACAATTCGAGAATGGATTGAGTTGATCTGGAGAGATGTACAGTTTCGATGTTCCAACTTCGAAATCATTTCTCTTTGTGATATAATCGATAAGATCTGTGAACACGGTTGATGGTTCGGCAACGCTTCCGCGAACAAAATGTGTTGTGAAATTGTATAATATTCCGGTATCCCATGATTTTTTGCGATCTTCTGGATTCTCAATCTCATTCACTTCAACTGTCACAAATCCTTTCTTCAATGGTGTCTTATCATAACTCTCTGAAACTCCTTTTTCGAATCGGGAAACAAGCGATTTATGAGTATCATCCAATGGGTTAGCCAAATTTGGAGAATAGCTGATCTTCTCATGTCCATCTCGAATGACATAAAGTGGAAGATTCCATGATTCGACATTTCGGCACGGACTACTTGCATCCTTTCTCTTTTGATCTTTCGGACATCCACAAATCTTTCCAGCAATACATTCCTCGCCAAGTTCAATCGAACACAATGTATCTCCACATTTGATACCCTTCTTATTCTTGTTGTTATTATCATCATCGTTTTGTCGACATGGATCTAATTCATCCCCATCGGCCAATGTTACTCGATCAACTCTTCCACCCATCTCTTTCACAACATCACTGATTTGTTTATACAATTTGCATTTGTCGACTTCTTCATTTCCGGCCAATTGGATTGTCGAGTTGACAAGAACTCCGTCATCCCAATCACTGTTGACTACTTTTGGATTTGTCACATATTTCACATCGGTTGTCACGAATCTCGGAGCAACATCGGTTCGTGGCATGATCTTCTTGACTGCTTTGTTGATTGCATCTGATATTTCGACATGATGTCTTGATTCGGGTTTCGAGTAGTCAGTTGTATAATGTATTGGTTCTCCATCAATCTCTTCTACTTTAACGACCAATGGAATCTGTAAATTGAACAAGGTGATAAGATTGGGATAGGTTCAAGCCACGTTTCTCATAATGTCCAAGTGAATCTCAAATTTTTATAATAATATGAGTTCGCGCGTTACTCTGCGTCTCTAACCCTTTCACGTCAGGAACTGAAGAGACCCGGTCTGTCCTAAGTTGAGTCTAGTCTGTCTCAAATCAGACACATTTTTTGGTTTAATTTTTTAAACCTGTTATCTGATTTTGTGGCCCGATCTAGCTGAAGCCTCAAAAAAGTGAAAACCTCGTCTGGTTCGACTCAATCACATTATTTTTGTGTGGGCCCGATTCAGATTTGGCTATTTTCGGGCCCGTTTTTCTGTTAGTCTTACCGATGTAACAGGGACACATTTCTGATTATCGGAATCTCTGCTCTCTCCTGGTCTACATTGACATTTTGAACCACCAACACAAACTTCGCCAAGATCAATTCGACATTTATCATTTCCGCACTTCACCAAATTTGGATCCGGTGTCGTCTCAGGTGTGTGTTGATTTGGTTGCTCAATGATCAATCCAACTTCTGTAACAAACGACAAGAATGAAACTATGTTGAGGCGACTAACCAATACAAGTTCTGCCGGGTCTCTTGATATCCTCAATCTCATCGAAGAAACCTTCTTTACATTGACAAGTGAACGAATCGTCAGTATCAATACAAATCGCATCTTTGTGACAATCGTTGAATTTCGGATCAGAACATTCATCAAATCGACAAACACGGCCAGCATTCGATGGAAGCATGTCTTGATGAGGTGCTTTACATTTACATTCGTAGTCGTCGATTTTGTCGATACATTCCGCGTTCACACTACAGTCGTTCAAGTTTTCAGCCAAACATTCGTTGATGACTGCAAAATTTCGAAACGTTTTGTGAAATCTTCACAAATTTTAAAGACACCGTGTCACTCAGAAATGAATTTTCTCGTATTTATCAAAACTCTCAAAATATTAAAGACTTCAACTTTCGATTTGTATTCAAAAATCGAAAAAACACGACCTTCCAAAAGGGAATCGATGAAAGTGAGAGAGAGCACAGAGGTGATTATTATTAGAGCGCATTTGCTCTCTCTAAATTGACAAATTTCGAGAATTTCCCGAGAGGTCATTCAGTCGAGTGACCGACAACAGTCAAGGTATGCGCCAGGCGCTATACTTGTGTGTGGTTTTTGTCGGCGTTTCCAATGGAAAAAGGCCGCTCTCACCTTATAGTTTTCACTGTGAGTTAATTTTTCTCTGTTTCTCTGTGCCTCCATCGACGGGAAAACTCTCATCGATTCCATTTTTTCTCTTGCCTGAAAGGTCGTGAAAAGTAGTTTGTAAGGTCTAAAAAAAAGGAAGAAAACTGTTTTTGAATTCGTTCCCCCCGGAAGATTGGCGTCCGCAAACATCGTTTGTGTGTGTGTGTGTGTGCAGGTACAGTAATCCACGACGGAAAATTGTTTTTTGTTCTATTTCAAACATTTTTGGTTTTTTGAACCACATAAATGAAATTTTCAATGTTAAGATTTTTGGGAATAATTTCTGAGTGACAGGGTGTATTTAAATTGAACTCACTAAATTTGCAAACAGTTCCTGGTTGTTGTGGTTTTTGATCATGATACTCTGGTTTACATTTACACTCATATCCTTCTTCCAAATCATGACACGTGGCAAAATGCGAACAATTATTCAAATGTGGAATATTACATTCATTGACAAGTCCTTTACAACTTCTTCCCGGCAATTTTTCGTTTTTGGATTCATCTTTGGATCCAAGTGGACATTTACATGTATATCCATCATCCAAATCAATACACGTGGCAGCAGCATCACATGAATTCAACGAAGCATCAAGACATTCATTGACAAGTTCTTTGCATTCTCTTCCATCTTTTTTGTCGCCTGTATCAATGTATCCATCGCGACATTTACATGTATACTTGTCGGCAACATTATCATTTTCCTCACAAATTGCAGCCGAATGACACGTGTGTTTTGTCTCATCCGAACATATTGGTTCAACACATTTTCTTCCAGCTCGATGAATCAGAGGGCTCTTATCAATAAATCCGCCGTTACAAACACATTCGTAGTCGTTGGCTCCTTTCTCGACACATCTCGCATTCTTGTCGCAATCGTGTTTTCCTGATTCGCAAATCTGATTCAATTTCTTACAATTTCTTCCCGGATTTCTCAATTCGTCATGATCAACATATCCTTCTTTACATTGACATTTGTACGAATCGCGAGTATCGATACAAATGGCGTTCTCATGACATGTTGAACCGCCACCAATTTGACATTCATTCACAAGTGCGCGACAATCAATACCGCCAAAAGCGTGTGGATTTGGGGAAATATCGACAAACTCATCGCGACATCTACACAAGAATCCATCGGGCAAATCGATACATTCGGCGTTCATTGAACAGTTATGACTTCCATCCAAACATTCGTTTCGTTGTTTCGAACAAAGTCTTCCTGGTTTCTTATTCTGTTCCGGTGATTTGTCGAGGAACCCAATATTACAGTTACATAGATATGATTCGTCTGTATCGGTACATTTTGCATTCGGATCACAATCATGTGTTCCTGCTGAGCATTCATCGATCAAACAGATATCGGTGACCGGATGTCGTTTATGATGTCGATCACATTGACATGTGAAGGATCCTTGTCCATTCGGCAAACACTTTTCTCTCTTTCGACCATCGCATGAATCAGCAATTCGAGGATCACAAGTTCCGGGTGCTTCACACTTGTTGGTATGACCGTTGCGAACAAATCCGTCGTCGCATTTGCAAATGAACTCGCCGCCGGCACCTTTTTCGCATTTCGAGTTTGGCGGACAACTATGAACATCGTTTGGATGACATTCATCAGTTGACTCGGATGTTGTTGGTTTCTCGCCAATTTCTGAAAGAATTAATAATGTTTGATGGATGTTTTGCGAGAAAAGTACTCACTGCAAACACCGGTGAGTCTATCTCTCCATCCAAGATCAGCTGGACAAGTACATCTCCAATTTCCGAATGGTGTCTTCTCACAAATCTCTGGATCTGGACACGATGTTGCAATCTCTGGATTACAAACATCTCCCCCACAAACATTTGTCAATGGATGAATATCGAAACCAGGTGGACACGAACACACAAACTTTCCGTCTTGTTGAATACACACTTGATTCAACGATCTATCACATCCATTATGATTTGATGGATCACATGGACCTTTGTTCAATGTTTCATCATTTGATTGATTTGGACAAGCGACGCGTTGAATAGCACTTCTCAGACGGGTGTTCAAATCTTCGAATCCTGACACGTGGAATGTTCGATCTTTGGAACCGGAAATCTCTTCGAGTTCAGTGTCGAGAACATGATTGGTGACACCGACGGCGAATATTTGAATGTCTTGTTGTCTCGCATTGTTGGCTGGTCGAGTCACATTGTCTTGCGATCGACCATCGGTGATGACAATCGCAACTCGACTGACCTGTCCAACTGGTCGAGCACCACGTCGTTCGCTGAATGCCTCGTTGGCAACGTGTTCGATGGCGGCACCGGTACGTGTCAAACCGGTCAAGTATCTGAAATCAGTCAAGGATTACTGTAGCAGTCACGATTTCGTAGATTTACTGGAGATGAGAAGCTTGCTCGATAAATAACCTGATAACTTACTCGATATTAGTGATAGCATTCTGAAGAGATTTGCGATCCGAATAGTTGTCCAATCCGAATTCGTGTCGAATCTGATCCGAATACTGTACCACAGAAACTCTTGTCTTTTGCGGTGCAATATCGAACAACTCGGTGAACTCTTTCAAAAATCTCAAAACTTCAGTTTGGAACACATACGATCCAATTGAACCGGATCCATCGACCAAAAAGACAAGATCTGTTGGTTGAGCTGGACACGCTGTTGACAGAGTACACACCCGTCCTGATGGTAAGTTGGCATTCGACGAGACATCGACATAGCCAGCAAAACATTTGCATGTATATCCATCGGGTAATTGAACACAATCCGCATTCTCATCACAACTGTTCAATGATTTGTCCGAACACTGATTTGCAGCTGAAAACAAGAATCTCATCGAAATCAAAAAATGGTCAGAGGAAAAGCTGAGGGGAAGCTAACTGCAATCAGAAAACATGCGAGCTGAAGATGAGGGAGAAAAAACGAAAAACTGTTGAAGCTAGTGGCCAGAAAACTTACCTGGTAGGTATGGATTCAGCTGATCAGCTGAAAAGGTGGAACCGGTTAATTGTGAGGGTTAAAATCAGAGTTGCGCGGATTTCCGACTTCCGGAAATTGAAGTGTTTCTGGTTCCTGACAAAATCATTTCGGAGCTTTGCTTTTTCCTCTTTGAAAATTCAAAGATGATCTTTTTCCTTGTTAATATCCAATCTTAAGCGGAACCGGCCCTTCGGAACTTTCGGAACCGAAGTTATTTTGCGGAAAAAAAACTGGAATCAAAATTATATTTTAGTTTTTCCGATTTACCGAAAAATTTTCGGAAGTTTCGAAAAAAAATTTCAAAAAAAGTTCCATTAAAATTTTTAGGTAAAGGTTCCGCCTGAAAAAACTTCCAAAACGTTGCGGTTTCGGTTCCACCCGAGCCTCTTCGTATCAAAAATAACTTTTTGATGAAATTTTGCGGAAAAATGGTGCTTCTGATAGCGAAATGAACAATAATTTGAAGTCAAATTCTGAGCCCAACTTCCGAAATCCAGACTTTGTAGAACTTTCGTTTTCCGAATTGCGAACTTTCGAAAAAGCAATTCCGCGCAACTCTGGTTAGATTGTATCACACGAATTAGGAACTACATTAGATTGTTTGTATTTCGAGTAAAATCATTTCCGTCTTAATTTGTTTTCGCTGAATGATTGATTTGATATCTATTATCCACTAAAAAATTTATATACTCGAAAGAATTGAGAAGTTCCCGGATACGGTAGGAAATGAAGGATGAAGCTTCTGATTAGTGTTCCACTCGTTTTGTTATTTCACACGTGATGTGTATTAGTCTCATTTCTCTTTTTCCACCCTTCAACTAACCAATACTACATTTTCTTCCCGGCAACAAATCATATCTCGATGACACATCAATACATCCTTTTTTACACGAACACAAATATCCAGTGGGTGTGTCTTGACAATCGGCATGTTGTGAGCAATCATGCGATCCATCGGCACATTCATTCCGAACCTGTTGACACTTCCTTCCCGGCAATTTGACCGCATCCGGGCTGACATCCAAGAAACCCGCTTTACACTGACATTTCGGTCCATCATAGGTGTTGGAGCAGAACGCATTCTTGTCGCACTCGTTGTTTTGCTCACATTGTGAGAAGACTTTGCACACTCCGTTGCTCTGCTGAACTGATCCTCTTCTGCATTGACATACTTTGTC
Source organism: Caenorhabditis sp. 8 KK-2011 (assembly GCA_963572245.1). NCBI lineage: Eukaryota > Metazoa > Nematoda > Chromadorea > Rhabditida > Rhabditidae > Caenorhabditis > Caenorhabditis sp. 8 KK-2011. Next base: position 7,091,257 of record OY751548.1, read on the forward strand.
GCCGGCTGTGTTGAATCGACATTCCTCGTTTGGCCCGCATGCAGATGTTTCGGAACATTGTGGTTGTCGACTTTGTTGTCCGTAATATTCGGGTGATTTTGGTTTGTTACAAACACGTCCCGGATATTTGTCGTTGTTTGGCGAGGCGTCCACGAAACCGGGTCGACATTTGCATTCGTAGCCGTCGGCGCGGTCGAAACAATCGGCATCTTTCGAACAATCAGCCTGTCCGTTCGTGCATTCGTTGATTGATTCCACACATTTTCTTCCGGGTAATTTGGAGATTGATGTGGATACATCGACGTATCCCGGTTGACACACACATTGGAATCCTTCCGGTGTATCAACACATGCCGCATTATCATCACAATCAACGCCATATCTATATCAATTAAGTATTATTGTTCGTTATTTAGTTCACAAAAATGTTGTTTGTGAAAAACTTCTGCCGAGTAATTTTGCCATCGAGAGACCCAGAGAAAAACAGAGAATTTACAATTCGAAAGGTCACGTTTATATTTATTGTTTTCACGTTTGTTCTTTTTTCAAAGAAGGGAACATTTTCAAAACTGAAATTTTTCGGTAATCTAATGAACATATCGGTCACGTCTGTTTTTTTCCAAATATTTATTGGAAATTTAATAATATTTTTTTTTAACCCGTCACACCGAACAGAAAAATTCTCATTTACTATCTGGTTTTTTTCTCGAAATCGCGCCCGCGCCATTTTTCTTTCATCTTGGACAAGGCTTTCGTTCTGGGCCGACCTGGGTAAAGTGGTGTTAAAAATTGAGAAAACTGACGAGAAAAAACCATTTTTTTCATCGGAAAGTTACGTGGGAACATAAAAGAAGATCTCATTTGGTGAAGAAAAACTATTTTTTCAAACTAGGCTTACAACATCTGGGAATATCAACTTTCCCCAGGGGGCCCACAACAACAGTCCTGCTTTTAGAGCCAATGAAGGACTCCTAGCAACTTCTTGGATACCTTTTCTGATTGAATAACATCTGACTGAAAATTGTGAAGATTTTGAGTTTCAGCGTTTGGAGTTTTAACTCCAAAATGTGAGAAAATGGGAAACTGCTTAAAATGTTTCTGAAAATAATAACTAACGTATTCTTGTTTCCACACTCGTTTGCTGTTTTCTGGCACATTCTTCCTGGTTTGTTGACTTTGTCGGGTGAAACATCGGCGAATCCATCGTTGCATCGACACGTGTATCCTTCTGGCAAATCAACACAACTCGCATCTTTATGACATGCATTTAGAGATGGTCGAGCACATTCATTGACAAGCAAACATCGACCATCGGAAAGTCGACTAACACCAACAGGACATTCACATCGATATTGGCCATTCACAAACACACAAACCTGAATAGTTTCATGCTTTTGATCGACAAATAATTTTTCGGGCCGGCCCGATTTTTCTGAATTTTCCGAGATTTCAAGAACTATGTGTTTTGTGGAAAAATGAATGACTAACCTCACTCTTGGCCTGATTACATGAAAGTGGATCATTTACACGGCATTGTAGACTTGCTGAAAATAATCGAAATCGTTGTTTTTTCATTATTTTTTGTCATAAGATGTGTCATGTCCCTTTGAATATACATATCTGCATCTTTCATCTCTAATATTCCTCGAAACATCATTTGTGGTTAATTATTATCACAAAATAATAACACTGTCCGTTAAACTATACGATTTAGTTTCTCTTTTTGTTGATCTTTTTTCTATCTTTTTTCTTCCCATTTTCATTTATTTACCACTATTCAAGGTCATCAAACATTAGTTGTTTCAGCCACCACACCCATTTTTGGGAGGACCACGCCTTTCTTACACTAAAAAAATTGAAGAAGAAGAAGAAGAAGATGGATTTGGATTCGAAACAGTTTTGGACTGCACGCACAGACGGGCGGCTTCTTTTTCGTTTTGTTGTTTTTTGTTGTTTAGTGTAACAATAATAATAAATAGGAAAAAAGGAAGAAGAGATGATTGTGGTCAACATGGTGTTACATTTAATTGAGACAAAACAGTTGGAAAAAATAAATATTTTTCTTTGAAAATTTTTGAAAAACTTGAATATGATTTTAGCACGTGACTGATTCAATGTGTAATTACACGGTATATTTCTGAAATCCGAAACAAGTGGTTTTTTTTTGAAAGTTTCAAAATTCAATAGGTTTTGTAAATTGAACAATAATAAACTTTTTGTTAAAAACAAAAATGGGACTATAAATCGATGTTTCGTTCGAAAAAGGCCTATAAAGGGTTCAGTGGTAACAAAAAGTTCAACGACGGAATTTTTTAAAAAATACACGATTGTCGAACTATTTTGGATCAGGTCCAAAAACCACGATTATTTTCAATTTTAGTTTGCTTGCACCGTTTGGGCCCAGAAGAAATAGTTTGAAAAATTTATAAGTGAATTTTTCTGTTAACACTGAACCTTATAAGATCAAAAACTTGTCTTCTGGGCCCTATTCCGAACGGTTCGGCCACATTCAAAGACTACTACCACTCAAAAATATACTAGTTCTAACGAAACTGTGTTTTCAGTGAAAATACTTTGACGGTGTGCACTTTTCGTGTAGTTCATTTTCCAAAACAGTTCAAATTCTCAAAAAACCTCAGTTTTTGCGAAAAGAAAACTTACAATAAGTATGTCTCGGTTGATAGTTTGCAGCCGATGTGAGCAAAGGTAGAAGTAGCACAAAGAGTGCCATCCACCTATCCACCATTACTCCTACAAAAATAGAAAGATTTCAAGAAGCAAAAAAATGATTGAAAAAAAAATACTATCATTGGTGATATTTTCGCCGACAGGTTCCACTTCTTTGCATCGAAAAAAAAGAATGAAGTGTGTTTAAATTCAGGTTCCAGAAAAGAAAAAGATAAGAAAATGGAGAAAATCAAGAAAAAAAAGAAGAAATTTGATGGAAGCGGAAGCGGAAAAACATGTAAAAGGTAACCAGATTTAGGCGCCCTTCGGCAATTATATTAAAGTGCGCATGTTGTTGTTAACCGTTCTTCGAAACATATTTTTTGCCAAATTGTAATTGTGTTGGTTTGGTGGCGAAAATGACTATGAGAACACGTCCATGAAACGAACAAAAAAAGGTGATCAGGAAAATGAAATGATGATAATATACAGTTAGGGGAATGGCAAAAATGGTATATCGAAGGGGGTGTGGTTGAAAATGAGAGAAGAGATACGACAACGAGAAATAAGAAGAAGAAGAAGAAGAAAAAAGAGAAGGAGGTTAGGAGGGTGGGAGGGACACCCAAAAAGGGAAACGATAAAAAGGAGACTGGGGTGACACCCAGGTTCCGAAAGCATCGGGCCGGTCTGAAATCAGATTGAACCAGGACGGTAAATCTTGAATCAGACTCAAAAATGAAATAAAGTTTGTAACTGAATGACTCAGAAAAAAGTCACATCTACAACCACATTTTTGGAGAAACAGACACCGAATACAAGTAGCACGCAATTGGGGCTAGGCTGGGAACTGAACATCTGAAAACTCTGAAAAAATCGGGCCAGGTTCGAGTTTTTGTTTGGGCTTCATCTTTTCCAGGCTCGTTTTTAAACGTTGACATCGGCCTATGCCTAAATCTTCACTTCTTTTTTTTTGAGTATAAAATTCATTTTCAGAAAACTCGGGCCGGCCCGAAAATTCTGAAAAAAACACAGATCGTTGACAAAATGATTATGGAACAAGCGGTCTAGCAGAAAACAGAATAAAAACTATTCTAAATTTTAATTTTCAAACTTTATTCAGCAAATTGCAAAAAAAATAGAATAAAACCGGTTGATGTGTTGTTTCACTTTTTTGAAAAATTCAAACTGAAATGAAATAATAACCTTGTCTCTCTGTGTGTGACTAATCATTATATTGTAGTAAATAAGAGTAAGAACGGGTGTGGTTCTCATCTGAGAGAATCACTTTTTTTTCTGTTGAGATTTCCGAAAGGTTTTTTTCTAGACTTTTTATGACGAACGGATGATGTGAAATCGAGCAGCTAAAGTTTGACATCTACCAAATTTCAAAAAGTTCAAATTCTTGGTAAAAATAATTATCGTGACCCTTTTTTTCTCGGAATTTCTCATTTTCAAAATAATTCTCTGGGACAAAAATCTGAAAAATGAGCAAAAAAAGTGATTTAAAAAAAGAAAAGTTGCCTTGAACTCGTTTGCAATTTCAAGGAACATCATATGTGCAATTTTCTTGATGAGACCTGATTGAAAACGAGCGTATAATTACTGTAGTGGGAACTCTAAACTAGTTCAATTATTTATCAATTTGCATTATCATGAGAAAGAACTACAGTCTCGAATCAACATTCATCGAAAAAGCATTCGAAATATTCCCATTTGAATGTTTGATTTCACTTTTTGATTCGTCGTTCATGCTAATTCGCATTTACCCTTTACTTATTCTTTTCTATTCGCGATTGGCAAAAAAAAAACGGTTTACAAAAAAAAAAGCAGAAAGTCGGCTTCGAACCACCAGAATAACAGTTCAAAAATAGTTAGGATGGCTCACAACGAAAAAAATCGTCAAGTGTTAGAATGATAAAGGTTGGAAAAGTGTGTTGCTAAACTCCTTGTGCGTCATAACTTTTGTGCGTTTTTAATAGGAAAAAAAGAATGTTTGAGGTACTGTAATTTTTGAGACCAATTCATGCACTGAAAATTTGAAAGCGGACACCTTTCATTTTCTAAAATAATATTTCTTTATTTGAATCAATCAAAAACAAGCTCGTTTTCTTAAAGTAATAACAACATCATTTTGTCACCATCTGAAACATGCTAAATAGTATTACAAAAACAAGCCTAATTTGTTTCTTCGTTTCTTTCTTTTTTTGTTATTGATAAAGTATCAACAGGAATATCGTTTATTATCATTATCCTTTCTTTTGGTCATCCAACTTTCGTTTTTTTTCGCTGCTGTTTCTTTTGATAATTTTGGTGTTACATAACATATTGCGCAATTCCATCTAACATGTTTAACGGGCGACAGAAAAAGAGGGAAAAGTCGGCGAAATTACTGCGAATAAATAATTAGAAAACTTTTCACAATAAATACAAATTGCCCTATTTCAACTAGTTTCCGGGGCTGAAATTTTCGCTTTTCTGAATTGAATTATAGGAAAAATACACATTTCTGTGCTTTTCATTTTTTTGGCCAAAAAACTGATTTTTCGGGCCGGCCCGAGAACAAAAAAAAAACGAAGTTGTGTTTCGAAGACAAATTCAAAATTTTGAGAATATTCTGGCTTTAGCCTCTATTTTCCCGGCCATTGGTCGATGAAATGTGCCGAGATTACTGTACTTTTGGGTGAGATTTGAAGCTGGGCTTTTGAAAAACGCAAAAGTACTTATTAAGATACAAAAAAAAATATGTCGTGAAAAATATTTTTTCAGAACTTTATTTCCTGTTCTGAGAAGAAGTTGACCTGGAAAAGTCAGGTCGAGTGGGGCTTTTACATTGAAAATGAATAGGTCGAACTCCGGGCCGAACCGTTGTCTCCTAGGTTTTGATCTCACTCCCATCGTCGTGTCGAAATTGGTCTTTTTTCCCGGAATATCATTTTCTTCGACACACCAAATTTGTCCAAATGAACTACACAATAATATATCTATCAACCAAGTTCATAAAATTGACAGTTAAGTGAAAACATAATTCATGTTGTTAAAAGATATCAAAAAACAGGATATTTTTTGTAGATGATACATGTTACGTAATTTGAATTCGGATGATATGATTAATTAGTGATCATTCAAAATAGAAGCCCAATATTATGAACAATTTAGAAACTTGGTAAAACAACAGGGTTGAGAATAACACCTACAGGTGAGAAAAAATGAAAATAGTTTCAGGGTCAAAACATAAAAAGCATAAAATAAATAAATAAGAGTGAAAAATGGTATAGTAGGCAACGATTTGTGTGTTCGAAAAAGTGAGAAAATCGGAAGAATGGCAATTTAAAGAAATTTGTTCATTGAAACGAACAAAACATGAAAAAAGGCGAAAGTTTAGGGTGCAAAATGGGGTGAAAAAAAAACAACACAAAATGGATAGATTTCAAAGTGGATAAAGTCAAATCCTGAATGGGGCAGCCCCTGGACCACATAAAAAAGGGTCCCATATACAAGTCCCTCGACAGGGGCCCACTGATACCGAGAAGATGCTTGAATGGGGGGCCAACATGAAAAAAGAGATCCGAGTGAACAGAATTTCCTAACACGGAAGGTTTAACGTGTCCCCATTTCAACTTTTGGCGAAATTTTTTGCTGACTAAATCGGGAACGTTGAATTACGTCCTGCTTTTAACTTTTTACTTTGAGCACTTTGAGAAAAAATGCATAATTTCAGTGGTTTTATCACAACTAAAATCTCCAAAGACAAAAAAAAGTTCACGTTTTTATTAATTCAAAATTGCATATTTTTTGTAGAGGATTTTTTTTCAAATAATAATAATCGTTTATTAGATTTTTTTTTGTTTTCAGCTTTCTTGAGTTTTATTTTTTCTCAAAAACTCAAAGGAAAAAAGTTATTGATACGTTTTTTATCAGGCACAGCAAAAAAAAAAAACTTTTTACACAGAAAAAATTAACTGCGGAAATTCAAAAAAAAGAAAACATGTTTTCGAAAAAAGGGGAGTTTCAGGTTAGGGGCGTGGTCGCAACTGCCGCACACTTTTGTTTTTTTTCTTTATTTTTTTTTATTTTTCAAGGAAATTCAATCTAAAAAGATAGTTTGAAGAGCTAAAAAGGAGAATAGAGTAGTAAGAAGAAAGAACAACCCGTTGTATATCATTTACAATGTGTCAATCATCGATAGAGTGGACATAACTGCCAATAAAAGAGCAAAAACCAGTATTCCAGTTTTTCTTTCAAAATCTCATAAAAATCACTCGTAAATCGACAAAAGAGCAACAGGATAAGCTAGATTTGATAAATATATCATAAAGTTAGAAGAAAAGTAGTTTTCAAGTAGGAAAAATGGCTAAAAATTGTGAAAATTTAGTATTTTTGTTAAATTTACCATGTTTTTACATGTTTTTCTTGCGGGTTCTACTTGAAAATGTTCAAATATGTTATATTAAGAATCAGTGAGTAGCTTAGTAGACATATGAGCTACTGCAAAAGACAAATCAATCGTTATTCATGCCAATATGCTCTAACACCTTCTCTGCTCATTGTGTAAGGTCGTAAAAGGCCATAAAACATACTGTTCTCCTTCCCAATAGTCTTATTACTCTCTCAAAACATTGTTTTTGCTGTAAACATAGTTTTTTCCTTTTTTGAAAGAATAGAAAGAAAAATAAATTTTGAATTCCCGCACACACAATTATTTGTGTGCATACACCGCGTGAAGAAAATTTCGTTCCTTTTTTTTTGCTGTGTCAGGAGGTTCGGTTTAGTTATATTGTCGTTGAAACTTTCAATCTGGGGACAAGTCGGACCTCCCTCGTAAGAATTAAAAAATCGATTGGAGTCGCATTTTTGAACATCATTTCGGAAATTCTGTTCAAAAATGGGGGGGTCCGTTTCCTTTTTTCATGTTGGACCCGATTCGGAGAACTTTTCGGTACTTACATTCAGACTCTCTTTGTCTCAACAACAACAAAATCAAAACCACATTGTGACACGATAGTCCAGGATTGAAATGTTTTAGGTTGAAAATTGAGGAAAAAAACAGTTTTGAAAATTCAAAGTATTCAATATGTTTTTGTAAAATTGAAAGTACTGTACTTTATAAATTATTGTTCAGAAAAAAACGCACAAAATCAAAATAAAAGATGTTAATACACAAAAAATTTGTGAAAAAAGAAGAGAATTTCAGAAATCGGACAGGTTCTTCAGTGATTGTATACAACAAACACATAAATACAATAAGAAATTATTATAATATTATTATTCTTTTTTTCTCTAAATCCTCTTCAAATCCCTTACTATTTTCTGAGATTAAGTTCAGTCGACGACAAATTGAACAATGATGAATGAAATATGTGAAAAAAAAACGAAGAACAAGAATGTTTCAATTAGTTGAATACTTTATGAATTCTCGACAGAAAAGTTTATTTTACAAAAACTGGAATGTCGCCTGAAGCTCAGGGAAGAATTCGGGCCGGCCGCAGTTCGGCCTGGCCTGAAAGCATCGGTTTTGTCGTGTAAATGATGGAGTCGAAGTTTTCAAAGAATAAAATGAAACGACCTCGCCAAGTTTTGGACATTTATAATTTCTCCGCATTTTAAAAATTTCGGCTGTGATTAAAGTTTTAACAACGCGCATGCCAATTCATATTCAATTCAAAAATGCAAAAAAAAATCATCAAACTTGTTTTTTCACTGTTGGATATTTCGCCAGTCAAGCTGTTAATTTCAATTATTCACTTTTTTGTAAACCAAACACTTTTTATTCATTCGCAATTTTCAAGTATGATCGAAAATGGCAATCTACTAATTCAAAGTTGATGAGATTTAGGTGGTATGCCGAGAATTTGGTAAAAACATTAACAGTGTTCCAAAAGAAAGTGTAAACAGTTGGTGGCATTCATTGGATATGCCTAAGACCGGTTCGAGCTGATTATACTGAAAGCCATCTTCCTTATTGATCCATTTTGTGTGCGTGACATCTAATGACCCATTAGAAATGAGATAAAAACGAGAAAAGTTCCGATTCGAAATCGTTTATTTGATGGTCGTGGTACGAATCGAAAGTGCATTTTAGATCAACTTATAACAATTATACAATAAACAAGAGAAAATCACAAATGGTTTTGGGGCAGAAAGGGGCAGGAAGAAAGAGAAATAAGCTGTAGGCGAGACACATGGCCAGCCGGAGCCTATTCCATCGACTTATAACGTGAAGTCGGAAAGAATGCATTGGTGTGGGGGAAAGGGGCGATGAAAACCATTTGACATGAGAAAATGTAATAAATCAAATTAAGAAAGTTGAAATTGATCTCCATTTCGTGGTGTTATCAAAAATGGGAACGCACTGGAAAAAAGCGGGAAAACCCTACAGATGACAGGAGTTGGGAAAACCGCGGGATAAATAAGGAATATGAACAACATGAATTCGAAAGAATAGGATACTCCAGTGGAGCATCTACCCTCTGCGAACCCATCAAATATAAACACGTCAATGATGCCCGTATATTACAACTCCCATTAAGTGGGATATTTCCAAAATAAATGACTATGTGGGTTCCAGATTTGAAGGGATTGATAGGGGGAAATAGAGAACAATAAACATACTTAAATGATCTGGAGGGATTTTACACCGTTTTTGAAGGGGGAGTGGGAATATATAAGGGAGGGGATATTAAATTTGAACACAGAACTATGCAAATAGAAATTACACAAAGAGAACATTAAAGAAATTTTGATAGGGTGCTCACATCACAAAAATGAGATCACAAAACAGGAACCAGTGTTGTCTATGCGGAGATTTCGTTGTCAGCATCAATAAGTTGTTGCTCAGCGACGTACAATTTGGGGTCGACGGTCTTTGGAATTGGCTCAATGCGTGTTCGCAATTCTTGCTCGATGCGGCGGAGAGTGTGACGGTCTTCGTAGGTGATGAGGTTGATGGCAACTCCAAGGTGACCGAAACGTCCAGAACGACCGATTCTGTGCAAATAGGTTTCAGCGTTACGGGGGAAGTCAAAGTTGATAACAACATTGACAGCTTGGATGTCGATACCTGGAAAGAATGTTTTCATTGTGTTGTCTTTGACAATTATTCAACTATGCTCAGATATCCGTTCTATTATTCCTCACAATAAATCGGAGGTGTGTAAAAGGTTCATCATTGCATGAATTCGAAAAAGTAAACTTACCACGAGTGAGCAAGTCAGAGCAAACCAAATTTCTGCAATTTCCTTGACGGAAATCGTGGAAAACACGGTTTCTGTGGTTTTGAGCCATCTTTGAGTGGATGTAATAGCAAGAATAACCGATCTCGGTAATTTTTTTGGCAAGAAGCTCGACACGCTGGGTCGAGTTACAGAAAATGATGGATTGGTTAATTTGAAGCTGTAAAACATGACTATATGAATGACGAACGTATTTTAAATACCTTGCGGAACAAAGTGTTCAAGCAATGAACTTTTTGTTTTTCTTGAACGAATGCATAATATTGAGTTACTCCAAGCAATGTGAGCTCCTCCATAAGATTGATTTCGTATGGCTTGTGCATGTGTTTTTGCATAAACGCGGTGACAGTTTGAGGGAAGGTAGCCGAGTAAAGCATGACCTGGCGCTCTTTGGGGAGGAAGTTGATGAGTCTGTCCAAAATTCCTTGGAAGTCCTGACTGAGAAGTTTATCGGCTTCGTCAAGAACAAGTGTTTTGCAATCATCCATCTTGGCGACGCCTTTCTCCATCAAATCGAGAATTCTTCCTGGAGTGGCAATAACCAAGTGAACAGTTCCATTCAAACGCATGATATCATCACGAAGATCGGTTCCTCCGGTGGTGACCATAACCTATAAAATAAGAATTAAATTTTCGTTGTTGATTGGTGCATTTTACCTTGAGTTGGATGTGTTTCGACAGTTCGACGCAGATTTGGGAAGTTTGGAGAGCCAATTCACGAGTTGGAACAATGATCAAAGCTTGAATTGCTCTAAGAGCCGGTTGGATTTTCTCGATTACTGGAATGCAGTAAGCTCCAGTCTTTCCGGTTCCGTTCTTAGCTCTGGCGAGAATATCTTGTCCGGAGAGAGCAACTCCAATTGAGGCTTCTTGAATTGGTGAAGGTTTTTCCCATCCTTTTTCGAAAATTCCCATCAAAAGTTCACGGCTGAGGCAGAAATCCTCGAATTCAACTCCTTTGGTGTCAGTAACATCAGCAGTTTTGAAACGTCGATCTTTTGGTGGCAAGCTAAGAGCTGTTTTCCAGTTTTCTTCGTTTTGTGCTGGCACTACTTGCGAATCAGTGGCACTCATGTTGATTTGATTTCGTTACCGAGATCTGAAATTTTAAGTGTTTTGATAACGAGATTAGTAAAGAATTGGAAGCTCAAAACACAACGAAGAATTGAGAAATCACAGAAAAACTATTGAGAAAAAAAAGAAAGTTAGATAAGGTCAATGCGCATTATCGATTATGTGGTCAGTTTTCATAAAAACTCAAAAATTTACGATAAAACTTAAAATTTTCTCACTCTTTAGAACAATTTTTCAAAAGTAACGATTACACCACTATGCTGTGAAACTTAGATAAAGAAATTAACTCGACCTTACATTACTGAATTCAGTTCATGAAAAAGATAAGTAAAAATTGAGGAATCGAAACACAACATGGAACGGAGAGAGAAGCAAGAAAGAATGACAAAATAATCGACATGTGTCCCCGATTTGAGTGCAGCAGCGCGGCATTTATTTAGCTGCGTACTTTGTGTGTGTAATCGTTGGATACTCAGTTAATGGTCGGCGGTGGAAACGAGCGGCGGTTTGAATTTTTTTCTTGGTTTGTACTGAATTTTAATTTTATACAGAATTCTGTTGATTTTCATTAAAAAAAACTACAAAAAGAAAAGATTTATCGTTCAAATATACATTGAAAATAGAAGAAATCAATGTCGATGAATACAATCTCTAGTTTCTCCAACCCATTTTCCAGCAAGTTGAATGGTTCCCAAATCGAAAACTTTTGATGGCTTGTCTCCATTGGTTATATATTTGTCAGGAACTCCAATGGTTAGTCTTCTCTGACAAGGCGTCCATCCATCATCACAATCATGATAAATATTGACACGTGGGTCAATTGAGCTGATCTGAAATCTCAAAATATTCATTTTAAAATGTACTCGGGAGTTCGACCGCCGGCTGACCGCGCGTGGGGGACCGGCGCATGCACAGCGCGCACGCGCGACGATTTTTCGGAGTTTCTGAATTTTGGCGCGCGCGTGCGCCATAGTGGCGGTATTTGAGAAGTAGGAGAGAAACATCGTCATCATGGCGCGCGCGCGCGCCATCCGCCAATGTGGCGCACGTGCGCGGCCACCGAAAAAGAGCTAGCTGACACAAATGTGTCAGTGCTTCTTATGTCATGGTGCACAGATTTGTTGGGATTTCTTTTTTTTTCGATTTTTTTTTCTTTTCACGTGAAAAGAAAAATTCACTCGTTCTTTGTCAACAATTCACTCGTTCTTTGTCAACTTAATGTACCTATCGCTGTACTTCAGCTGCTTCAGAGGCGTGAAACAAGAATTTTCTTCAAAATACTATGTAATGGTGAGACGAAATCTTATCAAACTGTTCTAAAAAATGTGGTAGTGCTTATAATAGCCCCCCATTCAGTGTGTCGCGTATAAAATTGACGGGTTTTCAAAGAAACAACACTTCTCACCGTACGCACGCTTTCCTAAACGAATTTCTAAAATCGATGATTTTTTCTTGGAAACTGCCTCAATTACTCGAGAGTTGCAACGTTGCAAACACAAGTTTTTGCATGTGTTCGGTGGAGCATGTTTGCTCATTACCTAGCGTTCAAAGAAAATCTTCAAAAATTATATTTCTTTTGTGTGTATTTTCTCCATTTTTGATATTTTAGAGGTTTTATCTACGTTTTTCCATACTACCACTTATGAAGAACGCATTTTAACACGATTCAATGTAAATTTAAAATATTAATGCTTTCAAACCTTCGAGGTTGTTCGTGCTAAAAGGTTGCCACCGGCCATCGCCGGTGGCTACCTTTTAGTACCACTATATTTCAGAAACGTGAAAAGAGTTCATATTCATCGTCTAAGTATCATGGTGAGAATGAATCCTTGATAACCCTTTTCAAAAAAAAAAATCATTTTCAGAGTTTCAAAATGTACAATGGTGTTCTCGTCCAGGATGAATCTACTTCTGAAGATTCGGAAGATGATAACAATGGTAGAGAAATATGAAATGATCGATGTTTTGTTTAAAAATTGTTTCCTTATTCAGCAGGTCCTGCAACAAAAAAGACGCGTCGCGAATGGGAGACCGAGTTGAGTGAAGGTTAGTACTACTTTTTACTATAATATATTATTATAAATATATGTATTATATATATATAATATATATTATATATAAGTATGTTTTCTGAAAGTTAAAAAAATAATAATACCAAAAACGTGTTTAAGTGATTCCTCAAGAGAAAAACTTATTTCTCAAATTTTCAAAAATAATTCTCCAAAATTGTTTTTTTTTGGAAAAAAAAGATAAAAAAGTGTTTTACAAGTTTAAACAAAGTTTTCCGAAAAAGTATGGACATCAAATTATGATTACATTCTGGACACAAAAAAGACAACTTTCTAAAAAATCGAAGTTTTTATGGTTTTGTGTCCAGTTGGAAATTTCAACACACAAAAAAAAATCACTTTTTTTCTTTCAGCGCTACGGCGTTCACCATCATCATCATCGTCAAGTAATCAAAGTGATCAAGACTATGATGATGAAAACTACCACGAAGAAGATGAAGACAACACACCATTCGACGATGGTAATCTTGTCAGTAGAGCTTCAAAAAAGTGAATGTTTCAGATTTTCAATTTTTTTCGAAATCCCAACCGAAATCGTCTGGTTTGTTTTCATTTTACCATTCAACTATAAGAAATCATTTTAAAGAAAATCAAGCTGATTTGGCAACCACCCTTCTCAGTTGGCTTGTCGTAAAACATGCTGTCAGCAGGAACTTGTTGGAGAAGATCATAAGCGTTATGGAAGCAATTTATGGATTTCCTCCCAATACTTCCGTGAGTTACAAAATCAATACTGTGAAAAATCGCTTTTTTAGGCAAAAGTCGTGTGGGATAATGTGAAACTGTGTGCTGACCCGTTCAAAGTTGATTCAACGTTGTATTGCTCCACGTGTCGAAAAAAGCTCACGTCAAAAAATGGATGCGATAACGACAAGTTGAGAGAAATGATTGGAAATGCATTTTCATGTTTAACAGCGAGACTCGACAGCCCGCAAAATGAAGCGAGCAAGAACGCCACAAAAAGACTGAGTTCAAACAAGCATTCTGCGATATATATCATACACGGTTTCAATTGATCTCTGATTTCCTTTATATTCTTTACGGTTAAACTATATATGTGTTTATGTGTTTTTTCTAATAAAATAGGTCTGTAATATTCAATGTACGCATGCTCCATTATCACAAAAAAACGTTTGAAAGACACCACAGGATCCGATAAGCGCTAACCGTGGCGCCTACGCGCGCCGTTGGCCGCCAGAATGACGCCCGCGGGCGCCGTTTGCCGCCAGTGTGGCGCCCACGCGCGCCACTTTGCCGCCAATGTGGCGCCTACGCGCGCTTTTTTCTGCCGCACTTGCGCCCACGCGCGCCTTTAACCGCCAGTGAGGCGCCCACGCGCGCCACTTTGCCGCCAGTGTGGCGCCCATGCGCGCTGTTTGCCGCCAACGTAGCGCGCACGAGCGACGTCAGCGCGCGTCTGGCGGCAAAAAATGGCGCCCATGGGCGCCCCACTACCGCGCATGGGCGAAACTCGACCGCCTTTGTGGCGGTCGAACTCCCGAGTAGAAATGAAATGGTTGACCTCATTATCACCTCCACTCAAGAAGAATTCTCCATTACTATCTGATTCTTTGTCATCGAGTTTTGTATCAACCACTGGAAAAAAAACATTAATTTTTGTTCAAGTTTGTGTTAAGTTGAAAATGTTTTATTTTTTATGGTAGTGTTTTTTGTATAAGATTTAGGATTTTTCCCGTTCGAACGATCGGGATCTGACCAGAATTATTCTCAAAGGGCAGAAAAGATCGGCCTGTTGAGTTCGGTCGGGAAAATAGGCCAATTTATATTATGCACACAGGTACTGTTTGTTCGGAAAAGTCGCACCGGACCGATTACTTTAGACAGACTGGAGAATGGGAAAGCTCGACCCAGTCCGCAGTGTGATTTTTTGGGTGGTTTTCTCAATTCCATTATCTCCTTTAATAAGCTATTCGATTTGAAAAATAATGCCCAAAACTCAATCGGTCTTTCGTGGTTAATGTCGTGGAGAACGTCTTTCAACCATGACTAAGTTTTTAGATCAAATTTGACTTATCAAAAAACTCACAAACATCCTTATCATACATCTTTATCCTGACATCTGTTGCTGGTTTATCATTACAAAGCAGTTTTCCTTTGACCGCAACAGACTGCTTGAATCCAATACAGTACACCGACGAGAATACTGTAGCCAACAGAAGAAAATTGCGCATGATGAAAAATAAATAAAAGTAAGTTGTTGTTATTACACAGAAAGATAAGTAGGTGGAGAGAATTTGGTAAACTGGAAATTTCCAACACTTTTTATATGAAGAATGAGAATGATAAAAAAGAATCAACTTCCGATAAATGTGTGTGTGTTTGTTATTGAACCTATGAATAGAATGGAAAGTATGACTAATTGTAACAATATGATCATGACGAATTCGTCTTATTTTGTGTATAAAAGATACTGTTCTGTATGGAACACTGATTCTGTTTTTGATCACTTCAGAAGTGTTGTGGTTTTTTCTAGATACAACACTTTTGTGGTCACATCCTGAGTTCAGGAGGTGATGTTCGGGTTTCGATGTCCAAAAACCTTCTGATCAGAGGCCACAAATATTCGAAGAATCAAGGGCCGGCTCGGATTTTTTTTTGTTTTTCAACTCCCTGCAATAAAAAAACCCGCACAAAATTACCCAAATTTAACTCCAACAGGTTTCCATTAATTAGATCGGAAAACTATTTGTGGAGCCGTTTTTGTTCCATTTTTTGGAGCTTGATTCAAAATCTTACGGTTCCTTCAAGACGTTCTCGTCACCTTAGAAACCTTAATTTCGAGTCTAGCCCGAGCTTTTTTTTCATGAAAATATATTTTTTTCAGTAATATATAATCATAACAACATTTCATTTTACGATAGGTCAATTTCTCGTTTTTAGTATCAACAAAAAAGGTATCACCTTCCTTTTTCTCGATCATTACACTGTTTTTTGTTTTATTTTCTTTTCATGGTCACTTATTTTTTCTTCCTTTCATTCACCATATTTTTTCCAGTCATGAAGTTCTTTCTTCTCGTTTTATTATGCTCCTTTGCTACAGTAACCCTAGCAATTGGTCGAACTCAAAGTGTTGGTGTTCGAGGACAGTTAATATGCGAAGATAAACCGGCGAGTGATGTGAAGATAAAAATCTATGATGAGGATAAATGTTAGTTTATATCACTTGAAATTAGTATATATATGTATCTACAGTATCACCGGATGAGTTGATGGTGTCAGGAAAAACCGATGCGAGTGGAAAGTTCGATTTGAAAGGGAGTGCTGATGAGTTCACATCAATCGAACCGAAAATCAATATCTATCATGATTGTGATGATGGAATTAAACCATGTCAGAGAAAGATCACTGTCTACATCCCATCACAATACATTTCGAGTGGCAAAGAACCCAAAAAGATTTTCGATTTTGGAGTTTTACAGCTCGCCGGAAAGTTTGTTGGTGAAACCAGAGATTGTCTTAATTGATTCTATTTTTTAAGAGAAGAAATCTAATGAATTGTTTTTGAAGACTGGTATTTTTTGGTAAACCTAAGCTTTTTTGGTATCTAAAATTTCAGCCAAGCTTGCGGACAGTGAAATGCGGCAACGTACTGTTGGATTTTTGATTTGCAAACGATATTCCGCATTGACGTTTGAAAAATTCAAAAACGTTTCAGAAATATAGTTGGTACAATTAGATTTAGTGTGATTGTTGGATGTCGTATTGGACATTCTTGAATCGCTACCACGCGGTTACTGTAGATTGAAATTTCAGCAGCGAAAATATCCAGAACAAGATTCTTAAAAAATGTGACAAGTGTATTTTCAGACTTTTTGAAACGTAGAATCAGATGCTGATATCAAAATACACTGCAAATAGCTTCTGAATCGAGAAAATGAAACAATTTTTGCAGTAGCTCTTTGGAGTTGAAGTTTCAATTTACACCAAACCGGACTTTTTGTTTTCTTTTTTGGTTCAACAAAAGTTTGTTTCCTTAGTGTTGGGATCGTAGACCCATAAAGTTACTAAATGTTTAGATCAAATAGTCATATTTGATCTACCCTATTTTACCCCGCTTATATTCATGTTCTAATGTTTCCTACAGTCTAGTGTGTCCCTATATAAACCCCCGTTTGTATATCACATGGTCTGTTGGTCTAGCCAGGATTACTCCTAGCCTTGCTAGTAATAAATAGTTTCGACCTATTCTACTAATACAACCACAACCACAACACTTAGAAAACATTGGTCTGTTTCTTGGCTTTTAAACAAGAAACAGAAAAGAAATAGCAAGCAGATTTCAAGAAAAACACATCAATTCAGTTTTCTACATGTTTCAGTTTGTTCGTATTTCGCGAAATATCCAAAGAGTCAATCTGAAAATTGTTGTACCCACCAGAATTTGAGTTATAAGCAAGGAAATTGTGTGATTTTCTCGCCAAAAGTTCCGATTTGACGATATATTATAAGCCTACTGAAAAAGGGGCCGGGTCGGGTCGTCTTTGTCAGACTTTCGACAGGCCCAACTTTCTCCAAATATCTTCTCTGCGTTTTACTAAAAAACTTATGAAGTACCTTGCAATTTTTCAAAGAGTCTGAAAAATTTGAGACTCCCGGAGTTTAAAAAATGTTGATATTCGAAGTAATTAATGAATGCTTTCTCAGGAACTCACATCTCTTATCTGCCATTGTTTCTCTTCTTTATATTAACTGATTGCCATTGTTGGACCTCATTCGAAAACTTGGAAAACAGAGCATTTGAAGATGTTGAGATATTTCTAGGTTGATTTATCACAATCTTGTGCAACAAGCATTTGCAAATGAGCTACAAATTAGACAAGTTTGGAAAAATGTTTGAAGTTGGAAAATTTTACGGTTATCATGTTGATTGGCGATGATTAGTGCTCCTTTAGTGATTTCAGTTTTTCTGAAAATTTGAAGTTTTTTTCAGGTTTCAATATTACAAAATTTCACTTTTTGAATGTGACGAGCCAATTAGATACATTCTTGATGTTGACAATTCGAACATGGCCAGATTCAGCAAGTTGAGAGAAGAAGTAGAAGAGTTCTGAAAATAACAAAGTATTCGAAACCCTTTGAAGTGAAAACGTTACGTATTATTCGAAAAATGAAGTCATCGTTGGATCAAAATCAATCGGAATTTTCAGCAAGTCTGGAAAAAATAAATAATTGTGAACAAAAAATGGAAGGAAAATGTCCCAAATGGATTAACATTGATGGAAATATGTGTTTTGCGGAACAATAAAATGAGTGCCAAGTCCTATTATCAACACCTTTCTTCATTGTTTTCTGGTCTGTTCCAAAAGGATGTAAACATCCTCACTCGATCTAATATAGATCAAATGAAGTCGGACTCTGACTCTGGTAGACGGTACTCGCTCAGAAAGGTGTTCGACACAAACATTTCACTGAATTTTCGAAAAACTTGGAAAAATATCGAAAAAGGAGGCCCAGGAATATTGTAAATCAACTTATCTGGAACAAACAAAAAGAGTAAGTAGAATACTCGAATATGTGCACTGATTGTTGAGAATTGATGCTGAAACAATGAAATTGATGAAAAAGTACTGTAGTCTAAACCCTTACCTATCACTCACATATTCATACACATTGAAAACATGAAGAATGATACAAATCAAAAATTGATTAAAAATGAGAAACGTGTCACGTGGACACGTTGTAAATTGTTTATTTATATTTCAAAGGTTCACGTCACATTTTTTTAATCGAAAGTTTGTTTTTTTTTTCAAAGAGTTCATCAGGCTCGGCGGAACCCGAATTTTTGCCCCAAAAATCGTCAATTTTTTAACAGAAAAATTTATTTCAAAACGGATAAGTTATTTACAGACAAAAAAACCGCTTTCAATGCAAAAAAAAAAAGAATTAGGTACTATTAACAGATATATCGGGAATGAAAAGTTTGGAAAATTAGTTTTCTTCGTCTTCTTCTTCAATCAAATTGCGCTGTTGCAATAGAGATGTCGGGCTTGAGAATATGTTTGTCGTATCGAGCAAACTATCTCGACGAACAAACTTCGAAATTCGACGCTGAAAAAAAATGAAACTAATCTATTTAGAGAATAATAATTCAGAGAAATTTCTCGAGAAACAGTGTGGAGGTCAGCGAAACAACTACATCGCTGACAAGTGAGACCCCACACGACAGATTTTTCATTTGTAATTATCAATTTAAATGAATTTTAAACGAATGAAATCAGTAAATGAAAGGCATTCACTTTACCCTGGAGTAGTCGGTAAAGTGAATGCCTTTCATTCAAAAAATATGTGAATTCGATTCCAGGTTGATTTTAACATTTTTCATTTCGACCTCGTTGCTCAAAAACTAGTTCGTCGCGAGGTCCAAGCGATCACTCTGACATGACCTCCACACTGTTTCTTGTGAAAATGTGATTGCTTACTTCTTTTCTCATTTGACAGTCATCACTTGAATTTTGGGATGACTGGAGCACATTTTCCAGTTGTGGCGGCATGTATAACTCTTGAGTAGTTAACACTGGTGCTGTCACGCGGGCAGGAACATTGTCTGAAAAACATATATTTTATTTTATAGCATTGAAATCAGGCTTGGGCGGATCCAACTCTTTGGAACTTTCGGAACCGAAGTTTAGTACCGAAAAAAACTTCGGAAAAAGTCCGAAAACAGTCGGGAATATCCGGTTTCGCCCAAGCCTGATGAAATTTAAATTTAAAAAAAAAGCTAAGATGCTATCCATACCTTTCGGATTTGTTCTGTTGTATTTCATAGAACTAATAGTTTCCTGACTACGCATAGTCAAATTTGTGACAGTTTCTACAAAGTTGAGTGTGGAAACTTTCTATAAAAATATTTTTGTTGTTGTTGAATACTAATGTATATTTACATACCATCTCATCGGAAATAACTTGCGAGTTTTCATCAACAGTCTCCGCTAATTTATCGCAATTTCCAGTCATAGCGTCAGTTTTATCGCATATATTTGATACATCAGAAGTGTAACACTTTCGAGAATCGCTCGAACTTTCTGCATGTTTTGTTTGAACATTCTGTAATCACCGAAATTATTTTATTATTGTGCAAGAGAAAAGCTAACCTCGACTTCTTTCAAAATTCCACCAATTGTTCCCAAAAATGAGGATGATTTTTCTTCGAACACTTTTTTGTCCGACTTCCATCTATTTTCAGTCTGCGTTTTAAAATCATCGACATCATCAATTTCTTCGTTCAGTCCGTCTTCGA
Organism: Caenorhabditis sp. 8 KK-2011; assembly: GCA_963572245.1. Classification (NCBI taxonomy): domain Eukaryota; kingdom Metazoa; phylum Nematoda; class Chromadorea; order Rhabditida; family Rhabditidae; genus Caenorhabditis; species Caenorhabditis sp. 8 KK-2011. Next base: position 7,111,554 of record OY751548.1, read on the forward strand.
GACCCATAATCACATCTCCGATCGTTGCAATTGTCGACATATTCGATTCCACTGTGTTCTGATCTGCGATGATATTTTTGTCAATATTCGAAGTCGACGTTTCACAGAACAAGTTGGTTTGTCGCAGTACATTTTGGCAGAGCTCCATTATATTGGCTTTGAACGAATCGATGTTTTTCTTGTGCTCATTTTGTTCTTCTTGTCTTGCTCCCGATCTTTCCACAATTGAACCTCGCAGCTCTTTTAATAATGGATCAATTTCTCTTCGAAACTCTTCCATTTTTTCTTGAATACTGCTCAATTTGCCACATACAACTTCATTTATTTTATTTGCGTCTTCGAAGAAGTTCGAGTACAAATTGTTGAAATTGTCGATATTTGTTTTTACATTTTCATCGATGTTCTCAACGAAGTTTCTGAAATCCGATGTGAATGAATGGTCGAGTTGTTCAGCATTTAGTTGGAAGGATTTTGATAAATCACGAGTGGACTTCACAGATTCGACAATTTGATTTTTCATTTGGTTGGAAATCTGAATTGGAGCAACTGGAAGAAAAAATAAACTAATAAGAAACGAGAACAAAAGTAACTAACTTTTTCCATCTTCGACAACTTGTCGAATTTTCTCGCGTCGTTCTTTGTCTTCTGCCGTTATATTCTCGATTTTCTGCGAAAACTGGGTCATCTTTTCGACAAATAAATTCAAATTCGTTTGATTAACATCATCCGATGCCACCATTTCATCGATTTTTCTCCAATGAGCCATCAAATCTTGTTTCATGTCATCAGCCGAATCTCGCATTTGTTTTGCTTGTCCGAATGTTTGACAAGCAGCAACATACATTTTCTCAAGACCGTTGACATACATTTGAAGTTCATCTTTTTTGTCTTCGAGCTCTTTCTCTGTTTCGGCCAAATTGTGTAACCGCTCGCGAAGTCGCTCTTCTAGTTTTTCCTTGTGCTCATACACATTTTTATACTGTTCGTCCATGTGCATTAAATCTTCAGTGAATCGTCGAAGTCTGTCCACAACATTATTGAACTGCTCTTCGAGCTCATGAACTCGTTCGGCATTTCGTTGGAATTCTCTGAAAATTTAAAATTGATCAGGAAAAAAACAAATGAAAACTCACTCATGCGACTCTTCACTTATGATTACACCGTTTTTCTCACGCGCTGCTCTTAGATCACGACGAAGTTTTTCGATTTCATCAGAGTATTCTTTGAGAATTGTCTTTTTCGATACTTTGGTGTTGCAAATCGGTTTGTTTTTAATATTTGCGGCTCGCATAGCATATTCGAGCGTACTTTGACTTTCTTCAAAATTGCTACTTGCAGGCGACATAGTTGCGATTAAACTCGTAATTGTTGAACCTCCCAAACTATCTTGTAACAATCTCGTCAACTTTGACTCTCTATATGGAATATGTTGTGCATTGGTGGTAAGTGATCTGATAACTCGGCCTAGAGTTAGCAACGATTGATTGATAGATCCTGCTTCTTTTGCTCGATTTCCTTGTGCACCAGATCTTCCGATATTCTCCGAACCAGCCAAGTCGACAAGATTCAGTTTTCCTTGTTTCACAAGTTCTTCACCCGAAATAGAGTTCTCGCGGACGACAACATTCACCATGAACAAACTATGCGATCGACTACTTCGTTGATTCATCAATGTCGCTGCAGTTCTCCGTTTTTCGGCACCTAATTCCAAGAGTTTATAAACATCTGAGCGACAGCGAACAGGTACTTCTTCGACACCAGAAACTATGACTCCCTTAAAAATTGATCCATTGATCAAAAATCATGACGCCATGATAAAACTTGAATTCAAAATATAAAACATACCTTTTTACTCGGATCATCGTAAATCCTCAATCTTTCTCTATCTTCGGCTTCAGAGTTCGCAGCTAGAAGATCGAACAATTCTTCGTTGTACAATTCGACATAGCTAACGCGCAAGGAATACTCTTCACAGTTAGATGCTTCTAATTGCTCGAAAATATCTTCTACAGCTCTAGGAATGATACCGGTTGAAGTGTCATCTTTCGAACTTTTCGCATCTCCTCTTCCTCCTTCCATTGTGAACGTTTTACCAGTTCCTGTCTGACCATATGCGAAAACAGTGCAATTGAATCCATTTATGACTTTTTTCGTTTGCGAACTGACCACATCTTTGTAAACATCTTCTTGTGTGGCCTTTTCGTCGAAAACTTTGTAGAATGGTCCGAACGGTTTTCCTTTGCACTGTACCGACGTGTTGAATTTTTCTACTTTCACAATACTTGTGCATTTTTCGTCACGCTCGGTTTTGTTCATTGGGCGAATTCGAACAGCAACTCGGAGATTTGTCGGCAAATCCGAATGTTTCTTTTTTCCAGATGCCATTATTGACTGTAAAAAAAATGAATGATTAGAATTAATAGTAAGTGTTTATGATTTTTAACCGAACGTTTTACTTATTTTGAGATGCGGTCAAAAGAAATGGTGAAAAGAAATCAAAAAACTGATGCGTTGCCTTTCAAACGCTATACTTTCGCGCCATGTGGGCGGAGTCTATATTGTGAACATGGCAGAGAACAAGAGTTGTGTAGTTTTTCCCATACTCAAGCGCCCAAAAGCATTTACAATCAGTTTGGCAAAACTCACAGTCATTAATTTCGTCGTATCCATTATGGAAATGAACGAACAAGATTCTCTGAAAAAAAAAAACTACACATTAAATAGAACACGCGTCGAAACAATAAAAGGAAACAACAATAATTACGTTTTCAAGTGGGCACAATGTGTATTTTAGTAATGGGCATATTCACAAGAAAAAAAATAATGTAAAAAAACAAAAAAAAAACAAAAATTGGTTATTCACCTTATTTGTGTGTAAAAGTATGTCGAAAAATGTCGAAAAACCTCGAAAAAATGGGGGTTTCTCGACATTTTTCGACATTAGGTGAATAACCTGTTTGTGTTTTTTATTGTTTTTTTACATTATTTTTTTTCTTGTGAATAAGCCCATAAATACATTTTTAGATCCCAATAGGGTATGCATTTTTTTTGGGCCTAGAATTGCATGGTATTGTCGTTTCGCAACTTTTGACAACGGGATATTTCTCATATGAGCTCAGCGTGTCGAAATCTATGAAATCACAAATTTTCATTCTGAAACGCCACATCGTCTCAACACCATTCCCTTGTCAGATTCAAGAAGCAAAACGAACTATAAAAAACAGAAAAAAACACGTATTTCCTCTAATGTATGGGCATGCCCTTCTATTGTTCAACCCATATTTTCTAAAACTCTTGTCATAGAAGAACTGTGTTTTAGAGTTCATTTTCGGAGGTGCTCTGGACGAAGCAACCATTGTATATGACTCGTTGCAACAAAATCAACACACTAACGTTAGTGTGTTTTTGACAAATCATGAGAAAAGAGACCGGTCTGACTGCCCTTATATTAGAGGTGCCCTTCTACTAGAGATCCCCTTATATTAGAGTAAACACGGTATTCTCACGAGAATCGAAAAATTTGAAACAGAAATTCGCGGCTGCCGCGGCAAACCGGTATTACTGTAGCGTTTGTGTGGATGTGTGTGTCGTTGCATGGACTCGAAAGATAATTATGTGTGTGCCTTTGTTTTTACCCATTATAATGAACGGTAAATTTAGAATTGCAGCGATGAGAGAGAAGAACGAAAAACTTGGACTTGTTTGTTCGATCACGTTTTCATCAATAGAACTCAACATCTCTAGAAACTCAAACATGGTAAAAAAGAAGCCCAAAAACGTTTTTCTTGTAGCCATTCACAGATCGGTACATCGCGCTCTGTTTATGATACTATGTGTAAACTGTTCAGAGGTGATTTTCAATGTATTTTAATATCATAATCTGATTAAATGTGCTTAAAAAAGTCTTAAAAAGGCGCTGACCTCCACACTGTTTCTCTGAATTATTATTCTCTAAATAGATTAGTTTCATTTTTTTTCAGCGTCGAATTTCGAAGTTTGTTCGTCGAGATAGTTTGCTCGATACGACAAACATATTCTCAAGCCCGACATCTCTATTGCAACAGCGCAATTTGATTGAAGAAGAAGACGAAGAAAACTAATTTTCCAAACTTTTCATTCCCGATATATCTGTTAATAGTACCTAATTCTTTTTTTTTTTGCATTGAAAGCGGTTTTTTTGTCTGTAAATAACTTATCCGTTTTGAAATAAATTTTTCTGTTAAAAAATTGACGATTTTTGGGGCAAAAATTCGGGTTCCGCCGAGCCTGATGAACTCTTTGAAAAAAAAAACAAACTTTCGATTAAAAAAATGTGACGTGAACCTTTGAAATATAAATAAACAATTTACAACGTGTCCACGTGACACGTTTCTCATTTTTAATCAATTTTTGATTTGTATCATTCTTCATGTTTTCAATGTGTATGAATATGTGAGTGATAGGTAAGGGTTTAGACTACAGTACTTTTTCATCAATTTCATTGTTTCAGCATCAATTCTCAACAATCAGTGCACATATTCGAGTATTCTACTTACTCTTTTTGTTTGTTCCAGATAAGTTGATTTACAATATTCCTGGGCCTCCTTTTTCGATATTTTTCCAAGTTTTTCGAAAATTCAGTGAAATGTTTGTGTCGAACACCTTTCTGAGCGAGTACCGTCTACCAGAGTCAGAGTCCGACTTCATTTGATCTATATTAGATCGAGTGAGGATGTTTACATCCTTTTGGAACAGACCAGAAAACAATGAAGAAAGGTGTTGATAATAGGACTTGGCACTCATTTTATTGTTCCGCAAAACACATATTTCCATCAATGTTAATCCATTTGGGACATTTTCCTTCCATTTTTTGTTCACAATTATTTATTTTTTCCAGACTTGCTGAAAATTCCGATTGATTTTGATCCAACGATGACTTCATTTTTCGAATAATACGTAACGTTTTCACTTCAAAGGGTTTCGAATACTTTGTTATTTTCAGAACTCTTCTACTTCTTCTCTCAACTTGCTGAATCTGGCCATGTTCGAATTGTCAACATCAAGAATGTATCTAATTGGCTCGTCACATTCAAAAAGTGAAATTTTGTAATATTGAAACCTGAAAAAAACTTCAAATTTTCAGAAAAACTGAAATCACTAAAGGAGCACTAATCATCGCCAATCAACATGATAACCGTAAAATTTTCCAACTTCAAACATTTTTCCAAACTTGTCTAATTTGTAGCTCATTTGCAAATGCTTGTTGCACAAGATTGTGATAAATCAACCTAGAAATATCTCAACATCTTCAAATGCTCTGTTTTCCAAGTTTTCGAATGAGGTCCAACAATGGCAATCAGTTAATATAAAGAAGAGAAACAATGGCAGATAAGAGATGTGAGTTCCTGAGAAAGCATTCATTAATTACTTCGAATATCAACATTTTTTAAACTCCGGGAGTCTCAAATTTTTCAGACTCTTTGAAAAATTGCAAGGTACTTCATAAGTTTTTTAGTAAAACGCAGAGAAGATATTTGGAGAAAGTTGGGCCTGTCGAAAGTCTGACAAAGACGACCCGACCCGGCCCCTTTTTCAGTAGGCTTATAATATATCGTCAAATCGGAACTTTTGGCGAGAAAATCACACAATTTCCTTGCTTATAACTCAAATTCTGGTGGGTACAACAATTTTCAGATTGACTCTTTGGATATTTCGCGAAATACGAACAAACTGAAACATGTAGAAGAATTAGAAAACATGTAGACCAATGTTTTCTAATGGACCTATTCATGAAATTTATGTGTGCTCGGTTCAGAAGTGATTTTCAATGTATTTTAATATCAGCATCTGATTCTACGTTTCAAAAAGTCTGAAAATACACTTGTCTCATTTTTAAAGAATTTTGTTCTGGATATTTTCACTGCTGAAATTTCAATCTACAGTAACCGCGTGGTAGCGATTGGTGAATGGCTAAATAGTACACATCGGAATAACACACGATCATCAAATTTGGGTCTATGAAAACGTTTTAAGAATTGGGTCCATAATTTACGGTCATAGGTTTAAATGATGTTGGGACTCTTACTTACTGTTAGGGACCTACAACAAAGTGGGTCCCTTTTGTGCGTTTTTGTCCTGGGCCTCATAAAATGGGGGTCCTAAACACAAGTCAACAAATGGGGTCCGGTGATACCGAAAAGTTTCCTGAATAGACCCGACATGAAAAATGGGGACATAACCCCATTTTTGAACAAAATTTTGTTCTTTCGGACTCCATTCAGGATGATAAGAAAACTCGAATTGAGTTTGTCCCAATTTTTGGGCCCCATTCAGGAAAATTCAGGGACTTGGGTTTCAGACCCTATATTTGCCCTTATGTGGGGGCGTGAACAGGACCTATTTTATCGTTTTTTACGTGCAAAGATTTTTTCGTTCGTGATTTTTTTTTTTCAAAAAAAAAATTAACCGAGATTCGATTTTTTGAAGTTGACCAACTTTTTTTTAATCGAAAAAACTTCGACCCCCGATTTCTCCAAAACCAACAAATTTGCTTGCAAATTCCCGGTATGGGGTTTCTTACCCACCGGGGTACTACATTTTGCACCGGGTCCCATTAAATTCCAGGGGGGCACATCATTCCCTACTCAGTATTTTTGAAAAAGTTTTCATTGTGTTTTATGATGATGGTGATAAAGCTACATTATCATTTTGTTGTTGTTTCTGTTCATTATCCTCTAAAATTGTGTCGAGATTCAAAAGTTGAAGAAGAAGAGAATCCAAATTCCATAAATCGAAAAACTCAATTTGTCGATGACTGACAACAAAATCCAAACCAGTTGACTTGAAAAAAATAGAATAATTGAAAATAAAACATAGAATAAAACTCACAAAGATGTTGCTGAGAAGAAGAATGATTGATCCAAGACGTTCCGCAACTGCAACATCGCCGATCTAGAAATGAGTTTGACATCAAGTACAACAAATATTGTTCTCGTTGAACCCAAAGTTTCTATGAAACAGAACTAGCCCAAAAAGCGGATCTGGTCCGGCTCTTTTCTAATCTACAAGGTTATAAAAAGCTGTGCTGTTGATTTTAGAAGTTTCACCGCGGGCATGTAAATATTGTTTTTTGTTTATTTGGGTCGGCCTGACACGATAGCGCTAGTTCAGTCGTATATTTCGGCTTTATGAATTATTTGTATTTGTTTTTTCAAAAAAAAGGCGAAATTTCAAGACTTGGCTCTCTCTCTCTCTCTCTCTCTCTCTCTCTCTCTCTCTCTCTCTCTCTCTCTCTCTCTCTCTCTCTCTCTCTCTCTCTCTCTCTCTCTCTCTCTCTCTCTCTCTCTCTCTCTCTCTCTCTCTCTCTCTCTCTCTCTCTCTCTCTCTCTCTCTCTCTCTCTCTCTCTCTCTCTCTCTCTCTCTCTCTCTCTCTCTCTCTGTCTCTCTCTCTCTCTCTCTCTCTCTCTCTCTCTCTCTCTCTCTGTCTCTCTCTGTCTCTCTCTCTCTCTCTGTCTCTCTCTGTCTCTCTCTCTCTCTCTCTGTCTCTCTCTCTCTCTCTCTGTCTCTCTCTCATAATATTGTTGTTATTAGCAATAATCCAAAACTTGTTACCTGCATATAATGATCATGAAGTGATATAGTGATAGCATCCAACTGTCTTCTCATAATATCTCTTTTCGAAACACTAACATTTGGAATGGCACCTTGCCAACTAACCAACGCTTTCAATGCGACAAATTCTTCAAATGACAAGTTCATTTCGATCATTGGCGGTATAATTTCTTCCATAATTCTCTTCAATAATGGTTGATATATCAATCGTTTTGTTCTTCCCGTTATCTCTTTTTCATCTTGCCAACCATCATCGCAATCTTCCAAACATGATACATATCCACCATTTTGCATCACAAATTTATCCGGATAACCAATTTGAATTGAAATGAATACCGGGTCGAGAATTGTGTGAAACAGCACACATTTTCGCAAAAATGAAACCTTGAAAAAACTTTTGAGTTTTTTATTTTCTTCTTCTTCTTCTTCTTCTCGTGTTTACCTTGTCATTGTTATCCAATTCTTGATAATCTGGCCATGCTTGTAACCATTCATAAATCAATAAAATATGTGTTCGAATACTTTTTCGAAATGCTCGAAATGACAATGGTTTGATATCCTCTTTCGTATACGGCTACAACCACAAAAAACGGGTAGTTTGACAAGCGTATTTTTCGAACCAACTTACACATTTTGAATTTTGTCCGAGAAGTTTTTCGACAGGTCTTTCGCAAAACATGATTCTCCTTCGTTCGCCCAATTTCATCTCTTCTCGAACTAACCATTTCAATACATCTCGATTCGCTCTAAAACATCAAATACCATCACTTTTTTCTACAGTTTAATATTTTCGGCGCACTCGAAAATCACGGTCTAGAAAAGGCCGGCTTTCGGCAGGAAAGGAGGTTCAACTTGTCTCATTTTCAATTTTTGGCGAGGTTTTTAATGCTGACTTCACGTTTTTATTAATTCAAAATTTCATCTTTTGGTTTTTATTTTCTCTCAAAAACCCAGAGAAAAAAAGTTATTGGCACGTCTTTGATCAGGGGGTAACCTTGCAAGTTGAAATGGGGACAAGTTGAACCTCCCTAGACAGAAAATGAAAAACAGCATTTTTTTTCTAGAAAATTAATGCAAACGTATTTCAGTCAGGTCAAACTTTTCTTGACCTTCGGCCAAAATTCCTGGGCCCGATAAAAAATCGTATCAAAATTTAGGTACTTGACATTTAAAAGAGACGCATATAAAAACTAGAAATTGGCCGTTCGAAAGGTCATGTTTATATTTTCGTTATTTTTTTCAAAACTGCCACTTTTCGGGAAATGAACTGCTTTCGTCGGTAAAATAAAACGTGAACACATAAAAAAATAAACGTGATCCCGAACTGCAAAAATCTGATTTCTCTGCGCCTCTTTTGAAGGTCGAGGTTGTCTGTGTCTAGAGAATTCAAAAAGTACTGTTTTCAACCCCGCCTCCCCCTCCAAAAAAGGGGGATTTTGTATTTTAAGGCGCGACAATTATTCAGAATCTCCCAACCTAAAAACTCGGACATAATTTTTCTCGGGCCTGAGTTTAAACTACAACCCGTGCACATTTTAATCAAAAACTCACGTCAATTCTCTCGGAATGGGAGTATTACATGATGTAGGTGTGTGACATGCACTACTTGAACTCGGCGCATCTGATGACACCTTTCTTTTTTTGCTTTTTATCTCCACATCATCACCCCCCTCATCTTCTCGTTCTCGTTGTTCCATATTTTCTTCAACTACTTCCATTTTCGTCGTCGTCGTCGTCGTCGTTGTTGTTGTAGTTGTTGTTGTTGTTGTTGTGTCATTTCTTCCAACTTGTCGTACTTCTTCCTCATTCATCGGTGCAATATTTGCAAACTTTTTGTTTCTTTTCAGTCCGGATTTTGTGAAGAACGATCGACCCTGATCGACGACTGGTCGTTTTGGTTGAACTCCAGATTGTTTCATACCAATTGATAAACACTTTTTGAAACGACAACTTCGACAGATTTGATGCATACCAACAAAAATTAAAGTTTTCCATGGAGATACTGGATCGGGTCCAAACACCGGGCCCCACTAAAAATATTTAGGAGACTAGTTTTGTCTTTGAATCGGACCCAAAACTGAAATTTCTCAACTGCAAAAATAGGAACAGTCTTGGGTTTTAACTGATATTGGTGCGATGTATTGCAAACAATCCCCGGGAAAGGACAACTGAAATGGTTTTGATTCCAAGTTTGTTTTGAGTAATTTTTAATTATCAAGAAGTGTTTTTTTTTTCCAGCGGTAATTTATCAACCCTTTTAGACTCACTATAATGAACTTGACAATCATCTCGTCCTGTGATACAACTGAAAGTTTTGTTCAACGCGACAGTTCTTCGAAAAAACGCGGCACACGCAGAACAACTTTGAGCTTCGAAATGGAAACCCGTTGCTTGCGCACTGCAAATCAAACATCGAGTCGATTCTGCAACAAGAAGTTTGGGACAAGAAGTTATTTGTTATATTTTTTAGCTTCTAAACCTTCTGGAAAAGTTCTGACTGTAATAGAAGAAATTGAATTGTCAATGGAGCGAACTTGCTCATTTCTTCTTTTTCCCTGCGACCCTTCTCTAGACTTACCTGTATTAGCAACCATAGCTCATCAAACTCAGAACATGCCCAGAAATAAAAAAAAATGAAATGTACTTGGGTGTTTTGCGCGCAACCGAGTAGTGGAGCTGATACGGTTTGTCTGATTGTCTAACTCTCTCACTTTTCCTCACTATTTCGTCGTTTTCATCGGTCTGCGTCTCCAAGATAACACAATGATTTGATAACATAATACCGGCAACATTTAAGGTATCGATATTTTTTCTTCTTCTTTTTTTCTGCGAGTTTTTTTCGGTGACAAAAGTTCAAAGAGTTTCGAGAATGGGCTCATTCATGAGACGATGAGGATGATAAGAAAAGAAAAATACTTTGAACACAAAAAAGGGCAAAATGAGCGAAAAAATGGGAGAATATGAGAGGAACATGTGGAACCTGAAATAAATGTGATCTGTTTTTGTTCTTGTTGCTATTGACTGAAAAATAGAAACGAAAAGATTTTTGTATTTTTTTGGCTAAACGGAAAAATTGGTAATTTTTATTTTTTCAAATTTATGTTGTCAGAAAAGTCGAGAAATTAATTGAATAAAAACGTGAACTCTCATAAAATGTAGGTCAAACTTGATAGTATTTTTTGGAGATAATGTTTCTGTGTTTTTGGTCTTTTTTCATCAACAATTAGTTTTATATCGTTTTTTCTCGTATGAAACAATTTCATTAAAAACTCAAAATTTGGAGGAAAACACGGTGTTTCTGCTCAAACATGAGAGCCAATTTTTGAGCTCCGCAGAAGAATTTAGCAAATTCTGACAACGGGATCTTTCTCAGCGTGTCAATTTCTGTAAGCTCAAACATTTTTCAGTTCGATGTTTGCCGAAACTACAGTAATCCGAGTGTATTTACGAGACGGTTTTTTTTGAAGCGAAAGTAATTCGGTATTCTGGACACGAAACCGGTTTCAATCTCCCTGTTCTAGGTTTTAAAAATTCGGCACACATTGTGGAAAATTCATAACTTTTCAATTTTTTCGCATAATATAATATTATTAGAAATAGGGATTTGTCATAATTTTCAACATACAATTCCACTTTTGACAAACTATTCTGAAAGTCTTTAATTTTAGCGAAAAAACTGTGCGCTACAATTGCAAAAAAAATGGGTGGCGCCTAATGTCCGCAGGGACGGTAGGCTTGGGCGGAACCGAACCGGAAATTTCCGAAGTTCCGAAAAATAAAGTCGGAATAAAAGCCGGAATCATTTTTTTCCGAAATATTTTTCGGAGCTAAAAGTCGGTTCCGCCCAAGCCTGGTGTGAAGAAGCTCGGAAAAAAACCGGGCCGACACTATAAATTGAACTGAACTCAAAGAAGTCGGACCATTTTGCCTGAAATCAAACAAGAGAAAAACTGATTTGAAAATGGGTTTGAATTCGTGGGTCTGGTTTAGAAAAATTCTGAACGTGGCCCAAGGGTTCGATTCAACATTTTCGCAAGTTTGTTTGTTTCACCTGGGAAATAAGCTTGCTTCACAGAAAAGAGCCTTCCCGTTTATCCCAAATAAAACGGGCGAAAAATTTCTCGATCTGGGTCAGCGACTTTTTTTGAATTACAGTACTCTAGAACTTTTTCAAGACACCAATTTCTTCGAAAAAGTTCGTTCTAGAAGTTTTGAGAGTTTTTCGATATCCAAAGTCAAGATCAGAACAAGTTTGGATGTTCGAAACGTGATAAATCAGAAGAGCCTGGCCGAATGCCAAATTGCCCAAGTAGCTCAGGTACTGTATTCAGTAGTGTTTCCCTATTACATAACCTATCACTTCTCTTTCTCTCTTTTCCTTTTTTCCTGCCATTTTCTACCTTACGTAATCCATTGTTTCATCGCCCAATCTTTGTCTGCGTCTCTTCTCTAATCATTATCTCTCGCCCCATTTTTTGCCCTAAAACAAGCTTTTGGTTGTGTATCAAAACCCGTTTATCTGTCTCGTCTCTCTCGATTCATCACTCTCTCTCTCTCAACGCAACGAATAAACTTTTGCTTTTTTTTATTCGCCATCATCGTCTTTCTTGTATTATTGTCTGTTGTTGATCGAATTCATTTGGCGCCAAGATCACTACGATACAAAATGTTATCTTCTCCCTCATTTTCTTACGTAATTATTGTTTTGGTCGGTATTGTGTTGGCACAAATCCCACAACCAGCAGGTACAGTAATCCAGCACAAATGTTTAAAGGCGCATTGTTTTTTTTGTTAGATGATTCATTCGATTTGGTCGATTCGAACAATGATGGAAAGTTATCTGAAAGAGAATTGATTGTTTTCATGAGAAAACGAGGAAGACCCGATGGAAGAGGTACTGTATTAGAGAGAGAGGATCGTGTCAAGACCCATGATATTTTGCAGATTTCTTTGCCCGTTTTGATTTGGATCGAAATGGTCATCTGGATATTTCGGAATTTGTTCCTCTTGTTTATGAAATGAGCCGTCGTCCAGTTGATTTGGATTATGAGTTTTTCAAGAAAATGGATTTGAATGATGATGGAATTGTTGACACAAATGAAGTATCGAAATTGAGACAAGAGAGCAATGATCGAATTATTGATGGCATTCTAGCAATTGCTGATGTCAACAAAGATGGACAATTGACATATTCCGAATTCAAAGGACATCTTGGAGAACAGAAAAGTGTTTCTCCGGTGGGTGGAAATTCTGTGAAGGGGGGATCAGGCTCGAACCAGGGATGAGATTTGAGATCTCTTGGGCCGGTCGGAAGCCCGCTCTGAAACGGGTCATAAATAAATCCGGAGTTTGTGTACTTACATACTCAAATCATACTTTTTCTAGGTAAGCAATAGTGTAGAAATGGTGTCCACAATTTTCTCAAAAAAAATCTATTGCCGGTTCTGAGAAACAGACGTTTAAAAGTAGGGCTGGACCGGGCTTTTATTTTGACCAGCCGAAAAACAAAAAAGCCCGGTCCGGTCCGTTGTTCTCGGGCCAGACTCTCGGTCTCCGGGTAACAATCTCGCCATTGGCTCGAACATCAGGCTTACTGAATCGCATTCCACTCAAACTTTCATCGAGTAATACTTGAACTAAAAAATGTCCGATTACTTCGAAGTGAAAACAAAAATAGTTTGACATCAGAGTTGCGCGAAATGTCTTCTTTAAAAAGTCGGAAGCTCAAAAAAAGTCCGGGATTCGGTTTTCCGCGCAACTCTGTTTCATACCAGTTAGAAGATGAGAGAGAGGGAAAGTTGGAGACGCAGACAGTTTCTTCAGAACAGAAAAGAACCTCGTAATTTCCATTTTTGAGCGGGTTTTTTTGACCAGCCGAAAAACGAAAAAGCGGCCCGCCCGTGATGATTTTCGGGCCGGTCTCTTTTCCCCTCGGGTCTCTTCTGACCAGTTCACGTTTTTATACAAATTTTAAAAAAACATTCATTTTTTGTCAGGGTTATCGACTCTCTCTTTTTTGTTCCGGAATTTGGCTTGTCCACGGGTTTTCAAAGAGGCGAAATATTCCATGATTACTACGATAACTTGCAAACATTTTTGTTTTCCAAATTTCATGTTTTTGTAGATCGATGAGCAAAAAAATACAGCCAATCAATTGTTGGCGTTCATCGACAACAACGGAGACAACAAATTGGACAAGATCGAATTGTTCAACTTCTCGCAAAAAACATCAACAAACAAAGTGACAAAAGGTGATGTTGATGAGATATTCGGAATGCTCGACAAGAATGCAGATGGTTATCTGACACAGTCGGAACTTGTTCATCTTTCTCAGCAATTCTCTTCGATCACCAAATCAATTCCAAGAGTCTAATTATGGTTATTTACATATTGTTTGTCTATATTGAAAATAAATTCATGACTTCTTCATTTTTTTTGGTTGAATCAAACCCAAATTGTTTATCCAACTTTTCTTTAAGTACACACACCTTTTTATTACTTTTTTTGTCAATCAGACAATAATAATAACACTAAACAAGTACATTATTTCTTTTGTTTCATCATTTTTTGTGTTTCTCATTGATAAGACTACATTCTATCATTTTCTCTCAGTTTTATTCAAAAAATACATATTGATTGTCGAGTATTTGAAGAAGATGATGATTCCTTCAACATCTACTGATATTCGACCAAAAAATCAGGAAGAACAAGTGGTAAGTATATATACATATTAGAAAATAGAAATTACAAAAAGAAAAGAAGAAATTTCAGGAATGTTCGGATTATGAAGATGCGGTTGATAGTGAAGAAGAATTGAGCAAACTATGCACCACGTTGAAAAATCACTTGATTAATAAGACGTGAGTTTTATTTCGCTATTTAAAAAAAATGTCTTACCGTTAAATATCTCCAATAATTTTTTCACATTTTTGATTTCAGACAAAACCGACTTCAGGTTCGATTTTTCTTGTTCTGTGTAAACTGGGAGTCTCATCTTGTTCACATTTCAAGTTTTAGCGATAATCAACAAGTTTACTAAAAATAAAACCAAAAAAAGAAAAGAAAATGAAATTCAGAATAAATAAAAACGTGAACTTTTTATCTCTGTCTGTAGAGGTTTTTCAGTAGTGATAAAACCACAAAAATTATGAACTTTTTCTAGAAATGATGAAAAAAGTTAAAATCAATGCGTTGATCAACTGTGAAAAATTTGGCACGAATAAAAAACTTGAAAACTTTCTAATTTTTGTTGGTGCTCTCAGAGCACTGCTCTCCCTAGATCTGACAAAACTACAGTAGATTTCCAATTTTTCAGACGAGTTCGAAACGAAAGAAAAGTTCTGAAACAACAAAAACAACAAGCAGCTGTGACTCCTCGAAATGTTCGATATCGATCATCGAGTAGTGATCATTCGAGTATTGAAAAACTGCGTGAGTCAATATCGAATTGAAGTCTCAAGATTGATTTGTGTGTTCTTTTCAGAACCAGGAGAAATGAGATCGAGACGAAACACGGGAGGAATGATGAAAAAAAGAGTGAACAATGGAGGTGGAAGTGATAGTGATCATAGTGATTGGAGGCTTCTCAATCATGCGGTAGGCAAACTTTTCACGGGATCAGCTCATTTTCCGAAAAAAAAAAACACATTTTGAAGTTGCAAAAAATCAAATAAAAATAACTTTTCAAAGAACTAAATTTTCGCACAAAAAGGAAATACAGACTTGTCTGAAACCAGGGCCTTTTTCACAAAACTGGGAGGTCTTCTTGTCGAGCTCCAAACAGCCCCGGTCTTGATTTTATCAGTAGGGCTTTATAAAACAGTCAAGAATCACACAGTTTGGGCTTTATGGCCTCAATTATAACAAGATCGAGTTCGCCCGTGTGTGAAAGTGGTATTTGTTGCAGTTCCAAGAGATGGCACATTATCCTCTTCTGGTTCAATTGAATGAAAGACTTATCGAAATAGCACGACAATTGAATGAGATTGAGGCGACGAATAGTCTTCAATTGAAAGTGATAATGCATCTACTTCATCGAATATCGAAACCTCGTCGAACATGGTTCAATACCATTATTCGATTCATCAAAAACTTTCAATTTCTTATTTTCGCATTCTCTTGGCCATTCATTGCTCGAATTTTGTATTATTCCTATTTGAGAATTGTTCATCGAAAAATTTGAATAAAAATTACTATAATTTGATTGAGCTATTTTATGAAAAATGTGTTGCAAAAAAGTACTGTAGTTAAGAAAAACTCGAATTATTCATCATATCAGGTTTTATTGGAATTTCAGGAAGTCTTGAAAGCAAAATCTGATTCCAAAAAAACGAAAATCATTCTCAATTGATTATTATATTCTACCGCGTGACACATATTTAGGGATGAGATTGTAACCCGAGAGCCCAGCTCGAAAATAACGGGCCGGCGTTTTTTGTTTTTTCGCTCGGTGAAAAAAGGGTAGATTCTGAATCGGACCAAGTCCGATAAAATCGGACCCGAAAATGACCAAATCTGAATCGGACCAAAACATGAAAAATGTGTCTGAATCGGACCAGAGCGAAGAAATCGGACCCGGTCCGTTTTTATCAAGATTTTTGCTGAATCGGACCACAAAACGGACCAGGTCCGTTTTTATTGTTGAAATTTCAGCTGAATCAGACTAAAATCGAAAAAATATCAACCAAAAAAACGGACCTGGTCCGATTTTGTGGTCCGATTAAGAAAAAGTTTTGAAAAAAACGGACCGGGTCCGATTTCTTCGCTCTGGTCCGATTCAGACACATTTTTTAGGTTTGGGTCCGATTCAGATTCGGTTATTTTCGGGTCCGATAAAATCGGACCTGGTCCGATTCAGAAGGTCCGATTCAGTAATTGCCCCTAATTTTTTCTGAATCGGACCTCAAAAATCGGAGCCGAAACCCGAAAAAAGGTAACTTCAGATTCAATTTTGGTGGTTGAGATTGTTCTAGATCCTGGACTAAATTTCAAAAAATCCAACCAAAGAAATCGGACCCGACACTGAATTTAAATTCGTAATCGGAACCAAAAATGAATTTCACACAAAAACCGACTGAGGTTTTTTGTCTGCAAATTTTCGGTTTTTGGCAAAAAAAACCTTGTTCTCAAGAATTAGAAGACACAAAAAAGTTGAAATGTGGATTACAATTTTTGTCGGAAAGCCGTTTTTCAATTTTGGCCCTGATAAATGTTTCGCCACGTGAACTCTGTTCACAGATTAGTCATTTTTATATTTTGAAATGCAGGTAAACACTTTGTTTCTTTTTGACAAAATATTTCCTTTTTTGCAGTCCGAACCTCGATGTTTTTGCATGTCTTTACAACTATTTTTTCTCATATCCGCTACAATTTATATCATTTTTTATGGTTTGATATGTTTCCTAATTCAAGAGATTGATATTTGGAATATTGTTTCTTTTTTCATTTCTTTGTGTATTCTTTGTCTAGCATCTGCATCAATATTTCTTGCAAATAAGCCACTTTTATGGATTACAAAAATAACAATTGTCAGTTTTCTCAGAACTACAGTAATCCGAATTGATGTTTTTTTTGCAGATATTGAATATCACATTTGACTCATGTAGTGCCATGTATTTCTTCTCATTTGGAACATTTAATGATTGGTATACAGAGACTACAGTACGCAAAAAAGTCACACATTACTGTATTGATATATACTGTAGGTTATTCAAACTCGAATAAAAAACAATTCTCGCTCTACCGAACAACTAACCGCGAAACGCATTCTTTCGATTCGAGATTAGCGGTAGAGCGCGTTTGAATTCACAACGGCTTTTAAAGTTTATTTTGCAGGTTTTGTTGTTTTCTACATTCTTTTGGTTCGAAGTTATACATATATTTGTGGAAAAGACAATGGAAAATTGAAAAATGAAAGTGAAGAACACATGTTATCGAAAACAGCTACAACTTAGTGAACCTTTGAGTTTTCCATAAATTATATATTTGAAATCGGTGTTTTCTTTCTGATAAAATGTAAAGCGCGCTCTATTGTTACTTTAGAAAGTTTTGGGAAAAATCTCGTCGAGGTGAAGCGAATGTGTGCTACAAAACGAAAAAAACATATATTGATAGCTGTTTTTCAGAAAATTTATTCACTTATTTCCGAATTTCATCTCATATTCTCTTATTTCCTGCTCCAAAATCATTCTGGCTCTTCTCTCATCTTCTTTCGAAAAATTGCGCTTTCTTCGGAAAAGAAGTATATGTTTTTCTGGATTATGAATCATATAATGTTGCCAACCGAGACTTTGTTGAACTCCAAGTCTTCGCCATTCTCCTTCGGATAAAAGTCGATTTGGCAACGACTTAATGATGGATTTTGGCAGTATAACATGTCGGTATTCATAGGTATCATCTTCATATCTATCTGAGTAGTAAATGTCATCCATTGTTTTAGTTTTATTTCGAATTGAGAAATGAATCATTTTCAGAAAAAAATTATTTTTTAACACGCGCGAAATTTTTTTTTGAAAAACTTCGTGTGCCTTTGAAATGGGTTACGGTGCCACGTTATTTATTTTTTTTTTCAAACAAACTACTTTTTACTCTTTTTTCAAGGTAAAACGTTTTTTTTTTTGGAAATTTGAATAAACTTATTCATTTTACAGAACCGCGTAGCTATCTTACTTCCATTAGCCATCCCACAAATTTGTCAACATGGGTGAGTTTTTTTTTTGAATTTAGGAAAAACTGTTTTGTTGGTGTCTGAACAAAAACAGTAAAAGTGCTGCAAATGAATCACAAAAGAACCCGAATGCTAGTCGCCATTTCCCTTCTCTGGCGCTACTTTATTTGTTTTTTTTCTGTTTTTCATTCAACATCACTCAAAAAGTAGCGATAAAATCAAATAAAAAAGCAATGTTTTTATAAAAACAAAATAGATATGAAAATTTCGATTAGAAAATTGTATTATTATTTTTGCAAAAAAAAAAGCTATGATGATAAAATGACCAAGCACGATGTTCTTTTTTTTTCTTATCACCTATTTTGTTGAACTTGAAAATAGTTTGGCTATTTTCACATCACACCATAAGTGAATGTAAATCGATCTGTACATGTACAACTGTGTTCAGAAAAAGTATTATGAATAAAAATAGAACCTGTGAAAAATATCTGTACTTCTAAAATACAAGAAAAGTTTCTGAATCTCTCAGTTCTACCTGCTATCTATTTCGTTGGTCGTCCGATGAAACTTTTTTCTGATTAGAGCAAACTTTCTTTTGTTTGAGAAAAATCTTAGCAATGTGCAATTCAACTTCAAAAACTAGGTCATGAAAAAATAACTATTCACAAAATCAGGTGTGTATGTGCGTGTGTGTGTTTTTTTTCAATTTTCAAAATTAAAACATATCAGGCTCGAGTGACAATTTTTGAAACCAAAAAAAAAGTTATCGTATTTCCACGAAACATCGTCTTCAAAACTGAAAACTTGCAAAGTTTTGCACAAAATACAAAATTGGTTTCGGATCATTTGTCGGTTCGATCAAAGTCTTTTTCCGGCTCCCAGCCGTCTCATTTTGTATTATATATTTTATATTGGCCAGCAAATGTGTAAAGTACAGTACCGCCCACAAAAAGAAACGCTAAGTGTGTTAAGAGTAGGAATTCCCCATTTTTTGGTCGGTCGGTCAGTGTGTGATATCTTATCATCCTGCCATTTTCAATGAATTTGTGATCATTTCTACAAACAAAAATCAAACAATCATAATCTTTTTCTTATCAATACTGTTTCAAACTATTTGACATATATCCACGTGATTCTTCCTATAATTCTTCCAGTTTTCATAAATTAAATTAGTCACATTCATGTCATTCTCAATGTTTGTTGTTTTTTTCAGTTATGCTTTCATCTCTCCGCCGGTCAATTCCTTCACTTATTCCACGTGGTTCTCATTCTCTAACCTCTCAACAAATATTCGAAAGAGAAAAACAATACGGTTGTCATAATTATAAGCCATTACCAGTTGCTTTGGAGAAAGGAAAAGGTTGTTTTGTTTGGGATGTCGAGGGAAAACGATATTTCGACTTTTTGGCCGCTTATTCGGCTGTTAATCAAGGACATTGTCATCCCAAATTGTTGAAGGTTTGTTTTTTTTTTTAGGTTTCAGTATAATCACAAAGGTTTCAGGGAGATCTTCACAAAAAACAGATTTTTCTGACCAAAACGAAAAAATCACTAAAAATGCAGAGTAAACATTTTTATTGGATTAGAAAACTTTCTTACAGTATCCCTGAATTTTGGGAAAATTACTGACGTTCTTTCGGACATCTCTCTCAGATTTGAAAATGTTTGTTCTATTCAAAACATTCGGGTCTTGTGGAGTACTGTAGAAAACCCCGCAAAATATTCCGTGTTTCTGGGCACCAAAATCAAGTCAAAAAATATACAAGTATAATTTTGCAGACTCTTCACGATCAATCACAAATTCTCACGCTAACATCTCGCGCATTCTACAACAATGTTCTTGGAGAATACGAGGAATATATCACAAAACTATTCAAATATGACAAAGTTTTGCCAATGAACACAGGTGTCGAAGCATGTGAATCGGCTGTCAAATTGGCGAGAAGATGGGCATATGATGTGAAAGGAGTCAAGGAGAACGAGGCTGTTGTCAGTTTTTTTTCGATTTATTCAAAAATTCGAAATTCTGTTGGGGCAGCCCGGCACAAGCAAAAAACTATGAGATTCGCAAGCCCGTGGTGAAAATTTGAAAGAAAAAAAACAACGGAACTCCTTGTTCGGCCCACTTTTACGAGGTAAAAGTGTTTTTGCCACAAAATGAAACATTCTTGGAATAAAATTTGGTCTTGGTAAAGTCACGCCTGTTCAATAAGATTTTTGATTTTTACGGACAAGCCTGGCCCTCAAACGGCTCAAACGACACCCTCCGCCGAAAATCACAGGCCGGGCCGACTTTTGAACGTCAATTTCTCAGGGCCGGAAATATGTTTTTTTTTTTTTTGAAAAAGTTGTCGGAACCATTTCCACACTCTTGTTTTTCTAGAACACCTATGATTTGTATCTATAAGCACTAAAACTCAGGCTATATATATTTATATGACCCGTTTCCGACCGGGCTTTTTCCTGTTTTCAATAAAAACCCTGACCATTCAGATCGGGCCTCCAGCCGGCCCAAGAAATCTCAAATCTTACCCCTGCCTAACAGACATCATACCTAGAAACATGTTTTTCTGATCGAGTCGTTTGCAGGTTGTCTTTGCTGATGACAACTTCTGGGGTCGTTCAATTGCAGCAATTTCGGCATCGACTGATCCCGACTCATATTCTCGATTTGGTCCATTTGTTCCGGGATTCAAAACTGTTCCATATAACAATTTGGCAGCGGTTGAAGAGGCGATCAAGAATCCAAATGTTGCCGCTTTTATGGTTGAACCAATTCAAGGAGAAGCTGGAGTTGTACTACCAGATCCCGGATATTTGAAAGGTGTTTCGGAATTGTGCAAGAAACATAATGTTCTTTTCATCACCGATGAAGTTCAAACTGGTTTGGGAAGAACTGGAAAGTAGGTTGATGTCGAATCAAGTTTTCTGAAAATGTGAACATTTGCAGACTTCTCGCTCACTACCACGACAATGTTCGACCAGACATTGTTGTGCTTGGAAAAGCCCTCTCCGGAGGTGTTTATCCAGTATCCGCTGTTCTTTGTGACAACAATGTTATGATGAACATCAAACCAGGACAACACGGTTCGACCTACGGTGGAAATCCACTGGCGGCCAAAATTGCGATCGCTGCTCTCGAAATTCTTCAAGACGAAAAATTGGTTGAAAATTCGGCAAAAATGGGAGATATTTTGATGAACAAATTGAGAACATTGCCGAAAGATGTAGTTACTACTGTGAGAGGAAAAGGACTTTTCTGTGCTATTGTTATTAACCAAAGTGAGTTTTTTGTTGTTGGGAAAATTCCTAAAAATACAAAAAAATCACAGAATACGACGCCTGGAAAGTATGTCTGAAACTCAAAGAAAACGGCCTTTTGGCTAAAAACACACATGGAGACATTATTCGATTTGCCCCACCACTATGTATAAATAAGGAACAAACTGAACAAGCTGCTGATATTATCATCAAAACAATTACTGACTTCGCTAAAAATTAATTCACTAACTTCTTCTACTTTTTGCATGCCGCAGTTTTATTAAAACAGTCCAAAAATAAAAATGAATGCGCATAAAATCGATTATTTACAGTTTCACAAAAATATAATTTAAAACTTTCCACGTTTTGCTGTTGGTTCACTTTCACAGATGATGATGTCGTCGTCGTCGTCGTCATCTTCATTTTCTTTTTTGTCAGCACAAATCGGATCATTCCAAACTTCGGAAATCGAAGAATCGGGTGTCTTCTCAAAATATTCAGCAACACTTAATTGATTAACATCCGTGAATCGAAGATGCGTCTTATCGGCTGTTCGGAAAGTGTCACTCGACAAATTGACCTGTCCTAAAACATCTAGTTTTTGTTGAACCATATTCCACATCACATCATCAGCAGTCTTTTTGGCGATTAAATATTGCACAAATACACTGTCTTTCTGGCCAACTCGATGTGCTCGATCTTCGGCTTGCACCAGAATTCCGGGATTGAAATGAATTTCGGCAAAGACGACGACAGAAGCCGCGGTCAATGTGATACCAACACCGGCGGCGGTCAATGAAAGAACTGCGACGCGAACTTCATCGTCATTCTGTAACAACAATTGCCGTACTCTTCGGGTCGGGTTCAGAAGGTGTGATGAGACTCTATGACCGGAATCATGCCTTGTCCAAAGAGCCAGGCCGATAAATAGAATCTTAATTTGAAAAACCGGATGAAGATTCTATAGGAGAACACGACCATATAAATACTTTTCACCAAACTGGTCGAAACGGAAATTCTGTATCAATTTTTGAAGTTTTTTCAAAAAATAAAATTTGGCATTTTTCCGATTTTCAAAAATTATTCATAAAATATGTCTGTTTGGCTCAGGCTTTTTTTTTCATTTTAGTAAATTTTTGGAACAAACATTTTGAAAGTTTCTTTTTGTGGTGTCAGAATTACTGTATGACTACTGGTTTGTGGAATTCCACGTTTTGGTCGAGATATTGCTTGTTCTCTTTTTCATATCAGGTTCATAAAAATTGAACATTCTGATGCTTACCTGAAACGAATCACACAGTCCAGTTCGAACACTCGATGGTGTTTTTCCATCGATCCGAATTGATTTCAATTTTCTTTTGTTCACTTCATTTTCAATCGTATCCAATACAATTTGATGATGTGCAAAGATTAAAACTTTTCTGGGCGGAGCATCCGGATAAAAGTAGTTCTCCAAAATGTGCTCGCAAACAGCAGCTGCTTTTACGATTCCGGTCAGACTGAAATATTCGAGCAGACAATCATGAGATCGGTTTCGATCCTTAAAACAACTCGAATTGGAAAAAAACTAATTCTGATTTTTGAGATTTTTTTAAAATGAAAATGACTCGAAAAAATAGAGTTCACGGTGCCGATAAAACGTCCTTCCATTTTTCTCATTTTCAGTTTGATTTTGTGATTTTACAGATGCACATTAGAAATATTCAAATTTCACACTCAAAGTCTAAAATTGGAAACTAACCGTTGAATTAATTTGATCATAAGCAGTTTTTGCTTTTTGCAAATCTTCCATCCTCGCTTCAATTGTCGGACCGGATACATAAACAACCTGAAACATATTGCGAGATTGGTCCATCTTTTTATTTACCTCTCTCCGTTTTTCTGGCAAATCTTTCAAAACATCAGCCTTCAATCGTCGAATCATCAATCTTTTGAACATGATAGCAGCCAATTCTTCGCTGTTCGAACATCCTTTTGCCTTCAATTTTTTCACATTAGGTTACTGTAGTTTTGATATGAAAAAAACCAACCTCGAATCCAAATCTTCCCTGTTTTCCATCACAATAACGAATAGCAAAATCTTGAAAATTCGTAAACAGTTTTGGATCGATGATTCGAATTTGAGTGAACAATTCAGCGGGTCTAGAGAGTGCCGGAGTTCCGGATAGCAGGATAACGTGAAGAGCTATTTTCTAGAGAAAAAAGTATTTGTATTTATTAGAGAACTCGACTTACTCCAAGTTCAGTCGCCACTTTTGTTCGTCTAGCCTTCGAATCTTTCAACATATGACTTTCATCCTGGAAAAAAAAACAAAATTTCCATTAGAGAACTGGAATAGTTTATAGAAAAGATCTACAAGTGATGAGAATAAAAAACTCACAAAGATATATGTATTATATCGTTCTTTTTTCAGAAAATCATGTTTCAACACCATCTGTTCGTAGCTCATAATCAATACCGTGTTCGATGTTTTCACATCAGGAAGAGGATCTGATCCCTTGTCAATGATGAAAACTCGACGAATCATCGGGAAAAATGTGTCGATTTGCTGAAAACCCCAAGATAATCAAATCGTGGCCTCAAAGTCCGAGAGATACGAGAAGTTCGTTTTGAGTTCTCAATCCGATTAACCAGACAAAAATGTACTGTACTTTTGTTTTTGTTAGCCCTTTTTCATAGAAATACCGGCCCTAAGTTTTTCAACAAACTCTCTTACTTTTTTCCACGATCCTTTGACAGAAGCCGGACAAATTATGACCAACGGCCAATCGTACCTGGAGAATTGTTATTTAGTTCTGTGATTTTTTTTTGAGAGAAACATACTTATAATATCGGGCAATTGTTAGTGCTTGAACAGATTTACCCAATCCCATTTCATCGGCCAAAAGTATTCGACCATCTCGTTCCAATGCAAATCTCACTCCATCTTTTTGATATTCGAATAATCGTTTGATCACCTCGGCATGCATTGCAGTTGATAGATCAGAAGGTACCGGTTTCGGTTTGAACTCCAAAAGATGTAAAACATTCAATGGAATTGGTACAATGTTTACGTTGGCGACCTGACAACAAAACAATTGGTTGAAAAACGAAAAAGACACTGAAAAGAGAAAAATCGGCAAATTTTACCTGAACCGCTTTCAAACATTCTGTCAGTTTTTTGATATCTTCAAAAGTGCACGACCAAATTTTCAGATTGCCATCCCATGATCTACTAGGCACATTTTTGATAGCTTCAACGATAGCAGAATGAAATGGATAGAATTCGATCTGAAAAATAGTTGGAAAAAATTAAGTTTCTAGGAGAGAACCTGTAACGATTTCTCTACAAAGCGTGCACTAGAACATTCTTGTAAAAAATAAGTATAAAAAAAAAGGTTTGATCTCGGGCGGGCTCGAACCGCCGGCCTTCTGTGTGTTAGACAGATGTGATAACCACTACACCACGAGATCGACGAATGAAATGGACAAAATGTGCTTGATGTTTTCTTCTCTACCTCTCTCTTTCAAAAGAAAAAAAGAAGATAGAAATACATTTCCGTGTTCAAAAAAGTGCAAACCTTGACTCGATTCCCAGTCCAACATTTTAGCTTCACTTCAATTGTCGGATTGTTCACACGTTTTTCTTCACTTGTTGTAGGTTTCTAAAACAAGTGAAACAATAAAATGAGAAGAAAACCTCGCATTACCTGTATGAAACTTATCATCGATGCCTGTTTCGGTGGTAATGTCGATCTGACAGGCTGAATGAAACAGAATAGAGTTGAAAGCAAAAAAAAAGAAATACTGACCTGCTGTTTTTGCTGAAAAATCGGTCTAGCATTTTGTGGCTTCGACGGTAACGGGACACTGCAATCTGGTTGTGATGATGAGGAAGATGCCTGACTCAGCTTCTGGAAAAATTATCGCTCAGTAAACATTTGTGATTTTTATGAGGTCAATTCCGAGTAGGCATTGAAATTTTTTATTTGAAAAAAATGAGAAAATTAGCCGATTTTTTCAGGTTTCACGAATTCGTGAAATTAAATGACGGCCCGCCGCGATGGTAGATTTGAATAAGCTCTCTTAGAGAAGATATTTCTTTCGTTTCGAAGGGACCGGATCAAAGCATAGGATAATCGGGCCTGTCCGGCGCCGAAAAATTTCCAACAAAAACTTTTCAGTACTTTTTGCGCTCTTCGGTCAGGTATGAAAAAGTTAATTTGTTTTAGTCTTAAAAAAGTCATATTTTTTTTGAGAATCACAGTGCGAACTTTAGAACCTAAATGTTTTCGCATATTTCTTTTTAGATGAGGCACAGCTTGGCTTTTGAAAGTTCTGACTTGATAAAAATTTAAATGGTTTAGCCAAAATCGAACGTTTTCAACTCTTCGGCTAAAAATCCGCACGACGACTCGATCGCCGATGTAATCGAACAACTTAAAAATTTGGATAGCGATTTATTTCCCTTTTTGTTCTTGAAATTCAGTTTTTTGGTTTCCAGGTATACGAGAAACGGAAGAAAATAAATTGAAAAAATAAAAATCCAGAGAAAAGGTCACGAAAATTAGTATGACTTACTTCGAAAATTTTAGATGATTTTAAAAAACTAGAAAATCGCAACAGTTTAAAATTTACCAATTGATTTTCCTTGTAAGCGGCGGCTCTTTTCAATGCTTCTTCCCGATTTCGAGCAATTTTCGCTTTTTGTTCTGCGGTCAACTCCATCTGAAAACATTGGAAAAAAAATGAATGAAAAAAGGCAGATAGGCAAGCCACGGCATACAAAAAACAGTGAAAAAAACAGAAAAAAGTAGAAAAGAAAAAGAATCGAAGTGTGTTTATTGTTTTCAAATAGGAGAAGAAGAAGAAGAAAGATTCACGGCAAATGGACAGTACTTGTTGATTATCTGAATATCGTTGATTTTAATTTGTTGGTGAGCATTTTCAGGAAACGTTGAAAAATAAGGTGTTTGAAGAATTCGACCACGTTCGGAGGATGCGAACTGAAAAAAAAACAAACATCTTGTTGAAAACAGGAGAGTTCGGATCGAAACTTCAGGCCCGAAATCTTTCAAAACTTTCTACTCGACTCAAGTTATTCCGTTGATCATCATAAAGTGAAAACTCACATTCTTAGAATATTTATTCAACTGCATAATGAAACCAACATTCGGATTGGCTTGTTTTCTTCGTTGTCTCACAAATTGAAGAGCAGTCGAACCATCCAACCCATAAAATGTCGATAAATAAGCTCCTATTATTGTAGCACTTCTTGATTGACCCATTAGACAATGAACAAGAACCGGTTCTTAACTTTTGAACATTGTTTTTCAAAAAAAAATGAACGTAATACCTCCGCTCATCCGACCACTATGAACAAATTCAACAGCTTCTCCGAAAACCGACAAAATATCTGAATCGGCAGAATCTGATATTTTGATAAACTTATAATTTTCGACAAATTGATGAGATATTGATGTTAACGGTCGATCATGAATGGCGAGAATTCTCTGAAATTTATTGTCAATACAAAAAATGAACTAAAACTTACTTTTATTCCATTTCTGTTTAACTGCTGTTCACATGAAGCATTCAAACGATTTCCCAAATAGAGCAAAGGAAGAACTTCTGACATTTCGGAATCTAAAAATATCTGAATTTCCAGAAAATGAATGAGATTACCAACTTCTTCGCTTCACAATTTCCCCAATTTTTCGGGTTTTCTCCTCGAAATCAGACATTTTCACATTTTGATCAGCAGTCTGAATTGATACCAGTGAAAAAAAAGTTCTTGAAAAATCTTATAAATATTGAAATAGGATATAGAAAACCATTTTGAATACAGAAACACTTGACTTCAAAAAACTTTTTCATGATAAAAATACTCAACAAAAACACTAACAAGGAATAAAAAGAAAAGTAATAACAGTGAAATCAACAAATTAACATCAATAAAAAAACAAACAAATTATGTTGATAGAATAGAATCTGAAACAGATTGCAAATATTTTTCAGCTTTTGATTTGACGAGTTCAACAGATGCAGAATCTCCATATTTATTTTCAATTTCAAGCCATTTTTTGTAGAGTGGGCGCATTTTGTGAAGAGATGAATTTTGCGAACAAGCACGTTCCAGAATTTTTCTGAAAAAAAAACAATAAGAAATTAGAATGTTGGTGTATTTTGAGACTCTATCCGAGCACAATTTCAAGAAAAACTTTTCTAAAAAAAAACACCTAAACATTCTTTCAACAAAGTTTTGGCCATAAAAATTGAAATGTTTGTTTTATTTAACTCACCTTGCTTGTTCGATTCCTAAATGTTTAACTGCGGCGTCAACGTAAACAAGCCATAAATCATTCTTTTTCGGGTGTGCTGTCACTAATCCTTCGAACAAAGTAGTTCCTCTTTCACTATCTCCAAAGTTGAACTCAAGTTGGGCAAATTTAGATATCAATTGTGTATCTGAAAATCAAAAAAAAAAACATTGGGAAAATGAATTTGATTCAACTCACGTTGTTGTTTTTGCACACTACTAAGAGCTCTTTGCAATAAGTCTCTGGCCGATTTACTGTCCTTCTGTTTCATCAAATGCTCAGCCAACAATGTCCACACTTCAATGTGTTGTGCTCGGAACTTCTTGATCATTGTATCCAAAATTTGTCGTGCTTCTTGATTTTTGTTGGAATTTTGATAGATTTGTGCGAGTTGATGATGCATTGTGTATGAATCGGCATTGTTACAGGCTCTTTCGAACACTTTTTGAACTGTTGATTGATCTCCATAAGCCACTTCCATATTCAAATAGGCGGTCCACATGTTACGAAGTTCAGCAGACTCACTAAACAAAACATATGAACTTGAAAAACGGTTATAACTCACCGATAATTGATAGTTTCGATAGCTCTTTCGGCTGTAGCTCTGGCTGCTACCAAATCTGATTTTTCCAGGAACAAACTCATATATTTGATCCAAAGAATTGCCGAATTCGGATCACTTCTCAATTGTTTCGAAATGTCTTCTTCTGATTCCTCGATCTTTTCATCCTCCTCCTCTTCTTCCTCTTCATCATCCCCACTTTCATCTTCCTCCTCCTCTTCCTTCTCCTCTTCTTTTTCTTCTTCTTTCGTTTCCTTTGTCAATTTTCCAACCGCAGCCAAATCCTCATTTCTAAATCCCTTATTCGTCCAATCGAATCCAGGATCTTCTTCATTAACCGTCTCTTTCTTGTCATTTTCATCAAGCAACGCGACTTTTGCCGGAATTCCCGATTCGGTCTTCAATTTCCGTTTTCGTTCTGAGTTCACCGACCATTTTCTCATCAAAATATTCTCAAGAATCAGAGTGAGTTCACCATTTTCTTCAACTTCTTTGATTTCAACGCGTACAATACTGTTTTTATCGATTTGGAGAAGTTCTTGATTCTCTGCTGTTATTATAATTTTGCCAGAAACGCCAGGACCAAGTTCGACATAACAACCAGCTTTAGTTGAAGACCGAACAATTCCATCAACCTTTAAAACAAAACTTGTTATTAACGACCATTGTTCTAAAAACCAACCTTATCACCTTTTTCGATTCCTTCCGAGTCCACCAAAAGATTTCTAGTTCCACTTGATGCATTACCAATATTTTCAAATCTTTCAGGCAAAACAACAAAATATCTTTTCGGGTTCTCAGTCAAGTTCGCGCAAATAACATCGATAAGCTTAAAAATAATATTGATAATTTTCTGATTTTTGTCAAACCTGTCCAGTTGCGAATCGTTGCCGAACAATTTCGTCGATATTTTCATATTTAGCCGTAACTCCAGTTGGCGGAAGAATAGCTTGTTGTCCCGATGATAATTTTAGAAGAACAGTTGTTCCGCGAATCGAGTGCACTCTTCCAGTCACTCTTGAACCAATCAAAAACTCTTGTTTCTCCAATAGAGATACTAATGAAAGAGTAAGAATTTTCTTTTTGTTATCAACCGCGATTACTCGACCAGATCGAAGTTCTCCTTTTTTTATGGCTAAATCAATAATATCACCTTCCGATTCAACCTGAAAAACGAGTTTCAACAATTTCAGCAAGAATGAAAACATACCTTCAAGTCGTCGGAGAGGTTCTCTCTTGGAATCCTTCCCAACCATAACCCACTGACTTCGACTTTCACATCTGTTTCGATTCCATCGGTAGCAGAAGGGGCACCAAAACAATCAACTATTTCTCCAACCTAAAAAGAACTTGAAAATTACTTTTATACAATTTATTCGTTTAGTAACTTCTAAATCTATAAATCTGAGCCCCTGTTCAC
The DNA here is from genome assembly GCA_963572245.1 of Caenorhabditis sp. 8 KK-2011. Taxonomy (NCBI): domain Eukaryota; kingdom Metazoa; phylum Nematoda; class Chromadorea; order Rhabditida; family Rhabditidae; genus Caenorhabditis; species Caenorhabditis sp. 8 KK-2011. The sequence goes on from OY751548.1 coordinate 7,141,353, forward strand.
AGCTATCCCAATGTTCCTATTTAAATTAATTTATCTGCATTTTTCATACCTGATACTTCGATTTGTATGTCAGTTGAGCTGCACGAATCTTTCCGGCATTGATTTTCGATTTCACCAAAGTCAACTCGGCAACTTTTTCTTTTCCAAGCTTTGAAAACGCGATAACTTTGAAAACCAGCGCCTTATTCAAATTTCTGTCCAAAAACGATTCAAGTGGTTTCTCTTTGTGAATCAATAAATTCTTTGGTAACTCGGAGACATGAATTCTTCCTATGTTTCCAGCTGGTAGCAATACTTTCGCATATAACCCGAAAGTTTGTCCAGGAACATATGGCCATTCACCAGTGACAACTCCTGTATATGTTGACAAGTTTTTGATTGTCTTGCCCCGAACTCCATCATTTTCAGTTTTGATGACCGATTTGTCTTCTCCGACAAAATCGTTGACGATTCTCGAAACTCTTGTCTCGTCATCAACATCTCCTCCATTTCTGATTGCAATTCGAACATTTCCATACTTTTGAACATTTGCCAAATCGACCGGATCATTGATTTTAATATTTGATTGGAGAGCGGGTAAGTGATTCTGATGAAGACGAGTCGGTAGATAGATAAGACCTTCTGCATCAATTGCACACAAATAATCACGACGAACCGCTGCGATTAAGGCATTCTACAATAAAACATTTAGTGCTTTACTTTCGAAAATTTCAACAATTTTTTTTCAGAATGTTAGAAAATTCTCAGGGGTCACTAACTTTTAAAGAAAAAATTGAATCAGCCCAAACGACCCATGATTAGAGCAAAAACTTTCTAAATTTGTTTTCTGTAGGATCACTAACTTTCGAGCTTTTTTTGTCCAAATTTTGACAATTTTTTGTAGGGTCACCAAGATTCCCGAGTGGGTAATGCGCCATTTCATTATGTATATCTACATTTTGAAAACAAACCTTTGATTTTCTAGCAAGAACAACTTCGTTTGTAGAATGGTTGATATCAATTACAACAAACTCTTCCTTTTTCTTACTGCTTGCTACATTTGATTCGTTTTCTTGCGGATTCTTGTGAACAACTCCAGACAGTTTCTTGCCAGAACTCTCGAATTCAACTAACAAAAGATCATCCAATTCTTTGCTGACTTTTCCTTTCACAACACTTCCCGGTGCTGGAATTTTCGTTTTTTCGGCCAACCATTTCACTTCATCAATAATGTTTTGTAAAATGGGAACTGCATGATTTTCCAAAACATTTTCAGAATTTTCGAATTGAACAACTCCATCGAGAAGGAATGCCGATCTGTCGGAATCAAGGCTAGAAATTTTGGCGATAACAACTTGTCCAGTTTCGAACAAATCACTGGCCATTTTTCCTTTTCTTCTCTCCATTATTTTGCCAACTAATCCACTTCCACCGACAATTTCAACAAATACACCACGATCACTCAAGACCTGTGTGACAATTCCGCAAATGATTTTTCCATCGTTCAAATCTTCGAAACTTCCAACTGTCGGATTTTCTGCAATCCACTTGGCAACTGATCGTTTGATAGTTACTCGATTAATCGCAGCAACTTTTCCAAGTGGTGTTATTCTATCGATTTGTTCTTTATTTTCTTTCAGAATTCGTTTGATCAATCCAATCGGAGAATCCAACAAATCAGAGAGCAACGAATCTTCCACAACCGCGTGCACCTCCTGAGCTCAAGTATTTCATCTAGTTATTATTTCCGGAACTAAATTACCTTATCATCTTTTCCGGTGAATGTTGCATTAACTTTATCGATTTCCGTTTCAACAGTTCCTTTATAAACTTGTCCAATTTTGACAGTGTTTTTCTCGATACTTTTCGGTTTCTGAATCTGTTTCTTATCGACAACGCGACTTTCCACAGGTGTTTGTTTTACAGAGTCGGAGACGGCAAAAACAATACGATTTTCTTCTTCTATTTTTTCTACGTTTGCCTCAATGTAGTCATATAATCTAAAATATATACGTTTTCGTAGTGCAACAATTGTAAAATAAGTTTAGAAAACTCACTGAACATTGCTCAATTTTTTGACATCCTCACGTTTCAAAACTCCGAATATATTGTTATATGTTCTGACAAGTAGAACACCACTATCGAAAACTTTTTTGACGATGCATGGGTAAGTTTGACCAACTTTCAAGTCTTCGGCAAAGTTTCCAGTTCCACATTTTAATGCGACCATTTTTTCGCGACACGAAAGAATGATTTGTTTTCGGTCTTCGTTGACTTCCCAAATTCTGCATTTTACAGTAGAACCTGGAAAAAATAACAAACATACAACACGCAATTTGGGCATACCTGTCCTGAGAGGGGAAAAAGCACCGTGTCATTTTTTTTTGGTCGAAAATTCACAGCGACATTTTCAAGAAAAATCACAAATTTTGAGCTTTTTTTTCTGTTTTTTGGTATCTATTCACAACGAAAAAAAAACTTTCCTCCCAAGATTTGGACAGTGACAAAATTTTTGGGAAATTTTGGTGCTCTCTTAGGTCAGGTATGAATTTGGGGGAATTTGGAAATTGAATATCTCGATGAGAAGAAAAACTAGAAGTTTTACTTGAGATATTGTTTTCCAAATCAATAAACTCACCGATTGCGAATTTCCCCTTTTTCTGCCCTATTGTCACTGGTTTATCTGATAACAAGTTAATTGGAGCAAAAGCGCGAACAAAAGAGCAAATCGAAAAATGAACACCGGACTTCGAAACATTGACCACTTTTCCTTCGACAAGTTCGCCGCAAATCGCATCTTTGTATGATGTGATTTTTTGTTTGATAATGTCTGAACGAGTCGATACATTGATTCCGCGTTCGGCATATTTATATCCAATGACTCGGCACAATTTCTCTTGTCCGATTGGATATTCTTCGACTGGAAGAAAAAACATGAGATAATTGGGAAAATGAAAAACTCACTAATTTTGTCTGGTTTGTCTAAAAATCCTTTTGAACAAACAGCAGTGACGAGAGACTTCTTTCCATCAGTGTCTGGTAAACCGAAATAAACAATGTTCTTTTGAACAATCGAATCAACGACTTTGCAGCGAATTTTGTCACCGATATTGATTCCCTAAAATATTGAAACTCGATGAAATAAATAATTTTGAAATACCTCAAAGTTGACACGTTTCTCGATTTTACTAACAGCCACAATATCTGGATGGGCATTCAAAACCAAAGTTTTGTTGTTTTGTTGACAGAACATTACAACAGCTCGAAGTGTTTTGGTTAGATTTTCAGGTTTTTCTCGAAGTCTTGGCGGCAATAGTCGTCTTGGCAACAATCCTCTCAAACCATTTCCAATTGTTACGAATACTCCACTTTCGACCGGATCGTCTCCAGTTGGTTCACATTCTATGATTGTTCCTGGCATCAGTTGATTCAATTGGAGTTTTTCACAAGTGACCATATTCAAATTGTCTTGTTCGACAAATGAAGTTACTTGCACTACTCGCGATGTGCTGGATTTCAATATGCGAACAATCAAGGGTTGACCTTCGACTAGGCCGGTAGAGGGTTGTTGGGATTTCTCGATAAATCCGTTGACTTGATCGAGACCGATATCGAGAACTGCACCCTTTTCTTCGATACTTTGAACTGATGTGTGAATGACAAGACCAGCCACAAGCATGTTTGGAGATAAATGTTTATTCAGTTTCGTAGGATTGCAAGTTGCTTGAGCACTTCCTTTTGTATCTAAAAATGAATACGTTTCACTACAAAAAGAAAAAAATGAACTTACGAAGCTCTTTTCTCTGCAAAACTTTGAATGGTACCATTTGACCGACACTGAACGCTTTCTTCATATCAATTTTCCCAGCATTAAACAACTCCGCAAACTTTTTTGAAACTTCCGAAACGTCAACTCTTACATTTTGTGAAGCACATGTGTGTAAAATCAATCCATCATCATAAACTTCAGCAACAACTCCAACACCCATCAACCCTTCAATAAATGCCTCTTCTGCAACTTTACAGTTCCAGCTCGACTCCTCTTTAGTCTTTTTAACGTTTTTTGCATTGAAATCATCTGCTTTTCTCTGCAAATTATTTCAATTATTTGCATTTCAAACTAATTATTAGTCATAATACAAAAACAAAAATAGGGTAAGAACTAACCTTTTGTCCTTTTTTCTCGGGAAACCCTTTGTTTTCCTTCGCTATTTTCGCTCTTTCCGAGCCACCACCACGTGGAAAGTATGTCTCATTTGTTACCTCATCAAGTTTAACCATCTGGAATAAGACAAAAATAACTTTTAACAATCAAAGTTTGAAATATACGAAGAAAGAAAAGAAATAAAATAAAATCCTATTGTGTGCCAACACCACGACGAAATACTGCGACATTGTTCGTCACAGTAGTTTTTTTTTATTTTCAAAAAAAGATAAGAGCTGCCAATCAGAAAGATAACAATCATTTCTAGGTCGAAGAAATGTCATCAGTTTACGATTTTCACGTCAAAAATGCTGCCGGGGAAATAGTTTCAATGGACAAGTACAGGTAAGGAATTCAAGTTTCTTCGAACCTGAAGCCCAATTCAAAAAATTTAGAGGCTTAGTTGTTATAATTGTAAATGTTGCTTCTTACTGTGGACTTACCAATTCAAACTATCGAGAACTGAAAGAACTAAACGACAAATATTACACTGAAGGTCTCCGAGTTGCAGCATTTCCGTGTAATCAATTTGGATTTCAAGTTGGTAGAATATGTAAGATTGAAAAAAAAACAATGTTTTTAGGAACCATCCTGTGAAATCGACATCAACAATTTTATTCAAGATAAGTTCGAATTCGAACCCGATTTGTACGCAAAAATCGAAGTGAACAAGCCAATTTTTGGAAAAGGAAATGTAGATCCTCTCTGGCAATTTCTTAAATCCGAACAACCTGGTACATTGACAAACTCAATCAAATGGAATTTCACAAAATTCCTTGTAAATCGAAAAGGAAAAGTTGTAGCTAGATTCGGGCCATCAACATCTCCAGCCAATTTCGAGGAAGAAATCAAAATTCTTCTAGAAGAGGATTCATAAAAGTTAGTCAGATGTATATAAATATTCGATTTATGCTATAAAACCAATTTTTAGAAAAAAAAAACGTATCACATTCAAAAGCAATAAATATAAATTATTTTCAAAATTTACATAGGTTGACCAGTATAATTTGGCTGTTGTGGATAAGTTTGATACCCTTGCTGTTGTTGTTGTTGTGGAGGATAACCAGGAACCGATTGGGGAGAATGTTGTGGGTGCCCTTGTTGTGTTTGGGATACTTGTTGATATCCTGGTTGTTGTTGTTGTTGTTGTTGTTGATATGGTGTTCCAGGCACACCATACGGCGTTGTTTGTGGTTGCTGTTGTTGGGCATGTGAGTATTGTCCAGCCGGTGCGCCATAAGGCGTCTGCTGTTGAGGCGCAGCTTGTTGATAAGGACTGCCATAACCAGATGGAGCATTTCCCGAACTCTGTGAAATACAGGTAAATATAAGTTTTTTTTTGTTATTTTCAAGGCCCGCATTTTTTTTAATAATGGGAAAAAAGGCAAACTTTGTATATTTTTTACATTGGACATACTAGACCAAAAAATTAGGATATAAACGTGAATTATGTTTTTTTTTTCAAAATTCCAAGTTATAGTACGGCCAAAACGTGTGATTTTTTATTTTCAAAATTCCCTTTCTTCCGTGTTTTGAAATTGTGCTCAGTGGAGTTTCAAGTTTTGGCCGAGATATGCCATACGTTTTCATCCTTGTATTTTTTTCAATGAAAACAACTTACAGTAATCGACGGATCAACCGGTCTTCTCCGCATATTAGCTAATCGATTAGGTGTCGAAGTTTCTCCAGTTCCCGATTTTGGCAAAGATGGAGGATCATTCCATCCCGGTGCTACTGTAGGTGGTAGCACAGCTTGATATGATTCATGAGTATTTTCAGAATTTTGTTGTTGTTGTTGTTGTGGCTGTTGAAACTGTGTATACGGTTGATACTGTGGTGGTTGTTGTTGTTGTTGTTGAGGATATCCTTGTTGCGCAGGTGCTCCCTGATACGGCTGATAATATGGTGCAGACATCTAGAAAATTGATGAATGTAAATCAGTAACAAAGAAAAAAGTACGGATGTGAATAAATTACACATGACAAAACTGAAAACGCAAAAAATCGGTTGAACGTTCATTTCCAGCTGCTTTGCCAACACATAAAAAGTACACACAATAAATATTCGAAAAGAGAAGAACGCAGAAATAAAGGGGCGTGACCATGTCCAAGTGTCGTGGCAATGCCTGGCATATATTTTATGCAACAAGAACACAGTGATGGATGCAATAAACAAAATGGCTTTGATATGAAAAATAGTCATGAATATCTAATCAATGTTATCTAATCGAATCAGTCGATTACTTTGCTCAGCAATTTCATTTATAGACACCCTTCCACGTTGGTTGATGAATTTTGCAACTGAAAAAAAATGAGGAAAATAAAATGAAAAAAACAACAAAAAGAACTTACCAGCACTGAACTCATCTTCTGATATGTAAATGAATTTTCCTCGATCATCCATTACACCTTGTAACAATCCTTCGTCTATGAAGTGTTTTAACCGATTCACAGCTTCTTCTGATTTCAAACCGAAATGTGCTGATAACTCATCAATATTTACTACCTGAATAAAGGAAACACTTGGAGAAATAATTTGAGAAATAAAATTAATCTCACCTTATTAGTTTGGACATATTCAATGAAATCACGAATTAGGTTCTCAGCTTCTTCGCCTTCAACAACATCATTTCCTTCTTCTTCAACAGCGAAAGACGCTTTCAACTGAAAAATTGGATTTTAAAGGAAAAATCAGAACGACATGCTCATTCGGTAGCATTTCGAGGTCAATCATCTTTGGTGAGAAAATATACGATGAAGTCTTTGCTTTTTTCGGAACGGTTTTCGGGCCAGCCCCACAAATAAACAGCGAGGACCAGAGAGTGAGAATGTTGCTCTGAGGCCGTATGGCCCCGTTCAAAAAAAACACAGGTCGAGCCGAATTTTTTTTCGCTTTATCAAAAAACCCCCGGCCCCTTTCGAATGTCAGTTGCGAATCAAATTTTTGTTCAAATTAGTTCTACACTCTCGTTCTTCTAGAAAAATTATGAACGGTATCAGAAAGTAGTTTTCGGTTGTTTCTAGAGACCATTTCCGCCCAATGTTCTGGTCGTCAATAAAAATACCCTGCCAGGACCCGTTTAGTCAAAGTGAGTTGGCCCAAAATGATCCAAACTTTACCCCTATCGGGGAAAATATCGGCCCGCTGTGCGGCAGTTTTACGCCCACTGGGCGGAAATTATGCTTCCCATCGTGTGAAGTTCGAACTCGAACTTGCTCATCAAGATAGATGTTTTTACAGAAATTGAATCAACTAACCGCCAAGTATTCCTCGTGTTCTCTTTTTTCCTTTTCCTCTTTCTCTTTTCGAATTCTCTCTTCTTCTGCTTCCTCCTCCAATTTTTCTCGTTCTCTTTCCTCATCTCGTTTCTTTTCTCTCTCCGCTTCTCGTCGTTTTCTCTCTTCTCTCTCTTGTGCTTCATACTCTCTCATTTGTCGTTTCTCTTCTTTCGCCGCCAATTTTGCAGCCTTTCGTTTTCCTATTTTCTTTCCATTATCATCGTATTCAAAGTCTATAAAATTCTATCAAACTGAGAGAATTTAAACTTCAATTTACCTCCGAAATCTTCTCCGACATCTTCATCAGCTGCCAATCCTTCTGCCGCCATCATATGATCTACAAATCCAGCATCATCTCCATCTCGATTCACTCGACGTCTCGCATTTCGACGCATTCCTCCGGCAACTAAATACAATCTTGTTCAAATTCTCTTTTTTTTTCTAAAATAAAATAGAAACCTTCAGCTCCTCTTCTGTTTTCTCTTGCATTTCCTTCATTCATTTCCATCATCATATCAACACGACGTTTTGCATCTTTCTCATCCCATTGCAGTTTCAAGAGTCTCCATATTATGAATGTCAAACTGTAAATATATCCGGTTTCTCAGAATTACCATTGTTGGACCGAAAAACTTTTTCGAATATTTTGAAAAGAAATGGAACTATTTTGCTCAATTCTTCTTCCAAATAACTTCAAGGTTTTTTTTGGAACTGGCTAAATATTTGAATTTTGGAGCGAGAGAGCAGGGACAAAATAGTCTGCCTTGGTATAATATCAGTGAGGCAATATAATCTTTAATTTTTGATTTTTCTCATGTGCTCAAAAAAAATTATTCGAGTCAGAAATCACCACCGAAAAAAAAACTTGGCGTGTTGACAAAAAACTCACGCTGCTAATAATAACCCGACTGAACCTAGCAACATTGGATCCATTCCATCTTTAGATATATTAAACGGCGCATCCGCCATTGTTTTCTGAAAAATACGTATTTCGATTATAATTTCTCCAAATTGACAATGTTCGTTAGAGCGCATTTCCCATCGTAGATAATATTGCAATGCAGAAAAAAACATGTGGAAGACAAAAATATTATTCACGTTTTTTCACAGAAGACAATATTTATTTATTCATTAATTTTTAAAAATTATTTGAAAATCTTAAAACTGACTTAAACATCAGACGAGCTATAAATAAAATGGGTAGGGAGGGGACAACCAAAAAGAGACCAGTGCAATAAAAAAAACACACAAAATTAGAACATTATGGGTGATAAATAAAATCAACTGAGTGATATCGGAAACAGATTCCAATGATAATTTCATTTAATCAACATCCATTTCAGATTGTGGTTGATCTCCACCGGCAGCTTGGGCAGTGTTCGATTGAGCACCGGCTGGAGCTGGTTCTTCCTTCTTGGGCTGTGGAGGTGGAGCCGGCTTTTTCTTGTTCAATATTGGAAGTACGATGTTTTCGAAGGCCTGAAACAGTTTTTTTGAAAAACATTTCTCATTTAATATCTATTTAAATCATAACTACTGTTCGTTCGGCAGCGAAGAGTACGCGTTTTTCTGTGGGGAGAGGGGAAAAAGACACAAAGAAAAATAAAGAGTATGTGCGAACGTGAGAGCGCAGAGAAACAAATGGAAAAAAGGGGGATGTGAGATAGAGCGCGTATCCCTCACTGCCGAATGAATAGTACTTTTGACATTTAGATTTTCAGTCAGAATTTGAAAGTATACACTACTTTTCCGGAAATCGGGTGCCCTAAAAAAGAGCTGACTTCTCTTTAACTCTGATATTTTCTCAAAAGCCGAAACAATAAACGTACTGTTTTTTGTTGATGAATTTCTTCAACGAAAACAACTGGGGTCTCTGTTTTCGATCGATTCTCTTGTTTGTGTCGAACATCGTCCAACCACTTTTTCTTCTCTTCGATAGCATTGATAACCTAAATTTATATAATTCATGAATATAAAACTTTTTAGTATTGACTTACCTTCTCCATTTCTTTGCTATCCAAATGAGAATAGTTTTCACCACCTGCCACGTAATCTTCATAAGCCTTACGAATTCTGAAGATCGATTGATCAAATGCGTCAAATGCCGGTGTTCTCGCTTCAAACTCTCTGTATCTCTCAACAACTGGAGTTCCAGTAGTTTTTAATTCAGCGAGTCTTTGTTCGTAAACTTTTTGCTCGGCATCTTCGCCATCTTCGTACAACCAATCTTCAGTTGCGGCCAAAAGTGAACGGAACTCGTCAGCGGAAGCTGGCGTAATGAATTCCTGATATTGATCAGAGATCTTGTCTCTCATTTCATAAACGTATTCTTCCAAGCTATTTTTAGCGTCAGCCTTTGCTCTTTCTTTAGCGTCAGCTTTTTGCATTTCAAGCTCGATAGCAGAATACTTTTGAACATCAAAGTGTACTGGGACAATCTCTGTGATCGGCAACTCAGTCGTTGTTGTTTTCGTTTTTGGCTTTGCTGGCTCTTGTGGTTGAGTGGCTTCAGCTCCTTCGACTGGTGCTGCGGCTGGATCAACATCCATTGGTTCGACTGGTTCTGGCTCAACAACAGTCGTCTCATAAACTGTTGCTGTGCAAACAGAGAAAATTCCGTTTGGATTGACGCGGACTTTCACTTTAACTTTACTGGCTTCACCATCAGCTGTTGGCTTAACATTTGTAACTTGCCAAGTTCCTAGAAAATAATTGTTTAACTTTTGTGACACGAGAAAAACAACATACCAAGATGTGTTTGTGTGTGTGGGACAGTGTTTGGAAGTGAATAGTTGGCATCAATTTTGAAAGCGTCCGAACGGAACAATGTGACCATCTTTGAGAACGGGAACTCGTCACCTTCGACAAACGCATCTGATTCTCTGAAAATATGGTACACATTTCCAGCCAAAAAGGTAAGTTCCTTAGATAGTTCGAATTTACTGACTCTTCGAATCAAAAAACGGTCAATAGGATGTAAAATAGTTCTAGTAATTCCGTTTACTTACCCTCCTTCAACTGCTCCACCGGCCCATGTAATTTTGATTCTATATGGCTGAGAATCCTTGATGGAAAATTCACGAACTCTGAAGGTTGGCGACAGAATGGCGCACTGCATAGCTGCTCCACGAGCAACGGCTTCGTCTTGGTTCATTGTCGTTTTAGGATCTTTTCCAAACAATTCATTGATAATTTTACGAATCATTGGAATTCTTGAAGATCCTCCAACAATTTCGATTTCATCAACATCTGTTGGTTTGACATTGACTCCATCGAACAACGAAACAAGAGTTTGTTTTATTTTGCCAAAAATTGGTGCAGCCAATTCTTCGAACTCCGCTCTTTGCATTTTTCCAGATACATCTTTGTCTTCCATGAAACATTCGATGTTGATTGGGATAGGAGTTTGGTTAGCTGACATTTGCTTCTTCACTTTTTCAGATTCATCAAGAAGGCGAAGCCATGGCCGTGGGGATGTTGATGCGTCAATACCTACAAATAACATTTGAAGTCACACCTTCCCGAAAAAATCATATAATAAAATCCGTGTTTGTCGACAAAGAAAAAATTACAGTTGGCGGTTTCACACATCTGGGTGGAAAGAGGAAAACTCGCGATATTTTTTAAATAAAGGTTTCATAAAAAGAAAAATAGAAAATCTACGATTTGTGTTTCATTTTTTTTTAAACATTTTGTTTCAGAAAATTTTTGCTCTCGTTTTTTGAACAATTGAACGAATTTTGGTTCCCGTTTTCCGATTTTTTCAAAAAACATTCTCGAGTCTAGCTGGACACATAGATTATTTTTTATGTGGGTTGAAAGGTTTGAACTCAATTTGGATACGTAAAAATAGTTCCGTGAAATTTGGTTGACGTGAGAGTGAAATTTATAATTTGTTTTAATCACAAAAATACTTTCTTTTCCGTGAAAAAAAAATCAAGAACTACTCAATCAACTCAGGGAAAACGTGGCGAAAATTTTGCGGAAAGCTTAGCCTGGCGTTTTTTTTCGCTGATCCGCTTACAGGCTGATCAGCTGTTTTTGCGCCAGAGACTTGGCGTAGAAATGGCTGATCAGCTGGAGAAACTAGGCTGAAAAGAGGCTGCGCAGCTTCAACTCAGCCAGAATTTCCCTGAGAAGTGAACCAAACTTTTCGTTTCATTCACCTACCATATTTGGTTTTGAATTCATTTTTGAAGTGTTCACGAATGAGAGCATCGAACCATAAACCACCAGCATCCAAATCATGAGTAGTTTTCAGCATCTAAACATAAGACCTTATTACTCTAACAATTTGTCATTGAACTCACAGTGAGTTTCCCTTTGTTGAAGGCCACCAAAGAGGCTTGTGTTGAAGCGTGTCCAACATCCAAAAAGACAACATGTCTGGGTTTCTCAGTTTCTTCTGGTAAGTCTTGTTTGTAAATACCATAGGCCAAAGCGATAGAAGTGGTCTCGTTGACTACTCGGAGAGCGTTGAGTCCAGAATATTGAATCGCTGCTTGAACTGCACGACGTTGAACATCCGTGAAATAAGCTGGGACGCCGACAACGCAATCGGAGACCTTTCTTACGTCCGTCAGTTGACTTTCAACAGTTGTGCGAAGTTTGGTCAACAAAGCGGCAAAAACTTGTTCTGGTGTGAAAATAACAGGATTATCCAAGTAGCTAACCTGAAAATTATCAAAAAATTAATTTTCAAAAATTAAAATTCAGAAAAAATTACCTGAAGTCCAATCTCGTCGTTAGGCAATTGAACCACTTTACATGGAACAAAAGGAATAAACTTTTGCGCAATTGGGTCCGAAAACTTGCGCCCGATCAATTGTTTGAAATTGATGATAGTGTTTTTGAAGTTAGAGTTGACAGCTTGACGAGCTGCGACTCCCATGGACCTGTCACGAGATCCGAATGACACACAAGCTCTGTAAACTTCTCTCTGAATTACTTCAAGATTAGATGAGCTAACTCACGGTGTTGCGTGTAGAGAGTAGTCATTAGTAATAACCTCAATTCCACCTTGACGGGCGACGCCAATGTAGCAATTCAGATTACCAATGTCGAATCCAAGAACCGACATCCTTGCAGGCTTGAGAACTAAAAAAAAAAACAAAGTACAAAAAAAAGGTTGTTTATTTAAGGGCGTCACCCTGACACTATCGGTAAGTAGAAAAATCAATGTTTCAAAAGTACAAAACATTTTTATTAACATGAATATAAATTGTGGTGAGTGAATACGAGGGAGAAGAAGAGAACTAATAAAACAAACTTATAAATATTGCAGCATAGGAAATATATCGTATTTCAGATTGTTTATAATTTATTGTTGACACGGTTATAGCACTTTTTGGAATAATTATCTTTGTTTTTTTTCAAACAAAAACTGCAGTTCATGAAAATGAATTTGAGAAAAACAAGAAAACTTATAATTTTTTTTCTATCGAAAAAATGTTGAAAATAATTTTATTCCAGTAAACAACTGATGGGCTAAAAAATTCGAAAAATCTATATTTTGAAGTATTTATCTGTGAAAAGCTTATGAGCACCTGATGATACGATTTTTTCACAGAATGAAAACTCAATTTCATGTTATTGGCGAACTTAATTTTTTTAGTTAGTCATGAGGAAAGCCAGAAGGTTAAAATTTGCCGTTCTAGGAGTAGGAGAGGTAAAGAAACGGAAAGAAACCAATGAGATTACACGAAAATGCATGGAAAAGCTGCAGTTCATGAAAGAGAAGTGGTTTCAAAAATAAAATTTCAAAATCATACTTAAAGGAGCCTGGAATATTCGCGAATATTCTCCAAAATCGCTACGAGACCTTTTTCCAACGATGTGAGATAGCGCGCACTTACTGACTTCTTTTCTTTTTTCAAGCTCCGCCTTCATTCAAAAATCATCATTTTTTGTTTTCGCCGTTGTTTTTCACGAACTCTCAAAGAAAAACCATATTTCAGAAGAAGCAATGCCTCCAATGGCTGGTCCTGCAACTGTTGAAAAGATGGAAGTGGATGAAAAGAAACCAGAAATCGTCGCAGAGCCACCGAAAGATATTAATGCCATTACAATTGAAAGTGAGTGCAAAAACCTTTTGTTGTTTTCCTAGTTTAGCCTTTTTTTCAAGACATCAAGGAGCAAATTGCATTGTTAGATAAAGGAGAAGCTCATTTGATTGGACGGGCTTTGCAAACAATTCCAAAGTTCCGTAAAAATTTGAATAATCAAGTTTTGAACAAACTTATATCTACTCAATTGAGTCTCAATCCCTTGTTTGGAGAGCAATTGTTGAAATATATACCATATACCGAACCTGCCGAAACAGCACCTACTCCAATGGACACAACTCCAGCCAAATCAACAAAGTAAGTTTCTGAAGCCAACATGTTTTTTATGATCATAAAAATCGTAGATCACTGAAAAAAACATTGAAGCCATTACATACAACAACGGAATCCGACAGTTTTTTGCGCTTGTTGATGATCATTCATCTTTATTCTCAATGCAGAATGCAAGACGCTCTTGAACTTGCCGAACTTCAGCTTAACATTGGTAAGTTTAATATTTAAAATTTTCGAAAGTTTAATTTTCTTACGTTAGCTGACAAACAAGACAAAAGATCATTGGACATCTTCAGTGCCAAAACGATCTATTATATCTGTGTCATCTACGAGAAACAAGGTCGACTTTCGGAACTTCAGGGATTCTTGAATTCTCGCCTCAGAACAGCTACTCTTCGCCATTTCACCGAGTCGCAAGCTGTTCTCATCTATTCGCTTCTTCGTTGTTATTTGATCAATCGTCAATATCAATCAGCTGCTCATCTTGTTTCAAAAGTTGCATTCCCTGAAAATGCGTCAAACAACGATTTGGCCCGTTACATGTACTATCAAGGTCGTATAAAGGCACTTCAACTAGATTACACAGCAGCTGCTGGTTATTTCTTACAAGCGCAGCGAAAAGCGCCACAAGAAGGAGCTATCGGATTTAAACAAACTGTACAAAAATGGGTTGTTGTAATTAGTTTGTTGCAAGGAGAAATTCCGGAAAGAAGTGTATTCAGACAACAAATCTATCGCAAATGTTTGGCCGCATATTTGGAACTCACTCATGCTGTTCGACTTGGAGATATTGCCAGATTCAATAAAGTTCTGGAACAATTCGGAAAAGTTGTGAGTTCTATTCCTCAATTAACCTTTTTTTCAAAATTGTTTTTAGTTTGAATCTGATGACACTCTTACATTGATTGTTCGTCTCCGTCAAAATGTGATTAAAACTGCAATCAAACAAATTTCATTGGCATATTCGAAAATCTTCATCAAAGATATTGCCAAGAAATTGTTAATGGATAACCAAACCGAAACTGAATACATTGTGAGTTTATCGAAATATTCAAAACATTTTATCGTTTTCTCCTCAAGCTGAAATTATATTTCAGGTCGCCAAATCCATTGCGGATGGAGCAATTGATGCTGTGATCACAAGCGAAACAAAAGACGGTCCAAGATATATGCAAAGTAGTGAAACTGCTGATATTTATAGAACTGCTGAACCACAAGGACATTTCGATTCAAGAATTCGGTAAAAACAAACCTCAAATTTTCACAAATCAATATTATTATTTCAGTTATTGTCTTGAACTTCACAATCAAGCAGTAAAGGCTTTGAGATATCCACCTAAAAACAATATTTCATTTGAAAGTATCGAACAGCAACGGGAACGTGAACAACAAGAACTCGAATTGGCAAAGGTAATCAATCTTAATTATGTTTTAAAAATTTTTTCATTATAGGAACTCGCTGAGGAAGATGACGATGATTTCTAAATGCATCCTAATTTCTTTCCCCGTTTTATTTATTTTTTCCCGATTCCCACTTCATCTTCTTTTCTTCAAATTTTTAATTTATTTTTGTCGAGTATTTGCGATCCGGATGAACAATTTTAAAAAATTCGTCTTATTAGCTTCATAAAAAAGTCGCTGAAACTTTTCATATTTTTTTTACCATCGATTAAAGTTTTTATTCATATATTTTTTTAGATGTTGAGACATACCGTAGAACGTATTTTATGGTTACTGGGAAAGAGACCGCCTATGGATTTTGCCCTAGCTACAAGTACAGTACCACAAATGGGAACAAAATCTGCGTTGACATATGGAACTATTAAAGAAATGATTGATGATTTCAGTATTGTGTTTGGTGTTCCAAAATATAGAACTAGTAAACGTAGGGTTTTTGAAATTTTATCTTATTTTCCAAAAAGGTATTTTCAGCGAAGAAAGTGACTCGTAAATTCTCATTTTCGCGGCTTTTGCAACCGATTGATAATCTCGTAACATGCCCATCATGCTCGAATATTCATCCATCTGATTCGATTTGTGACAAGTGCTATGTTAAGGTAAATTGGTACACCGAAATTTGAAAATAACAAGTTTTTTCTACAGGTTCAACAAGTTACCAACGAGATAAAAAAGAAAATGATGGAATACAATCCGTACGTTGGAAAAAAACAAGATCGAGAGGTATACAAACTTCGAAAGAAAAAACACTACATTTTTATTTTTTTCCGTTTCAGATTTTTGTTAAATTCAAAGGAGAGGAAATCGAATCACCGGAAGTTGTAAATGGAAAACGAGTTATTGAAATGGACAAAGAAAGGCCGAGTTGGTTCAAAAAATTAACTTTTAAAAATTAAACATTTTGAGAATTGATAGTTTTGTTGTTTAGAGTAGGTGAGAATATTGTTTATAATAATTTTTGTTATCTGTGAAAAATAAGTTTTTTTTTTTGATTTTCGGCAAAGTTACGTTCAAGTAGTTTGAAACGACCACTAATTTCAAACTATGTAAAAGCTAACATTTTGAGTTCAAGAAAGTGAATAAAAAAACGTCAATATTTTCGACGTGTTCTTGATTTTGGGCGTTTCATTAGGTTGAACGTCATTCCTTATTCTACTAACCTGCTAACAATAACAATGAGATCAATTATGCGAGTTCAATTGACCAAATATTTTCGAAGTGATGTCTATATTCTGAATAGATGTGCGAGAGCTGATGCCGTTCTGATTGATATTGAAAGAAAAGAATTTAGCGATGATTATAAAATTAAAAGTATCAATAATGTTCTGACAAGGTATCAAACTCATGGGGTCATATGTTGGTTGAGATTGATATCTCGGGCTGTCAGAGAAAGTTCGACCCGGCCTGGTCGCATTTTGACAGGCCCACTTATCAGATGCTCGAAATTTGTTTTTTCTTTTGAAAAAATTGTGACAAATCTGTTGTTATCATTTTTTTCAAAACTATGTGTCTTGGATGTGGAAGTACTGTTTATTCTTTTTATTATCTAGACCCGGAGTCAGGCCGGGTTTCAAAACGAAAAATGACCGGTTCATGTGAGCAGGTCGGCTCGAAACGGCAAAAATCTCACCCCCTGGGTTATAAAGTTTAAAAAACCTAAATTCCACTCATTTTGTTTGAAAAGTTTTGAAATCAGGCAGTTATTTTCTTGGAAGTTATATTGGTCGTTCAAAAAGTTTCAGAGCATCATTTCCCAATAAATAATTGATCGATATATTTTCTGAAAAATAAGTTACAGTAGTCTTGATTTGCCGCGCATTATGGTTGATCCAGTCATAACACATCCACCAAATCCATGGATAAAACCACTTGAACAATACGATATGATCGAAGGATTTGCAGTTCGAAGTGTAACACCTTTCGAAGATGATATCAAACTGATCGATGCATCTGATCCCGAAACAAAAACAATGTTTACACTTTTATGGGATGCCAAAAAACAACGATTTTCGCATTCCATCATCTCGTATCATACTGTTAATGTGAGACCTTTTCCACAGTACTCTCTATAATTACTGTAATTTCTCAGGAGACTGATATACTGTACAATAGTCGTCTTTTATCAGCAGTTCGAGGTTCAATTCAAGCAAATATAAAGCCATTAGCCGCAAGAACATGTCGATTCAAAGATGAGAAAAGGTACTGTAGTTTCGAATGTTTTCGAGGTTTTTTTGATGATTTTCAGCGCTGTTCACGAATTCGAACTTCTTCGCGAAATTGGAATCACTGGAATAGTTTTGCAAAATCCGAACTTGATTGATGTTACTAACAAAATTTTTGAATAAATTTGATTTTTTTTTGGCCTGGAACAGCCTGGCCTCGAATTGTTTTGATTCTCCGCAGAGAAAACTCCTTGGTTAGGAAATATTGATTGGTTTTTTTTCCCATAATGGTAAGATTCGGACGTCCCCTTTCACACGGGCCGCGATTTTATTCCGAAATTTTGACAAAGTCCGGAACGGACCTGAATTTTAATAGCTGACTATTTTTGCAGATTTTTTGCCTTTTTTTACTTTGCATATCGCACTAGGCCCTAACGCGAATCTGCGATCCACGTCTCTCGGGACATTTCCCTTTTTCCCAAAAGTCAATCAAGGTCCGACTATTTTTCGAGAAATTAACTTTCAAATCCGGCCCGGAACTGGTACTGTAGAAAAAAAAATGTGGAAATTTAAAAATCCGCGTGACCTTTTTTATCTATTCATAAAATCCAACACTTTGTCTCAAAAAATGATCAGTTCTCTAAATTCATCAATTTCGAAATGGTAATCATTTTCTCCCACTTTCTACAGTAATCCATGTTGTTGTTCAGATCCGAAAATTACAATGGACAATACTGTTTTGTTTCATCGCAGCCAGTTTTGCTGATGACTGTTATCCTCCAAACGAGAAATATCTTCGACCAGCTAAACTTAGTTTTTCGGCAAAATGTACTCGTTTTGTGGGTGATTTGTATTTGAATGATTATGATTTTCGATCATCGGATTTCTCCAATTTGGTAAGTTTTCTATTTTTTGTATAAATACACACAAATATTATAGAAAAATGTGATTGGAGCGATTATTCTGACCGGTTCGGAAGCCATCAGATTGCCCGACTTCAATCGGTTGATCAAAGTGAAGAGTACTGGACCAGGTAGTGTCAAAAATCGAAATTGTGAACTAAATATATATCATGAGATTAGTGTGAACTTAAGCAGTTTAAACATCAAGTCTCCAAAAAAATTAACGGTAGAAACCGGTCCGTGCCGGCCTTTTTATCTTTCTGCTCAATTGTGAGAAAACTAGACAAGACCTGCCTTGTACATTATATTTTTAGTGCTATCCGTTCCGTATTTTTCAGTCCAGTTTTTGAAAAAAAAACCTGCGACGAGAAATTAACAAAAGTACTGTACTTTCCGGTTTTTTTTCGATTGGGCACAAAGTTCTTTATGATCCATATTTTCATTTGTTGTTTCAGGTGTAATAATAATAAATAATGCGTATCTTCGAGATATTAGTGGTTTGTTCAAAAGCAGAGCATTCAAATATTATCAGAATTTGCCCAATCACTTTTTCATTCACAACAATGGTCTTCTTGATTTGTCATATTATTCGAAAGCCGTCTACAAACCAATGAAACCGCTCATTTCGGAAAACTATCCGGCATCCGGAACAGACATCAATTTCGCTGAAGGTATCACGATTTCTGTCGCTGTTCTCAGTTTTATTACCGTTTCAACATTGTTTTTGTACAATGTCAGCATGGGAGCTACTGTAAGTAGATAATCTCGGAAATATCAAAATTACAGTAATATTTCAGAATCTCTACTTCATTCCCGGATATCATCGCCGTTAGACTAAATAAAAATGTCATTCTCAGTCTTGTCTACATTTTAAATAAGTATAATTTATGATGAGATAAATCAGCAAGAAAAAAAAGAAACAAATACAAAAGAAGTGAATATTTACAGACAAATGTTATTTTTTAGTTTGCTACGACAGTAACCCGACAGGCAATAGTAAGTACTGTAGCCGTTTTTTCGAGAAATTGAGCAAATTTTCGGGGGAAAATGCGATACAATTTGAAAAATTTCAACAATGTGGGTATTCGTCATCGATTAGTTCTTGTTTTATTTCATTTTTCACCTTTTTGAAAGGTATTTCGACCGGTTTTGATGGTTCGGCCATTTCAGTCATTTCTAGCACCTCTTTCTTCACTTCGACATCGGATTTTTGTGATTCTATCGTTTTTTCGGATACTGTAAAAACATCGATGTGAGAATGTGAATAATTCATTTTATCTGAATTCATTCACAGAAACTTTGATAGTTTTTTCTTTTTTTTTTTTTTAATAATCTGATTTTTTGAGCACCGGTGGTATGGCCCTGTTGGTCAGGCTTGGGCGCAACCGCCCCTTCGGAACTTTTACAATCGAAGTTTAATTCCGAAGTGCTTCCGATTTTTTTCCGGCATTATTTTTCGGAGAACCCGAAACTTTTTGGGCACACCCAAAACCATGAAAAGTAGGGCATTTTTGGTAGCGTAGAAACTTTTTTCGTAGTTTGTTGGTACTCAGGTAGATAATTTGTGAAATTATAACTTTCTAGGAAATACTGCTTGAAACGAACAATTAAAGTGAACATTAAAGATGCGTTTCCCGACGTATGACAGAACTTTGCAAGTTTCGAGAATAAATTCGGAAATGGTTCCGTCAGAAAAAAGTTCCGAAATATTTTCTCGGAAAAAGTCGCACCTGAAAAAAAGTTCCGGTTCCGGCCAAGCCTGTTTCCGATGGTGAATTGAAAAAAATAGAACGGTCAATTTTTGAAAATTTTGAATTATGGATTTTTGATTGAAAAAATTACGAAGAATAAACTCACATAGTGCTTTACAAGCATCATAATGCATATTCATCAAATGTTTTCGGAATGCTTTTCGATTTGAAGCCATCACAGAACGGCAAAATGGACAATCATCTTTATCTACTGAAAAAAAAAAATAAAAAATATTATTTGAATGTTTATGGGGGAAAAACTTACTTTTCATTCTTTCTTGTAACTGATATATCAGTTCAAATAACAATTCCATGGAAAAATGTTGATTGAAATGTGACAATAAATTCTGAAATAATGTTATTGGTATATTTTGGAAGGTTTATTGAAAATAAATACATCTATATAGGGTGCTTCGTGTCCGCATTCTGGACAAAATGCACGTCGACTTGTCCGATTCTTCCGGTTGTTTCCGTGTTTATCTTCTTCATGTTCTATTACTTCTTGAACAGCTGAAAAATTAGAAAATTTATAAATTTTTAGTTCTGAAAAAGACTAACTCAAAAACTGTCGAACACAGAATCGACATTCCATAACCGCGTGACAATTGGTACTGTCTCGATAGTGTTTCGCTAAATGATCCATCAAATTCAAACTATATTCATTACAAATGCTGAAAAACGAGGAAGTTAGGAAAGTATTCAGAGAAAACAATCAAACTCACAAACAAACATTATTTTTATGGATTCGTTCATAGTTCATTCCACAATCCAAACAATGAAAGAATGCAGAATCAGAGTGCTGAAAATAAGTGATTTTATTTGAGGTTTTTTTTTGGTTATTTTCATTTCTCTTTCACATCGATTTTTGTCAAAATTTAGAAATGTTTCGGGATTTTTTTCTCAGTTGAGCTAATATTTCTCATCGTTTGATATTCATTCTTTTAAACACTGTTTTAAAGATATTTTTTTTATATGAGAATATTTCGATATAAACATTATGAATTAATTTAATTAACTTTTTAAGGCTATACTTCTGGAAAAATGGAAAAGTTTTCGTGTTTCCAAAATACTAGGTAAAGTGTTCTGAAGTGTTCAGAAAAAAATAAATAAAAAATTTGACATGAACATGCCTCACACAAACACGTGGAAACCCTCATTTTCAGAATGTTCCCCGTGATTTTTCACACAAAAACTTTTTCTGCCTGAATTTTGTGTGTTTGACTTTTTTTGTGGAATTCCGCGTTTTCGCCAAGGTATGAACATGAACCGTTTGAAAATTGCAAACGCCCATTATTCCATGAACACAACTTTTCTTATCTTTTGCTATTTAAGATGTCAGAACTGTCAACATCTTGTCATTTAATTTTTTTTTTCAACTCCAAAACTTTCCGATAAAAAACTCACATTTTCGATAATATGTCGATGGCACTCGCAATGGTTAGTGAATTCAATTCGACAAGAACATTTGAACATTGGAACGATAGGGATTTCTTCGATTTCTGGAGATTCGTCAACTATTACTACGTCTTCGTCTATTTTTCGTTTCCTAGAATCTTTTTCGGCATTTCTTTGTTCTCGTTCGATTTCTTTCTCTAATTTGTTCAATTCTTTCTCATATTCATCTTCTGAGTCGTTTTCCGAATTCGATGAATATTCATCGACTTCAGAAACTGATTGTCTTTGTCGAAATTCGTCAATCAGCTGCACATTTTCAACAACCGACGAAAATATATCATCGTATTTTTTGTTTCTCTGTTCAACAGACTTTCTCTTCACAATTTTTCTATTATCTACGACCTGAAAATGAGAAAATATAAATATTGAAGGATATATTTATTCAACATACCGCATTTTTTTCGTAAAATTCTCTAAAATCATAAACATAGTTAGGTGTCGGCTTATCTTTACATCTCGAAGACCGTCTAATCGGAGCACCATCAGACGAAGAACTCCCATCTTCACTCATTGAAATTATTAACTCTATAAAAACAGTTTTGTCAAGAACAAACAGCAAAAAAAACAGCCGGAACAATTAATAACATATGAGAAAAAAAATGCATTATTCCACAACAACAAAAAAATTGGCGCTTTGCCTGCACAGGTGTTCGGGGAAAAAAAGAAGGAGAAGAAGAGATGCTCCTACGCTCTATTGAGAGAAAAAGCGGAAAGACAATTGATGTGTTGGAAGACTGCCAAAAAAGATATTGTGCGGGAAAGTTGGCCGACTTTATGCATTCGATACACATTGCATTTTTGTATCTCAACAATTTATCAAAACAAAAACTGATTTTTGGTGAATGGAATGATTTGGTTCTCGAATAATCGATTAACACCCTTTTTCTTTACATTTTTAGAATTAGTTGTGAGAAATTCGAGCTAAAAACTATAGAAAAATCGAAAACCAGCAAGTGAAACTGTTTTAATTCTACACATTGCGAGTTTCAACACTACGGGAATTTCAGCGGTACTGTAATTACAAAAGTTGAGAGCATCACTCTACAGTACTCCAAATCAGACCGATCTTTGTTGGCTCCTGATTGAAAAACCTCTAGGAATTATGAAAAAGTCCGGATCTCACGCCTGATCCAAACCTTTTTTTTCGAAAATAAAGATTTAAGTAATAGAACAATAATTCGTATTAATAAAACGTGAACTAGTTGACAAAATAAAATGTAAAGATCCGAGATAGTTCATCATTTTTTAAGCCAATCACAACAACAATCTTATCGACTTTTTCGAATGGCAGCACCAAAAGAGCAAACATCGGCACCTCCTCCTCCTTTATTAGGAATCAAGGATCTTGTCGATGCGGGACCATCAATAATTGCCAACAAACCAAACGAGGCACCATCAAAGTTGGGTCTCACCGCGAACAAGGTACTGTAGATCTATTCGATCATCAGCAAGAGCAAGAAATTTCGAGTTTTTAGATAACATTTTTGTGCAAAGATGACAAGAAGCCAGTGTCAGTAACGATTAAAATATTTAACCCGACAAATGAGTTGTATAGTTTCAAAGTTCGATGTACTTCTTCCGATTTTTTCCGAGTTCAACCACCAACTGGTGCGTTACCCGCAAAAAGTGGAAAAGAGCTATCGTTGTGGTTTAATGTAGGTTTCGAACAACTTTTAAGAGAAAAACAGATGATAATATTTTAAGAATTCTGGCAAACCATTGGAATTGAATAATAAGCACTATTTTGCTTTTTATCATTATAAAGGAGATTGTCGAGAATCAAAAGATGTACTAGCTGGAAAAATCGAAGGAGTTCGACGATTGCCAGCAATATTTGAAATGAAAAAAGATTCGAAAAAAGATGCAAAAGAATCGAAAAAAGAAGAGGAAAAAGATAAGGAAAAGAAAGAAAATCCACCAAAACCAGCTGAAAAGAAACCATGATATTTAGTTGTCATAAACTTTTCGTCATGTTCATTCATTAAACTAATCGATTTAGATGGATAGAACAAAAGAAATTGAACGAAAAAAAACACAGAAAAGAAAAAAATATTTATCAACCGTATACGGTATATTGAAGTAAAGGCACACAGTCAACGTTCATTGGGTCTCAGCACGTGTTCAAAACTTTTGTTGCAAAAAGCCCACGTTCTTGACCGTAAAATGTTTGGAGATAATGCAAGCATGAAATTCGGCATTATCATGCAAAAGTAGTAGTGCTTTGTCATTTATTAATACGTAAATGTCATTCATTTCAAAACTTATTCAATTAAATCACCATTATTCTCATTTCAACATTTAACAACTTTTCGAACAGCTTGAAAAATCAGAAATCATCTTCATTTCTTGTTTATTCACTTACGTGCACAATTTTATATAATTTTGGTTATTATTTTCAAAAATAGACAACGAACTCTGTTTTTTTTCGAGAAAATAATTGGTGTGAATAATTTCTCTAGTTTGTTATAGATGCAGTTCCTCATTCCGATGGTTGTCAACTACTACTATTATGCGTTTTCATCGTTTTCAATTCCGGTCAACGTTTTGTTAATTTTTCTGATTTTGTTCAAATCTCCAACTTCTTTTCAATCATACAGGTCAGTCTAAAATCAAAGAACATTTTCCGAGAATATATGTAGAAATTTCTGCTGTTGAAATCGTGAATAGTTTGGTGTCAGGCAGGGGTGTCGATCGGTGGGCTCGCTGGGGCCCACCCTATGTTGGGCCGGGCTCGCACAGCCCGCCCGTTAAGATTTCCATAAACAAGCATCGGCTGTCCAAGAACGATTTTATCTGAAGTGTGTTTCATTTCGTGGCCCTAACATACAGAGATATTCCGCAGCGGGCTGATCAGGCAGTGCCTGTTACATATTTCACTCTTACCGCGGGTACCAAAAGCCCGTATTTTATTGCTGCCGGGAGGGGTCCGGCCCAAGCAAAAATTTCGAAAAACTTACTTTCACAAATTATTTTGGAAACATTTTGCCTTTGAAGCAAATAATCATAACAGGGATGTGGGGCCGACTTGAAAAAAGTTATCCGCGAATTGTTCGATAATTATACGTTCTTTGAATAAAACAGTTTTATTATCCAAAATTCACTCGCTGCCACGCGGTTACTGTATTTTAAGGTTTCACCAACGAAAATTTCCAGAACAAGATTTTCTAGTGGTTCGAGAGGAACATTGTCAGACTTTTCAAACAAGTAGAATCAGATTCTGATATAAGAAATTCCTGAAATCTCTCCTGAACCGAGTAAAAACCAGATTATCAATAGAGCGCGTGTTTCCGATTCAATTTTGGACAATATGTGTTTGAAAGTGTGTGCTATCGTAACTATGAAACCCTGAAGCTCGAGAAGAGTTGAACCGAAAATGTTCACGTCTCGCTCTAGCAATTCTTTTCCATAGTTTTTCATCTTTCTTTTCAAACGTCGAAAAATTCTCGCACAATTAAATATATTTATAAGAGGGTATAAAGTTTGTCAATATAGAAAAAAAATGAATACGTCAAATAATATGGGATAATCAATGGAACATCTTGACTAAATTATTTGATTTTTCCAGATTTCTTCTCCTAAACACATCTGTCAATGAAACATTTCTTATCATATTTTCATTCGCTCTTCAAATGAGGTTAACCTAACTATAACTATATGGGTCCCTTTAATTATTTTCTTTTTTTTTCAGAGTTCTGGTGAGTTCTGGTGAATCGGTAGCCTTACTTCCTTATGGACCTTTAAATGGATTTTCTATCGATTTCATATTCACAATCTACAATCTTTATAATGTGTTTCTAATCACAACTTATCTCTCTTTAATAATATCCATGTATTATCGATTTTCAATAATTTGTTATGGTCGAATCGAAACCACAAAAATAGTGAATCTGCTCATATTTTCCTATATTCTACCACTTCTAATGCTGATTGCTATTCTTATCCCGTCTCGAAATTTCGATATAGTTATGAATAATACATATTCCTCATACCCATCTTATAATCTAATAACAAATTATGGAAAATTTGGTGGATTTTGGTCGACAAAGACTGTTATTTATCTAGTGAACACAACGATTCTAATGGTAATTCCTTATTTGATGCCTATTTTCATATTATATTGTCGTCGAAAGATATTCAAACAAATCAATGAAGTTCAAACACATTTGAGTGATCGGACCAAAAAGGCATCACTTGATCTGGTTCGAGCATTGACATTACAGGCCATGTTTCCAATGATTTGTATAATTCCAAATATTTTATATTTTGCAGTTGCTCAGGTATTGTCGCGATTAAAGAGGGCGGTGTGCCCAAAATTTTCAGTTCGCGTTTTTCAAATTTTTGAAAATATGCGCAACGTTCAATTCTGTGAATGGATCCAAACCGAAGAAATACTATCAAATAATGACAAACTTAGAGAAAAGCTCACGAACAATATTCTGACCTAACACGGAGAATATTTTTATTTGGAGACTTGACAATTTAGTCTCTGAAATACAAACTGTGACCAGTTCATAAATGTATCTAATAAAAATAGGCGTCAGAACACACCAACCGGACTGGATTTTTCAGACCTACCACATGGAATTTGAAATCGCAGAATTTCTTCCATTTCCAATGTGTTGTTTACCCTGTTTAGTCGATCCTATTCTAACAATTATATATGTTCCTGCTTATCGAAGTTTCATTATTAGAACCAAGAAGACTAGAGCAAATGTTACTACTGTATCAGTTCTTATGTCAACACATCGAGCTACAAAATAATGTTTCCTTGTTCCGGGTGCTCAACAATAAAATAAGAATCAATTGTGTAGGTGTTTCTTCGAGATCGCCTATATCGGTCAAGCGAACTCATTTCATTATTGCTGCTTGAGTTGAACTATATTCGTTGCAAAATGAATATTTTATTTTGAAAATTGGAATAAAAAGTGAAGTTAGGAGAAAATTAGTTAGGTGGTTTTCCACACAAAACGGCAGCACCATAAGATGCACAAGTTGTAGTTATATACTGTCCATCAATTGAAGCACCATAATAATCCCAAGCAGCCAAACAATTAAGAGCCATCGGACTGAATGTTTAAATACCGTATTTCCTCTAATACAAGAGGATGCCCTTCTATTGTTCAACCCATATTTTTTAGAATTCGTGTCATAGAAGAACTGTGTTTTCTGAGGTTCTACTTTCGTTTTTGGACGTGCTCTGGATGAAACAACCATTGCATGACTCGTTACAACAAAACCGACACACCAACAAAGAATAATTTTTGACAAATCATGAGAAATGAGACCGGTCTGACTACCCTTATTATATTAGCGGTACTGGAGGTGCCCTTATAATAGAGTAAATACGGTATATGTAGAGTATATAAGTATAAACAATTGACATACCTTGGATATTGGATAGCATAACTTGGTTGACCAGGAGCAAATGTGTTCAAAACATATGTTGGATCAGTATTTGAATCAGTGAATGAGAATGCCTGTAAAAAGATAGAGAGTACTATAGTAAATGAAGTACTGTACATTTCCTCCAGAACATTGTGAATCAGATGGATTTGTTTGACAAATAGGTTTACGTTGTCCATCAATTCGAACCAAAACTGGATCATTGTAAAAAGTTTCATTTCGAATATATCCTGAAAAATGACAGAGTACTGTAATAAAATACACGTTGAAAAAACAAAGAGAGTTCACGCTTTGATCTCAATTATAATGAGAAACGTGAACTGAACAAAAAGTGGAAATGAAAATATCAATTTGTGCTCTAATGAAATTATCTGGGTCTCCATCTCACATTTTTAGAACATTCCCGTTTACTCACCGACAACAGTCTTATTCTCATTTGCATTTTCATAAAGTGATACAACAGCTCCATCATTAACACACAATTGTTTGGCCCCATTCCAATCGATACCATTTGATGTTGAGGTCACTATTTTCAAACACCATTCTGATGTATAATTATTGGCCGATGTTGGAGTTCGTTTAAAATACAAATATCCATCCGCACATTTCGGTGCAATCGTTGTTTGATTCGTTGTGCAATTATTATTATTATTATTATTAGTTGAAAGTTGAGGAACTTGAGAACATAATACTCCCGAACTCAACAATGTATCCAAATCCATTTTGGTCGAATTCAAAAGACTTGCTGTCACAGTGGTTATCTCGTATTGACTCAAAAAATTAGTATGCTCGGCACCAATAGATTGACAAGTTGCAGATGATCCAGCCAAGTACTCAAGACATGTCGGAACTGTACGATTAATAAGAGTTGAACCATTTGGACAAGTCAGTATATCAGACAAACTTTCTGAGTCAGGCACATTCACAGTGATTGTTAAATCACGAGCTGATGTCAACACTACTGTAACCTTGTCGATTGTCAGAAAAAATTGTATTTTTTGAACAACTCACCAAAACCAATGAAAATCCACATTTTGGTATGATTTATAATTCACATCTCACCTTTTTATAGTCAATATTTCAAAGGTTTCGAAAAAAATTTACATTTTTGATTTTTGTGGGAGTTTTTCTTCAATCTGAACCGAAATCAAAAAACCAAATGTATACATCAGAGTGGTGTTTGAAGATAATGACATCACCATCATCTGGTATCGATTGGAATGAGGCCAAACAATCTCGGGGAAAAATCCGCAAATTTGCAAAAAAAAAACAGTGTCGCACACTTTGCGACAGATATGCGGCAAAAAGATTTTTCCGCAAACGTTCATGAAAAAGTCCTTTTCGAAACAAACAAAGATCGAACATTCATTTTTTGATTTTCACAGAGCCAAAAATCGGTTACCAAATTTTGTCGCAACCCAAAAACACTTCGTTTTCCGGAAGTTGGGAGTAAATTAAATTTTTTTAGCAAAAAAAATTAATTTGAGAGAAAAAATTGCCGCATATCTGTCGCAAAGTGTGCGACACTGTTTTTTTTTGCAAATTTGCGGATTTTTCCCCGAGATTGTTTGGCCTCATTCCAATCGATACCAGATGATGGTGATGTCATTATCTTCAAACACCACTCTGATGTATACATTTGGTTTTTTGATTTCGGTTCAGATTGAAGAAAAACTCCCACAAAAATCAAAAATGTAAATTTTTTTCGAAACCTTTGAAATATTGACTATAAAAAGGTGAGATGTGAATTATAAATCATACCAAAATGTGGATTTTCATTGGTTTTGGTGAGTTGTTCAAAAAATACAATTTTTTCTGACAATCGACAAGGTTACAGTAGTGTTGACATCAGCTCGTGATTTAACAATCACTGTGAATGTGCCTGACTCAGAAAGTTTGTCTGATATACTGACTTGTCCAAATGGTTCAACTCTTATTAATCGTACAGTTCCGACATGTCTTGAGTACTTGGCTGGATCATCTGCAACTTGTCAATCTATTGGTGCCGAGCATACTAATTTTTTGAGTCAATACGAGATAACCACTGTGACAGCAAGTCTTTTGAATTCGACCAAAATGGATTTGGATACATTGTTGAGTTCGGGAGTATTATGTTCTCAAGTTCCTCAACTTTCAACTAATAATAATAATAATAATAATTGCACAACGAATCAAACAACGATTGCACCGAAATGTGCGGATGGATATTTGTATTTTAAACGAACTCCAACATCGGCCAATAATTATACATCAGAATGGTGTTTGAAAATAGTGACCTCAACATCAAATGGTATCGATTGGAATGGGGCCAAACAATTGTGTGTTAATGATGGAGCTGTTGTATCACTTTATGAAAATGCAAATGAGAATAAGACTGTTGTCGGTGAGTAAACGGGAATGTTCTAAAAATGTGAGATGGAGACCCAGATAATTTCATTAGAGCACAAATTGATATTTTCATTTCCACTTTTTGTTCAGTTCACGTTTCTCATTATAATTGAGATCAAAGCGTGAACTCTCTTTGTTTTTTCAACGTGTATTTTATTACAGTACTCTGTCATTTTTCAGGATATATTCGAAATGAAACTTTTTACAATGATCCAGTTTTGGTTCGAATTGATGGACAACGTAAACCTATTTGTCAAACAAATCCATCTGATTCACAATGTTCTGGAGGAAATGTACAGTACTTCATTTACTATAGTACTCTCTATCTTTTTACAGGCATTCTCATTCACTGATTCAAATACTGATCCAACATATGTTTTGAACACATTTGCTCCTGGTCAACCAAGTTATGCTATCCAATATCCAAGGTATGTCAATTGTTTATACTTATATACTCTACATATACCGTATTTACTCTATTATAAGGGCACCTCCAGTACCGCTAATATAATAAGGGTAGTCAGACCGGTCTCATTTCTCATGATTTGTCAAAAATTATTCTTTGTTGGTGTGTCGGTTTTGTTGTAACGAGTCATGCAATGGTTGTTTCATCCAGAGCACGTCCAAAAACGAAAGTAGAACCTCAGAAAACACAGTTCTTCTATGACACGAATTCTAAAAAATATGGGTTGAACAATAGAAGGGCATCCTCTTGTATTAGAGGAAATACGGTATTTAAACATTCAGTCCGATGGCTCTTAATTGTTTGGCTGCTTGGGATTATTATGGTGCTTCAATTGATGGACAGTATATAACTACAACTTGTGCATCTTATGGTGCTGCCGTTTTGTGTGGAAAACCACCTAACTAATTTTCTCCTAACTTCACTTTTTATTCCAATTTTCAAAATAAAGTATTCAAACTAAACTGTTTTCAGTTTCATAAATCATGTTTTTTTGGTTAGAATGACTCAATCTGAAATCCCTAAACAATAATCATCAGTCATCTCGTGTTTTGCTCAATCATTTTTTTTATATGAAAGATCGGGCATAATTGAAAACATAAACTTCTTTTTATTTCTCAAAATAAATGTTATCTGAGCATCAAAAAACTACTAATGATCACAAGATCATTTCGCATCAGAAAACACCAACATTATACTTTTTCTACTGTCCATTTTTGATCTCAAAATAGCTTATTATTTTCCCCCAAAATTTCACGCTCTCATAGTTTTTTCAGTCGTATTATTTTTTCGAATCAAGTTTTTGTTCAATATAATGTGTGTGAATATATCACAAAATGAGTTGATATTTTGTCTGGAATGAATACCGAACTTATTTCGATGTTTATCAATTATTATTACATTCTATTCACTATTCCGGCTACTATTGTCAATTGTCTCCTCATTTATCTCATTTTGTTCAAGTCACCAGTTTCTTTTCAGTCTTACAGGTGAGTCGAGTACACAAAATATAAATTGAATGCAGTACAAAACAATGTCTTTTGATCATGTTTTTTGGGAAATCTCAAACTGAGCGTGAGAATAATTAACTCGGAACCTTTTTAGTCACTTTCTCTATGTGGAGAAGGTGCTATATTTCATCCATATTCAAACATTGAATAACACCCAAATAAAATATGAGGTGAACTTTTTTTTTATTGTCTGCGGCAAGAGTGAATTGGGTTCCTTTGAGCCGGCCAGAAACCCGCTCTCACCGGTCGGACTATTCTATTGGGGGCCAGAAAAAGCGCTACCGGAAACGGGCCTGGAGTTTTATCTGAAGTTTGACTGGATATATCTGGATTATTAGTACTTTCAGATTATAATCATACGTTTTTTTTAGAAGAATAGGAGTGTAGAAATTCTTTCCAAATTTCTATTCGAGGCTCTGAGAAACTGACGCTTAAAATCGAACCAGGCATGGTCACATTTTTTTTGATCAGCCCAAAAAAATCCCGGCCACGTGAATTTCGGGCCGCGCTTTAGGGGTACGATAACCTACTGTATGTAGTGAAATTCACCAATTTCTCCGAGTAAGTTTTGGATTAGTTTCCTCCATTTGGAAAAATTTTCTCTTAACATCTCGGGGAAAAAAACTGCAAGTGTGTCGCAAGTTTTGCGCCATTTTTTTCTGTTGTTGCAAGCTTGCGCCAAAAAATTGACTGTTTAGAGACAGAAAATGGGAGGTGAAAATAGCGCAGGTGCGTTGCAAAGCTTGCAACACAAATTGGCTTGAAATTGCAGTTTTTCTCCGAGATTTTTTCATAATTATCGTCAGCGCGGAGAAAAGTGTAGTTACAGTTTCGTATAGCCGGATCACACAACGGGGAAAACATGCAAATTACAGTCCTTCCAGACAAAAATATGCATCGTCCGGGCCTGGACCCTTTTCTCCGTGCGACTTCTGAGTTTCCAAAATCTGTTCTGATAATTCCCGAATCATGTGATTCTAATCATACTTTTTTGTAGTTTCTGTCATCATTCAACCATAATGTTCTGATGCTTCTTCGATTTTTCTCATTACTTGAAATTCCAAGATACGAACTATGTTTTTGTCACGTTCACATGTTGATTAAAATGTAGTCAAAAAAAGGCCAAATATGGGAACCTAATTGTATGCGAACTAAATTTCAAAAGATCAAAATAGTTTTGGCATAGACTACAAACCACTTTGAAAGTTGTGAGAGAATTTTATTCAAAAATAAGGACGTGTTCAAGTTTGTTTCATGGACAATAACTTCCAGCACCACATAGTACATATATCAAGAATATTTCCGAAACACAATAGTCTTGGGTAAATCGGAAATCGTCAAATTTCAGTCATGAAAATGTCAGATTTGAAAAAAAAAACAATTTTTTCAGATTTCTTCTTCTCAACACTGCTATCAATGAGACTTTCCTTATTATTTTCTCGTTTTCTCTCCAAATCAGGTAAATTTAATATACACCCGCGTTATTATCGGTACAAAAAACTAGATCATGGCAAAAGAGCCGGGCTATCATTCAAGGTCAAAAAAATTTTATAAGTTAAGTATTTTTTGTAGGTTATTTTCACGGCCGGGTCGGGCGGTCGGCTTTCGTTTTGTAGAACCAAAACAAAGGCCTAGGACAATCGCCCTTGGTCTATATTTCATTGAAGGATCATCTGAAAACCGAAGAAAAGTGATTGAAAAATTTACGTGTTCGTGTTTCGCAGAGAAAATAAATCAAGTTACGTGGCCTTGTCGCTTTTCACGTTGTTTGAATGAATTTATTGAGAAACAAAAAAACTAATTTTCGCTCGCCATTTCTTTTTACAAAGATAATCCAGAAAACACCAAGAAGTTTCAGTGTGTGAAAATCTAGAGAGGACATTTTGAAAAAAAGAATATTCTGATGACTTTCAGAATAATAAGTGCTGGTGATTCAGTTGCTCTTCTTTCGTATGGCCCATTTCGTAACTTGTCTGTTGATCTCAATTTCATTACCTACAATATTTACAATGTCTTTCTGTGCACAACCAATCTTTCAGTTATTCTTTCAATGCATTATAGATATTGTGTAATTTGTTATGGTCGTATCGAAAACACGACAATAATTCGAAACTTTTTGATAACAACCGCGATTCCTATCGCAATGCTTATTGCTATTCTAGTTCCACCGTTCAATTTCGGAACTGTTATCCAAAACACCGAAAAATCATATCCTTCATATAATCTGTCTCGTGTTTATGGCAACTATGGTGGATTCTATTCAACGAAAAGTGTTGTTTATTCAGTTAACACAGCAATTCTAATGGGAATTCCTTATTTGATGCCTATTTTCATATTATATTGTCGTCGAAAGATATTCAAACAAATCAATGAAGTTCAAACACATTTGAGTGATCGGACCAAAAAGGCATCACTTGATCTGGTTCGAGCATTGACTATGCAATCTTTGTTCCCAATGATATGTCTAATTCCAAATGTTGTATATTTCATGATATCTCAGGTTTAGAAAATAACAATTTTTTGAACCAAACATTTTTCAGAGTCATCATATGGAACTAGAAATTGCCGAGTTTCTTCCGTTTCCAACTTGTTGTCTTCCTTGTTTAATTGATCCTTTTCTAACTATCAAATATGTCGCTCCATATCGTAATTTTATAACGAAAAAAGAGAAAAATGTAATAAGAATTCCAACAATGTCAGTGGCTCCCTCGTCCAATCGAATTTATTGAAATTTTTTTTTTTGAATCGCAATAAACATTTACTTTTTTTTACTAGAAATTGATATTAAAAAATTTTGATATTTAAAAATTAGGTTACTGAAATAGACAACGTGTTCTAGATTCATTTTACGTGATGTACTGTTTTCATATTTTTGTAATGAGCAAGCTTGATGGTCATTGAAAAATTTCAGTCTGATCGGGCCGAAAAAAGTTGGTGACAGCTCGGATTTTTCCGATCATATATTGGAAGCGATTCCACCATTTCCTGTTAACTATTCTGAATAAAACGTAATCACCATCAAAATCTGGTTGTCAAGTAATATTTTTATGAATTCAAAAAACCCGTATAAAAGAAACCAACTTCCTGTCAACATTTTCCGTCTTTTTTCCTTTCCAATTCACTAGCAGGTACTGTAATTCTAACAATATCTGATGATCTCAACACGGCTTTCTCGACAGTTCCAATTGGAGTTTCCAAATTCGATACGATAAAGTGTTCGGAATTTGCTTGAGGAGCCGCAATTGTTGCTCGAACATGTGTATTTTCATACATTTCAATTTGAACTTGACTTCCAGCTAATTTCTGAAATTCGATTTATTTTTTACAGAACTGGAAGTGATTGTTACCGATAAAAACATAAGATATTTCAATCTTTCCGCTGCTCTTTTTGATTGTTCTTCATTTTCTTCTGTATTCATCTGTAAATTGAAAATTTTAGTCTGTTAACATTAATAGAGAGAAGTAATATGTTAGAATATAGAAACCGTTGTTATTAAAGAAAAAACGAATAAACATTGTACATTGAAAGTTTTATACAAAATGAGATCAAGCAGTGGGTCTGGAACTTATTTGAGTTGTCGCAATTTCTGTCAATTTTTCTTGAAGTTTCGCAAGTATTTCAGCCCCTTCTGTAGTTGCTTCTTCTAGTTGTTCAACGGCTTTTCGTTTTTCGACATCTGTTTTCTTCATTTCTTCTTCGATATCTTCGCAACCCATATTTTCCATCGGAAATGAATCGATCAGAATCTGTATTTTCAGCAAAAGAATACATAGTCGAGAGAAAAGATTAATTATTGTAAGGAGCTTAATAACTCGAACTAAATTTTTAGAAACTCAGTGAATCACTAAAATATTTCAGTTCTAAGCATTAGTAAGAGTTGGGCTGGCTCGAAAACGAGCTAGAAAATTGTTTGAAGAAAAATTATAGGTTTTAGGATTTTATGGCGTGACCTTTTCTATTTTTACCTAGAATTTCTATTCAACAAAAATTATTTTTTCTGATTTTTTTCAAACAAAAATATTTTTTATTCATTTTTTTTTCCGGTTGGCAGATATTTATGCGAAATTCAAATTATAATTCACTCACCTCAATATCTTTTGCACATCTCGAAATGTTTACTGCGAAAACTTCACAATTTGGCTCTTCTTCTAATTCCTAAAATTATCAACTTTTGTTGTTTTTGTTTCAAATGAAAAACCTTACCGGACTTATGTCATCAAAATCACACGCCGGAGCTGATGCTTGTAAAACACCAACAGCATTTGTCATAAACGCAGCTAAATCATTGACCAAGTCTTGTAATTGTGTGAGTCGATCAGACATCTGTATACTAAGTAATTGTGATCAGACATCTGTATACTAAGTA
This sequence comes from Caenorhabditis sp. 8 KK-2011, assembly GCA_963572245.1. Classification (NCBI taxonomy): domain Eukaryota; kingdom Metazoa; phylum Nematoda; class Chromadorea; order Rhabditida; family Rhabditidae; genus Caenorhabditis; species Caenorhabditis sp. 8 KK-2011. Next base: position 7,176,511 of record OY751548.1, read on the forward strand.
AAAGTAAAACTATTTTAGATAAACAATGGGCAGGTTAACCCTTGAAAATATAACGGAAGAAAAACAAATCAAAAGTCTAATTATTATTTTTTAAATGAAATTCTAATCTATTCTATCATTTTTACGCTCCCAAAACCAATGATCTGAGATCCAACCAAATCTATCTAACGGCCATATTCTCAATGATAGCCGAATTTGTACAAGGCCTTCTGGTACTGGTCCATAATGACGAGAGTCGGTTGAAAGACGACTATTATCACCTCGAAGAAAAACATGACCACGTGGAACACGTCCGTTTGGCAAGAATTCACTCTCAACTTGATCACCCTCCTGAAAAACTTGACATTTAATTTTTTTATTGAAAAAAAAAACAATTACTTTGGCGACAATCCGTTTACACAACAATTCTGAAGGCTTTTGTGGACTGAGACAGCCAACAATATCACCTTTTTGCACATTTTTTGAATTTATACTGAATCTTTCGGCTAACACTAAATCACCATCTTGTATTGTTGGATACATTGATGGTCCACTACATATTACTAATTCGCCAACATATTGACTTATACAATGAGCAACACAATAAAACGCAGCAGCTCCTTTCGTATATCTCCACAAAAGTTTTGAAAGTGGAATTTGTGGAATGAGTGGAGACTGTTTTCTATTAACACTTTTGAACTCCATATGACATTTCTGTAAGCAAAACATTTTTTTAAACAATAATTGGCAAAAATATCAGTTCGATTGAAGAAAGAAAATGGAAGGATAATATTTCCGAAGTGAAAAGGTGAAACATAAATTCTGATTTCAGATAAATAGCTGAAAACTTGGTTAAATCTTCAAAAACTTCGTTTAAATCAGTGGAAAACGGTTTAAAATGAAATAAAAAAATTCGGACAATTTATTGTGTGCAAGGTTGCGTTAAAGTGTTTGCACGATTTTTTCTGGATCGTAGCCAAAAAATAAGTCGTTGCATCGAAATCTCTCGTGACGTGTCTTTAAATTTCCATTTTCGAGATTTTATCGGTTTTCAACAGGATTTTCATTTTTTTCTCGTTGAATAAAACATCTCATATTGTTTTCAGACTCGGATTTGAGGCTACCAACTTCTCCTCAATCAACAATGGCCTCGAGCGGGGTGTACATTGTTATGGGAGAGGCGAACAGTGTGGTCGCTCTTCTCAACAAGGCCAGAAGGTGAATTTTGATGTCTGCAATTCATAAATTTTGAACCTTGTTTCCAGACAATACCAACTGTCACACCAAGCGCCTATGATGGAAGACACCGATCCTCTTCTGAGAAATTTCACCGATTTGAAAGAAGTTTTAAATGAAGTAGCAGATTTGGCAGATATGAATCCAATAACATATTTATCACCATTTTTGGATGTTATAAAAGCACACAATACAAATGGCCCAATCACAGAAGCTGCTCTCTCCGCTGTTGCCGAATTTTTAAACTGTGGACTTATAGATGCGAATAGGTAGTTAAATTTTAGGGTTGAATCATTTTTTCTAGTTCCACCTTTATTTTAGTTTGAAAGCATCGAATGCTGTTGAATCAATTGCCTATGCCGTTGTTCACACGAAATTTATCGGGGGAAAGAGTACCGGAAGTGATGAATGTGTCCTATTCAAAATTCTACAGGTAAGTTAAAATGAACTTTTTGAAAATGAGATCAAATAAAAATATTAGGTGCTTCGATCACTTCTTCTCTCTCCACCAGGAATTTTGTTATCAAATGAAGCTGTTTGTGATATGGTCCAATCGTGTTTTCGAATTGTATTCGAACAAAACTTATCGCTACTTTTGAGAAAAGCTGCTGAATCGGTGTTAGCTGATATGACAAAGTTGATTTTCACAAGACTTCCAACATTTGTAGAAGATACAAGACATCCATACATTCGACAATTGGTAGTTTCAAAAACTATATTTATGATTTTTTGAATCTTGATTTTAGGTGAATATCAATGAGAAACGTCAAAAACGAAAGAAGAAGAGAGCAACGTCAATTCAAAAAGAGCAAACAAATACAGTAGAAGCCACAGAAAAGACAGAACTTCTAGCATCAACTGAGACGGAACAATTGACTCCAACTGATCAAGATGTTTCGAAATTAGGTTATGATGTTGTTCTGACTACAGATCCAGTTGTTGACACTGTCACTAATCCAGATACACCAATTGATCAGAAAGTGCCGAAAAGAGAAACAATTGTATCAGAAGGAGATGAAGCAGACAGTGAAAGTGAAGCCGATATCAAAGAGTTGACAAATGTATCAAAAAGAGGAGGAATTCAACGAGAAATATTATCCGATGAAGAAGAAGACAAATTATCAAATGAAGAAAAGTTACCCTATGGATTGCCTTGTTGTCGAGAACTTCTCCGATTTTTGATCGCAATGATTAATCCGTTAGATCGACATAACACCGAATCAATGGTTGTTATCGGATTGAATTTATTGATCGTTGCTCTCAAAGCGAACGCCGATTATCTTCATAATTATGATTTTCTGATGCCTCTTATCAAAGACAATTTGTGTCGATCACTCCTCCAACTATTGGACACTGATAAACTACCAGTTTTAGCTGCTACCAATCGATGCTTTTTCCTGTTGTTCGAATCAATGAGATTACATTTGAAATTTCAACTGGAATCATATTTGAAAAAATTGCAAACTATCGTATTGGCAGAGAAGGTATATTTGTTATTTTTTTGTTTTAAAAAATTCTTTTTTTTTTCTTCAAGATTCCATCAACTTCTGGAACTGAACAAGAAGAAATGGCACTTGAGTCACTTGTTCAACTTTGGAGAATTCCCGGATTAGTGACTGAAATGTATTTGAATTTCGATTGTGATTTGTACTGCTCGTAAGTTATTTTCTTTCATAATTTCAAAATTTTCATTTTCCCCGGTCTAGGACGCATACCTGGCGTAAGAGTGTGACAAAATTTTTTAATTTTTTTTACTGAAAAAAAAACGAAAAATATAAATTTTGCCATTGAAGCTGAATTTTTTATAAAAAAAATCAAATTTTCAGCAACATATTCGAAGATCTGACGAAACTTCTTGTTGAGAATTCATTCCCAACAATGGGCGGACACACAGCTTCACTTCTATCTTTAGATGCTCTTCTTGTTGTGATCGAAACAATTGAGCATAATTGTGAAGATCGAGAAAATGGAAGAGAATTTTCGAACACTGGAAGCTCGAAAGAGTTCGTTTATTTTTGAAATTTAATTATTTGTGAATTTTTAAAATTCATTTTCAGAAAATCGATCGGGAATGCGGTACTGTTGCGTTCAAATCGACATATTCCTTCAAAAAATCTACCGTCAATGTCTGAAGTTATTGACCAGAAGAAAAGAAAACGGATAATTGCAGAAGGAACCGAATTATTCAATCAAAGTCCAAAAAAAGGAATTGAATTTTTGAGAGAAAAGGGAATTTTGGGACACGATGCACAATCACTTGTTCAATGGCTTCGAACAAATCCACATTTGGATAAAAAGTCGATTGCTGATTATATTTGCAGTCGAAAACATGCTGAAGTACTGGAAGCATTTGTTAAATCATTCCCATTCGGTGGAAATCGACTCGACGTTTCTCTTCGAATGTTCTTGGAAACTTTCCGATTACCCGGAGAAGCGGCTGAAATTAGTATGGTCATGCAACATTTCTCTGATGAATGGTATCGAGCGAATGAAGAACCATTCAATCATGTGGATGCTGCATTCACATTGTCTTATGCCATTATTATGTTGAATACTGATCAACACAATCCTACTGTAAGTTTAATTTTCACGGTATCGTTGTTCATATGAGCGAATTTGACAGGCTAAACGAAGTCAACCTCCAATGACAGTCGATTGTTTCAAACGGAATCTTTCTGGAACAAATGGAGGTCAAGATTTTGACCCAGAAATGCTTACTTTGATGTACAATGCGATCAAATCGGAAGAAATTGTTATGCCAGCCGAACAAAAAGGAACTGTTAAGGAAGATTATATGTGGAAAGTTCTTTTGAGAAGAGGAGAATCGAATGAAGGCACATTCTATCATGCTCCAAATGGATGGAATGATCATGATCTATTTGCTGTTTGTTGGGGACCTGCTGTTGCTGCATTGAGTTATGTATTTGATAAATCGGACAATGAACAGATTTTGCAGGTTAGTATTTTTGATTTTTAAAAAACAAAAATTCAATTTGGTTCAGAAAGCTTTAACTGGTTATCGAAAATGTGCAAAAATCGCCGCCTATTATGGAATGAAAGAAGTGTTTGATAATCTGTGTATTCATTTGTGTAAATTTACAACTTTGACATCAATGAGAGAAGGAAATGGTGAAGAAAATCTCGAACTTTCAAGACAAAGAAGTATGGTCGATGTGAGCAATGTTGGACTAACAGCATCTCCGGAAAGTGTTGCTCTCAGTTTTGGAGAAAATCACAAAGCTCAACTTGCCACTCGAACACTTTTCTATTTGATTCATGAGAATGGAAATATTTTGAGAGAGGGATGGAGAAATTTGATCGAAGTGTTGTTACAATTATTCCGTGCAAGATTATTACCATCTGAATTGATTGAAGTCGAAGATTTTGTCGATGAAAAAGGATGGGTTTCAATTCAAAGAGTTCATCAAAAGTATGTTTTATCATCAATAAATCAACAAAAAATGTCACATTTTCAGAGAATTGAATACAACTCGAAGTGATACTGGATTATTATCATGGTTTGGACTTGGAGGTGGAGCGAATGAATCGGATCGACGAAAACCGACTCAAGAACAATTGAGTTCAATGAAACTGGCTTCTACAGTAATTTCCGAATGTAGACCGTCACAAATTGTGACTGATTCAAAGTATTTGACGAATACAGCATTGGCCGAATTGTTATCATCTTTAGCGGCAAATAGTTTGTTAATTGTCGATCAAGCTGAACCACAGCAAAAGGTAAGAATCTCAACAATTTTGAAATAGAAAAAAACAAACAAATTCAGTTCAAGTTTTCCGAGCTTATCTAAAATTAATTTTAAATAGTTCACTGACTTCATACCTCGCCCAAAATTCCTTGAAAATTTAATTCCATGGTTTTGATGTAATATTCTTTGGTGAGTTGGAAAAACCATAGCTCGGCCAAAAACGTGAAATTTTTTTTTCAAAATGTGCTCTGTAATTTTTCACACAAAAAGTCTTTAAATATTGTGTGCTTTTTGTGTCTTGAAACTGTGCTACGTGTAATTTTGGCCGAGGTATGACAAAAACAAGCTCACAGTGCATTCGGCAAGAGAGAAGGTGTCTCCCCCAAGACTTTCATCGAATTCATGAAAATTGTGGTAGAGTATATTTGGGGCCTGATGTTTTTTTCAACCCTAGCTTTGACATAAAATGCCAGAAAAATCAGATATAAATATTTTTCAGAGTGCGAGTTTGAGTGGTGAAGATGAAGATGCAATGGTATTCTACCTAGAGTTGATGATATCGATCACTCTCGAAAACAAAGATCGTTTATCACTTGTTTGGCCACATGTGCGTCGACATCTCGAATGGCTTCTTTCTTCTCGTTTCGGCCGATGTCCGGTTCTTGTTGAAAGAGCTGTTGTTGGTCTTCTGAGAGTTGCTAATCGTAACTTGTTCAGAGACAATACAGTGGCCGATGATGTACTTCATTCACTCTCGATGTTGTTGGTAAGATATTTGTAACTTCAGACACATTTTTATTCGTTTTGTTTTTCAGCGTTTATCACCGAAAGCTCTATTTGTGTTCAGTCGCCAGATTGCATTTGGCCTGTATGAGTTGATACGAGCAAACGCGGCAAATGTTCACAAAAAAGAGCATTGGGCTGTTCTTTTTGCACTTTTAGAAGCAGCTGGTGCCGCAGTTTTGCCAGATGATTATTTGCCAAATGTTCAATCTGAAAAACCGTCTCCTGTTGAGCGAAATGCCTATTCCGATGTTGAACAATCCGAGAAAATTGGTGTCGAGAACAGAGGATATACATCAGAAGGAGAAGAAAGAAAGAAACCTGTTTACGGTAGGATCTAAAAGATTGATAAGGAGAATTGAATTAGTGAATTGCAGATTCAGTATCTGATCTTGGAAGTCGAAGTTCTTTATTGGGTGAACGGAAAAATCAAGCTGATTGGATACATCTGGATCATAAAGATGCTGCAAAAGCAACAGAAGAAGCATTGAGAGCACTTGGAGCAACCAAAGTGCAAACATTCAACCGAGGAAGTCTTGTACTTCGAACTGGATTGGGAAGACATGAACCAGCCGCATTTCTGAAAGTTTGTGAATGTTTGGCATTCTTGTTGAGAGACGCAGTTCATGTAACACCGGACAACTTCGAGAGTAGTTTGCAATGTGTCAGAACTATGGTGGAAGCGAGTTTAGATGGAGGATGGTAGGTTTTTAATGGATTGACAAATCACATGAGAATAATCACAAATTGTAAATCCAATAAATGATTTCAGTTATGCCGCTGGACCGCTCAGCGGAGATGCTCAGAATCGTTTGAGAAGTACTGTAACGGAAGAAAAGACAGCTTCAAAACGACATCATCATCATTCGAAATCTGTTGGAAAACGTGATTTATCGACAGATGTTGCAGCCGAAGTAGATGAAAGTCGAAACGAAGAACAACAATTATCATCAAACTATCAACAAATGTCTCTACACCTTCTCGATTTATGCTCTCAATTACATTCGAAAGCTCCAGCAATATTTGCTCAATGGGCAAATGAGAATCCGTCATATTCTTCAGTATCATTTGTTTGGTCTGAAATTTGGAAACCATTACTTCAAGCAATGGCTCGATTGAGTTGTGATTGTCGAAGAAATGTGAGAGCATCGGCGTTGACAATGTTGCAACGAGCATTTCTGCCGTCAAACATGGCTAATCTTGGAGCTGCTGAATGGGAATCTTGTTTTGGAGAAGTGTTATTCCCATTGTTGACAAAATTGTTGGAACCTTTCTCTCAAATGGATCCAATTGGTATGGAAGATTCGAGAGTTCGAACTATTCAAATTGTTGCTAAAACATTGTTGAATCATCTGACTGCACTTTCTGCTCTTTCTTCGTTTTCAACACTTTGGCTTCGACTTTTGGATTATATGGAGCAATATTTGAAAGTTGATAGTTGTGGAAATTTGAATGAAGCTGTGCCAGAATCGTTGAAAAATATGCTGCTCGTCATGGATAATACACAATTATTTGCAACAATTCCTGGATTGTATGAAATGACTGTTGAAAGACTCAAAGATACGATGCCTCAACTGATTCGAGACACGATTCCAAATCCGCCAGCTGAATTGAAAAGTGTTGAGAATAAATTGTCCGAAGTGCAAATTGATCCGCCAACACAATCCGAATCGACAACTTCGGTCGGTGTTTCAACATCAGTTGCAACGGCCATTTCGGAATCAGAACAACACAATGTCCAGCAAAATGTTCAATCAGCTCCAGTACCGATACCGGTTGTTCCGTTGACTGAGGTTATTGTTCATTCGGGACCAACTTCGCCAATCGGTTCACCACCAGCAACAAGTCCGGAGCATCAGAATTATCAAAATCAACAGTATCAAGCACAACAACAACAACAATATGTAAGTTATCGTTCCATAAATTCATACAATTAATTTCTCAAACAAACAGCCGCAAGAATATTATCAACACTATAATGTTGATCCGGCCGCATATCACCATCATCAGCAACAACAGCAGCAATATGCATATTCACCAGAAGCACATGCATATTATCAACAACAGTATGCTCAACATTATGCTGCTGCTCCAGAACATTATGGTTAGTAGACAAACATTGATCTGGGGCCTAAGCGAAGGGCTCGGCTCTTCAGAACTTTCAGAAAAAAACTGAACTTTTATTCTAGCATTTTTGAAATATTTATAAAATAAGTTTTTTCCTTATAAGTTTTGAATTTGTAAAAAGTGTGAGGTTTTAGGCCAAAAAATACGTGTATACTTAAGACAGAACTTTGAAAAAATGTTTTTTTCCAGCTCAATATCAGAATCAACATTACCAAACTCCAGTTGGCCAACAACTCCCGTCCACGTCGATTACACAAATATCTTCTCCGACTGTTCATGGACAATATTCAGTCGCGAATCCGCTTCCAATTTCTTCTCATCCGCTTCCCAACTACATGCCGAATCCTCAACAGCAACAACAACATCAGCATCAGATTGTAGCGCCTTCTGTGAATAGTGCATTTTCGCAAGTTTATTCAGCAACAAGCCAACAAAATGTGAGTCCAGTTTTTCATTCCGAGAGAATTGGGGTCACGTAACATTTTTTTTATCCACTTGAAATGAACTGGAACACGTTAATTATAAAAAGCAGGAAAAGTCTTGGGTGTTTGAGAAAATGTTCATTTCTGAATAATGTTTTTCTATGGGAGACATGTTCGTGGTGTTTTCAGATACCCCAACCGAATACGACTCAGGAATCGCCGTATTTCACTCCGATTCCTTATGATCCGACAAATCCACCATCTCAACAGTAATTGTAACTAAAATGTAATCTAATGTTAACGTGTTGTGATAGTATGATTCATCTCATACACTCGTTTTGTGAGTAGACAAACTGTAGTCAAAAAAGAAGAACAGATTTCTATCTTTTTTCCATTTTTAATAACATGGGTTAGTATTTTTTGATGTACTCTCATTTAAAATGCAATGTCCATTTTAATTTATTTTTCATGTAAAATATTTATTGGGTTTTTTTTTCATAAATCAAAATTTATATTCACCCTGTTAACGATTGTTCTCCTCATCTGGCACTGTCTGAAGTGTTTCAAATATTTTTCAATATTAAAATGCGAACTCACTAAAAATTCAATATAACTTTGTTTATTATCTCCGTGATCAATTGTGAATTGAGAACAAAGAACACCTCGATCATCAACTCGAAAAACTACCTATAAATAATTGATGCATATTTTCTGTGTTTTTTTTTATCTGATCACCTTTTCAGAAATTGTGAATACAGAGTTCATACGTTGAATAAAACTGAGTCGATATGTGAATTCGATATTCTCGTCTTCGCATTTCATCGTTTCCATTTGTAAACTTTTTGTCGGAATTGATACCTTGAACAATAATATTTTAATTCGGAATTTATTATTTTTCTCCTACCACGATATTTCCAATATCTCCTTTTGTGATGAAACTGATTCCTCTTGGAGTGAATTTAATTTTTAGAGTTTTACTTGAACTATCAAAGTCCTGAAAAAACTTCTTCATAGAAAACAAACAATATGAGTTCAAAAAACCTTGAAGACATCTTTGATTAATTGTGTTTTCAGCATACATGTCGCAGTTACACTATCATCTTGGAATTCGAAATCGAGTTCCTCAAAAACGAAATTTTGTGATCCGAAAAAATTGAAAAATATATACCTGTTCAGGAACTAAAGTATGAATTTTGGCGCGCAAAATAAGACCATCACTCTCTTCCAGAAGTACTCTTAATGGCTCATAAAAACCGGAATATGTCATTTTGACTGAGTTGGATGTTCCTTCTGTCATATTCAGGCATTCCTAGAAGAACTTGATGTTTTAGTAAAGTTTTTTTTTTTGATTTTTAGTTACTGTCAATGTTTTGATGGGCAGTTTGATTCGAATTCCTTCGTCTCGAGACACAAAAATTGAGAATATTGAAGAATCTAGATATGCGCTTGCCTGAAAATTTTCAACATTTATGAAGTTTTAAACAGTTCTTCTCTAAAATAACCACAAATTTTGGGCTTTATTTTTTTTCATGGCTTCGGGCCTGAGAAAAAATCCACGTTCTTGGCCGAATTTTCCTGTTTTATTGTCGTGAACTATTAAAAAAAAAATATTTTTTTCAGTTTCGGTCATTTTTAAAAATAAGTGCATGATTATAAATTTTTACCTGTTGACAAGTACCATCATCTACCGTAATTTTAAGTCCACTGTGAAATGGATAAATGACTGCATACTGAAAAATTAAAAAAAAATCAATTATGAATGTTGAAACAAAAAACTCACATCTCTAAAACTCAAACTCTTCAATATCTGATTTAATTCTTTCACATTCTCTTTCTTGAACTCGAGAAGACTTGCTTGTCCTTCTTCTAAATTCATTGTCTGGAAGTTTCTCTAAGTTTTAAATTTTTTCATTCGCTTGAATATTTTTGGGCACCATTTCTACCGCACATAAAAATTGAGAAAAAAACTAAACACTAATTTTTTTTGAGTGAAATACAGTACTTCAAGGAATGTCTATTTTAAAAATGCACAACAGGGAAAAATTCAAAGTGACATGAAATGAGGAATGATGAGACTAGTTTTTACAGAAGGAAACGAAATGAGTATTGCACAGGATTCGGAAATTCTGATTACGCGGATTTTCGTGCCGGATTGATTAGTTCTTTAACAGATCCGTCTGCGTAGGCGAAGAAAACTGCATCAGTTACTCCGATGAACAAACCGGTCTCAACGACTCCTGACAAGAAATAAAGAGTTGGAAGAAATAGAATTTGTAAATTTACCGGGTGTGTTTGCCAATTTGATTTGAACATCTTGCCAATTTCGAGTTGTTTCATTTTTGTCAAAATTCCAATCGATAATGAAGTTGCCGTTATCGGTAACAATTGGACCACATTTTCTGACAGCTTCTCTTAATTGAGCAGTTCCTCCAAAGTTGGCAGGAATTGAACGAAGAAGTGGTTGAGCGGCGAATGGAAGAACTTCGATTGGTACGAAATTGAAGCTATCTCCCAAATTCTGCGAATCTTTCAAATAATCAGCAATTACGTAGAAGTTTTTGGCGGCATTTTGAACGATTTTCTCTTGTGCTAAACATCCGCCACCTCCTTTAATGCACGTGTATTGTGAATCAACCTGAATGATAAGAATTATTGATTTATGTATTGAAAAACAACCTCATCCGCTCCATCAATGCAAACATCGAGTTCTGGATGAGCATCAAGATCTGAAACTGGCAAACCTGCTTCAATCAACCATTTCTTTGTCTAAAATATTTGTCATTTTATACTATTCAAAATGAAAATTGTAAATCTTACTAAAAAACTTGTTGGGACACAAATTATATCGGTCAATCTTCCACTGATATAGCTGCTTTTCAAGTATTCAACTAGATATTTGACAGTACTACCAGATCCAACGCCCAAACGGCATCCACTGCGTACATGTTTTTCGGCACATGTGAAAGCTGCCTAAAAACTAAAATTTTCGATGTTATAAATGTTGATCTCACTAGCTTTTTTGCTTGTTCAATTGGCGACAGATTCGTTTCGTGTGATGTCGTGGTAACCATCGTTCGAAACCCCGAAATACGGCGGAGAGCAAGAATTTTTGAAATGATAAGAAAAATAAAAAATATTAAAAGTGTAATTTACCGTCACGGTGTTTGATAAACACGTTGACGAACAAATGCAGAAACTGATTTTATTATTTTTTTATTTTTTCCGTGTTTTTCCAAGTTTTATAAATTTAACCCCATCAATCCAAATCAAGCCGAATGAAACTTGTCTAATTAAAATAATACTTTATAGTTACATAACTAAAACCATATGTAACAATTATTATCTATAGTTTACAGCAGAATGCCAGTTAAACGAAAACAACAAAAAGACGTTGTTAAACCATTATGGGAAGATGAAGATGATGAGCATCTGGAAATTTCTATTCCAACGAAGGTGAAGAAAACGTTTCAAGTAGATTTGAAAAGAACGAACGACAACGAAGAAGAAACGTTGAAAACAAAAGAATATATTGGACGACTTCAAGAAGCATTCAAAAGAAGACACGGAGGAAAACCAAAATGGGCAGAAGCAGCTGAAAATGTTGAAGATGAAGACTCGTTATTGAACAATGCTGGCGGATATATTGAAAAAGATACGAAGTTGGCAAAAACAACAATCCACACAACATTATTGAAAGATTTCAATACAGGACATCGATCATCTGTATGTCAAAATATACTAAATATTAAGAAAATAACATAATTTTCAGAAATCAATTACAGTTGTCAAATTTCATAGAACTAGACCTGTTTTAATAACAGGAGATGTTGGAGGAAATGTGAAATTGTACAAAGTTAGCTCAGAGGCCAACAAGGACAATTTTCTTCAATCTGTTCAGTTTCAAAAATTTCCAATCGAAAGAATGGAAATTGCTCAAAAAGGTCACGCGGTTATATGTTCATCGACTTCGCAAGAATATTTGATGCAATATGATATGGAAAAGGGCAATGTTACTCAACTCAAAATGCCAAAAAGTTAGTCTTACAGGCTATTTTCAAAATTTTAAAGTCGATTTTCAGCTTTACCAAAACAAGGAATATCTCTTTTTGCAATTTCTCATGATTCGGAATACTTAGCAGTGGCCAGTGCCAATTCACACGTTTATATTCTTCAAGCATCGGTAATTGTTTTTTTTGTTTTATGCAAATCAACTTTGGTATGTTTCAGTCAATGGAACATATAAAGACAATTTCTCTTCCCGCCAATGCAACAGACATTCGATTTTTCCCGGGAGTTTCAAGAGAAATTTGGATTTTCTGTGAGAATGGTCAAACTGTTATTTCGGATGTTCAAGGTACTTCTCAACATACTTTTGTCGACGATGGAGCTGTTCATGGAACTTGTTTGGCAATCAGCCAACACGGAGAGTACTTTGCGACTGGGTTTGTTTTCAGTCGATAAATCGAAATAAGTTTCAATATTTATAGAAGCGATACTGGAATTGTGAATGTTTATGATGGTAGTTCGTGTCGTCAAACTTCTGAACCAAAACCTCTTTTCAATGTTGATAATTTGGTGACGAAAGTGTCAGCGGCTGTTTTCAACAGCGACGCGCAGCTCTTGGCGATTTGCAGTAATGTGAAGGTAAGCATAATTGTATGAAAATCGGCTTGAAGTCAACAAGTCTCAATTCTAATGATCAAACCGTTCCCGTAGCTTTTACAAAAAACTTTTAATTTTTTCTGTAAAAATTAAAAGTTTTTAAAAATTATGTCCAGTGAAATTCAACAGTCTGGAAAAGGTATGGCAGTAACTGCGAAATGTGGGATACAAAAAAGTTTACAACGTACGTGCGGATACCAAACTTAATATAAAAAACATATTTTGGTAGAAATAAGTTTCCACGGCTATCCCAAATTTGTTCTCCAAATCCATTTCTTATTGGGGAACCTGCCCGAAACTGTTCTCACCTTTTCCCTGTCAGTTCGAATCTCTCTCCTTTTTTTCTCAAAACGACCCGATTCTTGACCACGTTTTAATCTTTTTACACTCTTAAAGGATTACGTAAACTACTCATAATTTGTCGATAAAAACATTTCAAACGTTACACTTTTATATTTTTGAGAGGTTGATATTTTTGCATTCATCAGTACTCTGTTTCATTGTTCATTAGAGAGAGAGAAAAAAAACTAGACATTTCGTATCAAACTGGCAGAAATCACAGAATGACTAAACGGTCAAAAATGGACTGGTTTAGTTATCAATTTCATCGCTCAAAGTTTTTGTAATTTTCGGGAAACCCCTTTTTTAATGTATCAGTTTCTACTCACGAATTTGTTGCAAAAACGGAAATTTTCAATTAAAAAAACATTAATTAACTATACGGTTGTTCAGGTTCAAAATACAATATTTTTAATTAATCAATGTGTTTTGGTTCAGAAAGCTGCTCAACGCTGTTATAACATGTTAATCCGAAATTTTGGTTCCGTGTCTAAAAATAAACATTTAGTATTTTCAAAAAGAAAAAAAAACGTGACCCGGCCCGTTTTTTGAACTTGAAAAACTCAGAAAATCTGAATTTTTGCAGGAGAACCAAATCCGTCTAGTTCACACTCAAAGTCAAACAGTCTTCAAAAACTTCCCAGATCGTCATGGTCGAGTTACAAAAGCAAGTTGTGTTGATATTTCGCCAAAAGGTGGATATATGGCAGTTGGAAACAGTGACGGAAAGTTGCATGTTTTTCATATTCATCATTTTTCTGATTATTAGATTTTGTCCCTTGTTTCAAAAAAATTCATTGTTACTGTTACTTTTTTTCAATTGTTATAAAGTTCCGTTTTTTTCCATCGCCGTTTCATTCTTTTATTTTTGGCATGCAATCGGATACTCGTGGTCGAAACGAGAGTTGATCGATATTCAAACGTAATGCAAAACATTCACATGAAAACATATAAGTTTTGCCCTTTTTCTAATCTTTTTTATCAACTAATTTTGTTTCGATGAACAAGATGATAAAAAAAGACTATAGTTTTCATTCGAAACGTATTTTCTACGAGTTTAATTTATTCAAAAATTCGATATGCCGGAAAAGAGTTTTGGTAAACATTTGGTATGCAAATATTGTTTTTATGTATATTCATCAGATTTACATTTTGAATATATACTTATTTTTTCAAAATCAAAAAATAGCTACTGGTTTTTTGTCGACTCTGAAAAAAAACAAGAGATTAATCACAACTTCAAAATCATCCAAACAAATTTTTTCTACTTTTTGAAAATTCGAATTTTCTTGGTTTCTTGGTAGCTTTGAATTGTCAAAGAGTTTTCTCTAAATTACTTCAAAACAACGATGTAGTAACTGAAATTGTAGTGAGAATACAAACTCCAAAAAGGAACACCCAGCTCTTTTTCTGTTTTGTGTGTTCTTGGTTTTTGGAAAACTGAACAAACCAGAACTCGAAACCAGGAACTAGGAATCGAATTTTGGGTTTTTCAAAAACAATATAATTATAGAAAAGATTCTTAACTCACAAAAAATAGCATGTTCCTTTGATGTACAGGGATGAATTTTTTCAAAAATTAATTTACAAATTCAAGAAATAAAAAAAGGTTATTATGTCATGTAAAACCTCTTGTTCGTTTTAACTACAGGTGAGTTTGGTTTTTGGTTCTTGCAAGGTTGATGTATTTGAAATATTCACTAATCCGTTTTTAGAACGTTCTGTTCGAACACTTTGCCAAAAATAATCAGAAAGAGAAAGAAATCTTCTAGAAACACTGTAGTTTTGTGTCACTTTCAAACTACAGTACTTTTTTGTCTGAAAACGACCTTGTTATTTGAAAAATATTTGGATAAAAACCAATTTGCGTACAAAACTCCATTCTTTTCTCCCAATCTGTCACCAGTTTTTCACCTGATCTACCATTTTGTTTTCTTTTCTCTCTCTCATTCTCGCGAACTATTTTCAATTTCGCCGTGTACTTTATTTTTAATATTTTGTCACCTGCGTCTACCAACCCTTTCCATAGTAACATAGCACAAAACGATGAGATTTTCTCGTTTATTTTTCTCTTCTTTCTCTCTTTTTTTTCTCCCGTCTCATGTGTTGCCTGTTGTATTTGTTGGAATGTCGAGACAAAAATTTTTTTGTCTGATTTTTTTATGTTTTTTGATTTTTCATTGTTTGTAAATAGATATGAAATAGAAAAAATGTACTTGGGATTAGGAAGAAATATGAGGGAGGAATACATATATTTCGGATTATACGATGACATAAATAACTTGGCAAAACTAATTTGGAAAAGATTATCTTTTTTTGGCTAGGCTTTGATTCCAAATATGTTCCCAGATGTGCTCTTTTTGTGTATCCTTTTTCATTGATAGCCAGAGAGAAACAAATGCAAATATTTTTTTCGGCTCTTTTTAAATTTTAAATTTGTAAGAAAAATTGACGTGACCTCTAAAAATTTTTTTTTCTGCGAAATAAATCGGTCCCGGTCCGAAGATTCCAATCGACTCGAAAATTGGCCGCACAATCAGTGAATTTGGACAGGCCCGATGACTAAAGAGTTAGGCCTGTGCGCTTAAATTTCCACTGATTCGGATCCACACTTTATCAGATTTTTCGGAGTTTTTTGCTGATTTGAAAGCTGATCTTCAAATATTTGATTCAGCATAAAAACTGTAGTCAACCTCAGCAGAGTTCGTATCCTTTTCAGTAAAGTTTCAGTTTCCAGGCCCGATTTAAATCGGATGTTATCCGTATCAGGATCATCTGCCATCTCTTCAAAGCTGGTAGACCGTGGGAAATTGAATAGATAACTAGATCTCATTTGAAACGACTAATTTTTTCGTCATTTATTTAATCGGTCCCGGAACTGTTTCTTCATTTTTCTCACGAGAAAATTAGATCACATGAAAAAAAAAACAAATAAACAAAAAATTTTCGGAAAACTTTTTTAGAGAAATATCTCATAAATCAGTCCGCTTTTCAGGCTTTTTTTTTAATTTCACCAAATTATCAAGTGTTCAAAAGTAGAGTTCTGAAAATATATCAAAAATGTTTGTGCCTAGAATTGTTTTGTGTCTTTTTTCTCTGCAAAACTTTTCAAGTTTAGTTCAATAACAGTTCATTTTGTTCCGATTGATCGATATATAGTCGTTGTTACTCTCTTTTTTTCGTTCCGATGTTTATCTTTTCATTTTGTTCAATATACTCCACTTTCTCCTTGTTTTGTTGACAAATAATTACATTTTGTGGTAAATTATTAGTGTTTTTTTGATCAATTTCTTATCATTTCTCCACTTTTCTCCACATCTAAATTTATCGATTTTTTTATATTTGTCTTATCTTTTTTTGTTGGGTGTATTATTCGAATGTTAAAATATAGAAGGGTTAATTGATTATGAATTTGTTGTTTTTTCAGGAAATGTCGTCGAGTTCATCGTCTTCGTCATTTCAGAACAATTCACAGCCGGAAGAAGTGTGTTTAGTTTGTTCGGATATTTCAACTGGTTATCACTATGGGGTTCCCTCGTGTAATGGATGGTTAGTTGGTTGAATTTCAGGCCGGCCCGGAAAATTTTTGAAAGATTTTTTTGATAGTTTTTTTATCAAGGCCTTTATTTTTCTGATTTTTTTTGGTTGACAAAACTCAAAACATAAAAGAATGTATGTCACATTATGTAGGTACGAAAAAATGAGAATGGGGAAGAGAACCAATGTGGCGGGATAAACTACAGTATATTTTTGTTGGGGGAACATGTGAAAAGCAGCAATATTTCAGTATGAAATGTATAAAATCAACGGGCACATGTTTCTGACCACTAAAATATTACTGTACGTGGCCCTGCCAAGGTTCAGATTAAAAAACATTTCTATTTTTTTGCACTGACGTCCTCAATACAATTTGTTTTCAGCAAAACATTTTTTCGTCGCACAATCATGAAGAATCAAACATTTGTCTGTCAATTTGATGGAAAATGTCCTGTTGATAAAAGTAGGCGATTTGTTTTCTTTCTTTTTTTTTGACGTCTCATTATCTGTTGTGTTCTAGGTATTCGATGTGCTTGCCGACATTGTCGATTCGAAAAATGTCTAAAAGTTGGAATGGATCGAAATGCAATTCAGCAGAATCGAGATCCGATCGGATATACGAAACGAACTCGTCGATATCCGCCAATCAAAAAAGTCGAATCGAGTGAAGAATGTTCGCCAATTCAAACGACCGAACTCGATCGAACTGAAGATTTATTCTTGACCAGTTTGGCGGCTACCGAACAGAAGTGTGTTTTGTTTCATTCTTTTCAAATCTAGAAAATGGAGATTTTTTCAATCCAGCGCTAGCTGGCCATAGCCAGATAATCCAACATTCAAAAAATGATCCACTTTTGGAATCTCTCTGATTTTTTCATGCTCTTTTGTCCGTTGATTTATTATTAGATCATTCTCTCGGGCCCGATTGTGTCTATGTAAAAGTGGGCCATAAAAATTCCAATCTCGAGAATTTTAAAAAACAGAAATACGCAAAAAAGCTGTGGAAATTTAGTTTTTATAACGATCATGTGTTCTCAAAAAATGTAAACTTGCGTAAAAACCCGGGCGGCTGGAAATAAGCCAAAAAATCGAGCTGGAAATTTGAGAAAAATTAGACAATGTTTTTTAATGAAAAGTACTGTAGTTCTGTCTTCCGAATGGAATGTTTTCGACGTGACACACTTTTACGGGTCACGTCGATAAACAAGAACATTTTTTGGAATGTAATAAATTCTGCAAATCGACTCACGGTCTGCCATAAATTACAAAAATCATCATTGCACACTTTTGTGGATACAGTACCCAAAATTTAATTAATTTCGGCGGTATTTCAAAATTTGAAATTTTTCGATAGTTTTGTTGATAATTTTGTATTTATGGCATGAAGAGTTCACTCACAAATGATTCTTCATAAAAATTTCACATAAATACTTTGGTAAAGCTATTTTTTTCTCGAGAAACAATCGAAAATAAAGAGAAAAAAAGTGTGCGGCACTGTTGCACACACTTCCTCCGCCTCTACTAGTGTGCGGTGTTGTTTTTGTACGCGATGAAAATTTTTCATTGTGTTTGTATTTTTTGGCAGACCGTGGACTATCGTGATGTGGAGTTTTCAAAATCTGAAAAATTGATGGTTCATTTCAGATGTTGCGCACTCCGACTCGCTGATTATATGCCAGCTCGAAATCTGTTAGTTGCCGTCACATCTCCTTGTCTTTTAACAGATGAACAATTTATGGCTGAACATGCTATTCTCGTAAGTGTTTGATTATTGGATAACAATGAGATTGAAAAAGGGGTTTTAGTCTTCCCGACATCGAGTAACAAATCTTCGTTTCGCAACTCAAACAGATTATCATTATTGGCATGAAAGAGATTGGTTTGTTATGATTGAATGGGCCAAAACATTGCCGGTTTTCGAATCATTACCATTCTCAGATAAGGTTTTCATCTCATTTTCTTTCCCCCCTTAAAATCCTCTTTCATTCTTGCAGCTGGCTCTTCTTCGACACTCTGCCATCACTTATCCATCTCTCGTTCATGTTTTCAATTCTCCTGATCATGGTCCCGACACGATTGTATTTCCAGATGGATCGTATTTCGATCGAACTAATGAACCAACAAGACCATTGGGATTCAATAAGAAGAAATATCAAATGTTGGATCAATTATTGAAACCGATGCGAAAAATGCAAATTGATCTCACTGAGTTTTCTGCGTTCAAAGCCATTTTCTTCCTTAATCCAGGTCAGTTTTTGTGAGGGTGTCAACACGTTTTTCTGCTCAATATTAGCTCAAAAATTGAATGCAGATTCAATGTCTAATACTTTCCTAATCACATAATCCTCCCAATCTGATCTTAAAAACGAAAAGAGTTCTGAGAAAACCAAAAAATGAATCATTGGGTGTACTTTGATTTTTGGATCATTGGGTGTACTTTGATTTTTTTCCAAATACAATGATCAATTTTCATTACATTAAAATGAGATTATTATATTGTTTTTTTTTATTCGAAAATAATACATTGACCTCATTTCAGATGCTGATGATGTTGATGCTTCAAGTAAGAAATTATTGGGCGAAGGAAGAAGTGCGATTACAAATGCGCTCTACCGATACATGGTCAAAAAGAAGGGCCCAGATGAGGCTGGCGATAGGTTGGTTTATTCAGTTTGTATATAAAAAACCAACACATTTTTCATTTTCAGATTTGGTGGCCTACTCCTTCTTGGAACTGTTTTAGCGACAATGGCTGTTGAAATGAAAGAGGCTGTTCTTGTTGCCGATTTTTTCGATCAAATCAAATTTTCAACGTTTGCCAAGCAACTTTTATTTGGAATCAAAACTGAGACATAGACTAGAAACTTTGTTTTTATTATTATCTTTTTGTAAATTTAATCTTCAGTTGAGTGCCTCGTTTTATTTTTTGTGAACAGAACAAGAATCATTTATGGCGGGTTAATTGTTGTTTTTTTTTTCAGTTTCTAATCAATAAATTCTATCTCATAATTGTGTTTTTGCGTTGCAAAAGACTACAGAAAATGTGTACTGTACTTCAAGGAACTGTCAAAAAATCAGGAGTACTGTAGAAAAATTTTGCGAGAGAATATTGTTGGTTGAAGCAATTAATTAATTCATTTTGACTGGTAAAAAAATACATATCGGCAGAGTTTACACGCGAAGGTTCGTTACAAACTATGTTTCCAATATTGCAATGGAGAGTGTGGCGAAGAAAAAAAGAAAAAATATATTCACTGACGAGACAGTTTGAGAAATAAGGAGAGCGCAGACGATAAATTCTCTATAGAGCACACTTTCTCCCATCGTTTGAATTTGCCGCATTTTTATTTTGTTTTCTGCTACCGGAAAAAACCCTGAAAAATCGTAAATTACAGATGGAAACCCAAACCAATTTGCCATGGGTATCCAAATATCGTCCAGAGTCATTAACAGAAATTGTCGCACATGAGGAAATCGTCAAAACTAGTGAGTTTTTCTAATTTCAAAAATAAAATGAAGTTTTACGATTCCAGTTACAAAATTCATCGAAAACAAAACAATGCCTCATCTGTTGTTCTATGGTCCACCTGGAACTGGAAAAACGACGACTGTTTTGGCGGCAGCACGAAAAATGTACACGGGTTCGAAAATGTCGTCAATGGTTTTAGAATTGAACGCGTCAGATGATCGTGGAATCGATGTCGTTCGAAATACAATTGTCAATTTTGCGCAAACTAAATCGTTATTCTCGCGAGCTGGTGATACAGCTGTTCCATTCAAATTAGTGATTCTTGATGAAGCTGACGCAATGACCAAAGATGCGCAAAACGCGTTGCGAAGAATCATCGAAAAATACACAGATAATGTTAGATTTTGCATTATTTGCAATTATTTATCATCTATCATTCCGGCTATTCAATCAAGATGCACTAGATTTCGATTTGCTCCATTGGGAATGAAACTCATCGCTCCGAGACTTGACTACGTTGTAAGTCACTTTTATAAAAACTGCGTCTTCTAATTCGTTAATTATTATATAGGTACAACAAGAAAATCTAAAAATGACTGAAGATGGTAAACAAGCTCTCTTAACTGTTGCAAAAGGTGATATGAGAACAGTTATAAATACGTTGCAGGTAAAATACAAATATTTTTCTGTGAAAATGTAGTCATATTTTTTGAGAGTACTGCGATGAGTTTCGACGAAATCACAGAAACAACAGTTTATCAATGTATTGGTCAACCCACTCCAAAAGAAATGAAACAAGCTGTAAATGCTCTATTGAATGATCCGGCTAAGAAAAGTATCCATAGTAAGTTGGTTATTTAAATAGCTGTAAATATTTTTTTTCTAAAGAAATCAAGACACAATTCTTCGACAATGGATATGCTTTGCAAGATGTTATCACACATTTACACGAGCTCGCATATTCTCTTGATATTCCTGATGAAGCTCTTTCATGTATTGTCAGTGGATTAGGAGAAGTCGAAGAGAATCTATCAGCCGGATGTAGTAATGAAACTCAATTAGCCGCTGTTGTTGCATCATTCTTCGAAGCAAAACGCATTTGTGCAAAAGCAACCAGAACATAAATATTTTTTCGAAAACTTTATTATCACACTTTTTGTCCGGTATATTGACTAAAATCTCTGAATGAATAAAACTGGTAACTTCGTACGTATACTAATTGTTTTTCTTATAAAAAGTTGTCTTAACTTTTTGAATATTTTGAATTAATTCTCTTTTAAAATTCTCTAAATATTTTATTTTCAGTATAATGAATCCGAATCAATATCCTCAAGGACAGGGTCAACCTCCTCAATATTTTCAACAACAACAACAATCACAACAACAAATGTTTAATCAGGGCTATCCAGTTGGCAGATATCCACCAGTTGCATATCCACAAGGAGAACAACAACCACCCCAAATGCCGCCTTATCCCGGAATGCCTGCAAATGCATCTGGAGCACCCACTCCTGGATATCCGCCCGTTCACAGTACGTTTCAAATTTATTTTATCCAGAATGTCAAAAAGTTACGAAAAAAGTTATGAGACTATTCAGATCTTTTCTCCACGTGGAGAAAAGCGGAGAAAACCTATCCAGAAACTGGTGGAGAAATTCCTATCTGCTCAAATTGGCAATTTTTTTTCTTGAAATTTGTTGGTATATTTTAGATGTTGCAAAATATAGGTTTTGGTACAACTTTTATCGTATGGGACTGTTGCAATTAATTTCTCCACCTATAATTTCTCCGCTTTTCTCCACGTGGATAAAAGCGGAGAAATAGTTCTGGATAGCCGCATTAGGTATATGTCATACCCGTCGCAAAATTTTTCTATTAAAAGGGTACCATAAAAATCTTTAAAAAATTTTTTGGACAACATGTAGAATACGACCCCACCGTATTTCATGACCCCCCAGCGAATTACACGACCCCATAAATGTATTTCGAGACCCCATTTCCATTAGGGTGGGGTTTTGAAATACATGGGGGTCTTGATGTAAAGTGGGGTCATGAAATACATTGATGGGGTCGTAAAGTAACTGGCTTACAAGGGTGTGGGGTCGTATTCTACATCACCCGGACAAGATGTAGAAGACGACCCCACGTGAAGTATTTCAACACCCCACAATAGAAGTGTATTTAATGACCCCTACAAATGTAGAACACGACCCCAACAATGTAGAAGACGACCCCAAAAGTGTAGAACACGACCCCAAAAATGTAGAACATGACCCCAACAATTTTGGGGTCTTGAAATACATGGTATGGGGTCGTGTAATACACTTCTATCGCGGGGTCTTCTGATACGTTTTGTGGGGTCGTGTTGTACGTTTTGCCCCCGCATTAGGTATATGTCATACCCGTCGCAAAATTTTTCTATTAAAAGGGTACCATAAAAATCTTTAAAAAATTTTTTGGACAACATGTAGAATACGACCCCACCGTATTTCATGACCCCCCAGCGAATTACACGACCCCATAAATGTATTTCGAGACCCCATTTCCATTAGGGTGGGGTTTTGAAATACATGGGGGTCTTGATGTAAAGTGGGGTCATGAAATACATTGATGGGGTCGTAAAGTAACTGGCTTACAAGGGTGTGGGGTCGTATTCTACATCACCCGGACAAGATGTAGAAGACGACCCCACGTGAAGTATTTCAACACCCCACAATAGAAGTGTATTTAATGACCCCTACAAATGTAGAACACGACCCCAACAATGTAGAAGACGACCCCAAAAGTGTAGAACACGACCCCAAAAATGTAGAACATGACCCCAACAATTTTGGGGTCTTGAAATACATGGTATGGGGTCGTGTAATACACTTCTATCGCGGGGTCTTCTGATACGTTTTGTGGGGTCGTGTTGTACGTTTTGCCCCCGCATTAGGTATATGTCATACCCGTCGCAAAATTTTTCTATTAAAAGGGTACCATAAAAATCTTTAAAAAATTTGTCGCGGTGAATGACGACCAAAAAATAAGAAACGAGTGCTAAAATCCGACTAAATTGGAAAGAACATGGTAGTTTTCCAGTTTTCGTAACGAGACTCTGACACTTAGAAAAAAATGTCACGATACTTTTTCGTCAAAAAATTTAACGTTACTTTTTTACTTATTGTCACAGGTTTTAAATAGGTGAGAAAAGTAATTTTTTAAAGTTTCATATGCAAAGGAAAAATATCTAAAAATAGTTGATTTCAGTCAAATCAGAGCCTCATTGGGGTGTCGAAGGCGGTCAACCACAACAGCCAACACCTCAACCTCAATCCTTCCAACAACAACCACCACAACCACCACCACCACAACAACAACAACAACCAATGCACTATATGCATCAAACACAAACACAACAATCATTCCAACAACAACAACCAATGACATATCATCAAATGGGAATGCCACCAAATGATCCATATATGCAACGAATTCAACAACAACAACCATTTCAACCAATGCATTCACAACAATCATTTCAACAAGAAACACAACAATCTATATCAACACATGAACATCAAATCAGATATATTCCTTCGGCTAATTTTCCTCATTCGGTTTCTTCAACACATTCCAATTTTTCAGCTTCGAAAGCTATGGGAGCACAACAGGTCAGGCCGCTTCGCTTGTTTTTTTTTCTCGAATTTTGTTTTTGAAAGTTCTGAAAATAACTGGGAAAAATTTTCTCATGAAATTCCTACTCTCAATGTCTAGACAGTCCAAAAAAAATATTTGTTGAATTGTTCAGGACAACCAGAATGCCTCGATTAATCAATCCTCAATTCTACAACCACTTAAATTGTTCTCTGTAAATCTTGAAGAAGAGAAACTTTCGACTGGCGAACTTTGTCTGTTAGGACGAGAAATTGTGTCGGATTTGTCGTATCGAACATCTCATCTTGCATCAATTCTTAAAAAAGTGATGGAAAGAAAAGCGTTGGGACCGGGTGAAGATCCACAATTTCTGGCTGATCAATGCAAAACACATTTGGATAAATTGGTCGAAATTCGATTGATGATTGAAAAGAATCGCGATGAAAATTGGAAAAGAATGAGTGGTGATGATTATATTGCAATGGTTTTGGATGATAGTGAGAGAGAAGATGCTACAGAAATTCAGATCACTGATGATTTACTTGAAAGTTCGTTTTTTATCTTCTGAAGTTTATGTTCACAATCAGATTTCAATCTAAATGAAAAAAACTTCAAAATTTTAGTCAATCAAACTTCCAAATAAAATTTCATCAAAGTTTTTTTTGAAGTACATAGGTTCAGTGATTTGTTGTCAAAATACTTCAATGTGAAACATTGTTTCCCAAAATTTTTTCCTTCTATTCACAGAAATCCATATTTGAAACATACCTGGCCCGAGAGTAAAACCAAAACTTCAAAACAAAATTGACTGAAAATCTTAGAAAAATATTATTTGTCATTGTGAGTAACGACCAAAAAGTAAAAATAACAAAAATTTGAAAAAAAAACATAGTTTTCAAATTTCCATCGCGTGACCTATACATTTTTTTTTGAAAAATGTCACGTTACCTTTTCTTAGCTCTCAAGGTTCAAATTTTGAAATAAACTTGAATTTTTTCTAGGAACAAAAGTGAAAGATGCGAGAAATGCGCCCAGAGAAGGAATGGTCTGGTACGAGGGAAGATGGATCCCGGAACATCTTGAGAAAAAATATAAAATCTTCGAAGAAAACAAGTAAGTTGTCTTATTGTCAATCCGGTCAGATCATCCAATGAAAAAAGTGATCTGATGAAAGAGCATGTCAAAATGAGAGATTCAGAAGGTAGATCATTTTCTCATTGGATGATCTGGCTGGATGGACAATATCTCTATCCAATTATGTATCTAAATTTATTCATTTTTCAGAAAGAATCTGTTGCAAGTATCGAGTGAATTGAAATCGATCGGATGGGTTATTGATGTTTCGAGTCCGGTTTATTTGAAGAAACCCGAAAAAACACAATGGACAAAAAGAGAAGCGGCCGAATAAACGAAAATATGTTTATTGTTATGAATCAAAAAAAAATGTATAAAAATGACTTAGCGTAATGTTCTAAATGAGTATTTTTGGAGACGAATCGCATTTTTGAGTGGGATTGCCAAAAGACCCCAACATGCGGTGAAATGGCGAACCTGGAAAAAAGGAGAGACGTGTTTTTGTCTAGAAAATAAATTTCTGAAAAAAGTTCGGAACTCACATAACTATCAGTGATTGCAACATTTTTCTCGCTAACCCATTTAATCGTATCGACAAGTTGGATATTAGCAGAAAAACGATTCGAAACGAATAAGCGACCTGAAAATGTTGACTGATTGATGGTTTTCAAGTTGAAATGTACTTACCAGCTTCATCTCTTGCTAATGCTCCCGGTCTTTCACATATCGCAATTCTCTTTTTATTCACAATTTTCGATTCTCGAACAGATACCAAAAGAACATAATTCTTTCTCGTCTCAACAACTAATAATTGAGTTATTGGTCCGATTGTTGAGAATGCCAACATATCCGACCAGGCTTCCGATAATTTGTATTCTAGTTCAGTCCATTGACCAATTGGAGTCAATTCGTAGAGCCCCGAAAATGTCTGAAAAATTATTGGATGTGAGATGAGCAGTCAGACTATATCCTTGAACAAAGGTGAGATTCGGGCCGGCCGGAAGGTTTTTTTCACCGGCAGAAAAGGGGCTTGCCGGCTTGTTATTTTCGGGTTGGGCACGACAAAATAAATACATACTTTGTCGAATTCCACACAGCTAAAGTTGAAGTCGATAAACACTTGGAATTTGTTTTTGAGACACAAGGCGTTACTTTGGAACGTATTCTGTACGGGTTTGAGTCCGCAGATTTCGAGTGCGTGTTTTTCACAGAAATTTCTATTTTTTTTTTGAATTACAAGTTCGGATTCTCGACAATATTCTTCAATGGGAATATTCCGTTGAAAAAGTATGGTAAAATAACAATTACGAAAAACTACAGTATTTTCTACATCATCTGAATAAATACTTTAACTTTTCTTTTTTTTCTGATATCAAAAAATGTAATACTTTTATTTTTTGAAAAGTCCTGGCCAACTTTATAGGTTCCAAACTTTTTTAATTCAAAAACGTTTCTGTAGATAATTTAGGCCGAGCCTAGGTTGTTTTGGATTGAAATGAAATGATGAAAGAAACATACCTCTCCACAAACACATAAATATAAATGATCATTATGGGCAATACTCAATCGTTCTCTCAATATAGCCGATTCAGACAACCATTTCGGACACTCAATCTTGGCCACATACTTCAAATCTACAGTATACTTGATCACATGTCGAACCCAATGATTTTGATCATTTTTTGCATCGGCCAACACCAAAACATGCTCTTTATGATAAACCGGACTCCATAGTCGTCGAAATTGTTCCGTCGGATTGATTCGATTTTTGACATTTCCGGCCAAATCGAAAAGTATTATACCGGCTGTTTCATCGGTGGCAAGAACAAGACCATTTGGAAGGACTAGAGTGCCTGTGATATTCTCCAAAACTCCATCCCCAATCAATACTGATTCGACGTTTGATGGAAGTCTCAACATTTACATATTTTGTTCTGGAAAAGTCAAATGATTCTAACTCACCCTCCTGATGGTAGTTCTGGAGGTGGTGGAAGTTGTGAAGCATCGTTGATTGTTTTTTCGCGATTTTCAATGTTTAGCGAGTCGCGAGCTTCGTATAGGCTGCAAAAAACCAGAACTTTCAATGGAAAAACTGAAAAAAGCTTATCATTTTTTGAAAATTATCGACGTGACCTACATATTCAGTTAACTTCCCTAAAAGTAACAGTTTTGAGATTATTTCCTGTCAAAAAAAAAAAAAGAAACGCGAAAATAGTATAAAGGTGACCTTTCAAACTCCAAATTTCTTGTTTTCGACCAGGCCCGGCCCGATTTTTAAACGTCAGTTTGTCAGGGCCGGGGAACATAACACTTTTGAAAAATGTCTAGAAGAACGTGTATGCGAAATACTATACTTTCGGACATGTTTGAGGCCTGTCTCCGGTCGGGCTTTTTCTGGTCTTCCATGAAAGGTAGATTCTGAATCGGACCTTCTGAATCGGACCAGGTCCGATAAAATCGGACCCGAAAATGACCTAATCTGAATCGGACCGGAACATGAAAAATGTGTCTGAATCGGACCAGAGTCAAGAAATCGGGCCCGGTCCGTTTTTTTCAAAATCTTTGCTGAATCGGACCACAAAATCGGACCCGGTCCGTTTTTTTTGTTGAAATTTCAGCTGAATCAGACTAAAATCGAAAAAATATCAACCAAAGAAACGGACCTGGTCCGATTCAGACACATATTTTAGGTTTGGGTCCGATTCAGATTCGGTTATTTTCGGGTCCGATAAAATCGGACCTGGTCCGATTCAGAAGGTCCGATTCAGTAATTACCTCCATGAAAAGCCCGTGAGAAAATGAAGCGAAAAAATGGAACAAAAGAAATACTATGTTACCTATCCACAAAATTCACAGTTTTGAACAAGAATCTCAGATCACGACCCGAATTTTGGCCTGAGATTGTTCTGAGAAACTTGCACGGAGAAGCCTGAACAAGGCCCGGCCCAATACGGTCCAATATTCAAATTGTTGCAAAAAAACGCACTCTTTTGCAACTTGTTGATTGTTATCGGCGACTTGTTTCGATTTTCGATCCAATTCTTCGAGCAAAGCTTCAGCTTCTCTTGTTGTTTTGTTCAAATTTCTCTCATATTCACCTACAAAAACATACTTTTTTCTGAACAAATTGTCATTTTTGAGAAATTGCAAAGTGCAGGGCAAAAAGTATGAGAGAACGCCGCAATTCGAGAAGTCAAAAAGTGCAAAAGAAAAGTATTTGACACTATTTCCCAAAAACTTGTTTTCTCTTCAAACCTCCCAAAAACAACTAACTAATATCAAACGAGGCACTATTATCAGTGGGCGTGTCTGGTGGTTTTGCCGCCAACCCATTTTTTGTTTCGACTCCATTTTCTGTTTTCTGCTCGGGCTCAACTGACACGGTTACTGTAGGAGTAGGCGGTGTTACTTCGATGATTGTGGCTGGTGTTGTCGGAGTTTGTGGTGGTGGAATCGGATCATCACGAATCCAAACTATATCATCTTCATCTTCAGCCATCTGAGAATTAAAAACTATAATGTAGGCGGTAAACAAAGTATATAAAAAAAAAACACGGAAAAAGTTCAAGTAGTCAATTTATTTTTCTCTCTTCCCGACGGGCATTACAACAACTAGAAAGAAGAAGAAGAAATTGAGCATGAAGAAATGAGTGAGAGAGTATTGAGTTGAAGAGACGCAGATGAGCACACAAATAATGATTGATTTTTTGGGATATTAATTATTGAACATTTTTTATCTTGTAAACAATTGTGGGTCAGTGAAAAGTTGAGTTGACATTGAACATATTCTATCTTTTTGAAGGCTCGAATCTTTTATGGTAAGAGCACGAAAAAATCAACAAACCAATTATGAAACACGTGAAAAATAAAAAAGTCACCAAAATCGGACTCACACAAAAAATTGACTGAATCGAAGTCTGTCTTTCGAGATTTTTGCTGAAATTGACGGGTCAGGTGATTTAAAATAGGTCCACAACAGGCCCAGATAAAAAACCAGACCGACCAGTTTTTGAAAGAACAATTTTTCTGGCCCGATTGAGTCAAAATCTCTACAAAAAATACCGTCTCCTATTCTCTATTTGGATCCAGGCACATTTTTTTTTGAACATATTTGTGAGCCCGATTCAAATTTGGTTGAATTCGGGCCTCTTTTTTTTCGGACCCCGCCTGATTCAGAAAAATGGATTTTTCGTGTATTATGTGGCTAACTCGATTCGTCAGTATTTTCAAGAAGTTTCACTTGGGGATTCTTCTCAACTATAATCACCTTCGGTGAAAGTAACATCGTGGAGCTGTTGGGAATCAGAGGAACAACAAGGTTCTGGATTATAATCTGGATAGGCCAATTCAACTTCTCCAAAAAGTTTGAAAGTGAGATCTTGTTTTAATGCTTACATGCTTACCTTTTTTGTTTTTATTTTTATTCTCAACCAATTCCAAAAAGTACACTCAAAAAAGTGATCTCGTTAGTTTGACGCTGAAAATAATAAATATATTGAATATTTCCGTGACCTAAACGTGACAAAAAGAAAAATTTTTTTTTTTCAAATCAGTTCTTGTTTATGTATATTCTAATATCGATCGGGCCGCGATTGAAGAGTTGTGTGGTATTTTGAAAATCAGTAGAGCGTTGGAATAAACATGGATTTTTGAGACGTCCGAACAAGTTTCCGTGTTTCGGAAGTCGAGCAACGAAACAGTTTAATCTACTGTCTGAGCCTCTCATTGGTTTTTGTTGGTAGATCATTGTTATATTGGATGTTCTGGCTGGATGGCTAGATTCAATATGATGTACATCGAAAGAAATATAAATGACATTGTGAGTTAAAAATCCAACGAAATGTTTACGACAAATTTGTTCGGATTTTTTTAAAAATTAAAATTAACCGGATAAATCGAAAATCCAGAACTGCAACTTCTCGACAGTGTGTATTTCACTACCAACATTGAATGCAAACATGCGCACACAAATTCAGCCGGAGCCTATATTTTTTCTTGCAAACACTGGCACACATTTATTGACCCCGCCCTTTTTGGTGTTGTGGTCCATACAGCTGTTACGTTCAAGTTTAGTTAATTATTGGCACTATTATTTTCGACATTGGTAGAAAAATACACACTGTGATTCTCTTGTCCATAAAATCTTTCGATTTCACGTGTTCCACGTTAATTTCTCTGCGTATCTCATCGTCTCCATTGTTTTTTTTGTTGTTTAATTATCGTGTGAATAAAACTAGAATAAGTCGACGAAAAAAACAAAAGCATCAAAAATGTATTATTTTCACATTTCCTGAATTTCTTCTTCTTTTTCTTCTTCTTCTTCTGGTATTTCCAATTAATTGGTGTCAGGAAAACGTCCAAATTCAAAGTTAATTTTTTGCTCATAAATATAGTTTTTGTTCTTCAAGTCCCCCAGAGTTTCAGGATTTTTG
The DNA here is from genome assembly GCA_963572245.1 of Caenorhabditis sp. 8 KK-2011. Taxonomy (NCBI): domain Eukaryota; kingdom Metazoa; phylum Nematoda; class Chromadorea; order Rhabditida; family Rhabditidae; genus Caenorhabditis; species Caenorhabditis sp. 8 KK-2011. Next base: position 7,206,914 of record OY751548.1, read on the forward strand.
ATTCTCAATGTTTTTTTCACATTTTTCTAGATCAGACATATTTTTGTGGACGTGGCCTTAAACGAAGATAAGTATTTAAGAAATGAGAAATTTAGAGAAAAGGTCACGAAAAATATTTTCAAATTTTTGGAGACCTAGTAATTCAGCTACTCAAATACACACTCTGGTCCCCAGAGTTCCAGAATTTTCGAAAACTAAACTTTGAATTGAGAACAAGAACTGTTTTGTTTCTAAATTAGTTCTGAAGTTCAAGCTATTTGAGAATGAGACTAATTTATGAGAACTATGTAAATTAGAGACAAAAAAAGAGACAAACATTTGCTTACTGTAGAAAGATACGAACATGTTTTTTCGGTGGATTTCTTGGAGGATTTTGATGCTCTAGTTCAGGAAATTTAATTCTGAAAATTGTCTCAAGAATTAAGAGTCCGGCAAATAAAAATTCATTGTTTTTGTCTAAATTTCATTTCTCAAGTACCAAAAAAACTTGTATTTGTTCTCAAAATATCCACCCAAAAATTCTAGAGAAAATTGTTTTTCACGAGATTTTTCTTCTTTTTTTTCCGAGTTGGAAGTGTTCAATATATCTGACAACTACGTCTTCCCAACAAATCCCCCTTTTTTGCCCTTTTCAAACCTTTTCATTTTTTTTTCCAAGAACACATTTTGTTTTAATTCGAAAACAAGACGAACAACATTTTCATACATGTTTTTTTTTGCTGGATGAGACCCATTTATTTTTCTGATGTTTTTTTTTTCTTGCGGATCTCCGACATTTTTTCTGCTTATTCATCCATCACCTCATAATAATAAATACCAATTTTTGCTCCTTTTTGAAAAGAAAAAAAATGTGCACAATTTTGGATTTTTCGAGCTTTTTTTTTGAAGATTTTATTTCTGAAAATATATCGGGATTATTCACCTAAACAAATACTTTTGTTTTGTTTTGAGGAAATCTCTCACAAACACCCTTTTGAAGAAAAAACTATGAACCATGCGGAATCGAACCCCTGACCCTGTGGGCCGTAATTTTTCTTCGGAGGGAAAGAGTTTTCTATAACTCACACGGTCACAGGTTCGATTCCGCTTGCGAGTTTTATTGTTTTTTTTTGTTGATTTTTTCACATTTTTTGGTTAAAGGTGGACTGCGATATATCTGAGAAAGACGGTGTGCAATGTTGCGTGATTTATAGTGTAGTGAAATTCTTCGAAAATGTGTGTACTTTTTTGAATTTATAATGGTTCGATAGAGCGCACATGGTCGTGAAGACGGAAAGGCGGAATTGCTTGTGTTTGTTTTTTTCCTGGCACTGTATCAAATTTTTTTGCGTTTTTTTGGTTTTCGCATCATTTTTCAGGGGCACAGAAACTATACTATAGACGAAACACTCAATTATCTCGCAGTCCACCTTTAAAAGATGTGTTGTGTAGTGAAACAATATTATGCAACATTTTAGTTCCAGAGAAATAATTAAGAAGAAGTCAACAGATCACAACAAAATAGATACTTTCAATGAATACATTGTTCGAATCATCTGTTTTTTCCTGATTTTTTTTTTATTCAAGATTATTTTCCAGCTTTTTCTATCAATGCCTTATTCTTTTTTTTCATCTAAAGGTGAATGAGAAAAGTTCTGATTCGTTTTTTTTTTAAATTTTCTATTTTTCTATTATACTCGACCCAATTTTTTATGCACTCTGGTATTAGGTGAACATCACTTTTTCAAACAATAGACGTGTTGATTCAGATAATCGCGTTGAACAATAAAAGATAATTTTTAGCTGGGTTGTGGAATCGAACTTGTGACCTTATGCACCATAAGTTTTCGAAGACAGTGGATTCACCATATTTTTCATATTTTTCAAAATATTTGTACTAACGTTCTGTGATGCTCATCAATTTGTTGTCCAACAAAAATAAAAACTACAGTACCCCTTTGTTCGTCGGTTTTTTTTTCTGTTGTCTTCGAACTTATCCGCTGAACACTTTCGAAAAGTGCGAAACTTTTTCTTTTTTTTTCAACAAATCAGATTTTGTTCGTTTTTTCCCCTTTTTCTCCTCTTAATTTGTCTCGTTTTTCATCCAAAAAAAAGAAGAGCTTAAACATATTCGACTAGTTAGTTGGGGGTTTTTCAGAGTCAAACACATGGAGGATAAAAATAAAAAAAAGAGAGAAAGTTTCAGTCATTTCCTCTATTTTCATCTTCTAATTTATATGATGTATACATTTGAAAATCTCAAGAATTTGGAATCTTAAGGGTCTTCCTATCAAACTGTTTTCTTTTTCTTGTGTCTCTTGGGAGTTTTAAATCGAATTTTGAATGAAAATTTCATTTTTCCACAAAATCATAAAAAAACAGAAAATGTGGTTTTTGATTCTTTCATGTCAACGGGAACTTTTTTCGGGCCGTGACCTGAATTGTCACTGTTTCGTAATCCTAGTCTACGTGGGAATATGCGCTTTGTTGTAAACAATTTATTTTTTCATTAGTTTTTTCTTCTTCTTTATGCCGACTATTTTTTTTTCTCGCCTCCATTGATTTTCGCTTCGGAAACATGAGCCATTGTTTTGAAAACATTTTGAAAACAAAAAAACTACGGTCACCAGCGGAATCGAACCCCTGACCTTCTACACTATAATCAACCAAAGAAACTTGTGCTCACAAGGTCGAAAGTTCGATTCCGCTCAACTACAAATTATTAGAAACTTCTCAAATGGTTTTTTGTTCGGTGTTCTGCTTTTGAAAATCGAGTTCTCGCTTACATTAGAAACCCAATTGAACAAACATTTATTTTTGCAGAACGTTTTAATCAGATTTCTGTTTTTCTCATCTCGATTCGATTCGATTCTTTGTGACTTTTCAAAATTCTCACTATTTTTCAAAACAAAAAAGTTGAATTGAGATACTGCTCCGACCATTCAAATAGTTCCCAATCCCCCGGTGTTCAGTCTCGACGTCTCTTTTTGACACCCCAAAATCTTCCATTTTCCTCGTGTGTTTTTTTTGGTCGTTTAAACCTATATTATTTGCTAGTCCATATAACTTTATTTTCTTTCTTTTTTTGTGGGTTTTCAGCTTTTTTTCGACCCCAATGTGTTATTCCTTTTTTTGTCATATAGAACCTAATGAGAAAAGTTCTGACTTATGGTTTATTCATAATGTTCAGCACAACTTTCTAGTACTTTTTTCAAAACAAAAATCATCTTTTTCTATTCGCAGACTATATTGATAATGATAATTATGAAGTTCTATGACGTGTGGAATCGTAACCGTGAACATGATATCAGATTGTAGCCCCCCGAAAATCACGGACCGGGCCCGACATTTGAACGTCAGTTCAAATAGCCGGGTAGCGTAAAAAGTTGGCAATTACTGAATCGGACCTTCTGAATCGGACCAGGTCCGATTTTATCGGACCCGAAAATAACCGAATCTGAATCGGACCCAAACCTAAAAAATGTGTCTGAATCGGACCAGAGTGAAGAAATCGGACCCGGTCCGTTTTTTTCGAAACCTTTTCCGAATCGGACCACAAAATCGGACCAGGTCCGTTTTTTTGGTTGATATTTTTTTCGATTTTAGTCTGATTCAGCTGAAATTTCAACAAAAAAAACGGACCTGGTCCGATTTTGTGGTCCGATTCAGCAAAAGTCTTGATAAAAACGGACCGGGTCCGATTTCTTGACTCTGGTCCGATTCAGACACATTTTTCATGTTTTGGTCCGATTCAGATTTGGTCATTTTCGGGTCCGATAAAATCGGACCTGGTCCGATTCAGAAGGTCCGATTCAGAATCTACCTAAAAAGTTGGGAGTTTTTTGATTTTTGTGAAGCACGAAAATCTGTAAATCTTGATATAAACCGTCTCTGAAAAGGATTTTTCTGGCTTTTATTGGAAAAGCCAGAAACCGGTCCTAAATGATCCAATTCGCATATTACGTGTCAAAAACTGATTTTTTAAATTTCCAAATTTCCCAAAATAAAGCAGAATATATTTCTTGCAGAAAAGTTCAACTCATGTTCAAAAATCCTTGAATTATTCAACATGTACTAACAGAAAAAAAAAACCATCACGTGTTGAGGCATTTTTTGGAACAGACAAAAAAACAGTCTGAATTTGTGGGCCTATTCTCAGAAAAAAAGTGAGATTTTCCTTGAAAAATACCTAATTTTTCTGATACTTGATTTGTTTGACAAAATTCAATTTAACCTGAATAACTATTGTGTTAGTGATCAGAAATGCGGTTTTGTTTTTGTTTCCAAATGATTTTTGTCACACTTCAGACATGTTTTGAAAAGAAAATGACATTAATATTCACGTTTTCGTCTAGAGTTTTTTATTTTTAGGAAACAAATTAGGTGACGAAAAAGTGCACAACTTGTTATTTTCAAAACAAACCGAAAAGGGCGTGAGAAAACGAAAAAAGGACGCTCTTTTGTCTCAATGAATCTCAGTTGTTTCTGGTGTCACATTGGTAATATTTTCGCTGTAATTCTCTTTTTTTTTACTAAAATATTAACAAAAATCCAAACGTTTCGGCAATAGAAATTGTGGCTTTTCTTGATTTATTGTTTGTTGTTTTGGTTTTCGTGGAATACCTCCTTTTTTTGTGAAACGAACCTTTTTTCTCCGTTGAAAAAACATTAAAATTACCTTGACTAGAATTGAGATTTTGCAGATAATGAAAACACGGAAATGAGATTTGAATATCAGATAGTATGAGATGCACATCTGTTCACGTTTTGTATTTATATTTTTGTTTCAATGAGTTTCCGAACCGCATGTGCTTTCAATGATTACTGTAGTTTTCCATAACTTGACTGAAAAATTGAATAATTTTGTGGTTTTTCCAAACTGATCCGTCTGCCGGCTAGACTGATCCCTGATATTTCAGAGCAAGCGGAATCTAAAACTGAAATCTCCGACTATTTTCGGAATTTTTCTCGACGCTTTTTACCTTTCCCGAAAAATTTCAACAGAACTTTTTTTGGACGAGACTTTTTCCAAATTATATTTTCAGAGCTTTTTTCAATGGGAACTTGTTCCGAGATTGTTTCCCACCGCTTCTAAAAATAAATTCCAAAAAGTAGAAGAGTAGTCTATATTCTGACAAAAATTCACATTTTTCATAATTTTGAAGGTTTTCTGGAACTTTACGAAAGTTTCGGGTTTTCCGAAAAAAAATAAAAATTTCGGAATATGTTATATTTTTTTCAAAACTAGAAATCGGTTCCGAAAGTTGGGCAAAGTCGGCTCCGCCCAAGTCTGATTTCCGAATTTTCGAGCCATGATTAATTCCGTTTTTTTTTCTGCTGATTTCGACGTGACATTCCACTTTGTGACACTAATTGTTTTCTATTTTTTTCGTCTGAACTTTGATTTGCTTCTTCTTCTTCTTCTTCTTCTTCTTCTCCTTGCCTTATCCTGTTGTTTCATCACTTCTCTCGAAAATTAGCTCAATTTTCTCGTGATTTTCCAGCCTTTTTGTTATATTTTTCTTCAGATGAACTATACGAATAATTGTGATGAAAATGAGAGTGAAGAAATAGAAAAAGTCGAGAAAATCTTTGGAGTTATCAATTCATCAATACCGTTCATCGCAGTTATAGCACTCATTTGTAATCTCAATTTTCTCGTCGCTGTTATTTATGGAATAAGAAAAGGAAGACTTCCGTTGAAACGGTATTTGATGACAATCAATCGAAGTTCGGCTGATTTGATTACAATTATCATTGCTGGTGCACGATATATTTCCGAACATTTGTACGTTCAAAACTTGGCTCACTTCCAAGTTGGAAGAGTGCCAAGAAACTGTCTCGAAATAGTTAAAATTCCAGGTCATTAGGATCAAAATTGTGTTTCCCGAAGCCAAGTCAAACCGGGCCATTTTAGACAAACCAAAAAGTGAAAAAGTCAGGGCTTGCGGACAAAATAGGGCCAAAATAGGACGCAAACTCAAATTGAGTTTTCTTATCACTCTGAAATGAGTCCGATATTAAAAAAATACTGCTCAGAAACTTCATCATGCGTAGTTATTTTTCCATATCAGAGCCCTTTCAGGGTAATAAGAAGACTCGATTCGAGTTTTTGTCCTGTTTTTGGAGCCCATTCAGGAAATTTTGTTTAAAAATGGGTCCCGGGCCCTTTTTTCATGTCTGGCCCTATTCAGTGAACTTTTTGGTACCACCGGGCCCTATAAAGGAACTTGCCCGCTGCTTTTTGATTGTTTCAAAACAGTTTGTTTATTCCTGCCCAGGACCTTGTGTTACAGAAACCAGGCATCGAAAAAAAAGAGTAATTTCAGAATTATTTTCAAAAAAGATCCAAAAATCTCGTTCAATTTTTCAGCTCAAAATGTGAAAGTGTTCATTATTGTCCGCCAACTGGTAATACTTGGTTCAGCAATCTGATGCAGGCCGTTTTCATTCTCAATTATTGGAGTGTCTCCCTGTCCTATACTGGAATTGCCATCCTAACATACTATGCTGTTCGATCACCATTACAGTATAAGGTTGGTTTTAGTTTTGAAATGCAGAAAAAAAAATAGTGACCACACAGAGAATCGAACCCTTGATCTCTAGACTCTTATTTGTGAGAAGAACTGTGACGCAAATGATCAAGGGTTCGAATCCTTTCTTTTTTTTTCTAAAAAGTTCAGCCCTCTAAAGACTACTGTAGTCCTTTTTTTTTGAATAATCCAAAGTTATTTTGCCCTCAAGATGTAGTCTTTTTTTCGAACAACAAACTTATAATCTGAGAATCGGAAAATAAGCGAATTTTGTTTGGTTGCAGGTTCGATTAACATCATCTACAGTAATCCAAATGATTGGAATCTCATGGATATCAATGCTTTTCTTCCTATTTTTATCAGTTTTATTTTTTCAAAATGGAGAATTAAACTACAATGGGAACAGTGTGATTCATTTGTTTTTCGATGATTTTTCGAAAAATGATCATATCGGAATATGGCTCGTCGATTTGTGTGTTCAAATTGAAAGTCATTCATCATATAAAAGTGCAATGGTAACTATGATTCCTCCATTGTTATTTTATATCATCTCAATCATTTGTTATTTATTGATTTCTCAAGAATTGTTCAATCGAAGAACAACCAGCATTTATAAGAGACATCGTTCGGCAGTTTGGAGATTGGGAACTCATTTGTTGTTGTTCTCGATTGCTTGTTTTTTGACGGCAACTGCTTATTATGGAAGTATACCTATCAGCTCATTTTGTGAACCAAACAAGGTTGGTTGACATGTTGAGAAAAAACCTTTTATTTTGGCTGAACAAGTGTGGATTAGAAATTATTTTGAAATGCAAAGTTGCCACGTGTAAGGTCACGTGAAAAATGAATATTTAAACATGATTCACGTTGTTGTTGTTGTTTTTTCAGAACGAACAACATGGAATGTTGGAAAATCATAACTGTATGGGTCCAGTTGTGAGTTACACAATGTACACGGCGGCCGCAGTGATTGGATGGTTTTCGAGGATGGCTGTCGATGGATTCATCGACACGGTTAGTATTTTGAAAATAACATGCAAGACGATCGGATGGTTTCAGTATGTTGATGCGGTACTTCGAAGGTCTTTGATGCAAGATTTTCGACCCATTCAATCCACGTACACTCTGACAACTGTTGATGTGAGTTGAAAACATTTTGAAATAAGGTTCCGGGGCGGAAGGAGAAAAACAGGGGACCAGAAGTGAGGGAAAAAACGGACCGGGTCCGATTTATTCACTCTGGTCCTATTCAGACATAATTTTTAGGTTTGGGTCCGATTCAGTATTTGCCATCGTAACCAGAGGGGGAAATGTAGGCAGAGGACTCGAGAGCCCGCCCCGGGCTTTTTTGTTTTTTGACCGTTTAAATTTCGAATATTGTCAAGACCCGATCCGGACCGAGAGAAACAAAAATACAATCACAGACCCTTAGTAACAAGTAATCTGTCCCGGCGCAAAAAATAACTTTCATGAAATAATTGTTCATTTTCAAAAATCACCGTTTTCTTCCAAAAATACTGGATATTAATCCAAATATGCCTTGGTTGGTTGGCGGCCCCTCGAACGTCATCGATGGATCACATCCACCTTTTCCGAAATCGGGAACTTCAACACTGAAATAGTTTCGATGATCCCAAACAGCTAGAGTTGTGTCGTCGAAATGCACTTTTGCCGCGTCAGAACAACTAAAGTCTTCGTCGTGTGGAAGACCTGTACAAACATTGTACGGAGAACCCGATGTCATATTATTAGGGTACCTGTAAATAGACGACTGATAGATTGAGAAACATATCTCCGAACAAGAATTCTCACCAAATTTCCAATGCGTGATGATATCCACCAGAAGTGCTGTTCGGATCACACGGCATTGATCCATCACTTCCAGTCGGCGGTGTATAAGACGAATCCTTGACACATCCCGGTAAATGTGGAACAATGTCCGATGAGTGAACAACGCGGAATGAGTACGGTAGTAGGCTATCGTAGCTGTGCGAAAAGTCGAGATTTCCGACACGCGGTTCGCCGAATGTTGTCACTTTGACCTGATTCGATTGTCGTAGTCCGGATGCGACGATTCGAGGAGCGGCAAGACCGGCCAGAGCACCGCCCAATGAATGACCCGTCACATACACATCGTAGTTCTGCAATCAATTTATTGTTTTGGTTTTTCAGGCCAGTTAAGAGATTGGGGCCTGGGCCTGGGGAGAAAACAGCAAATAAAGGGTTTCTCTAAAAAAGTTGTACGGTAACCTTAGACCATGTTAGTCGGAAAAAGTCAGCGCGTTGAACCGGCCCGACAATGCCTAAACCTGACCGATGGTCTAGACAACCTACCGCGTATTGTGTATCATTGAGAACTGCTTGAATGTAATCCCAAGTTTTATCGTGTCCAGTTTTGAAGTATCGATTGACCATTCCGAGTCCATAAAAGTCACTAGCCGGTGTAGTCGTCGTCCATCCTTCTAAAAGTAATTGACTCTGAAAACACACACATCTTTGCCAGTCAAAGGCTTGTTTTTTCGGAAATTTTAGAGGAATTTGTTTTTGCAGGAAAATTTGGGCGGAAAATCTACGTTAAAGGGGGGGGGGGGGTATGACCAATTGGCAAGTTGTGTTTAAATGAAGAAAAACCCAAAATATAGTAAGAAATTTCATTGGACCCCTCTTCGGAAACGCCTAGGAAACAAGTTAAAAGTCCTCAAAGTCTGTCGAAATTTTGTTATATTTTGGGTGCTTTTTGATTTTTTTGTCGAATGAGTTTTCTGTTTTTGTCACATCCTCAAAAATGTGTGTCTAACCTAGGAAAAGTTTCAAAAAGCGACACTGATATTCGAGAATTGTAGACCGAGGGCCCGAGATCCCGACCCAAAAATCACGGGCCGGGCCAGGTTTTTTCGTTCTGTCGAAAAACACCCGGCCTGGCCCGGGCCGAGCCGAGGTGATAACTTCTTTTTGTACACAATTGTGAGGACCTTTTCCACATTCTAGCTCGTCTATGTTTTAAAAAATTGTTTGTGTAAGTACTTTCTTGCTATCAATCGAAAAGCCCTGTCTAAGTCCGATCCGACAGATCCCAAAACCCATCTCTCTGATCACAATTATCGCAGTATTCTTACATCTGTTTTTGTGCCGCGAAAAACCACAAAAATTTGCTGAAGAACTGGCGAAACCATGATATAACCCGAACATCGATTTCCCACAAAATCGCATTTCACCGAAAACTGACTGGCCACCGTACTATCGTCATTTGACGCAAAACTTCTCTGTACACACGGTGTCGGATCATTCGAATACGCGCCCGCCGCCAAATACAGTAGTTGTCGGGCTTCGGTCTCGTTGTAAACCGCATCTTGTGGACCGAAAATTGCCTGGATTACTGTAGGTAGCACGGCAAAAAGTAGGAGAATAGTCGCCATTTTTTTGAGAGAATGTTTTTTTCGACATTTTGGCACAAAAAATGGATTACTGAAATGTAATGTGTCAATATTTGACATTTGTGCTCTTTATAGTTTTGTAGGCTAAACTAGTTAAACATGAAATTGATAATGATGACAATTATACTTTATGTTTTGTAGTCATACATTTTCTGAACCTTTAAAAAAGTTAGGAAGAGTTTTTTTGTCCTATTTTTATGAACACATTCCTAAATAATAATTATTTTTTTATTTTCCACGTGACGTGAAAAAGTATAGATAGAAGGTCAAAAGCTGTTTTGGTTTTTTGGAACTTTTAGAAATCGAAAAAAGAAAAAATTATCGTATAGAATATTTTCGTGTTTTCTCGGGCCTGATTACGGACTGGATGTTTCAAGGTGAATTCTGAATCGGACCCGGAAATGTGTCTGAAAAATTTGGGTCCGATTCAGTATTTTCCATTTTCAGGCCTTTGAATAAATGTGAATTTCCCGAAGGCCTAAATCTCACTCCAGATTATATATCGCAAAACTTAATAAGAAAACAATCCCCAATAGATAAATATACCAGTGTGCGTGTCCCGGGATATGTTTGCAATATCGGTTGTTTTTCAGACGCGTCATCCGTTGGAGGTTCGTTCTTCCCGACTTTTTTGTCGCATGTCCATTGCATCATTGTGATTTTTAGCATGTTTTTCGAGTCAGCACACCTGTTGCCAAAAATAGTGAAAAAATTATGCGATTCTGAAATTTTGCGGGTTCAGGTCAGCATTTGATTTTTGAACAGCTTGTCTTGTTGATTCTCGCCATTGTTTTCTTCTCATCATGATGTTCCTTTAATATTTTCCATCATTTTTTGCAGACTTCAACTCACAAGGAATCGACGACGAGTATCATGGTAATGTCAACTGTAAAACGAGCACTTGTTTAGAAAAAAAAGAAGCGATCAACAAAAAAATATATACATAGAAGGATTGATTGTTTATCTAGGTCAAAATTGATTGATTGATTGATGTTTAATTGTATTATTATTATATATGCAACCCGTTTATACTTTGTTCTGCTCTTCATTTTCAACGAATCCAACATGAACTGCAAAAAAAAATAAAAACATTTGAAGCTGTCACAAAATGTGCATACCGTGCTTGTTTTCATTCGAAAGTCCTTGTATCAATCGATCCAACTTTTCGTTCATCTCGTTTCTCAAATTCTCCATTATTTTCAAAGTTTCCGGATTTTCTTGTCTGTAAAATGATAGTGTTAATTTTGAAACCGTTTTTGTAGAATCGGGCCGAGTCCTAAATTATTCAGGAGAAAATTATTGAAATCAGGATAAATCCGGCTCTATTTTGGAAGACTATCATCGAACCTCGTAGAATTTGGTGTTTTGTTGAAACTTTAAAATGACTCGGCGTTTGTTTGAAAAACAATTATTTTTGACTAGGCAAATAAACACCGTCGAAAATGTCATGTCGTAAGTAGATCAAAATTGTTCATGTTTATTTACTTTTTCTGAATCTTTCAAAATTAAACAATTTTTTTTTGAAAATTCAAGAAGATTTTTTTTAATCTTTCCGATGAAAACACATTCTGAAAAAGATTCTCAAAAATATATTTTTTGTTTCAGATGCACTTGCAAAAGAAAAGTTTCCAAAAAGTTTGCAACATTTTCCATAAAAAAAAACGCGAAAAATGAATAGAAATGAAAAATGTTGCAACTTTTTTGGAAAAAAGTAAGGTCACGTTCAGGCTTGGGCGGAACCGACCCTTCGGAACTTTCGGAACCGAAGTTTAGTTCCGAAAAAAAATTTCGGAAAAAAATGGTTCCCGCTTTTTTTCCGACATTATTCTTCGGAAAAAACCGGAAATTTCGGAACTTTTCAGACTCACACCCAAAGTCATGAAAAATTGGAAAAATTTGTCAGAATTGGAAATAATTATTTACTTTTTTGGTATTCAGTTAGAGAAGATTTGAAATTATAACTTTCTAGGAACTATTGCTAAAAACGAAACAGTAAAGTGAACATCAAAATAGTCGGAAATTTCCGGTTCCGGTTCCGCCCAAGCCTGGTCACGTTGCATAGTTTTTTTTTTGCAAATTTTTGCATTTGTTTTTCTACGTTGCTCATCGCACAATAAACTGACCTTAGAACTCCTCTCGGTGGTTTCACAATCATATTCTCATTCGAAACATCATTTGTATTATTCATCGGAAAGCTAAAAGATGTGTCCGTTTTTCGAAGTGTGTTATGTGGTGGAGTTGCGAAAACGGGTGACAGTTTAGGGGTGAAATCGGGTCGATCCGGTACTTCCTTGTCGCTGTTTTTTCTCCTTTTCTTCGGCTCTTCGCTGATAATTCCAGGCAATGCCGAATTGGCCGGTGGAACATATAATACGGATGACTTTCTCGATCTTCTCTCATCATTATCTTCTTCTTCATCATTATCAGTCGGATGATCATCATCTTCTTCTGTTTCACTTTCTGTTTCTTCTTCGGCTACAGATGGTCTTTGTTGTAATCGCATTGATCCGGAAAGAACTCGTCGACTTGTTGTGCTCATTGTTCTCATTATATCTCGTTTTACTGCATCGATGTGTGAAGAAGAACGAACTATTTCGCGACGGCGATCATCTCGAAGTTCATATCTACAAATACTCTTTTTTTGAACGACTGATTGTTTTGAAAAATACAACACGCAGATTAATCAAATTCCCGTTTTCTGGTAACTCATGGGACAAAAATCACGTGATCTATTCAATTGGTTTTCCGAAAAATCACAGTTCTGACGAGCCCAAACCGATGGACACGCTACGTTTTTTACGATTAGGAACTCGGTCCAGGGTTTCTCAGACTTCCGTAGTAAACATTGGACAAGGCCCGACTCTTATGAGCGAGTTACAGATCAGCCCGAAATGGCCTAACATTCACAACAATGTAGTCGCGAAAACATTTTCTTCTACAGAAATGAAAAATCGTGAAAAGAACTCGATTGATTTTTTTTTCATAGCGGCTGTGAGGTTCGGCAAGAGGGATGTCGTCCCGAACAGAGGTTGGGCTCTTTTGGGCCGGGCTAAGAGGAAGCCTGGATGGAAACGGACCTTGAATATGTCCAAAAATATATCTTTCAAACATGAACCACATGTTCCGCTTTGAGAAACTGAAGTTCGAAAGCCGGGCCGGGCCTGCACACGGGTTTTTTTCCACCTGCAGAAGAACAAACAAGCCCAGACCGTGATTTCCAGGCCGGACTATCGGGGCCTTCGGGCTACAGTCTCACCCCTGATTCTAAGTGCCACTTGAGAAATGTGGTGTAAAAAAACTGTTCGAAATTATTTTTTCTCTAACATCTGGAAAGCTCAACTTCCCCAGGTCGGGCTCAGAACGACAGCCCTGTTCAAATTGCTGCGGGCTGGCCGATAGATCAAAAGAGGTCATTATTTCCGGACATCGGGTTTTCAGTTTCTAAACAGACTCCCGCTATTTTGAACAATTCAGAAAAGTAAAAATCAAGGAAAAAATCGGTAGAGCTCGCCCAAAATTCAATTTTTTTTGTATGGAACTAGACAAACCTCAAACTACTGATATCCTGTTTGATTTCCAATAAATCATCCTCATTAACCCCATCCATTTTCATATTTTTCTTAGTTTGATGAATAAATCGAGCAACAAGTCGTTGAATAATATCAGCATATGTTAATGGTTTGAACTCTTCGTCATGATTTCCCGATTTTTCCATTTCATTTTTCTTTCGAGAATAACCTGGTCTCTATAAAATGACACAAATATGTATATGAAATGTGAAATGCCTAATAATCTCACCCGAATAGTAGCTCGATTTCGATTCTTCTGATATGTATATTTTCCAAGTAACCATCGAACACTGTTGAATAGACAATTGCCAAAATAGATGATTGATTTTGGTGTGACAATGATGTTGAAAGGCGGTGGAAGGCTCGAACCTTCGTCGAAATGAGCCATCCAAAGTTTTGTTCGATGAAATTTCCATTCGAGATCAGCGTGATCCTTTAAAAAATGATAGTACGATGGAAGTGGTTGAATATTTGAAAACTTACATTGATTATTTGAAAAGAGTGCGACATCATAGCAATGAGCATGTTCAATAGAACTATGATCGATGTACAATGATACATTATGAACATTCCTTGACCAACCCATTGAGTTATCACATGATTCTGAAAATCACATTATTCGACGAAAAACATTACCTGGTCATTTTTCAAAAATAAAAAATTCACAATTTTTTATTTGGAATTATGATTCGCAAAATGAGATGGAAAACTGTTTTTATTTCTCAGCCTGAATCGAGAACTAGGGGTTTAAAGACACCTGGTCACTCAGAAACAATTTTCTCGTGTTTATCAAAATCTCAATATTGAAGACTTCAACTTTCGATGTGTGAAATTCAAAAATCAAAAAAGTACTTTGTGAGGTCGAAAAAAAAAATAAAAAACTGTTTTTGAATTTGTTCTCAGGAAGATTGGCGGCCGCAAACACCGTTTGTGTGCGTGTGCGAGTACAGTAACCCACGACGAAAAATTGTTTTGTTTTTTTCATTCAAACATTTTTGGTTTTTGAACCACATGCATCGAAGTTTGAAGTTTTCAATTTTGAGATTTTTGTGAACTTGAAAACCCATTTCTGAGTGACAGGGTATCTTTAACATTAAAAACCTTTATACTCGAAAAATATCTGAAAAACAAAACACTTCCTTGGAGTCTCTGAATTTTCCCCAGATATGAGATTCTCATACTCAAATATTATCCATTTAAAATTTTGGAGTCGAGATGAAAAAAAAACAATTCAAAAAATTGAAATTTTACGTGTATTTTTCGAAAAAGTTTGAAAAAAAAACTTCTAGACCTACTGAGTGGTTATCAATAGAGCGCGTTTGTATTATCAAATATACACATACCTCTGTAACTTCCGTGTCTTCTGGCTTGGTAATTGAGAACAATGACCATAATAGAGTAAGATATGAATCCGCAATTCTGCAAAATGAATCAATTATCAACAAACTACAGTCTTTGAATACATACGATGAAAATACATTTCGTTTACAACCTGATCCATTATCATCACATTGAAGTGGTGTATAATACCAATATAATTGAGCAAGTCCAATACTGAAACTACTAATAATGAGCACAAAAATGAAACAGAATTTGGCAACATCGACAAGCATACAACCAAGTGATATTTGAAGAGGTCCGAGATACGGATTTGTTTGAAAAAGATAGATTATTCTGGCAAATGAGAACACGTTGCCAACGGCGAAAAGCGCTTCAGCGACAAGCATCGGCTCTTCAGATTGCCAATATGTTCGAGACACATATCGATTGATATTGTCGTCATGTGTAAATAGATAATAGGCACTTAATCTGAACAAAAATATATACATATAGAGAATGTTCTGAAAATGTTCACCTTATTGAAATCGTGCACAAATATAGGCATATCATCAGAAAGTCTAACCAATTCCACCATTGTCGCATATATCGTTTGAATCCTTCTTCCCATAATTGTTTGATTTCAGACCATAACATTCCGATTACCCATGTGAATACCAGTGTTTCGACCCATGTTGCAGGTGGACCTCGATCCGATGCACGTGTTCTTTTTCCACCCTAAATTATTGACGATTTTTCGAGATACCACAAGTCTACCCTTTTCAGTTTGATCTCTTTTTTCATGATAATTTCAATTGGCTTAAAAACGTGAAAACTAAAAAATAAGAATTGACGTGACCTCTCCCCTTTGCAAACAATCGGATTTCTCTGCGTCTCTTTTGAAGCACGTCAATCACAAAAAATTCGCATTATAGAGAGTGAAGGCTGTGTTAGGGTCTTGGCTGGGCTTTTTATTGGGAGGCCAGAAAAAAGCCCAACCGGAAACGGGCTTAAATAAATCTGGAGATTTTTGCGGGCCTGACCAGGTTTTTTTCCACCGGTCGAAAAACAAAAAAACCCTACCGGCCCGTTGTTTCCGGGCCGGCCTCTCGGGTTCCGGGCTACAATCTCATCCCTGCGACAGGATCACGTTTTTGGAAAAAAAACTTGAGGGGTTCCTGAATCGAATTGCAAACCCAGTTCGAAAAAAAAGATCTCGACCAGATTTCGAGAAAAAAATTTTGGGCCAGGTCGGTTTCAGCAAAAATTTCAGTGTTCATCTTTGATTTTGTGAGTGTTTCTCGATAGTTTTCATCCATTTTACAAACGATAATTCAGAAACTACGCTGAAATGTTGAACAAAAACACATATCCAGAAACCTCTGTCATGCCCGGGAGCTGAAGCAACAACATCAACAACAAGTACAATCGAAAGTACAACAACAGAGGCGCCGGGAAGCAGGCCGCAAAATAACGGAGTTATTCATTCTTTTATCTTTTACTTTTGCTTTTAGTCGCTTGTAATAAATGCTTATATTGAAGACGCGTTAAAAGCAGACTCGGGACTAGGCTTAGGCCAAGGGACAAATAGGGGCGGCGGGCCGGCAGCAAGGCCGGCCGCTTGCCTCGACACCTCGATGTTCACTAAAAGTTAACAAGATAAATGAAGGAACGAACCGATTCTCCCTTCTCGTATCGATAATCCTCAAATGTTGCCCATGTCAACAATCCGAGAAACGATGCAAACGACACCGAATAATAGAAAAACTTCATAAATGGCGAACGAACCAATCGACCAAGTCGACTTCTCGGCATCTATTCAATAATACTTGAGCTATTTACTACCGTAGTATGTAGTTTAAAGGAACATACCACAATGTACATTGAGCAGAAAACGGGCCAAAGAACGAGAAGAAAGGCGTAGAGAAAAAAGTTTTGCCATGTGCCACTTCTTTGTCGATACGGTATTCCTTCATACCAAATTGAAGTGAGAAGTTGTTGACAGTGTGGATGAGAGACAAACTGAAATATCAAAGTATTTTCAGATTCAAAAATACATAGAAGATTACCGCTTTTTGTTCATATTTGATAGCCAATTTTAGACGGGAAAGTGATAGTTTTGAATCGAAAAGATTGATAGTGTCCTCGTTGGCATTGCCATCCTTATTCAATATAGCAATAACTTCTTCTGAACTTCGACATTGTGATAATAAATCGCATGCAAATTGTTTGCATTGTTCGGATAGTTGCAGATATGTCTCTTTGAATTCGTGCTCTTCGAATGCGAGTCTTTGCAAATCCCATGATAATTTGAATGCGGATAAAATTGGATCGGGACTCGTTAGACTCATCCATGCAGGACTTGCCAGAGCTCGAAATGTGTTGATACGTTTGAGAGAGTATTGCAATGAATCATTGAAACGTTCTGTATCGCATGTTTGACAGATACAAGAATGTCTGAAAAACGGGGAAAATTCGATAAAGACTGATATGGTTTTAGAATTCGGAACTGATTCAGTTGAACCGAAAACCCATCCAGAGACAAAAAACTGAAAAGGGCCCCCTGAGAAGGGCCGGGCCGGTCAGAACTGTGGCTCCTGACCGCCAAGAGAGCCCGAATCTCACCCCTGCGTTGGAATATATCTCACCCCTGCGTTGAAATTCTCACCCCTGCGTTGGAACGAATCTCACCCCTGCGTTGAAATATTTTCATGGCCTAGTTTTTTGGGTTTCAGACAGAAAACAAAAATCGCCAAATTCTCACCGTCTACAAAAAAGGCCTGTTTGGTTGGTTTCAGAAAATTATTTGAAATGAGTTTTTTTTTTAATTTCGAGGTCCCGAAAATGTGACGTGTTCAATTTCACAGCCCCCATTATTTTCCTCATTTTCTCAGCTCATTTTTCTCCGTGCCGCCTAATACCTATGTGGTTTCTCAATACTCGCATCTTTTCTCAATAACATTTGCAATATTTCAAATTGATTTAATTGTGCAGCCAATATAACAGGCGATATATCACTTGAATATTCGGCACTTGCCGCTTCGGCCGGATCCAAATGTTGACTCCAACCATCTCCCAACATTTCTCGAGTTATACTTGGATGATTGACTTGCATCTCAACTAATCGATAAACACCTTCTCGAATTGCACATAATAATGCGTTTCCGATTCGAATTGTTGGTTGTTGAAGGAGTAGTTCGACGACTTCTGTGTTCTCATTATCAACTGCTATTTCGAGAGCTGTTCGACCCATTGAATCGAGACAATTCACATTCAAAAGTTTCACACCATCATGCTGAAATCATTCTTCTTTTGTTTTTGTTTTCAAAAGTTTCCATTTCTTGTCAAAACTACAGTATCACTCACATAATTCAAACAATCTTGCAATGTTGGCTTGTCTCCTCGTTCGGCTGCTTCAAGAAACCTTCGTTCTTCGGGACTGATCATATCATTTGTTCGAATATTTGCAGCTGCTGGAGGTGGAATATTGGCAAGAGCATAGTTACGTGCTCTAGGTCGAGGTGAAGGAGCACAACGAGAGAAACGGCGACCCGCTGCCGACAACATTCTGGAAGAAAAAAAATACTATTTTGCACACTTTGTCAAAAAATAAATGTTCTATCTCTAAACTTTATATCTATTTACCCGAAAAAGAAAACTTAAAACTTTTCTACCAAGAACCAACCATTTTTTTAAAGAATAAAGTATGAACAAAAAAGAAAAGCAAGTTATTTATTTGACTACTTTTCAGTGCTCCGGAAGTTAATATTTTTGGCTCTTTTCATAGAAGAATTATTTACTTGTTGTCATCTATAATATTAAGAAAAATATTATTAAACTTTGATGAGATTATTGGGCCATTACTGAAAAGGTTTTTCTGAAAAGGTCCGAACCCTTTTGAAAAGGGTGCCCGAAAAGGGTGCGCGGACGATGTTCAAAAAGGTACGCGATGAAAAGGGTATTCACAAAGGGTCCGCGGATTCGGTTCGAAAGGGTTCGCGATAAAAAAAAGGTGTCCACCTCAAATGTCTGAAAAGGTTCGCAATGAAAAAAGGGTGTCCTGTTAATTTTTAATTTTCCTACAAACGTCCAAAAGGCGCAATTAAGAATTTCCGTGGATATTTTCTGATGAAGACTGATATTATATTACCAATTAAATGACAAAGAAAATTCGAAATAACCAGTTTTAATTATTGTTTAAAATATATCAGAATGATGATATTTTCCGAACACAATGCTTATTGTTAGATTTTGTGTCAGAAAATGTTAAATATATTGATATCGCACCTTTTGGGGGTTTACTAAGCCTGATACTTTGTAAGAAAATTAAAAATGAACAGGACACTTTTTATCGCGGACCCTTTCGAACCGAATCCGCGGACCCTTTGTGAATACCCTTTTTATCGCGGACCTTTTCGAACACCGTCCGCGCACCTTTTTCGGGCACCCTTTTCAAAAGGGTCCGGACCTTTTCAGAAAAACCTTTTCAGTAAAGACCGATTATTGTTGTTTTTGAGCAGAAGAAAATCACGTTTGTTATTTTTGAAAAAAAAATTGAAAACGTAGCGAGACCTATTGAGGAAATGGTATGTTCCTTTGATATAAAATACGGTGCTTTTTTTTTCAATTTTTTCTTTTTTTTTGTTGAGTTGCACACCCGTTTTTGGAACGCAATGAGTTTTAGGTATACGGTCTGCAAATTGTGCAAACACGGCGTTGTCACAATGCACAATACCGTAATTTGGGTCTCACCCCGCTCACTATTTCTTTCCTTAGACCTCTAGTAAAAAACAGGAATAGCCTTTCACCCAGTTCGAAACACGCTGAGTTCAACCATGTAATTAGTTATTTTTTATACGCAGCCGTTTTTCTGAAAATGGTTGCACCGATTTTAGCAAAATAAATACATGCGCCTTTGATATATTTTTTCTCTCAAAAATCTGATTTTTCATACTATAATTCAGAGATGGTGAAGTACTTCAATCAAACCGTCATAAGAAGAGGAACACAATCATATTTTTGGTTAAATTTTTGGTTAGAATACAAGCGAGAAATAGGAAAAAAAACACATTTTCAGAGTTACTGTATTAAAGGCGCATCGGTTTGATTGTGACGTTGGTTTCGTAACGGAGCTTAACATTTTCGCTAGACCTGTTACAGGTACCAAAAATAACGTTTCACCTAGAACAAGACACGCTGAATTCAGCTGTGCTTTTCGTTTTTCATGTAGTTACGTAATTTCTGAGAAAATGGTTGCACCGTTTTTTCACCATAAAACTACATGCGCCTTTAACTCTTTTTTTTCCCTGCCACGGGTCGGCAAAGCGAACCCTTCTTCAGAAGTTGTGTGCGACGGGCGCTCTCGCCGTCTCGCACTCTGCCCCACGCGGTTTTATTTGTGTGTTTGAAATTAATTTTTTCAACGACGTGAAGAAAAAAGGACTTTTCTCGCTAATGGCGTGTAAACTTTTTCTAAAAATTTGTTTCCAATCGGTTAATACCATGTAGATTCAGAAAAAATAAGTCTCATCACACAAAAATAACTCGGGAGAATTTTCTAAAACAAAAAACAATTTTTTTCGGATTTTTCCATATAAAAGACAAGTTTTCCCGAGTACCTTCTGTAAACTTTTTCTATAAATTTGGTCACTAATGCAAAAAAGCACGTAGATTCAGAAAAAATAGGTCTCGATTCCAGTTTTAGTTTCGGTGACCCTGTTTTTTACGAAAAACATGTTTTTTTAGTCTATTTTTCAAGAAAATCTCAATTTTCTCGAGTACCTTCTGTAAACTTTTTCTATAAATTCAAGCATAGGTCAAAAATAGGACGTAGATTCAGAAAAAATAGGTCTCCACTCTAGTTTTAGTTTCGGTGACCCTGTTTTTGGCGAAAAACATGTTTTTTTCACGCTATTTTTCGATAAAAGTCGATTTTCTCGTCTATTTTCTGTAAACTTTTTCTATAAATTTGGTCAAAACCTATTTAGACTATACTGAAACGAATGGTATAAGTGTGCACCCGAGTTTAAACTTCTGTGATGCACTTTTCAGCCAAAACTTTCAAGTTCTTTATTGCTAATTGTCCCAGTCAATTCTCACTGAAACTGTTAAAAATGACGAAATTATGTTTTATTAACTCTTTCCACACTAAATTGTTTCATTTAATACCCATCAACACCTTCAAATCACGAAACAAGCTGAAAAACAAAAAAAAAATTTAAATATCCGCCATTTTGACAAAGAGCGTGGCGGGACCCGTTTTGTGCTAAACAACAGACCATGAGATATATCGTTTACAGCCGACCCCACTTTTTATTTTTTTGGGTTCGTTTTGCCGAGCCGTGTTGGAAGAAATAGAATTTGTAAATTTACCGGGTGTGTTTGCCAATTTGATTTGAACATCTTGCCAATTTCGAGTTGTTTCATTTTTGTCAAAATTCCAATCGATAATGAAGTTGCCGTTATCGGTAACAATTGGACCACATTTTCTGACAGCTTCTCTTAATTGAGCAGTTCCTCCAAAGTTGGCAGGAATTGAACGAAGAAGTGGTTGAGCGGCGAATGGAAGAACTTCGATTGGTACGAAATTGAAGCTATCTCCCAAATTCTGCGAATCTTTCAAATAATCAGCAATTACGTAGAAGTTTTTGGCGGCATTTTGAACGATTTTCTCTTGTGCTAAACATCCGCCACCTCCTTTAATGCACGTGTATTGTGAATCAACCTGAATGATAAGAATTATTGATTTATGTATTGAAAAACAACCTCATCCGCTCCATCAATGCAAACATCGAGTTCTGGATGAGCATCAAGATCTGAAACTGGCAAACCTGCTTCAATCAACCATTTCTTTGTCTAAAATATTTGTCATTTTATACTATTCAAAATGAAAATTGTAAATCTTACTAAAAAACTTGTTGGGACACAAATTATATCGGTCAATCTTCCACTGATATAGCTGCTTTTCAAGTATTCAACTAGATATTTGACAGTACTACCAGATCCAACGCCCAAACGGCATCCACTGCGTACATGTTTTTCGGCACATGTGAAAGCTGCCTAAAAACTAAAATTTTCGATGTTATAAATGTTGATCTCACTAGCTTTTTTGCTTGTTCAATTGGCGACAGATTCGTTTCGTGTGATGTCGTGGTAACCATCGTTCGAAACCCCGAAATACGGCGGAGAGCAAGAATTTTTGAAATGATAAGAAAAATAAAAAATATTAAAAGTGTAATTTACCGTCACGGTGTTTGATAAACACGTTGACGAACAAATGCAGAAACTGATTTTATTATTTTTTTATTTTTTCCGTGTTTTTCCAAGTTTTATAAATTTAACCCCATCAATCCAAATCAAGCCGAATGAAACTTGTCTAATTAAAATAATACTTTATAGTTACATAACTAAAACCATATGTAACAATTATTATCTATAGTTTACAGCAGAATGCCAGTTAAACGAAAACAACAAAAAGACGTTGTTAAACCATTATGGGAAGATGAAGATGATGAGCATCTGGAAATTTCTATTCCAACGAAGGTGAAGAAAACGTTTCAAGTAGATTTGAAAAGAACGAACGACAACGAAGAAGAAACGTTGAAAACAAAAGAATATATTGGACGACTTCAAGAAGCATTCAAAAGAAGACACGGAGGAAAACCAAAATGGGCAGAAGCAGCTGAAAATGTTGAAGATGAAGACTCGTTATTGAACAATGCTGGCGGATATATTGAAAAAGATACGAAGTTGGCAAAAACAACAATCCACACAACATTATTGAAAGATTTCAATACAGGACATCGATCATCTGTATGTCAAAATATACTAAATATTAAGAAAATAACATAATTTTCAGAAATCAATTACAGTTGTCAAATTTCATAGAACTAGACCTGTTTTAATAACAGGAGATGTTGGAGGAAATGTGAAATTGTACAAAGTTAGCTCAGAGGCCAACAAGGACAATTTTCTTCAATCTGTTCAGTTTCAAAAATTTCCAATCGAAAGAATGGAAATTGCTCAAAAAGGTCACGCGGTTATATGTTCATCGACTTCGCAAGAATATTTGATGCAATATGATATGGAAAAGGGCAATGTTACTCAACTCAAAATGCCAAAAAGTTAGTCTTACAGGCTATTTTCAAAATTTTAAAGTCGATTTTCAGCTTTACCAAAACAAGGAATATCTCTTTTTGCAATTTCTCATGATTCGGAATACTTAGCAGTGGCCAGTGCCAATTCACACGTTTATATTCTTCAAGCATCGGTAATTGTTTTTTTTGTTTTATGCAAATCAACTTTGGTATGTTTCAGTCAATGGAACATATAAAGACAATTTCTCTTCCCGCCAATGCAACAGACATTCGATTTTTCCCGGGAGTTTCAAGAGAAATTTGGATTTTCTGTGAGAATGGTCAAACTGTTATTTCGGATGTTCAAGGTACTTCTCAACATACTTTTGTCGACGATGGAGCTGTTCATGGAACTTGTTTGGCAATCAGCCAACACGGAGAGTACTTTGCGACTGGGTTTGTTTTCAGTCGATAAATCGAAATAAGTTTCAATATTTATAGAAGCGATACTGGAATTGTGAATGTTTATGATGGTAGTTCGTGTCGTCAAACTTCTGAACCAAAACCTCTTTTCAATGTTGATAATTTGGTGACGAAAGTGTCAGCGGCTGTTTTCAACAGCGACGCGCAGCTCTTGGCGATTTGCAGTAATGTGAAGGTAAGCATAATTGTATGAAAATCGGCTTGAAGTCAACAAGTCTCAATTCTAATGATCAAACCGTTCCCGTAGCTTTTACAAAAAACTTTTAATTTTTTCTGTAAAAATTAAAAGTTTTTAAAAATTATGTCCAGTGAAATTCAACAGTCTGGAAAAGGTATGGCAGTAACTGCGAAATGTGGGATACAAAAAAGTTTACAACGTACGTGCGGATACCAAACTTAATATAAAAAACATATTTTGGTAGAAATAAGTTTCCACGGCTATCCCAAATTTGTTCTCCAAATCCATTTCTTATTGGGGAACCTGCCCGAAACTGTTCTCACCTTTTCCCTGTCAGTTCGAATCTCTCTCCTTTTTTTCTCAAAACGACCCGATTCTTGACCACGTTTTAATCTTTTTACACTCTTAAAGGATTACGTAAACTACTCATAATTTGTCGATAAAAACATTTCAAACGTTACACTTTTATATTTTTGAGAGGTTGATATTTTTGCATTCATCAGTACTCTGTTTCATTGTTCATTAGAGAGAGAGAAAAAAAACTAGACATTTCGTATCAAACTGGCAGAAATCACAGAATGACTAAACGGTCAAAAATGGACTGGTTTAGTTATCAATTTCATCGCTCAAAGTTTTTGTAATTTTCGGGAAACCCCTTTTTTAATGTATCAGTTTCTACTCACGAATTTGTTGCAAAAACGGAAATTTTCAATTAAAAAAACATTAATTAACTATACGGTTGTTCAGGTTCAAAATACAATATTTTTAATTAATCAATGTGTTTTGGTTCAGAAAGCTGCTCAACGCTGTTATAACATGTTAATCCGAAATTTTGGTTCCGTGTCTAAAAATAAACATTTAGTATTTTCAAAAAGAAAAAAAAACGTGACCCGGCCCGTTTTTTGAACTTGAAAAACTCAGAAAATCTGAATTTTTGCAGGAGAACCAAATCCGTCTAGTTCACACTCAAAGTCAAACAGTCTTCAAAAACTTCCCAGATCGTCATGGTCGAGTTACAAAAGCAAGTTGTGTTGATATTTCGCCAAAAGGTGGATATATGGCAGTTGGAAACAGTGACGGAAAGTTGCATGTTTTTCATATTCATCATTTTTCTGATTATTAGATTTTGTCCCTTGTTTCAAAAAAATTCATTGTTACTGTTACTTTTTTTCAATTGTTATAAAGTTCCGTTTTTTTCCATCGCCGTTTCATTCTTTTATTTTTGGCATGCAATCGGATACTCGTGGTCGAAACGAGAGTTGATCGATATTCAAACGTAATGCAAAACATTCACATGAAAACATATAAGTTTTGCCCTTTTTCTAATCTTTTTTATCAACTAATTTTGTTTCGATGAACAAGATGATAAAAAAAGACTATAGTTTTCATTCGAAACGTATTTTCTACGAGTTTAATTTATTCAAAAATTCGATATGCCGGAAAAGAGTTTTGGTAAACATTTGGTATGCAAATATTGTTTTTATGTATATTCATCAGATTTACATTTTGAATATATACTTATTTTTTCAAAATCAAAAAATAGCTACTGGTTTTTTGTCGACTCTGAAAAAAAACAAGAGATTAATCACAACTTCAAAATCATCCAAACAAATTTTTTCTACTTTTTGAAAATTCGAATTTTCTTGGTTTCTTGGTAGCTTTGAATTGTCAAAGAGTTTTCTCTAAATTACTTCAAAACAACGATGTAGTAACTGAAATTGTAGTGAGAATACAAACTCCAAAAAGGAACACCCAGCTCTTTTTCTGTTTTGTGTGTTCTTGGTTTTTGGAAAACTGAACAAACCAGAACTCGAAACCAGGAACTAGGAATCGAATTTTGGGTTTTTCAAAAACAATATAATTATAGAAAAGATTCTTAACTCACAAAAAATAGCATGTTCCTTTGATGTACAGGGATGAATTTTTTCAAAAATTAATTTACAAATTCAAGAAATAAAAAAAGGTTATTATGTCATGTAAAACCTCTTGTTCGTTTTAACTACAGGTGAGTTTGGTTTTTGGTTCTTGCAAGGTTGATGTATTTGAAATATTCACTAATCCGTTTTTAGAACGTTCTGTTCGAACACTTTGCCAAAAATAATCAGAAAGAGAAAGAAATCTTCTAGAAACACTGTAGTTTTGTGTCACTTTCAAACTACAGTACTTTTTTGTCTGAAAACGACCTTGTTATTTGAAAAATATTTGGATAAAAACCAATTTGCGTACAAAACTCCATTCTTTTCTCCCAATCTGTCACCAGTTTTTCACCTGATCTACCATTTTGTTTTCTTTTCTCTCTCTCATTCTCGCGAACTATTTTCAATTTCGCCGTGTACTTTATTTTTAATATTTTGTCACCTGCGTCTACCAACCCTTTCCATAGTAACATAGCACAAAACGATGAGATTTTCTCGTTTATTTTTCTCTTCTTTCTCTCTTTTTTTTCTCCCGTCTCATGTGTTGCCTGTTGTATTTGTTGGAATGTCGAGACAAAAATTTTTTTGTCTGATTTTTTTATGTTTTTTGATTTTTCATTGTTTGTAAATAGATATGAAATAGAAAAAATGTACTTGGGATTAGGAAGAAATATGAGGGAGGAATACATATATTTCGGATTATACGATGACATAAATAACTTGGCAAAACTAATTTGGAAAAGATTATCTTTTTTTGGCTAGGCTTTGATTCCAAATATGTTCCCAGATGTGCTCTTTTTGTGTATCCTTTTTCATTGATAGCCAGAGAGAAACAAATGCAAATATTTTTTTCGGCTCTTTTTAAATTTTAAATTTGTAAGAAAAATTGACGTGACCTCTAAAAATTTTTTTTTCTGCGAAATAAATCGGTCCCGGTCCGAAGATTCCAATCGACTCGAAAATTGGCCGCACAATCAGTGAATTTGGACAGGCCCGATGACTAAAGAGTTAGGCCTGTGCGCTTAAATTTCCACTGATTCGGATCCACACTTTATCAGATTTTTCGGAGTTTTTTGCTGATTTGAAAGCTGATCTTCAAATATTTGATTCAGCATAAAAACTGTAGTCAACCTCAGCAGAGTTCGTATCCTTTTCAGTAAAGTTTCAGTTTCCAGGCCCGATTTAAATCGGATGTTATCCGTATCAGGATCATCTGCCATCTCTTCAAAGCTGGTAGACCGTGGGAAATTGAATAGATAACTAGATCTCATTTGAAACGACTAATTTTTTCGTCATTTATTTAATCGGTCCCGGAACTGTTTCTTCATTTTTCTCACGAGAAAATTAGATCACATGAAAAAAAAAACAAATAAACAAAAAATTTTCGGAAAACTTTTTTAGAGAAATATCTCATAAATCAGTCCGCTTTTCAGGCTTTTTTTTTAATTTCACCAAATTATCAAGTGTTCAAAAGTAGAGTTCTGAAAATATATCAAAAATGTTTGTGCCTAGAATTGTTTTGTGTCTTTTTTCTCTGCAAAACTTTTCAAGTTTAGTTCAATAACAGTTCATTTTGTTCCGATTGATCGATATATAGTCGTTGTTACTCTCTTTTTTTCGTTCCGATGTTTATCTTTTCATTTTGTTCAATATACTCCACTTTCTCCTTGTTTTGTTGACAAATAATTACATTTTGTGGTAAATTATTAGTGTTTTTTTGATCAATTTCTTATCATTTCTCCACTTTTCTCCACATCTAAATTTATCGATTTTTTTATATTTGTCTTATCTTTTTTTGTTGGGTGTATTATTCGAATGTTAAAATATAGAAGGGTTAATTGATTATGAATTTGTTGTTTTTTCAGGAAATGTCGTCGAGTTCATCGTCTTCGTCATTTCAGAACAATTCACAGCCGGAAGAAGTGTGTTTAGTTTGTTCGGATATTTCAACTGGTTATCACTATGGGGTTCCCTCGTGTAATGGATGGTTAGTTGGTTGAATTTCAGGCCGGCCCGGAAAATTTTTGAAAGATTTTTTTGATAGTTTTTTTATCAAGGCCTTTATTTTTCTGATTTTTTTTGGTTGACAAAACTCAAAACATAAAAGAATGTATGTCACATTATGTAGGTACGAAAAAATGAGAATGGGGAAGAGAACCAATGTGGCGGGATAAACTACAGTATATTTTTGTTGGGGGAACATGTGAAAAGCAGCAATATTTCAGTATGAAATGTATAAAATCAACGGGCACATGTTTCTGACCACTAAAATATTACTGTACGTGGCCCTGCCAAGGTTCAGATTAAAAAACATTTCTATTTTTTTGCACTGACGTCCTCAATACAATTTGTTTTCAGCAAAACATTTTTTCGTCGCACAATCATGAAGAATCAAACATTTGTCTGTCAATTTGATGGAAAATGTCCTGTTGATAAAAGTAGGCGATTTGTTTTCTTTCTTTTTTTTTGACGTCTCATTATCTGTTGTGTTCTAGGTATTCGATGTGCTTGCCGACATTGTCGATTCGAAAAATGTCTAAAAGTTGGAATGGATCGAAATGCAATTCAGCAGAATCGAGATCCGATCGGATATACGAAACGAACTCGTCGATATCCGCCAATCAAAAAAGTCGAATCGAGTGAAGAATGTTCGCCAATTCAAACGACCGAACTCGATCGAACTGAAGATTTATTCTTGACCAGTTTGGCGGCTACCGAACAGAAGTGTGTTTTGTTTCATTCTTTTCAAATCTAGAAAATGGAGATTTTTTCAATCCAGCGCTAGCTGGCCATAGCCAGATAATCCAACATTCAAAAAATGATCCACTTTTGGAATCTCTCTGATTTTTTCATGCTCTTTTGTCCGTTGATTTATTATTAGATCATTCTCTCGGGCCCGATTGTGTCTATGTAAAAGTGGGCCATAAAAATTCCAATCTCGAGAATTTTAAAAAACAGAAATACGCAAAAAAGCTGTGGAAATTTAGTTTTTATAACGATCATGTGTTCTCAAAAAATGTAAACTTGCGTAAAAACCCGGGCGGCTGGAAATAAGCCAAAAAATCGAGCTGGAAATTTGAGAAAAATTAGACAATGTTTTTTAATGAAAAGTACTGTAGTTCTGTCTTCCGAATGGAATGTTTTCGACGTGACACACTTTTACGGGTCACGTCGATAAACAAGAACATTTTTTGGAATGTAATAAATTCTGCAAATCGACTCACGGTCTGCCATAAATTACAAAAATCATCATTGCACACTTTTGTGGATACAGTACCCAAAATTTAATTAATTTCGGCGGTATTTCAAAATTTGAAATTTTTCGATAGTTTTGTTGATAATTTTGTATTTATGGCATGAAGAGTTCACTCACAAATGATTCTTCATAAAAATTTCACATAAATACTTTGGTAAAGCTATTTTTTTCTCGAGAAACAATCGAAAATAAAGAGAAAAAAAGTGTGCGGCACTGTTGCACACACTTCCTCCGCCTCTACTAGTGTGCGGTGTTGTTTTTGTACGCGATGAAAATTTTTCATTGTGTTTGTATTTTTTGGCAGACCGTGGACTATCGTGATGTGGAGTTTTCAAAATCTGAAAAATTGATGGTTCATTTCAGATGTTGCGCACTCCGACTCGCTGATTATATGCCAGCTCGAAATCTGTTAGTTGCCGTCACATCTCCTTGTCTTTTAACAGATGAACAATTTATGGCTGAACATGCTATTCTCGTAAGTGTTTGATTATTGGATAACAATGAGATTGAAAAAGGGGTTTTAGTCTTCCCGACATCGAGTAACAAATCTTCGTTTCGCAACTCAAACAGATTATCATTATTGGCATGAAAGAGATTGGTTTGTTATGATTGAATGGGCCAAAACATTGCCGGTTTTCGAATCATTACCATTCTCAGATAAGGTTTTCATCTCATTTTCTTTCCCCCCTTAAAATCCTCTTTCATTCTTGCAGCTGGCTCTTCTTCGACACTCTGCCATCACTTATCCATCTCTCGTTCATGTTTTCAATTCTCCTGATCATGGTCCCGACACGATTGTATTTCCAGATGGATCGTATTTCGATCGAACTAATGAACCAACAAGACCATTGGGATTCAATAAGAAGAAATATCAAATGTTGGATCAATTATTGAAACCGATGCGAAAAATGCAAATTGATCTCACTGAGTTTTCTGCGTTCAAAGCCATTTTCTTCCTTAATCCAGGTCAGTTTTTGTGAGGGTGTCAACACGTTTTTCTGCTCAATATTAGCTCAAAAATTGAATGCAGATTCAATGTCTAATACTTTCCTAATCACATAATCCTCCCAATCTGATCTTAAAAACGAAAAGAGTTCTGAGAAAACCAAAAAATGAATCATTGGGTGTACTTTGATTTTTGGATCATTGGGTGTACTTTGATTTTTTTCCAAATACAATGATCAATTTTCATTACATTAAAATGAGATTATTATATTGTTTTTTTTTATTCGAAAATAATACATTGACCTCATTTCAGATGCTGATGATGTTGATGCTTCAAGTAAGAAATTATTGGGCGAAGGAAGAAGTGCGATTACAAATGCGCTCTACCGATACATGGTCAAAAAGAAGGGCCCAGATGAGGCTGGCGATAGGTTGGTTTATTCAGTTTGTATATAAAAAACCAACACATTTTTCATTTTCAGATTTGGTGGCCTACTCCTTCTTGGAACTGTTTTAGCGACAATGGCTGTTGAAATGAAAGAGGCTGTTCTTGTTGCCGATTTTTTCGATCAAATCAAATTTTCAACGTTTGCCAAGCAACTTTTATTTGGAATCAAAACTGAGACATAGACTAGAAACTTTGTTTTTATTATTATCTTTTTGTAAATTTAATCTTCAGTTGAGTGCCTCGTTTTATTTTTTGTGAACAGAACAAGAATCATTTATGGCGGGTTAATTGTTGTTTTTTTTTTCAGTTTCTAATCAATAAATTCTATCTCATAATTGTGTTTTTGCGTTGCAAAAGACTACAGAAAATGTGTACTGTACTTCAAGGAACTGTCAAAAAATCAGGAGTACTGTAGAAAAATTTTGCGAGAGAATATTGTTGGTTGAAGCAATTAATTAATTCATTTTGACTGGTAAAAAAATACATATCGGCAGAGTTTACACGCGAAGGTTCGTTACAAACTATGTTTCCAATATTGCAATGGAGAGTGTGGCGAAGAAAAAAAGAAAAAATATATTCACTGACGAGACAGTTTGAGAAATAAGGAGAGCGCAGACGATAAATTCTCTATAGAGCACACTTTCTCCCATCGTTTGAATTTGCCGCATTTTTATTTTGTTTTCTGCTACCGGAAAAAACCCTGAAAAATCGTAAATTACAGATGGAAACCCAAACCAATTTGCCATGGGTATCCAAATATCGTCCAGAGTCATTAACAGAAATTGTCGCACATGAGGAAATCGTCAAAACTAGTGAGTTTTTCTAATTTCAAAAATAAAATGAAGTTTTACGATTCCAGTTACAAAATTCATCGAAAACAAAACAATGCCTCATCTGTTGTTCTATGGTCCACCTGGAACTGGAAAAACGACGACTGTTTTGGCGGCAGCACGAAAAATGTACACGGGTTCGAAAATGTCGTCAATGGTTTTAGAATTGAACGCGTCAGATGATCGTGGAATCGATGTCGTTCGAAATACAATTGTCAATTTTGCGCAAACTAAATCGTTATTCTCGCGAGCTGGTGATACAGCTGTTCCATTCAAATTAGTGATTCTTGATGAAGCTGACGCAATGACCAAAGATGCGCAAAACGCGTTGCGAAGAATCATCGAAAAATACACAGATAATGTTAGATTTTGCATTATTTGCAATTATTTATCATCTATCATTCCGGCTATTCAATCAAGATGCACTAGATTTCGATTTGCTCCATTGGGAATGAAACTCATCGCTCCGAGACTTGACTACGTTGTAAGTCACTTTTATAAAAACTGCGTCTTCTAATTCGTTAATTATTATATAGGTACAACAAGAAAATCTAAAAATGACTGAAGATGGTAAACAAGCTCTCTTAACTGTTGCAAAAGGTGATATGAGAACAGTTATAAATACGTTGCAGGTAAAATACAAATATTTTTCTGTGAAAATGTAGTCATATTTTTTGAGAGTACTGCGATGAGTTTCGACGAAATCACAGAAACAACAGTTTATCAATGTATTGGTCAACCCACTCCAAAAGAAATGAAACAAGCTGTAAATGCTCTATTGAATGATCCGGCTAAGAAAAGTATCCATAGTAAGTTGGTTATTTAAATAGCTGTAAATATTTTTTTTCTAAAGAAATCAAGACACAATTCTTCGACAATGGATATGCTTTGCAAGATGTTATCACACATTTACACGAGCTCGCATATTCTCTTGATATTCCTGATGAAGCTCTTTCATGTATTGTCAGTGGATTAGGAGAAGTCGAAGAGAATCTATCAGCCGGATGTAGTAATGAAACTCAATTAGCCGCTGTTGTTGCATCATTCTTCGAAGCAAAACGCATTTGTGCAAAAGCAACCAGAACATAAATATTTTTTCGAAAACTTTATTATCACACTTTTTGTCCGGTATATTGACTAAAATCTCTGAATGAATAAAACTGGTAACTTCGTACGTATACTAATTGTTTTTCTTATAAAAAGTTGTCTTAACTTTTTGAATATTTTGAATTAATTCTCTTTTAAAATTCTCTAAATATTTTATTTTCAGTATAATGAATCCGAATCAATATCCTCAAGGACAGGGTCAACCTCCTCAATATTTTCAACAACAACAACAATCACAACAACAAATGTTTAATCAGGGCTATCCAGTTGGCAGATATCCACCAGTTGCATATCCACAAGGAGAACAACAACCACCCCAAATGCCGCCTTATCCCGGAATGCCTGCAAATGCATCTGGAGCACCCACTCCTGGATATCCGCCCGTTCACAGTACGTTTCAAATTTATTTTATCCAGAATGTCAAAAAGTTACGAAAAAAGTTATGAGACTATTCAGATCTTTTCTCCACGTGGAGAAAAGCGGAGAAAACCTATCCAGAAACTGGTGGAGAAATTCCTATCTGCTCAAATTGGCAATTTTTTTTCTTGAAATTTGTTGGTATATTTTAGATGTTGCAAAATATAGGTTTTGGTACAACTTTTATCGTATGGGACTGTTGCAATTAATTTCTCCACCTATAATTTCTCCGCTTTTCTCCACGTGGATAAAAGCGGAGAAATAGTTCTGGATAGCCGCATTAGGTATATGTCATACCCGTCGCAAAATTTTTCTATTAAAAGGGTACCATAAAAATCTTTAAAAAATTTTTTGGACAACATGTAGAATACGACCCCACCGTATTTCATGACCCCCCAGCGAATTACACGACCCCATAAATGTATTTCGAGACCCCATTTCCATTAGGGTGGGGTTTTGAAATACATGGGGGTCTTGATGTAAAGTGGGGTCATGAAATACATTGATGGGGTCGTAAAGTAACTGGCTTACAAGGGTGTGGGGTCGTATTCTACATCACCCGGACAAGATGTAGAAGACGACCCCACGTGAAGTATTTCAACACCCCACAATAGAAGTGTATTTAATGACCCCTACAAATGTAGAACACGACCCCAACAATGTAGAAGACGACCCCAAAAGTGTAGAACACGACCCCAAAAATGTAGAACATGACCCCAACAATTTTGGGGTCTTGAAATACATGGTATGGGGTCGTGTAATACACTTCTATCGCGGGGTCTTCTGATACGTTTTGTGGGGTCGTGTTGTACGTTTTGCCCCCGCATTAGGTATATGTCATACCCGTCGCAAAATTTTTCTATTAAAAGGGTACCATAAAAATCTTTAAAAAATTTTTTGGACAACATGTAGAATACGACCCCACCGTATTTCATGACCCCCCAGCGAATTACACGACCCCATAAATGTATTTCGAGACCCCATTTCCATTAGGGTGGGGTTTTGAAATACATGGGGGTCTTGATGTAAAGTGGGGTCATGAAATACATTGATGGGGTCGTAAAGTAACTGGCTTACAAGGGTGTGGGGTCGTATTCTACATCACCCGGACAAGATGTAGAAGACGACCCCACGTGAAGTATTTCAACACCCCACAATAGAAGTGTATTTAATGACCCCTACAAATGTAGAACACGACCCCAACAATGTAGAAGACGACCCCAAAAGTGTAGAACACGACCCCAAAAATGTAGAACATGACCCCAACAATTTTGGGGTCTTGAAATACATGGTATGGGGTCGTGTAATACACTTCTATCGCGGGGTCTTCTGATACGTTTTGTGGGGTCGTGTTGTACGTTTTGCCCCCGCATTAGGTATATGTCATACCCGTCGCAAAATTTTTCTATTAAAAGGGTACCATAAAAATCTTTAAAAAATTTGTCGCGGTGAATGACGACCAAAAAATAAGAAACGAGTGCTAAAATCCGACTAAATTGGAAAGAACATGGTAGTTTTCCAGTTTTCGTAACGAGACTCTGACACTTAGAAAAAAATGTCACGATACTTTTTCGTCAAAAAATTTAACGTTACTTTTTTACTTATTGTCACAGGTTTTAAATAGGTGAGAAAAGTAATTTTTTAAAGTTTCATATGCAAAGGAAAAATATCTAAAAATAGTTGATTTCAGTCAAATCAGAGCCTCATTGGGGTGTCGAAGGCGGTCAACCACAACAGCCAACACCTCAACCTCAATCCTTCCAACAACAACCACCACAACCACCACCACCACAACAACAACAACAACCAATGCACTATATGCATCAAACACAAACACAACAATCATTCCAACAACAACAACCAATGACATATCATCAAATGGGAATGCCACCAAATGATCCATATATGCAACGAATTCAACAACAACAACCATTTCAACCAATGCATTCACAACAATCATTTCAACAAGAAACACAACAATCTATATCAACACATGAACATCAAATCAGATATATTCCTTCGGCTAATTTTCCTCATTCGGTTTCTTCAACACATTCCAATTTTTCAGCTTCGAAAGCTATGGGAGCACAACAGGTCAGGCCGCTTCGCTTGTTTTTTTTTCTCGAATTTTGTTTTTGAAAGTTCTGAAAATAACTGGGAAAAATTTTCTCATGAAATTCCTACTCTCAATGTCTAGACAGTCCAAAAAAAATATTTGTTGAATTGTTCAGGACAACCAGAATGCCTCGATTAATCAATCCTCAATTCTACAACCACTTAAATTGTTCTCTGTAAATCTTGAAGAAGAGAAACTTTCGACTGGCGAACTTTGTCTGTTAGGACGAGAAATTGTGTCGGATTTGTCGTATCGAACATCTCATCTTGCATCAATTCTTAAAAAAGTGATGGAAAGAAAAGCGTTGGGACCGGGTGAAGATCCACAATTTCTGGCTGATCAATGCAAAACACATTTGGATAAATTGGTCGAAATTCGATTGATGATTGAAAAGAATCGCGATGAAAATTGGAAAAGAATGAGTGGTGATGATTATATTGCAATGGTTTTGGATGATAGTGAGAGAGAAGATGCTACAGAAATTCAGATCACTGATGATTTACTTGAAAGTTCGTTTTTTATCTTCTGAAGTTTATGTTCACAATCAGATTTCAATCTAAATGAAAAAAACTTCAAAATTTTAGTCAATCAAACTTCCAAATAAAATTTCATCAAAGTTTTTTTTGAAGTACATAGGTTCAGTGATTTGTTGTCAAAATACTTCAATGTGAAACATTGTTTCCCAAAATTTTTTCCTTCTATTCACAGAAATCCATATTTGAAACATACCTGGCCCGAGAGTAAAACCAAAACTTCAAAACAAAATTGACTGAAAATCTTAGAAAAATATTATTTGTCATTGTGAGTAACGACCAAAAAGTAAAAATAACAAAAATTTGAAAAAAAAACATAGTTTTCAAATTTCCATCGCGTGACCTATACATTTTTTTTTGAAAAATGTCACGTTACCTTTTCTTAGCTCTCAAGGTTCAAATTTTGAAATAAACTTGAATTTTTTCTAGGAACAAAAGTGAAAGATGCGAGAAATGCGCCCAGAGAAGGAATGGTCTGGTACGAGGGAAGATGGATCCCGGAACATCTTGAGAAAAAATATAAAATCTTCGAAGAAAACAAGTAAGTTGTCTTATTGTCAATCCGGTCAGATCATCCAATGAAAAAAGTGATCTGATGAAAGAGCATGTCAAAATGAGAGATTCAGAAGGTAGATCATTTTCTCATTGGATGATCTGGCTGGATGGACAATATCTCTATCCAATTATGTATCTAAATTTATTCATTTTTCAGAAAGAATCTGTTGCAAGTATCGAGTGAATTGAAATCGATCGGATGGGTTATTGATGTTTCGAGTCCGGTTTATTTGAAGAAACCCGAAAAAACACAATGGACAAAAAGAGAAGCGGCCGAATAAACGAAAATATGTTTATTGTTATGAATCAAAAAAAAATGTATAAAAATGACTTAGCGTAATGTTCTAAATGAGTATTTTTGGAGACGAATCGCATTTTTGAGTGGGATTGCCAAAAGACCCCAACATGCGGTGAAATGGCGAACCTGGAAAAAAGGAGAGACGTGTTTTTGTCTAGAAAATAAATTTCTGAAAAAAGTTCGGAACTCACATAACTATCAGTGATTGCAACATTTTTCTCGCTAACCCATTTAATCGTATCGACAAGTTGGATATTAGCAGAAAAACGATTCGAAACGAATAAGCGACCTGAAAATGTTGACTGATTGATGGTTTTCAAGTTGAAATGTACTTACCAGCTTCATCTCTTGCTAATGCTCCCGGTCTTTCACATATCGCAATTCTCTTTTTATTCACAATTTTCGATTCTCGAACAGATACCAAAAGAACATAATTCTTTCTCGTCTCAACAACTAATAATTGAGTTATTGGTCCGATTGTTGAGAATGCCAACATATCCGACCAGGCTTCCGATAATTTGTATTCTAGTTCAGTCCATTGACCAATTGGAGTCAATTCGTAGAGCCCCGAAAATGTCTGAAAAATTATTGGATGTGAGATGAGCAGTCAGACTATATCCTTGAACAAAGGTGAGATTCGGGCCGGCCGGAAGGTTTTTTTCACCGGCAGAAAAGGGGCTTGCCGGCTTGTTATTTTCGGGTTGGGCACGACAAAATAAATACATACTTTGTCGAATTCCACACAGCTAAAGTTGAAGTCGATAAACACTTGGAATTTGTTTTTGAGACACAAGGCGTTACTTTGGAACGTATTCTGTACGGGTTTGAGTCCGCAGATTTCGAGTGCGTGTTTTTCACAGAAATTTCTATTTTTTTTTTGAATTACAAGTTCGGATTCTCGACAATATTCTTCAATGGGAATATTCCGTTGAAAAAGTATGGTAAAATAACAATTACGAAAAACTACAGTATTTTCTACATCATCTGAATAAATACTTTAACTTTTCTTTTTTTTCTGATATCAAAAAATGTAATACTTTTATTTTTTGAAAAGTCCTGGCCAACTTTATAGGTTCCAAACTTTTTTAATTCAAAAACGTTTCTGTAGATAATTTAGGCCGAGCCTAGGTTGTTTTGGATTGAAATGAAATGATGAAAGAAACATACCTCTCCACAAACACATAAATATAAATGATCATTATGGGCAATACTCAATCGTTCTCTCAATATAGCCGATTCAGACAACCATTTCGGACACTCAATCTTGGCCACATACTTCAAATCTACAGTATACTTGATCACATGTCGAACCCAATGATTTTGATCATTTTTTGCATCGGCCAACACCAAAACATGCTCTTTATGATAAACCGGACTCCATAGTCGTCGAAATTGTTCCGTCGGATTGATTCGATTTTTGACATTTCCGGCCAAATCGAAAAGTATTATACCGGCTGTTTCATCGGTGGCAAGAACAAGACCATTTGGAAGGACTAGAGTGCCTGTGATATTCTCCAAAACTCCATCCCCAATCAATACTGATTCGACGTTTGATGGAAGTCTCAACATTTACATATTTTGTTCTGGAAAAGTCAAATGATTCTAACTCACCCTCCTGATGGTAGTTCTGGAGGTGGTGGAAGTTGTGAAGCATCGTTGATTGTTTTTTCGCGATTTTCAATGTTTAGCGAGTCGCGAGCTTCGTATAGGCTGCAAAAAACCAGAACTTTCAATGGAAAAACTGAAAAAAGCTTATCATTTTTTGAAAATTATCGACGTGACCTACATATTCAGTTAACTTCCCTAAAAGTAACAGTTTTGAGATTATTTCCTGTCAAAAAAAAAAAAAGAAACGCGAAAATAGTATAAAGGTGACCTTTCAAACTCCAAATTTCTTGTTTTCGACCAGGCCCGGCCCGATTTTTAAACGTCAGTTTGTCAGGGCCGGGGAACATAACACTTTTGAAAAATGTCTAGAAGAACGTGTATGCGAAATACTATACTTTCGGACATGTTTGAGGCCTGTCTCCGGTCGGGCTTTTTCTGGTCTTCCATGAAAGGTAGATTCTGAATCGGACCTTCTGAATCGGACCAGGTCCGATAAAATCGGACCCGAAAATGACCTAATCTGAATCGGACCGGAACATGAAAAATGTGTCTGAATCGGACCAGAGTCAAGAAATCGGGCCCGGTCCGTTTTTTTCAAAATCTTTGCTGAATCGGACCACAAAATCGGACCCGGTCCGTTTTTTTTGTTGAAATTTCAGCTGAATCAGACTAAAATCGAAAAAATATCAACCAAAGAAACGGACCTGGTCCGATTCAGACACATATTTTAGGTTTGGGTCCGATTCAGATTCGGTTATTTTCGGGTCCGATAAAATCGGACCTGGTCCGATTCAGAAGGTCCGATTCAGTAATTACCTCCATGAAAAGCCCGTGAGAAAATGAAGCGAAAAAATGGAACAAAAGAAATACTATGTTACCTATCCACAAAATTCACAGTTTTGAACAAGAATCTCAGATCACGACCCGAATTTTGGCCTGAGATTGTTCTGAGAAACTTGCACGGAGAAGCCTGAACAAGGCCCGGCCCAATACGGTCCAATATTCAAATTGTTGCAAAAAAACGCACTCTTTTGCAACTTGTTGATTGTTATCGGCGACTTGTTTCGATTTTCGATCCAATTCTTCGAGCAAAGCTTCAGCTTCTCTTGTTGTTTTGTTCAAATTTCTCTCATATTCACCTACAAAAACATACTTTTTTCTGAACAAATTGTCATTTTTGAGAAATTGCAAAGTGCAGGGCAAAAAGTATGAGAGAACGCCGCAATTCGAGAAGTCAAAAAGTGCAAAAGAAAAGTATTTGACACTATTTCCCAAAAACTTGTTTTCTCTTCAAACCTCCCAAAAACAACTAACTAATATCAAACGAGGCACTATTATCAGTGGGCGTGTCTGGTGGTTTTGCCGCCAACCCATTTTTTGTTTCGACTCCATTTTCTGTTTTCTGCTCGGGCTCAACTGACACGGTTACTGTAGGAGTAGGCGGTGTTACTTCGATGATTGTGGCTGGTGTTGTCGGAGTTTGTGGTGGTGGAATCGGATCATCACGAATCCAAACTATATCATCTTCATCTTCAGCCATCTGAGAATTAAAAACTATAATGTAGGCGGTAAACAAAGTATATAAAAAAAAAACACGGAAAAA
The DNA here is from genome assembly GCA_963572245.1 of Caenorhabditis sp. 8 KK-2011. Lineage (NCBI taxonomy): Eukaryota > Metazoa > Nematoda > Chromadorea > Rhabditida > Rhabditidae > Caenorhabditis > Caenorhabditis sp. 8 KK-2011. The sequence continues at coordinate 7,246,114 of OY751548.1, forward strand.
GTTCAAGTAGTCAATTTATTTTTCTCTCTTCCCGACGGGCATTACAACAACTAGAAAGAAGAAGAAGAAATTGAGCATGAAGAAATGAGTGAGAGAGTATTGAGTTGAAGAGACGCAGATGAGCACACAAATAATGATTGATTTTTTGGGATATTAATTATTGAACATTTTTTATCTTGTAAACAATTGTGGGTCAGTGAAAAGTTGAGTTGACATTGAACATATTCTATCTTTTTGAAGGCTCGAATCTTTTATGGTAAGAGCACGAAAAAATCAACAAACCAATTATGAAACACGTGAAAAATAAAAAAGTCACCAAAATCGGACTCACACAAAAAATTGACTGAATCGAAGTCTGTCTTTCGAGATTTTTGCTGAAATTGACGGGTCAGGTGATTTAAAATAGGTCCACAACAGGCCCAGATAAAAAACCAGACCGACCAGTTTTTGAAAGAACAATTTTTCTGGCCCGATTGAGTCAAAATCTCTACAAAAAATACCGTCTCCTATTCTCTATTTGGATCCAGGCACATTTTTTTTTGAACATATTTGTGAGCCCGATTCAAATTTGGTTGAATTCGGGCCTCTTTTTTTTCGGACCCCGCCTGATTCAGAAAAATGGATTTTTCGTGTATTATGTGGCTAACTCGATTCGTCAGTATTTTCAAGAAGTTTCACTTGGGGATTCTTCTCAACTATAATCACCTTCGGTGAAAGTAACATCGTGGAGCTGTTGGGAATCAGAGGAACAACAAGGTTCTGGATTATAATCTGGATAGGCCAATTCAACTTCTCCAAAAAGTTTGAAAGTGAGATCTTGTTTTAATGCTTACATGCTTACCTTTTTTGTTTTTATTTTTATTCTCAACCAATTCCAAAAAGTACACTCAAAAAAGTGATCTCGTTAGTTTGACGCTGAAAATAATAAATATATTGAATATTTCCGTGACCTAAACGTGACAAAAAGAAAAATTTTTTTTTTTCAAATCAGTTCTTGTTTATGTATATTCTAATATCGATCGGGCCGCGATTGAAGAGTTGTGTGGTATTTTGAAAATCAGTAGAGCGTTGGAATAAACATGGATTTTTGAGACGTCCGAACAAGTTTCCGTGTTTCGGAAGTCGAGCAACGAAACAGTTTAATCTACTGTCTGAGCCTCTCATTGGTTTTTGTTGGTAGATCATTGTTATATTGGATGTTCTGGCTGGATGGCTAGATTCAATATGATGTACATCGAAAGAAATATAAATGACATTGTGAGTTAAAAATCCAACGAAATGTTTACGACAAATTTGTTCGGATTTTTTTAAAAATTAAAATTAACCGGATAAATCGAAAATCCAGAACTGCAACTTCTCGACAGTGTGTATTTCACTACCAACATTGAATGCAAACATGCGCACACAAATTCAGCCGGAGCCTATATTTTTTCTTGCAAACACTGGCACACATTTATTGACCCCGCCCTTTTTGGTGTTGTGGTCCATACAGCTGTTACGTTCAAGTTTAGTTAATTATTGGCACTATTATTTTCGACATTGGTAGAAAAATACACACTGTGATTCTCTTGTCCATAAAATCTTTCGATTTCACGTGTTCCACGTTAATTTCTCTGCGTATCTCATCGTCTCCATTGTTTTTTTTGTTGTTTAATTATCGTGTGAATAAAACTAGAATAAGTCGACGAAAAAAACAAAAGCATCAAAAATGTATTATTTTCACATTTCCTGAATTTCTTCTTCTTTTTCTTCTTCTTCTTCTGGTATTTCCAATTAATTGGTGTCAGGAAAACGTCCAAATTCAAAGTTAATTTTTTGCTCATAAATATAGTTTTTGTTCTTCAAGTCCCCCAGAGTTTCAGGATTTTTGATTCTCAATGTTTTTTTCACATTTTTCTAGATCAGACATATTTTTGTGGACGTGGCCTTAAACGAAGATAAGTATTTAAGAAATGAGAAATTTAGAGAAAAGGTCACGAAAAATATTTTCAAATTTTTGGAGACCTAGTAATTCAGCTACTCAAATACACACTCTGGTCCCCAGAGTTCCAGAATTTTCGAAAACTAAACTTTGAATTGAGAACAAGAACTGTTTTGTTTCTAAATTAGTTCTGAAGTTCAAGCTATTTGAGAATGAGACTAATTTATGAGAACTATGTAAATTAGAGACAAAAAAAGAGACAAACATTTGCTTACTGTAGAAAGATACGAACATGTTTTTTCGGTGGATTTCTTGGAGGATTTTGATGCTCTAGTTCAGGAAATTTAATTCTGAAAATTGTCTCAAGAATTAAGAGTCCGGCAAATAAAAATTCATTGTTTTTGTCTAAATTTCATTTCTCAAGTACCAAAAAAACTTGTATTTGTTCTCAAAATATCCACCCAAAAATTCTAGAGAAAATTGTTTTTCACGAGATTTTTCTTCTTTTTTTTCCGAGTTGGAAGTGTTCAATATATCTGACAACTACGTCTTCCCAACAAATCCCCCTTTTTTGCCCTTTTCAAACCTTTTCATTTTTTTTTCCAAGAACACATTTTGTTTTAATTCGAAAACAAGACGAACAACATTTTCATACATGTTTTTTTTTGCTGGATGAGACCCATTTATTTTTCTGATGTTTTTTTTTTCTTGCGGATCTCCGACATTTTTTCTGCTTATTCATCCATCACCTCATAATAATAAATACCAATTTTTGCTCCTTTTTGAAAAGAAAAAAAATGTGCACAATTTTGGATTTTTCGAGCTTTTTTTTTGAAGATTTTATTTCTGAAAATATATCGGGATTATTCACCTAAACAAATACTTTTGTTTTGTTTTGAGGAAATCTCTCACAAACACCCTTTTGAAGAAAAAACTATGAACCATGCGGAATCGAACCCCTGACCCTGTGGGCCGTAATTTTTCTTCGGAGGGAAAGAGTTTTCTATAACTCACACGGTCACAGGTTCGATTCCGCTTGCGAGTTTTATTGTTTTTTTTTGTTGATTTTTTCACATTTTTTGGTTAAAGGTGGACTGCGATATATCTGAGAAAGACGGTGTGCAATGTTGCGTGATTTATAGTGTAGTGAAATTCTTCGAAAATGTGTGTACTTTTTTGAATTTATAATGGTTCGATAGAGCGCACATGGTCGTGAAGACGGAAAGGCGGAATTGCTTGTGTTTGTTTTTTTCCTGGCACTGTATCAAATTTTTTTGCGTTTTTTTGGTTTTCGCATCATTTTTCAGGGGCACAGAAACTATACTATAGACGAAACACTCAATTATCTCGCAGTCCACCTTTAAAAGATGTGTTGTGTAGTGAAACAATATTATGCAACATTTTAGTTCCAGAGAAATAATTAAGAAGAAGTCAACAGATCACAACAAAATAGATACTTTCAATGAATACATTGTTCGAATCATCTGTTTTTTCCTGATTTTTTTTTTATTCAAGATTATTTTCCAGCTTTTTCTATCAATGCCTTATTCTTTTTTTTCATCTAAAGGTGAATGAGAAAAGTTCTGATTCGTTTTTTTTTTAAATTTTCTATTTTTCTATTATACTCGACCCAATTTTTTATGCACTCTGGTATTAGGTGAACATCACTTTTTCAAACAATAGACGTGTTGATTCAGATAATCGCGTTGAACAATAAAAGATAATTTTTAGCTGGGTTGTGGAATCGAACTTGTGACCTTATGCACCATAAGTTTTCGAAGACAGTGGATTCACCATATTTTTCATATTTTTCAAAATATTTGTACTAACGTTCTGTGATGCTCATCAATTTGTTGTCCAACAAAAATAAAAACTACAGTACCCCTTTGTTCGTCGGTTTTTTTTTCTGTTGTCTTCGAACTTATCCGCTGAACACTTTCGAAAAGTGCGAAACTTTTTCTTTTTTTTTCAACAAATCAGATTTTGTTCGTTTTTTCCCCTTTTTCTCCTCTTAATTTGTCTCGTTTTTCATCCAAAAAAAAGAAGAGCTTAAACATATTCGACTAGTTAGTTGGGGGTTTTTCAGAGTCAAACACATGGAGGATAAAAATAAAAAAAAGAGAGAAAGTTTCAGTCATTTCCTCTATTTTCATCTTCTAATTTATATGATGTATACATTTGAAAATCTCAAGAATTTGGAATCTTAAGGGTCTTCCTATCAAACTGTTTTCTTTTTCTTGTGTCTCTTGGGAGTTTTAAATCGAATTTTGAATGAAAATTTCATTTTTCCACAAAATCATAAAAAAACAGAAAATGTGGTTTTTGATTCTTTCATGTCAACGGGAACTTTTTTCGGGCCGTGACCTGAATTGTCACTGTTTCGTAATCCTAGTCTACGTGGGAATATGCGCTTTGTTGTAAACAATTTATTTTTTCATTAGTTTTTTCTTCTTCTTTATGCCGACTATTTTTTTTTCTCGCCTCCATTGATTTTCGCTTCGGAAACATGAGCCATTGTTTTGAAAACATTTTGAAAACAAAAAAACTACGGTCACCAGCGGAATCGAACCCCTGACCTTCTACACTATAATCAACCAAAGAAACTTGTGCTCACAAGGTCGAAAGTTCGATTCCGCTCAACTACAAATTATTAGAAACTTCTCAAATGGTTTTTTGTTCGGTGTTCTGCTTTTGAAAATCGAGTTCTCGCTTACATTAGAAACCCAATTGAACAAACATTTATTTTTGCAGAACGTTTTAATCAGATTTCTGTTTTTCTCATCTCGATTCGATTCGATTCTTTGTGACTTTTCAAAATTCTCACTATTTTTCAAAACAAAAAAGTTGAATTGAGATACTGCTCCGACCATTCAAATAGTTCCCAATCCCCCGGTGTTCAGTCTCGACGTCTCTTTTTGACACCCCAAAATCTTCCATTTTCCTCGTGTGTTTTTTTTGGTCGTTTAAACCTATATTATTTGCTAGTCCATATAACTTTATTTTCTTTCTTTTTTTGTGGGTTTTCAGCTTTTTTTCGACCCCAATGTGTTATTCCTTTTTTTGTCATATAGAACCTAATGAGAAAAGTTCTGACTTATGGTTTATTCATAATGTTCAGCACAACTTTCTAGTACTTTTTTCAAAACAAAAATCATCTTTTTCTATTCGCAGACTATATTGATAATGATAATTATGAAGTTCTATGACGTGTGGAATCGTAACCGTGAACATGATATCAGATTGTAGCCCCCCGAAAATCACGGACCGGGCCCGACATTTGAACGTCAGTTCAAATAGCCGGGTAGCGTAAAAAGTTGGCAATTACTGAATCGGACCTTCTGAATCGGACCAGGTCCGATTTTATCGGACCCGAAAATAACCGAATCTGAATCGGACCCAAACCTAAAAAATGTGTCTGAATCGGACCAGAGTGAAGAAATCGGACCCGGTCCGTTTTTTTCGAAACCTTTTCCGAATCGGACCACAAAATCGGACCAGGTCCGTTTTTTTGGTTGATATTTTTTTCGATTTTAGTCTGATTCAGCTGAAATTTCAACAAAAAAAACGGACCTGGTCCGATTTTGTGGTCCGATTCAGCAAAAGTCTTGATAAAAACGGACCGGGTCCGATTTCTTGACTCTGGTCCGATTCAGACACATTTTTCATGTTTTGGTCCGATTCAGATTTGGTCATTTTCGGGTCCGATAAAATCGGACCTGGTCCGATTCAGAAGGTCCGATTCAGAATCTACCTAAAAAGTTGGGAGTTTTTTGATTTTTGTGAAGCACGAAAATCTGTAAATCTTGATATAAACCGTCTCTGAAAAGGATTTTTCTGGCTTTTATTGGAAAAGCCAGAAACCGGTCCTAAATGATCCAATTCGCATATTACGTGTCAAAAACTGATTTTTTAAATTTCCAAATTTCCCAAAATAAAGCAGAATATATTTCTTGCAGAAAAGTTCAACTCATGTTCAAAAATCCTTGAATTATTCAACATGTACTAACAGAAAAAAAAAACCATCACGTGTTGAGGCATTTTTTGGAACAGACAAAAAAACAGTCTGAATTTGTGGGCCTATTCTCAGAAAAAAAGTGAGATTTTCCTTGAAAAATACCTAATTTTTCTGATACTTGATTTGTTTGACAAAATTCAATTTAACCTGAATAACTATTGTGTTAGTGATCAGAAATGCGGTTTTGTTTTTGTTTCCAAATGATTTTTGTCACACTTCAGACATGTTTTGAAAAGAAAATGACATTAATATTCACGTTTTCGTCTAGAGTTTTTTATTTTTAGGAAACAAATTAGGTGACGAAAAAGTGCACAACTTGTTATTTTCAAAACAAACCGAAAAGGGCGTGAGAAAACGAAAAAAGGACGCTCTTTTGTCTCAATGAATCTCAGTTGTTTCTGGTGTCACATTGGTAATATTTTCGCTGTAATTCTCTTTTTTTTTACTAAAATATTAACAAAAATCCAAACGTTTCGGCAATAGAAATTGTGGCTTTTCTTGATTTATTGTTTGTTGTTTTGGTTTTCGTGGAATACCTCCTTTTTTTGTGAAACGAACCTTTTTTCTCCGTTGAAAAAACATTAAAATTACCTTGACTAGAATTGAGATTTTGCAGATAATGAAAACACGGAAATGAGATTTGAATATCAGATAGTATGAGATGCACATCTGTTCACGTTTTGTATTTATATTTTTGTTTCAATGAGTTTCCGAACCGCATGTGCTTTCAATGATTACTGTAGTTTTCCATAACTTGACTGAAAAATTGAATAATTTTGTGGTTTTTCCAAACTGATCCGTCTGCCGGCTAGACTGATCCCTGATATTTCAGAGCAAGCGGAATCTAAAACTGAAATCTCCGACTATTTTCGGAATTTTTCTCGACGCTTTTTACCTTTCCCGAAAAATTTCAACAGAACTTTTTTTGGACGAGACTTTTTCCAAATTATATTTTCAGAGCTTTTTTCAATGGGAACTTGTTCCGAGATTGTTTCCCACCGCTTCTAAAAATAAATTCCAAAAAGTAGAAGAGTAGTCTATATTCTGACAAAAATTCACATTTTTCATAATTTTGAAGGTTTTCTGGAACTTTACGAAAGTTTCGGGTTTTCCGAAAAAAAATAAAAATTTCGGAATATGTTATATTTTTTTCAAAACTAGAAATCGGTTCCGAAAGTTGGGCAAAGTCGGCTCCGCCCAAGTCTGATTTCCGAATTTTCGAGCCATGATTAATTCCGTTTTTTTTTCTGCTGATTTCGACGTGACATTCCACTTTGTGACACTAATTGTTTTCTATTTTTTTCGTCTGAACTTTGATTTGCTTCTTCTTCTTCTTCTTCTTCTTCTTCTCCTTGCCTTATCCTGTTGTTTCATCACTTCTCTCGAAAATTAGCTCAATTTTCTCGTGATTTTCCAGCCTTTTTGTTATATTTTTCTTCAGATGAACTATACGAATAATTGTGATGAAAATGAGAGTGAAGAAATAGAAAAAGTCGAGAAAATCTTTGGAGTTATCAATTCATCAATACCGTTCATCGCAGTTATAGCACTCATTTGTAATCTCAATTTTCTCGTCGCTGTTATTTATGGAATAAGAAAAGGAAGACTTCCGTTGAAACGGTATTTGATGACAATCAATCGAAGTTCGGCTGATTTGATTACAATTATCATTGCTGGTGCACGATATATTTCCGAACATTTGTACGTTCAAAACTTGGCTCACTTCCAAGTTGGAAGAGTGCCAAGAAACTGTCTCGAAATAGTTAAAATTCCAGGTCATTAGGATCAAAATTGTGTTTCCCGAAGCCAAGTCAAACCGGGCCATTTTAGACAAACCAAAAAGTGAAAAAGTCAGGGCTTGCGGACAAAATAGGGCCAAAATAGGACGCAAACTCAAATTGAGTTTTCTTATCACTCTGAAATGAGTCCGATATTAAAAAAATACTGCTCAGAAACTTCATCATGCGTAGTTATTTTTCCATATCAGAGCCCTTTCAGGGTAATAAGAAGACTCGATTCGAGTTTTTGTCCTGTTTTTGGAGCCCATTCAGGAAATTTTGTTTAAAAATGGGTCCCGGGCCCTTTTTTCATGTCTGGCCCTATTCAGTGAACTTTTTGGTACCACCGGGCCCTATAAAGGAACTTGCCCGCTGCTTTTTGATTGTTTCAAAACAGTTTGTTTATTCCTGCCCAGGACCTTGTGTTACAGAAACCAGGCATCGAAAAAAAAGAGTAATTTCAGAATTATTTTCAAAAAAGATCCAAAAATCTCGTTCAATTTTTCAGCTCAAAATGTGAAAGTGTTCATTATTGTCCGCCAACTGGTAATACTTGGTTCAGCAATCTGATGCAGGCCGTTTTCATTCTCAATTATTGGAGTGTCTCCCTGTCCTATACTGGAATTGCCATCCTAACATACTATGCTGTTCGATCACCATTACAGTATAAGGTTGGTTTTAGTTTTGAAATGCAGAAAAAAAAATAGTGACCACACAGAGAATCGAACCCTTGATCTCTAGACTCTTATTTGTGAGAAGAACTGTGACGCAAATGATCAAGGGTTCGAATCCTTTCTTTTTTTTTCTAAAAAGTTCAGCCCTCTAAAGACTACTGTAGTCCTTTTTTTTTGAATAATCCAAAGTTATTTTGCCCTCAAGATGTAGTCTTTTTTTCGAACAACAAACTTATAATCTGAGAATCGGAAAATAAGCGAATTTTGTTTGGTTGCAGGTTCGATTAACATCATCTACAGTAATCCAAATGATTGGAATCTCATGGATATCAATGCTTTTCTTCCTATTTTTATCAGTTTTATTTTTTCAAAATGGAGAATTAAACTACAATGGGAACAGTGTGATTCATTTGTTTTTCGATGATTTTTCGAAAAATGATCATATCGGAATATGGCTCGTCGATTTGTGTGTTCAAATTGAAAGTCATTCATCATATAAAAGTGCAATGGTAACTATGATTCCTCCATTGTTATTTTATATCATCTCAATCATTTGTTATTTATTGATTTCTCAAGAATTGTTCAATCGAAGAACAACCAGCATTTATAAGAGACATCGTTCGGCAGTTTGGAGATTGGGAACTCATTTGTTGTTGTTCTCGATTGCTTGTTTTTTGACGGCAACTGCTTATTATGGAAGTATACCTATCAGCTCATTTTGTGAACCAAACAAGGTTGGTTGACATGTTGAGAAAAAACCTTTTATTTTGGCTGAACAAGTGTGGATTAGAAATTATTTTGAAATGCAAAGTTGCCACGTGTAAGGTCACGTGAAAAATGAATATTTAAACATGATTCACGTTGTTGTTGTTGTTTTTTCAGAACGAACAACATGGAATGTTGGAAAATCATAACTGTATGGGTCCAGTTGTGAGTTACACAATGTACACGGCGGCCGCAGTGATTGGATGGTTTTCGAGGATGGCTGTCGATGGATTCATCGACACGGTTAGTATTTTGAAAATAACATGCAAGACGATCGGATGGTTTCAGTATGTTGATGCGGTACTTCGAAGGTCTTTGATGCAAGATTTTCGACCCATTCAATCCACGTACACTCTGACAACTGTTGATGTGAGTTGAAAACATTTTGAAATAAGGTTCCGGGGCGGAAGGAGAAAAACAGGGGACCAGAAGTGAGGGAAAAAACGGACCGGGTCCGATTTATTCACTCTGGTCCTATTCAGACATAATTTTTAGGTTTGGGTCCGATTCAGTATTTGCCATCGTAACCAGAGGGGGAAATGTAGGCAGAGGACTCGAGAGCCCGCCCCGGGCTTTTTTGTTTTTTGACCGTTTAAATTTCGAATATTGTCAAGACCCGATCCGGACCGAGAGAAACAAAAATACAATCACAGACCCTTAGTAACAAGTAATCTGTCCCGGCGCAAAAAATAACTTTCATGAAATAATTGTTCATTTTCAAAAATCACCGTTTTCTTCCAAAAATACTGGATATTAATCCAAATATGCCTTGGTTGGTTGGCGGCCCCTCGAACGTCATCGATGGATCACATCCACCTTTTCCGAAATCGGGAACTTCAACACTGAAATAGTTTCGATGATCCCAAACAGCTAGAGTTGTGTCGTCGAAATGCACTTTTGCCGCGTCAGAACAACTAAAGTCTTCGTCGTGTGGAAGACCTGTACAAACATTGTACGGAGAACCCGATGTCATATTATTAGGGTACCTGTAAATAGACGACTGATAGATTGAGAAACATATCTCCGAACAAGAATTCTCACCAAATTTCCAATGCGTGATGATATCCACCAGAAGTGCTGTTCGGATCACACGGCATTGATCCATCACTTCCAGTCGGCGGTGTATAAGACGAATCCTTGACACATCCCGGTAAATGTGGAACAATGTCCGATGAGTGAACAACGCGGAATGAGTACGGTAGTAGGCTATCGTAGCTGTGCGAAAAGTCGAGATTTCCGACACGCGGTTCGCCGAATGTTGTCACTTTGACCTGATTCGATTGTCGTAGTCCGGATGCGACGATTCGAGGAGCGGCAAGACCGGCCAGAGCACCGCCCAATGAATGACCCGTCACATACACATCGTAGTTCTGCAATCAATTTATTGTTTTGGTTTTTCAGGCCAGTTAAGAGATTGGGGCCTGGGCCTGGGGAGAAAACAGCAAATAAAGGGTTTCTCTAAAAAAGTTGTACGGTAACCTTAGACCATGTTAGTCGGAAAAAGTCAGCGCGTTGAACCGGCCCGACAATGCCTAAACCTGACCGATGGTCTAGACAACCTACCGCGTATTGTGTATCATTGAGAACTGCTTGAATGTAATCCCAAGTTTTATCGTGTCCAGTTTTGAAGTATCGATTGACCATTCCGAGTCCATAAAAGTCACTAGCCGGTGTAGTCGTCGTCCATCCTTCTAAAAGTAATTGACTCTGAAAACACACACATCTTTGCCAGTCAAAGGCTTGTTTTTTCGGAAATTTTAGAGGAATTTGTTTTTGCAGGAAAATTTGGGCGGAAAATCTACGTTAAAGGGGGGGGGGGGGTATGACCAATTGGCAAGTTGTGTTTAAATGAAGAAAAACCCAAAATATAGTAAGAAATTTCATTGGACCCCTCTTCGGAAACGCCTAGGAAACAAGTTAAAAGTCCTCAAAGTCTGTCGAAATTTTGTTATATTTTGGGTGCTTTTTGATTTTTTTGTCGAATGAGTTTTCTGTTTTTGTCACATCCTCAAAAATGTGTGTCTAACCTAGGAAAAGTTTCAAAAAGCGACACTGATATTCGAGAATTGTAGACCGAGGGCCCGAGATCCCGACCCAAAAATCACGGGCCGGGCCAGGTTTTTTCGTTCTGTCGAAAAACACCCGGCCTGGCCCGGGCCGAGCCGAGGTGATAACTTCTTTTTGTACACAATTGTGAGGACCTTTTCCACATTCTAGCTCGTCTATGTTTTAAAAAATTGTTTGTGTAAGTACTTTCTTGCTATCAATCGAAAAGCCCTGTCTAAGTCCGATCCGACAGATCCCAAAACCCATCTCTCTGATCACAATTATCGCAGTATTCTTACATCTGTTTTTGTGCCGCGAAAAACCACAAAAATTTGCTGAAGAACTGGCGAAACCATGATATAACCCGAACATCGATTTCCCACAAAATCGCATTTCACCGAAAACTGACTGGCCACCGTACTATCGTCATTTGACGCAAAACTTCTCTGTACACACGGTGTCGGATCATTCGAATACGCGCCCGCCGCCAAATACAGTAGTTGTCGGGCTTCGGTCTCGTTGTAAACCGCATCTTGTGGACCGAAAATTGCCTGGATTACTGTAGGTAGCACGGCAAAAAGTAGGAGAATAGTCGCCATTTTTTTGAGAGAATGTTTTTTTCGACATTTTGGCACAAAAAATGGATTACTGAAATGTAATGTGTCAATATTTGACATTTGTGCTCTTTATAGTTTTGTAGGCTAAACTAGTTAAACATGAAATTGATAATGATGACAATTATACTTTATGTTTTGTAGTCATACATTTTCTGAACCTTTAAAAAAGTTAGGAAGAGTTTTTTTGTCCTATTTTTATGAACACATTCCTAAATAATAATTATTTTTTTATTTTCCACGTGACGTGAAAAAGTATAGATAGAAGGTCAAAAGCTGTTTTGGTTTTTTGGAACTTTTAGAAATCGAAAAAAGAAAAAATTATCGTATAGAATATTTTCGTGTTTTCTCGGGCCTGATTACGGACTGGATGTTTCAAGGTGAATTCTGAATCGGACCCGGAAATGTGTCTGAAAAATTTGGGTCCGATTCAGTATTTTCCATTTTCAGGCCTTTGAATAAATGTGAATTTCCCGAAGGCCTAAATCTCACTCCAGATTATATATCGCAAAACTTAATAAGAAAACAATCCCCAATAGATAAATATACCAGTGTGCGTGTCCCGGGATATGTTTGCAATATCGGTTGTTTTTCAGACGCGTCATCCGTTGGAGGTTCGTTCTTCCCGACTTTTTTGTCGCATGTCCATTGCATCATTGTGATTTTTAGCATGTTTTTCGAGTCAGCACACCTGTTGCCAAAAATAGTGAAAAAATTATGCGATTCTGAAATTTTGCGGGTTCAGGTCAGCATTTGATTTTTGAACAGCTTGTCTTGTTGATTCTCGCCATTGTTTTCTTCTCATCATGATGTTCCTTTAATATTTTCCATCATTTTTTGCAGACTTCAACTCACAAGGAATCGACGACGAGTATCATGGTAATGTCAACTGTAAAACGAGCACTTGTTTAGAAAAAAAAGAAGCGATCAACAAAAAAATATATACATAGAAGGATTGATTGTTTATCTAGGTCAAAATTGATTGATTGATTGATGTTTAATTGTATTATTATTATATATGCAACCCGTTTATACTTTGTTCTGCTCTTCATTTTCAACGAATCCAACATGAACTGCAAAAAAAAATAAAAACATTTGAAGCTGTCACAAAATGTGCATACCGTGCTTGTTTTCATTCGAAAGTCCTTGTATCAATCGATCCAACTTTTCGTTCATCTCGTTTCTCAAATTCTCCATTATTTTCAAAGTTTCCGGATTTTCTTGTCTGTAAAATGATAGTGTTAATTTTGAAACCGTTTTTGTAGAATCGGGCCGAGTCCTAAATTATTCAGGAGAAAATTATTGAAATCAGGATAAATCCGGCTCTATTTTGGAAGACTATCATCGAACCTCGTAGAATTTGGTGTTTTGTTGAAACTTTAAAATGACTCGGCGTTTGTTTGAAAAACAATTATTTTTGACTAGGCAAATAAACACCGTCGAAAATGTCATGTCGTAAGTAGATCAAAATTGTTCATGTTTATTTACTTTTTCTGAATCTTTCAAAATTAAACAATTTTTTTTTGAAAATTCAAGAAGATTTTTTTTAATCTTTCCGATGAAAACACATTCTGAAAAAGATTCTCAAAAATATATTTTTTGTTTCAGATGCACTTGCAAAAGAAAAGTTTCCAAAAAGTTTGCAACATTTTCCATAAAAAAAAACGCGAAAAATGAATAGAAATGAAAAATGTTGCAACTTTTTTGGAAAAAAGTAAGGTCACGTTCAGGCTTGGGCGGAACCGACCCTTCGGAACTTTCGGAACCGAAGTTTAGTTCCGAAAAAAAATTTCGGAAAAAAATGGTTCCCGCTTTTTTTCCGACATTATTCTTCGGAAAAAACCGGAAATTTCGGAACTTTTCAGACTCACACCCAAAGTCATGAAAAATTGGAAAAATTTGTCAGAATTGGAAATAATTATTTACTTTTTTGGTATTCAGTTAGAGAAGATTTGAAATTATAACTTTCTAGGAACTATTGCTAAAAACGAAACAGTAAAGTGAACATCAAAATAGTCGGAAATTTCCGGTTCCGGTTCCGCCCAAGCCTGGTCACGTTGCATAGTTTTTTTTTTGCAAATTTTTGCATTTGTTTTTCTACGTTGCTCATCGCACAATAAACTGACCTTAGAACTCCTCTCGGTGGTTTCACAATCATATTCTCATTCGAAACATCATTTGTATTATTCATCGGAAAGCTAAAAGATGTGTCCGTTTTTCGAAGTGTGTTATGTGGTGGAGTTGCGAAAACGGGTGACAGTTTAGGGGTGAAATCGGGTCGATCCGGTACTTCCTTGTCGCTGTTTTTTCTCCTTTTCTTCGGCTCTTCGCTGATAATTCCAGGCAATGCCGAATTGGCCGGTGGAACATATAATACGGATGACTTTCTCGATCTTCTCTCATCATTATCTTCTTCTTCATCATTATCAGTCGGATGATCATCATCTTCTTCTGTTTCACTTTCTGTTTCTTCTTCGGCTACAGATGGTCTTTGTTGTAATCGCATTGATCCGGAAAGAACTCGTCGACTTGTTGTGCTCATTGTTCTCATTATATCTCGTTTTACTGCATCGATGTGTGAAGAAGAACGAACTATTTCGCGACGGCGATCATCTCGAAGTTCATATCTACAAATACTCTTTTTTTGAACGACTGATTGTTTTGAAAAATACAACACGCAGATTAATCAAATTCCCGTTTTCTGGTAACTCATGGGACAAAAATCACGTGATCTATTCAATTGGTTTTCCGAAAAATCACAGTTCTGACGAGCCCAAACCGATGGACACGCTACGTTTTTTACGATTAGGAACTCGGTCCAGGGTTTCTCAGACTTCCGTAGTAAACATTGGACAAGGCCCGACTCTTATGAGCGAGTTACAGATCAGCCCGAAATGGCCTAACATTCACAACAATGTAGTCGCGAAAACATTTTCTTCTACAGAAATGAAAAATCGTGAAAAGAACTCGATTGATTTTTTTTTCATAGCGGCTGTGAGGTTCGGCAAGAGGGATGTCGTCCCGAACAGAGGTTGGGCTCTTTTGGGCCGGGCTAAGAGGAAGCCTGGATGGAAACGGACCTTGAATATGTCCAAAAATATATCTTTCAAACATGAACCACATGTTCCGCTTTGAGAAACTGAAGTTCGAAAGCCGGGCCGGGCCTGCACACGGGTTTTTTTCCACCTGCAGAAGAACAAACAAGCCCAGACCGTGATTTCCAGGCCGGACTATCGGGGCCTTCGGGCTACAGTCTCACCCCTGATTCTAAGTGCCACTTGAGAAATGTGGTGTAAAAAAACTGTTCGAAATTATTTTTTCTCTAACATCTGGAAAGCTCAACTTCCCCAGGTCGGGCTCAGAACGACAGCCCTGTTCAAATTGCTGCGGGCTGGCCGATAGATCAAAAGAGGTCATTATTTCCGGACATCGGGTTTTCAGTTTCTAAACAGACTCCCGCTATTTTGAACAATTCAGAAAAGTAAAAATCAAGGAAAAAATCGGTAGAGCTCGCCCAAAATTCAATTTTTTTTGTATGGAACTAGACAAACCTCAAACTACTGATATCCTGTTTGATTTCCAATAAATCATCCTCATTAACCCCATCCATTTTCATATTTTTCTTAGTTTGATGAATAAATCGAGCAACAAGTCGTTGAATAATATCAGCATATGTTAATGGTTTGAACTCTTCGTCATGATTTCCCGATTTTTCCATTTCATTTTTCTTTCGAGAATAACCTGGTCTCTATAAAATGACACAAATATGTATATGAAATGTGAAATGCCTAATAATCTCACCCGAATAGTAGCTCGATTTCGATTCTTCTGATATGTATATTTTCCAAGTAACCATCGAACACTGTTGAATAGACAATTGCCAAAATAGATGATTGATTTTGGTGTGACAATGATGTTGAAAGGCGGTGGAAGGCTCGAACCTTCGTCGAAATGAGCCATCCAAAGTTTTGTTCGATGAAATTTCCATTCGAGATCAGCGTGATCCTTTAAAAAATGATAGTACGATGGAAGTGGTTGAATATTTGAAAACTTACATTGATTATTTGAAAAGAGTGCGACATCATAGCAATGAGCATGTTCAATAGAACTATGATCGATGTACAATGATACATTATGAACATTCCTTGACCAACCCATTGAGTTATCACATGATTCTGAAAATCACATTATTCGACGAAAAACATTACCTGGTCATTTTTCAAAAATAAAAAATTCACAATTTTTTATTTGGAATTATGATTCGCAAAATGAGATGGAAAACTGTTTTTATTTCTCAGCCTGAATCGAGAACTAGGGGTTTAAAGACACCTGGTCACTCAGAAACAATTTTCTCGTGTTTATCAAAATCTCAATATTGAAGACTTCAACTTTCGATGTGTGAAATTCAAAAATCAAAAAAGTACTTTGTGAGGTCGAAAAAAAAAATAAAAAACTGTTTTTGAATTTGTTCTCAGGAAGATTGGCGGCCGCAAACACCGTTTGTGTGCGTGTGCGAGTACAGTAACCCACGACGAAAAATTGTTTTGTTTTTTTCATTCAAACATTTTTGGTTTTTGAACCACATGCATCGAAGTTTGAAGTTTTCAATTTTGAGATTTTTGTGAACTTGAAAACCCATTTCTGAGTGACAGGGTATCTTTAACATTAAAAACCTTTATACTCGAAAAATATCTGAAAAACAAAACACTTCCTTGGAGTCTCTGAATTTTCCCCAGATATGAGATTCTCATACTCAAATATTATCCATTTAAAATTTTGGAGTCGAGATGAAAAAAAAACAATTCAAAAAATTGAAATTTTACGTGTATTTTTCGAAAAAGTTTGAAAAAAAAACTTCTAGACCTACTGAGTGGTTATCAATAGAGCGCGTTTGTATTATCAAATATACACATACCTCTGTAACTTCCGTGTCTTCTGGCTTGGTAATTGAGAACAATGACCATAATAGAGTAAGATATGAATCCGCAATTCTGCAAAATGAATCAATTATCAACAAACTACAGTCTTTGAATACATACGATGAAAATACATTTCGTTTACAACCTGATCCATTATCATCACATTGAAGTGGTGTATAATACCAATATAATTGAGCAAGTCCAATACTGAAACTACTAATAATGAGCACAAAAATGAAACAGAATTTGGCAACATCGACAAGCATACAACCAAGTGATATTTGAAGAGGTCCGAGATACGGATTTGTTTGAAAAAGATAGATTATTCTGGCAAATGAGAACACGTTGCCAACGGCGAAAAGCGCTTCAGCGACAAGCATCGGCTCTTCAGATTGCCAATATGTTCGAGACACATATCGATTGATATTGTCGTCATGTGTAAATAGATAATAGGCACTTAATCTGAACAAAAATATATACATATAGAGAATGTTCTGAAAATGTTCACCTTATTGAAATCGTGCACAAATATAGGCATATCATCAGAAAGTCTAACCAATTCCACCATTGTCGCATATATCGTTTGAATCCTTCTTCCCATAATTGTTTGATTTCAGACCATAACATTCCGATTACCCATGTGAATACCAGTGTTTCGACCCATGTTGCAGGTGGACCTCGATCCGATGCACGTGTTCTTTTTCCACCCTAAATTATTGACGATTTTTCGAGATACCACAAGTCTACCCTTTTCAGTTTGATCTCTTTTTTCATGATAATTTCAATTGGCTTAAAAACGTGAAAACTAAAAAATAAGAATTGACGTGACCTCTCCCCTTTGCAAACAATCGGATTTCTCTGCGTCTCTTTTGAAGCACGTCAATCACAAAAAATTCGCATTATAGAGAGTGAAGGCTGTGTTAGGGTCTTGGCTGGGCTTTTTATTGGGAGGCCAGAAAAAAGCCCAACCGGAAACGGGCTTAAATAAATCTGGAGATTTTTGCGGGCCTGACCAGGTTTTTTTCCACCGGTCGAAAAACAAAAAAACCCTACCGGCCCGTTGTTTCCGGGCCGGCCTCTCGGGTTCCGGGCTACAATCTCATCCCTGCGACAGGATCACGTTTTTGGAAAAAAAACTTGAGGGGTTCCTGAATCGAATTGCAAACCCAGTTCGAAAAAAAAGATCTCGACCAGATTTCGAGAAAAAAATTTTGGGCCAGGTCGGTTTCAGCAAAAATTTCAGTGTTCATCTTTGATTTTGTGAGTGTTTCTCGATAGTTTTCATCCATTTTACAAACGATAATTCAGAAACTACGCTGAAATGTTGAACAAAAACACATATCCAGAAACCTCTGTCATGCCCGGGAGCTGAAGCAACAACATCAACAACAAGTACAATCGAAAGTACAACAACAGAGGCGCCGGGAAGCAGGCCGCAAAATAACGGAGTTATTCATTCTTTTATCTTTTACTTTTGCTTTTAGTCGCTTGTAATAAATGCTTATATTGAAGACGCGTTAAAAGCAGACTCGGGACTAGGCTTAGGCCAAGGGACAAATAGGGGCGGCGGGCCGGCAGCAAGGCCGGCCGCTTGCCTCGACACCTCGATGTTCACTAAAAGTTAACAAGATAAATGAAGGAACGAACCGATTCTCCCTTCTCGTATCGATAATCCTCAAATGTTGCCCATGTCAACAATCCGAGAAACGATGCAAACGACACCGAATAATAGAAAAACTTCATAAATGGCGAACGAACCAATCGACCAAGTCGACTTCTCGGCATCTATTCAATAATACTTGAGCTATTTACTACCGTAGTATGTAGTTTAAAGGAACATACCACAATGTACATTGAGCAGAAAACGGGCCAAAGAACGAGAAGAAAGGCGTAGAGAAAAAAGTTTTGCCATGTGCCACTTCTTTGTCGATACGGTATTCCTTCATACCAAATTGAAGTGAGAAGTTGTTGACAGTGTGGATGAGAGACAAACTGAAATATCAAAGTATTTTCAGATTCAAAAATACATAGAAGATTACCGCTTTTTGTTCATATTTGATAGCCAATTTTAGACGGGAAAGTGATAGTTTTGAATCGAAAAGATTGATAGTGTCCTCGTTGGCATTGCCATCCTTATTCAATATAGCAATAACTTCTTCTGAACTTCGACATTGTGATAATAAATCGCATGCAAATTGTTTGCATTGTTCGGATAGTTGCAGATATGTCTCTTTGAATTCGTGCTCTTCGAATGCGAGTCTTTGCAAATCCCATGATAATTTGAATGCGGATAAAATTGGATCGGGACTCGTTAGACTCATCCATGCAGGACTTGCCAGAGCTCGAAATGTGTTGATACGTTTGAGAGAGTATTGCAATGAATCATTGAAACGTTCTGTATCGCATGTTTGACAGATACAAGAATGTCTGAAAAACGGGGAAAATTCGATAAAGACTGATATGGTTTTAGAATTCGGAACTGATTCAGTTGAACCGAAAACCCATCCAGAGACAAAAAACTGAAAAGGGCCCCCTGAGAAGGGCCGGGCCGGTCAGAACTGTGGCTCCTGACCGCCAAGAGAGCCCGAATCTCACCCCTGCGTTGGAATATATCTCACCCCTGCGTTGAAATTCTCACCCCTGCGTTGGAACGAATCTCACCCCTGCGTTGAAATATTTTCATGGCCTAGTTTTTTGGGTTTCAGACAGAAAACAAAAATCGCCAAATTCTCACCGTCTACAAAAAAGGCCTGTTTGGTTGGTTTCAGAAAATTATTTGAAATGAGTTTTTTTTTTAATTTCGAGGTCCCGAAAATGTGACGTGTTCAATTTCACAGCCCCCATTATTTTCCTCATTTTCTCAGCTCATTTTTCTCCGTGCCGCCTAATACCTATGTGGTTTCTCAATACTCGCATCTTTTCTCAATAACATTTGCAATATTTCAAATTGATTTAATTGTGCAGCCAATATAACAGGCGATATATCACTTGAATATTCGGCACTTGCCGCTTCGGCCGGATCCAAATGTTGACTCCAACCATCTCCCAACATTTCTCGAGTTATACTTGGATGATTGACTTGCATCTCAACTAATCGATAAACACCTTCTCGAATTGCACATAATAATGCGTTTCCGATTCGAATTGTTGGTTGTTGAAGGAGTAGTTCGACGACTTCTGTGTTCTCATTATCAACTGCTATTTCGAGAGCTGTTCGACCCATTGAATCGAGACAATTCACATTCAAAAGTTTCACACCATCATGCTGAAATCATTCTTCTTTTGTTTTTGTTTTCAAAAGTTTCCATTTCTTGTCAAAACTACAGTATCACTCACATAATTCAAACAATCTTGCAATGTTGGCTTGTCTCCTCGTTCGGCTGCTTCAAGAAACCTTCGTTCTTCGGGACTGATCATATCATTTGTTCGAATATTTGCAGCTGCTGGAGGTGGAATATTGGCAAGAGCATAGTTACGTGCTCTAGGTCGAGGTGAAGGAGCACAACGAGAGAAACGGCGACCCGCTGCCGACAACATTCTGGAAGAAAAAAAATACTATTTTGCACACTTTGTCAAAAAATAAATGTTCTATCTCTAAACTTTATATCTATTTACCCGAAAAAGAAAACTTAAAACTTTTCTACCAAGAACCAACCATTTTTTTAAAGAATAAAGTATGAACAAAAAAGAAAAGCAAGTTATTTATTTGACTACTTTTCAGTGCTCCGGAAGTTAATATTTTTGGCTCTTTTCATAGAAGAATTATTTACTTGTTGTCATCTATAATATTAAGAAAAATATTATTAAACTTTGATGAGATTATTGGGCCATTACTGAAAAGGTTTTTCTGAAAAGGTCCGAACCCTTTTGAAAAGGGTGCCCGAAAAGGGTGCGCGGACGATGTTCAAAAAGGTACGCGATGAAAAGGGTATTCACAAAGGGTCCGCGGATTCGGTTCGAAAGGGTTCGCGATAAAAAAAAGGTGTCCACCTCAAATGTCTGAAAAGGTTCGCAATGAAAAAAGGGTGTCCTGTTAATTTTTAATTTTCCTACAAACGTCCAAAAGGCGCAATTAAGAATTTCCGTGGATATTTTCTGATGAAGACTGATATTATATTACCAATTAAATGACAAAGAAAATTCGAAATAACCAGTTTTAATTATTGTTTAAAATATATCAGAATGATGATATTTTCCGAACACAATGCTTATTGTTAGATTTTGTGTCAGAAAATGTTAAATATATTGATATCGCACCTTTTGGGGGTTTACTAAGCCTGATACTTTGTAAGAAAATTAAAAATGAACAGGACACTTTTTATCGCGGACCCTTTCGAACCGAATCCGCGGACCCTTTGTGAATACCCTTTTTATCGCGGACCTTTTCGAACACCGTCCGCGCACCTTTTTCGGGCACCCTTTTCAAAAGGGTCCGGACCTTTTCAGAAAAACCTTTTCAGTAAAGACCGATTATTGTTGTTTTTGAGCAGAAGAAAATCACGTTTGTTATTTTTGAAAAAAAAATTGAAAACGTAGCGAGACCTATTGAGGAAATGGTATGTTCCTTTGATATAAAATACGGTGCTTTTTTTTTCAATTTTTTCTTTTTTTTTGTTGAGTTGCACACCCGTTTTTGGAACGCAATGAGTTTTAGGTATACGGTCTGCAAATTGTGCAAACACGGCGTTGTCACAATGCACAATACCGTAATTTGGGTCTCACCCCGCTCACTATTTCTTTCCTTAGACCTCTAGTAAAAAACAGGAATAGCCTTTCACCCAGTTCGAAACACGCTGAGTTCAACCATGTAATTAGTTATTTTTTATACGCAGCCGTTTTTCTGAAAATGGTTGCACCGATTTTAGCAAAATAAATACATGCGCCTTTGATATATTTTTTCTCTCAAAAATCTGATTTTTCATACTATAATTCAGAGATGGTGAAGTACTTCAATCAAACCGTCATAAGAAGAGGAACACAATCATATTTTTGGTTAAATTTTTGGTTAGAATACAAGCGAGAAATAGGAAAAAAAACACATTTTCAGAGTTACTGTATTAAAGGCGCATCGGTTTGATTGTGACGTTGGTTTCGTAACGGAGCTTAACATTTTCGCTAGACCTGTTACAGGTACCAAAAATAACGTTTCACCTAGAACAAGACACGCTGAATTCAGCTGTGCTTTTCGTTTTTCATGTAGTTACGTAATTTCTGAGAAAATGGTTGCACCGTTTTTTCACCATAAAACTACATGCGCCTTTAACTCTTTTTTTTCCCTGCCACGGGTCGGCAAAGCGAACCCTTCTTCAGAAGTTGTGTGCGACGGGCGCTCTCGCCGTCTCGCACTCTGCCCCACGCGGTTTTATTTGTGTGTTTGAAATTAATTTTTTCAACGACGTGAAGAAAAAAGGACTTTTCTCGCTAATGGCGTGTAAACTTTTTCTAAAAATTTGTTTCCAATCGGTTAATACCATGTAGATTCAGAAAAAATAAGTCTCATCACACAAAAATAACTCGGGAGAATTTTCTAAAACAAAAAACAATTTTTTTCGGATTTTTCCATATAAAAGACAAGTTTTCCCGAGTACCTTCTGTAAACTTTTTCTATAAATTTGGTCACTAATGCAAAAAAGCACGTAGATTCAGAAAAAATAGGTCTCGATTCCAGTTTTAGTTTCGGTGACCCTGTTTTTTACGAAAAACATGTTTTTTTAGTCTATTTTTCAAGAAAATCTCAATTTTCTCGAGTACCTTCTGTAAACTTTTTCTATAAATTCAAGCATAGGTCAAAAATAGGACGTAGATTCAGAAAAAATAGGTCTCCACTCTAGTTTTAGTTTCGGTGACCCTGTTTTTGGCGAAAAACATGTTTTTTTCACGCTATTTTTCGATAAAAGTCGATTTTCTCGTCTATTTTCTGTAAACTTTTTCTATAAATTTGGTCAAAACCTATTTAGACTATACTGAAACGAATGGTATAAGTGTGCACCCGAGTTTAAACTTCTGTGATGCACTTTTCAGCCAAAACTTTCAAGTTCTTTATTGCTAATTGTCCCAGTCAATTCTCACTGAAACTGTTAAAAATGACGAAATTATGTTTTATTAACTCTTTCCACACTAAATTGTTTCATTTAATACCCATCAACACCTTCAAATCACGAAACAAGCTGAAAAACAAAAAAAAAATTTAAATATCCGCCATTTTGACAAAGAGCGTGGCGGGACCCGTTTTGTGCTAAACAACAGACCATGAGATATATCGTTTACAGCCGACCCCACTTTTTATTTTTTTGGGTTCGTTTTGCCGAGCCGTGCTGCGTAGTTTCCCATTGATTTAAGCGAGTGTGGTTGAAAATTGAATATTTCTGAAGAAACAATATATGTGAACTGAATCACCGGGTTATAATACTACACGCAGTGAAGTCTCCGTAAGTTTTTTTACTTTACAAAATATTTTCTTCGAAAAGAATAGAAATCTCGACAAACTTTTCACTTATTCTCTTCGTATTCAATCAAACATCATCATACGTTTTATATTATTTTGAAGATGTAAAAAAGGCAGAAAAAGACGGGGGCAAAAGAGGTTCCGAACAATAAATCTGAACAAAATTGAATTTGCCGCCTTTTTTTATCTTTGTCGAGTAATGCTCAAGAAAAAAGCATCTAAACGTTTCAGACAAAGTTTTTAATCGAGAATTAAGAAATCGAACTTGAGATTCTGAAAGAATCTTACCGAACACCACCTTCCATTCCTTCCATTTTTCGACAATTCCTGCAATTCGAAAACATTAAATGAAAATCAGAAAAATTTCCAAAAAATCTCGAGAAAATACAAAAACATTTTCAATCACTAAACTATTGTTAGTCAAAAATTCAAGAAACACACGATATTAACTGATACAGGCAAAAACATTTTCAAAATTTGTAATCAAACAGTGTCAGTAACTCTTATTTTTCATACTTTTGAAGCTGAACTCAGAAAAAAAAACATCTTCCTACGAATCTAAAAATTATGAAAATCAAAGTCTCAAAATGACTATAAAAGTGAGAAACTTTATCGTCGTCGGGGTTTTGTTCGTCATATGCCTTAGGGCTAAACTCTTTTTCCTTTCTTTCCTCCTACTTTTTTTGCATGTATTTTCCTATCGAAAGAGAAGCGGTAATCGTGTTTTGTGTTTTTTCGTGTGTAAAAATCCGCAGAAAAATAAAGAAGAGACTAGTGACATTTTATGGTCCGATGGGACTTATTCGAATAAGACAAAACACAGAAAAAAAAAACTGAATTTGATTTTATTGGGCGGAAACAAAACGGAAAATTGATGGTTTCCAACAAAAAAAGATAGTTTTTAAATAAAATACATGTTGCAGACAGTTTTCATATGTTACAGTAGTTCAAATGAACACTTCTCTGTTCGAGAAAAAAAGTTCTCTTTTTTTCTCACCCGGAACGAAAGTGGTTAGTTTAGTTTATGCAAATAAAAAATATACGACATTCAGCGAAAAACATGAAGATCTTAAAAATATGGAATTCTCAATTTCCCAAAACATCCCATGAGAGAATTTTTCAACACGCCCTCTTTTTTGTCTACGCACAGGAAAGAAAACGAAAAACGAATTTTAATAAAAAATCAAGTGAGGCATCCTTGAAAAGTTCGAAAATGTGTGATATTTTGGCAGAGCTGAGACGGAATTTCTAGTGCCTATAATATCTGAATACAATTCCGGGCCGGTCCGTTGTTTTCAAGCAGACCTCCATGTCTTCATTTCATATATATGTGGCTAAATAGCTCAGCGGGTAACACTTGGAACTAACAAGGAAATAGTCACGTGTTCGGTTCCCCAGGGAGCCTTTTGTTTTTTTTTTATTTGCCTTGCAAAATGGAGCAGAAAAAAGTTCAAAACTCACGTTTCTGTGTTGAGATATTGGTACGAATTGTTGGAAATCATATTACATCTTCGTTTTTTTTGTCTTTTTCGCTCGAGCCAATTCTGAATTTGATTATTTTTCGATTCTAATACAATTATTTCGTTGATTGTACGTTTTTCTTCAAATACAAAAAAATATATAAAGGACCGTTTTAGACCTGGGATCATTGTCGATTTACGCGCACTAAAACCAATCCCACAAAAAAAAGAGCAAACGGAATTGGATTTTTTTTAGAATGTAGGTCCAAAGAGTAATACAATGTGGAATTGGGGGAGGAGAATAAAGTTTTGACAGAATTGATGGAAAGAAAATACAATGTCATTCAAAAATGCATTCATATTTTCAGAAAAAAAAACAAGTAAGAGAGAAAAGAATGAATTTTGGCTCGGGTTAGAAAAAAGGATTAGTTTCTTGAGTTATTGGACCATTTTCAATTTGTTTCGAGTTCAAACTCGAAGAACTTTGATGGTTTTCTGAAAGTTTCGAGAAAAAGTGTGTTTTTTGAGCTGAAATTTTCAAAATTGCCGGGTTTCAGTTGATTGGAGCGTGAACAACTGTTCTACAATTTCAAGAGGCCAGTACTGAAGTTTGAAAAAGTGATCACAATTAGATAGTTGTTCCAATTAATCTGAAAAAAAAATTTCTGTGCATCTGACGATGACACTACTATCAATTTGCGTACTTCTATTGTCAATCCGAAAATTTTAGAATAACCCGCTACCGTATAGGATAAATGAAAGAAGGTAGATCAAAAATGAACTTTGTACGCCTGAAAAATA
This sequence comes from Caenorhabditis sp. 8 KK-2011, assembly GCA_963572245.1. Classification (NCBI taxonomy): domain Eukaryota; kingdom Metazoa; phylum Nematoda; class Chromadorea; order Rhabditida; family Rhabditidae; genus Caenorhabditis; species Caenorhabditis sp. 8 KK-2011. Next base: position 7,271,552 of record OY751548.1, read on the forward strand.
CAAACAATTTTAGTACTGAAGTTTGAGAGGAATTTCAGAGGAATCGAAAAATCATACAAAGTTTGAGCACATTTTAAACATTTTACAATTTTTTCTAGCACCATTTGGCCGGAGTATAACTGTTTTACAAGAATTAAATTTTCAGACTCAAAAAATTATTTTTGATCTATCATGGTAGTTTCGACGGCCACAAATTCACTCTTCCAATGGTCAACTTTTTTCGGATTGACAATATCTCGGAACATTACCCGCAAAGGCAAATACTGAATCGGACCTTCTGAATCGGACCAGGTCCGATTTATCGGACCCGAAAATAACCGAATCTGAACCGGACCCAAACCTAAAAAAATGTGTCTGAATCGGACCAGAGTCAAGAAATCGGACCCGGTCCGTTTTTATCAAGACTTTTGCTGAATCGGACCACAAAATCGGACCAGGTCCGTTTTTTTTGGTTGATATTTTTTCGATTTTAGTTTGATTCAGCAAAAATTTCAACAAAAAAAACGGACCTGGTCCGATTTTGTGGTCCGATTCAGCAAAGATTTTGAAAAAAACGGACCGGGTCCGATTTCTTCGCTCTGGTCCGATTCAGACACATTTTTTTAGGTTTGGGTCCAATAGTTTTCTGATACGGCCCGGACTCTGATTTACTGAAGTAACTGTAAAAATTTGAAGTATACGAAAAATACACTCTCATTTTGATTTTTTGCAATTTTTCGAACCGAGCCAATTTCTGTGTGCGGGACAAGATAAACCCGATATTACCGAAGTGTTCAGTCAGAAAGTATCGGAAGCTGATCATGCTTTTTTCTCGGAATGCGAGTAAATCCGGAGTTCAAAAAGTTCAGTTTCCCGAACAATTCTGCAAATTTTAAACTTCAGAAAAATGACAAAAAATAGAACAAAAAGCAGCTAAAAGCTGTTCATCATTCTCAACCAACTTGACTATAACTCTGCGAGAAAAAACTCGAAAAAAACTAGTGATGAATCCCAAGAGAACTACACAATTGATCTTCCAATAAAAATATTCAAAAAATGAGAAAAGGCAAGAAAAAAATGAAATTGTTCGGTTCCATTTCAGTTCTTCTTGTTCCCACTGAAATCGGACACTTTTGATTATTTTTCACCAGTTTCGTTTGCGTGATGAAAATACGAAACAAAAGTGCTGAAACAAAAAAGAAATATTCTTTTCTCTTTTTTTTCGGGGGACAAAAATGGAAATTCTAATCTACTTTTAAATTTCAAAAAAACGTGCAAAAAAGTGAATAACACGTGGAAACAAATGTTCATTTCGGCTCATTTTCTGTTGAAAATAAGCATATGGTTGTTGGCAGATTGTAGGTTTTCGACTTGAACAAAAATATTGAAAACAATAAAAAAAATGCGAGCATTTAAAACATGTCAGATGTGTGTGTAGATGAGTGTGCTTCTCATTCTTATAATCATAAGAAATCCAATTTTTTCTGTTTTTTTTTCGACTTTGAGAGACGAAAATTGGATGAAAAAAGTTCAAAAACTAGTGATGTTTGGAAAGAGAAAAAAGTTCTTGATTTTTGAGGTATGAGAGTATAAGAGTACTGAGGTTCAAAGCAAAAAGAAGAACAAGATCGGAAAAAAGCGAAATTTTGAAAAAGTATTGGGTTACTGTATTTCCGTAGTGTTCTGAAAAAAAACAAAAGTAGGAGTGATTTTTCGAGTGTGAAAAGTATTCAGAGGGTATTAAAAACTTATATCGCAGTGAAAAAAAAAATAAAAAATTCAAACTTTGAAAATGGATCATGTAATTAGGCGTTCAAAAGTGAAATACCGTACCCAATTTGAAGCGAATTTCATCATAACTATTTTCAAACATCGAATCGTTATTATGCGCTCTATTGGCATCGCAAAGTCGTGTTCTGAAAAATTAAATGATGAATTTCTTGATTACAGTAACCGGGGATCGAATGATATTTTTTATGGTGATATTCTGTTAGACATTTGGAAGAAAACCGAATTTTTTGAGTGGCAAAATTTTTAGGTCTCGAAAATTTCGGAAAATTTTCGTGTCAGGTCAAATTAATTTTCGTGACCTATGTTCTGAATTTCTCATTTTCAAAATATATTGTTTCGATTCAAGCGGCAAATCATGAATTGGATAACCTGGATTGGATCCAGATAAGTTTTTGTCCGATTCACGAATTTTGGTTTGGAAATTGACCCAGCCCGCCTTTTTCCTTTTGTGTGTTTTCATCAGTCTCTATTTAGTTCCACTTTTTTCGAAATCACAGAAAGTAGTTAGTATACGGTAGTTTTTTGTTTTTTCTGAGCCACTGATTTCGGGTAAATTCAGAGAAACCTATTCATTTTTATTAGCCACAAATAAAAGTGCTGAAAAAACATAAGTTATATCACGGGTCGGCAAAGCGAACCCTTCTTCAGAAGTTGTGTGCGACGGGCGCTCTCGCCGTCTCGCACTCTGCCCCACGCGGTTTTATTTGTGTGTTTGAAATTAATTTTTTCAACGACGTGAAGAAAAAAGGACTTTTCTCGCTAATGGCGTGTAAACTTTTTCTAAAAATTTGTTTCCAATCGGTTAATACCATGTAGATTCAGAAAAAATAAGTCTCATCACACAAAAATAACTCGGGAGAATTTTCTAAAACAAAAAACAATTTTTTTCGGATTTTTCCATATAAAAGACAAGTTTTCCCGAGTACCTTCTGTAAACTTTTTCTATAAATTTGGTCACTAATGCAAAAAAGCACGTAGATTCAGAAAAAATAGGTCTCGATTCCAGTTTTAGTTTCGGTGACCCTGTTTTTTACGAAAAACATGTTTTTTTAGTCTATTTTTCAAGAAAATCTCAATTTTCTCGAGTACCTTCTGTAAACTTTTTCTATAAATTCAAGCATAGGTCAAAAATAGGACGTAGATTCAGAAAAAATAGGTCTCCACTCTAGTTTTAGTTTCGGTGACCCTGTTTTTGGCGAAAAACATGTTTTTTTCACGCTATTTTTCGATAAAAGTCGATTTTCTCGTCTATTTTCTGTAAACTTTTTCTATAAATTTGGTCAAAACCTATTTAGACTATACTGAAACGAATGGTATAAGTGTGCACCCGAGTTTAAACTTCTGTGATGCACTTTTCAGCCAAAACTTTCAAGTTCTTTATTGCTAATTGTCCCAGTCAATTCTCACTGAAACTGTTAAAAATGACGAAATTATGTTTTATTAACTCTTTCCACACTAAATTGTTTCATTTAATACCCATCAACACCTTCAAATCACGAAACAAGCTGAAAAACAAAAAAAAAATTTAAATATCCGCCATTTTGACAAAGAGCGTGGCGGGACCCGTTTTGTGCTAAACAACAGACCATGAGATATATCGTTTACAGCCGACCCCACTTTTTATTTTTTTGGGTTCGTTTTGCCGAGCCGTGTATACCTTATAAATATACTCTTTTTGATGAAAAAACTCTAGAAAATTCTTATTTTTTTCGCCAAGTTTCTAGATGTTTCCTTTTTTCGCCTTTCACAAATCACAACGAAATTGCAATACATAACAAAATTTTCATCAGTGAACATGATGTTTGTTGCCGAAAATGAGATAGTATGAAATGTGGAGAGAATGATGAGATTTAGAGAAAAAGAGAAAATAAATAAATTGGCCTCACTCCCATTTTTCGTTCAGTGTTTTTGTTCGTTTTTGTCATCATTTTTCTCAATTCAGAATTGCGCGACACTTTTCGAGAAGAGCAATGTCGTTGGTTGGACTCAATACCAAGGTTGTCAAGAATGGTAAGTCTGAAATTATCTGAAAAAATTGAAAACTATTTTTGTTTTTCAGGAGAGGCTGAGCCTGCGTTGGCGGCTGGAAAATTCCGCATTTACAACATGAGATTCTGCCCATGGGCTCAAAGATCATTGATCTATGCGGCTGCCAAAAAAATCCCGTGAGTTTTGTTGACTAGTTCGTGCGAAATATATTCCTCGCGCTTTCAATAAATGTATGTTCCGACAACCCGCGGGATGCGCCATACAATAACCCAAGCAAACATTTACATCAAAAACTTTTTGTTTTGCAGAGCTGAAGTAGTAAACATTGACTTGAAAAACAAGCCGGATTGGTATTTCACAAAACACTTCAAAGGACAAGTCCCAGCTCTCGAACACGATGGAAAACACGTAATCGAATCGGCCATCATTCCCGAATATCTCGACGAAATCTTCCCGGAATCGCGAATTCTGCCAACTGATCCATACGAGAAGGTTCAACAAAAACTATTGTTGGCCCGTTTGTCGGAAGTTGCTCCCGCCTTTTATGGCGTCATTCAATCGGTTGAAAATCCAGCTGTTCGTGAGGAAAAAGTGGTTGCTTTGTTGAAAAGTTTGGAGGCGGCCGAACAACTTTTGCCGGGAGAATACTATTCGGGAAATGCGAAACCCGGCTATGCTGACTATCTCATCTACCCGAATCTTCAACGAGTTTATTGGTTGTCGAATGTGTTGACCGATCTGCCACTCGATTCGGCCGCTTTCCCGGGAGCTGCCAAGTTCCCCAAATTGACATCTTGGTTTGCCAGAGTTGGAGCACTTCCAGAAGTTGTTGAGGCCAGTCAACCACTTGCCAATGGTGTTGGATTCTTCAATGATTATGTTCACGGAAAACCAAACTATGACTATGGATTGTAAATTTTTGTGTTGTATTGAATGGCGATGCTTGATTTTGAAAATGATACTCGTTGTGAATATTTTGAAACAATAAATGCATTGTTTTCCCCCAAAAACATGATCAGAGAGACGAGGGCTGTCGGAATAGGAGGGGTCCTAGGGGGCCCCCATTCCGGCAGTCCTGTGTGACTGAATAGGGCCAGAGTCGAGAACTCCGGACCGTGATGTTTTATTCGAGACTTGCCGGGTCCCCAAATCGGGCCGAAGCATGGTTTGAACAGGTCAGGTAATTCAAAATGCAGCAGCCTGTCCTAAGAAGGGAAAAAGTACCGTGTCATTTTTTTGGTCTAAAATTCACAGTGACATTTTCACGAAAAATCACAAATTTTGGGCTATTTTTCTGTTTTTCGGTTTTTTGGTCGTTATTCACAATGAAAAAATACTTTCTCCCCAGATTTGCACAGTGACAAAATTTTTGAGAAATTTTGGTACCCTCTTAAATAGGTTAGGTATGATGTAGCTGAACTAAACCCGATATTATCCCTCAACGCAAATTTGATCTACTGTCGGAATCTCTGATTTTAGTTGTCAGAAAATGTTTTTCGTGCAATCGGAAAACTGTTTTTTTTTCGGCTCGAAAAAAGAATCGGCCGGTGGAAAAATCTGACACGGTCCGTTTTTTTCAAGATTTTTGCTGAATCGGATCAGAAACTTTTTTTTGCATCGGTCCCGAAAGTTCACAAGAGAAAGATGTTGGGACGATGTGGCATTTCGAAATGAGAAATTGTGATGTTATAGGTTTTTACACGCTGATAAAGATCTCGTTGTCAGAATTAGCAAAATTCTTCTGCGGAGCTCATAAATTGGCTCCGAAGTTTGAGCAGAAAATCTCATTTTTCTTCCTCAATTTTGAATTTCTAGTAGAATTGGAAGTTTTCTTGGGTTGTTTCACATGAGAAGAAATGTCACAGCATTCATTTTTAGTGAAAAAATACAATACCAGAAATGCAGCTTCAAAAGATACTATTTTCAATCCAGCCAGATCATCCAACGCGAGTTTGATCTACTGTCTAAACCTCTAATTTTTTCGTGCTCTCTCCTCGATTTTAGTTGGTAGATCATTTTTACGTTGGATGATCTGGCTGGATGTACAATATCAAGTTTGGTCTACACATTTATAAAAGTTCACGTTTTTGTTCAACGAGAATAGTTCTTCGTGGTAGGTTTAAGGAAAAGGCTTTTGGAATTCCAGTCCGTTTTTCTGACCCGATTTAACTGAAATCTTGAAAACATAATGATTTCTCGACACTTGTCCGATTCAGTCACATTTCTATGTGAGATGCCCGATTCAGATTTGTTCATTCTGTGGTTCGATTCAGAACTTACCGTACTTGGATTTTTTGAATGACCGTGAAAGAACATCAACTCTATTTTTTCTAATGATCTTCTCTTCAGTTCCTAATACTTATAAATAAAAAAAAGGTTTGAAAAAAACTCAACGTTATCACAAATGTTGAGTTTTGAACAGAAAAACAGGAATCAAAAGAACTTTGGTACTATGTATAACATTGCGACAGGCCACCAAAATTGATCTAATGACGACGAAAAAATCCACGAAATATCATCAAATTGATAAAAAAAAGAAAGAAATTCACAACTGATAAGATCATTTGAGTGCTCCGAAATGTGCACGAAACTAGTGGTTCTCCTGATTTTAGGATGTGTTCTCGCCGAGATTTTTGCTGCTCCATCAACAGAGGCTCGAGTTCGCAGAAATATGATTAGAGGACGACCACGTGGCGGAATGAAGAGACAGCCTATCGTGAGTTATTCTGAAATTTCGGGCCGAACTTTTCTGACTTTTGATAAAAATGGCCGGCCCGAAACGACCTAAATCTCACCCGTGTGTCAATTTTTTCTCTTTTGTAATTTTTTCCGCAGATGACCTCAGCCGATTCGCGTATCGTCGATACAGTAGTCTCATCGCACTTCACCCAAACATTGGATCATTTCGATAATTCATCAACAGCCACTTTTCTTCAAAGGTATTGGCACAATAATCAATGGTTCAAAACAGGTGGTCCCGCATTTTTGATGCTCGGCGGAGAAGGTCCCGAATCATCATACTGGGTGTCTTCTTCAAATCTCGAAATCACTAAATTGGCAGCTCAACAAGGTGCTTGGGTATTTGACATTGAACATCGATTCTATGGAGAGACACATCCAACCGAAAACATGTCCACCGCAAATTTGAAATATTTGAGTTCCGCGCAAGCCATCGAAGATGCCGCTGCTTTTATTACAGTAAGAAAATATTGTCAACAGAGCAACTATGCATTTTGAACATTTAGGCGATGAAAGTTCAATATCCTGAATTGGCCAACTCGAAATGGGTGACTTTTGGTGGTTCGTATTCGGGTGCTCTTGCCGCGTGGGCTCGTGAAAAACATCCCGAATTGATCTACGCTGCTGTCGGTTCGAGTGGTCCAGTTCAAGCCGAAGTCGATTTTGTCGAATATTTGGAAGTTGTCAAAAATTCGATTAGTCGTAATTCAACACAATGTGCTGATAGTGTTTCGAATGGGTTTAATACGGTGGCGACTTTGTTGAAAACTGCTGATGGACGCAAACAATTGAAGACCGCCTTCCAGTGAGTTGGTGTGCTAATGTGCTCTACTGCACTCTGATGAACGGGAAATTCGAACCTGAGAGCCCAAACTTTTCGCACTCAACAGAGCCGAAATCTCCCCTCTGGTCTGAGTTGATGAGAAAGACATTGATAATGAGAGTTTGGGAGAAAAGGTCACGATAATTGATTTGTCCTATCGCTTGAAATAAAATTTGGAATCTAGGTCAAAACCCAGGGCTGTCGTTCTGGGACTGGGAATGGTGGTGTTGGAAATTGAGAAAACTCACGAGAAAAATTAATTTTTTCATCATAAAGGCATGTGGGAACATAAGAGAAGGTCCTATTTGAAGACAAAAAATTTCAACCTAGGCTTCCTTTACAGAATCTGGGAAGCTCGATTTTCCCAGGAAGGGCCCAGAACGACAGCCCTGGTCAAACCTGTCGAATGGGACCGATCTAAAGCTTGGCCTACAAATCACAGGCCTAATTGTTTGTTTCTTGGCCCTAGAAAAACGCTCTAGATTTTCGAAGGTCCGATCCTCGGGTCCGACGAAAATTTTTTTGTATCGAGAAGTACTGTATTCTTAAATATACCTGAAACCCGTTTCCAGTCGCGATTTATCTGGTAATTCATGTTTCCACGACATAACTAATTCAGAAATGTGGGACCGGGTCTTTTTTGGCCTGGTCACGTTTTTATTGAGTTTGTTGTCCTAATAATTGTCGTTTTTAGTTGACACGACTTTGCGATCGTTCTAGACTTCAACCCGAAATTAGAATGATGAAATTTGTCCGAATTTCAAAACGAAAAATTTCAGTTTGTGTCAAGAAATCGATATCAACAATGCGAATTCGGTGAAAACGTTCTGGGAAACAGTATACAGTCCATACATGGAAATAGTTCAATATTCGGGAGATGCCGCCGGATCATTTGCAACCAAATTGACAATTTCAAATGCTATCTGCAAGTATCATTTGAACACAAAAACCACCGTTTTGCAAAAAATGACGCAGGTTGGCGAAGAAGGAACATGTTGAAGACATTTCTAGAAAATTAGATGTTTTCAGACCGACCCGAAAAAATGTTTTTGAAAAAGAAAAAAATTCGCTTCGAACCAGGAAAAAGTACATATTTTTGTTTTTTAGGTGAACAACTACTTCAACTTGGAAAGCGACTATTTCGGATGTAACGACATCAACTACCAATCATTTGTCGATTTTATGAAAGACGAAACATTCGGAGAAGCTCAATCAGATCGCGCATGGGTTTGGCAAACATGCACCGAATTCGGATACTACCAATCGACATCAAGCCCAATTGCCGGTCCGTGGTTTGGCGGAGTTCAAAATTTGCCAGCTCAATACTATATCGATGAATGTACCATAATTTATGGTGATCAATATAATAGTGTTGAAGTTCAACAAGCAGTCAATTATACAAATCAATATTATGGAGGAAGAGATCAATTGAACACTGATCGCATTCTTTTACCAAATGGAGATATCGATCCATGGCATGCACTTGGAAAATTGAATAGTACTAATGCCAATATTATTCCGGTTATTATCAATGGTGAACATTTTTTCTCATTTTAAAAATTTCAAAAAAAAATGGATTTCAAAATCTAATCTAAATATTTTCAGGAACTGCTCATTGTGCTGATATGTATGGAACATCTTCACTTGACAGCGTTTATCTCACCGAAGCTCGTCAAAAGATTGCAACTATTTTGGATGGATGGTTGAACTCTTCTAATTAACGTTTATCAACTAATAATGAATACTTTCTCTATTTTTTGGGTGGCAGCATCAAATCATCATTCTGGTTTTCGATTGTTTCTCGAAGTTTTTCATCGCCAGCCCAAACAGTTTCGAGATCATATTTTTCTCGACATTCTTCGCTCATTACATGGATTTGAATTTGTCCAACTTCGGCTACATACCAACCATTACTTCGTTTCGTTATCGATTTTGATTGACTCTGACAATTTTTCAAACGATTCGGGTTTTTATTTTTTGGAAAAAAAAACAAACTTACTAATGGTAGATCTCCGTCCATTTTTAACAACTTTCTCAAATTTTCTGAAATGGCTGCGGCTTGTCTCGAATTGTATGTTGAACATATTAGTTTAAAGTCATATGGTGACATTTGAAGATCATTTCGAATAATGAAAAGATCACGAGCTTTTTGGCCGATCAAAGTGTTGCGAATATCGCTGAGACTTGTTGAAGAAGTCGACGGAATTGAGCTGGAAAGAAAATTAAGAATTTCGGCATTTTCAGAAAACAAATACGGTCATTGTGAACTAGACCTTGTTTTTTCAATGCGTTTTTCAAAGACGCATGGACTTTCGTTGGGGCCCGATTCAAAGAAATATGAACTTTTTAATGATAAAGGGACGAGGTCACGAAAATTAATTTTACTTTCATTGATTTTTTTTATTTCTGAGTCCAAAAATTTAGCTACTGAAATAATCGAGTTAAGCGTGCCTGAACGTCCAAAAAGAACATAGTAAATCTAATTTTTATTTAAATTATTTTTTAAAACGCTAGCGTTCAAAAAGATCTGAACACCTTTTGCAAGCTACGTTTCAGATGAGAAAATACAGTACTCCAGAAATTAAGTTGCTCACCTTATTTCTTCAACTTTTGGCTGTTTTTGCTCGTAAACAGTTTCCTCGTAGTATTCCTCTTCATAAACAGCTTGTATTCTTCGTAATTGTGATCGGTGCGCCGAAAAAATACGGCGCAACATTGCTGAAAAACAAAGGTTTTACAAAATTCAAAACCATAAAAAACAATACAACGGTTCTGAAAACCCGCATTTTTTACAAAAGAATTTTCAGTTCAAAACAAAATTTTATGAAGAATGATAATAAAAACAAAAGTAACAAAACGAGCATGGATAAAAACAATGAAAACATAAAACAAAACAAGATATTGAATATTTTAGGCTTGTGTTCCAACATACTTCTTGGCTGGAGCCTTCTTCTTCTTCAGTTTCTTTTTCTCGATTTTCGAAGTGATTTCAGCAACCGCCTCGTTGACCGTATTGTTTTGAATGTCGTATTCTTTTCCAACTGGATCAACCATTTTCTCGGTGAGAATCTCTTTGATTTGAGCTTGTTTCACAAGACTTGCCTAGAAATGTATTTATTACAATACATACGCTCTTTTCTCCAAAACCCACCTTATTATGCAATTGCTTCTCAATGTAGGCCCCTTGTCCTTTTCTTTGTTCTCTTCTCACAACATTTGGGCTCACATAATTTGGATTATCATATAGAACACTTCCTTCGAAAGAACCCGAGAACAATCGAACTAATTCCAAAACGAATCGTGGACCTGATAATAATGAACATTTGATTGGTATTACAAAAATTCTTGCTATTACTAACCGATTTCTTGAAGTTGTAGACTTTCATCAACAATTTGGAAGTTTCTGAACCAAATGCGATCGTTTTCGCCGATTGAAAAATTGAAAACATGATCGACGAATGGTTGGCTTCTTGGATGGTGATTGGGAGTTCCGAGAGTCTGGAATCAGCCATTCACAAAAGAAGATTTCTCGAACACGTACCTGAATCAACATTGCTTTGATCAACTTGAGTTGTGGTTTTTGATCGAATGCATCGTCAAACGACAACACAGGTCTTGAAGCCTTCAAGCAGTTTCCAGACATTTTCAGCTCTTTCATTGTGTGAACATTATGAACCAAAAACTTCATGGATGGTCCAGAATTGACATTGGACATCCACAAATATGTATCTTTTCGTTTTCTGCTTTCGAAATACATTATTTTCGAACAGTTTTTCATTTCGGCAATTTCATTCAAAACGTTTAACGACTTTTGTTGATCCAATTTCGAATCTCCTTTGGCGTGTGGAAGAATATCCTGAAAGATTCAATTTTTTTTTAATTTGGAAACTTTGTAATATTTTCAAGTTTAGACGATCTCGATTTTTCCCCCAGAAAATGTTGTTTTTCATACATCAGATAGATGCCCAGACCCCTCTAGGTTAGTACCCCCCCCCCTCTTTCCAGAGAAGAATTATGAAGAAAACAGTACATTACCTGCCAAAATCAATTTTTTAATTTGTCAAAAATTCAAAGTTAGTTGTCCTCTCCCTTTATTTTGCCCGAGGTTAGCACCCCCCTCCCAGAGATCTGGCCTCTACCTGATGTATGTGTTTTTTTCGTAAAAATCTGATGAACTTTCCTAAAGTCGTTCGAAAAAAATTTGATTACAATAGAAAAACATTTTGCGTCGAAATGAAAAATTGAATTTCGAAAGTTCGACACTTCACGTTTATTTTTTTTATATGAAAATTGTTCTTTTTTGACGCCGATTTTTTTAAAAATCTCAATCATCATTCTCATAATTGAAAAATCTCAAATTCACTCACCTTGACATCTTTCATCAAATATCTTGTACGAACATCAGCTCCTCTTGAACACAACACCAAAACTCGTTCTCTATTTGTCCATAATTCGGCTCTCTTTTTCTGCTCCTCTTCATTCTTTTCCTCTCCAACACTTTCATTGTCCGAATCATCCGATGAATCAGTATCCGATTCTTTCATTCCAGCCGCTTCCCATTCCATCTTCTCCTGTGTTGTTTCTTCTTTTTCTTGAACTTTCTTGATTTTCGAAAATTTGCCCATCTTGTACTGAAAAAATAGTTTTTGAAAAACGGTCAAAAGGTATTATTCAAATATTAAAAATGGTGATTAAAACCATTTCGATTTCGAAGTGAACAGTTATATCAAAATAAAAACCCAATAAAAATGTATTAAATTCAATAAATTAAACCCATATACAGGAAATATAGTTGATTTGCAGAAGTTAAAAATAATAATAAAAGCTTTGGATTAGGGCGAGAAAACGAAATACATAGCTGACTACAAGATGTATTTAACGAGTTTTAGAAGTGTATTCGGTTGGGAATGGAACCTCAATTTGGCCATCAGCTTGAGAAAGTCGGAGATATCCAGCATTAGGCACAACATTGTATCTGGAAACACCAATAATACTGGAAAATTATCCAACTTTCGATATATCAAACCTCAAAACAAGTGTCACATTCTTATGATTGATCAAGTTTTTGCCGTCATCCAAGAAATAATATTTTGTTTTCAAATTCTTTTCGTTCATCACAACACGTTCACTTCGCTCCACAATTCGGTCCCATAGAACTACTTGGTTAATCGCCTAAACACAGAACAATTCTTCAATTCAAATTTTGTAACTTACATTATTTTGTGATTTATATTCTGCAACCAAGTAAACGAAGAGTTGTTTCACATTCCAATTGAAAAGTTTGGTGAAATCGGCAGAAATTGAGAACTGCATGGTGGCAAGATCGACGGTTTCGTCCTCTGTTGTGTAGTCAACAACCGGGCGTCTGAAAAGAAAATCCAAATGAATTATTTATAATAAAAATCCCTTTTCCCACTCACAGTTTAATATCAGAAGTTTTCAATTCAACCCGTGTTGTATAATCCAAAAATACAGTTGATAAAAAGGCGGCAGCAGTGACAGCTGCCATCACCCAAAGTGTGAATCCTAGTAGAGCGTTTCCTCTGGTCAAAATGGAATGCATCTGCAAAAAAATGTCTAGAATTGGAAAAAAATTGTATAAATTCAGATATATTTCAGTGTCAAAAACACAATGAACAGTAGAATGAAGAATACTCGAATAGTTTTTTGAAAATTCATATTTTACATAAAATTGTGATAGAAACAGAAACTTTTCTAATAATTATTTAGCTTCTTTTTATCTAAAATTCTAAACATTGTCGTTTGTTGTTCTGTTTTTTTTTTAGTGAGCAGTTTCGACAGACGAAAGAAGATACGGTGCTGGGTACTCTTCCGGTTTTCTCCAGTTAATAGCAATTGGATCATTTGGTCGGACAACATCATAATATCCTCGGTAATATGGTTTGTCGTTTTCCGTCAAATATTTACGCAATTTAAATCCTCCCATAATAACTGTGGCAACACCGAATGTTGCGTAGAAGATTGTTTGTTCCGGATATTTTTTGAGCATTCTTTGTGGCAATGTACTCCAGAATGCCCAGAGACGAGCACTGCGTGAAACGTGGTACTTGATCATCTACAATGAATTGTTTGAAATAATATTAATACAAGAAAAATATAAATATATCCACCGGGCGAGAACCGGGAATCTTCAGAAACACAAAAAAAAACAAATGTTTGCGAGATGAAAATTTTACAATTGATTGATGAAAAAATATTCGAGGACAATGTTAATTGAATCCTAGACATTTCTGATTCTGTTTCCAATAAACAATTCACAGACAAAAATATGCTGACTAGAAAAATACCCATTGGTCAATTTAGCCTATAAATTTTGTGATCTTCATTTTGTTGATTCTTGTATCTAGAAAATGACCACCAATTTTTGAAAGTTTCAGTTTTCGCAAATAATTTGAGCCAAGGTGTGAACGAATCCGGATCTGAAACAGGATCAAAAAGAAAACGCATTTTGACCCAAAAATCTCACCTTTTTCCATCCACCGCATCAATTCTTCATAACCAACTTCTCTCACTTCGCTAACCTCATTTCTATTTATCCGGCATCTATTTTTCCCGACTCCTCTCAATAATAATGCATAATCAAGCTCATGTTCTCCCCATGGCTCATTTTCCATCGAAGCTTCATAAATATACCGTCCTCTCATCTCGAATTCATTTTCTTTCACATTTTTAATACCCAATTCGTGTTCAAGCTTCCGTACAGCTGCTCGTTTCGCTCCAACAACTCCGTCGATTTCACGATCATTATGTAGAGGATGACTACAACACGTGTTTGTCCATAAATTGGGAAACGTTATCTGTAAAGTAGCGAAATCTCTAAATTATTGTTTCAGTAAATGGATATTTGAACGCTTGAACTTTCTTCAATTGAAAAATAACTGTTTCGGGTCAAATTAAAAAACCAAAACAAAAGACGATAACCAACCTTTTCATTACTTCTTCTCTGCATCAGCAATTTATTGTCGTTTGTAAACGAAAAAACTGAGAAAGCACGATGAAGAACTACTGAAATATATGGAAACATATAATTATTTATAGTTACTTTTTTCAAACTCACATTTCTTACTTGAATGCGCAGCTTCTTTGCTCACCGATCCAATAACTTGATCATTTTCATCTACATTTATACATGTTTCTTTCATATAGACAACTTGTGTTGGATCATATTGTGATAAATGGATATTTCTCAAAGACGGGGCGATTTTTTTAACATCTGATGATAATGTTTGCAAGGTAAATTTCATTTGCCTATACAATTTTATCATAAAAAATGACAGATGATTATAGAAGATATTCGAGTTCGTTGGAAAACGATAAGAAACAATGAAAATCTGACAAAAAGAGAAAACAATTCATATCACTGGGAGAATTTTTGGGAAAACCGTAAAAATAACAGATTATAAAAAAATCGGAAAAAACTAATTCAAGGATTGGCCTTCCTATGAAGAGCCACACATCCAGTTGAACAAAATTTAAAGTGTGAATAATTGAACCCAGAACCATCAGTAAGAATCAGACCACACTGAAGAACAAAATTAGTCAGCATTTTGTTGTTTAGAGAAAACTAACCTGATAGCACCTTGAAATCGGCGGTAAACCAGCAAGTCGTCTTTCAATCGCTTCTGCTCTTTTCTCTCTATCCGGCATTTTTGCCCACCTTTCTCTTTCTATTCTTTCCTCCTGTTCTCGTTTGTCTTCTTCTTTTCGCAACTTTGCCTTTTCTTTTTGTTTCATTTTCTTTTCTTTTTTCTTTTCAGCTTGTCTCAATTCGTCTTCGACACTCAAAACGACAGGCTTCGGTGGTTCGGGAATATGAGTTCTCGCCCATGTGTATTTTTCTGGATTTTTTACCCGAAAATCGATAAATACATCTTTTGTTTGTCTATCCGCCGACAATGAATACGGTGGTCGACCAGTTTCATCTTTTGACGTTGGGTCACAACAAACTTCTTCTAGAAGAAACTGGAAATGAACTTAATTAAAATTGTGTTTTTTTTTCAAATTACGAGATTCACCTTCAACAATTTCAAAAGTGATTTTGACGCAACCAGATGCAAAAATGTAGAAGAATTTGGTGAAAATCTCGAATTTCTAAGATAATCCATCGCCTGTGCTCGATTCGTTTCATTTATATCATCAATATGTTTCCTTATGCCATCAACATCATCCAATCTTATAAGATTGTATGCATTTTTTCTCCACTCATCGCTCAATTCTGGCCATTTATCCACTTTCAGTTCGATAGGTCTAACTTTTACATGATCTTTTTTCTTTTCCTCGTCATTCTTTTTTCTTTCTTTTTCTTTCTTTTCCTCCCAATCTCCAAATTGTTTTCTGGCTTTTTTCTCCACTTTTTGTCTAACTCTCTTTCTTTTTTCATTCAATTCTTCCATTTTTTCTTTGAACTTTTCTAATTCACCATGCTCTTCGACCCATTGCAATCTGTTCCACGTCGAATTCACTTCATCCACAGTTGGTCTTTTTGTTTCGAAGGGAATAGTTCGAACACGTCGATCACCGCGTAAAATACCTGCTTCTGAATCATAGAAAACCGCTTTTTGATAAGATGCGCATCGAATGAATATCAGAGGAGTTCTTGCGATTTTCGTTTTCCACGCTGCCATAATTTGCTGAATTTTTTCTTTCATCTTTGCTTCGTTGTAGCGACGAAGTGCCGCTCCGGCACTTTTTGCATTCCCATGACTCGAATCATACTGTGATTGAACACCTCCTTGTTTAGCACGAGCAACATAACGATGAAAAGATTTGTGCGAAATCAAACGATCACTGAAACCGAAAATTGAACTCTCGAATTATATTTTCAGACCTACTCTTCAAAAACACCAGCAGCGAAATGACCACCATTGAACAAAATAATAACACAGTCAAAAGATCTCGAAAACGTTGAAAAACTGACATTATCTTCGTCACAGTGTAGAATTGATCTGCAAAAAATAGACAATTGTACAAGTTCTACTGAAATAAAACTAACTTTGAGACGGAGAATACATTATTTTTATGCACAAAAAAAGAACGGCCAGACGGCAACAGACACTCATCGATTTCTTCATCGTCAGATTCGTCAACTATTGATGATTTGGAGTTGTCTGAAGATTTTCTTACTGTCATTTTGAATGAACGTTTGCATAAATATCTGCAATCTCATTCTAACTTACTCTCGTCTTCTCCATCATACGACTCGAAGTCCTCTTCACTTAAAACTGCCAATTTCATGTTTTTTCTTCTCAAATTAGCTCTTCAATAAGTTTTTCGATTTTCAGCAGATAATTCGAAACGCACCAACCTATGCCAAGCTGATTGATAATGTTCCACTATTGCAGTTCGATCATCAAAGTCTATATCACATTCACAAGTTGTACATTTATCCGAATCTTCCGATATTCGCATTTTCCATTCTGCAAAAAATGAATATAACTAAATTATAATTTTCACTCCCTTCTTTTTGATTACCTAACAAGAGTGCCACTGTTTCATCATTTTCCACGTTTTCAACTTGTTCTTCTTGAATTTCTTCATTTTTCGAAGTCGATTGAAGTTGTAACTGTTCCACACCTTCTAGCCATTCTAAGCTTTTTAAATTATACTTCATCTAAAAAACATATTTTAAAATCGTCATGCAATTTTTAAAAGATACAATGAGGTCGACGTAACCTTGTTTTGAAAAATCAATGAAGATTCAAATAAATTTTTGTTTTTTTTGCAATGAAAAAAAGATGTACGCAAAACCTAAATTATTATGCACTTTTTTAAAGTCTTGCGTATATTAGTACTATTATAAATTAAAACTTAGCCGAGTGAGAAAATGAAAAATGCACACAACTCGTTGTGATTTATCCGTTGAGAGGAATGAACTTTGAGATTTTTCGTTTCAATGTGTACTTTTTGGTCGAGGTAGGTGATTAGGAATTGCATTTGAAATTGCGTTTATCCACGATCGTAAGTCTTCTGAATTAACTGCGCACATTCGATATACTGAATGTCTTCCTTCAACCATTCGACCGTCTTGTTCAGTTTTACATGCTTTGATTCGCTCATCTGATAAGGAGTAGATCTAAAGGAATACAAAACATTTATATGATTATTATACATGTTTCAACTACCTCAAACATGTGTGGTCTACTGGTTTGCTCGATTTTTCTTATACCAACATTCTGCAGTGGTATAATTCCTCTTGGTTCTTTATCCGATGTTTGTTCAAAATAATAAAGGCATGTTTCTGACAACACAAACCACCGCTTTTTCCAGGACAATGGTCCAGATATGAACTGACCGCTACTCTGTTTGTATAGCCAACCTTCTCGTTCAGCGTGTAATAATATATCGCTTATACTACCAGTGTCGTCTTGTGGCATTTTGAATTCACTACTTTTTATAACATCAAATATAGTTTGTAGCGTTTCAATCGATACTGAATTCGAAGCCAAGCCTTCTTTATTCATTTGCAAATATCTTTCAAAAGTAGGACGATCCTTAACATTTGGATTGTGGAGCAAAGTATTGAGCATAACGCAAGAATAAGCGATTGTGTAACATGTATCGGAATTTTTGAAGTATTTTGGATTTTGTTCGACATACTGCTTTGAAAATTTCTCCATGATTCTATCGATTTTTTGCGATTCACCGGGAAGACGGAATGACCACAAGAACGTACGGAGAGCATCAACAATGAACATTTCAGTGAAATTGTGACATTTAATAAACTCATCAAGAACTTCAAGCGAAAATGCATCATTTGATCCAAGAACGTCTCCTATCGAGGCTTTTGACAAGCCTTCTCCCTGGAAAAAATTCAAAATCATTGTGTTCTTTGTTTTTTAAACAAACTCACTTTGAACATCCACTGGGCAACTATTTTTGGATCTTTGGCTACAAGCCTCCGTTCTGCCAAAAAATCTAATCCTTTGAACGGGTCTTGATTGAACTTTTTTCTACCCGTTGATATCAGTTTTTGCCGTGATTTTGAATTTTCATCGACATAATATAGTGATTCGAGTTCGGCGTCAACTTCTTTCACCTAAATTCCCAATTTTACGTAATATTTCGTAATTCATGTGATTGACAGGAAAGATAAAGTTTCAAAAAAGTACCTCGTTCTGAATTTGTTCGATTTCCTCTAGTAATTGCATTTTACGTTTTCGAACCCGTGGGAGATTTGCCTTGTCCTCCTCTGTCATTGTATCCGTTTCTGAAAATTACAAAATTTCGAAAACTCAACGCTAGCAACACAATACCTCCAAAGGGAGTTCCCATTTTTGTTGATTCAAAAGATTTCGAACTACTCGATCACAAATTATGGCTTCATGGACTGGACGAACTAACTCAATGTATCTGAAATAAAATAACTGATTGACAAAATCGTTCAATTCTGGTGAAAATGCTTGAACTCGAACGAAATAGAGAAGGCCAAACGTTTTGACCCCAAAACTGCAATCAACAAATATGTAAATTTTAGGAAGAAAATCATAACACGTGTTGTTAAAAATAGAGTCATGAAAGAAAAAATAGGGCGATGTTCGGTGTTTGCAGACTGCAGAAAATGCACACAACGTACCGTAGCGTCTTTAAAAATGATGGGCAAAGAGAAAAAGTGATTGAATTTTATAGTTTTTGCCTAAGTCGAGAAAATTCGCATTTTTTTCAAGAAAAGATAATACTAGCACTAAGCTGAGCATATTAAAAAAAATGGCACACTAAAACTTATGCTGAACATTTTTGATAGATACATCTCATTAAAGTAACATTAGAAAAAGATCTGTACAGACTTTTTGGTCGAGAAAAACGTGGACGGTCGACAAAAAAAATAAAAATCGAGAAAAAAACTGAGCTACAGTAATAGGTTATCGCTGCGAGAATCAAAACGGCGTCAAGCTGTGTGCCTTTGAAAGTACTGTTTTTTTTCTATTTTTTTGGGAGAAATATGACGCTTCAAAACTTTTTGAACAGGGTAAGAGAAAATTTCTAATGTCTTCAAATCACTTTTAAAAATTTCAGTTACCCGTGAAAAGAGTAGACTCAGTTCAAAGATGGTTAAGAAAAAATCCTTTCAAAATTAAGAGGTAAAATTAAGAGGTTTAAAAATGAAAATTAGAAAAAAGAAACAATTCTTCAATTTTTTATAGCACTGAAAGTTCGTCAAGCAGTCTATCAGAAAAATCAATTATCATCGATTCACCCGAAGAACTTCCAGAAGGTGTGACTTGTTGGGAAGATTTATACAGAAAGAAGTTGAAAAACAACGATTCTGATAACAATATATTTCAATGTCGGTTGAATCAACGAGTTCGATTAAAGAGGTGCACACTTTTTTTTAAACATCAAACAATTATCTGGTTTTCAGACTTTACGAAGTAGATTGGCAGTTCTACGATTCGAGAAATTGCCAACATTTGGTATTTACAAAACTTTGCCCGAGACATCTGAAAGAAGACAAGTCGATCGAAATTTCTAAAACAAGAGAAAACTGCCCTCTATGTAAAGGTAATTCTCACCCATTTTCCAAAAACATTCTAATTTTTCAGGTTCCATATTCTCGATTCTACTACGACTCACAGTTCCACTCAAAACTTCAGATGGTAATGAAATTCTAGTAGCTCTGAAATCATCAAAATTTCCCGAATATGAATCCCAATGTATTTTTGGAAAAGAAAATATATTAGAAATGATGGAATTTGTTAAAAAGTCATCACGAGGTAATTTTCACAAAATAAATAAATAAAATTATCGTGAAACGTTTCAGCTCCTCCTTCTGATGTCTACAAGTCCTGGTTAGAAAAAGTGAAAATATTTGTTCGCGAAACTCTAACATCGAAAAAGTTGAAGATCCTTAATGGTAAAGTTATACGGCTGAAAAACGACAATACCAAAAAACGTGTATTTCTGTTCTCTGATGATTTTGAAATAATTTAATAAATTTAATTTTAAAATTTCTTTATTCAACATTTTTTGTGAAATTTAGCAATGACAATGTTAATGAGTTCATCGATTCATTTACCCTATGTTTTTTGAACAACCCGATAATATCCGTTTGTACATGTAAGAAGGCCGAGTTGTACTTTTCTTTGTAGAAAAGTCGTTACATGATCGATGGTCGGTCCAGCTGCAGTTGGCGACCCGAACATTCGATATACCCGATGCATACGTTCTGCTTTCACTTCTCCATTTGGACCATGATTTGACTAAACATTTTAATAATTACTTTTTACAAAATCCTTGAACTTACAATATAATTTTTCGTGTAGCCCCAATATTGTTCCAGAGATTCGACTATGTCAGCTGAATCATCGATGGCTAGTTCATCTTCATCAATAGGTTCAGGCGATTTTGCTCGATTCGATGAAAAACCAGCCGCATTTGTAGTCAACGACCAAACTTCCGAAGTTCCACCACTGGGAACTCCCTGAACATATATCAGTGAGATTTTGGAAGACAAGAAACACTTACAACTACGAGAAGGCCTTGTTTTCTCCACCATTCCAATCGTCGCTTTGCATGTGTAGAAGAGAGTCCTAACCGTTCAGCTACTTCAGAAACTGTCCAAGATTCTGAAAAAAAAAGAGTTGGATACATTTTTGTCAAAAACTGAATCTCACCTTTTTCTAGAATTAAATATAGCACAGTTGCATACATGTTAGGAACAGTTCTCTCGATTCGAATACCGTCTATTTCAATGTCCAATTCAACACATCTAAAATTAGTATATTACAAATTATATACGAATTCAAAAAAAAAAAACATACCCAGCATCTTTCATCCAACTGAGCTCTCTTTTTTCTCGAACATCCGAAAACTTTTGCGCATAAATTGACATAGCCTTCTCCAAAGGTTCTGGGAAAACCTGAAAAAATATGTGATTTATTTCGAAAACGGAAAAAAAAAACATACACCAGGCCTGTCAGCAATTTTATCATGCTCTATCTTCGGCCAATAATGTGCTGAAATGATGCAACTCTCAATTGGTAGTCCCGTGAATTGGCCAACACATTGATCGACATGTTGAGAATGTTCGACATCTCTGAGCATAACTTCGCAATGTTGAAGTTCACTAAATTGGAAACGCAATTTTAGCAAATCTAAATATCTGCGTTCAAAGACAGGCTGGAAGATAATTGTATTTTTAATTTTATTCGAAAAATAGGAACTCACATCTTTCTTATCGGAATTAGACATTCTTTCAGCTAACAATGATCGATATTCTTTCACAAACATTTCTTTACTTCCATAAACTGAGACAAGCATGTTGAAAACATCAATACTTTGTCGACCGTGACCGGTTTCACCGATTGTCGCATCGCATGGATGAGGTTCCCATTCATACCATCCAGTTGGATCCATGTTTTCAGGAAGAAATTCGTCATTCACACCTTTTAATTCTTCTTCGTCCATCATAGCACTTCGTTTTGTGTTCGTCTGAATTTGAATAGAGAATTGATTAAGAAAAGAAAAGAAACAAAACAATATTACCAAATCTTTCTCTAGATCTTCTTTTTTATCAGATGTGATATAACTGATAATTTGTTGAACTGTGTCACTTCGTTTCCTGGAAAAAATGATTCATTTTTAATTTTATATTCAGCGGTATTTTATAAACTAACTTGAGATATTCTTTGATGACACCACAAATACGATGCATTACAACACAAGTCGTATCTAACTCGCGAAGAGATTCGACGCAAGAAGCATACGCATTAAGAATTATTTTTGTGTCAACCGCTGGAATATAAAAATTTAGTAATTTAAAAATATTCAGTAAACTCACAAGCTAAAAGAAGATGTTTTTCAACTTCAGATAACAGATATTTTGTGAGATGATCTCTGACATGATTATTCGTTTGTTGCATGCAATATCTCAGTGTGAAAATAGTTCGATATTTTCTGGGAAACTCGCTAATAACAATTCGATAAATCTGTTCAGTCAATAAATAGATGACATCTTTGGATATTTGATATGTCAATATATTTGACAGTGAAATAGTTGTTGCAACAATACTCCAATTGTTCATTACACTGATGAGTTCTTGAAACCAAGCACATTTCAATTCATGATTATTGACTTTCATTTCATGTTCAATATAACCGAGAGCTAGTTCTCTTGTCATTGACGAAGCAATTCCTTCTAAATGACTGTAGATATTCAGAACTCCTTTTGATCTGAAATTACAGTTTGTTAAATTTATTTTCGAGAAAAAATTGTAACTCACAATTCTGCGATAAGCTCGGCATAGTCACTTAGATATTTTTTGTATTCTCTACGTTTTTCAGCAGAATAGTAGCATCTTTCTAAATTTATACCATTTTCGAATGTAGATCCTCCCGTTATTTTTTCTAATCGCCAAACTGAGAAATGAATCATGAAATATGGTTTGAGCACTTGAGAAAGTAACTTTCTGTCACTTATTGGAAAAATGAGATCAGATATTGTTGAGCCATTTAACTCGTCTTCTGGAATTTCATTGGCTCTCCCGAATTCAAGAAAATCATCGCGTTGTGTTATCAAAAAATCGTACAACTCGTGGATTTTTCCAGGAACTCGGCATAATCGCGATACATCTCTTATTTTTCCCCAAATTTGACCTTTTCGCGCTTTCACATAATTACGGAATATTTCCCGTTGAGCTAACTGATTTTCGTTCATCTGAAAAACACACTGAATAGTTTTTTTACAATGAAATTTCAAAGTTTTGCAAAAAAACGAACAGACAAAAAAAAATAAATTCACTCTTTGAAGACGCGCCGTTTTTTGCGCCCGCGTCCCAACACGAAATAGGAAAATATTGTTTCCGGAGTTCTCGAGGAATAGAAAATATTCAAACATTTCATTTTTTTTCTGAATTTATTTTTTGCTAGAAACTTATTTTAATCGAAACTACCAAGATTTTTATGACTTCAAAACTTTTTACGCATATATCTTTCACTATTATAGCTATTACACGATGTTTTAGGTCTCTCACAAGAGGGAAAAATTAGATAGACGCAGAAATGAAAGAAAAAATATAAATGAAACGTGAGAGCTTAGTTCTCTTCTCTAGAGTCAAAGTCTCCCGTTTTCACAATTAATTTGCCCTTCTGAAAACAAAAGTGATTTCTTCAACATGTATGATATTCTTGAAGGTAACGTATTGAAATATTTTTCTTGTAGATGGTAGTCAAAAAGCGTAATGAAATCAATTGTTTCAATCCGCGAGACTACCAAGTCGAACTTCTGGATAAAGCAACGAAAAGGAACATTATTGTACAACTTGGAACGGGATCCGGAAAAACGTTCATTGCTGTTCTGCTCCTAAAAGAATTTGGTGTTCAGCTTTATACTCCACTAGAAGAAGGTGGAAGACGCGCATTTTTCATAGTAGAAAAAGTGAATCTAGTTGAACAACAAGCAATTCATATTGAAAGACATACACAGTTCAAAGTCGGACGAGTTCATGGTCAACTGAATAATGAGATTTCACAAAACAAAGAAAGTTGTGATAAATTCATCAAAGATCATCATGTAAGTAAAAGTATTCAAAAGTGAAATAAATGTGTTCTTCAGGTAATTGTAATCACAGCACAATGTCTCCTCGACCTCATAAATCATGCTTTCATCAAATTAAAAATTGCAAGTGTACTTATTTTTGACGAATGTCATCACTCTCTTGGTTCTAAACATCCATATCGACTGATAATGTCTGCATACAAAGAAATGAAACAAAGTAGGCGAAAATTGTGGGATTGAAAAGCATTTATTATTTTCAGAAGAAGGGATCGCTCCAAGAGTTCTTGGCTTGACAGCAAGTCTTATCAAAGAGAAAACTGTGCCAGCTCAATTGGAAGAGAAACTGAACAAACTTGAATCAATCATGGATTGTTCTATTGAAACAGCGAGTGATCTAGTATCGGTATGTAAATAAATAACAATAAAAAGTGAATAGATTCATCCATTTTGTTCAGATATCAAAGTTTGGTGCTAAACCATATGAAGTCGTTGCAATTTGCCGAAACTTCGATGTTCGTTCGATAAATTGCCGTCATTTAGTCGATCAAGTCACCGACATTCTGGATAATGTTCGAACATTTGTCGATACAACTTCCGAGTTCAATCCAGACCTTGATCTTGATCCACGTCGACCAATACGTGATAGTATCAAAACAACATTAGCAGTACTAAAACAATTGGGACCATGGGCCGCCTGGAAATTGTCACAAATTTGGTGTCGGGAATTGAACAAACTGACGAAAACACAAATGTTACCTGAAAAAGCGAAATTATTCTTGAATTTGGCCAGAACTGCAATGGAAACTTCGAAAAGAGTTTTGGAGCCAGAAATGAAGGCGATCAAAAGTTTGAATGCCATCAAACCATATATACCACACAGATTGATTCGATTGTTAGAAGTGAGCACTTTCAAAAAATGATAACAACTATTACTTTTGATTTCAGACTTTTGAAATGTTCTCGCCGGATTTTCAAGAAAAACGGATGAAATTAGACAAACCAGAGAATTTATCTGCGATTGTGTTTGTCGATCAAAGATATGTGGCATGCGCTTTACAGGTTGTTTTGTTTTTCTAATTTTCTTTAAAAAATATTCCCTCCGTGTTCATTTAGATGGTAATTCGACAAATTCGTTCCTGGGAATCAACATTTCATTATTTGAAGTCTGATTATGTTGTCGGAGCGAGTGGAAGTAATTTGGTATCAAATGACAATCAAGGCCTTCACAAACGACAGACTGAAGTTCTTCGAAAATTTCATAAAAATGACATAAATGTGTTGATTGCGACATCTGTTTTGGAAGAAGGTGTCGATGTCAAACAATGTAATGTTGTTGTCAAATTTGATCGACCATTAGATATGAGATCGTATGTTCAATCGAAAGGAAGAGCAAGACGACCCGGAGCTAGATATTTGATATTTGTGGAAGAAGCTGAAAGTGATGCTTGCAATAATGATTTGAGAGATTTCAAGTTGATTGAAAAGGTAATTTTTATCGTGGCCTATTTTGAAAATGAAAAAAGCATTCACGTCTGTGTTATTTGGACTAGTATTTCTAAAATTTATCAAACTAAATAATGTGTTTAGCTCCTATTGAATCGCTATCGAACTGTTCACAATCCTGTTGAAGACGATTCCCGGTATGATGATGATTCTCGATTAGGAGATGTTGATGAACTTGTCACTCCGTATGTTGTTGAATCAACAGGAGCTATTGTTCGTTTATCAAATGCTATTCAACTTGTCAACAGGTCGGTTCAATGTTATTTGACTATTCAAATATCATTTTTTTTTCAGATATTGTGGAAAACTCCCATCCGATATTTTCACCCGTCTCGTTCCACATAACAAAATCATTCCGGTAACCGAAGACGGTGTGACCAAGTACTGTGCCGAACTTCTTCTCCCAATTAATTCACCCATCAAAAATGCGATCAAATTGGTAAGACCAATGCCAAATAAGAAAATTGCACAAATGGCAGTTGCTCTCGAAGCGTGCCGACAATTGCATCAAAAAGGAGAGTTGGATGATAATTTGTTGCCAAAAGGAAGAGAATCAATTGCCAAATTATTAGAACATATTGATGATGAGCCAGATGAGTATGCGCCTGGGTTGTCAGCAAAAGTTGGATCTGCTAAAAGAAAACAACTGTATGATAAGAAGGTGAGCACAAGAAATGCTGAATAATTCAGCAGAAAATGTTTTCAGATTGCTCGAAGTCTTCATGAATGTCTCATCGAACCTGGTCAAAAATGTTACCTCTATGTGTTGGATTTAGAAAGAGTACGAGAACCGGAACTGTATACTAATCCTAAAAGAAGAAAGTTTGTCGACCCGACACAATATGAATATTGTTTTGGATTCTTGTCATCTCGAAAAATACCAAAAGTTCCACCTTTTCCTGTATATTTGAGACAAGGTGACATGAGAGTTCGATTGATTTTATCTGACACGGAGGTAACAATAAGCTCTCATTGATTTCAAAAATAATAAAAATGCATTATTTTAGATTGAAGTGAAAAATGAAGATTTCGAACAAATCAAGTTGTTCCACGATTATTTGTTCACACAAGTTCTTCAATTGTGCAAATCAGACAATTTGATGTTTGACACATCGAGATCTACTCCAATCAACACTTTAATTGTGCCATTGAACAAAAGTTGGTTTTTCGAATTTTGAGAAAGAACTTGTAATCAACATTTTGTCAAATCGTAATTAAAAAATATTAGAAATATATTTAAAAATCCGGAAAATTTGAATTTTCAGATCCCAAAGTTTCAACAGGAATGTACTCAATCAATATGAAGTATGTTTCGCAAGTCGTAGCAAATATGCAAAAAATGCCACGCGTTCCCGATGAAAAAGTCAGAAAAAATTACAAATTCAATGCGGAAGACTACAAAGATGCTATAGTTATGCCATGGTATCGAAATGTTGAACGACCTGCGTTTTATTATGTCGCTGAAATTCTGCCTGAAATGTCACCAAGTTCACAATTTCCAGATGATCATTATACAACGTTCAATGAGTATTTTATCAAAAAATATGATATTACGATTTATGATCAAAATCAATCTTTGTTGGACGTCGATTATACTTCAAAGTGAGTTTTTCTCTGAAATAAAACAATAAACTATATTGATTCAGCCGTCTGAATTTGTTGCTTCCTCGCCATCAGAAGTTATCTCGAAGATCGGTGACTGCGGAAACTTGCGAATCACAAGATTCAGTTGTTTCGCCGGCTCCGTCACCGGCTCCAGGAGAACGTTCTTCGCACAGTGCTCAACGTCAAATCTTCGTTCCGGAACTAATGGATATTCATCCAATTTCGGCCACATTATGGAATGTTATTGCAGCATTGCCAAGTGTTTTCTATCGATTAAATCATTTGTTATTGACAGATGAATTGAGACAAACTATTCTGATCAATGCGTTTGGAAAAACTAAAGAAAGTATTGAAGTTTCGGACAATCTAGAATGGCCACCTTTGTCATATCCAGCAACGTATGAGGAGAAACAATCAGTTGTGGTCAGTAAATTGCAACAATTAAGAGAATTGAACAAAAAACCAGAAGATAAACGAACGAAAAACAATGAGGAAGAAGATGATGATGGGGTAAGATATTTTGATTTATTATATTTTGATTCAACCATGAAATTGATAAGGTTTTCAAAATCGGAGTATGGGATCCGGAAGATGCAGTTCGATGTGGATTAGATGTTTCATTATCGAGAAATGATGATAATAGACGGTATGATGGAGATGATGATACTATTGGATTGATGTCAGGACTACATGATGGAAATATATCAGATGAAGATGAAAGTGATCTCGGAGACTTTGTCATGCATGATTATAAACAACGACTGACTTCGCAGAGTATGTTTATAGAGTTTTATTCATGTTTAAAAACTGAAAATTGGTGAAATTTTTTGTTTTTGGAAGTTTTGATGCGATTCAATTTTTCAGTGCAATTCCAACCAAGTGATGAACTTTGGGCACCGCGCGAAGGAATTGTCGCAAGTGGATGGGGAGAGTTTGACGACGAAGATACGAGTGAAAATGGATCGAGATTCGAAATTATCGCTGATGGTCAAACAGTTGGATTCGATTTGAAATCATTGATGGAGGATGTTGGTAGACATGTAAATGTTGCACCTACAGTAGCCCCAGATATTATCAAAACAGAAAAAGAAATTGAGGAAGAATTGAAAAAAAAGGAAAAATTCAAAGTTTTGATGAAAGCTCAAGAAAAATTAGAAGCATTAGATGTTGCTGATGCTAAAGAATGTAATCGAAAACCAGAAGAAATTATCGATTTAGATGAATTTGATGATAATGAAGAAGTTGAAGTTCGAAAACAAATGAGTGTTGATGATGAAATCGAGGAATTGACAAAAGGAGAACGACTGAAAAATGAAGAAGATTGGAAAATGAAAAAAGTTGATTTTGAAGATCGCAATAATTGCAATGGTTTGAGAGAAACATCCTCGCCACAACGGTTTTCGTTCACAAAAGAATCGCCGACAATGAATGGACTTCGAGCCAATGTTGATGGATTGTCCGACATTTCGCATTTGGACAAAGAAGTCGGATTCGGCGTATCGCCTTGTCTACTCCTCACATCGTTGACAACTTCGAACGCCAGTGATGGAATGAGTTTGGAGAGATTCGAAACGATTGGAGACTCGTTTTTGAAGTTCGCTGTCACTGATTATTTGTATCATAAACACAGCGAACAACACGAGGGAAAACTATCGTTTGCGAGATCAAAAGAAGTGTCGAATTGCAATTTGTATCGATTGGGAAAGAAACTTGGAATTCCGCAATTGATTGTTGCTTCGAAATTTGATGCACAAGATTCGTGGTTGCCTCCGTGGTAGATTTTCCTTTTAAAAAAACCATTTGTTTTTGAGTAGGCCCGAACTTTGTTGTTCACAAACTTCTCAATACAAAATTGGGGGAATTATCCGCCCGCTTGGGTGATAAATTGTCCTGCAAAATTGCCGAATACGCGCATGCCCCTGTTAGTCCAGGTATGCGCATACCTGGCCTAACATGGTATCAAAATTCTGTCAAAAAATTTTGCTGAAAATTTTGAAAATATTGAGAGAAAATCGTAGATTGACAATTTGTCGATCAAGTGGGCGGATTTTTCCCAAAAAAAAATCAATACTTTAAAAATTCTGGAAAATTCCAATAGGCAAACAATAAGTGGGCACATTCTCGCCTTCGAAGACTTTGAAATCTATAAAAATGAATTTTTTGCAGCTATGTGACTACTGTCGATTTCAAAGCTCCCAACACAGATGATGCCGAAGAAAGAGATATTGAAATGGAGAAGATATTAGAAGGACAAGTTGTTGAAGAGAAAAAAGAGAAAAAAACAGGATGGGATGAAGGCGGAGAGGTATCGAAAACAACATCAGATGGAATCGAAACAATCACATTTCCAAAACAAAGAGGAGGTGTGAACGAAGACATCTCACCACTTCCTTATAATTTGTTGACTCAACAAAATATTTCGGATAAATCGATCGCTGATGCAATGGAAGCTTTAATTGGTGTTCATTTATTGACACTTGGCCCGAATCCAACTTTAAAAGTAATGTCTTGGATGGGTTTGAAAGTGGTGGATGAATCGAGCGATGTTCATCAAATAAATCAAGATCCACTTCTTCGTTTCATCGATTCGCCAACTGATACGAATGCGTCGATTCGGGCATTGGACAGTATCTGGCAACAATTTCAATTTGTTCAACTCGAACAAACGATTGGTTATCGATTCAAGAATCGAGCGTATTTGGTTCAAGCATTCACTCATGCCAGTTATATTAATAATCGAGTGACTGGATGTTATCAAAGATTGGAATTTTTAGGAGATGCGGTACTTGATTATATGATTACTCGATATTTGTTTGAAGATGTTCGACAATATAGTCCGGGTGTTTTGACTGATTTGAGAAGTGCGTTGGTCAACAACACTATTTTTGCATCTTTAGCTGTTAAATACGACTTCCAGAAGGTAATTTTGCTCTTTAAAATGCTTTTTGACATAGATTTTATACTTCAATTTTTATGATTTTCACTCACAAGGCCATTTTTTAAAATTAATCAGCGCAAAAGTCTTGAAATTTATTTCGATGAAAAGTTTGATTTTTATAAAGTTGGAGACTGACGTTGTTCTACTCTTGGGCAAACCCCACCCGAACCGTGAAACTCCACAAAAAAAACAGAAGAAAATGAAATTTAAAAATGAGAAATTCTAAAAGTCACGAAAAAAAATATTTTTAACTAGTTTTTAGATAATTTTGAAGGTCTAAAAAGTCAGCTACTGATGAACATCTGTATAAAACAGTACGCCTTTAAAAAAAGATAGCCTGACCAGAGTTTACCATGTGAAAGATTGTTTGTCGAATTAAACAAGTTCAAAATTCTTGCTATTCTTACAGTATTTCATTGCAATGTGTCCTGGTTTGCATCACATGATCGAAAAGTTTGTAAAATTGTGCTCTGAACGAAATTTCGACGCCAATTTCAACGCGGAGGTAAGCGGCCTACATTCTGAGAGCGCTTCTTCATATTCCTTCAATTTTTCAGATGTATATGGTGACAACAGAGGAAGAAATCGACGAAGGTCATGAAGAAGACATCGAAGTTCCGAAGGCAATGGGAGATATATTCGAATCGATAGCTGGTGCCATTTATCTGGACAGCGGAAGAAATTTGGATATTACTTGGGCGGTTATTTTCGGTTTGATGAAAACAACAATTGAAGAGTGTTGTGCAAATCCGCCAAGATCTCCGATTCGAGAATTGATGGAGTGGGATTCGAGCAAAGCTAGATTTAGGTATAGTTCTCTATAAAAGCTTCCACATAGTTTTTGAAAAAAAAAACGTGGTCGCCTAATTTTCGAACCTACCTCTAAGTTTCTCAAAAATTCCTCTGTTTTCAAAAGTTTTTTTTTCCAAAAATTCAACCTATTCAAATAATATTCTTGCAGTAAAATGGAACGAATTCTCGAAACTGGAAAAGTTCGAGTTACTGTCGATGTTGGAAACAACATGCGATTCACCGGAATGGGTCGAAACTATCGAATTGCAAAATCAACGGCCGCAAAACGAGCACTTCGTTATCTGCATTTGGTCGAAAAGCAGAGAAAATCATCAGAAGCATGAGCATGTGTATAGTGTACGGTTTGATTTCAAAAAACGAGTGTAAATTTTATTTTCTAACTATCTGTTATTTTTGTGATGAAAATTTATATGTTTAGAAAAATTGTACCTGAAGTGAGAAAAGTCATAAAACGAAGAAAGTCTTGAAAAAACCCGTATTTCAGAATTGAACAAAATTGTGTGATCAATTGGGAGGATCAGTGTATCCGGTGCGTAAAAGCCATTGGGTAGCATTCTGAAATCGAGAATATCAAGAAAAAAAAACGGAAGAAAATAACATACTCCATTTCCATAACATGCCAATTCTAATGCAACATTTGAGAATGTCCGATGAATTGTGCGGAATCGACAATATGGAACA
Organism: Caenorhabditis sp. 8 KK-2011; assembly: GCA_963572245.1. Lineage (NCBI taxonomy): Eukaryota > Metazoa > Nematoda > Chromadorea > Rhabditida > Rhabditidae > Caenorhabditis > Caenorhabditis sp. 8 KK-2011. Next base: position 7,302,926 of record OY751548.1, read on the forward strand.
TCCATTATTTGATCGTTTCTGAAAAACAAAACTATAGATTCACAAGAAAAACTAAAAAATCTTATTGAAATTCTTTTTTGTGCAACTCGAAAATCCCGGACCGGCAAGAATACTCTAATAACTCATCTCGAAATTATTTTAGAAACACCAAACGTTTTTGCTATCAAAAAATCATGGGCTAGACAAAAAATTTGAAATATTTCTGAAATTTGCAAACAAAAATCTGACTCAAATCGAATGGGTACTGTAGTTTTCGAATTTTCTGAGAACAATTCAACAACTCGAGGTATCTTTCAAGAGTTTTCAGACAAAAATCGGGCCCGAAAATCAACGGTTTTTTTGGCACGGGGGGCCACGTCTTGAACGTCAGTTTTGAGAGCCGCGAATAAATTTTTTTCCGAAAAGGGGATGTGGAAATTTTGGTAGATTCTGAATCGGACCCACAGTGTGTATTTTTGTATCTCAAGGTTTTCCCACATTTTTCTAGATCAGACACAGTTTTGTGGATGTGGCCTAAACCGAAGAAATATAATTTAAAAATGAGAAATTCAGAGAAAAGATCACAAAAAATATTTTGACCTACCAGAAAAAATTTTCAAAACTTTGGAAACCTAAAAATTTAGCTACTCAAATACACACTGTGGGACCCGAAAATGACCAAATCTGAATCGGACCAGAGTCAGGAAATCGATTCGGACCAGGTCCGTTTTTTTTGATGAAATTTCAGCTGAATCAGACTAAAATCGAAAAAATATCAACCAAAAAAACGGACCGGGTCCGATTTCTTCGCTCTGGTCCGATTCAGACACATGTTTTTTTTCCGGAAATTTTCAGTAAATTGCCAAATATTAGGGCCCCTCTCAAAATTTTCGAGTAGGTCAAATTAATTTTCGTGACCTTTTCTGTGAATTTCTCAAAAAACATACGGTAACATTCGATAAGCATTCGATCGAAACTCATCAATAGTAACATTGGAATTGAACGAAATCGAGCGAATAATCCATGGTTTTTGAGATGTTCTCCAATTCGAAATAAACATACACATATCAATGGAAGAAATTGATGAAACAAGGGCCGAAATATCAGAATAAGCAGAGAAATCGAAATGAGCAACAGACGAGTCGCTTATCATTTTCAATACTTTTCCATCAATTTGTTTCAGTTCAACGTGTTCGATATCAATTCGATGTCTTTGATCAAGCCGAAATTGTAAACTACATAAATTTGAGATGGGTATATTTTGAGTTACATCAAGACTTGTCATATTCTCCAAAATCAATGATCGCAATTGTTTCAATGATTGTAACTTGTCCAATGATTTTTTCGATAAATGCCACGGAAAAAGCACATTTTTCGAGCACAACAACAGTGATTTTATATCGGTTTTCTTGCATATTTTCTCACAATATTCCATACAATTTATAAAGAAATCATCCTCTTTTCTTGTTGATTCAACTCGACATTGTTTTCTGACTTGGAATCGCATTGCTCTCAATCTCATATAGGATAAAAGAGTATTTGCGACTGTTTGTGGAACTGTTACATCGTATCCGCCTCGTTCTAATTGAGCATTCATTTTGGAATCGAGAAAGTGTGAAATGTGCAATTCTTTGTATCTTTGATCATTTCCGCGCAGACATAATCGCTTTTTTTGTTTATAGTCTGCAAAAAATACCTAGAAATAAACTCGGCGAAAATGCACAAAAACTTTTCACGGTCCAACGGGTGGCCCGCGTAGGCCTCGTCTTTTTTGAACAAAAAAAATAACAGGACACATCTGATGCGGCGTCCAAAATCGAAAAAACAAACAATGCGGAATCTCAAAGATCACATCAGTATCTCTCAAAAGTTTACATTTAGAAGAACCTTGATTTCTACCTCATATGATCTCATCCTTTTCACTACAGTAGCGTTGTGTTCCTTTGAATAGTATTACGGTATTTTTTATGTTTGAAATTGGACACACTTTTTCACTTTTTTTTTGATTTTTGACGCCGCATAAAACTATATTTTCTCATACTAATACTATTGACAGTGTGTGTTTCAGAATCTCAATGTTCCCGCACACTTTTCTAAATCAGACACAGTTTTGTGGATGTGGCCTAAACCGCAGAAATATAATTTAAAAATGAGAAATTCGGAGAAAGGGTCACGAAAATTAATTCGAGCTATTGTTGAAATTTTCAGAATGGAAGAGAAACCGCTACCGTATACAATTAATAAATGAAGGTAGACCAAAAGTAAATTTCGTAAGACTGAAAAATATAAACAATATCAGTACTGAAGGTTGAGACGAACTTCAGAAAAAACACCAAGGCATGAAAAGTTTGAGCACATTTTCTATATTTCACAATTTTTTCTAACGCCGTTCAGCCGTAGTATTGCTGTTCTACGAGAATTAAATTTTAAGGTTAAAAAAATATTTTTGATCTCTCATTCTATACGGTAGTTTCGACGGCCACAAATTCACTCTTACAATTGTCATAAAATTTGGGATTCACAATACCAAGTCAAATTAAAAAAAAACTTTTTAGACCAAAAAATTTAGCTACTGAAATATTGTCAATCCGGTCAGATCATCCAACGAGAATTCGACCTATTGTCTAAATCTCTTATATTTTAGATTTCAGAGATTTTTCGTGGTAGATCAATTTCCAGTTGAATGATCTGACTGGATTGACAATACACACTGTGTTATTCTCGAAAACAAAAAATGAGCTACTGAAAAGCAGAAGAATACAGTCCTTATTATTATATTGTATTGAGTGTATTTTTTTACCTGGCAAAAGTCTATCAAACAATGTGAACGAATAAGTGATAATCGGATCGGTTCCATCATCGCGATAAACATGTGATGGAAGTGAATCGACGATATGAACATGACAATGAACATCGAATCTGAAATACATCATTTTGTGTAGTTTGGGGTGTTGATTCGATTTCCCTCGCAGCATTGTGCTTTGAACTGTTCATGAAGTTTCAGAAAGATACTCTTCAAAAAATGTTTGTTTGTTCGAACCGTTTAGTTATTTGACAAGCACTCGAACTTTTTGCGTTCATCTCTTTTTTTTTTGTTGAAATTCTTTAGTTCACATATTTTTTTGGTAACTGAACTCACAATCGAAGTGTGTTCAAATTCGAATGAACTAAACGACGAAGACGATTGTTTGTATGCGCGATTGAGAAGAAAACATCGTGTCGAGGAAGACGTCGAACTATCTGCAACAATCGAAAACTTCCTAGTGGGTTGGAACAAACTACAGTAACTCGGATCGAAAAATTTGGAATTATTTCAAAATGTTTGTCAAGCTGAAAACTTCCGGGGGTACTGTGGTTTCAGATATTTTTCAATTCTCATATTTTCAGAGATTTTTGGAAACCAACTAGAAACTAAATTTTCTGGGTAGATTCTGAATCGGACCTTCTGAATCCGACGAGGTCAATTTTTATCGTAACTAAAAATAACCTAATCTGAATCTGACCCGAACATAAAAAATGTGTCTGAATCAGACCAGAGTCAAAAAATCGGGACCGGTCTGTTTTTTTCAAGATTTCTGCTGAACAACTTGGAACTTCAAAAAAAAATACTACTGATACTTTTTTTTCTGATTCACGTTGAGAAAAAAAAACGGACAAGATTCGATTTTCCATCTGGGTTCGTTTCAGACACATTTATAAAGCCTGGGCCCAATTCAGAATTGACCCGGGAATATGTCGAATTTTTAAAAGTTCGTCTGAAAAAAAAACAAAAATTTAAATTAAGAAAACTGTTTTTGTTTTTCGAGAAATGCTGATAACTTTTCAGTGACTTACATGGAGCAATATTTCATTGGGCAAACTGAGCAAAGAAAGTGTTTCGGATGGCTCATCGAACCACATTTTGCTCTTCTCAAAATTGCATCAGAAATTGTCGTCGTCTGAAAAAAAGAAAGGAAATTGAAATGAAAAAAAAACGAGGCACGAAAAAATGTGTGGAAAATGGAAACCTAAATAATCCAGATGTTTTGTTTGGCAGTGTAAAAGTGGTAGGCCTTTGTCTCTCTCCTCCTACTTTTAGCTACTACTCATTTTTTTCGCAAAGAGAAAGGAAGAGAGTTCAAGAGGGGGCAAAGCGCGAAAAAGACACAAGACGAGCGGAGGGATATATCAAATACTGGTTAGATTATTCTCGCGCTCGAAAAAAACCAAACATGAGCCAAATAAATAACACTTTTTGAAGGTGGGAAAATGAGACTTGGAAATAAACAAAAAAAAAATGAAAAGAAAAAAAAAAGATGACATTGAGATAAACATCTACATCAATTAATATGTTAGTTTTTCTTGATTTGAACTTGAAAAAATTGTCACTTTTATTATTCAAAATTGACACCTGTTGTCTTTCGGGAGATACTACTCAATGGGGCCCAAAAATGGGACCCAAAAAATATGGTTCTTTTTTTCCGAATTTTTTTGAATTGGCATTCTCCGGATTTTAGTTGCTAAGTCGAGACTGATTACTATTTTGGCGCAGAAAAATCTTCAAAATATGAAAAAAAAAAGATTCGATATATATTTTGGACTAGTTTCCACAGTAGTTTGTTCATAGTGTGTATTTTTGAATCTCAATGTTTTCGAAATGTTTTCAAGATCAGACACAGTTATGTGAATGTGGTCTACCGAAGAAAAATAATTTTAAAATATGAAATTCGGAAAAAAAGGTCACGAAAATTAATTTGATTTAACACGAGAAATTTTCAAAACTAACAAGGGAACTGTGAAAACTTACTAACGGACTATGAGAAGAGACATATGTCACGCGATACAGTTTTTCACGCTGATCAAGATCCCGTAGCTAACTTTTGCAAAGCTCCACGCAGAAAGCTCAAAATCGAGCTCAAAGTTTGAGCACAAAATTTGAAATATCTTGTTCAATTTGTATTATTTTAGTGAAGAGAAGTTACTAAAGGGTTATTTGGCATGCCAAGAACGATAGGAGCACTTAAAAACCTCGAAATTGTAGTTGTAACGCTGAAAAAATGAGCCCGAAACTTTCAATGAAAAAGGTAGATCAAAAAAAACGTGAACAATAAAAAAAAATTGCATTGAAAAACGTGAAAATTATTAAATTTTAGAAATTGTTTCTGATTTTTCATTATTTTTTCGGAACTTCAAAATGACCATCGTGTCGAGAATTAAATTTCCTATCAGATCCATTAGTTTATTCTTGTAAATGTATAATTTTGAAAAAGTTAGAGGGAAAATAAAAATTTCAAATTTATCAAAAAAGTGTGATTTTCAGCTTTCTGGCTGGAGCTTTGCAAAAGTTAGCTACGGGATCTTGATCAGCATAAAAAACTCTATCGGTGAGCATATATCTTATTTCAAAGTCCGTTAGTAAGCTATCATAGTTCCCTTGTAAGGACCGTGTAATCTCGAAATTTGAGTCCGACAGATATACCCATTCAGTTTTAAGCCAACTCAAACATTTTTTAGCTCAGTCGGAAAAATCTCGACATTAGCACAAAAAGTCCTTTTTTCAAATTCAATTTCCGAACAACATTCTGAGATAAGAATCATGCACTTTTTTCGTGTTATCAATTTTTGTTCAAAAGTTTGGAAAATTTTTCAAATTAAAAAAAAACCAATTTTTTCCATTTTTTTTTTTGAGGAAAAAATGTGGAATTTCCAATTTTTTGTTGCTGCAGAATAATTGAAGGCATTTTGTTTTTCAAAATACGAAAACAAACAACAAAAATGAAGTGGAAAATAAAATTGAGTATTGCAATATTGGTTACACTTGTCGAAAAAATACCACTTTTAACATTTGAAGAGAAACTATAAGAAATATGTATACAGACAGGTTCAAATGAATGACTTGCGAGGGTCTGCGCGCAGGTAACAGATTGAAGTTCGAAAAAACGAAGAAGGCCGGTCTCCGAAGGTGGCAAACTGATGAGAAAATCTACAAAATCTAAATCTAAAAATAGAACATTTGTGTGACATGAAAATAGGTTAGTATAAGTCACAAAAAGTTCATGTCAGGCTACAAAATGTTCGAGAAAAAATGGGTGAGAAAAGACAAATTTTTTTGTCGACCACACAAAAATAAGTAAAAGTGTGACCATTGTCTTTTCTCGTTTTTTTTTCTTCGTCTTCTTGGCAACCACAAAATGATTTGACCTTATCGAAACAATTGGTCAAGTTGGCAACAAAATCGAATTGGTGAGAAGCGAAAAGTGTAAGAAAACAAATGAGAATATATAACTGGTTTAAAGTGAGCGATATCTGAAATGGAGAAGAAGAAGAAGAAGAAGAAGAAGAAGAAGAAGAAGAAGAAGAAGAAGAAGAGGAGGAGGAAATTTCGAAAATCTCGACAAATATTTGAGAAACAAATACATTGATTGTTATCTTTTTTATGGTTATAAATACTAGTGTTAGTTAGATTTTAGAGTGTAAAGTAAAAGCGAGAAAAAGCAACGAGGCAAAAAGATTTGTTGCAATTGTTTGAAACTCAATTCGATAGGGAAAATATGAAAGAACTCGGTAGCTACTAAATCGGACCACGCGAATCGGTTCTCGCAAATATCGAATTGATATTCGTTGTGGGCCCATTTCTGTAAATGTTTGTCTCGGCTCCGTAGAGTTTCGAAAGTATGGAACTCGGTTCAATTTTTGTCCGTGTTCGGATCAGTGAAACTTCTAGTGGTAAGGCCTCATTTTTGGGCTAGTAGTTTTAGCGAAAACGTGATTGCAATCAGACCTGCGCCTCTTCCAAAACTATTGCCCTGACTGAGCCATAAACTCCCTCGTACGCGTTTTTTTTCGGAACTTAGTCAAAAAAACCGTGTAACCCGGAGCCCGGCCCGGAAATAACAGGCCCGGCTCACATTTTTTTTTCGCTTTTCAGTGAAAATTCTTGCCGAGGCCCGGCCCAAGAGATCCTAAGTCTCACCTCTGATAAGATCAAAACGGCCCGAAACTAAAAAAATGTTAGCGAAATTAAATTTTAAAAAACTCCCTCTCTGACTCTTATTCAGGTGATGGATTTTCACTTGAAATGAACAATTGAAAATTTCCAAATCTCAGTGAAAAATTTGCAAAAAAAGGGACAAAAAGTCACTTCACCGCCCCTTCAAAAAAATATAGCTGTCAAAAATAAACAGTTCGAAAAATAACAAATCCAGTGTAGGTCCTGATTTTCTGAGATAATCCTTTTTTTTATATATCTGAAATACATGTTTTCCAACCGGTCACTGACCGGTTTCCTCAATGTGTGTGTGTGTGTCTTTTTTTGTTGGAAAAACTCGAACCTCAAGATTATGATTGATTTGTGAAAACTATAGTCTTCCGTGTAGATAGAACACAATTCCAGTTTTCTCAACAACAAAAAACTCATAATAGTTCACGGGTGGGATTTGAAAAATACTGCACTTCAGGGAACCAAGTTTTTCTTGTAAGTCAGGAAAAATCTCGTATCGATCATTTAAATTTTCACAGAGTACTGTACAAAATACGGATGCATTTCTCACACATTTCGACGCCGTTTTCCCAACAGTACTTCTGTTTCGGCTAAATCTGTTCATATTCTTATCAAATCGAAAAAATAACAATATACATACATAGATACAACTAATAATACGATAAGATACTACTGAAGAGTACTTCAATCGTCTATATAAAAATGTATCATCTAAACCTTTTTTTGTCATTCTTTTATTTGTTTTCTTTGTCTAGAGTTTCGAATTTGATTTTCAAAAACAAGCTGGCACTGTGGAACAAGCTGGAGGCACAGAATCCATCATTTTCTCACTGAATAAATATTTTGTTGTTGCAGAATGAAATTGATAATCGAAGAAACATCGGCAGAAGTTGCGGAATTCGCCGCCGGCTACGTTGCCAAAAAGATATTAGAATCGAACAAAGACTATTTTGTACTCGGTCTTCCCACCGGTTCAACACCTCTCGGAATGTATCGAAAATTGATCGAATTTCATAAAAAAGGACAATTGTCGTTCAAAAATGTCAAAACTTTCAATATGGACGAATATGTTGGATTGGAGAGAGATCATCCAGAAAGTTATCATTCTTTTATGTTTCACAACTTTTTCAAACACATTGATATTGATCCGAAAAATGTGAGTTTTCTATGGTTTCATAAGATTGACCCTTTTTTGAAAATAGTTAGGAAAAAAATTATGAGAAGCCGGAAATTTTGGGCTCATAAAAAATCTTGAAAATTGTCAGGTTCACATTCTCAATGGCAACACTTTGGATCATGAAAAAGAATGCGAAGAATACGAGAAAAAGATAACGAAAAACGGAGGAATTGATCTATTTATCGGTGGAATCGGGCCAGATGGACATATCGCATTCAACGAACCCGGCAGTTCACTCACTTCTCGAACAAGAATAAAAACATTGAATGCCGACACAATTCAAGCAAATGCTAGATTTTTCAACAACAATTTGTCAAAAGTTCCAACTCAGGCACTGACTGTTGGTGTTCAAACTGTTATGGATGCCAAAGAGGTTGGTTGTACATATTTGCAAACAACATTTCATTCCTCTTCTACTATTTATTTGCAAATAACTATCAAATTACCAATTATTCTTTCAGGTAATGATACTTATAACTGGATCACATAAAGCACTCGCTCTTCATCAAGCAATCGAGTGCGGAATATCGCATATGTGCACTGTTTCTGCCATGCAAATGCACCCTTGCGCTGTTTTTGTCGCTGATGAGGATGCTACTTTGGAATTGAAAGTGAAGACGGTTAAATATTTCAAAGGACTCATGGGTCATCATAGAAAATTGTGCGAATTTTGAATAAAACTTTCTCTAAAGTCAATTGTTTTATTATCCCGCTCTTTCGAGGGGATTTCAAAAATAGTCAAATACTCATAGAGTGTCCCTTTGCACGGAAATCTTTAGTAAAAGGCGAAAGATTTTCACGGTTAAATGCAATGGAACCAGAGATGCAAACATGTCAACATGCGGAGAGGTCATGCAATACACTGACCGACAACAAACAGGTCTCGCAATGGGATATGAAGATAAAGGGAAAGGGGCGGAGCGATCGATTCAGCCCGCTTGTGATCGATTTTGAAACTCTTACTGGAACTCACCTTGTTTTAGGACGGACAAACGAGAGATTTGACGTTGACAAAAGAGGCGTGTTCGCTCTATTGCACCATTGAAAATTCCCGAAATTCCACGTGAGACCTGTTTATTTTCTCTGAAGCTCTCACGTTTCATTTCTATTTTTTCTTTCATTTCTGCGTCTGCCTCTCTCATTTGTCCCTCTTATAAGGGGACTCAAACACCGTGCACAAATCATATTTTTTCTAGAAAAGCAAGAGGTATGAGAAACTGACGTTGAAAAGTCGTGGCGGGCTCAGGCCGGGCTCTCGGGCCCTCGGGTTATAATCTCACCCATGACTTCGCCGAAGTATCGACCCGGTCTGAACAAAGTTTGGCAGGTTCTCGGTGACACTTTTTATTTAATCTTTCAAAAAATGTGAATCGAAGCTATTCTATACGGTAGCCGTTTCTCTTTTTCCAGAAAAAGTTCTGAATTGATCGCTCCGCCCCTTTCCCATTATCCTCCTACCACATTGCGAGACCTGTTTGTTGTCAGTCGGTGTGTTGCATGACCTCACCGCATGTTGGCATGTTTGAATCTCTGGTTCCATTGCATTTAACCGTGAAAATCTTTCGCCTTTTACTAAAGATTTCCGTGCAAAGGGACACTCTATGAGTATTTGAATATTTTTGAAATCCCCTCGAAAGAGCGGGATAATAAAAAAACAATAATATTAATGCTAAACTTCAGTTCCGTTCGTTCATGAAGAAGTTCTTCGAAACTACAGTACTCTAAATATATTTATCTGTGCAAATATCTTAAATTGCCTCGTTATCAACCATAAATGAACAATCCGAATGTTCCAATGTTGTATGTGTTGTCCGAATCGAATTATATTCAATGAACATCCGTTTTGGCTGAACGAAAAATGTTAATACTTTGACTAATCTTCAAACATTCTCGCCGCCTTTCTAATCAGCACATTACATTTGTTTGTGAGTGATAAATTTCATTTTTTTTGTTGTTCAAATATTTTGTTTCAAAATGCGTGAAGTGATATCGATTCACATTGGCCAAGCGGGTGTTCAAATAGGCAATTCTTGTTGGGAATTGTATTGTTTGGAACATGGAATACTTCCCGATGGAATGCTGTTGGACGAACAACAAAATCGATCATCTATGGGTACTTTTTTCAATGAAACTAATCGCGGAAAATATGTTCCAAGATCGATATTTGTTGATTTGGAATCCACTGTTGTCGGTTAGTTCAACATTTTTTTTCTAGAAAAAAAGTCGAGTTATTGTGATGAGGTTTTTGCAGATGAAATTCGAACCGGTGTTTATAAAAAACTCTTTCATCCCGAACAAATGTTGACTGGAAAAGAAGATGCTGCAAATAATTATGCTCGAGGACATTATACAATTGGAAAAGAGATGATCGAGACAACGACAGATCGAATACGAAGAATCAGTGATTATTGTGAAAATCTTCAAGGTTTCTTCATTTTTCATTCATTTGGCGGTGGAACTGGAAGTGAATTCACATCACTTCTTATGGAGAATTTATCCGCAATTTATGGCAAAAAAAGTAAACTCGAATTCTCGATTTATCCGGCTCCACATATTTCAACATCTGTCGTCGAACCATATAATTCGATTCTGACAACACATACAACATTGGAACATTCGGATTGTTCATTTATGGTTGATAACGAGGCAATTTATGATATTTGCAAGAAATATCTCAATGTTTCAACGCCAAAATATACTAATTTGAATCGAATTATTTCACAGGTAAATATGTTTAGAATACTGTAGTTTCAAGGAACACACATTTTCAATGATTATCAAAGAATTGAGATTAAAATATATTGGCACGGAAGAAAATCGTAAAGAACTCGGGGGAAAACCCGCACATGTGCGAAAAACGGTGTCGCACACGGTGCGACAGATGTGCGGCATATTGTCGCATACTGTGCGACAAGGGTGCGCCAGTTGTCGCACCCTGTGCGGCGAGTGTGCGACATTTTTCTTCTCTCAATATATATTTTTTTCTTTAAATCAGCCATTTTTTTCGTCGCACATGTGCGGATAGAGGAAAAAACGTCGCACCCTGTGCGACGCGTGTGCGGATTTTCCCCCGAGAAGTGAATATAGACTACTGTAGTTTCGAAGAATAAAAAATTATGAACGAACCGAACTGAAATTTAGCATATTATTGTTTTATTATCCCGCTCTTTCGAGGGGATTTCAAAAATATTCAAATACTCATAGAGCGTCCCTTTGCACGGAAATCTTTAGTAAAAGGCGAAAGATTTTCACGGTTAAATGCAATGGAACCAGAGATACAAACTTGCCAACATGCGGAGAGGTCATGCAACACACTGACCGACAACAAACAGGTCTCGCAATGGGATAGGAAGATAAAGGGAAAGGGGCGGAGCGATCAATTCAGAACTTTTTCTTGAAAAATTCAGAAGAAAGTCGTACTTTGGATGAGTCTCTTTTAAACTTGTATATGCGACCCAATATATCTTTTTAAATTTAGAAAAACATGCATACCGTATTTCCAGGTGGTATCATCGATAACAGCTTCAATTCGATTCGAAGGGGCTCTCAATGTAGATCTAAACGAATTCCAAACGAATCTTGTTCCATATCCCCGTATTCATTTTCCATTAGTTGCTTATTCTCCTCTACTTTCTTCTTCAAATCACGAACAATTATCAGTTAAACAAATAACATCAGCTTGTTTTGAACCCTCAAATCAAATGGTCAAATGTGATTCAAAACACGGAAAATACATGGCAATTTGTCTGTTATATCGAGGCGATGTTGTTCCAAAAGATGTGAATTTCGCAATTTCGAACATCAAAACGAGTCGAGTTGTTCAGTTTGTTGATTGGTGTCCGACTGGTTTCAAGGTTGGCATCAATTATCAACCGCCTACTGTAGTTCCAAACGGAGACATTGTGAAAGTGCCACGAGCGGTTTGTATGTTATCCAACACAACGGCAATTTCTGAAGCGTGGAGAAGATTGAATTATAAATTCGATTTGATGTACACGAAAAGAGCATTTGTACATTGGTCAGTTTGTTTTTCATCTGCAAAAAAGTAGAAAATTTTGGTGCTATAAGTGATCAAGTCGAGATGTGTCTTTTAGGGCCGGGCTGATTTCAACATCATCTCTGAATTTTTTCCATAACTCACTATTTTCGAAAAAAAATAAAATTAGAAATATGGATCATCAAAAAATGAAAAAAAAAAACGGGAATTCCAAACCAAGTCACGTTTCGAATTTGTGAATAAATTTTTTCCTTTGCATAGATTGTTGTACTTTTTACAAAAAATTGGGAATTCTTAAAAATTACATGATTTCTGAGAAATTCTCAAAAGATGGCTGTTTTGCAGGTATGTTGGCGAAGGAATGGAAGAAGGGGAATTCGGCGAAGCTCGTGAAGACTTGGCTGCCCTCGAAAAAGATTATGAAGAAATTGGAGAAGATTGGAGTGAAGAAGACAAAGAAGAATATTAGAGACTCATTTATTTATTACTCAATTCCTATTCAATCAATCAATAAATCAATAAATTCTTTCAGTTTGATAATCAGTTGATCCATTTGATTGTGTTGCCGTCACTCGATATGTCGCTTTTGCTCCTCCATAATAAACTGGACACATTGACTCGCACACATCATCCAAATCGTTTCCTTCGGCTACACTACACCATGATTCTTGATAGATGTATTCGAAAATTGTTGTGCCGGATCCGGATTTTTGGAAATTGACCAGTTCAATTGGAACCCAGAATTTGTTGAGGTTTCCGACGTTGATGCTTGTGGCCGCAGCTTCCCACGCAAGACCCTCAAAAAACTACTTTTTCTAAAGTTTTTTTGAAATCGTCAGGAGATGGGCAATTTTCGAGAGAGAACCTCTCCACGAGTTTTTCTCTGCGTCTCTCTTACTCTCGGAAAGTTGATTTTTTTGAACATCGTAAGCACATCGACTTTAATGAATAGACATAAGATTTGGAAACTTTAATTTTTGCGAAAATTTGATCCGAAAATATTCCTCATATTCTGCCAAGCCGAGTAGACCTGTCAATCAAGGGTTTTACGGCCCTCTTTGGAAAAACGACAATTTTAAACTCCGATTGTTCCAATGAAAAACATAATGGTTTTAAAAAACGTGACCTGGGTCACTTTTTTTTCGTAAATTGAGAGTTTTTCTCTCCAAACAATTGTTCACTTGTTCGAGACTCGGGATTTTTTCAAGCACCGTCCTTGTTATAATTAAGGCCATGAAATGAAAATAAGATCCAAACTGTGTGATTCTGGACCGTTTTAAAATCCACACTGTTTGGACCTCGATAAGAAGGCCTCCCAGCATTGTGAAAAAGCCCGAATCTCACCCATGGAAAAAATTATCAGAAAATATATTAGGCTCTCTAACTCTGAAAGTATATGACGTTTTCAAATTTTGTTCTTAAGTGAGAATCCCCTTTTTTTTCTTTCGAATTCAGAAAAAACCAACCAAAAGTTCGTCTTCCTCGTTGCTAATTGGAGCTGATGAGACAATTGCAAAAATGAAAACAAAACAGAAAATCGTCGAAGAAACCATTGTTTGAAAGTAGTGAACAAACCGATTTGATGTTCATCTTTTAAAGGAACATCAAGATTAAAGATTGAAAAGGAGGAGCCAATTAACTCGTCGAGGCCACTACAACTTCCATTAATTATCAAATTAGTTGGGTGTGTTTTTATCTGTTTTCAGGTCAACTGAAACGGAACACTTTTTTCCAGACCGGTTACAAATGTTCTTTTTTTTGCTGTTGTTGTTATTGGATCGAAACTACTCTGTTTAGGTAGTTTATTTAATTTGTTCCGGTCAGAGAATAGAGTGATACGGGGCAAAATAAAAGAGAGATGAGAAATGAACTATCGAACTCGGTTTCAGACTAGTTTCTCAAACAGAAAATATAATGTATTTTCCTGGAACATTTATTGTTGAACACAAGTTCGCTTCAACATATCAAAATTATGTGGAAGAGTGTTTTCAAAATTAAAAACTCACTCAGAATTTATGTTCTCGTGTTTATCAAAATCTCAAAATTGAAGACTTCCACTTTCGATGTGTGAAGTTCAAAAATTGAAAATAGTACTTTGTGAGGTCGAAAAAAAAGAAAACAACTTTTTCTTTTTTTTCGTTCTCAGGAAGATTGGCGACCGCAAACACCGTTTGTGTGTGTGTGCGGCTACAGTAACCCAAGGCAAAAACTTTTTTTGTTTTTTCTTTCAAACATTTTTGGTTTTTTGAACCAAATACATCGAAATTTGAAGTTTTCAATATTGAGACTTTTTAAAACTTGAAAAAACCATTTCTGAGTGACAGGGTGTCTTTAACTCGGGATCAAAAGAAACTACAGTACTCATTTGAAGAAACACAGGTTATTTTTTTCTGATGATATTTTTTATTCAACCAAGCTCAGAAAATAAAGTATCTACAAATGGATAACGGAATTTTTTGAGTTGACAACTTGACTCCCTTCCACATTATTTCTCAAAATAGCATTTCTATAGGGTATAATATAATAAATGTTGAGAATTGGATCGAATAAAACAGGCAACACCAGAAGCGGATTCAACAAAAACTCTTGCCAATCATTTTGATAACCTGCAGGATATCGATCCGGTTTTATGCATGCCTCAATTCGACTCACCATTCAATAAACAGTAATAATAAAAACCAAACGATGGAACAAAGAAAAATAAGGGAAGAACTGATTGAATTGTGAGACCTTTTAGTAGATTTTTACTATGAATCTGTGTTCGATTTGATGCCATTTTTATGATTCCTTGAATTTTGAATCGATAGAAAATTGAGATGAATGGTGTTAAGAATGTTGAGACAAATGTGCACATGAGATTCAGAAAATTTGGAATTGTATTGAGTTTTAGATAACCAATAATGATGTAGGAACTGTTGATAGATTCAATTTCAATCGACTCATCTCTTGTGATTATGATTATCGATAACATCTATACTAGTTTTCAAAATTGGAAATATTTTTAATAATTTAATTTGATTAAATTAAAACTTTCAAAAATTCGGATCAGATAGTGATTTTGTGTTCATTTCAGTAAAAATTCAATTTTGGTTCGATTTTTGAAGTTTGTCGGATTTGGCCCGGTTTAGTGCTATATCACAATAAATGTTCAGACGAATAAACTCACAGAAGACAAAATTGTTGGTGTGAAGAATAGGAAATAACTGGTAAAGTGTCTGGTTTTTGTTCGAAGCATTGTATTGACATATTTATAGTAAAACGTATAACAAATCGATAGAGCTGCTGCGCCACCGAATGTCTCAAATAATTGAGAGTTTTCGGATAAAGATCAGAGTTGCGCGGAAGTGCTATTTTGAAAATTCGGAAAACGGAAGATGGAATGAAATTTTATCTTACAGAAGTCGGAATCCCAGTATTCTCTATTTGTTATTCTCAAACCTGAACCTTACCTGATGTAGCATAAAAACGAAAATACACAATTTTGGCTCGAAATATCTACAGTACCCATAACACCGTACTTCAACCGGAATTTTACTCGCAACTAATGTAGTTTGAATAAACTCGAGCATAATAACAATTGAAGTTTCGAGCAGCGAAGTTTGAGCCAAAATAAATTGGAGAAATCCAAAGTTTTTTGGAGACTTAAAAATGATTAAAAACAATAAAATTGTGTGAAATAAAATGATGAGAATGGTGAAAATCGGATAAGCAAAGCTGAGAACAAGCCGAAGGTCACACATACTTTTCTGAAAACAAAAGTATTTCAAGAAAAATAATGAGATCATAATCATTTTTTTCAGTGAGCCGTGAGAGATTTTTGATGAAAATTATGATTTTTTATTGAGTCGGAAAATCTGTAGTGTGGACTGAGGCTTAGTGTTGTTAGCTGTGTTTTGGTGTTATTTTTTGAGCTATACTACTATACAAAAAAGGTAATTAAATAAATATACGTCTACGTGACCCAAAACCCCATTTTGTTTGATGCTATAAAAAGAGGAGGAACGTGTTGAGTGATCAGTTCGCATCTTCTCACTACTACTCGTCGTCTTGCTCGATTCGATACAATTGATAAACATGGAGAATGAAAACCCAAGTCTTCGTGTTGAAACACCGACACAACTCGGACCACCACCAGATCCGACACTTTTGGGAGAACAGAAAGATGACAATGTTACATTGTATGCTGCTGTTGAGGTGAGTAAATGTTACCTGGGAACAGGGGATTTTCAATACCGGCCACAATATGAAAATACAGTACTTTACGAAATAGTATATTTTTCACAAAGGTTTATCAAACTTCTCAAAATTAGCTAATTTCTGTTCTTGAGAAATTTAGCTACCCGAGTCAGTTTGGATTTTGTAGAGAATCCATTTCAGCATACTTGGCAGCGGTAAGATTTGGTCCACTTGTCGGGGTTTTTACCGGTCGGACCGACCTTTTTTGACGAAAGAGAACAATTAAGAAGTTTAAAAAGTACACCTGAAGTGACACATAGCGAAGCCCCGCCCCTTCTCACACATCGTTTACCAACTCGCGAGACCTGTTTGTTGTCGGTCAGTGTGTTGCATGACCTCTCCGCATGTTGGCATGTTTGTATCTCTGGTTCCATTGCATTTAACCGTGAAAATCTTTCGCCTTTTACTAAAGATTTCCGTGCAAAGGGACACTCTATGAGTATTTGAATATTTTTGAAATCCCCTCGAAAGAGCGGGATAATAAACAGATGGAAGAAAATATGATTAGAATCAGTTTTGTTTTTCGGAAAACAAACTTGATTTTTGAGACCAAAAAAGAGTTGCAAACAACAAAAAAAACAAGTCGGGGAAGCCTCGCCCTTTTTCCGTTCAATGTGTTGATGACGTCAAAAAACTAACCCACATATTTTTGTTGTCAAGTTCAAACTGAGATCCGATCTCTTTTCCCACAGGAATGGTTTCTTGATCAATGAATACAATTTATTGATATTTCAGGCACTCTCAAAATACGGTCACGAATTGCAACATCTTCAAGAAGAAGGTCAAAAGACATTGAGCACTGCAATCGAACGTCTTCGATCAAATGACACATCAATCGAATCAATTCAACACAAAGGTGAAAACCTGATCGAAGTATTGATTGATGGTCAAGAAACATCGGTGCCAACTCGCGCATTGAGCGAATCGTTCGCTCTTTCTACACTAACTCTTGCCACTTTCACCGTTTCATTTTTGTTGAGCGAATATTTTATCGGACCATTGGCCACTATATTTATTCAACCACTTGGTGGTGCTCTATTGGCATCTGCCATCATTCCGGCTCTTGTTTTTTCTCGTCTCGATCAATATAATCAACCGGCTCTGGCTGGTGCTCAAGTTCTTCTTTTGGCCGCCGCTGTTCAGGGTTTGATCAGTGGATCGGCTTGTTGTCATTTGACATTATCATCTGAACCAGTTGTTCCACTTTCGGCTGTTGTTTCGTCGTTTGCCATCACTGTCGCCGATCAAACATGTTAGTTTGATATACCTGGCCCCAAATTACTAGTTTATAGTTTAGCTCAATGAGAATTTTCAGCCCGTCTTTCGGCATTGAAACTGGTAGCCGGATCTTCGCTTGGTATCCATCTGACCTATGGCCTTATCAGTGGTCTTCTTTCCTTCCCATACATTTTTCTTTCTCTCTTATACACTGGTGCTTGTCTTGTTCCGGTTCAACTTGGAGCTAGAGTATGTTTCTTTTTCAATTTCGATTCTAATTTGATTGTTTTTTTTCAGGATAAGAAGAATGCGTCAATCAATTACTATGCCCTTGTGGTTTTGTCGTTGACTGTTGCTTCAAGAGGAATCATGTATGGATTGGCTGGAATGACTTCGGCTGATTTGAATGCTGCTGCCGCTGCTGCTAGCGCTAACCAATAAAAAAGTATTTCGCTTCTCTGTTCTTGTTCACATTTGGCACCTTTTGTTTCCTTACTTTTCCGAAATGCGCAAATTTACACAATTTTGACCGATGATCGTTGTAAATTTTTAGCGTTGGCGAATGTTTCGCATTTTAAAAGAAACGAAATAACACGAAAATGCGAGACATTTTCGAGCCGAATTGAAAACCCCGCAATTTATAGAAATGCGCCGAAGCCCCGCCCCTTCTCACACATCGTTTACCAACTCGCGAGACCTGTTTGTTGTCGGTCAGTGTGTTGCATGACCTCTCCGCATGTTGTCATGTTTGTATCTCTGGTTCCATTGCATTTAACCGTGAAAATCTTTCGCCTTTTACTAAAGATTTCCGTGCAAAGGGACACTCTATGAGTATTTGACTATTTTTGAAATCCCCTCGAAAGAGCGGGATAATGAACAGATGGAAGAAAATATGATTAGAATCAGTTTTGTTTTTCGGAAAACAAACGAAGATTTTTGAGACCGAAAAAGAGTTGCAAATGAAAAAAAAAACAAGTCGGGGAAGACTCGCCCTTTTTCCGTTCAATGTGTTGATGACGTCAAATCGGCAAG
Organism: Caenorhabditis sp. 8 KK-2011; assembly: GCA_963572245.1. Lineage (NCBI taxonomy): Eukaryota > Metazoa > Nematoda > Chromadorea > Rhabditida > Rhabditidae > Caenorhabditis > Caenorhabditis sp. 8 KK-2011. The sequence continues at coordinate 7,321,544 of OY751548.1, forward strand.
TTTATGTGTTAACACATCCTTTCGCCCACATTTTTTGTTGTTGTTGTCAGTTTTGAAGTTCAGATCGATCCGACCCGGTATTTCTCCTCCCACTTTTCGAAACAAATAATTCAGTTGGAACTCTGTGTTTTTTTGTTCCGCCAAACCACTATACAAAATGTTTCATTTTTCATGAGTTCAGACAAGTGTTTTTTGTTTGGCGGATGTGCGCATTTCGACAAATTATTCATGATCCCATTTTTTTTTCGTTTCGTTTCATTTTTTGTTGTTTTTCTGCCTGCCAAATGTTCGAAAGTAGTTGTATTTTATAAAAGAAAAAAGTGACCAATTGGAAGGGGGGGATTATTATGTTTACAATTGTTTGTGGCCGAAAAAAGCATGCAATTATATTATTTTTTTTGTTCACGAATTTTATTTTTCGGGTTTTCACTCCTCTTTGTGCCATCCACCAGACTTGGTCGGAAACGGTAAGCTTTTCCAGGGTTTTCGACATTTTTCGGAACATTTCGTGTGATTCGAAAAGACAAAAATTTGAAAGAAAAAATAATGAACCGGGGGTTACTGTACCCTGTACCACACACAAACGGTGCTTGCACAAGATTTTCGTCATGCGAATTAATTTTAAAAAATATTCCGAAGGTTCATTTCCGACCAAGTTTTCCATGTAATGGATTGCCAAGAAATGTCTGTTCACGCCATGGGCGAAATTGGGTACACGCGCGCCTCTTTTTTTTTTGCTCCGACCCTGTTATTTTCCTCAGTCTTTCTGTTTGATTATACATAGAATTGGTGTCACCCAAACACATTTTCCTCATTTCCTACGACGAGTCTCAGCTTTTTTTGCGCCCAAATTGGAGCAAAAAAAAAAGAACTTGGCGAAACATGTTTTTTTTTGCTCTTTTTTTGTGTCTCGTCCATGCTGACCACTTCGTTTTTTTTGGCGACGCGCACGCTTGAAAAAAAGAGAGAATTCTCTCGCGTTTTGGGACCAACTTTTCATGTTATCAGTATAGCTGTTTTTTTTGTTTCATTTTTTTTGTGAAGAAGAAAAAGAAAAAGGGGAGGAGACAAATAGAGCAAAAAAGTTGGTATTGGTTCTTCTTTGAGTTTTGAGACTGAAAAAAAGTAGAAACAATTGTAGTTTTTTGAAACTGTGAAAAAATCGAAATCACAAAAAAGTTGAAAATTCACAGTGTCTCTTTTTGAATCCCATTTTTCTAGACCAGACACGGTTTTTTGAATTTGGCATAAACCGAAAAAAAATATAGTTCGAAAATGAGATGTGCAGAGAAAAAGTCACGAAAATTTTGAAGTCTTTAAAATTTAGCTACTGAAATACACAATATGAAATGAAGATTTTTGAAATATTTTCTGGGAATTTTCTACTCGACAGAAAAGAGGACAATGACATTTTGCGGATAGAAAATGTTTCGGATTTTGATACTCAGGAATATTTTCACGTTCTTCTGAGTGTTCGTAACCTTTTACCCTTTTTTTTGATTCAGTAGAACCGGAAGCTTTTAGTCTGAAAGACCTTCTTTTCCATTCTTTCTCGATCCATTTTTGTTCTCCACAAAGTGCATTTTTTTGGCTTCAAAAGATGAATATCATATTTCAAAATGACCACAACCTTTTCCCTCATTTTTTCGAGAAAATCCAGAACTTTTTTGTGTTGAAATACCCATATAAGTTAATTCTCTAGAGACGGAAGCATTCTAATCTATTTTCAGCAAAAAAAGAAAGACTTTTCAAAATGCTCAGTTTTTCTGGCCGGTTTTTACATTTTCTCTCTCTCTTTTTATATTTCAATAATTATATTACTTTTTTTTCGATTATACTAAATATATGTTCTTTTTTGTTTGGCTCCTTATTTGTTTTATACTTATCTTCTCAACCTAATAATAATATAAATGTGTATTCGAAAATGTTTCTATTTTAGCTGATGGTTTCAAAATAATTCGATTAGTCAGGCTAATCAAATTCTCTTTTTTTCGCCACATTTTTTGTTCGTCACCACACAAAAAAGTGCTAATTTTTAGTGGCTTTTTTGGACTTTTTGAACTTGGCGCAAAACCGGAGGGAGTTCGAAGACCAACCGATTTGAAACTTGCATACTTTTTCAACCCCGAAATGACCCGGGTTTTTCGGGACAGATTCAGAAGATTCTCTGATATTTTTTGTATTGTGTCGCAGCATTTTGAAAAACCAGGCCGGGCAGAACTATTAGATCAGCTTGTACTTTTAGAAAAACTAAGGTTGATCAATTTTTCGCGCGGCTGAAGTTACATCTCAGAAACTGCGGCAAATGCGCCATGGGTTTACCGAGTTAGTTTTCGTTTTCCTAATAGGGTCACGTTCTTATGAAAACGTGATAAATTCTCGTTAATTTTTTTTGCGGTTCTCTTCAATTTTCAAAATTAATTGTTTGAGAAATTCTCTATTTTCTAAGCACACTTGGGTTTCGCACGGAAAAGGGAATGTTTTCTTGGGAAATGTGGAAATGAGAATCAAACTTTGATTTTTTGTTCTCAAAAATTGAAATTCTCAACACACCGAATACTTGACATTCATTGTAAATTTCGAAACTTTTTGCAGCTGAACCCGATTATAATACTTTTAAACCGATCTTTTCTTTACAGTAATCCTCTATTCTATACAATAGACAGAAGGAGGCCTATTATTACTATTATTGTTGTTGTTATTATTATTATCTGCAACCTATCTCTATTTATTTTTCTATACTTTTTCCTTTTCATATTTATTTTGCATTTTCGGTTGACAGTTTCGAATATAAATATTGTCTAAATCCTCTATAATTATTTATACTATTCGTTCGTATTTTATCTACTTTTCATTTTTCATTTTTCATTTTCATTTAGATGAAACCTCGAAAAATGGACGAGAGACGCGAACGAAATTTGAGTTTAGGATGGTGAGTCAATTCATTATTTTTTTGGGTTTGGCCTGAGGGGCTTTTGAACACCTGTAGAACGCTGGGCTGAGATTTAGGCCTTTTTGGGCCAGCCGGAAAGCCGTTCTGACCGGCCGGGTCTTGATCGGGCTCTAAAATGGAGGCCAGAAATCGGGCCCGGACGTATGTATCATTTCACATGGACCGAAATTCGTTTTTCATCAAAATTCGAAAAGTTCAAATCAGAAGAGTACAAACATTTTTCAAATTTTAAACACTATCTAACGAGATCACGAAGTGTCACGTTTTTTTTTTTTTTTTTGAGGATTTTTGGAATTTAATATTTTACTCCAAAAAAGTGTCATGTTTTGAGATTTGAACGGTTTCGTGCCAAATTTACAGGACTTTTAATAAATGTCAAAAATAGCTGAAAAAAGTGTGTAAAACTTCTCGAAGCTCCGTAGATTCTGTTGATGCGGGAACTCGGAAGATGTGATCGAATTGTAATTTCCAGTGTTTCTCGTCAACCTCTTCCTGGTTTTTCGGCGTATCTCGGCTCAATAACTCGTCATCCAACCGGTCAAACATCGTTCCTTCCATTTGGCAATTCTCGTCCACTCGATCCTTCTGAATGTGTTGGAGTATTCACTTCGATGTATTGTGCCGAATCCGAATACTCGTTTCAACCAATGTTCTCGTTGTCAGATACTCCACCATTGGTATCGCCCGAACAAACAGATGATGAATCGGTGAGCCGTTTTGAGCATAGATATTCAATCGGAGACTTCGGGCCGGCCGGTTTTTCTAGTCAAGCCTCAATCTCAAATTAAATAGGCGTGTACTTGAATTAATCTGATAAATATTTCAGCCATCAATGATTCGAAAAAAAGAATCGAGTTCATCTGGTTATGGTTCGTGTAGTTCAGAAGTGTCGATTCCAAGTGCCGAAGGTCTTCCACCAAAACCACATCGATACTATAAAGTGCCGCGAATTCGCCGATTATCGATGCCACCATCATATTTTGAAAATGAAGTAACACGGGCGGTCGATGATGAATTTGCTAATTATGAAACCGATGTTGTAAGTCAAAAGAAGAAGAAGAAGAAGAATTAGTTATGTAAATCGAAAACAAATAAAACTCGAAATCAGGTCAAAATGTAATTACGAACATGTGTGTGTGGTCGGCCCTTTTCTTGAATTCGCCTAATTTGATATTTCGATGATGAAAATGAGTCAATGAAAATGAATGAAATTCGAAACAAAACATTTTTTCAGTGATTCATTTTTTTTCCTCATTTTTTTGTTGTTTTTTTTTCATTGAGGCCATCGAATTGCCTCTATTTTTAGTTGCAAAAATGTGCCAAAACAAAAACTTTTTGTTGTTTTTTTGTAGTTTTTTGATAGTGTTATTCGATGTTTTGTATCTAGTTTTCTACAGTAATATTTTCTAAATCATGACAGAGAAATATTCAAAAGCTCCGTGTAATTCTTTTGGACAACTTATGGACTTTAATGTAGTAATCAAGCGAAAAAAATACATAGAACTTTAGTTTTGGTAACGACCCGAAAATAAATAATTTCTCAGAAATTAGGAACGAAAAAAAAGGTGAAATTATTACTGGTTTTTTAACCTGAAACCTGGAATTATTTACCTGTGTTCTTGAACTTTCACCAATTTCGAAAACAGACAAAACAACGAGAAATTCGGTTTCTAACAAATTAACGAATTAGAGGAAAACGAAGATAGTAAATTAGTTTAATGTACAAATTTCGCCCCTTTTTTTGGTAGGGCTAATCGTGATTATTCATTCGATTCTCCCTTTTTTCTTGTCATTGGCAAAGTACATCAAAAAAAAATGATTAGGTTTGACATTTTGAGTTTTTTTTTTTTTTGAAATCTTTCCGAGTTCAAACTTCTTCAGAGTTGTTTTGGGTTTTAAGATAAAGTCTTCGGTTTCTCGAGAAGTATTACAAAAATGAGGTTCGGCCCCTTTTTTCATGTTTGACGCGCGGAAAAAACCGTCTGGCTAAGCTTTTTGCGAAATTTCCGCTACCAGAAAATGAATTTTTGGTATTAATAAAAACGTGAACCTTCTATTTTACATGTAGTCGTTTGAGTTATGATGAGGGGTGAGATTAGAGCCCGAGAGCCCGACCCGAAAATCACGGGCCTGTCTTTTTTGTTTTTCGACAGGTCAAAAAAGTCCAGTCCATTTTGTGGGAACTTTTTCTACAGCTTCTATGAGCCCAAATCTCACCCCTGGATGCATTATTGGACGGGAGAGTGTCAGAACGAAAAATGTGGCCACATGTTGAGATGGCCGGACAGGGTGAACTTCGCTTGTCAATTTTTCTCATTATCAAGTTTGAACATTAGTTCTAGCTCTTTTGATAAAATTTTCATATCCTGTGATTTTGGAAAGTAATAGGAAATAATTCTCATTTTCATTTTAAATGACCCGGCGACTCATCGAGAGTATTCGTTTAAATTGAAAGTATTCTTCATTTTAAGACAAATACGAGTTAAAACACAGTTCAAAAACATAAGAAGCAAAAGTTAGACGACAAAAAAGAACAATAAATAAAAATAAAGTTGGATCAAAATTTTAAATTCTAATGAAGCAGTAGAGCGCGTTTGCGCGATTAATCCAACTCTATGATTCATTTTCTGTTCTTTGTTGTGCTGTAGTTTTCGCTATACGTTGTTTTAGACTGTTTTTTCACTCACATATGTCTTAAAATGGCGAATACTTTCAAAATAACCGAATACTATAGAAGAGTCGCCGGGTCATTTAAGTTTATACATATTCCAGTCATTTTGATAACAACAACAATAATAATCAAGATGATAATTAATAATAATAATCATAAAAATAATGATATAAATGTATACATTTATTATTGTTATCTTTTTGCCCTTTTCCCCTTTACATATCTCCTGTTCTTTTTTCTTTCATCAAATCAAAACAATATCAGTTTTTTTTGTATCTCTTGCGCACTGTTTTTTTTTCAACATTTTTCCGGTTTTTTCCACTTTCTCTGATCATCTGTATACTTATCCATTGTTTTTTTTGTGTTGTTCTGGGGCTCTTTTTATGTGGGAAATGTTGAGTTTCTGTTCAAACCCAGATTCATTTTTCGCATTTCTGGCTGGTTTGAAATCTGTGACTTGTTTTCTGAATTATTGGTACGAAACCGTTACCTTGAAGTGTAGACCATTTTAGAAGTTTTTTTTTTTCACATTTGGGAATTGTCTCGAAATGTAACCTGGTCTAGCCAGGTGTTGGAGGTGTGATTGTAGAAAACTCACATTTCCGGGAGTTGGCTGGAACACCTGAAAAAGCCGTCTTCAAAACTTTTTTAAATCTAAAATCCAGGCCGGGCCGAGATTTGTTCGAACATGTCGAAATTCGGTCATGAGTTTTCTAAGAAAAATTGAAATTCACAAAAATCACTGAACAATCTCGTCGAAATTCTCAATCGAAAACTTGAGTCATATTCAGATTTTGTAAAAAAAAATTCAAAGTCCCATCATAAGTTTCGAAATATCAGACGAGCCTAGAACTTGAAATTCCAAGTTGGAAAAAAGTATCTCAAGTATAAAAAGTACAAAAAGCCATTATCTCAAAGTCTTCAATTATTTTGGGCCTTATCTTCGTGGTCCATCAGTTATTTTTTGCAGGACACTGGTCTCCAAGTTCGAACCGAGATTCGAGGAATGTCGCGACCCGAATCGGTTATTCAACTGGCCCGAAAATTTGCCGAAATATCCGCAGCTCAACAAAATGATCTGCACAAATCAAGAACTCAGCTAACCGCAATTTCGCCAGTCGGAAAAGAAAATTCGGTCAAGACAATCTACCAGGTATCTAAAAGTGGTCCACCTACACCATCTAGACAGACTCGTAAGTTACTATATCAACAAATACTTTAAATCATATCTATTTATATTTAGCACCGACAAACATTGGAGGCATCGCATCCTTGAGAGGTGAGATTTTCTACCAAAAAATATCTGAAATACGAAAAAAAATAGAGAAAGAAAAACAAAATTAGCAGCGAGTGGTTTCGATCCACCGACCTCTGGGTTATGGGCCCAGCACGCTTCCACTGCGCCACGCTGCTGACGATTTTTCTTCTGCCAATAGGCAACATGTTCTAGGTGGAAAAGAAAGAGGAGGGGGAGAGAAAGAGTGTTTGTGTGTTTGATGAATGAACGGAAGAAGAGCTATTACAACCGATCGGGATAGGGAAAAGTGGCAAATTTTTACACACTTTGGTCATTTCGAGATTCTCTTGTTTTTGTGTGTGATTGATAAAAAGATGCAAACTTTTAGCTCTTTTTGTAAAAAGAACTTTGTTTGCGCATCAGATTATAACTGAATTTGAAAACTTCAAGTAATGAACTCGTTTTTTTCTTCAATTTCCCGAAAACTTTCTTCATTTTATTGCCTTCTACTCAACGGCAAAAAGTTCACATTCAACCAGAGTTTCAGATGTTTTTTTTTCGCTTTTCTCTTTCCATATGTTTTCATTTCTTCATGATGATGAAAAACGGCAAAAAAACATTGAAAAAGAAAATGAAAAAAGTTTTATTATCAAAGAAACATTGTTTTTGTCTTTTCAGCAGCTGAAACGAAAATGTCACGACCGAACATGTTCAAACAAATGGAAAAAGTTGGATCCGGGTGAGTTAAAGGGACACGAGAGAGAGAGAGAGAGAGTACTGTATTTTTTTCAAAAGTTCGGAGCAGACCTGAGACGTAACTTGAGTTGAGGTCCGATTTTTCTGGACAAAACTTTTCTCGTTTTTTTTAAGTGAGTGGGAAGAATTTTGAAAATAATTTTAAATATTCGAGTTCTTGAAACATTGTTTTTTTTTCTGAAAAAAAGGCCGGGCCATTTCAAACTCAAGAGAAGTTGTCGCGGATTTTTGGGTCTTTATATTTAGGTGAAAACAGGACCGAAAACTAAACAACCCGAACTATTTTCTAGATTTTTGAATTTCTGAGTTGAACTTTTCGGTTCAGAATTTTTCAAACTATAATCGAGATTTGAAACATTTGCTCGGAAAATAAAATCGAAAATGTAAATGTTTTTGTTCAGCAATTCAACATCGACCGGTCCACCTCGTCAACTGAATCCAAATTCGATAAAAGATGCGCTTCTCAGATGGATTCAGAATCGAGTTGCCGGATATCCAGTTAGTTTTTGTCACTTCAACACCTTCTCATCGTTCATTGTTGTGTTTTTGTTGCAGAATGTCAACGTGACAAACTTCTCATCTTCTTGGGCTGATGGTATGGCATTTTGTGCGTTGATCCATCGTTTTGCTCCGGATTCGTTCGATTTTTCTGAGCTTGATCCCAAAAATCGACGATTCAATTTTGATTTGGCGTTCAAAGTTGCAGAGTGAGTTGAGAAAACAAACTACAGTAACCCTATCCAAATTTCAACATTTTTCGAGTATAGCTCCCAAAACTTTAAAATACTTTTCAACAAAAACAAGATGATGAGAAAAACAAAAAGTGCAGGAAAGGGTTTTTTGTTGGACATGACGATGTGCAAAATGTTTTTGGAAAAATCTATTTTATTAAAGACCAGAAGCCTGGCCAGAAATGGGTATTGAATAAATTTCCAAAGATTTCGTACTTGTAGAGTGTATAACGAAATGATTTCCACATATTTTCAAAATTATATTCGCAGCGCTGAGAAACAGACGTTCAAAAGGATCCTTTACCCACCGGAAAACAGAAAATCGCGGCCCGATCCGTGATTTTCGGGCCACAATACATGTGTGGGAAGACAATGTTTCAGAGAGTAGGAGACGCAAATTTTGCCACGTCTCATGCGTGAAACTCGATCATTCAAACAAAAAAAAAAGCTCTAAATAATGAATAAAAACGTGGCCCAGTATTGTTTTTCTTATCTGCATCTTTTCATTCTTAAAAATATCTGACATGTCATGACACAGGTTCGGCCTTTTTTGTGCCCGCAGGGCTTTTTCATGAAAGGCCGGAAAAAGGCCCGGGCAAAAACGGGCCTTCAATATATCCGGATCTTCATTACTTACGTATAGAAATAAGATTAGAAATGGTTTCCACAACTTTTTTTAGGGCCGGGCTCTCGGGCCCTTGGGCTTTAATTTCACCCCTGATCTGACTGATAAACACAATGTTCGCAGAACCACTATTACGGTAATGCAATAATTAAATTTTTAATTGGGCTCTGAGATTAATTGGGCTCTCAAATTTTGAATTTTCGCTTTTTTCCAAAGTATTTTTTGCAGAGAAAATGGAATCTTTCCATTATTAGAAGTGGACGATATGATAATGATGGGTGATAGACCCGATTGGAAGTGTGTCTTCACATATGTTCAAGCATTCTACAAACAATTCAGAGATAGACCATAATCTCATTTCATATTCATTTTCTATGTATTTGTTATTTTCCTCATTCCCCCCCCCCCCATTATTTCCAAATCTCCTTCTAACAGCTTTACTTGACTGGTTCGACTTCATCCCCTACATTAGCACACCATATCCCGCCTTTTTATTCTATTTTTAAATGCCCATTACTTTCTTGTTTTGAGCTCAAAATATACTATGAACAAATACCTAAAACGTGACTTTTTTGTACACATAGTTAATAATAACTACTATATAAACAGTTTTTATCAGTTTTTTTTTCAAAGTTTCAAGTTTCAAGTATGAATTCCGAAGGTTTGTTTTCTTTCTTATCAACTGTAAAAATATCAAAAAATATTCAGAAATTGTTGAGAGCAGAAGAAAGACGAGTGTGATGGAGATGTTCAAAGGATTTTTCTCAAAATCAATCGATTTTAATTTGGAAATTGACGATATTTTTGGCTCAAAAAAACCAACTGAAAAAGACGAGAAACATGAAATTGTCAAAAAGGATATTATTGGTGTTGATAATTGTGTTTCTAATGAATGATGTCTTTTGCTCCGCCCCTTTTCCATTATCATCCTACCACATTGCGAGACCTGTTTGTTGTCGGTCAGTGTGTTGCTTGACCTCATCGCATGTTGACATGTTTGTATCTCTGGTTCCATTGCATTTAACCGTGAAAATCTTTCGCCTTTTACTAAAGATTTCCGTGCAAAGGGACACTCTATGAGTATTTGACTATTTTTGAAATCCCCTCGAAAGAGCGGGATAATAAATGAATGACTAGGCTTGAAAAATCGGGCGTATGGGCGACCCGTTCGCCCGTCATGGCAAACGCCCGGCCGCCGCATCCTAAAACGCCTTTTCACACTTTTCCCGAACGCCCATTCGTCCTTATCGCACTTTTGATCTTACATGTGGCGTGTCACGTTTTAAAAAAATAATTAAAATTAGTTATTGTACCATTAGAAACTATAATTCTATTCGATGTTTTTTTGAAACGTGATCTGGCTCGGCCATTTCGATAAAAAAAATAACCTGGGCATTTGGGGCGTTGAGGCGTTTGGGCGAAGGCGAAAGGGCGTTAGTGTTTTTTTGTAAACGGGCGTTATTTTTGCAAGCCTATAAATAACAATACTATTTTATCTTGTCGTGGGGTCACACGTAGAAAATTTAGAGTGATAGAACTTTCAATTCATTGACCCTACGGAGAACATAACTTGATGAAAGCCTGAAAAAGGGGAATTAAAAAAAAACTTTGCATGACGTTTTGAGTGGTTGAAAAGGACAGTCGTTATCGCTAAGAATTATACTTTATTATAGTTTGTTCGAAATGAATCGAAAACAAATACATAATATCGTGTGGTATGCATCGAGGGTCAAAGGCCTTTTCAAATTGTGCACATCGAATATTCTCATTTTCGATGTTTTAGGCAGGGCCGGGCTGATTGGGCCACCTGGGTCCAATCAAAAAAAAACGGGATTATCAAATCCGCGGTAAAAGTTAAAAAGCAACGGAACTTCCTCCTCGGCCCACACTGAACTATGCTCTGTAAAAGTTTTTTGCCTCAAAATCACACATACTTTCCACAATTTTGGTCTCGGAAAACCATTTAACGGGCTTGTCTGGTAGGCCCAGCCCAAGATATGACCCCCGCACACGACCCAAAAGACACCTCTGGTTACAGGCTGAAGAAGAGATCACATAGAAAAAGTTCCATTTATTATCCCGCTCTTTCGAGGGGATTTCAAAAATAGTCAAATACTCATAGAGTGTCCCTTTGCACGGAAATCTTTAGTAAAAGGCGAAAGATTTTCACGGTTAAATGCAATGGAACCAGAGATACAAACTTGCCAACATGCGGAGAGGTCATGCAACACACTGACCGACAACAAACAGGTCTCGCTAGATGGTAAGAGGATAAAGGGAATAGGGGGAGCGGAATATTAAAAATCGAAAAATAATTAGGGTTGATTATGAAACGTGAACAAAAGCGTCATCAAAAATATTCATTATCATTTCATTTTTCTAAATATTAAAAATGTCAGGCAGTCTTCTTGAAGGTGCACAAAATTTAACATTTATCAACCCACTGGTTCAAGAGTTTTTGACAAACAAAATCTATCCAACGTGTCCATATTTTTCGTATGTTTTTTTTCGCTGTTATTTGCTATCAATTTTCAAGAATATTATTTCCAGATCAACAATCGATACTACTGCATTTTATGGTGTTTGTGCATATTTGGTTCTTTCGAATATTGTTGTTTTAGTTCTTATTCGATTTACTAGTGGGTTTCTGCTCAAAAAAATGTATAAAAAAGGTAAAATAATTGATTTTTTCTCTCAAAATCGATTAATTGTTTTTCAGATATTCGAGAAAATGTACTCCATAAAAAACCGAAAGCTAAGAGAAATTCCTCATAATAATTCAGTTTCTTGTTTTTTTTTTTTGCAAATATAAATGTTATGATAATCTGTTCTCGAAATATGTTAATTTTCAGTTTTCAAAATCGACATTTTCTGTCGAACCAAACTATTTATTTCATTTTCCACGTGCATTTATTTGTGCACAAAAACCTTTCGAAAATCAAAAAATCATTGTCCTTATTTGCAAAGTCCAATTAAGTTCTCAAATATTTACCCCGAAAATGTTAATGTATTTTAAAGAATCTGAAAACAAATAAAACAATTTATTTTAATTGGTGCCATTCGTCTAATACGATAACGATTCTCGTTTTGTTTTCTTTGAAACAACAAAAAAAGAAAAAAAAAGTCTGCGTTCGGGGGGAATCGAACCCCCGTCGAATGCTTGGAAGGCATCCATGCTGACCATTACACCACGAACGCGACGGGAAAGCTCGTATATTTTCCCAAGTTCAACAACGGAGAACAGTGAGAGATAGTTCAAACATTCTCTCATTTTTCCATGCAACGTCATACAACTTGTTTGGTTTATTCGGTTTCCCAAGCATATACATGTTTAAACTACAGTAACCTCTAGGTTTTTATTTCCGACAAAGATCACTTTTGGCTCCGCCTATTTCTTCAATTTTCGTTAAATTATTTATTTTTTTGATATGGATAATGTGATCAGTTCGTTTTGGTTCATTCTCGATTTTGTTTCTCAGAAAAGTTTTCCATTTTTTCGTAGAGTAGTACTGTATTTGGAACTTATTTTTAGATATCTATATCGATATCGAGAACTTCAACAAAAATAGAGATCATGTGATATATGTGATTAAGTCAAATCAAGTTTGAACCTTTTGATCTTTCATTTTTTTTCGTATCAGTTTGTGATAAAATTGACAGTACTTTGTGTAATATCATTGCGCATTTTTATTGTTTTTTTCGTCCCGTGAATTCTACAAAATTCGTCGAACGAACCAAAACCGAAAAAACACTTTACTATTTTACTCTTCGAAAAAATGAGCGAGGACTCAAAAAGATCAAAACACTGATTGAAGCGACATCATACTTTTCTAAAAATCTGAAATGAAAAATTGTTTGCGTGTTTTTTTAAACTCAAAGGGACACGTTTTTGAAATGTTGTGTACTGTGAGAATCTGTATAGTTCTCGGATAAATCGGAATATTATTTCTACACAAAAATCGTGGGGAGATATGAGAATCACGGACAATTGTTTTTTCAGAAATATTTTCCTTGTTTTATCTTAACTTCATTATTTACAAATACTTCACAAAAACAACAAAAATACAACTTTTTTTCCCGCCAAATAAATTCTCGAAAAAAGAACAATCTTTTGTACCACATTTATTATTAGTTTTTGTTTTGTTTTCCTCGAAGTTCATAATTTTATTTTGATTTTTTGTTACAAAGATCGTAACCATATTTAACATAAATCAATAAAAATACTCTATTATACATTTTTTCCATTTGGGACAGTGAGAACTTTTCTAAAATTTGAATTTCGAACAACAATTCATAAAACGAATCACACATTTTTCTTCGATCATTAAAACAATCATTTACCCTTTTTTGTACGAAAAAAATATGATTTTTTTCATTTTTGTAATATTAGTTGTTGTATCAATCATTCGTGTTTATTTTTCTAGAATGACGATAAATTATAATCTAGCCGTATCCACGTCAAAACCGTGGACACTATTCAAATTATTGTTGAAATGGAGAGGAAGTATTTGGAAATCAGTTATATTGGAATTGGCTGTTTGGTTGATGTTGTATGGCATTCTATCAGTTATTTATCGAACTGCACTCAATCCAACACAACAGAGGTTTGTCCCCTCATGTTTATCAACATTTTTGTGTTTGAGAAGCCTGTTGTTGTTTCTTCATACGGATCAGACCATTTTCGTGAATGTGACCTGAAAAAAACGAAATATGAGAGTTTTAGACAAAAAATCACCAAAAATACTTCGACCTACCATATTGAAAATCTTATTAGAATTGTCAATAAAGCATATGTTTTGAAAATGACTCGAAATTTTTTAACAGGGTCACGTGCCACGTGGCAGTTTGTATTTTTGAATCTCAATATTTTTGCACATTTTTTCTAAAGAAAAATTATGGTTTGAATGTCACGAAATGTTATTTGACTTACCACGGAACATTTTTCAAAGTTTCGAAATCTTAAAAATCTAGCTACCTAAATATCATAGCTGTTTCCTGGAATGAAGCCGACCAGGCATGTTTTTGGTCCAAAAAAATCATTTGAATAGACTAGTTGACTATTCCCGGTGTTTGTTCACAATAATTATTTCAAAAAATGAGCGCGAATAGGTTTCGTGTCTGAAAGAAAGTACTGTAGTTTGGGCAGGGTGAGGTTTTGGCTCTCTTGGGCCGACCGGGAGCCCGCTCTGGTTGCAGGACTTTTTTATTGATGGCCAGAAAGAGTCATCCGGAGTTTTAGTACTCACTCATACGAGTCACATCTTTTCTAGAAACAAAAAAGTGGAGAAATGGTTCTCAAAACTTTTTACAACAAAAAAATGAAATTAGCGGCTCTGAGATGTTTTGATTTTCAGAACATTCGAACGTGTTGTTCAATACTGTGACAGTCGTCTCAAGTACATTCCACTCAATTTCATGTTGGGTTTTTTTGTGACAGCAGTCGTTAATCGATGGACTTATTTGTATCAAATCATTGGTTTCATTGATAAGTAAGTCTCTGTTTTCAACATTGGCGACGAAATGATTGATTAGATGACAGAAAATGAATGACTCACAACTAGTTTCAACTTCACAATGATCGTTTTTCGGCTTCTACATTTTGTTAAAACATCATCATTTTGTTAAATACATCTATATTAGAAAAACGCGTCAACTTTTTCGCTTTGCAGCATTGGTTTGATGACGGCTGAATATGTTCGTGGACGAAGTGAACAAGCGAGAATGTATCGTCGAAACATTGTTCGATACTGTGAACTGGCACAAGTTCTCGTGTTCCGCGACATCAGTATGCGAACACGTCGAAGATTTCCGACATTGGACACTGTTGTCGCCGCAGGTTTTATGATGGAACACGAAAAAGAGAGATATGATGAGATACAATACAAATACTCCAAATATTGGGTACCATTTCAATGGGCTCTTTCATTGACATATGATGCGAGATCGAAAGGTCTCATCGAGAGTGATTATTATCAGGTCGTCGTTCAGGATGAGATTAAAAAGTTTCGAACGGGTCTCGCGTGGATTTGTAATTATGATTGGGTTCCCATTCCGATTATGTATCCACAATTGGTCTGTTTGGCTGTTCATACTTATTTTCTCGTTTGTCTTCTCGCCCGACAATATGTTGTATCTGAACATGCTAATAACAAAACTGAGGTGAGTATATTTTTAAAAACTCCTTTTTTTCTCAATTATTTCTGCGAAAAAAAGTTGTTCGGACAGGTTGAATTTAAAAAAATTACCAACTTTTTGGGTTTTTTTTATTTGAAAAAATCCCAAAATGTGGGAGAGCAAAATTTTGAAGAAATTCTGTGGGGCCGGCTCGGAAAAGTTTTTCTCGTAATTTTCAAATACAGTTCACGAAATGAGAGAAAGAGAGCTTATAGAAACAGAGACAAATTATCCAAAAAAAAGAAGTGAAATATTTGCAGATAGATTTATATTTTCCAATAATGTCAACACTTCAATTTATTTTCTACATGGGATGGATGAAAGTGGCGGAAGCAATGTTGAATCCATTTGGAGAAGATGATGATGACTTCGAATGTAATGCTCTTATCGATCGAAATATCACAATGGTTCTAATGATGGTCGATCAAGGATATGATAGACCACCCGCATTGAAAAAAGACGATTTCTGGGATGAAGAAGTCGAACCATTGTATAGTGAACAATCGGCAAAAATACCGAATAACCCATTGAAAGGAAGTGTGTCAGATGTTAAATTACCCGAATATGTTCATGAAATCAAAATGGTGCCACATTGTGATGATACGAGTCCGTTGGTGCCGGGAGATGAACTGAAGAAACGAAGAATTTCTGTTGTGCCGGTGAAGTGAGTTCAACAATCATATTTTGATTCGAGCAAAAAAAAAACAAACATTTCAGAGCTGCTGATCAACAACATCCGAGTCATCATCACGGTCATCGAAATCGAACAAGTTTGGGAAATATCGAAATGTTCCGAAGTTTTAAGCACAAAATCGAAAGATCCTTTTCGAAACCGCATTTGAATGAGGATTTGGGTAGAAAGACATTTTCGCATGGAATGTTAGAGAATATGGATGTGGAGGGAAATCGAAAAATATCGGCTGCCGGTTCGAAATTAGGAGGGAGTGCCAGTCCGTCGAATAACAACTCGTTCAGCAATTCCGCATTTGTCAATTCAGGTATATTGTTGGGGAAATTATTGATTACTGTAGAAAAACGAGTTGAGTCAAGCACAGGTTATCGCTTTAGTAAAGGCCCGCCAGGGCTCTGCTGGGCCGGCTTACCGGGTTTTTCACTTAAAAGCCAGAAGAAGGTCCTCAAATATTTCCTGGGTTTTTTCCTATTTTTACAACTCAAACTGTTTTCTAAAAGAACGAGAATGGTTTCCAAACTTTAAAAAGTTCTAACACCGACCCTGAGAAACAGACGTTTAAAAGTCGGCCCGTGCTTTTTTGACCTGAAAAATTAAGAAGCTCGGCTCGGCCCGGCCCGGCCCGGCCCAGGCTGGGCTCTCGGGTCTGTTTTATCTCACGGCCTACCAGTCATGAAGAAATTTGCTAATTAAAAGAGACACAGAGAGAATCACGAAATTTGCAGTTCAAAAGGCCACGTTTGTCTTATTTTCACGTTCTTTCTTTTTTTAAACAGGGAAAATATCCTCAAAACTGACATTTTTCAGGAAATGAACTAAATATATAGGTCACGTCAGTAATAAAAAACAATATTTTTTGGTTCAATTTTTTCATAGTGTTTCTCGTTACAAAAAACGTGAACACTAAATAATAAAAAATTAACGTGACCCCGAACTGCAAAAATCTGATTTCTCTGCGTCTCTTTTGAAGGAGGTAATAAAAGGCGGTGATCTAGTTCACAGATGTATACTATACTTATCCCGGGTTACTGTAGTTTCGATTTTCTTTTCAGGCGAAGATCTATCGGGTCGAACACTTGACACATCGTCATCTCATCCTCAATTATCATCGTTGAAACGTGGATCTGATCACAAGTTCCAACATCATGTATTGGATGATGTTTTAGAAGATGATGAATCAGATGAGAATCAATTAACACTTCGAAAAAGAAGTGTTATTCATCCAGCAATTACATTATTCGAAAGATTTAATGAGAAAACAGAAGATGAGAAAAAAGAAGAAAATAAACAGGAAAAAAAGGAAGAAAACGAGAAGAAAGAAGATCAACCAGAACAAGAGAATGATCAGAATGAAGAGTGAGTTTTTTTCAAGCAAACTTTTTTTCCCCGATATATTAAATTGGTCCATTTTCGGGCCAGACCGGAAGGAAGCCCGGGCTTTTATCAATCAATTTGTTCAGAGATCGACGTTCACCAGAACGAGGTGCCTTCTTCATCGGTGTTGTTCGATCCGAGTCTGAAGATCAACCTCATCCCCATCTTCGACCTCCAATAACCCGATTCCGTCGTTCTCCGACAACACAACAACCTCCTCCACCTTCCGAATAATATTCCTGGCTTTATCAAATTTCTCAACCAATAGCTTTAAATGTATTATAGACAACAGTTATTTGCTCATATCAAAAGTAAAAACTAGACAAAAACAACAACAACATTAACAAGACGAACCCATATTTGGCATTTGTTATATACTCCAATCAAATATAACAATCTTTTTTTTTCATATTTTTAATCCTATTTCTAGTCATTCAATTGTTTCACCGATTTGGTATAAATCATTCAATTTTTGTGATATTTCGGGCACATATCTATCAAAGTAATGCGTTTTCAGAGTGACTATCTGCAAAAAAAACATCACATGGTTTTTTTTTTGAAAAGTATAATAATATTACCTTCACTTCGGTGTTGACAATTTCTTCGAACTTTGAATTCCCAGAAGCTTGGCAGCTCGCCAAAATCAGAGCCTGGAAACAAACACTTCTTGATTTTTTTCTCAACTATGATTTTGACAACGACAGAAAACTTTCATTATAGTTTTCAGGTTCACAGTTTTTTTTTTAAATCACGTGAAACACGTGAAAAATTTAACCCCACACACAAACGTTGTTTGCAGATGTCGCTCTGCCTGAGACCTTTACAAAGTAATTTCTTGAATTTTGAATTTCACACATCAAAAGTTGAAGTCTTCAATATTGAGATTTTGATAAACACGAAAAATTTATTTCTGAGTGACCAGGTGTATCTAGCCTGAAGAAATAAAAGTTGAAAATGAGAAATTTAACGAAAAGGTCACGGCAACCACCAAAACATTTTTTTGAGAACTAAAAATTTAGCAACGTACTCCTAAGTCGGACAAAATGATCCCTCTCTCTTTTTTTTCGGGCCCGATATATTTTTATATAAAGTGCTCACTTTTTTATTGTGTGACAAGATTCTTGTCATCGATAACATTTTGATAGGATCAATTGTATCGCATATCAAAACTCCGGCACTTGAATGAAAAAACTGAGCGCCAAAACAATAGATCAAAAAATCACATCCAAATGTGAGACCGTTTCGAATTTTCCAACCTTTTCCTCTCAAAAATCGATAAACACAGAATGATTTTGTAAAATCATCAGGATCTCCATGAATTTCTCCTAGTTTCACCCATAATTTATCTGCAAAACAACAATATTTTTGAAGTTTATGTTGAGGTTGAATAACTAACCGTTTTCAATATAGTTTCCTATTTTCCTAATTCTCAAAACTTTCCAATCTAATGCTAATAATGCGGCTTCTTCTGGTGATAAAACGAGAATATTTGTAGTCGGTAACATGTCTGTAAAATTATGATTTTTCGGAGAAAAAAAACAAACTTATTTCAATGAACCTACAAGACCATTCAGAGCCTTTTTCTTCAGTTTCTAAGAAACACGTATTGCTGACTTTTTTGAATTCTTCTCGATTATCTTCCAAATAAAATCCGAAACCAGCCAATTCGTAGAGAATTTCAGAAATCTGTTCATCGGTTATTTGAATCAACCCTCCAATCTGAGCAGAAATTAGATTAGAGATAACTTTACTTTTTTTTCGGTTTTTTGGATGAAAATTTTTATGAAATTTGGTGAATTAGTGTTTCAGAATACTGGTATATATTGGAATATTTTTCAAGTTATTTTTAGGAAAAAAATTTCAGAAAAAACGGTTCAGGTGTTTTTTGAGTATTTAGCTCAATTTTTAGATCTCCAAAATTTCAAAAATTTAAGTCAGTATTTAGGTAAAAATCACTTGCGTGACCTTTTCTTCGAATTTTTCATTTTTAAAATTATATTTATTCGGTTTGCGACATAAATTCACAAAAATCTGCGAAAACATCGCGATACAAAAATGTGAGATTCGAAATCGAAAACACTAGGTTTTTTTCTGTAGATTCCAGACACATTTCTTCACCTATTTTCAGGCCTGTTCATCACTACACAAAATCAGTTCACGGTCCGGGACGGCCTAGTTTCTTTTTTTGTGAAAAATGAATGATTTTCTCGTCGTTCGTATTTTCAAACTTTTCTCTAACTCACCAACATCGCATCAATACACTGATAGCCAATCATTTCGATTAATTCTTCTTTTGTTAAAATTGTATTTATCGCATTTTGTTTTCTATAATTCTTTTTTGTATCAAAAATCAAGAGATCCATATTTCTTCCTGAACAAATCACAATTTCAAAAATTGTCAAATTTCAAAATATATCAATAGATCAAGTAAACTTTTCAGTTAAACAAATGATCCAGAATCGATGTGGAAAATTTATTTGATCAAATATAAATGTTAAGTAATATCACCATAAATAATAATCACAGTTAAGGCAAGTTAATTTTGATAAATACTTAATGATATGTTTTCCAAACACTTTCGACAACCTGCATGGAATGAAGACACAACTCTTCTTCGAATGGCAATGTGACAATTTGAACCGAATTCGGAAGACCAACAGAGTTCACAGCCGCATCTCGTTGGTACATCAAGGCAGGATTATACCCTGACAATCATTTTTTAATTGAATTTTCTAATAAATAACCCAAATAAAACTAACCAACACTGAACACTTTATCATCAAGAATATTCGAGTCATCAACTGATGTCACTCTACCAGTTGGAACCACTCCAGCCGGGAAATCAAGCATGTTGAAGAAACCAGTAGCAAATGCGGCGGTTGAAAGTCTCGACGGGTATTTATGAGCCATTGCTGGCACTGAACAAAACACTTTTGAAAATAAATACAAGGAATACTTTACCAATAAATGCGGGACAGATAAGAGTATCGATATGCAAACTCTTCCAATATTTGATAAACTCCAATCTATACAAATCGGTGAGTTCTTGAATATATCGAAGATCTTCAACGTCTTTCACATACGACGAACAAATCAATGCCATTTGAGGAGAGATGAATGAGAGGAATTTCGAAACGAACCAACGTAAGAATTGAGGAGCTTTGAGAAGTCGAATGAACTCTTTCATGTACACATCGAGATCCTCATTTTGGTACATTGATAGCATATATGCTCCACTGTCCGGCATGACATTCTGAAAACAGATTATGATCAATTTTTATTGATTTATGAAAACAACAAACCTTATAGAATAACGCAGCCGCTTCAGTTACTTTTGGAATTTCGAATTTCACCGTTTCGTATCCAAGCTCTTGCAATTTTTCAATAGTTTCTCGAACCGCTCTACGATGTCTGGAATATTCAAATAATGCGATTCGTAATTTAAAGACACCCTATCACTCAGAAATAGTTTTTTCGAGTTCATAAAAATCTCAAAATTGAAAACTTCAAATCTCGATGTATTTGGTTCAAAAAACCAAAAATGTTTGAAAGAAAAAACAAAAAAAGTTTTTGCCTTGGGTTACTGTAGCCGCACACACACACAAACGGTGTTTGCGGTCGCCAATCTTCCTGAGAACGAAAAAAAAGAAAAAGTTGTTTTCTTTTTTTTCGACCTCACAAAGTACTTTTTTCAATTTTTGAATTTCACACATCGAAAGTTGAAGTCTTCAATATTGAGATTCTGATAAACACGAGAAATTAATTTCTGAGTGACAAGGAGTCTTTAAAACAAATTCAGAAGAAAATATCAATGTCCTTTAGGGTTTTCAAATTATGAAGAGAATATAACTCGAGCAGTGGTGAGATTGTAGTCCGGCCCGAAAATAACGGACCGGGCAGGGAATTTTTGTTTTTTGGTCGATCAAAAAATGAAGTCCGGCAAGACCCGGCCCCACTTTTAAACGTCTATTTTTCAGAGGCGGGAATATAATTTTTTTGAAAGACCCAAGAGAGCTCAAATCTCATTTCTAAACTCGAGGGAGAAAATCTGATGGAACCGGAATAGAGAAATGGTGAAAATATAACTTACGAAGGAACAGGTGTGCAAAAACCATCATCATCAAAATATCCAATTCTAATTTTTTTCGACTTGTCAATTTTTTCGAAGTTCAGAACAGATGCTGGATTTTGTGGCAACAATTGTCGATATTCATCGGTTCCAACAATGAGTTTTAGTAAGAATATTTGTTCTTCAACATTTTTCGTAAAGAATCCGAAGCTCAGTCCGAGTCGACCACGTCCAGGAACTCCTCCGTGGGTGAGAGTTACAACGAATCGATCTGATGGAATGAAATTGTTTTTTTTTGTTGAAATGTACAACTACTATTCACCTTGTGTTGGTTTCAATGTTGTCAATCCGCACATCGATGCCGGAATTCTCAAACTACCAGCCAAATCACTTCCAGTTCCAAATGCAGCTCCTCCGGCAGCCAGAAGAGCAGCTTCTCCTCCAGATGAACCACCAGGAACTCGAGTGACATCGTGTGGATTCAAAGTGGTTCCATATAGAGTATTCGAGCAGACGAATGAGAGAAGACCTTGTGGAACATTTGTCAAAACAAATGGGACCGCTCCGAGATTCATCAGATGAGTTACAAATGGACAATCTTCATCTTTGGGTTGATCCAATAATTTGGCAACTCCGACAGTACAATCATAGTTTTTCATCTGCAACGAGTTGTTATTTTAAAAAAACCAATCATTGATTATCAGCCAAATTATCAAATATGAAAATGGTTCGTACTATGGGATCCAGAATTCTGGGAGAGGAGTTCTAATTCTGAACAAAATAAAGTGAAGGAACAAAAAAGTTCTGTGGTAATGATTTTGAAAGATATGGGCATATTCACCAACTTGATTCTGGAACTTTTCCTCGTCAAAAAATGAATCCGATCTTAAAGAACGGAGGCCCGATTTTTTAATAAATCGTCACGGGCATACATTAAAAGGCTCAAGATTTTTTCGGAAAACCCCTTCTCAAAATTATAAATTTCAAAATTTTTGGAAGGAAACCATTATGATCAAACTGATAAATAAATAAACTCACATGGAAATTAGATTTAACACTGAACGGCAATCCATAAAGCGGTGGTTTCTCACTCGAACTCTCATATTTTTCATCCACTTTCGCTGCATAATCAAATGCCTCCTTGATAACTTCGGTGATACAATTGATCCGATCATTCACATCAAACGCTTTATGAATATAAGCGCATAGAGTAGTGTAAGCGTTGAGTTCACCGCTTTGAAGACGATCTTGAAATTATTCTTTTTATACTTTTTCTAGCGTTATCGCATTATACAGCTTGAGAGGACATCGTTTTTTCTAAACTTTGTATAGAAATAAAAAAATAACGACGAATTTTTGTGAACGAAATGTTGTTTTTCTCAAGCAAGGCATTTCTCATAAATCTACAAAATTCTCACTGAAGTGATCTTTTTTCGGTAATTCGCTCAAAATCAACCTGCGCAGGCCTGCTTTTAGGACGCCTCATAAAACTCATGACAAAAAACTAACCTCTCAACTCGAAAAGCGAATAACCGACAATCTGATCGAACGCGGACTTGATACTTTCTACATTACTTCTATCAACTTTTATTCTAAAAAGTGTAAATTTAAATTCGAATCTTTTCCAGATATTTCTTACTTCGAATCTGTCAACAATTTTTCGTATTGGACACTTTCCCGGAAACTATTGAACCCTTCTACTCGTCTTTTTCTATCGCGAACAGCAGCTTCGCGATATTGAACATGAATACCCCAAGGCTGCAAAAAACCGACAAATTTGAAAACAAGAAACATACATCGAACAGACAAAGGACCTTTTGGACGATAAATTTGAGAATGAAAATAACAACCAATGAAGACCAAACGGCGGTGAATGACCATTCCGCAATAGTCGATTGACTCTGTTACATTTAACATTTTTGTCGAGTGACAGTTAGTTTATTTGTTTTTACACATGACTTCTACAAACTCGGAAACGGTAAATATTTTCGGACAAAATACAAACAATTAGACCAGAGAGGAGATTTGGATAGTTTCTGGAGGATCTTTCTTTGAAAATGTTAAAAATTTGACAAAGAAGAGCCATTGGTTCCAAATCTTCTTTGTGGACATAGAAACAAAAATCATGGAATTGACACTTGAAAATTAAGATTTCTACTCAAAACTTCTATACTAAAAACTTTCTGAGGTTATTACAAAAAAACATGAAAAACTCACCAAAATATTACCCATACTTGTTTCGAATATTCCTGAAAATAGATAAAGGTTCAATATTAAACTACAGTAACCATATTAAGAAAATACCGTGTTTGGGAACAAGTTTCAACCAAAAAAAAACGAACAAAAAGTTTACAAACTATTTTCTAGTTTTTCATATAAATTACACAAGCATTCAAATAAATCATCGGAATAAACGGCGAATCACAGAGTTTTGAAATTTTTTGGTTCAACGGGATAGTGAGAAAAAAAATGAAGAGGCACATTAATTGATTAAGCGAAATGATATGAAATAAATAATAGAAAAATGACCGATAAAAGGTCACGGGGAAACGAACTGGTTACCAGTTATGATCGAAAAAAAACAGCTAGTTATACAACTGAAACCAACCAACTTGTTTTTTGATTTAGGGTCTCGTAAATAAATCAAAAGTCGATTCGTGTATCATTTTTATGGCTGGCCACCAGTAGTGAAACAAAAACACTAATTACCAGCAAGTTTGCCCCGAATTTCCCGTGAACGAGACAAAAATAACATGACAATTTTCACATTTGTACAGTGCCACCGTTGGAAAAAGATGATAATACACGTTGTTGACGATGTGGTGGACGAGTTTTGAGCAGCCGCGCACATTTCGGACACGAGCTATCTTTTGGCACATCTCGTCGAGGACACTTTGGACTATGAGAAAGGCCACCGCATCCATTACATCTGAAAAAACAAAAAAAAAATTTTGAGAACAAAATTTGGAAGATCAAAAATTGGGGTAGATCAATTGCTGTTTTCAACATGTTCGAAAACAAACCTGGCAACTCTTTCTTCGAATGGGAACAATCTATCGGTTAAATCATTGCATTTAACACATACTCCAGCTTCATCCGAACATCTATTACATCGCAGAATATGGTTTCGAGAACTTTTCGATATCGGTTCGAGAAGATTTACAAGATCCTGTAATTATTTTCAAATTTACTTTGAAATGAGATTCAGAGAAACTGAGACATTTCGATCGTTTTTTTTTTTTGCATTTTCTGATTCTTTGAACTTTTGCCCAAAACCTTCTAGATTTTTTGTGATTACCTTATTATAAACCCGCAATAAATCATTGAGTGAAAATAGATCATCAGATTCTAACAAATATCGATCCAATGAAGCAAACATTGTTCCTAGATTACCAAAATCAGTCACTAAATCGGATGCCAGCACACAAATCTGAACAGGAAAAGACATCTATGAAGATTGGTTTAGTTTCAAAAATTAGCCTACTTTAATATATTGTTCCATGTCTTTCAACTTTGACCGTAACTCCATAACAGTTCGGAGTGATTTGTTCTTTTTTATCAAATCAGGTGCGAGTTCGCGTATTCGAAAAACTGGCAATTCGCGCACAGCCCGTAGAAATCTACAAAAAAACAAATCATTTTTTTATCGAAAAACTTGAATTAATACCTATATGCTCGATCACAAACTGGAACTTCTTGAAAATTCCATAATGTGATGACCTTTGAAGGAATGATACTTTTCTCTCCACCATGACATAATGTACAAAAATAGAATCCATAATATTCGCAGAATCGTGGACACGAATCTTTATCATTTAGCATGAGGGAACTGGTTAGCGATTGTCGACAATTTGCACATTTCCATTGTTGTTTTTCCAAACCTTCTCGAAGTGGAAGTGATTTATGAACATGTAGAATCCAATCTTCACTCAATGGTGGGACTTCGAACGAATAATGGTCATGTTTTCGACTTGCTGGAGCCACCTGCAGTTGTTTATAATTTGATTCAAAGTACACTTCAATCAATCAAATTGATGGAATGGTGTCTGTGAAAAAAACTAGAAAAATTAAACTAAAAACTTAATGTCTGCCGGATTATCTGGCAACAAAACAAAAAACATTACGATTAAAAAAACAGGGTGGTCTCGAACAGGTTTTTTGAAATTGAAAAGGTTAAAAGCAATTCAGAAAGATTGTAAAAAAATAATTAGAATGAACAAAACAAAATTGTCTTTTTTTTTTTTAAAGACAACATTCTGCTCGGGAACCAAAAAAACTTTTGAAATTTTAAAAGTTTACCTCCGGAATCCAAGTATCAGCTTCAGCGAATCCTCTCATCCACGCAACCATTCTTCTATCAATTGGTTCGTCAACTTCAGCATTTTTCTTGATTATTTCCGAACAAACAGAAGATACTGATTCATTTATTTTTCGACGAAGTTCAATAGCATCAATCCCTTTTCGAGCAGGAACAACAGTTCGAATAATTCCACGATTTGATGATGGATTCGGACTTAAATCAACTGAAATGTTGAGAGGAACAGCTCTGAGTGAACCTGAAAAACAATTCTCATTCCGAATATTTGGAGCCTATTAGATCGAAAACCTGATACGGAAGAGACAACAGTCGAAATTGAAGCAGACGGCTCTCTTTGTTGAATATCCAACCCAGTTGATTCTTCATTTGCTTGTGTTTCAGTAGAAGGTCGAGTCGCAAATTCTTTATCAAGTTCCCTAGCGAGAGCCGCGATTTCAGGATCTCTGGCTAATGTGTTTAACCATCTAGATCGCTCTGTCAAACCTGTAAACTCGTTTTCAAACATGGAAAATTGAGCTATTTCATTTACCTATCGTGATTTGTAAAGCTCTGCACATAGTTTCTAAGTGATTATCATCGACTTCATTTTCCAATCGACAAACTCTTCCTCTACTTGGAATTGGAAGTGTGAGTTTTGATTTGTCCACTTCGTCATCATTAAACCTAAAATCATTTTATTGTATTTTGCCAGTATGAATTATTATGAACTGTTGAAAAAAATTTTTTGAAGCATTTTCATAGACGAAAAACTCATTCAGTTCTTGTCAAAAAGTCTGGAAGTTGTAGTAGTTCAATCATCCCTGGCCTAAGAGAATACTAAATTTTTTCGACGAGTTATGTCACCGTGAATGACGACCAAAAAACGAATGAACAAAGTGAATTGTTGAAAATTTGAAAAAAAATTATAGTTTTAAGCTCTCGTGGCGTGACCTATACATTTCTATTCAAGAATTTCACTAAAAAAGTACCGTTTTTTCCTCTTACACTAGGTATGGATTCAACCAACTCCGAAATTGAAGATGATTGAATTTTTTCAAACATTTTTGGGGATTGCTTGCATGCATGCATTTGACTGGAGAAATTTAAGGGGTGTTTCGATTTTTCAAGGAGATGAAAAAAATGAAAAAAAAAACTGAAACTTTCAACCAGGTAATAGAAAAAGAAACATACCAGAAAATGGAACTTCTAACAAAAGGACCATCGGTATAAACTTCATTACTTGTAGTCGGTACATCGTATTCGGGTAATGTCAATGGATTTTCGACCATAGTTGGGCTGTTATTCGATAACATTGAAAGTTCAGAAGGCCCTGAAACTTGTTTGTCTTGCACATTCAGTATTTAGAAATATTTGTCTGAACAATTTGTTTACCTGGATCGTTATCAACGCTTATATTCAAATCCATATCGTCGAATCTAATTAAGTCGTCGTTAAACTCTTTTGTCGATATTTTTCTTTCGTCATTTTCCTCTTCCACTTCTCCAGTTGAAGAACAAGAACTTGTGAATGAAATTTGATCAACTTCAATATGATTCTCTGTTTCTGCTCCGTTTACTGGTCTATATATACTTTTTCCAAACCATTTCATCGACTCAATCTGAGTTTAGGACGATTAGTTTGTTTTTGCATTGAACAGATATTCAAAGTAACGAACTTATAAGTTAAACACTTTTAAAATTACTTTTTGAAATATAGATTTATGAATTGAGTTAACAAAAACATGTCTACTACATGGCCTAAAAACCGGGAAATACCAGAATATGAGCACTTATTCAAAAACATCTTCTTTGTCAGCAATGTATTGGAAAATATCGCGTGGAGTTTTGAAACGATCTGCATCTCCGTCTGGGATTTCAAAACTGAAATAATAACATGATTGTAAATATTTTTCAAAGAACTTACCCAAATTCTTCCTCCATCGCCATCACAACTTCAACATGATCCAATGAGTCCAAACCCAAATCTTTGGTGAAATCCGAATCCATGGTTAACTTTTTCGCATCAATTTTATCGTACAGACTCAATACCAATGTGATTCTCTCTTCCAGTGTCTTTTTTGTCAACGGCGCCTATAAAGTATTGTTTACAAAATTCCAATCATAACTACGACAATAAACAAAATGTAATTCAAACCAACCTTCGCGGAATACTGTCTAATTTGCGTTTGATTGTTGTTAGCCAATGAAACTGCAAACGGTGTGAAAACTTGTTGTTTTGTCATAACTGAGATGTTTCTGGCAGTTGGAAGAGTTCGCATAGCAGCGTTTGCTGTACGAGTTACCACGACTCGAAACATATCTAAAATAGTTTCTCTTAAAAATCACAAAATGTTTTTTTTAATGAAGTGAAGGCGAATCAGAGAAACCGGTTAATTTACATTATTAATGAATGTTGAAAATGAGGTGAAAAATGTAGTATTTTGTTGTTTAGTGACTTCTAAACTTTAGGAAACTTTCCAACAATGTTTATTCAATAAATTACGACATAATGTAACAGCATACTGCTGATCTGATGGTCAATTGATCAATTTGAAGGGTTTTAAAGAAAAGAAAAGTAATTGGATGGCCGCACAAAGAAAGTACGCAATCTTGCGTTGTTTATTCTGTTTGGTGTTGCAACAGAAACGACGCAACCTTGCAGACTGATGTGCTCCAAAATTTGAAAAAATTGTTTTTTTGTTTTTTACTGTTTTTCGTGTTCAAAATGAACGTTCTCACGTTTTTTCGGTGTTAAAAACGTGCAAAACCGAGTCCAAATATTTTCCATAAATGAGAAAATTTTAAGTATAAGTTCAATGAAAACTCAGTGCGTGAGTTTTAGGACTTCAAAAAATTCATGAAATCATTCTCAAGTTTAATTCAGAAAAACGTTTCATCGATCTGTTGTTCCTGTTCTTAAACTTTTCTAAATAAGTTTTTCGGAAGGTTTTCTTTCTTTATATTTCTCTCTTGTAAGAAAAGAATGATCATCTTAATATTTTTTATTTCGATCAAGTTCTTTCAGAAATGGATAATTTGAAGGCTCCTCAAACATCAGAACAACAAATGAATATGTTCCGCCTTCGAGACAAAATGAATGTACTCAATTCGGAATTTATTGAAGTGATTAAACATTATTATGGTGAAAAAGCTCATTATGATTTTGTAAGTTTCTTTAAAATATTTTGTTCATTTTTCATGAGCGAACAAATTACAGTCAAATACAATGCAATCATACATCGAACATGTGAAAGCGCTCAAAGTTATGTATAAAGTGGAAGATACGGATGAAAACACGCTCTCAACAACCATAATCGCCAAACCAGCAAAATCATCTTCGGAAAAAGTACCATCTGGAAGAAAATTGTTAAAAGCCGCTCGAAAAACTACTTCGGTCACAAAAACTCCAGCTACAGTAACACAAGTCTCGAAATTCGTATCGTCTTCTCCTGCTGTGATACCACCGTCACCGAATTTCGGAGATATTTCAAGAATTCCGAGTTCCACACCAGCCGTAATTGAAAAAGCTCCTTCCGATCCTGCTCCACCGGCTGGTAGAAAACGTGCGATTCGTGGCGGGGGACCTCTCGGAGGTTCAGAATCAGTAATTTTCAAAAATACCAACGAACCAGAAAAATCAACTGTCAAACTAACCGGTCCCCAAATTAAATTGCCAACACCAACACCTGATTTTTGGAAGAAAAAAGATAACTCAGACGCGCCAAATGGTGGTGGATCTCTTTTTGAATTTTTGAAAGAGTAAGTTGTAACGAAATGTTTTTTTTTACTTATTTGAGTCTCTATATTCAGTGATAAATCGACACCGAAATTCACAGGATTCTCATTTGGAAAAACGAAAGAAGATAAAGAAAAAACTCCAGAAAAAACGGACAAGTCTGAAAAGAAAACGACAGAAAGGTAATTATCGTTTTTCAAAAATCACACTAAAATAGGGAAATTGAAAGTTTTCAAAAAAATAAAACGAAAATGAGAAAACAACATCTATAATTGATGTTTCTTACAACTAATGACACCATATTTTTTCAAAATTACAATTGATAAAATAATTTCTGATATAGTGATCTGTGATAAATAACTGTTCAATTTTCACTTTTTATTATCTGTTGTTCTGAACTGTTTGATTTTTTCCAGCCCAAAGTTCACCGGATTTGCATCATCGATTGTCTCTTCAAACAGTCCTGCGAAATCCAATGCCTTTTCCAGTTTCGGAAACTCAACTGATTCTTCTGGGTAATATTTTTCGGTTTTCAATTAGATGATAAAGTTTATTTCAGAGGCTTGAAGTTTCCCAATTTTGGTTCAACAACGAACACGACCAGTCAACAAAAATCATCTTTATCATTCCCAAGTTTCGGAAAAGCAACAGAAGATAAGAAAACCGATGAAAAGTAGAGATTTTCTCGAAGTTCCGAAATTCTAATTATAACGTTTTTTTCAGTTCTCAAAAACCATCGTCGTTCCCTAGCTTCGGAAAATCCACAGAAACAAAAGTTGATGGAGAAAAGTAAGTTTTTAAAATCTCTTCAAAAGAGTATCTTTATTCCAGAAGCGGTTCAAAGCCATTATCGTTCCCGAGTTTCGGTAATTCAACAGGGACCTCGTCGCTTTTCGGTTCTTCTACAAATGCACCAACTCTTAGCTTCGGTGCTGCGCCGGGTGGAGGACTGTTTGGTAATTTGACAAAACAGGCCAATGAAAATGCGGCTTCGACCGGAGGAGCAGCTGATGATGATGCAGAATATGTGCCGCCAAAAGTAGAAGTAATTGAAACTGAAGAGCCCGATTCCGTCTTTTCCACTAAGTTTGTCTTAATCAGAGAATTAGCATAAAGAAGTATTGCATTTCAGAGTGGCTGTTTTCAAGTTCGTCGACTCTGAATACAAGAAATTAGGTGTTGGAATGATACATATCAAAAACTCAGATGGAAAACCCAGTGTACTGATCAGAGCAGGAACTACAACAGGTAAATCTCAGAAGATTGTTAGAACATTCAAAAAATCACTATTTTCAGGAACTGTGTGGCTGAATTCATTGTGTAACGCAGCTATGAAAGCATCGAAAATTGATGAAAAGAAAATTAGGGTGAGTTCGAACAGAATATTTTATGGTTCCCGAGATTCGAAATGTCCCGGAGCCGAAATTCTAGAACTTTTAGAATATGCCTCACACACATACATGGGATACTTCCGGACAGACCCAAAAAGTTACACCCCCCTTAATCCGCTTCATCAATGAAAAGTTACACCCCCCGCCCCTCAAAATATATCATACCTACTTTTTATCAAGGGGGGGGGGTCCTAAATTTAAAAAAAAATTCGAAAACCTTTAGATTATCGCTTATTCAAGTTCTACATTCCTATCCGTCGAGGTTGACCCTCCACCCGGCCTGCAACTTGAACCTTATAAATCCACACACTACCCTTTTATCCACATAATTTTTAAAAAAATTACACCCCTCCCCAGCTCCCATAAGTCAAAGGTTACACCCCCTATGGTCTTATGGCCGGGGTATCCCATGTATGCTCACACACCTCTTCGCACATAAAAAATCGGACAGTTTTCTAGGTCTGGACTATTTGTAAAAAAATCTCAAATTGAAAATGAGAAATTTAAAAAATGAACCACGAAAATTATTTTCAATTACTATACCTCGTCCAAAAACGTGGAAAATTTTATTTTCAAAATGTCTTGTGATTTTTCACACAAAAAATGATGAAAAGTTTTGTGCTATCCATACCTGTCGCAACAAAAAATTCAGAAGTTTTTTTTTTCAGTGACAACATTTTTGAGAATTTTCAGTAGACCGTTGTGCCAGGTATGGGGTTTATGTTTTTGAGTCTGTGGAGTTCCACGTTTTTGGTCAAGGTGTCATAGCTTAAGTATGATGCAACGTTTTCGAATTTCAAAAGCTTAGCTACTCGAAGAAACACCATGGTTATTGTTGCTTCTGAATGAGGAAGTTTACGCTTGTTTTAATGTTTCCAAACGTATAGTATTTTCAGCTCACGTGTCCCGCTTCTGCAACGGAAATGTCAACAATGGCCATCCGTTTTTCCACGGACGAATTGGCTACACAATGCACGGATAAAATCAACGAGTTCATTTCAGAAAAGTGATTGTTTTCTTTTTAGTTTTGGATTTCTTGCCATAGATTCCATTTGAATTCATTTTATCCTTTTCATATCAGTATGGCTATTATTCAAACGATTTTCCGTTTCTTTCATACCAAACAATGTTCATTCCTTTTCATTTTTGTTACCAATCGAATTGGATTTTCGTATGATGGGAGCTGAAGATCTATTGTCAATATAGACTATTGAATAATACTTCTGTTTTATTCTGTCTTTAGTATTTTGTTATTATCTTATCTAAGTTTTCGATTTATTGGCTAAACCGAGTTCAAAAAAATCATAAACAATGAATAAAATTTTATTTTTTTGAAAACAACAACAAGAAAAACAACAATGGAAAAAAACAAACGAGCCAAAAGTTAATCAGTTTTAGGAAGATATTCAGGGTGATCAGGGACACGAGA
This sequence comes from Caenorhabditis sp. 8 KK-2011, assembly GCA_963572245.1. Classification (NCBI taxonomy): domain Eukaryota; kingdom Metazoa; phylum Nematoda; class Chromadorea; order Rhabditida; family Rhabditidae; genus Caenorhabditis; species Caenorhabditis sp. 8 KK-2011. The sequence goes on from OY751548.1 coordinate 7,353,677, forward strand.
TTTCAAAGTGACATGTGGAAAATGACCAGATCCACCAGCTGCTTCTGCTTCTTTTATCAAATATGGAACTTCTTTCAAAGTTTTTACTCGATTTTTGTGAACCTGAAAACGAGTATTGGCAAATTTAATTTTTAATTCAATTTTGTTCTCTTTTTTATTGTCATGAATAGGTCCATCAAGCACCGGCCTTGTTATAATCAAAGCCGTGAAACGAAAATAGGTTTTTTTTTCGGTTCACCCAAAGTTTCTAGACTTCACAAATATGTGGATGAGTTGAGATCGAAAAAAAACCCAGAAGTCAGTGCGCGATAATTAAGAAAAAATATCTTCATCAGTGAGCGCTCACACTAATTGCGCTGCGTGTGCTCATAGACTTTTCTGATTGTGAGTAGACCAGTCACTAAAATGCAGAATTGTCGTGCTGGGTCCCACCTGGGAAAATTGAGATTCCCAGGTGTTGGAAAGTAAGCCCAGTTTGAAAAAAATATGGTATTCTTCACCAAATAAAACCTTCCGTCATGTTCCCACTTCCCTTTCTGGTGCAAAAAAAATTATTTTTCCCGTCAGTTTTCTTAAAATTTAATACCAATTTTCCCAGGTGGGCCCACAGAATGACAGCCCTGCTGAAATTATGGTGTCATTTTTAAAACTACCTTTGTTTTTCTGTGAATTTGACGTGTTTTTTCATCGACAAAGTGTCTTTCACATTCGATACAATAGAATTGACCATTTCCCGGTAAATCGTAGTCAACCTGTAAGTGGTGAATTGTAAAATACAATAAATCATGTCATAAAATACCTCTTGATTGATCAGTTTTGCAGCTTTTTCAGGTTTCAGATCTTCGTGAATTTGATCTAAATCTTTTCCAGGTCGTTTTCTAGTCTTGTTTGAAATTGTGTGTTTTCTCTGTCCACCGCTTGGCATCTAAATTAATAGGTTAGGATTTTAAAAGTAATACGGGTTTTTCACAAATAAAATCGAGCGAATTCATAACGCCCTATTCACGTGAATATCCAAATAATGCATTTCGAAATTTTTATTTTTTTGGGGATAAATTTTGATGATAATAGGAATAGAAAACAATGAAGAAAAGAAATAAAAACACATGATTGACAGCATCATGTAAAGTTATAGGGAAAGAAAAACGGAAAATGGTGAGATAAAGAAAAAAAGCAACCGACTAGAAATTGGGAAACCCCATACATTTCTAGACGATGAAAAATACCAAAATTTGACAAAAAACGAAGATAAGGTTGGTTTGGTTCAGGTTGGACAAAAAGACAAACCAACAACGAGTTGCACACGAAGAAAATCTACAAAAATTGGATTAATAGAAAAGAGAAGAAATAGTTGAACACCCGATGGTTTTGTATATATAAAGAAAGATCGAATTGATATGACAATCATGAGCTCATTATTTCTTTTTGTGTATGCTCTTCTCCAAGTTTCGATGCCGAATTCGATGGATGGAAAAGAGAAAGTGATGATCCAAGACCGAACATATGACCGCAAATAAGAGGAGCTATCTGAGAAGAAAAAATGGGAACGATTATATTTTATCCGGACTATTTTTATTACCTGTTCCCAACTATCATTGAAGAATTGTTTCTTTATTTTGAAGAATGTTGCGGCTGTCAAAAGTGCATCTGAACCTGCTTGATGACGAACTCCTTGTCTTTTTACATCTAGTTGATCAGCTACTTCTTGCAAACCACCTTTCAGCTTTGCTGTCACACAGTTCGGAGTTCGCAAGAGTATTTTTATGTCAAAACTCGTAGGGAACAATGCACGATGGTACGAGAAAAATTGGGCTTCCTAAACAATAATTTTGATTGAAAAACTATCGGTTTGAATAAAACTCACTTCTTTTGGCAGGTCATTCAATGTGATACTTTTTAATAAATATCCGAAATCATAACCTGACGAAAAGGTGAGCCACGTGATTCTAGGATCGGTTATAAGACCAGAAGTCGTGAGAAGATCACCAAAAACGTGGGTAGGAATTCCGTTGTTTTGAAGAGCGTTGAAGTCGATGCCGGCGACGCGTAACATATCAACACTTTCTTGTGAAAACATATCCTCATTGAACGAAAAATTGAAATTGAATTGCCAAACATCTCCGGATGGTGGGAGTTCTCCTTTTTCATTCACTAATACAAATCCAACTTGTATTAATTTCAACATGTTTACATTACAATACACTTGTTGATAATTGAAGTCTTCTTTACTTCTGAATGTTCCTAAAGGTGTTGCAACAACACCAGGAAACTCAGTGTCCATAGCCACAAATGGGTAATCCTTAAAATTGAGAAAATGACTACTTGATGTTACGAAACACCTTTCTTACATCTACAAACGATCTCATTCTTGCAAACTCCTCTTCGACGTTTGACATGTAAACATTGTGAATTTTAACTTCTGGGCCACTGCTGCTAGACGCCATAATAGGTATCTAAAAAGAAATCACTTAAAAACTGTTGAAATCGTTCAATAGTCGCTAGAAAACGCGCCACTCGGAGAAGAGAGAAAAATCAAAAAGAAATAGTAAAGGCACATGCATGAGAAAAGGTGATTGTGTCTCGCCACGAACAGCCAACAACTGCAAAGCTGGCAAAGGGCCAAACATATCTCGATGGATGCATTTACGTGAGACAAAACGACTTTTGTTTTTGATGTTTGTTCGTAATGCCGACCCGTGGTTTGCTACTTTTTTGATTTTCGAGTTACTCGTATTTCTCATATTTCGATATTTACAGGTAAAAATGTTCAAGTTTGTAGTTGCTGCCTGTCTCATTGCTTCTGCTTTTGGTGAGTTTTGTTGTTGAAATTCTTGTAATAAATATAAAAAAAAGGTGTATTACTTATTGTAAAACTTACGTGAAATACTATTTGGCTCACAATCAGAGTATGAAATTTTGAAAAGCAATTTTCATTCCAAGCTCAAGAATTTTCTTATTAATTTGAAATTTTGCTCTCTAAAAAAATACTTATAACTCAAAAATGGAATTTTCAGCCAAGTGCGAATCTCCAAAGCACTCTGCCACTACATTCTCGACAACCGACGGATTTTTCCACTTCAAGACCACATACATCACCGAGTTCACTCTTCAATGCAGCAACAACCAAAAGGTATGTCTCTTTCTTTTTTTTCCTCATCACGGATTAAAATAAAATTAACTTTCAGAACACCCAATTCTTCGCCGAAATCAACGGAAACGTTGTTCCAGTAGCTGTCTCGGAAGAAACTGCCAAATATCAAGTTTCGTGGGTTCTAGATCATGCATCTTCGTCATCTCAAACATTCAACATCAACATTTTCGACGAAGAAGGAGCTGCTCAATACGCTCAAAACGCTAACACTCAACCACTTTTCACAATTGCCCATCATCACGCTGTAAGTCTTTGAAAAATTAGCGAAAATACAGTTTTAAAGACACCTGTTGTAATAAAAAAGAATAAAAAGGGATCAAATTAGTAGTCTTCAAGTTTCTGTTTAAAAGGTCCCAGACCTATACATTTTCATTGAAAAGAGCCCCAGCGAGATTTCGGCCAAAAAATCACGATAGATTTATATTCAACAGCCAAAGGTGGTAAAACAAGTTTATCATCTTATCCAAGTATTTACTAGAAGTTGGGTTACTCATTTTACAACTCGGGCCGGCCCGATATATCTATTTTTCATGCGAAAAGAGTTCTCCAAATTACAACGTTTTTCGCGAATTAAAGGCTCAAAACATTTTCTAGTTACCAAGAAACTTTCGGCATTGGTTTTGTATTGTTTGTGTTTACAAAGAATTCAGTGAAAATGGAAATGTGTGTTTACACAATTAATTAACACAGTTTCTCTTAATTAATTTTCTTGTTTTCTCAATTTTTTCAAAAACAATTTTTTTTTGTTGTCTCTAAAAAGGTGTCAAAATAAATGAAATATGTTTAGTATTTCAAAAACTAGTTATACACAACCTGTGCAACAGTAAAAAGTACTGTTACACGCCACGTTTTTGTGTTTTATAGTCCGCCAAATTTCGCAATTCCCTCAAAAATATTTGCATCATTCCCTTATTCATGTTTATTTTTCAGGGTCTTACCAGAGCTTCACCAGTCTCATCTGAAACTGTTGCCGTCCTTTTGGCTGTTGTTGGATTGTACTACGCCATTCGTCAAAAGAACGAACTTGTCCACTAAACTGATCACTTCAAAGCCTTTTCTCCTCTTGATTACTGGTTTTCGTTTTTTTATCGAAATTTGTTCGTTGTTTAATTTATTTTTTAATTATGTTTTTAAAAGTATATATATATGAATGAAAAGAATAAATTTCAGATTTCTAAAAATTCCGAAATCGATCAAGAGTTTCATTTTCTCATCTATTTGGTGTTTAAAAGTCAAAATACACAAGAATTTAAAGATGATGTGTCGAAGTGTACTACTTCGATGTGGGAACTTGGTAATACCGGCCAAAGAATCGTTGAAACTTGTAACACAGCGAAGAACTCTACAGATTTGCAGAAAACAACTCGATGAAAAGGTAAACTTTTTATTAAAATTTAGGAATTCTAACAATTCCCGGAGACTTTATAATTAGAAGCCAAAAAAACCCGGTTCTGATTCTATCAGCGGGTCAAATATAGTCTTTTCGGGTCTTGATTAAATAGATAAATAGATGTGAATCTAATATCGGATATTCAAATTCAAAGCATGATTTTTTCAGAAAAATAGTTGGTTTCATTTGACAATGTCGGCAGAACAGAAAAAAGCGAAAACGAAAAAGATCGAGGAAATGAATAAAGAACAGGCTCCGAATAGTTTATTCGCCAAGATTAAATACTATTTCAAAAGGTATTGGTATATAGCAGTTCCTGCTCATATGGCTAGTTCGACTGGATGGTTTGTTGGAGCATATTTGATTGTTCAAAGGTACGATTTAGTCATTTCCAAAGTATATTCTGCAATGTTTCCAGTGGTGTTGATATAATTGCTCTTTTGGAGTATCTTCACATGCCTGAAACAATCATCGAAAAAGTGAAAAGTACTCCAGAAACTGCTGGTGTCATTGTCCTTGCTCTTATTTTGTATAAGGTGATTCTTCTAAATATTACAATATCTATAACATTTCAAATGATCTAGATTGCAACTCCTTTGAGATATATGACCACTCTATTTCTGATACAATCTTCATTTTGGATTCTACGCCGAATGGGTAAATTGAAAACATTGAATGAAGTTGAATTCAAAGTAAGTTGTTTTTCAAGAAAAAAGTGTTGATTATCTACGCTTTCAGGTTCGAGAAGAATATGAAATCAACAAAAATATGTATGGTAGACGATGGTATAGGTGAGAAAACATTATTATGAAAATATAACAATAATTTATGTAGATATCGTAATCATGGAGTTCGGAGTGTTAGTCGAAAAAACAGTGTTCATGCCAATACGAGTTCTCTATCACAAGTGCAACGACTTCAAAAAGAACACGAAAAGATGAATAGACCCGAGACGAAAAGAGAAAAATAGAGAGAGATGGATATGTATAGATTAGATATGGTTAGATTAAATTAATAATACGGTAAGTTGAGAACAGAAATCTATAATTATTTCAATTTTTTCTTTTGAAATTGGAAAAAAAATCTAGTGAAATTTACCGTTTTGTGAAGAGCCTCATTCCGGGCATTTATTTTTGTTGGAAAACGTTTCTCTGCCTTCGGGCCGAAGTCTCAACTCTATTGATTAGAAAAACAAAAATCATTTAAAATTTCAAAAAGTCGGAATTTTCCGGGCCGAAGTTGTACAAAACCTCGCCTTTTCATACCTGACCTAAGGGATTACCAAAATTTTCCAAACTTTTTGTCACTGTGAAAATCTTGGAAAAATTTCCGCGCTGTTCTAAATTTTCGTGGCGTGACCAATACATTCTTTCTCGAAAAATGTAACTGTGAATTTTCAATCAAAAGAATTTGCGTCTTTTCGAAAAAAAGTATCGATCCGGTGTTTTCGGGCCGTGCTAAAATCTACGATCTCACCTTTCAACTAACTTTCCTGAAAAACATACAAATTTTGAATATATTTTATAATTTTTATTCACGTAAAACGTGGCTTAACGGGAGTTACATTTTTTGAACAAATGACTTGTCATTTTATGAAAAAGTCAGTTATTTTTTAAGGTGTCTTTTATTTTTCTAATTTCCAGGTTCGCTAATATGACCTTAGAAAAACAAGAATTCCTAGCTTTTAATTATAATTGTTCTATTTTTGTTTTTTTTTTTTTTTACTTCTATTTCCATTTTTTTTCTTGCACAATAGATCTAGCTGTTGTTTTATTATGATATTGTTTTTTTTGTTTCTTCAAAATGAAGTTAATAAAGTTTTGATGAAAAAAACCGTTTGAGAAATAATAGACAGGTCAAAAATATCCGATCGATTTCTTATCTTGGTTTTTGACAACAAACAAAAAACAACACATTTTTGGCACTTTTATGATTTCATTGGTTTTGCGTAGAACGATGGCAACTGGAAGGCATTTCGTTAGTTTTATTTCAAAGAATATGAGAAAAATTAATAATTTTCAGATTGCAGTATGCCAGATGACAAGTGATCATGATTTGGCCAAAAATTTTGAAACGGCTAGGAATATGATCGAAAGAGCAGGAGAGAAGAAGTGCGAGGTGAGCCAGAAGAGACCACATTTTCTTTTTGTGCATCAACATATAGTGGCGTTGGGCCTCTAAATTATCGCTGGTCCACAGTGTGTACTTTTATATTTCAAGATTTTTCCACATTTCTCTAGGGTAGATTCTGAATCGGACCCGAAAATGACCAAATCTGAATCGGACCGGAGTCAAGAAATCGGACCTGGTCCGATTCAGAAGGTCCGATTCAGTATTTGCCTTTTTCTAGATCAGACACAGTTTTGTGGATGTGGCCTAAACCGAAGAAATATAATTAAAAAATGAGAAAGTCAGAGAAAAGGTCACGAGAAATATTTTGACCTACTAGGAAAAATTTTTGAGACCTAAAAAAAGGCCTGAATTTTCGGAAAAAATAAAACACTTTGAAAAAAAAGCCGAGCCTCTACGATTTAACTTCATCGACATCCTCTTTATTCAAAAAATCAGAACATGTGCAACTCGTTCAAAGTAGCCTCATACTAAAACTGAAATTTTTTTTTCAAAACAATATTTTACAGATGGTTTTTCTCCCAGAATGTTTTGATTATATTGGGAGAAATAAAAATGAAACAGTTGATCTTGCAATGGCCGAAACTTCGGATTATATTCAACAATATCGACAACTTGCTAAAAAACATAATCTATGGCTTTCACTTGGTGGATTACATCATAAAGTAATCAATTTTCGAGAGTCAATATTTTTTCGATTTTTCAGGATTCAAAAGATGCAGCAAGACCATGGAATTCGCATTTGATAATCGATTCAAACGGCGAAACTCGTGCCGATTATCGAAAACTTCATCTGTTTGATCTCGAAATTCCGGGAAAACTTCGATTGATGGAAAGTGAGTTCAGTAAAGCCGGTGATCGAATGATTCCGCCTGTCGATACTCCGATCGGAAAATTGGGTTTGTCGATTTGTTATGATGTTCGATTTAGTGAATTGGCGTTGTTTAATCGGAAAAAAGGAGCACAAGTATTGTCGTATCCATCTGCTTTTACTTTGAATACTGGATTGGCACACTGGGAGGTATGTAAGGGGCTGTGAAATATTGGCCCCGAAAAATTCTGAATTCTTGCAGACCCTTTTACGAGCAAGAGCAATCGAGACACAATGCTATGTTGTGGCATCAGCTCAAACTGGAAAACACAACGATAAACGACAATCGTATGGGCATGCGATGGTGATCGATCCATGGGGAGCAGTCATTTCTCAATGTTCCGAACGAGTCGACATGTGTTTTGCTGAAATCGATCTCGGCTATGTCGACGAACTTCGGGAAATGCAGCCAGTCTTTTCTCATCGACGAAATGATTTGTATTCGTTGAATGTGAATGAATATGACACTCAACATCAAACTGATCTCGTTTTTTCCACTTTTCCCATCAAATCTTCCACTATTTTTGTCAAAAGTCAACACTCGTTCGCATTTGTCAATTTGAAACCAGTCACTGATGGACGTAAGTTTGGGCCTATCTTTTTACAGTACCTTTTTTTTCGAAATGTTGTTTTAAAAAGTTGGGGAACCGAACAATTCCAGAAAATCTAGTGTGAAATCAATATTTCAGATGTTCTTGTCAGCCCAAAACGTGTCGCTCTTCGTCTAACTGATCTTTCCGATGAAGAAACAGCCGATCTCTTTGTTTTGGCGAAAAAAGTTCAAAAATTGATTGAAAAATTCTATGGAGTTGATGCGACTACAATCTGTGTTCAAGATGGAAAAGAGGCCGGACAAACTGTGCCGGTAACAATGAAATTCAAGCTTCATCATGAATTCCAAAAAAATTTCAGCATGTTCACGTTCATATTTTGCCGCGCAGAGTCGGCGATTTTGGAGACAATGAGATTTATCAAAAACTTGCATCACACGATAAGTGAGTTCTCGAAGGAAGATCCGAAAACTTAGTTCTTCTTTTTTCAGAGAACCGGAACGTAAGCCTAGAAATCTTGAAGAAATGTCGGCTGAAGCAAAAAAATACAGAGAAGCATTCCAGAACAATTTGTAAACTACAACTTGTAAGTATTTAGAAAAATGTAAACTTTATAAATGAAATTTTTTGAAAATCTTATCTACAAATTATCCAAATAATTGGACAGAAAATCTACCAATTCTTGCTTTTTTGATTTTTTGTTGATTTTCGCGTTTTTGCAATTCTTCTCAATCTCCTCCAAAAGCTCATCTTTTGTCATTTTGGAGAGCTGAAATGTAATTTTGCAAGATTTTTGAAAGAAACTTATTACCTTTCCAGATTCATGCAATTCTTTAATATCACATCTAGCTTTTTTCTGTGCGTTATCTGAAGAAAAAACTTGATAATATCATTTTAATATACAATTTACCATAGTTTTCATCATCAGTTTTCCGTTTTTTCTGTGGTTTTACTTCATCTTTGCCTATTTCATCCAATTGAAATACTTTTGTCATCTCATCAATTTCCGAAGTAACACGTCTTAATCTTTCCGGATGATTATGATAGGGTACTGTAAGAAATAAATATGGCGAGTTCTTTAAATTCAACTCACACAAAGTATCTTTGCTCTCAATTAGTGCTTCACCAGTTGCTCTTTCGCATAATGCTGCTTTTTGGGATAACAACCCTAAACATTTGAATATTATTGCAAAATTTCTGAAAGACTTGAAACCTATTCGACTGTCGAACCTGACTTTCAAGGTGGAAATCCCAACTAGTATGGGTAATCAAAAAAGTAAAATCTACAGTAACCGACTCACTAGGATTCTCATAAAATCCAGGATTATAGGACATTGTCAACTTTTTGATGAATTTTTTTGTTACTTCTTTTTCATCTTTGTCCGTTTCTGGCCATTCAACATCATTGGGATCCGATTCTTTAATCTAAAAGAAAAGTTCTTTAAACTACAGTAATTCTACAGTATCTCCTCACTTCTTCTAAGTATGGTAACGCGACAAGATGAAATCCTTCTTGTAGAAATTCGGAAGCATCAGCTTGAGCGCGCATTTTTTGCAAATTTTTCACGTCTGGTTTCAGCTCTTCTTTTTCTTCTTCATTTCCATCTTGATTGTCGCCTAATTTTTTCCACGGAATCAATGCGATCATTCGCATTTTTTCATTTGATCTACTCTGATATTTACATATTATCGCTTGTTGTCTCGAAAAGCAACGATCTAATAATGCGCGATAAATTCGCGTACTTCCCAGAGTTGTCTGAAAACTATTTTGAAATTGAAATAAAATGTGTGTTTTCATTCACCTCTTCATTGGGTCTCAAAAATTTGGGTTGACCAACTGAAATCTCACAATCTACTGAATCGATGCGGCAAAAACCAATCAATTTAATTCCTGCAAAAATTTTGTTCTTTCTATCATTTCAATATTCTTATGGGCTTATTCACAAGAAAAAAAATAATGTAAAAAAACAATAAAAAACACAAACAGTTTATTCACCTAATGTCGAAAAACCCCCCTTTTTTCGAGGTTTTTCGACATACTTTTACACACAAATGAGGTGAATAACCAATTTTTGTTTTTTATTGTTTTTTTTACATTTTTTTTTCTCTTGTGAATATGCCCATTATGAGGGAACTTCTTTAAAGATGGTAGCTCGAAGAATCCAGGACTGGCCCGACCACGGATGCCGTTTTGGGCTTTTTCGTGAAACGGCTAATTTTTTGGTCGAAAGACAAAAATACCAACTTTTTGAATACAAGTGTAGTATTAAACTTCACCGCGAAAAAAAAACCGAACACAACAGATAAAAAAGTCCCGTGACATTTGTCCACAGTGATTTTTTTTTGATAAATGTGACTGGGTCTCGTGGTCTCCAAAATCTTTAATTTTTTTAGGTACGTGTAAATTTTCTTATCGTGACCTTTGCTTTTCATTTCCAAATCATACATATTCGGCTCAGGCGACATCCACAAAACTGTGTCTCATGAAAAATTCGCGAAAACATTGATATTCAAAAATATATTTTGGTCCAAAAAATAAACAAGAATACCTTTTTGATCAAACTGTGTCATTGCCCTGAATTCGTCTTGGTTCAACACAATTTTCTCTCCTCCCAATTCGACCGATTTTTTGAGCTCATCTCTTTTTCGAAAATCTTCAACTCCTTCAATTATTTTCGATGTTAATTGATCCTTCAGTTCCGATACTGTTGGTTTTGCAAAAGAGGAGGCACACTGCAAAGAGTCAAGTATTTTCCGAAACATTTTGAAATGAAAAAGTTCGGGCTTTCGTTTATGCTAAAGTTACAGATAATTCCCAGTTGTTACCAAATATTCATCGTCTTCCTCGAATTCGTCTTTTTTCACTTGAGGAACTGGTAAATACCCAACATTTTTTTCGATCGGCATTTCACTTGACTTCAAATATTTCTGAGCTTGTGGCCATGGTCGAGCTTCGGAAACTAATGTAAATCTTTAAAAATCCGAGAATTCGTTTTTTTTTCGAAAACTAATAACTTACACGCTGACATCAAACTCAACACCAGGTCCCAAAGTAACCGTTATATTTGCATTCGATCTTGTCACTGTGGCTTTTTGTCGTATTCTTCGTTGTGAATCGCATTCCGTTGTGAAGACTTCCGAATCCAGATAATACTACAAAAATAATAATTATAATGATCACACTTTTTAGAAGTAAAAATCTGTAAAACGAGGAGTGATATTTGTGGAAAGCCCGGCCCGACATGGGAGAACTGTTGCATAAAAGATCTTGCTGACTGGGATTCTTCGGACCTTCAAAAAGCCCTGTCTCAATAAATATCACTCGTGTCTACAGTACCCAAGGCTCTTTCAGTTTCTCTTCTTTCCTCTCTGGTCGATAAGCATCTTCTGGTACTAAAATCACCGAGAATTCTCCCAATGTTTTTCGTTGTCCATGTCCGATTATTTTCGATACGGCTGTTTTTGTTCGTTTCTGAGGAAATATTTTGATGTTTCATGAAATACGATTGTCTTACAAAATAAGAAGACTCCAAAAAATCATCGCGGCCAAATGGATTTCGATTGTTCGTGAAATAAATAACCGATTGATGCCGTGTATTTGAGAAACTGAAAAAAAGTACAGTACTCATTCTATTTTTTCTCACATGAATTGTAAGAAATACACTTACCTTGAAAACTGCCTTTTACAAAAATTAAAAACATTTCCCAAATCGCAAGTTTTTATTTCTCCTTCGAATGCTTCTTTTATATTTTCGTTCTCTATCAACTCTTTTATTTCATTCACTTCATCTTGTCCCGGTATTCCCATTGGTGTCATAACTATAAAATTGTCATTTGTTTCTTGGTTTTCCTGAAAAAAACTGGGAAAAATCAGAAATATTCGGAATTCTTACCCGATTCGTGACAATGATGCCTATTTGATTTTTGAGTGTCCAATTGCAGCATATATTTAAGTATTCATTGAGAATCAACTGAAAAATAATGAAAATTTGAGAAACTTCAGATGATCAGAATACCTTGAGTGCATATTTGAAGTCACAATTCTCATTTTTACTTGATTCAAACATTGCCTCTGATCCATCAATGACGAAAAAAGTGTACTGCAAATGGAGTATTTCGTTCTGCTTTCTGATCCGGATTAGGTTTTGTTTTGAATTCATACCTCGGCCAAAAAATGGAGTTCCACGGACTTTGAAACACAAAATGAATACTGTGATTCAGACAGCACAAAAATTCTCACCATTTTGGCCGAGGAATGTTTTATTTATGATAAATTCTCTTAATTTTTTTCGGAATATTCATATGATTTTAGTAATGTCTTCATTTTTTTTCAAAAAGGGTCACGTGAAGATGTTGCATTAATTTTTTTGCTCACTTTTTCGGAAAAAAAAACTCAAGTTATTTTCGCAGAAAAGTTCAAAAACTCACCTTTTTATTGATATTCACAACATCCTCATCATCTCCATATCTGGTTTCATCCATCTCAAAACTTTCAAATCCAATCTCAAAAACTTTAAATCTTGAAAATATGTTTGAAAGTTTTGAACATCTTCCAATTCTTCTTCGTAAAAGTGTCATAATTTCAAAAATTTATACTCAACTAAAAACTGAAAAAAAAGTAAACAAAAACCCGATAAGAATGGTACAAAAAATGTTAGTTCAATTTCATCATCGGCGCAAATATATAGGCCAAATCAACGCGATTATACGAATTCTTCTCCAAATATTTAACATTCATCAGATTCATCAATTGGAGCAATTCTTTTCGAGCTTCAACATATTCCGGACGCATTCTTGCACTTCCTGAGAAAAAAAAAAAAACATTGAAAAGGGAAAACCGAATAGAACTTTGTTGATGTGGTTGAAGCGGACTATCAGAAAAAAAAACAGCTGGGTTTGATTTTTTCAGTAAAGGCTTTCTAATTGTAGGAGAAAATTTTAAACCGTGACAGTTTGGGTGTGGAAGGATTTCTTAAAGAAAGTTTTTTTCAATGAAAAGAAGACATTTCGTATCATAGCTACGTATTTTCAGAAACTAAACTTTTTTTTACAGTGACAAAAATGTTTCGAAGAATTTTGTCACATTCATACACCAGCTATTTTCTTGTGCTTTCTCCGCAATGTTTTTCAATTTTCGAAATTTTCCTAGTTTCCATCAAAAAGAGCTCTCTCTAAAGATGAAAACAGAAACACTATTTTCTGACTTCTCGGATAACTAGATGCCCGAAAACTTGGGATGGCTGTGGACAGGGGTTCAGAGTTATACCCCCTTAACGAGGTCCCCCTCCTTCAAAATTTATACGTACAAATGCAACTATGAACATGACATGAAACTCACTAGATTCATTAGATGTCAGTTTTCCAAATGCCGAATCAACATTCAAAATAGATCGGAAAAACATTTGTTGATCGAACAAATGTTTGGAAGTATATTCCCTTCTCAAGATTCCCGTCGAACACTTGATACATTCCAGTCCTTCTCGACACCATTTCATTGTCTGATTCAGTGTTTTATATTCACATGTTGGCTCGTCGCATTTATAACCAGAAGACATGTGTCGACTGACATATTCCGACATTTGACGACTAATTTGATTACTGATCACATTCATGAAATCATCGAAAACCCACGAACCGTGGCATTTCGAACAAGACGAGAGTGATAATCGAGGAGATGATGGATCGGTCTGGAAAAATAATCGTTTTTTTTGTGAGAGTTTCAATCATGTTTCAAGTTCACCTCTAAATCAAATGTATTTCTGATAATGTTGATCTCTTTACATGTTGGATGTGGGCATTTGATAACAATCCCTTCGCACAAATCATAATTCTGAAAAAAAAATGATGATAAATATATCAGAACTGGTCTAGATGTTTCAAAAAACCGTCAAATATTGAAAAAAATGAACACACAGAACATTGAAAAGTAAACAATCACATGTTTCTTGTCTTTTTCAGGTCGTTCAATATTTTTTGATGGTTTTTTCAAAGCCCTTATTGCGTACCTCTTGTTGGCACACCTGATCTTCTTCTGTACTCAGATGTGCTTGTGCCGCAGCAGCTCGACGATAATTCGATGAATCCATTCCAAGAGACTCGGCAATTCTAACAGCATCGACTTCTTCGATTGGAGCACACAAACGTGATACAACTGGATGAATTTGTTGAGCAAGATAATACACCAAATCTGAAACATTTGTTTTTGCCAATTCAACAATTATAAACAAATTATTACCAATTTTCAAATTCTTGTTATCTTCCAACTCAGTTCGATGATAAGATCTTTGTGTTGCCGGATTTCCAGTCGAATCTTCACAAATGATATACTCCACAATATCTCCTTGTCTCAAATTGAACTTTCCCGACTCGTTTAGTCGTTTGGCAACAAATGCATGTGGTTGAGATTTGATATCAGCATAGTCTTTTGGATTTCGTGTCAGTTGCTGAAATTATTCTCATTACTGAAATTGATGTGTGCGCAAGAAAAAGTCAGATTATCCTATGTGAATTTTATCTAATCTCTCATTTTGTTATGATCTTTCATCAGTTTTTGGCGGTAAATAGATCAATTGGATTATTTGATTGCATTCACAATACCGACCTTGCTAATTTGGAACATTTCGTTCGCAATTTTCCCAGCATCCAGTTTTTGTCGATAGTTTTCGAGAAGTTCGACAATCGACAAAACAAGTTCTTCTCGGGACAATGAAGGATCCAGAATCTTATCAACGACTGATCTAAAAAAAAAGAGGATTTCAAAGTCCGTTAACACCTATATGTAGTTCCCTTGTAAGTTGAAAACAATTCAAAGTTTGAGTAAGACATAGTGTTTTGAATAGTTCAACTCACGTTCCCGCTTCTTTTGCCAATTGTGACCAATCTCTCCGCACAATATCTAATCCTTTCAATTCTTTCGCCTCCGCTTTTGTTTCCAAATTGATCGTCAATGCCGCATATTTTTTCTTCTTCAACAACAACATTCGTTTGAACACTCCATCTAATTCCAATTCCAACAATTTATGACATCTATTCACAGCTTTTTTAATCTCAATTCCCAATTTTTTCGCTTCAGCCAAATCATTTGAATTGGTATCAATCATGATCGAATCAGTATCACCATAGACAACAGAATATCCTATTTTTTCGACAAGATCTTTTGAATGCATCAGAATCTCTCGTCCTTTCGCGGTGACTAGAGCAGCGAGAGGTTTCGCATAAAATCTCGAAAACTGAAATCCTAAACAACCATACATACTGTTAGCGGTCAATTTGAGAGCCATTTGTCGAATATCCAATTGTTTCTTTTCAGTGTCTCCTTTTTCCGTTTTCATCAATTGTTTCACATTTCTTCGACAATCGACCAACTTCCGAATTTCTCTTGGTAAAACACCTTCTACATCAACACAATTTGGTGCATCTGGTAGATCATCACTATCTTTTGTATGTGGAACTGTTGTATAACAAATGTTGTATTCTCGGATAATACTTGGATAGAGAGAATTGAAATCGAGTAAAAGAATCAACGTGTCATACAACCCCTTTTTCGGCTCCAAAACAAGACCTCCCGAATACTGTGCCTTTGATTTTCCGCCTTTTTTCTCTTCGTCTCCACCTGCATGAGTCTCATCAGCCACAACACTCTCATCCACACTCCTTGTTTGATTTTTATTCGGGCCTGCTGTAAATTCATTTTTTTTTCTAAGAAAGTCAGGAAAATAAAACATACATTTTTTTGAGAAAGGATTATACTTATCTGGTGCGATCAGACCAGCCTTGTGGAAAGCATGAAGAAGCAAATACTCATTACGATCAGCTCTTCCACCCATCACTGTTCGACTCTGCAAAGTTTTTATTTTTTTTTTGAAGATTTTTTGGCAAAAAGTTGGTATACTTTTTCGGAAAAAAAACTCTCATAACTTACAGTGACTCCTCCAACAATGTTCGTAATTTGCACAAACAATGGCAAAGCATTTAGTTGACAAATAATTCGGAGCGATAACAAAGGATCATTCCAAGACCAGTTGATTAGTTTTGTCAGTTTGTCAGAAGCTCTAAATTTACATTCTCCTCGTTTGTTTTTCGAAAGGGTTCTTATCAACTTACGAATACATTTTCGAAACTTCATCTGCATAAATATCCCGTCTGTTCACTTTTAGAATTTGATTAGACAACTCGGTCAAATCGAAACTTCTCGCTTTAACCAATTCCATTGCTGCCAATCTGAAATAGTTCTCAAATAAATTGAAACTAAATACGAATATTATGGAACATACTTCGAATCAACCAACATTCTTCCAGCAGTCAATTCCCATTGTCCAGCTTTGTTATGTCCGACTTTTCCAATATTAATAGTTCGTTTCAGTCTCGAAATTCTCGACCAATTTGCAATTTTTAGTAAAGAAAGTCGAGAAACTAGAACAGCAGTTAGAGCTTGCAAATCGTGACCCTACAATTGAATACTTTCTAAAAATGAGTTGTTCAAAATATGAATTTATAACATACCAAAATGATGTCGGGTTCCATTTCGTTAATTTTTGCTAAGAACAATGTGAGAAGAGCTTTTTCATTAGGAGTAACTGTTACAAATTGATCCATTTTTTCGTTTTGCAAGTAGGTTTTTATATTATACGGGAGAGCACCTCCGGACGGTTTAGTCACCACTGAAACAAGTTTAACAATTAAAGTTTGATAATTTTTCGATTTTCCATTTTAATAGGACTCCAAATCGGCAAAATTCCAAAAATTTCACAAATCTGATCACCTGTATTTTTCAGATAAATTGAAGTTTGGCTGGGAATTTTGTCCAAAAAGAAACTTACAGCATTTTCTTTGCAAATCTTGTGTATACGCACTGGGATGAAGAAAATTGGCTTTTGGATTATATAACATTGAAATCATACATATTTCGTTTTCTCTGTTTTCATTCAATGTTGTGAGCACATTAATAGCGAGCATTTTGACTCGAATCGCCTCTTTGCTCGAATCGTTTTCCAAATATCTCAAATTTTTCATTCTTTCCATATCAATCACAAATTCATAGTCGCAATTCGAAACTTTTGCCGTTGCTTCACCTAAACTTGATTCATTTTTGACTGGTCTTTTTCTATTTTGAAAAAAAAAACTTACTGAAATTGAAAATTTCAATCCATCCTGGTCCCATGAATTTCTTCTCAATTAACAATCTTTCCAGTGGAGTTGATGTAGTGTTGAAAATTTTCGAGAATGTTTCTCCGCTTAAACTAGATTCTAATTTCGGAAATGTGCTCTCGTACAGTACTTCCATTACTGTCGTTTTTTCACCGGCAAATGGTCCGAGATTTTTGTCATTCATCAATTTTTTCTCAGTTGCTCGACATTTGAAATGGACAACGTTGAGTTGTTTTTTGAGAGTTTGAGAAATTTCATTGAACACTTCAACTTGTTGAATGTTGTTTCCACTCGAGTTCTATAACAGGGGAATTTTTCGAGAAAGAAAAAAAAACGAACAGTTTCTTTTGGAAGGAAGAACACTTGTCGATAAATGTTTTTGACAACACAGCAACAACTTGCCCATTGCGAATCGTTGACTTTGACACGACCAAACAGAAATACAGTGCCTAGAAATTTTTAGGTGTTAGGAGAAAATGAAATTTTGAATACCTGTATTTTTGTGACTATCTTCGAAGGCATCGATCCAATACATTCGAATGGCTTTTGTGTCTCCATTCTCACCGCCCAACACATAAAATGATTCACTTCCAGTTTTCACTTCTACTTTTTCATTTTCCTCATTTTGTCTGAAAAATAAGAATTTTCAATTCTTTTCGAAACAGAAATAGGATATTATGAATAATTTTTTGCCGACGGGCACTTTGTTGAAATTGTTTTTTGTATTTTTGAGACAACTTAATTGCACAGGAAACATCTGATCGTTTTCAAAAATAATTTCTTACGTCTCATCAGCATCTCAGTAACTCGGTGCGTAGCTCCACGGGCGAAACTACGGAAATTTCAGCAAACGGGAAAGAGTCGAGGACACCAGTGTAGCTCCGCACAATTCTCGAGTTTTGCGGAGCTCCACTGTAGCTCCACACATTGTACGCATTGTGTGAGACATAATGGGGAAGACATTTTTGGGTAGCTACACAGTGGTTCCTGGCGTAGCTAGACTGTTGTCCTCGCATGGTTCCGGAGTTTCGCCCGTGAAGCTACACAGCGAGTTACTGAGATCCCACATTTCACAGCTCAACTGAAATTTGGCCGCTGTTTTGTCATCATCCACTTCCATTTCAACATTTTCTCCCTCATTTTTGATAACTTCTTCAACTTTTTCATTCTGGAAAGAAACTAATGTTTGAACAACGATTACGAAATAAATACGTGTGTATACACAAAAAAAAGTATGAACCTCTATTTGTTTTTTGGCCGGTGGTGGACTCAGAACTTCGTTTTTCACTGGTACAGGTTCAATGTCGTCGAAATCAGGTACTCCTGGAAAATCAAAATGAAAACAGAAATCAAAGAATCAGAACTACCGTAATCGTCATCTTCATCTTCTGGTTCTTCATGAATTGGTTCTACGATTTGTTGAGTTTTTGGTTGTGAAGTCAACTTCGGTTGAGATTTCGGAGTAGAATTTCTGGACAAGAAGTTAGTTTTTGCTTTTTTGGCAATTGGACGAGGTGCCAAATCATCGGATTGTGGAGACACTTAACAAATTGATATTCTCTATGAAAATAGTTTGGTTGACCTACAGGTTCTTTCACGTTTAAACGGATTTTTTGGAAGCGGAGCAGGAATGTTTCGAATTCTTCGCTTTTCTTCCTCATCTTCGTCATCATCACCGTCCAAAATATCACCCAACATATTTTTCAATTCTTCATCTTCTTCCAAATTTACTTTGACTTTTGAATCGTCAATGAGTGTTTTTTTTGTACCAGAAGAAAAGAAACTGTCGAGAGCTCCTTTCTTTTTTTCTTTTTTCGAAGATTTTTTAGACTTTTTGTCTTTTTTTGACGATGTTCCGAGATCTTCATAATCATCTTCATATTCTTCCTCAAAATCCACTCCAGTATCAACATAACCCATTCCATCTGAAAATTTACAATTTTTCGTAACACGACCAACAAAAATTACCGTCATCGACAACGAAATTATCGTTTTGACGTTGAGAAACAATGTTGTTGTATTCTTTTTCGTCAACGACTTCATAAACATCATCGACTTCTAAGTTTGGTCGATAAGATTTTCCAGACTCTCTAGCCTCTTTTAATCTTTCAATTGCACTTTTTCTCGTTGTTTGCTTGGAACTTTCACGTCTTCGGGATGATCTTCTCACATCATTTTCGTCTTGATTTTCTGTGTCAGACATGATTCACCTGAAAATCGAAATTTTGAAGTTTAACGAAATCCGAGAAATTATTTATTTGGAACAATTAATTTCTTAAAAATGCGTTCTTAATACGTTTTTTCACGTTTGGAATGTTCTAAAATGAAGAACTTCTCATTTCAAATGCGCGAAAATTGAAAAAATAAAAAAGATTGATTTCAAACGGCCCAATTTCGCGCTCTGTCCATAGAGCGAACTTGCCTCTTTGCTACTTGTTGTTTGTACTTCTCCCGGAATTCGATTATTTTTTATTTTTTTTTTGCCCAATTTTCTAAAATAAACATTTGTTTCAGAAAATGGTGACTAAAAAGAAGGCAAAGAAAAATGAAGATTTCAAAAAAGTCAAGCTGAAAGTCGGGAAAAAATTGAAAAAAACCACAACGACCGATACAACGATTAAAGGTGGGAAAACTTTTTAAGAAAAAAAAATAACTAATTTTCTTACAGCGAAAAAAGTAGTCTTAACTGCCCAATTAGAAGAAAAAATAGAAACCGATGACAAGCCACTTTCATTCAGAGGACTTACATTAGACGAGTTGAGCAAGCAATTAGGACATTTCAATAAAAATGTTCGGAACAGTGCGATTATTGGGCTGAAACAAATTCTCACATCTCGCCCAGATCTCATTTCAATACATTTACGAACACTGATTCCGTCAATTGCACGATTGATGAGTGACAATGTAAGTATTTTTTTCTAATTTAACTCGAAAACTACCTTTTTTCAGTCATTAGATGCTCAAAATCATGTTCAATTGAAGGCATTATTGCGTGTTATTTGTACAGTTCCAAGTCAAATTATGTCGGCGCACATCACCCTTTTCTTGGCACATGTTTTCAGAGCACTTTCACATATGGAACTCCCGTAAGTATTCTAACCATATTATGAAAACAATCACATGTATTCTAGAATTCGTACATTCGCCTTATCAATTCTCTCAACTCTCATGTCTTCGTATCCAGAGCTTTGTCGGAATAATCCAGATCTTTTTCCTTCTTTCATCAATTTTCTCGGAAGTTCAAGGAAACCAGCATGGAATAAACCAGGTTTTCTTGACACAATTTCATCGTTTGTTAATGTAAGATTTTTCCCAATTTTTTCTTATTTCAGTGAATTTCTGCAGGTTTTCGATGTATCGAGAAAGAAAGAAATCAAGGAAATCGAAGTGAAAATCAATTTTGAAAATGAAAAAATGGATGAAGAATCTGGAAATCTGAGAGATGTATTTTCGCAAACAGAAGGACAAGGTCCTTTCGATTTTGCTATTACAACATCATCGAAAACTTCATCGGTTTCTCCTTTTGAACTACCATCTGCTTTATTGAATATGACACAAGTTCTGGCACCCTTATTGAGTAAGTTAAAACATTTGGATCAAGCGTGTTGATAAATTATTTCATTAAAAAAAAGTAAACATTTCGTGTTAAGCAAAATGTTAGATCCTGTTGTATTCACTATCCACAAAAAATAAAAGTCAAAATCTGAAAAATTTCAACGAACCAAAAATTTTATTTGTTTTGCAGCTACAAGTATTCTCGAAGACATTGCTGGTCTTTTTTTGCCCCAAACGATTTGTCTAATCGAGTCGATCATTCGTGCCGCCGAGAATCAATCGAACGATTTTCTTCTCAAAAATTTCCGCCAAGAAGTTCTTGTTTCAATGGATTCGGTTCGGAAAGCAGTCTTAAAACGAAAAAGTGAACGACTGAGAAAAGCTGCGAAATGGCTCATTGTTGAATAATACAACATCTTGTTCTGTTTTTTTTTGTTATTCGGGTTGGTGTTGTTATGGTGAGAAAATGAGAGAAATTTTAGGATTTTGTCAGAGTTTTTTTCGAATTTCTTATCATTTATTCTTGTTAGATAACACTCCTCCCATTATTTCATTGTTGAGTTTCGTTTTTTTTTGCTTTGCTCTGTTTATTGAACTTGAGTAAATCTTTTACTTCGTTTTACACTTTTTTGCCAAAAAAGGTGTCCTCGGACCTAATTTATATTTGTTTACTTATAATAGATGAATGTAAGGGTTCGACTTCTTTTTTTTTCTCTCTGAAGCAACAAAAAAATCAAAAAAGAAATCCTATCTCTCATGAAGTTTCCCTTATTTTCTGGTCAAATAGTGGTTTATTTGTCATCATAGAACACGACTTGAAATACGTTTTGCAGCAGAGACAATGAATATAACACAGTGTGCCGTTTGGCCAATAACACCAGTATGTGATAAGGTGAGAATTAGAGTATAATGACCAAAAATGTTCGAATGGATTCAATGGTTTCAGATATTTTCAAGTGCCATTTATTCTTTTTTCATATTAGCTAATGCGATTGTGATATTTTGGCCGGCAAGAAGAAATGATTATAGTCGAATGGGTCAGTTTCGATTTTTTGAATTAATTCACTAGGCTAAATACCCAAATATTTTTAGATTTTCCCTTACAAATTTGGAAAAAGGAAGCGCCGATTTTTCTATCTCGAGCCCGTTTTTGAAATCAGAAAACCCCGCACTGAAAATTTCTATTCATTTTTTCCCAATATTCTGGGCACTACATAAAAATAAAGTCACAAATGTGTGCACTTTTTTCAAAATACATTCAAGTCCTATCGGATTTTGGTGTCGATAATAAATTTGGAAAATTTCGGGCCGGCCCGATTTTTGGTCGAGGATCAAAAAACTATACAAAGATAGTTTTGAAAACAAAAAATGTAAAGGTCACGTCACGAAAATCCAAAAACAATTGTTTTCCTTTAAATTCGTGGTATTTTTTCTGTTATTCACAGTGACAAAATTTATTGAAAAAAGGTTAAAAAAAGATAAATATGATCAAAAACCAAAAAAATTATTATTTACGAAAAAATTGTCAAAAATGTAGTGATTCTTCCGGTTTCTTCAAAAATTTTGTAAGATTTTATGTCTTTTTCGAAACTCGATCAAGTTTCAGAAGAACCCGACACATCGATCCGACAAACTCAATCAATTTCGTTCTCAATTATCCTCTCAATATGTGCAATTTTCATCGTTATCTGCCAGTCGATTTTCTATTTTGCATTTACATTTTATCTACATGGGTACAATGTCATTTTGCTCATTTATTGTTGTTCAAAATTGGTGAGATAATGTCTTAAACTATTTAATAGACTTGAGTTTTTTTTTCAGTTTTTCTGGGTTCTATCATTATGTTCATTATCAAAATACCGTATGCTTGGACATGTTCCATATTCTCTTGCTGTCGCATTTTCGATCGCATTACTCATTGATTTAGTTCCATTAACCGCATGGGACACATTTTTTGATGAAAGGTAGGATTTTGAAAGAAACAAAAACTCAATAATATTGTTTCACTTTTCAGTGCTCGCAAAAAAGGAGACCTCGTATTTTATATGATTGAACTTGTCCTAGTTTCGACAGTTTTTGTTTTCTCGTTAGTTTCGCCACTTCTTACTCGAAGAAGTAGTGTTGAATCGGATCCGAGCAATGCATCTGCCTGGAATAACATGTCGAAAAAAATTGTAATGGTTGCACCGTATGTTTGGCCAACAAAATCTCCCTATCTTCAATTGAAAGTTGTAATTTGCCTGTTCTTATTAGTTCTCGGAAGATTGATCAATGTTGCATTGCCAGTTTTGAGTAAATGGATTGGTAAGTTGATCAGTTACCCGGCCCGAAAATTCTGGATCCGGTCCAAAAATGAGCTCGTGACTTGGCTCGATTCTTACATTTTTAGGACCGGAAATAAATTCACATTTTCACGCCTTTTTTAAAATCATATCCAGGTCAACTTTTCATCCATAACCAAGTTTCTACAAAAAATGCGAGCCCGATAACATTTTTCTTATTCTTTACAGTCGACGAACTTGCCAAACCTGAAACCTTCAACTACTGGCTAATCATCTTCGCAACAGGCCTCAAATTCTTACAAGGAAACGGAGCGATGGGCGGATTTTTGAACACAATCAGGTCATATTTATGGATTCCAATTCAACAATATACAACAAGAGAACTCGAAGTTGAACTGTTCACACATTTACATTCACTCAGTCTTCGATGGCATCTTTCCAGAAAAACTGGACACGTTCTACGTGTTATGGATCGAGGAACTAGCTCGGTGAACAGTATTTTGAAGTAGGTTATTTCTCGAAATGGTTTCCGATGATAAGAGAGAATAAGATTGTAGCCGATGCGCCCGGCCCGACTTTTACAGGCCCAGTTATTTCTGACCTGTTCTGTCTTTCGGGCGGTCCAAGATTCACCTTTTTTTCCCGTTTTTCAGCTACATTTTGTTCAACATTGTTCCAACCATTGCGGATATCACAATTGCCGTCATTTTCTTTTTCTCCACATTCACCTGGCAATTTGGTGTCACTGTTTTTGCGACAATGTTCCTTTATTTGAGTGAGTGAATACTAGTTATTTTTGTTTATGTTCATGGTAAACAAGAACAATTATACTGTAGATTTGAAGGTCACGAATCAGAATGTAATTCGATAGTAAATATTCAAAAAAAAAAACCGAATTCTCGGACCGGGATTTCTGAATACAAAAAAAAACATTTAAAAATTAAAATCACGTGACCTGAACTGAAACGTTTTCAGCATTCACCATTTTGATAACTGAATGGCGTACAAAATTCCTTCGCGAAGCCAACGAAAAAGATAATATAAGTAGTGCGATTGCAACCGATTCACTTCTCAATTATGAAACAGTCAAGTACTACGGAAACGAAGAATATGAAGTGAAAAGATTCAGAGAATCAATTGAGAGCTACCAACTTCTCGAATGGAAATCGCAAGCATCATTGGCACTTCTCAACTTTTTACAAAATTCTATTATTGGAATTGGAATGATGATCGGATCACTTTTAGTTGTCTACAGGGTTGTAAATGAGAAAAACATGACAGTAATCTAGATACTTTGAAATATACAAAAATGTTGGATTTGTTTTCAGGTCGGAGACTATGTTCTGTTCACAACGTATATTCTTCAATTATACACTCCTCTCAACTTTTTCGGCACAATTTATCGAGTTATTCAGAAAGCATTTGTTGATATGGAGAATATGTTTGACCTGATGAATGAGGATGTTGAAGTTCGAGATGTTCCGAATGCGATCACCTATGAACCAACTGAAGGAAAAATCGCTGTCAACAATTTGAGCTTTGAATATAATTCGGGAATTACGGCATTAAAAGACATTAGTTTTGAGATAGGAAATGGACAAACTGTTGCGTTGGTGAGTTATTTGAATATTTTGTGAATTCTTCCTAATGACCATCTGCTCAAATTGCGCGACTGTGTACTCAGATTGTGCAATTAGAATGTAATAAACAGGGCAGGAAGAAAAGAACAAAGGATGTTCGGTGCTCTTTTTTCAACATGGAACTATATTACCTACTCAGAATAATCAAAAACATTTCCCGCCTTTGCAATCCAAAAAAAAAAAATAAATGAAACAATGCCATGGTATACCACATTGTTACAGTAATCCGAAAAGAACGAAAAAGTTTTGTTTTGTGAAAATCAATCCTGAAGGCTTAGGCAGGCCCTGAATTCCTTCCTGATCCGGGTTTTGCTTGACTTTGAAAACAACGCTTCTTGTCATATTTTCCAATTTCCATATCATAGTTATATCTCAATATAAAGTGTTCCGTATTTGGACACCTGTATAAGTACAGTAAACAATGCTCTATAAAAAATCTACATAATTCCTGATTTTCAAACGAAAAAAAAGAACAGAACATTTCTATTCTCCCGAAAATAAGGAGACGTCAATCATAATAATCCGACAACTCATGGGAATTCAGAGAAAGAATCCAAAAACTCTAATTATTCTCATCCCATCGTGATCATTTTGGCGACATTCTCTCTAATCCAATTCATCAATCTTCTTTTCCATCCACCCTTTAGTGAATATCTCTGTTGGTGTTCTCTTTACACATAATTGTCGCGTTGATGTCTATTTATTTGACCACTCCCACCTGTTGACTTTTGGCACTTGGCCAAAATGTTGTGACGTCACAAAACACGGTCTCTCTCTCTCTTCCTCTTGTTAGTGTCGATATTGATGCATGTAGACAAAGGAATTTAAATATTGTCAATCCAGCCAGATCATCCAATGAGAAATTGATCTACCGCCTGAATCTCTCATTTTACATGCTCTCTCATCGAATTTTTGTGGTAGATCACTTTTTTCCGTTGGATGATCTGACCGGATTGACAATATGAAGGATGGCGTGTTGAACAAAACAAATGTCGAGACAATATTGAATGGACCCGGCAGTATCACATTTCGAATTCTTAACTCATGGCCAAGTCGAAAACAGTTTCACCAGATTTAAGTGCTGGTCATTCAAAGGCCTGCGTGTGTAACAAATTGAAACAACTTGAAAGGACAGACTCGCAGATTTCGTGATCTTTTTGAAAATTCGCTAACCTGGGACTTGAAGATTGGTTACTGCCTGTGATATCTCAGCGACCATGTTTGAACTAAGATGCCCTCATCGATCGTAGATAACACAAATCTCATTCCTGATCACAGATGCATCTAGATAAAAATTTGAATCAACAAATCCGCGTGACATGACCCAACTGTTGTTTTTGACGGATCGATCGAGGCAAAGCGTGGAAGTCCATTCAAAAAAAAAATGAACCAGTAATTTAATTGTAATCGTTTATTAACTTTTGAAGTTACCAGTATTGTGTGAGGGCCAAGGAAATATATACAAAAAAAGAGGGGCGTTGAGATCAACTCGAAGAAATGTTTAAACGAGAGGAGTTCAATTTATGCCTTGGCCTTCTTTGGTGCAGCTGCTTTCTTTGGCGACGCCTTTTTGGCTGGTGATTTGGCGACTTTCTTCACTTTTGGCTTGACGGCCTTCTTTGGCGATGTTGCCTTCTTTTCAGCTTTTGGTTTCTTGGCGGCAGCGGCCTTCTTTGGCTTGGCAGCTCCTGCAGCGGCGGCTTTCTTTGGTTTGGCAGTTCCAGGAGCAGCAGCAGCTTTCTTTGCTTTTGGTGCGGCAGTCTTCTTTGGTGCAGCAGCGGCTTTTGGTGTGGAGGCTTCGGCGATCTTGAATCGTCCATTGGCTCCGCTTCCAGCGGCTTGGACAAGTACTTTGGATGAGACACCGCGGTTCAAAGCAAGTTTGAGATGAGCGTTGATCTGGAAATGTGAGAAAATTAACGACTTGTTTAATCGAAAGGGAGTTTATGACAACTTACCGATTTTACGTTGTCTCCGAGCTTGTTGTTTTGCGAGATGAACTTGAGGATGGCTTGTTTCGAAGCTCCTTTGCGATCCTTGATTTGCTTGATAGCAGCCTTGATCATGTTGATGTATGTTGGATGAGATGGCGCAGCTGCATCGGCTTTCTTGACCTTTGGGATCTTGGCAGCCTTGGTGGCCTTCTTTGGAGTTGGAGTGGCAACGGCTGGCGAAGCAACGGCGGCAACAGCGTCGGACATAATGTTGAGAGTAGAAGAGTGTGGTGTGCAAAAAAAATATGCAATGAGAATAATGAGAAAAAGTCGTTCTTATGTACCAAACTTTTACCCTCGCGCGGGGACACCTCTCTAGTTTTTGTGCGCACACCCAATATCAATCGCGTTTCAGTTGAGAGGATCGTGCTTTTTGTTGATTATCTCAACTCACAGTTGGTTTCATGATTTTAAAGTTGGACCATTGGAATCAGCACAAAATTCTGGATCAGTAACCAGATTCTTGTTCGATTTGAGAACTGCTAAAAAAAGTAATGACGTTAAAAAGTGAGGACATTGGGAAAAAATAACGATTGCGGCTGTTGAAAGTGCTATAACTAGTCTGAAAATTATAAATCTCGATTGATTTTTGGTTGAGGTGATAGAGGATGAGTTTATCTATCCCCACATATCACTTTTATCACCAAATCCTAGTTTTAACGTCGTGGGCGGCAGTTTTTTCGAAAAATGAAAACACCGAAGAACTAGTTTCCCGTGAAATTTCACGTCATTTCCAGTTGTAACCTATTAATACTTTTACATCATCTAAAAGCTCTTGAAATTCTCTACAAAACGATGTTAGTCTTGTCGTTTTTGGTTGGGAATGCGCAAAGTGATAATTGATTGAAGTTGACGTGTTGCTTATATTTCGGGGGGCGTGGAGCGTTATCTTGTTTTTTGATTTTCTTGTTTTTCAATTCGCAAAGATCTTTTTTCTGGGAATATTTGAAGGAAGACTGAAGTTCAGAATCTGGTCTTCGGGGAGATACTGATATTTTGAAACAGTTGAAATTTAGAAAATTTACAAGTTTGAAGAGGTTTTGACATTATTTACACACGAAATGCAAATTCAATGAAAAGTTCAAAGTACACGTTTTCTTCTGTTGTTGAATTTTGATTGAACTAGTAAAAACATTTGAAAAGTATAATACTTCAGAATAACCAGGGTTTCATTGCAATTTCATCGTATTTTATAAACAGTAAATTTCCATGAAAATTTAATTAAATAATACTCGGAGTATGATAGATTTATAGAAAGGTCACGTCAAAAACACGTAGGTTTTCGGAGTTTTTTCAACATTCTGAAACCCTAAACGTTAACTGCTCAATAATTTTTTTCTAAGCTTCTCGTACATGCATCCATAGCCAACAGGGAGAAACGGATTGGCCATATGTGGGCCGAGCAGGATGTTCCGTTTCTTTTCAAACTTTTACCGCGGGCTTGAAGAGCTCTATTTTCTTGGTTAGGCCAGTGAAACTTTTCAATAAAAATGTATGGTCGCGCCTTATACTTTCGGACCAGTCTTGTATTATGTGGATATTTCTCGGCCTCGAGAAATTGAAATATTTGTAGGTTGGTCCTTCCGGATCAGGAAAATCAACAATGATTCGACTACTTTTCCGTTTATTCGAAGGACAAGAAGGAAACATTGAATTCGACGGAAAGGATATTCGAGAAATGACAATGACTTCATTGAGAAAACAGATTGGAATTGTGCCACAGGATACTGTACTTTTCAACGATACCATTAAGTAATCAAACCCGGAGTTTCTGTTAAACTTTTCCGTTTTTTCTACAGATATAATATTCGATTTGGTCGAACTGATGCAACTGACGAAGAAATATTTGAAGCGGCAAAAGCGGCGATGATTCATGACAAAATTGTTTCGTTACCAGATGGATATGACACTTTAGTCGGTGAAAGAGGTCTCAAATTGTCGGGCGGTGAGAAACAAAGAGTTGCGATTGCTCGAACAATTCTCAAAAAACCTCAATTCATCTTTTTGGATGAGGCCACTTCGGCATTGGATACACCAACTGAAAGGGCTATTCAGAAATGTTTGGAAAAATTGTGCAAATCTAGAACTGGTGTTGTTGTGGCTCATCGATTGTCGACTATTGTCAATGCGAATTTGATTGTCGTTTTGGAAAAAGGAAAAATTGTTGAGAGAGGAAGGTGAGAACATTGCTTTTTTAAAATTGACAGCCTAAATCTGACTCGAAATGTGAAGTTTCGAATTTTCAAATTATTTTTTGTTGTCTGTGCTCAAAAGCAAAAATACTTCTTGAAGAGGGGAAATTATTTTGGTTTTTTGAATTACTGTACTTTGGTATGTCTCACAATTCGTTATAAACCTTCTTTTTCTATGTTTGAATCACCGGCACACTTCTGAAAATTAAGTTCACGGAATTTTTTAGGTCTCTAAAATTTTGGAAATTTTCCGTAGGAAGTCAAATTAATTTTCGTGACCTTTTCTCTAAATTTCTCATTTCCAAATTAGGTATATTTCTTCGGTTTAGGCCACATTCACTAAACTGTGCCTCATCTAAAAATATGTTTGAAACATGGAGATTCAAAAATGCATTGTCTAGAAAAATTATGCAGAAATGTGAACACCGTAATTCTCGAAACATTTTCAGAATTTTCGTTTTTTTTTTTATTTTCAAAAACTCAACTTTCGAGAAAAAAAAGTTGAAATTCATTAGTGAATTATCCTTGTAACATGTTTTGTTTCAGCCACAAAGAGTTGATCGAAATGAAAGGAGTTTATTCATCAATGTGGGAAGCACAAATAGCCGAACAAAGAGCAAAATCAATCGAATCCACCTAATACATTTTTCAGATCTCTTTTTATTTTTTTCTTGTTGCCAAAAAAACCAGTATGTAACAATTTATCTAAATGAATCAGCTGAAGAAATAAATGAAAACACCAACAAAAAACAGCAACTTTTATTTTTCAAGAATTCTTGTTCTTGTTTTCTCTAACTCTCTTGCTATTTCGCCCCTCTTCTTTTTGCTCTGAATCGATTTCGACAGAATATTCTGAATTTTTTTCCTGAACCGTTTCACTTTTTCGTTTTTTTTTTGTTTGGCTGACAAAATCGGGTCAAATTCTCCTTTCTTCTCTTTTTTTTGCCTTTTTCTTTTCTCTATCAATTTTCTCTTTTTAGTCTTATTCATATTATTAGCTTATTCGGTTTCATCCTCGATTTTTCGGATTTTGTTTACTCTTATTGGGTTTCAGGTTTTTTTGTGGTTGAAAAGGAGATGTTTGATGTTTTCAGATAAGGTCTGAAGAAATCTAGGCCGGTCCAGACTAAAAAATATTTTAAACGTTTCTGTTTGTTTTCTCTTCGCTTCGATTTTTTTTTGATTTTGTGATACAGTTTTTTGTCATCCTAGATAAATTTGCTGCAAAATGACAAAAAATATTATAAAACAAAACTTTCGAACTTCCAAGTACACACGTTTTCACTATTTTTGAGTAAACCTGGAAAATAGTTTTTTCTAGAAACTCTGAAAAAAAAACTTTGGTAATTTGAAAATTTTGTAATCTGAAATTTACACACTTTAAATGTAGATTTTTTGAATTCGGTATTTTTCAAAAAGAAAATTGTTTATGGTTGATCATTAATTCAAAACTACAGTACCCCAGAGATTAATCATAAAATAAATTGAGCCAATTTATTTGTTACACTTTTCGCGCCTCGAAATGTTTTTATATGAGCAAAAAAAAATCAAAATGTTTGCTGTAATTGGATACATTTGTTGTTTCGCAAAATGTTCGCACAAATCAGGAAAAAAAGGGTTTTTCTTCGAAAAAAAAGCCGAAAAATGGAAAAAAAATAAGAAGAAGAAGGTTAGTCGAAAACAACAGATTGTTGGTTTCGAATAGTCGAATCGCAAATACTACTAATAATATATCTTTTGCTGCTCTTTTCTTTTTCTTTTTATGTACACATACATACATACATTACTAATTAGATTTCGGTTTGTTCGGATTGTTGGTAACCACCACCGACTAACTACTATTTATTTGATCTTCTTCTTCTTTTTTTTTGCTTTTTCTCGTTTATGATTTTTCAAGAATTCTTCTGGCAGCAAGATATTTATTATATTTCCAAGTTTGTTTGATCCAGAATCACATCAGAATCCAAAATACATAATACATCCGATTTTGCAATTCTGAATGACAGTAACCGTGTGACCCCGATTGAATTCTGAACTATACTTTTGAAAATATACCTTTTCACTTCATAGAAAAATCAAAAAATCACCTAATTTACAGTACTCCACACCTTTCTTAGTTAACCAGAGAATATCCACTGTCTCCAAGAAATTTTTGCCTTGAAATACTGAGTCTGAGATACACTTTTGTTCAGACCTCCTTTTCTCACCACTGTGTGACTTCCGGATCGTTTCTCTTCCATCATTAATTAGTCGAAATCGGAAATTAAATTGTCTTGTAACCTAAAATTAGAACAAGTCACAGATAATTAACAAAATAAGGCAAGTCTTCCTATTTTCTGATATCCAATTTGTAAAAAAAATGTGAACTCTTGGTTTTTGGGGCCACAGACCGTTCACATGTTCTAGGCCAAATAAGAAATTGATAAATTTGCAAAGATTTCGAAAACCAACCCAAAAATGTTTTTGAAGTTGTTCCATTGTTCATGACCTATACATTTCAAAAAAAAAAAACCAATTTGACATGAATAATGGTTTTTGAAGTGTCCTCTTTGATTATTACAGTCACTTGACCCCATATCTACCTACATCTATTCTTGTTCCTTATTCGTCTTCGTTTTTTTTTCGTCCTTATTTGTATTTGTTATTTTCAACACTTGACTTGGTTGCCTTTAATGCGCGATAATCTACTTTTCGTCTCCCTTCTATTTCGTTTTTCTTTTCTTATTCCCAAAATCACTATTCATTTTTTTGTCTCCTCATGTATCCGGTCATTTTTTTTCTTGACCACTTTATTTGCCATGCTGTTTTCTTGACAAATGTTGTCTTTTTACACTTAACAAATAGACTAGGAAAAGGGAATAGAACAACAAGTGCAACGATTCATTTTTTTGGCGCATCCACTTTTCGCCGATTTCCGTAATTTCTTTTCAGTTTTTCTTTGGTCCAAGTAATCAGGGATGAAATTGTACTCCGTGAGCACGGCCCGAAAATCACAAGCTGTTTGAAAAATTCCGGGCAGACCCAGCCCGATTTTCGTACTTCAGTTTCTGAGAGCCGCGGTTGACGTGAGCGGACTTGAGGACGACCAGAAAGAGCCTAAACCGCACCTCTACAAGAAGTATTCTACAGTAATACAATGTAGATTCAAAAAAAATTTGTCCAGAGTACTGTAGTTTTGTGAACGAAATGTTCTCTCTAATTAGACACAATTTCGAAGTCGAAAAAAATTGGGTGAAAAAAGTTGACTTTTTCATGCAAAATTAGGTCACAACAATTAACTAAAAACTATTTTGAAGGGAAATTAAAACGGGCTTGAAAGTATTCCATATATCCATAGTTTCTAAGTAAAGTTAATCACAATAAAATCGATTTGTGCACAGATGACCTGTTTGAACTAGTTACCAATTCTGTCACGAGAAGTAAATTTATTTATCGCTACCCACTTCCTAAGTCTAACATTAGAAGGAATTTTTTCGTACACAGAGCCTGTTCACTATGATTAATGAAATCAATATATCTGTTATCTCATACACTCGCGCTAACATGTCTCGGGTTAACTTATTAAGCCCTGTATTTTTCTGACTATACTTGTTTTTTTTTGTTCTTTTGTTGTATTGTGTTCTTTGTATTCTTTTTCACGTTGTATTCCAACGTATTCAATAAATAAATAAATATATCGAATCAACAGAATATTTTTAAAAGTTTCACGGTTTTCAGGATATTTTCAATTTTTGTGTCCGGTTTTTAGAGTTAGAAAATGAATAATACGGTCGAGTTAAGAATTCAGTTTGGCAAAATTTCGTCGATGCCCTGCAAAAAATGAATTTCTCTCGAACCTCTGATTTTCCAGTTATCTTTTTCACTTGTTCAAAATCACAATACGCGTACCTTGTTTTACTAATAAAAGAAGAGGTGACTAACTTTTATTTTTTTTTCCCACACAATGTAAATATCGTCACGCCACACCGAATTCATTCGATGTTCGTTCCTCTTTTCTTCTCCACCAATTTCCTCTTTGGTGTCATTTTTCCGCCCGTTTCTTTCCCTATCTGATCCATGCGAGACCTTGAACTTTTTTCTTCCTGTATTTGTTTTTTGTTGTTGTTCTGTTCACCGAAATAAAGATATGTTTACAGGTATTATTCATGTATAAATGATCATCCGGTTATCATTTTCTTCTCGTCATTTTCTAGCATTTTTCTGTATTTTTCATCATTTTTTAGTCAACAGTTTACCATGTTCATATAAGGTAAATAACTTCTCAGATTTTCTTGTCAATTATATAATTTTCTTTGATTTTCAGAATCCACGTGTTGAAGATATTCTTTTAGAAGTTCCCGTTGAGCATTATGATCAAAACAATAATCGATTTCGTAGATCAAATCAGCCACAAACAACACAGAAGCACAAATTCGCTCCATTGAGAATACATTTACATTATGATGAAAGTGTTAAGAAATTGAGCGAAGAAAAACAGAATTTTGTGAATGTAAGCTTTCTCAAAATGTTTTTCATGAATTGTGTTTTTTTGTTGTAGAGTAGCCTGTTACCAGATGCTGCTGGTTATTGGGAAAAAGTATTGCGAGTTCGACCGATGACAACACCAATCAGATTAAGAAGGTGAGAAACAACCGTATATAGAAAAAAAAGAGAGAAATGTGTTTTTTGTTCAGAAAATGTGTCTCTTCATTCTATTACTTCAAGCAAGGCATGAAAAACGTTGCTTGCGACAAAGCGTGTCGAGAGAAAACGACATGTGGCGAGGCAGTGTTGCCCAGTGAACATTTATTGGTAAGTGATAGCGCTTTTCTCATCACCGTCGATAGCTCAGTTGGTAGAGCGGAGGACTGTAGAGTCAGTGGGTATCCTTAGGTCGCTGGTTCGAATCCGGCTCGACGGAATGTTTTTTTTTTCTTTTTTCAAAGGATTTTTTTCAGGACTGCTTCTCATGTACAACATCTGACGATTGCAAATCTGATGAAGATATTGGAGAAGGAATTCAGGAGGCCGATTTTGTGTTGTTAGTTTTTTCAAATATTAATTTTATAGACGAAACAAGTTGGCGTCAAAATAGAAACTTTTTCAAACCAAAAAAATCCTCGCGCGTACGTGTATCATTGAATTTTTGTGTGTTCTGGACGAGATCATTGCGCGCGAAACTAATGATTTGAAAAAAAAATATTTGAACGCCAACTTTTTTGACGTCTATAATAAAGTCGATACTTCCAGATATGTGACTGCTATAAAAACAAAAAGATGTGACGGGCCCGAAACTTTAGCATACGCTGCTCATTGTCAACAAGAAGCTGATTTCGACAGACCAATCGCTGGACACGTCAACCTATGCCCCTACGCATTATCCACTCATCGACACGATCAAGAAATTCTTGTTAGCACTGTAAAACATGAAATTCTACACGCCCTTGGTTTCTCAGTTGGTCTCTATGCTTTTTTTCGCGACAAAGACGGAAATCCGCGAACTAAAAGGTTAGAAATACAAAAAAAGTTTCGCTCCCGGGTGGGCTCGAACCACCAACCTTTCGGTTAACAGCCGAACGCGCTGCCTATTGCGCCACGGAAGCAGGCGAACGTGCAGAGATATTTTATGAAGATATTTTTCATGACAAAAAAAGCGGCAGAGATAGAGAGGGCGAACAAATTTGTTTGCTGTTGTCGAAGCGAGAAAAAGTGTGTGTTTTGTAGGAACCGATATGGAAAACCAACTCAATTAAACAAAGAAAAAGGGTATTATGATTGGGACTCGAATACAATTCGACAAATTGGGCGAGAAGATTGGTGGACAGGAGATGGGAGGGTAAGTGGGTCGACGGCTCTCAACCATGAAACAGTTTTTCTTCGAATCATCAATATATAGATAGTTCATCCGATAAACATGATGGTAACTCCAAAAGTTCGTGAAGAAGCTCGGAAACATTTCGGATGTGACAAATTAGAAGGGGCCGAACTCGAAAATCAGGGAGGAGATGGAACTATTCTGACACATTGGGAGAAACGAGTATTCGAGAATGAAGCAATGACTGGAACACATACACAGAATCCTGTATACTCTCGACTCACATTGGCATTGTTGGAAGATTCGGGATGGTATAAACCGAATTATGAAGTGGCCGAAGAATTGCATTGGGGAAAGAATTTGGGTTGCGATTTTGCGATGAAAAGTTGTGGTGAATGGATATACAACAAGAGAAATGAAAACCGAGATCCGTATCCATTTTGTAGTGATATCAAACACGATGGACACAAATCATTGGCAATTACGAGGTAAGCGAAGAAATGAGTTTCGAGAATGTAATCTGTCAATGCTCGACCAGGCCGGCCCGGACTTAAGTACTTTCATCTCAGTCAGACAAATGAAAAATAGAATCAGTCCGGCTCGTAATTTTCGGGCTTTTTTTCTTCTCAGGAAAAACACCGGAAAGAATGCCGCAACATGGCGCAGAACTGCGCCGACAGTGCGGCAGTTGATGGTGAACGACGAGATTTCAGAAAATAGCCGCACTATCGGCGCATGCTCTGCCGCAGATGTAGTCAACCCGGAATACTGTAGATTTTCATTCTTCACACGATAATTTTTGTTGATTACAGATGTACATCTCAACGAGACTCGCTTGCTCTCTGCAATCTTATCCCTTTCCAAAAACCACTTCCAACCGAATTTCGAAACTTTGAATCACTTCCCGGTGTTCATCCACAAGGCACAAAACACTACGGAGGATCGGTCGAACTTGCCGATTTCTGTCCATATTCACAAGAATTCGAATGGAAAATGAGCAATTCGACAGAACGAAGAGATTCGAGATGTGAATTGGAGGGAAACAACAAAATGGGAGAGGATATTCTCGAAGTATACGGTGAATCTTCGAAATGTTTCGATTTTCCGCATGCTTGGATTGAGAAAAAGTGTGGAAGAAGGAGAGCGTTAACACATTACATGGCTGGATGTTATGAGTATAATTGTGTCAATGGTACACTTTATATTGGGTTTTTCAATTCAACTGAAATGTTTCCGTGTTTTGCGCCAAATCAAAAAGTTCATGTTCGAAGAATTGTTGATGGATGGTTGAGAGAAGGAAGTATACTATGCCCAGAATGTTCAGATTTCTGTTCAAATTGCTCGCCTCCAATTGTAGTTCCTGATTATATTGGTTCGTTTATTCTATTTTTTTTTCACTACAAAACTTAAATTTTTTTAAAAAATTTTCTCAGTTTGTTGGAAAGTGTTCTGGCTCTAAATCTAAACAAGACAACAATTTTGAATTGCAGGTGATCCAGATCTCGACGAACCATGTTCTTCATTCCATTTCAATGTTTCGCTCATTTTTGTGTATATTTTGATCACTTTCTTGTTTTTGTTTTAGTCCTTCTTAATTATTCCTTTTAATTATCTTTTCATTTAAACTACGGGATTTTTCTCAGTCTTTGCCACCAACATTTTTTACTTTTCAGTTTTTCGCTTTTTCAATTTAATACCGGTGAAATTTGTTTTTGTCAATGAATTTTTTTGTTATAAAATTCAACTATTTTTCAATTTGAAAAGGGAGAAAAAAGTTTGTAGCAATTATGAACAAACAGACCGGCCCGAAAATTTCCAGAATTCTTCCCAATCCACAAATCGGTAAGTAGTGTTTAAATGAAAGAACACACAAAATATAGTTAAAAATTTCATTGGGCCTTCCTTCGGAAAAGCCTAGCAAATTTTCAGCCTCGAATTTTTCAGGAAATTTTCAACATTTTCACTTGTTTCGAATTGTATTTATTTACTTGTTTCGAATTAAAAAACAGTGCATTTTTTGTGTCGAAAAACTGAGCAGACTCGGCTTCACAGTGTGTACTTTTGTATCTCACAAGGGAACCTTTTTTAGTCAAGGTTTTCTAGATCATACACAGTTTTGTGGATGTGGCCTAAACCGAAGAAATATAATTTAAGAATGAGAACTTCAGAGAAAAGGTCACGTGAAATATTTTGACCTACCAAGAAAAATTTTCAAAATATTTGGAAACGTATTTAATACTTTAGCTGCCCAAACACACACTGCGGGTTTGTTGGCAACCCTACGAATTAAAATCCCGGCAAAAAAGATTAAGTGTTTTCAAGGCGCATAATGAAAAAGTTAATTTTTGTAGGATAAATAATAGTAAGAAATTTAGTATGTTCATTTTTTTGAGAAACATTAGTAAGCAGAAAAACTGTATTATTATTAATGAAAAGTTTTCCCAGATCTTGCGACCTTTGCGACATCTTAACGACTTAGTTAATGTGTTTGATTTGCGAGTAACTAAACATTCTAGTTTTTTTTTTCATAAAATCAACAATTACTAGTCGAATGCCATAAATGTTCAAATATATTTACTTTCTCATAGTCATGTGTTCTTTATTTTTCGTTTTTTGACTCATTTTCCGATAATTATTTCAAAACTCTTTGATAAGCTTCAATTGCTTTTTTTCTCTGCGTAGGTGTGATTGATCTATTTTTTTTGTATTTTATTGCATGATCGGTCATTGCTTATCATTTTCCGGTACTTTTTGACGAACATTTTAAGCTCCTAAGAAATTTGCTGACAATTATTTGCACGCCAATTTTGAAAAAAAATAAACAAAACTTTTTCAAAATACAACTTACCTGCGAAATATTTTCCATTATCACTTCATTCTTCTCTTCTCTGCTTTTTTCGAGTTTTGAATAACATTGAAGTCCTCGTTTTTTAAAACATTATTTTCTTCAATTTTTTGCCAACATTTGCCGGAAGTTTCCATCTGGTCACTTTCTTTCGAAATGCAAAACCCACTTTCCAATAATCGTGCTCCAATATGATTTTTCTTTCACGTTTTTCCCCATTTCCATTACATTTTCAAACCGGATATTGCTTTGATGATGTTGTTGTTGTTTTTAAATCATGAATTGAACACCAACGTTGTTTCTTCTCTTTTTTATTCTTCTTCAATTCTCTTTCTTATCATTTGCTCTCACCTATTTAAGTTCAACACCCACTTCATTCTTTTTTCTGTGTTGAATAAAATTTTTATTTTTTTTTAAAGTTCCATGAATCATCACCTAAACATTAATAACGTCATTATTTTGCTAAATTAAAAGAAATTTGAAAAAAATAAAAATATTGATTCCAAAAGAACTACACAAATCGTATTCGCTGCAAGATGCAACAATTTTTTATTCTGATCCTTTGAATTTTTTATTATTAATTTTTGCATCGCTCATTATATTATTTCGAGTGATATTTGCCCATCTTGTTATCTTTTTTCGAATAAGAAGGTCGTCTCTGTTTATTTTTCCTGATTATTCATTTCAATAACATAAATTTTCACTTTTTACGAAAACAAAAATTCCGAATATTTAACCGGTTAATAATTTTTGATACTTTTCTAATAAATTTCCGGACAAATTTGTTATCATACAACCTACTCAATATCTCTAATTCCTCTCCAATTTACATACTATTTTATTTTTTGTTTGATAAGAAATCCGACCGGAAATGGCTCCACTAAAAATTGAAATTTGAATATTTCAGCTGTCGCCCAATTATTATTTCAATTTCAAACTATGGCTTCGGAAAGCCCGCCAAAAGTGCCACCACGAACACATGCAGTGCATTTGAAAAATCGATTAAATCGAATAGAAGCTCTCACAGTTAATACGGTATATAATGTTTCTTTTTTGCCACGAGAAACAAATCCATTTTCAGCCAGACATCGAATCCGATTCGATTTCGTGTCGAAGTCGTCGAGCATCTTCTGTTGGTTTTGTCGATGTTGGTGAACTATTATCTAAATATCAGGTGAGAATATCATAAATTCGAACAAAGACAAAAAAAAAAGAGTACTGTAGTTTTGACTTTGCCCGTTTTTCTTATCAGTCGTTTACCGGAAATGAGCCTCATTTTTTGTTATTTTTTGCATAGTAACATGAGTTACTAGACACCGGAAATGGATGAAACTTTTGTGTCTCGCAAAATGTTGTCTCACATGCTTTTTTTTGTTGAATTAAATATTCCCTGCTCTTATTATTCCATGAGAAAATTTTTATTCTTAGTATACTGTACAAATTCAACAAAAAATGAATAAACTTTTCTTCCAACTTAAAAAAAACGTTTGCAGGTCATCTTTTTTCAATTTCAAAAAAGTTTGAAGTTATGTTTCTACAGTAATCAACATTAAAATTTTACCCAAAAACTGGAATAATGTTTTTTAATAAGTCGGCAGTCAAACAAAAATTCTAACTTTTTGTGATATTTCGAGCCGTAAAAAAGCGGGTCTGACTCGGCGAAGCACAATTTTGAAACACAAAAAGTAATACTCTTGGCCGATATGTGATTTGAAATGAAAACTAATTATAGTTGTTTCAGGATACATATCCATCGAGATCAGAATCGTCTTCATCTTCTCGTTTTTACACATCAATTCGTCATATATTTTCATCTTCCACCTCGACTCCATCTCCAAATCCTCTTTCTTCATCCTCTTCAACTTCTCATCCGGTTGATAGTCATATTAATCCAATGTTCTGCTCCTTTAAAAACGACAGTACACATAATAGCAATTCGATCTCACGAAGTTTAACACATCTTCCATTTCCTCCGAAAAAACGAAAAAGTCATTTTCGACGTGTATTTTCTTGTTTTTCTATTTTCAAATAGTCTTCTTTTTTTTTGATACTCTTTTATTTTTCTAGCATAATTCCCTCTTTTTTCTCCGGGTTGTTTAAAGCATATTTATTGTCAAATTCAAATGATAAAATATATATATATTTCTTTTGTTTCTCTCAATAATAATAATAATACATAGCACCAAAAAAAAAACACAAAACATCGTCAAATATCCCTTGCCGCTACAGTACTATAAAGTAGTACTGTAGCGGCTGACAAAAGATGAGCAAAAGAGGGGAGAGGAAGGAGGAGGAGTTTGAAGGGACATTTGACGATGATTCCTAGGCGTGTTGCATATCTTTTCTCGATATTTTCCGATCTTTATTTCTTTTTGGGGGAACTGGAGTTGATGATGGTTCTTGGCGTGAAGCCAAATACTTATATTTATCACTTCGAATGTATCCCCAAACCGAAGCGGCACCGCCCAATTCAAATTGTTCCTGTAACAGAAATACGAGGTTTTTGGGGTACTGTAGTTTTTTTTTTGGTTTTCTAAATAAATATGTCTATTTTCAGCTTCGAAAATAGGTTTCCTAGAAAATTCAAAGTTCGCAGAGTTTCGAAGTACAGGGTCCGAACCGAACAAATCTGAATCGGATCCAAAAAAAGTGACCAAATCGGGATAGAGAGTTAATGAATCGAGCCGGCCCGTTTTTTTTTTCAAAAAATGTAATACTTGAGAAATGAGAAAATCCAAAAAAAAATAAGCTCACGCAAAGTATTTTGACCTACTATGTGAGAATTATTATTCACAAAAAATTATGATCCTGGCTCTAAGAAACTTGCGTTCAAAAGTCGGCTAAGGCCTGGCGGGGGGTTTTTTCGACAGCCACTCGGACCACAATCGCACCCACGAAGTGACTCTAGTTGCGGGCATGAAAAGAGCCCAACAAACGGTGGTCGAAGATTTCGAATTGGCTTATTGATATAATCGGGGCCGCGTTTTTTTGGGCCCTGACTGAAAAGGGTTTGAGCATTGTGAAAAGCCTGAGTCTCACCACTGATTGAAATATAATAGTTTGTCTTTTCTCGATTTCTTTTAGTCATGTTACAAACCTGAATATCGGGAATCCATGGATTATGTTCTAATCTCAATGTCTTTTTTGGTCCCATCAATTCCAAATATCCGAGTTCCGATGGTATCATTGTCAATCGATTACCCTGAATATGCAATTCATTCAATCGATTCAATTTTCCCAATTCCTTTGGCAATGTCAATAAATCGTTTTCTCGAAGTGCCAAAATTTGCAAATTTGTCAGATTTTCGACATCGCCCGGCAACATTTCAAAATCATTGTCACCAAGGTATAAAGCACGAAGAGTTTCTGACAAAAATTGGAAAAATGACGAAAGAACACAAAAATGACTTACGGATAAAGAAAAAGTTGCCAGGAAGTGATCTTTCGCTCAAATTATTATAGGTCAAATCGAGAACTTCCAATGCTGGAAATGATCCGAATCCACGTGGAAGAATTGAGAGACGATTCATACTGTAGAAAAAAACAACACGAGTACTGTAGAGATCGACTTGATAAATAGTTTCTTACCCTAAATTGAGAATTCGAAGC
The DNA here is from genome assembly GCA_963572245.1 of Caenorhabditis sp. 8 KK-2011. Taxonomy (NCBI): domain Eukaryota; kingdom Metazoa; phylum Nematoda; class Chromadorea; order Rhabditida; family Rhabditidae; genus Caenorhabditis; species Caenorhabditis sp. 8 KK-2011. The sequence continues at coordinate 7,394,828 of OY751548.1, forward strand.
TTTGGCAAACTTGAGATTGATGGTGGCAATTCATCAATATGATTATTCCAAAGGTTAAGAGTCTGGAAAAAAGAAACATCTGAAATTTCCGCCAAACTTTACACTCACATGTAAATTGACCAAATCGGCAATGTTCGGCGGAACTGCGGTCAATTTGTTGTGACTCAATGTTAACCGAGTTATCGTTTCAGCATCGACTGCAAAACAAAATTTGAGAATTTTGAAAAATACTTTTTTTTATACTTTCTTCTTAGAAGCGAAAAATCTGAACCGGGTCAGAAAATTAACAAACGTGAATAGAATCAAGAAGTGAGAAACGAGACAGAAATCGAAGAGACGCAGAGAAATCAGATTTTTACAGTTTGGGATCACGTAAATTTTTCATTATAACGAGAAAATAGATAAACCAGAAAAAAGTTTTCGAAAAAATTACCGACCTTTTTGAAATACAAAAAAATAATGAAAATAATATGAACGTGACCTTTCGAACTGCAAGTTTTTTTTTCGTTTTTCTCTGTGTCTCTTCAGTTTTTTTGTTTCCAGTCCGTTTTTGTTTTGAAGCTTCTAACTTCGAAAAAACACAGGTCGGGTGCACATTTTCAACTATCCCGATTCAGCAAATATCTTGAAATCAAAACCGGACCTATTTCTTCGCTCAGGCAAAACAAACTCAGTACCATTCTCAGCCCAATTTGATGAGATTTGATTTCAAAATCTGACAAATTCGGGCCCGATTTTTTCATTCTGGCACCATTTTGATTGTTATCTTTCAGTAGAGAAAAGTTCAGACACCTAATTTTTTTTGGGAAAAAAACAGCAAGGTCACCTAACAAAAATTTCTTTTTTTGTTCATTTTGCAATTCATTTTTTTGTTGTTTACCCACTCAGATAATCATTGTGGAGGTCGTGGAGAGGTCATTTAAAAACTACATCGTTGGGATCTCGCAACGAGCTCGAAAAAAAACGAATGAAAAAACGAGGTCGTTGCGAGTTCGATGCGAGCTCGGCAAATGAACAGTAAACGAGGTCGTTGCGAGCTCGTTACGAGATCGTCAGTGTTTTTGATTTGTCGTCTTCGTTTTAAACAAATTTTCAACAATTGAATTCAGTAACAGATTAGAGTAGTCGGTAAAGTGAATGTCTTTCAATCAAAAGAAGTGAGTTCGATTCCCAGTTGGGTTTGACATTTTTTCAGAATTGACTTAGTTTTAGGAGTTCGTGGAAAACTAAAAAACGAGCTCGTTGCGAGGTCCAAACGACATCGAATTGACCTTATCTGCGAGGTCGTAACGACTTTATCAGGGACCTCCACAATGATTATCTGAGCACCTGTCCATCCTATTTTAAAACCCAAAAAAAAACTAACTCAAATGTGAAATTTGCGAAAAAGTTGAAATATTTCGATCGACATGTTCGATTTCCGTGTTCTCATCTTTTCGTTTTTCCGTTTTTGGCATTTTTCTGAAAAATAAATGATTGATAAATCGGAAAACAAAAAGAAGGAAAAATGTAGTAGGCGGAGGATTGGATTGGGAATAAGAAGAGACAAATGTAGGAGATGGCAGATATTACAATGTGTGCAAAATTGGGAAAGAGTTAGATGAAAGAGGAGACGCAGAGATGACATGTGCGTGTTTGTGTGCTAAATAAATGAACATCGGACCATATTGATTTGTACTTTTCGCCCCCTTTTTTATTGTTTAATGACAACAGTTTTTACAGTTCAACTCTTTTTTTTCCGAGAGTCAAGGTTTTGTTTGACTGACGCAATTTTTGAGAAAAACGAATAATTGTCTGCGTCTCTTCTATTTCTTCTCTAATGCAACGTTGAACTATTCTTCTTTTTATTATAAACAACAACCGACAAAGAAAGAAGAATATTCTATTGATTTGTTCGATCACAGCTGATTTAGGAAAAAAAGGTTGAGTCTCATTTTTCAGAATTTTCTAAAATATTTTTTCTTCAAAATGAAACAATGAGTTTTTCATCTTGTAGACATGATCATTTTTTTCTGTAATTTCTGACAATTTTTCGCTTCCGATTATTTCTCGTGAAATTATACAGAGACGACATCTTGTTGGCTACACAACTGATAATTAGCGGGGCCGGCCGGACCAAAGGGGCATGTCTGGTTTTCACTTGAAAACGAGCTCTTCGATGCTCATCACTATCACTTCTAATTACCTGATTGTTTTGCTCTGAAAAAAACCTCCCAACCGGATTTTTTATCTGATAACAGTGTTATCAAATTTTTCATAGATTTTGTCTGAAAAAGTTCAGAAGCTTTCTCTCTTCTCTCTCTTTTTTGTTTGGAAAATAAACAAAACAAAAAACTGAGTGCTCGTTTGTTTAAAACACAGGTCACAATCGATCGACTCTTTTTTTCCCCACACAAATATTTTGTTATCGACATTTTTCGATATTCGTGTTTCTTTTTTTGTGATTTGCATTGAAAATAGATACTGTATCAGACCTTTTGAACCGGTCTCCCCGACTACTTTAATGTTTGATGAAATCCGGAGTGTCGTTTGGCCCGTTTTCGGGAGCCGTTGGGGCGAGCCAGCACGGCTCAAAACGACATCTCTGACTGAAATGGGCCATGAATTACTCGGGGTTTTTCTGGTGGACCTGAGAATTACAACTACAGATAAAATATTTACAGTCAGAAAACTGCAAGAAATCGGATCAGATTCGATATTTTCTCTGGGTCCCATTAAATAATGGTTTTGGGTCTGATCAGGGCTGGGATTTTGATCTTTTTCGAAGGCCGAAGTCGCTATAATTAAGGCCATGAAAAACTCCCAAACGGTGTGGAGTTTGAAGATTTTTTTTTGATACCGTACTGATTCACGATCTCGAGTTTTCCTAGATGCCCATGGCCTCAATTAAAAGATCATTCAAACTTTGAAAAAAAAAACCAGGATCTAACTCCTTGGTTCGATTTTCCAGAAGTGGATCAGAAGAGCTTTGAAAAAGTTCGGTTAATTTCCAACTCAGCAAACATTTAGGCGATTTCTCCCGATTTTCATGAGAATAGGTTTGATCCGTGATTCATTATTGGCGCAGAACATTTTCGACTAAACACCTATTGTCCATCCTGATTTTCTGTTCCTAGAGATATTCTGTATCATCAATTTTTTTTATTTTCCTTGGTAGATCAAAAATCATGAAGCCGCGAAACAAACGAAAATCAAAATCCAAAGGCAATAAGCACGACCCTTTAGAACAACAGAAAATTGCAAGTCGCGCCAGACGAGGGGAAGAAAAGATAAAAAGCTAGAGAACGAGAGGTCGTGGCGAGATATTTTGATAAACGCTGTGGCGCCAAATTTTATGAAGGCAGAGTACGAGTGTTCGTCGCGATAGAATCTTTATAAAATTTGGCGCCACAGCGTTTATCAAAATATCTCGCCGCGACCTCTCGTTCTCTAGCCTTTTATCTTTTCTTCCCGGCGTCTGGCTCGACTTGCAAAAAAAGGGTCGTGTAAGAGCCTCTTTTCTGACATGAAATTCATTGCTGAAAATCACGGAGAAAAATCGGACACTCGGAGAGGCGGAGGAACGTTGTGCAACAACAGCGCACACTTTTTTTTTCATTTTTTGTTTTGTTTTCGGGAGACACGATTTAGGAGACGTGCGAGTGAGTCATTTTCATAGGAGAGCAACTTGTATTTCACTGACCACATGCACAATAAGTTGCGGAATCGATAGGAATTTTAAAGTTTTAAAAGCGCGCCGAGAATAATTAATTTTTGACTACTGTAGCCACACTTGTTCGCTGATTTTTGTAGTTTTGTACAGAGCGTGCGATAATTTTGTTCACGGAGTTTTTCTCAATGAGAAATCGTTGAGATCCTTTAAACTAGTACAGTAGTTTACTTCAGAATTTATTTCCGTCAAATTTTCTTGTCGAAATCAAACCTCTCCAATTTTAGGCAAAACTTCAGATTTTTATTCATTTTTTCAACCTGATATTTTCTCTAACTCTCTTAAAGTTAGTATAATATTTCGTCGGAATGCTCCTCCCACAAGAATGTGCGAAAATCATCGAATACAAAAACAAGCTGTTTTTAGCATTCCCGCTCGAATGTCTACAGTACGCCTTTTTTTCTCTGCCATATGTCGTTCTTTTTTTTGTTGCCTATCTCTGTTAATCTAACATCTCTCTTATTTTATTGTTGCTCATTCAATAAGTCGACGTTGCATTATTATTGTTATATTTGGCGTGTTACATATATATTTTTGTTCATTTCAAGATCGAAACTAGATACAAAATGAGTGATCCATGCGAATGTTTCTTCAATCAAGAAGCGGCTGTTCAAAGACTTTTGGCCATTCTTCGAAACACTCAAACTTATTGTACCGATTCGGAATGTTCGACTGATGATGTATTTGCGAGAGCCGGTGACAACTCAATGATGTTGTGGACATTATTGTGGACTGTTTTGGCGATGGGAATGTATTTTATGCGTCCAAATTCAATGAGAACTGGTGCAAATCAGCAAAGAGAAGAGGCTGTTTTGGAGAAACCAACAACTTCAAACGTGAGACTTTGATTCATCGCAAAATTTCAAAAAAAATATCAAATTTTACAGGATCAACCACCACCTCCACCACCACCATCAGCAATGTAAATATTCGAGATTCACATGTTTGCCCTTTTTGAAAAAATCGGTTCTTCAGCCGATAAATTGTTCATATTTCCATTCCGCGTGCAATTCTGGGTTGTATAAATCTTTTTCTTCTTTTTGCATTTTTTTTTGTCGTTTTTTCTTGATCTACTGGTCACTTTATTCCTTTGTTCCTGATGTAGATATGTTTTCCTTGATAGTTGCCAAATAAATCATGGTTTTTCTTCTTTTTTTTTGAGTTAAAATTTATGGGATTTCAGAAAAAAATGGAAAGTGAATCAAAACCCAAATGAAACACATACTTGAAAAGTGAAATAATATGGAAAAAATTTCGAAAAGAACCGAAAAATGGGAAAAAGAAATACATGTGATTGTTGTACAATGAGGAAAGCAATGAGATCTTCAGAGGAAATAAGGAGCGACAACACGATCGGGTTTTTCTCGATTCAAATCGGGAACTGCGTTGAAATACTTTACGACCCGCGAATTTCCGTTGATTTCAAATACGGCAGCCGCATTTCCGCAGCGATAGCAATAATTTGGAGCTGAAATATTCAGATTGTCATGGGAATGCCATTCAGAAATCATACTAATTTCACATGTGTGTACAAAAATGTCGCTTTCGACATTTTTATTTTTAAATTTCACTTTTAATATTCCATGTCTAACAACAACGATCTAAATTATAATCAGCCATTATGTTGAACTAACCTGACCAAACTGTAGCAATTTTATCCTTAAACATATACTTGAAACCTTCTTCCACCAATTGATGAGATCGACAAATCAATGATAAATTATTATTGTACAAAAATTCATGTGTGGCTTTTGCGCCGAATATCTGAAGAAATTGATGAATAGGTTAATAATGGTTACAAAAACTCACATATCCGGCTCCTCTTTGACTCACAACCCATTCTTCTACTTCATCATCTGGATCAGACCACATTATATCACAAAGTGGACCCTGAAAAATGAATTATATTAAAGTTGGTTTTTAAATATCAAACTTTGAGAGGCAGAGTTTTGCGAACAACAAATAACTAGGCTCGGAATTTCCCGACCTATATATTTTTTTAAGAAATCGTTTGTCGAAATTTTTGGAAGAACTGTTTGAAACGTATACTGACCTTGCTTGGAACTTCAAGGGCTCTATCTAGAGCCATCATACTATCAATGGTCCGAACATCAGGAGATAATCCACCATGAACACATAATATCGAATCGTCAATCAATGCTCCTATTGGTAGCACATCGAATACCTGAACCGAGTTCAAAATTATGAATACCTCTTTTTTGAATTTTTTCATAACATTTCGGACCAAGCTTGAATACAAGGTTCGAAGGAAGGAGACTTACTCTCGTTTTGAACAAAATCCGTCTATAACGATTTGGAAAAAAAATGAACTAACCCTGCAAAACCATTTATAAACACTTCCATGTCCATATTTGTTCTGACATTCATCATAAAACCCATAAATAGTGGAAATTCTCCGCGACTCATGATTTCCTCTCAAAAGTGTCATTTGTTGCGGATATTTGAGCAGAAGGCAGAATAGCAAGGTCACCGTTTCGAGACTATAATGACCACGATCAACATAATCACCCATGAAAACATATTTCGTGTTTGGAACTTGACCGCCTGGTTAGAAAAAAGTGTGTTAACTTTTATAGTTGAACGAGAAATATTACCGGTTTTGAATAGTTCTAATAAATCATAGAATTGTCCGTGAATATCTCCGCATATAGTTACTGGCGATGAAACGGGTACCACATTTGGTTCCATTGATAATCGATCGATAAGTCTGAAATGATAATTACAGGAAAAAGGTAATTTCTGGTAAAAATTTGAACTCACACAGTACAAAGTGCGATAGCATCTGCTTCTGGTAAATATTTGCATTCTGTTGCCCACGATAACCACTGTTCTGGTTCGATTCTGCGACTTCTGAAACATGCCATTTATTGAACTTTAATTGTTATCAATAACTAACCCATAATTATATTGTGTTCCTTTTTCTAATTCCCCTTCTGCGCAAACTTGAACGCGCAACACTTCAGGATGTTGTTTTTCCGATAAATCAATCATTCTCTGATACTTTTCTTGAGTTTCATGTAAAACGCTTTGAACTTATAGATATTTAGGGTTATTGTGAACCCTTTGAAGCTAGATGCACTACAAAAACGGATAAGCATCTATCAAACAGTGAAAAACAAGAAAATGGTTATAAGTGAAGAAAAAAAAACAAAACCTAGACTATTCGGGAATTCAAAAAAAAATGGAACTCATTGAGAAACGACACCAACTTGGGCTGGACGAATAGGACGGCCTTTGAGAGTGTACCCGATTTTTGTGCAAACTTCAATGTGACCAACTGGTTGTTTTGCCTTGAAATACTTTTCGTTTATTTTGAAAATTAAGATTTGAAACACTTACATTTGCTGAAGGAATTTGGAAAACCGCCTCATGAAGATTTGGATCAAATTTCTCATTTGTCGGATCGACGGTTTTTAATCCGTGTTTCTCAAAAACCTTTAATAAAACCGTTCTCGTCATCGAAACTCCCTCGTATAAATTTTTAAATGAACTTCCTCCTGTTTCTAGTTCTTCTGGTTTCACGGTTTTCACAGCAATATCCAAGATATCCGAAACTTCAAGCAAATCTTTGCAAAATCCTTGAATTGCGAAAACTTTCGCATCTTCTGTTTGTTTCAATCCTCGTCTACGAACATTTTCAGTTTCAGCAATTGAACGTTTGTACTTATCCTATAATGTACTCTATCTTTTCTTTATTTTGGATCCAAAATTACTAACCAGATTATCAGAACTTTCAGCAACAAGTTCGTCATATTCTTTCAATAGTACATCAAGGGCAGTTTTCGGAACCTGTGTTTTATCTTCTCCTTCAATCGAACCAACAACAATTTCTTCATACTCGGCACCTTTTATGCGTTTTCCGTCTTTTTTGATGGAATAATTTTGAGTATCTGTTGATTGTGGAGTAGTTGCACTGAATGATTGGGTTGTGACGCTTACACATCTTTTGGCTTTCAGTGAATTTTGAGCAACTCCTGTCAAAGCTGACAAACCACGACGCAACATACTGTAATGAAAACTATTAAATGATTTCTTATGAGAAACTTAGGGCGGACAAGCGAGAGAGTTGACGCTGACAAAAGAGGAATTTTCGCTCTATTGCACCATTAAAAATTCCCGGAAATAAAAAGTATTCGCCATGAGACCTGTTTATTTTCTCTGCAACTCTCACGTTACATTTCTATTTTTTCTTTCATTTCTGCGTCTACCTCTCTCATTTGTCCCTCCTATAAAGGGACTAAAACACCGTGAAAATTGGAGATTAAAAAGGGAATAGAAGCAAAAGAGTTGAGCAAGGCAAGAACATAACATCAAAATGTGTTGCAACACCCATAAATGGCGCAAACTGTGAACGTCCTAAATAGGCCCACTATGTGTATTTCTCCTTCTACTACAGGCAGACAAAAACTCAAATTTTAACGGGCGGCGTAGGGCGTTAGCTCCTTTGTCAGCGGCGACAGTAGGCGGCGGTCAGCGTTAGGTGAACAAATGTGAAAAAGGTAAGACAAGAACATAACATCAAAATGTGTTGCAACACCCATAAATGGCGTAAGGTGCGAAAAGACTGCCAACATGTTTTGCTGAAATGTTTAAAATATTACTTTTATAGACAAAAAAATGAAATATATTGGTTCTGAAAATTCTGTAGAAGTTCAATAAGCAACGTCGAACAGAATAACTACTTTGAATGTACAAAATGGCAGTTTTTCGTGTTAATTTCTTAATTGAAAAAAGAAATATTAGAATTTTTCGTTATTATCCGAGCGAGATCTAACTAATTGTCGATGTAAGGTTTTACAATTATTATTCTTGATGTATGAGACTCGCAAAATCTACCAAAAATACCGTCTAAACTGAGATCTAAAACGTTATTTTGTCACTTTTCGCACCTTCTGTTTTATTGCTCTTGTGCACTTTTTGGGTTGAATATTTTGAAATTGCAAAAAGTACTTTTCGCAACATTCTGCGAAGCTGTTCGACCGGAGCGAATGTAGGTTGAATGATTTTTGATTAATAAATTCGATGTTCATGCTTTTTCAGGTTGCGAAAAGTACTTTTTACAATCTACCACGAAGCGGTTCGAACGAAGCGAGAATAGGAGAATTCACTTTTGATTGAGAATGTCGAGGTTGAATATTTTGAGGTTGCAAAAGGTACTTTCTGCAATCTCCCGCGAAGCGGAGCGAGTTTAGGCGGTTCGAGCGAAGTCAGTTCAGGTTTTAGGGTGAGAAATTCGACGCTTATGCTTTTCAGGTTGCAAAATCTACTTTTTGCAGTCTTCCGCGAAGCGAGTTTGGGATAGTTAACTTCTGACTGAAAAGATTTATATTCTGGAAAAGTGAACCAGAAACTTGTTTCCGAAAACAGTTTATTAAACCAGAAGAGGGTACTAAAAGTTCTCAAATACTGTGAATTACTACCAAAAAATCAGAAAAGGGTACCGAAATCCGTTCAAATTTGAAGGACGACCCGGGCACATTCATCAAAAAAATGGCATTGTGTCTGAAAATGTCGCGGTATTTTTTTACCTTTTGTGGCAAGTATATCTCTTAACCCAAAATCATTTTTCCCGGGGTCCCACTATTAAAAAAAAATAAACATTTCATCATTTTTTCAAACACGCCAGCAGCTACAGAAAACGCGTCAATTTTTTAGTAACTTGCCCAGTAGCCAAATCACATGCGTTTCCCTCCAGAACATTCTTTTGGAGTTTTGAAGGTACTCAGCAGGAGTGGCCATTCTGAGCTGGCCTCAAAGATAACATAAAATAACACAAAAAATTTTTTTAAAACTTATTCAAGTGATGTCGAAAAATGACGAAAAATTCTAGATCGACCACACCAGTTCAAAAGCACTGTGAGAGAAGAAATTGAAAAACAGGTGTACGGTATGCAACTGTGCAAACACCGTGACATGAAAATGCACAGAAACTGTATTTTTTCTGATAATTCGACAAAAAAGCCGGATAACTTCGCTGTTCTCACATTTTAGAGGTTGTGAAATAGGGTTTTCCCTAGAAGAAGGCTTGCTGAATTTAATGGTATGTTTCGTTTTTCATAAAGATGCTTGGTTCGTCTCAACTTAGGCGCACCAGTTTGAGTTACAATTTTTCAAAACTGGTGCGCCTAAGTTGAGACGAACCACCCACTTTTATGCAAAGGGAAGCATACCATTATAATCAGCGTGCTTACTTCTAGGGAAAACCCTAGTTTAGAAAACAAGAAAGTCCCGATCTTTCGAGTTTTTGCGACTTTTATAAACTTCATTGATAAAAAAATACTGTAGTTGTGCATTTTCACGCCACGGTGTACGCACATTTTGCGTACCGTATAATTTCGTGGTCCGAACGGGTGTGCGACCGAACAAAAATTTTTCTGAAAATTGATGAAAATTTTTAAAACATTTCACGGTGTTTTAGTCCCCTTATAGGAGAGAGAGGCAGACGCAGAAATGAAATATGAGAGCTTCAGAGAAAATAAACAGGCCTCGCCTCAGGCAATAGAAAACTCCGGAGTTCCACCAATTCGTCTCTTGAGTACCGCCAATTGCGCTCCGGAGGGCCCTCCGGAGCGTCTTTGAAGAAAATTGGTGAAATTTTGTGAAAAAGGGGGGAAACAGGTGGAGCTCCGGAGGAATTTTGTGGGCTTCGATGAAATAAAGTGGGATTTGGGGGAGCTCCAGAGAAAATTGGTGAGTTTCTGAGAAATGAAGGAGAAGATCGGTGGTCCACCAGAGAAATTCTAGGAAGATTTTGGGGGAATCTGTGGAGCACTGGAGTACTTTTGGTTAGATTTCTTTGGGTAGCGGTGATTTTAGTAGTACTTAAATTGTGAAGAGATGTATTATAAACCAAATTTATTGAATCGAAAAAAAACCAAAAACAAACTATGAAAAGAAACATTCAAAAAAACATTTGTGAATTTATCCATCGAAGAAACTGCTCAACTGTCGTCGGCTTCTCTGTTTATCCATACGACTCCTGGGTTCAACATTTCTCTGGCCTTTCGTTTGACTTTCTGTAAAAAAACAGCGTGAGGTTTAGAACTTTTACACGTTCGGCGAAAACTCGTGACTCACGAGTGTTCGAGAACTGCGCAGTTTAGAAAAGCATTTAGCTTTTCCATGTTAGATTTTATATAGCTAAAATCGTAACTTCTAGCTCACCTCAAGAAAAATATGTTGGTCGTCAGATTCTCGGTTTTTCGCCTATCCTCCTTCATTTCCATTCGATTTTTCATTGCTTCATGTTTTTCCAATTTCCAAATCTATATTCGCATGTTGAAAGTTAATATATTTTCGAAACGTACGAGTCAACAGCTTCTGAAACAAATTCATACGTAAAACCGGATTATGTTTTGTAAATGAAAAATATGTGATCATCACATTTGAGAAATGTGTTGTAAATCATCAAGCTATTTCGAAACAGACTAAATTTTTCTAACTCACCTTACAAAAATCGTTTTTTCGCACCGTTCTATATGAATTCCTCGTATTCGAGTTCCGATTTGCTGTCGTTTTCATAATATTTTCATTTAATTCCCATAATATACTCCATATTCGTTGGTTTTCGGGAATGACGGCCAATATTAACAGTTTCTGAAACGACTTTACTCGAATTTTGTTGCTAGTGTATATCAACGTAAGAAATTGTTCAATAAAAAATGAAAATTCCGCTGAAAACATGAAAAAAAGAAAGATTTTAGGACAAAAATAGGAAAAAAATAAAAATAAAAATTTGAAAACTGAATTGTCATTCGAGCGCGTTTGCGCTTTTCTGATTTCCTCCAGAGGCCCTCCGGAGCTCCTCAAATTCTTTTCGGAGAGAATTGGTGAGAGAGAACTCAGGCAATAGAAAACTCCGGAGTTCCACCAATTCGCCGTTTTCTCCGGTGCCCCACCAAAGTTCACCGTAATTCCACCAATTCTCACCAAATTACTCAGGAGTAGCACAAAATAATCGTCAATTGGGAAATTCTTCTCTCTCACCAATTCTCTCCGAAAAGAATTTGAGGAGCTCCGGAGGGCCTCTGGAGGAAATCAGAAAAGCGCAAACGCGCTCGAATGACAATTCAGTTTTCAAATTTTTATTTTTTTCCTATTTTTGTCCTAAAATCTTTCTTTTTTTCATGTTTTCAGCGGAATTTTCATTTTTTATTGAACAATTTCTTACGTTGATATACACTAGCAACAAAATTCGAGTAAAGTCGTTTCAGAAACTGTTAATATTGGCCGTCATTCCCGAAAACCAACGAATATGGAGTATATTATGGGAATTAAATGAAAATATTATGAAAACGACAGCAAATCGGAACTCGAATACGAGGAATTCATATAGAACGGTGCGAAAAAACGATTTTTGTAAGGTGAGTTAGAAAAATTTAGTCTGTTTCGAAATAGCTTGATGATTTACAACACATTTCTCAAATGTGATGATCACATATTTTTCATTTACAAAACATAATCCGGTTTTACGTATGAATTTGTTTCAGAAGCTGTTGACTCGTACGTTTCGAAAATATATTAACTTTCAACATGCGAATATAGATTTGGAAATTGGAAAAACATGAAGCAATGAAAAATCGAATGGAAATGAAGGAGGATAGGCGAAAAACCGAGAATCTGACGACCAACATATTTTTCTTGAGGTGAGCTAGAAGTTACGATTTTAGCTATATAAAATCTAACATGGAAAAGCTAAAAGCTTTTCTAAACTGCGCAGTTCTCGAACACTCGTGAGTCACGAGTTTTCGCCGAACGTGTAAAAGTTCTAAACCTCACGCTGTTTTTTTACAGAAAGTCAAACGAAAGGCCAGAGAAATGTTGAACCCAGGAGTCGTATGGATAAACAGAGAAGCCGACGACAGTTGAGCAGTTTCTTCGATGGATAAATTCACAAATGTTTTTTTGAATGTTTCTTTTCATAGTTTGTTTTTGGTTTTTTTTCGATTCAATAAATTTGGTTTATAATACATCTCTTCACAATTTAAGTACTACTAAAATCACCGCTACCCAAAGAAATCTAACCAAAAGTACTCCAGTGCTCCACAGATTCCCCCAAAATCTTCCTAGAATTTCTCTGGTGGACCACCGATCTTCTCCTTCATTTCTCAGAAACTCACCAATTTTCTCTGGAGCTCCCCCAAATCCCACTTTATTTCATCGAAGCCCACAAAATTCCTCCGGAGCTCCACCTGTTTCCCCCCTTTTTCACAAAATTTCACCAATTTTCTTCAAAGACGCTCCGGAGGGCCCTCCGGAGCGCAATTGGCGGTACTCAAGAGACGAATTGGTGGAACTCCGGAGTTTTTCTATTGCCTGAGAAGAATTTCCCAATTGACGATTATTTTGTGCTACTCCTGAGTAATTTGGTGAGAATTGGTGGAATTACGGTGAACTTTGGTGGGGCACCGGAGAAAACGGCGAATTGGTGGAACTCCGGAGTATTCTTTTTCCTGACTCAGGCAATAGAAAACTCCGGAGTTCCACCAATTCGTCTCTTGAGTACCGCCAATTGCGCTCCGGAGGGCCCTCCGGAGCGTCTTTGAAGAAAATTGGTGAAATTTTGTGAAAAAGGGGGGAAACAGGTGGAGCTCCGGAGGAATTTTGTGGGCTTCGATGAAATAAAGTGGGATTTGGGGGAGCTCCAGAGAAAATTGGTGAGTTTCTGAGAAATGAAGGAGAAGATCGGTGGTCCACCAGAGAAATTCTAGGAAGATTTTGGGGGAATCTGTGGAGCACTGGAGTACTTTTGGTTAGATTTCTTTGGGTAGCGGTGATTTTAGTAGTACTTAAATTGTGAAGAGATGTATTATAAACCAAATTTATTGAATCGAAAAAAAACCAAAAACAAACTATGAAAAGAAACATTCAAAAAAACATTTGTGAATTTATCCATCGAAGAAACTGCTCAACTGTCGTCGGCTTCTCTGTTTATCCATACGACTCCTGGGTTCAACATTTCTCTGGCCTTTCGTTTGACTTTCTGTAAAAAAACAGCGTGAGGTTTAGAACTTTTACACGTTCGGCGAAAACTCGTGACTCACGAGTGTTCGAGAACTGCGCAGTTTAGAAAAGCATTTAGCTTTTCCATGTTAGATTTTATATAGCTAAAATCGTAACTTCTAGCTCACCTCAAGAAAAATATGTTGGTCGTCAGATTCTCGGTTTTTCGCCTATCCTCCTTCATTTCCATTCGATTTTTCATTGCTTCATGTTTTTCCAATTTCCAAATCTATATTCGCATGTTGAAAGTTAATATATTTTCGAAACGTACGAGTCAACAGCTTCTGAAACAAATTCATACGTAAAACCGGATTATGTTTTGTAAATGAAAAATATGTGATCATCACATTTGAGAAATGTGTTGTAAATCATCAAGCTATTTCGAAACAGACTAAATTTTTCTAACTCACCTTACAAAAATCGTTTTTTCGCACCGTTCTATATGAATTCCTCGTATTCGAGTTCCGATTTGCTGTCGTTTTCATAATATTTTCATTTAATTCCCATAATATACTCCATATTCGTTGGTTTTCGGGAATGACGGCCAATATTAACAGTTTCTGAAACGACTTTACTCGAATTTTGTTGCTAGTGTATATCAACGTAAGAAATTGTTCAATAAAAAATGAAAATTCCGCTGAAAACATGAAAAAAAGAAAGATTTTAGGACAAAAATAGGAAAAAAATAAAAATAAAAATTTGAAAACTGAATTGTCATTCGAGCGCGTTTGCGCTTTTCTGATTTCCTCCAGAGGCCCTCCGGAGCTCCTCAAATTCTTTTCGGAGAGAATTGGTGAGAGAGAAGAATTTCCCAATTGACGATTATTTTGTGCTACTCCTGAGTAATTTGGTGAGAATTGGTGGAATTACGGTGAACTTTGGTGGGGCACCGGAGAAAACGGCGAATTGGTGGAACTCCGGAGTATTCTTTTTCCTGAGGAGTCACGGCGATTTGCAGGTTTTTTCAACGGTTCAATAGAGCGAACATGCCTCATTTGTTAAAGGGGGGGGGGGGGGGGGTAAAGGGAATCGACAAGTTGTGAATCCTGAAGCTATCCCTTGTATACAGAAAAATCTGATGACACATTCAGAATTCAACTCATAATACTTCTACTCTATCATATTTGAAACACAAAAAACAAAACACTTACGCGGAGAAACAAACGAATTTCAGCGAAAAAACAACCACTTTTCAATTTAAATTCCCACCCTACTCAGAAAAGTCAACGCGCGATAGCAGCGCGCAGAGAGTCGAATGCGTGGTTAGCGCGCGAGTGGCGCGTACTTGCGCGCCAGCACTCTGCGAGCGCGCGCTAATTTTCGTGTGAATGCTCGCTGGCAGCGCGATCGGTGCGTGCTCGCAGCGCGATTACCGAAAAAGTTTTTTTTTCAGATGTTGGGCAGTCCGCCTTTAAAGGAAATCACTCTCTTTAATGAGAATTTTCCATAGGAGTGATACTGTGATATAAAATGTACTGTACTTTGCGCACAAAACAGTGATGTAAGGAAAAGTTGGAAATTTCCGATGAAATGTGTGTTATTTTTTAGAATTTTGTAATCTGGAAAAGATCCCGTCAAAGTTTACGAAACTCCTTTCAACATTTAGATATCGAGATTTTTGTGAAAACGAAAATCTGTAAATCTTGATTCTTCTGAACCACTCCTGAGTAGGAACGATCGAGGGTGTGCCCCGGGAATATATGCCCCCCTGGAATTTGATGGGACTCGGTGCATAATGTAGTACCCCGGTGGGTAAGAAACCCCATAAAATTCTTGAACAAAAAGCATTATGAAGCTAAATAGTTGTTGTTTTTGAAAAAAATATTACATATGGAAGAAAATTTTTTTACACTTCCAAAAAAGTCACAATTTTGAAATTTCCTAAAAAATTTCTTTCTGTGGAATACTTTTTGTAAGTTAAACTTTTTTATGCACGTTCCGTAAGGGAATCGATGAGAGTGAGAGAGCGCACAGAGGTGATTATTATTAGAGCGCATTTGCTCTCTCTAAATTGACAAATTTCGAGAATTTCCCGAGAGGTCATTCAGTCGAGTGACCGACAACAGTCAAGGTATGCGCCAGGCGCTATACTTGTGTGTGGTTTTTGTCGGCGTTTCCAATGGAAAAAGGTCGCTCTCACCTTATAGTTTTCACTGTGAGTTAATTTTTCTCTGTTTCTCTGTGCCTCCATCGACGGGAAAACTCTCATCGATTCCATTTTCTCTCTTGCCCGAAAGGTCGTGTTATGGTTTTTGTGCTTTCATGAACAATTCCAGAAGTATTTGATTTGTGTTATTTTGGAAGTGTATTTAAAAAAAAGTAAGAAATAAAATAAGAACACGATTGATCTATTTTTAGCTATCTAGGTCACGTAAATGACCTGGCAAATGAGACGAAGATGACACCGTCTGTTTAAATCATTTTCTTTTTTTTTTGTGCTGTCGGGTGTCACCAGTTTTGTTATCGTAGGTTTTGTTTCAGTTGGGCGGTTATTAGATAGAAATAAACGGCGTCTCTCACACATGGCTGTAAATTAATTGCGTAGTTGATCCGTATTTATGCCTTCACATAATGGGCATATTCACAAGAAAAAAAAATAAAGTTTGAAAACAATAAAAGTATGTCGAAAAATGTCGAGAAACCTCGCAAAAAGGGGGGGGGGGGGGTGTTTTTCGACATTAGGTGAATAAACGGGATATTGCAAAAAGTACATTTTCCAACCCGAAAAGCATAAGCGTCAAATTTCCCATACAAAACCCACGTCGTTTTCTATTGCAATAATTGAAATAGAGAGAAGACGCAAAGAAAAACACATTCCGAGAGAACTACAACAATGTTCTCACATATGTGCTCTATTGCTCCACACAAATCCATGGAACAAACTTCCTTTTTTATTTTTTCAAAATCTTGATTTTCGGATTTATGCAATAGAGTCATTGAATCTCGGTACCGACAACACACGCGTCTCGCACACTGCCATCATTTGTGTGTGTGTTAGCCACGCCCACACTGCGTCTCGCTTTATTTCAATGATTGCCAATTCTCTTTTGCTTGATACGACGTGAAGCCTACACTTGCTCCGCTCGAACAGCTTCGCATAATGTTGCGAAAAGTACTTTTTGCAATTTCAAAATATTCAACCCAAAAAGTGCACAGTGCCGCGAAAGACCACAATTTTCTGTTTGTTTCTGCGTTTTATGAAGGAAGGATGTATTTACAAATTTTTGTGTTCATCAATATCTCAATATTGAAGACTTCAACTTTCGATGTGTGAAATTCAAAAATCAAAAAAGTACTTTGTGAGGTCGAAAAAAAAAAAGAAAAAACTGTTTTTGAACTCGTTCTCAGGAAGATTGGCGACCGCAAACACCGTTTGTGTGTGTGTGCGGGTACAGTAACCCACAACAAAAAACTTGTTTTGTTTTTTCTTTCAAACATTTTTGGTTTTTTGAAACACATACATCGAAATTTGAAGTTTTCAATATTGAGTTTTTTATGAACTTGAATAAACCATCTCTGAGTGACAGGGTGTCTTTAAGCCAAGCCCTCAAAGTCTGATGAAATCGTATGTTGCACGTATACGTTCAATATACGATTTCAACCGTTTTCACCAGGGGTGAGATTTGGGCTCTCTTGAGCCGGTCACTTTGTAAATTTTTTTCTCGCGAGCCGACATCTAAACCTCACAAAATTCAACATCCTCACAGTTCTAAAGCCCCATACTTTTTCGACAAAATTTCAAATACTCGAATTTCGAAGCCAAAAAAAAGTTAAAATTTCAAAAAGTGGCGAAATGTCGGGGTTGCGAATTGTCGGGTGGCTACTTGTCGTAGAGCCCTATGAAAACAAGTCCGGCTTTTTCGGGCCGGGTCGGGCTTTTTCGAAAAAAAACCCGAAATGAAAAAGCCCGGCCCGGCCCGGTGAAAACGGGCCGGGCTCTCGGGCCCTCGGGATAATCTCACCCTGCTCTAATTTTATTCCTAGGCGTTTCCGAAGGGGGGTCCAATTCAGGCTTGGGCGGAACCGGAACCGGAAATTTCCGACTATTTTCGGAACTTTTTTACGTCGGAACCTTTTCCGAAATATTTTTACGGAACTTTACGTTGAAATTTGGAGCATTATACTATATTTTAGGTGCTGTTTCTTTTAAACACAACTTGTCGATTCCCTTTACCCCCCCCCCCCCCCTTTAAATGCGTATCCATATCATAATTTTTGTTGTTTTTTCTAGATGTCCGCTCGACTTGCCAAGTTGGCGCTTATTATCATTCCTTCTTTTTTACTAATAATTCTTCTATTTCGAACTATCGATTTCTCCAACCACTTGCAGTCGTATCGTAAAGCTTTATCAACAATAGGCACGTTTCAAGAAGAAAGAAAAGTGGTAAAAACCGAAAACTATTTGATCAACAAAACGGAAAGATTTCAATGGTATCGTATGAAAAGAAACCACTATTTCAAATATACGGTAATCAAAAATACAATTGAAAATATTGAAAATGTTTTTTTTTTCAGCTGTTCACCCATTCGGAAATTAAGACGGTTTCTATTCTTAATGCTTACGAGTTTGATTTTGAATATGTTGTTACCCACACTACTCCATTCATTATGGGGTAAGTTGTTTACTAGTTGCCAGAGATCTTCTCACAAAAGGAAATTTTTGGCACTAGCTGAAAAGAAATATACATGTAGAATACGACCCCAGCGTATTTCAAGAACTTTTTTGTTTTTGTATTTCAAACATTTTTGGTTTTTTGAACCAAATATGTATAATTGTTTTGGGGACAAAACGTACAACACGACCCCACCTAACGTATTAGAATACCCCGCCATAAAAAATGTATTATTTACACGACCCCATACCGTGTATTTCAAGACCTTAACCAAGAGAAATCGGTAGTTTTTTTTTTTTTTTAGTTTTTGGGATCTTGTTCTAAATTGCTGGGGTCGTTTTCTACATTGTTGGGGGTCATTAACTACACTTCTATTTGTTGGTGTCGAAATCCTAACTGTGGGGTCGTCTTCTAAATCTTGTCCGGGTATGTAGAAGACGACCCCAAATGCCTTGTAAGCCATGTGTGTGGCCAGTTTTGCAGACACGGAACTGAAAAAGTGTCATTTATTGCAGCGCAACCCTGTTTTGTCGCTACTACGATGAGCAAAATGTCGAAATTGGCTCAGCTATTGAAAGCTTCTCTTTTCCCGACTGGACTGTTTATTGTCCGAAAATGGTTGGAGCTCGAAAAATATCGTTGAGCATTGAAAAAAATTCGATAGCAACAATCCCTATTCCTCTACTTAATCGAATGACAGGTGAGCGATGGACACAGATCAGAAAGTCCACTGAGCCCCCTGAGCTTTTGTCAGCGGACAGACAAATCTAAATGGATCCATGACGTACCACATTCAAAAATGAATCCAAAACAGCCCGGTCCGACTTTTCGACATCAGTTTCTCACAGCAGCAAAACATTTTTGTTGAAAAAGTTGAGAACCATTTCTACACTCTTGTTCTTCTAGAATGTACTAAGACTCCAGATAATAATCAGACCCATTTACGCTCAGAAAACGGCATTTTTCATCATGTTTAGCTGAACATCGAATTTTAGCTGTTTTTGGTACTCGCACACGACCTTCCAGAAAGGATGAGAGTGAGAGAGTGCTCGAAAAATTCAACCGTGTAGCCGACATTCCAACGGGATACGCAAGGCGCTATACTTTGTGTGTGGTTTTTTGTCTGCGTTTCCAATGGAAAAAGGCCGCTCTCGCCTGATAGTTTTCAATGTGAATTCATTCTGCTCTGTTTCTCTGTGTCTCCCTCGAGGGGAAAACTCTCATCGATTCCACTTTTACTCTTGTCTGAAAGGTCGTGCGCGTTGCGTGTAAGAAAAAACGGCTTCAAAAAATAAGTGCGAAAAATTTAAGGAATGACGTGTTTTGTTAATAAGGTTTAAACATCGGGCGTTTATAAAATGTTGCCCCCAAAAATATTCAAATCCAAGTTCATTTTACAGAACCCACATATCAATTGTCAATGTGTATGGCTCCAATGTATGGTCCAGAACCCAAATGGTTACTGTTAACCGAATTGATTGAGCACTATAAACTTCAGGTTTACTGTTTTTTCTCGAATTGACAACAACATTTATTGTGGTTTCAGGGAGTTGATCATTTCTATTTTTATGTGTCGCACATTTCCGAATATGATAGTTATCTGATTCAAGATTATGTTCGGACTGGAGAGGTCGAAGTTGTATATTTGTTAGATAGATACAAGCGAGACGATCATGGTTGGCCATCGATAGCACTAGCGGTGAGTTTTTTGTTGTCTTGAGGCTCACAAGGGAGTGTTGTAAGAAAAGTTTGAAGATTTTTGACGAAATTTATACGATTTTCTAGAGTTTCAAACTGTGAACGTCCTAAATAGACCCACTATGTGTATTTCTCCTTCTACTACAGGCAGACAAAAACTCAAATTTTAACGGGCGGCGTAGGGCGTTAGCTCCTTTGTCAGCGGCGACAGTAGGCGGCGGTCAGCGTTAGGTGAACAAATGTGAAAAAGGTAAGACAAGAACATAACATCAAAATGTGTTGCAACACCCATAAATGGCGTAAGGTGCGAAAAGACTGCCAACATGTTTCGCTGAAATGTTTAAAATATTACTTTTATAGACAAAAAAATGAAATATATTGGTTCTGAAAATTCTGTAGAAGTTCAATAAGCAACGTCGAACAGAATAACTACTTTGAATGTACAAAATGGCAGTTTTTCGTGTTAATTTCTTAATTGAAAAAAGAAATATTAGAATTTTTCGTTATTATCCGAGCGAGATCTAACTAATTGTCGATGTTTTTCAAAAATTACAACTATTAACCTTCAAAATGTTTTTTGACAAAAAATTTTTGCGCAAAAATTAACCGAGATTCGATTTTTTAAAGTCGACACTTTTTTTCTTGAAAAAATTTCGACCCCCGATTTCTCCGAAATGTAAATTTGATCTAAAATACACTTGTAATGAGAGTAGAGAAAAGACTGAGCAGTACAACTACAGTACCCACAAACTCACAACGTTCAATTGAATATTTTCTTAAAATAGATGGAGAAAGAAATGACTCCATTTTAAAACTGAGAACAGACAGGAATTATCTGGGTTACGTTGTATTTTTCGGAATTTATTTATTTTAACTGATTTCCTCGATCTATTTCTCTGAACGTTCGGTGTGGTCTAGATTCTCAATCTTTAAGTCTTTTGCTGCTCACAAAGAGAACCATTTTTTGCTAACTATAAAAAAAGGCGGATCATGTAGGTTTCCAAACAACTGGAACGAAGTACACGAAGTGAAAGCTATACGTGAAAGTGTTGACTTTTCCCAAATCTGGGTTTATGTATCTTTCTTCTAAGACCCGGGCAGAAACTGAATGACCCTCCGGAAATTTTTTTCGGAAAAAAATCGGAAATTCGGAAAAATGGAAATTTGAATTTCGAAAAAAATTCGGCGTTTCTCTACGCGAAGAAAAGCGGAGAAATTAATTGCAGCAGTGCCATTCGATAAAAATTGTAACAAAACCTATATTTTTTTAGCAATATCTGAACTATACGAACAAATTCCAAGAGAAAATCTTTCCAAGTTAAGCAGATATGAATTTCTCCGCCTAGTTTCTGGATAGGGTTTCTCCGCATTTCTCCACGCGGAGAAAAGATCTGATCAGTCCCATTAGCAAAAAGCTCAGAGGCTACAATAAAGATTTTCTTTGCTCAACACCACCTTCCGGAAGGGAATCGATGAAAGTGAAAGAGTTCTCAAAATGATTGCCGTTATAGAGCTTTTGCTCTCTTTAATTTTGAGAATTTTCCAAGAGGTCATTCGACCGTGTAACCGTAGAGTTAGAAAAACGAGCCCGAAGTGCCTTCGGGCATAACGTAGCTGCCCGAAAATACTCACTCCCTCGAGGGAAAACTCTCATCGATCTCATTTTCACTCTTGCCTGAAAGGTGGTGTCAAGCAGGGGTGTCGTTTGGGCCGCCGCGGGCGTCACGAGAGCCATGGTGTCAAACCACCAGAACCAAATTCCTATTGCAGGACTGTTTGGTTCGAAGCCGTTCACAATCAGAATGGAGCATTTTTTCCGACCTTGACGAACGATTGATGATGACAAACTACACGGGTACTCTTCTCGATTATCTCAAATTTTCGCGAAAAACCAACCCAAACATTGGTGCTATTCAATTTCGACAACAATGGATTTTGAAGACTGAAACAATGCCTCAAGTTTACACCGGAGAGCAGCAAGTTATGGAATGGATGCCCACTTTGAGATGGCATAATTCTTCGGCTTATGGTCCTCCGAGTCATACTGTCAAATGTATTGTGGATCCAAAAAGTGTTTTTTATCCCTGGACACATTTTCCAAAGATAATGATGCCCGGATACCGGATAAAAGAGCTGACACCAGATGTTGGGATTGTCAGGTGATTTCCGGCTTCGTTTTTGATTTCTATCTTTATCGTTTGTTCCAGACACTATCGAGATCAACAAATGTGGAATTGGGGTGTTAAATGGTTGAAAACTGTGCTCAAATTTGGACCACTTCGCATGACAGACTATCCCGAAAAATACCAGCAACAATTGACCAATGCCGTCTTGGACAGAACCCGATATGTTTATGAAAATTTCCAGTTCAAGTCAAGAAGATAATTAATTTATTGTGATCACAAATGTGGATATTGATTTTTCCCCATCTACATATGTGTTTTATTTATATTTATTTTATTTTTGTTGGTTTCAAATACAGTAAAAAGCTTATCTTACCTTCTTGATATTCTGAAACGATCTCAAGTTTCGAAAATTAACCCAAAATGAAAGAGTTTTTCCGACCGAATTTTTTTATTCCCCATTTTAACACAGTTTGGTAGCCTTTGGAGGTTGCACACAGGGACAAGATTTAGGTCATTGGTCATCTTCACATTTCACATTGGTTCCTTGTCACTCAGAAATTAATTTCTCGTGTTTATCAAAATCTAAATATTGAAGACTTCAACTTTCGATGTGTTCAATTCAAAAACTGAAAAAAGTACTTTGTGAGGTCGAAAAAAATGAAAAAAACTGTTTTTGAATTCGTTCTCTCTTCTCTCTTGTCAGGAAGATTGGCGACCGCAAACACCGTTTGTGTGTGTGTGCGGGTACAGTAACCCACGACAAAAAATGTTTTTGTTTTTTCTTTCAAACATTCTTGGTTTTTCGAACCACATGCATCGAAAATTGAAGTTTTCAATTTTGAGATTTTTATGAACTCGAAAAAACTATTTCTGAGTGATATGGTGTCTTTAAACACTTAAAAGATCAGGCGATGGATCCTTGATCTGACAAGGGAACTACAAGTAGGTGTTAACGGACTTTGAGAAGAGACATATGTCACCCGATACAGTTTTTTATGCTGATCATCATGCCGTAGCTAACGCGCGCTTAAAGTTTGAGCACAAAATTTGAAATATCTTGTTCAATTTGAATTATTTTAGTGATGAGAGACTATTAAAGGGTTATTGGGCATTCCAGGAACGATAGGAGCACTTAAAAACCTCGAAATTGTAGTTGTAACGCTGAAAAAATGAGCCCGAAACTTTTTATAAAAAAGGTAGATCAAAAAAACGTGAAAAATAAAAAAAATTGCATTGAAAAACGTGAAAATGACTAAATTTTGAAGATAGTTTTCTGATTTTTCATGTTTTTTTTTCAGAAAAACACACCTTTTTCAATATTTTTTCGGAACTTCAAAATGACCATAGTGTAGAAAATTAAATTTCACATCAGATCCATTTGTTTATTTTTGTAAATGTATAATTTTGAAAAAGTTAGAGGGAAAATAAAAATTTCAAATTTATCAAAAAAGTGTGATTTTCAGCTTTCTGGCTGGAGCTTTGCAAAAGTTAGCTACGGGATCTTGATCAGCATAAAAAACTCTATCGGGTCACATATATCCCATCTCAAAGTCCGTTAACACCTATATGTAGTTCCCTTGTGAGTTACACTAACGCCTTTTCGCCTTCGCCCGTTTACACTTCGCCTTTTTACACGTTCGCCCGAAAACACTAACGCCCTTTCGCCTTCGCCCAAACGCCTCAACGCCCCAAATGCCCAGGTTATTTTTTTTATCGAAATGGCCGAACTAGATCACGTTTCAAAAAAAAACCGAACAAACTTATTTTTTTCTAATGGTAAAACAACTGATTTTATTTATTTTTTTAAAACGTGACACGCCACATGTAAGATCAATAGTGCGATAAGGACGAATGGGCGTTCGGGCGATACTAAGGCGAGGCGTTCGGGCGAAGTGTAAAAAGGCGTTAGGGCGTTTGCCATAAATTTATATGGAAACGACAACCATGAATTTATATGGAATATTTTGAAATAGAAGATACCAGAAGGTCGCCGCCGGCTAACGCCGTCGTCTTCCTTCTGGGTTTGTGTAGATCTATGCAAAATGCAACTTTTAGGGCATTAATTTTTACCTTGAAACGTTAGGTAAACAATCTGAACACAGTTATTGAAAAAATAGAACTACTTGAAATTTAGTAATTTCAGCAGGTTTGAAATTAGAATTAGAACTTCTGACTGTAATTTAGTAAGTCTCTGAACTTTTCAAATTGTTACTTTTAATCAGAAAAAACCTTTGGAAGCTTTTTTGTCCGCAAAAATATTGAAAACTGTGAAATTCAGAAAATAAAATTTCAAACATCAGAAGCAGAATTTTTATTTCCGAAAAAGAAAGAAAAGCGTGAGAACGGTATTTTATACAGAGGTGAGATTTGAGCTCTGTTGGGCCGTCCGGGTTTTTTTCTATTGAAACCTGGAAAAAACGGGTGCTCTGTAAAACTGACGTTCAAAAACCCTGGCAGGGCAATTTTTATCTACCGTAAAAAAAACGTTGGCCCGAGTCGTGATCTTTGAACCGGCTCTCGAGCTACAATCTCACGCCTGATTTGATAAGGGTGTGGTTTTGCCAGTTCTGCTCATATTTTAAATGACCCGGCGACTCTTCTAGAGTTTTCGGTTATTTTGAAAGTATTCGCCATTTTAAGACATATGTGAGTGAAGAAACAGTCTAAAACAACGTATTGCAAAAACTACAGCACAAAAAAGAGCAGAAAATAAATCATAGAGTTGGATTAATCGCGCAAACGCGCTCTACTGCTTCATTAGAATTTGAAATTTTGATCCAACTTTATTTTTATTTATTGTTCTTTTTTGTCGTCTAACTTTTGTTTCTTATGTTTTTGAACAGTGTTTTAACTCGTATATGTCTTAAAATGAAGAATACTTTCAATTTAAACGAATACTCTCGATGAGTCGCCGGGTCATTTAAACTGATCATAATACACGGTTTCCGTACTTCTCTTTCTTTCCAGCGCAACAACATTTTGCTTCCGATTTTTGATAATTTTAGGAAAAAAATTTTCTTTTTTTTCCATGGTTCATATTCGATTAACCGAACAGAATATCCTGAATCGAACTCGCTCGACTTGCAGATGAGAAAAATTCAGCAAAAGCCCCGCAATTTGCGCGGGTCAATCTCTTAATAAAACTGCAATAAATGAAACAAAAATAAAAAAAAATCCGTATATATTTTTATACTTTACATTATATACTTTTTCCATTTAACAATTCCACTTGTGGTAACGTCGAATAAAATGATGTCGAAAAATTAGTAATTGGATTAAGTGTACGGTTACGATGCTCCTGCAATTGTTAACTGTTTATTTATTAAATTTTTTTACTCAAACATAAATCTCAGAAAAAAAAACTTGTGTTTTTGTTGAGTAGAAATAATTTGAAATAAATAGGTGAGGTATCGACTATACTATCGACCTCTCACTTTATAATGATTAATTAAAGGCCTAACGTGTTTTTAAAAAAAATTTAAATTAAACTCGGGGATGTGGTATTTTGTTGGCAACTCTGATGTGTACATACCTTCAAAAGACAAAAAAACGCAGCCGGCTGGAAATCGAGATAGAATTTATGTGCTACTAGTTGTTTCGATTGTTTCAGATTCCGTAAATCGTTAACACCAAACACACAACTACCCGTAACGAAACTACCGTTGCAATTATTCCAATTCCACTCTTGATATCGTGATATATAATATGAATAATTTGTGGTTGAATAATTCAAGAATTTTTCGCCGTCAATAGATCCCGATATATTGAATAGCATCTTGTTTCCCAAAAGAGTCGCCCAAAATGATTCATCTGCGACATAAGTTCCATTGAGAAATGCGAGAAGTTTCCGTGGAATACATGAAGATGACAAGGAATTTGCTGTTTTTCTCGGAATAAGAGAGGATAGTGATGTTTTGAAAAGAGGAAGTGGAGAGTCGGTGATCTAGGAATTCGAGAGATACTAACAGAATTTTGACTTGAGTTTTTTCTTACATTTTTCGACATAAGTCGTCCAATCTGAAATCTTGAGACCTCAAAATTTGGTGCTTCTTTCATCGATTTGAATATCTTAACCATTTCCAAATTAGTTTTTAAAGGGACATCAACTCCAGATAAATATTGATAATATTTCCAATCATGATTCAAGTGTGTCATAAAATCCAAACAAAAGTAGACCGAATTAATGATTTCGAAACTACCCCATTCAATTTTTGGTCTTTTGAAGAAGTAGACATTTTTCCAACAGCGCTGTATGTCGGCGATTTGTTTTTGGAATTGTGGGCTCGAGTTTTCAGGATATGCAATGCAGAACACGTTTTGAGGTTGATAAAATGCAGAGAGCATGAACAACACCTGAAAATAATGAAAACCTCTTGAATTTTTGAAATAAGATTGTAACTCACTTGTGTCATATCTTTATAGGCTAAAATACTATAGGCTAATGGATAATCTTCTTCTTCCTTCGAAGTACTTTCCTTTAGAAAATCGAATAAATTCAGAACAGTTTCACATTTATTGTCTGCATTATCAATTATTTCATCAACGACAGAACCAGAATAAGTAAAATTTTCATCTGGATACATACAATCAATATCCATATTTTCCAATAAACTCTCATATTCAATGTTATATTTGTTCACATAGCTTCGAAATTCCTTGGTAACTTTCTTCATTCTCGGTGTGATCCACAGAAACAATAAAATAACGACCCATACATACAATAGTATCAATAGAAGAAAACCCAAACTCTGAAAAGGCATACATACCAAACTTTGAAATGAAACAATCTTTCTGACTCACTTTTTTGGGTCGGACCATGTTCCAATCGAGACCAACTTTGTATTGAATAGAGATCCGAGCCTCACAGAAAACCCGATTCAGAACTTATCAGAACAGTGGAATATAGTAAGAAATGGTAGAACACCCAAATACAGAAAAATGACAACAATAAATGTTCATACGTGTCACGAATCACGTTCAATAAAATATTACAATAATGAAACGCGATTCAATTTTTTTTTAGTTTTCATCATACTATGGTCCACACGTTGTTCCAAAACGTTTGGGAGCCAGAAATATTTAGTAAACCCTGAAAATGTACGATTTGTATCTGACAAAAAAGGTTTTTGATGCCGGTTTTCGATAGGGCTTTCTGCCGCCTCCAACACAATATCTCGACCGGTCAGAGCGGTCCTCCGATCGTCCCAAAATGACCCAAATCTTGCCACACTCATCACATTGTTTTTACAAACAACATTGTTATAATGGTGAACTAAGTGTGAAGTACTGTAGTTTTTTGTAATCAGTTACATTGTCCGCGCGTAGACTTTTCCATTTTTGCAACGTGGTTTTTAACAAACATCGCGCGTGATTCCTATTGATATCACTTTCCAATTCAACACATTCTTCCTCTTCGTGAACTATTGAGACAGCTTGATCGCCGGTCAAAACATTGGTCATACCATCTGAGCAGAGAACCAAACAGAAATCAGTTTCTGAAAACAAAGAGAAAAACGTAAACGATTAAATTGAATAATATAACGATTTACCTTTCAATTCATGTACTTCGCAATCTGGATTAGGTGAAACGACATAGGTATCTGTTTTTTCGCAATAAGACCATAAATCTCCTAAACTTCTAGCAACTGACAAAAATGAAATATTTTCGGTTGGCGGATTTCGTTGATTGTGATATTTTACTGGTCGATTCCAAACAACTCGAGTGACGCCACTTTTCACAGCTGTCTACAGAAAAAAACTAATTTTTGAAAAAAAAAACAACTCTATAACTTACACTTCCTTCAGCTCTTTTAATTCTTTCCTGCTCTTGAAGAGATTCGGGTTTGTGATCAATTGTGAGAGGAATTGAACGAATTACGCCTGAAAAATTGTAAATTTACAGTTTGAAAGAAATAAAAATAAATTTTAATTACTAACCATTTCTCATGGTTCCTAGAAAAATTGCTGAATCACCGACGTGACCTGTGTACAATTTTCCATTTCGAATAAAAGCACAGCTGACTGTTGTGCCGGCTATTGATGGGTAACCAGAAGCGGTCTGTGGCCACGTCTCTTGAAAAATAAATACATTTGTACACTTTAAAATTTTAAAAATTATACTCACTGTGAACTTCTCGCATTTTTGCGTGTGTAATGAGAAACCCTTCTCGGATAGCTTCTAAAATATCATCATCGTTGTCCGCGTCGAACTTTTCATGTTTGATGATGTTATCGAGAAGATTGACACGAACATACTGACTAGCGTATTCTCCACCATGACCATCATAAACACCAACATACACCCATTTAACTGTTTTGTCGTCATTTCTCTCGGTATGTATCATACATCGATCCTCCATATATCGACGACCACCTTGACTCGCGGCTACTGTTATTCGTAAATTCTTCCCAAGATCTGTCTCATCTCGCGCCACCATTGTTTGGCGATGGTTAACTAACGCTGTGATAAACTTTTTTGTTGGAAATGTGAACAAATCAATGAAAATGTACAAAAATTTCGCAGAACAGCCCCCTCCTCATCCTGGTCCCCCTAGCCTTGGCCTAGCCCCCCCCCCTTTTCCAAAATTTCCCCCCATTATAATGTGGCAATTACTGAATCGGACCAGGTCCGATTTTATCGGACCCGAAAATACCCGAATCTGAATCGGACCCAAACCTAAAAAATGTGTCTGAATCGGACCAGAGTGAAGAAATCGGACCCAGTCCGTTTTTTTCGAAACCTTTTCCGAATCGGACCACAAAATCGGACCAGGTCCGTTTTTTTGGTTGATATTTTTTCGATTTTAGTCGGATTCAGCTGAAATTTCAACCAAAAAAAACGGACCTGGTCCGATTTTGTGGTCCGATTCAGCAAAAATCTTGATAAAAACGGACCAGGTCCGATTTCTTGGCTCTGGTCCGATTCAGACACATTTTTCATGTTTTGATCCGACACGACCCTTTTTTTTGCAAGTCGAGCCAGACGCCGGGAAGAAAAGATAAAAGGCTAGAGAACGAGAGGTCGCGGCGAGATATTTTGATAAACACTGTGGCGCCAAACTTTATAAAGATTCTATCGCGACGAACACTCGTACTCTGCCTTTATAAAATTTGGCGCCACAGCGTTTATCAAAATATCTCGCCACGACCTCTCGTTCTCTAGCTTTTTATCTTTTCTTCCCCTCGTCTGGCGCGACTTGCAATTTTCTGTTGTTCTAAAGGGTCGTGCCGATTCAGATTTGGTCATTTTCGGGTCCGATAAAATCGGACCTGGTCCGATTCAGAAGGTCCGATTCAGAATCTACCCCGATGGACAAATTCAAAGTTCATCCCCACAAATTGCGGGGTGCTCAAATATGTCCCAAATGGACTCCCCACAAATTGCGGGGTGCAAAACATCAATAAATCTCAAAAAATGTATTTAATTGTAAGAATAATTATTTATTGAAGGAAGAACATCAATTAGGATCAAATTCAGGATTATGTTAAGAACTTCGAGCAGGGGTGGTCATCCTGAGCTGGCCTGAACATGAGCCAACGTTGTATCCTGGCTTTCTAGTTGACTGGCCTCGAAGCTGGCTAGCCAGTTTGAGCCAACCTTGAGTTTATCATTCTCATTTTTCTCTTTTTTTTCATAGAAAATAACACAAGAAGTGAAGAGCGTGAACGAGAAGAAACTTTTGAATAAGAAAATAATAAAGCCATGTAAGAAAAAGAGAGAAAGACAAGCTGAAATGGACTAGTTAAGACTACCCATTCTTTTTTCACACCAGTCTACACACTTATAGCTGTAGAACAACCTTGATGTTCAGCTCATATTATTCCACCTTTTTGACGTCAATAGTGTTGTGTTCCTTTGAATGATTACGGTAATTTTTTTTATTTTGGACGCTGCATAAAGCACTGAACTTTTCACAACGTTACTTTTGGTCAGAAGTTTTGATCAGATTCGAAAATATTGAAGTTTGGAAAAAATGAGCAAAATTAGAAGCAAAATTTTCATTCCCGAAGAAAGAAAAGTGTGAAATACTGCTCTGAAGCATTGAAATACCGTACCCCTTCATTTAAAATTTTTGCTTTTTTCAGAAATGGTTCAAAATTTGGATGAGCTTCATACTTCCAACAATAACTTCAATACTAATTTCAACCTTTTTTTCCGTCCCAAACTTTAGTTTCCGCAAACATATGTGTTGATCCGAAAACATGAGGTGATTTGTGACAGATTACGAGTTTCCGACTGGAAAACTATTTTTCAGTCGAGAACTTTCTTCATGGATTTGGTAAAAATAGCATGATGTTCTTGGGAGTATGACGCTTATCCGAAATTTCAGAATTTCTGAAAAAAGGCGAAAACATTAAATGAAGGGCTACTGTGTTTTATACAGTGGTGAGATTCGAGCTCTCTTGGGCCGGCCGGGCTGGCCGGGCTATTTCGGCCGACCGGAAAAAAAAGGCCGGCTCGGAACTTTGCAACCGGGCTCTCGGAACTCAATCTCACCCATCAGTACAACTACAGTACCCACAAACTCACAACCTTTGATCATAAAAATAATGAAGAAAGAAATGAGTCGTTTTTAGAAAACTAAAGACATCCAGTCATTTCTAATTGGGTTACGTTGAAAAATGTTTGGGTTTTTATTTATTTTCCAATGTAAAAAGTTGAATCTCATTTTGCGCGTCTGATGAAATTTCTAAAAACATCACCTAGTTCGTTGAAACATGGCCATGAAAACAAACAGTTACGTCTTTTTCCGAAAATTTTTCATTAGCGGAGAGCCGAAAAATGACTATGATTAGTATATACATAGGTAAGAAAGTAAATTATGTAAGTACGATAAGATCATTCGTGTAGCTCGACGTGACATTTAGACTTCCACGTGGTATATGGTTTATAAGCCACCGGCTGACTCTGTTCAAACATAATTCATCAAGATGTTCAAGGCATGGATTGTGGCAGCAATGTCGCTTATGATGTTCGAACCATCGTTTCAAAACATCCACGATTTAAGTTTTGTGAACTATTGCAAAAATAGAGCAAAAGGAGAATTGACGATTCCGTCACCATCGAACAGCAAACCAACTGGATCTTCCTGCAAATTCATATTGGAATTGCCAACGAAAGACAATGTAAGAAGAATTAGTTAATCGGTTTAGAAGGGAATAATGTTTTATTTGTTATAGGAAGAGGCGAAAGAGCACTGCAAAAGGTGGGCTATACATCATGTCAGCTCGGCCAGAAAACACAATGTCTACACGGAGTGTACTGTCGTAAACACGTACCAGTGTCGTGATGCATATGTTCAGATTCGAGGCATGTGCTACAGAAAGATGGCTAAACGAGAAGTGACATTCGATGAGGCTCAAAAGATCTGTCAAGATGATAATGCGCAAATTCTCAAATTACCGTCGATGATGTTTGGAGAAGTTCTCGAAGATCAGTACGAGTATCTCACAAAATACTTCATTGAATCCGACGACGAATACGAGCGATGGGTGACATTCTCAGGCGGGACTGGTCCCAACTACGTCGTTTTGTTCAACGACGCCTACGCTCACAAAACGGGAGCCAATGGGATAAAGCGGTTCAAGGCTACGTCGAAAGCAGATGTTATGTGTATGTATCGTCCAGCTGAAACAGTCGCTAGCATAGATGCTAAAGCTCAAAAGCTTGCACCGTATTATTACGCCACCGCCTTGACTCATGATATGAGCGTATGGAGGAGCGCTGGGTTGTACACCCGAACGTGAGTGAAACCGGGGAATTGAAAAAAAAAACAGATCTATATTTATGAAAACCCGCGCTTCCCTGGTTGTTGTGTTCTAAAAGACCGCTCACATATGTAGTGTCTAATTGACCGACATCAAACGGGTTCAGCGGCGCGCCAATTCGTTTGTTTTAGTGGGCGGAGCTAAACAAATTGAAAGCAAAAAGGCGGCCACTTTTGTTTTTCTATTTATACGAGCGTTCTTCTTCTTCTTCTTTTTCACATTCTTCTTCTTTGTCACAAAATGCACAATTTTTAACAGGAATCTGCCAAATCATGACGTGTGTCAGGCATCGCTCAAAGCCGTTATTGGATCGACAGAAGGCACAATCATGGAGATGAGCCCGGTGGAAACCAACCAATTGTCAAGTCAATTTCGCGCTTCGTTCGTTCAAGCGTACGCCCCTTTTTCGGATTGTGCGCTAAGAAGTAATGCTTATCGAGTGTTTTTCCAAAACAAAAATACAGTGAGTTGTTCATCTACTGGTTTCTTCTCAATTACTTTCAAACATTTACAGGTATCGGCCGCAAGTTGTTCAGCGTGGCCTCCGATCTCGGACGACTACAAAGCGAACTTCCACACAGATCAAACTCGTGACAACCCTTTCTCCTATGTATTTTATTCTGAATTAAGCAAGTAAGTCTAAAAAAAACCTCAAATAACATTTCACAGTGACGGAAATTCTCGAAAAATTTTCTGAAACGAGCTCAAAAATTGAAAAATAAAATACTTGTGGTGGAAAAATGTCGAGAAATGTCTTTTTTCTGACATTTTTCCCCACTTGAATAAGGTGATTTACCAATTTGTTGTTTTTCTCAAATTACTTTTTTCATTTCTATCTAAAAACAAATAAAAAAATATTCCGAATATTAAAAGTACATTTTTGCTGGTAGAAAAAAGAAAAAAAAATAATTTTCAGTGGACATCAAATTGAAGGGAGAAGAGCCGCTATTCACGGACCAATGTTGTGTGGTTTAGTGCATGTTCCCCAAGTGATTCCGCGTTTTAAGTGTCCTGAAGGTTGGCTTTTATTCCCAAGAAGTCGCGATGAATATATTTGCCATCGTTTTGAATTTCCGGATGTAAGATGAATTTGAACAGTTGAATATTTTATTTTAAACATTTTACAGCGGCAATTCGACGAAGCCGAAAGAATTTGTAAAACGATGGGCGCTATAATTAGCACATGGAGATCGGTTGCGGAGTTTGAATTTATTTTAGAGTTGTCAAATGCGCCAAGTAATTGTCCAAGACCGCTTTGTGGGCCTTATGTGGCTTGTATTAATGTTGGAGGGGTAAGAATTCTATAGAAAAACCTTGATATTTTTACATAAATTTCAGTGCGTCGAATTGCAAAAAAACGGAAATAATCGCCCGTTCATGGGGACCCAAACAACTGGATGGTGGTAAGTAAACTGATTGATAGCTTCTGAAAAAACACTCTTGTTTTTTAGCTCGAAACGCTCGTGGGGCCACAGTGTGTGCGAGAAACCGGCGACACCAATTTGAAGCGCTTAATCCTCTCACCACAACTCGTTCCATCAACACTGCGCCAAAGTGTTTACTCGTTCAGAATTTTTGTAATGAAGTTTTTTTTCATGTGAAGAGTGTTATGAAAATATACCGGTCATCGGTCAGTTTTTTGGAGGGGTTTCAAAAAACTTGGATTCTTTTTTCCTGAAGGGTTTTCCGGGCAAACCTCGAAAACAATATTCACCAAAGAGTCGGGTACAATCGGAAAACCCATTCAGGATTTGCTCCACCGGGTCTCACTCTCCAAAATTGTTCTAAAAAATCAACGAGATTTTCCTATACGGGCAATATATTTTGCCTGTCGTTTTCAACATAATAATTCATTTTTCGGGGCATGCCGGTTCATTTCTCATTCCAACACGACAACAAAAAAAGAAAGAAAAGAGCACTCTTTTCGAAAATCTCTCTCTCTCTCTCTCGAGATTTACATACATTTTGTGTGTGTGTTGTCAAATTGAGAAGCGTGCGAAACACAATTCGATTGACTTTTTTCGTGTTTTGTTGTTGTTGTTGTTGTTCAGTAGTTGACAACAATGAAAAAAACACGCAACCTAATAACAAAACTCGAAAATTACTTTAGTTTTCGTTGAAAACACGACTTCCATAGTCACCTGAACCCATTTAGTTTAGCCACAAAAAATTGTCTTTTTTTTACGTTGAGAATTTATCTGAGTACTGTAGTTTTGCAGAGAGAAAAAACATTAAATTTTTAAAAAGTTATGTTATTCTGGGTGTCGAAAGTTATCGATTTTTTTTTGAGCTGATTTGAATCCAACCAGATCATTAAGCGAAACATTATTCTACTGTCTAACTCTCTCATTTTCACCTGATCTTTCATCATTTTTTTTGTGGTAGATCATAATCACGTTGAATGATCTGGCTGGATTGACAATACAGAATCGGATTCGAAAAAAACATGAGAATCTTTGAAAATAATGGGAGCAGGCAGGTTGAGGTTGTAGCCCAAAAGCTCGTGAGCTCGGCCCAAAAATCGCGGGCCGAGTAGGGCCTTTTTTCGTTTTTCGATCGATCAAAAAGAGAAAAAAATGCACTATTTACATTTAGTGATTAGGCTTGATTTTGGAGCCCGATCAAACAAGTTTCAGAAAAAGATCGGGTGAATTGATTTGTGTGAAACCAAAAACTGGTGATCACTGAATCGAATAATTTTTGGGTCGTAAACAGGACCCAAAATTGGCTCAAAAACCAGAGATTTTCTACAGTACCTTTCGATATCAACTTTCTTCTTTTTCCAACAACAACAACAACAAAACCAGGAAAGGAAACGACATTGGAAGAGGATATCTTAGGGGCTCCGGAAATAACTACCCCTCTTTTTTCTTTTTTTTTCTTCCTTTTTCGTTCTATTGTTGTGTGCTGCATGTTTTTTTTCTACTCACAAGTCTCTTAAAGAAAACATATTTTTTTTTGACAGACATCAGGTCATGAAAAATACATTTGCTCGTTATTCGCTGACAATTCCGAGTATCCCAGAGAATGTCATTTCTCATTTGAGACAATGGAATGAGTGGTTCGTTTTTTGGGGGGGGGGGGCCAAAAAGGGGCGTGGTCTTAGGTACTGTAGATTAGTTACTTCACAGCAATGTGTTGTGTTTTCCTGAATTTGAAAACATTTTTGAGACAGAAAAAAAAATGTTTAAAACTTTTTTTTTTCAGAAAAGTTTGGTTTTTTTTGAGAGTTCGATTTTTTGTCACCAAAAATGTGGGGCGTGCTTCCGAGTACTGTAGATAAGTTTGAAGACATCTTGTCAATCAGAAATAGTTTTTTCGTGTCTTATTTTTGAAAACTTCAACTTTCGATGTGTATCGTTCAAAAAACCAAAAATGTTCAAAAGAAAAAACAAAACAATTTTTGTCGTGGGTTACTGTACCCGCACACACACACAAACGGTGTTTGCGGCTACCAATCTTCCTGAGAATGAATTCAAAAACAGTTTTTTCTTTTTTTTCGACCTCACAAAGTACTTTTTTCGATTTTTGAATTTCACACATCGAAAGTTGATGTCTTCAATATTGAGATTTTGATAAAATTATTTCTGAGTAATAAGGTGCCTTTAAAAGGAACAAGTGAACTTTTATAAAACAGTTGGAATTTTCTGCAGCGAAATAATCAAAATCAAATATCTTCTAAATTTTAGCGTCAATTTCATATTTCGAAAAAAAAACATTGGAATTTTGAAGAGGTACATTTTGGCTCTGATTACTGTAGAAAAGTTTAAAGGGACAGGTGAAAATGTAATGCATTTAAAATGTGCTATTCGACATTTATAAAGTTTTCAGAATATCGAATATTATTCATAATGTTTGGCGAAAAAAACGAAAATTTTCGTAACTGACTTTCTCAACAAAAAAATGAAATGAATTCAAAATTTCACTGAGTTCTTTCCACTGGCTATATTCATTTCATCTTCCCTTTTTTCGTGTCCATCGATTTCAGTTTCTCTCTTCATTTTCTCTGCGTCTCTCCAATTCACCATACTCTCTCGCTCATTTTCTCTCCATCTTTTTCATCTCTTTTCTCTCGGTTTTTTTTCAGCTTCTTCCTTTTTTTGGTTGGTCATGAGTCTGAATTGGTTGGGGTTTTTGACGAAAATTTTCGAATTCCAATTTTCAGCGCCAGAATTTTTATTTGATAACAACTTTTAGATTTCAATTTTTGGCATCAAAGTTCTCATTTTTTTAATAGAACATATGTTTAGACTATCACGGCAAAAGCTATGCGCCTTTGAAATTTTCAAAGGTTTTTATTAAATTGCACGCATTGGCAAATTTAATTTTTAATTTAATTTTTTTTCCTATTGTCAGGAATAGGTCCATAAGATGGAAATCTTGTACTTTGGCGCCAATTTTTGTTCGTTTTTCAATATATTTTTTGAACTTTTCATTTTTTCCGCAAAAATATTTGTTCTCAATTCAAAAATAAAGGTCAAAAATTGCGAATAAAAAATGTATAAATTAATTATTTCCTTTTTTTTGACATTTTCAATTTTCATCAAAATTAATCGAATTTTTCCCTTTTCTCTCTTTTTTTTTGTCGTGCACGCCTTTATGACATGTATCTATCGCTTTTTTTCTTTTGGAAAATTTTGAGCTCAGAATTTTCGTGAGCCAAAAAAAAAGAGCCCGAAATCCTTTTTCGACGTCAAAAAAGTGATACAGATAGATGATCGCAGATAATCCAACCAAAATTACATTTTTTTTTTCTTTTTCCTTCTTTTTTTTGCTGCTGCTGATAGTATGAAAAAATAAATTAAATTCACTCGTTTCCATGGTGAAAAAAAAGAGTTGTATTATTATTATTATTATTAGTATTAGTGTTTTCTGCCTTTTTCTTCTTGTTTCCTTGAAAAAAAACTGTGGCGGAAAAATGTTTTCTTGGGATTTTCAAAAAAGTTCAAACTGTAATTTTTTTGCGACAAAACACTAGAAACTGAAAAATTTTTGCGTTTCGAAAAAATTCCACAAAAAATTGGTAGTTTCTCACAATTTCAAAAACTAAAGTCCAAAAAAGATCATTTTCAATGCATTTTAAATTTTTGTGCACTCCGTTTTTCTTTCTTTTTTCAATTCAAAAAATTTTGGCTCTTAAATTATGAGTTTTCAAAAACGAAAAAACTAGAAGAAACCCGAGTTTTTGGGGGCAAATACTGAATCTCTATAGATCGAACCTGAAAATAACCAAATCTGAACTGGGCCCAAACATAAAAAATGTGTCTGAATCGGACAAAATTCGAGAAATCGGGCCTGGTCCGTTTTTTCTCAACGTGAATCGGAAAAAAATGACTTCCTTAGTATTTTTGTCAAATTGTTTTAGTATATTCAACCAATCTGCTCATCCGATTCAGCCAAAATCCCAACAAAAAAAACCCGACCGGGTCCCATTTTTTCCGTTTCAGCAAAAAATTGTGTCTACTCCGATTTTGTGGTCCGATTAGGATATGATTGACTTCGGGTCTGATAAAATCGGACCTGGTCCGATTCAGAGTTCACCGTTTTTAGGGCCCAAAACTTCACTTTTTTTTAAACAATTTAGCACTCTACTAGATAAGCCAAAATTTTTCTTTATTTTCATTTTTTTTTATTTTAGAGGGTCATTCCAGATTTCTTTTGAAATGTAGGATTTTGTGAGGGAGGTTCAACTTGTCCCCATCTCAAATTTTGGTCACATTTTGTTCAATTATCTGATTCAGGATGATTGGAGGTGATTCTTCCGCAACAACAACAACAACATCATCATCATCATCATCAACGGGGCCGCCGAGTTTGGATCGTCGAACATTGTTGTCGGCAGCTTCGATGGTTCGACAACAATCCGACACGACTGGAGTTCGACGATTGCAACGCGGAAGAGCTGTTCAGGATGATGATGCCGGTCCGCATACGAGTACACATAATGTAAGTTCTGAAAAAAGGTCGAAATAGGAAAATTAGAAAAAAAACACAAAAAATCCGACGACTTTTTCTCGCAAAAATGACTTCTGGCTAAAAAAATCCGATCAAAGACACTTAGAAATGGTTTTCCAATGTTCATAAAAATCTCAAACTTCAACTTTCGATGTATATGGTTCAAAAAACCAAAAATGTTTGAAAGAAAAAACAAAACAATTTTTCGTCGTGGGTTACTGTACCCGCACACACACACACACACGGTGTTTGCGGACGCCATTCTTCCGGAGAACGAATTCAAAATACTTTTTTCGATGTTTCAATTTCACACATCAGTAGTCTTAAATATTGAGATTTTGATAAATACAATAGTTATATTTCTTACAATTAGTGACAAGATGTCTTCAATTCTGACGTGCGTGATATTCAAAACTTTTCGACGCCAAAAATAAATAAAAAATAAATCCTACTGAATCGTCCGATTTTTCGTTCTCTCAATTTTTTCTAAAGATGTATTCGAAACGGGATCCGAAACTTTTTCGTAAAAAAACATGTGCCTAATATTATTTTTCCCAACAATTTTCCATCTTTGACGCCAATTTTTTTTCGAAAACATTTCCAAAATAAATCTGGTGCCCAACATTCTGTCTAACAAAAGTTGAAAATCTAAATCTCCCGGCCGCCAAAATTGTTCTCCGACAAAAAATTCAAACATGATCAACTTCAACTCATAACGACTATAACTCCCCGGGGAAAATTTTTGTCTAGAAGAGAAAAAAAAACACACGAAAGTCCCCCCATTTTTCTCGAGCATATCTCCTCTCCATTTTTACTTTTTGAGCACCTTCTTGACTTTTTTCGATTAGCAGAACAAAAAAAATCTCCAACTTCAATTTTTGTTGTATTTTTTATCCGCCACAAAAAATCTCATTTCACTCCAAAATTGCCTTTTTTGGAGTGCTTTTTGGGTTGCTAGAAAACAAAATTTTTGGTGCGAAAAAATGTGTTTTTTTTTGGCTGTAATCCATTATAAAAATAGAATTAGTGTTTTTTGTTTTTTGGAAAGCCAAAAATTTCATTTTTTTTTTTGAAAAAAATCCATTTTCCAGCTGACTGCTACAATGTCACCAAACCTATCAAGACCAACAAGATATGTAAAAGTGAGTTCTCAAAAAGTCTTCCTGTTGAATCCATGAAAGAAATCAAAACGTTCCCAAAAGCGCCCATCTAGATAGTATCTACTGGCTACCAAAAATGCCATGAAACTGCCATTTTTTCAATTTCAAATTAACTTCTCCCTCCCGGAAATGTTCAATTTCCGCAAAATGTTTTCAGCTCGCGCGTGCGAAAAAAAAACATACGAGCTAATTTATTCATTTTTTTATCGCCTTGGTAACCTTACAATGTTATTCACAATTCAATAATCTCCAAGAAAGCTTAATTTGGTTTCATTTTCGTTTTTATTTTTTCAGTCAGTTTCTCAACAAAGAAGTGAGAGTTACATTCAGCTGAATCAATATCGATTGATGGAGGAAATCGGGCAGGTGAGCACAAATTGTATTTATTGCATTTTTTGACATTTCTCGTCTTGAACAACCAAAATGAAATTATACTTTCTCTTGTGGACATTTATAGTAAAAAATTTGACGTTGAAATTTAAATTTTTTCAAATTTTTCCAAAAAAATACACGTACATTGACAATTTTTGAATTTTGTTCTATTCCGATGTCAATTTTTTTTCTTTTAACAAAAAAAAACATGAGAACAAATTTTGTGTTTTTTCAAAGACACTGAGAAGTTGTTTTTCATGTTCATGAAAATCT
This sequence comes from Caenorhabditis sp. 8 KK-2011, assembly GCA_963572245.1. NCBI lineage: Eukaryota > Metazoa > Nematoda > Chromadorea > Rhabditida > Rhabditidae > Caenorhabditis > Caenorhabditis sp. 8 KK-2011. The sequence goes on from OY751548.1 coordinate 7,434,525, forward strand.
TAATATTGAAAACTTCAAATTTCGATGTATCATAAAACCAAAAATGTTTGAAAGTAAAAACAAAACAAGTTTTTTGCCGTGGGTTACTGTACACGCACACACACACATAAACGGTGTTTGCACAAGCCGGTCTTCCTGAGAACGAATTCAAAAACAGTTTTTTCTCTTTTTTTCTCCTTCTTACAAAGTACTTTTCGATTTTTGAATTTCACAAATCGAAAATTGAAGTCTTTATTTCTGAGTGACAAGGTGCCTTTGAACGCCGAAAAAAAAACAATTCTGCTCACATTCCAGGGTTCCTACGGTATCGTTAAGCTGGCCTACAATGAGCAAGACAAGAATCTGTATGCGCTAAAAGTTCTGGACAAGATCAAACTACTCAAAAACTTCGCGTGTTTCCGGCAGCCGCCGCCGCGTCGAAACAAGGAGAACGCGGCTCCGTCAGTGCTCAAAAATCCGCTACAATTGGTACAAAAAGAGATTGCTATTTTGAAGAAATTATCACATCCAAATGTCGTCAAATTGGTCGAGGTTCGGCTTTTTTGTTAAACAGCGGGCATGTTGTATTTGTCAGGCGGAGTGTCGTAAAAACTCAAATGCGACGTCCAAAATCAACAAAAAAAATAGAATACCGTAATTTTTTAAAGGAACACAACGATATTTTACTGAAAAATGTGAAACAATATGATCTAGACATCAAAATTTTTGAACGAAAAGATGATGTTCCTTTAACCACTCACAGTTCTCGTTTTTTTTTTGAATTTGGGCATATTTTTTCTCTGATTTCACAATTGGAATTCGGAAGTTTGGCGCAAAAATACTAACTACACAAATGAGACTAGTGTACTAGTCAAACTGTCGCCTAAAACCCAATCAGATAATTTCGACAGGTTCTCGATGATCCCAGTGACAACTATCTGTACATGGTTTTCGAGTTCGTCGAAAAAGGTTCTATTCTCGAAATTCCCACCGATAAACCACTCGATGAGCAAACTTCGTGGAGCTATTTTCGCGACACACTTTGCGGTCTAGAGTACTGTAGGTTGACAACAACAACAACAAACAAACATCTGTTACAGTACACTACCAGAAAATCGTTCATCGCGACATCAAGCCATCGAATCTGTTGCTGTCGGACGCGGGTCAGGTGAAAATCGCCGATTTCGGCGTCTCGTGCGAATTCGAGGGAATCGATGCGTTTCTGAGCGGAACCGCCGGAACACCCGCATTCATGGCACCCGAAGCGCTTACCGAAGGCGCCAATCATTTTTATTCGGGTCGAGCGCAGGACATTTGGTCGTTGGGCATCACTTTGTACGCGTTTGTTGTCGGCACTGTGCCGTTTGTCGACAACTACATTATTGCGTTGCACAAGAAGATCAAAAACGATCCGATTGTGTTTCCGCAAACACCGTCGCTCAGTCAACAATTGCACAATTTGGTTTTGGGAATGTTGAAAAAGGATCCGGGACATCGATTGATGCTTCAGGAGGTCAAGGTAAGAGAGAGAGAGAGGAAGAGGGGAGAGACGCAGAGAAGAAGAGAGAGAGAGGGGAAGAGGGGAGAGAGGGAGACACTAACAGAGAGAGAGAGAGAGAGAGAGAGAGAGAAAAAGCACACTGCCGAGAGAAAGAGACGCAGAGAAGGAGAGAGAGGGGGAGAGAGAAAAAGAGACGCAGAGAAATAACACATCTCTGCATGAAAAAATCTCCCGAGAACTTCTCATTTTTTCCGCATGTCAAAATCTACATACTATCTCAACAGTCTAAAATTAATGTGTAAAAACAACAGAGACAGAGAGAAGGAAATAGATATTCGTCTCGTTGCAGATGCATCCATGGGTGACACGCGACGGCACATGTCGAATGCCAACCGAACAAGAAAACTGTCATCTCGTCACCGTCACCGAGGAGGAGATCGAGAACTGTGTTCGCGTCATACCGCGACTCGACACACTCATTCTCGTCAAAGCGATGGGTCATCGAAAACGGTTCGGCAATCCGTTCAAAGGCTCGTCGCGAACCAAACTCAGCGCGCAGAACAGTATTCGCGATCGACGCAAATCGTCGTCGGTCAAAGATCCGACATATGTTCCGCCGCCGCCCAACTCACCGCCCGCCAATAATAATTGGTGAGTTTTGGCATGGGAATTTCTCGAGAGAGAGAGGAAAAGATGTGCACTTTCTACATTGATAATCTCGGCCTCCCCAGGTTTATCATTATTATTTTTTCAAAGTTCACACAAAAATATGAAAACCACAAAAAGTACAGTATCCTGGTTTCACTCGAGACCAGTTCTTTCCCATAAAACCCTACCGACTGCAAATGTTTTCTTTTTTTTCAATTCAACAACTTCAAGCTCAGAGAACATTCTGCTCAAAATCGGGAATAAACTACAGTAGTCCAAGTGATTTTTACAGCGTGGATCGTCCCGAAATCAAATGCATCGAAATGTCGTTAAGCGGTCTAACACTCAAAGTCGATGAGCCAACATCTTTGCCGAAAGCCGAATCGGCTCGACAATGATAATCATTGATGAACAAATCAAATCTTCTCGAAAACGTGTTTTTTTCTAGTGCCTATTCGTGCTTTTTCTCCTAGTTTCTTTTTTTTTGTTTTGCTCACACAACTATTTCTCCGACTAGACATCGCTAATGAATCTTTTTTTCACAAAAAAATGTCTCGATTTTGGGTCTCTTTTTCATTGACCCTTGTTACCGTTCACAATCGCAATGAGACCATCTCGAAATGGTCCCGATGTTACCAAGTTGATCGATTCGATGAGTGTTACGCCAAACAGTTTGGCATATTCGATTTTGATGCTCTCCAAATCGATTTCGGATCTCGACACAATCAAATGGATCAGTTCGTTTTCACGAGATCCATATTCTGAAATTTTGAATTTTTAAAATTTGGCGGGATGGTTCTTTTTTTCAAGAAACAAGGTTTGTTGTGCTCCGATTCGGCGAAAATGTTGGAAAACTGGACCGTGTCAGATTTCTTCACCTCGCCCCTATTCAATGGCGGATTCTGAATTGAATCTTCTGAATCGGACAAGATCCAAATCCAACCGGCCCGAAAATAATGAGAAAGAAAGTCTTGAGAAAAGGTATTTCCAATAACCCGACTGTTTCAACAAAACCTCTTATGGTCCGACTTTGTGACGGTAGATTCTCAATCGGACCAGGTCCGATTTTATCGGACCCAAAAATGACCAAATCTGAATCGGACCGGAACATGAAAAATGTGTCTGAATCGGACCAGAGTCAAGAAGTCGGACCCGGTCCGTTTTTATCAAGATTTTTGCTGAATCGGACCACATAATCGGGCCAGGTACGTTTTTTTGGTCAAAATTTCAGCTGAATCAGACTAAAATCGAAAAAGTATCTACCAAAAAAACGGGCCTGGTCCGATTTTTTGGTCCGATTCAGCAAAGGTTTTGAAAAAAAAGGACCGAATCCGATTCAGACACATTTTTATTTTCGGGTCCGATTCAGTGTTTGCCCTGTGTCTCTTTTTTCTTGTTTTTGTTGTTGTCAAATTGCTCACTGTTTGAATGGCCTTTCACGGCTTCGTTCAATATTTTGGCATAATGTACATTCTTATTCCTCGCCAAATCGTTTATCAACCCAAATCCATATCTTTCCAACCCGCTCATCAACACTCCAATCGCATCTTTCAATGAATGTCGATACTTTTCTTCGTATTTTTTCGAAACTTCACTTAATTGTTGCCACGAAAGAGTTGTAAACATCTGAAAATTGATCAATTTTTTGCAGAGAATTTGTATCAATTCTACCTCGGTGTACACCTCGATTATATTCATTTCTTCTCTGAAATCATTTCTGTTCACTTTTGTCAAATCATGCAACCTTTTGGCACATTTCTCAATTGTTTTCTGATCAACAACTTTTTTTGTTTCATTTCTATATAGGAATTTGCGCAAAAATGGACGAGTTAGAAGACCAGCCTTCTCTTCAATCAAGTCATCAATGCTATAACCATTGTTTTGTTGTTTGAAGAGCTTCGAAATATGTTTCAATTCTTCCGGACTTCTTGTTGCCAAAATATCAAACACTGGTTCAAATGGCATCTCGTGATTCAGAATTTTGACATCGCGCAGATATTGATCTTCGACGAGGGCGAGTAGAAGAGATTGAAAGTCATCGTCGGTTTTTTGTAAAATTGCCTGTTCCAATGATTCATTGTACTGTGTATACAATTCGTTGATAATTTGTTGGCGTTGTTCAAAATTTCGGTTGCATAAAACTGCGCTTATCTGCAAAAAATTATTTGAACAAAATATGTTTGAAAAACACATAGATAATGTCTAAATATCTCGCAACATTTTTTTCTCTTAGCTGAAAATGTTGACAAAATTAAAAATTCTGATTTTTCTGGACTGGAAATCGAACAGTCTGAAAATCGACAATTTCTGAATCGAACCTTCTGAGTCGGACAAAATCATAAAAATGTGTCTGAATCGGACCGGAGTCAAGAAATCGGACCCGATCCGTTTTTTGGTTGATATTTTTTCGATTTTCGTCTGATTCAGCTGAAGTTTCAATCAAGAAAAAAGACCTGGTCCGATTTTGTGCCCCGATTCAGCAAAAATCTTGATGAAAACGGACCGGGTCCGATTCAGACACATTTTTCATGTTTTGGTCCGATTCAGGTTTGGTTATTTTCGGGTCCGATTCCGAATCCAGTCTGAAAATCGGCCATTTTGAAAGTTCAAAAACTCAGAAAACTTCAAAAAATCAAAGTTTGAAGAGATTTTCAACGCACTCATTTGCAGTATTATAAAGAGTTTTTGAAAGAAGCAAAGTGCCACAATCATCGAAATTCAGCGACAATCATCGTATTTTTAGTCCAAGACACCAAACTAACTTTATCCTCAAATGTTTTGGAACGACGAATATGGAAAGAATTGTACAAATCCTCACAATCTCCAGCTTTGTTGAATTGTTTTTTCTCGTAAATTGTTGGAATTGAATCGAGTGTCGCTGAAAAATAAACATCAAATTCCCCCATTTTTCGATGTTTTGTTCAACGCACCTCCAATTACTGTCAATGTGCTGAGAAACAAAACATTTGATACGAATTTCATTTCTCACAAAACAACCAGAAATGACTGATGATTCTTGAGAATTTGATTTTTATACGAGTCTATTGGTGTCACGTTGCGAAAAAAAAATATTTTTCGGTGGTTTTTTCTTGAAAACAAATCGGAACTTCTGGTTTCTCGTTTCAATTGTCTTTTCCAGTCCAACTTTTCGACCTTTTCGATATTTGCTCGTATTTTCATCGTACTCATTTTCAGATCGATTTTTCATTATCAATCACTCTGATAAAATGTTTTCGTTCATGTTGATATTTTCTACAGTACCTCAAAAATTCCGAAAAAGATACTGTATTTGTCATATTTTCTCAATGATTAAGAAAATCAACATTATCCGGTTCAAAAAAAAAGAAATTTCGAAACGTATTGTTTTTGTTCTGCGAATGACTCATCATGTCTGCGTCTCCTCTCTCTCTCGCCCACCCTCATCATGTTTGTATTTAAAGTGTCGTGTGGCTGATTTCGCGCAGCTACCTGTCATTTGATTTTTCTGAGGATTATAAAATCGCACAAAAAAAATGTTTCACGTCTGCGTCTCGTTGTCTCTCATTTTCAAATTAAAAAAAAGGACACGGTTTTTCTATTCATGATTACTCATTTCTGATTCATTTTTTCTCATATTTTATACATTTATTTCGTCAAATATAATCACAACAAAAAAACATTTTGCAGATGTCACTTCGAAAATTTATTCAATCTGGAATTCAGGACGTTTTGGTGAGTTTTTATCAGGCCAGCACAAAAAATGACTAACCAAAAAAACAAACATATAAAATCGATGAGTTTCGTCTGTTTCTCTGCTTATTTTGTTTGTGAAACATTTTTTCGAGGTTCAAAAAAATTGTCGAATTTTTATAGGAAAATAAATTCGGCGGAAATAATAAAAACAACTCCTCCTCCTCCTCTTCTACTTCTTCACAACAACAGCCTTCACAGGATAACAACATGTCAGGTTGGTGAAAAAAACTCTGAAACTCTCCCATTTTCACACACTATTTCATTTTGATATTTTTTGGCGAACAAAATTTGTGCAGCTTCAAGAAATTTCGATGTGTTTCAAGAAAAATTTAGGCGGCTCAAGAATTTAGTAGATTTTTCTCGAAAGTTCCGTGATGTTCAGAAAATTTTGAATTATTCTACAAAATCCAGGGGCGGTTCGAGCTTTTTACAAAAAGCTCTAGGCGGGCCAAATTTTCACTTTTTCTTCAGCATTTTGAACTTCCCCAAAAAATCTCGGGCCGGTTCGATAAGTTTGAACTTTTTCAAAAAAAGTTTCGGGCCCGGCCCATAATTTCAACCTACTTTAGCGAAAAATGAACATGATAACTGTAATACGTTTTTTCTTTCCTTGACCATGAAAACTTAGTCGTGTAACTTTATAGAACTACAGTAATCAAACTACTCCACTGGAGGAACTGTACTTTTTTCGGAGTTAAAAAAATTGTTTTTGAGAAGACCAGATTTTTGAGAAATTAGATAAATCTCTCACTTGAGCACATTTTGTTCTCTTTCCAAATATAAACTTTTGAACCTTCTACATACATAGTTGCGATAAATCATCGTGTTAGCCTAGTGGATCACTTGAGATTCCAATGTTGACAACCACTTCAATCATGATAAAAGGTCAAATTCATTTTCTTCTTTCGATTTTCAGGTTATCCACAACAACAACAACAACAACAATACGGCAATGCCGGAGGCGCACCACCACCAGCGCAAGGTTACGGTAACGCAGGAATGACCTACGATGCCTACAGTAATCAACAACCACAGTACCCATCACAGGGAGGATATCCGGGTGCTAGTGGAGCTCCCTATCCGGGAGGCGCTCAATATCCGCAAGCTCCTCAATACGGTTTTCAACCGGGTCCACCGCAACATGGTGGGTATCCGGGTGGTCCCGGTGGTTACCCGGGTGGGCCGGGCGGGTACCCAAGCGGGCCAGGTTATCCCGGAGGACCAGGCGCTTCTCAACCATATCCACCACAACAACAACAACAACAACCTGGCAACTTTTACCCGAATCAAGGCTTCGGACAACCACAACAACAAGGTACTGTAGTTTTTTCTGCTGCACATTTCTTTTGATGTCGATGTCTGCGAGATTACTGTAGCCTCTTTAAACCGGCGCCAAATTGTCAATTGAAATCCAAAGAAGCGTGTGAAATTTCCCCATTTTTTGTTGCGCCCACTATAAAAAACCACATGTGCAAATCATTTCTTTCGAAACCCTCCAATGAGTCAGACAAGAATAAACAAATGTATTATTTTGCTATGTTTCTCTGCGTCTCTCTCCCCTTTTCACTCTCTCACCCAACTCGCAAACAAAAAAACCATCCAAGGTCGAGTAGTTGTTTTTTTTTTTTTTTGAGAGAGGGACGGGACGAGAATGTGGTTAGGTTTTTCCTCCTCGAAACCTGAATTATTTATGATTATTTTTTTGTTGATATATGACGTTTATCAGACGCGTGACATTTTCCGATGTTTTTCAACTTTTTCTCATTCCTCCAAAAAAAATATCTCTTTGAATTTTCAGACCGGCCCGGTTGTTTTTTTTTGTCTAAAAAAAATAATATTTTTGGTTATTATTGCGTGTGTCTCAACTCTCATTAATACGAGAAAAACATATCAGTTTTTGCAGTCATGCTCGGCACTCCATCAATCTTTCCTGTGCCAGGATTCAACGCAAATGCTGACGCAGAAGTGTTGCGTAAAGCCATGAAAGGTTTAGGATGTAACAATACAAAGGTGAGTGTTGAAGCAAAAAAAATCAAACAACAACAACAACAAGGTATTCTAGGTGATAAGTGTGTTGTGTCAACGTACAAATGGTCAACGTTTGGAAATTGCCAGAGCGTTCAAAGTGATGTACGGAAAGGATTTGATCAAAGAGCTCAAAGGCGAACTTCACGGCGATTTCGAGGATCTGATTTTGGCGTTGATGGACGCACCAGCCGTATACGACGCAAAACAATTGCATCGCGCAATGGAAGGTCTCGGAACGAAAGAATCGGTCCTTATCGAGATCATGACATCGCGCACCAACTCGCAAATCAACGACATTCGTCAATCGTATCGCAGTCTTTATTCGCGCGAGTTGGAAAAAGATTTGATCGGCGAAACGTCGGGACACTTCAAACGTTTGCTTGTGTCGTTGTGCGCCGGCGGACGCGACGAATCGCAGTATGTCGACGGGTTGCGAGCGAATCAGGACGCGCGAAAATTGTACGCGGCCGGCGAACGACGATTGGGCACCGACGAGTCGGCGTTCAACGCGATTTTGGCCAGCCAGAACTTTCAACAATTGCGAGTGGTGTTTGACGAATATCAAAAGGTGGCCAATCATCCGATTGAGCGCGCTATCGAATCCGAATTCAGTGGAGATATCAAAGATGGACTTTTGGCTATTATTGCTGTTATTCGCAATCGACCTGCCTATTTTGCCAAATTGTTACATGATAGTATGAAAGGTGAGAGAACCCTGAAACTATATTGTTGTTGTTGTTGTTTTCCCAAGAGCAGGGGTGAGATTTCAGCCCGAAGCCCGAGAACCCGGGCCGTGAACATCGGGCCGGGCCGCGCTTTTTTGTTTTTCGACCGGTAAAAAGTCCCAGCCAGGCCCGGCCCGGCCCGACTTTTGAACATTTGTTTCTCAAAACCGGGAATATTTTTTTGGAAGTTTATATGTAATTATAATGAAAATCCCGACCGGTCAGAGCGGGCTTCCAGTCGGCCCAAGAGAGCCCAAATCTCACCCCTGCCCAATAGAAAGATTTCTGCAAACATGTCAAAAAATTTGGCCATTTCACATCTTACCACAAAAATTTTTTGGAGCTTGAAAATTTCCGAAAAATACTAAATTTCTCCAAAAATTCCCCGTTGAGTTTTCTCAAAAGTAGGAGAAATATAAATTGTCAGGTCTCGGCACTCGCGACAACGATCTAATTCGTCTCGTCGTCACTCGTTCCGAATACGACATGTTCGACATTCGCAACGCGTTCCAAGCTCTCTACCGTACCTCACTGGAAAACATGATCAAAGGAGATTGTTCGGGCGCCTACAAAGACGGACTCATCGCATTGGTCAACGGAAATCGGCAATAAACAAAATATACACAATATATGTATGATCGCGCAAGAAAAAAAACACACACACACATACGCATTTAAACACCAATAAATTCTTCTTACAATTCATTTCGTTTCGATGCACAAAAAAGGGGGTCTGGTAATCACAAGTCATTCTCAATAAATTCAAAAATCAATCATAAGAAAACGAGTTGGGTCGTGGACAACAACAAAAAAGAGACTGGACTTTTTTTTGCTCAAATAAAATACATACGACTTTTAAAGTCATCGGCAACCGATACGCAATCCTGCAATACCTGATCCGAACTTCCGTCCGCCAAATTCATAAAAGCCTCATCGTCCAGATTGTTGTTGTTGTTGTGTAGAAGGTTCTTATTTTTTTTGCCGCCGGCGCTTTTTCCAAAATTCATCAGAGAGGCCAAGGACGATGTCAACGAATTGGCATCGCATTCGATCGAATCGACAAGACCCCTACAAATTTCAGATTTTCATTTTGTCATTTTTGAAGCGGTGTGCATTTCGAAACGCCAAATTTTGATCCAGTTTTTGGATTACATTTGAATATTTTTTGAGCTCACATTATTCTCATTTCTCTTAGATTTTGGTTTTTTTCAAAGTTAATGACACCCTGTCACTCAGAAATAGTTTTTTTCAAGTTTATAAACATCTCAATATTCAAAACTTCGATTTTTGATGTATTTGGTTCAAAAAACCAAAAATGTTCAAAAGAAAAAACAAAACAATTTTTGTCGTGGGTTACTGTACCCGCACACACACACAAACGGTGTTTGCGGCCGCCAATCTTTCTGAGAACGAGTTCAAAAACAGTTATTTTCTTTTTTTTTCGACCTCAAGTACATTTTTCAATTTTCGAATTTCACACATCGAAAGTCGAAATCTTCAATATTGAGATTTTGATAAACACGAGAAACCAATTTCTGAGTGACAAATACAAAAATAGTGAGAAACACAGCTTAAATAAACCTCGACCTCTCACTTAATAACAAAACGTCTAACCAGTTGGACTAAGATGTCACATGTTTCTGTGAGAAATTTTTTTCAAATTTTCTAGACAAAAAATGAGCGAGAAAAATGACGTGATTTGAAAATCGGACAAACTTTAAATTACACTCAATGTTTTCAAATTTTCTTCAGGCTGGCTCAATTTTTTCCAGAAAAAAAAGATCTATTTCAGATCGGTCAAAATTTACCGATTTTTTCCAGGTTTCTCAAACTTTAAAATCAAAGAAAAACTGACAACTTTCTCTTGACATGACATCTGGCACGTGTTGCAACAAGATCAGCATAGTATACAGGTGTTGGAATGGAAACCGAACGAGTACAACGACCATAAGTGTGACACATTCTGAAACAAAATTTCCAAAAGTTGAAGGATGATAAATGTGCTCACCCATAAGTAATGTTCTGAATTTCGTCAGCAGTAAATTTGCACTCATCCAACAATACATGATATCTGGCCGGACGCGATGTTCCCTGAACTCCATAGTGCGAACACAGATAGAAGTCAAATCCTTCCGGCGACACAATTCCCGTGTCGACTGTGGTGCCGGGCGGCACATTCTTGGCACGTCCAACCATGTCCGACGGATATTTGCAGAACATGCGAGCGTGATGACGTTTCTGAACAACAATGTAGGTGATGGGCGGACGAAAGTCGTCCGAAATGGCGAGACACGCGGTCCGAATCGATTGCACTTCTTCGCGCAACACTTCCGAGAATTGGCCTTCCGAGACGCCGTCGCGATAGACAATGATGCGAGCGGGTTTCTGTTTTGTGTGACGGTAGAAGGTGATGATACGTTCGCGAATCGCGTCGAGAAGATAGACGACCGATTCGCGACACTTCTTCTGAACTTTCACATTGGCACCATACGATTGTGGAAGGAGGTCGACGTTGGCAACAATTGCAGCCACCGATGGCATGTTCATACGCATTTCGGCTTGCGTTGGATGCGTCACATCGATTCCGACAACCATTGTTGGTTGATCGACGAGATACTTGTTGGTGATTTGATCGGCGACGATTCGACTGTTGATTCCGCCCATTTTCATGTTCAACTTCAAGACAATGTTGGCGCAAGTGGCCGGCGTCGGACGCAACACATTTTTCATCAACACACATTGCGACATGATTCCGTGAACAATATCCGATTGCTCCTTCACAGTCACTGAAAATATCAAATTCCCACCAGGCCCGAGGAATTTGAATTCATTCACAAGTATATCCGGACCGGTCTGAGAACTTTGAAATTTTCAAAAATATTTCGGATCACTTCAAAACATCACAAAAAATCGGACCCGGTCCGAAAAAATTCCAGGCCGGTTTGTAAATTTTGAAACTTGCTCTTAAATTCGCAACCATTTCTAAAAGTCTCATTTTTCTTCAACAAATATTCTGATACGCAAAACTTGGTCGGAAGATGTTTTTTTTTTTTTTCAATTGTTCAGAATCATACCTCGGCCAAAAATGTGGAACTGTTCAAAATGTTCGTGGAATTCCACGTTTTGGCCGAACTATTTTTAGAATTATGAAAATTATCACAAAACTCCAAAGGCAAGCGCCAGCGCATTTTCAAAAAAACTCAGCGCCAGCCACAAAAACGCACTGTAAATGTCCGAATTTTTCGACGGCAACACAACAACAACACAATCGCAAACCGTGTTCGTCAAACGATATTCGTCGGCAATTTCAGTGAACAACACACAAACATCCTCTTTGCTTCGTCCATATTTGACCAAATCGGGCCATTGCGGAAAATGCATGCCCATTTGGGTGGCTTTTGCTGTCAACGCCTGACAGAACGCTTGAAGAGTGGTTTGATCGCGCGGATCGACAAGAGCAATCATCGAATAGGAACGACAAGTGGCCGGCATGTACAACACCTGATTGTCCATCGACCATGATCCGTCTTTCGGGAAAACCACCGGGTTCTGAAATTGGAAAATGTGGAAAAAGTTGGAAGAAAACGCACTCACAACAACCGATCGATTATTTCCGCCAAACATGATGGGCGGCGGTTGAATGACTCGCGCCGTCGTTTCGACCATTTGCGACGAGACGGCCACACCAAACTCTTTCAGAAACGGATCGACATCGAACGCAGCTTGCGCGGCCAACGCTTTGATGCGATCTTCGCGTTGTGTCGCGTCCACTGCCGCCGCCTTGATGATCGCCGACGTCTGTTTTTCCGTCATCTTTTTGTTGTATTTTTGCGGCGAATCGATGAGACAATGCTCCATTGGAAGAAAGATGTTGCGATTGGGTGGACCGACGTGGAGACATGGAAGTTTTGGGTATTTGAGTTGGCCGTACTTTTCCGAAAAATAATCGGCTACCGAACAAACCACTTGTTTGCCATTTTCATCGACACCTTGGAACCTAAAGAAAATAATAGTGTTCTCTAAAATCTTGGCAAAGTCTCAAACTTCTCACACGCACTTGAAGAACGTTTTAATCCAATTTTTTTTGGTTCACATTTGGATATTTTTCGAACCCACGTTATTCTCATTTTTGTTCGAATTTCGTTATTTTCAAAGTTAAAAATACAAAAATAGTCAAAAACCGCGGTTGAAACAAAAAAAGCGCATCTTATATGGTATCTCGTGTACCGACATCTAACTGGCTACGGAGCGCGCCATTTCTCTCGTTTGAGTGGGCGGAGCTAATCAGTTTGAAAATTATACGATCACTCACTGTTTTCTAGCCAGTTTTCACCTTTCGTTTTCAAACCTTTTCTGACCAGAATCAAAAAAGAGGTATTTTTTGAGGCAGAAACCGGCCAGTTTTCAGTTTTGGCCAAAAAATGGCCAGATATTGTTTGTTGGTCATGCGTATACCACTTTTTTCAAGTGAAATTTCATTTCAAATATCCTCAAATTTGAAAAAATATTCCAGGCCGGACCGAAAAAAAAACTCACATCAACTTGTCAGCGGGCAATTGCAAACTGTTGACTTTGTAGACACGGATCGCGTGGGGTCGATGAGTCGCGCGAATTTTCATGCCGCGAATCGCGTCGCCAAATACTCGCGCCTCAAAACTCGACAATTGTGTGTCGCGCGTCAAATTCTCCAACGTAAAAATGGGTCCCATTTGTCCAAAATCATCACGCCCGTTCGCGTTGGCGTTTCCCATCATTCCAGCGGGTCCTCGACCTCCTCCAAAGTTCACATATCCGCCACCGCGCGACGCTCCACCTCCTCGCGAACTCATTCCACCTCGCTGATATCCGCCAACACCGCGCATCATCGGACCACCGTTTCGATTGTTGTGATGATTATTGTGATGATTGTTGTGATGATGATGGTGATGATGATGATGATTGTTTCCGCTTCCGCCACCCGGTTTTCCGCTTCGCTCATTCAACACGTCGCACATCAATTGGAGCACCGAGATGCGAGCCTTGTAGAATGCCGTGTGCGCGACATCAATGTTCAAAAGTGGTTTGTAGTTGCTGGCAATGTGAGCACTTGAGAAGAATCCCGTCCACATTTCTTTTCCGCCTTCCAAATCCAACGCCTGACCACTTCCGTTCGGAATTCGATAGCAAGACGATTTCCATGTGTAGAAGTTGGCAGAATTTCTGAAAAATTCGAGATTTTAAAAGTTGAAAGTCTACGTTCACAGAAAAAAGGGATGTTTGCTCTATTTCTTCATTAAAATAAAAAATATTCTACGTGAGACCTGTCTATTTTCTCGGAGGCTCTCACGTTTCATTTCTATTTTTTCTTTCATTTCTGCGTCTGCATCTCTCATTTGTCCGTCTCATGAGGGGTTAAAATAACCTACGTTTGGCCCAAGTCAACATTTTTCCAAGAAAACCAAGGCCGGACGAAAACTCAACATTTATTAAGTTTTTCTCCGGGCCGGTCTGAAAATCCTAGTTAAAAAACGTTGAATAAGACTCGAAAATTCTCAAGATTTTTACCAAGCCAACCTCAGTTTTCAACTTCAGGCCGGTCCGATTTTATTTTGAGATTCTCCTTAGTAATTTCGTTGCGGTTCAAGTATTTTTTTAACATTTCGACAAAAAGTTATCCAAGTTTTCTGAGAATTTTCGGGCCAGACCGAGGGTTTTCAACTTTTCGGGCCGGCCTGAGAATTGTCGACTTTTGTCCAACTCACTTCAACAATGGACACGTCAACGATTGACGACAAATGATGTCCAAAATCTGAATGGGTGTGAGAACGCGTTCGTCCAAATTGTTGGTGCGAGTGCGTTGCATTTCCAGCAGAACCGGTCCGACATTTTGAATCGAGACAGCGCAACGTGTTCGATCACGATTGTCTTTGGGCAACGACGCTTCACAATCCAGTCGAACCGATCCTTTGTCGTCGGGAAATTCGAGACGTGACACTGTGTAGAGTTGATGCGAACCGTCGTAGGCGATGGCGAACTTGTTGCGGAATATTGCCGGGTAATCGGAGACGGCTTTCCAGAAGATTATTCGCATTTCATCTCTGAAATAATTTTACAAAATAAAAATGTCAAAGTGAAAGCTGTGAAAAATACGGAAAAAAATCAAAATATTTTTGGTCGAAAATGCTTACTTATCCAACTTTCTGCATCCGGGATGATGAACTTCAACATGATACTGTATGACAACCATTTTCGGATTTTTCAAATCGACAGCGAAAAAATTGGCCTTCACCGGAATTTGTCGACCAATCGTTCCAAGACCCGGCCTCGCCACAACCTCTCTCATATTCAAACACGCCAACTCGGACAACAACAACGGCGACAAATCGCGCGGCGACTCCGAATACCCAACCGCACCGCCGCGATCATCAACATATTGCGGCGGCGACAACGAACCGTTCGAGATCAGCGGCGACACTTGTCCTGACGATGGTCGCGTCGACGACGAAACCGGCGGCGACATTGATCCAGAGCCTGAGATTCCTGGAATTTATCGGCGTTTTGTCCCGTCGCCGTCGGTGACAACAACACTCACCGGAACTCGTCAAATTACTATCATCGAAACAGCGCGTTGTTTCGTTCAATCTTGCGGACATCTTTGTTGCTTTTCTTTTTTCGTTTTTTTTTTGTGCTGTAAAACATATTTTCTCGATTTCAAACATTATCATCTCATTTTTACCTTTATTTGATACTTCAGTTTTAGGAAAATCGGCAATGACAGATTGTTTCCAAAAAATCGGTACGTCGACATTTTTTTTTTGCATTTAGTCATTTAGGACACGTTTAATCGAATATTTTCGTTCCAGCGTTTTGAAATTTTCACTTTATCCAATGTGAAAAAAAAGGGAAATTATATAAAAATAGAAAAAAATCTGGATTTTTTCAAGTTTCAAAAACATTTTTCAAGTGGATTCAAACTTCCTTCTTTTAGTTTTTTCTACAGTTTTTTACCTCAAAAAATATTGTTTTTTTGTCTTCTTTTGATAAAAAAAGAAACCTATTTAATGTGCTCAAAATCGAAATTATTCGAAGAAAAAGTTGATATTTAGAATGGTTACCTCAAGTAGACATCGTGTCGGTACTTATTGCGCAACACTTAGAATTCAATTCAAATTTCAATGAATGACGACGAATCACGACTTCTGACCGCCCCTCCCCTCCCCAACTTTTCCTGTCGTTTTCATCATTTGCAGAACAATTCATTCTAGACATATCCGTTGGTCCAAATCTAGGCCATATTTACCTTAACATATTTATTTGTTTTAGATTTTCCTTTTATTTTTTTTGTTTTCTCGCGCACAAACAATATTCCATTATTATTATTATCCTGTATTCAGATGTTCATTTTTGGTTTTCTTTTATCGTTGGCCCCATCAATTTCGCATCAATGTTCACCGTTTGCTCGCGAAAGTCTTCTCGTGAATCCGACAATGTTGGGCGTGTCATCGGGTGGTGTTAGTGAGATGAGTCGACCTGTGCAGACGAATAATTTATGGGAGAGTACTGTTGTTAGAGCACGCGGTCAGAATACGGTTCCTGGTGGAGATCCGAAGGCCAATATGAATGTTGGTGAGTTTTGAGTGCAAATTCAAACATTCATCAAGAGCTTCTCTGTTGTTTCAAACAAAAAATAATTTTTTTATGAAAAGCCGAATGTATGAAACGAAGAATTGGAGGTGTGTCTGAAAGCCAGAGTCAAAAATAATGTGTGTTGGAGTATCTGAATTTTTAGGTCTACAAAAATTTCAACAAAAAACCGGGACGGCCCCGATTTCTCGACCCTAGCCGAGTTCAGACACATTTTTATACAATATCCGATTAAAATTAGGTGTTTTTCCGATAAAACCGGACCTATTCAGAAGGTCATGTTCAGAATCCACCACCTGACCCAAACTTTCGAGGTCATTAGTTTTTCAAAACTAAACAAAAAACCGGCCGAAAACTCCCCGCACATCGTCATCGCGTAGTATCGTTTGTTTGCAGCTCTTGGCACGCAATCAACTCCGCCAATTCGCGACGCCGCCGAACTGACGTGCACCAATTTCGATGCGGATTGTCGTTGGCGCAACGTCGATGGTGTGTTTGTCGATGAACTCGATTGGTATCAAGGATCAGGCGAACTCGACGAATCGCGTCTCGCCGTCGCAACAGCGACAAAAGTCGTGCCGGACGGTGCGTACGCGATCGCCGCCACCGATATGGTGCAATTTGGGGCGGTGAAAGCGGTTCTTGTCTCCGATCAGGTTTCTTGTCAAATCGGCGATGGTGAGATTCGATTCATGTACTGGACATCGCCTGAAGTTCAACTCAAAGTTTGTGTCAAAAAAATGTCGAAAGTCTATCCGGATTTCGACTTTTGCAGGTGAATCTTTTTTATCAATTTTTTTTCAGAATTTTTCAGAATTTTCAGCGCACCTATCGACAAAAACGACCCAGGTCCGGTGTTTGTGACAATTCCCGATCAAGGACCAGCTCCTTTCCAAATTTACATCATCGCCGATCATTTCACATTCAATTCAGAAAATCTGAAAGGTTAGATTTTTAACAAAAAAACTATAAAAAGCAAAACTTTGACAGTAGTTTCATACATTTCTGAAAACAAGTTTTACGACTCACCTATTTTACATTAGCGACGAAAATTTGAAAAAACACGTGGCCCACAAACTGCTTTTCTAGGTCACGAAAATATTTTGTTGAGCAAAAGTATTCGTTTTTTTTTCTAGAATTATTTTCTCAAATGAAATCGATGATAGGTTTAGCCAAGAACAGAATTCCGGGCCGATTTTGTGGCCCGATTCAGCGACGACATCGGAAAACTGGACCGGGCCGATTTCTTTATTGTGGTTTTCCCCAATCGTCTAACTTTTGTCAATAGTTCTCAAGAGAATCAAGATTTTAATGCTAACAAAACAAAATCAGTGTGTTTAAACCTTAAATTGTCTGTCTAGGCGGTTTTGCGATCATCGACAACATCGAATACTATGCGAAAATGTGTGATTCCTCAACTCAAACATCGTTCGATCCTGACAGCATTCCATTGATTCCTCTTGCCGAATCAATCGACGAAGAGAATCATGTAACCGTCAAGCGATCATCCAACTTCGATCATCCAACAGTAGCACCATTCCATCTAGGAATCCCAAATGGCATCGATTCCAAAACTGGTATCTTCGATTTCTCCAAAGAGGACGACGAGTTTCAGACAAGGAAACCTATTCTAACATCAATGGTATTTTTGAAAAAGTTTGAATTTCAAATTTTGAGAAAACTGTTTTCAGGTAAAACTTCACGCTCCAAATTCTCGCGCTGCTGAAGAACCAGAAACATCGGAAGCGGAGGAAGATATTGTTTCAACAGTCTGCGAAGCCATCGTATGTTCCTTTAACCAAACAGAAACATGTACAAAGTAAGACTTTTGTTGAAGTTTTGTCTTTATGTTTCACACTCTAACCCGCTAAATTCAATTTCAGCATGGTTCACCAATCAGCTTGGCTCATTTCAAGTGAACCCATCGGAAATCCTTTAACCGGAATTAGAGGCGATGCATCGATTCTTCCATTCAATCCAAGTACGACACTCCGCGTTTACGCTCTCCTTCAATGTTTTTTCCTCATTTTTTCAGACGGTTCTTTTGCCTATGTTTCCGGTCCGCACGATGAGATTCAACTTCAAACAATGCCATTTACTGTAGATCGAGCGGTTACTGTAGTTTTCAGCTATTATAAGGCCGACAAAATTTCGCATCTTCAAGCTATTTTGAAACCCGTCGATTCTGAGCAGAGAATTCTATTCGATTCACCAAAATTGACAAAAAATTCGAGAAGATGGTTCAGAGAAAGTTTGAATGTTCCAGCTGGTCATTATGACTATGTAAGTGATGTCCTCCGAGAGAACTACACTAATTTACAAACTGTTTTTCAGCTCATTTTCCGCGTCACCAATTTGCGCGCAAACACATTCATTGGCATCGACGAAATGTTCGTTGTCGATGATCGTCGCAAATCCTTCTGTTTCAACACTCACTAATTTATCGATTTTTCCCATTTCGCCAAAACTACAGTACCCCTACGTGTAAATGTTTTTGAACATGAAAAGTTTATCTACACACAGAAGACTCATATATGAAAAAGTATTTACATGGGCGTTATCTAATCGAAACAAGAAATTATGAATCCCGTAAAAAAGCACGTAAAAATCACACAAACAGGGACTACTCTAGCCTAGCTCAACTTATTTTTAATTTGATTAAAAAACGATGATGACGTGGAATTGGAAATTGAATTACCAAAATTCGAAGATGGAGAAGAAGAGGCATCTTCGTAGAAACAAATATAACCATCCGACAGAAGTCGATCAACAAGCGGGTCGATCACTTGTTTTCCAAATAGTGACTGAAATAAATTGTTGTTTTTCTTGCTGTTCAAAATCTAGAACATTTTTGGAAAAAAAAATAGTTTTTGATATTTAAAGGAGCATAATATTTTGATGTTTCGATGAAATTTTCTAACAGTTACTGTAGTATTCAAAACTGCTCCCTAAAGTCGAACGTTTTAGATAATTTTCACCAATTAGCAGATTTTCCAACAAAACAAAAATACCTTCAATTGTCCAGTTTCATCAGCCTCTTTAAGCCGATTCCATCCAGAAATGGAGATGAAATTCGACAAATCTCCACAATCTTTCACCACCGGAACATTGAAACCATCGGATAAACCTTCTCGATCAGCCATCGAGTCGAAAAATATCCAATTTCCTGACAACGTTTTCACATACGCAACATAATGACTAGTTTCTATACACAAAACAGCCGTCAGGTTCTGAAAAAATCACCAATTATTTGTGGCCGAATATAAAAAAAAGAACACTCACCATTACATGACAACTTGGTTTTTTGACAGGTTTTCCGGGCGGATACAAATCCACTTTTCGATGATCGGCCATTTCCGGAAGTTGATGAGATTTAACAAAACATTTCATGCAATAAACAATCTGTAAATAAATGAAATGATAAATATTTTCAAAGGAACATGAAAAATCTTACATCAGTATAGAAAACTCTTCGAGTCAAGAAACAAGTGGGACAATAGCATTCGGCACATTGACCACAATGCGTGCATGCTGGTACACTTCCGGCCACAAATGGAGTGATGTCGATTTTGTCGAGTGGCAATATTTTGTCGAACAACTTTTGTTGACCGTATCGAGGGAGCTAAAAATATTGAACTTTTTTTCCATTTGAAAAAAGGTTTAAGAAACAGCGAACAAGTGGTTTTCGGATTGTGAATTTATTCTGAACAGACCAAAAAATGAGGAAAAAAACGGCCCTCATTTAGAATGTCCCTCGTGATTTTTCACACACAATTTTCCGACAAATTTTGTGCTGTCTTACTGTAAATGAATGTAAATACCGACCTGCATAATGAGCACCGAAGGGGTTGCGGCAAACTGCACTTGCGCACTCTTCAAATGTCGTTCCAACAAATGTTGCGACGTGACCGCACCACCCTGCCAATCGCTGTCCACCACAATCGGCACCAAATACTGCGACTCTTCTCGCTTACCGGCCGTCGACACCAACCTGACAAACGGAGGCGCTTGAATAATTTTGGCGAACACAAATTCGAGAATTTCCTCGGGATCCTTTTCTTCGTTGGTGAGTCCCGTCATGTGTGGCATGAGTTGCGAGAGAAGTTGTCGAAGTTTCATGACATGATCAGCCCGAACGTAGTTGTATTTCCGAAGTGGGTAGACAATCTCCTGTGCGAGTTGTTTTTGAAACTGTGTGGTTTGAGCGCCCTTTTTTTCGAGCAGAAAATCGAAATTGATCGATTGAACAAACATCGCATAGAGTGTCGCGTCGAGATAGCAACTATTACTGTAGCCTTGGATGCCTTTCTGTCGTCCGACAAGTTGTTGAACGTCTTTACACGGCAAACATCGCTGCTTTTCTACACCACTATCAACACTTCCAAACTCCAATGATGACGACGACGATGCTTTCGTGTAATTCATTGGCATATTGTTTGACGACGGCGCGAGAAGACGATTTCGATGAAGTGCCGCGACTGGCACAAGAACACCGTCGGGATGATAGTCGGCACTGGGTCGCCATGCGGTTGGTGCCGGATATTCGTCGAGTTGTACAACTGCGGCGCGTTCGAGCGCGTCGTTTTGCTCGTTCCGCGCATCTCCTATCCATTTTATTATTCCCGAACGTTCGGCACCAAGATGATTGACTATCACACGATTTCCTGTAATTGTTCAATTTTTTCTTTGATACTTCAACATTTCTGAGAAAATCTTCGATTCGTTCAGAAACGTTGAAACTAGAAATGAAATCCCACAAAAAAGTTCTTACCGATAACAAACGAGTCGATCAAGTAGTCCTCCATAGCCGAGTAGGGTTTCGATGGAATCGGTGGCGGCGCTGATTGTGCCGATGATGATCTTGGTGGCGACGGCGGTGTATACGCGGGCGGATCAGCCGTCCGGTATGATCGCGTCGTCGCGGCCGTTGCCGCAACACGCGCGCGACTCATACCCATTGATGTTGTCGATGATGATGAGGACGATGATGATGATGTTGAAGATGGTGTTGCGATGACACGATCCAATGAGGACAGTTCGACAAATCCGGCGTGTCCTTCTTGCGCCACAAACAATTGTTGTTTGTTGAATATACCGGTCCCGGCGCCTATCCGATTTTTCTGAACACCGGTCATTTATAGATCGAAATTTTCTAGAACAAAGAAAAACTTACAAACTCAACTCCAGCATAGATGGCTTTATGACCCTTTAAATAGCCAATAAACTTGACTGTTCCCCGTTCTTCTATCCCATTATTGTTCCAGATGCATGGATCACCGATTCGGAATGCTGTCGAGTTTTCAGATATTCTGAAAAACTTTCAATATTTCTACTTTTTCCAACAACAGAAGAAAAAAACAAAACAAGCCGGCAAAAAACTTACGCCTCATTTTTTGTCGCCGCACTCGTGCGCAACGCTGTCGACATCGCATGTACACTTTTACTGCGACTCGGCGGTGTTGGTGGAACATTTGGCATCGCCGCAGGATGTTGTTGTTGATGATGATGATAATCTGTTTCGTTCGTTCTTGTGGATCGACTTTGTCGTTCAACCGGTGGCGCATACTCAACATCTTTTCGATTGATCGGAATGATTCGAGCTCTACTTGCGATTGTCGAGTTTTCCATTCGAACCGGAACTCTGTTGTCGTACAATGCCGTCGAAACTCCGCCTCCTTTTATTGGCATGTGCATCTGGTTGGGAGAATAGAAATTGCGTGGCCCACTATTTTGGGCAAGCGATGAAGATCCTGCAAAAAATTAGAAGTCATTTCCAGAGTTTGTCGAAGAACAGAAATGTATAAAAAAACATTTTTTTGTAACGGCTGGGTTTTTAACTTTTACATCCTTTCCTCCAGATGCAAAAATTTTTGAATTATTTAGATCAAATTTCTGATAAAAAATGAAAAGTTCAAAAAAAATTACATTTTCGAGAATTCTGAAGTTTGTTGCTATTTAGTGTTTGAAAATCGAAAAAAAAAAATTAAAACACGTTTAGTTTGGGTTTCGCTACGAAAAAAAAGTTCAGAACTAACCAGACATTTTCCTTCGACTCGACGAAATTCCAAAACTCGTTTCAAAATGTCGATTCACTTGATCATACGTGGATTCCGGTGATGTTGAAAACCACTGCAAAAAAAAAATGAAAATAAAAAATGTTTGTCATTGTTTCAACACAATGAAACGAACATATTCATTGTTTACATGTACATTTTTTTCAGTCGAACAAAACCAAAAAAAAAGTGAATTTTCCATCTAATTGGAATGTCCTATATGCCTGGGGAAATGAGACGACGAAATTAATAACTTTTTTGTGATTAGCAGCAAATTTTTTTTCCGACGCAAAATTAATTTCTTTCGAGGTCCACGAACTCCAACGAACACAACAAAAAACAACTAGAAAATAAAATGAAAGAGAGAGAGAGAGAGGGAGAGAGAGAAATAAGCCAAATCAATAGAGACAGACACTTTTGTGCTCGAAACCAAAAAGTGGCTGTTGTGTTGTCTGGGGAAATGCAATTTGCCTCGATTTCAAACACCAAACAGGATGGTGTCAAAACTTTTTGGAACTAAAATTCTTGAATTTACACACTTCTCCCATTTTTAATTATTCACAAGGGAACGTGACCAAAGGAATGAGGTCATATCGTGTTTCGGGTTCAGACCAATTTTTGATTTTACTACTGACAATGACTTTTTTATCGGGCTCCTCTTTTTAACTTTTCAAAAACACAGAAAATTTTAGTCAGTTCAAAAATTTGGAAATTTTTTGAGACAAAAAAGTATTCACCGTGACATGATACAAAAAGAAGGTTTAGGTCACGTCAAACATTTGAAAAATTATGTTTTCTTAAAATTTCGGTGACAAAACTGTGTCAGTTGAGCCCATTAGAATTTCGATATGTGAAAACCAAAAATTAACATAATATTATTATCGGGCATTTTTCGGAATTTTTTGTTCTTGTGAAAAATGTGCGAAAAAAAACAACAACAAAAAATTAGGAAAAGTACAAAAATAGGTTTTAATTGGAAGGAACATTATAGTTTTTCAATTTTTTGAAGATAATCTGATTTAGTTTTGTTTATTTTTTAAATTTTCTAGCGAAAAATCTTGGTTGATCCTATTGATCAGTGAGAAAAAACCACAATGTGTGTAGAAAAATTTTCGTTTCAAAAGAGATTAGAGCAACAAAAAAAGTGAGGATTATTTATGAAAAGTGCGAAAAAATGCAGCAGATTACTGTAAATTTACAAGACTATTTTCAAAAAAAATCTGGGCACTTCAGGGACCATAAGCGCAAATCAATAACTTTTTTTACTCTTTCATGACGAAAAGAAAAGAACGAAAAATGAATGCTTGGAAACTTGCCAACATGAGGAAAGAGAGAAAAGCAAAAGGAGGGTAGAGAGAAAAACAACAAAATAAATTTTCGTGTTTTTTTTCTTCTCTCTCATTTTGTGAGAGAAAGACTTCATGACAACAGAAAACAAGGAATTTTTTCAGTCACCACAATTTTCTCAAAAACTTTTCCGCGACAATATTGACTTTTTGCAATGCGCTGTCAATTATTACAGAAAAACTGGATTCATCCTCATTCCGAGATCAAAAAGTAACAATTAAAGAAGAAAGTAAAAGTGCAGGGATTCCCATTGGAGAAAAGAAAAAGTAAAAAAATAAGTCATGTGGTTTGATGATAAATGACGTTCAAGTTTTAGTCATTAATAGGGTTTCAGGTGAGAGAGCAAGACGCAGAGAAACTTTCTATGGAGAGTCTTTCAAAAAAACTTAGACCCCATCCGAAAATAGAGAAAAATGAGACAATATCATTTCCTATTTTGAGGTTAAAAACCGTCAAAAAATCTGATAAAAAAATTTGTTATCAATGAACTCAGAACTCTACATTTCGAAACGTTCAGAAAAAAATGAACTTGAAACACCAACCTCTGATGACGGCCTCGAGTCCACATCAAAATCAACATTATACCAAATTCCATGCTCATTTGGCCGTTCGCCAATCCAGCTAATATGCGCTGGTTGATGACGTCTCATTCGGTCCTAAAAAACATACTGTACATTCTTTCTGGAATGAAAAAATGACACAAAAAAAAACATTAGTCACATTTTTTTTCGCGATTTTTTGACAGAACAATAATGGAAAATCTAAATTCTTTTAAAACTGTTAAGTACAGTAATCTTTTTTATTATTTGTTTTTTCTTGGTGACCATTTTTGTTTTCAATAAAACTTGTTCTATTTCAACAACAACAAAAAATCAAATTAACATTCCAAAATGTCGTAAAACTGAAGTTTCGAAATCTATGATTTTTCTTTCAAAACTTAAAAAAAACATTTGATTTTCACAAAACAAAATCAATATTTTCGTGTCAGGGCGGCGAGCACATGATTGGTTCAAAAAAAAACTAAATAAAGAGAGAAAAATTCGGGTAAATACAGAGGGCATTTTGACAACAAATCAGCGACAAAAATTGTGAAATACAACTCCAATTCATATCCGACCGAACATTTGGTTGATCAGTATGAAAAAGAAACAAAAATCTTGATCATAGGAGTTTTGTCAACTAATTTCAGTTTTAAAAACAATAGAAAACAACCCAAAAAAGGGTGTGTCACGAAATATCGAACAAAACTTTCTGTCTCTCTGTCAAAGTTAACCGGTTTTCGGTTAACAAAAAAACTGTGTTATTAGTCACATGGTCGAGAAAAAATGTAAATTTTCGATGAAACGTATATCATCTATTTGTTTTTCGTGTAGATTTCGTCGGCTATCTCATTTCACTTTGAACTTTTTCATACGAAACGGAAAATATCTCACCAATTTTACCAGAACTGAATCGCCAACTTTTAGCTGTGTGATAAAATGGAGCCTCAATGGGTCGTTATATAGTTCGAGTCGCTCAGCAGGGCATAATGATAAGAGTTGTCTGGAAAGATACAAAACATAACATTTTATGCATGGAATGAGTCATTTTTCTCAATTTTTTAGAATCTTTTTCGGCTTGAAAACACGCAACTTTACGATTTTTACTAAATTAACTCTTAGAAAGTCTAGATTCGGATAAAATCTGTCTTTTTTTCTGATGTCAGATTGGAAAAAAGCGTTGGGAAAAATCCAGAGAAAACAACAAAAAAATTTGCTGAAAAAAAACGGGTTTTGACATGTTTTCAGACAAATGAAAGTTTTTTTTAACGTACAGAGCTTGATCATGCGTAACATCCATCACATCAGAACTACAAATCTTGGCACAAATTGTTGAATCATCCAATCCCTAGAAAACATACTGATTGGTATAAGTTTTTTTCACTATTCCGATACCATAGGAATTGATTGTCTGTATCACATTTTCAACAATGTACTTTTTCCCCATTTTCTGGAATTTTTCCTCCAGAATTTTTGTTCAAATTCTTACCTCCATCGGGGCGCACATTCCTCTCCTTGTCAACGTTTCAATACTCTCCATTTTCCAATCATTTTCCGTCATCGTTTTCATCATCATTCCCGGCTCCAATTGTATCAATCTTGGACCAATTAACTTTCCTTCTCGTCGATCAAACTTCAGACCAGCTATCGGGACAGTTAATATTTTTACAAGAAAGTTATTAGTGTTACTGGAAATAAAAAAATATTTCTCATTTACACGAAAAACTCACTTTTGGTCGTTTGATGATTCACTAAGGTCAACTAGAACACATTCGGAAGACCCGGGTTGGCTGGATACTCTCAAATCGGGCAATACTTCGTATGTGTCGATCAGAAGTTCGTCGGTACTCTGAAATCAGGAACAAAAATATATTTTTCAAGTAAATATAGGATCTACCACGAAAGCTTCCTTCAATTTTTGGCAATGACATGCCTAATATTGTTTAGAAATTTGACTGAACTATTTTTCCTTTTTTATGTGAATATTTTCATCTTATACTGCTAGAATTGAGAGTGTGGAAGTTTTTTTTTCGAATTTTTTCCTAAAAAACTGTTCTATCATGGTGTGCGCCCAATTTTGACCTCATTCGAAAAAAAATATTTTCCAAAATCTTACCTGATTACTGTTATTTAGTCGGTTAGTTGTTGAATTTGAGAAGTATGCTGGTTGCTGGGCGGCTGCATAAATATCATCAAGTGGATTTTCAAAATGAATGAATCCTATAACAATTTTTTTCAACTTCTTTCAAAAAATTAGTTTTTCAAAATACCTCTCTGATCTCCAACCCTTTCGAATTCTCGCATTCTGCAAATGGTTTTTTGAAGAAATCCCATAGTAAAAAAAGAAAAGTGAGCAAAGGAAGAAAAGGAAAAGAAGAAGGTTTCGTTAAACAAATATTTAAAGGTGGATGGAAATTTGTTTGACCAACCAAAATGTTTTTGAATTACTTCCTTCCTTTTTTGAAGATCTGAATCAAAAACAAGGAATTTTCAGAGATATTAATGAAATTTTGTAATTTTTCGAAATGTTAATTAACGTGACCAGCACGAAAATTTGCATGAGAAAATTTTTCATTTCTTTTTTTGTTGAATAAGAAAGACGCCATTGGAAAGGAGGAAAAGCGAACTGATAACGGAACAGCCAAAAATGATAGAAGTTAGTCAACGTCCATGAAAAATAAAAAGGATTTTTGCCTCTACTTTCAAAGCGATGCGATTGTTGCGAAATCGAAATGACCTTTTTCAACGACACAAAAAATGAGGCAGAATGCTTGACAAACCGTAATGCATTCAAAAATAAAACGTTTAGTCAATAATTGTGTAAACAAATTATTGGCTGGTGTGATAAACATACAAATGTCAATTTTTGTTGCATTGGATGCTATAAGCATATTTGAACGATTGGCAGAATCGATAAGTGGATGGATTTTTTGCCTAGTCAAACAGGTTTTTTGGGGATGAGAGAAATTGACCATCCAATGTTATTGTAAATAACGATTCAATGAAAGATTTGTTCTGGTTTCCAATGCCAGAACAGTGACATACCTCCGCCAAAACTTCAAAGTTGGTTTGACTCATTTCGTGAAGCTTTGAAAACAATTGCTTTCTGGAATACTGTAGAAATTTCATTTTCAAAGCGTCTTGTGAAATTCCGAGAAAATCAAAACACGAGCCCCAACTTTTAACGTAGTTTTAGAGAGCATAAGAGAAGACTTGCAATAATCAGATAACCGAGATTTTACTGAATTTTTTGAAAAAAAAAACATTTTGAAACAACAACTGTTTATTAACCAAAGAAAACAAACTTATGAAACGAGGGAAGCGGCGGTGGCGGACTCGTACTTCCATGTTGGTGGGAGTTGTTTCTTGGTTTTGTAGTATCTAGCCAAACGGTGGATACGGGACTCGACCAAAATGAGTCTGTACTTGCTGTCAATGTCTTTGCGAGATCTCTCAAGATGCTTGCGGATGGAAACAGCTTTTTTGACCAAGTGGTACAAATCCTCTGGGAGCTCTGGAGCCATACCCTGAAAATGAGAACGTAAGTATCTGTTTAAACTCCATGAAGTTTTTGTCATCGTGTTATTGAGACACAATCTGGTTTAATTGCACCTCACCCAAAAACAAGATATTTTATATGGCTCATTATGACGGCTGGCAGGGATAAGTCTGAATCCGATAACCAGTGCTTTTGAAGAGCGTTAGCGTATTTATTTCGAAAAACTAACCTTCGATTTCAAGATACGGAAGATCTTGTTTCCAGCAAGACGACGGACTTGTCCGACTCCGTGCGAATCCCTGAGGATCACACCAATTTGGGATGGGCGGAGACCCTGTAAGTCATCGATTTCATTCTATTCATTATTAGAAAAAAAGGTTACCGGGCGGCGCACATCGTACGAAACCTGGGCCTGCTGAACTCATGCAGGTATTCAACAGAATGCTGCATGAATCCAGTGAATTGATCGTATGGTAGTTATCAGAATCGAACCGAATAACTCCTCAGATCTTTAGCAAACCTTTTTAGCGAGCTTGACGATGTGTTCTTGAACATCTTCGGCTGAGAGTTTTTGCCATGATGGAACTGATCGGCGGTAAGGAATGGCCGATTTGGACATTCCCTTTCCTGGATTGTGCATGCGACCCATGGTTACGACGCGGGGAGATTACCTGAAAATACAAATGTTTGTAAAGATCGCCAATGGGCAATGAGAAAAATAACTCGAATGAATGAAAACTTTCGACGAACAAACAAATGAAAATAAAAATTACGGCCTACGAAAAGGGATACGGTAACACTTTGTTGAATGTGTTTGTTCGCTATGGGGATACATTGAGAGGCAGTGCATGTTCCTTTACTTCGTTTTTTTGTTTTTTCGCGATGGAAACGATTGCACAATATTGCCCAATTTTGCATTTTTCGTTGTCAATGTTTTGTTGAATTGATCAAAAAACGCGCCTGTGTATATAAAGAAATATATGACTCATTTTAAATTCATTTATTGATTTTAGAAAAGGTAATTATGGCCGACACAGGAGAAACATCATCTGCTCCTGTTAGTGGAAGTGTATCACGTGGTAGAGGTGGCAGACGATTCCCACGTAGAAAGCCTGCGACCAATGAAGATATCATAAACGAAGGATCTTCGAATAGAGCAACCCAGAATCGAGGAAGTCGAAATCCGCGACGTGGTGGTGGAAGAGGGCGTGCAAACGCGAAAACAGGAACTACAGGTATAGTAAATAATTATTATTCGATCAAAAAGATAATATTCGATCAATTTCAGGTGCACCTTCGTTGGCAGAACCAGGAACATCGTTTTCTTTCAACCCGAACGCCGAAACATTTGTTCCGTTTGCACAAACGAACTCAACAACAAGTTCACATCCAGGGCCCTCGAGAGGAAATCGACGTGGAGTTAGAAATAATGCGACTCGAGGTAGAGGTGGAAATCAACGAAAACGACGAAATATTCCGTCAGAAGGTGATCAGAATCTCCGAGAAAGTTTGATTAATCAATTGGAAAATAATGAATACGAATGTCCGATTTGTTATCAAAAAATCACTACAAAGCAGGGATTATGGTCGTGTCAAGTTTGCTACCAAATGTTTCACATCTCACATGGTTGCATTATCAATTGGGCCAAGTCTAGCCGAGATAAAGAAAACGATAACAAATG
Source organism: Caenorhabditis sp. 8 KK-2011 (assembly GCA_963572245.1). Lineage (NCBI taxonomy): Eukaryota > Metazoa > Nematoda > Chromadorea > Rhabditida > Rhabditidae > Caenorhabditis > Caenorhabditis sp. 8 KK-2011. The sequence goes on from OY751548.1 coordinate 7,463,881, forward strand.
GCGTTGTCCAATGTGTCAGAATAAAAACGATCAAATTCCATACAACTACTACTGTTTTTGTGGAAAACAACGTAACCCGACATATCAACTCGGGGAAACACCGCATAGTTGTGGCGAAGTATGTGGCGGTAAAAGAAAGAATGATTGTCCGCATCTTTGCACCGAATACTGTCATCCTGGACCACATACAGATTGTCAACAACATGTCCAAAAATCGTGCAATTGTGGAAAAATCACGAAAACCGTAATGTGTGGCAGCGGAAGTTCTGTCATTTGCGATTCTGTTTGCGGAAAACTATTATCTTGCGGTGTGCACAATTGTGAAAAAATTTGCCATCAAGGAGAATGTGAAGAATGTACATTGGTTGTAGAAAGAGAATGTTATTGTGGAGAAAGTGTGAGAGAAGATATTTGCAATCCAAATTCTCACGAAAAGTTCAACTGCAATAAAATTTGCGGAGGGAAATATGCCTGTGGAGCTCACGATTGTCAAAAACCCTGTCATGATCGATCAACAGGTTGTGGTGACTGTCCTCAAAGTGTGTCTCGCATTCAAAACTGTCCGTGCGGTAAAAAATCTCTATCTTCGATGAAAATCAATAGAACATCATGTACTGACCCAATTCCAACATGTGGATGGGTTTGTGATAAATTGCTGGTATGTGGTGATATGGGAAAACCACATCGATGTCGAGAGTTGTGTCATGAAGGAGAATGCCCTCCGTGCAAATTGGAAACATCTGTTGTCTGCCAATGTAAATCATCAAAAGATCGATTACCATGTTCAGATTATATCAATCTTGTTGTGGCAGGTAATATTTTTTGAAAAGCTTCTTAAAAACTTCTCTTTTTTTTTGATAGGTGGACAGTATACGTGTTCAAAACGGTGCAAAAAACGAAAATCATGTCTCATCCACAAGTGCCAAGAAAACTGTTGTACTCTGAACGAGCACCTTTGCATGCAACTGTGCAACAAACGACTAACATGCGGTTCGCATTCGTGCGAATTGATCTGTCATGCCGGTCAGTGTCCGCCTTGTCTTCGTGCCGATTTTGAAGATAAATATTGTCATTGTGGAAAAACTGTTCAAATGGCACCTATTCCATGTGGAGCGAACCCACCGAGTTGTAATTATGTTTGCACGAGACCTCAAGCTTGCGGGCATGCCGTCAATCACAAGTGAGTTTTAAAAATCATCGAGAAAAAAAAATCCAGAAATGGTTGGAAACTTTCGGTTTCCATTTTCTGAATGGAATCTGAAGCACATAAAATCAATCAACTTTCCAGTTGTCATAATGTCGAAAATTGTCCACCGTGCGCTGAATTGACACAGAAATGGTGCTATGGCAAGCACGAGCAACGAAAAACAATTCCATGCCACTGGGAAGCTTTTTCGTGTGGCGTTATTTGTGGAAAACCTTTGGCGTGTGGAATACATGTTTGTACTCGAAGATGTCACGGAGATTCTTGTGAGAAGGTAGATATTTAGCTAACAGATGTCCTAAATCAACATCTCCTTTCATTCAGGAAGGTGAACGTTGTTTGAAAAAGTGTGAAATTCCACGAGAAGGTTGCGAACATGCTTGTGGTTTAACATGTCATGGAAAAACCGAATGCGCACCGTCTCCATGTCAGAAATTGGTCAAAGTTACGTGTGAATGTGGAAGGATTAAGAATGAAACTGCATGTTGGAACGTCGATAAGATAATGAACAGCAAAGAGAAAGAGGATTTAGATGCACCCGGGTTGCTGAAACGATCGGATAGTAAAACCCAGTTGAATTGGTATGCACGGAAATTTTTGTATATCTTCAATTTGACGACATTTTCAGTGTCAAATGCGATGATGAATGTAAAAAGTTGGAGAGAAATCGAAAAGTTGCCGATGCATTGGCTATTGATATTGATGAACAGGGTGAAACCCAATTGACACCTATAATCACTTTCCCTTGCTATTTGAAAGAGATGGTCAGGACTAATTTGGATTTTGTTAAAACTGTTGAGAAAGTTTTCGATGGAATGTTCGAACAGTTAAGTGATGTGAGTGAATTGTAACATGCATGTTTTGAGTAAAACAAGTTTCTAGGCCACAAATCCGCACAACAGTGTATGCTCTCACACACCGCCGTTGAACGTTGAAAAACGTCGATTCATTCACGAATACGCACACTACTTCAATATAATATCGGAAAGTGTTGATCAACCGCCAAAACGATCAGTGGTCTTGACAGCAACGCGTGGAAAGGCTCATCAACCGTTGGTGTATATCAGTGAATTGGTGAATTATAAAGGAGCGTTGAAAACACCGGGAACGACAGTGATACGAAAGGAAATGATGGAAGAGGTTAAACGAGAGACGTCGAGTTTGTTGAATGACGAAGTGAAAGGAATGACAACTTTGAAAACGACGGAGAGAATGGTCTATAGGAGAGAGTCCAGACCGCCGAAGGTAAATCTTTTTAAAAAATCGATTCGTAGCTTTGAAATCGTGTTCTGAATGTTTACTGCTCAAAAGTTACGTCCAGTCGAAAAATAATGCACGGAACGAAAATATTTAAAAAAAAAAATGATTTGGCGACATCCAATATTGTATTGGATTTTACCTTAAAAATTTATTTTCTACATTTTCAAAAAATAACTGTTTTTCTTTCAGAAAATTGCTCCGTCTGTTCCGGTCACACAGAAAAACATGTTCTCGTTGCTAGATAGTGATGTTGAAGTTGAGCAAGAAGAACAACCCTGTCCTTCGAAACCACCGGCAGAACCAGAACGAGATTGGTGGAATGAGAGTGAAGAGGTGAAAGATGAAAAAGAGGAAGAAGAAGGATGGAAAAAAGTGAAGCCGAAGGAATATGTTGTTGAAATAGAAAGAGAAGTTGAGGTTGAACAAGAAGTAGAAAGCATCGAAAAAGGATTAGAACATGTGCAGATAGCAGAGGCCGAAACTGGAGGAACATGGGAAGATATGGAGTAATTTTTGTACATTTTCGTTTTTTTTTTTCGTATTTCATTTTTAATATCATGTTTACTATAATTTGAATAGCTTTCCTTTTTTGAAACGGTTTCATTTTCCAACCCGGTATAAATTTTCAACGGTTTTTGTATCTTGTCTTCTGTACATTTTTTGGTTCCAAAACCATTTTGATATTTGACATCTTCCATTTTTCAAAAAATCCTCGTTTTCAGAATTGGGAAATCATGCAGTGCGATGATATTACATGGAACATTTTGCACAAAGGGCAGTGCTCCTTCAAAGCATGGTGAGAGATATAATACTAACTTCGACAAAAAAAAATGAATTATATAGGACCAAACCAAAAATGTTCTGTCGTAATGAATGGAATTTGACGGGAATGTGTAATCGAGCTTCGTGTCCGTTGTCCAATTCACAATACGCCACGGTGCGAGAAGAGAATGGTAAGGTTTTCAGTTAAACAAAAAACTAGTTTTTAAAATATTATTTTAAGGTGTTTGCTATCTGTATGCGAAAGTCATCGAACGTTCACATTATCCGCGTCGTCTTTGGGAAAAGACAAAATTGTCGAAAGACATGAACAAGGCGCTCGAGCAGATTAGCGATCAATTGTTGCATTGGAGTGAATTTGTGCGACACAAGTGCAAAGCGCGTCTTGTTCGCATTCATCAATATTTGATTCGAATGAGAAAGATGGCGGTGCGCGGAAATCAAAAGAAGCTTATTCCAATCGGTCGGAAAGTGGAGAGACGTGAAAAGAGACGTGAGGAGAAGGCGTTGGTGGCAGCAAAATTGGATCATGCTATTGAAAAGGAGTTGTTGGCTAGATTGAAGTGAGTTATTTATCATTATGTTTGTTGTCTGGAAATGTTTCGGATTAGAAATCAAAAACTTACACACTTGTGAAGAGAGGTAAATCTTCGGAATTTTATTCTGAAAAAAAACCAAAATTTCAGAAAAACTAAAATTTTTGGTAAAAAAAAAGGCAGAGCTACGAAAAAAAAATACTTTTAAAAATTGCGGCTTCTAAAAAAGTGTTGCTTTTCGGCGGTATAAACTTTTTTATGATTATGATGTCAATTTGATGTTTTTTTCTAATTGAGATTTCAAATTTTGTAGACAAGGAACGTATGGAGATGTTTACAACTTCCGCCAAGAAGCTTTCGAACAAATGTTGGATAACACTGAAAAAGAAATCGAAATTGAACAAGAAACAGAAAGAGATGATGCCGATACTGGCGAAACTCAATATGTTGCCGATTTCGACAGTTCGGATGATGAAGGTGATATGGAAGATGGTGGAAACGGACATTGGACACCACCAGACACTGATAGTGAAAACGAGGATGATTGGCAAAGAGAGGAAGAAGAGGATAGTGATAATGAGGAAGACGAGGATGGTAATGAAGAGGAGGAAATTGAGGAGCCGCCAAAGAAGAAAGCAAAGAAAGTTGTTAAGAAGAAGAAGGATGTTAAAACTGAAGCGAAACCAAAGACAACTAAGAAGACTAAGAAAAGAAGAGCTCATGTTGAGATCGAGTACGAAGAGGAAACTGAGCCAAGACAACGTGTCAAAGCATAACTTATTCGCTTTTTTTTCTTTTTGTTCAGTTTCAACTTTATTTTTATCACCATTCCCAACTTTGATTGTTCGTTCGATTTGTTGTCTGTTATGAATTTAAACGTTTTTTTCCTTTTCTTTAAAAATTTCACTTGAATGGTTTTCAACCGTTTTTAATATTTCGTTATCACATGTTCATCATGATTTTAAAAATTCTTGCAGAATTGGGAGATAGACCATGGATTCACCGGCTTGGATGTTCACCAAGGCGCTAAGCCATAGACAGAAGGTGAGCGGAAAAAAAAAACAACGTCTAATCAATGTTAGGGAATAGGAACACGTGCTGAACTTTAAACAAATCTACATAATTTTTAAAAAGTTCCGTATCATGTAAAGTTACACTGGTTAGTTTAAAGAAACGTGTCAGTTGCACGTGAAATTTTTCAAACTTTTCCAGAAAAATGGATGCTTACTCTAATTGAAAACTCACGTCATGGGAAAAATAATTTATCTGAAGCTCTCACGTTTTATTTCGATTTTTTATTTTTACATGTTTCTCATTCAGGGGTGTCGTTCTCAAGCAAGAAAATAGGGCTTTTCAAGCCCGCGGTAAAAATTAATAAACCAAATGAACTACCTGCTCGGTCCGCATGAGGCCCATAAGATGTAAAAAAAAATGGTTTTTTGCCCCAAAAATGACTCATACTTGGTCTTGTCAAGCCATGCCGGTTCATTAAGTTTTTTACGATCTGGCCGGGTCGACCCGGCCCAACATATGGCGGGCTGCGGGCCCCCGTGAACGGCCCAAACGGCACCGCTGCTCTCATTCGCCTCTCTTGTAGGGGAGCAAGTATTGATATACACTACATTTTTTCAAAAACAAATTTTTATTAAGGTCTGTCGTCTTTATAAGCGTTGTCTTCGCGAAATCGACAACTGGTACGGTGGCGACAATTTAGAAGTTCGCTTCCAAAAATGCATCATCCGGGCTCGTTTTGACGCCAATGTTGACGAGATCGACACTCGCAAATCGCAGATATTGCTCGCCGACGGTTGCCGTCAATTGTGGGAGAAACGCCACTTCAAACCGTTCCGCTTCGCATTGGATCCCGGTGGCAGCAGTTACGACAGAGAGCGCGAGTCGCCTGACGAAATTGTCGATTCGGATCAGTGGACATTGGCTGAACGCGAACAATTCCCATACTATTTCAACACTCGCGAACAACGCAAAAAGGAATTGTTGGCGCATTGGGCGAAAATCGAAAAGGCTTGGGATGAGGAAATTGCGGCGATTCAAACGCAATTGCCACAAACTCCAAGTATCGCAAAGTAAATTTGATTAAAAGTGCGAACAGATAGTGTATTTTTTGTAAGACTTCATTTTTTTCTTTAGTTTTCTTGGTATAAATAAATTAAGTTTTCCATTTTTAAATATTTTATTTTTTCACTGGTTTCAAAAACCATCTTGTATTTCGCAACTTGCAAAAAAATCGATAAGCATGTGATCAATTTTTCATTTGTCTTTTTTTTCAGATGGATGGTTCCAATGGATTAACTTGTGTTACATGCAAGGTGGTTTTCGAAAATCCCGAATTGCAAAGAGATCATTATAAATCTGAATGGCATCGGTACAATTTGAAAAGATTGGTAAGCAAAATCTTCGTTTGAAAAAATAGTTTGGTTGATTTTCAGACCGCTGACTTGCCTGCGATTGGTCTTGAATTGTTCACAGAGAAAGTTGCATCTTTCACGACTACTTCGAAGCCTGTCGTTGTCGCACCTTCACCCGCTGCGTTATACTGTAAAGCGTGTCGAAAACAGATCAAGGTGGGGGTTATTTTACGGATGATAAATTGAGATTGATCTCAGGGAAAAACTGGCAAATATTTAAAATGAACAGTGTTGAAGCTTAAAGTTGGTGCCAATTATTGAAATGAAAATATTCATTTCTATCAAATTTTCACGTTTTTTTCAGCAAAAGAAATTGCATTTTTTGTAACAAAAAAGGTCAAATTTTGAAAAAAAAAAATTTCACTGAAAAAATGTGGTGAATGTTTTTGAAAAGTTGATGTGAAAGTTTTAGTGGCAACCCCTATACATTTCCAGTTTTTTTCTCTTTTCGAAAAGAATCTTACAACAAAAGTCAATATTTTGAGAAAAAATGTTTCCCTATCGTTAAGTTTGGTTTATTTATTGAACTAATAAATTGTAGACAGAAAATGCGATGACCGATCATTTGGCCAGCAAAAAGCACAAAGACAACGAGAAGAAATCGGATAGCACCGAGAAAAAGGGTCCAAAACAACCGAGAAAGAAACAGGTGAAACCCGAGGAGACATCGATTCCAGCTGCCGAAGAGGTCGCAATGGATTCAGAACCGGATAATGAAGATGATGATAATTCGAGTGGATGGGAAACAGACGAAGGAGAAGAAGAGGCCGATTTGGAGTTGAATGAAGATGAGGCTCTGCCGGTGACTAGTTGTTTGTTCTGTCCACAGACTAAACCGTCGATCAGTGAGATCAAGGAACACATGAACTTTCATCATGGATTTACACTGCCTGATTCAAAATATTTGATTGATGAACCAGGATGTTTGCAGTATCTCGGTTGGTTTTTTTGTGATTTCTGAACTGAAAATCTTGTTCTCTCTCTTGAAAAATTTTGGATTATCTACAGGACTCAAAGTGGGAGCTGGCCGCTGTTGCATTTATTGTCCGGATCGAAAAGCGCGTTTTGCCACAATTGAAAGTTGTCAAAAACACATGCGAGACAAAGAACATTGCAAACTTCGCAGAGATCCAAACAGTATGATTGAGCTCGATGATTTCTATGATTACAGGTTTGTTCCATGGATTTCAAAAATATATGAAAAAAAAACAATTGAAGAATCGTCTAAATTTTTTCAACAAAATAATCAGGTCGTTCTGAATAAAAACAGATTCGGTGCGGAATGTCAGAATAATTTCGTAATTTTTTCTCGAAGTCTCTTATTTTCAAATGATTTTTAGACTTTTTATGTCACTCATACGAACGAAAGTGTCAAAAGACTCTGCCATATTGGCTCTCTTCCAATAGTCTTATTTTTCGTACTCACAAACACAGTTTGCTTTCCAGCGCAATGTACGAGAACGAGGAAAGCGTTGATCAAATCATTGACGATGGCTGGTCGTTGACACTTCCTTCTGGCGCTACACTTGGTCATCGACATCTTTATCGATACTTCAAACAGTACCTGAGACCGGTTGATGGATTCCAAAGAGGTGTGACGAAGGCGGCGTTGGAAAAGGCGAGAGGAATTTATCCACAATTGGCGTGGACTGGAACAGCTGGTGGTGGAAGTGAGTTTTTGTTGTTGTTGTTCATTTCTTCCCGCGGGAACTGTTGCATTCAAGAATATCTGACGTTTTTTTTCTAGTCGTACAAGCACGTAAAGTGGCCCGCGACATGAAATTCGTCGAACGTTATCGTCGTCGATTCGATCTTCGCGTTGCATGCAAATCCAACAAATTGTTTAAATCTCGCGGTTTTGTCGGTGACAATCATTAAATGTTTGGCTTTTTTCCACTGAATTTCTTGTTATTCTCATTTACCCTGTTTCTGTTTTTTGTTGAAAAAATTTATATTAAAACAATTTTTGAAAAATACCCGTAAAATGTTGATTGACACGTGATTATCATTAGGAGGAGGCGAACTGTGCTTGTAGCTAGCTACAGTAACCTTTAGATCAGGAAGGAGAGCGTTGATAGTATTTTGGCTGACGAATAACGGGGCGCGACGACGACGAGTAGCGATTAGTTGGAATTTGTCGGCGATTTGCGAGCTCTTGTTCGCGCTGCATTTTCAGACGTTCGCGACGAGCCTGTCGGCGACGTTCCTCTCGCAAAAGACGGCTCTGACGACGATTCTCAGTTCGATTTCGAGTTCGAACTACTTCTTTCTGTTGTTGGTCTGGCGGAGGTTCGGATGTTGATACTATTTCCAATTTGGCGCGAACGCTGGAAAATTGAAAAACTTGCATAAGTAGATGTGCGGCGATGAAAGCTTACTTTGAAATTCTGGCAGTTCCCTGAATAAATGGCAATCGTCTCAACGGTCTAGACGGTGGTTGATGATAAAGTGAAGCGATCACAAGATCACTATCGATCTGAAAATAAAGTCGTGTGGTTTTTTCCCCTGAAAATGTTCATACCTGGCCATGACGTGTCATATCGTGATGAACAACAAGAAAATGACTAGCCTGAAAGTAAATATTGCGGTTTCGAGTAAAATTGTAGAAACACTACTTTTCGACGCTTTTTCGTTTGTGGACCTCGACGAGGTTTGCCGGTTTTTCGAAGTTCCAAATACCACGGATTCTGACGTGAACCGTAGGAGCATGATGAGTATAAGTTGTAGTAGTTGAGAGCCATCTCTTCGATAAATACGCATTCTGATGAATAATTGGAGGCCGGCTGCAAATCAGGATGTTCGGAAGAGGTCGTGGTTATTTTATTTTCAGAAAAAAAAATGATCATACATCACATCGGTCACCTTTTGAGGCCACTAACGTTTTGAAATTTCTAAAGAATATTGGAAACATTTTTGAGGTCACCAAATTCTGAACAAAACAACGAAATTTTTTCAGATTCATCATCCAAAGCAAAAATAATATATCAAGAAAAACTTTTCAAAAGCATGTCAAAACGAGAGATTCAGACATAAAGAAATTTGCCAATTAAAAGAGACACAGAGAAAATACGAAATTTGCAGTTCAAAAGGTCACGTTTGTATTATTTTCACGTTCTTCCTTTTTTTAAACAAGGAAAATATCTCAAAACTGACATTTTTCGGGAAATGAACTAAATATAAAGGTCACGTCAGTAATAAGAAACAATATTGTTTCGGTTCAACTATTGTTTCATAGTGTTTCTCGTTACAAAAACGTGAACACTAAATAATAAAAAATTAATGTGACCCCGAACTGCAAAAATCTGATCTCTCTGCGTCTCTTTTGAAGGACGTCATGAAAGGACGTGTTTTTTATTGTCACGAATAGGTCCATCAGTTTTTAATTCATTTTTTTTTTTTTGATAATGAATGGATTGGTATAAGTATATAAACATTATTCCACGTTTGATAATAACTTTTATTTTTTGAAATTTTTCAGACTTTTTTCAGTCGTTATTACTGAAAACTTCAAAATAACTTACCGTTGAATAAAGTTTGCCAGAAGGGTCCATGCACATGAAGTAGTTTGTTTCAACCCCTCGAATCGATATCAAACTAATCGCCACAGAAATAAACTCAACAATCGCTGAAAACTTTTGAATTTTCAGGATGCGCGCGAAAAATGTTTTCCCACTCACTAAATAGTGAACTCTCATCTTTTGTGCCTCGTATCGTTTCATCGAGAATTTCGAGCCAATTTCCACTTCGACAAAAGAGAGCGCCACGGCGAGAGCTGCAAAATTTAGCGGTTTATTTTAACAGAAAAATGGCTCACTTTTGAAAATATGAATCTTGAAAATTTGATCGATCTTCGAGTTTTTTCTTGATTCTTGCAACTTGTGCAGGCGCGCAAGATTTTATACGTTCCAACACCAAATTGGGTCCGAAAAGCTGAAAAAATGTTAAATTCTTAAAAAATACATCATTTGGAACTTACATCAGTCAAACTACTATAATTCGAATTGCTATAATAATATGGTGATGTGAAAGTGGCGGGTGTTGGGTGCTGAAAAATCACAGACGATGTGGCAACAGAAGCACCTCCATATGAAACTATCTCTGAGGTAACCATATATTCATCTGGAAGAACAAAAAATGTGCGATTTGAATGAGAGAGTCGAAAAAAAGTCGACAAACAAGACAAAGCTTTCTTTTTGCAAATAAAATAAACACATTTTTGTTAGAGCTCCCGTTTTTTTTGTTTCCAAATTGGCTTGCACTTTTTTCTTGTGATGATGAAATGCACTTTTTTGTCGAGCCAAAACTTGTTTTTTCTTGACACCAAAAAAATGAAGATTTGATCTTCAAATTGATTTTGTCATTTTTTTTGTCGAAAAATCAGCGACCGTTTTAAGAAAAGTGTAAACGTGACACCGCGAAAATTCTAAAACTATAATTTTTCTTTCAATTTTCGGGCCGGGCTGTTGGCCCGGGCGCGACTACTACTGTTGTGTATCAAAACATTTCAAAAAATTGTCACTATGAAATTCTTGGCAAAATATTTTTGTCACTAGGTATGACGATCAGAAAAACGAAGAAAGCTTGCCAAAAAAGCGATATTATTCAAAATGTTGTGGCGTGACCTATAAATTTTTATTGAAAAATGTCACGGGATTTTTTTCTCTTTCAGGTCGGGTATAATCGGGCCGGGTTAAAAAAGGAACAAGAAAATATGCAAATCTGGATCAGATCCAAAAATAAAAAATGTGACTGAACAGAAGCAGAAGGAACAGACGCTTCGAAATGGACCCATAATGTACAACAGTCAAAAAAAATATTTTTTGGGGATATTGATCCGTTAGTTGTTCTTCTCAGGTCCATTTTTGGGTTGAACCTTGTATGTATATATATATACTTTTTGGAATCGTCTGTGTGTTTTAAGATGCGCCCATTTAGGTCAAATTGTGATGTTAGGCGGCCTAAATTAGCAAAAATCATGAAATAAAAACAGTTTCCACAGTGTGTATTTTCAGTAGCTAAACATTTGGACGCCAAAGTTTTGAAAAACTTCTCGTCTTCTCAAATTAATTTACGTCACCTTTTCTCTGAACTTCTCTTTTTTTTAAATTGTATTCTTTCGGTCCAGGCCGCTTCCACAAAACTGTGTCTGCTCTAGAAAAGTTAGAAAACATTGAGGATCAAAAATACATACTGTCAGATCTATTTGCCCAATTTAGATTCGATGTTTTATGATAAACAATTTCATCGAACCCAGTTTGATATAGAAAGTACCGGAATTTTTCTCGAAACAAAAAACAGCGAAAAATGTGAAAGCGTGGATAAGTGCTACATGACGACGATGATGACACAGAAAAAAAACCTGTGATGAGCTCATTTAGAAACACACACAAAAGAAGACAAAAGGTGTTGTTGTAATATAGAAAGGTAAATGAGAGTGAGAGCTGTTTCTTCTTCTTCTTCTTCTTCTTCTCCCGACCAGTGTAGAATATAATTGATATAATCAAAAATGAGCTCCCAAAGAGCCGAGTGAAGAAAAAAAAGAAAGGATTTTCCTGCTTCTTCTTTGAAAGATAGATGAGCAACTGTTGCTCATCATGACCCGCTTCTCAGAGATGAAACAAATAGACAAGCAAAACTCCCCTTTTCCATCGATGGGGATCAAATTACCCGCAGAAATGTGGGTGTGGGTGGGCGCGAGATAGGAAAAAAACACATTGGTTTTTTTGTGATAAAATCAGAAAAAAATTGTGGCCGAGGCCTAAACCAAAGAAGAGTCTTTCAGAAATAAGATACTCAGAGAGAAGATCACAAAAGTTTTTTTGAAATTTTGCAGTATTTTTGTATCTCAACATTTTTGCGAATTTTTCTAGATCAGACAGTTTTGTGGATGTGACCTATAAATATTTCTATAGTTTGAACTTGAGAAGTTCAGAGAAAAGGCCACTCCCAAAAATTTAGTTATTGAAAAAAAATACTGTAATGTATAAATTTTGTGCTTGATTTTCATATTTCTACGCGAAAAAAAGACGATAGTATGTTGATCACAATGAAAAACTCTATCATTTGAACTATTTCTCGTTCTCAGTCTTTTAAAAAATTTATTTTTCAGGAAAAAAATTGAATTGTCCGAAAACGAATATGTTGGCTTAATCAACACAATGAATATTTAGCACGCAATTCACGCGCTAGAAGCGGTACTGTAGAGCAATTGTCCAACTTCAAATAAATAGGAAAAACTTACAAACCAAACTAGCAAAAAATTGGAGAGATAAAATCACCAAACCCTGACCGAAATTATCCGATTAAAATCTTCGAGTGTCAAAAAAAAAGAATCGATCAATTTTGGCACACCCCCTACGAAAGGTGTCTAATTATACATTTGCAATTTTATTGCCTTTCTGACAGGTCAAAGTTTCAAAAGGAATTTGTGTGAGAAAAACCGAGGGTTTTTTTTTCGCGCAAAACGTTTTATGACACCCATTTGGCAACATTGTGAGATTGTAAAAACGGTTTTCGAAAAGACAAAAAAACTGACAAAGAGAGAAAAAATAATGGAACATGTGTCAAAAATAATACACGCCAATTGGTCTTGGAGGAAAAACTGAGATTTACGTCATTGAAGAAACGCAAAACGTCATTCGACGTGTTTTTGAAAGTTTAAAGCTTCGCCCATATTTGACACTGTATAATATTATGTATTATACACAAGAAATTAGAGGAAAAATAATTTATTTGTCAAGATCAAGATATTACGCACTTTTGAATATGCTGGAAAAACATATTTCGAGGTAACTTTTAATTCTCCGTGGTTTCAATTTAGAGCAAAATTCTCCCTTTTTTTAAATACTTGTGTCTGCTGTCATGGGAAAATTTAATGATATAATAACTCTTAAAAACTCACATGTGTTACTGATCTTTTGTCAACTTGATGACATCCAATTGCGCTGTTAGACAACTCCATATAATGTCAATTGTTTCCGTTTGAAAATGCGAGGAATCTTCTCGACGAGCATTGCATTATCAGCCACCAACATTGTAAACTTAAAAACTTTGAACCATGAAGACAGATGTCCGATAACAAATAAAGGAGCTTTAAATAACTTTTTAAGATGAAATTTCAACGAATAGTAGACAACGTTCAATACCGTTTTGATAGAGTAAATTGTGACTGTAAAATAATCATGAATTCAAACTCAGATCATTGAAATAAGTGTATGCCTACTGTACTTTCGATCATTTTTAACAAGCTCAAAACTTTTTTTTTCCGTAAATTCAGTTTCTGTTTTAAAAAAATCAGCTGGCTGGAATGAAAAAAAGGACATAATGTGTCCGCACAGCAACTCTCATTTGAAAACCGTCGAAAGAAAATATACGTTGGTCATATTTTCGCGATATTGAAACTCCATTTAAAACTCACGTAAGGTGATGATAACAGTTGGAATGTGTTTGATAAGGAATGATTGTTGACAGCACCTTTCCTCGGACACATAATCGAGGAGTTGTAAGAAGAATGGATAGTTTTTGAGAAGAACAGTCGAGTCGAACCAAAGATTCAATACAACATACAAAAACATCAGTGGTGTATTGATAAGTAACAATCCAATGATCATGAAACCTTCGATAAAGATCTGTAAATTATTGAGTTAGTGAACATTTTGTCGTATTTTTTCAACCATAAATAGGTCAAGTTGTGGAATTCCAATGAGAAGATTTCAAAAATACAACACTTTTTACTGTAATTCAGACAGCACAATATTCTATAATTTTTTGATGTTTCACAGGGCAAACCATGCTGTTCCACGATTTTCGCCGAGGTGTTTTCAACACTCACCAGAAACTTGTAATTATTGTCATCTTCTTTCGCAATGTATAATTTGGACGCGTAGTACAGGAATGTTGTGACATGAATCAAGAAAAGTGTGGCACAATTCAAAACAAACATCTGATCATAGAAGTAGATCTGAAAAAAAAAACATTAACTTCAAATTCTCATTTTATTTCAACTCACTTTCTTCTCTTTTATCGAACCCAGTGACATCTGAAATACAACATTTACATCTTTCCCGAATCTATGAGAAAAATATGTCAACAAGGTTCAAAAACCTATGAATTCAGAAAAGTAAATGTAACAACAACAGGTTTTATTGTATTTGAACAAAAGAAAGAAACAAAAACAGTTATTATACATTCAAAATTGTATATTTTGAGGATTTTACAGTGGTATTTGGGGATTTGACAGTAGATTTTGGGGATTTTACAACTGATGCCTCGTTTTCGCAAAATTTCCAATACGCTGTCTTGATAATGTAGTATACGAAGGAGTAAATTGTGTAGATATAAAAGTAATAACCTGAAAACGGGAGAAGTTACGTTTTTCAATCAGGCGAGTTCAAAAACAACTCCCGAGTCCCGACCCTATTTGTAAAAAAAAAACTTAGGTATGTTAATTGTGGCGAGACGTGACCGATGAAGTCCGTGAGTTTTTGATATTATCAATTTTTTGTTTGAAAAATTATTTCATTTTTCAATTGTTGTTTTTTCACAAACAGGCCAATAATTGAACACATCCCAATATTATCGAAACGAAACTTACAAAGAATTGTGAAAGATTTACACATTATTCCCTGAATCATTAAATTCTTCATATCTGGCGCTTGAATCGTGTAATCGAAAACTTGGGAAATAAAATGCGTGTAGTTATTGTAGATGAACGGGATTGAATATGTGCTCAAGAGAACATTCGGAATGATGAGGACGTATGAATCGATAATAATACCGACCATCATCATGAAATAGACTGGCACCTGCAATTTGGAAAGTGTAATTATATTTCTTTTCGTGTAAACTCACGGTAAGAATATGCAAGTCGTATGGAAGAACAGTATCGCTTTCCTTGAGAACTTGTTTGACATGATGATAAATGAAAAACAAGGACATCACCAAAAGCAAGGACCCCTTCCATTTACGCAACTCGTTGTAAAAATAATTCTGGAAAAAAAAGAAATCCACCAATGTACTCAGTAACTCGGTGCGTAGCTCCACGGGCGAAACTACGGAAATTTCAGCAAACGGGAAAAAGTCGAGGGCACCAGTGTAGCTCCGCACAATTCTCAAGTTATGCGGAACTCCCCTGTAGTTCCACACATTGTACGCATTGTGTGAGACATAATGGGGAAGACATTTTTGCGTAGCTACACAGTGGTTCCTGGCGTAGCTACACTGTTGTCCTCGCATGGTTCCGGAGTTTCGCCCGTGAAGCTACACAGCGAGTTACTGAGTATGTGTACTAAATAAATCATACCTTCAACTTGCATTTAGACAGATTATTCATCTTCGAATGTTAGCTACAATTTTTTTAGATAGCACACCAGTAAATGATAACTTTCAAGAATTTCAAACTTGAGCACAAACACGAGGGAAGTTTTTAAAAACTCACAAAATTTAGGCTAGTTGAAGTTATCAGATCTTTGTGTATTATTCGGAGAATTCACTTTGAAAGTTTTTGAAAATGTGTGATGTACACATCATACATTTTCAAAACATAATCTACATGAATACCACGTGATCGCAACAAAAAAAGAAGATTTTCAACAACAACAAAAACAGAAAAAATGAAGAAACAAATTGAAAATTTATATTGTCCGCGTACGGTAACATTTAAAAAGCGGTGCGAGACTCAACAAACATTTGTGCATGCTCCTTTACTTTTCAAAAATAATTTTTTTGCTTCGCCAAGCAAAATAAAGATTTTCCATAAAAAGGATTTTAATCTTATTTGGAAGTTAGGTTTTAAAATGAATATTCTAGTGTTATTTAGGTTCAGTTTCTCTGTTTCATTCTCTGAAATATACATTTTCTGAAAATACCCACTGAAACACTATAAACGTTTTACTTTAAAGTAAATTTACTGTTTCAAATAAACTTTTTTCTTCAAAGTGACCTCTCTGTGAACCTATTTTGTTTTTTTTTATTTTCCCCCTTTACAATAAAATATGGCCTAAAACCCTCTTAACATCGGCCACGTGCAAATTGTTTATTTTTCCTTTTTCCAAACATAAAGTTCATAATATAAATTAATTTCTAGAAACATGGATGAAAATACAAATTTCGTAGAAGGCACAGTTAGTTTAACATGCCGCATTCAAAAATTAAATATGTTATGCTTTTCAGATTGAAGTGAGAAGTGCACTTGAGTATGGTAGAAACATACTTTTCTCCGTTTTGGATTCATTAGACGGTGAAAAAACCATTGTCTGGGATCGAGATAGAAGTCTCATGCATCGTGTTAATCTTGTGAGTATTTTATATAATTTGACGAGAAAAAACAACTACTTTATTTCAGTTTGCCGGCGCTTCTTTATTAGCAACGCACGGTGTCATTGCGAATCATGGAATTGAAACGAGAAAAAAGGCAGAAACTCCTCACGTTGTTTTTTTTCTTTCACCAACTACATTGTCACTCGATTTGCTATGTGATTATATCGATAATGTTCAAAATGAGCCGGTAATCGTTTTATTTTTTGATCTTTGATACAATAAGTTTTCGGAAAAACTATTGTATTCCTTGCAGAAAACCTTATATCAAGTGTTCTTTATTCCCGAAGCGTGGTATGTTGTTCGTGAAAAGTTAAAACTCAAAGACAATGGTCGATATTGGGAAAGGCTTGAATCGGTGAAAGAGATTCCTCTGTGTTGGCTTCCACGAGACGGCGAATGTCTATCTCTGTCACAACCACAAATCTCCTCAAAACTCCTACTCAACGGCGATTGGACACCGTTGCATAAATGTGCGACAGCGTTGAATCAACTGATTGACATGTCGCGCGGCAACATCTCAGTCAATCAAAATCAACGAGTTATGACAATTTATTCGCGTGGAAAATGGTCGCAAGATGTGGCGAGGATGGTGCAGAAAATACGAACATCCTCTGAAACTGCGAATAACAGCGTTTTCCTACCCAACGTCACTGATTCGAGTTTGAAGCTGAATCGAATTGTAAGTCGATATTCCTGAGCTTTTGGTTTTTTTTTGCAAAATATACGGATTTTTGCTCTGATAGCATAACTTATTTTTTGGTGCTACCCCTCCTTTGAAAATGAAAAATTCGGGAAAAGGGTCACGAAAATTAAATTATCTATTTTTAAAATTTTGGAGACCTGAAATTTCGTCTACTGAAAAACCTTGAACCCTGTCTTTCTTTATAATCTAGGCTGATTAAAAACAAAGCCTCGAAATGAAAAAAAACAGGTTCGGTCCGACCTACTCAAATAATAACACAACATAATAAATTTCAGGTTATAATAGATCGCTGGTTAGATCCTCTGACACCAATGCTAACACAATTAACATACAGCGGACTGTTAGACGAGATGTTTCAAACCGGAATGGTCAACTCGATAAAAGTACCATTATCGGAATTTGAAGAAAAAGACGATGTCGATCCATTCGACAGAAAAGAGATCTATCTTACCGACGAGATTTATCATCGTCTCAAACATTCGCACATAAACGGATTTGGACAAGAAGCGTCGAAAATTCTCACCGAATTGCGCGATGATGAACAATTTGATCGTGAGAAAATGTCGGTGGCCGAATATGCGATGCTAGTCAAAAAAATGCCGCGCATTCTCAAACGAAAACAATTAACATCGACGCATATGAGATTGGCTGAAATGACACGAATGCATTTGTATTGTCAGTTGTCAGATACGGTCAAGTATGAGAAAGGTTCGTATTTTTGTGTACTGAAAACATTTTTTTGGAGCTGCCAAAGTTTCGAAATCCAATTGCTAGATATTCCACGATGTTTTCTCGAACAAACCCAAGTTTTTTTTACAACCTTTACAGTGTTTTGAATTGTTATTTTCAAAAACCTCAAAGTTTGTTGTTTTTTTTCTTTATTTTTTTCGCGTCGAGAGAATTAGAGAGAAATAATTCTCCGTGCACACAAAAAAAAAGGTTTCAGAACTTCTCGAAGTGTCGGATGGTGATAAAATCGTTCCATTCATTGAAGATCAAATCATCGACGCCGCCCCTCTTTACCGTATTCTTCGTCTCATCTCCGTTCATTCTCTAACTTCTGGAGGTCTAAAATCAGCAGTACTTCAACAATATCGACGAGCCGTTAATCAGAGTTATGGCTCGTCAGCATTGAACAAAATATTGAAAATGCAAAAAATGGGATTGATTCGAGAAAAGGGCGGAAGTGGAAAAATGACGTGTGAATACGCGCCGATTCTTTTTCAACAAATGAAAAAACAATACGATATGTTACCGCAAAATGTGAATGAAATGAAACTGGATGATCCCTCGTATGCGTACAGTGGATTTTCACCACTTCTTGTCAAAATCATTGAAGAAGGTGATAAGGTCAGATGGACAGGATGGCAGAAAACGATTGTTGGTGGTGATTCGAAAAACGATATTATTGCTGGTAAGAGTTGAAATAATTTTTCAAACGGTCCGTGGTGAAATTTTGGTAATCTCTAAGTTCTTTCAATAAGTCCTCATTTTTAGATTACGATCGAACAAAAAACTTCTTCAGAAGTTACTCGATTTTTAGATCTTTCCGAAAGTATAAATTTTAAGAATTTTTACAGATTCTGATAGTCGTGGGACATGTATATTCGTGATTGGTGGATTAACACGTGCTGAAAATGCCATCATACGTGAATCGTTACCAAATGTATCTTTAATTACAACAAGTGCAATGATTACTGGTGATAAGATTTTGGATAATATAACCAATATTTAAAATTTTATTAATATTTGTGCCAATCTGTGATACATTTCTATTGTCATGTTAAATACTTAGTTCAGTAATTAATTTTTCAATTTTTTTGTAAATATTCAATTCTTCATTCGACCAACAACACTCCGCTGATTACGCTGTAATGTTCGTCGCGGTGTTTGCAGACTAATTTTTTACTTTCTTTTTTCGTCCAGAAAAAAAACGAATTTTCTCGATATTTACAGGATTGTGTGTCATGTTGGCGATTCGAACTACTTCGGTAGCTAGAGGAGCACTTGCTCAGATAGGAAATCCGACGACTAGCAAGAAAAGTGAGTGAATTGCATCATCAGGAAAAAAGTAAATGTTTTTTTTTTCAGCCCAATTTCATACATCATCTTCTTTGAGCAAAGAGGACTATTATAAAACATTAGGTGTTGATAAGAAAGCTGACGCGAAATCGATCAAAAAGGCATATTTTCAGGTAAGATTGTGGAATTTGTTTTATTTTCAAAAATATTTCTGGATCTAGCTGGCCAAAAAGTATCATCCTGATGTAAACAAGACAAAAGAAGCTCAGTCGAAGTTTCAAGAAATCTCCGAAGCATACGACGTTCTGTCGGACACAACAAAACGACAAGAATATGACACGTTTGGCAGTGGAGGTGGTCAACGCGCTGGAGGTGCTCCCGGTGGACATGGAGGTGGCGGATGGCAATATTCGGGAAATGTTGATGTTAATGAAATTTTTAGGCGCACATTTGGACAAGGAATGGTGAGTAGTATTTAAACAGACAAAAAAACAAATTCTATTGTGATTTATAAATCATATAGGGAGGATTCAATTGGGATAATTTTGCGGATAGTCAATTCGGGCATTCGGCCGCGCAAGAAATGGTCATGGATATTTCGTTTGAAGAAGCTGTTCGAGGAGCCACGAAAAATGTGAACGTTAATGTGGTAGAAGATTGTTTGAAGTGTCATGGAACACAAGTTGAACCTGGTTATAAAAAGGTTGGTGATTGCAAAAAAACTACAACAGAAAACTAACATTTTTACATGAATAAATGGCCTCATACCTACCGTAAAAGGGAATTTTGTATTTACCATGACAAAAAATCAAACGTTTTTCCACGGTGACATTGAGTTATGAGGGGATCTTTGATAAAAAGTCACCAAAGTATCATACCTGGCGTAAGATAGCATTTCATAACCTGTCAAAAAAGTTTTTTTTTTCACAGTGACATTTTGAGAAAGCGGGTGTCTGTTAGGAAAAAAAGACTTTATAATCAAAAACAACGCATTTTCAGAGACGAAGTTGTTATTTTTCATTTTCACAGTGACAAAAAAAATTAGGCTCAAAAAAGGATTGTCAGGATTTCATCATTATTCATTTTCAGACAACATGCCCATATTGCAATGGTACCGGAGCAGTTTCACAACGTCTTCAAGGCGGATTTTTCTACCAAACCTCGTGTCAACGATGTCGCGGTTCCGGTCACTACAACAAAAACCCTTGCCAAGAATGTGAAGGCCAAGGTCAGACAGTTCAACGACGGAAGGTTTCATTCAATGTGCCGGCAGGTACCAACGAAGGTGACAATTTGAAGTTTCAAGTTGGCAAAAGTCAAGTCTACGTGCGATTCCACGTGGCGCCATCGCTCAAATTTCGTCGAGAAAAAGACGATATTCATTCGGATGTCGAAATTTCTGTCGCGCAAGCGATTCTCGGTGGAACGGTCAAAGTGCACGGTATCAATTCCGACACATATGTACATATTCCGGCAGGAACGACGAGTCACACAAAGATGAGACTTAGCGGAAAGGGCGTCAAACGTCTACATGCTCCAGGATACGGTGATCATTATATGCATATAAAGATTGGTGTTCCCAAATATTTGAGTGCCGAACAGAAGGCTTTGATGTTGGCATGGGCGGCGACGGAAAATATCAAAGATGGCACTATCAAAGGATTGGAAGAAGCTCAAAAAACTAAGAAAAGTATGTTTTCTTGATTTCACATATTCTTGGTACTACAAAAATGTCCTATTTTTTCAAAGAAATCCTTGAGTGGTGGCCTCATACATCAGAAAAGGGCGCATTACTTTTTTTCTGAAAAGTTAGTAACCTTCCCAAAAATTATAAAAATTTTAGGAAAAAATGTTCGAAAGTTAGTGACCCTACATGTCGCAGACAAAAATGGGCGGGGCTTGTTAAGGAAATGTGAATTTCTGAAATAAAACTCAAAATTTTCAGAAAAAAAATGCAATTATTTTTAAAATTAAAAGTTAGTGACCCCAAAAAACGTTCGAATTTTCCTAATGGGCATATTCACAAGAAAAAAAATAATGTAAAAAAACAATAAAAAACAAAAATTGGTTATTCACCTCATTTGTGTGTAAAAGTATGTCGAAAAACGTCGAAAAATGTCGAGAAACCTCGAAAAAAGGGGGGTTTTTCGACATTTTTCGACATTAGGTGAATAAACTGTTTGTGTTTTTTATTGTTTTTTTACATTATTTTTTTTTCTTGTGAATAAGCCCATAAATTTGATTTTTTAGAGTAAGTGATCTCCCGCATCAAAAAGCGACCGATATTATGTATGTGCGGTCTTTTCGGGCCCACCATGTTATCTGTTTTTCTCAGCGTGGAGAAAATAGGAGAAACCAATCCAGAATCCACGCGGAAATTTTTGTTTGTGAAATATTTTGAAACTCACTTGATTTCAAAAATAAATCCCGGTCACAAAAATATGCCAACCTCCAGAAATATGAGAAAGCTTAGTGTTATAATCGATTGCGCTCCTGCACAACAAATTTCCCCATATTTTTATTTTTTGCAGGAGCGCAATCAGGAGAAGAAGAACAAAAAACTGAAAAAGCGGAAACTGTTGAAGAAGGATCTGAAAATGGGGATGAAGGATTTTTGGGAAAATTAAAGCGGAAGTTTTTCGGAAATTAAAATTTTCAGTTGAATCAACGACGAAAAACGAAGAAGTGAAAAAAGAAGAAGAAGAAGTTCCCATAAACGAGAAGTCGAAACAACAGGCATCGTCGTAAAAAATACTATACTGTAGTTTTGTTACTTGTCCCATTTTCCCATTTATAGTCATGTTTAGTTAGGTGTCTTTTTTTGCTATTTTTTCCTGTTAATTTTTGTTATTTATCTGATTAAAAAATTTTGACCGGTTTGTACAATTGAACTTGTCCGATGGTGTTGTCGAATAATTCGAGAAGGATTTTGGACCAGCCTGGGCATTCTGTGACTGAAAGTGGAGAAAAATGTCATATAGGATTTTGATCGGGATGAGCGACCTTTCAATTTCTTTCAATACCCATAATTTTTGTAATCCTAAGACCCGAGAGTCCGGGTCGAAAATAACGGGCCGGCTCGACTGTTTTTGTATATCCTGAAAATTCTGTGGGAACCGTTTTTACACTCTTGTTCTTCTAGAAAAATTATGATTTGTATCTGCAAAAAAATAAACTCGCGGCCTACTTCCGGCCAGGCTTTTTTATTGATCGAAACTGTCTCAAGGCCAGCCCGAAATGATCCAAATCTCACTTCTGAAACAGAAGTTTTTTCTGGAAATTTGTTCGGCCCGAGTTTGAATTGATAATATTGAACAAAAAATCAAACTTCTTAAAATCACCTATTTTTCTAACACTAAACAGCAAAAAACCCGTTCTGACCACAATAAAAATGAATATCTTACGCAATAAATATCATTTTGTAACAACGATGAACCGTAATATTCTGATTTTCGTAGCTTTTTTGTTTTTGGAAGCGGAATTTCGGATTATCAAACGACAAGCGGCATTGGCCACCGATGATGGAATTGATATTCCATTCACGTTGAGGTGAGTTTGGTTTCTGTTCTTCAAGTTTTTCTGAACAAAAAGATTTGATTGGAAAAGTTTTTCAGATCTGCGATCACTTGTTTAACACCTGGAATTCGTGAAAATATCTGTCTCGGGCCTCGTGTACAAGTTTTGAAAAAAGAGAGAATCGGGTTAACTGACAGGTTCGGTTTTTTGTTTTCCGTTATCAAAATTGTTTTTGTTTTCCAGAAAAGGTGCAACATATGGTTATCACAATGGTGTTGATGTTCGATTGTTGCGCAATAAAAATATCCCATTGATTGGAGAAGATTCGGAAATTGGCCGAAGTATTGGAGCCACAGTTGATGTCACACCGTGGGATGGTGCGTTGGAAGTTGGCACGAGGGATAAGATTTTCAATGTTTGGAAGCATAACAGGTTGGTTTAAACATACCTTTCTCTTTGAGTTTCTTTGATTTGCTATGTTTTTAGGGCTCAAAAAATTGAAACAGTCAAATTAATTTTCGTGACCTTTTCTCATTCCTAAGATATTGGCAAAATTCCGAATTTCAACAACACAAAATTTCAAAAGTATGGATTACTGTAGAATACTGTAGAAAAACTTCAATTTTTCGAAATATGCAAAGACATTTATGAGTAAGATTTCTTTGAGAGGTGGATTGGTTGAGTGGGATCAACAAGGGGCTGGATTCGATATTGGTTCGAGAGCATCGGTTGCAGATGATTTGATCAAACTCAGGGTTCGCTGAAATCGAGAATTTAACAACTGTTTGAATTGTTTTTTTTTAGCACACTTTGTTTGGCCTGAATATTGGACCCAATTCACGGAGAAATATTGTTGGACCTTATCAAGTTGGCGAGACTAAAGGGCAACGTAAGTTGGTTTCCGGTTTTTTTATTTCTACAGTAGCCACTCTTTTTTACGCTCGTAGTGTGCGAAATACGCAACGCACGACCATACCTTGTTCAGTTTTCACAATATGTTTCAGATCTCAAAGTTCAAACTCCAATCGAATCACTCTATCATAACTACTATGCTGGACGCGGTGATTGGTATAAAAATCAATTTCGACGACCTGGCGATCAGTATCGCACCAAACAGCAGAAAGCATGTCCGTGGTGTTTCGCAGTTGATTCGTCTTATCCAACACAAACAATGTTTAACCCTATTTTCACGGGAAAATAATTTTTTGTTTGAAAATTTGAATTTCGATCGGTTTTACAAAAATGGTCTCGAAACGATTGGTTACTTTTTGTAGTTCTCTTGGAGGTTTTTCTTCTTTCTTTTTTTAGTTTTCGAATCGTGTACCGTGCAATTATAATTGTAGCAACAGGAATAATAATTGTAAGTTAAAGTTTTGTGACCAACAATCTGAATATATTTATAATTACCAGATATATAAAATTGTTTGATGTGACCATTGCCCCTAATCCCTTCCTCTCTCTTCGTTAAATCGACCTTGAATTTATTTTTTCTTTTTCATCATGCTACAATGTTTTCAGATGACTTCCGAATCAAATATGTATATTTATTCTTTTTTTTTTGCAGTAACACTCAACAAGAAATTAGTTTTGTGAAGTGCTTGATAAACATTTTGCGAGTTGTTAACATGAACTAGAGATTTTCACGTTCATTTTGTCAAATATTTTTGATCTACCGCGCCGAATTTCTTTGTCTCGGTAAGTGTAATTTTCTCATTTCCAAAAAAAATACAATAATTTTTGTTCTTTTCGCACTATTGACACAATCCGAGTTATAATGTCCCTTTCTGGCCCCTAAACGAGCTAGTACAAGGTCAAACACCACCCATTTTCTCATCATTAATATTCGATAGTAAATAATAATCGTTATTTTTTGGCTGTTTGGTGTGATGTTGACACCATTTTGTTTCGTCAAAGTTGTTTTTTCTTTCTCGATTGATTAAAAAGCAAATAAATAGCTCTCGAAAAATGACACTTTTGCACGCGATGATAACTTTTTTTCGCGAAAAAAATTTTGGTTACTTCTTGGCTTCTTCATCTTCCTAAGTAATTGGATTCTTTATTTACTTTGTGAGACAAATGAAAGTTGCCCCTGAAAGTTGATATATCAAAATATATTCATTGTTGTAGTAGTGACCAGTATGTGAAAGTTTTCTTTTCAAACATCTGGGTGGTACATCATTCAGCTGTGGTGTCTCAATTTTTTTTCACTAATTTTGAAAATCTGTTCAAATTGTGCTGAAATGGTAAAAAAAATTGAAAAAGTTTGAATGAAATTTTGAAATTCTCGTGTTCTCTACACATTTTTTGAAGAAAAATTCCACTGACTCTGTTCACAAAAATGTCATAAGTCTTTTTTCTTCGTCCAGATATTTTCAAAAATGTCAACTTTGGCGAACACATTTTTTTGCTCCATTTCCCTACTCTTTTCATACGCATGTTTTTTTCATTGTCCACCTTTCCATGTATTTTTGAGTAACTTTTCATTCAATTTTCTTTTTTTTTTTTCAGTTATGTCAGCGTCGTCAACAACGTCGACGACCGATGATAATCGTTCGGAAATGGATGATTTTTCAGTCGGAAAAGTGGTGTGTAGAACTCCGGCGATTATGACGGATAGCGCGTATGGAGTTTCGGAATTCTCTGTTGCACAAGCTGGTCCTTCTAGAAATATGGTATCGACAAGCACAATTTCAACGCTGGATCGGGTATTTTTTCGGATTTGACTTGGAAGTTTTACGAAGTAGTTTTCTAGAGCGCGTATCAATCGCTACCATTATCTGGAACTCGCCGAATTACTGTTCAATTTGGAAATATGAAAATTGTTGTTCCTTGGAAAGATTCGGTGAGAATTTATTTTTCATTGAAAAAAAATTCCTGTCATACCTAAATAGACGACAAAAGAAAAACTAAAAATGAAAGCGAAATCATAGTTTTTAATTTTTCTTGAAAAATGTCACCGTGAATATTCGATCAAAAGTATCCCGGTACTTTTTCTCCTCTTTGGTCAGGTATGATTTCTGTAAAAGTGCGCGACAAAATGAGAGAAAATCATTTTTTTGTATGACTGAATTTAAAAGTTTTTGATTTTCTCATCATCCAACCTCTTTTTTTTCCAGGGTAGTGCAACTGTCGGTGATTTGACTGAAGCAGCACTAACACGGTACAGGAGGGCAAGTGGAAATGTGAGTTTTTCGTTTTTCAAATTGTTCATTTCTCTCCAGGGTGGATCTCTTTGGGGTCGAAAGTTTCGACACCACTTGAAAAGAAACATTACCGACTTTTTTGCGCTCGCACGCGAAATAGTGTTGATTATTTGAGAGATGTAGACAATGCAAATAATGACAAAAAAAATTGTTGCCAACTAATTTTACAAATTGAACACATAGTGACTAAAAATTGGCGCCAATTTGGTTTATTTGATGCATTGCCTTTGTTTTGTTCTTCTCTGTTATGTTATAAACAGAAAAGTGTGGATTTTGTTTGGATTTTTGCCAATTTTATTATTGGAATTTTTTCGTAAATCCTTGAAAATTCTTCATAGTACAGTGTTTTTATCCCTTTAACTTGGTCTCATATCATATATTTTCAGGAACTGATAACGAAAAATTGTTCTTCATGTCATAATTAGCAATAATGATAAATTAATACACCCTAATTATCGTCAAAAAAGACAAATCCCCTCGAAAATTGCGCTTTAGAGAGAAAGTTTTGATACGAACAGAAAGAACAACAGCATATTTAGTAAGAAGAGAGAGAAAAAAGATGATATTTATCTTTTGCCAATATTATTTGTCAATAAAAATGATGGTAAGAGAATGCGCACCTTTTAGATGTTTGAATGATGTGAACATTGTTTGTTTGAATTTGTAGAGCTTTGCAGAGCGTCGAACGTAAAATTTGAAATTCTCTTTTTCACACACACCAGTTTTTCGTATCGAAACCTTTCATTAAAATATTTTTGAAAAAATATACTAATTTGAAAATGAGAAATTCGCCGAAAAGGCCACGAAAATTTATTTGACCCATACCTCGGCCAAAAATGTGGAAACCCTTATTTTTCAGAATGTGTCCCGTTATTTTTCATTTTCGGGATGACATTGAAATAATGAGTCACAGTTCCTTTTTTGTCAAAAAAAACATAATTGATTTTTTTCATTATCAGCTTCCTTATTTTTTTCTCCAATAGCTTGATTTACGAATTTATGATTCATTTTTTTCTCACTGATGAAAAATATTATAATAATCAATAGAAACGGGGGTTTATGCTAATTTTTTATCGACGAGAAAAACTGTTTTTCGTCATTATTTGTTAACATCACATTTATTTTTCCCCATTCCATTTTATGCAAAAAAAATACCTGCTCGCAGGTGCGCAGCAGAGAAAAAGACAGAAAAATGTTCCTCTTTTCTTCTTCTTCTTCGTCCCTCTATGCATTCGTTTTTTGTTGTGTGTTGGCTGGTTATTTGTATGACCTGGGCATGACCGGCAACGAAAAAACGCAGAGAAGACGACAAATATGTACAGACGACTGGCTGTTTTCTTCGTTTTTTTCTCTCTTTATTAGTTATTCTTGATTAGGGAATTTTTTTGTGCATTTCTATAAGACACCATTTTTCAAAAATATGTCAAAATTCAATTTTTCAACTATTCGAAAAATATGCTTTTAAGTTCAAGTATGACAGTAGTTTTCTCTGTTCTCGTTTCAAAAAAATAATCTCACAATCAAATAGACTTGTGTAACTTTCAGAAATTTCTATTTCTCCCCTCTGACACGATTCCAAATGTTTCTGAAACTTTAAAACAAAATGAGAAATACGAATCCGCCACCCTATAACTCGCATCATCTACACAAACCACCGCAAAGAGATCCACCGCCGGACTATGAAACAACAAAAAATAATGTGACGGTATGTGACTTTTTTGTTCGTTTTTCAGACAAATGTGAAAATTGTGCGATTAGAATGCGCGTCGGATGGTGGAATATTGGATCAAGATGATATTTTGGAAGATGTTTTTGATTTGGCATTTGACCAGGTTTTGATATTCAGTTTGCTGAAGATTATTCTCAAATTTTTGGCTGGTTTTTGATGAATATTTTTTGCAGATTCTCGCGATCACCGATGAGGCTGGACCTCAACACCATTATGCGCAACCAATGCCGGTTCATAGAACAACTGGTAAACCTGTGGCTAGTGCTTATGGTGAGGTTTTTCCTTTTTAAAAATTTATGTTTCTTAAAAAAGAATGATTCAATTTTCTAAATTTATTTGTCCCATTGAAAATTTAACCTGCGTTTGAATTGAAAAAATGAGAATACTTTCTGAGAAAAACTAATAGTTCATTTTTTCAAAAGTCTGAAAGTACCGTGACAAACTTCAATAAAAATTACTATTATGAGCGTAAAAAATTAGACGTCAAAGTTGAAATGTTTCCAATTTTGTTTCAAAAATACGTGAAACGACGATTTAAAAAAATTTATTTTCTATTTCGACGTAACTTTTTTAGACCGATTTCCTGAAATGCTTTCGTGTTTTTTCTTTACAGAGTTCTTTGATTCACTATTACAAAAATTTTTCGCAAATTTTAAGAAATATTGTTTACCTAACAGGCCATAAAATTCGAAAAAAAAACGCGAAGAAAGTGTTTATTAGTCAAATTTTCAATATCTCGGGGTCCCAAAGATTCGGGTTTTGAAACATTTATTATGTCAAGTCTTTATTCCAGGAAGTGTATCGGTTCAAAACCCGGCTTCAGGCCACAAATCACGACGCGACTCGGTTGTCGAAGTGAAGAATCTGGCGAGCGCTGTCTCGCCGGGTCTACGAGTGCACAAAACTCCGACCGCTGTGCGAATCGGCGGTGACGAAAATGAACCACAATTGAGAAGCTCGCTGAGAAATGAAAAAAAGCAACAAGAAAGGCAACAGGCCAGGGTTACGCTCAGTCCGGGTCGGTTTTTTCTTTTTTTCTTGAGAAAATTTTTGAAAATTGTTTTTTCAGAGGTGGAGAAAAAGTTGGCTGAACGAGAAAGACCGCATTATGAAAAGAATACGTCGGCTAATCGGTTACTTCGAAGTTCGGATCGAAAATCTAGAATTAATGACACTTTCATGGACGCTATGGTAAGGTTTTTCTAACCTGCGAAGATTTCTGAAAAAAAAAACATGTTAAAATTCGAAGTTTTCAATTTTTTGTTATTTTGCAGGATCGATTATCTGAAAAGTACAGTCAAGACACTTCATCGTCACCGCAACAGGTTAAACCTGTCAAAAAACTTGGCCCCGTTGCCGAAGGAGCTGTTGCCGGCAGCACTGTTGTCACATTTCTGGCACCGGATAATGTCGATTTTGGAGGCGAAGAGATAATTGGAATGGGTGTTGAGGTGAATGCAGTGTATGATGATTCGGCGGAGGCGACGACACCGTCGACGTCGATGTCTTCGAAATTGACAGCGGTTCAAATAATGCGAATTGACAAGGACGGACGAATAGGAAGAGACGGGCGGTTGAAAGTTGGTGATAATATTATTGAGATTGATGGAAGGCCCGTCTATCAGGTAAACTCGATTTTTTTAAAAAAGTATTTTTTATGGTTCTGTGGAGAAGGGACATACCGGAGAATATACGAATTTTTGTTTTTTTTGGCGTGACCTAAACTTTTTTGAAAAATTTAAATAATTGTGCTAAAAAATAAAATTAATTTAACATTATGATTTTTTCGCTCTCAGAAAAAAAAGTCCGAAAATTAGAAAAAAAAATTACAGTTCTCAATTTTATATTCTATCAGATGTCGATTCTTCGTGCACGCGCATACATTGCCGACTTGGCAGTTTCTAGCAAAGATGCCACAATCACCGTACTACGACCGATTGAAACATTCACGGATTCTGATCAAATTGATCAGAAACCCATATTTTCGGCGCTCCAGGCGGCCAATACCCAATATATTGGTCAAACACAGATCGTGGAGCTGATTAAAAGTGAGTTGGGTTTCTAGATGGTTATTGCCCCAATTTCACAGAAAATGGGGAATTTCTATTTATTCCAGGCTCAAATGGGTTCGGATTCACAGTGACAGGTCGGGAAACGGCCAAGGGTGAACGATTGTTCTATATTGGTACGGTCAAACCGTACGGCGTCGCATTGGGGCATTTGAAATCGGGTGATCGACTTTTGGAGATTAACGGCGAATCGACAGGAACGCTAACACAATTAGAAATAGTCGATCGACTCAAAGTGGCGATGGTTGGTTCAAAAGTGCGATTTTTGGTGTCGCGTGTCGCGCTTCCCATCAATGAAAAAGAGAATGAGCCGCCTGCGATCGCGGCGGCGGCGACAACAACAACAGAACCGCCGCCGAAAATCGTTGAACCCGATGAGGTAGAAGATGCATTGACGCCGAAAGTTTCGCGATTCGAACTTGTCATTCCGTTGAATGACAGTGGATCGGCTGGATTGGGAGTGAGCCTGAAGGCGCGTGTTTCTGTCAAATCGGACGGGTCTCGACACGATTGTGGGATATTCATCAAAAATGTTCGTTTTCACACAAAGTTTTTAGACTAAACTATAGATTTTGTTTTCTCAGGTTATGCACGGAGGGGCTGCTTTCAAAGATGGAAGATTGAAAGTGAACGATAGAATAATTGGAATTGAAGACATTGAGCTGGAGTCGTTGAAAAACTCGGCGGCCAGCGACGCGTTGACCAAAAAACTGAAATCAATCGGTCCCTCAAGTTCGCATGTCAAATTGTTGGTTGTTCGCGACGCACCGTCTTCGCATTCCACACGAAAAGCCGCGCCAATATCAAGAGATTCGTCGCGAATCACTGTTGACGCCACGTCGCCTTCACCGTCGTCATCGTCGCGTATAACGACGCCGGCGTCGTTCATCACGTCGCCGCATCCGACGACGACAACTTCAGAGAGTCATTCGCGACAAACTTCGAGCGAAGCGTCGGCGAAAGGTGTCGCTGATGATGAGGCGATGAATGAGACGATGTTGAATGGTGATGTTGATCCGTTTGATAGAGAAGCACCCGGTCGAAAGAGTCTCAGCGAGAAACGCGGCATTGGTGCGGCGACTGGCGATCCGCAACACATCAAGTTATTCCAGGAGATTAAGCATCAACGACAAAATTCTGGTGAGTTGTTGTTTTTTTTTTTGATTTGCTGTGAAATTGTTTTGCACATTTTTTGTAAAAAATTGATTGGAAGCCATTTTTCCCTCAGCTTTCTGGTTTTTAGCCCGAAAAATTTAAGAAAAAAGTTAATTTTCCAAAATATTTTTTTGAGTATTCGTCCGAAAAATCAGCGATTGAGACAAAATTGAAAAATTAACGTTTCAAAAGTTTTTTCCCCCAACTCTGACAAGAGAAATGGATAGAAATGGATTGTGAGAAATGGATATTTAAAAGTCGAGCCGGATTCTTTTTTTGACCGGTCAAACAACAAAAAAAACCGGGCCCGTTATTTTCGGGCCGGGCTTCGGGCTAAAATCTCACCCGTGCCAACTGATCATTGTTTTCGTTTTTGCTGTTCCACCTTTTCGGTTTTCCACTTCTCCCTTTCATTCCACGTTTCTCTGTTTTTCTAGCCCCTCCCTCTTCTACATCCCGTTCGGCTTCTGAGAAACGCAGTAAATCGCAACCACGTTCAATGTCCCAACGAAACTATTATCATCGAAAACAGCAACAATTGAAAAGTTTGGAAACAACACCGCAACCGCCTCTACCATCAACACTTCCCAGAGAAAAACCTATTGATGGTTGGTAACTTCTTTTTCCTTTCTTGCATGGTTTCTTTTTGTAGTGAGGGGAAATTTGAATTTGTGAAAAAAAAACTGGTCAATTTTTGTTTCAGCAGGAGGAGTTTTGAATCGGAGATCGTTGAGTATGGAGAGTATCAATCCGAAGCCCGGACCTCTAACAGCTGTTCAGTTTTCGACGCCAAATGGAAAAGAACATCCATTTCCGCCGGGTGGTTCTCCGTTGATGAGAGTGAAAAATGAGGAGAATCGATCGAGAGACAAATCGAGACGAAAAAGTGTTGGGAAGTCAGTTATTTTCTATCTAAGCTGAAAAAATTATTGAAAATTTCAGTAGATAGATCTTTCAATTTTCGGAAATTTAGTTAGTCTGAAAAAATCAAAATGTTTCACTAGAAAATTTGCAAAACAAAAATCTGCCAAGAAATTTTGAAGAAATGTTCTGATTGCAGCGCGATGCGAAGCTTTTTTGGATTTGGAAGTAAATCGCGCGATGCGTCGCCCGAAAAACAACAAGCTGTTCAATTGACATCGAGCGACAAAATACGACAGCCTGTCTTCATGGATTATGGAGATGCGTATCAACAGGTTAGCATTTTCCCTTTTGTCGATGTTTTTTATGTTTATTGTAAATAATATAACTCGATTTGGTTTGTGGTGTTGATTAATTGAACTTGGGTACAGGTTTCGGAAACAACAACTTCTTCTTCTCTTTCGCCGACTGTTACATTGGGAAATTCTCGATTTTATTCGAGTTGTCGGAGGTGATTGGAGAAAACTTGGACCTTTGTTGCATGTTTTATTGTTGTGTAGAAGCATGTTGTGTTCAGAGAAAATTGTCTAAAAGTAGTTGTCTCGAAATCCCCTTTGTTCTTTACCCTCCAAATTTCAAATGATTATCAAAACTAGCAAAATGTTTCAGCCCGGCCCGTCTGGATACGAATTTGCGGCCGACGCGGAACTCTACGGCCGATATGCGGCCCATCGATATCCGCCACCACCACCAATACCAACAACACGTGATGCCGAAAATGCATTCTATTGGGGAAGAGGCGATGAACACCAGAGTCGAGCATCAGATTCGCCAGCAGCAGCGAATCAACAAAACGCGCCCTATCTCAACTATGGATTACCAACGTGAGATTGACTTTTGTTCTCAAAAAATGTGGAAAGTGTCGTAGGAATCGAAACTTTGATCCAAATTTCCCACCTGAAAAAATTGAGCTTCCCAGGTGTTGGAAAGAAAGCCCAGTTTGGAAAAAATTGGTTTTCTTCACCAAATGAAACCTTGCTTTATGTTCCCACATGCCTTTCTGGTGAAAAAATTGGTTTTTCCCGTCAGTTTTTATAATTTTCATTACCACTTTTCCCAGGTGGACCCCAGTCCCCAGAATGACAGCCCTGGAGTGTTTAGGCCCCTCGGGAGCGATCGCCGGTCTATAGCCAACACGAGCTAAAGTTTCTGCCCAAAAAAAGTTGTTATCTTTTGTTTAAGAAGATAACAAGTGTTTTTGTTTTTGTGGTCAACATGCCCAGGTAATTGTGAGAATCAATATTTAAAAAAAATGGCATGGAGTTCTGAAAAGCTAACACTAGGGGCTACTACTCTGAGAGATTCTCTGGTTTAAAAAAAATGGTTAAACTTTTTTTTTCTGAAAACTCGGAAATCCGAAATTTACATTTTGGCAGATCTCATTCGTACCATGTCACACCAACCCTTTTCACCGGCGGCGGCAGCTATTCGGCCGCCTCCATACGTCGCGCCTACGCTCAACAACATCACCAACCATACAACGACAACGACTTCTTTGACGACGCCACCTATCAACAAATCATCATTGGCCGAGGATCACCTCAACCGCCTCCGTCTTCCGCATCCGGAACCGCGAGACGACAATCGAGCACCAACTATCACAATGCGTTCAACACGTGGTTCGCCTACACGGGCGGCGGAGCCATTGGTGCGCAACCACTGCTCCGCGGCGACAATTCCGCATTCGGCATCGGACCGAACGGCGCGAAATCGTATGGATCGCCAGTTCGCATCGCTGCCGCATCGTCAATACGCGACGCCGCCTATGCGCAACAATATCCGCGAGGTGACGCCAGCGCAACAAGCGGAAGAAGGTCACGAAATAATGATGCGCAGGAAAAGTATGCGGATGTTAGAACAGGTATGCGCCTTTTTTTCGAAATTCTTGAAACATTTCTGAAAGCATGCGGTTTCAAAGTTTTTTTTTCGCCTAGAGTAATTTTTTCTAGAAAAAATGTTTCAAAAAATTTTGAAAGATTACTGCTTTTATTGAAAATTTGTTTTTTTATTTAAAAAAAACCTTCGCTCAGAATTTTTTCAGAAAAGTTTGTCTGAAATTCCTCCTCGCTTTTTTTTCTGAAAATTAGCTGTTTCAACATTTTTGTTTGAAAATGTTACGAAATTTGCTATTCGAAATTTTCAATATTTTTTAGCTACCAAACAATCATCCGATAGTTCGAATGGAGGTTCATCGACCCGTTTCTTTATACCACGACACGGTGGCGGTATCGCAGCGGCATCCACGTTTGCCACAGGCCGATCAACAACATCTGCGTCGCCGTCAAACCAACAGTTTCGACGTCGCGGTTCCGGTTCCGGTCGTCAACAACAACAACAACAACGCGCTTCCTCAGCAGCAGCACCACCTCAACCGCCACCTCATCGTTTTCCCCAGTACTAGATTTCCGATTGCATCATCGTCGGTTCGTGTCAAATCGACACCTCAACAACAACATCAACAACTAGCTCCGAAATTGGCGGCTAGTTCTGTTTTCTATGTTCCGACTACGAACAACTCACGATTGTCTGTGAGGTATGTGCTTTTTGGCAATTTTTTCTGGGGGAAAAGCTGGGCACATCAGGCAAAAAAGAAAAATACCGAGAACGCCAGGAAAACTGAAAAACTACGTCTAAATTTCACAACATGCAGTGTAGTTTTTTTAAAAGATTTTCGCAACAAGACCTTTTTTGTGAATAATTTGTGACGGTACCGTGATATACCGGAAAAAATGTTTTGATCAAAAAACCATTAAAAATTCAAAATTTCAGATCACGCGAAATTCTGAAATCCAACGAAAATTTTCAACTATTACCCCCCTCGACTTCAACAATCATGTCAACTACTAACAAGCTTTAAAAGTACCTCCATTTTTTTTTGTTGAAAATTGCCTTCAGTTCACACACTTTTTTCCTGTTGTTGAATATCTCTTAACCGGTTGCTCCTTCTTTTTTTTTTTCGATTTTTTCCATGTCAAATATGTGATCCTGTTATAGTAGTTTCTATCTATCTTTGTCTCTCTCTCCCTCTCTTTCAATATATGTATATTGTCATATTTTAGAGAAGAAGAATTGAACTTTTATCGTTTTTTAAGCATCACATACGCATCGGCCGGATCGCAACGTTGATAATATTTATGGACGAGTTTGTGTAGATGGAACCCACGAGTTTCGTAGAATTTGATGGCAGTTTTATTGGAAACCTGTAATTTAATTTGTTGAAAATGCAGAATTTCTTGTTTGCAAAACGTGGCATTTCTGTTTGTTTGTTTGTTTGTTCTATTTTTGGTTTTTATTTTTGATTTATTTCGAAAAGATGGATGTTTTGGAAATTAGTGAGAAAGAAAAAAGGTGAGTAAATATGTGGGAAAAATTACCTGTACATGTAACATTATTGTGGTTAGATTCAGTTCCTCGCTTTTTTTATTCACAAATTCTATTAGTTGAGTTCCGATGCCAGTTTCGCGGAATAGTGGATGAACTGAAAAATGTGATGATTTTCGGGAAAAATTTGAAGTTTTTCTAGTGTTTCGAAATTACTCAAAAAAACTAATTTTTGAAGTAAAATTCGTTTGATGGCAGAACATTGCTATCTAAAACATTTCTGGAAAATTTTATTTGTAAAAAATATTGAGGAAGTGAAAACAGCTTACAGTTTTATAAACCAATTTTATCGTATTTTAACCCAATTTTTTGCTTGTAAAATCAAAACATTTTTGAAAGCTTCAAGACTTTGAAAAGAGATCGCGTGTAAAAAAACACAAGAACATACCTCGGCAAAAACGTGGAATTCCACGCGGCACAATTTTAAAACACAAAATTCATACAGTAATTCAGACATCACAAAACTTTTCAAAAAATCACGGGACACATTCTGAATTCTGAAAATAACAATTTCACGTTTTTGGCCGAGGTATGCTCAAGAAAATATCGCAAACTTTTAAAAACCGGCGGTTGTTATTGCACTTTTTCACTTTAGTAATCTAAAAAAAAGCGCATTCTTACCTCCCAGACTTCTCACATACAACACATCACTGCCGAAATTCTCGGGCTTCACCGAAACGAACGCTATAGCTTCATTATTCACGATTATTGTTTGCGATAAGTCATTTTCGAGGCACTGAATTCATTTGTTCAATTATTGGATTAAAAAAAAAACAGAAAACTAACCTCTAGGAAAAATTTATCACTATAGCTGACGGGGAATATACTTGCGACTAGAGTTCTGACCGATTTGCAATTGTCCCCGGTGACCCGTACCAATTCCATTGGTATGTTGTTCATCTGAAAATTGGGGTTGAAAAGAACTAATCAAAAAATAATCAGATATTTTCAAGAGTTCAAACTGCTTCTTTTTTTTTTGATCATTTAAATAATCACAATTAATTTATTACATATAGGGTCATTGTTTTTTGCAAAGGTTCTCTTGGCCGAATTTTGAGGAGAAAACTGGTGGTCTCATTTCAGAAATATTTATCGCGGCGATGGGTTTCCTGATTTCTTCCACTTCGTCGTCATCTAGATCGGTGTCATCAAAGTTTAGCCGACGTTGAACAGATTTTTCGTCGATTTTGAAACCTCCTAAAAAAATTTATTTCATGGAGGGAATTAAAAGGATAGGAATACCTGTTGGACTTAGCATCGATTGATCTAGAAGAGAAAATTTGTTCTCCTTTTCTTCCACTGCGGGTTTTCGACTTGGCCGAGTAAGATATTCTGGTTCTACAAAGGCTCGCTCAACTTCTTGTGTTTCTTCTTTGTTTTCGGGCGCTGCAAATACATAATCATGCTCGGCCAATTTTTCGCTTGTAGATTTGATTGAGCCTTCAAATTTATCCAAGTTTTCTTCGGCGATTTTTGAAGTTGTGAAAAAATCTGCTTTTCTTCTCACTAGTTCGTACTCGGCTTTTAGGATTTCTCTATACTCGTTTACCAGTTTTTCAATTTCGAACGCAAAATTCATGTGATCATCAATATCTTTGAGTGCAAGTTGCTGAATATTTTAACATTTTATTTTCAAAATATTTTGAAATAATTACCTTGAATTGTGCCATAGTCAAATTATCGATAAGATTTTTTGGATGACTTGTCGATAACTTGGTATACCTCTTGATTATATTCTCAATCACCGTTTGAAATGATGTTTCCGACATTTTAGCAGCTTTTGACACACCTTGTTTTAGGGTGGACAAACGAGAGAGTTGACGCTGACAAAAGAGGAATGTTCGCTCTATTGCACCGTTGAAATTTCCCGAAAATAAAAAGTATTCGCCGTGAGACCTGTTTATTTTCTCTGAAAATCTCACGTTTCATTTCTATTTTTTTTCTTTCATTTCTGCGTCTACCTCTCTCATTTGTCCCTCCTATAAGGGGACTAAAACACCGTGGACAAGAAAAAAAATAAAAAATATAAACGCCGCGGCAAACGAAGAGGAGAAAGTGTGCTCTATTGGAATGGCTGAGTATCATTTCTACAACACGCAAAATTGAGAAATGGATACGCAGCCATGACTTTTTCATTTCTGTTTTCACGTTTTCAATCGTTTTTCTCGGGTTTTTGAAGTTTTGACAATACTTTCTGTGATATTTTTGAAATAATATCTCGATTGGATTGATTGTTTGATTTTTCAGGTAAGCTCATCGAGGACTCTTGCCTTTCGAACAAAAACAATGGCTGACGCAGGAGGGTGAGTTGGAAATTTTTTTTCGAAAATTCGGAAAGCACGGGAAACTTTATTTGAAAAGTCTATATGATTTTTTCTATTTTCGAAGTGCGATATTAATTTGTTCCTCTGCCACACGGATGCTGGTTTTGTGCTGTATTCGTTCCAAAGACGTTCGAACAATGAAAACTAAAACCTGATATTTCTGAAGATTATATCTTGTTTCAGAGATGATGTCCAAGTGGCTCCAGCCGCTGTTGCTCCAGGACCAATGGATAAGGAAGCAGCTTTGAGAGCTGTTCTCCGCGCCGCTCACCACGCTGACGGACTCGCCAAGGGACTCCACGAGACCTGCAAGGCTCTCGACAAGTGAGTTTCAGTTATGGTTTATAGTAAGTAAAAATCCACTTATTTGAGCGTTATGAGTTCAGTTCCATAAAGTCACCTAAAATGTGGGAAATTGGGTGTTACTCTGCCACACGTGTGTTAGATTCAAAACATGGGTTCCATAGATTTTCAAACAATAATTTTTCAGACGCGAGGCTCTTTTCTGCGTTCTCGCTGAAAACTGCGACGAGCCACAATACGTCAAGTTGGTCGAGGTTCTCTGCAGCGAGCACAACATCCCACTTGTCAAGGTTGCCGACAAGAAGATCATCGGAGAATACTGCGGACTCTGCAAGTATGACAAGGAGGGAAAAGCCCGCAAGGTCGTCGGATGCTCATCGGCTGTTGTCAAAAGCTGGGGAAATGAGGAGCAAGGACGTGCCGTACTCTCCGAGTACTTTGCCTCCAGACCATAAATTGTTTCTTCTTAAATTCAATAAAATTGTTATCTGTTTCAATTAGTTCGTTCACCTTTTTTTGTTTTTCATCTAAATCTCCTACTCGACATTGATGTTAGAAACTTGATTCATATCGTTAGTTCTCATCTATTATGCTTCCCATATTGAAAATTCGCGCGTGGTATTTCATTTTCTTATAATGCATACATTGAGGTGTGGTCCACGTCATTATCGATTTTTCGGGACAAATGAATAATTTGCAGCAGTCGCCTTGAATCGGTGCATTCAGTTGGGAAAAATCTGCAAATGTTACCGCAGTACAAAAATGAGGTGGAACCAATACATTTGTTAGGTTTTAATATCGCCAGACAGTGAGTTTAAGGTAGAAAAAGTTTAACAGAACGGCTGGTTCTCAGAGCGAAATGGATGCAATTTGTTTTGTTGTCCGCAGCGATTTTTGTATTATACGTTGGCTACGGATACATGCAAGAGCTTCTCTTCAAAATGCCCGGATTGAAAACTTTCGGCTGGTCGCTAACCTTTATTCAATTTTTGATCTACAGTGTTTGTGGATACGGAGAATGTCGACTGTGGCACAACACGCGCAGAATGTGAGTTTTTCGGTTTTCAATGTTTTCGAAAAAATATACTAATTTGAAAATGAGAAATTCATAGGGAAGGTCACGAAAACTTATTTGACCAAAATACCACGAAAAATTGGAGAAAATTTCGAGGTCTAAAAATTTACATACATCGTATTTAGATGAAGCTCGGAAATAGTCGAAAATTCCAGTAAAAATTAGTTTTTTTCCAAATGGGGTTTATCTTGCTTGTCGAAAAAAATAGAAAGAGTACTGTACTTTCACAATTCTCACAATTAAACACCATTAGAAAATGAGACTTAGAGAAAATATGAACTTTTTTGTAGGATTCCATTGCGAGTTTACATGGTGATTGCATTCTTCACCGTTGCCACAATGGGGTTGTCAAACTCGTCGGTTGCTTATCTCAACTATCCAACTCAGGTGAGCCGCTCCGCAGACACGCGACGCATTCATTTCAGGTGATTTTCAAATGCTGCAAACTGATACCTGTTATGATTGGAGGCGTATTGATTCAAGGTAAACGATATGGTCTTCTGGATATTACGTCGGTTATTTTGATGAGTTTGGGTGAGTGATGCGTTGCGTCTCTGCGTAGCGGCTCTCCTTTTTTTCAAGACCGCGACGCAGACACGCAACGCATCTAATTCTTTTTATTCAGGTATCATCATGTTCACACTTGCCGACAATAAAGTTTCGCCAATTTTTGATTCACGTGGTTATGTGATGATCAGTGGAGCGCTTTTGGCCGACGCGGTTATTGGAAATATTCAGGAGAAGAATATGAAAAAATATGGAGGAAGTAGTAATGAAGTTGTGAGTTTTTTTGGTGGGGCTTTTCTGAGAATTTGTTTTTCCTCCAAAGTTTTCGATTAGTAAAAAAAATTTTGACAATTGGAAAAAAATCGCTAGGTGAAAATTCAAATATTTTTCGAAAATCTAGATTTCCACTTAAAATTTCATGAAAATCGCAAAAAACTTGTCATTTTATCGGTATTTACTTGACCGGTTGAAGTTCAAAAGTTACCACAAAAAATTTCGAAATTCACCGATTTTCGCATCTGCGCTCTATCGCACCTCTCTGTGAAAATGGGCGGAGCCTAATTGCACATCAAAAACGAATGTATTCTTTTTCAGGTTCTCTATTCATATGGTATCGGATCAGTATTCATATTTGTATATATTTTGATAACTGGTGAGATTTTCGAATCGATCCCGTTTTTGTACAAACATTTTGATGCCACATTTTGGAATTGTATGATTTTCTCGTTTTTGGGATATTTGGGTGTGAATGTTGTGTTGACACATGTTAAGGTGAGTGATTAGTATAAAATAAAATTATCCATACCTCGGCCAAAAACGTGGAAATCCTTTTTTTTCAGAGTGTCCCTCGTTATTTTTCACAAAAAAATTCTTGCAAAAATTTTTGCTCTCAAAAATAAGGACAGAAAATATGAATTTTTCGTTTTGAAATTGTGCCGCGTGGAAAAAACGTTCATGCCTAATCCAAAAAAATTCAATTTTGTTTCAGGTTTTCGGTGCTCTATTGGCTGTAACAGTGACGACTCTTCGAAAAGCGCTCACTATTATTTTATCATTCATCCTGTTCTCAAAACCATTCACATTGGAATATTTGTGGGCAGGACTTGTGGTTTTGATTGCGATTTATTTGAACTTGTATAGGTTTGTTTCAGTGGCGAAGTTTTCAGAAAATTGATATACTTCGAAAATAAAAAAAAACTATTTTCTTTCAGCAAGAACAAATCTTCATGGGATCAGAAAATTCGCGTAATCTTCGCTTCTGTTATTGGTTATTCGTCATCTTCTTCTTCAGTTCATCGTGATACACTTTTGGTCTAAATCGGGTAAAAATATATCTATTTTATAAAATATAATATTTATTGTTCAGAAAAAAAAGATTATTCATACTGACATCAATGATGATTATTATTGTTGTTGTTGTTTTTTTTTATTTCAAAAATTCTAGAAAAAATATTCTCGACAAAAAATGCTATTTTTCTTTCTCATTTGAAAAATAGTGAGCGAAGGAATGGAAAATGGAGAGACACACAAAAAATTTCCTAAAACAAACAAATTTGAAAAAAAAAACGAAAAAATAATCTACCCAAAAAAATTAAGCAAAA
Source organism: Caenorhabditis sp. 8 KK-2011 (assembly GCA_963572245.1). Taxonomy (NCBI): domain Eukaryota; kingdom Metazoa; phylum Nematoda; class Chromadorea; order Rhabditida; family Rhabditidae; genus Caenorhabditis; species Caenorhabditis sp. 8 KK-2011. Next base: position 7,504,913 of record OY751548.1, read on the forward strand.
ACTACGATAAATTTCTATCTCTGTTTTTTTTTTTGTTTTTGAGAAAAAATGTGGTGGAAGAAGAAAATTATTTGTGTTGTTTGTTGACGGGTGTTGAGAAGAGTTCGGGTTTGGTTTGATGTTCGACGACACCCGGTCCGCCCAATGGTGGTTGCCACACGTCAAAGCCCAATTTACGCAGTTCGCCGTCGATCATGTCGAGAAGAGTTTGAGGAGTGTCTGAAAACAACAATACATTTAGCTCCAAGAAACGTTTCAAAATCGGGCCGGTTCAGTATGTTAAAATTCTTCTAAAAAATTGTTAAAAAATCATATTTTCCAAATTTCAAACCTGGTTTCAAAAATGCGAAAACTGATCCACCACCACCGGCGCCCGTCATTTTCGGATGAATTCCGTATCGAGCCAGTGTCGTGCAAATCTGATCAACTTTCGGATGTCCAACGCCCAGCGCAATCAATAACTGGTTGTTTATTCGACAAAGGTCCTGCAAAAAACAACCGTTTCGTTGTTGTCTCAAACTACAGTAACCCTCAACCCTACATTATTGAATATCCAGAAAAATAGGGCGCTATAGCAAAAACGCATAGTACAGTACACCTGAAGTTCTGGTCTGATAACACATTTTGACCTAGAACAAGCTCTTACAACTCGAGTGTAGTAAGAGTTTCGAGCCGAAGTTTTTTAAGACATTCCTTAAAAACTAAAAACCCGAAACTTCGGAAAGGAAATCCTTTTGGAAATTTTCGGGTTAAACTACAGTACTTCAGTAACTGTGATTAAACTAGTATGATTTTGAGAAAAAAAACCCAATTTACAGTATCACTAGATAATTTTGTAACACAGAACAAACTACAGTACTTAAAAAAGAGTAGTTGTTCAATTACAGTACATCACTAAGCCTGTCAATAAGACGACAAATAAGGCTCTTTAACTACAGTAAACCAATCGACAAACTACAGAGCTGCAAGAAATCCAGGTCTGGCCTTTCTTCAACTACACTACACTTTTCCCCTCCACAACTACAGTATACTTCGAAACTAGGACAAAAAAAGCTGGCAAAACCGAGAAAAAAAACTCACATTAAGCTTGCTAAAAGTGTCAACCAATTCGCCTTTTTCGCTGTTCGCCTGCGAAATGACAGAGGCCGACGAGTTGCGTTTACCGCCGCCAACGTACGACGAAAGCGACGACGAGCGGACACTTCCGGTACGAGTTGGCTAAATAAGGATGGAAATGAAATGAAATGAAAATGAGGCGGCGGTGCACGAAAATAAAAACGAAAAAAAACAAACTGAAATGATTGATCAATTACCTGAAGTGAATGATGATCCTGTTCCAACATTGTGCTGCCTAGTCCATTTTCCTGTAAAATGGGTGAATTTTCAAATTGTTTGCGTCAGAAAAACATTTCTGAAACTTCTACAGTAGTCATGGAAAAACTAGAGAAATTAAACTTGGGAAAACTACAGTATACCACATAAATTGAATGAACTCGGAAAAACTACAGTAGTATTGAAAGTTAAGTCGAAATTTTTCCACAATATCCCGAAGATTATTTGAAATATCTACAGTACTCACAATCAGAAATTGACAATTTCAAGTGGTACAGTACCCACACACAGTCCCCGAACATATTCTCAGATTAGAACAGTATGCTCAACGTTCTCAGATACCAAATTTAACATTACATTTTCTACAGTACTCCCTACAGTACCTGTACATCTCCTCCGCCGCCTCCTCCTCCATTTTCCTCCAACACGGGCCTATGCAAAACTTTAGCCGCTTCAAGCGATATCGCATCAATCGAGCCGAACATCGAATCGACGACTTGTGGGAATTTTTTCAGTCGTTCTTTGACCGTTTGCACCATTCTAGCCGTATTTCGTTCGACTTTTGAATTGACCAAAATCACACGTAAATCGGGAAGACTGAAAACATGACATTATTTGAAGTAAGTGTTCGAAATTGAAAACATTTGTTTCAGACCGGAATAAATTTTCGGGCCGGCCTGAAAAAATTTCAGATTTTCCGTGAAAAGAAAATGATGGTTTTCGGGTCGACCCGGGAATTTTGAAAAACCAGGCAAGAAAAAACAACTCACTTTTTCAAATGCTCAATTCGATGACCCGGTTTGAAGCTGGCAACGCCTCCTGGAAAAACAATTTCATAATTCATTCATTTGTTTTTTCTTGCCGGAAATACATAACTTCTTCACGCACACCATGTAAGCTCTCAACTCGTTTTTGTGAAGAAAAAAAGCATTCCAAAGAAACAAAAAATTAGGGGGATAGTAAGGAAAAAAAATAGATGCGAGAACCAAAAAAAAAAGTTACCAAAACATCCGACATGGCCGAGATGCGTGAAACTTTGATAGCCGAAATCTTGATACGGGGATCCTAGAAGAATTTGGGTAAACGGGTACCCGGGAAAAAAAGGGGGAGGTGAGAGGGAGAGGGAGAGGGAGAAAAGCGGGAACGGATGCGGGAACGACGAGGGAACAGATGAATACGTTTTCGAAAATCCACAAAAACATTTCTTGAAAACTTTGAATTTTGTTGAGACAATTATATAAAAAAATTTTCCCTGAAATTTAGCAAATTCGAAAAAAACCAAAAATCAACGAAAAAAGCAAACGAAAACGAGTCAAGAGCCTAATCCCAGGTACCCAGGAATATTCGAAATTTGAGATGAAAACCGACCATAAGTGCAAACAGCCGCGTCGAGACCCGAAGCACGTCCATGAATGAGCGATTCGGCGGCAGTCGCCCATTTTCGAATCATATCCAAATGTTCGTCTTCCCATGTTAGATCACCTGTATCATCGGCCTGGAGAAAAAAAAACGGGAGTTTTTTGGAGAACACTTTTGTTGAGCAGATGGGCCCGATCGGGCATTTTGATTTTCAAAATTTTTCAAAAAAACAGTCCCGGTCCGAAATATCTTCTTTTTTTTTTGACAAAAACTCACAACAACAGTTGGCGGCGGAATGAGTCCGGCGGTTTGCAGCAACGCAGTCGCAATACATACACAATACGCTCCCGATGACCCCAATCCGACGCAACTCGGCAATTTGAAACGTACCGTCGCTTTCACAGCTAACAGGTCTCTGCAAAAAACATCGGGGTTTTGAAAAAGGTACTGTAGGTTTGTGGCAAAATTAGGATACTGTAGTTTCCACAGGAAAGAACATTTTGGAAACTTCAAATTTCAAATTTGAATCCTGCACAAGTTTTTTAGAGAAGAAATCAGATCATAAAACTTATTAAAATTTGATTTTGAGAAAAAACACGCATTTTTCTGGCACAAAAATAGAGATTTTCGAGAGTATTAAATTTCTGGCGGTAGATTTCGTAAATCGAAAGTTTCTGGTGACACTTTAAATTTACAAAAGTTTAAAAATCTAAATTTTTGTGCAAATTTTCAAAAAGTTAAAATGTTTCAAACATGCTCAAAACATGCACTACCACCACTACAGAAAAAAATTTGAATAGCAAAAAAAATGAAACACACTGTTGAATGGCAGCCGCCGAATTGTTGGTGGGAAAAGTGGGCGGAGCCTGATGATTAGCGTGGCCGCCTGGCGACGGAAGTGGTGTCAACGGCGGAACCGGCAACGATAGAGCTATTTCGGCTTCGGATTTTTCGGCTTGTCCTTCGGATTGTGGTGCTATTGATGCACCGTTGCCGCCAATTACACTGAGATTTGTTCGATGAAGACCTTCCGGAAGAGCCGGAGCCGGCAAACCGCGAGCCAAACGAGCTAGACCACTGCAAGCATAGGTTCAAATAAAACAAATATATATTGCTATCGAAGCTGTGTGAGTTGTGTGTATGTGTGGTTTGGGGCCGTTTTGGGCTGGCCTAGTTAACAAATTATATATTCTTACAAATTAGTCTGTCTAGTTCATTATCAATTTATTATCAGATCTTCAAACGTGATTAAGCTCTTTCACCAAAAGGTTATGAAAGAGCATGTCAAAATGAGAGATTTAGACAGTGGATCAAATTCGTGTTGGATGATCTGACTGGATTGACAGTGTTTCATATAATTTTTGAGTCTAGAAAAAATATTCTTGTCAAAAAAAATTAGGATAAGAAATTCTCGAAAAAATGTGAAATTAGATGGTTTTCTCAAAAAATGAGAATAGAAAATTAAGATCAGAAATTTTTTACTAAAAAACAATTTAAATTCATCAAAAATTACATTTTTCACTCAAAATTGAAAAAAAATTGACTTTCGAAATGAGAAATATGAAAGTTTCAAAATTAGTTGTTAGAGTGTCAGTGGTAAGAAAGAGAAAACCATTCGCGCACACAACAGAAACAAGACCATGACCAAAAAAAAAAAGGAAAAATGACAACGTCAAAAGCGTTTCTAGGATTTCCAATAAAAATTCGGATAATTTTTGAGATCACCACACACACACACACACACACACACACATTCACAAACTACAACAAAATAAAAATTTTTGGGCCAAAACATTTGAGCCTAAAATGGGGACAAAAATGTAAAATGAATTTGTGCGAGAGTTTTAGAACACTAAAAATGTTAGAAAACGGCGGGAATTTCAATAAAAATCTAGATAGTTTTCGAATTCTTCAATATTTCGCCGCACAATTTTTACAGAAACTTTTTTCAATTTTTCTAGCCCAAAAAATTAGACGACGACCAACCTTTTACGATGAGCAACACCAAGAAGAAGATACCAGAATGCCAAAATGGCCAAATGTTGAACACCGCACTGATCCTCGCACGATCCGGACAATTTTCGCGCGATCGGAACAAGCATTTCGAGACTTGGCGGCTGGTCCTCTTCAACCGGATATTCGGCCGCCAATCGATCTGCCGCTTTCAGCAAATCTTTCAACATCCACGTCTTTTCGACACCCAAATCGGGTAGCGATAAATAGATGCGACCATCGGCCGATGTGTAGAGTGAGACATATGTGCGAAGATCGATTGAACCGGCAATCGCCGTCTGCAAAAACAAAGAGACAAAAATGAGGAAATTTAAACTTTGAACTTCGAAAATTTCCGACGAAAATGGAAAATTGAATAAATCCAGGTAGATTAGAAATTCGAATTTCAAACTTTTCAAGGCCTAATTTTGGATTTTTCAATTTTTTCAAAGGCTCTCGCCAAAAATTGGAAATCTAATTTGGAATATGGATTTTGAATCGGACCCGAATGTGTCTGAATCGGAACAGAGTCAATGAAATTTTAGCCGACTGGTCCGATTTTGTGGTCCGATTCAGCAAAAACTTGAACTTTTGAGTTTTCCATTTCGAAGTTTTAAAATTTCCTTTTTTAGCCTCAATAATTTTCTTGAAAAAAATTATAACATTTGTGAACTCGATACTTTTTTCTCCAATCTGCGCGGAAAACGAAACTTTCAAAAAATGCGAACAGCCAAAAAATTGCTATTTAAACTGTTTCAAAAAGTGATCCAATATAATGGAAAAATCAACCTAGATTTTGAATATTTCAAAAACTTGTAGAGAATTTCAGGTGATTCCGATGAAAGTTCGTTTTTCAACCCACCCTGCCATAAACGACCGCATGTTCGCCGAATAGAATGATTTTTCCGGGCGCCGAAACGAACAATCCGCCGTGTTGTGAAGTGGTGTTTCGATGCATCGGACTGGCGCTTGCCGAAACGGACGAACCGGCGCGAGATGTGCTCCCAGACGGCGAATCCAGCGCTGCAACAGATATGTATATGAATTGTTGTGTTTGAGCATGTTTTCTTCGTCACACCTTTTGTGAAACTCTGTGAAAATTAACCCAATTTTGTCATAAACAATATTCAAAATGTTGCCCATTTTGGAAATTTATCGAGGACCAGGAAAAAAAAACGCGGCGGTCACGTGACTTAATTTTCTAGAAAAAAACATTTTTCTCGAGAAACCCAACATCGGACCGGGCCTGGGATTATCGGATCAGACTTTTGGATCATTTCCTCAAGCATGGAAAAAGGTCAGGCCAAAAAAAAATGAAAAAGGCTGGCAAGGGATATCGGGTCAAGCTTTGATTTTTGTTCAAAATCCCGATCCGGCCTGAATCACTCAATTTCCACAGTTGAATCATTTCTTGTCTGGTCAAAAAGGCAACAAAAAATCGAATCAGACCAAAAAATAGTATCGTTTTCGGTTGTTATACAAACATTCCGTTCCCAATGGTATGACGTCAATTGGCCGGTCATATTTGACACCGTTTTTGACATACACACAAAAGAAGAAGAAGAAGAAGAACACTCACAATTCTGTTGACTACTACTTTCAGTTGATTTCTCGGTTGTCGTTGAACTCTCATTCTCTTCAGTCGTCAGATTTTCAGTCTCGATTTTGAGACCTTCAATCTCTTCGTGTAGACCGTGACATATATGAGTCATTTTTTGAGATTTACAATTCCTTCAAGTTATGAAACAATAATTCAACGGAGTGAGAGAAGAAAAAATATTCGAGAAAGACAAAAAAAAAAGAGAAATTCTGGAGAAAAAAGGAAACAAGATGACAGTGTTTATGGCAATTTTCTTCAAAGTTCAATTTTTGAAGGAGAATGGGCCGGCTCAGAAATTTTGACCTGTTTTTAATTGCGCTGATTTGAACAAATTTTGAAATATTCGAAAATTCCTGAAAATTTTGGACCAGACTAGACGGTTTCGATATATTTTTGAACTGCAAAAAAATCTCGAAATTTTCGAGCAAATAAAAAATTGAAATTTTTCGAAGAATATTGTCAATCCGAAAATTTTAGAATGGAAGAGCAACCCGCTACCGTATAGGATAAATGAAAGAAGGTAGATCAAAAATGAACTTTGTACGCCTGAAAAATACAAACAATTTTAGTACTGAAGTTTGAAAGGAATTTCAGAAGAATCGAAAAATCATACAAAGTTTGAGCGCATTTTAAAAATTTTACAAACTTTTCTAGCACCATTTGGCCGGAGTATAACTGTTTTACGAGAATTAAATTTTCAGACTCAAAAAATTATTTTTGATCTATCATGGTAGTTTCGACGGCCACAAATTCACTCTTCCAATGGTCAACTTTTTTCGGATTGACAATATTTCCTCAAAATATTTCAGAGCTCATTCTCCGAAAAATGGAGTTAAATATTCTCAAAAAAATCGCCCAAAATTTTTTCCAACCAAAATCTTCGAAAATCGAAGACCTTTCTAATCACCAAAAATCCACCCAAATAAGAGAAAAAAAGAGAAGAAAAAAGTTAAAATATGCACAAAATCGCATTTTCTGCCTCTTTTTCGGGAGGTACCTAAGAAGATGATGATGACGTCTAAACTTTTTTTTTGGGCGCGAACAAATCGAGAAAAAAATGTGTGAAAACGGGACCGAGAGCGATAAGGAGACAACACAAGACACACACTTTTTCGCAGCAGCAGCAGCGAAAAAAAATGAAGAAGAAGAGATGGAACTTGAAGATTAGATTGAGAAAAAAAAAGGAACGATCTGAAAATTCTGAAAAACAACGAAGAAAAATCCTTTTTTTTCTTGTTGTTTTTCTCATCTGGGAAAAGCCGAAAAAATTAATCTGCTCAAATTTTGCGCGACACGAAAAAAAATAACATGGATTTTTTTTTGGTTGGGGGTGTTCGCTTATTTTTGACATGAGACAAGTGAAATTACATTTGTTCATTCAAGAACTTGGAAGTCAATGAAACATTTTGAAAAAACTATTTTTTGATTTTTTTTCGAGAAAATGATTATTTTTGAAACTGTGAATTTTCAAAACTTTTATCAGCAAAAAATCAATACTGAAAATTCTTTTCATATCGTAATTCTTTCTCAACCAAAACCCATAAATTATCTTTCTTCATAATTAGTTTTTTTTTCAAAAACAAAATTTTTCTTAGCAAGAGAAAACATTTTTTTGGGCAAAAGAAAAGTTTTTGTTGAAAGATCAGAAAAAAAAATGAAATTCGAGAAAAAATTGACGTAGAATAAAAAAATCAGAGAAGAGAAAAAGAGAAGAAAAGTGGAATCAAATTTCCAGGAAACTAAAGATTTTTTATATATTTTTTTTTAGTACGAACAAACTTATTTGCATTTAAAGTATGTGTAAATGTACATTTCCTGATTGGAAGATTTGTTTTGTTGGAAAAAATATCAAAAATCATTAACCGGGAAGTTGAAATATTCACAAGTAAAGTTCGACACAAGTTTTTTTGGCGCTAAAGTTACGAATATCGAAAAAATTTCACAACTCCGAAAATTCCCTTCAGAAGTTGCGGAACCGGTTGAACAAAAAAAAAGAATAATAAAAAAACGGTACGGAGGGCGAACTTCCCAAATTTTTCCAAGTTTTGACATAAAAACATTCCAATACAAAACTATTTTTTGAACTTCAAGCTAAATTTAAAAAAAATCAATACTTTCATTCTCAAAAAGAGGCCATTTTTCCTCTATTCTTCTCTATGACAGCACAAAAAAATGAAAAATGAAAAAGATTATTTTGTTTCGTTTCTCAATGTTTACTTTTTCGAAATATCAAAAAAAAAAAATGAAGGGGAGAGGGGCAAAATATTTTGGCGACTACTGTAAAGCAAAAAGATACGAAGACGCAAAAAACTGCAAGATTAAAAATTCGAACAAAAACACATGAAAAATTTATCGGAGATAAAAAGAAATATATATAGGAAAAATAGAAGAAGGATGAATCATAAAAAACGAGAAAATTAGAACGTTACGAAATATTTTTGTGGTTTTTTTGTTGAAACGTATCCAAACCTTTTTTCGAAATATTGAGACTAAAAAACAGTGCAACAACTCTCAATTATCATTACGAATTTCTCTTTAAAAAAAAAACAGCCACAAAAAACTTCTTCTTTTTTTCCTCCAAATTAGGTTCATCTAATCTGCGTTGTGACGGGTCCTAATCGTTTTTTTTTGTCTTTTTTCCACGCACAAAAAAAAGAAAACATTTTTCGGCTCTGATGGGTTTGGCGAACAAATTGAAGACAAAAAAGACGGAGCTTTTTTTCTGTTTTACCTTTTTTTCAGATGAGGAAAAGGGAAAGCTGCGGGAAAACTTTGGACAATTCTACTCGAATAGAAAAAAAACTTGAGCTTCAACAAAACCATGATTTTGTGAGGTTCATCAAAGTATCAAAGTAGAGATTTTTCAGAAAACTTTCGAAACATCAAACTGGGCCTATTTCAGAAACCAGATCGGATTTCGGGTGTGTAGAACTGGACCAGTTTCTCAACATACCTGACCTAAGAGGGTACCAAAAGTTCTCAAAAATTTTGTCACTGTGCAAATCTTAGGAGAAACTATTTTTTCATGGTGAATAACGACAAAAAACCCGAAAAATAGAAAAAATATCTCAAAAAATTTGTGATTTTTCGACAAAAAACAATTACACGGTACTTTTTTCCCTCTTAGGACAGGTATGTTTCTCAAAAATCGGATCCAAACCGAAATTTCACTCAAATTTAAAAAAAAAACCAAATCGAGCCCAATAATCCGGGCTGAACCAAGATATTTGAGAATGTTTTCAAATCAGAAAATCTGCATAAATTGAGGACCCGATTTTTATCGAATCCGTCTGATTTGTGGACCCGCCCGTTTTTTTTTCGAGTTTTTTTTTAAATTTCTAGTTTTCAGGATAATTTTTCACAGTTTCACTTTGATATTTTATTCAAGAGTTTGAAAAAAAACCAACCCTGATCACCTCCTATCACAACCATTTATTTGTTGATTTCGTTGTTGTTGTTCTCGAAAAAAACCGCCAGAAAAAGAATATTCCTCGTTTTCGTCCAATGATCTGCAAATTTAAAACCGTACCTTTTGTGGATCCCAAAAAAAGACGAAAAAAACCACGAAATGTTCTTGTTTTTTCACAACAACAACAACAAAAACAAACAAAAAAACCTTCTAATCAATCAAACACACAAGCAAGGAGAAAAAAACGAAGAAGAAGATGATGATGAAGAAAAAAAAAATCATTTTCAGCCAGACAAAACACCGAGCTATCTCTATTGAAGATGCACGGCAAAAAAGTGGGCGAACAAAAAAAATGGGAAATTTCTATTTTTTTCCTCTTGTTGATTGATAAAAACACCTGTTGTGGGTAAACATGTCTGTGGAAGGGTGGCATAAAATGGGTGCCAAAAAAAGGCAGCGGCATGGTTTTGTGGGCGGGACTTAGAATTGGACATAATTTATGGGTTGGAAAATCTTGGGAATTTTTTCTGAGCGGCGCCGTTTTTATGATCGAACAGTTTCGAAATTGGAGCAAAAAATAATAGGCACAGTTTTGTGGGCGGAGCTTCAAGAATTTAGACAGATATTCTTGAGCGGAGAATCAAAAGTTCATAGACATGGTTTTGTAGGCGGGTCTTCTCAGGTTTTTTGCAAAAAAAAAACTCTCGCATACTTTTATGGGCGTGGCCTAGCGAATCAACAAACAATCAATGAAGTATCAACAAAACACATGTACATTCTTTTCTTTTTCTTCTTTTTTTCATGGCCCAAAAAATTGAAGCGAAAGAAAAACTTCTTTTTTTTTTCTTCTTCATCTCCTCTACTACTTTTTTTCCCAAGCTTCCTCAAAAAAAGCTCACACATAACAACAGAAAAAAAACGGGGAAACAGAGAAAACTCCTCCCATAAAACTGTGCCCTTTTCGGGTGAAAACTGTTTTAGAAAAGATAAAATTTTGAAAATATTTTAAGTTTCAGAAAGACTAAAGTGAAATATTTTGAAATTTAAAAATTTAAAAATTGTTAAACATTTTATATTTGAAACGTGATGATCTGTTTTTAAGGATACAACTTTACAAAACAGTACATTTTCAGAAAATATTTTTGCACAAAATTTTCACTTTTTAAAATGAGCAATATTTGCCAGAAACAAACATTTCCGAAAAAGCAGAACTTCAAAACGAACCTAATTTATTGTCACCAAACTGTTCAATAATTAAAATCAATCGAAAATTATTTGCAACTTCAATTTTTGAATTTCGAAAACTTGGCTGTATTTTTGAAACTATAAATTTCAAGATTGTGAGCAGAAAATGAGCTCCAAATTTTGACATCAAACAAATTGCGAAAATATTAAGAACTATTTACAACGTAAAAAATAGATTTCGTTTCCTAGGGGACAATCTACATAAATAAAAATTTTTAAACTTTTGATTCCAAAAACTTTGCAGAATATTAAAAACCCGAATTGATAGAAAAACGCGAACAACACGTCTGTTGTTGATGATTGGAGCGTGGCTGCCAAAATGCTCTAAAATGTGTAAATTATCCTCTCAAAAAGTGTAAGAAGGCACAAAATTATAGAAAAAAGGAGTAGAAGAAGAAGAAGAAGAAGAAGAAACAGCTCCTTTTCTCTCTCTCTTTCTCTCTAGGCTCATCGATTCTCCAAAAAAACTGAGACACACAAATATGACGAGAGATTGCCAGACGGTTAGACAAACAAATATTTTGTTGTGCACTTTTTAACTTTGATGTTATTGTTGTTCAAATCTCCACAGAATAGTGCCGCACAAAGAAATCAAGCCCCGCCCACAAAACTGTGCCCCGTGTTTAGTCGATTTATCATCATTTTTTCGTAGCTTTTGGGAAAGTTGAGGGGCTTTCCCAGGGATTGAGGACAACATTTATTGTGCATGCATGGAAAAATACTTTGGTCATTTTGGAATTTTGAAATTATCTGACCGGACCCGAAATCAAACAAAAGCTAAAATGGTGTTAGGCCTTTTTGTGCTCGTCAAGTTTTTTGCTGAAGAACGAAAATAGTCCAGCTGGAATCGGGCCTCAAATATATATGAAAATTGAGTACTTTCAAATGATTATCATACGTTTTCTAGAAAAACAAAAATGTAAAAATGATTGCCACAACTTGCTCGAAAGATTTCATTTGCGGCTCTGCAAAACTGTTGTTCACATGTCGGGCCGGGCCAGGTCAGGCCTTTTCAGCGGGCGAGAAACAAGAACGACCGGACTCTTTTCAGGGCTACAATCTCACTCTTGTGTTAGGCAACGAGAGAAAGAGATTGCAGAGAAAAAGACAGATAAATTGTCATACAAAATACGAAATGGACGTGAAAACGTCATTTTAAAAATATCACTCATGATTCTGTTAAAACTCAAAAATTCTGACTGGAGGTGAACACGTTGTACAGAAGCCCGTTTTCTTTCAGACAAATCTCAACACTTCGAACAGGACTGGGTTGTGTTCAAGGCCCGATAAAAATTGGACGTACTGAATCAGACGGGATCACTGAAAAACTCGAAAACTTTTACATTTTTTTGCAGTTGTCCTAAATTTTTTGTTCTGTTTTTCGAACATTTTCAGCCTAGCTCTAGGCTCGACTTTCGGGCCTGATTTTTGTGTAGGAATTTTTTGGGGTCGTGTCTGGTTCAGTCATTTTCCGAACAAACTGCAGTAGAAGTTTAACGTTTAGAAGGAAAATTATCGAGAACTTTCAAACATCAAAAAAATTGGCCTGGATTTTAGAAAAACTCAAACTTTGTGTAAGAAATAAGTTATGAACCAAATGATGTTGTGCAGGTGGAAAATATCAGAAAAGTTCTGTTTAAAAAAAAAAAAAAATTTCCGATGCAAAATTTGGGTTAAAATTAGAGCAGGTGCGTAAATTCGCACATCCAAAAAAAAATGAAGTAGTAGTAAAACTAGTAGCAAAAAAAAGAAGAAGGAGTGAAGATCGACGCGCCGTCCTCTTTCGATCCTCAATTTTTTTCCCTCCTCCTCCACCATTTTTCGTTGTGAGAGACGCAGGCAAAAAACGAACAAAACAAGAAGACAAATTTTTTTTGTCTCGCCTTTTTTTCTCGCGCAGGCAAGGCCCCTGGCCATGCAGTTTTTTTTTTTTGCTTTTTTTGGCAATCGAATATTACTACTACTTTTTTCGTGGAGAAGAAGAAGAAGAAGAAGAAGAACAAGAACAAGCATAAAAAGGAAGAAAAGGAGAAGAAAAAAAGAAGAAACGGATTTAGATTATTTTTTTTGAGGAGCAACCGACAAGTTTTGAAAAAAATGAGAGAGCAGGAAAACACACAACGATTTCTTGAAATTTATGATAGACATTTTTGCTAAAAAAAAATTTGAAATCAAAAAAGTTGTCGGGCATTTTCCGGGAATCTGAGAAGAGTCCAATGTTTTAGAACCGAAATTTGAGCTCTCTGAATTTTAAGGATGGAGCAGAACGAACTTTTTTTTGTTGCAAAATTTAATTTTTCGAACAAATCGGATAGAAATCGGGGGTGTTCGATGGGAACGGAGCATTAAAAGTTGTACAAAATCGGACCAAAAAGAAAAATCTGAGCCTAAAATCATTTTTTGAAACAATTACAGAATGAAAGTCAGAGCTAAATAATTTTCTTGTTGATGGAACTGTTTAAAACCCGAAAGAAAACAACTAAAACGCTACTATGGGCGTGGCCTAGTGACCTTCCGAAAACAACAAAGAACAAGTCTGAAAACCTGGTTTCAAGAAAAACAAATTCGAATGCAATTTTTTTCATAGGAAATACTTAGAATATGATCGAGAAATTATAGGGTTATCATATATTAACAATTGTGTACAACGTATTGAAAACATGTTTCGACTTGTTCTGTAAAATTCAAAAATTGCAGGTTTTAGATGAAAACTTTTCTCTAGAAACCTTTGAACTGCGAAAATGCCAATAGAAAAAAACAGACACAAACACATTAAAAACAAGAAAAATCCCACATCGAATTTGCATAATTATTGCTACTCTCTTCTCTCGACCAACAAAAAAAAGTTGCCAAAAAAACTCTTTTTTTTGCCAACTTTTTTTTGCTCCAGGGACAAGCATACTACTAGTGCTAAATATTTCATATTGAAACCGGAGAAACACACAAAAATGAAAGAAATGTTTAGAAATTCGAAACTTTTCAGAGTGACACGTGGCGAGATATTGTGGTGCAAAAAAAAACTCCAGTTTTAAGTACATTTCAAGTATGAGAGGAAATGTAGAAAAATGAAGAAATTTTTCGGAATCAAAATTTGAAAACTTTGGGTGAATTTTGAAATGTACTCGAAACAATGGAGAAAACAAATCAAAAACTCCAACAAGGCACCTCGATTTTTCCCAAGAGCCAACAACTTCCAACAACAACCAGCAGCAAAAAAAGAAAGAAAGAAAGAGTGTTTCATTTTTTCTGCCCGCATCTGGGCGGTCCCAAGAGACTCATAGCCGTTTTTCCGTTTCGATGCAGAGGACCTCCAAATGAGCTACAACATCGAGAAAAACAAAAACGTGACCTCGTCAAAAAATGAACATTTTATCGTTGTTTTTTTCATTTCTTCTAGAAATAATGTCGGAAGGTGATGATGCCTACGAATTCCTGGGCCCCGAAACGGTGAGATTACTGTGGATAGAATACAGTACACTGGAAATTGATAAATTACTGTAAAGCTATAGCTATAGGTTGCACAGAACAAATTGACTATTTCGAAAAAAAAACGGATTTGGTGTGAAATTTTTTGTTGAAAACTTGAAAAGTTGTCAATGTTGAGCGTTTTTGAAACTAAAGTTCCCCAAAAATTTCTGGAATTATAAATCGACAAAAAATTACGATTTCGACGAAGCCTGTACGACAATAGATTTACAGCTTCTCGCTCCACCGCCACCGCCAATAAACAGCGAAAGTCGTCGGAGAAAAGGCGAAAAAGGGGCAGCAGAGAAGAGAAACCCGAAGAGAAGCGCCGAAAATGCGGGCAGTAAAGCGACAAATCTGTCAAAATCGAAAGAGAGCACATCGAAAAGTGCCGAAGTATCATTGTTGCCACCGGAAAAAACGAAACCGGCTCCTGGGACAACGTGTGTCAAAGTTCAAATTGTTGCCAGTTTATTAATGCTACTTTCTAGTCTGATTATGACAGTGATAGTGAGTGTTTCTGAGGGGGACAAATGGGGGCTGTGTTAAAGTTCTACGCGAATCTTTGAAAAATGTTTCAGGTCTTGATCAGTGCTCTATAATTTGATGTCAAAAATAAGAAAGAAAAAAGTATAAATCGTGTTCCAATTTTTTTTGTTCAACAAAAAAAAAACATCCAATCAATAAACAATTTGCCTCATTTATAAATCACTCAATTGTATCGAACAACACGTTTCTCTAAATTTATATCAGATCAGGTAATATTAGGCCCGAAAAACCGTCAGACTGACTTGAAAACTGAAAAAATAGCTAGAATTCGGATCGGCCCGAAATTTGAGAAATCCCGGAACGTCTAAAGATATGGGCAAACAATTTTTTGGGGGTTGACCCCCAGACTGACCTATAATTTTCTGTATAAAATCGGACAAAACATTGGGACCCAAGAATGTTGGAAAAAACCCCCTGCATCCCAGGAAAAATGAGCTCATCCGAAGACGTGAATCCATCATCAACATCAACATCGGCTTCGACGATGGTTAAAACCGGCGACGAAGATGATTCGCCGGCCTCATTTTCGGTGGTTATTGGAACAAGCAGCGAGTCAACCGATGATCAAATTGGGCTTATTTCGATTTTGGTGAGTGCGACTTTCCATCGTAAAAAATACGTGGTCACATTTTTTCACTTGTTTTTGGATTGTTTTTTGCAAGTGCGATTCACGTTCAAAAATAAATAAAAAACTTGATATGTTTGCATCATGAACTTTCACGGAACACATTTTCAAAATCCGAAAACTCAACAGTAATTCAGACAGTATGTGGGCACGAAAACATAAGACAATTCGAAGAGAACTTAGGTGGCCTAGAAAACCAAATGAGCGGGGCTAAATACAGTACACTTTCGTTGAAGAAATTTTTTTTTAAAATCTACGTGTTTGCGATTTTCGGAGAAATGTAACAAAACAGAGAAAAATACTAGGACCGGTCTTGAAAACCTCATTATTTTCAGATTCGCGACAAAGAAGGCTACAGTACCGATCGTACACTTCTCCGCTACTCTCACTCGCACAACACGCCATTTATGCGCGGTCACAGCGATCTGTTCATTATTTCGAATCAGCCGAGTTTAGGACAATTGGAGAGCGCCGAAATTCACTATAATGCTAGTGAAGAGAGTGAGTTGTTGGAACATTCAATAGTTCGGCGCCAAACTTTAGAAAATCTGACTAGGACTTATTTTGAGAAAAATTTGGGGCCGCGTTCAATTATTTTCTGAATTTTGGACGCTTTAGAGATTGGACCAAAAACGAATTTCATGAAAGAAAACCCTCCCCACAAAACTCAAAAATTACAGTATCCGACAAACCATGGAAACTCAACTCATTGAATGTTTTGCATCACGAATCGGGCAAAGTCTACAATTTTCAACTCGACACTAAACAATCTACCAACACTGTGATGACAATGATCTGTAAAGACGAACCCGTTCAGGTTGTACCTGTAAAGTTGCCAAACCCTTTCAAATAAATCATCATTTTGGTAATTGAAACCAAAAAATAAAGGAGAAACTTTGAGATGAAACTTGAAAATTTATACTATTTTTTCATCAGGCAAACTATACACAATACATTTTACACTATTTTTTTTGTCTGTTGCTCAATTTTTCGATTTGGCTCGGATCAGAAGTGCCAAATATGCGGCGAATCGGAAAAATACTAACATTGCGATCATGATCAACACGTCGAGATAGAGATGAGATGGTGAGAAGCTCATGTTTTGCAACACTTGAGAACCACTCGCCAAGCATGTATCGGTCGTTGAATTTGAACAACCTGCAAAGTATTGACTGAAAATTCACAACCACTTTTTGAATTTCAATTTTTCTTATGAAACTTCACTGCGAAATTTTCAAATACTTCGAAAATGAAAATAATTTTTTCGACTTCAAAATATCTTCTCTTTTTTTTTGATAAATGTTAGTCTAATCACATTATTGGACACGAACCAACTCAGTATTTTTCGTTTCTAACAACTAAAAACTCGGCCCGGTCCTCGTTTTGCAACAGAAAAACACATACCCGGAATATTTTCAACATTTGTCCATTGTCCAATCGACACCGCCTCATAACCATATCCAAAATAGGACAAATATTTGAGTGGCAAAAAGAACGCGGGCAACGTATCCTGATTGATGAAGAATCCACCAACAGCCATCATCGGTACAACAAAAATCGGCATCACCGCAACCGCCAAATTGACAGCTCCGAAGAGACACGAGAAAAAGTAGCCGACCGAGATGGCAATGTTTTGCATGAGAAATCCGACGAGCATGTAGATGGCGAACGATTCGAAAATCGCCACCATTCCCGACATCCAATAGAGAATTGTGGTGAAGATGATGGCGCAAATCGCGTAGGACGGCAGTTCTGCCAGATTTTTAGCGATAAAATATGCGCTTACACGATACAACCCATTGCCCGATTCGCGATAAAATGTTGTCATTTCGAGACAGAAATGATGAACAACACTAAACTGAAACATGAACGCCATATTGGTGACCATTTGATAGAGAGATCCGTTGATGCTCATGATTTTCTGCTGTGTGATCGGAGTGTTGTTGGTGTAGATGAGCCCGGTGAGCAGTGCGATGACGATGCTCTGAGTTAGTTGAACTTGCAGCAGTGTCGGCTCGCGGATGACCGTTTTCGATGCTCGCCAGGTTAGTGCGGCGAGTTGTTGACAGAAGGAGGCGTTGAACTTCTGCTCCTGGAATGTGTCGTACCGTCGACGCCATGTGTCGCTGCTCGATTCGCTGTACACTTCTGCTGAAAGCATTTTTCAGAGTTTACGATACACTCGGAGATATTTTTCCGCTATTTTGCGAACGCACATTTTTTGTTGAAAATGAGTTTTTTTTTAATTTTCTGTAGTTATCACGCTCACGTGTGCGAAAATAAAATCATTTTTTTTTCAAAAATTTTATTTATGAGACCGCAAAGGTTTAACCAACAGGTCGAACCCAAAAATCAAAATTAGAGCATTTTTAATGGATGCAAAAATGATTTTGTTTTCCAACATTTTCTAATTTCATCAAAATAACGACCCAGTAACTTTCTGTCTTTGATGAGGCTAATTAAATAATTTTGAAACGTATATTTCCCAGGTTTGAAAGAAGTGGCAAAACTCACCTGAAGAGCATCTTCCAGTTGCCTCTTTCCAGATTTTCTTCCCGTTATCTGAATCGAGAAAAGCGTCGCAAATATCAATGATTTGTCGACGTTGCAGTGATGTTTTCGACGCGGACAGTGTCGACAAATAATGATCGCAAGGGTTGAAGTTCTGCGGCACCGGAATCTTTATATCCGTCCACAGACTTTCCGCCTCTTGTTGGCTGCCACAAAATGCGACACGTCCATTTACCATTATATAGATACTGAAACACGATTTTCAATAATTTTTTTGTTTGTCTGTCGAAAAGACACAAACCTATCGAAAAGTTGAAAAACTTGCGACGATGGTTGATGAATTGTGAGGATAATGGTCATTCCCTGTTTTTTCGCCAAATTTTTGAGCACACAAATCACTTGATAGGCGAGATATGCGTCGAGACCTGATGTTGGCTCATCGCATATCAGAATTGGTGGACTGGTGAGGATCTGGAAATCAGCGCGTTAACGAAACAGCGTAATGTTTTTTGTGAGATATTCTGAACTACAAAATGTCTAGATATCTTGCTCATATTTGTTGGCGGGCAAAACGTACAACACGACCCCACAAAACGTATCAGAAGACCCCGCGATAGAAGTGTATTACACGACCCCATACCATGTATTTCAGGACCCCAAAATTGTTGGGGTCATGTTCTACATTTTTGGGGTCGTGTTCTACACTTTTGGGGTCGTCTTCTACATTGTTGGGGTCGTGTTCTACATTTGTAGGGGTCATTAAATACACTTCTATTGTGGGGTGTTGAAATACTTCACGTGGGGTCGTGTTCTACATCTTGTCCGGGTCATGTAGAAGACGACCCCACACCCTTGTAAGCCAGTTACTTCACGACCCCATCAATGTATTTCATGACCCCACCAAGTATTTCATGACCCCACTTTACATCAAGACCCCCATGTATTTCAAAACCCCACCCTAATGGAAATGGGGTCTCGAAATACATTTATGGGGTCGTGTAATTCGCTGGGGGGTCATGAAATACGGTGGGGTCGTATTCTACATGTTGTCCTGGGTGCCCAAAATGGGTGCGCGATAAACTTCTGAATGGGTGCGCAGAAAAATGTGTGCCCATTTTGATTGTCTGAATGGGTGTCCAAATAATGGGTGCTAATTTCGGTAGTCTGAATGGGTGCTAAAAAAAAATGGGTGTCCGTTTTGTAGTCAAAAATAAAACGCATGAAAAACTGCGCATGTAATCGTAAATGCTGTACTCAAAATTCTGCACCAAAATTCACAGCATGTTGTTTCATCGCATGTATTTTTTAAAATGGTTTTGTTCACCGATCTAAACCATTCATCAAAAATGCAGACGTTCTAAGCCTATGTTTTTAGATAAATTTTGACCTCGATCAATTTTAATGAAAAAAAAATAATCTGAAACTTTAAAACTTGGCGAAAACAAAAAAAAAACCTTAAAACGAATGCCCGTTATTTTTGGACACCCATTCAGATAATCAAAATGGGCACCCATTTTTCTGGGCACCCATTCTGAATGGGTGCGCACCCATTCAGGAGAACCCATTCAGAATCCACCGAAAATGTAAACTATAGTTATAGAAAAGTTATTT
Source organism: Caenorhabditis sp. 8 KK-2011 (assembly GCA_963572245.1). NCBI lineage: Eukaryota > Metazoa > Nematoda > Chromadorea > Rhabditida > Rhabditidae > Caenorhabditis > Caenorhabditis sp. 8 KK-2011. Next base: position 7,524,611 of record OY751548.1, read on the forward strand.
CTGACTTTAAAAACGGGTATAAAAAACAGGAAGGTATAAATTTTGGAAAATATTTTTTCTGAAACCTTGTTACCTCACTGGCAAATGCTAATCGCTTTTTTTCGCCACCCGAAAGACCTCGTCGTGTTCTTGTTCCAATAATCGAATTTGCGCTATTCTTCAAGCCTAACTGAAAAAAAAACATTATTGCAATTTGCTTTGGGAAATATTTTTTAGCCAGAACATTATTTCTCTAGGTTGAAAAAACAGAGAATAGCTCGTGCTTCTCCGAGAAAACAATATTATTTCAAAACTCAAGTTTGAAAAAAACGCCCGCTTACATCATTGATAACTTGTTCAACCCGCTTCAATTGATCTTCTGTCGAATGGCTTCGACCCATTTTCAATTTAGCCATAAATCTCAAATGCTCTTCAACAGTCAGACTTCCAATAAACAAATCATCTTGTTGAACATAGGCGCTCACTTTTTTCATAAAACTTTTCGTCACTCGAAGACCATTTACCTGCAAAAAATGTTTTACTTTTCAACCAACACTTTTGCTTTATTATTCACAGTTCAGCACACGTCAGTTTTTTAAGCGCATGTAAAATCAGTGTTCAAGTCCCTTTTTTCGTCACAAAATTCGCAACACTGTTCTTTATTTCTATCGTTCTACAGTATACTCTGCCTGTCCACGTGTTTTTTGTGTACCGAATGATAAGAGAAGACAAATGGAGAATTAGGAGAAGAATACGAAAGAACGATAAACGACGATGATGATGATTAGATATTTTTAACTATTGCATAAGCCAAAAAAACCCAAGAAAAAATAAATTATAAGAACTTTGCAGAAGTTCTCTGAATTCAGTTCATACACTTTTTTGTGATTTGCAATTTTTTTTTTTTTTGATTTTTTGATAAAACGTGGGTTAGGATTCAACTTCATAACTTTTCTGTTGTTAATTTACAACTTTATTTTCAGTCATTCAAATTTCAGATCGAACATATTTTCAAATTTTTTTTATTTTTTAAGACTAACATTTAAACATTTTTCGATATCGAAGTGACACGTTTTGAAACGTATTATGGTGCAGTAAATTGAGAAAAAAATTCAGCAAAGAAAAAAATGATGGCCACAAATCCTAAAATGGGCGGAGAAAACTACAGTACACCTCACTTCAAGAGAAGAACAATAAGACTATCATAGTCTGTGTGTAAACAGTGAGTTTTCCTATTATTTACAGAAATTCTTTCACACTTAATTATCAAAATCTCTTCACGATCGAATTATTTTGTCGTTTTTTGAACATTGATTGATTACACACATTCATTTGTCATCATTTGTAAAATCATCATTTTCAAAAGCAAGATTGGATTTCACATGACTCTTCTTCACAGTTCAATGTATGTCTTTTTATGTCTGTTTCGTTCATACAATAATAACAATTGTGTAAAGTATACTGTAGATTGTGGGGTGGAATGACGAATGATGAACAAGGCCAGGAGTACTGTAGGTACAGTCGATGACGAAAATTCGTGGTTTCTAGTGTAAAAATGACTTGCGGATAAAAACCAGTGCAAAATACGTTTCGCTAATAACACATATTTTTAAGTTGAAAATTTTTCGACACTCCAGGGTTTGGTTCAATTCCTGTCATCACAGATAATTTGACAAAAATTTCTTGACGATTCAGATGGGCGGAGTAAAGTACAGTATTCTTTTTCGAAAAACCAAATGTCGGGGAATACGTAATTTGATTTGGGACTGTCGTTGTAGGCCCTACCGGGGAAAATTGAACTTTACAGATGTAAGGAAGCTCATTTGAAAAAATTGGGTTTCTTCTATACCTGGCGTGAGAAGGAGAGATTATGGCTGTTAGAGAAATAAGACATTAAAAAAATTTCTACAAAATACTTTTTTTTTCGATAAGACATCCGAAAGACATTTTATAATAACGCATTTTCACAGTCCAAATTTCTATTCTTCGTTTTTTTCACAGTCACCAAAAATTTTAGAAATAAATTTTTTAGAAAAAGATTTTTCTGCGTAGGTCCATGAGACTCGTTAATTGAGATATCTGACAAGTGAGGTTCAATTTGTCCCCATTTCAATTTTTGACGAGATTATTTTGCTGACTAAATCGGACGCGCTGATAAACGTCCTGCTTTTAACATTTTTCTTTGAGCACTCTGAGAAAAACTCCATAATTTCAGTGTTTTTATCACAACTAAAATCTCCACAGACAAAAATAGAAAGTTCACGTTTTTATTAATTCAAAATTTCATCTTTTTTGCAAGGGAAATTTTGCATTGTTTTAAACTTTTTTGGATAGTATTTTTTCTCACAGGCTCGAAGAAAAAAATTTATTGACACGTTTTTGATCAGGAGGTTCGGTTTAGTAACCTCGTCAATTATCGTCGAAAGTTGAAATTGGGACAAGTTGAACTTCCCCTGTGAATACCAGAGATTTTCATTTTTTCGGAACCTGGTTGTCGAAAGTTTTGATTCAGGACAGATGTGACTCTTTTTCAAATACTATACCAGACACTATACTTCAGCGTTGCCGCTGTTTTCTTTGAAGATTTTTTTGAGGCTCGAAATAGCTTCTAGTTCGTAAATACAATTCAAAGAAAAATCGATCAAAGATCATTTCATCTTGACTAGTAATATATTTACTCATCAAACAGAAAAAAAATTCCAGGTAACCTCTCAACGTCAGTCATTTTTTTCTCTCTCCTCCTTTGAAAAATTACATCAGCCAGGAGAAAAAATATTTATCACAAGACATCAGCTGGTATTCCCCCAAGTATGTTGTCGAAGTTCCTTGAACAACACACCGTATACCCAAAAGTACCTATTCATTGGCGATGATAGTATCTCAATTCATCAATCTTCACACATGGAAGACATGTGGAGACGCGTAATTCGTGTTTTATGATAGTTCTTTCGAGTTTACATTATTTTTTTGATTTTCGCGCGGTCATTTTATGACTTTTTTAGTTGGTTTCTAAATTGGTTTGTAATCAAAAAAAAACTGGCACTTTTCCTCGGAAAAACACATACATTTTGTGTTTTTTTGTTCATGGCAGCTGACTTGTTGCTTTTCAATGTGTAATAGAGATTTTTTTTGAACTTTGATTCCGACCAAACTGGTCAAAATGTAGTTATCGGCAAGGAAAAAGAAAAATAGAACCTGCAGGTTGGTTTTCTTTGAACTTTTTTTGTGATAAGAGACTTTTTGATTTTTCATACTTTTTACTGATTCAGACTCGAACAAAAAATCAAACCTGGTCATGAAACTTTCAGAAAGTTCTATTTTCACATCACTTTAATTTAGTTCAACCTACAAACAACATGTTGTTATTTTTTCGTTAGTACTTTGAATCTAAAATGCCCTCAAAAAGGTCGAAAATGTCACCATTCTTCTTCTCTTCTGATCCTTCCCGCCCCTTTTTCTTCTTCTTCTTCTCATTTCTCTTTTTCTTGTTCTTTCATATTTATTATACATTTTACGCCACTTTTAAACGAATTTTAAGCTCGAAACTTTCAGTCAAAAAAATGTCTGGTGAAGGATCTTCATCATCATCTTCTTCAGTTTTCCTGAATTCCGCCTCCAACTTTGATCCGTTGAATTGGATCCGTCAAACTGAGGAGAATTTATATCCAAATGGGTTGGTTTTTTTAAAAATATTTTTTGTTGTTGCAATAATTTTGAATTCCAACATTATTGATCAATGTTTGTTGATTAGGACAGCGCATTGTTTATGTATGAAGGAATAATGAATCATGTGGCTAAGAAGAGAAAATGATGCAAAGTGTAAAGATATATATTTTCGACATTTTCGAAGAATAAGAAAGGGGATTTCCCCAAAAATCCGGGCCGACTTTTTCTTTTTTGAAAAAAAAGTTGGTTCGGAGCAAGCTCTACTGTATAGCTTGATTTGAAAACACAAAAAACAGCAAAATTAATTGCAAGAATAAGTAGAATAAATTTCAAAAACTTCAGAATATTCCAGAAGTTCCGAAGACGATGAGCTAATTCTCAAAGACTACGCGCTCGAAGAAATCCCAGCGCGTTATTTCTGCGAACAAGAAGACGAAGGTTATCATCCGGCCAACATCCAATCAATGAATCTCACACAAAACTCTCTAGTCACATTGCGCTCTTTATCAACGTTTACCAATCTAGTCACATTGGATGTGTCGAACAATTCGCTGACATCGCTACCCGATGATATTGGACAGCTCAAGAATCTGAGGACAGTTGTGGCGAGGAACAATCTACTTGAAGGACTGCCAAAGACAATGTGTTTGTTGGAAAATATCGAATCGATTTATTTGTCCGGAAATCGGATAGGTGAGATTTTTCAAAATTTTTGGCAAAGGGAATTCCAACAACATTTTTCCGAAAGTTACTGAGTTTTACTCCAACTTAACAGTTTTCAGGTAATTTCTGAGCATAATCAGGAAAATTGAGAACTTTCAGCTCTACTAAGGAATTCTAACAACATGTAGAATACGACCCCACCGTATTTCATGACCCCCCAGCGAATTACACGACCTCATTTCCATTGGGTGGGGTCTTGAAATACATGGGTGGTCTTGATGTAAAGTGGGGTCATGGAATACTTGGTGGGGTCATGAAACACATTGATGGGGTCGTAAAGTAACTGGCTTACAAGAGTGTGGGATCGTCTTCTACATGACCCGGACAAGATGTAGAACACGACCCCACGTGAAGTATTTCAACACCCCACAATAGAAGTGTATTTAATGACCCCTACAAATGTAGAACACCACCGCAACAATGTAGAAGACGACCCCAAAAGTGTAGAACACGACCCCAACAATTTTGGGGTCTTGAAACACATGGTATGGGGTCGTGTAATACATTTCTATCGAGGGGTCTTCTAATACGTTTTGTGGGGTCGTGTTGTACGTTTTGCCCTGGAATTCAATTCGGATTGTTTTTAAAATAAATTTCAAACTGAACTTTGCTTTTTCAATCCTCGAACGATTTCATTAATAACTGTTTCTTACAAGATGTTGAACGTGAAAAAGTATTATCGAAACGTATAGTTTAAAAGTGTATTATCGAAACGTATAGTTTAAAAGTGTTTATCGAAACGTATAGTTTTGAAAGTGTTTACCATTTCAGACACAATTCCACCAGTAATCTTCGGAATGACAAAGCTTCGAGTGCTACATTTGGGCGGCAATCGTCTCGACACTCTTCCCTACGCTCTAGGAACTCTTAAATGTCTCGAAATTCTCTATCTGGGCGGAAACCGTCTCACCGAGATACCGGCCACTATCGGATGCCTGAATCGATTGGAATCGTTATCTTTGTGCGATAATCGAATTGAGACAATTCCATCAACTCTCGGCGATTTACACCATTTGGAAAGTCTCACATTACACAACAACCGATTGAAGGTATTTGTATTTGAATATCGACGAGAACAAAGACGTTTTTCAGACACTGCCAACGGAGATTATCAATTTGCAAAATCTTCAACAACTCTCACTTCGTAACAATCCTCTTGTTCACAATTTCGTTTACAACATGACTATTGATCCGCCGAGTTTGAAAGAATTGGCGGGAAGAATGGTCAGACAGAAAATGCACAAGATGCAAATCCGTGAATACCTTCCAGCGTAAGTTAAAAATTGACAAAAATACACAACCAAATATTTGAGTTGGAAAAAATCTCATATTTCAAAAGCGCATCCTGGTATTTTATAAAGTTCAAACTTTTTGAACTTTTTAGAGAGATTTCGCTAGATCTAGAAGATAATGGCATAATTCGGCTAATAGTGTACCAATATTCCTCGAAAATGTTGTCACCATGAAAAAAAAATTTCGGGTCAGTCCAAAAATGTTGACTTCGTTAGCAAAAAGTTCGAACCGGTTTAAAAATTTCGAATTTTCACAAAAACTGAGCCATTCTGATATCAAAATATTTCACGAAAATTCCGATGTGAATGACGAAATCATAGTTCGTGACAAGACCTATTTTGTTTATTTCCAGAGAGTTAGTCGACTACCTTCATTCGGCATGTCAATGCGTAAATCCAAAATGTAAAGGTGTCTATTTCGAGGCACGCGTTGAACACATCAAATTCGTCGACTTTTGTGGAAAATATCGCGTGCCTCTTCTTCAATTTTTGTGCTCACCGCGTTGCTCATCGGGTGTGCCGGCCGTCACATACGATACGACGAGCAGCGAGTCGGAAGACGAGTTTCAACCTCGTATGCGACGTGTTCTTTTGGGTTAGAAATGTGCGAACGGGTCGTTTATTTTTTTTCATCACAAAAATGTATATAATGATCTCATTCATTTTGTTGAAAATAAATCTGTTCGGATTATCTGTGAAACAGTTCATTTTTGGTAGTTCAAAAAATGCGGTTCGTCATTTTGTTTCTTGTATTTGTGATTTCAATTGATGCGACAACGACAAAAAGCAAGTTATCTAGAAATACAAAGGTGAACATTTTATGATTTTGAAATTCTTAGACTGTCGATCAGCAAGCGAAATATAACTCGCTGAGCCTCATACAAAAAAAACAGAAAAGTGAAAACAATACGTTAATAACTTGCTCAAAAAAATGCACGTTTTTATTTCAATTTAACTCGCGTTGTTTTTATATAAATAACTTTTTTTTTCAATGTGGAATTTTTATCTCCTTTCGTTCTTACATCAGTATACCAAATAACTTGCAATAACATAAAATTCGTCCAATTTTAGTATTAATCATACTTGTCACAAGAAAGTACCAATCAAAAAATCTTTAATATCTTTGCTTTATGAATGGCGACAAAAAACAAAAAATTTTGGTATCCTATCAGGCTGAGTATGTAAGCCAAAAAACTAAGTCTATTTCAGAAACACGTGAATCAACTGGTCAATTGTTTAACACCGGTCGACACAGTTCTCGCCGCCAAAACCGCCGACTGCACCGACAGATTTTGCGTCTCAAGTGCCAAACAATACGCACAACAAAAATACCCGGAACAATATCATAGTACAGTAGTTCCGTGCATGTCAAGCACTCCTGTGCCACCCACAACCACAAAATGATCGATAAACCCATTCGCCTACCTTAACACTTCCAGAAACATCCAATTCACTACAATTTCTTTGTGTTAAAACGTTGAGCAACGAAGTTTTGCCAGCTCCACTCGGTCCGACAATTGCAATCACTTCACCGGGTCGCGCAACACCGTACGCTTTGTCTAGCACCAATTTCGAGTTGTCTGATGGTTTTTCGATATCGCTTACTTTTTCGGTTTTCTTCGAATTTTTGCATTTGTTCTGAAAACATTCAATTTTTTTGGAATGCAAAACTGAAACTTGATGAGAAATTTGAAACGTATATTTTCCTTGTGAAAAAAAGAAAAGTAAAAGAACTTCACTTTTTTTGCAAGAACGCCACAGAAACTTGCTGTTCATTTTGTTTTCGTTGTTATTGACACCATACCTGATTCAAGCGAGGAAGAAGTGCCGTGACATTTTTTTCGGTCGGAAATTTACAATAACGTTTATCAAGAATTTTTCAAGAAAAAATGTATAGGTCACGCCACGAAAAATTAAAAACTACGATTTTCCTTTCATTTTTAGTTTTTCTGGTCGTCATTCACAGTGACGAACAATATTTCTAAGATTTTCACAGTGTCAATTTTTTTGTTCAAAATTTGGCACCCTCTCAAGCCAGGTATAATTCACACGGATTTTTTACCAGGGTTATTTACAGTTGGTTATTCAAATGTTTTGAAAATTAACACCCTTATTGCAAAGAAACTTTTACTCAAGAACAAAAAACTCACCGACGCAGTAACATCATGCCAAGAAAGTGTCATAGCCGGAACCGAGTTGATCATCGAATATCTCTGACTATCGGATGTCGACAAACTCGGCTCATCCTTCAAAATGTCCATCGATTCAACAGACTCGTGAATTGATCGACGATTCTTCATCAAACACTGAAATTTGTTTATTCCGCAATAACAAAAAATGAACACAAAACGATGAAGAAGAAACAATGGGAGCATTTTTCGCTGACTATGAGTATGATAATATCAATTATTATGATAAGAAAAAAAAACATGCAACAGAGCAAAAAAGGGGTGATGGTCGATGACGATTGATAACAAAACCCTTCAAATCATCATAGAAATACACCTAGTTATTTGAAAAATATCGATTTTTGTTGAACAAATGGATGATAGTCAGGAATCTATCGGGGATTTCAAATTCGATTCGTGAGTTGAGTTTTTGAAATAAAACAATTCTTTTTTCAAAAGAATTCTTTGTCCTACAAAAAATTTAAAGAAAAACATGCCTCTATTTTATGGGTTATACTTGAACAGTTATTGTTTTCATATTTACGAAACCTTCAATTTGAAAGTTTTAGATTAGAATTATCCCCGAGTTGATATCACCCGCTCAATGAACAAACGCATGCAACGCAGAATGTGGTTTTCTTGAAATGCATTCTTGAACTTTGGCGTAAAAAAACGCATAGTTGTCTTCGTTGTATGTTTTTGATCACAGATCGGATTCTAACCATTCAATAATCAGCAATAATCGCACATATTTCAGACAGTCCGACGACACTGAATATGAGCGCGAAATTCAAATTCTCGAACGAGACATTCGTCAGCAAAAAGAGTCGAGTGTTAACGCAAAAACGGCCATCACCTTCGACCAACTTCGCAAAATACATACGTAACATTTAACAGCAATTTCATCGCTTCGAAAATGTGTGCCTCGATAGCTCAGTTGGGAGAGCGTTAGACTGAAGATCTAAAGGTCACCAGTTCGATCCTGGTTCGGGGCAATTTTTTTGAAAAAATGATTGATTCTTGCCTCAGAAGTTGGGAAAAAAATGTTCAGTGAACAGAAATACCTTTTCAGATTATCACAATACTTGGGTCCTATGAAAGAGCATTTTTTTGATCGAATATGTCGAGCAGCTGAAATTCAACGAGCGTCGCTTAAAAATCGACTCAAACAAAATAAAGAACGATTCGAACCGAGACACATTTTCGATTCCCAAAGTTCACTATCTGACAGTCAGTTCACACTAACACCAACAACCATTCACTCATTACTAGTGAGTTTTTTTTGTTGAGAATTTGAGAAAAAGTAAACACGTACATGAGTGAATAACATTTTTAGACATTTCAGAATTCACGTTCAATGGATGACGAGCTGAAATTTCCGCCAAATCGACAATTTGACCTACTTTCACTCGGTTTTTCCTATTTCGAATTGCGCGCGTTCATGGACAGCTTTGACAATTTTAAGTGTGAGAATCAAGACTATTCGTCGCGTAATCAGTTGATTCAACAATTCGCCAATTTTATGTCGCTCAATCCACCTGAAAATTTGAAAAATATTAGTGTGGCATTTAATCTGCTCGAGCTGGGTAATGCTGTCAAGGATATTCGTCATATAGTAAAAGTTGTGAGTTGAATAGAAAAATTAACTCGATTCAAACAAAGACTTTCATCTTAGAACCTTTTTTTTTTGAAAGAAGAAAAAAATCCGAAAAATAAAAAAATAAAAGATTCTCAAGGAACATGCCTTTTTGAAAAGTGGTCTCATCACGATTGATGTTCGTGTAGTTCTCGCGTACTTCTTTTTTTACTCAGACAAACCCACAGATTAATCTGAGAGTAACGTGAGCTGAGCGATTAATCTGAGGACAACGTAAAATCACCGATTAATCGGCGAACAATGTTTTGTCCGTAGATTAATCGCTTATTAAACTTTTCGCTCAAAAAGCACTGAACTTTCCCTAGAATGGTAAAATGTGCTCTATCTGATACAAAAACGATTAATCGGCGGAGAAAAACCGAGCAATCTGCCGATTAATCTCGGATTGCTATACGATTAATCTGTGGGTTTGTCTGAGTTATTTAATTGAATTTTTGGTTTTTTCAACTCAATTTTTCAGCGATCTCGTCTTCCGGATTCAGAATCTACAAATGATGACGACCCCAGTCCTGTTAAACGTCTGAAATCAAATAGTGCTTCGCCCAGAAATGATCAAGATCCATGAAAACTTCAAAAAAAAGCATTCATTTCGAAAAAAAATCTAAGGCCAAAACCGTAAAAGTTTGAAAAATACACGAAAAACCCAATTTAAAATATGATTTTGATAAGCTCATCGAAAAAAGAGGAAAAATTCTAAAACAGTAATCACTTCTTGGTGCACATCATAAACATCACACCTTCACCATCGAGCACATATTTTTTGGCCGTTTTCGTGTCGAGACCAGCCTCCTCAAGCGCGTCAATAATCATTTCTTCGCGAAGATTGAGAAGATGGAAAATTGTGCGTGATCCCGAGTTGTAAACATTGTCCTCGAGAACACTTCCGATCACAAATCTTCCACCGCTTCGCAAATTTCGCATCTGTTAGTAATCGTTTTTTTTTTCATTGTTGGGAGCGAAATATATTGCTCACCATATTTTTAACGCACACACGATACTCTTCATAATTTTTACATGCACTTTCAAGTGTGAAAATTGAGACAAGAATGTCAACTTGGACACCAGCCAAGTCTGGAACAACAACCGGCAGGTGAACATCGGCAAAGTGAATTCCACCCGATTTGACGAGACCCTGCAAGTATTTCAAAACAGCTTCTGAAACGTATGTTTGTCTGGTTGAACAACTCACTCTTGCCTTCTCCTCAACTTCATCGCAAACCAAGTTTGTCGGAGGTGAACCGCCTTCGGTTCTGGAAAAAAAAGTTGATGCGTAATTTCAAATTTTCAAAATTCCCACCTTTTGATAACCCGTATAACCGGCTTCCAATCAATCGTCTCCTCATGTCTCACCCATTTTCTCAACACTTCCAAATTTCTTTCAACATAATCAGCCAGATGAATTTGTCGTGCAACGTCGCGAAAACAAAGGGCCGAATAAACGGTTGGCCCGGCGCCAATATCCAATAGTAGTTCTCGTTCATTCGGACGCATTGATTGAAGCATGAGATGCGCGAAAACCGGAAGGGCGAACAGCGAAACACGTGTACCATCTTCGATCGCATTTCTGCAACCGGTCACAAAAATTATCAATCACCGACTACTGTAGTATTTGCCAAAATAAGAGCCTTGAAGCAGCGGTAGTATATTTCTATGTTACTGTAGTTTTGGATACTGTAATCGTGTGAATGGTTTTAGAACGAGAAACTACAGTAATCTGTTTACTTGTTCGTGGGATGGGTTACTGTAGTTTCTGATGTGAGCAAACTAGATTTTGAAAACGCCTGTTTTTTTTTGAAATTTTTATTTTTCTCAGTTTTTCTTTTCGGGTTACTGTAATTTCTGAAAACTGTGGACCGGAAAAAATAAAACTTAATTCGGATGAAAAAATGCACTTTATCGATTCGTAAAATTCGGCCCAGATTTAACTACAGTACTCAACTTTTTTTTCTTTTTATTTGTTTGCAAATCTCAATTAATCGAACTTATCGTTTTTCGACCTCAATTGACACCCGTCATCATCAAAAAAAAAAAAAACAAAAAACAAACAAAACCACTTGAAATTATCAATAGGTGTCTACGTAATTGAGCCCTACAGAGTTTCATTTTTCGAGTGTGCGAAACGAAATACTCGAAAGTTCAGCGGACGAAAAAAAAGGAGAAGTTTGAATATTTGTTTGGGTTCATTTGGGGAGAAACCCTCGAATTTGTCAAAATCAGAGTGAAAAAAAATGAATTTTCGGATTTTTGAATCTCAAACACGCGAAAGTATAGACGTGGATAGATTACTGTAGTTTTATCACCAAGAAAACGTGTAGACAGAATAGTTTGGTTTATAATCTAAAAGTACAGTAACTTATTCCGGAGACTGGAAATTTCTCAGAAACTACAGTACACAAATAAGGGCGAAAATGTTTTTGAACTTCACTCCGTCAAAATTTTTTGTTGAAAATTTTGAATATTCCCGTTGCTCATAAAACTGTGCAAAACTACAGTAGCTCAAAAATTCTGAAGAATTAGTATTTTTGCTGAAATTTCAGATCCGCGGGGGGTTTTATCACTGTTTTTCAAACTGGAAACATTTTCGGGCCGGAAATTCTTGAAAAGTTTTCGAAATTTTCATGAACATGATTTTTCTATAAAAATACAGTAACCCATTTTCAGACCAGAGGGACAAAAATATAGTGTAAGGGACTAAACGGAAGACAAATGTTCTAGGCCTGCGACATTTCACAAAAACTACAGTAACCCACTGAACCCAATAAAAAACACCAACTTGCTAAAATAGAAATCTAAATAAGCATCCGGATCGAATGATTTGACATAATCTCCGGGTTGGAGCACATTTTCATCTTCCAACTCATTCGACATTTCAAACTGTGTTCTGAAATCAAAAAAATGACATCAACAACAACAACAACTGAGGGAAAAAAATAATTTTTGTGCCTTCATTTTTTGAAAACAAATACACAACTTTTCTTCACTTCTTTGTGCAGTTGTTTCGTTGAAGAAGAAGAAAGGAGCAAAGAGAAAAGAGCAAGACTCCGCCCATTTTCCGAGGGATATGTCTGCCGAAAAAAAACCTCGAAAAAATTGTACTTTGATTGGAGAAACATGCAAAAATTAATGAGAAAATATGACTTTTTTTCAGAAATTCGAAAAAAAATAAATTATTCCAGCGCTATTTACAGAAACTTTCATAATTTCAGGGCTGGTTCGAATTTTTTTTAGACGAAAGAAAAAAAAATAAAATTTTGGCCAGTTTAGCCCGATATTTTTTTTTTCTTCGGGAGTTTCTAGTCAGTTCGGTGATTTGTTGAAAAATTTCCAGACCAATTTTTTGCTTCAAAAGTTTTTGGAATTGTTCAAAACTTTCGGGCCAGTCTCGCAGTTTTTCAAAAAAAAAAACGGGGTGGGATCAACATTTTTAAACAAGCACGTTTTGTTGAACACTACAATACCCCAAAAAAATCTCCAAAGTTAGTATTTTCCTAAAGTTTCAGACCTAAACGAAATTTTTCGTCAAATTTCTGAAATTTTCAATTCGGCCCAGAAAATTCTGAATGTGGAGTTTCCATAAAAAAACCTTCGATTCGTGGTGAAAACTACAGTAACCCGAATGTACGGAAAATTTTCCTAAAATCTGATTTTCGATATTTTTCAAACTTTTATAAATAGGCGGTTTGGCTTGATTTTCCAGAGCTAGCACAAATTTGTTTTCATAACTCAGCGGAAAAAGCAAAGACCTAGTTCAAAATCACGCTATTGCACCGTAAACGAACCTGATACTTCATCTCTTTGTTAGAAAAAAAAATCTCAAAAAAAGTTACACTTTCAATTTTTTTTCTGCTCATGAAGTTAGCACTCAACAAACAAACCCTATCTCTTTCTCAGTTTCTCTCTCTTTTTTCTACCAGCATGTTTAGACAATCGCGGCGCCTGGCCACACATGCAGTCTTGTCCGAGTGGTTAAGGAGATTGACTAGAAATCAATTGGGCTTTGCCCGCGTAGGTTCGAATCCTGCAGACTGCGAACATTTTTTCAATTTTTCTCAAAACGATGATTTCTAAACATTTTCGCACAAACTTATTCATTGTTCAAAAATGTTCAAATTTTCCAGAAAATAAAACATATTTGATATATTAATTACATTCTTCTTCTCTGTCATTTTCCTGTTCGAGAATACAACATGTAGAACGAACAACAAACAAAAAGAGAAGAGACGCAGACAATAAAAGTTCCCATGCGGGAGAGCGCATTTGCCGCATTACACATTTTTTCTTGCATTTACTCGTCGTGTTTTATTGTGTTTTTTAAACATTTCAGGTAATTTTTAACCATGGGCGGGTTCTCAATTCTGCCGCGAACGCATAAACCAATCTATGCGAAAGTGAGCACAATGGATGCAGATTTGGAGAAAATTGTTATTGAGGTGAGCGAAGTTTTTGCATTAAAAATTAGAAGGACCGGGCCGAGCCAGACTTTGAATGGATTCATCGGGTCAGAAAACAAAACTTGAAAAATTCAGGTTTTTGGCTCCAAGATTTTTACAAATTTTCAGAATTTATGGAAATGAATGAGTAAAAAATCCAGAGTTCAAAAAATGCTACAAAATATTTGGAATATGAAAAAATCCCGGACCGGCCCGCAAAAATTTAAAAAATAACCCTGGCCCAGAAATTAGCTCGGCTTTCACTCGGGTTGAGTTTCAGACCGACCCGAAATTTTTCCCCATTTTTTTGTTTCAGAAAACTTGGACGGGTCGACACTTATTCGAAGCAGTTTGTCGAATCATCGGACTTCGAGAAACATGGTTTTTCGGACTACAATTCACCAACAAAAAAACGATACCGTGTTGGGTGCAAAATGATAAAACTGTGCGTTTTTTTTTGTAGAGCTAGGCTTATCCTCCTTCTTTTTTCAAAAACCTTTTGCACTCACCAAATTTCAGATTTGCGGCCAAGATGTTCCAAAAAACGCCGACGGCAGTTTTCATTTTCTATTCCTCGTCAAATTCTATCCGGAAGACGTTGAGCCGGAAATCATTCTCGATTTGACACGTCATCTATTCTTCCTTCAAATCAAACAAGCAATTCTGTCCATGGATTTGTATTGTTCACCGGAGGCCAGTGTTTTGTTGGCCAGTTTTGCGGTTCAGGCCATGGTAAGATCAAGAGTCTGACAAGAGAAACATTGAGTTTTTTGTGTTCGGAAAATGAAAAAAAATCAGGTTGTCTAACACAGAAAAACTTTCCAAAAATTCTGATCGAATTGTGAATTTTTCTTTTTTGTTTTGAAAAATTTTGAAAGAAACCTGAAATATGGGAAATATTCAGGTATTGTCAGCTCAGGCAGAAAATCCAACACGAATTCAATCTGGCATAATCTCTCATAGATTGTGGTAGATTAAACTCGTTGGATCCAGTCGGATCGACGATATTTAGGTCCAAAAAGTCTCAGTTTTTTCGCGGAATTTTTTTGCGGAAAAAAGAGACACTAATAATTTGTACTTCTCTCGGACAAAAACCCTCAACAAAGCAAGATTTCCAGCACGGCGATTGTTGCGACGAAGTCGGTTCGCTGGATCTCGACAAACTTCTACCGCGAAGTGTCATCGATCAATATGATATGACTGCCGATATGTGGAGAGATCGAATAAAACGATGGTGGTCTCGAAATGCGGGACAATCACGAGAAGAGGCCGAATTGGAATATTTGAGAGTTGCGCAAGACCTCGAAATGTATGGAATACTGTACTACCCGATTTGTGTATGTTATTTATGAAAAAAATGTTGTCGAAATATTTTCCAAACTCTTGCAGGAGTAGAAGAAATTTCAGAAAAATCCTAGCCGGGAAAAATTGGCCGCAGTTTTTTTTTTTCTGAAAAAATTTCAACGAAAAAACCCGGGCGGAAAAATGTTTTTCTAATGATTCAAAAATCGTGCCCGCCAGAAAAATACTCTGGGTTCAAATGAAAAACAGGTCGAGCCCGATTTTGTGAAAATTCCTGAACTTGGAGCAAAACTATGAAATGCTCCTCTCACAAAGTATTAATTTTTCAGAACAAAAAAGAAACGGATCTACATCTTGGCATTTCAGCACAAGGTCTAGGAATCTATAAAGGAGTTAATCGAATAACACCACGACCATTCTTCAGTTGGAGCGAGATCAAAAATATTCAATTCAAGAGTAGAAAGGTACAGTTTCCAAAAACTTCGGCCCGAAGTAATGAACAAATTTACAGTTTCACATGAAAACCGTCGACAAATCAACAATCTCATTCCGATCAAGAGAGACATCGATAGACAGTTCAATTCTAGACCTCTGCATCGGGACACATAACCTATATTTGAGACGCAGACAACCAGACACTTTAGAGGTAAATTCCCAAAAAAAAAAAGAAAAAATGTTCGCAGTCTGCAGGATTCGAACCTACGCGGGCAAAGCCCAATTGATTTCTAGTCAATCTCCTTAACCACTCGGACAAGACTGCATGTCTGGCGAGGCGCCGCAATTGTCTAGACATTTTCAGGTTCAACAAATGCGTGCACAGGCAAAAGAGGATAAGCAACGTCGATCACAGGAGATTGAAAAGTTGACAATTGAGAGGTCAGATCGATTACAAGCCGAAAAAGAGTTGAAAGAGTTGAAGCAGCAAGTTGAACTAATGACAATTGAGCTGTTAAAGGCGCAGGATACTATTCGAAAAACCGAAGAGGCCAACGATCAACTCGCCGAAAAAGCAAGACATTCTGAACACGAAACCCTAATGTTGTATAAACAGAAAAGCGAAGTTGAAGCAGAATGTAATCGATTGAGTATGAGTAATATGAAATCGGAAGAAGCATTGTTGCGGATGGAAAGAAAAGCGAGAGAAGCCGAAATACTCGCTAAACAGATGTCAATGTCATTGGCGGATGTTAGTTTAGATGTCAATCGAAAACAACAACAATATTCTAGTCAGAATGCCTTGATCCTAGATCCGGTCAGTTGAACCTAATCATTCCGAATTTTCTCGTTTCGCGAACTGGTGTGCGGTAGAGAAAAGTTGGCTTTTTTCAACATTTGTGAGAAATTGTATTTTCAAAATACCACTAGTTTTCCATATTTTTCAAGCTTCCCGGGAACGGAAATTCCAGATGTTTTTATAGCTTTTTGGCGCGAAAGTGTAGAAATTTTCAGACCGGCCTGGAAGTTTCCGAGATGTTTCAATTATCCGAAACAACCCAAAAATCTACAGGACAACACTTCCAGCCCGGCCCGGAAACTTTGAAATTGTTCTTAGCTTGATTTTTTGATCTGGAGAATGTTGAATATTTCTCCAGACCGGCCTGGAATTTTCAGATTTTTTTGTCTCAAGAAACTTAGTTTTTCTCGGGCCGGCCCGAAAAATTGTGCTTTTTCGTAGCTTGAGAAAGAGCCTGTTTTTTCGAAATTCACAATTTTTAGACCGAAAATTTCAATTTTCCAGATTTTTTCGAAAAAAAACTAACCTCAACTCATAACATCAGTCGACATTCCAACAAAACAAAAAATAGAAATAAAAAAAATCCCAAAAAATTTGGAAATGTGAAAAAAAAACAGTTCGCCGCGCGTGCTCTACCTTTTTTTTAGGTCAAAAATTTTTTCTGAAGTTTTTCACGTCTGAACAATTCACGGGTTTTAATTTTTTGCTTGTCAAAAGACATATTTTCTAATTTTCAGACTTGGTCGAACTCTCAACTCAACACCACCGGCTCTTATCATCAACTCCAATCTATTGATTGTAAGTTTGTTTGAAAACAGATTGAAAATCGGTAGCTGGTTTTTTGGAATGTTCTACTGGGGGGCCCAAACCTAATTTCTACTTTGGAAAAATCTGGATTTTAGAAAAAGTCCAAAACTATTCCGAAATTCATAAATAAGAAGACATTCCAGCAGGTCTTCCATCCTCAAATCAACAACTAATGTCTCGAAGTCTCAACATGCCATATTCATCACCAATTTCCACTTCTATACCACCTCCACATCAACAACAACAACCACAATTCCATGCGTATTCGTCGATTCCGCCTCCAGATCCATCGCAAATCTACGAACTTCAAAACATTCGCAGCGAACTCGAAAAATCGCGCGGCGAATACGAAAAACGCGCGCGACAATTCAAAGAACATTTGGAAGAGTTGCGCGATGATATTGATGGATTGAAAAGGGAGAATAATAATAACACTGCGCCACCGCAACAACGCGAACATGAGGCGATTCATGCGCAAAACGTTGCGCACGGTTTTGATAAATTTATCACGATGAGAATGGTATGTTTTTATTTCTAGGTTAGAAAAAACTATACATTTTCATGATTTTTCCGAAAAAAAAAACTTCGGGGCAAAAATTTCCAAAAACCTAACAGTTTGATGGTGCGAATCGGAAAATATTTTGAAGTTGAATGTGAAGATTTGATCCCGAAAAATTGCAAAAAAGGTTGATTCGGGAGAAAAATAAATTGTCCGAATAATTCCGGCCCCAAAAATTTTTTCGCACCAAAAATCCAAATGAAAAAAACAGAAAAAATCGAAAAGTGCAAGTGCGATCTCAAGTGATAGTATACA
The DNA here is from genome assembly GCA_963572245.1 of Caenorhabditis sp. 8 KK-2011. Lineage (NCBI taxonomy): Eukaryota > Metazoa > Nematoda > Chromadorea > Rhabditida > Rhabditidae > Caenorhabditis > Caenorhabditis sp. 8 KK-2011. Next base: position 7,542,683 of record OY751548.1, read on the forward strand.
CCAAGTCATACCATCATCAACAACATCAGGAGAAGTTGTTTATAGATATTGTTGGTTAGTAGGCCCACATTTTCAGGCCCGTGTGTGGAGTTTTGTTTTTGGATTAAATGTTTTGGTGTGCCTTTGAAAGTGTTAACCATTTTTTTTTTGAATTTTGTAAAAAAACGCCAATATTTTAAATTTTTTAACCCAAAAATTTTGGAAATTTGAAAAAAAAAAGATTTGAAATTTTCAGATATTTTTGAAAATTCGAAAAAAAATAGGAATAAAAATGAATAAAAAATTCGCGTGTGATTTTTCCAGGCCTAAAACTTTCAGAATGCGCCTTGAAAGCACTCGGAAACACAGCGATTTTTTGAAACTGAAATTTTTTCGAGTTTTCGAATGTCAAAAATTCTTATAAATCTGAAGGTGTTCTGCAGACCCAAAAAATTGATTCCGATGTAATCCAAAATATTCTCTATATTTTTTTTAAAGGGGGGGGGGGGGGTAGCACGAATGAGCAAGTTGTGTTTAAAAGAAAGAGCACCTAAAATATAGTATAATGCTCGAGGGATTTTTGGAGAAAAAGTCTAGTACTCGAGAAAATAATGATTCCAAATTTTTCTATACGTGCTATTATTCCAAATTTTCAAGTTGGTCAAAAAATTTGGAATATTTTTCCTAGGCTTTTCGGTAAAATTCCCTTGGGGGTTTTACTATTTTGAGGGTACTGATCATTTTTGAAACAACTTCATTATTCGTCAAACTCCCCCTTTAATCTAAAAATCTGCAATTCTTATCAGTGTGTGTTGTTTGTGATGCATCTGCGCTCTAACGACAAAAATCACTTCCCAACACACTTATTTTTTATTACAGAGTATGCGTGGTACTCCTCGACAACGCGCTCAAGCTTTCGACGGGATGTAATTTTTTTGTTGCTCCGTTTTTTTTCTTTTTTTGCTCAAAACTCTTTTTCAGTTGAAAAAAAACCCTCACGTGTTGCTAATAAGAATACATATTGTACATAAAAATTTTCAAATCTAGATGCGATGTGCAAAGTAAAAAACGGGCAAAACATTTGCAAAAAATGGGAATTGAAAAAAACAGTATTTTTTCCGAAAAATTTGAAAATCTGCATGTTGGAATATGACTTTCTTTCAATTTTACACACTTTCCCATAATTCTTTTTGGAGTAAAATGTTCCATTCCTCAAATATCGGGAAAAATCACTTTTACTTTGCGCGATATTTTTTGCAGATTTTTTGCATTTTTCCTTACTTTGCACATCGCAAGATAAATGTTGGTGTTCGTTTATGGAACTTTGAAAACTGGCGAGCCAAATTTTCATGTAATGAGCCAAACTGCGGGAAAACACAGGTAATTCTGGAAATTATTCCCGTCACAATTTTTGTTTGTGTTTTTGCAGACTAGTCTCCAACGGAATCACCCAACAAAAATATCCATTGGTAGTTGGCACAAAGTACAACATTCCTTTTCTTCTAAACCAACCAGGAGACGGATTTGTAAGTTGAAAAAAAACAAACAAAAATTGATTTATTTTTCAAAAAATATCCCGTTCAAATAAAAGAAAATTCCCAGAATAGAGGACGATTTGTACAACAGAGTAGAATATGGGTAGAAAATAGATCTTTGGAAGTAAATAATTTGAAAAATTCACACTTTTCGAATAACTCCCAAGAAAACAAATGAAAAACAGTTCAAGTTAACAAAAAACAAAACACTTGGACCAAATATTATTTCGGTTATTATTGACTGATTCGAGGCTTGAACTGGAAAAATAATATTTTTGAGGGAATGTTTCCAACTTCAAACTTCGTCACAAGATAATTTATCTGTTCTGAAAAGGAACGGGTCCGAAAAAACTGAATTGTAGCCCGAATCAGAAGCAAAAGGACTAGGTTCGATGTCATGACTCTGGTCAATCCAGTCACATTTTTTTGGAATTTCGGCACGATTACGATTTGGTGATTCTTGGATCTGTTTTTTAATCGGACCTGATCGATTTAATGATCGAACAATTTCTCTGTGACAAAAACGTATATCTGTAATTTTCTGCCACTGAAAAACTCAAATATTTTTTTCCCAAAAAGTTTCTTGTCACGAAAAAAACTGTTACTTCTTCAAATCTAGGTATTTTCTCATACCTGCCACAAGAGGTGAAAAAATACAGCGATTTTTTTCCAACAAAAATTCACAGTGATATTTTTGTTAATTGCAATTTGTCTGTTCCTAATATATCCCTCCGAAAAAATACTCACTCATTCTCTAAGCACACATCTCCGCTTTTTCATAATACTTATTAGCCAATTTTCCATTCATCGCTTCCATCGCAGCCTCGGCCGCCTCGTTAAACAAATTATAGGCGCGTTCAAAGTCCTGATTCAACCCATATCCGCCCTCTTTATACATTTCTGCCATTTTTGCCAATATTTCGTGGCGAGATAGTGGTGAAAAGCTCGAAAATGTGTCTTTTTGCGACGAAGACGATTCCGATGAGTCTTCCGCATTTTCTTCGTCTTGAAAACCGACAACGCGTTGGTACCTGATTTATGATTAGTTATTATATTTTGTGAAAATAGGTAAGAAAGTCACATACCATTCTGTCGATTTTTTATAGTCAGCATGTCGTGATTGTCCAAGATTCAGACCAGTTTCGTAAGCATGTGCCATGAAAAGCATCGCACCTTTGTCACCCATTTCAGCGGCAATTTCCATCAGGTCTGATCCAAACTCTTCAAGATCTGAAAATTGATTTCAGTGATTCATCGAAAGATGAAGCGTCTTTGATTTTTCATCAGGCTCTTACCTCTTTAAACATTACTTTTGATTTTTTTTTCAATTTTTTAAAAAATTATCATAGGAAAATGATCAACCGTGACATTTTTAAAAAGAAATGTATAGGCCACGCCACAAATCCAAGAACTATTTTCCCTACAAACATTTTTGTCATTTACAAGAACAAAAATATTTTTCCGAGATTTTCAGTGAGAAATTTATTTTTTTCAGTCAGGTATGAAAATAACCTAAAAACTTCAAGACGTTACAATTGAACACCAAAAAATAACCTACCATTAATTCCACAAACACTGTGATCAACTCCATTGGGAAATAAATCGGCCACAGTTACATCTTTCAATAGTTCATGCGGCAGTCCAAGAACAATATGTGCCGTTGTCAGAATCGCCTCCAAAATTCCGCATTTTCGCGCGATATCCAAATGAAAAATCGCCGATTGTTTGTCATATCTTTTCGACGGATCCTCCAACATATCGCGCTGCCCGTTGGTGCTCTCAATGAACCGTCCCAACTCGTGATATCTGGCCAAATCAATGTGTATTTGTCCGAGAATCGCATATTGTTGTGCATGATCCGCCTCCGTCGACAATCCGGCAATGTTGGCCGGTATGGCACGTTTGCGCAAAACTCGCCAATATTCGTCTTTCTCCGTGTCTTTGGTCAATCGCGAACTGTTTAAAGAGTAGGTTCCGATCGAACTACGAAAACTGTCGTGTCGTTGACGAATCGAATGCATGTCGATGAATCCGACACCGCCGCCATATCTGCGGAATTCGTCACCGGATGATCGAGTACTTCGACTCTTCACACTCGCCTTCTCGTCGTCGTCGTCTTCATCGTCGGAACATGGTTCGACCAATTGTTCGACCATCGGAATACAATCAATGCATATACAATCGTCGTTGTGCTCGATTGAAATATCACTGGCTGAATGAGTCAAAGTAGTTCGACGACGAAGTTCGTCCATTGATATTCCGTGTTCGACGATCTAAGAACATTTCACATTTTTGAAAATTCTTTTACTCTTTTCTTTGAAATTGGATGTTCTTTTCAAAAAGTTTTTGTCTAGAGAATGTTTCCATCGAGAACCCTCTCTTTCAAAAAATTTCGAACAGTCCTATCGAAAAGTTCAAACTGGTGAATTGTCTGTGAATATTTTGGATAGAAAATTATGTTTTTTTCATCAAAAAATCTTGGGAGTTTTTGCAAAACGTTACCACACATTCACTAGGAAGTCTGAATCTTTTTGGTGAGATAGCAGTTGGGGCAATCACAACATCCGCTTCATTCGTCGTCGTCGTCACCGACAACATCATTTCGGGTGGTGCTAGTTCAAAATTCGACAATTCCATACTTTCACAAATATGATTACATCTGTGCGAGTGAAAGAAGAGCGCCATTCCACGCGTTCCCAAGTTGCCATCGCCATAGTCGGTGCCGATGACAGTGTGAATTTGAGGATCAGTGTAGAGATCACCGACTCCTTGAATATCGACAACCATCATTTGATGAGCGGATCGTTCGAATGTAAAATGGGAAAAGGCTTGCGGTGTGAGACGAGCATCGTTGCACACGAAACCAGAATTCGAGTTGTATCTGAAATCTTGTATTTCAAACTTTCCGGGTCCGGGTATCTTCTGAATCCCGATTTTTCACACTCACTTCAAATAGTTTCCCTCGATAAAGTGTTCCAAATGATAAAGTGGCGAGTCGGTGACATCAACAAGTTCAATAACGCACATTTGAACAATGTCTATTTTCTTCGGTGGACTGTATCTGAAAACATTGGAGGTGTGGATCTCGTCACGATCACGATTACAGTGTTACTTTGAAAACATACTTAATTTGGTTTTTTTTTCCTGAGCCCGGCCAGACTTATGACAATTTTGTTATTACTGTGTTCTCTCATGTCAGAAAAAGTACTGTAGTTTGCGCGTATTTTCACGGTTACTATTTCGGTCTGATTTTTGTGGGTTTTGAAAAACTCGGAAAACGCATGATGTTTTCATGAATTTTGACACTCAGGTTCTGAATTTTTTAGCGGATTTTTGTAGTTGTAAAAAATCATACCTATTATATTCTTCGGCCCATAACTTGGCATCCATTTGCAAGCGAACATCATCGAATAAAACTCGTCTCTCGACCTGTGTTATATACTTTTTCGCCACATAATTCTGTGCCATTTTCCAATCCTGACTCGCTCCTCCCAACGATGATAACTTTTTCAATCGATAACACTCTCTCATTGCACCACGTGCAAATGATTCGGGATGAATTCGAACTTCGACAAAATCCTCGGTCCACGTTTTACGAATCGCCGAGTACATGTATCGTTTGGCTCGTTGAATCGGATAGTCTTGAATATGAAACTGATCCCATGGATCGACGTATTCGTCGCGAACACGTCGCGCCACACTTCTCCATCGTTCCATTAGATTTTTGATGCGCTCTTGATCTTTTGTTTCGTCGTGCTCGTTGTTGTTCAATGTTTCGTAATCATCGGTGATTGGGACAAGGTTGGAATTGGTTGATGTTGAACGACCACGAAAGTCCTGAAATAGAAACTACATTATTTGTCATTGTGAAAAATCTGCATTTCAAATTTTTGGTGAAAACGTGCACACCCGACCGAAGATGGGAACAAGTACCGCGTTCACTTTGCGGTGAAACTTGGTGGTACACTTCTCAAATAAAAATGGTCACCAACAAACAAGGTTTTCTATTGTTTTGCAGATTGTAGCCCGGAAAAAGCCCAGAAGTTCGTGAATCTAATCAACACACTTTTGAACTTTTTTTAAACAAAAAAACTCACATTCTCCTTCTCATCCTCCTGCTCATTATCATTATTTCCTTCCATTTTCGCTTGATTCTGGAAAAAAAACTACATTATTTCAGCAAATTCATGGCGAAATCTACGAAATTGACGACGAAAAATTGCAAACTCTCGATGAACTAGAAGCCTATCCAACACTGTACGACCGACAAAAAATTGAGGTAATTTGGCGGGCGAAAAAAAGAGCGCCTCGACCACAATTAATCACCATTTCGCATTGTTGTATGTGCACCAACAGTGCAAAAAAAAGGAAGGAAGGAAGGAAGAGAAAGAGAATATATATTCAAAAAAAAAAAATTAATGTGTGAGAGAACAGGGCATAAAAACAAAGAAAAATAAAAATTGTCTAGATTCTACAAACAAGCAATTCAAAGATCGTTGAGGCATACATATATTTGTTGAAGAAATGGAGACAAGATTTGTTGGAAACTTCTACACCAATGATGTCAAATTATTCGAGTTTGGGAGATCATGGAAGACCTTATGTGGATAGGTAGGTTAAAAGACCGCAAAATTTTAGATGTTTCTCACATAAAAAAATTCGAACTTTTCTTTTATTTTCACGCGTGAACTCTCAAGAATGTGCCAGTTATTTCTTATTTACAAAATTAATTTCGGATACGTTAGGATAGAAAAATACACGCTTTGTTTTTTTATTTAGAAAAAAAATGTATATCAAAATTTTCCAAATAAGTTTTTTTTTGAAAACAAAAACTCCATTCTCAAAAACCGAGTTATCTCTGCGTCACTTTTGTCTACTTAAAAGAAAAATATGGCAGAGCCCAGACAAAAAAAAATGAAGAGAGGAATAGATTTTTAATTTCACTGTTTTCGCTTCGAAAGTATTTAGTGTGCGCGAAATATTAAACGATTTCGTTCAGCTATGTTCGTGCAATTGAGATGCTTGAGGACGAGTCTATTGAGAGTCCGAATATTTATCGCGAAATTTTAGGAGATTGTGAACATTTGGATGAACTGGTAGAAAGAAAAGCTGAACTTGACATGAGAAGTGAGGTTTTTGAGGGCATAACTTCGAATTTTGTGAAATTTTCAAAAAAAAAAAGACAATCTTTCACCATTTCGCGCCAAACAACAACCAATTCACTCATCTGCCAATGAGTTCATTTGAAGGTCGCCAAACGTCTAGTGATCTTTCTTCTTCTTTTCAATTTTCGAATAGATTCAAATCAACACAATTTCGCACATATATACATAAAATTGAAATTTCTTGTGGCTGAACGGTTTTTTTTGTTCTTCACATGATTTTTTCATGGTCAATCAAATTTGAAAAATATCATCACATGTGTTTTCCTAAAATCTGAATTTTTGGTTAATTTTTCAGCGAGGAAGTGACAAGCGAACAACAATTATACGAATAGGAATTTCAATTTGGCCACTCCAATAAATTATAACGCATAACTACCGTTTTTATAAAGATTTTTTATTATAAAGGAGAAACAAGAAATTAATAGAACAATGCAATAAAAAAAAAGAAAAAGACAAGAAAAAAAAACGATAGAATCCCGGAAAAAATGAAGAAAGGGGTGAACCGAAACTCACAGGGTATTACGACTCACAACAAGTTGAAAACAGAGAAGAAATAGAGGAAAAATTTCAAATATCTAACCAATTACTACTATTGTTGGCTCATTTTTTGTTCTTTTGATAATAGTGATAATAATGTGAATTTGATGAGGGTGGATTAATGGATACTGATTTCGAAGGTTTTTACTTGTTCCGCAAGTGTGGTGGAAGATACGATCCAGCAGGTGCGGCGGTTGGAGCAGCGGGTGCTGGTGTGTTGATTTGAACAGGCTGGCGGACTTGAACTGGAGCAGTGGCGTTCATGTTCTGAAAATTCGTGATCAGTTCTGTTATTATCGATTGATTCTGTAGCTAACGATGCTAACTTTGTATATGACATGAAAAGTGAAAAAAAAAGAGGTTGAAAAAGCCTCACCAAAAATTGTTTATAGTGTAAGTATCACGTTTTTTGGGAAATTAAAAAAAAACTATTTAGTTCAGAGTTTTTACTACGAGAACTTTTCTGTTCGCAAACACAGACAAAAAAAACTGACAATTTCCGGTATAAATACCTGGCATAAGAGTCTGACAAAATTTTCAAAATATTCTTTCCACCCAAAAAAGGAAGAAAAAACACGTCAAACACGTTTTAAAGTCTTTTTTCACGGAGAATCACATTCCCTTTTCAAAAAAAAAATGTTGAGGTCACGCCACCAAAAGTTGAATACTATGACTTTCCTTCAAACTTTTGTAGAAAGTTTGTTTTTTTTTCATTTTTTTAGTGGCAAAATTATGTTTCCAAATAGTGAAAAAACTTCTTGAGAAATTTTGCCACCTTTTTAGGCCGGGTATGCAAAGGAAGTTCAACGTATCCCATCTTGACCTTTAGCGAAAATTAGACAGTTTTTTGAGCTCTGACCTATTTCTCTGAAATTTGAGGTGGAAAACATAGCTCGGCTAAAAATGTTATTGCACTCTACTAACCTTTACAGCCGCCAAAGCACTTTCTTTTCCACTTCCAGTTGTGATTGTATAACCTCTAGCTCCTCTGTTTTCATTAGATCCTCCTGCTTTAACCCATCCATTATTAGTTTTAGTGTCATCTTTTTTCGATTTTTCTATTTTGCTAGCATCGGCCAATGATGGGAAAAGTTGATCGTTTGAAACGTCGAAATTGGCTGCTGGTTGACGGAAACCGGGGCCCCCTCTTCGACCGCCAATCGGAGGTTTATATGCGGCTGCCATTTGCTTATCAGTTATTGTCACAGCTCGTTCGTTTTCCTCAGAGGCTTTCTTTTCCTAAAAATAAGACTAGGATTTGAAAAAGGAATATAATAACTTACCGAATTGATTTGTCCCCATGTTTTTGTTTCATGAACCTCACTATCTTCTGGTTCATTATTATCCGTTTGAACATCATCAGTTTCCAAACCCATGTCTTTGATTTTCAAACCTTCTAATCGTCCCTGATTATTATCACCATACTCTATCCATTCACTTTCTTCAGAGTTTTGTATTCTTTCATCATCACCACCTCCACGCTTCTCCGCAAGATCTTCCTGCTCTTGTTCAAATTCTTCTTGTCGCTTGGCTCGTCGTTCCAATGCTTGACCAACTTCCTCAATTTTCACAGCCGCCTTCTTCTTTTTATCTTTCTTTTTGGCAAAAAACGCTGTCAAATCGTCACTCATTGTGTTTGAAATGCCTAGAAAACTCGGAAATTGAATGGTAAAAACTAAAGACTTGAGAAGAATCTATAGGGAGACGCACATTAGCTTACTTTACAACGCGGGAAAATAGGACGCCCCAAATGCATGCAACATAGAAAACAAACACCAAAGGTGTTAAAGTGTGCGATAGAGCAAAACAACTTTGACATGAAATAAAAAGTACAACACCTTGTTTTAGGGCGGACAAACGAGAGAGTTGACGCTGACAAAAGAGGAATGTTCGCTCTATTGAACCATTAAAAATTCCCGGAAATAAAAAGTATTCGCCGTGAGACCTGTTTATTTTGTCTGCAACTCTCACGTTACATTTCTATTTTTTTTCTTTCATTTCTGCGTCTACCTCTCTCATTTGTCCCTCCTATAAGGGGACTAAAACAAGGTGACAAATCGATATTTTATTGATGTACAATCAGAATAACGAGTCGAGTTTCGAGATTTGATCTATATATTGAATTACAACTTTTTTATTAATTGATAAATTTCTTGTTACACGTTGTACCAGTGAAAAAATAGAAATAGAAGAGTAGGGAACATTCCAAGAAAGTATTCTTACAATTCGGAAGCTTTCAAACACACTAAAACATGCTTACGTGGAAGTTTGAAGCTGAAAACCGGAAAAAGTTGAAAAATAAAAAATTAGGAAACCGCGCCGCAGAAACGCGCCGCGCCAAACACCTGGCTGTGGACTAGAAAACCCCTAGGCCATTTAATTTTTTGGGAATTTTTTTTGGATGTTTTCTGTGAAAAAAAATTTTTAAAAGGTTTCTGAAGTTTTTGCTCTTCCTAAAGGTAATTCTAAAAGACATAAAAATTGCAGAATTTCTCTGGTTTATGCTCGAGGATTCTCTTTGGGTTGACGAATTAACCGCATCGTTAATTTCCGACAAAACATACTATATTCTTCTCATTCCGAGTCTCATACCGGTTTTGCTTGTGTTTCATTTTTTCATTTGGTTTGGCAACGAGTTTTTCGTCAATAATTAATTTGGAAAATGGCAAATATCGACGCTATTCCGGGTTATCTTTCGGGAACCTTCCCATCTCTCCCTATCGAAATCAAAGACTATGTTCATGCGATTTTGAAGGAGAACTCCGATGAGATCACAAGTCTTGAGGAAGTCATGGATGCTGTTGGGGAACATCTACAAGCGTCTGTTGAAAATTTATGCGACGTTGGCACAAAAAATGCTTGCCAACAATTGTTGAAACTTTTGCATGGAGAGTGAGTAGAAAATTGGCAAAAATTGTTATTTTAAGTTTTTAGTAATCTTCCAAAAGCTGTAAAACAACAAGAAGCTACGACAAAACGTTTAGAACAAACCGTTGATATGGCCGCCGAAAATCAAAACTTCGAAGCTCTCCAGTCTATTTGGAAAGTTCAAAGTCGAGACACTCCAACGGTATGAAAGAAATGTGAAAATTATAGAAATTTGTTTTTTCAAGACTGTGGACAAGAAAAAACTGGCAAAAGCAGAAGATAAGGCGGCAGCAAAAGCTGAAACTCGCGCATCAGAAGTTCCAAATGAGCGAAAGAAGAGAAAGAATGAACCATCGGCAACCGCCTCACAGGCTCCAATCAAAGAAAGTGTGCGAAGTTCAAACTCGAAAGATATCAAACTTGAAAGTGTTGATATATCCATTGGAACCAAGTAAGTCTAGCTTTACTCTACTTATTAAAAATAATTTTTAGGCAACTTCTTTCTTGCGCTGATATCACGATGGCTTTCGGAAGACGGTATGGATTGGTCGGTAGAAACGGTATCGGTAAAACAACATTGTTGAAAATGATTTCGAGCAAACAACTGAAAATCCCGTCCGGAATCACCATGTTGTCTGTTGAGCAAGAAGTTGAGGGAGATGATACGAAGGTTTTGGATGCAGTTTTGGCATCTGATACAAAGCGACAGACTTTCTTGGATCGAGAGAAGACTTTGCAAGCAAGATTGAACAAGTGAGTCAAAATACAGTTAACCAAAAATTCTTTCGTGTTTACAAAATTTTGGGCATTCTCAAGAACTGAAGTAACACCTCGACGAAAACGTGGAATTCCACGTGACACAATTTCAAAACTCAAAATTCAGACAGCACAAATTAAAAAAAAAAGTTTTGTGTGGAAAATCACAAGAAACATTTTGAAAATAAGGATTATATTTTTGGCCGAGCTATGCCTGAAGTTTCAACTAATCAAATATTGTAAAAAAAAAATTCAAAAGTATTTTCACGGTGACATTTTGGGAGAGTTAGAAAAATAAGACTTTTATCATAAATATCATGAATTCAGAGGAAAAAGTTAATGTTTTTCGTTTTTTCACAGTGACGAAAAATTTCAAAAAAAATTTGTTCCACCTTTACCCCAGGTATGACTCCTGCAAAAATTGTGACAGTTTTCCATCGTCAGAAATATGGCACCATATTTTTAAAAGTACCATTTTTTATAAAGAATTTATTTTTTGGACCACGTTTTGTCACGAATAATTTAACGTATTAACGTCAGTAAAAACATCGACTTTTCATTTTTCGATTATAAAAGTTCACAAAAAGGGGTTTACTTTAGTAAACCATTCATCATTTTTATTTTTCAGAGAAAACATCACCGATGCTGAAAAAAACAAATGGAATGATGAGCTCTCAAAACTGTACACCGAAATGGAAGCGCTGCAACTCGACAAAGGTCCAGCCATCGCCTCTTCCCTTCTCTACGGTCTCGGTTTCACACCCGACGAACAAAAACGGCCGACCAAAGAGTTTTCTGGTGGTTGGCGTATGCGTGTTGCACTTGCTCGTGCTCTCTTCGTCAAACCCGACTTGTTGTTACTCGACGAACCGACAAACATGTTGGACATGCGAGCCGTTTACTGGTTAGAAGGTCATTTACAAGGATGGGAGGGTACGATTCTCACCGTTTCTCACGATCGTAAATTTTTGAATGAAATTTGTACGGACATTGTGCATTTGCACACACGGCGATTGGATCATTACAAGGGTAATTATGATCAGTTTGAGAAGACGATGAAAGAGAAGTTGACTCAACAACAAAGAGAATATGAAGCACAACAAGCATTGAGACAACACACACAAGAGTTTATTGACAAATTCAGATATAATGCTAAAAGAGCTGCGATGGTTCAATCCAGAATCAAAATGTTGGAAAGATTGTAAGTTTTCATTCCAAGAACAAATTTGGAATTTTTTCGGCTCCGGGACATTTCGCAGCCAGAGGTTTCGCAGCCGAGACATTTCGCAGCCGGATATTTCGCAGCCGGACATTTCGCAGCCAGACATTTCGCAGCCGGACGTTTCGCAGCCGCATTAACTTTTGAAAAAAAAAGGTGTTGAATTTTTTGGTTTTTTGGTTTTTCAGGTATGGCGAACAGGTTTTCGGGTATGGCGAACAACGTGGTGATGTTTGTTTTGCACCAAAACAACACATTTTTGAAAAAATTATTTTAAAAAGTTGAAACAGTAAACAAACACATTTCGAAAACAAAAAAAAGTAAAAAAAAAAAACAGAAACAAAGATTTAGACGTATTTTTTCGCCACACGAATGGCTTTGAGAAATGGAATTCCTGTCAACGGAGCTCCTGCGGCGTTCTTTTTCTGCATTTCGAAAAATGTTGTTCTCCGTGCAATTTTAACGATTTTGGTGCAAAACAAACATCACCACGTTGTTCGCCATAGCAAAATATCTCTTGTCTCAAAAATTCAACAAATTCCGCATCAATCGATTTTTCACGTAAAATACGTGAAAACTTAGGTGCGCCTTCATTTTGGTGCAAAACAAACATCACCACGTTGTTCGCCATGCCCGAAAACCTGTTCGCCATACCTGAAAAACCAAAAAACCAAAAAATTCAACACCTTTTTTTTCAAAAGTTAATGCGGCTGCGAAACGTCCGGCTGCGAAATGTCTGGCTGCGAAATGTCTGGCTGCGAAATGTCCGGCTGCGAAATATCTGGCTGCGAAATGTCTGGCTGCGAAATGTCCGGCTGCGAAATGTCCGGCTGCGAAATGTCTCGGCTGCGAAATGTCCCGGAGCCATTTTTTCACAATAAAAAACTCTAAAATCATACCTGTCCTAAGAGGGGAAAAAGCATCGTGTCATTTTTTTTGGTCGAAAATTCACAGCGACATTTTCAAGAAAAATCAGAAATTCAAAGCTATTTTTTCTGTTTTTCGGTTTTTTTGGTCGTTATTCACAACGAAGAAAAATTTTTTGAGAAATTTTGGTACCCTCTTAGGTCAGGTATGTCCAAAATATAATTTCGAAACTTCTCAAGTTAATTATGCTCGATTTTTCTTTTTTCAAAAATGTTTTCGGCCAGAACTTCAAAACACAAAATTCATACATTAAATCAGACAGCTCAAAACTTCAAGAATTTTTGTGTGAAAAATCACGAAGGACATTTTGAAAAACAAACCAGGATTTTTCTGGAAAAATGTTTTTTTGAGAACACACAAGACTGTTATTCTTATTGTTTACTGATGTTTTTTTCAGACCCACACTGCTAGCTGTCGAACTCGAGTCTGATATTCACTTCAAATTCCCTGAATGTGAAATTCTCAACAATCCCGTCCTTCAACTCGACGATGCCTCATTCCAATACACTGCCGATTCGCCGTATTTGTTCAGAAAATTGAATTTGGGAACACACGCCAATTCGCGAATCTGTATTGTCGGAGAGAATGGAGCCGGTAAAACGACGTTGCTCAAATTGTTGCTGGGAGATTTGGAGCCATCGGTCGGATTGAGAAATGTGAATCGACGAATTCGTATCGCCTATTTCACACAACATCATGTTGATCAATTAGATATGGAAACGTCGGCCATCGAGGTTTTGATGAAAAATCATCCGGGTAAGGTTTGGAATTTTGACGTTGAGTAATCCAGGCAACATGGGAATGTTTTATTTTCTAGAGTTTTCAAATTGTTTCTCATCTAGAATAGCTTTTCCGATAATTCCTCTTGTTGGTGGAATAGATGGGAGACATTTTGGATGACCTGATTCCATTGCACATTTATGAGATGGCGGGCACACCAGTGCTGCGCATGCTGAAAACATATACAGTAGTTGAATTTCATGATATTTCTGAAAATGGATAAAAACTTGCTGTTTGGTGTTTCACACGTAGCAATTTCTTTGCAAGACCTTCCGATGCATGGTCGGATACGTTCGACGCACACCTTCCCGCTGGGACAATCCAAACGTGCACAACCGTTCGCCTCGTTGGGCAAGCATGCGAAAATTGTGCGACAAGGCGGTTTCACGCACGGACCGGGGCGCTCGTCGCAAAATGTTCCCGGTGGGCAGAACTTGTCCACACAAGATTCTGAAAAAAATAATTCATGAAGACTGAGAAATTCTGAAAAAGAGCCAGCCATGTGACCAGTGATTCTATCACCATAATAAGACTTCTGTCTGGAAACAAGCCTACTTGTTGCATTACCTCCATAAACTGATCCGATGAATATGAAAAATAGAAAGTAGGTAAACATTTTCGATAAATTTCAATAATTGTTATTGATACTTACTTCATTTAGACAGTTAAATAGGGCATTTGAGAACAATAAAGTTCATAGGTGAAGAAAAAACCAGTTTGAATAACAATAATGAATTCAATGATGATTTTTGGCGTCATACGTTTGATGAAAATGATGATATTAGCTGTGAAAGTAGAAATATCAGACAAATCATATTTTTATTTTCTCAGGAAAAAGTCAAGAAGACTATCGTGCCGCATTGGGTCGTTTCGGTCTTGCTGGTGATATGGCTCTTCAATCGGTTGAAACATTGTCCGGAGGACAGAAATCGCGTCTTGCCTTCGCCAATTTGGCAATGATGAATCCGAATTATTTGATTCTTGACGAACCGACAAATCACTTGGATGTCGAGACTGTTGAAGCGCTGGGAAATGCGTTGAACTCCTTCAATGTGAGTTTTTTCTTCAAATGATTTTCAAATCTAGGTCGGGATTTTTCGCCAACAAAAAAACATGGAAAATCGCTTTAAAAAATTTTGGTCTCTTTTGAATGTGAGCAGTTCAGAACTTTCTATGAGCTAAGAAGAAAATAAAAAACCTATTCAGAAAAAAATATAAGTGATCAAATGACCCTCGGAGTTTTGGAGTTTCAAAGCGAAAATTTCATAAAATTCTCTCCGTTAGTTATCTCGGAATTTCTTACAATTAGCGTAGAGAGAAACTGAAATGTCCTGAATAGGCGCAACATTTGTTGTCTATAGAAACTTTTCGTTTTTTCCCGGACTTTGTTCGTTCGACGAACCCGGCAAATGATAAGTAAAACCAGATTAGTGCTATTTGGCAATCTGAAATAGAATAAGAACTATGAAGAAATTTTCAAAAAAAAAAAAAACTTTCTCAGGGCGGTGTTGTGTTAGTTTCTCACGACGAACAACTCATCGAGCTGGTCTGCAAAGAACTTTGGGTTGTGAAAGATCGAATGGTGACAACACTCGAAGGAGGACTTGAAGAGTACCGGAAACAGGTCTACAAACAACTTCAACTGACCGCCTAATCTATGTTATTGTGATGATTTTAATAAGGTAAACACAGTTGTTTAGCAAAGTTTTTGATGTCATCATTGAGTGAGACATCGTGCTTGAAAACTCAGGCATATTTCTTCGCTCGACACATCGTCGTGTAAAATGTAGGTTAATTGATAGGGTTTGTCGTTTTTGAGAAGATTGATGATTGTTGGAGTGTCGGAAAAATCCAATTCAAGATTGACTATTTGGTTCTGGCCAATTTTGATGGGACACGGAACACCGTTGGTACAAGCATCGATGTTTGATCTGTAAGTTTTTTTTTGTTGATAATTGAACTTTTTAATATCACTAACAGTAGACCGAATGTGGGCAAGTTTGTCCAAGAGCACGAAAAAGTGTTCCATTGAGCAACTTTGATTGTCTGTTTCAATCCCGGTGAAGAATATACAGTATTCGGGTTGTTCAAAGTTGTCTGTATCAGACAGGGCTCTGTCAATTTGATCGGGTATTCATAATTGCCGTTTTTGTCGGTTGGTTGAACGTCATACATCATGAAAGGGCGCATTACTATTTCTGGAAGGTTAGTGACCCTACCGAAAATTTTGAAAATTTCAGGAGAAAATGTTCGAAAGTTAGTGACCCTACATGCCTCATACAAAATTTTTTCGCATTTCAATTTGAAAAACTTGTGAAATTCTAGAATTTCTCAAAGAAATTCGAACTATTCAGAAAAAAAATGCGAAAAATACTGAAAAAAAAATCAATTTTTTTCGTTTAAAAGTTAGTGACCCCGAAAAAATACCGAAATTTCCGGAAATCGTTCTGCAAAAGTTAGTGACCCCCCGCATCTAAAAGCGGCCGATATTATGTATGTTGAACGTTGATCACCGATGCTGGTCCTTTTGAACAAGACCACCATGTTGTTTTTGTTTCGGTTGAATTGGGCCATGTTACATCGCAGCTTTTTGCGATGGAAACTAGAAATGTGGTAAAAAAGCAAATGCGAAGAAGAAATAACATACTGTAGTTTTGTCGAGAATGTCTAGTTTCTAAGAAAACTTGTATTTATATTATGCTAAATTTTCATGATAAAAGTATCACGTGGTTTTTATAGTGGTCTTATCGCGAAAATTTGTTTTATTGTTGGTTATAGATCAAAAATCGAGGCATTCCATAAAAATCTTCAGAGCTGTTCTGCAAGCCATTCAACAATCGCTACCACGCGGTTACTATAGATTGAAATTTGAGCAGCGAAGCCATTCAAAAATCGGTACCATGCGCCCTATCGACGAATTTTTTCTCAAAACAGGAAAAGGCCCCCCGGTTGGGTCGGGCTCGATTTTTAATTAATTTTTTTCGGTTCATGTTTTAATATTTTTCGAGTCCACGTTGTTCTAATTTTTGTTTGCATTCCTTTTTCAAAGTTAGGAGTACAAAAAAATGAGAGAATAAACAGCTCAATTTTTACTCAAATATAAGTTTCAGAAAAAATGTCTGAATAAACGTAAAAATCGAAGAAAAGATTTGAGAGTCTTTTCAAAAAACCAGGGGTCAGATTTTCACCGTAAACGAATGATAGAAAAAAGTAACTCCAATATCTACTACTTTTACCTGAATTCAGGCCTGAAGTTCGTGTAGAGCTTCCGAAATATCGTCTGAATATGTTATGCCTATATGTTAACAAGTTTTTAATACCAAGAACCAAAAAAATGTACAATTTATTCTCCCGTTTCAAAAAAAAATCAAGTTATTATTGGAAAAGTAAACAAATTTACTTGAGATAAGCCCAAGCTTGAACCATCAAACAGGATTGATCACCAGATGGTGTATCATTCAAAATGTATTCCAATTGGTATGGTTGATTGTCCTTGAGAAGTTGGATGACTTGTTCGAATTTCGAAAAATCAACAACAACATCAAGATCTTTGTTGTTTCCTGGTGTGATTGGGCATGGAACACCGTTGGCACAAGCGTCCAAGTTCTTCAAAAGTCCCAAAGTTGGCACTGACGACCAAACACATCCACTCCATCCACCATACTTCCAAATGTTGACAGTGCTCAACAAGTTTCCTTTTGTGTAGGTTCCCTTTGGATTGTTGATTTTGGTCTTCATTGTGATTGGTGATCCCAAATGGATTGGATATTCGTAGTTTCCGCTGGCATCAAATGGTGTGGCATTGAGGAATTGAACAGGTCCTGAGCTGCATTGCCACCAGTGCATAACTTTGTCGGTTCCGTTGGGAGCAGCACAATCGGCAAAATCGACTGGCATCGCTGATGCGAGTTGGATGGCGAAAGCCATGGCAACAAGAATGGCGGAAGACCGGAGAAGTGACATTTCTCTCTGAAAAAAATGACCGTTTGGAGGAAAAAACCAAAGCAGAAAATGATTAAAGTTGCTTCTCATTCACCACTGATTATATATCAGTCAGTTTGTTTTTTATCACTAAAGGACGGTTCAAGTTGAACTGTACTTGTGGGCGGAGTTAGGCACGCACGTTGTTGAGCACGTGGCATCGCGTTTCGTCGAAAACTGCCCGTGTGCAAAATAGTGATGATAACTAGAATTAATTCTGGTTCCGGAATTGTTTTTTTTTATTTTTCTGGTTGTCTCGGGTGTCTGATCGCTGACCAGTCAGGAGGAGCTGTGATAAGAGGCTTTTGAGGAGGTTTCCGTGAACTTGGTGATTAGCCAAATGTCAGGACATTTGAAGATTAAAAGTTTGTGACAGTGTGAAGTGTTAGAGAACTGATAGAATAACGTTAGAACTCGTTTCGAAGAATGATATTTGGACTGCTTTGGTCGGTCGATATCAAAAGGGGAGATGCGTTTTGAAGAACAAAGACGCACACAATTCTAACTCACACTACAGTAAAACTAATAAAAAACAACTGGGTATACTGGTATATAGAATGCTCCCAGGCATGGAAGACTCTCTCTTCAAATCTGGGGCTCCGCGACGATACGAAACCGGACATTTCGAAACCGCATGAAATTCCAAGGAAGAAAGTTTGTTTGTCTTACTGTATGGTGCATCCAGTGGGATGTCGGTACAGACAATTACACATGATTTTTCTAAAAAAATTCTTGACAATTTCATGCGGTTTCGAAACTTCCCGGCCGGGAGTCAAAGGAATGTGTCGTGTATTTAACAACTCGGAAAATTATTTGGCGTGACCTAGAAAACCCCGTCGAAAGAAATGAAGCTCCGCAAAATTCGAACCATTCTTAAATTTATTTGATTCTTCAAAATGGATGTGAGTTTTGTTTTCATATCAAGTTGATATTCAACGCCTAATATATATATATTTTCCAGAACACTACTGTTGGTATGAGACATTCAGCGGAGTCACTTTTAGCGGTAAGAGCACAACGAGGGTTTTCCGAGAATTCTAGAAGAAATTTGCTGACTTCGCCATCCACTTCGCATTTATCGATTTCGAACGCGCACTGTGATGCGATATTCAAAGGCGCATTGTCGAGACGAAAAGCGGCGCAGATTGTCGAAAAAGGCGGTTTCATCACATTTTATCCGATTCCGAACACACGTCTTCCAATTCCGGCGCGCGTCAATCTTTGCGTCGCCCAACGTGTTTATAGCAACGAAGTGACATTCATGGAACTCGCCTATAATGAGAACGGATGGTTTGTGATGGATGCCGGATCGCGACCATGTCCGACATTCGACACGCTTCGCAAATTGCTCGATTTTTATTCAACATACTCGTGAGTTGTGATTTTTGCCCAAAAAGGCACACATTTTTTGTGTGATCAGGTATTTGAACATCAACACAACACCCACCACCGAGTCGACGTCAACGAGAACGGTTTTTGATTGAAGAAACACCGGAGAGGCATTGAGAGAAAAATAAACTTTTTGCTGATAACAACAAGGAGAACCCAAAAATGCAAGTTTTTTTTGCTGATAATAAGGATTGAGTACAAAGAATAGGTGATTGGCAGCATGGAGACTTAGGCGTATCCAGGTTTTTCGAATTGGTTGAAAGTTTCTGAATTTTTCTGGAATTTTTCAAAAGAAACATTTTTACGTTTTGGTTTTTGAACTCAAAACTTATCTTCAAGAATCGTGAAAAAAACATTTCGAAAAATTTGAGAAAATTCGGTCTAGAAAATGATTTATTATTAGAAGTGATCTTAAGGCCGGTCTTGTGTCCAGTTAGTCGTTATAAACTTTCGCAAGAACGTATATATTTTGAAAAGAGACCAGTGGTTTGACAGAGATCGGAATTCCGACCACCTATCATGGCCTCAATTATAACGAGGCCGGACCTTGAAAAAAGCCTAAGAAAATTGAGCTTCCCAGATGTGGGAAAGGAAGTTCACTTTAAAAAAAATTTGTGTTCTTCAACAAATAAGACCTTATAAGGTACAACTTTTCCCAGGTGGGTCACGAGCAACAGACCATAATAAAGTGAAAAAATAACGGTAGATAAAAAATAAACTTTGTAAGACTGAAAAATTAGAAAAATTTCACACTGAAGTTTAAAAAAAAGTTCAGAGAAAACAAAAAATAATTTCAAGAATGGGGTCAGAATGAAAAAAATGGGCCGAGAACGGTTTTTTTTTACCAAGTTCAACCACTTTTGTTGGACCCCATCCAGGGAAATTCAGTTCAAAATGCGGCCCAGCCTCTTTTTTCATGTTGGACCTCATTCAGCAAACTTTCCGGTATCATTGGGCCCTATTCGGGGACTTGTATGTATCTTGGCCCCATGTAATGGGGCCCGCCCTTTTGTCGTGCACAAGCGCGGAAGCGATTTTAACCAAATCTGGACGACGCGTACTTTTTTGTTTTGTTTTTTGTTGTTGTTTTTTTTTTGGATAAAAAAGTGTCCTAACGGGTAACATTTTTCATTTATCAAAAAGGAAGTAGAAACATTAGGTCTGGAATTTCGGGTACTTGATTGTCCTTCAACGTGCTTGTTCCCTGAACCACCGACCAATATCCCGGAGACGCACTGTTCGGCTTCAACCACAATTGCCACGTGGTTCCCTTACTGTTGACCATCTCGACAACAATCGCCTCCTGACTCGATTGATAGACCAATTTCGACGGTGTCAACTGAAACCATTCTTTGCTGTCCCATTGGAAAAGAATGAAGATGAACCGTTTCTGATTGACCGAGTGTCGTCGATCGAATCGCATCCAGAAACCGCCGGAGATTATCTTGCCGAGCTTGACCTTGTTGCGTTCTTGAGCGTATTTTCCGAGTAGACTTTGAACGCCTCGCCAGATTTGTAACATTTCATCATAT
This sequence comes from Caenorhabditis sp. 8 KK-2011, assembly GCA_963572245.1. Taxonomy (NCBI): domain Eukaryota; kingdom Metazoa; phylum Nematoda; class Chromadorea; order Rhabditida; family Rhabditidae; genus Caenorhabditis; species Caenorhabditis sp. 8 KK-2011. The sequence goes on from OY751548.1 coordinate 7,563,351, forward strand.
GTGTACGGTTCGTCGATGAATGATGAATAGTTTAGCTCGTAAAGTTTCGAGGAAACTATGCCGAACAAAACAGCTAATACTATGATTTTCATGTTGGTTTTTGTTTAACATTGGAATCGAGACGTTTATAAAGGCCTGATTCGATTATTTCCAATAATTATTGATTTTTGTGTAGGTGGAATCACTTTAGAATCAGACAGCTTTCTGTTTTAACGATAAAAATTCAAGTAGCCAGTTTGCTATGTTCATCAGTTTGTGGGAGCAAACCAGAGTTTCTCTGGAGTTTTTTTTTGGAAGTCGGAGTATTTCTGATGTTCGCCCAAATTTTTAGAAACTTAATTGTGTTGCAAAGCTTTTTCCATATTGACTCGATTTGAATAAATACTTGTGAAAAAAAAACGTCCTTTTTATGATTTTAAAGGGGGGGGGGGGTAAAGGAAATCACCAAGTTGTGTTTAAAAAAAAGAGCACCTAAAATATAGTATAATGCTCGAGAGAATTTTGGAGAAAAAGTCTAGTACTCGAGAAAAAAATGATTCCAAATTTTTTCAACGTAGATGTACGTGCTATTATTCCAAATTTTCAAGTTGGTCAGAAAATTTGGAATAATTTTCCTAGGCTTTTCGGTAAAAATTCCCTTGGGGGTTTGACTATTTTGAGGGTACTGATCATTTAAAAAAAAACTTCATAACTCTCCCTTTAAGCCCATTTTTTTCACTGCTGCAGTTTTTTTTCACCTGAAATTTTTCCGTTTTTTTTCGTGTGGGAAAAAGCGGAGAAATAGTACCGCATAATGAATCAAAGTAGTTTTCGTGATACGAATCCTGCTTCTGTATGTTGTGGCAAAAACCCATGTTCTTGATATAACTGACTGAACTTGAACGGAACAGTTGTCAGGACCACAGTATCAAGAAACGGCGTGCCCATAAATTTGTGCCAGCCGGGGTGAGATTTCAGCTCGAAGGTCATAGAGTACGACACGAAAATTACCGAGCCGAGATTTTTTTGTTTTCCGGTAGGTCCAAAAAACACAGCCGGGAATAGAAATATTTAAAAAAAAAGACTGGGAACCATTTCTACACTCTTGGTGTTCTAGAAAAGTAGGATCTGTAAACATATGTAATTACTACAACTCCGCATATATTTTCTTCTGACCTTCAGCAAAAAAACACGGCCGGCCCGAGAGTGTCCGAATCTCACCCAGGGTGCCAGTAAACTGGATTTTTTTTTGGTTCCCGGCTAAATTTCTTGGGAATTGATATTTAGTAAAGTTATAACCGATTTTCAAGTACGTAAAAACTAACACATTCTGATCTCCGGATTTTCGAAATACAACTTGCGCACAACTCTGCCCCAGATATTCAATGTTGAACTGAGAAAAATGAGACAATTTATTTAAAACAATGAAATGAAGTCAATTATGCAACACATTTCTTGGCGTTCTTTCTTTCCAATACATTCTTATTATAGAAGGCTCTTTTCAGAACCCAATATTTTTGTCCTTCAGCAAACCATGCTCGAACTTCATGTTCTCCGATACATCCTTCGACCTTTATCAATCCCGAAGCCTCTCGAACTGCTTCCACGTTGTTTGGAGATGACTAGAAACTTCTTATTTTTTCTGTCTCATGCTTTTTTCTGTAACTTACGAAAAGATGGAATCCTTCGATGAGAGCTCTGATGAATCGTTTCTTTCCCATACTTGTTCCCTCTTTATCGAAAGTCATTTTGAAATTTTCATCGATATATATGTTCAACAGCTTGGTATTGTTCCGTTCGACCGCCGATTTCCATAATTCTTCAGTTTGATTATATTGGTGAATCAACTCTTTTTCGGGACATTGTGTGGTTGGTGGTGTTGGATAGCTAGGTGTTGTTGTTGGTGGTGTTGGATAGCTAGGTGTTGTTGTTGGTGGTGTTGGATACTCGTCGGTTGAAATAGGCGCTGAAGTTGTTGTTGTTTGAGAATTTTTGAACAACCAGATGCCGTAGACACGAATCTTTCCCTCGATTTGTTCGCAATAAATGACTAGTTTCGAACCGTTTTCATAAATGAATGTAATGGAGAAGGTGGTTTCTGTGAAGAGTGGTCGCAATGTTACGTTGACGAAATCAGTTGTGAGAATATCAACGACTTCTGCTGAAAATCACAAAATGTTCGAAGAACTTGATTTTTCTGAGTTATTTCCCAGAAATTCTTTCGATTTCACGATTTCCCGACAAAAATTAGTGTTGGAAAAAAACGTTTTCAAAATAACGGGAAAACGGGAAAAAATTTCGCTCAAAATTTGAGAGAAAATATACATAATTTTAAAGTTTTCCTAAACGTTTTTCTTGAAAACGTGACTGTGAATTTTCGACAAAAAATGTCACTGTACTTTTAAGGATTTTGTCACGTTCTCTCGTTCTCTAGTTTTGCTCTTTTTTTGTTCTGACGCGACTTGCAAAAAAAGTCGGAATGTGTACCGACATTCCGCGGGATAAGCTCTACGCGCATCCGTAGAGATTCAACAAAGTTTCGGAGACATTTCTTGGATTTTTTTTCCCAAAAGTTTCCAAAAAACATACATGGGTTCAAATTGCATTCGTAGTCAGTGCCAATCAGAATCGCAATTTCGCTCGTGTTCTTCTTTTTCGACGCATCAACAATTTCCTCTTCGAACTGTATCCAAGTAATAGGTGCTGGTGTAGGTTGTGGTGCGTTTTGCTGATAATTGATGTAGGTGACGGTGATACGCTCCAAAATTTGAGTGCAAATGAGAACGAGCCGATTTCCGTCATCGTAGTCGAAGATGATCTCGAAGTCGCGTTTCGAGACGCGCTTGAACTCAACGTGACGATATGTTCGGACGATTGTTTCGAACACTTTCTCTATAATTGAGTTTGTTTTGTTTTTTAACGGATTTTTTTAACAAGAGCCGCAACGCATCCGCGTCGCACATGGCGAAATAGATTTAAAATTATAATTTTAAATCAGTAGTTTCTTCTCTATACCCAACTACCGATCGTGATAGCGGTCAGAACCCATATGATCTGTTGTTTTAGCGGTGGATTCTTAATCGGATCGTCTGAATCGCACCACAGCCAAGAAATCGGGCCCGGCTCGTTTTTTCCGAGATTTTTGCTGAAACAGACCCATAAAGAATCGGACCCACTTCGGTTTTTTGTTGGGATTTTGGCCGAATTGGACCGGGTGAGCAATTTGGTATACCGTAACAAATTTACGTAAAATATTACGGATACTTTTTTTCCCATTCACGTTGAGAAAAAACGGACCAGACCCGATTTTTTATCGAGATCCGTTTCAGCAAAAAACTCGGAAAAAACGGACTACAGTGTTTGCCTGTTCTAGCGGCCGGAAAGTTTGAAAAAATCTCATTTCCTCTACCACAAAATTGCTTCTCTCATCCTCCCCGCTCGGATGAAATACGAACTAACCTTTGCTCAAGTTTGAGATGTATTCGTTTCCGATAAGAATCGCAACACCAGTCGTGTTGTGCGCTCTAACTGCGTTCACCAATAATTCGTAGAAGTTCTCCTCGATTGTTGGAATGTGTTTCGAGCGGATAATCTTTATATACTTCACAACAACGCGATGCTTTTCAACATCACCGTGGAACAACAAAACGGTATCATCGTCGTATTGGAATTCGACTTCGAAACTTGTGTAGTGAACCGATGAACGGAGTTCGGTTTTGGTGAACTTTTGGAAGATTTTCTCAATGATTTCCTCTGAACATGCTCGTTTTATAGCAAGAAAAGAAAAATGAAACTAACCCTTGGTCAATTCAGTGGTGTAGTTGTTGCCGATCAATCTCCATACGTTTTTCTCGTTTTTCTCCTCGGCTGCTTTGATCAATTCTTGATAGAACTTTTTGGTTATTGTGACAGTTGTGGGAGGTTTCGATGTAGTGCTTGTGGGTTTCTTCGAGATGACTTTAATTTCCTTGACTTTTCCGGTTTGAGTACAAACGATCTCGAGAGATTGTCCACCTTCATAATCGATGTAGACAATGAAACCACCATCAATTGGTTGTTCAACGTAAAGATTGATGTATGTTTGAGTCAAAATGTGGACAATTTGGGCTGAAAAAAGAAGATGTTTTGATCGAAGTTGTGTTTCTAAAAGACAACTAACTCTTTGGAACAGTTGATGTGTACGTTGTGCCGATGACTTCTGTTATCCGATCTGTTCTATGCGTCTTGATCGCACTGATCAACACGCCAACAAAAATCTCTGCTGGAGGTATCGGACGTGTTGTTGTTGTTGTCTTTTCCACACGGAAGAATTTGCGAATTTCGGTGATGGTCACTCGACGAGTTGTGTATTTACCGACGAGTTCCAGTGAGACGTGATGAGTGTAGTCGAATCGAATGATGAACGAGTTGCGAGAAGTTTTCTTGAAGTCAGATGAGGTGTAGTTTTTCAAAATTGTGCGAACAATCACTTCTGAAAGGAGATGATGATACTGGCAGAAGGGGAATCTATGGATGTTTAGAGTTCAATTTTTGGAGAAATCCGAAACGGCCCGTTTTGTTCAAGATTTTTGTTGAGTCTGGTCACAAAATCGGACAGGTATAATTATTTGTTTGATAGCTATATAGGGCCATGCTATTCAAATCGGGTTGTCACCAAACAAATTTCCGGTCCGAGTTTTTTGGCCCGATTCAGCCAAAAAATCTTATAAAATGTTTTAGACCATGTCCAGAATTTTTTTCGGTCCCCAAATTTTGGTCCTATTCAGATCCTGTCAATTTTTTCAAATAATGAAAGACAACACCGCCAATTTTCCTTTTTTTTCGTATTTTCAGAGTTATTTAAAAACAGAAGTGTTTTAGAAATTTTTCACTTTTGCCCCAAAGATTTTGAGGGTGTGTGGGTGGTGAAAAAAATCGAAAAAATGTTGAAACATTTTTTTTATACAAACATAAACAGTTTTGGCACACGGTTTTCGTCGTGAGAATGAATTGAAATTTTTTTTCTCGAAATTACAAAGTGCTAAATTTTCGAACCGCACACATCGAAAATTGAAGTTTTCAAAATTATTATTTCTGAGTGACATGGTGTCATTTAAATAAATTTCCGGCCCGTAGAAAAATGTGACCTACCTTTGGTGAGATTGGACTTGAACCCGTTGCCAATGAGAATCGAAACACTGTCCGAATCTTGCTTCTTGTTCGCATTCAACAACTCTTGATAGAATTGGAACGGTGTTGTGTATTCGACAGAAATTGGTGTTGTCGTCGTTTGGCTCGAAACTGTGATTCGGGTAACTCTGACGCGAGTCTCTGTCACGTTTGCGTGGATGTGAATAGTTGATTTGTCGGCGTAGACAAATCTGACGAAAAGGGTGCGGAGCATCGGTAAGAAATTGGAGTTCGTGTACTCTTGGCTCAGTTTTTCGATGATTTCTCTTCGTGAAGTTTCTGATTCGAATGAATAACCGATCAATTTTGAAATGATTATCTCGTTCTTCTCCTTGATTGCCGTGACTAACTCGGTGTACCAGGTGTGAGCAATGCCTCTTGTTCCGCTGTTTTGTTGTTTCACATTGATCCTTGTTATTGATACTTTGCCATATGTAACTGTTCCGTTGATTTCAATCGATTTTCTATTTTTGTACTCGAATGTGACGAGGAAAAAAGTATGATCTTGTGCTTCAACAATGTTTGTCAAATCGGTCGATTCGTATTTTTCCGTAAGACCATCGATGATCGTTTCTGTAATGATTTCAAATTAGTGATTACTATCTTGGAAAACTGAAATTTGAGCGGAACCGGAACTTTCCGAATTTTCGGAAAGCTTAGGTAGGACTTCTCCCATTTTTTTCCCTAGCAATCTTCTGGAGCTTTTTGAACAACTTTTTCAAAATATTTTCATATAAAAAACGAGAAAAATTCAAAAAAATCTCCTCAAACCTGAAGGTTCGTTTGATTCGAAAGTGTCGGTTATCGGTTCCGCCCTAAGCCTGGTAGAAAAATTTTTTAAAGGAGGATTGTACGCTATTTTGATGTTTTGTTTCAAAAAGATTTGCGAAGCAAAAAACACAAAAAATTTTGAGTTAAAGGTGGAATGCGATGTATCTGAGAAAGGCAGTGTGCAATATCGCGTCATAGTGAAAGTGTGTGCGTTTTTTCAAAAAAATTTGAATTTCTAATGGTTCAATGGAGCGCACATGATCGATTCCGGTAGATGCGCTAGTTTGCTTGTTTTTTCTTTTTTTCTGCCGCCGTATCAAATTTTTTGCGTTTTTTTGCTTTCCGCATCATTTTTGAGGAGCAAACCAACTATATTATGAACGAAACTTGCAATTTCCTCGCAGTCCACCTTTAAATTAAAAAGTTTCCGTAAACACGGTGTTGCACTTTTGCAGAGTTCTGAATATTGTGCAGTCCCCTTTTCAACTCACCGCGCGTTGAATTGGATGTGAATTTTTGACCGATCAAACTTGAGACAAGATAGCGATTCTTCATATCGATGGCTTTGATCAGCTTCGCATACCACTTTTCTTCCGGTGTCTCGAATTGAATGCTTCGAATTTCCACCACTTTTTTGCTGTTCACATATCCACGAATTTGAATTCTCGATTCGGCATAATCGAAACTGACAACAAATGCGTTGTGAAGATCGAATATGTTGGTTTCTCGATATTTTATCAATAGTTGATGAATGATTTTTCCTGAAAATCACGGTAAATTTATCATTTCTTCGACTTTAGACGTTGCGTGCCTGCGACGCGGTTAGGTATAATTTTGCTAGCTCAGAAATAGATTTCTCGTTTTCGTAAGAATTTCAACTTTTGATGTGTGGTTCGAAAAAACAGTACAGTAATACTGTACTTACACGCAATTTATTATCCAAAATCGAATCGGTAACACGTGCTCTATTGATAATGGCATCTTTACTCAGTTTAGAACAGATTTTCAGAAATTTTTGAAATCAGAATCTGATTCTACACATCTGAAAAGTCTAAAAATGTGCCTCTCAAACTAACAGAAAGTCTTATTCTGGAAATATTTGTTGCTGAAATTTCAAGCTACAGTAACCGCGTAGCACCGATTGAATTTTGGATAATACAGGTCGTCTTGAGAATCAGTCGAAACACAGTTTTTTTTTCCAATTACACACATCGATAATTCAAGTGTTCAATATTATTTACTAGATTAGCCCGGGCTGAGATGGGGTTCTTTTGGGCTGACCGAAAGCCTGCTTTGACCGACTGATAGCAAAAAAAAACTCCCGTCCAGGCACGTGATTCTCGGGCTTTCGGGCTATTTCTAGTGTTAGCTCATCACAAAATGAAAAAAGGTTCCGACTGAAAGTTACGAGCTGGACCGATTTTTAAAGTAAATTTGAAAAGATTAGCGCAAGTTTGTTTTTTTGACTGGTCATGGACTTGAAGTTTAGTGTGCTCACCTCTGCTGCTGGTGGAATGGAATTTGGAGCCAATCAGTTTTTGAACACGGAACGTGCTCTTTTCATTAATCGCCTTCAGCAACTCAGAATACCATTTTTGTTGAGGTGATTTCTTCGGAACTCTTGTAGAAGTTGCTGTTGTTGTTGTTGTTGGTGGTTCGTCTGTCTCTGGCGGTGCTTCAGTATACTTTCCATCCGGATCACCGACAGTTTGGAATGCTCCTCGGAAGATGGTTTGTGCTTCGATGTTGATGGTGAGCAACAAATGTACATGAGTTCCTCTGAAGATCACATCCACCACCAGTCCTTCTTTGTTGTTCGGATTTTCGGCGTAGAGCATTGATTTGAACGGACCGTGAACGGTGTTGTTTAGAATCCAATCGATTGCCTCATCGGCATCACCGGTATGATCGTGACTCGTTTCGAAAGTGAACGACGCGTTGAACAGTGGTTTCAGAGCGCGACGATCCTCATTTTTCAACGCCTTTTCTAGTTTTTCGAGAATTCGATGACCATCCTGTCAAAAAATGTGCACTGGATTTTGTTTCGAAAGAAGGTTTAGGCCGGAACCGACGATTCGGGAAAACTCGGGCCAAGCCTGATAGAGAAATGACTCACCGCAAACGAGACGGATAGTAGCAGCAATAATGCTAACAATAGTTTCATCACTGGATGCTATGAAAATGTTGACGAGCTGCTCGTGTTTTATAGCGCTTCACTTGATCATTCGATTAGGCAAATTATCACGTCGCCGCAATCGATTTTTCTCCAATGCTCCTTGCTTTTTTTCTCCGCTTTTGAAGGGCTAGGAATTATTGGGCCGACTGGGAGACTAAATCTAGTCAGGCCTGAAAAATACTCGAAAAAGAGGTTTACACGGGGATTGAGGACCTACCCAAAAATATAGAGCCGGACCGAGTTCTCTCATTTTTTGGTCCGTTTAAGAGGCGCGGCACGGCCTGGTAGGATTTTGGTATTCTCTTCCACACAACCCGAACTCCGATCGGGCTTTTCAGATTTTCCTGAAAAAACCCTGCCGAAAATATGTCAGACTTTGACATTAGAATCACTCGTCTTCCCGCAGAAGGTGTCTAGAAATTGGGCTACTCTAATATTTTGAACAAAATGTCTGATGTGGTTTACCCGATGAAAAAACCATGAGTTATCGTTCATTTTTCACGGACCGGGCCCGAATTTTTGAACGAAATTTGGCCTTTTTTGCTGCTCTCCAGATCAAAAAATTCAAAATTGGTTTACTTTTGGCTAGACCCTTATGTATGGGAAAATATGCGTGAGAAATTGACAGATTTGTCAATCATAATAACAATAATGTTCCAGACTCAAGAATTAATTTTGATAGAATTGGAAAATAAGATCATTTTTTTAAGTAATGAACAATTTGCACATAACTTTTCATAATTCAAAGTCAGTTTTTTGTTGTTGTTTTTTATCGAAGGAAAAAAAACAGGAATTCTTGTAGTAGCATCTGCAAGAGACTCGGAATATTTTTTTCCAAATTGAAACTCGAACAGATTTTGAGGGACTGAAATAGTTAGATTATTGTGCATTTTCTGAAAATTCTTGAATTCCAAAAGTTGTTGATTGATGTGTGAGCTTGGTGCTGTTTCGATGAATTCTATTGATTTAATTAATTGATTCGAATCACATAAAATGGGAGATTGTTGGGCTTGCACAGCCTACGTACCAGTTTGTTCCACTTTGCAAAATGAACATGATTTTTGTGTTGTGTATGGTTCTGCAGAAATTCGTCTTGGAAAGAGCGTTTCAAAAGAATTTTAATCTTTCTGTGACGAGATCATGTAGCGCGCGAGTTTGATGATTTGAAAATAATTTCTATTTCGGCGTCAATTTTTGACGAGCACATTTTTTTCGGATTAATTTCAGGTAGTCCGATTTAGGAAATCGCACATCCAGACTAGATTTTTTTTTCAAAATCCGTGCCGGCTGTCGAGAAATTTGACTAAATTCTTGATTTTTTCTGATGGACTCTTTTCTTTCAAAGAAATTTTCACATTTTTTTTGTGGCTAACGAGAGAAAAAGTTCACCTACTGAGGCAAGATGTCAACTGATGAACCAATTTTTTCTGGAATGAAGCTCACAAGGGAGGTTCAACTCGTCCCCATCTCAACTTTTGGCGATATTTGGTAAGATTACTAAACCGAACCTCCTGATCAAAAACGTGTTAATAACTTTTTTTTCTTTCGAGTCTGTGAGAACCTCTCTTGTCAGAACTAGGAATTACTTTTCTTCTCATATCACATTCTTCCGCTCGCGTGTTTTTCTACTGAACAGAGTGGCTTTTTCTCACAAAGAAAATCATTGTAAAATCTTGAAAAATTTATTTCGTTCCATGGCAAATGTTCTAATTAATAAGCAAATTTGTCTGCTTGATTTGTAAGTTCACCATCCACAGCTTGCAAACCCTCCAAATTGGCTGGAAAAAATCGAAAATAATTCATGATCAGGAATGTGATTTAGGAATTTAGACATTTTTTTTTAGTTTCTACAACTTTCAAAAATATTGTCGTTTTAGGGTAGATTCTGAATCGGACCTTCTGAATCGGACCAGGTCCGATTTTATCGGACCCGAAAATGACCAAATCTGAATCGGACCAAAACATGAAAAATGTGTCTGAATCGGACCAGAGCGAAGAAATCGGACCCGGTCCGTTTTTATCAATATTTTTGCTGAATCGGACCACAAAATCGGACCAGGTCCGTTTTTTTTGTTGAAATTTCAGCTGAATCAGACTAAAATTGAAAAAAATATCAACCAAAAAAACGGACCTGGTCCGATTTTGTGGTCCGATTAAGAAAAAGTTTTGAAAAAAACGGACCGGGTCCGATTTCTTCGCTCTGGTCCGATTCAGACACATTTTTTAGGTTTGGATCCGATTCAGATTCGGGTATTTTCGGGTCCGATAAAATCGGACCTCGTCCGATTCAGAAGGTCCGATTCAGTAATTGCCTCGTTTTAGGCCTCACCTGGGAAAATTAAGCTTCCCAGATGCTGAACGACCGTGAAAAGTTCAAAAATCGGGCCAGGCCTGGACGAGATTTTTTTAACCCGTCCCAGCCCGTGATGTTCGGACCGGATTCTCGGGCCTGTTCATGACAGTTGCATGAGAAATCTATGACTTACCAAGGAAAACAACAAGAATGGCAAAGACGAAAGTCGAGAAGAAGTTCATTGTTCAATGTGTTTTTTCGGTTTCAACTCTTCTCGCTTTATAAATCTGTCACGAATATTTTCGCATAGTTAATAGGTCTGTCAAAAAACCAATTCATTTTGCATATTTTCAAGCTGAACTTTTGAAACATCAAAAAATATGAGAGAATTGCAAAAATTGGAAGAAGTTTTTTCCTACATTTTTTATATTTCTTATTAGTTACACTTGTGTAGACGTGTTTCAAAAAAAAAAACAGAAAAAGTGGAGAAAAATAATCAAACACTGGCCGAGTTTGATTTCTTGACTCTGCCCCAGTCTCATTTTTGATGTTTGGGTTGGTTATTTTCGAGATTCTATCAACACATTTTTTTTTCGGAAAATCATAACAGAAAGAAATTGAACCCCCGTTTCTATTAACCACAATCAATATAGACACAAGACACAACTACTGTTTTTAATTTCGGTTGTTTAGCAAGTTTTCGGTTGTTGAAGGACATTCCAATAGTTTGGCTAATTTAGAATGGCGATCAGAAATCGCGAATGGATGACATCAGTTGATTGATTTTTGGATGACGAGAAAGAGGTCAAACTACATTCTTTTCAGCGAGTTGTTTTCAGAGTGATCAACAAGTCGCTTGCCTTTTTTTGACTTGTTATGGTTGGAGTTCACGTGTGACACGTGGCAACCTATGACCATAATTCTCCGGGACGTGGCCTCTGATGAAATTACGAAGAAATGCCAGACCCCAGAATCAAAAATTCTTTTCACATAAAACAAAAGAGCCTGGGCCCGGCCAGCTTTGCCAAGCTTTACACTCGCCCTACACATGTGAACCAGACCGATGCCAGATCTGAAGAAACATGTCTGTCTCTGCGTCTCACACTCTCCCAAGCATTCCCTCTCGGGTTTTGGTCTTGTATATGTATTTTCAAACTGTCCCTTTTTAGTCGGCCCTGGTCTAATTTTTGAAATTCCGGTCACGAACAATTTGAAGACTCTGGGCGACTTTTTTTTGACGGAATGATTTTACATTAAAAAAATTATTTTTCACGTTTTTTTGTTTAGAAAATCTTCAAGCCCAAGCAGTCCTCCTTGACCTGATATTCTATCCAAAAATATAGCTTCCGCAATTGAACACCACGAGAAAAAACAACAACAACAATATTGACCTTGAATGATTTTGGAAAAGGCGCAAGGCAGACAGATTGAAGTGAGAGAAAGAAAGAAACAAGGTATAAAACCCCAATCAGATACCTAATCGAAACCAGTTAGCCCCGGAGGCGAGAAAAGACAACATGGACATTGATGTTCGACTCAAGGCCTATCGGTTCGTCACGTTTTCGGCTGTCGCGTTTTGTGTCGTCTCGGTTTTGTCAGTGAGTTTTGAACAATAAAGTTCGGAAAGAATCAGAATATCGAAGCTGAAATTACTGGGGCTTTTTGAAAACTTGAGAGAGACCTGAGTTTTTTGGAAAAATCGCACAATTGAAGATATAGAAATTTGAGTTTTGGAAATATTCCGAAACCCCGATTTTCCGAAATGTGAAACCGCATCGCGTACACGCAACGCGAATGACGACACTCGTCTCTCGATGTTGATACAATTGTTGAGCGTCAATTTGCAGGTATGTATAACTCTTCCAATGGTCTACAACTACATCTCAAATATGAAGATGCGAATGGTCAGCGAAGTGCAATTTTGCAAACATTCGGCGAGTCAGGTGTTCGATGAGGTCAACTATCTTCGCGCCGCTCATACCACCAACAACAATTCTTCGCGACACGCTCGCCACGCTGGCTATGCTCTTCCGCCTCCGCCTCCTCCTCCTCCAGTCGTTGCGACAGGCGGCTGCAACACTTGTTGTCAACCAGGCCCGCCGGGTAGCGTCGGAACACCGGGTCGTCCGGGACGCCCGGGAGCACCGGGCGCCTACGGTTTGCCCGGCAATCCGGGTCGCAGTGCCAACGGGCCGTGTCAACAGCCGGTGATTGTGCCGTGTAAACCGTGTCCAGCCGGACGACCCGGTCCACCGGGCCCCGCCGGTTTGCCAGGCTTCGACGGAACACCGGGTCGACCCGGTGTGGCGGTGGGTGTCGCACGACCCGGTCCACCGGGACCAAAAGGACCGCGCGGAGCACCAGGACAACCAGGTTTGCCCGGCGCCGACGGACAACCCGGACAACCGGCAAGAGCCACACCGAGCGGCCAACCGTTGCCCGGACCGCCAGGACCACGAGGACCACCGGGACCGGCCGGTGTGCCAGGCGAATCGGCAGCCGCTAGACCGGGACCGCCAGGACAGAAGGGTGCACCGGGCGCGCCCGGACAACCAGGACCGCGCGGACAACCCGGCCAACCCGGACAACCGGGACAAGCGGGCGGAAACGGCGAGAGAGGAGTGTGTCCAAAGTATTGCGCGGTTGATGGAGGAGTCTTTTTCGAAGATGGAACTGTTCGACGTTAGAATATTGTCTCTTTGACATCTTTTTTCAGGAATATAACAATAAAGATCTTTTTTTCATAACTTTATTGATCAAGCATCCGATTCTTCTTTTTCCAACTTTTTTTTCGGCATACAAAATGATCTCTGAAAAATTATTGAGACAATTTTGTTGTTCGAAAAATCACTTTTTTCGGCTCCAGGAAGTTTCGAAACCACTTGAAATTCGAACAAAAAAGAGGCTTAGGCTTACTGTATGGCGCATCTCGTGGGATGTCGGTACACACATTTATTGAAAGAGCGAGAAGAGTTTTTGGATATTCTTCGATATTTTTATGATAATTTCATGCGGTTTCGAAACGTCCCGCGAAGACATTTTTCGAACTGGTCAAAAACCAACAAGAAACATTTTAAACGCATTTTAGCACAGCGGTAAGATTTGGGCTCTCTTGGGACGGAGGCCCGTTCCGACCTCAGAAAACTCTATTGCCGGCTCTGAGAATCAGACGTTGAAAAGTCGGGCTGGGCCTGGCCGGTCGTTTTTTGACTTGCCGAAAAACACCGGACTCTCGGGCCTTTGGGCTTGAAATTGAACACGAGAAAAACGAGAATGTCTGCGCTCACCCTTCTAATAATATCCTGCGCGACCAATTTCATCAAATGTTGTCGAACAACGTGTCCATCTTGTGACTCTTCTTCTTCTTTCAACCATTTTTCGACCAATCCAATCGATTCATCTTCTTCGTCGCCGGTCATTTCAAAACCTTCGACCAAATCGCTGGCGAATTGCACATTTTTCGCAACATTGCTCAAAGTTTTCAGGCTTTTTTGCGTGTTTTTGTCGTCGGATTCCATTGACAAATCGAGATTTGTTTCGTATTTCGGTTTGATTGACACTTCTTTGTTGTTGTCGAATTTCTGAACATTTACTCGGGTGAGAATGTGTTACAACATTCCATGTTTAGTCTGAGAGAATTCAAAAATAGGCAATGTCTGGAAATTCAGAAAACACCCTGTGTTTTTTTCAAAAAAGATAGATTTGAACTGAATACGGGTTGAAACTACTCACAATCTGCGGTTTGAAATTGATCTGCGGTCGAATCTGCATAGCCCAACCAAATATCCGATCAAACATCGGCATACCAATTGTCCATCTTGAGACGGACTGAAACACCAAAAAGTAGGTGAGAAAAACGGCGACGCGATCCTTGGCCACCTTCATTTCGGGCACAACTCGTTTGCCCTTCAACTTGAAATGCTTCCAAACACTCCGCGAAATTGATATCGATAGCACATAGGCTAGATAAAGATGGAAGAGGAAGAAGGCGACAAAACAGTCGATGAAATATTCGACACTTTGTGGAACGAGATAACAACGAAAATAATTGATATAGATTGAGAATAGTTGTTTGAATGATAGACCTGAAACCGGAATATGGAAAATATTGAATCGGGCCGGGCCCCGATAAAATCGGACACAAACGTCACACATGTGTCTGATTCGGACCACAAAATCGGACAAGAACAATTATTCCTCAAAAAGGGCCGGGTTGTTCAAAACATGACTGAAACGGGGCCATATAAAAATCGGACCGGGTCGTTGTTTTCAGGGGTTTCGTTCTGGGCCCCACCTGGGAAAATTGAGCTTCCGAGTTGTTGGAAAGAATGCCCAATTTAAAAAAAATTGGTTTTCTTCACCAAATAGACCTTCTCTTATGTTCCCACAAAAAACGGACCGGGTCTGTTCCAACCATATTTTTCCCTTCCTGGCTCGTTTAGGCGAAACTCTTGTAGTTCGATTTTGGGGCTAGATCAGAAATAATCTTGAAAAAAAGAATCGGTTCGGACTTCTTGGAAAATCTCTTTTGAAAGAATTTAATTCTAAATCAGAAGAGATTGTTCGAACAATTTTGAAAAACCAAAACTCCTCGAATTTCAAAAAAACTTTTCACAAAACCTTTATCATTCGATTCGGCACATTTTTTTATGTGTGGGTCCGATCAAATCGAGCCCGCCTCTATATCGAAAAATAGAGTAACTCACCGGTTGAAAACGCATAAACCAATGCAGTTTTGGCTGCCTGCCAAAGAGATTTTGTGCGAATGTTTATCATGTCCATTTTGATCAGAAATGATCGAATATTCTGACATTTTTACGTTTACGTTTTTTCATTTATTTATTTATTGTGTTCTCCTAAAATTTTAAAAATTTTTGCATTTGAAGTCTAGATATTGATCGTATATCGATGCGTAACCTGTTTGTACAGTATGATTATTTGGTATTTGAATGAATATTTCCATTTTATGAAAAAGGTTTATATCAAATAACAATATAATTTAAACAAGAAAAATGAAACTTTTGTACAATGAGAATTAATGTGTGTAAAAAAGTGTCAGTTTAAAAAAGGGAAAGATTCCGGGTCAGGAAGGGAATTTCTGCATACTGGGCAAGTTGAATTATGCTGGAGCCACTCGGTCAAACACTGAAATACAGAGAACATCAAGGTGAGAATGAAAAAAACCTTGTCTTTATACTTGTTTTACTTTGGAACTCGAATAATAAGAAATTCTCACCTTAGTATGATACACTCTGCTACAATTTGGACATTTTGTAAGATGTGGATCATTCCCCTCCATTTCTTCAGTACAAATCAAGCATTCATGATCCTGGGGAAAAATCGAAATTTTTATATTTTGTTTTAAAAACAATTCAAAGTGCACTTAGAAAATATTCGCAAAACACGGCAAGAAACGAAAAATAACTAAAAAAATAACGCCACGTTAATTTTTCCTCTTGCAAGGGGCATGCGTTTCAAAAGTAAAAAAAATAATGATACACTTACCTCCAGCTCAATTTTTTCATTGTCAACAGTACTCATTGTTTTCCATACAATCGACGTTTTCTGTTCGACTTTAATATTTTGCTTGTTTTTCATCAATTTTTCATAGGTTTGCATAAATCGATCCGAAAATTTGGGAAATTTCATGTGATCTGACAGATCATCGATTCGTATTGTGATATCATTTTGTGCAACCACAAACTGCGCTTTAGTCGCATCGATAACTGTGTTGAATGTTTTCTTGAATTCCAACAATTCGTTGTTTGCCGATCGATGTCTTCCGCGCATTCCGGCATATCTATAACACATTGTTTGACAGAAAACTAAAACACAAAGAATAGACGAACGTTTTGACATTATTTTCAACAAGTGCTATCAATTCTTCATATCCCGATGTCAAAATCTCATCATATTCGCCCATTCGTTGCTCTACTAATGCGCATCGTTCTACAACAGCCATTGATAATTCAGTTGATGTTGATGCTGAGAATTCTTGGTTATCGATCGTTTCCATGGGTGGCACAATTGTCAGAGGTGGGGTATCAAAACAGTCGAGACCGCGTCGATACCAATTCTCAACCATCGCAAGTCTTCCTTCTAATTGTGACACATATGCATCGCGATTATTTTGAGAGAGGAGAATTGCCGAACTCCTGAATTCAACAATGATTCATTTTCTGGAAACTATTTATGGAAAGTTCGAAAACTTTAAGTTCGTGTAAAAAAACTCGAAAAGGGGCCTTTTTTTTTTTGAAAAAACGGAATTTCAAGAAAATCAAATATGCTCTTTTTTCTTGCGAATAAGAGAGACAGTCGTAGAATACAAACATGCGAATAAAAAATGCCAATTAGTTTTTCGCATGAAAAACGTGTAAAAAAAATATATTTTTCTAATTTCACCTACTCTGTCAATTCCTCTACTCTCAGCATCAATTGATCTTTGTCATTTGTCAATGTACTGATAACTCTGGCATTTTCAATTCGATCTTTTTCATATTCTTCTCGCGTTCTTTCGAGGATCGAAGTTTTTCTGTAAAAAATGTTTGATGCAAGGTAGAATGGTTTGTTTCACCTTTCGAGCTCTTCTTCCAAGTCGATATTTTCCTTTTTCATAGTATCAAGTTGTTTCGTCATTTTTCCGAATTCATTTTTCATCGATTTTGCGTCACTTAAAAAAAGAATATAAAATCGTAATGATTCATCTAAACTTTGTTACCTTTCAATCATTTTTTCGCGTTTCTCAATATTTTCTAGTTCAGTTGTCATTCTTCCAAAACTCGACTTGATTGAATGCAGCTCTTTCTCCAACGACTTGATATTCTGGGTTGCTCTGAAAAATATCGAGGTAACTACTTATAAAATTAAAAAAAAAAAAAAAAAACTACTGTTCTGCTTTCGCTCGTTCTGATTTCGCTTCCCCTTTCATTCTGAAAAAAATAACAATTTTTTCTTTGCTAACTTCAAATCAAAAATTTACCGTTTTAATTCTCTTTGGAGTTCATTGATTCGAGTTCCTCTTTCAGACATTGACTCTTTTAAATTTACATTTTCGGCCAAAACAGTCGCATGTTTATCATACCAAACTCTCTTTTCTCTGAAAAATATTTGTTAAAATATTCGTTAAAAATTGTCATACTTGTTAGCTGCTTTTGTAATGTCTTCGTGTGCAATATTTCTCTTGTGGAGGTCCATTTTCAACAGTGAAAGTTCTTCATTTCGATCTGACAGCAGGCTGGAAATATTTTATTTGAAGTGGATAAAGTAATCTAGTACAACAGAGACATACATCAGGTGGAGGCCAGATCGCTGGGAGGGGGGTGCTAACCTCGAAAAAAAAATAAAGGGAGGGACAACTATTGTCAATCCAGCCAGATCATCCAACGAGAAATTGATCTATCGTCTGAATCTCTCATTTTGACATGCTCTCTCATCAAGTTTTTGTGGTAGATCACATTTCCCGTTGGATGATCTGACCGGATTGACAATAACTTTTGAATTTTTGACAAAAAAAATTGATTTTGGCAGGTAATGTACTGTTTTCTTCATAATTTTATCTGGAAAGGGGTTGGGGTACTAACCCAGACGGGCGTCTGGGCATCTATCTGATGTATGAACAGAGAACACCGGATTCTGTGTCAAGATTTTCTCCCACAGTGTTAGCATCTTGCGTAGGAATGTAAACATTTTTCTGAACTTTTTTCCACAGTGAGAAAAATGAATTTCGTTATTTTTTTATTTCGAAAAACCTCACGGCTCACCTTGTTAATATTTCGATTGTTTCCTGATACTGTTTCGGCGTAATATCACTCTTTTCACTCATCACTTGTTCTTTTGAAGTAGGTTTTTCATTCTCTCCAGTAACTTGCTCAACTTCGAGTTTGTTCGTGCCCAAAATTTCTGAAGTTAAAAGGTTTTTGTTTAAACATTCAAGAATGAAACCTGAATTTGCAATTTTCATGGTCATCAGTTTCATCATCTCATCGCTGCCAAACTGATGAATTGAACGATTTTTGTTGAAACTAGGTTCATCGAGAGCTCTTTCCAGTGTTTTTCGCATTTTCAAAAAGTCATCTAATTTCTCAATTTTGAATTGTGTAATATTCAACGTCCATGCTTGAAGAACATAAGTTTGCAGCTGAAATTAATATGTAAAAATTGGGATCGAAAACGTTCAAATTCTTACATGTGGAACCGTAAAGAGGAAAAAACCAATCAATCGATACATAAAAACATGTCGAACTTTCCAAATTTTCAAAGCTTCCGGCAAATCATTTTCTCCGATTCCTAGGAGATTAAACATTTTACATCTCACAATTATTGCGTCTGATGGAGCTGTTTCGATCTGATACACATATTTCATAAATTCTGACGTTTCCATGATAACGTTACATGGTCTTCTGGAGCATTCGAAAAGAGCCGTGGAAGTTTGCTGAAAAAGTTTATTTTGCGAAGTGTTTCACACGATTGGCACAAATTTTAGTCAGAAGCGGAAATCGGAATTTCCGACCGCTCTTTTGGGGTTTTTATCGAATATCATACTCGCAGTTGGATTAAAAAACATACATTTTTGAGATAAACAGAATTTTCGGTCAATTTTCCAATGATATGTTCCACTTTATCGGCAGTAATATAACCCAATCCGATTCTATCCATTTCGTTCAAAATTTGAGATTTGAAATCAAAAAGTTCTTTGGTTGCATGTGTAGGAGAACAAAGCATACTTTCCAGGCCAATGATATTTGCCGCTACTCTTTGTGTGATCAGATACATTGCCTGCAAAAGTTTGATAATAACCGTAGACTGTGAATGAAAAAAAAAACAACTAACTTGACTCTGATGATAAACCTTTTCTCCATCTGAAGCATTCACCCAGGCACATTGGTAACTCATATCAAGTGGTAATTCGAACCAGTTTTTAGCGAACTGAATATCTGGCACCAACAAAAATCTATCAGCATTGATTCCGAAACTGTTGCACGAATTTTGAAAGTCGATTACTGATGTGATTGCATAACTTTTTTCTGACAATGCGGAAAAATCCACTTCTGCAATGATATTCAATGTTCAGTCTATTAAAATTTATCATACCATTTTCCCATTTATCGGCTTGTTTCAAAGCAATCATTGATCCTTGAGAAGCTTCATTCGAAAACAAATGCCAATAATCGGTATTGGTGATTCGCCATTCACACATTGTTCGCAAAACAATTCTTCGTTTCGGATTTTTTTGTGAAAATGTTTCAATATTTTGCATTGCTATTAACGCCTCGGTATAGTATACAAATGGTTTCTGACCGAAAATCAGCATTTTATCACCATTATCAGGATCCGATGAATTCTCGCGAGTCAACTTTTTGATAACATCAAAACTGGCACATTCGTCAAGTGAGCGGAATTCCTCCTTTTTCAATAAAATGTCCCACAAGTTACATTCTGTTATTGTATCGAAAAGAGAACGACTTGCTTCACTCACATCAGTTGTGTAGATAGGTTCTGCAAAAAATCGGTTTGACATGAAAAACATACATTTAAACTTTGATGAGAGTCTGATATCGAGTTCCAGAAATCTGCAAGCTCATTTTCGCACAAATAAAATATCCTCCGCTCTTTTTTCTTCAAATATCTGACATTTGCTTCCTCGAAAACTTTGATTATCTCATTCCGAAGGTTAATATCAACACTCTCTACAATTAAATCGATGATTTTGTCGAAAAACGTATTGTTGTCATAGTATTTTGATCCATCGTTCGTCACGACGGCACATCTTGCCGTTTTGTTATAATTGACGAAGACAGGTTGCAGACGTTCAGGCAATGCGACTTTTATCTTTCCACTCATATTAATTTATGCTGTAAATATTTAAGTTTTTTCGTTGCTTATAGCTTGCAACATGTATTTGTTTATAAAATATATTTTTCCGGAACAATTCCAGTGTTTCACGAGAACATGCACGGTGTTTTAGTCCCCTTATAGGAGGGACAAATGAGAGAGGTAGACGCAGAAATGAAAGAAAAAAAAATAGAAATGAAACGTGAGATTTTCAGAGAAAATAAACAGGTCTCACGGCGAATACTTTTTATTTTCGGGAAATTTCAACGGTGCAATAGAGCGAACTTTCCTCTTTTGTCAGTGTCAACTCTCTCGTTTGTCCGCCCTAAAACAAGGTGCATGGATTCCAATGGGGAGAATTCTAGAAAAAAATTTAGAAAAATAAAATAAAATTTTAAAGGCATACGGTACGCAAAATGTGCGTACACCGTGATGTGAAAATGCACAACTACAGTACTTTTTTATCGATCAAGTTTATAAAAGTCGCTAAAACTCCAAAGATCGGGACTTTCTTGTTTTCTAAACTAGGGGTTTCCCTAGAAGAAGGCACGCTGATTATAATGGTATGGTTCTCTTTGCTTAAGAATGGATGGTTTGTCTCAAATTAGGGGCACCAATTTTGAAAAATTGTACTGGTGCGCCTAAGTTGAGACGAACCAAGCATCATCATTAAAAACTAACCATATATACCGTTAGAATCAGCGTGCCTTCTCCCAGGGAAAACCTTATTTCACAACTTCTAAAATTCAAGAACAGCGAAGTTATCCGGCTTTTTGTCAAATTTTCAGAAAAAAAAATACATTTTCTGTGCATTTTCGTGTCACGGTGTTTCCACAGTTGCATAACGTACATTAGAAAATGTTATGTACCTTTTAAGATTCTAGAAAATGTACTGTACTCTCTGTTCGTTAACGATCTTGTGAGAAAACATGTAGAATACGAGAAAACAATATTACAGCTTATTGTTAGGCATGAGAATTTGAAAAATTTTCTCCTTGAAATATCGTCAGCAATATTTTGTTGATGATCAGACGCACGGTATTTCAGGGCTGCCATCGAAAAAAGAGAGAACAGACGAAAAAGATCAGAGGTGGTTTCAAGGCGGAGAGTAAAAATTGCGGGTCTGAAATTTCGAATTTCGTTTTTCAACTAGATTATTCTTTTTCAATGTCATGAAACTTCTCAACATATTCCACAACTAATTTAATAATTTTAGAGATGAAAAGAAGATTTTAAAAGGGTCATATGAAATGTTTTTTCGTGCACAAACATCCAGACATACAAGTTTAATTTTTGTAGATCACAAGCGCTAATTTTCAAATTATCAGATTTTCCTATCGTTTGGCAGCCTCCTGAAGGTTTTGAAATACCGTGCAGACATAATATTAATTTCAACTTTATATACAATTTGACAAAAAAAACAAAATTGCTCTCTCAACCGCTACCAACAATGCCTGACCAAACTCGACCCGCCTCGATTGAAAGTCATTCTCCATTTTACTTCTCATTGCATTGTTCCACCATGAACTGCAGTTGCTAATCCGCGCAAATAATTCGCGCCTGAAAACTGTCCAACATCCATTTATTTATTTTACTGAATTTTGAACTAACCAAATATTGGCTGCTCCAAATGGACATCCTGCATATTGTTAAATGGAATTTCCAATGATTTCAAAAATTCCACAACATCTGGCATAAAAGTAATCCTATGTGAAGTGAGATAAAGTGTTCCTGTTCGTCGTCCAACCAAATTCTGAAGAGCAAAAAAATTATTAAGAAAGATTTGGCACGTATGAAAAATGAAATTTCACGTGAGGAATTTGATTTCGGACTATTTTAAATTTTTTCAAATTATGAATCGACGTCCGACCCTTGTGCCGGGTCGTAGAATTATTGACGAAGACCATGCCTGTGCAATGTGTGGGGCCTATGATTTGATAAACTATTCCTACATGGACGATTCAATAGAAGAAGAACATAATGAGATTCCAGTAGACGTAGAGCCCGTAACAATTGAAGAACAAATACAGCATGTGCAACTCAGGAGAGGAACTAGAAAACGTTGTGCTCCGAAACGGCTTCAGTTGGTTCATAGGAAAAAGAGTACATCTTATGAATAAAAATTATAAAGGGTCTAGGTGAATATGTTTTAGAGGAGTTTTTGTAGTGTTGTCAACGTTCGAGTAACGCGGAACCATTTGGTGAAACACACGTTACTTACGCACACGCGTCCGTAAGGACGAATAGAGAAAATATTGACAGTTTTGTCTCCAAAGTAACTTCTACGTCAAAAACATGTTTTGTTTACGTACTCGAGCAAAAAGAAACACCCTGGGAAGGGAACTTTATTGGAGAAAAACAGTCAACAAACAAAATAAATATAGCGCCGAGAGACAAGTTCTACGATATATACAAAACAACGTAATGTACATATCTAGGAAAATGATACACGATAGGGATAAAACATACATGGTACAAGAGTAAAAAATAGACACAATAAAATAGAATGTACAAAACAAAAGGAGCTAACGTTTACAATTGTAGATCGACAACTAAACTAAATTATAGACAACCCAGTACCACAAATTCGATTTCAGCCGCACCGCATTTTGAATAGTTCGAATGCCACCAACCACATCAAGAGACCTCTCAAAAACCAACAGCCAACCGCACCGTATTCGACAATGTTCTCATTCGAGAGAAGTTGCAGGATGTATGTACTAGCACTGGAATGCGGCCTCTGCTCTCTATCTCCCAAACTTTCTGACTGTGAACTCTGGAACACCATTGTTCAACGCGTCCGTTGCTCCCCGCCCCTAAACACATGCGACGTATATCTCGTCAGAGCTCCAACCGCCTTCCACCTGTCCGACAACAACTTCTTAGCGAAATTGTAGCAAATGTGGTCTGAGCTATTAAATTTTGGAAAAACGTACTTACTGTTACCTAGCGCATTCAAGTAACTTACCACAATACCCTCCTCTCTTTTTGGCAGCTTAAATGAGCGTGATGCTCCTAGGTTGAGGGTTCGATTCCCTAATTGTTGTTTTCTAATGCGGCATCCAAAATCAAGAAAAAAAAACAAAAATAGAGAGAAAAATCGCGTCCAATTTCGAAAAAAACAAACACAGTATTCATTTATTTAAAGGAACCAAACGTTTTTTATTGAAAAATTTACTCGTAGAACCTGCACATCTAACTCAATGTTTTTTTCGAAAAAAATGTTCTAGAACGGGAAAAATGGTGAGTTAGATGTGCAGGTTGTGCTACAAGTAAATGTTTCAAAAAGAAAAACGTTGTGTTCCTTTAAATGATTACTGTGTTTGTTTTTTTCGAAATTTGACGGGATTTTTCTCTCTTTTTTTGTTTTTTTCTTGATTTTGGACGCCGCATACAGGGTGGCCCATAAGTAAAACCTTTTTTTGAAAATGAGACGAACTAAATACTTTTTGATGAAACTAATCTTATTTATTGACTAACTATGGAATCAACCAACAAAAAAATACAAATTTTTACTTTTGCTATAAATTTAAAATAATATTGTGTGCGTGACATTCTTAAACTGTAGATGAAAGAATTTGCTCCATATCCTTGTCGGTCCATTTTCCATTTGGTTTCACATTTTTATGTGAACTATGCCAAATGAAAGTGCTCGAAGGATGATCATTATACCACATATCACCATATTCATTCTACAAAAAAATCACTTTAGAAAAACTTTAATTTTCGCTTCGTGAAACGATTTCTTGACTGCAGTCCGATTCAGACAGATTTCCCATGTTTGGGTTCGGATTCGATTCAAATTTGGTTATTTTCAGGCCCGACAAAATCGTACCTGGTCCAATTCAGTATTTGTATAATCTTGTATGACTTTTTCAGACAGGATATTGAAAAAAAAAACTCACACGAAGTTGCTTGACCGGACTACAAGTCACCCAGAAAATATGGCCAAAAAGATCAGCGGCACAAAGTGGATCATATTTTGGATAGGTGTATTTATACTTCTGACCCTTGCCGTCCATTCCACCGACGTAGTTTGAAACTGTTCCATTTCGAGAGAGCTCCGTGTACATGAAGAAAATGTCAGTTTTCATCGACAAACCTTGTTTTACTTTCACTGCTAGTTCAAAAGAATCATCGAGCTGAAAACAAAGTTGTGCTTAAAAGAAAGAGCACCTAAAATATAGTATAATGGTCGCCGGAACTTTTGAAAAAAGTCTAGTATTCGAGAAAAAAGTTTCCAACTTTTTCAATTTACAGTTTCGTACAGCTTTCAACGTACGTGGTCACAAAATTTGAAAATATTTTCTTAGACTTTTCGATAAAACTTCCCTTGGGAGTTTGACTATGTCGAAGGTGTTGATGATTTTAAAAACAACTTCATTTTTCCCCTCTTTGTACGTACCTTCCCGAGTTTTCGAATTAATTCCAACACTGAATTTTTGCTCTGCAATTCCCTCCACATTTCCGGATTCCATTCTTCCACAAGAATCGCAAAATCAAGGTCCAACGAATGTTAAATCACACTACATTCACGAAACCAACCTCAAAAAGTGTTGTTGGTTTTCCAGAATATTCTTGTATGTATTTTGAAACCCCGAACAACTCACCCAACATTGTTCCGCCAAACAAAAATGGGACCATGTTGAAATCCAAAACAAAGTCCCAAACTACAACCAGTATTTCATCGACAGATTTCTTCGCATCGATTCCAGTCTCTTCTCGAGAAATTGTCAGGTTCGTACATTCGACAAATGATGATCTTCTCAAAAATTCCAGAAATTGTGGAATGTTTTCAGCTACGCTCACGTTTCCAATGTTCACGGTTTTGAACTTTCTAAAACTCATCATGTTTTGCGTGCAAAAAATAGGAAAAAATAGTGAGGGGGGGGGGTCGGGGTACGGGGCCCAGTGGTACCTTCCAGGATTTGCCCGACCCGGGCCACTTCTCGGCTCACTCAATATCGACCCCGGTAATACCCGGAACACTTGATCCAAGTCGGGTACCCGACCCGATTCATCTCAACCGGCTCTGATCCACAACCCGTTGCATTTTGATCACAGTGGGACGGATTTTCGGCCAAAGAACGGGTACCCGGATCGAGATTGAATGGGGCGGGCCGAGTCCAATTTTGCGGGTTGTGGTTTTTTCGGTAGAATCTGAATCGTACCAGACTCGTTTTTATCGGACTCGAAAATACCGGAATCTGAAAGGGGCCAAAACATAAAAAAAACTTTCAAATCCTCACTTTGGAATAATTCTTTTCGGTATCGTTTCAAACTCCAAATAATCTTTCCCTGACTCATTTTTGTATACGACCACATCGAATCGAGAATCTTCCAAAACTGTCGGATGTTCGACACCAACTTTGATCTTTCTGGGCGTTTCGCATTCTTTATTTTTAAACTTTTTGTTCAATAGATCTTCGTCCAAAATTAGGATTGGAACATTGGTTTGGAGATCTTCTAATTCGATACATTTTGGAGTAGAGTTCTGAAAAATAAAAAAAAGTACATATGCACGGTGTTTCGAGTCTTTTTGATGTCTTTATGAACATGAACTGAGTAGATCTAACTTTCAAATGCTATTCAGCCAATAAAAAAGACTAACGATGAAAGTGAACATAAAGTGTTTTTAGAAAAGGTGAACTCACAAGTTCTGTCACGACCAAAGTTTGACGTGAACTCACAACCACTTTTTGATCCGAAACAGCTTTCCAAACGATGACAAGAAAAATTGAATTGCAAAGAATGGAGAAGCCAATGAATAACCTGAAATTATTTAAATACATCGAATAATTATCTCTGGAGAAACAACTAACTTTTTTGAGTTCATTTTTGTTATCCTTGGCAGAGATACCGTAGAAAGTGATCCCAACACACGATTTACGGAGCTTCGAAATAAGTTTACAGAACAATTTAGTTTGAAAAAGGGCAAGCCACGTCAATGGAAACTATAGAAAGCCACGTGTCACGGAACACGTACAATAAATAATAAAAAAAGTTATTTGAGTTTTTCTCACAAGGGAATTGTATGATACTGTTGTATCCTTGGGAGGGATACGGTAGAGAGTGGGTAGAAGATGAACGATTCCAAATACAAGATTTATTGAACACCAGAATAAGCTTACAACACAACGAGTCAGGTGGCTTAGATAGTATGAGCCACGTCTATAGAATATTCTAGAACGCCACGTGTCACGGGACACGTACAATAAATAATAAAATATTATTGTTTTTATTGCGAATGCAACAGATACTGTTTGGATTAGGGTTGCAAATCGGGTGAAAACGGGTGACACGGCACCATTTGACGAAATACACGTTCGTACACGCACCCGTTTGTACACGCACCCGTTCTTACACGCACCCGTCATACACGCACGCGTTCATACACGCACCCGTCGTACACGCACCCGTTCGTACACGCACCCGTCGTACACGCACCCGTTCATACACGCACCCGTTTTTACACGCACCCGTCGTACACGCGCATGGAAAAAAGAAGGAAAACGGGTGTTTTTCATACACGGCGAGTGTATGACCTTATACACGTTACAGTGTAGCGTGTACGAACGGGTGTCTCAAAAAAAAAGAGCGTGTACGAACGGGTGTCACCAAAAAAAGCGCGTGTATAAACGGGTGTGGAGGCGAGTAGACAGGCGGGTGCCGTGTCACACGCGCACCCGATTTGCAACCCTAGTTTGGATTATTATTCGTAACGGGGCCAAAAAATAGTGTCTGAAAGAAATAAGATTTGAAATTGGTGTTTTTTAGGGAAAAACGACTTAGAGGGATCCAGTTGGTATTTTGAAAAGTAAAACTTAAAGACACCCTGTCACTCAGAAATGGTTTTTTCAAGTTTATAAAAACCTCAACATCGAAAACTTCAAATTTCGATGTATGTGGTTCAAAAAACAAAAAATGTTTGAAAGAAAAAACAAAAAAGTTTTGGTCTTGGGTTACTGTACTCGCACACACGCACAAACGGTGTTTGTGACCGCCAATCTTTCTGAGAACGAGTTCAAAAACAGTTATTTTCTTTTTTTTCGACCTCAAGTACATTTTTCAATTTTCGAATTTCACACATCGAAAGTCGAAATCTTCAATATTGAGATTTTGATAAACACGAGAAACCAATTTCTGAGTGACCAGGAGTCTTTAAAGGAGGATACCCAAAACAAACAAGTTGTGCTCTAATAAAACTTTTGGTTGCAAAACGTTATAGATTTGGAGGACACAGAGAAAAGAGAGAGATGAAACCGAAACTTTTCTTTTTTTTTTTTATTTGAAAAATTTTGAGGAGAACATTTCTTAGGCGCTGATTTTCACATTTTGATTAACTGACTCACAAGGGAACTTTGATAGATATTCATGGATGTTGAGAACAGATACATTCGATAGTTTTTCATGCTGATCAAGATATCATAGTCAACTTTCACGCAGCTTTTGCTGAAACTTCAAATTATTTCAAAATTATCGAATAGTTTTTGATTCGAGACGTATCATACGACAGAAACAAACCTGTTGAATACGCGTAATCCATTTCAGTTTTGGCTGCTGGCTGCCTGCCAAATTTTAATCAGAAATGATCGTAGATTTTGACATTTTTACGTTTACTTTTTTTCTTTTATTTATTCATTGTATTCTCCTAAAATTTCAAAAATTTTTGTGGATTATCAAAGTGAGAAAGTTGTCTCTTTTTGAAATTCTGCACATCGAAATATGTTTTTTTTTTCAAAAATTCTAGAAGAAAGCATTATTCACAAATAATTATGACAAATCTAAACATACGATGCGTATTTAAACGGGGTCTCCTCATGAATCACAATCATCACAATGAATACCAAACATTGTCTTTTGTTGTTAGTTTCGGCAGCGTTTGCGCAATACGCGCCGCCTGCCGCATACCCGCCTTCGGGCGAGTTTCCACCGCCTGCCGCATACCCGCCTTCGGGCGAGTTTCCACCGCCTGCCGCATACCCGCCTTCGGGCGAGTTCCCACCACCCGGCGCATATCCTCCACCAGGTCAATTCGAACGACCAAGTCTTCCGATTTTGATGAGCAATCTGGTTGGATCTTTGGTTGAGAGTAGTCCAGATAAGGCCGAGTTCTACAAGTTATTCTCGAGAGAATTTGTGTGTCGTGTTAACGGAGTTGTATCGAAGAAAAGTGTGGAAAAATGTCGACATTTGAGAAATCCTGAAAGATTTGTTCAAAGTTTGGTGAGTCGTCGATTTGTGATCGTCTTCAATATTAATTGCACTAATATTTCAGAAAGATGTCAAAAATCCAGTTGATTATTTGAAAGGTCACGGATTCACGTTCGAAGCCAATTCGTTCACTGGTCAAACAATATTTATTACGGTTTTGGCCGAGAAAGACTTTTTCAAAATTGTTTCGTTTGACGAGTTCAGACAGTTCGACTTCTTCGGCGGATATTAATTGTTGTTTTGATTTTCCGAGACAAATTGAAGTAAAGTTTGAAAAAAAAATAATTATTTTCAAAGTTCTACATCGTTTGGAAAAGTCGACATAGTCACAGCGAAAAAAAAAAAACATTTTGTACAATAAAATGTCATTGCGGACGTGGCCGAGTTTTTAACCCGCGGCACGAAAATATAGACTCCGCCCTTTTTTTTTGCACACCGAGGCACTGTTTTTTCTCTTTTTTTCTTTGAAAACAACAAACAAAAAACGTAATAAACTGCGAACAGTCTGCAAAAAAGATGTGCGACGGTTTGCAAGTGGGCGGAGTCCCCCCGTAAATCGACACAGCTGTGCATACACCACACAATGAGACAATTTGTTTCTTTTTTTTTTCGCTGTGCGCATAGTCATGCATAGTCAAACCCTCGAGGGAATTTTTACCGAAAAGCCAAGGAAAAAATTTCCAAATTTTGAGACCACGTATCTATACGTTGAAAAAAATTTGGAAACTTTTTTTCTCGAGTACTAGATTTTTTCTCCAAAAATCCCTCGAGCATTATACTATATTTTAGGTGCTCTTTTTTACCCAATTTGTAGATTCCCTTTACCCCCCACCCTTTAAAATCATAAAAAAGGACGTTTTTTTCACAAGTATTTATTCAAATCAAGCCGATATGGAAAAAGCTTTGCATGTTTTGAGCAGTACCAAATTCGGTTTTCCCTTTCCGATTCTTCTGTCTCCGAAATTCGCGTCACAATATGGTGATCGAATCATGAACAAGTTTAGCGTCTCTTCTTTGAGAATTGGCAAGTTGAAACTGATTGGATTCAAATAGTTGTTTCTGATTCGACCCAACCATAATTCAACCAATCCATCGCCATGATTAAAGACTCCTTGTCACTCAGAAATTATTTTGTCGTGTTTATCAAAATCTCAATATTGAAGACTTCAACTTTCGATGTGTGAAATTCAAAAATTGAAAAAAGTACTTTGTGAGGTCGAAAAAAAAGAAAAAAACTGTTTTTGAATTCGTTCTCAGGAAGATAGGCGGCCGCAAACACCGTTTGTGTGTGTGTGCGGGTACAGTAACCCACGGCAAATTTTTTTTTGTTTTTTTTTTCAAACATTTTTGGGTTTTTGAACAAAAAACATCGAAATTTGAAGTTTTCAATTTTGAGATTTTTATAAACTTGAAAAAACTATTTCTGAGTGATAGGGTGTCTTTAACTAGTTTTATTGATTTGATTTGATTCGACGATCCTGGCAACTCAATTGCATTTTCTCGATCAGGCAAGAACAACAAAGATTCGGCGAACATAAAATCGATAGTTTGATCTAGTTGAGAAGGAATTTTCGACGAGTACTGCGACCAATTGTCCTTTGTTAACCATAGTCGAAACCAGTGGCAATTCGTAACACTAATGATGATCTCATTTGATGCCGCAACCGAAGATTGATCGACAATCATGTTTTTAACTTTTGCCACTTCCAAAACCGAATGTTTCGAAACTATTTCGCTATTACTCAAACCTCTACCAGATATCCAACACTTATATTTAATGTTGTTCAATCTATCGGAAGTTGTTCTGAAATCTCTGATCAATGCCAAATAGTCCGTTTTACGTTTATAACTGCCATCGGCGAAGGTTCCATGCGTGTAAAACGTTTCTGTTTTTTGATTCGCCTGTTCGTGTTCGAAAACATTGACCAATTTGAGGTTGTCATGTCTGAAAATGAAGTTTGAAGTTAAACGGCGAAATATTATTTTTTTTTGTGAAAACTCGAGCTACACAAATTGTTCTTTTTGTCAAATATTTTTTGCGCAAACGGGTCAAAAGGCCTGAGAAAAACAACATCAAACATCGTGTGTCAGAAAATTTGAAAATTATTATTTTATTTTTACACTTAACCTCACACGTAGCAATATTTCATTTCCCTCAATGATAGCTTTGGGCTGGCGCCAGAAATTCCTATAACGGATCCGATTTCATTTTTTGTGAAATTTCAGCTATATTTTTACTCGGCTCAGAAGAGATTTTCAGAAATTTTCAATTTCAGAATCAGATTCTACGCGCTCTATTAGATACTAGAAATGTGCCTCTCAAACTATCCGGAATATTCCTTGCCGAAATTTCGAACTACAGTAATCGCTTGGCCCTGATTGAATTTTGAACAATAACATTAAAAATCCATTTCAACACGTCGTATCAAGCAAAAGAGAATTGGCAATCATTGAAATAGAGGAAATAGACGCAGTATGGGCGTGGCCACCACACACACACAAAGGATGGCAGTGTGCGAGACGCGTGTGTTATCGGTACAGAGATTCAATGACTCTGTTGCATAAATCCAATTTTCAAGGTTTTGAGAAATTAAAAAAGCAAGCTTATTCCATATATGTGAGAACAATGTTGTAGTTCTCTCGGAATGTGTTTTTCTTTGCGTCTCTCTCTATTTCAATTATTGCAAGCGAAAACGACGTGCAAAACTGAAAACTGGCCGGTTTCTGACAAAATTGAAACTTTAAACTGAAAAACTTTTCCATTTCCATCGAAAAATTCAATCATTTAACAGTTTCTGAAACAAAATACAAAAATAGATAAATTTTGTTGACACCAGATTTTTTCCAAAAAAAAATATTCGGGAAACAATCGGAACCTCTTTTTTCCGAATTTTTTGTTCAAAGGCTGGTACCCCTTTCAGACCTAACTCAACTCATTTTTTTCATCCTTTTTCAGAATACCGTACCGCTTCTAGGAAAACCCGTCCAGTACCTGTCCCATAAAAATACAATGATACAGTATTAAAATAATTCAGAACACGCTACACGACAATCTTGATAAAAGGTTTGCAACGTGACACAGATATTCACTATATAACCCATTTATCAGAGCAGATATTCAGTTTTTATTAGTTTTTTTCAATTATGGTTGGAAAAAATAAAGCGAACTTGGTTTCGTTACTGGTGCTCTCTATTTTTTTCTCATTTTTTGGTCAAAGTGTTCAATACGTCAGAGACGAAAGCTTTCATCGATTTTGTAAAAATGTTGGCAGTTCTCCTATCAAATCGGATACGAATGGAGACAAATGTGTTGTGACGTGGAATTTTCCGGCAGCTGATTTGGTGAGTTGGAAATGTTGGAAATGTTCCAACAAATACGTTTTCTGTTCAGAATGAGGCAGAGGATTATTGCAAAACATGGGCGGTTCATCCGTTGGTAAAATCTGAGCTGGTTGGCGATCGGCCAAAATGCACCTACATCAATGCTCAAGAATGTCGTTCCGATTACACACTCATCAAAGGATATTGCTATCGTATGGTGCGTAAAGATATGCGAACATACGACGAGGCGATCGAAGATTGCAAGACGCAACAGATCAAAACGCCACACGTGACCGCTCAACTCATCACCATCTTCAACAACGAACAGTTGCGTTTCATCCGCGCCTTTTTCGCCGACTTGCGCGGTTTTTGGACGAAACGTCGCAATTCGGCCGAACGCAACTTTGCCGTCGTTTTCGGCATTGCCGAATTCTATCGCGGAGCTGCACAGGGTGATGAGATCGAATTGCGCAAAAACGATCGGGCTCAAGTCATGTGTGTGTATCAAGCGCAAGAAACGCCGTTGAGTTTTGCGGCCAAAGCAAGGATGTTGGCACCATATTATCTTCCAATACTTCTCAATGGTTATGATACGGCATGGAGAAGTGCTAACCAGTATAGTGCCATGATTTCTGGAAACATACAAGAGGTTTGTCACTTTCAAACATTTTGACCCGGGCCGCCTTTGTTCAAGGCTCAGAAAAGACCGCGAATTCTGGCTCAACAAAGTCACATGAGCAAAGTATTGTCAATGCAGCCCGATCATCCAACACGAATTTCACCTATTGTCTAAGTGTCTCTTGTTTTGACGTGCTCTTTCCTCAGTTTGCATAGGTAGATCATTTTTGCGCTGGATGATCTTGATGGATTGACAATACAGTATATGAAAAAATGTACAACAACAAAAATAATTGTTAAAAGGTTTACGAAGTTTGCGAAAAATCGATGCGCGCAATTGTTGGAAGCGACGTGGGAACGTATCGCGACCCGACCATTGTCAATCAAGCCAGTTTAACATCGCAAATGAAGAACAGTTTCAATATGCTCTACTTTCCTATGTTCCATTGTCATTACATCACCTACACACGCTATGACTATTATGATCGGTACAAAGTTTTCACTCTTAAAAAAGGAGAAAGCTCGGTATGTTTCGGCGGACATGTTTCTAGAGCCGGCCCTGTTGTGTAGTATACATACTAGGTCGTCCGTCCATTTTTTCATGTTCATAAAAATCTTAAAATTGAAAATTTCAACGTTCGATGTATGTGGTTCTGAAAACATAAAATCTTAAAAAAAAACAATTCTTGTCGTGGGTTACTGTATCCGCACACACACACACAATGGTGTTTGCAGACGACAATATTCCGGAGAATAAATTTAAAAACAGTTTTTTTTTTCGATCTTACAAAGTACAAAGATTTTTGAATTGAACACATCGAAAGTTGAATTCTTCAATATTGAGATTTTTATAAACACGAGAAATCTATTTCTGAGTGGCCAGATGTCTTTAAAATGTCCGATCAGTGTTCATAAAAAATTTCCAGATTCCTAATTGTGAAAACCTGGTCGGGTTGGATAGAAGTAAGTATAGTTCGGCCGATGGTTATATATACAATGACGTCCGTGGAACTCTCATTTACACAGTCGCTGTGTTTCCTGAAAAAGTGTAAGATTTTGAAAAGTTTGTGAAACATGAGAGAATATCTCTGTGTGTTTTTTTCAGTGATGGGCACGATTTGTGGGAACGTAAGCAGGCGTATCGCGCGCCAATAATGTGCACAGTTGATTATACGCCGCCTGTGAGACCAACGAAATGCTCAAACGGATGGACGATGTTTAAACGGGAAAGTGGACGTGTTGTGTGCCACAAATTGTATAACACGATAAAAGTGAGTTATGAGGAGGCTCGAAAAAAGTGCAAAGCGGACGGAGCCAGGCTGTCGATATTCACTACACTCGACGAATTCAATACGCTCAAAGCGTTGGGTGGAACACCGATGACGAGTCGATATATTGGTTTGCGAAAAAAGGATATTTGCCCACGTATCACTTACGGAAAATGCGGACTGCTTGCGATTGTCGAGTTTGTTGACGACGATATTGGTGAGAACATTGAAGATGTGCGTCGAGTGATTGAAGCCGAATGGCCGCGTCGTGCGGATGGCACTTTTAAAGAGCCCAACAATTTCAAGAATGATGAATTGTGCATCGAAATTCGCGACAATTTGAAGTTGAACGATACGCCGTGTAGAAATCGATTGCATTTTACATGTATGAAAGACGCCGATGTGTTTTGAGAGAAGAAACAGAAGAGAGTTGAACAATCTAGAGAAACTATGTTTTGTCTGTGTTTGTTTTTTTTTTGCCTGCCTACCGTGAACAAGGCCCGATTTTATCGGACCCAGAATAAGGAAATACCAAAAGGTAGATCGTTGGGCTCAAAAAATCCAAATCTAAATCGGGCCACAAAGTCGGTTTAACCAAATAGTTGTTCTGATCCGAAGCACCTAAAATCTCGAAAACAACAAAAAAATGAACCGGGTCTGATTTTTTCTGGGTCCGATTTTGTGGCCCCGATTCAGCAAGACTCTTAAAATAAACGGACGGTTACCGATTTCTTGACTTTGGTCAGATTCAGATTTGAGTATTTTCGGGTCTGATAAAATCGGATCTGATTCTGATTCTGAATCCACTTTCTGGTGTTCTAATATTTTCTCGAAATTATCGGCAAGTTCCTCAATTTGTCAAAGTCAAATTTCGTCAAAAGCAGGCGTTTTTTTCAAATCAACAAGTTATCCAAAAAATCACTGGAAAGAGCTGGAATTTTCGTGTCGATTTTTTGGGAAGTAGAACGAAATCGATAATTCATTAGATTAGATTAGATAATTTGACAAAAGAAGAAGAAGAAGAATAAGTTATGAAATTTCAAAACCGGTAGGCGATATATTTTGTATGCGTGTCTGCGGAACGACTGCGCACGGAGATGCGGCGACACTTATTTACAACAACAACACTTGGCAACGATGAGAACGATATGAAGAATGAAAACGATAAGAGATGTGTAGAATACGGGCGGTGGACAGTACATTGATGATTGCGTGTCTTCGTATTCGACAAATGAGACGATGCAAAGAGTTTTGTAGAAACCTGCGAAAAAACATTGGAAACGTTTTCTGTCAGAAATTGTTTTTTTTTTTTGCACTTTTCGCTCTCAAAAATCATAATTTCAGCATCGTTTTTTCCGAGAAAAAAGTGAGTCAAACCAGGAAAAAAAATATTTTCACGTTTTGTCAACAAAAAAATGTTCAGCGAAATCTGTGTAAAATTTGGCACGCGTTGCGTAACTCACCGAAAATGCCAACCGCCAAGGAGATGAGCGTTACGGCGACGTAAATGAGTGCGACCAAGAGTCCGACAACAATCTGAAGAGCGTCTTTGACACCTTTCGACACGGCTATTGTTGTCTGCATACAGGTGATGAAAAAGGCGGTGGCTAGTACGATTTGAAGAATTCCTGGAAAACATCAAACAAATTTTCAGCTTTGAAAAACTCCACGTGTGAACTATCTTGGCGACAAATATTCAATTAGGAAAGCTGAGATGAACCTTGGGGTTGACCTTTCATTGGGCCAGGTCCGATAAAAATTCGGACCTGATCCTTAAAACTCATGCTGAGTCATAGCTGACCCGAAGTTTTTTGAAAATTTCTGATTTCTGATGGATATTAAATTTAAATGTTTTCGGAAATTCAATTTCAAAGTTCGAAAATTTCCAAACTAACCATAAACAGCAAGAATGACGACGAGTTGTTTGGCGTTGATGGCTGTCGGCGGCAAATTTGCGCCAAAATAGATGAGAGACACTGTGATGGCGGCGATGCCCATGGCAGCCGAGATCACCGATGTGACCGCTTGTCGTGGATTCACTGAAATGCAATAAAAACTTCCAAAAAAAAAACAAAAAGCACTTACTCATTTGTTCTAGAATTTTCACAAAATCGGCCACCATGTCCTCTTGTGTTCGTTTTTTGCGCTCCGCTTTCTGTTTTTCCACATCATTGTCGTCGTTGTCGATTTGAACTGTTGATATCTTCAACAAGATTACTGTAGTTTTGTAGTAGTCAAAAACATGAACTTGTTTCAACTTTCTCAAATTACTTTAGTTTCACATCGTATTAGGAATTTCTAGATTACTGTACTTTCCCAACTAAATAAGTATTTTCAGCTGAAAATGTTTAGCTTGGTCCCAAAAATTACAGTACCTCGAATTTCTGGTAACATGAACTTCTACCCAGTAACTACAGTAACCGGAAGACCAAGAGCTACAGTAAGCCAAGTTTCTAGATCTAAACTACCTGAAATTGCAAGAACTATAGTAACTTGAATTTCTGAAACTACAGTAACATAAATTTCTAGATCTAAAGTACCTTGAGTTTCTGAAGCTACAGTTACCCGGATAACTGTAACTACAGTAACCCGAATTTCTAGATCTAAAGTCACTCGATGTTTTGAAAATACACATCCCCAAATATCTAGAGCTACAGTAACCGGAATATACAAATCTACAGTAACCCGACTAACCTTAACTTTACATTTCTCATCATCCTCGTTGTCTATTGGCGAATTGCTTTTCGATTTTTGCTGAAAATCAAAATTTTTGAAATCACAAAAAAAAATAATTGTTTTCCCTCTAAGAAGTTTACCTTTTCCAAAACTATATTGTTTGCAAATCGTACTTTTCGTTTCGGTGGAGGTGCTTCGTAGAAAGCATTCATAAGAACGAAAAAAAAAGAGTCGGATGGGGTGAAGAAAAAAACCAAGTCTAGGTGGTGAAATTTGAGATCAACCCCATAATTTTATTCATTCACTTTTTGTCCTTTCACTACCGCATGGTTTTGTGGGCGGAGCGTAGTTTGGGAGGTCGTGGGTTCGATTCCTCACATCGGCCGGCACTTTTTCTCATTTTTTGGAATTGTTTAGGTGAAGAATTTCGAGCTTTTCATATTTCATGCACCTTTAAAAGTTTGGAGACCACAAACAACCAATCAAACACAGAAAAATTATCCCATCAATTTTAGAAAATTCCAGTAATCTCAGATTTTTGCGCAAATATGACCAGAAAACTTTTTTTGTTTGGAAACTTGGAAATTAAAAAAAAAAACTGCGAGTGGTGGATTCGAACCCTCGACATCTCGCGCCTAAATGCGACTCGTGAGGTCGGGGGTTCGATTCCTCACACCGTTAAATTTTTTTTTTTTGAATTCAAATATTTTATACAACATGCAGTGTAAGAGCGGAGTGTCGTAAGTGTCGCCTACCTTGATCTCTTTCTCACCGCCATTTAGTTGTTGTTGTTGTTGTCCTTGTCGATGAATTTTGTACATTTCGTAGTCTGCAAAAATCATGTTTCAAAAAATGAATGAAAACTCTTGGCTCTTTTTGAAACGTAGGGGCTCACCGGATTTCCGCAATTTACGATTTAATTGGCGAGTTTTTGACGGGTGAACTGACTTGTCCAAGAGAACTACACAGGGGGGAAATTTTTGTGAGTTGCGTGATGTATGTTTTTAAATATTCTGATGCTTTTTTCTTTTCAACAAACATGTTTGGCCCAAATTTTTAGAGATTTGAGTTGCTGACGTGTTCTTTTAAGGTGTCGAAGTTTTTCAAAATATTCCCCTAATGACCCCAAAAATGAGAGATGCGAAAAAATTCGAGTTTTTCAACAAAAAATAACTCACACATCTCCAAAAGCCAACGAGAAAATATAGGGAAAATATTATTTTTGTTTTTTTTTCAAATTTCAGGAAATTGAATATCCTTCAAAAATGCCATAAAAACAAGCACACCACAAAAACAGGGATAGGGAGAAGAAGAAGAAGAAGAACACCATCCGGACCCCTTTCAGACTCCGCCCACTTTTCTGACATCCTCCTAATTACATTTTCACCAGATACCAACAAAAAATGAGCACAAGACATCAACAACTAATCATTAGATATTCTTTGGGGAAGAAAAAGTTGGGGGAAAAATTGGATTTCGAAAATGAAACAGATTTTGTATTTCTTTTGGAGAATATATTTGTTGGTAAATTTTTAGGATTCACTAGATTTTTTGTAGTTCTCTTGGAGAACCCATGTTCTTTTAAGTTTTGAAATTTTCTCGGTATTTTTCAGGACAACAAAATCAATGTTTTGCCCAAAATAAATTGTGTAGTTCTTATGTAGAAGAGACGGAAATCGGCGGATTTTCAAAAAAATTAAATCTAACAAGTTAAAAATTACAGAAAAAAATGGTGGGAAACTTGAAAAGTTCAAAATTTATAACTGAAATTTTGCACAAAAATATCTTTTGAAAAACCGCGAATTTGAAGAACTCAAATTTTTACCAAAAATTTCTAGAAAAAAAAATAAAAATGCGATGTGAAAAATAATTTAGCCACTCTAAAATGCATGGTTTTTAGTGGTTCAAAAAACTGCCACGTGGAAATATCAACTAAAAAAATTCTCAAAACTTGTCGAAAACAAAAATCCGTCGAAAAATTTGATACCCGTGTCAAAAAACAACACACAAAAAATGTCTATCTTTCTCATTTTTTTGCTCTGAAATTTGATACTTTTTCCGAACATGCGCCTTTAAGCGGCGGAAACGAACTACAGTAAGTCGGAGACAAACCTGGCAAAATGACAGTTGACATAAGATGGGCGGTCGTACTTTTGTTTTTGTTCATGATGATGATTTTTTCTTGGCGCCAAAAAAATAGAGACACAAAAAAATAAATTTGATTATTTTTCTTCTTCGTGGGGAGTATTAAGTGAGAAGAAGAAGAAGAATACTAAATAAAAATAATAACAAACAGAACAAATCTGTGACTAGTGAAATTTTGAACACAGCTGGAGGTCACGGAAAAGTGGGCGGAGCGTTTGGAGCAATTATCAAAGAGTGGTTTTGTTCTTCCGGGTGTGAAACAATTTGCATTGTGCACGGCGAAAAAAAATGGCACCGGTGTCGAACTTTTCAAAAAAGTTGGGTTCAGGCTTTCGGTCGGGTGAACATTACACAACATGAGGAGTACTGTAGTTTTTCGGAAGGTGAAGACACGGAAACTACAGTACACTTGATCATTTTTTTTGAACAATTTCATTGGGTCGGCCCGATTTTCAACTTCAAGATAGGACCTTTGAAGTTCTAAAAACTACAGTACCTTCATTTTAATAAAACATCCTGCCATGGTCAACATTCAGATTTTGAAAAAAAAAAAACTACAGTACCTTTTTCAAAGTTTGGTCCAAACATTTTGTCGAAGTTCCGGTCTAGGCCAATTTTCAACCATTCTCCTCGGAAACAAAAAACTTAAATACCATTTAAAAAATCAAGTCTAGAAAAATTTTGTCAAAAAAAACGTGACATTTTGGCAAAATTTTTGTAAAATTTTCAGTCCGGCTCAGTTTTTCCCTTTGGATCTATTTACAAAATTTCGGGCCTACCTGATGGTTTTCAAAAGTTGGACCACAGATCAAATCTGTGCTCTCTCTGAGCTTTTGGAAATCGGTCAAACTATAGTACCCCTTTCTTTTTTCTCTCCTCAATAATATTTGGTCTTTTTCTTCAATTACCTTTTTTTCGCGATAATCGTTCCAAAAAAATAGTTTGAACTTTTGACACAAAAAAACAAAGATCAACCCTGGCCAAAAATTTGGTTTTTGTGGGTATGTGCTCATAAAAATTTATGAACCGCGCGCGCATAAAACGGGCGGTGCCCCCAGAAAAAATTAATTTTTTTTCGACCCAAACTAATTATAAATCTCACCATTTAATAATGAAAATCGGGACGTATTCATGTCGAAAAAGTCAAAAAATGTGACTACTTGTTCACATTTTTTTGGGTGTGATTGATGTGACTGACATGGACCCATGAGATGGGAGGACGATTTTCAAAAATCATTGGCGAGAAAAAAAGCGAAGTTCGACCACATTGGGAAATGAACTTGTCGCCTTTGTGCGCGATCGCAAAAACTGCCCTATTCGACACACCAATTTTATTTTTTACAACCCTGATAAACTACAAAAGAAAATAGAAAAAATGAAGGAGAAGTGCATTTTTCTGTGCTCATGAGCACGCTCAAAGACAAGATTATATGTACATACATATACTAATCCATCTCTTGTCTGTTTCCTTTCGAAATGTGCTTCATTTATCATTCTGTTCACACTGATTTATTGACATGTTTAGTTTTTTCTAGTAAGAAAAAAACAAAAAAAAGGGTTTTCAACTTACAAGAATCCATTTTTCAAATTGTGGAAAAGTTGCCGGAAAAATTGCAAAAAATAAGAAATTTCACATGTTTTACGACTCTTATTTTCTGACAGATGTTAGTGGGATCAATAAAAATGTAAATTTTTGATCTTCAGTGTTGTAAAACTTCTCGCGTTGTTCGATGCAAAACAATTATTCAAACAACGCGCCGAATGTTATCTCTAACTGTCTGCGCTCTCTCATGTGTGCGATGGAGCGAACATGCGATGTTGGCAAAAAATAAAACATTTATTTCATTTTCACTGTTTTCGTTGGCTTTGGCATGTGCGTAGCTGCTTTTCTGCCTACGGTATCGATTTTAGGCCAGAGAATGCAGTATTTCCGTTGTTTTTAACCGAAAAATCGCGTTTTTTTCACCTAGAAATTGTGTTTTTTCAGAGAAAATGGACTTTATTGATAATCAAGCTGAAGAGTCCGATGGTGATTCATCGTCAATTGCGTCGGGATCAGATGACGAGCCGAGAAAGAAGAAAATGAAGCTTAAAGACAAGAAGAAAAAAGATAAAAAGAAACGAGTTGTTGATAGGTATTTTCATAATTTTTGAGAATTTCAAATTTTCTTGATTTTTGCAGTTCTGATGAAGATGATGACGAGGATGATGAGGAAGAAGGTCGAGAAGAGATGCGTGGTTTCATCGCTGATGAGGATGACGAAGAAGAGGATGCAAAATCAGAAAAATCTGGCAAAAAATCAGAAGATGAAGTTGACGAGTTGGACGATGATGATTTAGATCTTATCAATGAAAATTTGGATATTCAGTCATCCCGAACACATAAA
Source organism: Caenorhabditis sp. 8 KK-2011 (assembly GCA_963572245.1). NCBI lineage: Eukaryota > Metazoa > Nematoda > Chromadorea > Rhabditida > Rhabditidae > Caenorhabditis > Caenorhabditis sp. 8 KK-2011. The sequence goes on from OY751548.1 coordinate 7,604,199, forward strand.
CCACGTGTAGAGCTGGACTCGGATGATGAAAACGATCAGGAACGTATCGGTCGCGAAATTTTTGAATCAGTAAGCTCTGAAAACAAAAAAACACAACAAAACCAAAATTTTCAGCGCGGCGGGGATGACGAAGATTTGCGATCAGAACGTGGCAGCGACGATGATCGTCAACAACGTCGTCGCTACTCCGACTCAGATTCCGAACATTCCGACAATTTCATCGAGGAGGACGGCGACGCACCGCGTCGGCGACATCGCAAACGTCGAACCGGCGACGATGCGATGCCCGAAGGTGCAGAAGATGACGCACGCGATGTGTTCGGTGTTGAGGACTTCAATTTCGACGAGTTCTACGATGATGAAGATGGTGAAGATGGATTGGATGACGAAGAAGAAGAGGAGATTATAGAAGATGACGGTGAAGGTGGTGAAATAAAAATCAGGCGGAAGAAGGAGGGATCGAAAAAGTCAACATTATTGGAATCAATTGAACCTAGTGAGTTGGATCGTGGATTCTTGTCAGCTGCAGATAAGAAGATTATGATGGAAGATGCGCCGGAAAGGTTCCTTTTGCGCAAAACACCAGTCACTGAATGTGATGAAGAAGAACTGGAAAAAGAAGCGAAATGGATTTTCAAATTCGCATTCGACACCGATTCAGCGATGAATCAGACGTCGTCTTACGATTACGACAAACTCGACTGTCTTGCTCAAATGGATGCCGGTGAAGAGAAGCGCGACGAGGTAATCGCCGGTATTCTCGAAATTTTGCGATTCACTCGCGCCAAAACCAACCTGTTCGAAGCGCCGTTCATCGCGTTTTATCGTAAAGAGTTTGTCGATCAACTGTTCACACTAAACAATTTGTGGAAGATCTATGACTTTGACGAGAAGTGGTGTCATTTGGTAGAGAGAAAGACACGATTGGCCGAATTGATACGGCGTATGCGCAATTATCAGGAAAATGCCAACGATGTGATGGCGTCGAGACGCATGATTTCCGAAATGGATATTATTGAGTTAGTCGATTTTTTGAAGATAAAAAACAAGGGGAAAATAACTTTGGTTCACAGTTATTTAGAACTTGTGACGAGAAAATTTGCTGAAAAAATACCACAGTTTTTCGGCTGATTTTAAATATTTCAACGAAAATGTATTAGTCTCGCCACGAAACATTAAAAATAACGTTTTTTCAAAACCTCGGAATTCCACATGTCATATTACAAATACACAGAATTAATACAGTAAGCTATCGAAAGTGTTCTCAAAACTTCGTAGTTCACGAAAAACTCGAAATCCTCTTGTAAAAATATTAAAAAAAATGTTATCCGAATTTTTTCGACTAATTTCTATTGAAAAATTCGCATTTTTTAGTGTAAACTTTGCGGAAACCATGGAACAATTGACCGATATGCACGCGAATTTCCAACTTTTACATGGTGCGAGTATCGAATCAATGGTACAGTGGGAGAAGAACAAAAGGTCGGAAGAAAACGAAGAGGGAGAAGATGTGGAGGACTACAAAGTCCGTTTCAAAGCCAGCATTCGGAATGATCGCTATCAGATGTGTGTCGAGAATGGTATCGGCGAATTGGTCGGGCGATTCGGGCTCACCGCCAAACAGTTTGCCGAGAATTTGGATTGGAAAAAACACGAAGTCGAACAGGACGATGAGCTGCCACTTGATGCTGCCGAAGCCTATGTTTGTCCGTCGTTTCCTGAACCCGAAATGGTGTTGGCCGGAGCCGTTTTCATGCTCGCTAAAGAGATTAGTCGACAACCATTGGTTAGTTTGTTGGCTTTTCTAAATCGTGTACTCAACATTAAAAAAGTAATACCTTCTCTCAAAAACGATAATTTCAGGTTCGCGAAAAAGTGCGACGCGAACTGCGGCACAACGCAAAAGTATGGGCGCGTGTGACGCGAAAAGGTCGCGACACACTCGACGACACACATCCAATGTGGGACAAACGATACATAAGTGAAAAGCCAATAGGCCAACTCATCGACGACGAATTTCTCCAATATCACAAGCTGAAAGAAGATGGTTTCATGGAGTTTCGGTTAGACTGCGATGACGAGAATCGCGGCGACGAACAGCGAGAACGCGAAACGATTGCCGATCGTCTGTTGCGCGATCAACCATTCCTTCGCGATGAGTATACGCAACTTGTCGAAGAGTGGAATGAGGTGCGCACGAAGAGTGTAAAAATGGCCATCAACGAAATGATTCTGCCCTATATGCGAACCGAATTGTATAATGCACTACTCGACGAGGCCAAAGAGTGTGTCGCGAAAAAATGTCGCAAAGAGTTTGGTGAACGAATCGCGCATTCCGGATTCGTTCCGTCGATAGAAGGAGCGTCGCAAGACGACGACGAACCCGATCGACATGGCGAGGTGCGAATCATGGCGATTGTGTATCCGCAAGGATGGGATGAGGCATCGTTTGGTGTGATGGTTGATGAGTTTGGTATGGTTGTCGATTATTTACGTATGGTTCACTTCACCAAAAGAACCGGATCGGCGAGATCGCATCATTCCGAGTTGAAGGTAAGACAATTTTTAGATATTTTGGACGATTTCCGGGAGTTTGAATATATAAATTGTGACATGACAAAAAATTTCAAATTTTTCTCCCTGTTACATTTCGTAGGAGGGAAAGGATATTTATAAAAAGGAGGAAATTTATATCATAACTGACGTATTTTCCAGAAACGGAACATTTTTTAATCGTGACAAAAAAAGTTATAGTAAATTGTGTCACGCTCTTAGGAACATGGTTGTTTTCGTGACGAGAGCCAGACCAATTTAGCAAGAAATGTCACTGTTTTTGTCTGGAAAAAAATACCGATACTTTTTCACCTCTTGTGCTCTTACCCGAGAGGTAAATATGAAATTACAAAAAAATATCTAACAAAATCAAACAACATCATACTTTTCAGAACGAATCTATGGAATTGTTCAAAAAATTTGTTCAACGTCGTCGCCCGCACGCGATCGGTATCAACATCGAGGATCTCGAATGTCAACGTCTGAAAAGAGATGTCGAATTGGCGTTGGACGATTTGATCGGAGCCGGACTCATATCACGTCGTCCGGTTGTTGTGTTAATGGATAACGAGGCGGCAAAAGTCTACATGAATTCGAAGCAGTCAACTCTCGAACATCCCGACTATCCGCCAATGTTGCGACAGGCCGTCTCGTTGGCACGTACACTTCTTGATCCGCTTCCCGAAATGGCGCATTTGTGGAACGCCGACGAAGACATTTTCTGTTTGTCGCTCCATCCGCTTCAACGTGAAATCGATCAGGATTTGCTGAAAAAATACATGTTGCACGAGTTGATGAATCGAGTGAATGAGATTGGTGTCGATATCAATCGATGCGTCGAGTTTCCGCATTATACCAACATGTTGCAGTTTGTTTCCGGATTAGGACCGCGAAAAGCGATGGCGTTGTTGAAAATGGTCAAATTGGTTAGTTTGTTTTTGTTGTTGTCTCTTACCAGCTTGATGTACGTCTAGGAAAGATTTGAAAATTTATTGATGAACCCGATACCAATTTTATTATTTCCGGGCCCGATTCAGAACCAAATATTGTATTTTTTTTTCTCAAATCTTCAATTTTCAGAATGAAAACCTGATTGAAAGTCGTACAAAACTTGTGACAGTGTGTAAACTCGGTCCAAAAGTGTTTATGAATTGCGCGGGTTTCATCAAAATCGACACGGAACGTGTCACCGAAAAGACCGAGTTGTACGTCGAAGTGCTCGACGGTTCTCGTGTTCATCCGGAAACGTATGATTGGGCGCGTAAGATGGCGGTCGACGCGTTGGAAGTGGACGATACGGCCGATCCGACGACCGCGTTGATGGAAATCATGGAGACCCCGGATCGTTTGAAGGATCTGGATTTGGACGCGTTTGCCGAAGAGTTGAGTCGACAAGGTTACGGCGAAAAGAAGGCAACGTTGTACGACATATCGGCCGAGTTGAGCAGTCGATACAAAGATTTGCGAACGCCGTTCGAAGAGCCGTCCAACGAGAAACTCTATCATCTTCTGTGTCGATCCGGTAAAGAGATAAAAGAAGGTCAAAAAGTATTGGGAACCGTCATGGCAGTACAATACAAACGGACCGAACGAAGCGACAATGAACCGTTGCCCGAAATGGATTCGAACGGACAGTTTGCGTGCCCATACTGTAAGACGTTCAACGCTGGAAATCCCGGTGATATTCAGGAACATATGGCCAAAAATGTGAGTTTTCTTGTTCCGTGTCCATTTTTTTCCGTTTGAGTTAGTCTGAAGTCTGAAACGTTTCTTTTTTTTTCTTTGAAAAAAATGACTGCCTCCCTCACGCGAGTTTTGGTGAAAAATTCCCGCGAAAATTCAATATTTGAATTTTTTGAAAAATTTAATTCCTCGTCAAAATAAGAAAATATGAAGAGACTCCATGACAAAAATCCAACAAAAAAATGAATTGAAATCATCTTTGATATTTTGAAAAATGACGCTCTGCAGGATCGCGACGGAGGATGTCCTGGCAATCCGGTCGGAATCCGCGTTCGCCTCGAAAACGGCATGATCGGCTTCTGTCCCAACAAGAACATCTCCAAAGATCACATTGAAAATCCGCTAACACGTGTCAAACTGCAACAACCCTACTGGTTCAAGGTGATTGGTGTGAATCGCGAACGTCTCTCCTTTTTGCTCAGCTGTAAATCATCGGATTTGAACGGTGGAGGCGATGCGGCGACACGCGACGAATATTGGGATTCGAACATGTACGAAGTGGACCAGACCGAAATGGAGGCCGAGGCGCAAAAGAAAAAACACACCGACAAACGGGTGAAACGTGTCATTTCGCATCCCAATTTTCAAAATGTATCATATGAGGCGGCCACAAAATTGCTCGATTCGAAAGATTGGTCAGAGTGTATTATTCGACCGTCGGCGCATGGAGATTCTAGTTTGTCGGTGACGTGGAAGGTATATTTCAAAAATCACAAAAAAATATTGATGAAATTATTTAAGATATCAAGTGGTGTCTATCACAATTTCTTTGTACAAGAATCGGCAAAAGATCAAGTATTCTCGATTGGTCGACAACTGCGAGTCGGAAACGAGGAATTTGAAGATTTGAATGAGTTGATTGCTCGATTTGTCACTCCAATGATTCAGGTGTCACACGAAATTACGACGCATAAGGTAGACAAACCTTTATTTTTTTCAACAAAAAAACTATTTGATTATTTCCAGTATTTCTGCGAAGAGGCGACTTGTGAAGATGTGGATGTTGTTGAAGAGTTTTGTCGAGAAAAACGACGGGAACTTGGTCGGAATCCGTATGTTTTCAGTGCGTCGTATAAACGACCGTGTCAGTTTTGTATCTCGTACATGTTTGACAATTCCGGACGAATTCGACACGAGTATTTCACTAGTGAGTTTTTTTTTCCATTTTGTGTGAAAATTGGAAAATTGTACCAAGAAAAATAGTCTTATTATTGTTTTCCGGGATATTATATGTTTCAGAAATTTTTCTGAAAATTTCGTTTTTATTTGAAAAGTTTTATATAACAAAACAGATGAAGATTCGAGAATTGCAAAAAAATATTTTTTGAATTGGAAAAAAACCAAAGAATGTTCTAGTTCATCCACGTGGAATTCGATACCGTAATCAAAACTTTGAATCACTTGAATACATGCTTGCCTGGTTCAAAAAACATTTCAACGAACGACCATTGAACGCGCCGGTCTCGTCGCGTCATCATTCTCGTCCGCAACAGCAGCACCATCTTCCGCCACCACCACAACAACATTATCAGTTTGAACAACAACAACAACACTATCCGCCGCAAACGCATTCGAACGCATCGTCGCATCACTATCCGCCTCCGCCACCGTCAGCGCATCAACAACATTATCAGCGGTATGCAATGTAATTTTGACGGGACTTTTTTGTTTGTCCAAAAATGTTTTATAGAGAGTTATTCGGTTGAGAGTTTGGTTTGAGACCTGCGAATTTAGAATTTTTCGAGTTTTTTCCCTAAATTTTTCATATCAAAAAAGTTATTTAGACTTTCAAAGTTTTCGGGGATAGAAAAACCTAAAAATTCAAATTTTGAGTGGTGTAGAAAGTGTTTTGTGAATTGAATTAATAAGATTACTGTAGTTTTCAACCAAATAAATCGCAGACGAAATTTTGTTTTATTTATAAGTTGGAAAACTTTCAACATGAATTATACTACTGTAATTTTTAGTTTGTTATTGGTTTTTTTCGATATTAATTTTTAACTGTTTTTGTCCTCCCCCTCAAATGATCTGATACTTTTTTGTTGTATTTTTATTCTTCTTTTTTTTTCTTCTTATTCGAAAATGAACATTTTTTCTAAAAAAAAACATTTCTAATTCGAATTGCATTACTTCGCTTGAATAGTATGATTTAAATATTTTGCATTTTGTTTTCCAGATTATTGAAAATAAGATTTCAGATGGAGGAGGATGTACTGAAAAAGACGTGTATTTTCGAAGCGCCGAAAAGACCAGTAAAAAGCGGAAATGTTCAACGATTGGTGTCTGAGATGGATGCGTTTTCGAAAAATGGTGGGAGTTTTTTCTAGAGTTAGTGATAACATCTGTTGACATACTAGTAGATTCATCCATCAAATCAGGAGGAATCCAATTTTTATTGAAAAATCGGAAACCGTTCCTATAAAAAAATCTGACTCAATTCAGAGAAATAATGATGATTTTCACAATTTTCCCATGTTGAAGTATTTCTGAATATAAACAAAAACCATAAATAGATGTTTCTAAAATCAGAGAAAAAGTCAAGTACAATTTTTCTAACTTGCTAAAATTACCAGAAAACTCGCGCCAAATCGAAGAAATCACTCTTGACGACGATGATGATGGCAGTGTTCAGGTGAAAATTAAATGTAAATATTGCACGAAAGATATCACTTCTTGGAATAAACAAAAAAGGTTTTCATTGAATATAACGGAACGAGACAATTGTCAAATATTTCAGAGAAACTCACCAGCTTGAATGCAAAAAGCCGCCGAAACCAAAAAAGACTAAATTAACCGAAGTTTTGGATAAAAAAGAAGAAGAAAAATTCTTGGAAGAATCGAGAAAAGTTGAGAAAAAATGGGAGATTAGCAAAGATTCAGTGAAGTTTGCCAAGTGAGTTTGAGATTTGAGAAACGGTTCGAAAAAATAACGGTCCGGCCTGGTTATTTTCTCAAAACTAGAGAAAGGACATTTTTCTTTAATTATAGAACCTTTTTTTGATTGGTATTTCGTGGAAAAATTAAATTTTTTCGAATTAGGCTTCCTTTCCAACTTCTGGGAAGCTCAATTTCCCCAGATGGGGCCCAGAACGACAGCCCTGCCTGAAAATGACGGTAAAATTATAATCGACAGAAATATTTTTAATTCCAGAATTGAGGCGGATGAAGAGGCGAATCGTCGTCGTAAACGTCCCAGATCATTTGCCGTTGTCGAATTGGCGCCAAGAGAATGTCATTGTGAAGTAAGAGAAGTTTTTGTTCTTGTTTTAGATTGTTTCATTCAGGTTCTCACCACTCTTCACACTCGATTTTTAGAAAAATTTGCAGTTTCTTCTCAAAAACACGTGGATACTACTAGTCAAAATGTGACAGAGTTTGCGATTTGTCAAAAGAAAATTTTGAAAAAGGTTCGGAATTCTTGTTGTTGTTTCAAATGTTTGAAACAATTTCTTGCAGATGAATCGCTTGGAACAATTATCGAATGATTTTCGGAAAATGATTGATGACGAGAAAAATGATGCTCGAATGATTGGATTGAGAGGGTTTGATGGTATGATACAGTTACATTTTTCACACAAAATGAAATACGTTAAAATGATAAAATCTATTTGGGACACGCCAATGGCACGTTTAGGAAAAAATCCCATTATCCTCATTTTGGTTTTATTCAAAATTGGAAATTCTGTGAAAAATTTGCTTATTTTTTCGAGAAAAAAATTGAAGAAAACTATTTTCTCATTTCGTCGCGAGGTACTGAAAAAGTTGTGAGCATTTGTTCTCAAAACTGAGCAAAAAATTTCCATGGAGCGAAAATCGAGATTCACAAAATTGACTCCTGTGAAATTAGGCTGTTTCATACTGGGTTTTCATTGAATGATAAGTTTTCTAAAAAATTATGTTGCAAAATTCAAATTGATTCAAATTCAAAATTTTTCTTTATGTTCATCTTTATGGAATTCGAGAAAAACCAAATTCACAAAATCTTTCGGTTTGCAGGCGTTGTTCAATGTGCTCGTCCAATTCTCAAGCATCGCACAACCATTCTCACCAAGAACACCTCCTTATCAACTTCCGAAATTTGTCTGGATTTTCCGCGCAAAATCATTCAACTATGGTTGATTTTTGTGCAATCTGCACAAATTGAATGGTCTCGCGACGAAGCGGGAATGATTCGACAATTGGGTGAGACGTATGGACCGGTTGGAATGGTTGAATGGATTGATCAGATGAGTTGGCAACCGGAGCTAGAAAAGAAGAAAAACGACACTCCACAACAAATCGAAGAGCCCAACGTTTTCGAAACTGATGATCCGTTGATTGGATTCGATTTTGAAGAACATCGAGAGGAACCTATGCAAGTTGTGATTGAACCTGTAAAAGAGACAAACTTCGAAAAGTCTGGAAATTTTGAGGTATTTTTTTTGGAAATTCTGAAAGAAGAAGGTCTGACGTGAAAACTCCGGGACGAAAATTTTTGTTCTAAAAAAACATCTCAAATAGCCTAGCCCATGTTAGTGTTCCCTAATTTTCTTCAAAAACGTGACACCAACAAAGAAAGATTTTCACCCAGGTACAATTTTTACCAAAAAAAAAAAAAAAACAATTTAAGCGAGAAAATCAAGATGATGGGGTTGAAAAGGAGATCGAGGAAGTTGATGCTCCAAATCTTGACATTTTCGACACTGATGATCCATTGATTGGATTCGATTTTGAGGAAATTCAAGAACCGATTTTCCGGAAACCCGGAGGAGCTGATTCGCCACAAAAGGTACTGCATTTGAACCATAATTTGTTCATAAATATCTTCTCAGATCAATCAGTCGATGGTTGATGATTCGTTCGAGAATTTTATACCTAGCGGAGTGAGGCTCAACATTGACAAGAATGAAGAAAAAGAACAAGAGCCCGAGCCTGAAGCATCATGTTCGAATGTATTTTTGACGAAAACGCCGGAAAATCGACAAAGTTTCGAGAAATTAAGGTTAGTCATTTATTAGAATTTTAATCTACAAATATTCAGCTTGAAACGTACATTTTTGTAGTGAAGAAATTCACGAAAGTTCATTTTAAAATTTTGAAACGAGCACACTTACTTTTGAAAAAATGAACGACCCCATAATTTTTGATTTGAAGATTTTTAGTAAAAGTTTAATTAAATGTTTTGCAAAAGTTTGACTCAGAAAACTTTTCAGTCCCATTTTTTAAAAAAGTTTTTATTGAAACGTATTTTCCTTGGAAATTTTAAAAATAAAAAAATTTCGATTTTGCAGTTTTTCAAGTACTGTAGATTAGATAATAGAAACTGAATCGTGGTAAACTTGGAGATCACGGATGTTTTTTTACGAAAAACTTTTGAAATCGGACAAGGTTCGATATTCGTTCTCAGTCCGATTCAGCAAAAGCAAAATTTTTATATTATTTTATCGGGCCTGAATCGGTTCAGTGTTTGTTGGAAATTTTTTGTGTAAATTCCGTTTTTTTTTTTCAAGTTTTGCATCGAACATCCGCATCCTCAAAACCACAAATATCACCCCAATGCCCGATTTCGAACTAATGACCGAAGAAGAGCTCAAAAATCAGATGAAAGAAATTGGTCAACGCCCAAAAGGCCGTAAGAAAATGATTGAAATGCTGCGCATGGCCTACGACACACTTCATCCGGCCGTCATGACTGACACGCCCACAATACGTCCGATTGCGGTGGCCGAGGTGCGCGCAGAAAATTGTGCGGCTGCCAAACCAAAGAAATCGACCATCAAACCATTACATCTGAGATTGGTGGCAGAAGAGCGGAAGGCGGAAGAGAACGATGCGGAAGAAGACGATGATTTGGCAGATCGAACATTGAACATGTCGGATGAATTTGAGATGGTTGGAAAATTGATTGGAGATACGATTGATGCGGAAGAAGAGGAAGAGGAGGAACAATTTGATCGCAAAGATTTGGGATCAATGAAAACCGCATTTTTGCAATGGATTCGCCAACCGCCAAACTACGAACTCTACACTCACATGCTATCGTTGAATCCTGTTTCATTGGTAGGTTGCTTTTATACATGTCTGAAAATTGGGATTTTTTTGACTCGAAAAATGTTTTAAAAAATTGAAGCTTTTACTCAAAAAAGTTGATAGGGTTGAACCGAGCATGTTCCGAATTGACTACTAGAAAGAGAAACTATGGGGATCAAGAAATGAATATGAATTTGAAACAAAATTTTCTCAACAAAAAAAAGGACTTTTTGAAAAATGTGGGCTTTTTTTACCCGTTCAAAACTGGTGAAACTTTTCAAATTTCCAGGAAGAACTACTCGCCCGTCTTGCCAAATCCAGCGGCCCCGAATCGCTGATCGGCAAAGCAAAACTATCAAAAATTCTCGACGAACTATCAATCACCTACCAACTACCTCAAAAACCCGGAAATCATCGAAAAGGCGCACGACGATACAAGTAAAAAAAGCATCGCATGGAAAAAAAAACGAGAAAAAAGTTTTTCTGTTTATTTTTAAACGTGAGTGAGATCTAGCTGAAAATATCTTTTGAGCGCCAATCTAGCACGTCCAAATCGATATCGGTGTCGGCGTCTTCTTGATCGGCAGCCGCTGTTTCCGCTTCCATCCTTTCCGCTTCGCGTTGCTTGCGTCTTTCTATTGCCTGCAATATTTGAATTATTTCCCATTGAAAAAAACTTTCTCACCTGATTCAATCTCTTCTCCTTCTGAATTTCCATTTCGTTCAATTTTCTCAATGCCTCCATTTGCTCATCGATCCGCTCGAGCTCTAATTCTCGCTGTTCGGCTGCTTCTTTTTGCTCTTTCTGAAAATTTTGGGTTTCTGTGTTATTTAGAAAAAGGTGAGGTTAGGGAAGAATGAAAAACCACATTTTCAGTTCTGAACTCATGATATTCGGGCCACGTTTCCGGCGTACAAAAAGAAATGCTAGAATTTTTAGTGAGAAAAAAACTGCACCTTTTTTTGGATATTCTTTCGCAAAAAATATTCCAAAGTGAGAATTTTTGTGAAACACCTATGAAGCTCAAAAAATCAAAACTGGTCACCTGTTTCTCTCGATCACTCTGTTCCTCGCCAATTTCTTCTCGCCATTTTTCGAATTCGGCGTCGAGTTGCGCATTTTTTTCGCGACTCTCCTTACTTTTATCGTCCAACTTTTTGTCGTCGAAAAAACCGCTCGGCAAACCGTTGTTGTCGTCATTTCCGGACGTTTTGTTGTTGTCGTAGTCTTCTTTTTGACGAAATGAGGTTGTTGATGCTTCGGTGTCGAAAAAGTCGGAAGGAATTGTTGTTGGACCCTCTTTCGGGAGTTCTGAAATTTTTTGAACTGTGATTTTTTTCAGAAACTTGAACTGTTTTGAATGCAATTATTATAAACTTACGGACTTTATCGAAAGAGGTAAAAAAGTCAACGATTTTGAGTTTAAATTTATAAGTAATTTGGACATTTTTACTCGTGACCTTTTTTTTAAATTTATTTTTGACCTTATCTCGATTTGTAATCAAAAATAAGTTTTCCAATTCCACGAAAATCATTATCAGAAACAGAAACCACGTACCTCTGTATTTTTTATTCGGCGGCTCATCATTCCTACTCTGTGCTCCTCCTCCATTTTGTGCTCTTTTTGACGATGTTTTTTCTTTCAGCAGTTCAATGTTTTGTCGATGCTTTTTACCATTTACATGTGCTGTCCAAATTTTGGGTTTTACCTAAACAACTCTTCGTTGGTACAATGATTTCGAAGGTTCATCTCACCTCTTGATTACATATAAGACATTGAACATTGCCATTTGGCTTTTGTTTCGCGATCGCTGGATTTAAACTCATTCTGAAACTTATTATTTTTTTCAAGTTTTGAATATTCAAGTAGATATTTGATTTTAGGATGTTCGTCAACTTTTGAATAACTACAAAATTTCGAAAAAAATAAATGCAAATAGTTTATTTTTACCCGAAGAAATATCAAAGTTTTAAATTTTCCACATCGAATTTGGCAGTCGAATCGATTCGCAGTAGATATGGGCCTTTTTGGCCACTTTGATATGTTGCCAGTTTGATATAAAACACACCAGCGGGCAAGTTTTCAAGCTGAAGGACTGTGTAGCCGGGACGATACGGGCCCGTGTTTTTTGTCTCGTAGAAAACGGTTCGATCCGAACTAATTTGTTTGAACTCAATTGCGATGCTGAAATTCTTGTTGATCATAAAAATGTCAAAATTTTTCTCACCTAAACTGTTTCGGCGCTCTCAGCTCCATGAACAATGAGGTGTCATCAGTTTTCGAATGAATTGTCATTTTGACAATCGAGTTTCCTTTTCCCGGTTCCATATTCCCATCCCACGCACCTTTGTGCGTTTTTGAGATTGTGTACGGTAGTTTGAGAGGTTCGAATTTGACGTCGGCCGATGAATAGAATCGCAACGAGTAGTTGATTGTGGTGGTTTTTTCGTATTGTGCAACGACTAGAGTGTATTTTGTAATACCCGGTTTGGTGACTAGTTGACACAGATAGTGCGGACTGTTGATTCGTACACCATCGGAAAGAGGTTTCGGATCGGCTAGAAAATTTGAGCTTTTTTGAATGGCGAAATATATTTTCGATTTCTCACAACTTTTTCAAAAAAAAAAGGGTTTTTGAACCAAAAGTTTCGATTATTTCTCGGCCATAACGTGTAGTTCTACGGGGCCCAAATTGAAAACGCACAATTTATACTGTAATCCAGGCCCCACTATATTTCATGATTTTGTGTGTGAAAAACACATTGTATTTTTGAATCTCAATATTTTCATTTTTTTTAGATTAGACACAGTTTTGTGGATGTGGGCGAACCGATGAAATATAATTTGAAATTGAGAATGTTAGAGAAAAGGTCACGTAAACTAATTTGATTAACTACGATAAATTTTCAAAATTTTGGAGACCTAAAAAGTTATCTACTCAAATACCCACTGAAAACACGGCATGATTTTCTTTACGTTCTCCTGTTCGCGGAATTTATGAGAGAAACAGAAAAAAAAAGGAAAAAGACAATAGAAAAAGAAGAGACGCAGACATGGTCTCGCAACGATGAGCTGTTCTTTTTGACTATTTCGCGTTTTACGTAGCAGTGGGGAAACGTTTAAAAAATCATGCCGTGAAAAATAACAGAGGGAATTTTGAAAAAAATTCCAAGTTTTTGGTCGAGGTGTGGATCAAAATCAAGACAAAAAAGAGAGAATAACTCACACGGAATATAGATTTTCTTGCCTCCTGCCTCATACACCATCACCGTAATATACTCTTTATTCTCGGCAAAATCATCAATCCTTGTGATGTGTCTGGTGAGAAGTATCCAAACAGCAGCGCCATGCTTCTTACCTCCACAATCCACCGTCAACAGGTATTGTGGATTGTCGCCGACGGTGTAGAGATCTTTGACCGGTCCACTACATTGATTCCATGTTGCGTGGTAGACTGATGTGAACGGGAATAGCTCGGGTTGCCAGTTGACATAGAACACGTCTGGGAAATTTTTTTTAGTTTTCTGGCGAAAATAAAAAGATTTTGGAACTCAAATAAAAAGTTTTATTTTCGTACAATTTTTTTTTGAAAAAAAATTGGTGACCTTAATTGTAAGTTTCTCTTTTTTAAACTACAATTTTGTCAAAAAAAAATCACAGTTTTGTAAAAAATGAAAAATCAGAACGGCGAAGAAAAGCTTGAAAACAATACAGCATCGGCTACAAAAATCAAAAATTCTGTGTAAAACTAAAATTGTTTACTTTTCGATAATTTTTCTTCCGATTCTCGAACATTCTGATTCAACTCCAAATTTTTTTCGACTTGGGACAGTTTTTTTTCTTTCCGATTCCCTGATATTTAAAAAAACGTCTTACCAAAAAAGTGACAAACACTATCAAAATCGATCCAAAAAACGCCATCATCTTTCAAAGCCGCTTCATCTGGATCATATTTTAGGGCCGATTTCATACTATCCGTCCAATGTAGCTTGTCTTTTTCCGAATAATTTCCTTTCCAACGCAAATGGGTCCACGGATTTTTGAGTTTCAGCAACCGTTTGTTCTGCAAGATTCAGATTTGAACAACTTTTACATGGGATAAGATCAAATACCTCGACGCAACGAATATCGATCACAGCATATGCGTGCGTTTCGACCAAACCAGCGCGATCGCATTGTTCTTGTGATAGACGTCCGGTGGCAAGTGTCACTAGACAATCACCTTTGTGCATTCGATCGAACAATTTGCGGAACACTTTGTCGCCGTCGAATTCGCCGCTTTTTTGGATTGATATTCGTTCGGGAATCCAGCCGGTTAACGCGTTCAGATCGATGTTCTAGAGGCATTTTTCATTTTTGATTTGAACAAAAAATCTTTTTCGCTTTAAAAATTCTTCATTTTTTCATTCTGTGACAATTTGAACAGAATCAAACAATCGTGGATAGCGAAAGTTTTTCGAAATTTTTAGAAAAGTCTGGCGAAGCTGTTTTAGGTATGCCAAAAAATAAAAAATCTCTGTTCGGGCCGGAATACAATCGACGAAATTAAAAAAAAAAAACTATGATTTTTTCAAAAACTTTTGACGGCATTAGTCTTTTTTTTTTGACATTGAGAGAAAAGTTCAGATCTCCAAATTTAGAAAATAAAATAACTAACCGAATTGGAACCGGGAAAGTCATAGCCACCCATGATCTTCATATAGGCCTTTTCCAACAACGACACCCATAATTCACCCTTTCGATCTGTATGTGAACACATCATTCGATCTGATTCGTCAACCGGAAAATAATCATCAATAACAACTTTTCGCCACGTTCCATTGATGTGAAATTTGATCATATATTTGCCGGCCGGATTGTAAATCGGTCGACCGGATGAGTCTTGCGGATAAATGATACTGGTGACAAGTTGCTTTTTGAATCGATTCTCATAGAGGGCAGCAATGGAGAGAGATGAGATGAAAGAGCAGTCGGAGATCAGAGTCTGTTTGATGCTGGCACAATCGATCGAAGAAATGACGACCGGATTGTCGAACAGTTCGCTGACACGTTTCCACGCTTTTAGTCGTGATTTTTGTTTTTGGGTCAGACCGATTTTACCATCCGGATCGGTGAATTTTCCTACTTGACCTTTGAATTCGTTTATTTGATCGTAACGATGAAACGGGACATACAGCCGGTTATTTATATTGGAGGTAGTTGAAAGAACGGATAACTCCTCTTTGGTAAACTTTGCCGAATTACTCGGGGAACTTGGTATCGAAGAAATTGATAGCTTTTTCGAGAAATCTTCTACTGGAACATCAGGAAGACTTAGTTCAATTTCCTCGACTTTCCGATGAAGTTCCTCGGCATTGCTCAACGCTTTTTCAGCGGATTCTCGAAGTTTTTTCTTGGATTCTTGAGAAAGTTGAGGATTTTTCAAAGATCCGAGGCAGGTCTCCACAATTTTTTCAAACAATTCGCGGGATTCTTGAGTTTTTGAATTGTTTTCCTTGTAAATTTCCGCTTTTAACATGAGAAATTCGATATTTTCCAGTATATCTTCATCGATTGTTGGATACTTTTTATAGAATCAGCAATTATTACAAAATACCAAAACCGACTTACTTTTCGTTGGAATTTTGCCAGATTTGCTTTCAAGAATTCGGCACGATCGATGTATTCGCTGACGTTTTTGCGATATATCAAAAGACATTTTTTTTCTTGTAGCAGTTTCAGCAGAATATTTGCCGATTCGGTGTAGCAGAAAATCGCCTCCTCGTATCGTTTGGCTTGATCATAGTAGACGGCTTTTTGTGACAATTGGAACGCTTTCGCCGTATTCTTCTCATCCATAAAACTGGAAAAATTGAACCGTTTTTTTGTGAATTGCAGACTTGAAAAAATAAATAATAAATAATTTTTGGCATACGGTAGACAAGTCATGTCCGCAATGTGTGATTGTTCGTCATAGTGTGTGGCGCGCCCGCGAAACAATTTGAATCTGACTTTTTCGTCGCACTCGTTTTCCCGCATTTTCATTTCGTGTTTTTTCGAGAAAACCCAGATATTTTTAATTTTCAGGGCTCAACTAACAATAAATAATGTCAAATCTTGATGATCCAGGGCTTTTCTACCAGGTAAATTTGATAAAAAAGGTATTTTTTGATGAAAATTAAAAATTTTTAGGAAAGATTCTTTGCCAATGATGGTATCCCAGATACGGGTCGTGAACTTATTGCTGAATACAAGCAATTGATTACCCAATTCAGAAACTTTATCAGAGATTATTCGACAGGAGGGTTCGGCATGATCTACAGGTAATTTTTTTAATTAAAAAAAAACGGAAATCAAATTGGTCAATTGTTCAGAGATCAGTTGAAAAGAAATTACATTAGTGGAAAATACATGTTGGAAATCAATCTGAGTCATCTGAAAAATTTCGACGAAGACATCGAGATGAAATTGCGCAAATTTCCGGGAAAGGTGTTGCCGGCGCTCGAAGAAGCCGCCAAAGTTGTTGCCGACGAAATCACGCAACCGCGACCGGAATCCGAAAAAGAGGTGCGCGACATTCAGGTCTCGTTCACACTCGACGAATATCCGGCATCGATTCGAACTGTTAAATCGGGGCAAGTGTCGCAAATTGTGAAAATAAACGGAATTATTGTGGCCGCCGCACAGGTTCGATCGAAAGCCACCAAAGTAACGCTGCAATGTAGACAATGTAAACATACATTACCCGATGTTTCGATCAAACCCGGATTGGAGGGATTCCAATTGCCGAGAACATGTGGAGCGTGAGTAAAGTTATCTGAGTTCGAAAGAAAATTTTAAACCGACCAGAAAATCAAAATTTTTAAATTTATTCCTGCAAAGATAAAAGATCGGCAACATGTTTTTGTCTCATGCAAAACACCCATGTTATCTTATCTCCGATACTTATCAATTAAATTTAAGCTTTTTGAAAACGTGGCCGAATGGTCTAGTGGTATGATTCTCGCTTTGGGTGCGAGAGGTCCCGGGTTCAATCCCCGGTTCGGCCCATCTTTTTTTTCATTTTTGTCTTTATTTATACACAATGTCCCAAGAACATAGATATTATTTTTAAATTCCATTCAGAACTACGTTAGGATTTTCCTGGTTAATGTTATTAATTTCAGAAAATAATTTCACAAAAAAATAAAATGTGTGTCTCAAATAAATATTTCAGACCACAACAAGGTCAAATGCAAAGATGCCCAATCGATCCATACGTCATGCTTCCCGACAAATGTCAATGCGTCGACTATCAAACACTGAAATTGCAAGAAAGTCCTGAAGACGTACCGCACGGTGAAATGCCACGTCATCTTCAATTGTTCACCGAACGATATCTGACCGATCAAGTGGTGCCCGGCAATCGTGTCACCATTGTTGGCGTGTACTCGATCAAGAAACTGTTCCAAAAGAAGGGCGGTGATAAATCGTTGACCGGTATTCGAACACCGTACTTGAGAGTGTTGGGTATTCAAATCGAAACATCTGGTGCCGGAAGAAGCACCTACACCCAATTCACACCTGAAGAAGAGCGTCAATTCAAAAATTTGGCGAAGAAAAGTGATGCGTATGAAACTATTGCAAAATCGATTGCGCCATCGATTTATGGATCTGTTGATATCAAGAAATCTATTGCTTGTTTGTTGTTTGGAGGATCACGAAAAAAGTATGATTTTTTGCATAATTTTTTTCTGCAAAAGATGAAATTTCAGACTTCCTGATGGTATTATCCGACGTGGTGACATCAATGTTTTGTTGTTGGGAGATCCGGGAACTGCCAAATCACAATTGTTGAAGTTTGTGGAACAGGTTGCTCCGATCGGTGTGTATACTTCGGGTAAAGGATCGTCGGCGGCAGGTTTGACAGCGTCTGTTATTAGAGATCCACAATCGGTATGTTTTTGTATTTGCAGAAATTATTTTTAAAAATCTAAAATTTTGTCATTGTACGTAGTGGAATTAATCACAAAAAATCGCAAAACATGTCGAGAAAATGTCATGAACTTTTTTTCCAGCGTTCCTTTATCATGGAAGGTGGTGCAATGGTGTTGGCGGACGGTGGTGTTGTGTGCATCGACGAGTTTGACAAAATGCGTGAAGACGATCGTGTCGCCATTCACGAAGCCATGGAACAACAAACCATCTCGATCGCCAAAGCTGGAATCACCACAACTCTCAATTCGCGTTGCAGTGTTCTCGCCGCTGCCAACTCTGTATATGGTAGATGGGACGAGTCACGAGGTGACGACAACATTGATTTTATGCCCACTATTTTGTCGCGTTTTGATATGATCTATATTGTAAAGGATACGCACGATGTTAACAAAGATGCGGTGAGTTTGGAATTTGAAATTTTTTCATAATTGTTGAAACCATACGTAAAATTCCACGTGGCACATTCAGAAAACACAGAGTTTTATAAAAAGAGAGTAATTTTGGAACGTATGTTTATTGATCTCGAAAAGGGAGGTATGAAAAAATATTTTTCCTCAAAAAAACTGAATAGTATTTTTTTCATATTTTGTTGAGACAAATAATCAAAATACAAAAATTCATGTTTCAGACGCTCGCAAAACACGTCATCGAAGTGCACGTGAACGCATCGAATGCGCGAGATCGCGACGCAGCAGGTGTTCCTAAGACACAAGTCACTGATTCGGACGGTGTTCAACAGGTCTACGATAATGACGGCTTTTTGACTGTTGAATTCATGAAAAAGTTCGTCTCCTATGCTCGTACACAATGCGCACCGCGATTGACAAAAGCCGCGTCGGAGAAGTTGGTGAATCACTATGTGAAAATGAGAAATCCTCCAGTGTCGGCTGATGCGTTCAGTGAGTTTTTCATTCTAGAAATTAAAAAAAAAACCTGTTCTCTGTAGAAATGGGTAAGAAAGCGCATCACTCTGCGATTCCGATCACCGTTCGTCAGTTAGAAGCCATTGTTCGAATTGCGGAAAGTTTAGCAAAAATGGAATTGCAACCACTCGCCACTGACAAACACGTTGACGAGGCGTTGAGGCTATTCAAGGTATCCACCATTGAGGCGGCGTCGACAGGAAATTTGGCGGGAGTAGAAGGATTCACGTCGAGTGCCGATCATGAAGCACTGTCACGTATTGAGGGACAGTTGAAGAAACGGTTTGCGATTGGAACGCACGTTTCCGAACACTTGATTGTTCAAGATTTTGTCTCAAGGCAACATTATAAGGAGTCGTTGGTGAAGAAGGTGAGGTTTTTTTGTGAAAAAAAAACATAATTGGAAACCTGTTTGATATACGTTTCAAAATTTCGTCGAGTATTTAAATACTTAAAACCATTTTAATACAATTTTATTACGTGAAAAATTTTAATCGATCTATTTTTAGGTAATCGCCAATTTGATCCGTAGAGGAGATTTACAACAAAAAATGCAAAGAAAAATGCTCTACCGTGTTCGATAAACATCAAGTTTCTATTTTGTAACATTTTTTTGGATCTCACTTTTTTATCTTCTAACCGATAAATTCTTTTTTACCGTATTTCAACTTATTTTTTCACGAATATTGTAGTTATGTTGATTTTCCTTGCTGAAAATATATTTCACAATTTATCATTGGAGCGCATAAGCTTCTTCATTGCTCTGTTTTTTGATAGTTTGAAAAATTCATCTGTTTTTTTTTTCTAGCAGATTATTATGTCGACGAGAAAAAGCATGGAAGAAGTTATGGCTCGAGCGGCCGAGCACGCCCGGAAGGAGGTACTGTACTTTTTGATTTTTCTCAATTTTCCGGAGATGTTTTAGGAGAATTTCAAACGAGGTGGGTTTGAGTTTTCTTCGTTGGCCGGGCATATTTTGGAATCGGAGTGTCATCATTTGTCAAATGCGGATAGTTCGAAATGTTTGGTAAATTTTTTTGTTATAATTTTCGATCCGCGTTGAATATTTCAGAAATGTTTATATTCGCGCGAGTTGAAACTCGAAGAACTACCGGAGATGGTATTCGCACGGAACAGTTTAAAAATTCGATTCGGGCGCGCAAGTTCTATCGAATTCAACGCACTGGATGCGCTAAAAATGGTTTGCGACAACAAATTGCCAGATGTGCAAGTGGGCGCGTCGAGTGTTTGGCAAAGTGCCCGCGCGGAACGTATTAATCAGATAACCACGCAACATAAACCATTTGATTGGACGTTCACCACACATTATAAGGGAAGCTTGGAAAACTGCGAGGTAGGCAAATGTCGCGTGAATTTCCAGATTTCTGGACACAATTTTATATTTTAAAAGTTTCGATGACTCGAAAACAAATTGAAAATTAGCTCGAAAAAACTTCTAAAATTTCCCAATTTTTCAGGTTTCAACAACTTCGGAAAAAATAGATATGGAACGGCTGAAACGTCGAGATGAGATTGTATTTCACTCGTCGATCACGTTATTTGAAGATGAGCTAGCTGATCATGGAATTGCGCAGGTGATTACTTCACGCGATATTTTTCTTTTCATGGGTGAGATTTGGGCTCTCTTGAGTTTGGCTGATCTGACCGGTCGGGCTTTTTCATTGAAAGCCGGGAAAGGCCGGCCGAAAACGGGCCTCAATTATACCCGGAGTTTCAGTTATTACATATAGAAATCATATTTTTTCTAGAAGACCAAGAGAGTAAAAATCTTTTCCACAACTTTTTTGCGGGCCGAAAAACAAAAAAAGCTTGGCCCGGTCCGTTTTTTCGGGCTTTTCTCTCGGGCCCTCGGGCTATAATCTCATCCCTGTTTCTTTTTTCCCTTCCAAGAAAATGTTCAATTTTTGCAGCTATCCGCCCGTGTTCGAGTCATGGATGCAGGCTACTTTTTTGTGCTTTTACGATTTTATATGCGTGTCGATAATGTGCTTGTGAGGTAAGGCATTTTTTCGACAAACTCACTTCAAAAACTCGAGAAAAGTTAAAAAATGGCTACAGTATGATCAGATTATGTAGAAGTTGTTAATTACGGTAGTTTGTCACTTTCCTAAAAATTTTGCAGTTCATGACCTGAAAAATGGGGCGAAGCAAGTCATTTTTTCGCATCCATCCCATGGGTTTTTCAGATGTTGTGACACTCGAATCGTCGGCGATGACAATGAAAATTTCATAATTAGAGAATGGCAATTACGAGAAGCTGAATATGAACAATTACAAGATGTGGTATGTTTAATAATGGCTCTATCAAGATCTATCCGCACACGAAATAGTGAAATTATGAAATTTTATATCTAGAAAAGTTGAAAAACGGCGGCGAAAGAATCTTCTTATCAGCTATTAGCTAGTTGTCAATCGGTACCACTCGCTCTAATGAGAACACACGCGCCGCAATAGCCGCGACGCACAGCTGTGTGTGGTCCACGGGGGATTTCGAAAAATTATTATATTCACGAATCGCTACCACGCGGTTACTGTAGATTGAAATTTCAGCAGCGAAAAATCCAGAACAAGATTTTTCAAAAGTGTAACAAGTATATTTTTAGACACGTAGAATCAAATTCTGATATTAAAATACGCTGAATGTCACTTCTGAACCCAGTACACATAATATTATCAATAGAGCGCGTGATACCAATCTGTAAATGGCTAATGATATAAGTCATAATACCTACAGTAACCTCATCTATTTACAGTACCCTGACGATTTGCTGGATGTGGATAGAGCGTGGATGCATTTGCCAATTATTGAGGAGACTTGTGAAAAAATTGCAGCTATGTAAAAAACAAAACAATTCCTGTTTTTTTTCTTGTTCAAAAAATGTTTTTCCACGTAACCTTATTTTTTTGTTAGTTTTTTTTTCTAGGGGAAACACCATGCAACCCCGGTTATTTCCTAAAATCTTATTGAGCAGAAAACGAAAAATATGGAACCGCCAGTTAGCCGAATTGGATGGAGAGAAGAGGAACGGGAGATGGAAAAGAAAAAGAAAGACGACAAAATTATGCAAACGAGACGAGAGATCGAGGTGGCCAAGGTGATAATGAAGGAAAATGTGAAGAAAATCATCGAACGACAACAAAATTTGGATGAGTTGGTGGAGAGAGCTCGTGAGTTTTTTTTTTTTGAATATTACAAATGATTCATTGAGTTTTTCGGATCGAAAAGTATAGTTATGGCAATATTCTAAATAACCAAAAAGTTCACAAATATGTACTTTGGAAAAAATTTTGGTACAGAGTTTTTTGAAACTTCGGAGAGACCGCTGTTTTGTTTTCGAAAGACAAAAACCGAAATTTTCAGTTTAGAATAATTGTAAATACCATCACAAGTCCAAATTTTGTCTCTCTATTTGCTGGTGTCGATTACAACAAAACGGGCTCACGAGGCCCGGCCGGACCGAGAAAACAACGGTCCTGTTTGGCAGAATGAAAAATAATGCCTACAAACACATTTTATCAATAGAGGGCATTTGCACATTTAATTTGCAGAACGTCTAGAAGCGGCATCGGATGAGTATGTGAAATGCGCGGTTCGAATTCAACGCACCGCCCATTGGAGACATTACGCGCTTCAGTATGCGATGATTGGTGCCACAACGATGTGCTTCACAGTTTTTGGAGTTGGTAGGTGACATTTGACACAGGCGGTGTGCGGTAAAACGCGTTTTACCGGTTCTTGGTATGGTACTAAATATTTACAGTATGGACATTTATGTGATGAATAAGAGTAAATAGATCAAGAAGAAGTTGAATGAAAACAAGTTGCATCTCGATTAAGATTTTTCATTCTCAAATGATAATAAATTTTTCGTGTTTTTTGTTGGTCTCGACGCGAAATGTTTTGTGGTGTCCAATATGTCTGTATCGACCTTGTGATTGTAATTGATGAGCGGGAATTTTTTTATGAGAACGAGAAACTCTTCTTTTTTTGTTGCTTCTTGAGACACAGTTGCTCTTCCATCATTTCGACAATTTATCACACCTCTTAACGATTTGTTTTCTTTTTTCTTTTGTTCTCAATAACTGACAGGAGCAAAAAATGATGAAGAAATGTTATTGTTATTATTTTTTGCTCGATGCTTTTTAAAAAGATGGCTACATAACTTCTAAAACACCTTTTCTGCGCAGTTGCATTTCTGAAAAAAAAATGTTTTTCTGTGTGAGACCCTTGTGCGCACACGTGCGTCTTTAATACAACAGAGTACTGTTACTGTAAACATTTTGCAATGTTTATTTCCAGATTTTTTTGTTGAGAAAATTGAACATGTTTCCGTCTTGAAAAAAGTGCACAGATGTTCGATTTATAAACGTTTTCGTTTTTTCATCGAAAAAACGAAGAAAAATTTGATTTGCACTTGAAGAAAAAAACGAAAAAAAGAAGTTTTTGATCATGAATCATCTCAAAACATTTTTTTTCTTCTGCGAAACACATTTTTCGTTGTTAATATTAAATGTCAACTTCTCGTCCTATCCTTTCCTAGTAAAATGCGTATTTTTTGTTTCAGAATGATGAGCTGGGTTGTTTTACTAACACTAACCATGGTGGATTTGGGAGGAGTTTTGGCGACACCGGCGGTAGGTGCCACTTCTTCTTTCGTTCGACCCACTTTTTCGTCAAAAAACAAAAGAATCTGCTCGGAATTTGGGTTAGTTTATTTAGAATTTGAACACTTCTAACGATAAAAATTAAAATTCAAAGGGATTTCTGAAATTCACTGCAGTATGTATTTTTTGAGTTTCAACTTTTCTGCAAATTTTTCTGGTTGAGACACGGTTTTGTGGGCGTGAACCAAAACAAGGAAATGAAATTAAAAAATAAAAAATTCAAAATAAAGGTCACGAAAATTAAATTGACCTACTACAAAAAGAATCAAAATTTTGAAGTTCTGAAACATAGAATTTGAAAGGTTGTACAAAAGTTCAGAAAATAATTCTCTCAAAAATCCAGAAGTGTTTTTGAAGTTTTTGGTATTTTCAGTGATATTTCACCAAATATGAATATTGTGATGTTTTGTCTCGATTGAAACAACCTCAGAGCACGTGAACTTTTTCCAAAAGTTCAAAATTGAAAAAGAAAAAATGAGATGTTCTCTTTGAACTTCGGAGCCAATTTTTAGCTGTTTTCAGCATTAGGGGAAAAGTAAAACCCCTATTTTCGCGCAACTCTGATGTGGATTTTGAGCCGCAATATAACATTTCATTTTTAGCTATAACTGGGCTGCCGAAATTCGTTGTCTTCGTCAACACCTGGATGGATGTCTCTCAAACGTGGCTGATAATTTTGACGGCGTTAATTACATCTCATCAAACTCGCGAGGTCTTCGTTCACTTGTTGGTATTGACCCACAACAATTTCCACAACCACGACGTAGCTATAAAGGATATCCGTCTGGTTACTACATGGCTCCTGAAATGATTTCTTCTAGCTTTCCAAAAGAACAACAGTGCAATTGTTCGAATCTTGAAACGAAATTTGAAAAAAAGTTGTATCAGGCAAAAATGGGAGCAGAATTCAAATGCGAGTCGAAAATTGAGGAGGTTAAGCAAAAATTAGAATTGGATTTGGCGGCGTATCAAAAAATGACTGATCATGATTTGAAGGAGATTACGGTAAGACCCTTTTTGTCACAAAAAATCTGTTAAATTTTCAGCGAAAACTTGACGTTGTTATGGCCCCGAAACGATACTTCAATGGGTTCGAGTATGTTTACTTCAAGGTATTTTTTCACAGTTCATATTTTATAAATACCAATTTACGTTCATGGAAAAAAGTGTTTGATAATCAAAATTTCGAAACAAGTTTAACAACAGCCATTAAAAAAAACTGTTGACAAAATTCTCAACTGTAGTTTTTTTTTTCCAGCGCTTCGAATCGTGGTACACTGCTGAAGAGTATTGTATCGGATGGGGTGGCCATTTAGCATCGATTCATTCTGACGACGAAAATCAAGTGGTTAAAAGTTAGTTCTCTCTTCCGAAAAAAAACTGGTTTTTTGTGTTTAGGTCTTGTTCCGAAGACGCAAACCGCATGGATTTCGCTAAACGATGTTCAAAAAGAGAACATTTTTGTGAACACTGATAAAACTGCCAGCGATTTTAGGAACTGGAAGGAGGGTGAGTTTGAATTTTTCCAAATTTTGAGACAAAATTTTATGCTGCTTGACCCAGTCTGCTGGCACGAAAATTGAAGTGTTTTGAGTGAAACACCGCTTGCTCCGGGATTTTCGAAAAGGTATGAGAGGAGTACTGTAGTTTCACTACATGTTTCAACCACACCCTACCCTCCTAACGAAATTCACATTTTTTGCCGAACGTCTCCCCAAGTTTTGATGTTTGTAGGCCAACCTGACAATGGGCTTCACAATGAGAATTGCATAGAAATGGAAGAAAATGGAGAATGGTCGGATCTACTCTGCCTAGTCACCCGCCAGTTCGTTTGCAAAAAAGCGCAAAACTATTGACTAGAAGAATCCATCTCATCATCGACGACTATTTGCCCAGAAACTATAATAATAATAACAAAACATTCCAGCAAAGTTTCAATAATTTTTCTCGTTTTTCTCTCAATTTTTGGCATTGTTTAAAAAATTGTTGCGAGATTTTTTTCGACATAAACTATATTCATTTGATTCTCCTAAAATCTTGATTGATTATTGTATGTATTAACTGCATTCATTACTTCTTGCGAATTGAAATTGTTGACTAGAGATAAAAATGATGGTTTAGATGTCTGGAGAAGTGTTTAGCATGCTGTCAGAAGCGCCTCGTCGATTTTGTAGTGACCCTGGAAAAATGTGAGTTTTTGAGAAAGTTTGTATTTCGAGCAGGGATGTCGTTTCGGGCAGGGTCGGCCCGGTCCAACGTACCCCTGTAAACGGCCCAAACGACACCCCTGATTTCGGGTTATAGACCACTATAGTAGCGTACAATTTTCAAAAGCCATTTTTGCCATATAACAAAACAGTTATTTTTAAACTGAAAAAATGACTCACATTCTCTTCGATGAAATATATGTTAAAGTAACGATTTCCTCCTTGATTTGTTGAGTAGTGTCCACGACATCTGATGAGTCCTCCGCGATTCAAAGTGATGTAAGCTTGGTTGATCTAAAACAAGATTGAGATATGGGTTTTTTTTTTAAAAAAGTGTTTTCAAGAAAAAAAAACGTGAACTGAAAAATGTTAATCTTGATTAAATTTTTGAAAAATTTGACATTTTCCGCTCCAAAACTCACCGAAAAAGCCGAGATGTGTGATCCTTTTTTGATGTATGATCTGATGGCTTCTGAAAACAATAGAAAAATGTGTAAGTTTCTCATTTTAGAAGACTGTTTTATCGTTTTGAGAGCCAGCTTTATTTTACAAGTACCAAAAGCCAAAAAGGACTCTAAAATATCTCCAAAAAAAATTCTGCGACCGAGAAAAATATGACAACATTCTGTCCTAATAAACGAAAAAAACCAAAGGAAATTTCAAAACTTTGACAAATTTATTTGTTTTTGAATTTTCGTGTAACTTCACGATACTTTAACCATACATCATGAAAGGGCGCATTACTATTTTTGGAAGGTTAGTGACCCTACCAAGAATTGTGAAAATTTCGGGAGAAAATGTTCGAAAGTTAGTGACCCTACATACCTCATACAAAATTTTTTTGCACTAAAATTTGAAAAACTTGTGAAATTCTAGAATTTCTCAATGAAATTCGAACTTTTCAGGACAAAAATGCGAAAAATACTGAAAAAAAATCAATTATTTTCGTTTAAAAGTTAGTGACCCCGAAAAAGTACCGAAATTTCTGAAAATCGTTCTTTAAAAGTTAGTGACCCCCCGCATCTAAAAGCGTCCGATATTATGTATGACTTTAACCCTCCCCGATCAAATATGTTCTGAAGTTACCTTTCGAATGAAGTGTTCTTCCACTGCACAACAAAGACGCATTTTCAGTGAACACGTCATCCACTAACGACAAGTTTTGATCGTTTTGAATATGACGAGGAAGAACTTGAGAAAGACTGCGAAGTGCTCCAACAATATCCGCCTTCTGTTGTGGTGTCAACAGGTCAATGTTGACAATTTCGACGCGTTCAAAGGGAATCGGTTCGGGTGCGGCCGCGATTTCGTCGTATTCGGCATCGTAGTCGATTGAAACGATGGTGTTGACAAGAAGCAGCTAGGTTAGTTGAAGTTTTATGAGGGTTTTGGGTGGGGTTTTTGAAATTTTTCTTTAAATTCTCGGGGTTTTATAAGATGGGAAATTGTAGCACAGAAGCTTGAGAGTCTGGCCCGAGAATAATGAACCGGGTCATTTTTTTTCTGTTTTTCACTCATAATTTTCTCGGTTTGTTTTTGCCATTTTAAAAACTTTGAAGGCGATGGAAACCATTTTTGTACTCCTACAAAATTAATTTTTGGACTCTGTTCTGATCGGTTTTTTTTCTGACTTTCGTTATTATCCAAAACTCAATCAGTGCTACGCGGTTACTATTGAAATTTCAGCAAAAATATTTCCAGAACAAGACTTTCTGATACATTGAAAGGTAAATTTTAGACATTTTTTCAGACGCGTAGAATCAGATTCTGATATAAAAATTTTTGAAAATCTATTATGAGCCGAATAAATGTAACAATATCAACGGAGCTCGTGTTACCGATTCGATTTTGGATAATAAATAACCTTCTATCAGATCCCAAAATAGTTCAAATCTCATCTACAGTACCCTTTTTTTCCCAAGACTCACCAAAAAACACGAAACACTCAAGTATCCCAACATTGTTTGAATGTGATCTGAAAAGATGAAACGAACATGAAAATGTTGAAAAAAAAATTTTTATTCTCACAAAAAAAATCAGATAAAACCCCCGGTTTCTTTAGAAATCTCCAAGCTAAAACTCATAAAACATAATGGGGTTTTTCTCATTTTTGAACCACGACGACGACCAACAGAAAATTTCAACGAAAAAGAGGTCTTTTGGGGGGCGGAGCCTAGGTGTACTTGAGCAAAATATCAGCAAATGCTAAAAATAGAGGATTCTGTCTGTTGTTAAAGATTCGATTAAAATCATTCGAGCTTAAAGGTTCTTGTTGTTTTTGCACAGATTTTCTAGATGACCAAAATAATAGAATGTTTGAATATTTTTTGTCTGAAAATTGTCGGGCATTTTTTTCTCAGAAATTTGAAACGGAAGCGTGTCTTGTTTTTTTTTCTTGTTGGAAAAATTTGGATATTTGAAATATGCATTCATTAAAAATTTGGTGTTTTCGGAAAATAATGTTTTTGCGACCACAGTTTTCCAGACAAATATCATTCTAGAGTTCTAGATTTTATTTTAAAAAGTTTTAGATAACAGAAAAAGTATATTATGCTAAAAACCTATTGTAAACTCATGAATATCAGAATATTTTTCATAGTTGTTTTTTTTCGAGAATTTTGAAAACTAAAATTTTTGGATTATTTATTGTGAAAAACTACTGTAAATGTAGTTCCAAGAATACATTTTTTTTTCTCAATTTTTTTCAAATGAAAAAGTTTTGAAATTTAGAAAAGTCCACAGGAATGTTTTTGGGAAAAAAAAATTCACAAGAAATGTTTATGCCGACCAGCCCTGTTCGGGACCGAGTTTTGTCAATAAATTTTGAAAAATACAAACTTTGCTTCAATTTTTTTAATTTAAAAAAAGAGGTCGTTTTCTTTTTCTCTGTTTCTCTAAAAATTGAAAGAGTTATTTTCTAATATTCAAAGTTTGAATCAATTTTTCTCCGTGGTAGCCGATCTTTTTCGAAATGAAAAACAGACCGATTTATTCCCGATAACATCGGATACATTTTGCTTGAAAGAATGCTGAAAACTTCACCGAAAAAAGTTACAACATTAGAAACTTTATTCTGTGTCAACATTCAAATTCAAATCAGGTGATGAGTTTCTCTTAATTCTTCGAATCAAACGACGGCGTGCCTTTCTATGTTTGTGCTTCAATCGTCTTGCAAAAAACCCTGAAAAAACACCAATTTTACACCACGAAATACGCCCTAAAACTCGCTGCATTTTCTCGTTTGCTTCTCCAACTTCAAACGCATCAAACGTTCCTCTTGAACACATTTGTGAAAACTTTCGCGCATCAATTGAATTTCATCTGAAATTGAACGCGTTTTTTTTGTTGTGGGTATTTATTCGAGCCCGTATCATGTTTCGGGGAGAAATTATTTTCAATTAGCTACGTCATTTTTTTTTCATTTGAAGTTTGGCTCGAATTTCATCTTTTTTCATAGTTGCTAAAAAGTTAGTAGGGTTTGAAATATATGTAGTGTAATCGATCGACAAAATGTATCTCCGAATTCTTACTTCTTTCTCTCCACAATTCCTGTCGTTCATGCTTGAATTGTTCGGAGGTGATATCGATGAGTGTCATGATTTTGCTCATCATTGTTGCATCGGCCATCTCGTTGTTCGACGAACCGCGACCACTGTTACTACTTCCTTCCACTGACAACGAGTTGGAGTTGGAACCAGCGCGTTCCGAGTTGTTTGGTGAACACTGAAGAACAATTGAGTCTTTCAATTTTTTCCGGAAAAAAGTACGTTTCAAACGCTTTTTAACAGACGAGTCTTGTGTTATCAAAATTCGCATTTTTACAAAAAATCGAACTACTGTACTTCACTCTAGTCCTATTGATTATCTTCGACGTTCTCTTGTTTTTCTCCTATTTCTCTTGACTTACATCTTCTTTCCTCATATTCTCCAGCGAGTCTGAATCATTATTGTCGACTGAATTCGTACCCGAACCACCACTCTCGTTGGATTTACTCAGATTCAACGGTGTTCCACTATTTGATCCGGATTGAAAAGATGAACGTGGTCTGTATTCAACGAAAATTATGCGTTTTCTCGGGGCACTCAAAGTTTTTGATTTTTTGACACACTTTTTTCTGTTGATCTTTGAGATGTTCATCACGTCATTCTTCTAAATAGTTGTTATTTTTCCTCGTTTGAACTCAGAATCAAGAGGGTGATTAGAGAACATGATGATAAGCAGTTTTTTTCTTTCGAATAAAAACATTCGTTCTGAATTTTTCAGGGAAAAGGATTAAAACTATAATTTGCGATGCATAAAAATGTTCAGAAAATGAAAAACATTATTTGTAAAAAGATTATGGATGAGTTCGAAAGTGCTATTTATTTTTTTCCGGAATTCAGAAGACAGAATTTTTAAAATGCCCGGAATTTAGAAGTCAGAGTCCAGCTCAACTCTTGATCCGCTGTGATGGAAGTAAAAATAATTGACGAGCAATGTCGTTTTGGGCCGGCCAGCCCCTCTGATGTAAAGCTGTTTCACACAAAAACTATCAGGCTGGTCTGAAATGACCGACCGTTCGTTAGACTGTTGAAGGCCTTGCTGTTGTTGCTCCTGTTGTTGTCTTATTTGCTCTTGTTGTTGTTGATGCTGTTGTTGTTGATGTTGCTGATGTTGTTGTTGCTGAGAAAGCGCTACAAAATGTTGCATGAGTAGTTGTTGTGTCGTGAATTGCGGTAATAGTTGATTGAACAAGTTGTTGTTGTTATTGTTGTTTGATACTTCCGATGATGTTGATTCTCCGACATTAGTTTGCGATGATGTTGAAGTTGAGCACGAGGAGGATGAGAACGACGACGGATCCACTTCTTGTTGTGACGAGGATTCTTCGATTTTTTCTTTTTTCACCATTATGTTGGCTGGCCAATTCTCGTAATCATGACGCTTTGATGGACGACCCGGTCGGGTACTGTAGAACATTTTGGTATATGTATGTTTTGATCAAAAAGTGTGAAATTTCTAGGTGTCTTCTTAAGTTTTTGAGAGTTTCTTATCATTTCATGAAAAAGCCCCAAGCCCTCCCACGAACCCGGTACACGTGCAATCATCATACAGCAGATTGAAATCGGTGGAATTGATGAGTTTGCACCGATTGACACCTGGCTGAATTGCTCCGATAGCTCGAAGTGATCGAATTTGATTCACATCGCACACAATCGGTTCGATTTGCAATCGTCGCATCTTGGTATACACTGTATGCAGACCGCCCACCATTGGTTTCAGGAACAGATCGAAGACCTAGAACGAGAAACTGAAAATCTGTCGAAACCCTATCGTCTAGGTTGAAACATCAAAGATATGTTTTTGAGCAGGGTTGTCGTTTTTGGCCTTTTCGGGAGCCCGCTGATATTTTTCAAGGAAAAATACCTTGTTTTTTATGTTGCATGGTTCCTTTTTATGGAAAATTTCTTCGATTTTTCGTAACCAGTTCTGCAACTATTTATTTTTTGACAATTTCAAAAAATTTTGAATTGTGTAAGGGTCAAGGTTTTTTTACTACTCAAAAATAAAAACGCTATGAGCATCTTCGGTGCCTAAAATTATAATAGGTTGTGAAGAGATCGACCTTTCCAGTTTTATCAATAGTTTTCTTCCTGAGTTTTTAAAAATGTAAATATTTTTAATTAAAAAAATAGATAGAAGTAAGAAGGAGGCATTCAAAAATCCGAGATTATCCCTACACCGAATTTTCGCTCTGTTTTGAGTTTAAAGTATTCTCTCATTTCGACAAAAACGATTAGGAACGGATCGGATAAAAAGAGGTGTGGTGGAAAATTCTGGGATGATGAATTAGTTTCGAAATTATTTGAACAACACAATTTTCGGCAAGCGTTCAACGTAAAAATTTGACAAGATAACGTGGGAATGAAAAAGGGGTTCATAACATTCGAGGAAACATTTTATGTTTTATTGAAAAAAATGAAGTTAAACTGCGTCTTTTTTTTCTCTTCGGTCTCTCATAAACCGCACGCAATGCGGCGCAGCGCATGTAAAAACATAATTTTATCTGCGAATTTTATTGTGTTTTTCTATTCATTTTTGTCCATTTATTTTCAATTCGATAATACCTGGGGCCGAAAAAATTTTGAGAACGAAAGTTATTTGTTTGATTGCCACTTTTGGTTTTGAACATCGCTGCCGAGAGGGTTTTGAAAAATGAGTTATATTTCGTTTCACACTAATGGGAGTTCTCTTTTTTTTCTCCACGCGGTTAGCTATGAAAAGAAAAATTAAAAATAAGGTAGAGATTCTGTTCAAAAACTTAGACGTAGTGAACCGACCCAAAAAATGAAAACTGTGGATAGGTATTTTTTCCGCTCGCCTGTGGTAAACAAATCAACTTGTTGTTGTCCACATCGAACGCCGCCACCTGTTCGCCACGAAATTCGAAGAGTCTTGCAATCGATCCTGGATCCAGATACTCGCTAGTGATTGGCTGCTGATGTTGTTGCATTGATGATCCTTCATCAAACTTTTCATCGTATTCACGTTGTTGACTTTGTTGATGAATGAGATCATCTGCAAGAAAACTTCACGATTCTCCATTTTTTGGCGAGGCTCGGAATATTTGTCAAACCTTCTCTTTCCATCGTAACAGAAGTGGGTTTTACATGAGAAGGCGTTTTCCGGACAAACAACACTGAGAAAAAGTGACAAAAATGTTGTTATTTTTAGTAAAGGTAAAATCTCCGCCCCACTCTTCTTTTTTACCTCGAGCTTCTCTGCGTCTTTAAGACGATTTAAGGATTACTGATGGATGCGCGCGAGCGAGATTTTGCTGAATAAATCCGGTAATATGAGATGGCACACACCAGAAATATACACATATATTTTCATTAAGGTAATTGAGGCAGTGTTGATGTTATGAGGGATAAAAATTTGAAGAAATCAGCAAGATTTTAGAGATTTATAAGACATTTTTCCAATTTTTCAAAGTAAAAAAAAAACGTAGAGAGAAACTCAGAATATGTTTTACCTGTTGAAAAAACTCGCCGGTTTGTCCTATGTCTCATGCCCAATTTTTCTGAGTTTTTTAAAAATTCTATGCAAAGAACAGATCATCTCAATTTCCGAGCCGGCCCGAAATCTGTGTTTTGAATAACATGACAAAATCTTGAGTTTCCCTTCACAACAATAAAAACTCACAAAACCCGTCAAGTTGACAATTGGAACTTTTCAATATTCGAAACGCCATCTCATTCATTTGCGATAAATTCTGAATTGCAGTCAATGTCGCATCCATCTGAAAACAGTGAGAAAAACTGAAAAAGTTTTTTTTCGACGATTCGAAATGCAAAATGAAATGAATGTTTCTTCAAACTAATGATGTGTTCAATCAGATAACAATCATCGTTCGTCTCCGATTTTACCTTCGCTCTTTACCTCGTATTTCGACAGAAAAAAGGAAAGGGGAAACCGAGGACGTTTTCAAACCAAACGACTTGATAGATAATGTTCAGTGAGAAATTTTTAAAGTTGTTCTGAGAAGCTGTATGTCACCAAGTAGAGTTTTTCATGCTGACCAACATCCTGTATATAACTTTTGGGAAAACTGAATTTTGAAGTCTCAAAAAATTTTCTTAGTATTAAATCTTAATAATTTTCGTGACCTTTTCTCCGAATTTCTCATTTTCAAATTATATTTCTTCGGTTTAGACCAGATCCAAAAAACTGTGTCTGAACTAGAAAAAATTACAGAAACTTTGAAGTACAAAAAGGAACACTGTGTCCAGGCAGAAATCTGATTCAGATTTGGCTATTTTCAGATCTATTTTTCTATTAAATCGGTCTCGGTTTAGCATCTACCAAATTTTTCGTTTGAAAGAATTCAAGAAAAAAGGAATGAACCGTCAACTTTTGAAAAACTTAAAAATTTGAATGCGACAAGCCCTTCAAAATGCAAGAGACTACTGTAGGAGAGCTAGTTTTACAACGATTCATATTTGTTGGTACAAGTTTATGAAAATTAGAAAAAAAACTGGCGAACCAAAACCACTCCAAAAACAAAAATTGTCACAAAAATAATATACAAACGCTCTGGTTTGAGGCAATTAAAACGATAACATTCTCCATTTTTTTTCTGTTGGTGTTCAATTCAATATATGAACATTTCCTTTCTTTGATAATATTTTTTCTCCTTGAAATGAATAAATATGTACAGATTGAGTGACATTTTTATTGCGTTGACAAACAACTATTTATTATCAAAAAAAATGAATGCACAAAATGAAGCGTATTGAAGAGGGAAACTTGAAAAATGAAACTTTTTTTGATCTACATGACATTTTTTTGCGGTAACTTGTCGAATTTCCTGATTGGCGTTCATTTCCGGAGAACAAATAACATTTCTCCTTTTTTGGGAGTTTGCCAATGTTGGGGTGTGAATATATGTCATTGTGTTTGCACCATACACCAAACAAGACGAACAAGACGCGGGGGAGGGAGATTGGTGAATTCGAATTTTTGTCACTTGTTTGTTTGTTGGTGGTATTTATGGCGGCGTTTCTCCCGAAAACTTTTTGATGTTCCGAAATTTCCAAATTCTACAAAAAATTGTTTGTGAAAAATGTAGAAAAGGGAAAAATCTTCAAAAATCTCCGTTCCTAGGATTTTACATAAAATTAAATTTTTCTACTTTGCTAAAACTTTTTTTAAGGAATATCGATTGATCTAATTTCCCCCAAACCGTCTTTCGTTCCAGATTGAATGGAGTCCACGTATGGGACACCGATGGCGACAAACCCGGCGAGTCCGTCGAAAACGCCGCGAAATCGACGGCGAGCAATTTCGCCGTCGCAAAACAAAACACCACGTTCACCGTTCTCATTTGTTGATTTGGACGGTGCCGATCGCGAAACATTGAAGACAAAATTGTTGGAAGCTGAGAAATTATTAGAGGAATCGAGGGAAGAGACCGGGGTAAGCAACAGATTTTTATTGGAAATCTGAAAATTTTTGGAACATTCAAGAAACATATTATTTCACGTATTGTCCATCCCGATTTTCTCTTCCCATCGAAAAAAAGAAAAAAAAAGTTACCGGTTAAAATAAAGGACGATTATCAAAAATGTTTCGCCGCTACGAGACCCGTTGACCTTGTGTATTTCTCTCGAAAGAAGCGCGCACATTTTTTTACTTTTATTTTTTTTGTTTCTTCTTTTTCAATCGATATTTCATTGTTTTTCGTCGCGATTCCGTTGTTTTCCGTTGTGTGATTTAATTGTTTCCGTAATTTATCACTAATTTATCATTTTTCATAGTAATCCACGTTTATAGTCCATAGTTTCTCGCTCACTTTTGTCTTTTCAAAGTTTATTATAAGTTTCAGGCAAACTGATCGATATTTATCGTCATTCTCGATGAAGACAGGTTTTATGATTTTCAACAATGTTTTCGGATTCAAATGATGTTAATGTGTCAATCTTCAATATGGTGATAAAGAAAAGAGAAGTTTCGCAATCACTTTCAAAAAATTGCTGTGATTTTTCAGAAATCAATTTAAAAACTCGCAAAATCAAAGTATCAAAGCAAAGTGAAGTAGTCAACTGGTCGAAAACGATAAGAATTCAACTCAGCAGTTTATTGTCCACGAAACCAATCTGACGATCGAAGACGACTTGAACAGAATT
Source organism: Caenorhabditis sp. 8 KK-2011 (assembly GCA_963572245.1). Taxonomy (NCBI): domain Eukaryota; kingdom Metazoa; phylum Nematoda; class Chromadorea; order Rhabditida; family Rhabditidae; genus Caenorhabditis; species Caenorhabditis sp. 8 KK-2011. The sequence goes on from OY751548.1 coordinate 7,639,947, forward strand.
CATGGAAAACAAGATTGATTTATAAGTAAGATTTTTAACATTTCACCAAAAAAAAAACCAAAAAATCGGAATTAATGAAACAGAAAAAATATTATACGAACTAGACATTGACAGATATTTGTCGAACTCCTAGATTAAGTTAGAGCTGATTTAGTTTTGTTAAATCTTATTTCGAACTCCATTAGAGTTTTCTGAGAAATTTTCTATAAACTTCCGAAAATTCTCACAATAGAAGTTTAACTTGTCACCATTTCGAAATTTAAAAACAATCAACAATTGTGCATGCTAAAAATCTGCAAAAATATCGCGGAAAAATGAATTAATTTTCACGATACTGGCGGAACGAATCAGTTTCGTTCAAAAAAACTGTGAAAAATTCAGAAGTTTTTTCACAGTGACTTTCAAAAAAAATGTAACTTTGAAAATACCTCTGATTTTTTAAATCACGATACAAAATTCCGTCTCACGCCAGGTGTGACACCAGAAAAGTTTGAAACAATGAAATAATATCCCTTGCGCAAAATATGAATGATGAAACATTTTATTTTTGTCTAGAGGTTTTAGTAGTGATAAAACCACCGAGATTCGGCCGATTTAGTGAGCGTAACAAAAAATATAGAGATCTTTCAAAATTTTCCGCATCATTATAAATTTTTAAATGTTTTCAGGAATAATCGTCCTGTTTGATCGGTGGTTGAAGTTCGGACTACAATCGGAGGGCTATTTCGTTCCATATATGTTGATTCATCAGGTAAGTTTTGAATTTTTTCCCTTTTCTTTGAAATTCATGTTTAAATTTGAATAAAATAGTTTGATACGAATTTGAGTTATTTGAACAATATTTAATAAATAAAGTTTTTTTTCTGTTTTTTTAACCACTTGTACGGGAATCATTCCGGTACAAGATCGCGATTATTGTTGGAAAACTACACCAAAAACTCTGATCAGTCTACTTCAATGTTGTTGAGTTGGATGTGGAAGTTCGAATCTTGCTCTTTGTCGTGCTTCGTTTTTTTTCCCCGAAATTTTAGCGTTTTCACATGAACTAATCAAGGTTTCATGTCGTCAGAATCTGTAATACGCAGACGAATCTGATAGTTTTTTGTTTGGATCACTCAGTCATGAAACATATCGGTTTAAATGAATACAACTCATTCATATTCACTTTTCTATGTTGCCATTTTGAAATGTCAAAAACATCGAAAAAAAACTTCAAAAAATAAAATTTATCGATTTTTGTTGTGTGAACTTCGTTCGAGAGAAATACACAGGCATTTTGGTCTTAATGTGAATAAATAATATTTGATCTACGTTCTTTTTTCTGCCCGCATCATTATTTTTTTATTTTTCCATGGGAAGAGAAAATCGGGATGGACAATAGGGTTGGAAAAATAGTGCTTTCGTGTGCCCGAAAACACTCGTTGGCCGAACACACCTGCCCGAAAACACTTTCCTGTATTTTTTGAGGAATTAGTGCTTTCGGGGATCCTCTCGAGAGTGTTTCCGGGAAAAAACGTGATTTAGAAATGACCGGACATGAAAAGCGGCCCCGTTTTTCCAACCCTAATTTCACGCTACTTTTTCGATTAAAAAATCCGATGGAATTTTTTTTGTGAGAAAAAACCTAGATCACATGTTATAGAAATATTCATCAGAAAAAATTCTCAGGGGCCTTGTTGGCTCAGAATCAGATTTTTGGGTCCAATATTTTTGAAGTTTAATCGTCAGTTAAAAATTGAAAAAAATCGGTTTTTTTTCCAGAGAATGCATGAAAATTTAATGAGCAAAGCTGGACTTGATGATAGTATAATAGTTGAGACAAGTAATCGAGTATCAACTCAACAGACGAGAATATATACACGAGATCGAACAGTTCTCGAAGACGAACTCAAACACAAACAAGAAATCATCGGACAACTTCAAACTCGTATCATTGAACTCGAAAGTGCCAATCGAAAACTGCTCGAAGATCTGCAACATAAACATCGACAATGGGAGGATGCCGAAGGTTCGACACAATCCGCGTTGCTCAAATTGGCCGACGCAGAAGAGGAGGCGCGAAAAAAAGAAATGTTGATGAATCGACTGAAGAAAGAGATTGAAGATCAGTGTGCGGAAATCAAAGATCGGACCGACGAGTTTGAGGTGAAAATGAAGGCGATGGAACGCAAGTTGGAAGTTACGGCCAAGGAACTGGGAAATGAAAGGTTGGCTCTTTTTTTTGTTCTAGGTCTCTTTCGACCACTTGAATTGAGAACTTCTAAAAATTATTATCCTCGGAAAGAGATTCTGTATAAAATGGGCTCATTAGCTTGGGAAGTTTTAAAATGAACCAAAGCCTAGTCGCATGAGCCGGGTTTTTTGAAATTCAAAATATAAATGTTATAGAAAAACAGGCTCCGGGACAGGCTGCAAAATCAGATCAAAAAGCCCCATCGAACTGCTCAATAGAATTGAACAAATAATGATTACAGAAATCAAATTTTAAGCTTTGATGGCAAAGTTTCTTCTCAGGTCAAAATTGAAAAAAAAATACTGACCAAATTTTATTTAGAAGAAAATCATGTTTTTTTTTTGTGCAGACACGAAAGAAGTACACTGTCGAAAAAGCATAATGAGCTGACACAAAAATTGGCAAGTCTCGAAAAAGAGCGAGCCGACAATGTCGAATGTTTGGCGATTCGTCGCAGTTTAGAAGCGGAAAACGAACAAATTGCGGAAACGCGTCGCATTCTCACCGAAGTGCAACATTTATCGAACAAGGTTGAATGTTTGACACCGCTACGACCGCCCACTACCGCCACCACAAATGTCGCAAAACAACGCTTGTTTGGCGAGAATGACGAATTTCTGAAAATGTCGGCCAAAATGATCGAGGAGAATATCAGCGATTTGAGGCGGCGAAACGCGCGACTCGAAAAGGAGATTGGCGACAAGACGGAGGCGTTGACAACGGCCGACGCCGAATTGGTGCAACTTCGAGAACAGCTGAAAATTGTGATGGGTGATCACGATCAGGCTAATCGATTTTTGCAGGTTGGTGTGTTTTTTAAATGTTGAGCAATTAAAAAAAAATGTTGAAATCAGGGATGTCGTTTGGGCCGCCCGCTGTTTTCTTATTTTGTCATTATCTCGTTTCGGAGTCAAAATTTCACTTTTCTGAGACTCGGAAATGAAAGAACAGGTCAAAATACATATCCTATGATACTTATATCATTCTCAAAAACAAAACCAACTTTTTATTCCCCCTTGAAAAAGTTTAGCGGGCACTAGAAAAGCCCAAAACGACAGCCCTGGTTGAAATGTTCTCTAAACACCTAGACAAAATTTTAAAAAATCATTTCGAAAAATTGAGAAAAGTTTCAAAAATAAGTTGTGGTTGACACGATTTTTTTTGTTAAAAGAAACTACAATAATTTTCCAGAATTTCAAATTTTTAGAAATCCTGTTATTTATACGTTTCAAAAGTATAATATATCAAAAGAATTTTCGGAATTGCTTCTATGGCTTTAGCTTGACGAAATTATCAGCCCCTGACAAAAAATCTAATTTCTCGACTTTTTCAATTTTAAAAGTTTAGGGCCAGTTTATGAAGTCGATTTAGCGACTAAAAAACAGTAACCCGAATTATGTTCAGGATGAAAACGCCAAGCTGACCCTTCAAAAGGCTGATATTCGCTGCGAACTCATCGAGGCCAAAAGACAATTGGCACAGTGTCAGAAAAATGTGGAGGCGCTGGAAGCGGAAAAACGACAAACAGTGGACCAATGCGACAAAATCGCCAAACTCGGCGAAGAGTTGGAGGAGTCGCGAAAACGAGAAGAAGAATTGGAGCAACGCGTCATTCTGATGTCGACGACGGCGCGACAAAATGACGCGCTGAAGGCGGAAATCGCAAAGTTGCAAGATCGCATGACAATGATCAAAGACGCGCTAATGGTGTCGGATCAGCAGTGTTCGAAGTTGAACACGATGCGAGAGGCGGCGGAAAAGTCGCGCGGGCGCGCAATTCAACAATGCAACGAGATGGTTGTCAAGATTCGAAATCTGGAGACGGCTGTCGAGACGCAGCGAAAGGTCGAACAAGAGATTGAGATGTTGCGCGCGGACAATGAGCGGCAGCGCGCGAAAATTCAATTTTTGAACGAGGAAATTCAAGAGACGCATGCCGATTATCGGCAAGAGTTGAGCAAGTTAGCCGTTGAGAAGGCGCAGAAAAAAGAGGCAAACGAGGATCACAGTCAGTTGGTCAGTTTTTCTTTCTGTTTTCAAAGGAAAATATCGAAAAAAGTTTTGAGAAAAAATAATTTCAAAACTTTTTTGTTGTTGAAATTTCTAATATTTTCGTTCAGGTCTCCGAGCTGAAATTGACAATTTCGCAACGCGACAGCGCTCTGCGTAGCTCGAAAAAACAAGTTGACGAAATTCGCGGCGACAATGCAAAATTGTCGCAACAACTCGCTGACGTTCGCGCACAACAATTGGCGATTGTCGAAGAGAATGCAAAATTGCGAAAAGGACTCGCCGATGCGGTCGCCAAAATTGAAGAATACAAGCGAGATTGCGAGAATTCGCGAGAGGTGTCGCAACGATTGGCGGAGGAGTTGGGCGACGCACAAATTCGATTGGTGGGTTTTGTTGTTGTTGTTGTTGTCGCTGATTTTGAAACTTTTTGTTTTTGTTAAGAAAAATTCTGGCCTCAAAGATTACACTGATTTCTTCAGGTTGAGCGAAAATTTTTTTGATAAGTGTGTGAATTTTTGAAATAGAATTTTTGCACCCATGTTTGAACATTTTTGAACGGATACTGAGAGATTTGGAAAAAAGTGACAACATTTTTTTTCGAAATCTAATTTTTGCGAGTCAAATTTTTCAAAAAAGTTGAAAATAAGCCTGGCCACCATCTTTTTCGTTTTTTTTTTTTGTTGCAACTTTTTTGAATTTTCCGAGTTCCAGAACAAAATGGAAGAAGAGTTGAGTGAGAAACAGCAGCAAGTGTCCGAATCGGAGCAAGTTGTCAATTATTTGCACAGTCAGATAAATACGAAACCGGCAAAACAACCAAAATTGGGAAGGCGGAGCACGTTGTTGAGCACAGTTTCAGAATCGATTTTGGACACGTCGGCGTTTGTGAGTTTTTAAAAAGTTTTTATTATGCAGAAGAGAAATATTTTTTAACAAAAAGAAAAACTTTTAGAAAATTAATGAAACGTATTTTTCCTTGGAGGTTTTGTGAATTTTTTTTCTAGAAAAAAAAGAACCGAAAATGAAAACTTTCGTTATAATGGAAAATATTTTCAGTTTTTTTGTAAATGAAAATTCAAGAAGTTTTCGTGCCAAAATCATACATATCATAACCACCAGGACGGGTTTTTTGTTAGGACCCCCCCCCCCCCCCACAGCAATTTTTCAGCTGTTAGCACCCCCCCCCCCTATCCTTACAAATAAAAAAAAATTTGTCCATTTTTTTCAAAAAAAAAAAAAAATTTTTTTTGTTGGTGCTACCCGGATGCGAACTTACAATCTTCGCTATAGCCTCCACCGCGCAGCCTATCTTCTTAACCACTACACCACATGGGACACATCTACATATCCTTACTTTCTCAATAAGAGAAGCCTAGAAATGAAGGCCCCTTATTTGTTACAACAAAGTCAAGTGTACAGTATAAAGGATACATAACCGCCGCTTTTTGATCTAGCTTTAGATCTTATTTTTGCTTGTTTTCTTAGTCCTTTCCGAGTCAACTATAGTTTATTTCAAAAAAGAGGAATGTTTTGATAAAAGATATCCATATCTTACAATATGGTCTTTGTTCACTTTCACAAAAATATTAATTTTTGATTTTTTTTTGCGTTATCAGGATAGAACTTGGAAAAATCTTTTTTTTTTGCCTCCTGCCACCTAAAAACATTCTGGTTAACAAAAAAAATCAAATTAAAGCCTTTTGAAAATTTCGAAAATTTTTTCAATTTTGCCAGTTTTTGAGGTGAAAAAAAATTACGTTCCCGGGGTATGTTTAGGTTAGAAAAAATTTTTGCTCGACAAAAAACCTCCCTGAACACAATGCCGTCGAAAAATTTTAAATTGGACCTCAACTTTCGCGGTGGGACCCCCCCCCCCCTTTTTATGCCCAAAATTGGGCATGAAAAGGGGGGGGGGGTCCCACCGCAATCATTTCACTCGGATTCAGAATCTTTCGACGCAGTTTTGTTAAGGGAGGTTTTTTGTCGAGCAGAAATTTTTTTTTACTCAATCTGACAACTTTCATATATTTTTTTTCGACGTTGAAAACAGACAAAATCAAATTTTTTTTCAAAATTTGAGGGGGGGGGGGGGTCCCACCGTCCGAGTATTGGTTTTACACCGGATTTTTTTGTCTTACATTGTCAAGGAAGGTTTTTCACCGGGGGGAAATTTTTTTAACCCAATCCAACACCTGGAACAGGTTTTTTTTTTTTCAAATTTGAAAATTCATTGAAAAAAAACAAGATAAACACACCGGCGTCCACTCCTCTCAGAAAGGGAGAGGAAGCTGCACATATTTGAAGTTCTCTCCCTTTTTCTCATATCCCTTGTGGTGTAGTGGATAAGAGCCTAGCGCGTGGATCTATGAGGTCCAAGTTCGAGGCCGGCTGGAGGGCTGAACTTGAACAGTGAGGGAGAATTTGGGGGTGAAAGAGGTGAGATGGTGAGAAATTTTTCCAACAAAAAAAAAGATCAACATTTTTTTTTAAAGAGTTAGGACCCCCCCTTCTTTCGAAAAGTTAGGACCCCCCGCCTGACAAAGGGGACCTATGATATCTATGGCCAAAATAGTTTTTTCGATAAAATTTTTTTACTAGAGATTGATTTTAATGAAGATTTGGGAGAAAATATTCGCAAGAAAGATAGGTTTCTCATTTTCAGAGTCGCGAATCGGAAGAAGTAACACGACTCGAAGATCAAAAGCGCGAACTTCTTCGAGTGTTGCAAGAGAAACGGAGAATGGTCGAGGAACGCGTTGCGGAAACCTCTTCGAACACCTCAACATCTACCACAACAACCAATGTCATTTCGAAATCTGTCACCACTGTCGCCACAACAAAACCCAACAACAACAGAACGACATCGTCGTCGAAATCGGCCAGCGAGTTGGGACGACCGGCAACAATGCGGCACGACATTCCGCACAAGTGGAAAGAGATGCGACATTTGGGTGTGATGTCGTTGAAGTGCGCCATTTGTTTTGTCGGAATTTCAACGGTTCGTTTTTTATTCATTGTAAATATAGATTCAACAAAATAAGGCTGTCGAAAGTCAGGAAAAAATTCTCAAAAATACTATCCTGCTCCATTGAAAGGTACTGTACTTTGCTCCACTTATTTCTTTGGCTTGATTTTTATGACAAAAGTTATTCCTAAAAATTGGCTTAAAATGAAAAATAAACCCTGGTTTTAATTTTTTGAAAATCACTTTTCCGAAAAAAAAAAGAAAAAAAGTCGGGCCAAAATAAAAAAAAATTTTCTCCTAAAAAATCGCTGGATTTTTCGAGTTAACTTCTTAAAAAAACTCTTCATGGCAAATTTTTTTTACAGTTCGGCAAGGCGAAAAAATGCGCTCACTGTGATGTGCAAGTGCACGCGGCTTGTGCGTCAAAAGTGTTCAACACTTGCGGTATGCCGGCGGAATGTGCCAACTATTATCGCGAAAATCACACGACCGTTTCGTCGTCGGCGATGGCCGAAGGTCGAATGAACGGTTGGCTGAACGTGTATCGCGACGATCAAGCGTCGTCGCAACAATGGATCGCGTCTTGGGCGATGATGGATTTGTCGCGAATCGCGTTCTACACCAACGACGGTGCCGATCTCGACAAACCCTTCTTCACCATCGATCTGAATCGCGAACAATGGGTTTTGCGAGCCGGTATGGAGATGCCAATCGAGTCGCCCGATCATCAGATGCGTGCCAGCAATGTGTTGCAGATCAAAATGCCGCGACGCAGCATCTATCTGCTCGCACCGTCGCAGAATTCGGCGCGTCGCTGGTCGGAATGTCTGCAAATTGCGCAACGCAAACGAATGATGCTCACGTCGCGACCGAGCTCGATGGCCGAATACACTTGTCTGCTGGTGCTCAACTCGCCCAACAATTTGAAAATCTACAAATCGTTTTGCTTCGACGACTGGATTCTGTTCGCCACACAAACCGGGCTGTACTATACGAGCGTTTCGCAACCACGCAACCCTGTCCGCATTGCCGGACCGCATTCTGTCACGTGTATGGAGATGATGGCCGAGTGTAATTGTATCGCAATGGTCACCAATCATAATGGACAACTTGCTCTAGTTCCCATGGAATCGTTGACGTTGGCGATGCAGAGCTCGCAGCCCGGAATCCGGCCTGATGTGCTGCCCGAGTTTCAGCATTGCGGTATCATCAAGTATCATCAGATTCAACGGAATCAGTGAGTTTTAAGACAGAAATAGAAACCAACAAAAACGAATTTTACGAAGGCTTTGAAACGTATTTTTTCCTGGAATTGTTTTCCAGTGTTTATAGAATTTTCGGAAAAATTACCAGAAAAGTTCGTTTCATGAAGTTTTCGCGCAATCATTTTTTTGTTTTCTGGCACTAACTGGAGAAACGCGGCGTTTTTCACTCCAAAAAATGGGCCAAATTTGAAAGATAAATAAATTTTGGCCCGAAAGTTTTTTCAGAAAACAAATTTATATTGAATAGAAATGTCTGAAAAAATGACAATTTTCACAGATATCTAATCGTCGCCGACGCCACATCGATCGCCATTCTCAAGTACAATCCGTCGCGCGACGTGTTTTGCAATTATGCGCGTCACGCCGTCAACGAACCAGTTGTCGCAATCGAATGCGCACCGCGCGGCATCTACTTCGCCGCCGATACATTCTACTATGTTTCGCTGGAAACGCAGGTGGCCGCGCAACAAACGCCGCCACGGCAATTGGTGGCGCCAAATGATGGAGATTATCCGATTGGAGTGATTACGATCAGCGAAGACGAATTGTTGTTGGCCTATCAGAGTGAGTTGCAAAAAATTTTGAAAATTCCTTTTTTTGTTGTTGGAAACTAGAGCCAGACCTCAAAAATTTAACAATTTCACGAACAATGTGAGAATTACTGAATCGGAAACAGGTCTGAAAACATCGGGTCCACGGAATCGGGTCCGATTCAATAAAAGTTTGAGATCTGTCGAAGTTTCTGACATTTTTTCTCCGATTTTTGATGCGGCAAAAGGAAAAAAAAGAGAAAAATTGTTTTGTTGTTGCAGACTACGGTATTTTTGTGAACCCGGTAAATGGCGGAAGATCGCGTCGCGACACTATCGAATGGGAGCAAATGCCAATGGAATTTGTGTACACGTCTCCGCATCTCTTCGTCATTCACTATGATTCGATTGCGATTTTGGAGATTGCCGAGAATACTGGCATCGATTCGAAAACGTGTCTAACGGATCGAGAAGTTTTTGAATGTTGCAATGCGCACGTGATTGGGCGACAAATGGACACGGTGTTGATTTCGGTTTCGTCGAGGGATAGTACGGAAGTTCATAGGTATGTGTTTCAATTGAAAGCTGGATTTTTGGTCCGAGTACTGCCTTTTTCAATTTTAGAAAGTTTGGAAATTTTTGAAATCGGAATACAGTCAGCAAAAAACAGTCAAATTTCAGCATGCTAAATAGTTGTGAAAAAAATCCCGAAAATAACACGTTTCAACACTACTAAAATAATCAGACCCGACCAAACATTGGCAATTGTTTTATTCTCGGGGGAAAAGTCGCAAGTTGGCGCAATAATTTTTTTGTTGTTGCAAGTTTGCGCCAATTTGTTGGCAGCTTGCGCCACAAAATTGACCATTTTGAGACAGAAAATAAAAAATGAACATGGCGCAAGCGTGTTGGCGCTAGCTGGCAGCAAAATGGCGCAAACTTGCGACTTTTCCCCCGAGTTGTTTGGTTTCGGGCCAGCTTGGTTTTTTTTAATCTTCGAAACGTATTATTCCCGGGATTTTTTCAATAGTTGAAATTTTTTTCACGCGAGCGGGAAACCGATAAATGTGAAAATTTAAAAAACTGCCGTAGATTTCTCGAAAATACAAAAAAGTCAAATCTGAAAGTTACAAATTTCTGTCCTTTTTTGTCTGTTTTTCAACCAACATGTGACAAGCTCACTGTTTTCATTTCCAGATTCAACCTATCCGGAAACAAGCGAAATATTAACAAACGACGCGGAATGTCGCCGATCGACACGATGAAACGGCATAAGAATGGCGGAAAATAATCACCTATTTATCTCAATAACAACAACGAAATATGATCTGAAAAATTGCATTTGCGCTCTATTGTGGATTCAAAATCACTGCTTTTGCTTTCTTGTACAATAATATATTCTTCCTTTTTTTCAAATATTTATAAAATTTTTCACTATATGTCTGCGTTTTTTTTTTGGTTTTTGAATGGTTGATAACAATTTTCGATTGATACTTTGATTGAAAAAGGGTTTTCATTGAGATTTGGAATCTGGGCCGGCTCGGAAAAAGTTCAAAAAGTTGGTTTTAAAAAATAACTTCATTTTTCAGCCAAAAAAAATCACATGCACTGATAAGTGGGCATCAATGAAAAATTGGAAGCGGCTGTAACGATGACACCGGACGGATTAATTGCAGATTGTTGTGGATAGGCTGTGGTGAGATAGGAAGTCGGATAATCAAGCAATTGTTTCATGTAGGGAAGATGATGATGAACATGAGATGGTTGCGGTGTGAACATGTTGGTAGTTGTGTACAGATTCTGGTGTTGGTGTTGATGATGTTGTTGTTGCGGAACGACAAGAGAAGTGTCCGGACGGAGTGCGCGCGGTTTTGTAATCACTGTGCCGGAGGATGGTTGATGATTGTTGTGACGATGAGTATGATAATGTTGGAAGGTTGTGGTGGTGGATGAGGATGATGAGCTGGTGTCCGAGTTCTGGGTTAGTTTGAATTTATTTCTTTTTTGAAAAGTTCTTCATAGTGTGGAAACAAAACACCTAATTTTCCCCAAGTATTGACGTTCCTAGTTTTGGGCTGGTACGATGTCTTTGAAGTTTTTCTGAATTGACATTTTTCTGAATTGTGTTTCAGTAGATAAATTCCTAGTCTCCAAAAATTGGTGTCGATGAAACCATTCTGATAAAACCCAAAAAAATAATCACAACTTGGCTTTTCCGGATATTGTGAAACGTATATTTTCCGGGAATTTTTTTGTTGAGAAATTTTAGAGTAGAAACATTGACAAAACTTGTAACTTCGTTTTAGCAAAAACTGTTTTGAGTCGAATTTTTTGATTCACAAAGAGATCTTGGCCCGAAAATCACGAGTTTGGTTTTTTTTGTTTTTCGTCCGTTCAAGCGTCATTCTATCGAAGCCGCGACTTGAATTTTTAATGCGATGTGCAAAGTAAAAAACGGGCAGTTTCTGAATGGGTGCGCACCCATTCAGAATGGGTGCCCAAAATGGGTGCGCGACAAACGTCTGAATGGGTGCGCAGAAAAATGGGTGCCCATTTTGATTGTCTGAATGGGTGTCCAAATAATGAGTGCTAATTTCGGTCGTCTGAATGGGTGCCTAAAAAATGGGTGTCCGTTTTGTGGTCAAAAATAAAACGCATGAAAAACTGCGCATGTAATCGTAAATGCTGTACTCAAAATTCTGCACCAAAATTCACAGCATGTTGTTTCATCGCATGTATTTTTTAAAATGGTTTTGTTCACCGATCTAAACCATTTATCAAAAATGCAGACGTTCTAAGCCTATGTTTTTAGATAAATTTTGACCTCGCTCAGTTTTTAAGGGAGAAAAATAATCTGAAACTTTAAAACTTAGCGAAAAAACAACCAAAAAAACCTTAAAACGAATGCCCGTTATTTTTGGACACCCATTCAGACAACTGAAACGGGCACCCATTCAGACTACCGAAATGGGCACCCATTATATGGACACCCATTCAGATAATCAAAATGGGCACCCATTTTTCTGGGCACCCATTCAGACGTTTGTCGCGCACCCATTTTGGGCACCCATTCTGAATGGGTGCGCACCCATTCAGGAGAACCCATTCAGAATCTACCAAAAAAGGGGCAAAAATTTGCAAGAAATGGGAATTGGAAAAAACAGTATTTTTTCCGAGAAATTTGAAAATCTGCATGTTGGAATATGACTTTCTTTCAATTTTACACACTGTCCCATAATTATTTTTGGAATAAAATGTTCCATTCCTCAAATATCGGGAAAAATCACTTTTACTTTGCGCGATATTTTTTGCAGATTTTTTTCTTACTTTGCACATCGCATAAAACTCATGTTATTCTAGAAAATGCAGGGTTACCTTGGGGTTTTTTCACTGCGGACTTAAAAAGCACGGGCCCGGTTGGTCAGAACGGATTTCTGGCCGTGACCGTAACCCAGTTCCCTGCCGATTCTCGCGTTTTCAGAAAAGTGTGAAACGTATATTTTCCGGGAACATTTCAAAGAAGTTTCAATCAACATTCTAATTTTTTGACTGAAACAACAAAAAGTTAAGTGTACACGACTTCTCATTGAATCGTAGAATACTCTTCCCAAAAACAATAACTCTGATTTCAAAATGTTCCTTTAAACAGGACGTTTCGCTATGCGTACCTGTATTACTCTAACCAACGCCTCAATATAATTGATGGCAGCATTGAGAATACGCAATTTACTAACGCGTTTCGTAAACTGTCGCAACGTCGGCAAATGATGTTTGAGCTCCAAAAACGCCTGATTTACCGTATGAACACGAGTGCGTTCGCGTGCGTTACGTTTTGCGACAACCGCCGGCATTTTCCTGCAATTTTGTGTCGGTCAACTAGATACTGTAGGCATCGCATCGCCTACAGTACCTAGCTGAGAAATTTTGAGAAGACGAAGAAGAATAAAACGAATCGAAGCTCATACGAGAGCGCGAGCTAGTCAGCGAACGAGCGAGCGAAAATAGCAAAAACATTATGAGAAAATTTCACCTGCTGGAAAAAATCTATTAATTTTTGGGATTACTGTAGGTGGCAATTAGTTGTATTACGCAATATGCCTTTATTAAATACCCGTCTTTTTTGTTGTTTTTGAAGCATATTAGAATTTAGAAAAGCAGGAAGAAGAAGAAGAGTACTGTAGATGATGTTACGGTAGATAGGGAGAATGTTAGAGACGCAGAGGAGACCGATGGATCGCTGCCGCCACTTTTTTTGACCATCATCCAACCGCCTGAGCTTTTTTCCATTTCGAATTCTTCGGCATCTTCTGAAAATCAGTAATGTTCAAAATGTTCTATTTTTGAGTTTTCGGACCGGCCCGATTTTTTTGATTTTGCAAAAATGTCTTGTCTAAAACTTACCATGTGGTGTTAACCTGGATTCTTCTCGATCTCGTTGCTCCTCATCTTCGGTTTTTCTCGGAGTATGATCCCAATAATCATCATCTAGCTCGCTGTAAAACAATAATAGAAACTACAGTAACCCGCCGCTCTTACAGTACCTTTTATGTTGTTCAATTGTGTGATCGAAGGCCTTTTCGAATGACTTGGCAACGTGTCCCAATGTCGAATCAAAAATTTTGACCTGTTCTTGAGTTTCGGCTGTTTCTTGTGATGTTTCTTGTGATTCGCTCTCCATTGATGTTTTCTGGGGAAGGCGAGAAGCTGAAAAAATGAATGATTTTTTTTGAAACCGACACACGTCCACGAGAGACTGGGAGAAAAAAATTGCAGTTCGAAAGGTCACGTTAACTTAATTTTCACGTTCGTTTTTTTTTGAAAAAGTAAAAATCTTCAAAATTGATTTTTTTGGAAAATTATTAGAATAGGTCAACGTGACTCCGAATTTAAAAAATATGATTTCTCAATCCCGTGACGCTAATGTCGCGCACGGTGAGCGGCGGTTTTACTGATTTTTTTTTCTGAATTTTGAAATTCCAATTTTTCATCTGAGTTTATTCTGAGTTTTTGTGAGCCCAATTTCAATTAGCTTTTTTTCCGAGCCAAAGTTTTCGAAGCCTACTTTAAAACCCTGAACTTTCTTAAAATCAATTTTAACATTATATACGTAAAAAATTTAGCGTCAAAATTCTTTCAAAAATACACGTGAAATTACAGGTTTTTGAAATTTTATTTTTTATTTTGACGTCACTATTTTTTACCTCTATAATATTTACATTTTTTGTGCCTCATTTTAGTTTGATTTTCAGACTCCTAAATTTTGGAAATTTTCAATCTCGAACTCATATGTTCGCCGAATTTCTCGGTAATATTTATTGGCAGAAATTTTCTACCTTTTTGTATTTAAACCTAACATGAATCTGGATTTTTCTCTAATGTTCGGGTTACTGTACCTGTTGCGGTGTCCATCTCTCGTTGTCTCTGTTGAAATTCTTGTTCCTGTTCCTCTTCGTCCTTCTCTACAACTTCTCCCTCATCATACTCGTCCTTCTCATCAACCAAATAATCATTCTCGGTCCCGGCCTTATAATCACCCCATTGTTGGTTGGCCTCAGCGGCGGCACGTTCGCGCTCTTCCTGCTCACGTCGTTCGGCTTCCGCGCGTTGTCGCTGCTCGTCCGCCTCGCGTGCCCGCTCTTCCGCCTCTTGTCGCCGTTTCGCCTCTTCTCTCTCACGTCTCTCCATCTCGCGTTGTCTCTCCTCTTCGTGTTGTTGTCGACGTTTCTCGTGTTCGCGTTGTCTCTCCTCGTGCTCTTTTTCGATGCGACGACGTTCGGCTTCGCGACTCGCTTGCGATGTTCGCTCGTTTTCCTGCAAACAGTTGTTGTTGTTGTTGGTTTTTTGTTGAGGTTGAGATTGGTTGGTGACAATCACCACCACTTTAAAATTGGTGCTTGTTGTTGATAAATTGAGTTTTTCTCGGGAAAAATACGTTTCACATTGGTGTTTTCTCTAATTTTGTAGATTGGTGAACAAATAACCGGGCCGATTCGGAATTTTTGAAAATTACCAATTACACGTCGTTTTCTCTTGCAATAATTGAAATAGAGTGAGACGCAAAGAAAAATACATTCCGAGAGAACTACAACATCGTTCTCACATATGTGCTCTATTGTTCCACACAAATCCATGGAACAAGCTCTCTTTTTTAATTTCTCAAAATCTCGAAAGTTGGATTTATGCAATAGAGTCATTGAATCTCCGTACCGACAACACACGCGTTTCGCACACTGCCATCATTTGTGTGTGTGTTGGCCACGCCCACACTGCGTCTCGCTTTATTTCAATGATTGCCAATTCTCTTTTGTTTGATACGACGTGTTACCCGGGAACTATACGTTTCATTTTTGTCCTTTTTTAAATCTCTAAAAAGAAACTTGTTTGGACAACAACTTCTTGGAATTCACAGCATGAGCGTTTTTGGAGAATGCAAAAAAACTGAGCAAGTTTGATTTTTGAAAAAATTTAAAAAAAATTGTGTGTATTATAGAAACAAAAAACTTGGCCACCGAGAAGAAAAATAAATTCGAAATTTGAAAATAACTACTGTAGGAAAAAACCCGCGAAATTGACTTTTTGTGTGTATTCGCGGCGAGACACACTGGTCCCCTAGCGAACACACACAAAAAGTCACTGCCGCGAACTTTTTGTTACGGTAACACCTGTTATTATTTTTTGAATTATTTTTTTCAGTCACCACTTTTTTGTCTCTATAATACGTACCTGTAACGGCCCGAAGTTGGGAAAGTTGTGTAATCAAGAAAGAAAAAACCCGGACTGGCCCGAAAACCGACAAAAAAAAATTTGAATAAAAAATCTGGGTCCGAGAATATCAGAAAAACAATTGCAGAAGTGAATTTTGAATCAAGAAGAAAAATATCAACGGAAGATGAAACGTATTGTTTCCGGGTTTTTTCCGAATTTTTGAGTCCTTTTTTGTCTACCTCTCTCCAATATCTCTCGTGTTCTTCTCTGCGTCTCTTCTCCTCCAACGATCTCTCGTTTTCGGCGCTCGCCTTTCTCTGCATCTCTATTTGTCTCTCGTATTCTCGTCGTCTCTCATCGTCTGTTCGTCGTGGCACCATTGGTGTTGTTGGGGGTTGGGGTAGTGGTACTGTAGATGTAGTAGTCGGATCAGATACTGTAATAATAGGGTACTGTAGAAACAGAGAAATGCTGTAGGTGTACTTTTAAATTGGCATCTTTCGCCGGTGTAGACACCGAGAAGACAAATACACGAATGACGAGTTGGATGGTCTAGATCAAAAACACACATTCCTCCATTTTCGCAACTGAAAAAAGATTACTGTAGATTGACCGGATGAGTACTGTACCTACCGTATTCTACATGTTGACTGAGGAGTGACAAGTCCTTGACCGGCTCCATTTGTGAAATTGATAAGCATGAATAGAAGAAGAAGTGGTATCCGAAGCATTTTCCAGTTGAACTGAGAAAAAATGTTGGAATTTTGTTTGAAAACAGGTGACACATGGATAAATAACACGACGACACAACAAAAAAAAACAAGGTTGAGGAATTTATGAGTCAGGTTTCGGAAATCAAAAAAATGAATTTTAGAGTTTGCATTTTGTATGGTCGAAAAAATATGACAATTTTTATCGGACCCGAATTTTTTGAGCAAAATTTTGCTGTGATTTTTTACTTCTCCCTCTGTCAAGTTTGCGAATTTCTTACAGTAATTTTTTCTTAACTTTTTGATCCTGAAATTTCATCAAAAAATTCGCCTGGAATAAATTTGAGAAAACTTCAGGGTCTACATTTTTTGAAAAGCATTTCTACGGGAAAGTATACGTTTCCCCTAATTTTTTGCAAAACTTTAAAATTTGAATCTCAAATTGTATTGATTTCGAAAAAAAAACCGGGAAGGTTTGAGCCCGAAATCACAGAAAACGGGGATTTAGAAAAACCGGGCCGGCCCGGAATTTTCAATGAAAAATAGTGAGCTTTAGAAAAAAAGTATCTCAATGCTTTGAGTTTCAAGATAAATCTAAAAATATTCAGGCCCGGGCCGTTCTCAAAAGATCTGAAAGTATTATTTCCGAAAACTTGGAGCCGCCGGGTCATTATCGAATGTAAATTTGAACCCAAAGTTTTTTGTGAAACAAGAAAAAGAGTAATATATATCGGAAGATTGAGCTCTTCTCTCCAATCATCTCCGAGATCACAAAAAAACCCTTTTCTTCTCCGCTTTCTCTGCACCCCCTCGTCTCACACACTCTTTTTCTCTCATTTTTTTGACCGTGAAACAAGTGGCACATTATAATATGAACGAATGAATGAAGCGAAGAAAAAGAATTTGTCAAAAAAAAAAAAGAAAAATAATTTTATTACGGTATTTTTGGAGTGGATCAAAGGCGCAAAACAGTAATTTTCGACGAATCGTAAATTCCCATGCGCACTCTTCTAGTAGTTTGTTTATTTTGGCATCGGTCTCATAAACAGGTGTGGATGAGGGAGGATTATCTTTAGAGAGGGAGAGACGAACGGATTTGGGGAAAAGCAGGTGATGAGACACTTTGCGAAATTGGGTGAAATTACTATTTTTTGAAAACAAAAAATTGTCAATTTTTAGAAATCTCAAATTTGAACTCAGAAATTCACTTTTTTCTTGAAAAAATCAAGATTCAGAAAAACAGTTACAAATGGTACCTAAAAGTTTTGACCTTTGCTCATAACATATTGTTTATATCTTTCAAATCAGAAAATGTTATTGTTTCTATTTTCCCATCAGATATTTTGTAATGTTCAGACCGGCCCGAGTTTCGAAAAAGTTCACAATTTCAGAGGTTTTATCACCGTTAAAATCTCTACATACAAAAATTGAAAGTTCACGTTTTTATTAATTTAAAATTTTTTCCGTTTTTGCAAGAGGAATTTTTCGTTTTGAACTTGTTTGGGGGTTTTTTCTTACAGACTCTGAAAAAAATACACGTTTTTGATCAGTAGGTTCGGTTGAAAAGGTTGAGAAAATTTTCCTAGTATCTGGAAATTCATAATTTTCAGTGCAAGAAATAAACAGGGCAAAAAATGAACTAATTTTGAAAAATCGTAGCGGTTTCCTCGCAAAATTCCGCACAAGCATTATCTTGTAGTTTTCGAATATTGTTTTGGAAATGAACTGGAAAGTTTGTCAGGCGGACCAGGGTTCTGAATTTAAGATTTTTTTTCGAATTAATAATGGAAAAAAAATATTTCGAGAAAATTTCGAAGATGATGAAGACTTTTGAAAATGGAAGAAAAAAACATTTCAAAGTTTGTAAATGTCCGCTGAAGGTTCAGCGCAAAAAAGTTGTTCAAGTTTTTTTTAACAAAAAAGTTGACACAATTTTCCGAAAAAAAAAAACATTTGAAAAAATGATGACCCGACAAAACAAAACACCGGATGGCATATTCAAATAAAAAGGGTAGTTTTGTCGAAACACATATTCAGAGAGGTCCGAAATATGTGTAAATTGGAAGGTGTTTAAATGAGTGAAGAAGTGTAGGGGAGCACACACACACACACAAATACACCAGAAGATAAAGAAGAGATGTATCATTTCGTTTCCACTTTAAACTAAAGACTAGAAGCAGCAAAAAGGTATCTGGCACACGTCCAAGATCAGACAAGGGTCATTGGAGACAGAAAAAAGAAAGAGAGAGAGAATATAAAAGGACCCCCGAACAAGAATGTTACATCTACTGCGCAATTGTTTTGTAATCGGGAGAAAATGTGTTTTATGAGGGGAACATTGGCCAAGGATTTTTTGGAAAAAGTTTTTCTTGAAATAAAATTCAGAAAATTTAAAAATTTAAAAAAAATCAGGGCAACTTTTAATAAGTGTTCATTAAGTTTTTTACGAGCGGGCCAGGTCGGCCTGGTCCAAAATATGACGGGCTGCGGGCCTTGGTATACCGCCCAAACGATACCCCTGTCCAAATCTCATCAATAAAATCCGAAAAAAAGAAAAGAAATTATTCTTGTTTAGTGAATGAATGAAGATGAGTGGCATTTGTTGTGTGCGGTTTGTGTCAGCAATTCATTTCGTTTTTTTTCGCGAAGAAATCTCTCCACACCCACATTACACCACCAAAATGTGCACTTGTTTGATGACAAGAAACAAGAAAACAAAAAAGATGAGAACATAATTATTTTTGTTGTTCAATTTGTTGTTGAAAATAAAGAGAGAAGAAAATCTTTTGTTTTTTGAAAAATCGGATTTTTCAAAAACCCAGCTCCGGGAAAAAACCAGATTTTGTCTGGAAATCTATTAGTCGCGCACCTAAACATGGTTTTACAAAAAACTAAGTCCAAGCCTAAGCCCGGTCCAAAAAACCGATATAATCGAATCAGGGAAATTTTTGGTCCCGGTCCGATTCAGTGAAAATATTTGGATCTAATTTCGAGAGTGTTTTTCTCAAAGTTTGGTGTCTTTCAAAAGTGAGATTCTTATTCCGGACTTCAAAATTTTCGGGCCAACCAGGGGCCCGCCTGGGAAGAGTGGTATTGTCAATCCGGTCAGATCATCCAACGGGAAAAGTGATCTACCACAAAAAGTCGATGAAAGATCATGTCAAACTGAGAGATTCAGACGGTAGATCATATTCTCGTTGGATGATCTGGCTGGATTGACAATATTATAAAGAGGGAAAACTGAAGGGAAAAATCATGTTTTTTCACCAAAAAGACATAAGGGAACATAAGAAAAGGTTTCATTTGGTGAACACAATCAATTTTTTTCAAATTTTTCCGACATTCAAGGGTTGAACAAGTTTTTTTTTGTGGTCTTGAAAGTTCAAACTGGTTCAAAGATGTTTATGTTCCCAAAACTAAATATCTTTGATGAATCTGAAATTTTTATCACAAGTTTGTGACCCGTACAGTCCAATTTTGTCTTCCAAGAAAAATTTCAAAAATTATCGTATTTTTCACGTGTGTTTTCACGTTTTTTTTCCTCTCAGTGGCCGTGGAAGAGAAAACCAAACAATTGTCCAATTGGAAAATGCGTGGAATATTTATTTTTCTTTTTTTTTGCTGCTCAAACACTGAAATCAAGTTTTTTAGAATGGTAGATGAGGCAAAATCACCGATTCCGCCGGGCCCCGCGGTTGGCAACAAGTTGGATCAGTTGTCGAAAGAGGATTTGGTAAAATTTGCCAAGAAACAAGTGGCAAATTTGGCTGAAATGAAGAAGAATCAGGGATCGTTGATGGAGAAATTGGTAGGATTGTTGTTTGTATTGAAACCAAGATTCAGATTTTTGTTTCTAGAAAATAAAGATGGCAGAAGTGGAAAAGTTGAAAGTCGCCAATGAAAAATTGAGCGAGAAAACAGAATGTTCCGAATGCCTAGGAAAGTTGGAGATTGAAAAAGAGTTGCGAGACCTGAAAGAAAAGACAATTTCCGCCGACATGTTATCATTAGAACTGCGAGATTCTGAATCGAAAATCGACAATTTGAACAGAGCACTTCGTGAAAAAACCGAAGCATTGATCCGAGCTCATGAAGTGATTGCGGAGAGCGATGCGCGAATTGCCGAACTGCAAAAAGCAGCAGTTGATGTGCGGAAAATCGAAGAAGACAAGCAACGTGTTGCGGAAAGATTTGAAAATGAGAAGAAACAGCGGATGGATGTTGAGGCGAGGTTGCGGAGTGCCGAATGTCGTATTCATGAGTTGAGCGATCAGCAGGGTAGTGAGAAGATGGGTCTGGCAAGGAAAATGGCCGAAAGTGAGAATAGAGCTGGATTGTATGTTTTTTCTTACAAAAAACTGTGAAATTTTTAGAATTTTAGTTTTTCAATATTTTTTCCCAAAAAAATAGATATTTGTCTCTTCCAGACTCGAAGAAGCTATTGAAATGCTGAAAGAAGAAAATACAAAACTCACTAAAAAATCGGAAAACTCACTTTCAAAATTGGAACAAATCGAAAAAGAATACACAGAATTTAAGAATAAAGCACGATTCGTTTTGGAGAACAACAAGAAAAATGTACAAAATTCCGAATCCGCCGAAATTGTTGAAGAATTAGAGAAATCTAAAAAGAATGTGGAAAATCTCGAAGCCGAGATGGCCGAATTGAAGACGGATATGTCGAAAAATTTGGAGATTTTGACAAACACTCGAGATCAAAATGAACGATTAGTGAAAGAGTTGGATGCGGTGAAAAGAGATTTGGAACAGTCGGAAAGTGGACATTTGAAAGCGTGAGTGTTTTTATCAAAAATTTATTGTATCAAAATGTTTTCAAAACTGCAAAGTTTTGCTTCATTTCACAGACACCTTATTTGACAAGCAACAATTTTTAACCCAAAAAATCTAGAGTGACAACGAAAATTTATGAGGCTCGCAACAAAAATAAAGAAAATTTCTTTTAAAAAAACTATCCTTTCAGAATGGATGATCTACGCCTAACATTCACAAAAACAGTGCAAAGACTCGAAGAAGATCTCCGAAATTGCCGAACATCCAAAGACTCTTTGGATGCGAAATTGAAAGAAACTGAAATTCAAAAAGAAAAAGCTGAACATTTGTTGAAAACTGAAAGAAGACGAGCTGAAAGTGAGCTGAGCTCGATGAGTTTGAAGTTGGAGGCGTCGAAAAAACAACAAAAAGCGTTGGAAATTCGGGTGGAGGAGTTGACATTAGTTGAGAAATCGGCGACGACGATACCAAAGGCGATCGCTGCTGTTCAACCGATTACCACTTTTTCGCCGGGTGTTGCGTTGAGCGGTGGTTTCCATTCTCATGTTCAACAAGAGAAGGAGACTTTGACAATCAATGACTCGGTTTCGTGCTATAATGATGAAATTACACAGGTTGGTGGATTTTTTCTATAAAATATTAGTTTCAACAATAAGTGTTTTTTTGCAGCCTGATCGATCTCTTGAAGATGTTCTGTATGGTGACATTGAAGAGGAATACAGTAAGATTTTTCACTTTTGCTTTTTTTGAAATAAGTTTAAACACGAATTCGTTTCAGAAACTGATAATTTTGAATTGAGCGAAGAAAGATTTTCGAGACTTTGTGAAGAACTTGAGAATATGAAAAAGACCAATTCGCACATTGGAGAATTGTTGAGTGAAGCTGAATCAGCAAATGGGAGATTGGTTAGCCAGGTCAGGTTTGGGCCGGGGGTTTCATAGACCATTTTATTTGGAATTTTGAAAAAAAAAATCAAAAATTTACAGGAATTTTCCTCGTAAATTTTAAAGTTTCCAATCTTCATATTTTTTATGTCCATCACTTTTTGAGCCCTAGATCATATAATTTCAAAATTTTTCAAAGTCTGAATCCCCAATTATTTTTTGTTCCTCAAAACTGTTCTAGGATTCTTGTTTCTCAAGAATTTGTAGCCCAGAATGTTTCAAGTTGTCTGGGCCCCGCGAAAACTTTAACTAAAAATCATTTATTTTAAAATATGTTGATTTCAGAACGCCCTGCTGAAAGAGGAAATTCGACGTCTCGAACGAAAAGAAGAAAGAGCCGAAGAGTTGTCGAATGAGCAAAATATGGAGTATTTGAAAAATGTGGTTGTTCAGGTAAATGGAGTTTCGTGGTACAAAAAATTTCACACGTGAGAGATAAATACTTTTTCAACCTTTCGATATCTAAATTATTTAAAAAAATACTTTTTATTTGAAATTTTCCTTTCCAAAAATTAGGCAAATTACTCTAAATTTTGAACATATCCTGATTTTTTCCAGTTTTTCAAATCCACAACATCTCCGGCTGAACGTGCTCAATTGCTTATTGTAATTCAACGTGTACTTCACCTATCACCGCAAGAAACGGAAGTTTTGAAAATTTCTGGAGGTCAGTTTTATTTTCAATTTTTTTCCATGAAGATTTAAATTTTTCCAGATGTTTTATCATCGCAAGCATCTTCAAACTCATCCTCCTGGTTCAATTGGTCTTAAAAATTGTTTTTTTTTTCATTGTACAAATTTTTTGCGTCGCTTTTTTTTTTGAACAGATACTTTATTGCCTTGTTCTTACTAATAATCGGGTCTTGAAATGGTTTTTTTTTGAAAAGAGTTGTTTTATGGATGATGAGATGCGTTTTTGGGACGCTTGAATATTTTTTCCTTGGAAAAGTTAGGAAAAATCAAAGAAGTTTCAGATATGAAGGAGAGCGGGGAAGATGTTGAATTGTCGGAAGATGTTATGGGAGAGATCAAAGGTCGGTTGGGAATTTAAAAAAATTCCACGTGATCATGACGTCATAAATTTGAGCGAAATTCCTTTTTTGCAGAAATGTGCCGAACAGAGTACTGTAGACCGGATATTGGGTTGATTGCGCAGATCAATGAACTATTTCCAACTGAGCAGAGTTTGACACAACTGGATACGGTTATTTCGGCCGTTGAGGTTTGTTTTGTTTAACAACGATTTTAGGTTCAAAAAAGTCAGACAGAAGTCACTCACATAAGCCGGGCTTTTTTCAAAGGCCAGAAAAAATACGCAAAAGTCATTTCTTCCAAACTGATTCTATATAATGGGGCTATTCAGTTTCTTTTCGCAACCTAAAAAACGGTTGAGAAAGAGGAGAAAAGCCATTCAGAAAGTAGGAAAAAAGGTTGAGAAAATAGAGTTTCTCAACCTCCTATTTTGACGTAGCCCGGTTGAAAAAAAAAGGCGCGCATTTGGTGCTTGTGATGCTTGTAAAGCTCCTGAGAACAAAAACCAAAAAATTAAGCGAAAATTGAATGCGTAAACACCATTTTAATAGTCAAAAATGGGTACTGTACCGAAAAACTTCAAAGGCACACAACACTTTCATCTTGGTCTTGTCTGGAAGAGCTGGGTTACGGTGCTGAGAAAATGGAGTTTCTCAACCGTTTTTCCTACTTTCTGAATGGCTTTTCTCCTCTTTCTCAATCGTTTTTTTGGTTGAGAAAAGAAACTGAATAGCCCCATAAGAAATATCCGAAAAAGTTGGAAAAAAAAAATGAAAATTTCATTTTTTATTTTCGCTAATTACCAGGAAGATTTTTTTTTCAAAAAATGATTAGGTTATTCTGAACCTATCATGTGAATCTTTTTAAATTTTAAAAACTTAAAGCATACTGTAAATCTCACACCGTCAGAATCTTGAACTACTAACTTAGATCGGTTTAGGGTGAAATTTCCGAGCTCGACAACGAACTGGCATATCTCGTAGAATCGAATGCGAACGTCAGCGAACGGGCCGAAGATGCGTTAAAACAGGCGCAAGAAGCGATGGAAGAGCTCGAAAAAAGTATTGGAAGTATTCGAGAGCGGACAAAGTCATCAGATGAAATCGTGCGCGAAATGACAAGAGATATTAAACAACTTGATGTGGCCAAGAGAAATTTGACCGCTTCCATCACAACACTTCATCATCTACATATTTTGTTGACTGGTGTCGATTCGTTGAGTAAGATTTTTAGGGTTTTGAGAACTTTTGAAATTTTCGACGATGTTGTTGACCAAATTTTTTTTTCAGGTTCTTGGGTGGAAAAGAAGGACTACAGTTCGATAGCTCGACAATTGCCAGCAATTCTCAATGTTCTACAATTGTTCGATGGTTACAAAGAGTCGGAACAAATTGCGAATTTATCCGCAAAATTGGGAAGATTGAAAACGAGCCTGACGATTCAACTGGCATCCGATCTGAAGTGCGCATTTCAAACGGGTCAACTCAGCGAACGTGTGACAGATATGTGTCGAGTGGCGGCCGCGTTGGAGGGTAATGTCAAGGAAAACTTTTGCAATTGGTTCATCGAACAACAATTGACCGAATATGTAGTGATTTATGCGGATAATGAGGAGGGAGCCTGGCTGGATAAGGTTGATGATCGGTGAGCAAGTTTTGCGGGTAATTTCTTGGAAGGGGCCATACTATGATTGGATAGAAACTGCAAACAAAAAATTGGGAAAGTCATAATTTTAAAGTTTTCGTGCCGTGACCATTTTTATCTGAATATGCCGCTGTAATGAATTATTCGTGTTACAGATACAAATGGTATGTTCGAAAATTAACGGATTTCGAACGAGCCGGTTTGTCGAAAATCTTTCCGCCCGACTGGCAAATGGGCCGAAAAATGACGATGGAATTTTGTCGAGTGACACGAGACATTCTCTATCGAATGATGACGCGACGACGACAAGACCTGGACTGGAAACTGTTGGGACACGCCATTCAACACACCAAAATGTTCGAAGCGCTGCTAATGAAACGATTTCCGGTGAAAGACGCATCAATTGACGAGACCTTCGAAAAATCAATCTGGAGTGTTTTCGACGCGTTTCTCGACGTGTTCATTTTGGCGCAAGAACGTACGTTGCGCGAGTTCATCGAATCGTGTGCGGCGAAATTGCGCAGCGGAGAGGAGAAACCGTCGCGTGATGCGTCGACGCATGCTGTGCCGTTTCCGTCGTCGGCTGACATGTTCTTGTTGTTGAAGAAGGTGATTAGTGAGTCGAGCAAGTTGAGCAGTGAACCCGATGCGTTGATAAGGTAAGAAAAAAGTTCACAGAAATGTCACCGAACCGAAAATCGGGCTCGATATTTACAATTTTTACTCGGACCAATACGAAAATTGGGTCTTGTCTCATTTTTAAACATTTTTTTTCGGACTCAAAAATCAAAATTCAGAAAATCCGTTTTTTTTTTGCTCGCTTCTGTCACTAGACTTTCAAAAAAGTATGAAATTTTTGAAAATGTTTGTTTTTTAATTTCAGAAAAAACAACCCACATTTTTGCAGAGATGTAATTGGAGTTGTACGTGGATGTCTCCGCGGCTATTCCGCATCTTGCCTAACCGCATTTCTGCCCACACTCGGCGGTCCTCAACAATCGGGCACTGCCAATTTGTTCAGTCTCATGCGCGAAGAGATCACCTACGTCCGACTCACACCCGATCAACAATTCCTTGTTTGTTGTATTTTGGCAACGGCCGATTGGTGTGCAGAAACATCGATACAGTTGCAGGAGAAATTGGCGCAGAGAATACCTGTGAGTTTTTCGGAACTGTTTTCCTTTTACGCGAAGTTTTCAGGGAGTAGAAATCTCACAAGAGACCGAAACTTTCTATTCGATCACATCGCAATCGTTGACAGTTCTTGTGCAGGATGTCGAATCGACGTGTGATGCGGCACTTCAATCAATAAGTAAAGTAAAGTGAGTTATTGTTTTGTTGCAAATTGATACCAACTGAACTTCAAAAAATAGTGGATCAATCTGAGTTTTGAAAGAATTTGAAGTGCGATGTTTTTGCGTTCAAAAGAAACCCCTATTCATTATTTCAGTTGGGCGACCGTTGATTCGGTTGGTGATGAGTCGCCGTTCATCGGTGCGATGCGAGGGCATTTGAGACAGGCGGTACCGTTGATTCGAGACATGTTGGCCGATCGACGCAAATATTTCGCTCATTTTTGTCTGAAATTGGCCACTCAGTTGGCGCACAAATTTGTTGGCGCACTTTTTCGATGCCGCAGTATTAGTACGCATGGTGAGTGGAAAACGAAGTCTCCTTGAAATGATAATTAATTTGACCTACAGGCGCCGAACAACTTCTTCTCGACACTCATTCATTGAAAACATTTCTGCTCGGCGTTCCTTCCATCGATAGTGTCATCTCGTCGAAACCGCCAACAGCCTACGTGACAAGTGTCAATGCGGCGCTGACAAAAGCCGAGATGATTCTCAAGGTGAGTATCGTACCGCCCTACAGTACTCCTTATCTCTTCGTCTCCAATTTTCAGGTTGTTATGTGTAGTCTGGATACGGTAGATGATTTTGTCGAGCAATACGTCAAATTGTTGCCAACGTCAGATGTTGCGGAAATGCAAAAAGTGTTGGAGATGAAGGGTGTTAAGCGGCAAGAGCATGCGGCGATTCTGCACGAGTTCCGTCTAAAGTCCGGAGCCACAGAAAGCAGTACGGTACCGGTGGCGACTAGTAGTACGGTATCGACAGCGGCGCGAATTGTTGGAAACGCGTTGCCAAAGACGGTGAGCAGCGGTGCGGTGTCGGAAGCGTTCAATGCGGTGGTGTCGATGGCGGCGGATGGGTTGTCGGATCAGGCGGTTACGTCATCAATCGATCGGCTGAAACGGTTCGAGCAGTTGGTCAAGAGGAAACTATAGTCTAGTCGTCAAAAAAACAAATGTGTATATATCTGTTTATTGCATGTATTTATTTATGGTGAGTTTCAAGATCTGGGTACTGTAGATTTTTTTGTTGTTTACCATCACGGCCCGAAAATTTTGTGACCTCATTTTTTGCATTTTTTTTTAAATTTTTTTGGAGAATTAGGTTACTGTAACGTTAGAAAAATTAAAAAATAAAACCTTGGGCTCCATTTTTCTGGATTTTTGTCAGTCTTCAAATATTTTTAACTTTAAAACATTGGGGTGGTAACTGGCTCGGTCGGCCCAGTTTTTTTCCACGAAAACAACCAAATTTTTTCTACAGTATACCCATTTTTACAGTAACCTTCATCTTCTGCGAATTATTATAAAATGTGCTCTCAACATGATCATACTTCGTAAATCGAATCTTGACACACATCACTGTTCACATTTTGTCCGCATCTTTTTCTTTATCACTTGTTGATTCTTTTCTGTTTCTCTGCGTCTCTTCTCCTTCTCACTTTCTCACTTTTACCTCCACGTTGTGTTGGTTCATTTTGTTGTGTATACCTAATAACATGTTTTTTCCGAAATTGTATTTCTTTTGAATGTATTCATTACAGTCACCATGTACTGTTTTGTATATTTTTTGTTGAAACGTATTTTAAACTGTGATATGTATGATTTGTTCGTATTTAGGATGATGCGTTTTTCGAACATGTTTGTTAGAAATGTCAAACTGTGCGCTAATGTTCAACGATTGACAAGTACTGCGGCACCGGAAATGATCAAAATTGAAAAAGTTGGAGAAAAACAGAATGTTGCGTTGATCAAGCTGAACAGACCAAAAGGTTGGTTTCGGCCTCGAGCCAATTCTCTGGCTGACTGAAACGATTCCACTTCTAGCTTTGAACGCACTTTGCAAACAATTGATGAACGAATTGTCGGTGGCGTTGAAGGATTTGGACGCGGACAAGAGTGTCGGAGCGATTGTCATCACTGGAAGTGAACGAGCATTTGCCGCCGGTGCTGATATCAAGGAAATGGTAGGAGTTTTTTTTTTCTTTTTGAAACTATCGAGAACAAGTAATACATTCATTTATCCAGATTTTCAAAACTTCACTTTTTCGTCTCTCAAAAGTTTTGAAAATTCCCAGATCGAAATGGCAAAAAAACGAGATTCTCTTCTCGACCCAATCTATGTGAACCTCAAAACGTGGTAGAAAAATTGATATTCAAAAAGTTTGCTGTTTTTCTCATTTTGAAGTTCATTAGAGTTCACTGAAATTGTACCAAAAACATATTCAATAACAAGATAGTCTGACTTTCTTCGCCTTACAGACCAACAATCAATTCTCGGAGACATTCAGCGGAAGTTTCTTGTCAAACTGGACCGATATCAGCAGTGTTGGCAAGCCAGTCATTGCGGCCGTCAACGGATTTGCGTTGGGTGGCGGAAACGAGTTGGCAATGATGTGCGATATTGTGTACGCTGGTGAAAAGGCGCAATTCGGACAACCTGAAGTCAACATTGGAACTATTCCCGGAGCTGGTTTGTTTTTTCTCTCTATTGCTCATTTTTTAAACAAAAAACTCAGATTTTTCCTTAAAAAAGCAGAGTGCGAACTTAAAGATCTAAAAGAATTTGGTTTTTTTGTCAAAAATTAGAAAATTAAAATTAATTACGAATAACTCAATCAAAAATTGAATAATATTTTTTTTTATGTGTAAACATCCGTTTTTTTTTTTCAAAAAAAAAATGTTCCGACCTAGATTTTTTTAAAACTTGAACGAGATAGTGTTAGAAAATGAGATTTTCATAAATAAACCATTTTAATTCTTATCAAAAAATGTTAGGTCTGTTCACATTTTTTCAAAAGTTTCAAAAAAGACTAGATTTTTTCTCTTTTTTCAAAAAGTTGTTGAAACCATACCTGGCCCAAGTGGGGAAAAAGTACCGTGTCATTTTTTTCGCAGGAATTTTCACAGTGCCACTTTTGAATTCTATTGTCTTTTATTCATTTTTTTAGCCATTTTTCCTGCTTTCGTGGCGATTTACAGTGTCAAAAACGTTTTTTTTTCGTTTTGTAAACGGTGTCAAAAAATTTTGAGATTTTTGGTACCCTCTTGGGCCAGGTATGGTTGAAACCTTTTCAAATTCGGGTAATTTCATTAAAAAGTTGACGTATTAATTTTTAAAAATGTAAAAGTTAAAAACAAATTTGTCTCCAGGAGGTACTCAACGTTGGGCTCGTGCTGCTGGCAAATCGGCGGCGATGGAAATCTGTCTGACAGGAAACCGCGTGACCGCTCAAGAAGCCAAAGACTACGGTATTGTGAGCAAGATCTATCCGGTCGATCAAGTTGTGCCGGAGGCGATCAAACTCGGCGAAAAAATCGCCGAACAATCGCCGCTGATTGTTCAGATGGCCAAAGAGGCGGTCAACAAGGCATTCGAGACGACACTTCAAGAGGGGCTTCACTACGAACGACGACTTTTCCATGTCACTTTTGCAACCAAAGATCAGAAGGTGGGTGGGAGTCGAAAAAAAAACGATGTTTGACTTCAAGTAAACCCCCCCCCCCTAGTTTTTTCTAAACTCAAGAGAATCGGGACCCGGCCTGGTATTTTGTTTTGATGTTGTTTTTCAACTTTAGAGATAAGTTTCAAAACCAGGCCGGGCGGACCGGTCTCGTTTTTGTAACAAAAAAAGTTGTGGCGGTCCGCAAATAATCTTTGACACTTCAAACTAAAAGTTACATTTTTCATTTTTTCTAAATCTCGAAAAACTACAGTACCTCATGTTTCCTGGGAAAAGTACGTTTCAAAAAGTTTTTTAATTCATTTTACAAACTACAAAGTTTTGTGTTCTTACAGGAAGGAATGACTGCGTTCGCCGAGAAGCGTAAGCCAAACTGGTCGTCAGCATAAATTTTTCCAATCACCCGCTCAAAATTATCATGTGTATTTATTTTTAGTCAGTTTTTTCCCCATTTGTTTTCCGTTTTAAATAAACTTTCAAAATTTCCCACCTGTTTTTCCCTTACAGAAAACAATACCCGTTTTGAAGTCGGTAGCTAACAATATTTCTTTTATTTTTTTTAGCTCGCGCAGGAAAGTGGGCGGAGCCTATTCTAGGTAAATTTTGTCTCTGTCTCTCAAGTTTGCCATGGTAACCTTGAACCAGATATTTGTTCGGGTTTCCATGACAATGATGTAGATATCACTTGTTTGCCATTTTTCTCACTTTATACTTTTTAGCCAGGTTCTGGTTTTGTGGGCGGAGCCTAGAGTTTTGTCATTTCAAACAGTTTTCGTTGTTGCTTGCAGAGATGCTTGTCGTTGGACTCAGTGGAGGTGTGGCGACGGGAAAATCGACAGTTTCGAATGTTTTCCGCGCACACGGGATTCCGATTGTTGACGCGGATTTGGTCGCCAGACAAGGTTTGTCCATGTTTTTTGAAAAATTGAAATTTTGCATCTGGAACCATAATATTTTTTTCATACTTTTCAAATAAAAATTTTTTCTGACAAGGGAGGTTCAACTTGTCCCCATCTCAACTTTTGACGATATTTGGTAAGGTTACTAAACCGAACCTTCTGATCAAAAACGTGCCAATAACTTTTTTCTTTCGAGTCTGTGAGAAAAGATAACACCTGAAAAAGTTCAAAATAAAGAAAAATTTCCCTTGCAAAAAAGATGAAATTTTGAATTAATAAAAACGTGAACTTTCTATTTTTGTCTGTGGAGATTTTAGTTGTGATAAAACCACTGAAATTATGAAGTTTTTCTCAAAGTGCTCAAAGAAAAAAGTTAAAAGCAGGACGTTGATCAGTGTGTCCGATTTAGTCAGCAAAATAATCTCGTCAAAAATTGAAATGGGGACTAATTGAACCTCCCTTGTGAGAAAAGTTTACAAACTTCTAAGTCAGAAGTTCTAACGAAAAAATTTTTTGAGAAAAAAAATCACGATTGAAATACGTTTCAATATTTTTTCAAATTCGCCGAAGATCTTTTATGAGAAATTAAATTTTCTGAAAAAATTGTTTTTTTTTTGTTGCAGTCGTTGTTCCTGGCACATCAACGTACCAAAAGTTGCGCTCTGAATTTGGTCCTGGATTTTTCGACGACGAACATGGCGGCCTTTTAAGACGTGAGAAACTTGGAAAACTTGTCTTCAACAATCCCGAGGTAAACAGATTTGCGCTCAAAAATATAATCTTGAAAACCCTTTTCCAACTTTTAGGGCCCAATTTTTTTGTGTCCGCTCAATTCTGAAAAACTACCCTTTTTTCAGAAACGAAAAAAGCTAAACAGCATAACGCATCCGGCAATTCGCTGGGAAATGCTCAAACAATTTTTCTGGCTTCTGATCACCGGCACCAGGTTAAACTACATAATACTAAACCAACACAACAAAAAAATGTCGACTTTTTCCAGATATGTGGTTTTTGACACGCCCCTCTTGTTCGAAGCCGGATATGACAAGTTTATCGGAACGACAATTGTTGTTTGGTGGTGAGCATTTCTGAAATATTTAACAAAAAAAGTACTGTAGTTTAGTACTATAGAGTGTGCTCTACCTAAATTAGTAGAGCACACTTTATAAATTTTGGAAAACCCGTGAAGAATACGTTTCAAGATTTTTTTATAAATCATTTGTAGAAATTCGCTATTGCGATGTGCAACGTAGAAAAAAATTCAAAAAAAAAACTGTGCAACGTGACCTCATTTTTTCCAAAAAAAATTAGCAACATTTTTCATTGATTTTTGACCTTTTTTCGTTTCGAGATATTTTTCACGTTTTTTCAATGAAAAATTCTGCAAATTTATTTGGAGAAAATGAGGTCATGTAGAAAATGTTGTTGCATGTAGAAAATTGAGCACGTTTCATCAAAACTACAGTACTCTCTAAAACTGTCTACAAAAAGAGTACTGTAGTTCAATAGATCCCACATGGTTTTCAACAAAAGCTTAATGTTATCTGGTGATTTTTGTAAAACTTAAAATAGCGAAATTTTTCTCGACATCTCCAAAAAATTGAAAAAAGTTTTAGCTCCCGAATTTTTCTAATTTTCCAGCGACCGAGACAAGGAAATCGATCGAATGATGAAACGAGACAACTTGAGTCGAGAAGACGCCGAATCTCGAATCAACGCACAAATGGATATAGGCAAGTGCGCTCTATTGAGAACAATATAATATTTATGATTTTTTCAGAGGAAAAGAAAAAACGCGCCAAGATCGTTATTGATAACAATGGGGATATTGATGATCTCAGGGACAAGGTGAGGATTTTGAAAATTTCGAAAATATTTTTTTGAATGAGAAAAATCTGAAAGATTTGATTGAAAAATTGTATTTTTTTGAAAATTCTAACTGTTCTCAATAGAGCGCAAATTCACGTTTCAACAATCTACAGTACCCTTGTTGTTTTTTCTTCCAGGCCCGTGCAATAATCAGCGATCTCGACAAATCCTGGAAACCCTTTATCTACCGTATCCTTTTGGGACTAATCATCGGTGTTCTACCGTACTACATTCTCAAAAAAATGCGATAAAATTACAGATTTTTTCGAAACACAGAGAAAACATAGTTTTATCGCCTTCTTCGCAATTTGTAAATTGTCTTGTTCTGTTTTGGATCTTTGACACGTTCCACAACTCGATCACCAGCCCACGCTTTGAAACTGCAAAAAATGCGCGTCATTTGTGATGTATTGCGTGGTTGACGGAAAAATTACTCTCAAAATCTGAGAACCTCAAAACTAAAATCGAGAAAACTCAAAAATCTAAAATTTGAACCAAAAATTTTTTTTTTGTAAAAATACAAACTTTTGTCGTTTGATGACTCTTTCGTCAAAATGTGCATTTTGGCGAATTTTATGATTTTCTTGCCAAATTTCGTCATCCGATAGTTCTTTATCTTGAGCTGAAATATTTTATTTCAAATTTAGAATTTCTCGAAAACAAACTTACAATACCAATTAAGACCGTCCATCTGGTTTGGCACCATTGCCGTGCTCTTTTCATGCTCATCGGCTTGAACTACGAGAATTGATGTTTTTGGCATGGTGACGTGCGAGAACTGGAAAATTGTAGAAATCAGAGAGATTATCTCAAATTTTATTTCTGGCCGAAATGTTGAGTTGAAAAAAGACTAGTAGTTTAACGCGGAAGACAAAAATACCTGTCCAGAACTACAAAACGGCGAAAAATCGGTCAACGATTGATATCGATGAATATAATCCCAATGATATCCTTCCATCCAATCCACAATCGATGAGAAGAAAAATACGGCCAAAACTATCTGAAAAATCAAAATGTGTTTTTCAAAAAATTTGAATCAGTACCACTCTCTATCGCACTTCTAGAAACTATAGTTTGAAAAATGAAGAAAAAAGGAAAAAACAGAGCTGATGGTACTGATTCAATTTCGAACATTTCAGAATTCTAACATGTCCTAAACATATCGCTACCGCCGCCCAATATTGAATGTAATCGAGAAACATTTGAGAAATGAAATGATGATTTCGGTCACGTGAGAAAAAAAAAACAAAATATATTTATAACAGATAAACTAATTTTCTATTTTGAATAAATGAAACAATTAGAACTCTACTGCTGAACTTCGGAATTCTCGTTTTTCGGCGTTTTTTCGTTTTTCTTGGAGGCGTCGTTGATTGGATACCGCGGCACGCTGGAAAAGTGGGGAATATATTTTTTTTTGAAAAACAAAATATTTAAAAAGAATGTACATTTTTTATTTTTTTTGTTGATTTTGAATCGTTTTTGGTCTGAAATCTTGGAATTTGAAGGTTTTTACTTTTTCAGAAAACGTTTTATTTTTTAAATTTTTGAAAGTTCAATATTTTTGATTTCTGAATTTTTCTCACCTCTCTCAAAATCTTTTCGTCATTTTCAGTTGTTGTTCTTTTCGATTGCTCCGCTTCAATTGCATAAATTTCCGAACGAAGTTTATCGAAACAATCAGCAATGTTGAGGTGACGATGACGAGTTCGATCACTGTCGATTATGAGCTTTAAAAATTATTTTACAATTTTTTTCTGTTCAAACAACTAACCTCTCCCGCTGAATTTATTCTGTGCGCAAGTTTTTCGCTAACCAAATCCTTCAAATTATCCTCCAACCAACTTGCATCACTCAATTTAAAACGAATCTCAACCTTTGTGGCATTTTTGTTCACATTTTGACCGCCGGGTCCACTACTCAACACAAATCTCTTTTCGATCTTTTCCGTTGGAATAACACCGTTGAAATTGTGTCGAATTAGCTGGATTTGTCGCTTGAGAAAAGTTGAGCGGAGCATTTTTGCAACGAAAAAAAATAAAAATAAATTCTGCTGGGGACTAGTTTTTCGGTGAAATTTTAGGCCAGATTTTTTCTATTTTTGTTTTTTTTTCAGAAAAAAAAAGAAGTAAATCAATCAAAAAAGTGTAACAAGCTTTGTTTTTCTTCACAGATGAACGATAGTGATGCAGATAGTTATGATGAAGAATTGGCTACAACTGAAAAAAGTGTGCAACTTGAAAATCAGCTTCCGGCAGCGATCAAGTAAGTTTTTTTTTCATTCTGTTCGCGTAGAGATACATAAATACGGCAATACGGTTTTTAAGTAAAAAAATTTTCAGTTACTCAACACGTTCCGAGTATGTAAAATTGAGTCAATCAGTGCATTCCATGTCAAAATGGTTTCAAACACTCCTAGAACTGGATGATGAAGATCAAGCGGAGCTGGAAATGAATTTTCCAAAATTCAGTGTCGATGAAATTGAAAACGAAATTCATCGGATAACGGCGATTCAACGATTAGTGGCAAAACATGGACAGATGAAATGGGACAAACTTTTAAAAAACTTGAAGACTACTGATTCTAACCTGGTTTTTGATGGACAAGATTTTGAAAATGAGAAAAACTTTCGGAATTATATTGAAGGCCGTCCGTTTTTGTTCAAAGATTGGGATCGTTTTTATGGTCCGGCTAATCAGGATTATCATAATTATATTCTTGTACAATATTTTGCCAAACTTCTTCTTTTTGAAAATGGTGATATGGAGATCAATAAGATGTACAAATTGTTAGTTTCTTTTCTGTTTTTTTTGTCTCAAAAAAACTCCGAACCAAATACATTTTTTAAACCTATTTTTTCAGATTTTTACGTCAAACAAACAACATTTTTCGAGATCGTTGTGCTATCGACATACAAAACGACATGTTGGGTATTTTTATGGAAAATAGCAAAATTTTCGAAATTTTTGTTGATGATGAAATTGAGGAAACAGAAAAAACGTCGGTATTTAGAATTAATGAAAAAAAGTCAAATCTTATTTTTTTAGATTGGTTCGTCTAACACCGTTCGCAATGAAATCGATCGCGCTATGGAATACGTGTGCTATTGATATAATAAGAGGGTCAGTTTTAATTTTGAAAAACCGTATTTTTTATGAAAACTCGTTTCAGAATGGATGAGAATGAAAACGTGGATCACAGTCGAACCTATATGATTTTTGGTAGAGTTTATACGAAGAGCAAACAAGTTATTCGAGTTACCGCTTTGAAATATTACTTTCTTTTGGATCCGAAAACAACTTTTGTATTTATTGACGCTCAACAATTGTCAGAAGACCAGAAGTCACAACTTCAACCTGGCCAATTAGTGAGTTCTTCGTTTTCCGGTTTAAAATACGTTTCACGATTTTCTTTCTTTTTGTAATCCAATATTTTCAGATTTTATGTGAAACATATCGTGTCAGTAGACTTGGAACATGGTGCAGTTATGTCGCGAAAAACTACCGTATACTTCAAGAAACTGACAAATTGTATCAGTCCTTTCCAATGTGTGAACATGAAATTTCGCGTTTTGAAAGAGAACCGAAAATCGAGTCGACACCAGAACCGACAAAATTAGAGGTTAGATATGTTTCAAAAAATGTTTTTTTCGAGAACCCATTTCACATGAAACCATTGAGAAAATGTGAAAAGTTAAATTTTTCAAAGTTTCTTGTTTCTGGCAAATGTACGTTTCAATTTTATTCTAAAATCACAAACAAGGAAAACAACTGAATTTTTAGAATCCCAAACCGGCAAAACTACGTCGCAAAATACTTATAAAAAAATTTCAGAAACTGCGCTCAAAAATCGATGATTGTTTAGTAGTAAGTGATACGGTAACAGCGGCTGATATGGTGGCAATTTGTGCCGGATATAACTACGACTCGGCAGATGTGCTCAATTTCATCGCACAACAAACGCATTTGTATGAAATTGTGGATGATCAAAAGAGTTGTAGAAAACGTGACAGAGAGCAGGTTGAAAAGTTGATCAGATTGATTGAAAGATTGATGGAAAATTGTGGAACAACGACGGATAAGATTGAGTTGGTTTTTTAGGGTTGAAATTTTTTAAATAAAATTTAATTTAAAAAAAAATGCTTTCAATCTGAATTCAAAAATTTGACGGATTTTCTCACAATATTGCCCAAACTTTCGAATGACGAAAATTTTGACAGTTTTTAACAAGAAATTCTCACGTCATTTATCTAAAATTCGAATCTCCTCTTCTCATTTCAAAGTTCATATTAATCAAATTTTAAAACAAACATGTTTCAGAATCGGAATGAACGAACAAGAATTTCTTCAACTCTGGCCAATCATATCCGAAAAATTCGAACAATATCTTGTTGGAGAAAAATGGTAAGAAAAGTTCAAACTTTTCTGAAATTTCTCGATTTTTCCAGCATTTTACAACCTCTTCAAATTTTCAAAGATGGATTGTTTATTTATTAATTAAAGAAAATGTACAAAGTAGTTTATGTAAATATGTTTTTTCATGTTTTTTTTTCCATTTTTGTCAAAAAAAAAAAGAGTTTTGAAACTCTTCCATATTTTTGCCTTATTGCATTTTTGTTCAAAAATCTGAAATTTCAGAAACTCATGGGACAGGTAAAATCGAAAGTGAATGTTGATATAGTTCAAGATCATGTGAGTTTTTTGTCCCTTTTCGGGCCGGCCTCAAATACATGTTTTCAGGTGAAAAATGAGCCAATTGTTATGTACACGAAGACGGCTTGCAATTTCTGCACAAAAGCCAAAGAATTATTCAAGGATGTAAAAATAGGATATACTGTAGGTTTTTCGAAACATTTAGTGAAATTTTGGTTTTTTCTCTTGTTACAGGAAGTTAATCTGGATTCGTTGAAAGTTGAACAACCAAATGATTATTTGGGAATTGTGAATGGATTGGTTTATACAACGCGGCAGACTAGTGTTCCACAGGTTCGTTATTTTGTTTACTTAATTTTTTTAATGCGAGTTTTTCTCTGATTTTTACCAAGATTTTGTGAAAAGTTTCACAAATTTAGATGATTACAGAGAATTGTTAGAAAAAAGTGGCGTAACTGTTTTTTTTATCTGAAACACGATTTTTGTAATCCAAGAAAACTTCTCCGTTTTTCTCCACATGGAAAAAATTGTACATCGGTTTTAAATTTTCATATTTCCCTTGCTCTAATTAGATAATCCACAGTTTATTGATATTCAAATTTTTTTCCTTTTTTCCCACACATGTTCCTTTAAAAATAGACTATTGTCGAGTAATTATCAATCAACCATGAAGTGTATTCTTTCTCTTTTCCCACTTTTCTTTTCAATGATATTGGCTGCACCTCAATATACATATGGAAACAATAACGGGTACGGGTATGGAAATTATCCCAACTATGGGTATTATCCACCACAACAACAACAACAAAGACCCCCACAACCACCACCTAACAATCAGATTCCTCAAGTTTTGGGTTCTATTTTTTCGGGTGTTAGTGGTATTATCGGTGCTGCGGGCAAGCTGCCAACTTTGCCGCCATCCGCAACAACACCCGCTTCGCCGTTTCAACACGATTTCGTCAGAAATTACGATTGGGGTCAGATGCTCAAACGATTCGAAATGAAAATGAGAAAGTACTAATATATTTTTGAGATTCTCGGGAAATGAATAAACAAAACATTATATGGTGTTTCCGTCTTTGTGTTTCTCGTCGAAAAAGCGTAAACACTAAATAATGAAAAATTAACGTGACCCCGAAATGAAAAATTCCTATTTCTCTGCGTCTCTTCTGAAGGAAGTCATAAAAGCCTGTGTCTTCGTATGGATCATCAAATAGGTTTCGAAAACGGGTCAAAAATATGAGGTTGTCACAGGGAGGAAAACCAAAAAAAAAAGAATCAGAAAGGAGGTTAGAAAAATCGGAGGCTAGAAACCGAGCCGATCAAACTAGGCCTACAAATATAGGACTACTAGAAAGTCGGCCTAAAGTTGGCATAATCTGAATCGCGTCCAAACCTCGCTCCGCTTTCTTCAAAGATTTTTGCTGATTCAGCCACAACACTAGATTTTCTGAGTCTCACGTCGTGAGTTCAGAAGTACCAGGCCCGATTCTATTTTTGCCAAAACGGACCGGTTGGACTGGGATGTCAATGGGGATCAGCCAAAAAACTCGAACTAATTCATCTGGCCCTAGTCTGTCGAATTTCTAGTGTGCAACACTTTTTTCTTACGTCCGCCTTTTGTCCCATTCGGCCCGATTCAAATAATCGAGAAAAAATTAACGACGTGGACTACTTTTTGCTCGGTTCCTCGTCTCAAAACTGGACCAGGAATGGTTTTTGATATGGTGATTGGCTTGGGAAAGTTCAAGGGTGAGATTGTAGCCCGGAGCCCGACAGACCGGCCCGAAAATAACGGACCGGGCTGGGGTTTTTTTTGTTTTCGGCCAGTCAAAAAAAACTCCAGCAGGCCCGGCTCGATTCTTGAAGATCTGTTCCTCAGAGCCGGGTATAGGATTTTTTGAAAAAGGTGTGGAAATCATTTCTACACTTTTGCTTATCTAGAAAAGGTATGAGTTGTATATGTGAGTGCCCTAACTCCGGATTTATTTGAAGCCCGTTTCCGGCCGGGTTTTTTCTGGCCTTCCAGTAAAAAAGTGAAAATCAGAATTTTCCGACCAAACCTCTGATCGATGAAAACATTAAGATAAAAGACAAAAGAAAACTATAAAAAAGAGTTACTTCATCAAAAATCACCCAAAAACAAGTTACGGAGTGCTTTGTGGTCGTCTAGCTTTTCTCGTCAACGCATCACTCAACGACGCCAACAACGAAGCCAACAACAATTGCTGATCTTGTCTCTCAACAGTGTCGTGTTGAAACGGCGAAGCGGGTGTCGTTGCGGATGGCGGCAAAGTTGGCAGCTTGCCCGCAGCACCGATAATACCACTAACACCCGAAAAAATAGAACCCAAAACTTGAGGAATCTGATTGTTAGGTGGTGGTTGTGGGGGTCTTTGTTGTTGTTGTTGTGGTGGATAATACCCATAGTTGGGATAATTTCCATACCCGTACCCGTTATTGTTTCCATATGTATATTGAGGTGCAGCCAATATCATTGGAATGAAAAGTGGGAAAAGAGAAAGAATACACTTCATGATTGATTGATAATAACTCGACAATTGTCTATTTTTAAAGGAACATGTGTGGGAAAAAAGGAAAAAAATTTGAATATCAATAAACTGTGGATTATCTAATTAGAGCACGGGAATAAATAGAATCAATACTTTCGGGAAAATGAGAAAATATTGTCCTGAAGAACTGCGAAATTTTTCAAAGTCTGACCATATTTACCTTACCGAAGAGAGTACCGAATTTTCTCAAAAATTTTGTCACTTTTACTGACTGAAAAAACAAAAAAAAATCATTAAAAATGTCAGAAACTTGAAAGAAAATCATAGTTTCAAAATTTCGTGGCGTGACCTAAATATGTATATTTAGAAAACATGTCAAAGTGAATTTTCGATCAAAAAATGAACCGGGACTGCCAGGTGTGACCCAAAGATTCCCGAATTTGTAGTTTTGAATTTCAAAAATTTCAGATCCTAAAAAAATCGGATCAGATTCGATTCAGCTTGTGATTGACCCGGATTTTTTTCCAATTTGAAAAATATTTTTGTTCTATTCCGTATCCGTCTTCACTTGTTGAAAATTGTATGTAAAAGGATAATTTACATTTCGAAAATGTAGAAACATATTCTGAACATTAGTACGTACTGTCGGTTGGATAAGTTGATCTTTGTAGAAAACTGAAAGTCAAAAACAAGAACTTTTCGCGTTTTGGCTCGCCTCGAAATGAAAAACAGATACAAAACAGTATGAAAATACTGTTCGAAAGGTTTTGAGGAGCACGTTTAAACCTTCACATTAAAATAGTTTTGGAAAACTTCCGAAAAAGTCTAAATTTTGGGCCTACATAAAATTTTTCTGTAAATAAATATAAAAAATAATGTCGACTGAAAAAAGGTTCATATAGGTTCCCCAAAAAATTAGAATTGTATTATTTTCCACCAGCTGCAGCTGGAATCAACGATTGAATACTATTCACAATCCCCATTATTCCACTCAAATCGAGTCCTGCAGCCTTGCCAATACTCTGAAAATTATTATTTTTTCTACAACCATTTATGTTCACTGACCTTTCCTTCTACCAAGGCTGAAATACAGAAAATGGCCAGAAACAGAAATGCAAAAATGAACTTCATTTTTCTTATTCTACCAGATTTTTTTTCGGCATTTTTATAGGTAAAAAATTGTATAATTGTGGGAAAGTGGCGTTAAAATTCGGAATTTTTTATTTTTTATTCATATTTTTCATTGAATCATTAGAATACAGTAACCATATTCTCGAATTTTTCACAAGAAAATAAATCTTACAAAGTCCGACCATATTACCTGTTTCGGATACGTTTCAAGAATAACATTAGTGATATTAATCTAACTTTTTTTTTTGAGTATTAGATCACCAGATATGTTAGATTTGAACGGAAGCGCCGAAAGGGTTATTCCGAATTGCACAGTGTTTCAGATGCTAAATTTTTAAGCCTCCAGAATTTGAAATATCTTTTTGCCAATTTAGTTTCGTGGCCTTTTGTCAGAATTGTTCATTTTGATTGTCAATCCAGCCAGATCATCCAATGAGAAATTGATCTACCGTCTGAATTTCTCATTTTTACACCAACCCGGCAATTTTCTGAAAAACTTGATCAAATAATTCTAGAGAAGCTCATTTCTCAGAGTTTTGAAATTTTATAACATTTTTACAAACATTTCAATTCTCTTCAAATTGAAATTTTCTCTAACCCAAGTTTTAACCTGTCAGATGTACGATTTCTAGCTTTTTGCATTTTAGAGCAAGTTTTTTCGGACAAGAAATCTCTTCATAAACAATTTCAAAAAAAAGTTTAAAAAATCATTCGGTTCTCGCATTCTCATGATAATAGGGTAACGGATGAACTTTGGCGACGTGTCGCTCGACATTCTTGTTGTTGTCGCGTTGTTCGATTCGCAAAAATGTAGCGGCGCGATTCGCTTTGGCCAATTTCGCGACATTGTTCAAAAACGAGCCAACTTGATGCGATCGATTGCCGAGGCGATCGGCGACGTCGGCGAATCGGTCAAGCGATTGTTGCGATGTCGCGGCGGCGACTGCGACGACAATAAGACACAGTAGAAGAAAATGAGAGAAGGGTTGCATTTTTGTGCGAGAAATGTGTCAAGCCAATTTATAAGAGAAAAGTGAAGTGATTTGAATTTGAATCGGTGGGAAAACAATTGCAAAA
Source organism: Caenorhabditis sp. 8 KK-2011 (assembly GCA_963572245.1). Taxonomy (NCBI): domain Eukaryota; kingdom Metazoa; phylum Nematoda; class Chromadorea; order Rhabditida; family Rhabditidae; genus Caenorhabditis; species Caenorhabditis sp. 8 KK-2011. Next base: position 7,681,740 of record OY751548.1, read on the forward strand.
ATTTGAATTTTGTGGGAGTTTTTTTTTTCTTTTTCTGAAATCGCGATTTTCGGTGACCCACATGTATGGTTATTACACTAAAAATGTGATCCCAAACAGACCGTTTCAGTCCCAGAAAACTCAGAATTTTTCAAAAAAAAATTCTACTAAACTTGTCATGTCACATACGGGAACATTTAACTCGGAATTTTTTTTTGTTGACCAAGCTTATGTAAATCACGGGCCGGGCTTTTCCACCTTTTACAGTCCAGTCCACTCCTAAAATTTGAATTTTTCAGATCTTCATCTGTGGCAAATTCATCGGTGGGTATAACGAATTGTCAACTCTACAAACTTCCGGAAAACTATTGGAAACTCTAGCTGAATGTACTGGAGAAAATGGTGCCAGAGAGCAATAACTATGGTCAGCAAACAAATATCGTCGAAATGATTACCTCATGTAAATAAAATGATGGAAAATAGTACTGTAGTTTTTTCGCTTTCCCAGGAAAACAGAAATGCTGAAAAATTTTTGACTCGTGTTAAAAATGGGAAGAGGTACTGTAGCTCAATTTAACTATTTTCAACATGAAAAACTAAATGTTCATTTTTCAGAATAAGAGAAATTTTTCGGAAGATTTTTATCTGTTCATGTTCCTTTAAAAAAGTAATGCGACTATCCAGAAATATTTCTCCGCTTTTCTCCACGTGGAGAAAAGATCTGAATAGTCCCATAATATTCTAAAATTTTTCAAACTTTTTCCCTGTTCGAAAAATCTTCGACTCGAATATTTCAACTCTTTCAAGAAACATATCAAACAATGACACGCAAATTGCCCTCGACGAAATAGTGCACAAAAATGAGAGACGCAAACAACGGAAATAGAATTGGGCGGAGTCAAGAGAAGAGAGGATTTCAAATTTGTGTGTGTTTTTTTTGGGAAAAATCCCAAGAGACATATTTTTCATGACAAGATGTGTCTTTGTCATTGATTTTTTGGCGCCAACTTTTTTTTTCAAAAAAAAAAAAACAGAATTTTAGAATATTTTCAGAATGAGTCGACGACATCGAAGGTCGAAAGTGACACGAGTTGTGAATTTGGTCAAAAAAATTATTGCTTTCTTTTTTTCGCATGTTGGATTATGTGCGCTGGTAAAGTTTTTTCTTGAAATTAGGAAAAACCAGGAAACTTGTTTTTTTGTGAAGAAGTTATGAAAATCAGAATCTACAGTACCCCAGACTTTTTTTTAGATTTGAAAAAAGTATTTTTCAGGTAATTGGTTATGCTCTTCTTGGGGCGGTGATTTTTCAAGCAGTCGAACAACCACATGAAAGAGAGGTTAGTGAAAGAACTACAGTAGTCATCAAAACCTACACATCAACAATTCTCTGGAATACTGTACTTTTGAACTAAGCCACTAAAATGGGCGGGGTTTTTATAAACATCAAAACTACAGTACTTTCATGCAAAACTACAGCACACAATACTTTTTCTACGTATGTTTTCTGGAAAATTGTATTTTTGGGGAAAAAATTACACTACCTATTGTTGATGATACTGTAGTTTTAGAAAAATTCTTGAAACTCAATTGAGCGCGATTTCAAAATACTGTCTTTTTATAAAAAAATTTTATAGGTCCAAAAAACCGTACTCGACGCAAGAACGAGAGCAGTTGACGTGATCTGGAATGCCACGTTTCGAGTGAATCGTCTCAATTCGACGAGCTGGAATCGGACTGTTATGGCTGAGGTAACATCGCATTTACGCACCTTTTTTTTGAATTTCGAAATATGTTGACGTGGAAACTACTGTTGACAGTGAAATACGTAGAATTTGAAAAAGAAAAAAGATTATTTCGAAAATTGTTGCGTACTACTAAAATTTTTCAAACGTTGTTGCGTGTTTCACTGTTTCGTGTAACTGGCAAAGTTTCGAGTGTCTCACTTTTCAAAACTGCAGGTTCAAAAGTTCAAAGGTGTTCTAATGCACGCAATTCGCAAAGGCTACGACGGCAAACAATACGACGAAGTGCAACAATGGACATTCACCGGCGCATTTCTCTACAGTCTTACGATCATCACAACAATTGGTTACGGTAACACTGCGGCCAAGACATACGTCGGAAAAACTCTCACCATGCTGTACGCTATAATTGGCATTCCGCTGATGCTGCTCTTCTTAACCAACATTGGAGATGTTATGGCGAAAATATTCAGGTATATATTTTAAAAATTGAAAAAAAATTCGCAGTCAGCAGGATTCGAACCTACGCGGGCAGAGCCCAATTGATTTCGAGTCAATCTCCTTAACCACTCGGACATGACTGCATGTCTGTTTGAGGCGCCAGATTGTTTAGATGTGTGTGTGGTCGGTTTCTAACCCTGTCGGCGAGAGAGTGTGTGATTTAGAGACACGCAGAGATAAAATAATGTTGAAGAGAAAAAGAAAGAGAGAGAGAGAAAAGGTGTATTTCACCCTGGGTTTTTCTAAATCTCCCATTTTTGTGAGCTGTTTCGTCTCCCCTACAAAAAAGTGTCTTCTTTAAATGACCCGGCGACTCTTCTATAGTATTAGGTTATTTTGAAAGTATTCGCCATTTTAAGACATATGTGAGGGAAGAAACAGTCTAAAACAACGTATAGCAAAAACTACAGCACAAAAAAGAACACAAAATAAATCATAGAGTTGGATTAATCGTTCAAACGCGCTCTACTGCTTCATTAGAATTTGAAATTTTGATCCAACTTTATTTTTATTTATTGTTCTTTTTTGTCGTCTAACTTTTGTTTCTTATGTTTTTGAACTGTGTTTTAACTCGTATATGTCTTAAAATGATGAATACTTTCAATTTAAACGAATACTCTCGATGAGTCGCCGGGTCATTTAACATCAAAAATACTGTATTTTCGATTTTTTGAAAATCATTTTTCTTTAAATATCTCACTTTTGTTAAAATAGAACCGCGAACAAGTTTGGGCACCATTTTGAAAATTAAAAACATGACCACCTCTATGTATGATCTATTTTTACACCTTTTGCGAATTTTTGACCAGAAAACAAAAAATGTTCGCAGTCGGCAGGATTCGAACCTACGCGGGCAGAGCCCAATTGATTTCTAGTCAATCTCCTTAACCACTCGGACACGACTGCTTGTGTCTCGCCAGCCCGTAATTCTATTTTTCTCTCGTCAGGTTTCTCTACGCACAATCGATTCGCCTAAAATTCCGCCTGATATTGTGGCACAAGAAGCGAAAAGCGGCCAAAATTCGTCGCGCCAACAGTCTAGTGTCGCGATTGACGCGCGGACATCGCGTCAAAACCGACTCATCGGTCGATTCGTTCGGATTGGGCGGATACGGTGGAAGTGGCGGAGGAGGTGGCGGCGGTGGTGGTATCGGAGGAGCACCGGATGTCGAAGATCTGTTGACGGCACGCGTCGAAATGGAACAACTGGAGGTGCGCGAAACGGCCGCCGCACAACTCGAAAGCGCTTCAGTTCCAATTTCGCTTGTCGCTTTTACAATGTTGGCATATCTCGGCGTCGGAACGGCCACTTTTTCGTTTTGGGAACAATGGTCTTTTTTGGACAGCTTCTATTTCTGCTACATATCTTTGACCACTATTGGTGAGTTTGATTTTGAATGCGGGGTACTGTAGGGAAGCAAATATGCAAACACTGTGACGTAAAAATGCACTCACGTGAACTTTTTCAAAATTAAAAAAAAAAAATTATTTTTCAAACGTTTTTTGGTTACTGTATCAAGGAAACTGTGCAAACAGCGCCATGACAAAATGCACACATTTCATAATTTTTAAACCGAAGGTGTACTGTAGGTTACTGTGTTCGAGAACTATGAAAACACCTAACCGACAATAAAAGGTACATTTTTCCATCAAATTCAACCTTGTTTTTTTACAGAAAAAAATTCCATTGTACTGTACCTAATAAAAACTGTGCAAACACTGTGACGCAAAAATGCACACTAAATTTTGTTTTTTTTTGAAAAAAAAATAGGTTTCTTGGTGTACTGTAATTGGCCAAACAGTGTCACGTGAAATTGCACAAAAATATACGTTTTTTCAAGACTACTGTACTTGAGTGCAAACAAACACCGCGACGTAAAAATGCACAATATTTTTGCAGGTTTCGGCGACAAATTTCCAAAAACATCTGTCCAACAGGGCGATGAGGCTCAGGTGAAATTGGTGTTCACCAGCGTTTACCTACTTTTCGGCATGGCCCTTCTCGCCATGTGTTTCAATTTGGCCCAAGAAGAGGTTCAAAACAAAACAAGGTTGGGAGCTTTTCTCTTTATTTGAGAAAAACAAATCAAATTTTCAGATGGATCGCCGACAAATTCCGATCAAAAGAAGATGACGACGATTAATAAATTATATTATTTTTTAGAAAGTTTGCAACAAAAAATCGAGTATATCAAAATTCGCCAAAAAACGTACATACCCGGATAAAAAGTACCTGACATCACAGAAAAATGAAGTGTTTGGAGCAAAGAATTAGAGGATTTTGGGCAAATATGGATAACAAAAAAAATAATGAGGGACTAGAAAAACAACAAAACAAAAAGTGGGCGTGGCTTCATCAAACTTTCAAAACGTCGTCCTCTTGTTCTTCTTCATCGCTACTGTACAATGTTTGCATTTCGGTGTCGAAATATTGTTGATTGTCTTCTTTTTGCGCTAGAATCGAGTAACGTGTTGCGCTGGCGCATGATGATGATGACGATGACGCACCTCTCATGCCACGCCCATTATATTGTGCCGCATAGGCTTGTTGAAGGGTCCACTTTTCGAATTTTATACCGTCACCGAGTCTGAAAAATAGTTGTTTATTTTTCAGGCCGGTTCAGAAATGCTTAACACATATCTGTTTTCGTGACGTGACCTACACATTTTTTCTTGAAAAATATCTTTGTGAATTTTCGACCGAAAAATATCACGGTAGTTTTTTTCCCTCTTAGGTCAGGTATGGCTTAACATGCTATTTTTTAGCGCAGTTTAAAGACACCCTATCACTCAGAAATAGTTTTTTCGAGTTCATAAAAATCTCAAAATTGAAAACTTCAAATTTCGATGTATTTGGTTCAAAAACCCAAAAATGTTTGAAAAAAAAACAAAAAAAAAATTTGCCGTGGGTTACTGTACCCGCACACACACACAAACGGTGTTTGCGGCCGCCTATCTTCCTGAGAACGAATTCAAAAACAGTTTTTTTCTTTTTTTTCGACCTCACAAAGTACTTTTTTCAATTTTTGAATTTCACACATCGAAAGTTGAAGTCTTCAATATTGAGATTTTGATAAACACGACAAAATAATTTCTGAGTGACAAGGAGTCTTTAATGTCAAACAACGAGAATTTCATGAAATTTAACTTTTTACACATTTCAGGTCACTTTTTGAGAGAAAAAACCTAAATTTTCTGATAATTTTAGTTCTGGATCAAATTTAGCTCAATTGTGCCCATTTTTTGAGTTATTTAGAAAACATGGGTTAGTGAATATGAACAAGCCAAAATGATACACACCATGCACTACTCCTCCTCTCGTCTCTTCACCAATTCCACTATTATTCACTGCCAAAGCTTGTCGTATTTCGCCAATCTCAATACTTTCAACAGTTCGAATCGGTGTCTGATTATTCGATGTTGTTGTTGTTGTAGTTGTGGTTGTTGTTGGTCTTCCAGCTGTTCCACCATACATCGGTGAGCTAAGACGATTCCACGAAACATCAAATTGCGCTCCATCGCCAATTCTGCAAAACAACCAAGGATGGGGGAGAGAGAGAGAGAGAGAGAGAGAGGTGGAAAAGAAGATGTTAGAGAGGAGAAGAGAGCAAGGTGTGTACATATTTTTGGCTTGATAGTTTATACGGGGTTTTGTAGCAAAAACAACTCAGGGAGCATAACATTGTGAGCAGAAAAAACCTACGTAGTGTAGACAGGAAGGAGCCAGAGCAATTTTCGAATTCCGAAAATTTCGCGATAATTGGCACGAATACCGTGATTGAACGCGTTCTTCTCGTAACGGCCGTCGATTAGTGGTGCGCGGAATGATTCTAGAAAAAAAGGGGATTTTTCTTGAATGCAGGGATTGTGGCCGGAGCTTAGTTCTCCGCGGAGGCGGAGAACTCGGTCTGAAAATAACGGGCCGGTCGAAAAAGCCAGGCCCGCCTTTTGAACGTCAGTTTCTCAGAGCTGCGAATATATATTTTTGAAACTTATACTGAGCTCTGGAAAATTTACTCACCTACAGTACTCCGATTTTTGGCAGTCAAGTACAAATGATAAAAGAACAATGCGGATAGTGACAATGCAAACATTCCCGAAACAAAAACCAAGAACAACAGGTGAAATCTTCCTCCCTGAAAAAAAAACTCATTTTTCAACGAGAAAATTGTTTTGCCAAAATCAACAACCAACCACACTTTTGATAAATTCAATTTGTTGACTCAAAGATACTCCTTTTTGTATATCTTTTGATAACATAGTCACATTTTCGCTTTTAGTTAAATTCCACAAAAAAAGAAAATATTTTGTTGGCGAAAAAATTCAAAACTTACCGTAATCGGTTTTCCTTGAAATTCGTTGCGCCAAAAATCGATAAAGAATGGTAAATCGGTGAAAAAGATCCATAAACAAAATGAGAATCCGTAACTGTAAGGAAAAATTGAAAAAAAAAATATAGGGTGAAAAAATGCTTACCCTAAAAACAATAGAAAAAATTTGTAATTTGTGAAATTTACACAATTATTAACCCACGGGCAATGATGATCGAACTTCCTGAAAATACCTCGTAAATATGGATTTGGGTCTCGCAACACTTACAGTACACATTGTCCACACAGCGAACAATGATGCGATCGATCGGGTTTGACGCATACGCATTTTTCGCAGAAGCGTACGCTATTTTCGAAACCCTTCATACGAATCGGCAATTTTCGTTGTTGAACATATCGTTGAAGGACGGATTGCAGTTTGCGTTCGTCATCGCGAACCGAACGGATCTCTTCTAGACTTTCGCCTTCGAAACAAAACTGAAAATTAGGAAATATTCATTTCCAAATTTTTAGTACTCTATTGTGATTCAAAATTTCAGATTTCATTCGAAAATTTTTTGAAAATTACTCTGAAAAGTTGAAAAAGTTTAAAAATTTCAGAAAAACTACTTTTTTTGCGAAAAACCTGACAACAGTTTTTATATTTCAAAGTCTAAAAAAATGTTGTCACTCGAAAATCTTTCTCCGCGAACAAATGTTTTTATTCAGAAAATTTTCAAGAATTGTTTTGCATTTTTTTGGAAAAACCACGCCGTATTTTTTGAAAACCGTTAAGAGTTTTTTCCTGATTTGACAAGAAGGACGGCTAAATTTTAGAAAATAATTACCGTATTTACTCTAATATAAGGGCACCCCCCAGTAGAAGGGCACCCCTATTATAAGGGCACTCAGAGAAGAAGATCGAAAAATAGAAGGGCACCCCTTGTAGAAGGGCATCCCTAATATAAGGGCACTCACAAAGAATGGGATTTTTTGTAAAACTTTGATTCTAACCCTAAAAGGAGTGAGAAACATACTTATTGTTTTAATGTAGGCATAATCCCACATTTATTATTGCTCATGACCACGAAAACAATAGTTCCGGACATTTAATGTGAAATTTGTGATGAAAAATAAGTGAGGTTTCTCTCTAGAAGATGGTTGAACAATATAAGGGCACCCCTAATATAAGGGCACCCGAAGAGAAGGATTGAAAAATAGAGGGGTATGCCCTTATATTAGAGTAAATACGGTAATTAATGCAATGTTTCTCCCAAAACTCACCTCTTTCGGAGGTTTTCCGGCGGGTGTGAAAATTGTTTTAAAATAAGAGGTGGCAAACAAAACTAGTAGAATATGAAATCCAACTATATACACAATTCGTTGCGGCCAATTGTCGACTGTTTTGATGCTCAACTCGACAACGTATGCGTAATATCCCCAACCGCACGCGGCTGCGACCACAAGAACCGGAAACCATCGAATGGCCTGGAAATGAGAGAAGTTGTCAAAATCTAGTGAAACGCGTATTTTTAGGGAAATAATTGTGCTATTTTATTTGAATTTTCTATGAAAAAAAGTTGCTAAAAACCTACCTTATGCTTCTCAAAAATAGCGTCAACTTTATACTGAATTTTTTCAAAAATCTCAAATTCGAACATCTTCTTGTTTTTGTCTCAAAAAATTGACAGTGAAAAAAAAAACAAGAAGAAATATATACTATATATATGTGTATAGATAGATATAGTCAACCAACACGAACGAGGCGAAAAACGAACTTCAATTCAATTTAGGTCATTTCTCTCGTTTTTCATCTTCTCGGCGCGGGTAACGCCTACAAAATTTTGTTTTTGTTGTTTTTTTTTTGCACAACAGAAAACTGGCTGGCAAGTTGCCAATTTTTGTTTTGCACACAGCACAAGTTATAAATATATATTTAATAAAAATATTTTTTTTTGGGATTTGCGTCTAATCCGGGATTTTCGATTTTATGTCGTAAAACGTTTATAGGGTTTCAAATTACTTTTTTCTGTAGTTTTATAAAACTTGTGACGCAAAAGGTCCTGTGACGAACCTATTGAAAATGTTTGTTTCTTGTTTGGCGCGGAGTATCGTTGTTTCTTTTTTGGTCCAAAAAAAAAAATAAAAATTTCAATAAAACTTTGTAAAAATTGTACTTTTTCATAAAAAATTTTTGTTTTTCGCAAAGTTCGAGATATTTTGAATCTAATAAAACTACAAAACTTCAAAAATACAATTTTTGTTTACTGAAAAATCTCAGAAACTACAGTGTATTGAGTATCTAACACATTTAGGTCTTCGAAATTTGAAAATTTTTCGTGGTTAATCTGATTTTGGTGACCCTTTCTCTGAATTTCTCATGTTGAAATTATATTTTTTTGGTTAAGATCACATCCGCAAAGCTTCATCTGATCTAGAGAAATGTGCGGAAACTTTGAGATACAAAAAAAATCTGGATTCTTGCGCGTTGTACAGCGTGAAGCGTTAATTTTTCAATTTTTTGGTTTTTTGACTTTCGTATGGAAAAATCGTCATTTTTCACGAAGTTTTCTGCGTTCAAGACACATCTACATTTTTCATCAAAAATTTTCGAGAAAACTGAAAAAAAAAACGTTTCTCCGCGCTAAACAATAGGCAACATTTTTGACATTTAAAGATTTTTATTGGAAAGCCTAAAGAAAGAAGAAATTTGAATGAAATACAAGAACAAAAATATGTTTTTTATAAATTTCTAAAAAAAAATACCTGCGCAGTTTCATAAAGACAACCTCCTGGATTGATGCACCGTCGCTGCCATGTCATAGTCGATTCGAGTTCCCAAGACGAACTGAAAAAAAACAACAATTCGTGAACAAACTATTAATATATTTGGAAATGATACAATAAAAATCAATAATGACTCATTCAAAAGTTTTGCAGCTGCCTAGAGAAAGTGGGCGGGGACAAGCGGTTGTGTGCGGCACGTGTTTTGGCTTGTTCGGCCGCACATATTAATGTTTTATTGCATTAATTTTGTGAGGAAAATGTAACATTTTCGATCGAGATTATAAATAACTTTTTACATTCCCGAGGTTCAATCGAAAACAGATTTCAAACAAAAAAAATAAACTTCCAATGCACACGATCGTACAAAATTTTTCAAAGACGCATGCCTTTTTCAGTTAGGTCCTGCCACGACTTAACTACCGTTTTTTTTTTCATTTTGGAAAAATAATTTTTTTTTTCTTCAAAAAGGCACCTTGAATCTTCCTCGCTTTCGTCGATTTGATGCATGGAAAAAAGTGAAAATGCTCAAATTTATTATTTAAATAATTGGCTAAAATCAGGCAGATGAATAATCTGAACTCTGTTGACGTGTCCTCATTTGTTTTCCATTGTTATTTCCAATAAAATAGCTCGAAATTTTTCGTCCGCTTGTCAAAATTTTCTGTGATTTTGTGAAAATTGCAAAAATCTCATTTCGAATTGTTCGAAGCGACAACATTGATGAGATTGGTGTGAGGAATGGTGACAGAAATGTTGTTGCGTAGTATCGGGATGTGAATTGGGCGGGAAGTTGAAAACCAAAATAGAAATGGAAGGAACCGACGAGAAGGGGAATCGATACGAGAATCGGGATCATGGATTGAAGGAGCATTGAGTAGGTCAGTTGAACTCGGCGACGATGAATGTCTGCAGACAGAAAATAGAAATGGGTTAGTATTTCGAACGACTTTTCACATTCTTATTCTTCTTCATTAAAGGTGGACTGCGATATTTTTGAGAAAGAAGGTGTGTAAAGTTGCGTCATTCGTATTTAGTGTAGTCAAATTTCTTGCGAATTTGTGTACTTTTTTTTGAATTTCTAATGGTTCAATGGAGCGCACATAATCGTGAAGGCGTTTTTCCTTGGTGCTGCATCAAATTTTTTGCGTTATTTTTTGTTTTCCCCACTGTTTTTCAGGAGCGCATAAACTATATAATATACGAAACACTTAATTATCTCGCAGTCCCCCTTAAAAAGTGAAATTTTATATTTCTCAAAACATGTCACTTTTCATATTCTTGTCAAATCACTCACCAACTTCTCTTTTATCATATTTCTTGACAAACATCCAAATAACACAATTGATAAAAACCGCAAAAACATTCAATCCCAATGTCAATCCGATTCTCAGTGCTTCCATAACATTGCTAAACATCAGATATTCACATTGATCGTTTCGTTGAAATTCACCAAGTGGGAAGTTCAGCATGGCGATTGTTAGCTTCAAAAATGGAGGGTTTGGTGAACACATTTTCCGACTTTGTGCAAAAACCGCGATTCAAAAATGCACACAAAATTCAAAGTTTTTTCCGAGAGCCCGGTCCGAAAATCCCGATTTTTTTGTTGTTTTTGGGTCGGTCAAAAAAGGCCGGCCCGACTTTTGAACATGAGTTGTTTTTTTTTCATGGCAGCGAGGATGACTATTTTCAAAAAAGTTATAGGAACATCTCTTGATGTTCTAGAAAATGAAAAAAAAAATAAATTTTCAGGTATGCTCAAGGCCCGTTGTCGGCCCGCCCGAAATGACCTAAATCCCACCCAAAAAAAAACTCACAAAAATCAAGCAAATCATCAAATGTGTCAAACAAACAAATCTCAAAGAAAGTTTTCGATTCTGAACGACAAGAAAATATCGATAAATTGCGACAGGCTGAAAACATTTTCATTTCCTCACTAAACCTCTGAAAAATGCATCATCTTACCAATGGTAAAACCTGTGCGCTGGAAGTTGTTGCACTTGTGAAACATTTGACAAATGTGCAAACAGCTACAGTATACTCGGGTTCGTTGCGAGACCAGAGGTTGACAACTAAGAAAAATTGAAGGCAAAAAAGTGGAAGGGAGAGAAGAAATGTGCCAAAGGTCACGAAACATATTGTGGGCTGAAAAATCGTAATTCAAATTTTACAGGAGTTTTAACTTTGAGGCAAAAAATGAAAATTCCTAGAATTTAATTTCAAGTCAAAACATGGCTGAATCAGAAAACAACAAACCTTAAAAGAATGCCACAAATGAAATCGCATCACAAAAAAGAGGCACAATAATGAGTTGAGAAAAACACACGTGGCATAGACACCAAACTCAAAAGTGATCCGATCACGATACGCCAATGGTGTTCTAGTAATTGTTGTCAAATTCATGCTGAAATTTTGTCTGAAAAAAAAACTAGAAAACCCTTTTTTTGAACAGGATGTATAGTCTGATTAGGTTAGGAGAGAAAAAAGATTCAAAAATCTCATTTTTTTCAACAGAACAAACAAGCATGGGAGAAAAAAATTAATGAATTTTTTTTCGTCCAAAAAAAGGGTAAACAAAGGTCCACCACGTTTTTCTCAGTCAAACATCAAACTAAATTCCTAATTGAAAAACGTGGTTAGTCATTTTTGTTTACGTCCTAGATTCGAACTCTAACCTTGCACAGAAAATCGAAAAAAAAATGTTATATTTTAGAAATTCTCTGTAAAAAAAATGGTAGGTAGATTTCAAATAGATGTTCTGTGGAACATCTAAAATTCAGATCAGATTATAGCTCTCAACTCCTCTTCCCTCAGAAATGCATTTCTCATGTTCTTGAAAAACTAAATATTTAAGACATCAATTTTCGATCTTTGAAGTTCAAAGAGAAACAAAACTTGAAAGTAAAATTAGTATAGTTTTTTGAGGTGTACTGTACCCGGGCACACACACAAATGTTTGCAAAACAAAATGGGTAATTTGACCCTATTTTTTCCAAAAAAATTGCAACATTTTCCATTTATTTTTTCACGTTTTTTCAATGAAAAATGTTGCAAATTATTTGAAAAAAAGGTGAAATTGCACAGTTTTTTGTTTGCATTTTTTCTACGTTGCACATCGCATGAGTGACAAGGTTTCTTTAACACCATCTCACAAGGGAACTGTGGAAACTTACTAACGGACTTCGAGATGAGACATGTGTCACGCGATAGAGTTTTTCACGCTGATCAAGATCCCGTAGCTAACTTTTGCAAAGCTCCATGCAGAAAGCTAAAAATCGAGCTCAAAGTTTGAGCACAAAATTTGAAATATCTTGTTCAATTTGTATTATTTTAATGATGAGAAGTTACTAAAGGGTTATTTGGCATGCTAGGAACGATAGGAGCACTTAAAAATCTCGAAATTGTAGTTGTAACTCTGAAAAAATGAGCCCGAAACTTTCAATGAAAAAGGTAGATCAAAAAAACGTGAAAAATGAAAAAAATTGCATTGAAAAACGTGAAAATTATTAAATTTTAGAAATTGTTTCTGATTTTTCATGTTTTTTTCAGAAAAAAACACTTTTTTCAAAACTTTTTTGAAGTTTCAATTAAACCATCGTGTAGAGAATTGAATTTCCTATCAGATCCATTAGTTTATTTTTGTAAATATATAATTTTGGAAAAGTTAGGATGCATTTAAAAATTTTGGACTGATCACAAAAACGTGATTTTCAGCTTTCTGGCTGGAGCTTTGCAAAAGTTAGCTACGGGATCTTAATCAGCATGAAAAACTCTATCGGTGAGCATATATCTCATTTCAAAGTCCGTTAGTAAGCTATCATAGTTCCCTTGTCAGTTGAGAATTAAAGAGGTAACTTTGTGGAGAGAAAAAAAACAAGAAAATAAATAAAAAAAGTATTTTGTTGTTGTTGTTGTGCAATCATTTTACGAGTGAACATATAAATTGGTTCAAATCACATACTTTTTTTCAACACTCACTCAATCGAGAGACAAAAAAATGCATTTTTTCATAGTACCGTATGACAACAAAAAATGGGTCTTGTTACACCGAAAGACGCATGCGTGGAACAGGGATGAGTTGGGGGCTGACCTAATTATTCGGCGCCAATTTCCGCAGGAAATTCGAATTTCTTGTTTTGTCGTCGAACATTTTTTGAGATCAAATTGTTATGCGAAAATTTAGAGATAAAAATATTAAAAAAAAAATATCGTAGACCCAATCTGGCCCGAAACAGAAATAGGGTTTGGAAATTGGCGGAAAGTTTTCGGGCCGGCCCGAGAAAATTTCAGATCAGGCCTCTTTCTTATCCCTGCCAATGAAAATCATTGTCAAACAACATCCTTATGAAAACTCAATCTCCATTTTTTCTTTTTTTCGCCTTTCGATTTGTCGCGTAGCGCACTTTTCGGTAACACTGTTGTCTCTTTGACAGGCGGTTCGGTATAGGCACGTTGAAGTGGAACAGGTCGAAGAGGCGTCATCGATGATGTTGAGGCCGATGTTGAGGGTGGAACGAGAAGAGTTGGCGAGGCGCCAATCGGACGATGTGTCAGATGAAACGAGGCGAGAGAGCGCGACGTGTCGTTGACCACGTTGAGAGAGCGCAGAGACATTGTGTCGGTTGTACTTCGAGCCTGGAAACATTTCAGGAAGTGCGAAAAAAAGTTTTTGGTGCGGAAAAAAAGTGTCAGAATTGTTCCGGGCTCCACAGATTTGTCACAAATTTCTGAGCGCGAGGAATGAGATTGTAGTCCGAGGTCGGCCCGAAAATCACGGACCGGGCCTTCTCATTTTCCCGCTCGTGCAAAAAAGCCCGGCCGATCGTCAGCTTCCGAACGGCCCGAGAAGGGCCAATCAGTGAGCCCTTTAAAAATTTTCCGGACTGAAATTTTTACGGGCCCTAATTTTTTCTCGGCCTACCAGACATGTATGGGATCAAAATATATTTGGTAAAGAAAAATTAGCACAGAAAAATGAGTTGTATAAATTCCAGATAAAAAAAATTCAAAAAAAAACCTCACCGACAAATTACACGAGGCCAACGAGTGTCGATCATCCTGACTCATACTCGTCATCATCTCATCATACAGTTCTTGCCAAATCACATCAGGCACCCGACATCCTGGCAGTGGTTCAATGATATTGCACGAGGATTTGCCGCGAAGCTGAAGAAATATTCGGATTTTTGTTTTGTTGTTTTTTGCTTGACAAACACAACGAGAATTGATAAATGTGTCACCAAGGAATTTGTCAAACTGATAATCCCATGGGAAACAATAAAGCAAAAAAAAAAAGAGACTGACTTTGATTTCGAGATCAATCAATTGTTGAAAAAATCCGACGTTCGGGCATACAATGTTCCGCGCAAGTTGGACCGCTTTGTACGCATCGCGCAATGTTTTTCTGTAAGCGAAAAAAAGAATAAAAGTGGGCGGGGCTTATCGGAATATTGTCCAAACTAAGATAGACGTTGACCTTAAATTAGCTGACTGAAATATGGGCAGAACCTAATGGGAAGGGAAACCAACTTTTCCTGTTGCATAACATATGCGATGGCGAATGTTGCGGATCTCGAAATGCCCATTGCGCACAAAACCAACGCTCTTCCTGCACCCTTTCGCGCCTCTTCGATCTCCTTATAAACGTTGGTCCAATGTGATGTCAAATCGGTCTTCTCGTCATCTTGAAGTGGAATGTGAACAACTTTCATGTGCGGAGGCGCCGACAGTCGGAAACCGGGGATGAAGTTGATGCAGACACAGAAGCGGGCTGGAAAAAATACGGTGCAATTTTCAAAAAAACTTGTGAGTGTGAATTTAAAAACACCTTGTCACTCATTGTCAGAAATTAGTTCCTCGTGTTTCTCAAAAGCTCAATATTGAAAACTTCAACTTTCGATATGTGTGAATGTCAAAATTGAAAAAAAAAGAAAAAAAAAACTTTTTTTGAATTCATTCTCCGGAAGATTGGAGTCCGCAAACACCGTTTTTGTGTGTGTGCGGGTACAGTAACCCACGACAAAAATTATTTTGTTTTTTCTTTCAAACATTTTTGGTTTTTACATCGAAAAAACCAAATACATCAAAAGTTGAAGTTTTCAAATTTTCAATAAATGTGTGTGCCGACATCTCACGGGATGTATTTTTAACCACCGAAAAACTAAAAAGTCCGTGATTTTCGGGCCGGCTTTCAGGCCTTTCGGCTACAATCTCATCCTTGAATTAAAAACGCGCAAGAATTATCTCTCTAAACATCATACTAGTTTTGTGGGTATGGCCTCAACCGAGAAAATGTAACTGGAAAATGAGAAATTCAGATAAAGGGTCACGCAAATTATTTTGACCCGAAAATATTAAAAATTTCAGGAACCTGGAAGTTAAGCTACTGAAGACACACTGTTTTTTAGTCACAAAATTTTTGAGAAATCGTTTCAAGACCAAATTTCCGCTGGTGTTCAAAAAGCGGAAACCTTTGCGGAACGCAAAGATGGCCCTTCAAGTTTTCGCTGAAAAGATTCTCCGCAAAATTTGGCGCACATACTCTCAGATTCGATTCCTGTTCCGGGCAACGCTGTTTTTTTTTTGTTCGAAATTAATGCCACCTGCTACTCGGTTTCTCGTTCCTTTTATTTCACAAATTATTCGTTTCCCCCCACTTTCGACGAGAACCTATTATCTTCTTTTTATGCATTTTTTTCCCCTCAAATGTATACTTTTCTCAACTTCAAATAGTTTTTTATTTGTATGTTATTCTAGCCTCTTCATTTTAGACTTACACAAAACACGTGGCGACAACGCGGCGAGACCCGACACGTACAAGTGTGGCCGAATTTGCGAACATTGTCGTTGTTCGCGATTGATGATTCGTCGCGACGTCATGGCGACGAGGAGTCGCGTCGTCGCAGCAGCAGTCGCAGTCGCTTCGTTTGTGTTTGCGACTCGTCGCGTCGTCGCAGCAGCAGTCGCAGTCGCTTCGTTTGTGTTTGCGACTCGTCGCGTCGTCGCAGCAGCAGTCGCAGTCGCTTCGTTTGTGTTTGCGACTCGTCGCGTCGACGCGTTGCGTTGCTATAGTTGTTCGTTCTCGTTTAATGAAATGTACGATCCGGATCACCGGTGAGTCGACTGCGAAAAAAATTAAAAATTTGGAGAAAAACATAGAAAAAATATGGCCGAAAATACATCACATTTCAGAAAAAGTTCAAGAAAATCAACAAAAAAAGTTAAAAATTCCGAATAAGTTGGCCTAGAAATCCGAAAATATCTGACCGTGGCCTAGAAAACCAAATCTCAATTTTTTTCAGCGACGCATGGTGCGCCAACGAATCATTGGTACAGTTCGAACCGGAAGAGACGGCAAAAATCTGTGCGCCGTGGGAAAAATTTTGTGTGGTGAGGAAGAGAGGCCGGGCTCCCGAACATTTTGACTTACAAGGGAACTACAAGTAGGTGTTGACGGACTTTAAGAAAAGAAATGTGTCACCCGGTACAGTTTTTCATGCTGATCATCATGCCGTAGCTAACTTTTGCAAAGCTCCAGCCAGAAAGCTGAAAATCGAGCTCGAAGTTTGAGCAAAAAAATTGAAATATCTTGTTCAATTTGAATTATTTTAGTGATGAGAGACGAACGATAGGAGCACTTAAAAACCTCGAAATTGTAGTTGTAACTCTGAAAAAATGAGCCCGAAACTTTTTATAAAAAAGGTAGATCAAAAAAACGTGAAAAATAAAAAAATTGCATTGAAAAACGTGAAAATTATTAAATTTTAGAATATGTTTCTGATTTTTCATGTTTTTTCAGAAAAAAACACTTTTTTCAAAATTTTTTTGAAGTTTCAATTAAACCATCGTGTAGACAATTAAATTTTCTATCAGATCCATTAGTTTATTTTTGTAAATGTATAATTTTGGAAAAGTTAGGATGCATTTGAAAATTTTGGACTGATCACAAAAACGTGATTTTCAGCTTTCTGGCTGGAGCTTTGCAAAAGTTAGCTACAGGATCTTGATCAGCATAAAAAACTCTATCGGGTCACATACATCCCATCTCAAAGTCCGTTAACACCTATATGTAGTTCCCTTGTTAGAAAATTGGGAAATTTTGAAATCTTAGAATTTCAGAACTTGCTGTAAAAGCTTCGAGTTCGGTCCAGAAAGAGACGCAAAGAAATCAGATTTTTGAGGTCAAGGTCACGTTAATTTTCAAAAATTTTCTAAATGACTTAACCTTACCTTTTACCAAAAAAAGACCAAGACCGAATTCACAAAAAATGACATTCAAAAAATTCAGGCCGGCCCGAAAAACATCAAGTCAACATATTTTTCGAAAACGCCCAAAAAAACCCGGGCCGGCCCCAAAAATTCCAAGAAAAAAAAGTTCAACAAAAACCGCAAATATATATCCAAAATCTAAAATGCATACTTTTTATGTGTCAAAGGGCACGCGAACTTCTACTACTACTCCAATTTTCGAAATTTTCTGAAGCGACCAAAAATGTTTGACTGAATAATTGATTGATATTCAAGATGTGGGTGGATTTTTGATGTGTGGGTCTAATGGACAAGAATTGTTCGAAAAAGGAGAGAATTATTTGTCCTGGGGTTACTGTAGTTTTGTAGTTGTTCAACAATATTTGTTGGACAACAAAACTTTTGAAAGTAAATTTTTTGCTGTTTCAAATTTTGGGAAAATCAGAAAAAATCCGAAAAAAATTACTTTACTTTCTCTTATATTTTCAGAAAACTGCATAACTTTTTCTCTCCAAAAAAATTTAGAAAAAAAATTCCAAGAGAACAAAAAACAAAGAACCTAAAAGACTACTGTAGTTTATCAATAGAGCAAATTTGACCCTACAGACCACGGTCAACACCATCAACAAGGCGTTCACTTCAGTGTCACGTGGATGCGGTGAAAGATGTTCAGAACTGTGCGAATCGATCGGATACGGACAAGACCAGGTAAGACTTAGGCTTAGGCTCCACCCAAACATACTAGAAAAAACTCGAAAACGAAAAAAAGAGCAAAAAGTTGTGGTTGAATGAGCAATTTGTTGGACGAGCAACAACGAGAAAAGGTGAGAGAGTGCAGAGAAAAAGCGAGGCGCGCGCAAGGAATTTCAAATAAGTAGTCCCGGAAACAATAGGGCACCTATTCAAAAAGTGAACGAGAGAGTGAGAGACGCAGAGAAGATATACACAAAACTACAGTACCATTTCAGGTGAACTGTGATGATTGTTGCGAGGAGGATTTGTGCAATTCAAATTTTTCGGTACAGTACTATGAGGTGTTGATGAGTCGACAGTATACGTCATGGTCAACACCGCTTCCAGGAGAGGTGACAGAGTCAGAGACGCAGAGTTTAGAAGTGTTTGCAGGAATTAAAAAATACAGTAATTTTTCAGAAATTGAGAAAAACTTAAAAAGTGTGCAGGTTGACGTCACCGTGTTTTCAGATTTAAAAATACAGTACTATTTTTCCAGGTTTTTTGCACACACTCTTTTAGTCTACAGTACTCAAATTTTGAATTCAAAAGAGTATCTATAATACTCTGAAAATTTTTTAAAAGTGCATTTTCACAACTGCACTTTTAAAAAATACAGTACTCCGTGTTAGCTTTTCACGTTTATTTCACACCTTCTTATAGTGTAAAGCACTGTCCACTTTTTATTGATTACAGTACTCCATTAACCTAAAAATATATCTACAGTACTCCGACATTTCAAACAGAAAACTAACAAATATTTTTGCGTTTTTTCATCACGGTGTTTGCACATTTTTTCGAAATACAGTACTAACCATTTTTTCGGAGTACAGTACTCGATAAAACGCAAACTTTTTTGTTTGGTTTTCACACACATTCTTTTATGCTACAGTAATTAATGACAAGAGCTTAGTATGGTACTCGATATAACCCGAATTTTGAATTCCAAAATTATCTACAGTAGTCTGAGATTTCAAACAAAAAAACTGCATTTTCTCGTCACGGTGTTTGCACAATTTTTAGTCTACAGTAATAAAAACAAATTTTTTCTCAAAGAAAAATGCATTCATTTTTTGCAGATTGAATGGAATCGGAAGAACAACATGAAATTTCCGTATTGGTTCTCCTCCTTGTCAAGCAGCGAAAAAAACACGAACATACCTTATAATTTCATGCTTTTCTGCCTATTCCTCACCACAACCGCCGTGTGCAATTAAAATATGTATGGCCTCGCAAAATAAAAACACACAATTCTGCCCGATTTTTCCTCGTTGAGCTCAAAATAAACGCATTTTTCCCGGGGCTCAAAAATTGTACAATTTTTTAGTCGGCACAACGAAAAGATGGAGACCCGAAAAAAATAATTAATTTCTTCTTTTCCACAAAAAAAAATATGTAGGTTCAACAATTTTTAGTGCCATGACAGCTTTTTTTATTAGTATTATTTTATGATTAAAATTTTTGGAGGCCCAAGAAAAAACCACAAAATTTGGGGGCATTACTTTTTCTCAAAAAAAAGGTGTCAAAAAATTTCCAATTTTGAAATTCGGCAAAAAATTCCAGAAAAAAACGGAGGTTTGATGGTGACTGACACATTTTATATTTGTAAAAATGGGCGTGGCTTAAAGTGAGCGGAGCTTCGAGAACTGTCAGAAAGCGAAATAAAAATGGCGAACGGAGAAAATATTTTTAAAAACGTGACACTTTTTGAAAAATTGAACAGATAATTTTTTTTTATAAAAAAACTTAGGATTACAAAACTCGGGGTTATTTTTCAAAAAAAAAACAAATGAGTTTTCATGGCCAAAATAGGTGAAATTTTCTCAAAATTCGTGAGAAAATTTTTTTGCAAAATTTTCCAGCAAAAAATAGAAATTTGAATTTCTTCCGGTAAATACTGAAAGTGTTGAAACGGGCTCATAAAAATGAATTTTGCCCCAGTTTTTGCAGTTTTTTCTGATTTTCAGAAAAAAAAAAAGCTTTTGGCCCGATTTTCGGGGCCCGGAAATGCTGTGTGGACCTATTTTTCGGGTCAAAAACTAGAAAAACTCAGTTTTTGTTTAATGATCATAGAGACGAGACGCAGAGAAATCAAATTTTCATATTGGGGTCACGTTAATTTTTCACTATTTAGTGTTCATTTTAGGGTTACAAATACGAACGTAAAAATATTTTTGAAATTACCGACGTGATCTATATTTTCAGTTGATTCCCCAAAAAATTCCAGTTTCAAAAATAAACCACAAGCGTGAAAATAATATAAACGTGACCTGTCGAACATTTTGTTTTTCTCTGCGTCTCTCTCTCTCTCTCTCTCTCTCTCTCTCTCTCTCTCTCTCTCTCTCTCTCTCTCTCTCTCTCTCTCTCTCTCTCTCGATTTTCAATATTCTGTGCTACAAAAGTTTTTCAAATTTTCGAGCCAAAATGTTTTCATCCAACTTTTGTAGCCCATATTTTTTCCCGGAAAACAATCCAATAAAAGTGAGCAGAAGCACACAAAAAAGCAGAAAAAGTAGAAGACATTGTTATCGAAATAAAATCTTAATGTCACTCTTTTTCGGGTTTTGCCGTGCCCCCCTCCCCGTATCTTTATAGCCACGCCCCTCGGCCAACAACAAACACCATCGCCCAAAAAATGGGGTCTCCTCAATGGGCGGTCCCCGGGGAACAAGTTGAACGAATCGAGAGATCGAGAGAGAGCGCGAAAGCACAGCCAAACAAAAAACGATCATTTATCTTCTCGCCCATTTTTACTCGAATCAATTTGTCAACTTTGACAACTTGGCAAAGAATGGAGCCGGGTGACACCGACGATGTCCCCACATTTTCGTAAAGTTTCTGCTCGCTGTTTTTTTGTTGTTGTTTTTTTTTTGCAAAAGAAGGGGAAATCAGGTGGGCGTGGCTTAACATTACAGAAAAAAACTGTAATTCTTGAAATATTCCGCCTAGATTTGAAACCTTCATTTCCCTGGAGAAAATGAAAAGGGGAAACCTTTTCGTATATAAAAAAAAGTGGGCGTGGTCTTGTATACTGTACAAGTGTTTCAGAAACTTGTAACACGGAGTTGGTCAAGTAATAGGAATATGAGTGTGGGCGGAGCATCGTGAAATCAAAAAAAAAATGATAGTTTCAGAAGTTTTGGCCCGATGGCCGAAAAAATAGAAAAATTCATCAAAAACTTTGATAGGAAAAAATTTTCTGAAAGAGCTAAAAACATCAAAAGTGGTGGCCAGAAAAAGTCGGAAAAATTTTGGACTTTCAATAAAAGAGCATAAAAATCATGAAATCAGTCTCGGGCCGGACCGAAAAACTTTGGATTTTCTGAAGGTTTTCAAGGCATGAAAATAACAAATAGGTTGTCAAATGAGGAAACCATTCCGGGCCGGATCCAAAAAGTTTGGAACTTCTGAAATTCAAAAATTTAGTTGAGAAGCCTAGAAAGCCGTCAATATTATTTTTGGGCCGGACCGAAAAATCATAAAAACTTTGGACTTTGAAGAAATATAAAAATCGGATCCGAATTCATGAAAAGTTGGTCGAAAAAATTGAAAACGAAAAAATTGAGTTAACCCAAAAACTGACTGGGTTCAAACTGTCTCAAAAGTAAACACATTTCCTGGAAAATTCTGAAAAAAAATGAAAAACTTCAGAATTTCCAAAGTAAAAATACTATTTTTTTTTTCAAAAATTTAAAAATAAAAGTGTTTTGTCAGCTGCTGGGTTGAGAGTTGTTCTTCCACTTAACAAATGTTCCGAACATTTGCCCATCAAAAAAAAATGAGGAGGAAAATTTCGGGGAAAACTAATCAATTTACTTTTTTACTTCTTCTTAAAACAAAAACAACAACAACAAAAATAATAACGACGAGAGCCCAGAAAAGTCATAAAACTAGTAGAGAGGCACATTTTTGTGTCGAAAAGGTGGAAAGAAATGAAGAGCCACTTGTCATTTTGACATGTGTTGTGATAACATTTGCAAAACTCAATTTCTCCACCTTTGAAATTGCCTTCGAGTGGTAGAAGTTGCTGCAAGTCTGCCGCACTTCTGCGGCAGCTGAGGTTCCAGTCAAACGACCCGGGTTCGATTCACGGACGATGCAACATTTTTTGTTGTTTTCGCCTGTTTTTAGCGCTAAACGGATATATAGAAAAAGAGCGGAGAAAGAAAAGTTTTGTTTGGAGAAAAAAAAAAGACGCCAAAAGTTAGGAGAGAAAGCAAAAAGAAGAGTTTATTCAATTACTGAAACATGACACCCCGATGAAATGTTAACTTGTGTTTCTCTCTAATTTTTTTATGACATGATTTTTCGGAAGTTTCGGAAAATTGTGAGTTTCATTGGATTTCGGCGCCGAAACTTGAAATTTGAAAAAATTGGGATAATGAGTTTCGCCGAAATTTGTTGCGTTGAATTGAAAAAAAATATCGGTGAGATTTTAGCCCGAAGGCCCGAAAGGCCAGACCCAAAAAACTTGGCCCGGGCCGGGCTTTTTGTTTTTCTGCCGGTCAAAAAAGCCCAAGTTTTGAACACCCGTTTCTCAGGGCCGAAATTGAATTTTTTTTTAAAGTTGTGGGGACCATTTCTACGCTCTTGATAATCGGGAAAACTCTGGATATGTGTGAGGACTTTTTTGGTCCTTCAATAAAAAGGCCGGCCAGGGCCAGGGCCCAGCCTGAAATGTTGAGTCATATTTAGAGATTCAAGAAGAACTACTTTTTCTGAAATTTCGATTCTGTCGCGCTTTAAAAAATTACAAAAAAGACAAACGACACTCCACAACACTAAATAACTGTCCATAGTTTAGTGAAGAGTCTTTATTTCCAAAAAAAGTCAAGTTTATGATCTTCTTCGTCGATCGTCCTGTAATACATTTGTTTTCAAAGCCCCCCTCCCTCCGCAAAATGCTCACCTTCATATCATTGATACACGTCATACAGGTGCGCGGACGATGCGAATGATCAAAGGGACACGACTGTTTGTTGCACGTCGAGTCGTAGCGACAAGTTCCGTGCGCATAGATGCATTTTGCACCGGGACATGACGGGAAGTTTTTGCATTTGACGGGCGGTCCGTGCGGACATTTTCCGACGCCACGCATCGCGTGATCGCTTCCGCTTCCGCTTCCCGAAATCGTGTACGATGATTTGTTGTTGGCCGTGTACGTGTACATTTGTTTTTTGACAATTTCCTGGGATAGGGAGGTTTTTATCAAAACTCTAGTTTTGTGATAATTTTTCTAAAAATTCCGAATCGACCCCAATTTCCCCTATTTTTTTAAACCAATTTCAGACCCCGCCCATTTTTCAAAAACCAGTTCAAAATACGTTTCAAATGCATATCATAATTTATCAAACTTACCTTATAGACATGTTCGCGATAAGATTCCCATTGTTTTTTGGTCAATTCTTCGGCAATTTGTCCAAATTTTTCGTCACAATAATAGCAGATGACCGGTTTGTCCGGATGACGATAGAGAACATGAGCGGCGAGTTTGGCGACAGATGAAGATTTCTGAAAAAAGTGAATTTTGTGTTTTGGTGTCAAAATTTGATCTACACGTTTGAAGATCAAAATATTCAGGACTACAGAATTTCCAAAAAAAAGGGGGAGCCAGAGCGTGAAGTTTGAAAATTTTTTCGTCAAAATCAAAAATTATGGGTAAAACTAGAGCGCCGAAATTGGAGATTCAAAAAAATTAACTTTCTGAACTCAAAATTTTTTGGCTCTGATGCCATTTTTTTCGTTTTTTTACTAATTTCCAAAAAAAAAACTACTAGCAACCTTGTCACACTCAACACACGCAATTTTGACATCATGAAGTCGTATCTCATGTTCGGATAACTCGCGAATAGTGTAGAATCCACGTCGACATGGTTTGCAATAATAAGAAGCCTCGTCCGCCGGAATTTGGAATCTGAAAAAATAAACATTTTGATTACTTTTTGTGAGTTTGAGAAAACATTGCATCGAACTTCAGACCTATAGGGTCAACAAAGACAAACCCTGGATTTCCGAAAAAAAAAACTTTTTCTTTCATTTTTTTCAATTTCTCAGACCGGCCCGGATTTTTTCCTCTAATTTTTTGTGTCGATCTGAGACTTCAAAATTCCAAAAAAAAAGGTAAATGTTTTGTGATGTGAAAACTTCCAAGGACACTTACAAACAGTCCAAAAATGGGGTTTTTGGCTGTGTGAAAAATGAAAAAGAACAAATAAAATAAGATAAAATAAAATAAAATAACTACTCGAATCCATCATATGTTCCTCGACTCGATGATCTGCTTCTCGATTTTTGCGTTTTTCTCATTTCTCTGCGTCTCTTCGGTGTTGGCGATCTTGAAACAGAACAAAACATTCCACGTGGCAGCTGGATTTCTGAAACTCACCTGCTACTCTCACTGTCTGTACTCTCGCTGTCTCTCGCTCTTTTTTGCCAAAGTGGTCGATCGATTAATTCGGGTGATGATAGGGCGTCTGGTTGATCTTTTGGGATCGGACCAATTGGTGTTCGTGGACGGGCGGCCGGTTCTTCAAAATCGGAAGATTCGCGCAATGCTTCTTCGTACAAATCTTCCATTGGCTGCAATAACAGGCAAACATTGAATCAGGCCAACTGAATCGAACTTCAAGAGCCGGGCCCGATTATCGGGCCTGATTCAGATGGTCCGATTCAGTATTCAGGAAAAATAATTATTCGCAGAAAAAGTTAAGGCAAACTGCCGAATTCCGGAAAATATTCAAAAAATTTCCAGCTTCTAAAACCTCTAGACTGCCTACGTATTCTGATATATAAAACAAAACAACAAAAATTTTCTCACTCCGTCTCCGTTGTTATGGTGATAATTACTACTTCCAGCTGACAACGTCTGAGTTAACCCAGAAACAAAAAAAGCGCAAAAAATCTGTGTCGGCTACTACTATAGTTAAATCATCACCAAATAAATGCAGATGTCCCTAACATATTATCGTCATTCACAGATTTTTCACAGAAAATGTTTCGGCCGCCACAAGAGTCGAACCAGCGACCCCTCAACTTGTAGACACACATGTTAACCACTCAACCAGCTAGCTGTTGTCTCGTTAGTTGTGGTGTCCTTTATATACGTTGAAGGGAAGAGAAGAGAAGAAAAGAAAGGAGAGGAACAAATAAAATATTTTTGAAGGTAATTCAAGCTTTTTGAAACTTCCACAAATGATAAATCAGCAAATAAAAAATTGAAGGACGGTATTTTTATTGTCGCAGGGAAACATCTCAATTTTTCAAAAATTTTATCATTCATCCGATTCAATTTCGTCGAAACTGGTCTTATTCCTCTTCTTCATCTCTTGCGCTTCTTTGAGTTGTGCAAACGGGCCTGAGCCGGTCAACGACGTCTTACTGTCAACCGATTTCAACGGTTTCGCCGAGTTCGTCTTCTTGTTCTTGTTGTTGCTACCGGTGGTACTGTCGGTTGTGATGTCGACAATGTTGCACATCATCGAAGCAGCCTCGAAAATACCAAATCCCTGCAAAACTACCATTTTTGTTTTCGTCTGATTCTCTCAAATTCTCTCTTCCACACACACACAGACACAAGAAACAGAGAAAAAAGTCAACAAAATTCGCCTTCGAAATTATCGCAAGCATCGGTGGTTCAGTGGTAGAATGCTCGCCTGCCACGCGGGCGGCCCGGGTTCGATTCCCGGTCGATGCAACTTTTTTTTATATTTTTTTAAATATTTTCTTTTTCTTACCACGTTTTGTCCAACGTTAGACGACTCGATCGAGTTACTACGATTCGACGAAGCCGATTCGGACACTTTGGCCATGTTCAAAGACACTGTCGAGTCTCGTTTATCCGACTTTTTGATCGATCTTTTTTTCTGAAAATTCTTTAAATACTCAGTTTTGGATAAATTTCACTGACCACTTTGTCGATTTCATCGGACGATGTGTAAACTGAAAAATGAGGAAAGTATACGTTTCAAAATGAAAATTCAAAATACCTACGTTTCTCTTTTTTGCCCTCCTCGGAGATTTTCATTTTTCCAGTCTTTGCTTCGAGCTCGTCAAAAATTAATTCTCCATTTCGATCCTTCTGAAAATAACTTGGAAATTGTCGAAATTTTTTTTCTGAGCCCAGAAAGTTTATTTTACGCAAAAAAGATAACAGAATAAATTATTTCAATTTTTGTCCTGATTGTCCGGGCTCGAAAAATTATATATTTTTTGGAATTGTTATTTCAGACCGATCCGAAATATGTCAATTTGTTCAGTGTTTTCTCCAGAAAACAGGTAACTGTTTTTCAAAGTCAAAAAAAGAAACCAAACTATTTTTCAGAGATTACGAGACGCAGAGTTTGCCACGTGTCACACGTGAAATTGAATTATTATATTTGACAAAAACGTGACCTGACTTTGTCTGACTTTTCTGTGAGTACTTGTCAGAAAATATTTAACAAAAAATGCTCCTGGCCCGATTTTGTGGACTGAACCTATCTAGTCCCATTTTTGATGTTTCGGTCCGAGTTTTATCGAATCTGGACCAAT
The DNA here is from genome assembly GCA_963572245.1 of Caenorhabditis sp. 8 KK-2011. Taxonomy (NCBI): domain Eukaryota; kingdom Metazoa; phylum Nematoda; class Chromadorea; order Rhabditida; family Rhabditidae; genus Caenorhabditis; species Caenorhabditis sp. 8 KK-2011. The sequence continues at coordinate 7,708,567 of OY751548.1, forward strand.
ACGACGGCTTTTGCTCTAAACTCACCTTCAACTCATCTTGTTTCTTTTTGTGCTCCGAGAACATTGTGCGAGTAGAATCACTCTGAAACTCGAAAACTGTTCCAAAAATAGCGAGAAGTATGAAGAAGAAAAAAACGGAGAAAAAGTGTTGTTTGGGCACTTGTACAGGTGCACGAATTCTAATCTAATTTTTTTTCTTCCACCCCGCTAACATTGGAATTTTATTTGATTTTTTTAGCCGTCGAGAAGCGAAAAATTGTAGCCGGTGTGGGATACAATTCGCAAGAATGAAGAAGAAGAGGAGGAGGAGGCTAATTTCACCAAAAACACATGTATTTTGACGGGAGAGGGGGTGGAGGAGTTCCGAAAAATGCGGAAAATAATTTTCATTCCGCAAATGAAAGTCATACTTTTTATTAGTATGGTTTAGAAATATTAGGTCTTTGTTGAATTTTCAAAAATGAATTTTTGATCCCAAAATTTTTTGAAAATAATATTTCAGGAAAATGTTGACTACGGCCTCATTTTTTTTCTAGAAATTTTTCGGACATACATAACTGTTAGATTATGAAGAGAAAAAGAATTTCCTATCGAACTTAATTTCAGGCCAGATCTCCGAATTCTTCATTTTTTATTGCGGCGTCAAAAATCAAAAAAAATATATATAAGAAAAAATTGGAGAAATTTTTTTGAGAAGTATTTTGAATTAAGACTCATCCCTGTGTGTGGAATTTCAGAAAAGTCAGTGCCTTCAAATTTTTCAGATAAAAAACCCAACAAAAAAGTGATTATCAACTCGACGACTAAGCGTGGGAGTAGGGGAAAAATGAAAGGAAAAATGAGAAAAAAAGAAATCAACAATAATTTTTATTGGTTTATGCCTTATTTCAGGTTCTCTATGGCAACTGGCGCAATCATATTTGAATTTGATTTTTTTCGGTTGTTTTTTGCTAGGTATACTGTAGTCGGTGATTTCAAACAAACAAAAGTTGAGTTTTTTTCCATTTCAAAAAATTAATCAATTTATTATTATTATTATCAAGTTAAGCAAATAGTTTTCTGATTTAATCAGAATCAGAATCCAATAATTGTTCGTTGAAACCTACTGACCAGTGCATCGTTATTCTTTCCTTATCCATCAAAAAAACTCGTTCTCCATAATGTCCAAGTTGCACAATTTTGTGAACACCATTTTTTTTCGTGAAAACGTTTGCATAGTCGTGCAAATAGTCGTTTCTAATGTTGTCCCATTCTGAAAAGTCCTGTTTTGTTTCGAGTTCAATCAGGAAACAATTCGATTCATGCATCTGAAAATATATTTATCTTGTCGAATTGAAGAGAAAAAAAACTGACCCTAAAGAAATCAATAATTTGGCGGAGATTGAAAGGCGGCGCATCGGGATTTGAATAAATAATATGTTGATGAGCATGCGATGTTAGAAATCGATAATTCAAAGTGGCCTTTCCGTTCAGAACGACTTTCATCGCTCTTCGCGCTGATTGCATAACAATTTCGCTCGACGCAAATTCGATGGGATAATGCGGCGAATTGATTTCCAATCGAATAAGCGGACCAGTGATTTCGATACATTCGAACCAATCCTCGAGCAATTTCTTATTTCTATTCGATTCCGGAATGAATATTGTCAAATGGTCCGTGTTTAATTTGAATTTGTTATCGAATTTTCTCGCCATTGGAGGCTGAAAAAAAAAGTGCGACACTAATTGGTGTTTAAATCGAAAATTATTACTTTTTTTTTTAATTCTCGTGACCCTTTGGGTCAATTTCTCATTTATAAAATTCAATATTTTTCGGTTTAAAGGAACCCTCGTCACCCAGAAACAGATTTCTCGTGTTTATCAAAATCTCAATATTCAAGACTTCAACTTTTGATGTGTGGAATTCAAAAGTCGAAAAAAAGAGTAATAACTGTTTTTGAAAATATTTTCCGGAAGATTGTGGTCCGCAAACACCGTTCATGTGGGCGGGTACAGTAACCCACGACAAACATTGTTTTGATTTTTCTTTCAAACATTTTTGGTTTTTTGAACCACATACATCAAAAGTCGAAGTTTTCTACTTTAGGATTTTTATGAACGTGGACAAACTTTTAGGGCCCCAAAATCACGGATCGAACCGGGTCAAAAGAGACTTTTTCGAAAAAGTTTTGGGAAATCTCATCCCGCCTTGTTTTTTTGCCCCAACACCGAAAAAAAAAGTAACTCACCAACGAAATAATAACCTCCTCGAACCGATAAACCTTGTTGACCAACATATAATGAAAAAGAATGCAACTTGCGATTTCGTCGACCGTTTCGCGACAACGGATTGCCTTCAAACCGGCACGCATGCAGTACGAGTTTTTTCGATCATTCGGCACTGATACGGTTCGACTGAAGTTTGTGGCGATTGTTGATCGATATTGGACTGTCGGCAGACAGCATCTTTTGTGATTTTGATAATGTGGTCGACACAAAATGTAGAAGTGGCGATCTTGTGCTTTCAATTGCAACTCATAGGAGGTCACCTGCAACGAATAACATACATTTTGGAAAAAATCCGCACAGTATGCGATTTCCCTAAAAAAGTATGCTGAAACACAAAAAATCTATTCAGATGATGTCAAAAACTTACAATAACCTGATCTATTTTCCGACACACAAACGCTGAAAGTTTGAAGGCGAACTGCCATATATTTGAGAAATAAGGTGTGCAAATGTGCGTCATTTTTAGTGTATTCAAATTTCTCGAAAGTGTGTGTATTTTTTTTTTTTGAACTTCTAATGGTTCAATAGAGCGCACTTGAGTGTGAAGTCGGAAATGCAGAATTTTCTTACAATCTATTTTCTGAGAGAAATGCGCATGTGTTTTTTGAATTACTTGGATCTCGTCACGATGATCACTTTTTCGTGATTAACGATGATTCTCTGTATGTCGAAAAATAGGTCAGGTACTGTATCTGCATAGGTTTTTTTCAACTACATTATGCGATGTGCAATGTAGAAAAAATGCTAAAAAATTGCAACAAAAAAACTGTGAAAAATATCTCGAAATGAAAAAAGGTCAAAAATCAATGAAAAATGTTGCAAATTTTTTGGGAAAAAGATCACGTTGCACAGTTTTTTGCAAATCTTTTGCATTTTTTATCATACTTTTTTCAACTACATAACCCCATAATAATTTACGAAAATTCAACGAAAAAACCCACCCTTCCGTTTCTAGCCACATTCTTCTTGAACACAAGTTTAAACGTCTTCACATTGTGCTTCTCGGCTAGTTTCAGTTTCAGGTTGAATCCATATAATTGATCTAGTATTTCTTGTGGCATCGGAGATTCAATCGGGTTCAACACGTCGCCTGGTTCGCCTCTTTCCAAAGGCGGAAGTTGAACAACAGATCCGGATCGAGAAGCCATTCTTTCTTTTGTCAACGTGTTCACAAGTTAATACATACTTTGAGAACGTTCACAACAATTCATTTGTCAAATATGAATTTCGCGGGTAGATCAAAGTGAAACTCTTTCTCGGTCAGGGACACCGCAGACTGAATTTTTTTCAAAAAGAGTACTGTAGTTTTGATACCTGTTTTTTTCAAGCGAGTTTCGTATTTTGAGATCTCTAGACTAATCGTAATTTCTAAACAGAAACAATTAATATTTATACATAAAAAATTAGTGGAAAATTTGAAATTTTCAAAAAATTCAAAAAAAAAAAAATAACAGCAAAACTTCAACAATCCATCTCAATAGTCAACTTGTTCGGTGTCATTTCAAATGTCTTGACAAAGTTCATCCCCTCTTTGGCCGAATATCGCCGCTTCTCATTTTCGTGCCAGAATTCGCCGCCCTCGTATTCGAGCTCCTCTTGGAACTCTTCCAATGTGTAGAATCGATGAATTGTTGTGAACACGAATTTCTTTCTGATACCAGTCTTGTCTTTCCGTTCCTACAAAAAATATTTTTGTGTTGAGAAAAATAGAACTTCTACTAATTTTGATATTTTTATAGATTTGAAAACGACCCAAATCTTGAATTTTCTGGAAGTTTGTCAAAAGATCGTTCTGTCAAAAATCTGTCAAAACTTTGAATTCTTGGAAAATTTTTCTGACAAGAAAAAAACTACTGTAGTTTCCGTGAAATTCTTGGGGTTGTTTTATTAGTTTTTTAACTGATTATCCCCATAAAATTTCTCCCAGAAATCGAAAAACAAGCATACCTGCCACCATCGAACAAATTCCAACAAGGAGATTGGCGACTGACGAGTCGTCTCCTTGTAAATAATTTGCGATCCTGCAAATTCGTGAATAAAATCCACGTCCAAATCCGATCTTCCGTTGATCGTCAAACGTTGCACCGTTTTGAGTTTTTCGCGAGCCGTCTGGTTTATACTGATGGCTGTGCTGAATTGGGTCGAGTAGATTGTCACACTCTCCGCCACACCAATCAATTTCAACCATGAACCGAGAAAATGTTGATTCTCAATCGATTTATGGATTGCTAGTATCATTTCTTTCGTGTTGATTGTGTTCAGAGCTGATACTTCGATGGATTTACGAGGCTGCAAAATTTGAGAAAATTGTTGTTTTTCCCTGGATTTTCAGGAAATCGCAAGAGAATGTTTGATTATTTTGAAAGGTTGGACGGACCGGCCGGAAGTCCGTCCAGGCCGGTCGGTAGAGATTTCGAAATGAATGCCAAAAAACTGATAAAAATGGCTGAAAATGTCAAAAATTTAAAGAAAATTCAAAATTTTTCAAATTTTCGTGGCGTGACCTATAAATTTTTCTTTAAAAATGAAAATAATTAATTTTCCGAAAAAATTATTCCCGACAAAAATGGGTCACGGTACTTTTTTCCTCTTAGGTCAGGTACGACTCTGAGGAGCTGACGTTCATGCGATGTGTAACGTAGGGAAAAAATGCAAAAAAAATTTGCAACATCCACCTTGTTTTAGTCCCCTTATAGGAGGGACAAATGAGAGAGGTAGACGCAGAAATGGAAGAAAAAAAATAGAAATGTAACGTGAGAGTTGCAGACAAAATAAACAGGTCTCACGACGAATACTTTTTATTTCCGGGAACTTTTAATGATTCAATAGAGCGAACATTCCTCTTTTGTCAGCGTCAACTCTATCGTTTGTCCGCCCTAAAACAAGGTGCATCATCGTTGAAAAAAAAAGTCGAAATGAAAAAGATAAAATTCAGTGGAAAAAGTAGCAAATTTTTGGGATAAAATGAGGTCAAGTTGTGCAGTTTTTTTTCCTGCGTTACAAATTTTCAAGCTTCATGTTTTCCAAAAAAAAACTCACCAAGGTCAATATAACACTACCAATTTCAGTGTTTTTGTACATTGCGAAAAATACCAAAAATCTGCACACCATCTTGCTACATCTCGAACTGTACATAACATCGTGATAAGACTTCAAAACATCGTCCGTGTCTTCATCAATCGATTTGATCTTCTTCATCACAACTTTTGTTTTTCTCATCCAGAACAGTACTCGACTCGGTCGAACCGGAATACATTTCAACGCGTAGACAATTCCATCAACTGTTATTCGGAAAATGTATGACACTTCCTGGAAAATAGATTTTTTTAGTCTTTTTGGAAAAAAAAACCCCCTGTTTGTTTAGGAACTAACCCGTATCACATCTCCGGTGCGCCGTTTCACTTCCCATCGCAATTCCAACTTGTCTATTTTACCGCCATTCGCGGCGATCGCTTCATGATATTCTTTGATGAAATCGGTCGAGTAGTATCTGATGGGGCATTCCGGATCGGTGACACGTGTTCGATGGGGCATCGTTGAACAGATCGACTCACTATCCATATCGATTTTGGAAAGGTGATGATGAAATTCGTGGAATTTTTCGCATTTTTCGGCGGGTAGATCACAACTTTTAACTATTTTCAGAATTTTAATTTTTCAACCTGAAAAAATTAATTGTAAGCTTTTGAAAATTATTTTGGGAAAAATTGTTTCTCAAAATGTTTTAAGAAGGGTGACATTTGGGCTCTCTTGGGCCGGACCCTGGCCGGGCTTTTTTACTGAAGGCCAGAAAAAGCTCGGCGGGAAGCGGGTTTTAAATATATCTGAAAATGAAAAATCATACATGTTTTATTTAGAAGCATAAGAGTGTTGAACCAGTTCCCACAACTTTTTCTAAAAAAATTATATACCCGGCTCTGAGAGACTGACTTTAAGAAATCGCGGAGCCTGACTGGGCTTTTTTTGACCAGCCGAAAAACGAAAAAACAGGCCGGGCCCGTCATTTTCGGGCCGGGCTCTCGAGCTTAAATTATGAAAAACGAAAAGATAGCGTTAAAAGTTTTCTGATTCTGTCACGAGAATAATTGTTTTGAAATTTCTGAATTTTTGAGATTATTCGACCCTGAAAAAAATTTCAAGTGAGACTTGCAAAACTTCATGATTTTTTTTCCAGCAAATTTGGAAAGTTTCCAAAAACTGAAACAAACTTTAATAAATTCTAGAAAACGAAAAATGTCTATAACCACCGTTCTGAATTATATCACATCTTTGAAAAACACGACCTTCCGAAAGGGAATCGATGAGAGTGAGAGAGAGCACAGAGGTGATTATTATTAGAGCGCATTTGCTCTCTCTAAATTGACAAATTTCGAGAATTTCCCGAGAGGTCATTCAGTCGAGTGACCGACAACAGTCAAGGTATGCGCAAGGCGCTATACTTGTGTGTGGTTTTTGTCTGCGTTTCCTATGGAAAAAGGCCGCTCTCACCTTATAGTTTTCACTGTGAGTTAATTTTTCTCTGTTTCTCTGTGCCTCCATCGAGGGAAAAACTCTCATCGATTCCATTTTTTCACTTGCCTGAAAGGTCGTGAAAACCTCAATTTTTTGAAAAAATCTCGCGCAAAAATATTTCACGGCGTTTTTTTCTGCACGTTTGGCCTAGAAACCGACATGGAAGAGAAAACAAAGTCCATATTTAGGCTCCGCCCACTCTCCGCCCACTTTCAATTTTGTTAATTTTTTGTTAGTTTTTTTCGTTTTTCTCCACTCTCAGGAAATTTAAACAAAATCGCTGTTATAAATATTTAGATAAAGGTCTTGCCATTCATTTCCAGTCGAGATCATCAAATTTAGTGCAAAAACCATCGACTAGTTCTAATTTGAATCTAACATATTTTCGAATTATTATTTTTAAATCCTCGAAAAAAGTGAATTTATGATGTGAAATCAGTTGAGCTATTATGAGATGACAAAAGTACATCAAAAAACAACGTTTCCATGACAGTCTTTCCAATTCTAGCTTGTATTTTGCTATTTCAAAAATATTTGTTAAGTTCGGGAAATCGAAAAAAATTCAATCTATATTTAATACTTGTTCTTCCTAAGCATCTATGGTTGTCGAAATTGGGTCTAACACATCACATTGGGGTTTAGAGAGCATTTAGAAAAGAATAAAACTTTTGAAACGGTGCGGCAATTGCAGATTAAGCAGCAAGTTCGCTCTATTGCGAACGTTTTGGTTTCTTCGGCCACAAAGCCAAACGTGCAGAAAAAAACGCCGTGATTTTTCAAAAAAAAAGAAATAAAGAAATGACCAAGACTCATCTTCACTGGCGCGTTTGGTGTGCATTGAGCCGCCGCGGCAATTTAAAATCAAGTAAAAAATAAAAACAATGATCCTCTAGATAACCATCGAAAAACATACAAAACCTCAAAAGATCATCGTGAAGATTAGATTTTTTTGCAAAAAGAAAAAATATTATTATTTTACGAGTGGAGCAAAATAACATTTTTCGCAATTTTTGTTGCGCAGCAGAAAAAAACAGATCCGCCCCGGAATTCGATTTTAGTGTTATTTCTATATACGTCCTCCAACCTCTTATCATTCACCCTTTTTTTTATATTTTTTGTAGTAATTTCGAGAAGAAACTTGTTCTTCTTTTTCTCCTTATTCTAAAAGTATTTGTCTTCTTCTTCTTTTTTTTGTTTTCTTCATTTTTTTCCGAATTATCATCAAATCGGCCATTCTTTGCCTGTGACGGAAAAAAGAGAAGAAGAATAAACAAATTATTCAATTTTCTTCAAATTTCAGGCATTTACAGTACCCCACGGGTGACTGTTACATTCAGTTTCTAAAATGTGGTTTTTTAGAAAATCGGGCCGGCTCCATTTCAAAACCGGAGCCGGCCCGATTTTTTTGTTGAATGAGGCCACAAAGTCAGACAGGAAGCATTTTTTTGCTCGAACAAGAAAAAATCAGGTCAGGTCCAATTCAGTTTTAGCAAAAATCTTGAACAAAATGGGCCGGACACGATGTGTTAGTTTTTCTGAAAATTTTTCCGATCCGATTCAGATTTGGTTTTTTCGGGCCCGGGCGAAATTTTTTCTTGAGTACCTCTGAAACACACGCCCGAAATTCTCGAAACGGTCCAGCCAAGGCCAGGGACACAAGATTTTTTTGGGAAAATTTTACGTGTCGAAAAGTCCGAAAATTGAACAAAATAATTTTCGTGACCTTTTCTCTGAATCTCTCATTTCTAATCATATCTTTGTGGAGTTAAGCTACAACCACGGACCTAGAAAAATGCTCATAATGAGTTTTTTCAGGCCGGAATTTCATTTCAAGTCAAAACTCCAAAAAAACTTCCAGGCCTGGATTGTTCTGGGAAAACAATTCAACAATTATTTCTTCTGGCGCATCTATTTTCTCACCCCATCTTTTGATAAAATAAACTTTATTTTTTGATTGATCTCTATGATTTTTTGTCTCGTTTCTATCACATGTCTTATCCGAAACGTGTCGATACAACACCTTTTGTGTCACATGGCAATTATCAACAATCAAAACAAGTCTTGGCTCTAAAGAACATGCGCAACGTTTTCGCACATTTGCCGCACATCGATTTCTGATCATTAAACAATGCCCAACAGTTTAAATTAAAAATTGTGGGCGAGAGAAGAAACAAAAACAAGTTCTTCCACTTACAAAAATTGAAGGTACTTATGTATGCTCGAGAAAAATTCAAATTCCCTCTCCCTTCTCTACGTCTCTTTCTCTCTCTCTCTCTCTCTCAAAAAAGTAGTGTTGACGATGATCATGATGATGATGATGATAACTTTTCAATTTTTTTGTTATGGTGATAAAAATGAACTTGGTTTTTTAATGTTATGTTTTGTTATTCGTTTTTGAAAAATACGTTTTATGTGTTTTTTTTTGTCAGGGTCGAGTGGTGGAATATGGAGAAACACGATATTGATAGGTTCGAGGAACCGGGCGAAAACTTGCGACACAAAATCGAACAGGACGATGAGGATGATGATAATTTTTTGTGCGGGTTTGGAAGGTTGGTAGTGTGAGGCAGGTGAAATGCGCTCTATTGATAATGTCAATGTTTTTGATGTTTTTGTTTCACATTTTTGTGAAAAAAAGTTTCCGAACAACTTTGGGACAGAAATTTGATTCGAAAAAAATTCCCATCGATTTCGATCGAATAAAAATTCGGTCCGAATTTTTGAAAAATGACCAGTTTTGAAAAATCTTTATTATAGACGGGAAAAAAATTTGGCGTCGAAATCGAAAATTTTCAAATTACACGTGAGCTGGCGATTTTTTAAAACTTAATTTTTCATTCTGACGCAAAATTTTTTTGACGCCCATAATACCGGATTTTTTTTTTGGAAAATTCAATTCAGAAAAAATGTTCGGATGAAAAAAATAGTTTCGATCAATTTTCTGGCAGGTTTTCTAAAACTCTGCTTGAAGAAATATGAATAAACTTTACGGAAAAGTTCAGACTTTTAGAGAACTCAATAACGAAAAAAATTCCGATCAAACTTTTTTGGAACATCCTTCTCCAAACTTCAATCCTGACAGAAAAAATGTAGGACCAATTTTCTGGAAAATCTCTGTCTAGATGTTGTTTCGAAAGTTCTAAAAAAATCTTCCTCTACCTAATTGCCACCCCAAATGTTTCCTTTTTCAGATGCACTCCTCGTTGGCTTCAAGGATTCCACAACGCCAAATTCCTTCTACTCGTCCTAGGAATCTGTGCATTCATCCAAAGTTTCGTTGTCAACGCCATCTTCCCCGTCGGCCTATCAACACTCGAACGTCGTTTCCAAATGACGAGCACACACACGGGAATCATTTCGAGTTGGTACGACTTTGCCGTGTTGCTCGTCGTGTTTCCCGTGTGTCATTGGGGTAACAACGGGCACAAGGGTCGATGGATTGGTTGGGGAGGTGTGATTATGGCGTTGGGTTCGCTGGTGTGCGCACTTCCTCATTGGATGGTCGATGTCTATCAACCGGCCACCGATTCCAATTCGTTGAATTCAACAGATTATGGACAGTGCTCGTTGGGCGGTGATGATGTGACATCGCAATGCAGTGGCAAACAACCTTCGTCGTATTTCAATCCGTTTTTCTGGATTTTTATTCTTGGACAGACTTTGCACGGCGTCGGCAGTACTCCACTTTTCTCCATTGGTACCACTTATATGGATGAGAATGTTTCACAAACTTCTTCACCAGTCTATCTAGGTTAGTTTAGCCCTCTGCTCGGTTTTTTTTCACAAAAAATGTTGAGATGCAAAAATATCCATTATATTTTTATTGAATTAATTCAAGAGCTCGTGGCTATCTCTGCGTCTCGTACTCTCTCAAAAGTTTCAACTTTCCGTTGCTTCGACATGGTGGAAAACATATTTCCAAACATTTCCAGCAATCCACGCTGTGCTCACGTCGTTCGGTCCAGTAGTCGGCGTTTTCGCCGGCGGCTTCCTTCTCAACCTCTACGACGACTTCGATCGCGTCTCCACAATTCCAATGGATCGTTCGGATCCGCGTTGGGTGGGCGCCTGGTGGGTCGGCTTCATCATCTCGTCCGTCTCCGCACTGCTCATCGCGTTTCCGATTCTCGCGTTTGCCCGCGAACTTCCCGAAGCCAAACGGCATCGCGCCAAAGACGTCAATCAGTGTCATGCGGCGAATGGCGATATGCACGAGAAGGCGCCGCGCGATTTGGGCAAGTTGCCAGCGTGTTGCCTGAAGATTCTGAAGAATCCAACGTTTTTGGTGTGCATTGCGGTGGGTATATTCGAGTCTATTATTATCAATGGTTTCGCCGCATTTATGCCAAAAATTCTGGAGACACTTCTTAGCACCAATCCGACGTTGGCATCCTATTTGTCGTGTGAGTCTAACATCATTTGTCTAAACTCATCCAAAGGTTTTGTGAAGTTCGATAGAGCGCATGTGTTGAAACATGTTTACTCTCTTCAATTTTCAGAAAAAAAACGCACCCATATTCTAAAGATCATAATTGTTGTTTTTTTTCAGCCGTTGTTATTTTCGCCGCCGCGACCGGTGTGATGGTCGGTGGAACAGTCATCAAACAACTCAAACTTCAGGTAAACATGATAATCTTTGTCATCACCGCCATCATCTTTATTAGATTAGTCACTTTTTTTCGTTCATAATTCGATTATTTTGGCCACTTACCTACATGTGGTTAACCTCTCCTCTCTCTCTCTCTCTCTTGTCAGCCAAAGGTTAATTTCCTTTTTGGAGGTGTAAATAGAGGACAGGGACCAACTCTGCTCATATTTTCAGGTTGGCGGTATGCTGAAAATGATCGTCGTTTGCCACGTGATTGCACTTCTCTTCACCACCGGATTGTTGAGTCATTGTCCTCAACGAGAATTTGTTGGCATCAATATGGGATACGATGATTTGTACGTGTTTTTCTCTGCGTCTCTAACTTTTTCTGGTGTAAAAAAAGTTGTCAAGAACAAGGAAAAACTTTCTTCGCAAATCCAAGAATTTTTCTAGCGTTACGGTTTCGTGTCGCGTATCCACGTCTCGATTTTGGAGAGGAAAAACTTTTTGAATTGTTCTATGAGATTTATGCGATGTGCAAAGTAAGGAAAAATGCAAAAAATCTGCAAAAAATATCGCGCAAAGTAAAAGTGATTTTTCCCGATATTTGAGGAATGGAACATTTTATTCCAAAAATAATTATGGGAAAGTTTGTAAAATTGAAAGAAAGTCATATTCCAACATGCAGATTTTCAAATTTCTCGGAAAAAATACTGTTTTTTTCAATTCCATTTTTTGCCAATTTTTTGCCCGTTTTTTACTTTGCACATCGCATTATGAAAAACACCAGACTTGACGACATTTTCCAAAAATCTCTAGCTTTTAGCCTTTCTGTAAATTTCAAATTTTTCGGATCCTCATTTTTTCGCCTGGTAAGCAACTTTCGAAAACTTCCAGAATCGTCGACAAATACCACGATTTCTCGATAACCTCTCAATGCAACACCGATTGTAACTGTAAACTGGAGTGGAATCCGGTTTGTGACCAACGTTCAGGTCACATGTACTACTCAGCCTGTCACGCTGGATGTCAATCGATGCAGAAAATTGAGGTAACAACACACTTTGCGCCCATCACTCGAATTAACCTTTTTGCCCCTTTTTTTCTTAACAGGGTTCAACACAATGGACAGGTTGTAGTTGTCTGAATCAAAATCAGACACTTTTGCCTCGTCAAGGAGATGACATTCTTACACAGGGTTACTGTAAACACGACTGTGGATATCGAGAGTACATTCTGATTGGCACACTGTTCGTGACAGTTGTCGCCAGTTTCGCATCAGGAATTCCAACACAACAGGTACTGTATGAAGATTATGACAACAAACATTGTCTAGTTTGTGATAATACATCTATCATCATCATCTTTTTCGTCGCTTTTTGTTTTTGTTAAAATATACATGTAAAGTTCAACAAAACAAAACAAAACGAAAAAGTGTAAAAATTCAAACAATCGGGTGGGTTTTGTAGTTTTTGTGCGCGGGCACAAAAGTGACGTAACACAAACAACGTTCATCTCATAATTTGAATGAATGGGTTACTGTATTTCATCAACAATAAACGAACTTCAGATCTCATTCACTTTAGTTCGATTTCTCATAAACTTTCCAGGTTACTGTATTTTCCTAAAGAACTGCGTAATTATCTCAAAACTGAAGTTTGGCTCAAAAAATAAGTTATATGTGGCGAACTTTTTAAACTCTGAAAATTTTGTTCGGGTTACTGTAGTCTTCAAAAAAATCCAATTTTTGTTAGGATTTTCGGGTTCTTGGAAATATATATACACTCTGGGTTACTGTAGTCCCAACTCTTGGCTGATTTTTCAAAATTCATGAATTTTTATTTGAATTGTTCATGTTTTCTTTGCAGATAATGCTGCGCGTGGTGCCGTTCGATCAACGTACTTTGGCTCTGGGTATCAATTGGACATTTGTGCGTCTGTTGGGTTTCATTCCCGGTGGCATTCTATTCGGTGTCATCATCGACACCGCCTGTTTAGAATGGGGTCAGAATTGTGGAAAGGCGACAAGTTGTCTCGTCTACGATCCATTCAAATTGAGCTGGACCATCACAGCATTGGGTGAGTTGGCGGGCCGACCCGAAACCAACCAATCCTCATCTCCATTTTTTAGCAATCGTTTGCAAACTTCTCTCCATTCTGGCCACAATTATTGGCTACATGACCTATCGCCCTTCCGATCTTGACAATGCTGGTGAGTTTGTTTTTGGGCCCGGGCTTGGAAGTGATTTTCTCATTCAAAAAAAAAGAAGAAAAATCCGACCAACTGCAGGTAAAGGTGCTCGCCGTCGCCCTATCCAAGAACCACTTCTCTCCTCCTCTCCTTAAAATAATCGTGAGCAGCTTCATACTTTTTTGTTCTCTGTCACTCACACACATACAGCCTTGTCCTAATGTTTTTCGTATAACCATTCGGGAAGAAGAAGGGCGTATTTTAAAATGTTTCTGAAATTTATAATATTTATTTACAACCACGAAATTTCGAAATGAACAAAAAAAACAAATTTTTGTTTCGGGTCACGTTGTTTTACAGGTTCTTTATCGGAATTTCAAAAATGTTCAGTAGTTCGAGATAAATTGAATCTGGTGAGACTTTTTAATGAATTTTTTCGAACCGACAACGCACACGAAGTGTGTCGAAATTTCAAAAAGATTCAGAAATAATAACTTCGAGGTGGGTTTCAGAAAAATGTTCTTGCCCAAAATGTTTGGGTTATATTTTCCAGGGTAAATTTTCTGTTTGGCCCCGATTTAGAAAATCCCGATGGTCCCCAGCTTTTATAAGATCTTTTTGGATCGGGCCCCGTGTAATTATCATAGGCCTAGGTCTATTTTGATATATATCTCTCTTGAGAAAAATGGTGTCAGACAACATTTCAACTTTGAAAACCAAACAATGGCAGTACACCTATCCTATCACTTCAAAATTGGTTTCATAATTGTGTTCCTGTTTTTGTTGGGAGATTCAAATCATGATTTCTGAGAGTACTGTAATCTCAACAATTTTCTAGGTTCAATTCAAACTGTCGACAGTCACTGTCACACCGCTCTCCATCTCGTCGTTAACGATGATCGTATTCCCGAACAAGCGGTAATTCATCAGAGTTACGGTCACATGTGACCCGACGACTAAATAAACCAATGTGTGTGTGTTTTTTTTTGGAACGGGTCTAGTAGTAGTACTACTATGCCTAAATTATTGTTCAGGTATTTTTTCGTTTCACTTTTCTTCCCAAACGTTCCTTGTTGCCTTATAATTCCTAGTTCTTTTTTTTCATCTTGTTTTCTCATCATTTTGTACATAAATTGTTTGATATTTCAGCGTTATTTTTATGGTTAAATTTTGTAAATTTCAACAAGTGAGTGTTGCAAAACATTGAAATTCTCAGTTTTGACAGCTGCCGATGAGAAATTGGTGGACATTTTGATGTAGGAACCCGATGAACCTTTGGCCAATGTTGAAGGGTTAACAAACGCCGACGCATCGACAGCCTACAACGAATTGCGGACTTCGAACAGAAACCGCGCACGGGGAAAAATGAGAACTAACCTTAGCGAACGGTGCCAAAACGCATGGAGTGACGAATAGATGTGGCGCTGATTTTGACAACTTGCATACGGCGAGGATGTCTCCCAGTGATGATGGGATTTGGACAGGTTCCAACGGATACAACGATCGTTGACTGCAACAAACGCAAAAAATAGCGAAACTATGAAAATGTGCTCAAAACAAACCTCAACAAATGGCTGGCCAATCTGGCGATGCGATCGCTGTTCTCCTGTTCCGAACTTCTATGATACTCAACTTTGCTCAAATGTACAACAACATCGCTGCTGGTGATTGCAATTTCCAGACCGCATTCGCCAATTTGAACAACAGCCGGATCGGCGACAAAATGCACATTTTTTGCGAAAAACGGTTTTCCGACATTGTCGAATGGCGATGACGGGAAGACTGGCAGAGATGTCATGTCACGATTAGAGCATGGTTGGATGATAACTTGAATTTTTGTGCTACAAAATTTTTTTTTTTGAGAAACTCTAGCGATTATGTTCAGTTTTTTTTCCAATAAAAATCTGACATTTTCACACATATTTCTAGCATGAAAATAAAGATTTTTTTAATGAAAATTTTTGAGACCCCAAAAAACACCCAACCTTTCCAGCTTCTCGACAATTTTCGCAAACAACTGTTCCAGCAACAAATCATAGGGTAGACAAAAATCGCTGTCCATGATATAATTGTTCTTTTTGTCAACGAACGGTCCAGTCAAAATGAGCACCTCTGGTTGCTCTTTCGCAGCATGATCTAGCAATTCACAAAGTTGTTCGTATCCACAATTTTCCGACGATGTAAATGGACCAGAAGCCATCCAAATATTCACTAAAAATTGACAATTCTCATAAATCTTTTTTGATTAGAAAAATCTTACATTGAACATCGTTGGCAATTTTTGTTACTGGTAACTTGGGAGCAGCGAAAATCTTGTCAATCATCAAACAATCGCCTGTTTCATTAGTTCCGGAGACGACAACGATTTGTCCGGGGAACAGTGTGACGTCATCTTGGTGTTTACTGAAATCGACGCGGAGCATAGTGCATTCTTCGTCGTCTGCAAAATATCTCTTGTATTTTTGAACCACTCAAAGGGAGGAGGGACAGAAGGATTTCTGTATTTTGTGAAACGATCCACATTTTGGCGGCCGTAATTATAAAACAATGCAAAATATTTGGAAAAAAAAAACAATTTGACCTTATTTTTTCCAAAAAATTTGCAACATTTTCCATTGAAAAAAAACGTGAAAAAAATACAAAATGAAAAAAACATCGAAAATCAGTGAAAAAATTTGATTTTCGTGACCCTTTTTCTGAATTTTTTATTGTAAAATTATTTTTTCCGAGTTTTGAGAAATATTTGTATTTAGATCGCGCTGACTGATTTTAACTCACCCAACATCAAACACGTCGTGAATTCGCTAAACTTCTCACTATCATTCGAATCCTCATGAATCACCTGTCCATAGGTGAATACACTTTCCGCCGACGGAATTCGCGGATTTCCCCACTCGCTAATTTCGGCGTACGCTTCGCGAAAACGCGACGCAAACTCTTCAAAACGCGACATTTTTACGTCGATCACCTTCGACGCTTTGTCGTCACCGTAGAACGTTCGCGGCAAAGCCGAGACCACTTTGACGCGCACCGGTGCGTTGTGTGAAATCGATGTCGATGTGTCGACTTCCAGATATTTTGAACCGCGCAACGAGGTGAGACATTGTCCAGCTTTGGCGCGTTTTAGAAACGCTTCATTGGCCGGTGACTCACTGAAAAGGCACGCTTAGAAAAAACTAGAAATCCGAAAATAACTCACGGAAAAGGTGAAAATTGTGCATATTTTCCGATCAGTTTTGAATTCGACACCTGTGTCACATCCATTTGTTCCACCTTTTCAGAAACATCATCCACATCTTTTGAAATTGTTGTCAGTGTTCGATCTGCCAATGGTTTTCTTCTTCAAAAAACCTATTTTCCCCAAAACAAATTTCCAATTTTTCTTACACTGGTTTTTTCGCTTTTGGTGTAGCCGCTTCTTTTGTCAATTTAGCTTCCAATTTCGCTTCTAAACTCTCAATAGTTTGAAAATTTACCATTTTACTTTTCTGATTCTGCATAATTGACACAACTTCGTCAACGATATTGTCGACTGTTTGATGATAGATCCGACAGATTTCTTCAACTTTAAAAAAAAAGTTTTCAGTTTCACCGTGGAAAAACTCACATTTTGTGATATACTCCTCATCATCTGGACAGGATAATGCAAATGGTTCCATACACTCATTCATATACTCGATATCAAAGTCGTAAGACATGTTCTTCTCGGTAAAAGATGCTTCAAACAGAAAAGAAAGGAAAAACGATAAGCGAATTTCAAAACACACAATGTTCGCGGTTGTGATATGGAGCGCGTTTCGCACATTGAGACAATTGCAATTTTTGAAATAATTCGATATCGATAAATTATCAATGTCACGTCAAAGATCAATCAAACCCGATAAAACAAAATACATTTCAAACAAATCTTAATCGCAGAGACATTGCTTTTGACAAAGTTTCATCGGCCAACAACAATTCTTCTCCCTCTGTCAGAAGATCTGAAATTTGAAGAAAAATGAAAACTTGTGAGAGAATAAAAATTTAACCTTTCAATTGTTTTTCCAAATTTTGTTTGCTGATTTCTTCCAATTGTGGCAAAAACGACGAAATGTAGTACAATTTATTGTTGGCCGTTTCCAAACTCGGGTTTCGCAGGTGACTGAAAAAACAACACATTTTGAGTTACATGGTCCGTTTCGGCAAACATTTTTCCATGTCCGATTTTGCGATTCAATTCAACAAAAAGCTTGAAAAAAAACGGGCCTAGTTTGATTTTTGACCCCGGCCCAGTTCAAAAGGGTTCCTATCGAAAATTCATTGTTTTTGGGTTTGTTTTTATCAACCCGGCCCGATTCGGTGATGGTCGTCTATATTTCTCTGTAACTTACTATTTAGCTGTTAATTTTTCCAAAAGTTCAGACAAAGTGCATTCCGATCCTATGTCCACTTTAAAACTTCCACCACTACACGTCGCACAATTTGGCTGAAAACAATTTTTTTCAATTTTAAAAGAAATTATGATGATAACTCACATCTTTTTCCATCGAAACAACGCTTGTGAATGCTCCATGAGTTTGTGTGAAATTCAAATAATTGTTGATTGGCATTCCGATGCTGAAAAAACAGGAAATTTTCTCGAATGAGCAGAAAAACCAACTTCGAAATAAGTTTCAGAGCTTCTAGTGCGCACGAAGCGGCGATGACAGCGTTCGTTGAGGCGACAGCGGGAATGATTCGTTTCAAAACACCAGATGTCAAACGGCGTGTGACTCCACGAATTTCTAAAGTTTCGAAAATTTTGTTTTGACTTGAATTTTTTGTTCAAAATTTAGGGGTTTGGATTAGATCGGATAAGAATCGGGCCAAGGATGATCACTAAATAGGTACCGGTTTTAGCCCTAATTTTCGAGCCCAATTCAGCGAAAAATCTTTGAAAATATCGGATCAGACCCCTTAAAAAATGGTTTTGAGTTTTTAGAAAGAAAAATCTCGATAATGTTTTTACAACATTTCTTGTTGTGAAAAACTTTCTGAGAAAATTCTTCATTTTTCAGAAGATTTTTACGATAATATTCCAAACCCGGAGATTTTTTCAGAATCTCTATTGGAACCGGAAACGCAAGAATGATTGGATAATACTTGGATATTTTCTAACAGAACAGGAAAATACATTTTCTAAAAAACGGAACTTTTTTATCTGAAAGTTCTGTTTATTTTACGGTCTGGATTTCCGTCATACTTTTTGAACCTTCGAAAATGCCCGGTCCAAAATTTCATCCCTGCCACTAACCATACTGTTCGGCGCGTTTTGTGGCCTCTTCAAAAACCCATTCAACATGTTCCGGATTGTCCGCATCCAATGTTTCACCATCAAACGGCATTACTTTTGGCCAAACAACTACTTTGATATACTCGACACAGTGTTCGGGAAGTCGCGGAGTGTGAGCAATAGTGCAAAGAGGAAAGTTGACCTGAGGTGGGAAGAGATCAAGAGTGCAATCAACGCAAGCCGTCATTCGGGGGTATATGACACGAGCGTTTCCTGCAAACAGTTTTTTTTTCATTTTTTTCTCGGAAACTTTGCCAAATTTCCACCCCAAATATACCTTTAAATCCTTCAGTTCCACCATCAACCATTGGCACAATACTCATCATATCAATCTCATTATTACTGTCTAATCTAACTAAGTCGCACTGAAACAAAAGCATATTATTTTTCAAATATTTTGTTGTAAAACCGCTTACCAGCATTGAATTTATCCAACGGCGAGCCGCAATCGAATCGAGGCCACAAATAACAATGTTGAAATTTCGATAAAATTCTGGACTTTTTTCTTCAATTCGGCAATTGTGACTGAAACATTTTTCTGTTGGAAGCCAAAAAATTCGAAACTTACGCAACAACTTTACACCCTTCAACTCTTTGTTCGATGAACCTCGCAGCCACTTCGGCTTTCGATTGTCCCACATCAGATTCTCTGAACAAAAATTGGCGGTTCAAATTGGACACATCGATCGTGTCCATGTCGATGACTTCAATGTTCCGGAAACCGCTGAGAGCCTACAAAAGGAGATTTTTTCAGATTTTGAACTTTTTTTTAGGAGAAAACAACTTGTTTTTTCGAAAAAGTCCAATTTTTACCCAAAAAAAAACTTACCAAATTTTTCAACAATTCACATCCAAGTCCACCGGCTCCGATAACCAACACTTTCGCTGACTGAACCGCATCAAAATTCGCTTTTCCTGCTTCAAACCATTCGGGTGTGAATGTAGATGGACGGTCCGTGAAACGTCGAACACTGCGCCAACGTTCGCCCGCTAACGGATCGACGCTGACCATTTTGGTGACAACTTCTGAAAATTATTCTTTTTTTCTGGAAACCACAAAAATGAATATTCTTTGACATTTTTTGGAATTCATTTTGGGTGAAGAACTTCATTTTTTCCAATTTAATCCATGGAAATTTTGAGAAACTCCAAGAAACTGGGAAAAACTCATCGAAATTGCTTTTTTTGTCTGAAAAAATTCGATGATTTTTTGAAAAAAAAATTTCCAAAAAAAAAACATGAAAAAAGTTTTCTGATTTTTACAGGAAAATTTTTATTCAAAAATTTTTCGAGGCCTACCATCTTCAGCCCTTTTATCCGAGCTGCCAACCAAAATTTCAAATATTTTCATCAAGAACAAGAATTGGATAGTAATAAGCGCGCATGAAATACAGTAGGTTAGTACCATAAGTGTTTTTTGTTTCAAAACTCGAAGTAAAATTTGGACGCTCAAAACAAAGAGACGCGTAGACAAACAATGCACAAAAAGGGGAAAATACACCAGACACGGCAATTAATTGACCATATGACAGAAAATGTTCAAAACATTCTTTCAGCACAAACCTTCATAATAAAAATAGGGAAAATATTTGTCACTATCACAATCAAAACTCTAAAAACGAAGAACAAAAAAATATTCACAGCGGCGGGTTAAATTACATAATTAAACGTTTTTGTTGTCTTTTCATAAAATGGAATGTGTTAATACTACAGTACCCCATTCACCCATAGTCCTAGGGAAAATTGAAATTTTTAGTTTTCGGAACAAGTTGGTGAATGGTGTTCGTGTTTGGGTGTATGTCGGGGAAAATCGGGGGTTTAGTTGAAAAGAACTGGCAAGTCGTCTTCTTCGGCCAAAATATTGCGCGGAGCTTCAGTGGCGCTGGCTCCGTTAGCGGACACCGCTCGAGCGTCTTCTAGCTGCAAAAAAACTCGTAAATTTCAGAACTTTTTTTTTGTAAAATCATTCACGGTGACAAAAATTGTTTTCTAAAAGAGGCAGTTCAAAAAAAAGTCTTTCAACAAAAAAAACGTGACTTTTCATTTTGAAACAAATTTTCATTTTTCGAAAGGATGGTGCTTTCAAAATTCAAATACTAAAATTGACATTGCGACAAGTGCGACTACAGTACTCAGATTTCAGATAATTTCGGCGGGATTCAAAAATTCGGATAATTTTGTACTCGTGAATTGGAGATTTTTCATTAAAAACGACTCTGTGAAATTTTTCACTTCGAAATCAGAACGATTTCATGTTTGTAGAGCGAATCTCGTGTAAAGCTCGCATTTTTTCGTGAAAAAAAAAACTAAAATTTGAAAATAAAAAATCAACTCACCGCTCTCTCTTGCAACTCTTGCTCCTTCAACTTCTTCTTGTTGGCCTGAATCTTTTTCATTCGGAAGAATTCTTCTCTTTCCATTTCATCCAACTCGGTGACAATGTATGTCAACGTGTTCTCGATTCTCGGAATGATGACGTGTTCGATAGCGTTGACACGTCGATTCGTCACTTTGATCGCCTCGTCCAAAGTGATGAAACAGGTTTGAAGTGTGGCCAATTCGACGAGCAACTCGATCGCCTTGTTGTAGTTCTTTTTGAGACGTGCAATGTTGGCACCACCTTTGCCGAGACCGGTCAAGTCGTAGGCGTCTGGACCGTCGGTGTAGGCTTCGAAGACCGGCAAGAAGACTCCTACAAACAATTGAAATATATTGAATAAAATCAAATTGCGATTGACAAAAATTGGACTTTCAAACATCGTAGCGTGATATTTGTATGATGAACTCGTACATTCCACAGAGCACGTGTCATACCTCGGACAAAACGTAGAATTTCAAAGAGAAAAACTTCAAACAAACATAATTTGAGAGCGCAAAACTTTTTGAGATGTTTCGTGTGAAAAAGTTACAGAGGAAATTCAGAAATCAAGAACTTCCACGTTTTTTGCGGAGCCATGTGCAAACCTCGGCGAAAATCGTGAAATATCCTGATTTTTCAAAATTTCGAGTGGAATTTCAAGTTTGAATTATTTTTCAAAATTGGAAAAAATTATGGTATCTCGGGAATTTTTTCAGTTATTTAATTTTTTGTAGTTAATAGTTTGAAGTTGGCACATTAAAAACAATTTTTCCCTAAATATGACAGTAAATTTTCAGAGCAGAATTGCACGAAAAAATCCAAAAAATTGAAGTCCTATTCTAACTGTTAAAAAACTACGTCCGTGCAACTATGTTTCAGTTTTTAAAAAAGTTGAAGTATAAAAAATTACGACAAAATGGAGGTTTTGAGAAAAACGCAACTCACCTACAACATTTTCCTTCTTCATTCTAACACGATATTGAGCTTGTGAAACATTTTGAATGACAGTGTGCGAGAAATCTCCAGCGTGAAATTTGGCTTCGGCTAACGAGAATGATGCCTCTTTCATTACTTCACCCATCAACACTTTGTTCTGGAAAGAGAAAGAAAAATCAGGTTTGTTCAAATCAATATAGTGTACCTCCACAATCTTCTTCAAAATATCACGGAATCGCATGTTCAACGCGTCGGCTTTTTTCTTCAACAACGAGTGTCCTTTTTGAGCTCCCTTCAGACGGGTTTTCATCAATGTTTGCGCCATACGCGACGGAAACACGGCAATCCTATCTTTTCCACCTCCAGACATCTCTGAAACACAATTTAAAGTTATGAAGTTGCTCAAAAAAACTAGAAAACCTCAAATTTTCAACGAAAAAAAAAAATAAAAAGAGAAAGACCAATGACTGGCAATTGATCACAAGAATTGGCAACGGAGCGCGTTTGCGAGACTGAAAAGCGAGAAGAGAAAAAAAAGAGGGGAGAAGGGTTTGAAAAAATACATGAAAATTGACCCCGTTAATGTTATAAACGTTTTTGAGAGTTTTTCATGGAGGACACAAAATAATTTCACACTTTTTCGAAAAAGTCACATTTCTGTAAATGCGGTCTAAACTGAAAAAATATAACTTGAAAAAATAAGAAGTTTAGAGAATATAACAGGAACACTATTTTGACCTATTAGCAATCCGGCCAGACCTAACCGCCACACAGAGACAATTTCAAATGGATCCATTAAAATACAACAGTCAAAATGGATTCGTTATGTATTGAAAAGGTATCAATTTCAAAGATTTTTGAGAACATGGATTCGTAAGTTGTCCTTTTTGGGTCCATTTTTGAGTATTGTACTTTATGGATTCATTCAAAACTGTCAGTGCAGTGTGTATTTGAGTGGCTAAATTTTCAGGTCTCCCAAATTTTGAAAATTTTTCATGGTAGGACAAAATATTTTCCGTGACCTTTTCTCTGATTTTCTCATTTTCAAATTTAATTTCTTCGGTTTAGGCCACATCCACAAAACTGTGTCTGATCTAGAAAAATGTGCGAAAACTTTGAGATACAAAAATACACACTGTGACAGCAAAAATTCATGAAACAAGTCAGCATGAGAAACTTAGGCGATAGATCAAGTTTACGTGAGATTGGTCTTCCGATATTTTGAAACTTCAAAATCCTAAAACGGTAATAATCGAAACAAAAATTCTACGCAACGGCGGAACAGAGTTTACTTCATTGTTGCATGAAAATGTCTGAATCATTGTTGTAAAAACTGGAATACGTTTCTCAAGTTTCAATTCTACCGTTAGTTCATTCGCTGCGCTTCATAAAAAGCCCACACGCTTAAATCAATGGGAAACTACGCAGGGAAAAAAAAGAGTTAAAGGCGCATGTAGTTTTATGGTGAAAAAACGGTGCAACCATTTTCTCAGAAATGACGTAACTACATGAAAAACGAAAAGCACAGCTGAATTCAGCGTGTCTTGTTCTGGGTGAAACGTTATTTTTGGTACCTGTAACAGGTCTAGCGAAAATGTTAAGCTCCGTTACGAAACCAACGTCACAATCAAACCGATGCGCCTTTAATACAGTAACTCTGAAAATGTGTTTTTTTCACTACTTCTCGCTTGTATTTTAACCAAAAATTTAACCAAAAATATGATTGTGTTCCTCTTCTTATGACGGTTTGATTGAAGTACTTCACCATCTCTGAATTATAGTATGAAAAATCAGATTTTTGAGAGAAAAAATATATCAAAGGCGCATGTATTTATTTTGCTAAAATCGGTGCAACCATTTTCAAAAAAACGGCTGCGTAAAAAAAATAACTAACTACATGGGTGAACTCACGTCAGCGTGTTTCGAACTGGGTGAAAGGCTATTCCTGTTTTTTACTAGAGGTTTAAAGGTGGACTGCGATATATCTGAGAAAGACGGTGTGCAATGTTGCGTCATTTATAGTGTAGTGAAATTCTTCGAAAATGTGTGTACTTTTTTGAATTTATAATGGTTCGATAGAGCGCACATGGTCGTGAAGACGGAAAGGCGGAATTGCTTGTGTTTGTTTTTTTCCTGGCACTGTATCAAATTTTTTGCGTTTTTTTGGTTTTCGCATCATTTTTCAGGGGCACACAAACTATATTATAGACGAAACACTCAATTATCTCGCAGTCCACCTTTAAGGAAAGAAATAGTGAGCGGGGTGAGACCCAAATTACGGTATTGTGCATTGTGACAACGCGGTGTTTGCACAATTTGCAGACCGTATACCTAAAACTCATTGCGTTCCAAAAACGGGTGTGAGCCTAAAACTCCTTGGAAAACAGAAAAAAAAATGAAAATTTAAAAAAAAATCTGAAATTGTCCGAGAGAACTACACAGTTCACTAGGCGCGTCGAGACCAAAACGCTCGAAATTCCAATTTT
The DNA here is from genome assembly GCA_963572245.1 of Caenorhabditis sp. 8 KK-2011. Taxonomy (NCBI): domain Eukaryota; kingdom Metazoa; phylum Nematoda; class Chromadorea; order Rhabditida; family Rhabditidae; genus Caenorhabditis; species Caenorhabditis sp. 8 KK-2011. The sequence goes on from OY751548.1 coordinate 7,733,218, forward strand.
TCAAATGTTGAAAAGGGAAACTTTCGTTTTGATTGAATCAATAAATCTACCAAGGACCAACAAAAATAAACGTTTCTATTTTTATCATCATCTCTGCGTCTCCACTGAACTCACATTGTCTCATCGATGGTGATTAATCTTGTCACAAGAAGAAACCTTTTCATTTTTTTCTCAATTTGAGTTTTATCAATAATTCGAAATGACACTTTGCCTTTTATCAGTCGATAAATATGTGTTTATGTGGACACGTGTTCTTTCAAGTATGTCATTTTATCCAAATTTTTTTTTTGGAATTTTGTGAGTTCAATTTCTTTTGGCAATTTCAGAGCATAAAAATGGGAAAAGACAAATTCAAAATGTTCATTTCGAGGCCCGAAAATTCTCCATTTTTTGAACTTTTTTTGAACTTCAAAATCACAGTTTATGTTGCAATAAACGCCCATAAAATTAGCATCTGTTGGCATTAATCGATCTAACATAAAAAAAAAGATTTTTATGTATTTTTTCGCGCCAATTGTATTTCTTGTCGGAGAGATCGGGAAAGGCCTGATCATATTTGAAAACTATTTTAACAGAGGTGAAATTGTATGAGAACTCGACCCGAAAATCATGGGCCGAGTGGAGGTTTCTTTTCGCCACTTTAAAAGTCTTATGTTTTTCAGAGCCACTAAGGCATTTTCAGTTGCAAAACTCATTTCTGATATCGGATAAGATATTGTAAATCCAGCCAGATCATCCAATGAGAAATTGATCTACCTTCTGAATCTCTCATTTCGACATGCTCTTTCATCAAATTTTTGTGGTAGATCACTTTTTTCATTGAATGATCTGACCGGATTGACAATAGCGCGGGGCCCAAAAATGGCCCGAATCTCACCCCCGAATTGAACACTTATTCTCCTACATCTTTCACTCACTCACAATCAAATAAGTATGAAAAACAAACAGTTTAAAGGCTCTTAGGCTCATGGGACACTCGAACATATGTGATAAGTAAACACTGTATTTTTAGTTATCCTAACTTCATCTTCTGCCATTTTTTGCGCCTTTGTTTTTCAAACTTTTTGCGCGCCTCAAAATCTCAAATTTCTCATACAACATTGTTCTCCTCCTTCGCCTATTCAACAACGTCTTATATTCTTTTCAACTCGAAATCAAATATAATAGACGAGAGAGTGTATGAAGACGAGAGACCATCGACACGCTTTTTCTCACATCTCCGGTTTTTGGTTCGGGAGCGAAAGAAAAAAAGTGTGTGTGTGTACTGTACTTTTTTATTGTTAGGTTGTTATTTTGTCCTTTTCATTCTGTGAGACCCTTTAGAAAGATTTTCAGAAAATTTGGAGAGTTTTCTCAAGTTAAAAAAAGTTAAGAATAGGTGGCAAAAAAGATAAAAATAGAGATGATAATTTTCACCATGCTCTTAGACAGCTTTTCTGCAATTTTTGGCGCCAAAATTCATTTTTTTTAATTCCCTGATTTTTGCGGTCAAATTTTGAGATTTTCAATACTCCGCGTTGAAAAAATTCTGAAATTCCTGGCGCCAAGTTTGAAAAATTCACGTTTGAAAAACTTGGTGCAAAACTCAAAACTTTGTCATTTTTGAATTTCTCAAACTTACCACCAATTTTGACTAGGTTGATTTCAATTTTAAAATTTCCAATATTATCCGGACCGTTTCTCAAAAACCAAAACTTTAACTATACAACAAACCCCGCCCACAAAAGCATGCGTCCTTCAACCAAAAATTTATCATTTTCCCTTCCTTTGTTTTTTTTTTTTGGTTGCTGATTCATTTCCCCCTCTCAGTTTTGGGCGCCAAAAAGTTTCGAAATTTTTTTCTGTTGGAAAATTTTGTGCGCTGAAAATTCTAGTTTTCAGGTAATTCTTTGGTAATCCTCTTTTTTTCCCAAATTAAAAGAGGTATTGATTTTTTGAAAATGTTATTTTTTGTTTCTGAAACGAAAAAGGGTATGAACCTTTAAAGAATTTTGCTGATAAGGTCATGATTATCATCATAAAACCTGTTTTTTGTTTCACATTTTTCCCTTTTGTCATTTATATATTCTCATTTACAATGCCCAATTGTTTACATGCTATTACTAACTAATGAGAAAAAAACATTTTTTTTTCTGAATCTCTAAACAAATATTACATTTTTTTTGAGTGTACTTTTTCATTTATAAAATGAAAACAAGATAGATTTTCCGGGAAAAAAACAACATACATTTTATTGGTCTGTGAAATTTCCAAAAAACTTTCAAAATTTCCACGTTCCTTTAAACCCAGCTACAGTATCCTTTTGTTTTGTTTAGAAATGTTTTTGAGTGTGGAAATTAAGCTGACAAGCAAACAAAGTATTGTCACCTCTCAAAAAAAACTTTTTTTGATTAAATTTTAACTTACTTCTTAGACAAGCTGTGATGTTTTTTGGAAAATGAAAAAAAAACCTATGAAATGCGTATTTACTTCACTTGGACAAAAATAGGTACTGTACTTTAAAAACATCTTGATAAACTTTTAGAAAAACGTGTACTTTTCTAAATGGAAAAAAACCCACGTGCTTTTTTTTTTGAAAAAGTGGAATAATTTAAAAAATGTGTCACGGAAAAAAATTCAAAAACATGTTCATTCACCGTTTTAAACGCAAAAGGTCATAGAAATTTTCGCTCCTCTTGACACTTTCGATTGATAAAAAAACCTCTCTATTGTCTAAATTGGTGTAGTTCTCTCGGACAACTTTACTTTTTTTGGTTGCATGAATGATAATAATCATCGATCCACACACAATTCTTTCTCTAACCACCCTCTTACTCTCTCGCCTTGCGGCCATTTTTGATTATCTCAATTGGCGATCATTTTCCGCCTCACATATTCGTATCGCAGATTATTGTTGTTTTCGTCAACATTTTTCTGGAATTTTTTTCTTTTTTGAAAAAGTGAATTTTTGCAGGTAATGGACGTTTCAGCAATACCGCGACCACACTCGTAAGTTTTTGGCGGGACGGGTAGGTCGGTTAATTTTCGCCGATTTTTTTTGCAGCGCTCAACAACGCCCCACACAACAGTATTATGTACCGCGGCGGATAACTGAGTGTGGTCGCGGCTCGGTTTCTAAAACAGAGACTACTACTGCTGCTACTACTAAAAATAAAAAAGATGAAAAGGTGAGCCGTACTTTTTCTCTTTGTCCACAATTTTTATAGGCCTCGATTTCGGGTCAAAATGGAGTTTCTAAATAATTACTTTTTTTTTCAAAAAATGAGGATAATTTTACGAAAAAAAATCACAAAACTGTCCTAGGTCGAAGTTTTAGGTTTTTTTGACACCAAATTTTTTTGAACTTCACTCTTGAAATAGAAAATCAGCACAAAAATTTGGGTCGACCGGGCCCGAAATAACAGAACTTGAATCCGAAAAATTCAGTCTCTCTGGTTTTTTCGAGATTTTGCTGGATCGAGTCTGAAGTTTTAACTAGAAACATTGTGTGTTTTTCGATGTTTGAGTTTGATTCAGGTTTGGTTGTTTTCGGCCCAGTTTTTTATCGGGCCGGTCTAGGTGAACTTCCATTTTTTTAAACAAAAATATCTTCTCTTTTTTTACAATTCGAGCCTCTATGTCAACAACAACCAACATTACAGTCTGCGTCTTCATCGGTGCCACGTTCACCGAAATCCAACGCCCCACCCAATTCCAATCAAAAATCGAACCAGCAACAAAAACCACGCCCTCTGATGGAGCAAATCCTCGCACCACCACCCACACTACGTAATCATCACAAAGAGAAGTCATCATCTCACAACAACAATAATAATAACAACAATAACAACACTACAAAAAAGGAGGTCAAATTTCAAACTCCAGTTGTCGCCACCAAAAAATCCACGTCAACGGCCTCGTCGCGATCATCGTCATCGATGTCGTCATCAATGTCGCCGACGTCGACAATCAACATCGCATATACGATGACAACAACCGTGCCAAACGGTGTCACAAAGTCAACACCACGTGTGCTCCGCCCACAAAAGTATGCGAAGAATCTGTTCGCGCCAACGGTGGCCACCGTTTCGGCACAGTGTAACTGTGATCGTAAAAATACGCACATCATGTGCAGGAGGTGAGTTGTTAAAAGGATTTCGGGAAAAAGATCCAGGCCGGCTCGGAAAATCAGATTTTTCAACATTTAAAATTTTGTCAGAAAAATTCGGGTCGGCTCGAAAAACTTTTTATTTTTCTCCTCTTCTCTAGAACTTTCTATCCACCACGACCCTTTAGAACAACAGAAAATTGCAAGTCGCGCAAGACGCGGGGAAGAAAAGATAAAAGGCTAGAGAACGAGAGGTCGTGGCGAGATATTTTGATAAACGCTGTGGCGCCAAATTTTATAAAGGCCGAGTACGAGTGTTCGTCGCGATAGAATTTTCATAAAGTTTGGCGCCACAGCGTTTATCAAAATATCTCGCCACGACCTCTCGTTCTCTAGCCTTTTATCTTTTCTTCCCGGCGTCTGGCCCGACTTGCAAAAAAAAGGGTCGTGCCACACAAAACTATTTTTTGCTTTAATACGAAAGTACTTCAGTTCCCAGTTTTTTCACACCGTGACACAAACGATTAAGATCGTCACTGTGTAAAATAGAAAACATATTTATGAGATTTTCGGAGAGATTTGTTTTTTTGCTTCGGACAATTTCATTTGTCTCACTTTCAGGGGCAGATTCTCGTCATTATTTTTCACACCAAAAAAGACTTGATAATCGCATATGCAAAATTTTATTTTCCACCAATTCGGGTCTGAACATAATGTCGGGCACGAAATCAAACCTGACTCATTTTTTTTAGAAAGTTTTAATGTCAGGAAAATTGTAAAAATTAAACTGGGTTTAATAGAAAAAATGTATTTAGCAGTATTTCTGGAATCTATATTTTAGGCCATTATCTTACTGTATTTTTTGGGATCTGGAAATTTTCCGACAGAACTATTTACAAAGATACACCTAATCAGGCTTGGTCGGATAAAAAAATCGAAAAAATAGAAACTTGAATTTTAAAAATCAGGTGTCACAGTTCTCTCTTCAAAAGAGGCCGATCGAGTGGAAAAATATGAAAAAAAAATACATTATGATCAATGATTCGAGTAACCCGATCCAAAATTTCACTTTCATCAAGAAAGTCAGCTTTCATTTTTCTAAAAAAAAAATAGGTGTTTAATTTTCGGAAAATTTCCGCCGGAAAAGTGAAAATTCCGATTCCGATCCTAACGTCAACCACAACTTTCAGATGCGGCTACGAATGCGTCGGACGTGTTCTCCAAACATGCGGTGTTCATCCGCTAATCATCGCTCTCAACGACCTACGCGAATGCCCCAACTCGGTGTGTCGAAGTACCCAGATCGTCGAACTCGACACCGCCGAACTTGACGATGAACTCATCGCCCAACTCGCCGAACCGATTCATAAAATTGATCTGTTAGCCGACGACTAGATATATTCCCATTTTCTGACCTGATATTCCGGGTATTTTGTGTATATTTGAAATAAAATTGTGTGTGTGTTTTCCTTTTCTAGCAGACAAAAAAAAACATCTGCGTCTTTTTTTTTGGCTGGTTGCTGTGGGAGAAGTATTCCACTCCTCCGAGAGAAGTACACATGACTCATAAACTACAAATACTAGTTTGCAAAAATCGTGAGAACCTCCCAAATAATTCATGAAATCACCCGTCTTCTTTTCTATCGTCATTCATTTATATCTTAGTAGGATTGATTTCTCCCAGAAAAGTTGGTAAAACTGAAACTTTTCATTTTCCGACTAGCCTAAAAACACTACCCAACCTTTTCAGATTTTGGAGTCAATTTGGAATGTTAATTTATCAGAAAAATAATTTGTGGGCAGAGCCAAAGTCCAACTTTTTTTCGAAGTTTCGAAAGTTCCCAGAGCCCCTATTCGTTTCTCAAAGCTCATACATTAATCGTCAACCTGCCAAAGATCTCATTTGTCATTTCAACACACCCAACAAGCAAAAACGGCGCTCGCAAAAAATTAGCCTCATTTTTCCCCTGCTCTCCAATAAATCCTGACACCGACCTATAAAAAAACCTTCCCATTCTTTATATTATTCTTGTAGTCAACCAATTTCCTTTTTCTTCTTCTTTTTTCTGGACAAGAGGTTGTGGTCCTCATTTTCAAGCGAAAAAAGAGGATAAACTCATTTTCGTGTTCAATTTCATCGTTTCAACAAACAGAGAAAAAAAAAGTTATTTGCCGCCAGCAGGGGTCGAACCTGCGACCTTGGGCTTATTAGACCCACAGGTGGTGGGCACTTGGTAATTTTTTGGCCAATTTTTGACCAATGACCATTTGGGCAATAATTGGGCAAAAATGTACCAATGAGATTCAACCACTTTTTGGCATTTTTTGACCAATAAATGCCGAATCTCACAAATTTACATAGTTTCAAAATTAAGTGTAAAAATATTACACCTCATCAAAATTCATTTTTCCATATACACATTTGTGCATTTGTTCCTTCCTCACTCGACAGCTTCACTCTTTTAATTGTATTGCCTTTGTACAAGAGTCAGGGGTATATATAATATCTCATTGACCGACATCACACTGGTACTGGCGCGCGCCATATCTCTCATTCGAGGAGGAGGAGCCTAACAGTTCCGAGCGCCATTATTTCATTATTTTGCTTTTAAAAAACATTACGAGGGAAAAGAAACATATGAAATCGGTTCCGAATAACTGACATACAATTTCTATAACGTCAGAGCACCTTAATAGTGTCATGAATCAAAAACATTGATTTCTCAAGTCGTTCAGCCATTATTGGTCAATTTCGGGGCAAAAATTGGCCAAATATTGGGCAATATACAGTTCTTGGGGAGAAAAAGCGTAGATGTATCAAAAATTGATAGGAAATGCTAAAATCGCCCGATGACAACTGAAAAAATGTTATGGCTTCATCAAAAATTATAATTTTTGTTGACATCTTATTGAGTTTTACTCAACTTGATTTTCTAATCTAAAACTCGTTGAAATTACAGAAGAAAATAATTTTGTTCTGTTCAAATAATCGTTTTACTCTTACTGATTATTCACAATCACTTTAAGTGTGACAAATATCAGAAAGTACGTGAAAAGATCATTGGCCCATATTTGGTCTTTTATCGGCCAATTTATTCAGCCTTCATTGCCCAGTGACCCCATTGGGCAATATCTGCCCAATAATTGCCCAATTTTTCTCATTGGTCAAAAATTGGCCAAAAAATGACCAAGTGCCCACCACCTGTGACCCACGCTCTAACCGACTGAGCTATGGCGGCCGATGCGTTTTCGTTTGGCAATTGTAAAGATGATTTCATGTGTCTCTCTCCTTTTCTCCTATTTTGATACCATACCCTGGTTCCCACAATACTTTTTTCTCGCTACTGCTAGAAAAACGAAATCCTTATGCTAGCCCTCGTCAAGCTCATTATAAATTCGTCTCATTCCCCCTTCTCAAATGTTCAAATTTCAATAAAATATTCAGATTTTTTTCCTCCGTCTTCTTTTTTCTTCTTTTGCGGAAGAAAAAAAAACGGCCATCTTCGTTTTTTTTTTTCGCTGCTTTATTCTAATAACATAGCAACGCTTCTTCTACTAACGAACCGTGTGTACTGGAAGGTAGGTATATATCAGCCCATTTTTTCTGAATTTTTATTTGCAACCTCGGTCTGAAACGAGATTTGGAAATTCGGAACAAAAAGTCCTTGGGTTTGGCTCGAAAATCACGGGCCGGACCGATATTTTTATTTTTGGCACGTCGAAAAATCCCCGAAGTTTTTTTGTGTATTTTCCAATTTTCAATACGATTGTGCTCTGAAAAATTAGAGTCCATGTTTGTCGGACCTAAATGTTTTTGTGTCACTTTTCAATTTCTAGTGGAACTTGTCAGTCAGCTAGATGCGGAAAAAAGACTTTTAATCTTTTAAAAACCCACTAGGCCACTGATCTAAGCGTGTGAGGACCAAACTTTCAGAAGATACTAAAACAATGTTACCCGTCAAACGTTCGAAATACGAAACATTTCAAAATTCATAAATTTCCAAGCTCGAAAAATTTCAAAGAAAAAATTCCAGACTTCCATATGCGCACCGGATGTGAAAACCTAATCATCACACTTGTTTTTTGTCTCATCGTCCAAGCTAGAATCGAATATCAATGGTCTTACGATAAAGACGTTTTTGGAGGTTGGTTGAATGTTTTCGTTCAAAACACTTCAAAAATCTTATTTATTTCTCCAGGCCCTCCGTTTTGGGGATTGGTGGCCAAGGAATGGTGGATGTGTAGTCGCGGACAACTTCAATCTCCTATCGATATTCAACCGAAACAACTTTTGTTTGACGCATCGATCAAACCTATTCGACTAGATAAATTAGCGGTGAGTGTATGGCACCTGAGATGGTGATAATAACAATGTTTGGCCCTTTTGTAAGATGGAAAAATGAGAGAGACAGAGAGAGAGAGACGCAGAAATGAAAAATAGAAATGAAACGTGAGAAAAAACAAGTTTCACGTCGAATTTCCGGAATTTTCAATAAAAAACTAACTTTTCTAACTCTTTCGGTGTCCCTCATAAAAGAATACTGCACAGCAAATCTCAAATTTTCCGGAATTCCAGAGCCAGAGGCTTCAGAACTTTGCTCAACTTTGAAAAACTGGAAAGTCGTCTAAAAAATATCATAATACAATTCTATAATTTTTTTGCAGAAATCATTCATTTAAACCGGTATTTTGAAAATAATAAAATCTGTTTTGGTCTAAGATCACACGTTCCACAATTTCCAGGTAGTATCAGAAATGGTCAACGTTGGTCAAATGATACGTGTTCGAATTGGTTACTCTAGAGGAAAATCAGCAGTCAATATCACAAACGGTCCATTGAACGGCTATCAGTATAGGTGAGGGTGCTGTCACGATTTAAAAAAAAACGAGAAAAGGGAGAGTTGCAGAGTTCAACGTGTCGATTTTCACTTCGGCAACAGCACTCACAATGGTAGCGAACACACTATCAATGGTCGCCGATTTCCAATGGAGGTTCAACTTGTCGCCTTCAACACCGATATCTATCCAAACTTCACCAGTGCGTCTAGATCTCCGCATGGTATTGCGATTTTGTCTATTTTGGTGGATGTAAGTGAACAATTTTTTACATCGTCAAGACTCTCTTAATTTTACAATTCAAATTGTCAATTTTCAAAAACAATGAAACTCTTTGTTGTTTTTTTTTTCAGTTTGGCCCTGAAACCAACATGGAGCTTCTAAAAATGACAATCGCCACAGCCAGTGTGACATACAAAGGTAAGAATCAAAATTTTGTTTCCAAATAATCTCTCCTTTCACAGACAAACGTGTCCAACTAGCAGACTTTGAGCCATGGAAGCTTCTACCAATGACACGAGATCTAATCACCTATGAAGGATCGCTAACCACTCCGGGTTGCGATGAAACCGTTACGTGGATAATTGTCAATCAACCGATTCATATAACTAGAGATCATGTAAGACAATCAGAAAATGATTAGCAAAGTACGAAACAACTCATGTTTGCAGTTCTCCGAATGGTCAAAACTTTACTTTAGTCAAGAGGGTCAGGAAAAGACGGAAATCGCTCCAAACTACCGTACCACACAACCAACCAATAATCGACTGGTCAGAACTAATATTCAACACAAGACAAATCACAACTGTAGAGTGTCTGTTGGACGTGTATTCTATCGTGCCAATCAATATTCATCACGAAAATCATAGCTTGCTTAATTACTCTTTTTCTCTCACGAATAAATGCCTTTGATCTGAAACAATCGGCTGTCAGAGTGTTCCATTAAAAAAAAACAACATCCGATAACACTACGAAAAAATACAGGAAAAAAACGAACCGGGAAATATATATCTGACTTTTTTTCGAATTCTTTTTAAACTCAAATTCCCGTTCTCACAAAGTTTCTCGGTCCAAATTCATTGAACCTTACTAGAAACGTCTTCACACCGAACAAGCAATGAAATTAATTTTCTAGTTGTGTTTTCTTCCCACTGAAAAGCCTCACAGGCAGATGGGAACTAGCAAGTAACCAGCTTATAGCAGGTAACCGATTAGTTTTGCAAGCTAGTTACCAGCTTAGAATTGACTCGCTTATAGTAAGTAACTAACTGGAATTACTAGCTGGTAACTAACTATAGTAGGTTACTGGTTGGTTTTCCTAGCTGGTTACTGATTAGTAAAACCTAATTTGATCATCTTTTGGTGGGCTAATTTTTAATTAATTTTGACTCTTAACAAAACAAATTTTATGAATAACAAAAAACATGAACAATAAAAAATTTTTCCAAAAATTTTGAAAAAAAAAGAGAAAAAAGAAATTGGCAGTACTCCGGAAAGTTGATCGAATATTATTCAACGGCTACCGAAGAAGTTTTGTGCAGCAACGATCTTCTCACGGTTGTTCGATACTTTTCGGGAGTTTCCGCTGAAAAGTGAAAATTGAATGAGTCGTATCAATCGATTTTTTAATAATAGGAAACAATGCAGTGAAACTATCGATTTTTTAGTGAAATTATTCAATTTTCGTACAGAGATTTTTGGAAAAAAACGAAAATTTTCTTTTCCCGCTTGATACCACGAGTGAAATTTTGAAAAATGAAGCATTATTAAAATTTTCTGATTTTTACGTCATCAATTTTTTTAACGTAAGAGAAAAAAACCCACAGAAAATAAGAAATCACTTGTGTCACCCATTGCCGACAACATTGCACAACATCATCATCGATCATTTCATCACTAGCAGTACCACTCAAAACAAAATCTGAAGAATATATTTTTTACGGCATATTTATATTTCAAACCTGCAATCCCGTAAATTGCGGCGTCTCCGATATAAACGTAACGCTGATTTTTGGTTTCTCCTTCAAGCGACGTCATTCCCAGAATGAAACTGTCTGGTTGATCTAACAGCTGAATAGATAAACTTTATAACTAAAGAGAAATTAGATCAACGAACCGGTTTCAAAAAGTTCCTTGTGACAAATGATGCGTGTGCTTTCAATGTTCTCCCAGCCATTTTTCTCATCATCTTTTCAGAAATATAGTCCATGATTCTATATGAGTGATTGTTTGGAAGTGTAAATGAGATATCGTCCGCATAATTATAACGAAAAACATATTTAATGTCTTCAAAAGCGGTGCTTTTAAGTTTTGATTTCAGTTTGTCGTGCGAGAGCGTCAAACGATTAACCTGTAAGACCGGAAAAAACATTTGCAACTAGAATTTAAATTTCTAACTGACAAAAATCATATATAAAAAGCAAAGCTAACGAAAATACCTGGTAAGTCAGCGAGGTCACCATACAAACGAGATCCTTTATCACACCTTTTTCCGCATTCTCGTAAATTCTCAAAGATTCTTGAAGATCAAACGGCTCTCGGCTTCTCCAATATCGCCTGGTGTTTTGCTGTAACGATTATAAATTAGAAAAAATTAAAGAATATTTTGCAAAAATTCATTTTTTACATAAAAAATACGTAAAGCGTACATGATATCGGTCGCTTTTTGATGCGAGGTGTCACTTATTTTTGAAGAACGACGACTTTCAGAAAGTTCGGTATTTTTTTCGGGGTACTAACTTTTAAACGAAAAAATTGATTTGTTTTTAAAGGAATTTTCCGATTTTTTTCACAAATATTTCAAATTTTAGCGCGAAAAAATTCTAAGCTATTTTTTCTGTTATTTGAATGTTCACAATAAAAAAATTTGTCCGAGATTTTCACAGTGACAAAATTTTAGAGAAATTTTGGTACCATTTTAGGCTAGGTAAGATTCTGAGATATAATATCTACGAGAATAGTTTTAATAATTCAATTTAAATATTTAATATTATTATAAAATTCCATATATTTGTGTTTACTCACGCGAATGGTCGAGTCGTCATAACCCGTATTTGAGTCTACGTCGATGAAAACTTTTTTTGCCATCTCCACACCGAGAACCAAATTTTTGGTTCTGACTTTTTGTCGATTTTCCTCTTTTCCATCATCCAATGTATCAGATAGATCGTCTACATTTCCTACCGACATTTCATCATCATCATCGTCAATCAAGGGTTGTTCTTCGACCACATTTCCAACATTTTCCATGTCACCGGAATGCACAGAAGCGGTGTCAAGTGGAAAGTCTTCGACAAGTGAATCGTTTTCATTTCTATTCTTCTGCACAACAACCGAACTTTTTGTGTCAGCTTTTTTTTGTTCAATCATTCTTCTTCTCTATAAAAATATTTTTTTACAATCACATTTCTTTGTGAGAAATTGATCAGTTCAGCTAACCTTCAAAGCCACGTTTGGAAACTTGGTTTCTGCATCTGATTCTCTTTCTTCTTCAAATTGTTCGGTGGCTTCCGTCGGCTGAAATAATGAAAATAACATTTTTGCTCGGTAACAACACTTGCCGAATCGTGCTACACTCTTTTAAAATTGAGAAATTTTCTACCTGTTTCGAAACTGGTCCTTCTTCTTTTTTCGGTTTATATACGTTTCGTTTTTGAAGTTCAGTTTTCATCATCACCGATTCAGATGACAGACGAGAATGATCAGTTGATAATTGTCTGTTGGATTCTTTGAGCTGCGAATTTTCATAACGTAACATGGCCAGTTCATATTCCACAGCAGCAGATTTCGTAGTTTTTGTTGGAGGCTATAAAAGTTGAAATTATGGGGTTATTCAGTTGAAAAAAAATATGTTAAAAAATTATAAAACACAATAAACTCAATTTTTTGTTTTTTATCATATTTTAACATATTTTTTTTTCAACTGAATAACCCCATAATTTTGAACGTAAATTTTGTCAGTCCTCTATGAACTTAAAAAATTTCGCCGAACTCTAAAATTAAACTATAAAAACGTGTATTTTTGGCAAATGTGAGATTCTGGCTCTCTGGGGGGTTTTTAAAACGACGCCCAGAAACGGACTTTTTCTAGAAGACCAAAAGTGTAGAAATGGTTCCAACAGTTTTCTTTTTCGAAAAATCAAAATCCCGGCTTTTTTGACTGCCCGTAAAACAAAAAGGCCCGTGATTTTCGCCGGCTCCGTGATTTTCGGGCCGGGAACCTCGACCTACAGCGTTTAAAAATTTCTTTGTAATTTATTGAGTAATAATTGAAATCTTACTTCGCGATTTTGATGAGATTTACGAAAAAATCACCTAGTACGTTGAAAACCGCAGTAAGAATTTGAAAAAAAACTTTAGGGAAGACGGAATTTTTTTTTTCATTTTCATAGAACACAAATGTTAGGATAGAACTTACTTTTGGTTTTTCGATTCTCAAAAATCCTCGATGCGGCGGTTCCAAATCTCTATAGTACTGAAAACAAAAGGCATTATTTTCAGGCGTTATTTTTGAGAACATACCTGCGGTTTGCTTCTAGTGCGTGACGTGCTGGGAGTTTTCGTATCCATCTGTAAATGAAAGTTTGAATTTTCTGAGATTAAGAAGGCCAAAAAAGAAGAGAACGGTTTAGCGAAGTGAGAGGGAAAACGGTATAAAGCATAAATCTTCATACAACAGAAAGACAAGACATAACAATAAGATAGAACACTTGTTAACACAGACAGAAAACTATTCAAGTGTGGTTTGGAGAACCGTTGCATTGCAAGAAACAGTATTCTTCTCCGAGCTTCACACAGCTCCCGATACCAAGAACATCTCTAGGATTCGCCCATATCCTAGTTCGTGAGAGAACTCCATGAACAACACCACTGGAATACCTCAAATGTTTGAGAATGTTTTCGGCGTGTTGGCGACTTTGATTAGGAATTCTTCGGACGTTTTCCAAAACACCGGCAAATCTTGAATTGAATGGTTTTTCGACCACTTCTTGAATGAGAAGTCCCCTTTCTTCGGCATAAAGCACAAAGCGACCGCACACCCCATCCATAAAAACAATATCGTCGGTTGACGAGTTCGACGCATATTTAGATTTGAAAGCACCGAGTGACAAAATCAGTTTCGAATAACATTTATAGGCTTGCGCATATTGCGCATCATCTCTACTCAACGTTTTGATGGGGCCACTGAATGAAATCGTAAAATCATGAAGTTGCGGAGTGAGATCAAAGAACTCTGACAATTCCGGATCTTCCTCGACGCGAACTCTTTTCAGCATCTCTCTAGATAACGAATTATGGAGAACTAATCTGAAAATACAACCAATACTTAGTTGTTTTTTCTGTCAAGTGTTCTGTGCTGCAGTATAATTTGAATTTTCAGCTAATGGCGGTATTCAGTTGAAAAAAACATGTAAAAATGTGATTAAAAAACACAAAAAATTCAATTTTTTGTAATAAAATAATGGGGGTATTCAGTTGAAAAAAAATATGTTAAAAAATATAATTAAAAAATCCAAAATAATAAAAATTTTTGTGTTATTTTATCATTTTTTAACATTTTTTTTTCAACTGAATAACCTCATTATTATATCATTTTGTAACAATTTTTTTGCAACTGAATAACCCCATGAAGTTTTTCTGAAAAACTTCAAAACGGTACGAAATTAGTGAAGTTGATACAGTTTCAGATTTTTTCAAATAAATAAAAATTTCACCTTGTAGAAGCAGTCTCAACAAAATTCGTAGTCATTTGGCTATGAAACTCTGATAAATAAAATTTGTAGAATGTCTCATATTGTTCAGTTGATAGCGGGCCAATATTTCCTAGTTTAGAAGCCACATACGGGAGATGGTAAAGAACTTCCTTTAAAATAAATATACTGGTTTCCGTAGATGCATAGAATTAACTAACATGTGTTTTGATGGAAAGATATCTGATACTCTCCTTTTCTAAAAAATGTGCCAAAGCATTGCATACATCATTGAAAAATGTAGCATCCACCTCGCAATCAGTTGCGATTTTTGACAAAATCAATCCTAAACCAATCAAAACTAATTGTGTTTGAGGTTTTTCGAAATCGTAACTCAGAATTGCCAAAAAAATGTGAATACGGAAGAACTGAAATAATTGTTTTGCAAAACAAAACATTCATAACTAACGTTGCTTTTATCCGTTCCATTATGGAAATTTTTCGAATCTTTAAATTTCGAGTGGACCTTGACACTGTTAATCAATTGTTGCAATTCGATCTCATCAACTTCAAATAGTTGCGATTTTGGATTGGTGGCTTGTTTTCGTTTACTTGGCATGAGTTCTATAGAACGATTAAAGTGTTTCAAAATGCAATATTACCTAAGATAACTACTGTGATGATTCCTTCTGACAAGTTATGTAAAACATCAATAACCGTATCCCACGGAGCCATCAAATCTAGTATAACTGTCAGAACACCGATCATACCATTAACCCCATTTTTCGCGTCATACTTAAATTGCACCTTTCTCATTTTGTATCGCTCTAAATTTTCAATTTTGTGAACTGAAGAAGAATGTCAAAAAATACCTTGGCCTTTCAATTTATAAAATGTGCCGTTACTCAGACAAAAAAAACATGAAAATCGCGATTGTTGACCGACAAACCCGAAAAGAGACCTCTTCGCCTTTGAAAAGAAATTTTTTTTTGAAAGATGTGGAAACTAACTGGCTGGTCTGCAACTGCACAAACAATATTGAACGTTACGACAGAATCACGAATTCGCACTCCACTCGCAACAGAATCTAATTCACTTATTACATATTTCATCACTGTGTCAAATGTTTCAGTTGATGGATTTTCAATCCCACTAATAGAACCAGCTAGAGCGATATTTCTAGCTTTTTGTCTCAATGCTGTAGGAAAATCGATAATACTGAACGAAATAGGCCAAATTTTGTTCCTAAATGTTTCAAGTACAAATGTAAACTGCTCCACATAATTATAACCTCACCCTCAAATTTTTCAAAAAATCGAAAATTATAAAATTTTAGAAAAAATTGAAAGTGGTAAATTATGTCAAATTTGGATGCAAATTTATCCTTTTATGTGGAAGTTAGAATTTAGGATTGACTCCAACATAATTAACAGTTATTACCCCTTGTCTTATCTGAGAATTACATTTCCATCCCATTAGATACACAAAAACGACCTGTATGTTGATATTTCAAACTAAAAATTGTCGAAAAGTAACAAAAACTGAGAAATCTTTTTTCAATATTTTTCAAAAAAAAAAGTGGTATGTCAAAAATTGTTTTTAAAGTTTTGGAACACAAAATTGGGAGATTTAAATGTTCAGGGAACTTAGTTTTATGACAAAAACGAAAAATCGGAAAAAAATCGAGAAAAAATTGATTTAAAAATTGTGAACCGATTTGGAAAGGTTAATTTTATGTTTTTCTCTAGAATCCTAAAGTTTCCAGTTGAAAAAATATGGTTTACGAACAATTTTCAAGGGTGAGGTTATAATTATGTGGAAAAATAATCCTGATTTTTCGAAAAATCGAAATATTTTTTTCTTTTAGTGTTCTAATCTGAAATTTGATATTGGGGATAAATTTGCATCTAAATTTGACATACTTTACCACTTTTATCTTTTTCTAAAATTTTACAATTTTCGATTTTTTGAAAAATTTAAGGGTGAGGTTAAAATTATGTGGAGCAGTGTAGATGTAAAAAAACTGAGGAAAAAAAGGATGGAGGAAACTGTATCAACTCACTTAGTGTTCCCATGTGGAGTAACGCCATCGACACTAATTTGCAAACTTAAATCTATCGAACTACTTTCGTTCCGCCATAATTGACCCAAAAAAGGCGACGATAAGTTGTGTGGGACATTTTCTCCACTTTTCAGTCTATTTCTCAACTCCATGATAGTTTCGAAATTAAAATCTACGATTTCTTTCAATTGATCAATAAGCGACAGCTTGGTAAAAGTCACAACTACTTCTTTAGAATCCACGCATTTTTGAAGAGAACTAAATTAAGTAAATCGGATTTTTTTCTAAAAAAAAAAAACCAAACTACCATTTCCTAGAAGTTGGCAATGTAGCGCCACAACCATTACAAATTCTAATGTTTGTATAGTTTTTTTTATCTGCTTCCCAGAAACCTCTCAACTCTTTTCGTTTGAGAGCATCGCGTAAAAGAAGTGTTCGTTTCTTAAAAGCTGAAACGAAAGAAAATAGTGCGAAAACTTTTACGTGAATCACCGTTTGTTACTGATCTTTCTTGAAGGGCACCCAAAATAGCAATAAGTTGGTCATTTGACATGTTTTCTACAGTGAGCCCAGAGTGCGTTTCTGTAACTCCATTTCTAGATTCAATTCTCGTACAACTATTTTAAAGTAAATTTTATTTACATTTTATTTTAACTAACACATTGTGACAAAAAGATATTTAATTTCTTAAATGTTTCAATTTGTGAAAATTTTTGTGTTTAACTCTTGATAGTGAACGACAAATAAATCAAAAAATACCTTCATCACTGCTAGTTGATGTATCATCACCACTTCTTTCATCCTCTTCTCGCAAATCATCAAAATTTTCGACTTCGCCATCATCCACTTCCATTTCATAATCTTCCAAAGCCTCCTCTTCAAAATCTTGTTCATCGTCCGAATTGTTGTTCCTCCGTCCGAAAGCCTCATTTCCAAATTCTTGTTCATCGTCCGAATTGTTGCGTGGCAAGTTTCGAACACACGATGAAAAAAAGTACATTGGAATATTTTAATAACACAAAAAAGAACATTACCTTTGTAAAATTTCGTTTTGTCTCTCATTGGTTAAATCTATAGAAAGGGAGAGAGAGGATGAAAACTAAAAAGAGTGTTTCGAATAGGATGTAACGAGTTGTCAAATCAACGTCATTACAACCAATTCAAATGTTTTCTTTTCTTTTACTATTTTGCGATATTCTCGCGTTGTTCTCCTATACAAGAAATATTGACACACATATTAACACACGACAAAACGAGAAAACAGATTCGAAAACGGAGATTCGGTTCTCGAAAAAGAAAAACAATTGTGGAAAAAAAAAAACAAGAATCTCTGGCTTTCTCTTCTACGGCCACCAAAAGTTCGGCCGCCGTAAAACTTATTGGTAACCTGTTTGCAAAACCGACTGGTTACTGATTATAGCTGGTTACCAGCAAGTCCCCATCTGCCTGTGCTTTCCTCTCTTTCTCTCACACACTCAATCAAAAACCAGTTGGTTATCTTGACAATTGTTTGCACTACTGAATATGGAATTTGATGTGATGCGCGGATTACCAGATCAGGTTTGCGATACCAACAGATACGCATTGATAACGTGGTTCAAGTTTGGCATATGTATGTGTGCCAAAGAGCTCTCCCTTTTGGTATTGCTTGACAATGTCTAAACAACTAACTGATCTTTGACACGATACAATCTGAACCGTTCCACGATCATTCTACAAGCATGCAAAACAAACGACGTCACAGATTTGTGAGAAAATGACGTTGTAAAGTGGGAAATATGTGCAGCAGCGTGGCGCAGTGGAAGCGTGCTGGGCCCATAACCCAGAGGTCGGTGGATCGAAACCACTCGCTGCTATTTTTTTTTCTTTTTTGATTTTCTCATTTTTTTAAACTGGCCAGATTGATATTTCCATTATAATTTATGATCTACAAATTATAAAAAAAGGAAAAAGTATTTCATGCGACAGGAGTAGAAGATTGAATTTGAATGAAAAACAGAAGCATTCTTGTTGGAGAAAACGTTATTTGAAGAACAAGAACAATGCTGAATAACTGTTTTCAATGTTTTATTATCGGAATAATCGAGTAAAAAATGTTACAGTACACTGTGTGTCAAGCTGATGAAAAAAAAACAACTTTCGAGAGTGTACGAGACTCAGAGTTACCACGTGTCACATGTGATCTCAAGGAAAAAAGGAACAAATATTGAGAAGGAGTGACCCGAAATTTTTCTTGGCGTCTCGTTCATCTTTTAGAGTAGATTTTTGAGATAATTCCTGAGTACAACTAAACTTAAAGAAACACAAGTTTTCGGTGTTATCGATCAGACCGACATATTTATCGAAAAATCTCAAAAAACGACAAAGGAATCACTGTGTCAAGCTCAGACCTCAAATTTTCAAACTTTCTGCCTTCTTCCCGTTGGTACACATCAAACTGGTCTAAATTTATCCGCGCCGCGTTTTTTCTCTTCTTTTTTTTTGCATGAAATGATAAAACAATGAGAATAACAACAATAACAACAAGTAGGGAGAAGGAGAAGGAGGAACACAATAAAAACCAGTAAACGAATTTTGCGTTTGGCATCATCATAAAATGGGCGGAGCTTGTTGGCATATAAAAAGCAAACACGGTACTTGTTATGAATATCACATCATGTTTTATTCTCTTATTCATCAGATCTTGAATTAGACTTTTTGTTTTATTTTTGTGTTATCGAAAAAAAAATTGCAAATTTTCCGTCGTCTTACAGATGACCTACCTTCGTTCGGTAGTTCTTCTACTCGTAGTCTCGACCCAAGTTCACTCGTTCCTCTTCCCAACCGGAGGAGGTGGCGGCGGCGGTGGCTGCGGCGGAGGATGCGGTGCACCACCACCATCACCATGCGGAGGCGGATGCGGCGCCCCACCACCAGCTCCATCGTGCGGAGGTGGATGCGGTGCTCCACCACCATCACCATGCGGCGGAGGATGCGGAGCTCCACCACCACCACCACCACCATCGTGCGGTGGAGGATGCGGTGCTCCACCACCACCAGCACCATGCGGAGGAGGATGCGGAGCCCCACCACCACCAGCACCATCGTGCGGCGGAGGAGGCGGCGGATACGCGGCAGCCCCATCAGGCGGATGCGGAGGAGGTGGCGGAGGAGGTGGCGGATACGCTACAGCACCATCAGGCGGCGGAGGATACGCCAGCAGCGGTAAGAAACGTTGAGAGAATTCCGCTTGATAAAACAATGATTTCAGGAGGAGGTGGATACTCGAGCGGAGGAGGCGGCGGATACTCAAGCGGAGGAGGCGGCGGATACTCAAGCGGAGGAGGCGGCGGCGGATACGCCAGCGGAGGAGGCGGAGGCGGAG
The DNA here is from genome assembly GCA_963572245.1 of Caenorhabditis sp. 8 KK-2011. Classification (NCBI taxonomy): domain Eukaryota; kingdom Metazoa; phylum Nematoda; class Chromadorea; order Rhabditida; family Rhabditidae; genus Caenorhabditis; species Caenorhabditis sp. 8 KK-2011. The sequence continues at coordinate 7,753,257 of OY751548.1, forward strand.
GATACGCCGCAGCTGCTCCACCACCACCACCACCCCCACCACCACCACCACCGCCACCACCACCAGCACCAGCTCCATCCGGCGGCGGCGGATACGATCAAGCAAGTTCGGGAGGTGGCGGATACCCGCAACGTTTCGCGCGGTTCTTCAACAAGTCCAAGTAGATGCGAGTTGTGTTCAAGTGTGGGTGTGGGTGTGTGTAAGCGCGCCCTATTCCAAAACCTCTCCCTCTAACATGTCTGTATACATTGATTTATTGTCCTTGTATGTATATAAAGTGTCAACGTCTTCTCTGTGTTGTTGATTAGAAGCATGATGATCATAGCAGTACCACGTGTCAAATGACTAACCGTACGTGTATCATTTTCTTCGATTATTTTCAGAAAAATTCAAATATATCTGGCCTAAGAGGAAAAAAAGTAACATGGTTTCCGGGTTTTCCACACTGTTATAGTTTTGCGTGTTATTATCACTACTACTTTGTCCATTTTTCAACAAAGCTGTATTAGATTCTTGAAAACGTCTCAAAACTCTCAATTTCACAGAGGGTGGGATTCTGGTTTTTTCACGATGCTGGGAGGCCTTCTTATCGAAACACAAACAGTTTCGGCCTTGATTTTATTGGTAATGCTTTATAAAACAGTCTAGAATCACACAGTTTGTGCCTTGAGTCTTTTTCCTCATGGCCGTTATTGTAACAAGGGGTATTATAAAGCATCAAAAACATTACTTCCTATTCTAATGACACACACACACTCGCACTGCTTTGGCAGCATGATAGAATCGCGGTGTTAACGTCGCAACGTCATGAGCATGACTAACACAAAAAGTTCTATTTTCAGGGAGGCGCAGCTGCTTCATCAGGCGGTGGCGGATATTCGGGCGGTGCCAGCGAGGTCGCACCAGCAGCAGCTCCATCTGGCGGATACTCTGGAGGCGGTGGTGAAGAGGCCGCACCAGCACCATCGGGCGGATATTCGGGAGGCGGAGAAGCCGCACCAGCACCATCAGGAGGATACTCTGGAGGAGGAGGCGAAGAAGCTGCACCAGCTCCATCAGGAGGTTATTCCGGAGGCGGGGGCGAAGAAGCCGCACCAGCACCATCAGGCGGATATTCGGGAGGCGGAGAAGCGGCACCAGCACCATCAGGAGGATACGGAGGTGGAGAAGCAGCGCCAGCGCCAGCCCCATCCGGCGGTTACTCTGGAGGAGGAGCCGCATCAGGAAGCAACTACTCTGGTGGCGGAGACGCTGCCGCTCCCGCCCCACCACCAGCACCAGCCGCAACCTACTCGGGAGGTGGCGGAGCTGCCGCACCATCTGGCGGAGCCGGATACTCTGGAGGAGCACCAGCCGGAGCCAACTACGATGAGGCACAAGAGGAAGTTGAAGAGTACGAGGGTGGAAATCAGGGATTCCGTAACAGACGTTTTTCGAAAGGAGCTGTTGGAAGTGATGAGGCAGCCGTTTGTAACAGTGTACGACTTCGTAAATTGATCAGACAAGTGAGTTTTGTTCGAGATTTCAGGTCAAAAACTCTTCCAAATTACAGAGTCTCACCGACGAGCCCGAATCATCAATGCAAAAACTGGCACTCCGCGTCAAAAACCGTCTCGTCAGCGGCGAATTCTACGTCGCCTGTGGTGAACAAGGAATCGCTCCACTCGAAGGAGAACAACGCGAACACTGCTTCGTCAAGTCGAGCAACTTCGCCTGTTACGTTTTGAGAAAAGCCTAAGTTATATATTAAAATGAAAAACAAAATAAATTATTAAATAATCTGTTACGACACGCGCAAAAATGCATTGTTCTTTCTTCTGTTGTCATAATTATTTACTATTTTCTCCAAAAAAAGTTTTTTGTCACACCCCAAAAATCGGGCAAAAATATTTGCGCAGCTTCGAATCGTCAGGCCATATAAAAAACAGTTATCGCGAGAAAAACTAATTTGTTTGTGGAAGAAGTGAAAAATGATTATACTCTTGTTGTTTCTATTTCTCTTGGCTATCGGATCATCTTCGGCAGAAGACTGTGCAATCAACAAGAAGGAGGCAAAGTGTACAAGTATTTTTGATGATTTGAAAAATTGTTACAACGCCACGTATAAACCAATGTTATCGGTGAGTTTTAATTTTCAACGGGTAGAGCAGAATGCGAAACTTGTGACAAAAATTTAATGAAATTCGAGAAAAAAAAGAAAAAAAGTTCTTGAAAATCCTATACAGAGTTGTCTGGTAACATGTAACGCCTGTGACTCGTACACCTGTCAAAACCCGCTACCAGACACAATGCTCAACTGTACCGCACTTGCCTCTCAATGCGATTCCGATACATTTGGCGAGTTTATGCGCGAGAAATGCCCAAAAACGTGCGGTAAATGCAATCGAAAGAATGCGAATTTGTGCGCGGATCGTAGTGAGACAGAAGTTTGCGCAGCGATGGTTTCGTTTTGTAACACTGTTGATTTCTACGACCTTCTCACCGCACAATGTCCATCGACGTGCAACCGTTGTCCGTTGACGGTCACTGTTCCACCTGGTCTGACAGGTGGTGGAAGTGGGAGTGAAAGTGGTGGTGGTATCAGTGGTGGTCGTGGTAATGGGACAGAGGAATGTGTGGATTTGGCTGCGGATTGTGTTGCGAATCAAGTGAAATGCAACGTTTCGCAGTATGCCCCTTTAATGCATCGACTTTGCCCACAAACTTGTCGTTCTTGTCACACTTGTGAGGACTACAATAAAATGTGAGTTTCTCATTTTCAAGAGACAGAAAAGAGCGGAGAACAAAATTTTTCAAATAATTTTCGCTTCTTGATTTATATTAAATTTTTGACATATTCATGCAGAATCAAGAGCCCATAGAGAGTGAACTAGACGCAGAGTGCGAGAGACTCGGGTCACGTTTTTTTTCACAGTTTTTACCTTATTCTTGTTTTCATTGTTAAATTTGAAGTTCACGTGGTCATTAGGCAATCATGTTAAAAAAGTTGTTCTAAATTCTAAAATCTTCTGTGAAAATGTTCTATAATGGTGCGTCCAAAAGCGAAAAAAAAAGAAAAAAGTGTGTCCAATTTCAAAAAAGAAAAACCTCGGCCGTTTAAAGGAACAACAATATTTCTCAAAAAAAATTGTTGTGGTAGAAGCTGGATGTCCACCTGATACAATCAAACCATTTTCGGTGAAAAATCATTATGTTCCTTTGAATAATTACGGGTTTTGGGTGTTTTTTGTGTTTGAAACTGGACACAGTTTTTCTCTTTTTTTTTCGCTTTTGGACGCACCATAACCTGTCAAATTTCCCTGAAATTTTAAACGAAAAAACGAAAATTTCCAGGTGTTCGAAATGGTATGAACAAGGATTTTGCACACAGTACAGTCATGATGTTGTGCTGAGAAGTTGCCCGAAAACATGTGGACTTTGCAATTAAACCATAGATGTTTCATCATTTTCATAGTTATTATTATAATCATTATATATTACAATTCCACTTCAAGGCGACCCTTTGGCAACTCACATTTCTCAAATGATATTCCAACATATCTCAACATTTTCTTCGAAATTTCATAACTTATCGACTCGCGGTCATCTATGTAGAATATGTGCTTTACTCTCGACTGGAAAAGTTTTTTTTGAAAAATAAAATTTTTTTTCTACAAACCTGGATAATAAGTTTTGTGCATTCGTTACACGGAAATAGGGTGACGTAGAGTGTACAGTTATGCAAAGTGTCTCGTCTTTTATTGATTATAGCATTCATTTCAGCGTGAACCACATATAAATGTTTACGATCATTTGGATCTTCTTTGTCCCATCTAAACACATCATCATGTACACCGATGGGAAAACCTGAAAAAATCGAAAAACTATATTTTGAAGATAAAAATACTCACCATTATACCCAGTTGACACGATTTGATCAGTTTCATCAACTATGACACATCCAACTTGTGTACATGGATCTTTACTTCGTTGCGCGGTGATCAAAGCAAGCTTCATGAAATGTTGATGCTTCTCCGTTTCGTTTTGAATCATCTTTTTTTCTTCAACGCTCCCAAAAAAGAAAAAGAAAAAACAAGTTTTGAAAATTTGGTAAACGCGGGCGTGTGCATTTACCGCATTTGTTCGTCATGGTGTTCACACACATCTTATTGATTGGATTTCGCGAATTCGGGCTTTTTTGTTTGTACACAATTGTGTGCGTTTGGAAGTGTTTTTTTTTGCTTTTTTCGGTGTTTCGCAACGTTGCCCATATTTCGAAAATATTTGAATCATTTTTTCGCATTGTAGGGCATCAGTTTTGATATTGGGTATCGTTGCTTTTCGAAAATTAACTTCTTGTTCATTTAAATCACCGAAATTTAATTCTAATTGCAATTTTTCAGCTTCAAATGACAAGCGTTGACGAGGATTTATTGCTGAATGGAGATGGAGAAGATTTCGAAAACGTCACGGTATTTTTACTTTCAATAATTCTGTAACAATTTGAATGTTCAGGTTTTTGATGAAGAAGCATTGCTAAATGGTGATATCAACCGTAAGTCGCCGTTCGATGAACCTGTAAGTTACCAACATTTTTTGTAGTTTTTATTTCCATTACTTTCATTTTTTCGTTTATTTCCGGTCAAATTTTTCCACACACATTCCTTCCCACCCTTCCGTATTTCCACGCCCCCACCTTCAAATTTCTCGTTTTTATTTGGGTTTTTATTCGGGTAATTTTTGTCTTTTTTTAATTTTGATAATATCTCATGAAGCACAACTTTAGTGCGTTCTGTATATTGCATTATGATGATTATGAATACGGTCTTCTTACTGTTTGTAAACTTTATGCTAAATTCATAATTGAATAAACAATTGAATGATCTGACACAGAGAAAAATGGTAGGGAAATGTGATCCTTGCAGAAAGTTGAGCAGGACGATGATGAGAAACTTTGTCAATCTTCAACAACTATTGACGACTCTTCATTGCCCGAAAAGGAGAATTCTAATGATTTGGAGTTGAGAGAAGAAGAACTGGACTATGATGACGATGAGGACGAGGATGAGGAAAAACGAGAAAGATCTAATCGATTTGCGTCTGAAAAAAGGAATGACGATGTTAGTAAACTAATTGGAAAAGGAAATGTGCTCTATTAATAATTTTTGACACGGAAAAATTAATTTGAAATGAGATATCGAATTGAGAAACAATAAAAAAAAATTTATTTTTTTTGGAAAGCAAATTACTCTCGAAAAGTTTCAAACTTTAAATGTTTTTGCTAAACTTATATCGAATAAGAAAAGTTAAAATAGAGCACACTTAGAATTAATGCCAAATTGTTGAGTTTGTTTTTACAGGGCTTATCGGAAGAACCCGAAGATGATGATTCGAAGCCGAAAATTCCGTCGCTCTTCGAAAAAGATATCACATGTCCCTTCAAAGATGGTAAACAAATTGGTGAGTTTTTCAATTTTATCTTAGTCTTAATTCAAAAAAAAAAACTTTTAGCTGTCAAATTGCGATTCGAAGGCGAAACTCAGGAGCGTATTTTCCTACCAAAACCTCAATTCATGGGTAGTAGTGTGGCTCCGATTGTTCCGCGCCTTCCCAATGGTATTCCACTTATCCCTACTGGTCCAACAATGTTAAATCACGGATCCGCTGGTTTCGGGCCGACTTATTTGGAGAAGTTGGAAGTGCAAAGAGCTGCTGGTGGCATGGGAATGGCGGCTAGTCACATAATTCCGAATAATGTTGGACATTGGGATCAAGCTGTGGATATGTTCTTGAACGGTGGTCGAAGGAAGAGAAATAGTCGTCACAGCACGTCGAAGAGATCAAGAAGGGATCGGAGTTCGTCGTCGGATAGAAGTTATTCGAGCTATTCGAGTTATAGCAGCCGATCTAGAAGTCGATCAAGAAGTTATAGCCCGAAAAGAAGAAGAAGAGACAGTGATAGAGATAGACGAGATAGAAAAAGAAGCCGGAAAGATAATGAGAAGGATAGAAGAGACCGGAAGAAGGTGTCGTATGAAGATAAGAAAAGAAAAGAGAAACATGTAAGCGTTTTTTTAGTATAGAGTAAAAAAACTTAAAGACTCCTGGTCACTCAGAAATTAGTTTCTCGTGTTTATCAAATCTCAATATTGAAGACTTCAATTTCGCTGTGTGAAATTCAAAAGTTGAAAAAAGTACTTTGTGAGGTCGAAAAAAAAGAAAAGAACTGTTTTTGAATTCGTTCTCAGGAAGATTGGCGGCCGCAAACACCGTTTGTGTGTGTGTGCCGGTACAGTAACCCACGGCAAAGAATGTTTTTGTTTTTTCTTTCAAACATTTTTGGTTTTTTGAACCACATACATAGAAATTTTAAATTTTGAGATTTTTATGAACTCGAAAAAATTATTTCTGAGTGACAGGGTGTCTTTAAAATAGCTCAAGACTCTCGGGCCTAGAGTAAAACAGTTGAAATGTATTACCTAAAATTTACTCTGGGTAACGCAGAACATTGCGTGAACCAGGTCACGTACGTTAAATTTTCAACTATACCGGTTTAGGCATATATTAGCCATTCATGAATTTCTACCACGCGGTTACTGTAGATTGAAATTTTAGCAGCGAAAAAATCCAGAACAAGATTGTTCAAAAGTGTGACAAGTATATTTTAAGACTTTTTAAACACGTATAATCAGACTTCTGAACCGAGTACACATAATATTATCATTAGAGCGCGTGGTACCGATGTGTGCATGGCTAATAAAATTTTAGCTTCACACTGTAGAAGTGCTTCTTTTTCAAATAAGAGCTTTAAATCTAAAATGTTTTTAGTTTTTGAAGTTCAACCAATTCGCAGTAAAACATACACCAGAAAAACTATTCTTCATGAGCATGTTTTTCAGGCTACAATCGAAAGTGCACAAGCATTAGGTCTTTCCAATGAATATTTAGACAAAGTGAAAGAACAAAAAAGGCGTCGTGATGAAATGATTCGATTGAAAGAGGAAAGACGACATGGAACAACTTCCAATGAGAACAAGAAACCTTCGACATTATCACAACCACAACCATCCACTTCGAATACAACGTCTACTTCTGCTGTCGCAAATGATCGAGACAAGAAACTGAAAGCATATTTGGTTGTTAATATTAGTGGACTGAAACAATTGCCGACGAGTGTTAAAAAAGTTGAACAACTTGCAAATGAGTTGGGACAGATTAAGGTGGGTAGTTTTTGAGATGTAAAATAGGTAAACGATTTAGCAGTATAATTTTACATTTTATGTTAGGCCCGACTATTGCGGCCCGGGCTCCCAGGATTGACCTGAAAAAAACGGTTGAAAAAATGAGGCTTTCCTGCAAAACTGAAAATTTTGAAAAATAAATCAATGAGTTGAAGTCAAATTTGTTTTACAATGCAAGATTTCAGAAATGCTGGAAGTCAACAGATGATGTGGTTTCAGTAATTTTCAACGCACACGATAAAGCAAAAGATTTCATGATAAAATATAACAAGTAAGTTTCAACTTTTCCATCCCTCATCAAGCTCATATTTCCTTTTTCAGCAAAGTTATTACCGGTCTACGCATCGCTGTCAGCCTCGAAAAAAAATGGCTGAACATCTCGGAAATGTGCTAATTTTATTCAAATTCTTATTTCTACCAAATGTTTTCTTGTACAAAAATAAATTAGTTTTATTTGATCTATACCGCCAAATTGTCATATTGAAAAATTTTTGTTTGTTCCGAAAAGAAATTTGAAAACTGAAGATGTTACGAAATGACTGAACCACATGATGTCGTTAAACTATTGAATGAACCGCCGAAAGTTGAGAAAGAAGAGCAAAAAGATGAAGCACCGCCTATTGAGCTAGAAGAAGTCGCATCAAAACCATCGGAAAATGAGAACATTGAAGAAATTGCTGTTGCTAGCGAAGAACGGCCGAAATTGAACAAAAAATCGCCAAAACCGAAAATGATTGTTACTCCGCCGAGCGATGATACCAGTTTGGACAAGATCGATGATGAGAATGGATGTTGTTGCAGTCTTACTTGAAAGTCTAAATTCTTTGTCTTTTCCTATATAGGATCCTGTTAAATACCTTGTACCTTGTACAATAAAGTTGATTGTTTTTGCGGTTTTTGAATTCATGAGCTCAACAAAACTTTTCAAAGGGATGATTTGAGGCACACATCTCGGGTCTTGTGAGGAGGGTTACTGTATCACTCACAATGGATGTGTGTATTATTTTGTTTTTTTTTTTGTTTGAGAGTGATATTTGTTTCAATTCGCCAGCTTAATTTAAGAGTTGAACGGCGAGAAATTGATACTTTGAAATTGGAATTTCGGCTCTTCGTGTTGAGACCTGTTCCATTTCTCTAAATATTTCTTCAGAAAAAAAATCCGAAAGTTTGACGTGAGACTTGTTCATTTTCTCTGAAGCTCTCACGTTTCATTTCGAATGTTTTCTTTGATTTCTCTGCCTAGTTTTCTCATTTACCAATTTGAAAAGGAACCTTAAACAATGTGAGTTTAGAGCAAACTCTGAAAAATTTTCTCGTTGAAAAAAATCCCTTCTTCCTTTCTCGTTTGTTGTCGAGAAAACAAAAGTGATTTAAAAAAATGTTTTTTTTCAATAAACTATTTTTAAAATGTATTCGCGGGCAAGTTTGCGCTAGAGCGAATTTTGCCCAATGAACTTTAGATGATTTAGCTTCTTGTACTTTCCGTGCTCCTACCAGTTTAGAACATAAAAACCAACCAATAATAATTGTGTCATCTAGTGTCGCTATATATAAATATATATTTGAACTGTTTCGAAAACGAAAACGAGAATTGCGACACACACACATAGAGACACAGTAAAGGTGCCACCACACACAATCTCTGTGTCTCTTCCACTCAAAACACTCTTTCATTGGTTGTCCGCATCTCTACCACCCTCCACACCCCCAACACACAGGCTGGTGGTATCTCATCGCTGGTTCATAGCGGCAGCAAGGAAAATTTTGTGTGTATGTGTCGATTTTCCTTTATATTTTATTTTTTGACGATTTGCGCGATCATCATAATTTGCAAATCTGATTTTTTTTTGATTGTGGGCGGGAGGAATTATTGATATCGATTTTCTCTTCTACCAGACAGATAATTATCCATTTTTGTTTTATTATCGTTTTTTTTCGCTAATGATAAGGTTGTGTTTTTTCAACATGAGCAGCTTTCAAAAGTGGAATGTGAGTTTTTTTTTTGTCAAAAGCTATTTGCCCCAAAGAAAACTATGGAGAAAAAGGAAGGTTGTAATTCTTTCCGTTTTTAGGTAAAAAAAAGTTGAAATTGAATCAATGTTGTAAGAATAAGCATTTTCACTCGTTTGAATAAGCTGAAAATGCACACCTCGCCTAGTAGAATACTAAAATTTCTCAAAAAATGGTATGCCAAAAAAAACTGAAAAAGTCAAAATTTGAAAGAAAATATTTTTCGCGTGATCTCGTTTTTCGATTTTACTAGAATCGGAAATGTCATTTTTGATTTTTCCACATAAAAATGTCACGGTGCCTCTTCGACCAGGTATGTGTCGCAATTAGAAAAATTTTAAGATTCGATAGAGCTACAGAGCAGAGCTACAGAGCAGAGCTAGAGTTTCAAGTTTTTTAAAACACAACATTTTGCTCGTCAAGTTTAGTGTTTTGAGAACAGCTGACCTTTCAAAGTTCACAATACCATTATCAACCTTTTGTTTCATAATAACAACAATAAAAGAAGCGATTATTTGCTTTCGCCCCAAGTATTTTTTTTTCTTCATTCTTCTTCTCCCGACGTTCGCTTCATTCGCCCCTTCACTAGCAGAAACTAGTTTCTTTTCAAATCGCTTCGCTTTTTTCTGCGTTTACGTAAACGCGCGTTCGCTTCCTTGATAAAAGTATTTGAAGCGAAAAATTCCTTGCATCTTCTGAAATCCCACAATAAATCAATTTAATAATAATAATCTTTTCAAAGTGATGGACGATGAAAAAAAAACATTATTGATTTTTCGCGTTGATGTTTCACACTTCATTTTTATTATATTTATGCCTTCATTCTGTTTTTCGTCGATGATGATGAAACTGAGATTTTCAGGTAATATGACGATTCGTGAGAAAAAGAGGAAACTTGGAGATTTTCCAGAGTTGGATGAGTTTTCGCAGCTTTTTGAAGGGTGAGTTTTTTGAAGTTTGTTGAAAATCGCATGAAAAAAAACACAAACATTGAAAAACTACAATGTCCCTCTGAATTCAGACTTTTCAAATTTTTGCTCCTCGTCTATTCATTTTCAATTTGAAAAGTTCAAAAAAAAACATGGTCATTTTTCAGTTTTCGTCACGAAACCTAGTCAAATTCATCAAAAAATTTCACAGTGATTTTTATCTTTAAAAATATGGCAAATATGAATTTTTCGTTTTCCAAAATCTCTATAACACACGAAATAATTTGAAAATATGTAAAACGATAGGAGTTTTAGAGAAAAATTCAATTTAATCAAAATGTGTGAAAAGCAAAAACATCAAAAATGACAAATTTTTCAGCCGCTCAAAACTCGCCAAACCGCTCACTAATCATATTTCTGATATGTACGAATGGTCTACAAATCTTCAACCATCTCCCGACAACCTTCCCCTACCATTCGTCTCGAAAAATGATGAGGTTATCTGGTCCTATCTAAAACATCAGAATCGACAACTTGAATTGTTCAACCGAAAATACAAGGGTATTTTGAGCGATCTCAGCGGTAAAGAGCACATTCAAATTGCGACGAGAAAACGATCAGAGGTTGAAGAAGAGGCAGAGGATGAAGAAATTGAAGACGAAGAGGATGAGTTGGATGATGAGGAATTGGAATTGGAAGATGAAGGGGACGAAGAAGAAATGGATGATGAAGAGGGAGATGTTGATCTGTTCAATTTGAAGTACGTTTTTTATCATATTTTTTCTTTGGTGCTGAATGAACTCATATTGTCAATCCAGCCAGATCATCCAACGAGAAATTGATCTACCGTCTGAATCTCTCATTCTGACATGCTCTTTCATAGCATTTTTGTGGTAGATCACTTTTTCCGTTGAATGATCTGACCGGATTGACAATACCTCGTCGAAATAAACACGTCGAAAAATTTACCAACTCATGTCAAAGTCGTGAATTTCAGAGAATCAGACTTGAAAAATCTCGACGCCGATCTTAAAGCAATGCAAGACGAAGACGACGACGACGATGATGATCAAAATGAAGCTCCAGCTGCAACAGAAACTAAAAAATATCGAAAAAGTGTAGTTGATGATGCATTTTTCAGTTTAGAAGAAATGAATGATTTCCTGAATAAAACTGAAAAAGCGGGTGGAAACGGACAAGAAGAGATGATGTTTGAGGATGAGGTTAGTTTGATTTCTCTTTAAAAAAGATTGAAAAAAATGTTCTGGTTTTCTAGGACAACTGGGATGGTAAAACAACGTACACGTATGAAGATTTCTTCGGATCTCGACAAGATGTTGAAGATCCCACCACGTCTGCAACCTCCAACAAAACTCCGGCCAGTAAGAAACGGAAAACTGTCGAAGAGCAGCCGAGCAGCGAGAAGAAACGAGTTAGATTTGCGATGGATGAGGAGGAAGAGGTGGACGATGAAGCTGAAGATGTTGATGATGAAGAAGAAGGGGCTGAGAATAATGAGAAAGTATTGCTTGGCGCCGATTTGGAAGAAGAGGTCGAAGAAACTGGATATGCCAAGAAACAGAAAAAGGTGAATAAAAAATGTTTCGTTTGAAAATGATCATACATTTCTTTCCAGATGAAACAACAAATTGCCAAACTCGAAGAGGAGAACTTGGCCCCACGAAAATGGGAATTGTCGGGTGAGGTAGCTGCCGATCAACGTGAGAAGAACACACTACTCGAACAACACGTCGATTTCGATCACGGTGCAAAAAGAGCGCCCGAAGTCACGGAAGAGTTCACCGACAAACTCGAGGAACTCATCAAACAACGCATTCGCGACAAAACGTTTGACGATGTGGTGCGAGTGAAGAAAGTTGAGAATCAGGGCGCAAAGTTTGAAACCGAGGCTCTCGAGAATATTCACAATCAGAAAACGACGTTGACAGAGGTTTATGAGAAGGAATATCAGGAGAAGATTGGGGTGAGTCAACATTTGAATTTATCATTTGAATGCCGAAAATGGCTTCAAAATCACTACAACAACAAAAATGAAAACCATCTTGTGTTTTCTCATACCTGGCGTAAGAGTGTGACAAAATTTTTTGTCATTGTGAAAAAAAACGAAAACAACAGTTTTGTCACTGTAAATTTAAAGAAAAACTGAAAAACAGACCAAAATCTAAAAGTCTCATTGTGAAATTTAGTCAAACAATAAGTCGGAAAATTTTCTCCAATGAAAACACTATAAAAAATGAATTACAGACTGAAGGAAGTGCTCAAAAAACGGTAGTCAATGAGGCTCACGAGAAAATCAGCGAAAAAATGAGTGAACTTTTCAAATTGATCGACGCCCTCACACACTTTGAATACAAACCGGCCGAGGCCAAAGACGACATCAAAATTGTGTCGAATATGTCGGCATTACGTGTTGAAGAAGTTGGTGCGATGGCTTCATCGGAAGGACAATTGATGGCACCAGAAGAAGTGTCGAAGAAAATGAAAGCGGCCGAAAATATGAAGGGAGATGAGGAACGTGATCGAACTGATAAGTTGAGAGAGAGAAGAAAGAAAAAGTCGAAACAGAGGTTAGTTTTTGGGTGAGGATTTGAGCATTTTTGGCACTGTTTTTCATATTCGAGTGAAGAAGTTTGGTTGATTTGAAAAAAAAACTTGAAATTAGAATTTTTGCTAAAAAAATACGTGAAATCGTTCATTTCGTATTTTTTTTCAGAGCTCTTGTCGAAAAACTCGGAGAAGATCGTGTGTTTGGCGAGCAAAAAGCGGCGAAACTCGCTAAAAAGAAGGCCAAAGAAGGTGGAAATGAAAAAGCTGAAAAAGTGAAGAGCAGCAACTTCTTTGCCAAACTACAAGACACTGTTCAACAGGTACGTATTACCATAAAATTCAATTTTCAAAACAAAATTCCAGGAAAAGAAGGATGGTGGCAAAACAAAGAAGAAGGTTATAAAACGTGTCAAAACTGACAAAAATAGTGTGGCCATTAAGTTATAAAAACAGGACTTGTTGAGTTTTTTTTCTGTTCATCTATCTGTTGCATTGTTTTTTGTTTTTTGTTTTATTGTTGAAGAACTATTTTTTACCTTTGTTTTTGGCAATTATTCTATCGAATGTGGTCCCAAATTACCATTTAAATATCTATTGAAATCACCAAATCTTAATTAAACCATAGGTTTTTGAAGGGTTTCAACCGCCTCGCACGCGAAAACGAAGAAGAGCAGATAAACGACGATGAATTATGGAATGCCGGGAGCGGCTGGACCGCCGAACGGCGCCGCAAGCGGATCATCACAACAACAACAACCGGGAGGAGCTGCGGGTGGATATCCGGGTGCGACGGCTGCTGGTCCTGGACCTCAACAACAACAACAGCAGCATATGCAAATTACTATGCAACAAAAGGTTAGAGATTTTATGTGTCAAAAAAGTTGAACTTGAGAAAATTATAAAGGTTCTTTACTGAATACCTTTTTTCATGTCGAAAATTCACAAAAATTTAAGAAGAATAATCAAAATTAAAAACATACCGTTGCCAAAAACGTCGATTTTCTTAGTTTTTTTGAAATTGTGCACCCAGTGAAAATCGAAAAAAAAAACATTTTTTTTTTATCTCTACAGTATACCTCATTTCAGTTTCTCAAAAAAATTAGATTGTAAAAAACAAAACAAACGAGATTGTTCAAAAACATCGAAGTTACTCACAAAAATGTCAATGTTCTTTAAAATATTGAATTACCTATATTTTCAGCTCCATCTACACCATAATCAACAAATGCAGCATTTTTCACATTCACTTCATTCGGGTCAAATATCACAAACGCAATACTCCAATCTGGTGGCAAATCGTAAGAAAAAACAAAAAATATATAAAATATTTCTTTTTTCCTTTAGATAATATGAAAATGCAGCAGCTGTGGGCGCAACATGGATCTCAACCGTAAGTTGAAGAAAAATTGCTTGCGAAATTTGTCCGCGTTCCTAGGCGCTACCCTCCGCAATCAGAAGCGTGGCGTGGAATGCAACAACAACAAGCACAAATGCAGAAAGAACCGCAAAATGCATTGGAGCGCAAAAAATATGCGGCCTACATGGAAATGCAAAAACGGAACGCTGCGGCAGCCGCCGCCGCCGGTCATCATCAAATGATGATGGCCAGACAGCAGCAGGCGGGCTATCCGCAAGGTGCTGGACCGCCGCCGCCCGGAATGATGGCCGGACGAATGGCGATGCATCAGGCACAGATGATGTATCAGGGTGGACCGCCGTCGGTTCTTGCCGGCGCCGCATCCGCCACACCCATGCCACCGCAATCAATTCAACACGGCGGACCTCCCAGTGTGCAGTCGAATATCAATGCGTCGCCGCAATTGATGCATAACTTACAACCGTCGACACCAAGTGAGTTTTTAGTTTCTTTATTGAGCGAAAATAAAACCCCCGATTTTTCAAATTTTCAGGGTACCCGGAACATGGTCCTCCATCAATTCCAGCTCCCGGAAGTGTTCCGCAACCAAGTAGCGTTCCGCAAGATGATCCTCAAACCATTGAATATATGAAACTGTTACGAGAAATGAAGTCCGAATATCTGGAACGAATCAAGGCGATCGATGAACGGTGTAAAATGGAGAAAGTGCCAAAACCGAAAGGTATTCAACAAATTTTGGAAATTCTCGAAGAACGTCGGCGAGTTCCGATAGCGACTCTCGAAAAAGTGCGACCATCGCTTGTCATATTAGTGTCGCGCGATTGTTTAACATTTCCACTGATGGACGAAATTCGACGACAATTGTTTGACGACAAAGAGCAACGCGATAAATTGATGGCGCAAACGCAGAAACGGATGGAAACGGCCAACGAGGAACCGTCAACATCGACGGCGTTCTTGTCGTCGGCGGCGATTGCGAGCAATTCGAGCGACGATGAAGACGGCGGCGCAGCTGAGAATGAGGGGCAGAATTTTGTGCGAAAATTATCTGACAATTGGAAGAGTTTTC
Organism: Caenorhabditis sp. 8 KK-2011; assembly: GCA_963572245.1. Lineage (NCBI taxonomy): Eukaryota > Metazoa > Nematoda > Chromadorea > Rhabditida > Rhabditidae > Caenorhabditis > Caenorhabditis sp. 8 KK-2011. The sequence goes on from OY751548.1 coordinate 7,768,431, forward strand.
GACATCGACGTATTCGTGTTCCGAAATTTGTCAAAGAACTACTGGCGGAACATTATGAAAAGGTGAATCATAGAAAACGAAAAAATGAAGAGACTGAAGAAGAGACGCAGAATGAAGATACGCTTGAGACGAAACGTGCGAAAAAGGCGGAAGAGGCTGAAGTGGAAGAAGAAATGGAAGTTGAAGAGATTTGTGATCCTAAATATCAGGTAAGATGTTTTGAGTGTTTGAGAAAAATTTATTTTTCCAACAACCCCAGGCTAAGAGGCAAAAAATAACGTGACATTCTCAACAAAAATGTTTAGGTCACGCCGCGAAAATAAAAAAAAAAACCCTGTTTTTCTGTCAAATTTTGAGATTTTTTTTTTGGTTTCTTGTCGTTATTCACAGTGACAAAACATTTGAGAAATTTTGGTACCCTTTTAGGCCAAATATGTTTTCAGAACAAGTCAAAACAGAATTGTCAAAATAAAAAAAAACTTGAAAATGTATCCTATCATGTCCCTTCACTTTTTCCTACAAAAATAAGTATCCTGTGAATTTTCAGATTCCTTGTTTGTTCGACAATCGAAAACCTTGGAATATGCCAAAAATGGCACAAACCGAACTGGAAAGTCTGAAAGGGTGGTCGATTGACGAGTTGTGTTTACCGGCCTGCTCCAACACTCCATTCGTTGTTGTTTGTATCAAATCGAGTTTGGTGAGTATTTCTGGCTAGTGGTTATCCATCAATCCAATTTGTTTCTTTTTACAGTTTCTCTGCTCACCGCTACGAATTGCAATTCCACGCGGTTATCCGCTAGAACCAGCGGCTGTGCAGTTTGATAGAAGTTTTCCGCAGTCGACGCTGCTTGGAACGCAATTACAAAAGGTGAGATCGAAACAATTAGAGTTTTGATTTTTCATAAAATATTTCGTACTCTCAAAATGGTGAAATTTTCAGATATTCGAAAAATGGATAGGAATTCGACCGGCCGCTCGAAGCATCACCGACTATGCCGAAGCATTTAATAGTGCATGTTCGGAAATGAAAATGTATCGACAAGCTGGTCCGCTTCTTAATGGTAAGTATAAACATTGATAGAAATGAAAAACACAGTACCCCCGAGGATCTGAATGAAACGATGTAATTTTTTTCTCAAATTAAATAGCTTCCTGAAAAGTTTGGTTCTTTCCGAACTTATTTTCGCAGATAAATCGGAAGGTTTTTGATTATCGAAATATTTTGTTTTTTCAATCACAATAATTTCCAGGTGTATCTGCTCCGATTGTTGCTCCAGAATATGATGCGGTAGTGGTATCCGCGAACAAAACGAGTAAAATTGCTCAAAAGGGTATGGTAGCTTGAAACAATGCCTATCCTCTTTCCCTCATAAACTGTGATACTTGAATTGGATCCCGCTATTTCTCTCCTCTCAGAATGACCCATTTTTCTTTCTTTGTTAATCATTTCTAGTCTTTTCGATAAATTAGGCCACGCCCACCCGATGTTTAGCATAAATACCGAGAACAACAAAATGTTTATTTATTGATTGATTGCAACTACTAGTGCCTTTTTTATTGTATATAGGATGGTGAAAGTTGGAAAAAATGCGGGATTTTCTTTTGTTCTTCGTGGCAGGACCATAAAGCAACACAATAGGTGTTTTTAGTTCCTTTAATATGTCAATTTTGGGTTCTGGTTAAACCAAAAGATACAGTACCTCTAAGTTTATTGAGATACTGTAACTTTTGATCTATTCAACGAGTTGTCAAAGTTTTGCGATTCCACTTTTTCCAACTTTCCACATTTCGTTGTGTGCGTCTATGCATTCCATTTTTCCCTCCGCCTTCCTTAAATTGTTCCATGAGAGGCCTTTCCTCCTTTTCGGTGCTTTTCTTTTGTCTTTAGGCACTACCAGGTGTGACAGATTTTGTAGTCATGACATTACACAGTCGTCACGGAAGTTTTTTTTTTTTTTAAATGATTTGCTCTTTCTTCATTTCGCGATTATTTTTTGTTTGTGTCGGTTGCAACATAAAATTTGTGTGTTTTCAAAGGAATGAGTACTGTAACTAGATATTTCAGAATGGCGTATTCAAGATTTTTTTTTGATATTTGAAACAAGGAATTTAAAAATGTACTGTATTTTTGACTTTGTTTCCGAAGATTCGAACTTTCGAACCAAAAACTTAGGGCCTCGAAAAAACGGCGTGAAAAAAAAAAAATTTTTTTCACGTTCTGGGAAATCGGGCCTGAAAGTTTACAAAATTTGGCTTGGATTTTTTTCGGGCCCGAATATTTTTCAAGAATCGAATTTGATAAATGAATGAATAAAAATTTAGAGCTGACCCGAAACTTTTCAGGAAAAAAAAAATTTTTAATTTTTTGTGCAACACAGAACTTGAAAAAACCAATATTTTTGGGTCTCAAGAAATGACATTTTTTTGACCCTTTTCCAGCTTCCGGGCCTGAAAAGTTCTCTCAAACAACTCGGATTATCTGCGCAAAAAAAGTACACAGGAAGTCGGTGACCTTTCGATATATATAAAACAAATATTCTCGCTTTCAATTCCCACACGTCTGCGTCTCTCTCACTCTCGCTCTTTCATTGGGTCGCGAACTGACCAGACACACACACACACACACACACATAAACACAAACTTTCTTCATCTCTATTTTATTTTGTGGATTTTTTGACGATGATTTTAAGGAGGAAATCATGTGCTATTATTAGTTGTTTTACAATGATACTCACAATTTATTTGTACATTTCGATGTATCCGATTGAAGAGGCCCGAAGGCCTAGAGAACATTGGGAAAGTTCGAAAAATGAACAACGAAAAGGAGCTCAGAAAAAGGTTGGTGGTTTTTATGAAAAATCTGCATTTTGTCGTAAGTTTCGGTGTTGGAAGTTTTCAGCATCAAAAACATAATGAAACTTTTCAAAAATCATTAAATTTTTGGCGTCAAAATTATTTTTCGAAAAATTCTGCATTTTCTAAAAAACCAGAGACAATGTGTAAAAATGAGAGATTTAGACATAGTACTTTCCAAGGTTCTAACATAATCATGAAACATAAAAGAGAAAAGATAATAAGGTCGAAAATAGTGAAAGTATGGATTTTGGAAAATGGCAAAAAAAACGTGGCCTAGAAATTTCAACAAAAAACAATTCTGATTTATTTTTTTTTTTTGCAGGCTACCGCGTTGTCATTTTCCGCGGATCCGGAACGAGAAGTTGAAGTTGATCTCATATCATTGGCCAAACTTGATGGGGAAGATGAGAAGGTTAGTTTTTCAGGGGAAAAAACGTTTTCTAATAACAGAGAATTTGAATTTTCGAAAAAAAAATTTCCAAAACTTTCAGTTTTTTGGATTCAAACTTTGTGGCTCTCAATGAAAATAAAAATAACTTCCAAAGAGAATTTCTGCGAAATGTTTAGCTGTTTTCCTTAAATTTTCAAATCCGTTCACTTTGCATTTGCAGGCTCTCTCGAAAGACGGCTACAAAAAGTATCAATTCAACGGGTTGCTCAGTGATCGCATCGGGAGTCGCCGCAAAATTCCAGACTCGCGGCACGCAAAATGTGTCGCAAAGGAGTATGCGGAAAATCTGCCGGCCGCTTCGATTGTTGTGTGCTATTTTAATGAATCGCCTTCGGTGAGTTTTTTTTTTCAAAATTTCAGATTTTTTGAAAAATCTGAAACTCAGCCTGACATCTTCGGATGAGATTTGGGCTCTCTTGGGTCTTTTAAATTTTGACCCGGACCGGTTTTTTTTCAAATCCAAGAATGTGCCCAATATTTTTTCGAAAATCCGCTGGTTCGAAACTTCTTCAGAAAAGTTTGAATTTGAGCTCAATTTCTTTTGAAAAATTAAAAACTTCTTGGATTTTCGGTCGATTGGGCCCATTTTGCTGTTAATAACAGTATTTTTTTTTCAAAAAATAATTTTTGATCCGAAATTTTTTGCCTCAAATTCTATCCACAACAAACATCATGTAAATAAGAGTACTGTACTTTGACCCCGCAAAAATTTCCATTTTTTTAAGGTCCTAATCCGAATGGTTAACTCGATTTTCGATCGAACTCAACCCGAACATATTTCCGAAATTCTTCTCGTCGATGATTCGAGTGAATGGCCCGATGCGACCGAACAAGCCAAACTCTACAAATCTCTTCATCCCGAGCAATGGTCGAAAGTCGCATTTTTGCGCACCTCAAAAAATGAGGGATTGATTCGCGCAAAAATATTTGGTGCCAAAAAGGCGGTCGGCGAAGTTCTCGTCTTTTTGGATAGTCATTGTGAAGTTAATGAAATGTGGTTGCCGCCCATGTTGGAGCAGATCAAAGAGAAGCGAGAGAGGTTAGAGACGCAGAGAAAGTTTTGAAACTTTAAAAAAAAACTCCAAAGAGCATTTTGGTGGAAAATTTTCGATTTCAAAAAAAATATCCAGAAAGTTCGAAATGTTTAGAATTTGGGCCAAAATTGACAAATTAAATTTCGTGACCTTTTCTCGGAATTTCTCATTTTCAAGTTATTTTTCTTCGGAAAACACAAAAAATTTCAGGCCTAAAAAATGTAAAGAGTGCAGAATTTCACTCAGAAAAGTGAGTGCGCGGTCGCACGCTACCACGCTGCGACCGCGCACAGATCGCGCTGCGACCACGCACTAATCGCGTTGCGACCACGCACAGTTCGCGCACTAATCTCGCGGCGATCACGCACTTCACGCCGCGACCGCGCACTTTCACGCTGCTACCACGCACTAGAGAGTGCGCGAACGCAGCGTGGTAGCGTGCGATCGCGCACTACGCGCACTGATCGCGCACTCGGTCCTATGCGCGCGCAGCGGTCGCGCACTGACTTTCCTGAGCAGCTGGGAATTTGAAATTTCAAAAAAGAAATCAGAAAATTCGAAATTTCTAGACTTTTCGCTGAAATTGAATCCCAAAAATATCCGAAATAGCAAGTACGCTCTAATGCGAATTACGATTGTTTTGCAGAGTAGTATGTCCAATAATCGATATAATCGACTCGAGTTCTCTTCGTTATATCGGTTCGCCAGTGTGCACAGGAGGTGTCAACTGGGCGATGACATTCAAATGGGACTATCCGAATAGATCGTATTTTGAGGACGCTGAAAATTATGTGAAACCATTGAGATCGCCGACAATGGCTGGCGGATTATTTGCTATTGATCGCGCATACTTTTTCGAAATTGGTTCGTATGATGAGGGCATGGATGTGTGGGGAGCTGAGAATGTCGAGATTTCGTTCAGGGTCAGTTTCGAGCAGAAAAAGTTTAGGATTTTGAATAATATTTTTGCCGCGTAAAATCATTATATACAGTTTTGTGGCGCAAACTTGAAATTTCCAAAAAAAACAACGGTTTTTTACAGATTTGGACGTGCGGCGGCGAGCTGCTAATTCTGCCGTGTTCGCGCGTCGGTCACATTTTCCGCGCTCAACGTCCCTACGGTCTCAAAACCGATTCGATGGGCAAAAATTCGGTACGAGTGGCAAAAGTGTGGCTCGACGACTACATTGACAACTTCTACGAGGCGCGACCGTCCTATCGGCATTTCGTCGATTTTGGCGACATTTCGTCGCGTGTCGCGCTTCGTCGCCGTCTCGAATGCAAACCGTTCAAATGGTTTTTGGAGACAATTTATCCGGAATTGTTGCCCGATAATACGCCCGATGATATTGACAAGAAGGCGTTGGTTGTGGGCAAAAAATATTTGGTGAGAATGGGCAGTTTTGTGTTTTGGGCCGGAGGGGCTGGCCCGAATGAATGGCCTGGTTTGAGAAAGTTCTTCTATCTTGGGCCCTTTGAAAAGTGCTAATGTTTAGGCCTCAATTGTTTGTCCTTGTTTTTCGGCCTGGTTAAGATGTCTCTGATTTTTGAACGCACTATTTTTTAGGCCTGGTTTTGGAAAAAAAGTTTTGCACTGTTTTGTAAAGTTCTAGATCTATAGCTTTTTTTTGAAAATCAGATATTTCACATGATTTTTAGTCCCGTTTTTGATTTTTGAAGGCCTGATTTTTTTGCCTGGTTTTTGGAAGCCCTAAATTTTGAGGGCCCACGTATGATCTATTTTACAAGGCTGTAGTCCGAGAATCTTTTTCTGAAAATATGTTGTTATTTTTTGAACGCCCTATTTTGAGGCCTGGTTTTTGTAAACCTTTTTCAGACCTCTTTGAAAAACTATTTTTGGCACCCTTGATTTTAGTCCCGATTCAGACACGGCCTAGTTTTTGGCCCGATTTCAAGTTTCTCAATTTTCCAGTCTCAATGATTTCCAACTTTTTCCAAAATTTGTCAAAATTTCCAGATCCGCCTAGCCAACACGACTCACTGTCTGACAGCCGAATCGAATCAAGGTCGAATCTCAAGTGGCAATCGGGTCGAGATGAAAAAGTGTCGCGAAACAGAACGCGAACAACAATGGAAATATACGATAAAGGTGAGAGAACAAATCAAACGAGAAAAACAAAACAAAATGTCGCTTCGTTCGCAGGGCGAACTTCTACCAATGGGATCGTCGCGACTTTGCATGGATTCGCTAAGAGGTGTTGGAGTATTGTTTTGTCATAATCAAGGAGCACATCAGTGGTGGCAGGTTTCGGTGAGTTTTTTCAAATTCCCATACTTGGCGCCAATTTTTGAGACTAAAGTTTCTCACATTTTTCGTTTTCAGAAAGCCGGAAAACTGTACAACAAATCGGTGAAGAAATGTGTGAACGCATCGAACGAGACCGCTTCATTGGCACATCTCCAATTTTGTAGCCTTTCCAAAAGTTTCGAATTTTTAGCAATTTCCTAATCTTTTCTTGGTTTTTTGTTGTTGCTGACTGTGTTTCATGATGGGTATTTGATAGAAAACGAGGTTTTTTCGTGTATTATTCATAATGAACAAATGTTTTGAAACGCGTTGCGTGAGTTCGGTGGAGCGTAGTTGCATTTTTTGGCGCGAAGTTTTTGAATATATTTTTCGGTCCAAAAATTCAATTTTTTATTTTCTTTTTGTAAAAAAATGTTTTTCTCAAAATGATTCAACCAAACACAACGTCTTTTTTTTGCGAGAAAACAAAGAAAACATTTTTCGATGATTTTCTGCCGCCAAAAAAAAACTCTTTCTTCTCCAAAAAAAGCTGCCAGAAATCCTTCCAAAAAAAAAAACAACAAAAAAGATGAATATGTATATATTTTCTTTTCGTCTTCTTTTTCTTCTTCGTCTTTCATTTTTGAATGGGCATCGAGCCAAAAAACGACGCCGGAGCACAAGGCGAGAGAGTGTGCAGACACGAGAGACGTAGAGAAAAGCACGGCTTCTGCTTTTTTTCACTGCTCTCACACACTAAAATAATGTTTTTTTTTTGTTGTTTTTTATTTACCTTTTTTGTTGGCAAGACATTAAAGGAGCATGACCCGTGGGAAGTTTTGACATTTTTATGTTTTTTTGGAAAAAATAGCAATATCGATGATTTGGAACTGGTTCTTGGGAAGGAAAAGAGGATGTGTGAGTTTTCGGGCCGGCCTGGAATTTTTTTTCGGGTCTGAAACTTTTCGGGTCATTTTTTCTTGTTTTTTTTTCTGGGCCGAAAATTCGACCTCAAGAATTTTTGGTACAAATTTTGGAAAATTATTTTCTGCAGAATCGACAAATTTTGAACTTTTAAAAGTTTAGAGTTTTTGTTAAAGTTCAGGAAAAAAGTTCATCCATTTTTTTTCAAGTATCAAATTTCGAAACTCGCCCCAAAAAATCCACTCAACCACGACAGAAACGTGTGAAATTGCGGCACACTCTTTTTTTTTTCGCTCCTCATTCTCGCGCGAAACTCGCTCAAATTTCAATGAATAATTAAACGACACGACGTCGCGAAAAACCCCCTTTTTTCACCGCCAAAAAAATGTTTTTTTTTTGTTTCGAGCTGGAATGGAACGCAGACCTTATTAGACCTGACAGCTGCCGGAAATTGAATTTTTCCTCCTTTTTTTTGGCTTTTTCATTAATGCGTTTTCCGATTTGTTTACATGTCACGTCGTGCGATTTTGTCGCAGATGTGTATCGCGATTTTTCGAGCTTTGAAAGTAATTTAGTTTTTTCTGTTTTAGAGAGTTTTGTTGTTGCCTAGTCGTCGTCAGCGATTTTTTTATCGCAAAGTTTTGTCATGACGACGCAATAATCGCGCAACGTTGTCGCGTAAACTTTCTCTAGCGACTTTTGATGTTATGTTCCGAAAATTAGATTTTTTTTTTTTGAAATTGGAAAAAAAGCGCGATTTTGTCGCGACATCAATTTTTTGCGATTTTTATGGCGTCTATTTCAAGAGATTCAGCAATATTCTTTCATACACTTTCAAAAATCACGAACAAATCTATTTTTCGCGTGACCTCGTCGCAACCTGCGATTTTGTCGCGTTTGAAAATTCTCGAGGGATTTTTTCGTCTTTCGCGTGAACACCCAGAAAACACTTCGTTGCTATGAAAAAATTGCGAATGCTGAAATTGCGAATTGTCGCAAAATTGAAATGTCGCAATGTTGAAGAATCGCAGTAACCTGTGATTGCGTAACCTGCGATTTTGTCGCGCTGGAAATTTCATAGAGAATTTTTCGCGTTCTCTGAACATTCCGTTTCTATGAAAACAAAAATTTGCAATTTTCGTCGCAAATGTCACGCGACCTCGTCGCAACAACCGACAATTTCGTCGCCAAACCATATATCATCATGTATACCACCACATTTTAGCTCGAAAAATGCACGGATTTTCGAAATCTTCTTTTCTCCCCTTCATCCGGCTCCCTTCCTTCTTCTAATCCCCCTTTCCTCATGTTTTTTCTTGTTTTTTTCGCAAAAAAATCTCTAAAACATCCTGTCCCTTTAAGATGGAACGCGTGGTGTCACGCGTTCGTCGTCTCTCACCTCTACACACTCTCTCCGATGCTCTCATCATATCACTGTTGTCAAAAAGCGATTGTCAACCCGACAGTATTCAACAGGGTGTAGTTTGTGAGTGCTCTTAGGCTTAGGCTTAGGCCGAGGCTTAACTTTTTGGAATTACAGTATTTGAAAAAGAAGAACCGACGTGTTATTGGTATCTTTTGCTTAGTGGCGAAGTTCAACTTTTTAGGAAAAATTATGTGAGTTTTTTTTGGTTTTAGATCTAAGATTTTCAAATTTTCGAGGGATTTAGGCGGGCAATTTTCGACACATGAAAACGTTGCGATGCGGAGCATTGTTTGGCGATTTGTCGACACCGACTCATTCTTGTTCTTGTATCGTTTCGAGACCATGTCAACTCATCCGAATATCACAACAACATTTTTTGAGCATTTATAATGTGAGTTCGGAGGCTCCGCCCACTTCTGATCTTTTTTGGGGCATAAAAAAGCTCAGGCCCAAATAAATCGGGCCGCGTTTTTTTTTCAGAAGCACGGCGATCACCTTCAATCCTACATTTGTATTATGCACGACATTGTGGATGACGACGAGGACACGCCCACTTCCACTCCAATACTTCAAACATCATCGGGACTTTTCAACGGGCAACGCGGCGACGATCTGATCGCCGTCGCACCGCCGACGACGACGTCGCGACAACTTCCAACAATCACGACACCGTATGTGGTGGCGAACGGTACGAGCGGCGGCGGCGGCAACGTCGCGCACTCTCAACATCACAACAACACATCGTTCATCGAAATTCGCGCGTCGTCGCCGACGTCATCGGCGACGACGGCGACGCGAATCGACGAGTGTGGCGAGTATTTGCAGCGAAAAATGCTGACCGACGGGCATCGCGTCGTTCGCGACGTCGTCGTTCGCAACACACAATTTGGCAATTGTATGTTGGGTGTTGAGATGGTCGATTGGTTGTTGACGTTGTTTGTGTCGACGTCGACGACGTCGGAGAGTTTGTCGCGATTGCAGGTGAGTCGCAGTGTCGCGAGTCGCGTGAAAAGTTTCAAGTTCTTGCGAATTTTTGAAAACAAAAACGAAAAGTTAAAGACACCCTATCACTCAGAAATAGTTTTTTCGAGTTCATATAAATCTCAAAACTGAAAACTTCAAATTTCGATGTACGTGGTTCAAAAAACCAAAAATGTTTGAAAGAAAAAACAAAAACATTCTTTGCCGTGGGTTACTGTACCGGCACACACACACAAACGGTGTTTGCGGCCGCCAATCTTCCTGAGAACGAATTCAAAAACAGTTTTTTTTTCATTTTTTTCGACCTCACAAAGTACTTTTTTCAATTTTTGAATTTCACACATCGAAAGTTGAAGTCTTCAATATTGAGATTTTGATAAACACGACAAATTAATTTCTGAGTGACCAGGAGTCTTTAAGCCATTTGCGATTTTGAGAAAATGAGAACTGCGTCTTTGTCGCAACTTCTTCTCGTGCCCTGCGATCACGACGCAATTTATACTAGAGATCTGCAATTTTTTCGCAACTTCTACTTATGACCTGCGATTTTGTCGCAACTTCTTCTTGAGATCTGTGGTTTTGTCGCAAGTTCTCCTTCTAATCTGCGATTTTGTCGCAACTTATTCTGGAGACCTGCGATTTGGTCGCAAGTTCTCCTTTTAATCTGCGATTTTTTCGCAGATCTGCGATTTTGACGCGTTTTCTGCGTGTAGCCTTGAATATACTCGGTGTAACTAAGTCGCGCGGCTCAGAAAAATAAGAAAAATTACACAAATAATTTGAGATGTGCGCAATTTGGCAAGTTCTAATGAACCACAACGTGATTGCACACATCGACGGCGAGCACAATTTCGTGGACAAATGCAACGCGTATTATCGTTGGACGCGAACAATTCGCGATCCGCATCAATACGCGCCGACATTCGACGACTTGTCGCAATTGATCATGTTTTTGTCGGCCATCGCACCCGAGACACTTTTCATGATGATTTTGGCAAAACCGTGAGTTTCGGGCACAGTTTTGGGGGCGGAGCCTATTTCTTTTCTTTTTTTGCAGATCTTATGATCGAAGTCCTGAAGAATTGGATATTGTCTATGAGGAATTGATGCACATCAAAGCACTTTCTCATTTATCGACAATGGTTAAAAGACAATTGGCAAATGTTATCGAGATTGAGGTGATTAAATATTTTGAAAAGTACAGTAATCCTTACAATCGAGCGGTCTGAAAATGCTTTAGTTTTCAAATTAAGAGGCTTTATGAAAAATCTAGAAGTTTATCGAAATACAGTACTCCTTAAGGTCTGAAAACTTTGCCTCAAAACTACAGTATACTTGGGAAGAAAAATGACACCTGTTTTTGCCTGAAAAAAACATTTCTGGCCCGGAAAACTTCGGAAACTACAGTACTCCGAAAACTGGAAGGTTAGAAAATCTTCAAGAAGTGTAACTTTTTGTTGAAAACTACAGTACTCCTGAGAATCAGGAACCACCAAGAAAAAAATCTGTCAAAATTACAGTACTCCAACTTTTTTTGTTTTTTCGAGTAACCAGTTTTTTTCCCAAACATAATAGTAATAAAAAATAAATATGCAAATTAAGTGTAGGTTATAATAACAATAATCAATATCATCTTTTTATTTTCTATTTTTTTCAACCTTCGTTTTTTTGCAGCAATTCTCACATGCTGGAAGTATAGTATTTCGACAGGGCGAAATCGGTGCACATTGGTATATTGTGCTTAAAGGCGCAGTCGACGTCGCGGTGCACGGAAAAGGTGTTGTTTGCACGTTGCGAGAGGGCGACGATTTCGGAAAATTGGCATTGGTTAATGACGCGCCGCGAGCTGCGACTATCGTGACGCGCGACACCGACACGACTTTTCTTGTTGTTGACAAAACGCATTTCAATCAGTTAGTTTTTTTGGTGAAACATTTTTTGGGAGAGAAAAAGTGTCGAGACATTTTTGTTGAGAGAGTAATAGACGCAGAGTTTGTCACGTGGCACACGTGAACTAATTCACGGTTTTTCGAGTTTCAGACCACAAACATTAGTTGAATTTTTCCGGTTTTGAAATTTGGGGCTTAGTTTTTGGATAAAAAAATTTATTAATTCAAAAAAATGAGAACAAATTTCAAAAAAAAAAACGATTTTCTCCTATTCCAGAATATTGCGACAAGTGGAGGCGAACACTGTTCGCCTGCGCGAATTCGGCGAAGACGTGTTGGTTCTCGAAAAAATCGATATTCCACGTGGCGCGGCTCTCGAAAACTCGAACTCTGCCACGTCATCGACGTGCGGGTATTCGGTGATGGCGGGTCGAGCCGAAAAGATTCTCGAATACGTACTCGAAACGCGTATCGATGCGTTGACGGATGACATGACCGAACTGGACGTGTTCGTCGAGGACTTCATTCTGACGCATGATGCGTTTATGCCCGCAAATGCGGTTTGTAATTATCTGAAGTCGTACTATTTCAGACCGCCCTATGTGAGTTTGGGCCTGGTTTTTAGGCCCGAAATTGGTTAAACTGGTTTTTGAGGTCTTAAATTTTGGAGCCTTTTCTTGGAGAATTGACGCCAGATTCGAAAAACAAATTAAAAAATCTACAGAAAGTGGGAAATGGTCCCGGCACGATGATTGACTCGTTCACCGAAGACATTTGTTCGAAACGTCGTGTCGTTCAATTTGTTCATGTCTGGTGTCATTTGTTGCGCGTCAACTTTTTCCTCAATCCTGTCGCCAATTCGTTTGTCGAGGTCAGTGGGCGGGGCCAGAGATTATTGAGCTCAAAATTTTTGGGCCGAAAGAAAACCGGAGATTTTTCGGCCCAAAATGACAGTGCTATAAAAGACATCCTTTTTGTCGGACTTCTAGATTGGGCTATCAAAAACTATACGGAAAACTATTTTTTTCCAGTTTTTTTAAACAAAAATCTTCGCAGGGTTTCGAAATATTCGGGAGCCCTAGATTGAGCTCAGAAATTCCGGGTCCAAAATCGGTCCGGAAATTTTTGAGCAGAAAAAAGTCGGCATAAAATTCCAATTTTTGAAATTTTTTATCCAAAGTCCGGGATCCAAAATGTAGTTGAGTAATTTTCAGGAGCTCTTTTGTCACGTAATCGAGGATCAAAAACGTATTCGCGGCATGGCGGACATTGTGTCGCGTGTCGCGTCTCTTCGCTCAATTCGCGAAAATGTGCAATTGATCCTGGCGCGTCATCCGGCGACAATCATCGACTGCGGCGTTCTTTCGGCTCACACTCCGGTTCCGATCCTTCCCTCCGATGTTTGCAATCAAATCATCCATCTCGTCGACACGACGTGTTTCGTTCTTCAAATTCGTTGCGACAAAACCGCCGAGGAGGTTTGCGAATTGGCGCGACGTCGTTCGCGAACATCATTTCGCGGCGACACTCTCCAACTCGTCGAGGTCAAATCGAACGGGGAGAAGTTGATCTTCGCCAAATCGGATCGAGCAATTCCGACAGTGTTGAGTCTGAACAGTAAACTGTATGTTGTTCATGAGGAAGATGTTGAGATGTTGACCGCGTTGGATGATCAGAACGGTCCGACAAGTGTGACACATTCGTCGGTTCTTCAACTCATCGAAGCACACGAGTTGGCTCATCAATTGTTCCTCTTTCATCTACAACTTCTTCGCGCCACCGATGCCAGTGAACTCCTTTTTCAAGTTATTGGACGCGAAAGTTTTCCGCTGAGCATGCCATATAATTTGGATTTGTTGGTGAGAAGGTTCAATGAAGTACAACACTGGGCGACCACTGAAGTATTACTTGCTGCCAACGATTCGATGAGAGTCGAAGTTTTGAAGAAGTTCATCAAAATCGCGACACAGTGAGTTTTTTGAATTTTTCAAATAAAATTTTACCAGAAAAATTGAGGACTGAAAACTTCAAAATGTCACAATTTTTGGCGAAAATAATGGGAAAAGTTCAACTTTTGAAACTTACATTTTGACGCGAAAAACCTGTTCAAGTTTTGGTCTCGAAATTTTCGAACCAGGGGAAGTTTCGAAATTCAGAACTTGCCCCCGAAAGTATGTTCTAAGCCTCACATTTTGGCCGTTATTTTAGGAATCAAATTTTAGTCAAGAAGTTTTGAAATTTGAAAACGGAAATTATTCAAAATTCAAATTCTGGCGGGAAGTTCAAACATTCAATTGTTACAGTAAACTTTTTTTCCAGTGCTCGTGAAAACCAAGATCTGCTGACCGTCTTTGCCATAACTTTGGGTCTAAGCCACGTTTCAGTGAGTCGCCTCAATTTCACGTGGACGGTATGTTCCTTTAAACTCTCTCCTTCCCAATTAATCTCGATCATTTTCAGCGTCTCCCCTCAAAATCTCGCAAAAAATTTGTCGAATTTGAGAATCTTCTAGATCCATCAAGAAATCATCGAATCTATCGAATACTTGTCGGCAAAATGGTTCCACCCTATATTCCATTTGTCCCTTTAATCTTGAAAGATTTGATGTTTATACATCAGGGCAACAAATCTTTTTACAATGGGCTTGTCAATTTTGAGAAAATGGTGAGTTTTTGAAAAATGACAAAGTGAATCCGCCTACAAATAGTTGTGCAAAAAAAGTTCTGAGAATTTTGATATTTTCCAGGCCGGCCTGGAAAAGGTTCTTGCGAATTTTTCCCCCCGAAAACCAAACTTATTACGCGCAAAATTTCAGCACATGTTCGCCAACGTTCTACGCAACTTCCGTCACTGTAAAACCGCAACGCATGAAGGTCTCGAAGCGGATACGATCGAATCGCAAACTTTGATACGTAACCTGCGAATTATCGACAATCAACGTATTCTCATGCAACTCTCCTATCAGATTGAACCAAAACAAACCAAACGTGATCTTCATTTTTAGGCGAAATTTTCTTTTTGAATTTTTCAGGGTACTTTTCTCGGGGTATTTGACATATTTCACTTTACTGAATGAATGGGTTTTACTGTTTTCAGACTCGATTTTTTTTTGATTTTTCAAAATAACAATTTAGCATTTTTCAAGCTTGAGCTAGGTTCCATATTCTCATAGCCAAGATAAATACATTTATTCAAATTTAAAAAGAACCTCCTCCACTCTCCGATGTTTCGCGCGCAAAATTGGCAAACTTCTTCTCGGCGCGTCGTTTGATTTCGAAGAAAAAACACTTTTTCATGTCGTCAAACACTTCGAGACATGGTAAATAGGAGACGTCGATGGGTGTGAATTGGTTGGGACGTTGGTCGCAGAACGCGAGACATTTGTCGCCGGCCGCCGTTTCGGCGACGCCTGACGACGAGCAACACTGAAATTAGACATGCACGGTTTTGCGAGTGGTTATGTCAAACGCGCTCTGTTGAACAACTTTGGTGACATGGCCTAGGTTCCGATGAACATCGGCCACGTTTTTTTTTTCAAAATTGGGTCAGGTGCGCTCTCTTGTTCAACTATTGTGGCGCGACCTATCATCCGAAAAAAAAACCCGGAAACGTTTCTTTTTCAAAAATCGGTCAAGTACGCTCTATTGTACAGCCCTTGGGGCGTGACCTAGAATTCTACAAACCTCGGCCATGTTTAGTTTTCAAAAATCGGTCAGGTACGCTCTAATGTACAGATTTTTTGACGTGACCTAGGATCCGACAATCATCAGCCACCATTTCTTTTTCAAAATTCGATCAATTACGCTCTACTGTACAGCTTTGAGATCTCTTGTGAAGCGTCGCGTGTCCGCGTTGCGGTCTTGCAAACTCACCGGCGTATGATCGATTCCTTGCGCGGCACAATAATGAATCTCGTTGATCGCCTCAATCGGACACTCATCATTTTTGTGGAACATTGATTCGAGCTGCAAAAGTGAGATGAGCAAACGTGCTCCACCGAAACACCTACCACATCGGCGCGATACGTGTTGAAATGACAATGATGCAAACAGGCGTCCGGAAGACCGCGCGCCTCACAACACGAATGGAAAATGAAGTTTGGATTGGTGAGTCGCGCAATCGACACATTGTTGCGTGTCACGTGTTCGGGACGCAACGCAACACTTGCGTCGGCTAGCGGCGCCTCCTCTGCGCTATGATCATCGTCATCGACGAGAACTCCGTCGACACGTTTTGTCAAACCGCCGAAAGCTTTGCGCTTTGCACAACCATACTGACCACAACCGTATCCTTGTTGACAACTATTCTGCGCGCCGCACTGAACAACCATCGGCTGCTTCATACAACATCCACCCGAACCACCTTGACATCCATCCGCCAGTGACACCAACACAAATATCAGCCAAAAAATGCGCAGCATAACAAATAAACAATACATCTCAACTCACCCATGTTTTTATACTCGCCCCTAATTACCTGAACAACACTCGAGAGCCGAGAACAACACTTGACGGTAATTATTGGGAGGTGTTTTTGTTTTGGTTTTGCTTGAGAGTATAATTAGGCGCCTAGCAGCAAACTGGTAGCATTGATCCGGTTAGGTGGCTCGTGGAGATTTGTATAAAAGAGACTGACAAATGTGAGTGTGCCGATATCGTCGGATAACTATGCGGTTTTTTATTGTTCTTGCCTTGCTTATTGTTATTGTGTACGCGGTATGTTTTGGAACAAGACCAAGACTTTGGCTTGGAGGTTTTCAGATTCTTAAGACCTCGGTCCATGGAAATCTTCATTTTCAGAATGTCCTCTGTGATTTTTCTGACAAAAAAATCTTGAAAAATTATGGCTTATAACTTTTTTTTGGTTTCAAAACTTTGCTCCGTGGACTTCCACGTTTTGGCCAAAGTATGTTGGCTCTCGGCCAATATTTTGGCCTGGAAAATTTTCGGGCCGGAATTTTCTGATCTTTTGGGCCTATTTTCTCGACTCGTGAACCTCTCGAATATTTTCCGAGCCGGAGAAATTATCTACTAAAAAAAACTCAATTTTCCTCGAAAACTGATTTTTTCATTTCAAAAAGCTTACTTAGAGTTTTTTGAAATTAAAAATTGAGGGAGAGATTTTTCTAATTTCGTAAAACCGCTGAAATTATGAACCTTTTTCTCAAAATTCTCAAGGAAAAAAGTTAAAACACCTGGCTTGGTTTACTATAAAGAAGTTTGCCAATCGAGAGAGAGAGATAGAGATAGAGATAGAGACGCAGGGAAAAACAACAAAAAAATCGCAGTTCGAAAGGTCACGCCTTTATTATTTTCACGTTCGTTTTTATTCGACGAAGGCAAAATTCTAGGTCACGTGGGGTAATTCTAAAATTATATTTTTAGAGTCATCTATTTTTTTCATGACCCCCGCATTGTGAAAGTCTGATTTCTCTGCGTCTCTTTCTCTCTCAAAATTGTAATTTTGCAGTGTAAATCGAACGGCTCGTGTGGATGTTGTGGTTGTCGAGCGAAAGCGAAAGCAAGAGCTTCCAAAAGAGTCGTAAGTTTCAGATATTTGTTGACATTTCAAACTCTATGAAATGTGACAGGATGTGGATGATTTCGACACACGTGACGATGGCAACATTTTCGGACTCGAAATTTGGAACGATACCAAACTCCACGTCAACGATGACAATGTTGCGCGGCTCACGGCAAGTTCAACATTCCTCTTTTTTCAAATTTCAACTAGATGTATGTACTTCAGAACCCGAATCATTTGTTCCATCTGTGTTGTGAGAATCGTAAACTCCCACCAAATTGTGTGCAGAAATGCCACTTCAATGTGTATGATAAGGAAGTGGTGAGCACATAATTTAAAGGGACATGACTAAAGAAGATGTTTTCAGTTGGAATCGATTTTCGTTGGAACTGATGAGTGTCCTCTGGAATTCTTGCCGGAGATGCAGTTCTGTGCTGCGCAGGGAAGAGATCATCGAGAGGTAAGAAGGTTAAACCTAGGTCTAAGCCTAAGAGTTTTTAGGAGAAAAACAGAATTTTGATGTTCTGAAAATGTGAAGTTTGGTAAAAAAAGTGTGAACTTAGCAACAAAAAAATTTCTAATTTTTAATTTTCAAAATTAATTATTTCTCATTAAAGTTATAACTTTGAAAAAATGTGAAGCTCGCTCCAAAAAAATGTGATACTGTTCTAAACCTTAGCCTAAGCCTAAGTCATTTCTCACTTTTTCAGTGTTGTATTTCGCGCGGTGTCGCCGATACTCCGGCCGGCGACAAATGTCTAACATTCTGCGATCAACGTCCCGACATCTATACACCAATCGATCACAGCTACGCGCCTTGTCTCGACCGTTTCGAAGACATGAAACAGTGCTTCTTTAACGATATTCGAACATCGGCTCGTCGACATTTTATACCAAAATTGAACAAAATCAACTTCTAATTATGTTTTTTTTGGGTGATTTCTAAATGAAAGTTTTATGATGATTCAAGAACCCGTTTTGTTAGTTGAAATATGTGGTTGAGATGATCTAGCGAAGTAGTGGTTGATCAACAAGTCGGAACGCTTCCAATAACTCGTTCAAATCGATGAATCCGTCTTTGTTGAAGTCGATCGATTGAGCGATTTGAGATATGTAATCGACATCCAGGGGTCGTTTTGTGTATTTTCCTAGCACCTGCAAAACAAAACAACTTTTAGAAGAAACAACTCAAAAGAAACAACTTTTGATTTTTTCAAAAAAAAAAAAATAAAAAATTTACTCTTGGAAAAACGTGAAAAATGTTGCAAACTTTTCGGGAAAAAAATCAGGTCAAATTTTTTTATTTTTTTTTCACCTGTTTCTACATTGCACATCATAAGAGATTTAGAGAAAAAAAAAACACACCAATCAAAGTGTGCATTTGTGCGTGTTGTTTGAACACAAAAAAACTGATGACAGTAATTTCAAAACAATTTCAATATGTTTTTTAATGCTCCACGAAGCGCTTCAGAGCTCTAGAGTGTGGAAAAAATTTTAAAAAATTATCTTGAAAAAAAACTGTTTCGGACTGTTTTCTCCACAAAGTAGAGAGAAGGTTAAGTACGCTCTATCGAAATATTTTCCGTCTCCCCAAAGTTTTCCGAAACGACAAATAGAGTCTTGGCTGAATCGGGCCAGGCCTGACAAGAAAAAACGGGCCTGAGAGTGATCAAATCTGAATCAGGCCGAACTACAAAATTAGAAATGTGAATAAAAATTTCATGTCAAAGAATCGGCCCCCGATTTGTTTTTTGGTGACAAAAAAACGGACCATGACCTGATAGAGCAAAACCTCGTCCTAACTAGGACTCGCTTCGGATTTGGTTAATTTCGGGCTGGATTTTATTGAACCCGGCTCTATTTCAGACTTTTGGTTCGATTTATCCAAATATCTCAAACCTGACATTTTTCGGGAAATGAACTGAATATGAAGGTCAAGTCAGTAATTTAAAAAATATATTTTTTCGTTCCAACTAGTATTTCATAGTGATTCTTATTATAAAAAACGTGAACACTAAATAATTAAAAATAACGTGACCCCAAACTGCAAAAGTATGATTTCTCTGCGTCTCTTTTGAAAGACGTCATAAAAGTCCGTGCTTTGAGAGCGAACTAACCTGACACGCATCAATGAATTCCTGCATCGAAACCTGTCCCGAGTTGTCCTTGTCCATGAACCGGAACAATGTCTCCAACGTGCTCTTATGCCGATACAACGACTCGACAATATCCTTATCTTGCGCATGCGTTCGGCCAACTTGCGCAATTTTCCGATCCTCCTTATACATCACATATTTTCCATCGTCGCTGAGTGATGTCACTTTTGGCGCCAACGCGATCCACGGCAAATTGAGACCAGTGATCCGTTCAACAATTTCGCTCCACTTCAAAATTGGCAATTTTCCACAATTCTCAAAATCGGCCTCTTCAAACTCTTTTTGCAAATCGGTATGAAATGAGCTGAGCTTCTCTTTGAGCTCGCGAACAGCCGATTCTTCGACAACACCCAGTCGTTCACGAAGAGTACCTTTTCGGTGCGTTTTACTAGCCATGTATTGAACGAAATGAGGTTGTTTTGATTTGCCGATAAATTTGACGTATGCTCCTCGATTGCTGCCGGTTTCATAGTAGTTTGATGCGGAGAAAACAGTGAGACACCTGCAAAACAAAACTTGGCCTAGAAACCGATAAGGAAAGGTCTTACATGTTGTTATGGCTGAACTCATAACCTTCGAATTTGCATTCATGTGATCGCACAAGTAATCGAAAACCATGTCTGCAAAAAAAGTCTTCATGAGAATGCTTCCCTAAGGAATCACAAACTTCTCCAAAAAGCTGGCAGTAATATCGGCGCCGAAATACGAACCACCGCCGCGAAAAACGTTCGGCCAACACCCTTTGTTCTGTTTCGGATCACTCCACATTATGTCCAACATTTGTTTCCATTCGTCCACGTTTACCGCGTTGTCTTTGTGCGCTTTTTCAGAGTTTTCTTTGTTGACTGGTGGTCGAAGTACTGATTGAAACTGAAGACTTAGATTGGAAGTTGAACTTGTCGCCTGAATCGGGCCGGGCCCGATAAAATTGAGCCCGGAAATAATATGAATTTGAAACGGGTCCACATATAGAAATCTGTCTGAATCAGGCAAAAGTCAAGAAATCAGACCCGGTTCGATTCTTCAAGATTCTTCGAAATCGGGCCAGAAGTTTTTCAGCTTAAGCGGGCCGGGTCGTCCGAAATGGCTGAAACAGGCCCAGAAAAAAATCGGGCCCAGCCGTTTTTTTTTGCACTTTAGCTTAGTCGGGCAGGAGAACTTTTGAGTTGAAATTAAACGCAAAAATGCTTCTGATTAAATTTCGTGGCCTGATTTATCTTGAGAAAAAAGATCTGTTTGAGTCTCTTTTGTAAAAAACGGATCGGGCCCGATGCCCCAAGTCAGCCACAGTTTTTTGAGCGGGTCTGCTTCAGATTTGAATATTTGGGCGCAATAATTTCCACGTGTCACGCTTGAAGTTGGTTTGATTCAATGAAAAAAATCAAGCAAAAATTTTTTTTAAACGCGACCTTTTTTTCTTATTCAAACTATTCTCTCATTGTCAGAATTAACTCACCCGATGTCTGGGTATTTTTTCTAATTTGTCGACCTCAGTTTGATCCGAAATTCCACCATGCACCACAAAAATATCTCGATCAATAATTGTGGCAATCGGCAACCATGAGAATACATCTTCGAGAAGTCGACAAATCGGTGTCGATAGATCCTTATACTTTGTTGATAGTTCCTTGATGAACCCATATCGTAGATTCATAATATGATCTTCATGATTGCCTCGATTCAACAAAATCGACATTGGATCAATGATAACGAGAGAGAAGAGAACGCAAAGAACCTCAATACTCTGACCACCTCGATCAACGAAATCACCGTTGAAAATGTATGGATTGTCACTGCTCGGATAGCCATTTTTATACAGAATAATGCACAAATCGTCGAACTTGCCATGAAGATCGCCACAAATTGTGATCTGATTTGATATCGATGTGGATATTCGCGAAATTGCTGGCATCGATTTGAATATTCGGCGAGCCTCGTGAAGAATTGTTAGCACATATTTTGGATGTAAAACCTTGTTCACTTTGAACGCTTCGATCATTTGAGCGACTTGAGGTTTGTCGAGTGGAAGGGTTAGGGTTGGACCCTTGTAGTGTTTGTCGATTTCGATGTTTGAAGGAGAGGTGTCGGCGAGCATTTTGCGAATCGCCTCGCCGTCCGAATCTTTAATTTTATATTGATTTTAAAACCTTTTTGATCGTGTTCCCACACACATTCATAGAAGGTCCGATATTCAATCCACTCACGGCTTAATCTCAGGTTTTTCTTTTTCAAAGTCACATCTTAGATGAAATATTTTTCACTCACACATGAATTTCCGAAAAAAATTGTGTTTTTGTTGATTTAAAAAAATTTAATTGATTAGGTGAGGAATCGAACCCTCGACCTCTCACGCAATAACAAAACACCTAACCAGTTGAACTATCATGCCACATTTAAATTAGGGAAAATTTCAGTTCAAATATTCGAAGAAAAAAAAATAGATGATCGGACGTTCTTCAAGTAAGACTCGTGCCCCACTACTCACCAATAACCGCCGGTGTCGCATATTGCGACAGCGCACTCATCAACGGCGAACCTCTCTCCTTCTCATCATCCCCCTGGCCCTTGCCATTGCCATTCGCCATACCACCATTCGCACTTCCCTCATTCGCCATCGCTCGAATCACATCAGCGAAAAAATCGTACAACTTCAACTGATCCTGTTCGCCGGCATACTCTAACGCGGTGAATATTTGCCATGTCGCGCGACGTCTCGCCTCCAATCGCGCCTCACATCGTCGATACCATTTTTGGATGAGGATTGCCGATTTGATGGCTGAAAGAATGTTTCGAAAAGTTTTTGGATGTTTCGGAATGTGTTTCGTGAGTGGGTGGGGCGTGTAGGCTACAGTTAATCAGGGTGACAAAGAATTGTGACGGTGTATTGTTTTGCGCAACTTGCGTAAGTTTTTAAAGGCGCATCAATCTTTCTTACAATTTCAGTTTCTCTTTTCTACGAATGAAACAAAACCATGCAAAATTCAAGATTTTCAAATTTACAATTTCGCGGGAAATTGTTCGATAGAGCAAGTTTGAACTTTAACCAGACATGAAGAAAAATCTATAGACACAGAGAAATACAGGAGATTTACATTTCGAAAGGTCACGTTTTTTTTCAACAATTTAGCCAAGTATTTTTTTGGCTTATCATTCGTTTTGAACATGACCTTGAAATGCAAAAAATCTGCTTTCTCTACGTCTCTCTTGCATGCGCCAGTGGCGCAATCCTTGTTGTGCAGCAATTGCGCTCCATTGAGAACATGCGTAGAGAAAGAAGTATCAACTTAAAATCAGTGAATCAGATTGTCATGCAGAAAAAATCAGAAACGTGCGCATGAACCAAAAAATAGGAGTCGAAATTTTACATAGAGGATCCTGAGGCTTCTCACTGAGTTGCGGTTGCGGCGACGCGGTACGTTTACGACGCGACGACGACTTATCGCGACGTCGCGACGATTTGGATGTCGCAACGCCGCCGTCGCTTGTCGTATTCTCCGACGACGAACTTTGCGCATGAAGTTGATGTTGATGATGACGTGTAGCTGAGGTTTTTCGCTGATGTTGTTCTGAATCTGGCGATTAGTTTGGAAAGCGGCTTGTTGGTTGGAAATTCGCGTGCGTCACACAAACACACAAAACCTCTCGGCACTAATCCGGATATTTTCCAAAAAATATTCATTTTATTTTTGTTTTGTCGAAAAAAAATAATGAAACCCGCCGTACTAATCCGCTTGTTTTTTTTTCGTTTTTTCGAAATTTCAAACCACATGTCCCTTTAAAAACCCACTCAATTCAGTGTTGTTCGGCGGTGGTCGATCACTCGAGTGACCACAACCCATTCACAATTTTTGGGCGGTCTGGCAAAAATTCTGGAATAAAAAATGACACGATGTGTTTTCTTTTTGAGGAGGGGAAAAAATGACATTTGAATAATCGGGTATCAATGATAGTTGAGAGATGAAGAAGGTTAGAGAAAAAGGATATCTCTCAAAATTCAAATACTATTTTTGTTGAAAATTTGATAAATCGCATTGGAGCGTACTTGCTCATTTTTGAGTTTCTCAGTTTCTGGGTTTTCAGAAATGAAGAAAATAAGAAGTCAACAATAATATTTCTTGCGTGAACTTGTCAATTGTCAATAGAGCGCACTTGATACCTAAGAAAAAAAGGAATATGCAAACCCGAAAAAAGCCGGATCACTATGAATAATAAAAACATCATCCATCCATCTCTATCTATATATATATACTTATATTTATATATATGTATATTAAAAAAGAGACAAGTTGTGCGCGCAAGCGGATGCTCTGCTATGCTGATTGATTTTTGAAAACAGAAAAAAGCAGCAAAAAAGATGAGAGGGAGGAGTTTATCATCTCTTTTTTTGGCTCATCATAACACTGAGAGAGATAGAGAGAGATATAGAGATAGAAGTTGATAAATAACTAGTGTCACAACATTTTTATGCTTTTTTTGGAAAGTGAATCTGATTTGAATGGGATATTTTGAGTAGTAGGTTGATGCTGAAAAATTGACCCGAAAATCACAGAAACTGAATGGAATTATTTCAGCTCCCCGAACCGGGCCTGGAATTGCGCCCCGAACTGATTCCACGGAAAATTTCAAAACCAGAAAATCTTCAGAAAATCGAGCCAGGTTCGTTCCAGAAAAAAAACCTTCGGAAAAAGTACCGTAACAACGTTTTGATCCAAAATTCACATTGACGTTTTTCAAGAAAAAATGTAAAAAAAAAGGTCACGCCACGAAAATTTAGAAACTATGAGTTTCTCTTTTTCTTTTTTATTTCTATTTCTCTTTTTTTGTACAGTGACAAAATATTCTTCCAGAGTTTTCAGTGTGACAAAACTTATTGAAAAAGTTTTGGTTCCCTCTGAGAAGGTCTGGCCTGCCCGAAAATCGCGGACCAGGCCGGGTTTTTTTTTCGGCTCGAACACAATTCCGAGAGTCAGTTAGAAGGAAATTTTTGGTTGACCCCGAAGTTTTATGTTTTAAATTTTTTCAAACAAAACAAAAAAACCTCGAGCTGAACAAACCTAAACCAAAACAACGAAAAAAAAAACTCCACCGGGATTTTTTTCAACAAAATTGAATTCAATTATGTCGGATGTTTCCAATTTCGTTTTTTTTTCCAATTGAAAAAAAAACAAACTAAACTTTTTGAGAACTACGACACATGTTATCGTTTAACACATGTTTTTCAGGAAAAAAAATGAAAACGCACATAAAACGCATTCTCGACCAGAAAAAAATTGGTGTTAATTCGAAAAACCAGGAAATTTGTGGTTCTCGACAAAGACAATGAGATTTTTCCGGGGTCTGGAAAAAAACCCATACAATTTTTGATAGATGACTTTTGTTGACAATGGGAGTTTTTTTTTTGGTTTTGGGCCTTTATCAAAGTCTCTCATTTTCCCACACTATTTCGTAAGTAGGTATGTACAAAGATATTGGGCGAAGAAAGAGGGATTGAACACGCAACGCGCGACCGCGACGCGTGCAAAAATTAAAACTTCAACTTTTTGTAGACCGAAAATCCGCGCGCGCTAATTAATGAGACGTGTCACGGTCGCGCGTTGCGTTTTTTGAGAATTTCAATTTTAAATACCCGTACACATCGTCGTGTGAAAACTACAGTACTACATATGAGAAAAAAAAATGAAACCAGTCTCAAATTTTTTCCTCTGTTTTCTCTAGAGATTAATCTGAATTGAAAAAACAAACCCATTTTTTTCAGAAAATCAACAAAAACTCTGAAAAAATCAATGAAATATCCCATAAAATAAGAATCACATGCTTCTTCAAGAGAAAAAACCACTGGGTCAAAAAACAACAAAAAATCAAAAAAAAAAAAGTCGAGACCTTTCTCATCCCCCAGTTCTTGCCGTCTCAACAGCTGTTTGTTGCATTTTCACAACAAATTTATCATTTCGTAACGAGAAAAAAAAAGATACTGCCCAAAAATCATCATGAAGCAATAACGAAAAAAACGACCCGAAACATATCTCAAATTACACATTTATTCAATTCAAGAGCCAGAGAGAGGGGAAAAAGCGCATAGAATTCTGATTTCAAGAAAAAAAACACGTCAGCAGAAAAAACACCAAATAAATAAATATATATTAAAAAGGGGAGCATCTAGGATTTGAGAGTTTCCTGAAAGACTCCAAAGAACTTCTCAAATCACTTCTAAGTACATACAAGGCAATAAAGAGACAAATAAATAACATACACACACCAATACTATTTTAAATATTTTCAAAATTTACGAATTTGTGCGGTTCGGCTCTTGAGTGATAAAATAATAGGACAGTTTGACCAATATTCCAGCCGGCTGTTAATGTTGCTACGTAAATGATGAACAGAAATGACATTGGGTAGAGAAATAGATGGGTTTTGTGCAGGATTGGTAATGCTGGAAAAAAAAACATTGCACTTTCAATCTTGTAAGATGGAAGTCTGAAAATGCAGGTTTGATGTTTCTTGAAAAAAGTTGTGAAAATTTGAGTTCTGAATGTCGGGCCGGATTTTTTTTTTTTCACAAAAAATTTTGAGAGTTTTCAGTCTTTGTGCCAGGTATGAACATAATTTTAATAAGAACAAGGTCGGTTATGTTTTTTTCTGAAATCTCGTTTGAAAACTTTAGTCCGGCCCGAAATGATCGGTATTGAAAACGGGAAAATATACGGATCACAATTCAAAAACACAAAAATTATACAGTAATTTAGGCTGAGCAAAACGTCACATTTTTCTGGCAAAATATCTCAGTGACATTGTTTGACTACTTTTTTTACAATGACAAATTTTTTTTGAAAATTATTAGTATTTTCTTGTGACAGGTGTGTGTCACGTCACGTCTAAAAAAATTTAATTTTTTTTCTATTTTCGGACCGGGCCGAAACTTTTTTCAATTTGCCTGGAAATTAGGCCGGCCTGAATGCGGGCCGAAAAAATACACAAAACTAAATCCTCATCAGATATTTTTAAAAAAACGGGGTCATAAAAATGCAACACGTTTTTTTCTAAACTTCTGACAGATTTTTGTTTTTTTTGTACGATGAAACAACATACCTGTGTAACCCAAAAATGTGATATAGACATAATAGGAGCAGGATATGAAATAAATTGTGTTTCCAATGAATCTCGAAATAAAAAATGGTGTGTTTATAAATGCTGGAAATGGTTGAAAGTGTATTTCGAAACGAAAAAACATGTTACTTACTATTATAAAGAATCGGAACAAGAGCATGAGTTAATATGAGAATTGGAAAGAATGCATTCAGATGCACATCAAAACAATATGCCCATTCAACATCTTGATCTCGAACTTTTCTCAAAAATCGATTCGACACCCACCACAAACACGTTGCCACAATAATCCCGACAAATATACAATCGACGAACACGCTCCACAAGAAGAACATAAAAAATCCCGCAGTTTCAAGGGCCAACGTATACGCGTAGAACATTGAGGATATTAATAAAGAGGCGGCGAGAAGTACGAGGAATGCCGGATCGTCGCGTGCGAATTGATCTTTTGTGCGTTTACGGTAGATAAAGTTACGGTAGACTTTGGCGGGTTGTGTGAAGAGGTAGAGCATTTGCCATGAAGCGTATTCAAAGTCCATTTGGCGAACGTGCAAGAGTCGACGCGTGAAACGCGACAATTTTGCGAAAGCAGACATTCGGACTGCTGTTAAACAACCCACTCTATCGGCTGTGCTGAAAAACAAAAAATTCAAAATATTTTCAAGAACGAGTAAATTTTGAGAAAAAATGAATGATAACGCTGTGCAAATTTAACTTTAATTTTTAGATCTTCAAAACTTCAAAAATCTCTTGGTTAGTCAAACAATTTTCGTGATTTTTGGCGGGTCAAAAAAATCCCTGACTAACTTTCGAGAGTCAGTTTCTCTGAGCCGATAAACAATTTTATTTGAGAAACCACTCCTGCATTATTTTTTTTGGGCCACATCAAAAAAAAAACCGTTTCTGGTCTAGGAATTTCTGAATCGGGTTCGGAGTGAAAGACGGGTCGGAGTAATTACCAATAAAAAATCGATCCAAAAATCTAATCTAATTTATTGAAAATAGTTCCAGACCTTTTTTTCTAGAAATTTGATTCTACTTAATTACAATTTCTCTTGAAGATGTGAGAAACACCAGAGAAAGTGACAGCTGACAATTGGTGCAACTTGTCAAAGCCCTAAATACAATCAGGGGGAAGAATAACAGATGGTGTATACTCTTGAAAACGAGATTAAACGATTTAGAACAAAGACACGACTAATTGAGCATCAAAAAGATTTTTGAGGAAAAACAAGAAACAATAAAAATTACCCGGTTGAATAGGTTGAGAAACCACCAGGTGATGTGTAGCCACTTCTCGCTGGTTCGTATCGATATTGTTTCGACGAAATCGGCGAGCCTGCTGTTGACGAGCTCGATGGACCTGGTTGTGATCGCAACTGCGCGCTCATCAATTTTCTAGAAACAACGAGTTTTGTACGAAAGGCGAAATTTTCAGAAGATATTTTAGCGATTTTTCACGCATCTATTTTCAAATTATCAAGTTTAAAGATAAAAATAATTTATTTTTTCAGATAAATATATATAATTGAAATTAAAACCATTAACCCAGACTTTGGTGTTATCACATTTGAAGAAGAGATGGAATCTGTAAATTTTAGTTTTTTTTAACAAAAAAAAACATGAAAAAAAATATACCTAACGAGATTTTTGATTAGCATTGAGATAGTGATAGAAGACAACAAGAAGGAGCATAGCAATGCCCAAAATATTGGCGACAATTCCAAGTTGAACGTCAGTAATCATTTTGTTTAGTCTGGAAAATCGAAGAATTAGAATGAGAGCATCGGAAAAAAAGAGAAACGTAGGCAGTTTAGCAATAGAGCACACATGCCTCATCGTGTTGGATACACTTTTTCTCTTCTTCTCTTCTCTCTTTGCCCGACATATTTTATTCTTATTGATTTTTACGAACACCAGGGTCCTTTTTCTTTTCATATACTCGTTCCTTACATTACACTAAAGTTAATATATTTGTTTTGTTTAGCATAATGTCGGAGAAGAACGAGCAGGATGATATTCCGTTGGCGGATGATGGTGGGAATTTGGAAAATTGATTTTTCGGTGAAAAACGAGGGTTTTTTCCAGATGATACTGTGACGATTATTAGTGGCGGAAAGACTCCGCGCGCTGCGCAACCGTTACCACGTGAGGAACCACCAGAGGATCCGGAAGAGAAAGCTCGATTGATTACTCATGTGTTGGAGTTGCAAAACACTTTGGATGGTAGGGATTTTGTTTTTTTTTTACAATTTTCAAGTTGGAAAAAATAAAAGGAACATCTGTTTCCAGTCTACAGTAATTGAAACATTTTTGGCAAACCTATCTTTAGAGCTGAAAAGATTTCTTGGTTGTCTTTTTATGTTTTTCCTAAAAAAAACGTTTTTTTGAATATTCAAATCTTTTTGGTGTGGTGTGCAACGAAGATAAAAAATAAGCAAAATAGTTATTGTGCACTTTGACCTTAATTTTACCAAAAATTCTAATTTCTAATAATTTTCACGTTTTTTGAATGAAAAATTTGCAATTTATTTTTTTGAAAAAATGAGGTCAAATTGCACAGTTTTTGCACATCACATGAGTATTTCAACTCTGGGCGTTGTTGAAAAAACAAACTTTAACATATTTTTAAAATCAAATTAATCTGAAATTCAGATCTATCTCAACGTGTGGACAGTGTAAAAGAGGAAAGTCTCAAATTGCGATCAGAGAACATTGTTCTCGGACAATACATCCAGAATCTCATGTCTTCTTCATCCGTCTTTCAAAGTTCTCAACCTCCGCGGCCAAAGTAGGTGTTGTGATTGTCCATTCCTACTCCCCCACCCATGATCTGTTCAATTTTATTATCAACTAACAAGCTTTAAGCCTACTTACATACGGTGCCGCTTTTTGGAGGAATTCTCTGTGTTTTTTCTGAGACCTCCAACTGGTTGAAAAACTAGTCCCTGCTTTCAAAACATTCCCTTTGTCAATTTTTGCATGAATTCATAATTGTCAACATTTCCTAGTCTAATAAACATTTCAGTGATATTTTTTTGCTGATCAAATACTTTCAGAAATACCAATGATGATTATGATGATTACGAGTATTGAAATCACGCCTTCTATTCTGCTTTAAACGATTCTAATTTTTGTTTTTCTTTATTTTTCTTATCAATAAAATGATAAAAACAGCTGAGCACCATGGAAACTAAAAACAACACATAAACAAAACAACTACTTCAATTAAAACCACTACTTTTCTTTTTCATCTTTTTTTTGAGAAGGCTCACTACATGCATACATAATACTATTTTGTCGTGTTTACTACTCTGTTTTTTGTTGAGAAGACAACATTATTTCGAAACTTTTCATTTTCCCTTGAGAATTATTCCTCTTTTCTGACCTTTCAACATGCCAATAGAAACTGTTCACTATTTTTCGAAGAGATTGCGCCTATTTTTCTGTTCTAAATCACAAGAGTTTATATTAAACGAAAATCGTACCTGTTTTTGTTGACTTTTCGAGCTGATAATGAAACAAAACTGGGACCAAAACTTGAAAATCAAAAATTATGGACCTATTCCGGAAAATTAAAAAAAGAAAAAAATTGAATAAAAAAATAAAAATGCCAATGCGCGCCGAGGAAAAAAATTATATTTTTTTCTCAAAAAAAAGTCACGAAAAATGATGATTTATGCGAATTTTGGGTAGATCAAACCGAGAAAATCGAAAAATTCAAGGCATTTTCCAAGACGCAGATTTTCTCGGTTTGATCTACCCAAAATTCGCATAAATCATCATTTTTCGTGACTTTTTTTTGAGAAAAAAATACAATTTTTTTCCTCGGTGCGCATTGGCATTTTTTTTTAAATTCAATTTTTTTCCTTTTTTAATTGTCACGAATAGGTCCATTAATTTTTTGAAAAAAAAATCCAGGTGTTTCTGCAAAAGTACGTCACGGTGTTTGCACATATTCGCGCACCAAAATTTTTTATTCAAATTCTAGTTTTCGGCGTCTTCCGTTTTTGACATCGAAAATTAATTTCTCTCGCTTTTTAACAGATTTTATGGATGCTCCACAGACAGATAGTGGATATCCAACCCCACGTGATGAAGAATTGCCAAGCTCAGTAAGTTTTTTTTTCAGAAAATTGAGGAAATTTTAGTTTTTGTTTCAGTCTCGATCATTTTCCCCGATAACATCAACGCCACTGAGAAGTTCAGAAAGAAAAAGCCTGAGAGATCATTTCAAAGGAGCTCAAAATGAACAACGGCCGCATGATTCAGATGAGCAGAAATCGAAATTAATCAGAATTATAAAGCCGTACATGGAGATGAGTCAAGAGATGAAACGGCTGAAACGTGAGAATGAGACATTGCGCGAAGAATCGATGCGATTTTCAAACACATCCGCTTCATCTCCCACAAATACTATCGAAATTCCGAAATTAGTTTTTGAAGATTCAAAACTTAAAAATGAAATCAAACGTGAAATCACGCAATCTTTCGTTAAAATCGAGGCCGATCCCACGTTTTTTGAAAATAAATTAGACGAGGTTTGTGTTTTTTTTGTTGAAAATTCATTTTCAAAAATTCAGATGTTGGAAAAAGAAGCCAAAAAACTAACAGCTACAACATATATCGATATTGACTCTCAAAAAAATGACGCAGACGCTCAAACTGATGAGAATGTTCACGAAGTTTCCCTGCGAATTGTAAGTTATAAAATGTGTTATAGAAAATGTCAGTGTTTTCAGGAATTGGATGATCTTACATCGCGCCTTGAAGTCACTGAAAGAGAAAAGATAAACCTTGAAAATCGACTTTTCGACTATGAAAAATCACGAAAAATGTTTGAGGAAAACGAAGAGAAACTCAAAAAAGATATAGAAGCATTGGCAGAAAAACGGGGAAAGGTGAGAAAATTCACAAAAAAAATCCGCGAAACATTTTTTTTAGAAAATTGAAGAATTGCATGCTCGCCTAACTAGTTCACGAAATGAAAATGTGCAAATTCGCGACGAAAATCAAAAACTTGTTGAAGATATAAAAACTCATGAATTTGAAATAGCAGAGATTACGGTGAAAATGGAGTCAATTCAGAAAGAAAGAGAGGATGCTTTGAAAACTGTGGAAGAGTTGAACAGGCAGATTGAAAAGGAAAATATGACAAGGATTGAATTGGAGAATGAAAAAAAGACAATCGTTGAGCAAACTGATAAGGAGATTGGTCTTCTAAATGAGAAAATCCGCGAAATTTTGGTGAGATTCTTTTTTTTTTCAAATTCTGAAAGTCCGGCACTAGAACGACGTTTTGTAGCGTATTTTTACGGCCCAGACATAAGTCATGGAGGAGCAGGCTTCCGGCCCGGTCCTAATTTATTACCCCTGGAAAAAACACGGTTTTTAGCTCATTTCTCTACAAAAAAGTTTTTAACCAATTATCCATTTCACAGGCCGATGAAAAATCAAAAAACGAAACGTTGAAAGATCAACACGATTTATATCTGGCAACTCGAGAAGAAATGACTACTTTGAAAAAAGAGAATGAATATCTGACAGCGGCTCAAGAAACAATGATCGAGTCAGAAATGGCGCTCAAACGACAACTATCTGAACTTGGCGCCAAATTGAAAACCACTGAAAATCGACTTGAAATTACGGAAAATCGGCTGAAATCGGAAGAAACGACAAGAAAATCGAGAGACGCCGAGGTTGAACGGAAAAGGGAGGAGATTGAGAGACTGACCGAGGGCCGAGAAGAGGCGGCCGAGTTGTTGGTGGAAATTCGAAAAGGAAAGGAGGAGATTGATTTTCTTCGGAAAGAGGTTCAACGAGCAAAAAGTGTGGCCGAAGCAGAGGATCGAAATCTAGAGGAAGAGAATCGGGTTCTAAAGAAAACGTTGGAGGAGAGCGAGGTATTTTTGGAAATAATTTTTCGAAAACTAGACATTTTCAACAACAAAAAACTAGTCCGGTCCGCCATTTAGAGTTTTGATATTTAACTTATTCGAAATCCAGCAAAAACAGAAAAGTGATCAATTCCAAAAAATATGTTTTCCAGAAATCTCACAAATTGCGCATTGAAGAACTAACTCTCGAATCATCCAAACATCAAATGGAAGTTGATTTTTTGAAGCAAGAACTGGAAAAGCGTCAAAAATCAATGGTAAAAAAGGTTTTATTTCAAACAAAACATATTTTTTTCTAGGAAGAAATGATGAAAAATGCCGAGAATAACATGAAATATTACAACGAATTGAGGAGTGTCAACGAGAAATTAATCGCGGAGTATGAAGAATACAAGGTGCGCGAAAATTCCGTTTTCTTTCTAACTCACTTTTTTTCAGAAAAATGCAGAACATCAGTTTTTCCACGAAGTTGGTGAACATCAGCAAATGATTGAGCATCTTCAGAAGAGATTGGTCGAACTTGAAACTTATCCCGGACAGAATTTATCGATTCAGAGGAATAGTCAAGAGACGCAGACAGATAGTTTGACATCGGCGATTTCAGCGAAAGGAAGTCAAGTATCACTCATTTCGGAAATCTCGCCACGATCTGCCATATCACCATCAGGATCGAGAATTGAAAAGTTGACCGGGAAGCTGAGAGAGTTGATTACGGTAGGTTTCATTCATTTTTATGGGTTTGAAAAATCATCAGAAGCGTAATGATTGACTCTGTCTGAAATTAACCCTCAAAATTGATTTTCGTATATCGTGAGAAGTCGCGGGAAACCTCACTTTAAAAAAAATAATTTATTTTAGGATTTTTTACTTTTTTACCTCGCGGAGTTCTTTCCGACTTTTTTTTCGAACAAGTTTCCAAAAAAAAACGTCAATCGGTGGGGTAGACCGCAAAGAGTGTTGATAATATTCAAACTTTTTTGAATTTTCCAGCGCGACTTGAACTCGTCCAATTGTTCACAGTTCCACTCGGAAGTCTTTCGAAGAATTGTCGAAATGCTCGAAAATTTTGGGAACGAATCGAGTTCGCCGATTGCTGGAGCATCCAGATTTTATGAGACGTTGACGAGACATGTTCGACAATTTGAAACGGAATGGAAACAGAGAATAGAGAGTGGAGAAGAGGCGAAAAAAGAATTGGAAGAGATGGAGGAAGAGTTGGAGTAAGTCATTGGTTTTTTATATTTTCTTTGAAATTTAATTTTTTGAAAACCTGGAGTCTGCATAACTCATGTATTAGTTAACACGTAAAAATTGACGTCAAAATAAAAAAAAAATAAAATTTCGAAAAGACGAGATTTCACGTTTTTTTTGGGACAAAAAAAAGATTTTAATTCTGACGTAGAATTTTATTCGATTTATAAAACTTTTGAAAAGATAATCTAAAAAAGTGTAGTTTTGGCCTGGTCCGAATTTTTCGGGCCGGATTTTTCGAGTTCTTTCCGAGACCTAAAAATGTATGTTTTTGTAGGAATGCAAGGCGACAGTTGTCATCGGCCGATGAAAAACTAGCAGAAGAAATTTCGACGCATTCGAATGTGCTCCGCCAGAATCGAATACTCGAATCGGAGCTGTCGGAAATGGCCAAACAATTGCAGAGAAAAGAGGAAGAATCGGAAAAGCGATACTCGATGGTTGTCGGGTTCAAAACTGAATTTGACCATCAAAAAGAGGAGAATGATCGGATAATAAATGCGTACAAAGAATTGCAAGAAGAAATTGAAAATGAGAAAGATTTATGGGAAAAAGAAGTTGTTGAATTGAGGCGGAGATTGGAGAAGGCTGAAGCGGATCTGCAAACGTGAGCGATTTTTTTTGTTCGAAAAAGTTACTTCGTCAAAAAGTGTTTAATTTTCTATTGAAAAACGAGTATTTCAGACGCGAAAGAGCCGGTCTTCGAGAAAACGATGTTCATCATAGCGAAATTTCCGAACTACAAAATGCTCTTCGACAAATGACAAATCAGTCGAAAAGTTTGGAAAAAGAAAAATTAGATTTGTTGAAAAAGCGAAAATATGACAAGAAATCATTTGACGAACTCCAATCCTCCTATCACATTGTTGAACGAAAAGCGCAACATTACCGCGACGGAAATCGCGAACGACAAAAAACTCTCGACTACGCAATGAAGATGATCAAAAAATTAGAAGCTCAAATGGAAAATGTTGAGGGTAAACGTATGATTGGAGAGTTGTATGGAGATATTCAAAATAAGGTTTTTGAGAAATTCGGGTTGTTTCTGAAAATTTAGACTATTTCAGACGTCTCAATTTTACGATGATACGAGTTCGGATAAATCGACGCCCATTTTACAACAAAGCACACAACAACAATCTACGAGTTCACGAAGAATATTGAGCAATTTGAATCAAGATTGAATTACGGAACATCTTGTAAATAAGGTATTTATAACATTTTTGCGTGTAATATGAAATTTCTATACTTTTTAAATTGGTAACATTTATTTCTGATAGTTTCAAATAATATCTGGCACAAAAAAGGAGGAAAGATCTATGAAAACATGAAAATATCTTATATTTTTGCACAAAAAATGTATTAGTGATGTTCTAAACAAGCGGTTTTACCTCAACTTTGAGATCATTTTCTATAAAATGAATACCACCATCATCATCTTCGTCATCATCACCATCCTCTAATGTTTGTTTCATCATAAGCGCTTCTTCGATACCCGCATCATAGAAATATGAACTGTCCAAACCGTATGGTTTAAGGCGTTGATCAAGATCTTCGCCGCACTACAAAAAAAAGTAATAAGAGTTGGAGATTGACAAGAAAAACTGACCAACTGTTTCTTGAACTCCCATCTTGATGGGTCAGAATAGCTTGTGTTAAAGGGTCTCAACAGTCCAACAGATTGCATTCGATTGAAAACATCGTCAATCTGGGAAAAAAGTGGATGTAGTTGGAAAAGTTTTGCTGAAACTCACCAACTTCAAATTGGCGACTTTAACAGTTCCCGGTGTGATAATCGCTGAATCGATTTGGATGATTGCCAACGATAATATATTCTCGAGTTGTGGTTGATTTCGCGTGTCATATGTGATGGTGATGGCACGATCAAAGCATATGAGTTGCTCGTAAAGTGGACGACGATAAATGTTCGGAGTTATAAAATGGATGCGAAGGTATTCGTCGAATGACATACCAAATTCGTAGATTTCATTGCAGTATGCTTCTCTCTGCAAAAATATGGAAATTTTTGAGGAAAATAAGTTTTTTGAATCGTAAACAAATACCAGGTTGTGCCCACTGTCATCATTTACTTACCTACTTACTTTGATCTGATTCAACGTATCAAAAAAGTCCAAAAATACATTTGTCACACTTTGGAAGAATTTTGGTCAGAACCGGGGCGTTTTTGAAAAATTGTCGTTTTCAAGTTTTTGTGACTCAGCGGGCCGGATCGACTAAGCCAGAAGTGAGATTTGGGCTCTCTTGAGTCGACCGAGTCCGCCGGGCTCTTTTTTTTTGTTTCCTATGAGGGACCAAAAACTATTTTTATCACTTCTGAAAAGTACAGTAACTCACCGTCTCTTTAACAAATACAGTATCTAATTTCAATTGTGTATCGTTAAATTCGCTCAGCGTCGAAATCAATCCACAGTTCTGAAGTGTCATCATCGCTTCGTATCTCTGGAGAAAAATAGATTTCAAAAAAAAAACGAAGCTTCAAGTCACTCACATATGGCAACTCTTTTCGTGTGATGATTGGACAATCGCGCACAAAATCACCCCAGCAAAAAATGACGCGTGGATATCGCAGAACTTTGTTGATGAGATTTGTCTGTTCAATCGGAAAGTCGATTCTACTGCAAAAAAAATACGTGAATTTTTTTCTAATAAAATGATGATTCTGAAACATACCGTTCCACATGGATAAATGGTTGTTCGATTGTCTCTTCCTTCACCAAATTCATCAATTCTACACTCGACGAAGGTTCGCATTCGATGTTTTGTTGTTCTTGTCGTTGTTGTTCTCTATCAATTCTCTTGCGTTTACTACGCGCGCACTGTTCCTTGGCAGTTTGTCGCTTCAAATTTTGTCTTTCCAAATCGATCATCCTCTCTCCGATCGCGTACGCCGTCACACCGGTCAACGTCGAACCGAACTCGTCCAATTTTTCAAAAATCGTACCTCTACTCAACTCATCGCCAAGATTTCGTTGAATGTGCA
This sequence comes from Caenorhabditis sp. 8 KK-2011, assembly GCA_963572245.1. Classification (NCBI taxonomy): domain Eukaryota; kingdom Metazoa; phylum Nematoda; class Chromadorea; order Rhabditida; family Rhabditidae; genus Caenorhabditis; species Caenorhabditis sp. 8 KK-2011. The sequence continues at coordinate 7,805,179 of OY751548.1, forward strand.
TAAGACCGCGAAGGGTGTTGATGAGTATGACGTCGCCGCGACGCGAAATGTCGAGATAGGATTTGTCGCAGTGGGGAAAGTCGCGCAATTCGAATTGCGAGATTTGCTTGCCAATTTCTAGCCATTTTTGCTCATCGGCGCTAAGCTTTCCTGTGAAAATTATTTTTATACCCTATTTTTTTTTAAGTAAAAATCTAACTCACCTCTATTCATTTCTACAATTTTAATATCTGCAAAATTACGAATATTCCCAAAGAAGAAAATATCCGAAAAAAAGAAGAGAAAAAGAAAGAGAGACAGAAATAGCGGTTTTCTTCTTTGCGTCTCCTCCTAACACACACTCTCCTTTTTCTCTGCGCCTCCAACCAACAGGATCTCTCTTCAAAAATGCGGCGCGAGACAACAGAAATTTGGAGAGATATCTGCGTCTCGTATTGTTACACAGTATCTAGTTAGAACAATAATAATTGCCGTTTCTCTTCACGAAATATGACTTTATTAGTTTGGCAAAGTTTAAAAATAATATTGTGAGTACGAAAAAATGAGAACACTCAAATCTCAAAATAAAGTTTGTGGTTTTTTTTCTTCCAGTGGTTTTATTTTTTCGCATTCACAATAATAAAAAATATTACCGGTAATTTTTGTGAGTGTATTATGTAAGAATTAGTGATCCTCTTCCTCTTGCTTGACAACAACAAAATCCAACAGTTCGGGTTTCACAGGATCTTCGGCCATGAGAGGGAAATACTGTAGAGGAGAGTATGACTCGCCTGAAAATGAAAACATTACGGTTTGTGGTTTGAAATCCCGGAAGAAGTTGATGTGTTTAGCAGGGCCGTCGTTTTGGGCTTTTTTGGAGCCCGCTCAATTTTTTCAAGGGTGAATAAAAAATTTGTTTTTGCCCTTGAGAATGTTAGAAGTAAATATCACAAACACGTCGTATCAAGCAAAAGAGAATTGGCAATCATTGAAATAGAGCGAGACGCAGTGTGGGCGTGGCCAACACACACACACAAATGATGGCAGTCTGCGAGACGCGTGTGTTGTCGGTACCGAGATTCAATGACTCTATTGCATAAATCTAATTTTCAAGATTTTGAGAAATTAAAAAAGAGAGCTTGTTCCATGGATTTGTGTGGAACAATAGAGCACATATGTGAGAACAATGTTGTAGTTCTCTCGGAATGTGTTTTTCTTTGCGTCTCTTTCTATTTCAATTATTGCAATAGAAAACGACGTGAAAAGATAGATTTGAATCTGTTCTTTCATATCCAAGTATCAACATAGTACAGTTTTGACTTCAAAGCGAGATAATGATAAAATAAGAAATAAGCTAGGGCCCAAACGACACCCCTGGTTTTTTGAAATGTGCAGATTTTTTGGCATCAAGTTTGTAAAAATTAAAATGCGGTGTCCAAAATCAGTAAGTAACAAAGAGAAAAATTGTTCCCGATTTCAAAAACAAAAAACCAACTACAGTAATGCGATGTTCAGCGTAAAAAAATGCAAAAAAATAGCAAAAAAACTGTTTTTGACCTCATTTTTTTCAAAAAAAAAAAAATTTTTATTGATTTTTTAAATTTCCAATTTTTTTCTCACGTTTTTTTCAATTTTTCGTTTCAGAATTCCCTCTGTGATTTTTCACACAAATATTTTAAAAAGTTCTGTGCTCCCTGAATTACTGTATAAACTTTGTCTTTTAAAATTATGCTCCGTGGAATTTCACGTTTTGGCCGAGGTAAGTTGGACGCCCTAAAAAAACTAACCGTCTGTTTGAAGTTGATCAAAAGGTTCTTCAACACTGATCGATTTCATTGATTTTTTCAGCATTTTCATAAACAGTTCTATAGTCAGTCCATACCGTCGAATATGCGGCTCGATTTGCGAGATATCGGTCAATTTCTGAACACGAATAACTTCATTTTCATGTGATACTGTGATGATATTATGAGATTCCATCATATTGAGAGCTCGAGAAGCCTAAAAAAAAAGTTTTTGTTGTTGAAAATTCGAGTTTTCGGAACACACCATATCAGAATTCACCATTTGTAACGAGGTCAAGTCAATGATCAAACTAGGAAACTGCATAATTGCCAAAGAGAAGGTGTTCATCAATACCGGAAAATAATCGGTTCCGTTTTCTGGTTGCGGGAAGAGATAGTCAAAGTTTCTTAGCTGCTCTAGCAACTGTTGTTTGCAATGTGTTATCATGTTACCAATATAGTCTTCCGTTGAGTAACCATACAAGTAGAGCGGATGCAAACAATTGACACGCTGGAAGTTTTTATGATTTGAAAATTCAAATTGAAATTAATTAGAGAAAAAACTTTAGAGGGTTTCAGGTCATTTTTTGGATTGTTTAGAAAGAAGAAACCTCTTTTTGTCATTTTTTTTTGAGCATCCGATATAACTAGATATTTTCAAATCGTTACTAAAAACATAATTAAAATTCTCACCGTTTCTTTGATAATATAAAGTTGTTTGCCAGACTTCTTACTATCACATGAATGAATCAACTTCTGTTCTTTCAATTGTGAAAACGCAATATTAACCAATTTCGTCGGAAAACTGCTCATATTCGAAGGTATATCCATCAGAAAACTTTCCCACGTGAAAATTGCATAAGGATACTGTAGAATTAACTTGTTGATTATATGATGAGCCGACTTCATAACACATCGTACAGGTTTTTCAACACGTTGAAATGTTTGATGAACCGGTGGTTTTTTAACGATTTGTGCTACGAATACACGTGGCGCTGAAGATGATGACGAAGGTTGTTGAAGATGCATTTCTTCGGAGAGTGAGGATGTTGATTCGAAATTATTTGAGATCGGGCTGTCGGCAGGACTACCACTGGGCATTTCGATATGTTGATTTTGCTGTTGTTGAAAATGTTGGTAATTTTGATGACGTGGCGATTCTTCGAATTGACCCGGTTCATAATTTGTGACCCAATCGAGAAGTTGAAATTCGCTCATTTTTTCGATAATAAGCCGTCTTTCAACACCGGTCATTAGAACAATAAGATCAGTTATATTCGAAAAAATCGTGTCATTTGTCGAACTTCCCATTTTTTTCTTGAAAAAAGCGCAAAATTTCATGACATTAATCAGGATATCGTCACTGCTTGGATTATCGTTGGGACGAAATTTGGGAAACTCCGAGGCGTCTAGTTCATATAGTCGAATTCCCATTTCGAGCAATTTTACATTCTGAAAAATACCTTTTTTTCAGTGATCATGTTTTGGAAGTTTTCCGAAATTTTCACAGGACCGGCCTTAGAACCTGCTTTTTGACTTAAATCTTTTCAGTCAAGTCGAACTCATAAGAGGTACCAAAATAACTTTCCAGACAAGTCCGAAATAATTTAAAAAATAGACTTTTTGTCAAACTTCGAAACTATTTAAACATTTGAATACTCACCTCATCTTCAACTTTGGCAAACTTTGACTGGGGTTCTTCGAAATCTGCGCGCCGACTCATACTGAATTTTCTCACGATTTCCATTTTTTCTGATAGTTCGAAATAAATATGTGAATATGGGTGAAAACCACAAAGAACGTGAACTGTAATATTTTCTATGAAAGTTTATTTATTATTTAAAAATACAATGAAAACCCAGTTTTTTCAGACTTATTTTTCAGACCCTAACTGCTGTTTGAGACGATTATTTTCACTTTGAAGTTTCCACAAATCCTCATTCAACTGGGCAATTTCATTCGATCTGTTTGCCGCTTGCATAATTCTTGTTAAAACGTCAAGTCGAGAAGAAATACGTTGTAATTGGCTGGAAAGTATTGAATAAATTTTATTTTCTAACGGGAAAACTCACTTTACTACTTCTGGTATTACTTTAATACATCCACATTTGCTCTGAAGTGGTGAATCCGACGGTGTAATGTTTGCCAACGCTTCAACCAAAGTTGATGGTTTCTGCTGTTCAACGACTTCTGGGGATGCGTCATCACTGTACCTTGCCGGTCTTTTTGTAGCTCTTCGAGGTTTTTCAGAAGCTGGTATTTGATCTGATGTCGTTTGTGAGACTTCTTGCTTTTTATTGAAAGTGAAGCTAAATTTACCAATTTTCGGGGTTGGACAATTGGTAAGAATCGTTTTCAGATCTATCGGCTCTGAAAAATAAATAATGAGAATTGATATCAAACTTATAAGTACTTACTTGAACTTGTGATATTGACACTCGCCGAAGTGGATGGACTTTCTGGAAGATTGAAGATAGGTTTGCCTTCTGATAATTCAATTTTTTGTTTTTGTTCTTCTGCATGATTATCAGGAGGTGAAGTTGATCTCTCTGGCAGCTTGAACATTGGCTTTTTCTCTGTCGGTTCAGTTTTCGGCTTTGTTTTGACTTGAATTCTGACACCATCTTTGACCAAATACATAATTTTCTTTTTCTGCGGCGGTGGATGTGGTGTAGAATCAGGTTTAAAATTTGAAACCAAGAATTCACCTCTTTCTGTTTTCACACAAACTACGTTATTCGACGTTCCAGGCATCTGAAATTACCAAATTACTTTGAAACTTCTGGAATGAGAAAAAACTACCTGAATTCAAGAGTAAATCCGGGAAAATGCGAAATTTGGGTCTCGAAGCGAAAACGACGTCACAAGATGGTTTTCGGTGCGAGACCCTTTCTTGATAATGCATTTGTTTTTTCCAGCTTATCAACACGTTTTTTCACGTGTATTCGATTTTCGGAGGGCATTTCCACACTATTTTTTAATTTTCACCAAAATCACACAAAAACTAAAATTCGTGCGTCAGCATTTAGGAAAAGCGCCGACGTTCGGGATTGACGCATTCTGAGATATTAAACTAACTTTTCTTTTTTCCGGGGTTTTCACTTTTCAATGAACTTTTAAGCCAATTTCCGGACTTTTGTAGAGAGTTTGTTTTTTCTAATTGATAATACAATGATCCACGAAGTCTGGCCATCGTTATGACGTCGAGAAAGTTCCAAATTTCGATGAAAACCAGTAAAATAGGCTGAAAGATGTATTTTGGAACATTCTTTACCTTCACCAAAACTTACTAAAATTTTGTATTTCAAGACAATAGTTATGAGATAATCGATAAAAAGACATCAGAGTTCAATTCACACTGTCTTATCATATGTTTTGATCTTGGCGAGAACTTCGCTTTTTGCATCATTTCATAAATTTTCGTACAGAAAGTTCAATCCTATCCTTAAATTGTAGAACTTTTTTTCAAAAACGCGATTAGTTTTTTAAAAAATTCAAAATCATATTTCTACAGATGACTTTGGGTTCCGAGTTGGAAGTTGCTCAACCAGTTATTGAGAGTAAAACAGATGATAATGACTCAGGTCATTCATCGGTCAATACTCCGGAATCTGATATCGAGAATCCTCAGTCTGGCGATAGAATTCTCACTGTAACTGTCCAACCGACCGTCGGAGACACTTTTGATCTCAACGTGAGTAATGTGTTTAACATTCAAGTCACGATTAATTATTTAGGTTCACGACACCGAACTCGTTCAAGAATTGTTCCAAACATTACTCGATCGAGAGCAAACTTGTCATCGCACATGTTTCTCGTTGGCTATCAATGGAAATCAAATCGATAACTACACTGAAGTTCGGAACGTTCCAGGATTCACTGATGGTTGCACAATTAGTGTTGTAGATGGTAATTATTTTATAATCTAACAAAGTTCCTTCATTGATGTTTTCCAGAACCGTATACTATTCGTGAAGCGCGTCTTCATTTACGCCAGATTCGGGAGATTTTCAAAGTTGGTCTCAATCAGGACCCTCATGATACAGCATGCAATACGGAAGGTCTGGCAACATTTTTGCCAACTATCAATTTGCAACCAGATATCTCTGAGAAACGCGGAGATTGGAAGCAAAATGACATTTTGCCGGCTGACCACATTTTGCCTGGTTCCAAAGAACGTTCGTTCGCCCAAATTCTTGTCCAACCACAAAAACCGATTATTGTGGTGAAAAGTGTTAGTGTTTCGCCGTTCAACCCACCACCAGGCCCACGGAAGTTGAGAGGAGACGTGTTGTATATCGACGTAACAACTGCCGAAAATCGCATTTTCCACGTGACCTGTTGCACCAAAGGATTCTATGTCAACAATTCACAGGAAGGCAAATTCGACCCGACACAATCCAACGCTCACAAGTCAATTCATCACAGCCTCGTTGAGTTGTTGCAATCAATCAGTCCTCTGTTCAAAAAGGTGAGTTCTCTTAATCAAAAAAATCAAAATATTCACATTTGAAAACCAATTTCAAACTTTTAGAATTATCCGTTACTGATGAAACGTAGAAATGAGAAGACCATGGTCGAAAAAGTTCCAACTAGTTATCCAACTGCATCGTGGATATCTCCAGCCTATCGATTGGATTCCTACACTGAAGATCCTATCCGTGCTGAAGATCTTACTGAGCCTTTCAGAGTTGGCTTCGAAGGTAATTTTTCTTCGAATTTAAGTACGAAGATCATTTTTTTTAGACAACATGCCTGGACTCCTTCGCGATTGGAACGAGGAACTTCAAACAACCTATGAAATGCCAAGGACGACGTTGAATGAAAGAGCGATTCGGGATAGAAGTTATTACAAAATTCATGCCGATTTTGTCAACGCTGCGGCCAAAGGAGCTCAAGCGATCATCGATGGAAACATTGTTGCTATCAATCCAGGAGACGAGCGAAAAACTCACATGTACATTTGGAACAACATTTTCTTCAGTCTAGGATTTGATGTCAAAGATCACTACAAAGAGTTAGGAGGAGATGCTGCAGCATTCGCCGCGACGGCTGCCGATTTGCAAGGAGTTAGAGCTATTGCCAGTTTGGAAGATCCGAAACTGAATGTTCTTGGAATGGCAATTTTCGACTACCGTGGATATCGTGTCACCGCGCAAAGCATCATTCCGGGAATTTTGGAGAGAGAACAAGATCAATCGGTCATCTATGGCTCAATTGACTTCGGAAAAACCATTGTTTCTGATGAATCCTATCACGAGTTGTTGGCGCACGTTGGAGAACAACTCAAAATTCTTCCACATTCTGTTCTCACCACAAAAGATGGAGTTGAGAAAGAATTGAAGTTGTTCACAAGTTATGAAACCAAAGGAATAATCGGAAATGACGGAAGAAAGTATGTGCTAGATCTTTTGCGAACAATGCCACCAGATGTTCATTTCTTGGAAGATGCTGAAGTATCGGAGACTTCGAAAAAGCTTGGATTCCCAAGACAATTCCCTCATAAACTTGCCGCACTTCGACGAGAATTGGTTGATGCATTTTGTGAAGCAAAGTTTGTCGAGTTCATCAAATCATCAGCCGGTGTCATTAGATCAGGAGTTATTGAGGCGACCGAGTCGAAAAACGAGGAAAAACTCAAAATGTTGGCGGAAGCAGAAAACGCATTGTCTCAAGCGTTTGTTGATATCAGTGAAGATAAGCCGGTCACTTTGGACAATGATATTTTGAAAGATGCTGTCAAAAAAGCGCTCGCTGATATTCATTCGCTACATGATGATCAATACGTAATCAAATTCAACCCTGACTGTTTCTCTCCATTGATCAAACACGCTCCATCGGAAAACATCGCACGTCAACGACTACTTGTTGTTGAAGCCGCTGAATTCGTTCTCACCCACCAAATTCCTGAATTTGTCAAATCTTTGATCGACTGCTCTTTCGTGCCGATCGATGGTGAAACATTGTCGGAAAACTTGCATATGAAAGGAATCAATATTAGATATTTGGGCGATGTTGCACGTCAGTTGGATACAACAAACTCGTTCGCAAGACCACTAGTTCTCGGCGAGTTGGTGGCGAGATGTGTGAAACACGTTTTGCGTAAAATCAACGTTCAAACTAGTTCTGACCAATTGGCAACAAGTTTTGCGCATATTCTAAATTGTTTGTTTGGTTCAGTTAGTGCAGATAATGCCTCAAATTCGGCTATTAATAAGAAGGTGAGTATTACAAAAAAAAATGTTTTTGAAAATAATTTTTGTGTAGAACAACAAGAAGAATGGCAAGAAACGAACATCCGGTGTTTGGTCGTCTCTGACGACTCAATCTCTTTGGTCAAGTATCACGGAAGAATCGGCGTATTATTACGCGTATAACATTGAAGCTGAAAGTTTGGAAGCGTTCGTTGAGTTGCATGAAATTCAAAGGACTGCTCTTCTCCGGCGTATTTGTCGCATTTTGGGACTTCAAATTTGTGCGAGAGACTATTCATTGGATTGTCCAAATGGGAAGAAAAATCAATTCACTGAGGATGATATTATCAATGTGTATCCAGTTATCAAGCATCAACAGGTAATTTTTAGTTTAAAAAAGTCTTACGCAGTGTTTTAAAAAAACGTGTGACCTTTTCATGATTTTTTTTTTTCCTAAACTCCAACGAAAATTGTCAAGAGCAATAGGCTCACCTCCAGTTGCATTGTTTTTAATTGCCAGTTCTCCAAATTTCTAGTATGCATTTTCAGCCGTTTACCGTCGACGCCAAGAAAATGTTGATCCGTGGCCAACACGCCATCTCAATGGGAATTCCAAGAGACGCGTTCGATTGTATTGGTGAATCGATTAGTTTGATGACCGCTGTGTATGGTATAATGCACCAAGACATGGCTCAACCATTGCGATCGTTGGCCAAACTGTCACACGTTATGGGAGAATCAACTGAAGCGTTGCATCAACAACATCGTGCTACTATCATGAGCGAGAGATTGATCGGTTTGGATAGCGGAGCCACTATTGTAGAATATGTTAGTTTCAACAAGATTCAACATTTTCATAACTGATCATATTTACAGATAAGTTTGGCTCACTATGCATTCACATCGTTGTTGTTCCCTGGATCATTGAAACCACTCTATCGTGCGAGATATTTGCTAAACATTGTCTTTGGAGAAAAACATCCACTCATGGCTCAAATTGATGTGAGTACATTGTTATTTGATACTTATTCAATTTATCGTTTCAGGCTAACATTGGAACTATTTTGTTCACAATGCAAGAGTACGACACGGCGTTGAAATTTTTGCAATCTGCTGACAAAATTTCAAAGTCAATTGGCGAACCGAAAAAATTAAAGTCTGGTCTTATCACCAACTTGATTGCGAGAACTTTGGCAATGCGTGGAGACTTCCGCCCGGCTCTGGTTGCTGAAAAAGAAACAAACTCTACTTTCAAAGAATTGTACGGAGAGAATCATTACCGAACTCAAGAATCTAGCGAATATTTGAGAACGTTGACACATCAAGCTGTCACTTTCCAAAAGAAAATGATGGATGCGAACAATAAGACGACGATTAGTGAATTGATTCAAGTGAGTTTTTTTTTGCGTAATATCAGAAAAAAAATTAAAAACTTATTTTAAGTTTCAAAAAAACCTCTCTTCCCCTCGAACTTTATCCAATTACAGGTTCAAACTCCAAGTGTGAAATCGATCTTTGAAATTCTAAATATCATCAATGGAATTCTTATCATTTCACCACAAAACCTTCAATCTATGTCAATCGAAGCAGCCAATCAACTTAATCAAAACGGAACCGAAACTGAACTCAAGAACTCTCTAACGTCACAACTTGAAACTGAAACCCTAGACTAGGAACTATTTTTAGGTATTTAGGAAATGTAGAATTATTTTTTTTTCTTTTTGTTAAAAATTAAGAGGTGTATATTTAGATACTAATGATTAGATCAGTTTTTATTTGTTTTTTTCTTCTTGTTTTCTCTTGTCTCTTGTCAATTATTACCCCCAATTTCTGTTGAATTGCTCAAATAAGGCCATACGTTCAAATTACCTGATATTTGTTGATTTTTGTTATCTTAAAGAATATTGCCTTAGGCCATAGTGTTATCTGATTTCTTCTTTATATCAAAATAAATAAAAACGGTTCACCGCAAATTTCGTTGTTTTTTTGTCGAACAGGTTCATAGTACCCATTTTATCTGTCGTCATGTGTGTTGCATGATCTGCAAACATACATTTTGTGAGCGCCACAGGGAGAAAAACAAACCAATTTTTACATTTATTTAGAAATTTATGGCAAGCGATTCGAGGAGGCAAAGTCTTCAGGTTTCTTCAACATCCAAAAATTCATCGAATATCCCGACCTCATCTGGGTTCAGCTTAAATGTGAGTTTGAAAAATATTTAAAAATTGTTCTTATTTTTCAAGGGTCGCGGATTTCTTCTTGAAATAGATAATCATCAAAGTCGAAGTATGGTCGCTGCCGCCATCCAGAAATTGGACGGAGAGATTCTTGTCACGTATCATGAGGAAAAATTGCCATTGGTGAGCGTTTTTTCTAAAATTTGAAATTTTTGTCTGGAAAAAATCAGAAAGTATTAATTCAAATATGTTATAAGTTCTTCTCATATCTGGCCAAAACATGGAATTCCACAAAGAAAAATTTCAAAACAAAACATACAGTCCTATATAATAAAAAAGACACCACAAAGTTTTTCCGGATGTTCTAAAAATGATTGAAATATTTGATTTTTCTCAAAATAGAATTTCGCAAACACCCGAAAAAACTTATTTTTTGAAATTTTCAAATTATTCTACAATTTGAGTTTTGTCATAACTACCCTAAAAAGTTTGTCTTCGCGAGAAAAAACAGTCCTCAAATTTTTGTGACGTGAACTATATATTTTTTTTCGAAAAATATTACGTTTTTTCCTTATTGGGTCAGGTATCTCTTGATTTTTTTTTACTTTTTAAATCCGATTGCAGTGATTGTTCAACAGTTTTTGACGACACAAGAACTTCTTTAAATTTCGAAAAAAAAAATATATTTCAATTTCAGGTCGTCGTTTCCGACCATGCTCTGGCGCTGAAAATCGAGCAGAAGAAGATTGATATTAAAAATCCCAGTGAAAAAGTGAGCAGTTTTTGGGGTGTCGTTCTCATTCCTCGGCCTAAATTATTAAAATTCAATTTTAGATATTACGCGCGTTACCTTCACTGTTACGAGAAGCTGTTCAGCGAAAGATCAAGGTAAAATTTTCTGTTTTTCTGTGAGAAAAAATCTTCAAAGACTGTTGATTTTCAAGATCAGAACCGTCGAAACATTTATGAAGCAATTGACCGTCATTTCAAGTAAAAACAAGAAAACGGCATCGGCCACTAATTCGACTGGCACCATGAAAAACGCTGCCCGCGTGTCACTGAACGTCTCAAAACCGGGAACGTCTGAGGCGACCGGGGCGATGGATATAAGAAGAAGGAGTAGTATATCGGGAACGTATGGTAGATGCTTTGTGCGCATTGATGCATTGAGAAAGAAGCCTGATATACGAGTAGGTTTTTCGACTTGAATTGGATTGAAACTTCGGAAATATTTTTCCGTAAACACTTAAACTTTATCATCTACCAGATTCAGCTCAAAAATTGATTTTGCAGGTTATGGAAAAATGTCTTTTCGGACAATGGTTTTGTGGCAGTGATGCCGGTTTTAGTGTATTCCGAAAAGCCGATTCTAATTTGAAAGAAAGAAGAACTATGGATTTTGATAAATTCTTGAGAGGAGAATATCGACCGACAAAGAAAGCGACGTTTAAAATTGAAAACGAGGAGACGTATTGCCAATTTTGCCGAATAACCGTGCAACGAATGTACGATCATGAGAAGACGGATGGTCATAAAGCACGTGTCAAATTTCAAGGAACCGATTTACATAGAGTTGTGATGGCGACCAGAATGGCGGTATGTGGTTTTTCTCTGTGAAAAAATCCAAGTTCATTCATTTTTTGTCATGAGCTGTTTTATAGGAACTCAAAAATCACCGAAAAGTTCAAAGATTTTATCGAAAAAAATTTTTGTTCGTTGAAATTAAAATCTTGATGTTCGAACTTCTATATGATTTTCAGCACAATCTTGTAAAAAAAACAAAAGATTTTCAAAAAAAATCTGTTATTCAATCCCGAAACTCTGGAGCCCATAAAAAAACAATATTTTTCCAGCAACAACGTCAAAAGCGCAGCGCATCTCAAATGTCCAGTGGGACGGAGAACACCGATCCTAACCTGATTCCTTCAAAAATAGCAAAAATGGAGAAGTATGAGTATGGGGAGAATGATTATCGTTTGAAATGGAATGATTTTGCAATTCTGGAACTGAAGGAGAAGATTGAGGGTGAGATAAATTTTGAAAAGAGCACCGTGAAAAAGAAAAATACATTTTCGTTGGTTTATAGATATTGAACCTTCACCAATTCCCACTTTCTTCGACCAATCCAACGAAGCGGCATTTTTATCGTTCATAGGTGGATGACTCCATTCTGGTACTACTATACTACTGACAAAGTTTGATCTCAATACTTGAACGTGTTCCAACTGTTTTATTCTTGTGAATATTTATGTATTTCTATTTCGGCATTTCCATAAATTTTAATTATAAGAAATAATAATAATGATATTTTGTAAATATATTGTGAGTTTTTTTTTGACACCTTTCGATCAAAATACATTCTACCCTGTTTTGGCTATAAACGCAATGGGAATACAAACAGGAGAGAAACAGGCCGATTGGAATCGTGTCGAAGATTAACATCTATCCACTCGACATTTTACAAAACGCACTCCTTATTCTTCATCATCCTTAAATCGACGTTTTTTTATTTTCTTGATTTTTTATAAAAACAGTCCGAAAATTGATATATCAGTTTTGTTTTTGTTTAGGGGTCACGTTTTTTATTCAATTTGCGGTCAGAAAAAAAAGTGTCCAATTGGAAAAGTAACCAAATACCGTAATCATTCAAAGGCACACAACTCGATTGTCCTGGAAAATTTTTTAATGTTCCTTTAAACAAACCTTTTTCTGATTTTCGACGCCGCAATAGATTAACCAAAAACAGTTTATTTTCTGAAAATGACTTTTTTTGGGAAAAATCAGAAACGTGAAAATATAATAAACGTGACCTTTTCTCGCCATTCTCTGCGTCTCTCTCTTTCTCTCTTTCTCTCTTTGTCAACTGGCGAAGTTCTTTTTGGCCGGTAGTAGGCTTTTCTGTCGGCCCGAAAACTTTCCATCTCCAATCCAAACTTTTTGCAGTTTTGGTCATGCACCGAACTCTTCAACGATCCATATCAATAGTGAATCGAAAACTACGGTATTTAAATGGTCGAGCCGGTGGAATTGGTGATTGGGTTGGTCAATAACATTTCACCAAAAAAAGCTCAATTTGAAAATTTGTAGATTTATCGATTTTCTCTGATATTTTTCGCTTTTCTATGTGGTTGTGTATGGTATTCGAGGACGATTAACATGTGGGCGATGAAAAATATCGGAGACACATTTTTAAGCAAAGAAATATGTAGGTCATAAGCCGAGCGGTGAGATTCGGGCTTTGTCACACAGATGGGAGGCCTTCTTAAAGAGGTCCAAAAAGTCCCGGCCTTGATTTTATGAATAGGGATTTCTAAAAGTGAATTCTGAATCGGACCAGGTCCGATTTTATAGTACCAAAAAAATCAATCAAATCTGAATTGGACCAAAGTCAAGAAATCGGACCAGACACATTTTTTGCTGAAACGAACCGAGAAAAATTCGGACCCGGTCCGTTTTTTTGGGGTTTTGACACTTTAGAATCGGACCGTTTTATGTTTGGGCCCTATTCCTATCTATAACAAGGCCGGCTTATGAAAAAGCCCAAATCTCACCCCTGTATAAGCCTGAGTATAAGGAAAAAACTAAAGGATCATTTTTGTAGATAGTCGTCAAATAATTTTGGGCGCATTTTGGCGCGACGAAAAAGAGGAAGATGGCCGATACGCTGTGATACATTTTCTGGCCGATGGCCGACTAGAACACCCACTTTATTGTTTTTCGATGCAGGCAAATAATCGATATCTAAGTATGTTTTCATGATAACTTCAAAATTGTTTTGAGAATTACAGTAACCCGTGCAAAAGTTCAACGAATTCATCGAGGCAAACGAGCATCCTCGGATATTTGTTCGTGGGCGGGGCATGTGGCTGAATGTGCGTTGGATGTGCATTCGTTCAAGGATTTCAAGTGAATTGCAGATATTTGGGAAACGAGTTAATGTTCTGTTTTTGTAGGATTAGCACAACTCCGAATGTTGAGGATTCGATGTTGATCACACCGGAAACACCTTTGCAGTGAGTCATTTTTTTGGAATTTTTTTTGTAGCTGAAAACATCACATTGAAATTCTGTTGGCTCAACGAAACTAAAAAATATTTTGTTTTGATCCTAAAATTTAGTCCCAAATTTTTCTGTTTTTGGAAAAAGTGAAAAGTGAAAGTTTCGGAGTTAAACATAATTTCTTGATAGTTAAAAGTTTAGGCCTAAACTTATATAGAAAAAACTGAAAGTTCAAAATTTCAAACCCAAGTTTTGTAATATTTGAAAATTTCCCGATCTGGAAGGATTTTATCTCTTAAAATTGATCAAGCTCCAAAAAACATAGCCCGGATTTTTTTGAATTTACACAAATATTAGAATTTCTGAAAATTTCTAGGTTTTCGGGTCAAAAATCAGGCCCTGAAAATCCCAACGACCGATTTCTAGGGCTATCCAATTTTCATTTGAATTTTTTTGGGAATATCAGATTTTTCAAAACTTCAAAACCTAAATATCAGGCTCGAAAAATATTAAATAATATTTTTGTGCTAGACCAAAAAAATTCGGTCATTTTTGCAATATCTCAAAACTTCTAGACCGGCCCAGAAAAAAACCCAAAATTTGCAGAGAAAAACGTCACGACATGGTGGTATGTATGGCTCCAATGTACATCTATACCGATTGGGAGATTCTCATCACCGGCATCGAAACATGGCTAGCAATGGGCGCCACAAAAATCGTTGTTCCCGTTCAATCGGCCTCAAAAACCACCTACCGTATACTGAAAGAATACGAGAAAAAGGGTCTGGTTATCATTCGACACTGGTCGAAATGGCCCATTTTATCCGATACTAATCCGAATGGCCTCGTTTTGTCGAGAGGTATCGAAGAGTCACATGTGAATTGTTTGTTTTTCGTCAAACCGTGGGCTGATATTGTTGTGTTTTCGGATATTGATGATTTTCTTCTTCCACTCGAACCGCAGAAATTGGAATTTGGCGATAATTTGAGAATTATTAGGGTGAGTTTTTCTTTTTTTGTTGTTGAAAATTGTTTTTTCTCGTCTTGAAAAGCTCTGAAAATTTCTATGTATTCCTGAAATACTGTAGGGAACAGGCCCAAGATGTTTTTTTTCAGAATGTCTTAGCTAGAAGACTGGGTCAAGTTTGGGCCGGCTCGAAAACTTTTCTGTTTGTGAAGAGCCTTGGTTATGACCTATAATCTTGTTAAAAACTTTGTTTGACCTTAAAAACTAGGTCAATTTTCGGACCTGATTATTTTCGAAGTGGTCTCTTATTAGACCTGATTTTTGAAAACTTTCAAATTCTGAAATTTCAAAAATCCAAAACAAAAAATATTTTGGGTCAAAAAATAGCGAGAAATTCATTCCTCACAGTCCCAAACTCGGGGAGAACATTGTTTTCAGTCCGGCCCGAAATTCGCGAACTCTCCTGTTTTTCAGCAACTTTTCTCCGAGCATCCACAAGCCGGTTCGTTGCTCTTCGAACATCGCGACGTTCAATTTGTGCCGCCGCGAATCGAGGGTGATCAAAATTTGCAAAACTTCAATTTCGAATTTTTGCGAAACTCGAAAAATAAAATGAATTGTAATGTGTGGCGAATGAAGACGAGAGTTGTTGTGAATGCCAGTCAGTCACCGGCCATTTTTCGAACTTTTTTCCCAAAAAATCATCATTTTGCAGGTCGTGTGGATAGTGTGAATATGCACGAGACGGGTATTCATCGATTGGGATATGTTCAGACACGTGTTCCGTGTCGACAGGCCCATTTTTATCATTTGAGACATTCACACAACACCGTACCCTCGCCAACACCAATCAATATGTCACCATTTGCTGATTTATTGAACAAGTTTGTTTTTGGGATTTATCGCGGCAAATGTGCTCTATTGAGAATAACATTTTTTTGGCTCGTTAATATTTTCTGAATTCTAAGCCCCGCCCACTTTTTGCTCATTTTTCTGGACGAGACTTTTCTGAAATTTTTTTCGGAATTTTTTCAACAAAAATAAGTTCGGCCCGGCCCGACTCTCGGGCTGCAATGCCACCCATAGCTCCACCCTTTCGTAGGTCACGTGATTTTTTTTTTGGAAAACGTGAAATAACTTTTCCTGGTTCCAGACAATGGTCTCAACGTCTCGAAACATTCACCGACTTCAAAAATGAGTTTCTCAACAAAACCAACACGGAATATTTGGAAGATTTCGATCGATGTATGGGCGCGATCAACGACGAACACTGGACAATGAAGGTTTCCCCCTTTAAATTTCCCGAATTTTCATCATTTTCTCTAGGTCTCTCGATGTCTAACACCACACGTGTGTTTCAGTCGTTTGCGACGTCAAGTTGATTGTGTTGCGGTGACGGCTGATTTCGAATTTTATCGATCCGGTCGAGGGTATTTCATGAATCCGGTGAATGGTAAGAGAGTGGGAGACGCAGAGAGAGGACGAGACATAGTTTTTGCAGCTCGAATTCAAGATTCGGAGACAAACTGTGAATCGCCGACGCCTGAATTTGTTGCTGGTAATCACTATTTTTCACCTTGAAAACTTTTCTTTTCTCGTAGAAATAATTAATAAAAATACGACTTAGACACATTTTTTCAAGCCTTCTGAAACTTTGTCCAGGCTCCGCCCACAAAATAATGATGATATTTATTTCTCGATCAACAGTAAAAGGAATGGGACAGATAACGACAAGATTCTTGTCACGAAAAAAAGGAAACAGAAGAAAATGATCAATCAAATTGCTCATCAGAGTTATCAGTTCTTCTATCAGTATTGATTTCACCAGTCGGTTTTCCCGGTAAAAACGGTCTAGCACCACCACGTTTGTCTGCAAAATCGGCTGTTTAAAAAAATGTGTGCGAACACACGCAAAACACGTCAACGTGAGAGGTGTGCTGGCGTGTTTTGTGTAGCTTTACCCTGAAAATGGATCAGCAGCAGCAGCAGCAGTGACAACAGCGGTAGTAGTAGTGGTAGCAGAAGAAGATGATGGAAACAAAAAGTTGGGCGATAGAAAAAGCGTAGAAGTGAGAGAGTGTGAGACGCAGATAAAGAGAGAGAGAGAGAGAGAGAGAGAGATTTACAGACCGTAACCGTAGTTGTTAGTCAACCAGTCTTCGTCACGTTTGTCGGTGAAGCTTGAGAATGTACGTGCTCCGCCTGCAAAAAAATCAGAATTGAAAAAATAAAAAAGTGTCGATGCAAGTTGTCGTCAAGTCGTGTCAAAATGCACAGTTGCATTTTATTTGACGCACATTTCTTTATTTTTTTATTTTCGAAAAGTTGTTTTGTTGTGTTTGTAGAGTTTTGTCAATTTTTTTCAAAAACATTACCCGATTCAAAATAAACTTTATCCGCGTTGCGCGTGCGCGGAGCGGTTATCCAAAAGTGGGCGGGGCCAAAATAATGTACCGTACTCACCTCGTTTCTCCTCCTCACCAGCAAATGCTCTAGCTCCACCTCGTTTATCGTTGAAACCAGAAAATGTGCGTGCGCCTCCTGGAAAATTAGAAATGTTACGGAAAATCTTGCGACGCGCAAGGTTTCCGGAATTATTTTTTTGACACGAGAAATTTGGGAAATTGAAACAAAAATTCCGACGTGGAAAAATTTCGAAATAGGTTGTGACGCAATAATTTTAAGAAACTATTTTTCGAATTTTTTAGTGGGAAATTTTGCGGTATTTCACCAAGCAGTGGAAAGTGGGCGGGGCCAAAACGATGTACCGTACTCACCTCGTTTCTCCTCCTCACCAGCAAATGCTCTAGCTCCACCTCGTTTATCGTTGAAACCAGAAAATGTGCGGGCGCCTCCTGGAAAAAGTTGAAATTCGCGGAATACTTCCGGAACTTCTCCGGCTACCTCGTTTCTCATCATCTCCGGCGAATGCTCTAGCTCCTCCACGTTTCGCCATGAATTCTTGGAATGCTCGAGCTCCTCCTGCAAAGATAAAATTGGTGATTATCAATGGGGCGCGTTTTGATTTTTTGCAAAAGTTCACCTCGTTTCTCGTCATCTCCTGCAAAGGCACGTGCTCCACCTCGTTTATCGTTGAATCCGGAGAATGTTCGAGCTCCTCCTGGAAAAAAACGGTTCGGAATATTTGATTTCGGGTCGGGCCGGGCCGGACCGAAACAATTCTAAAAATGAGCTCGATTTTTCGGCCCGAAATAGTCGATAAACTCTGAATTGTTGTGAAAATGATGATATTCTCAATTTTTCAGACCCGCCCCGAAACAGATGAAACTTCCAGACTTTTCGGGCCGGCCCGCCGAACGTACCTCGTTTCTCCTCCTCATCCGCCAATCCCAAATATGCGGCTCTTGCGCCACCTCGTTTTGCATCGTCGTAGAATGCGCGAGCACCTCCGCGTTTCACCTGAAACACTCGCGCACCGCCTCGCTTCACAACGATCGCGTCCTCCTCACCGAACTGTTGTGCTGTCGCGACGAGAATCACTGCCAATAAATATTTTCAGATTTTTTGAAAAAATATTCCTGTGCTCTTTTGAAACTCCTACGCGCTAGTCTTTTTTCTAGCAAAATATATATATTATTCATTGTTCTCCTAAAATTTTAAAGCGTTTTTTTTCTGTTGGTGTGCTTCCTTAGACACCTATAAACTTTTTGTGCATCCGGTAATAAAACCAGTTTTGTGCCTTTTCTCAGCGGGCTCATTTTTTCGTCACACAACATTCATCATTCGCCGATAACATCATTGTGACGGCAAATTAATTCCCGGGGGAAAACTTCGGGACTAGAACTTTGAGGTCTGAAAGTTTAGAAACTCCCAACTGTGCGGGGTCTAAATTTTTCCTCTGATAATTTCCCGAGGCAAAGAACTCATTCTGGTGAATTTTTAATTTCTTAAAGCCCAGAAAACCCTGGGTAAAAATTCCCAGAATTTTGTGAAAAACTTCCAGGCCAAACTTATAAGAAAATCTTGGTTTTTTTGGGTCAGGTCTTGGTTTTTTTCTTTCTCTGTTTCAAGGGTTTTGATGCGCACAAATTTATGGACCGAAATTTTGTGCATCTGAGTTTTTTTAGAGTTAGATTCTTGTCTCACTTTTTTTCTCAGGCCAAACTTATCCATCCAAGTCGAAAAACTTTTTTGGGATATTTTTCGCGCCCAAAATTTTGCAAACCTGTCCAACAGAAAACTTCTCAAATGTGCAATTTGCGCGCCGAAATATTTTGGGCGTGGAAAATTGAATTTGACCCATTCGATGAGTGGAGTTTTCTATTTATGTGTTCGCAAAATAATCTTCGAACATCTATTTTTTCATTAAAAAATTTGAAAAAAAAACAAAGAATAGAGAAAAACAATTAGTGTGTTGGAAAAGGAAGGAAAAGGATTATCGGAGCCGGAGAAAAATCTTGGTCGGAGAATTGAAGTCCGCGATGTTTTGGTGTGAAAAATGTAGCCTAAGGAATATGGAAAACATTGGGACCGAGAGAGGTTTGGTCGGAAACCTTTTACTCTCTGAGCTGGAATATTTTCAGCCCCAAATAGTCCGACAAATTGCTGAAGCTGATCGAGTTTCAAAAATTTTCGGGCCGGCCCGAAAAACTCCAAAGTTTTTCCCACATTTAATCTCTAAATTAATGTGTGAGATGAATATTCGTCTGCGTTTAGAAAAGAAAAAACAGGAAATTTCATCATAATTATTTGAAAAAAAAAAACAAAAACATTATTTTGTCATTATCTTTTTTTTTCTGATGAGTCAAAGTTTCGAGCCCGAAAAAATCGGGCCGGCCCGATGTTCTCAGAATAAGTCTAGCTTCAGGATTTTCAGAATCTGATGTTCAGGTCAAATTTAGACATGTTGCACTCTACAGTTTCGAGCCTGGAAAAAATCGGGCCGGCCCGATGCGCTTTCAGAAATTTCAAAAAATTTTAGAGTCCTTTTTTTTTAAATTCAGACCCAAATAAAATCTAAATTTTATTTCTAGTTTAGACCTGTTTGGGACCTATTTTTCACACATTTTATTTTCCCGGAAAAATATCTAATCTAACTAGCAGAAATTCAATCTTCTTCTTCTTCCTCCTATTCCCATTTTTTCTTCGCTGAACGATTGCAATTTGAAAAAAAAATTCAAAAAGTGTCGTTTTTTCGCTGACTGAAAAGACGTCGAAAGAAAAACATCCGGTGACGGATGAATCAAGAAGAAAATCAAAAAACAAAGTGTTCATCTTCCTCTTCCTTCGTCAATGTCAATTTTGCAATATTGGAAATGACACTTTTTCGCCTTCAAAAGTTTTACGTATCCATTTTTTTCTGAGAATCAAGGAAGGATGTTCCGAAAGAGAAAACACATCATTCTTTCGAGAGTCTCGTGAAAACGGTTCCCCCGAGAGTTTGACGAGTTTTGGACTTTTTTTGTTGAACAAAAAAATAGTTTTGGTTTTTTTCTTGGAAAATGTCTAGTTTGTCAATTTTTTGGTCTCTTTGAAATCAAGAAAAAGTGGGGGCGGTCTGAAAAACCAGGGCATTTCATAGAAAATCAACGGTCTGGACCGGTGCCAACAACTTCAGACAAAAACTAAGAATGTTTTTAAAGTCTGAACATTTCAGACATGATGTTCGGGTCGGACTGGAAATGAGAAAAAGGCTAGGCCTGAAAGTCTAGTTGATATGGTACTTGGAAACTGCCAAAATAAAAATTCTAAAAATTTTACGCATTTTTCTGAACTTTAGAAGTTTTTTTTTCAGATTTTAATGAAAATTATAGGTTTGAAAACTGGTCTACAAAATAATCGGACCCGTAAATTGTCAAAAATGTTTTTAAAAAGTCCTCAACCCCGGGTCGATCTGAGATTTTTTCGATTTCAGATTTTCTTAGAAAACTCAGAAAATCATTTTTGAACTTGAGAAAATTCAGATTTCAGAAAGTTTGGCCTGAAATTTAATGGGACCCAAAAAATGGTCAAAAATAAAGTTAACACCCAAAAAGTACAGTACTCTCTCCAAAAAATTTCATATTTTCCATCACTGGACCCTCTTCAAATCCCCCCAGGCCGAATTTCAAACATTTCGCGGGCTCAACACCAAAGTGTCCCCTACCTGACAGTATCACAAAAACCAAGAAAGACGCCATCTCAAAGAGTCGACGAATAAAAGAATGAGAACGAGGAGAAGGCGAAAAATGGGCGGAGCAACACGAAAAGAGCTGCTGGTTATACATGTACATATATGTGTGACGTGTGTAGGAAGGATCTTTAGGACCTCTGGGAAAAAAACCCGCACAGAAACGAAGAAGAAAAAGAAAGTTCTTCTAATTAGAAGTTGTAGTAGTAGTGGGGTAATTATACATTTTTTTGGCGGGAAAATTAAATTTTTTTTTGAGAACATTTTTCTCGGTCATCGAAAAACATTTGATTACAGAAAGTTGTTTTGTTTTGTTTCGAATAGCACACGCTATGCACTTTTTCTCCTTCTCATATACTCGAAATTTGGCTTGCCCCACAAAAAAATATGGAAAATAAATAGGATTCAAAGTCTCTGGGGACTCTTTTTCAACGCAAAGCGTATTATTCCAACAAAAATGTCTTATTTGACGTTCGGAAATTTTTTCGGGAAAAGCACGCGACGCGTGACCGCAGCGCATGAATTTTTATGCGTCTCGGTGCGTTTGATAGTTTATTGAACACGCGTCGCTTGACCGCGACGCATCAGAAATCCAAAGAGATTTTGAAATTTGCACTTCTGAAAGATGGAGACGAATTTTTAACTGTTATCAAGTTCTAACGCGTCGCGTATTTTTCAGTTTGATGAAAACGCGACGCATGACCGCGACGCCTTGAACAGGTCTCGCACTGTTTTTTTTCTTAATTTTCACGCGTCGCGGTGATTTTCCCGCGTGTTCCTTACTCGAAACTGTACGCGACGCACAACCGCGACGCGTGAAACATAACAATCTCTCTAGGTTCAACATTCAACAGCTTTCCTGTTTCAAATCTTTTACCTGGCAAATTTTGTACATAAAAATGGCTAAACTACAGTACTTTTTGTGTCGCCTCAATATTTAACACGCGACGCTTGACCGCGACGCGTGGGAGTTTGCTCTTCTCAGGTTTTTTGAGTGAGATGAAGACGGTTTTCGAACAGTTATGAAATTCTGACACGTCGCGGTCGTGCGTCGCGTATTTTTAATTTTTATGAACACGCGACGTTCAGCCGCGACGCGTTTGAAATTGACGTTTAGAACAGATTTTCAAAACGCTTTTTGAGACGTTAAAAATTCTTTCTTTCCAAATTTTCACGCGACGCACAACCGCGACGCGTGAAATATGGTAATTCCCACCTAACAAAATATTCAAGATTCTAAAAACCGTCTTGGTCTCGAGCTATAATCTCGCAAATTCAGCTAGTCAAAGAAAAAGGAGCCGAACTACAGTACTTTTTGCGTTGGCATGAAACAAGTTTCGGTTCCAGCTCATAAACATATTCTAATTTACAACCAACTATGTACATTAATCATTTTTATTACGCAACACTTTCTTTTTTCCTCCTCCTCCGACTTGTTTTTGTTTCTAATCATTTTCATATTTACAAAAAAAAACATGATGTTTATCATCTTTTTTTTGAGAGTATTCTCTCAACTTGTCACCGCTGAGCAATTTGACATCGAACTCTTACCAGGTGAGCTCGACATGTTTTTTGCTCATTTTCTCGCGCGCCCGCTCGCGCAATTCTTACAATTATCGCATTTGCAATTCTAATACATGTATATAAATCAAAGTCACTTTTTTTTCTTTCTCCTAATCGTGAATATATTAAGAAGGACGTTCGTCGTGTTCGTGTCGTGATTACTACGGTGAATGTCGTGACGAAAATGAGAAATGGGAAGATGAGGAAGGTGTGTGGAAGTATGAGTGTGATGGAAAAGAAGCCAAATTTGTGGGATGTCGAGGAGATGTTGGAGTCGGACAGAATGTGACGATTGATGGGTTGTGGCATAGTTGTGTTGAGGAGAAGGAGATCAAATTGAAGTATAGTATTGGTGCGTTCTTCTCCTGATGAAAACGGGTGGATTTTGAATCTTGAGCCACAAAATCGGTCCAAAATCTATTTGTTGAACCTTTCATAAAGATTCGTATGAAACGGGCCTAGATTAGAAATCGGGCCTAGTTTTGTGGACCGATTCAGCAAATATCTTGAAAAAATCGGAACTGGTCCGATTCAGTCAGATTTTTGATGGTCCTGATTATGATTTCGAACTTTTGGGCTACCATAAAATTCAGTAACTTTGACGGAAAAATTCTCAAAAAATCTGGAAAATTAACTGAATATCTAGGTCACGTTGCGTATTTTTTTTTGATGATCCGAACTGTAAAATTCTTATTTCTCTGCGTCTCTCTCTCTCTCAAAACACCCAACAAAACTCCGTGATTTTTTCAGAGCCACATTGTGATGTGAACGGTGAAAAACGACGAGTTGGGGAAGAGTATCGAGAAGGCACATTCCAATGGTTGTGTCTATCAACAGGAAGATGGATCACAGGTGCGGCAGAAAAAACGGCATTCGGTACACTTTTGTGGGCGGAGCTAAATATGTAATCTATAAAAAAATTGTGGCGAAATTGAATGTCAGGCATTGCATCAAATTTTGCCGTATATTTTCATTTGATCAGGATAGACCTAGAGCCCGGCCCGAAAATTTCGGGCCGGCCCAGGATTTTTTATTTCTAGGCTGGTCAAAGGGCCCGGCCCGACTTTTGAGAGATTTTTCAAAAATATAATCCTTAAGTACTGAAACTCTAAGCCTAAGCCTCATTTTCGGCCGGGCTATTCTTGACCTTCAGAAAAAAGGCCGACCCGGCCAAGTCTCACCCTTTTAATTTGATAAAAATGGTGCTCAGTTTAAAAATAAGCTAAAGTTTCACATATTTGTAGGATGTTATTTTTCGAACGAAACTCAGTCCGACATTCTGCTGCCCGTCGGTCAATCGTCTTTCAACGGACTCATCGAACACGTGTGCTCAAAACGACAAGAATATCCGGCCATAGTGCAATACTATACTCAGGCAAGTTCTCTTTCATTCCCAGACAAACGGGAAATTCAATCGCTGTGTGTGTGTGTGTGTGTGACTCACGAAAATTCAATTTATTTCCACGACATGTCAAAAAAAAGAGAAGAAAAAATACACTTTTTGAAGTTTTTAGGTGCGCAAAGATGTTGATGTGAAACATCCTACAAACAAGGGAATCAACAAAAACTTTCCGGAACCTCTTCAAAAATTGATCGGCGACGATGAGAATGTTGGTTTTTTGCGCGGTTTATAGTTGAAGAAGACTTGATTTCAGGTTCGATGGCTCTACAAATCTGCCAACTATTTTATTAAAAATGAAGAGAAACCTTTGGAATATATCAGATATCTCGAAAAATCTAGAAAACCTCTGTGAATTATTGTTATTTGTTTTTAATTTTGAAAAAAAATATATTTATGTCAATTGTTATCAACCAAAAATCGGTTTCTGAAAAACCGCTGGTCAGATATTTTCTTGCAATTGTAGCGCTCAAATTTGGTCCGAAAGCTACTCCATACCTAAAAATCGACAAAAATTTTCGGACCCAAAACAGGATCGTTTGGGCCGTTTGAGAGGTCCCGCCAATGTTGGGCCAGGCCGTTAAAAGCTTAATGAAGTTTTTTTGCTCTTTCAATTTTCACTGTATTATCCAAAATTCAACCAGTATCACTCGGTTACTGTAGATTGAACTTTGAGCAACAAATATTTGCAGAACGAGAATTTCTGATATTTTGACAAGTACATTTCTAGACTTTTCAGGTGTGTGGAATCAGATTGATATCTAAAATTTCTGAAGATCTCTTCGGAACGAAGAAAAGATAACATTATCAATAGAGCGCGTTTTACTGATTGGCCCGAAACGTAAAAATGTCGAGTCATTCCTGGAAAAAAATGAATTGTTCAAATATTAAAAACGTGACCTCGCTCTTCTCAAAAAAAAAAAATAAATAAATTCCACGTGTCACGTGACACGTTTCTCATTTAGACTCAATTTGTTGATTTGCATCATTTTTGATGTTCTCAATTTTTGGAAAATGTGAGCTTCACAATGTCAGCCTCTTCACGACAACATCGTCCGTGCACATTGTCAGCTCTTCAAGATAAGTTTATTTTCATTATCCGGGCCCTGTGTTCTCCTAAATACCTCCAAAAATCAAGTGAAATGTAGTGTGTAACACGTTTCTGAGCGAGTACCGTCTACCAGAGTCCGAGTCCCGACTTCATTTGATCCTAGATCGAGTGAGGATGTTTACATCCTTTTGGAACAGACCAGAAAGCGAGGAAGAAATGTGTTCATAATTGGGCTCGACACTCATTTTTTCTGATTGAGGAAACATCTTTTTTCATCAAAATCGGGCTAGAAATTTCTGCGGTTGGCTGAAAAGAGTTTTTTTCCAGATATGTGAAGACATGGGCTTCGAAGACAACTTCATTTTCATGGCTACTTCTTCATGAAACCTCTGAAAAACTTGACATTTTCAACATGAGAAGTGTAATTTTTCAAAATCCAAAACTTCACAAAATATTTTTTTTTTCTAGACGCTTTGCCAATCAGGATGATGATAATCTACATCATCTGGATGTCGGCATGGTAATTTTTAGTTTTTCAAAATTTTTTTGAATTTCCAATTTTCAGCTCTTCTCAATATCAAACTCCAGTTCAAGACGCTGAACCCGCTGGGAAGTAGGTTAGTATTTTCAGTATTTTTTTCAAAAATCAACTGAAATAATGAGTTTCGAAGATTTCTTCTATGATAGATAAGGTCGTATGGAATTATTAACAGTACAAAAAATTAGAAAACGATAAATATTTGAAACGTGACACGTGGCATTTTATAATGGGAAATTATCATTTTTTAAATTTTTTCTCATGTTCCTTTAACGAAAATGTATTATAGAGGTGAAAAAATTGGCATCGAAATATGTACTCAGAGAAAACGCGTCGAGCTCGATGCGAGTTCAACGCTGAAAACGACCTTTCTTGGAGTTCGATTTGAACTCAAAAAACACAACACGAAAAACGATCTCGATGCGAGCTCGATTTGAATTAAAAAAATGATAAAATTTGAGTTCGCAGAAAGATCAGTGCGAGCTCGAATTGAACTCGCAGCGAGCTCGACAAGATTTTGCTGACTGATCAATATATCTTTTTCTTTCTCAACGACGACCACAAGTGTCAGCGTGGAGTAGTCGGGAGCGTGCGGATCTTCCGATTGAAAGATGCCAGTTCGATCCTCAGAGGGGTGTAGAAGTTTTTTTCTTTGAAAGGGGTTCAATTATTGTCGAGTTCAATGCGAGTTCGAATTGAACTCGAAAATCTCTGGGCATTTGGCGAGCTCAAAAGGAACTCCAATTGAATTCGCTTTCAACTTTCTGCGAACTCAATTTGAACTTTCTGCGAGCTCGACGCGTTTTCTCTGAGTACAAGATAAAATTTAAAAAAAAGGTCACTTTACGTGTATTTTTGGACCTCTATAATACTGTATTTAGCCCCGCCCATTCGGTTTTCTAGGTCATATTGATTCTCTTCCAATGTTCTTATTTTTCAACCCTTTTTATTTATATATTATTTTTATTTAGTTAAAAAAAATACGTTCAAAAATATGACATAACACAAAAAAACAATTTTTGAAACTACAGTACTCTTCCCATTTTTCAACAAGCTTGAATAAAAATTCTATCTTGAAGAATCAAACTGCTTATCACACAGTTTTCGTTTTCGGAATTTTTCGCGCCAAATTTTTCTATTGTCCATCCCGATTTTCTCTTCCCATGGAAAAATAAAAAAATAATGATGCGGGCAGAAAAAAGAACGTAGATCAAATATTATTTATTCACATTAAGACCAAAATGCCTGTGTATTTCTCTCGAACGAAGTTCACACAACAAAAATCGATAAATTTTATTTTTTGAAGTTTTTTTTTTCGATGTTTTTGACATTTCAAAATGGCAACATAGAAAAGTGAATATGAATGAGTTGTATTCATTTAAACCGATGTTTCATGACTGAGTGATCCAAACAAAAAACTATCAGATTCGTCTGCGTATTACAGATTCTGACGACATGAAACCTTGGTTAGTTCATGTGAAAACGCTAAAATTTCGGGGGAAAAAAAAACGAAGCACGACAAAGAGCAAGATTCGAACTTCCACATCCAACTCAACAACATTGAAGTAGACTGATCAGAGTTTTTGGTGTAGTTTTCCAACAATAATCGCGATCTTGTACCGGAATGATTTCCGTACACGTGGTTAAAAAAACAGAAAAAAACTTTATTTATTAAATATTGTTCAAATAACTCAAATTCGTATCAAACTATTTTATTCAAATTTAAACACGAATTTCAAAGAAAAGGGAAAAAATTCAAAACTTACCTGATGAATCAACATATATGGAACGAAATAGCCCTCCGATTGTAGTCCGAACTTCAACCACCGATCAAACAGGACGATTATTCCTGAAAACATTTAAAAATTTATAATGATGCGGAAAATTTTGAAAGATCTCTATATTTTTTGTTACACTCACTAAATCGGCCGAATCTCGGTGGTTTTATCACTACTAAAACCTCTAGACAAAAATAAAATGTTTCATCATTCATATTTTGCGCAAGGGATATTATTTCATTGTTTCAAACTTTTCTGGTGTCACACCTGGCGTGAGACGGAATTTTGTACCGTGATTTAAAAAATCAGAGGTATTTTCAAAGTTACATTTTTTTGAAAGTCACTGTGAAAAAACTTCTGAATTTTTCACAGTTTTTTGAACGAAACTGATTCGTTCCGCCAGTATCGTGAAAATTAATTCATTTTTCCGCGATATTTTTGCAGATTTTTAGCATGCACAATTGTTGATTGTTTTTAAATTTCGAAATGGTGACAAGTTAAACTTCTATTGTGAGAATTTTCGGAAGTTTATAGAAAATTTCTCAGAAAACTCTAATGGAGTTCGAAATAAGATTTAACAAAACTAAATCAGCTCTAACTTAATCTAGGAGTTCGACAAATATCTGTCAATGTCTAGTTCATATAATATTTTTTCTGTTTCATTAATTCCGATTTTTTGGTTTTTTTTGGTGAAATGTTAAAAAGCTTACTTATAAATCAATCTTGTTTTCCATGAATTCTGTTCAAGTCGTCTTCGATCGTCAGATTGGTTTCGTGGACAATAAACTGCTGAGTTGAATCCTTATCGTTTTCGACCAGTTGACTACTTCACTTTGCTTTGACACTTTGATTTTGCGAGTTTTTAAATTGATTTCTGAAAAATCACAGCAATTTTTTGAAAGTGATTGCGAAACTTCTCTTTTCTTTATCGCCATATTGAAGATTGACACATTAACATCATTTGAATCCGAAAACATTGTTGAAAATCATAAAACCTGTCTTCATCGAGAATGACGATAAATATCGATCAGTTTGCCTGAAACTTATAATAAACTTTGAAAAGACAAAAGTGAGCGAGAAACTATGGACTATAAACGTGGATTACTATGAAAAATGATAAATTAGTGATAAATTACGGAAACAATTAAATCACACAACGAAAAACAACGGAATCGCGACGAAAAACAATGAAATATCGATTGAAAAAGAAGAAACAAAAAAAAATAAAAGTAAAAAAATGTGCGCGCTTCTTTCGAGAGAAATACACAAGGTCAACGGGTCTCGTAGCGGCGAAACATTTTTGATAATCGTCCTTTATTTTAACCGGTAACTTTTTTTTTCTTTTTTTCGATGGGAAGAGAAAATCGGGATGGACAATACCAGACAAACAAACATCATCAATATCCCAAATACGTATTTACTCTTATTTACAAGTATAATATAGAGGTCATCCCAAGTAGTTTTGTGGGTTTCAAGGTCGACCAAAAAAATAAATGAGAAATGCGACGACGTAGATTATGTTGTTATTGTTATTATTTCTTCATATTTCTAGCTATTTTTCTCTTTTACAAATGTTTACAAAATTCAGAAGTTTGTCTATTTTTCATCTCCATTCAAAATGAATGATTTTCAGGAAGAAGACATTTCCTATGAAGATGATTTTGATTCCAGCCAAGATGAGAAGTTTGTTAAACAGTATCTCGAATTGATGCAACAGAATCGAGCACCAGTTCGACCGGTTATCGAGAAACAATCGGCCATTTTTGAGAATCGATGGTGCTTTTTGTCCTTTCCTCGATTTTTGAAGGAACCGCGACAATGGATAAAAATGGCTGGAATTGAGATGTTCAGTGCGTATTATGATGATCGACCAAACTCGTTGTTTCCACAAAATTCGGCGGTTCAGGTCATCTTTTTTTTTCAAAATTTTCGTAAAACAAACAACGGAGAAAGTTTTCAGGTTCTTATCATGAGCAATCACAGTGTCGAAGGCAAAGTCGACTTTTTTTGCAATTTATTTGTGAATCGAAAATATACAGTAGTTCGGGGATATGTTAGAGAGATTTGGCAACGTGGATGGGATCCGAGGTATGTAGTATAACTATGGCCGCAATTTATAGTTAGAGAATTAGTCTATCTGAGTCGGACGTGGTATTTTTAAAGACACCTGGTCACTCAGAAATAAATTTGTCGTGTTTATCGAAATCTCAATATTGAAGACTTCAACTTTCGATGTGTAGAATTCAAAATTCAAAAAAATTACTTTGTAAGGTAGAAAAAAATGAAAAAAAAAACTGTTTTCAAATTCGTTCTCAGGCAAAGCGACATCTGCAAACACCGTTTGTGTGTGTGTGCGGGTACAGTAATCCACGACAAAACATTGTTTTGTTTTTGTTTTCAAACATTTTTGGTTTTTTTACCGCATACATCGAAAGTTGAAGTTTTCAATGTTATGATTCTTATGAAAATGAAAAAAAAAATTATTTCTTACAAGGGAATTACATATAGGTGTTAACGGACTTTGAGATGGGATATATGTGACCCGATAGAGTTTTTCATGCTGAACATCATCCCGTAGCTAACTTTTGCAAAGCTCCACGCAGAAAGCTGAAAATCACATTTTTGTGATAAATTTGAAAATTTAAAATTCCTCTCAACTTTTTCAAAATTATACATTTACAAAAAAAAATTAATGGATCTGATGTGAAATTTAATTCTCTACACGATGGTGATTTTGAAATTCCGAAAAAAATAATGGAAAAGGTGTGATTTTTCGAAAAAACATGAAAAATCAGAAAACAATCTTCAAAATTTAGTCATTTTCACGTTTTTCAATGCAATTTTTTTATTTTTCACGTTTTTTGATCTACCTTTTTTATAAAAAGTTTCAAGCTCATTTTTTCAGCGTTACAATTACAATTTCGAGCTTTTTAAGCGCTCCTATCGTTCCTGGCATGCCAAATAACCCTTAAGTAGTCTCTCATCACTAAAATAATTCAAATTGAACAAGATAACTCAAATTTTGTGCTCAAACTTTGAGCTCGATTTTCAGCTTTCTGTGTGGAGCTTTGCAAAAGTTAGCTACGGCATGATGATCAGCATGAAAAACTGTATTGGGTGACATATGTCTCTTCTTAAAGTCCGTTAACACCTACTTGTGGTTCCCTTGTTAGTGACAGGGTGTCTTCAAATTTGAAACATTATAGGGTTAGAAAATTAAACTGTTAGAAGAAAACCAATATGGCCTAGGAAACCAAATGGGCGGGGCTAAATACAGTACATTTTCGCTGAAGAAACACGAGAAAAAAATAAAAAATGATAATTTCCCATTATAAAATGTATAACATCCACGTGTACAGAGAAAATGGTCATGCCACGTCACGTTTTTAAAATAATATTTATTATCGTTTTCTTATTTTTTCGTACTGACAATACCCAAAACTTGGACAACATGTAGAATACGACTCCAACGTATTTCAAGACCCCACCCCCAGCGAATTATACGACCCCATAAATGTATTTCGAGACCCCATTTTCATTAGGGTGGGGTCTTGAAATACATGGGGGTCTTGATGTAAAGTGAGGTCATGAAATACCTTGATAGGGTCGTAAAGTAACTGGCTTACAAGGGTGTGGGGTCGTGTTCTACATTACCTGGACAAGAGAACACGACCCAACAATATTGGGGTCTTGAAATACACGGTATGGGGGTCGTGTAATACATTTCTATCGCGGGGTGTTCTAATACGTTTTGTGGGGTCGTGTTGTACGTTTTATCCAAATTGACAAACAAAAAAACAATATTAGAGAACTAAGAAAAGGGTGAAGAATGAATAAATGAATGAATGAATGAATGAGCACAGGGAGACACAACGACCGTTGGCTCCGCCCACTTTTTTGTATGCGTCGTGAGTGAGTACACAAAAAAGGGGCGGAGTCACAGTCTTTGTGCCTCCACAGTCTGCGTGTTGACAATACCCAAAACTTATTTGAAATGAATTGTGGTAAAACATCGAAGCCGTGACTAAACAGGGTTAATGTGAAGATGGTCTCGGCCCGTTTTTTTTTTTGGTGAGATTTTCACTCTGTCGGGCCAAACCATACATATCTGTGACAAAAAGTGAAAAGGTCCCCTGACATTTTTTTTTTTTGATAAATGTGTCTGGGTCTCGTCACGAAAACAGATTTTTTTAGTCACCCTTTTTCATCTTTCAGTTCAGGTCTAATTCAGATTAGGCTTCTTTCTCATGGGACCCAAGCCAATTACGAGACAAAAAGGTTTTTTTTCGATAAATGTGAACAAAACACAGAACCAACTTTAGAAATGATGTTTTCCGTTTCAGAGACACATTCCAAGTGCCTAGCCTAATCACATGTCCAATCCCAAAACATCTCGACTACCCATATTCGCAATATTCCGTCTCATTGACTAGATCAAAATGTAGAAGTCAGAAAATCGCTTTGAAAGTCGACCCAAAACCCAAAGGAAAGAAGCAAGATGTTGTGGTCTGTGTGAAAGGGTTAGACTATCAGGTATGTGCTATTTTGAACTTTGAGAAATATTTGCAAAATTCCAGGAAGAAATATCTGCCCGACTTTTAGAATGGATAGAACTACAGTACATTTTGGGAGCCGACACGATCGGGGTTTACATGTACTATCTGACAGAGAAGACTAGAAATGTGTTGAAGTATTATGAGAAAATGGGAAAATTGAAATTGGTATGTCAATGGTGGGAATGTAGCCCGAGGGCCCGAAAACAATGAGTCGAGCTTTTTTTGTTTTCTGGCCGCTCAAAAAAAGCCGCGGATAGAATTTTTTGAAAAAGTACACTTTAAAAAATTTCAAAAAAAAAAACGGCTGGTCTTTTTCTGGCCTTCAAACCCCGGCCAGAGCCCAACCGTCCAAAAAGAGCCCAAATCTCACCCCTGCCTAAATCAATCGAGATAATCTTAATTTCAGAATCAAATATCACTATCTGGCACGGATCCAAATATCGATACTGAGCGCAGCAAATTTTTGAAACAAAATCGACCGCAAAAACGAAGACACGAACTTATACCCTACAATGATTGCTTCTACAGGTACCACCAAAAACCCAAAAATAATCAAAAATTAAATTTTCAGACACATACATACTCATAACTATGTTCTTATCCTAGACATTGATGAGGTCGTCGTCCCGGTGAACTATGAGAATTACTGTAGGTTTTGAAGGCTCGCCGATAGATGATTGTGATATTTTATTTTTGCAGCCCAGCTCTTGAGAGGTGTTGAAAAACGATTAGCGGGAAGAAACATAAGTTCGTTGTCGGCAAGAAATGTGTTCAAATTTCGAACCAATTTTACAACATCACAAGATTATCGATATATGTTGAATAATAAGAAGAGATCGAAGAAGACGAGCAAGATGGGAGAGTTT
The DNA here is from genome assembly GCA_963572245.1 of Caenorhabditis sp. 8 KK-2011. Classification (NCBI taxonomy): domain Eukaryota; kingdom Metazoa; phylum Nematoda; class Chromadorea; order Rhabditida; family Rhabditidae; genus Caenorhabditis; species Caenorhabditis sp. 8 KK-2011. Next base: position 7,838,162 of record OY751548.1, read on the forward strand.
GGAAAGAGTTTCAGCAGGTTTGTTATTAGAAATCTCGCCTTGAAATCAACCAAAATTTGTAATGCTCTCATGACAAATCCTAAAGAAAACTCGTTTTTTTTTGTTCGGGCCAAGTTTCGGACCGGTCCGTGATGAGTTTATTTAGATTAAATACCACACAATACAAGAGTTAGATTATCAGTTCTGTCCTGCTCCTTTATAGGCGCCATTGTCAGTATGTCGACGTGTGCCTCTTCGATCCCTTAGATTCCTATCGCTCATCTTGGGATCCGACCTCGGATCCTTCAGCTTTGTCGTCGGTGTTTGTCGATGAAGTGACCGTTGCACTTGTGGTTTCTGGTGGCGTACTCATTGAATGTGATCGGTGTAGGAGAGTGTGACTTGTTGGTTTCGGGAGTTGAGTTGTAGTGGTCGGTGTGCTTTCTCTTTGTTTGTTCGATGGTGAATTTAGGAGTACATATAGGTAGATATTTGAGTTGATTATCGGTCCGCGACCCTCGGACTTAGTCGTTCCTCCGTTTTATTGTCGCCGGGAACATTGTCCAGCCTGGTCCGGCTCGACGTTCCGGTGGAGCGTCGTAGGTAATTCCGCCTTGCTTCGTCGCTATCGTTATCAGCGGCTTCCAGAACTCGGTTGTTTCCAGCTGGTAAAGTAACCCGAAAATGTGAACCGCCTCTTTGGCTCGAGAAACCGCCACCGTCTCGCGGTTCGTCTGATCATCTCGTCCGAACCGCGTGAGGTTTTGGTGGTTGCGACTATGACAACCGCCGCTTGTTGCCCCTGGGCGGCGTCTATAGTCTTGATTGGGACGTCTTTGATAATCTTTTCCAGAAGGGCGAGTTAATTTCGGTGGTGAGTTAAAATCAATAAGTCGCTCGGTGCCATTCCACGATCCAATAAAGTTTTTACGAATCGTGTCTGCCTCTTCTCGGTTTTCGCCGTCAGTTTCGTGGCCATTGACGTTGATGAACCGGACTGGGCCACCGGAAACCGCAGTTGGTAGTTCCAGATCTTTGGTCAGTGTCCGTTGATCCGGTGATGTTCCAACTTCAAGTGGGAATGGGTAATTTGGGGTCACCAACTGACGTGTAATGTCGGGATGTCCTCGATAAACCGTCGTTAGTTTTGCCGGATCTTGTGGGCGCAATTTGTGCAGTCGGCTCATGTCGGATTCCGCGAAGCACTTGTACATATCCGAGTTCTCCGACGTTGGCATATACGGTGTCAATTGTGCTGTATCTCCGATCAGGACCAATGACTCCAGCTTGCGAAATTTGCATGCAATTGCGATAAAATCGCTGGGTCTCATCATCGAACTTTCGTCAATTATCATCTTCGTGACGAGTTCGGACGTGGTGTCGGTGTATGATCTCAATAGGAGCGAGGTTGTGGTCGCGACGACATTGGGTTGGTAAAATTCTTCAAATTGTCGGTGTCCTGATATCTTCAGGTGATGTGATAGTTGATTGAAGCACTTCGAGCGCATTTCCGACACTGACGTTGGTCGGGCCGGTGATGATTATTTGACCGAAGTCTCGGTTTCGAAATACAACAACAGAAAGAGAACTTTTCAAGATTGTGAGGCCCGGTAGTGAAACGATGGACTAACCTGTTTTGCACAAGTGTTTTTGTTGCAGATTGGTAGTGTTTGGCAAGGCTGAGCCCTTTTTGGGCGACGACCGTAGTCGTAATAATTACGTAAATAAACAACTAATTGGCGGAGACGAGGCCTCGACCTCGCTGATTAACTTATATTTTTTCCTGCCCAACCATCTTTATATACGTCTTGTTGGTGCCGTTGACCTGGCCCGCCTTCGTTGTATTGCATTCTTCCCTTATCAGTGGCGGAGTCACCTTACTTTGTTTACTTGGTCCCGTTATCATCTAGCCGAGTCGTATACTCTTTGGTTATCTGATGATGCATTTTTTATGGCTTCTGGGAAAGCACCGTTGGGCCTGTTTATGCGATGTGCAAAGTAAAAAACGGGCAAAAATTTGCAAAAAATGGGAATTGAAAAAAACAGTATTTTTTCCGAGAAATTTGAAAATCTGCATGTTGGAATATGACTTTCTTTCAATTTTACACACTTTCCCATAATTATTTTTGGAAAAAAAATGTTCCATTCTTCAAATATCGGGAAAAATCATCACTTTTACTTTGTGCGATATTTTTTGCAGATTTTTTGCATTTTTCCTTACTTTGCACATCGCATTACAACCGTTTATCATGTTGCAACTATTTAGATGTTTAGTTTTGATTCTGTGCCTTTGTGTACGAGAGCACGGTTAAATTCCTCGTTTTACGAGTATTACTTTTCAAAACAGCTACCGGGCCCCTTTAAGTCGTATCCCTTTTAGACACTGTTTTGGGGCCTCATTAAGAATAACAATCCGAACCCCTTTTTCGAGCATGGCCCCTTTAAGGGAATCCCTTCCAGTTTCTGCCCGTTTGTCAGGTGGAACTAAGTGCAACCGAATGTAATTTGGGTAATTTCCTTGGGTTACGGTAGTTGGTTGTTTTTCCTATCCAACGTCCTAACAAATTTTTGTGCAATATTTTTGAGCCTTTGGGTCGACCAGAAGCCCGCTCTGACGGGCCCAAATTTTTTTGAAGGCCAGGAAAATTCCGGCCGAAAACTGGCTTCAAATATATCCAGAGTTTTGTTTTTTCTGGAAAAAAATATCGTAAGAGTGTAGAGATTGTTACCACAAATTTCTAAAAAGTTCTATTTTTAATGACCAGAAAACAAAAAAAAAGCCGGTCCCTTCCCATGATTTTCAGGCCGTCGGGCTACAATCTCACCCCTGGCAACCAGCGTTCTTTCTCTGCCATCTCTCACACCCTCCAAAAACAATTCTCTCTCATTTGCAGCACCGGTTCAGTCGCGACAGTCTTCAATCATTTCGCTCTTCACAAACTCTCACCCAACTCATCGAAAAGTGTCTATCTGTCACCAAACGAAGCCATCAAACTACACTACAAATCGGAATGTCCGTGGGAGTCTCGCAACGAATGTCACGATCTCGAAACCCAACTGATTGATGACACAAGTTTGCAGCCGTTCGAGGAGCGTCTAACAAATCGGGTAGATCAAATGAGAAGTTTATTGTTGTGAATAGACAAAAACAGAACAAAACAAAACAGACAGAAAAGAAAACATGAGCGAGAAAAAACACCCGTCAATTCAGAAAACCCGCAATTTTTCCAACAATCGAAAATGTGTTGAAGTCCTTGAAAATGTATGGCAAAAAATATCGATAATGAGAGGAGGTATGATCAGAAAATGATTATGAAATGTGTGTGTGTGTGTGTGTATGTCTAGATGATCTTCTAACTCGGTTAAAACGGTGTTTTCAATTGTTGATTGACAAATTCTTGCACCGACGCACCACCATCCGTGATGATGTTGCTATTCGTTGCCAAACGGACCTACAAAACCAGCCAATTCAGAAAAAAAAAACACAAAAAATACACCTACCAAAAGTGAGCTGGCCAGCGGTCGCAACTCGGTGACTTTCCAATGTTCGTTGAGCCAATCGGAGCATGTCGCCGCGATTTCTTGTCGCGACGACGATTCGCCGGCGACGCAGGCCGCGAACGAGTTTTTTTGACCGACGCAGATTGGTTGCAGCATTTGGGAGAGCTGCAAAATAGAGTATGTGCTTGAGAACTTGCGGAAATTTTGCCGCAAAAATTTTTGGGGTGAGTTTGTAGCCCGAGGGGCCTAGAGATCGGCGAAAATTACGGACCGGACCGGGCCGGGCTTTTGAAATTTCGGTCTGTCAAAAAATCCCGGCCAGGCCCAGTCCGGCTTTCAAACGTCTGTTTTTCAGAGCTGGGTATATAATTTTTTGAAAAAGTATGATTTGTAAATACCCAAACTCCGGATATATTTGAGATTTAATTACGGCCAGGCTTTTCTGACCTTCAAGTAAAATAGCCCGGCTAGGGCACGGTCGACCCAAGAGAGAATCTCACCCCTAGGCAAAAATCACAGGCGGAAAAAATATTGCAGTTGCGAAAACATATTCATGCCGCGAATATTTTCCGAATCGCGACTAGTCGGAAAACACAAAAACTTCACAACAACTCACCACCCAAAATCGCCAATCTTTTTTCGATTCTTCTCTCGAGTAGCGTTCGAAAAACGATTCCAACGCCGCCTTCGAATCCATCGGCCCTCCGCCGCTTCCGCTTGCGTTTCCGCTCGAACTCGACGCAGGCAGGTTCGATTGAAGCGCAGCGATGCGTTGATTCAGTTTCTCGATTTTCGCTTTGGCCTCCGCTTTGCGCTCGGCTTTTTCCCATTTTTCTTTTTGAAGGCGGCGAATGTGTTCGGCGGCTTTGGCGAGGACGACAGCGTTGGTCGGTTTGACACCACCTGAGCGCAAATCGGGTAACTGAAAAAAAAAATACGAAAAATAGATGTTGCACAGGAAAATTCCAGACTGTTTTGTTGGCCCGCCCCTATTCAGGCCGCCCCATTTTGAGAATTTGCCGACTCACAATATCCATGAGTTGATCGAAGCCGTCTTTCAACGCCATCCGTCGACTTTGTTCGGCGTGTAGATGAAGAATTCGCTTGCGCTCTTCCGGATGCATTGTCGAGTCGGGCACTTGTCGACGCATCAATTTGACACTTGCCGGAGCACTCATCAAAGCCGGCTCCTCTTTTGCCACTTGGTCTACTAGAACACATTTCATTTTGAGATTTTTCAATTGTTCTTCAAACTCACATCTCGGCTTTTCTTCAGAATGTTGTTGTTGTTGTTGTACCAACATTGCCGGATCACACGATGTTTGTCGATGTAGATTTGGACTCGATGTTGTTGCTGAAACGGCTGAAACGGAAGCCGATGAAGGGCTCGATTGATAGGGCGACTTCCAGTCACCACTACTACACATTGAACTTGTCCGAATTCTGGCGATGCTCGAAAAATCAATCTGATGTTGATGTTGTTGTTGTTGCTGTTGTTGCTGTTGTTGTTGTTGTTGAGCGGGTGTTGTTAGCGATGTGAACGATTTTGTTTCGGGCGACGCGGTTATCGGCGGTTGTTCCAATCGTTGTGTCAACGTTCCGCCAATCTTCAAAACTCGCTGATCGACAGGATGAAAGTTGGATGGTGGCGGAGGTGTGCTTGTGTTTCCGCCCATCAGTTGACCGAGCGGAGTTTGTGGACCGACGTTGGCCAGTGCAAGAGGTGTCGCGATGGAGAGCGGCGATTGAACGCTGGCGGTTAGTGGCGAGTCCATCCACCAGGTTCGCGAAGGAGCCATCTGACAAAAAGGAAGGTTTCGGACCGGTTCCAAAAATTGATTTTTTAAAAAGCTATTTTTTGCAAGAAAAGTTTGGAATTTTTCTAGGATTTTTTGGATTTTCAAATTTTTCAGATTTTTTTTTATAAGACCAGAAAAGTTTCCTAATCCCGAATTCAAGAAAAAAAACCACGCAATTATTTGGAGCACCGAAAAAGAGCAAAAAATTCACTCACCATTTGATCATGCAACGAATTTGGCTGAGGACTTTGCAAAAACTGCGGCATATACTGATCATTTGACGTTGTCGCAATTGGTGGTCGATTCGCTTGCGTCGTCGCAGTTGTCGCAATTGATGGTGGCAGTGTTGCGACAAATTGTCCGCTCATGTGCGAATGTTGCGTCGTTTTCCACAATTGTTGCGGTTGCTGATGTGGATGTTGTTGTTGTTGTTGTTGTTGATGCATGAATGATGGTGTTGATGTGTAGTGCGATGATGTTGCGTAGGATGGCGGTGCGGTTGATACGGACGCCGTATGACTGAGCATTAGCATTTGCGACGTGATAGCCGACGATTGTCGTGTTGGCATCATTGTCAGACGACTGTAGTCCAACATTGACGCCGCCGCCACAAAATCATTGTTGTTATGATGACGTCTTTGTTGTTGTTGCTGTTGTTGTTGTTGTTGTTGGGAACTTGCGGTTGTCGCTGGTATTGGTGGTCTTTCGGGTGGTAGAATTATGTGAGGTTGGGTCACTTGTGCCTGCAAACAAGTTGAGAAATTCACCATTTTTGGGAAACCCCGATTTTTTTCTTGAAATATTTTCAAGTTTTCATTTTGAACTTGGAAAAAGAACAATTTTCTAAAATTTTGGATTTTTCAATTTGAGCAAAGTTTTCTTCGGCCCAGAAATTTTTTTCTGAGAACTAGAATGACAAACCCAGATTCTTTGAACCTTGAATTTTGGCGCTACTTTGAAAACTACAGTAATCGTCGGTCCGGAAAAGTTCTTGTCTAGAAACTACAGTACCCCTTCGACCAGGCCCGGGAAACTTTCAAATTTTGAAATTTAGAAAAAAAAAAGTGTTTTTCTGAGAATAAGTTCTACGCCAAATTCAACTTTTTTGATACGACCAAAAAAATTCGGGCTCGAAAAGTTTCAAAAATGTTCAAATTCTCACCGGAGCAGTCATTTGATGTAAATCCTTTGACGATGACGCTGATCTTCTCATCGGTGTATTCGCTGGAGTTTGTTGTTGTTGTTGTTGTTGTTGTTGAGGTGATGGTTCGGGAACTTCGGGAAAATCATCACCAAACGACGCCATAATATCCTCAATTGTTGGTTGAAGTGGCAAAAGTCCGGGTTGCATAATGTCAGCGTTGGAAGTCTGCCAAGTTTCTTTCGGATTCGGAAATGCGTAGGGTTGTGATAACGAATCGAACAGCTCGTCGGTGAACACATTGTTCAAATCATCGAAATCGAGGGCCCACTCTTCGGACACGCAATGTTTTGGCGTCATGCTACGCGTCAATTTGACGGGCGGCGGATCGCTGATCGCCGCCACACTTTTCAATGGTCGCTTTTTGGCGCGACGTGTCGCCGCGTCGCCGTTCGACAAACTTGACGACGAAAAATTGTTAATCATACCGGGATGATGGGAGTTGCGCGAACGGATGCGCCAACGTTTGTATTGTGCGCAGACTGCTTCCATACGTCGTTTCCAGTACATTCCTTCCATTACACTGCCCTGCAAAAAATGAGATTTTAACAGAAAACAATAATGTACTTGTCCAAAACAAGTACACGGCTCAAACATTTCGCGTTAAATTTCAGGGCTCGAAATTTTCCAAAAAATGCTGTTAAAAATTTCTAACTACAGTACTTCTGAAAATCTTTGGATCCAAAAAGAAAATGAAAATTTCGGAAAAGACCAGGTTGACGATTAAAATCAGCCTGAACCAGCCCAAACGGAGTACTGTACCCAAACTGACCTCAATTTTCTGATGTGTCGTGTCATCATCTGGAACAGCAAAATAGCAGAATGGTTTGATTGGTTTGGCTGGCTTGTTTTTACGAACTGCAAAAAATGAACAAAGTTAAAGTTGCAGTTTCTCGAGTGTCTCTCCCACAACTGTTGACATTGTTTACGTCATAGATCGCGGGAGCGGCTCTTTTTAAATATAATGAAAATTTTTGAAATTTTGTACTGTTCGTTCGGCAGCGAAGAGTACGCGTTTTTCTGTGGGGAGAGGGGAAAAAGACCAAAAGAAAACTAAAGAGTGTGTGCGAACGAGAGAGCGCAGAGAAACAAATGGAAAAAAGGGGGATGTGAGATAGGGCGCGTATCCCTCACTGCCGAATGAATAGTAAACTATCTGACCGGAAAAATCAGAAATTATGGAACATTGGTCCAGATTTTCAGATAATTACGGGCCGGTCTGGAAAAAACCGGGGTTAAGAAATGAGAGAAAGGAGATCTAGGCCAAAAATTTTGGGGCGGCCCGAGGAAAAAAAAACTCGAATTTTTTTGAAATAAAAATATTCTCAATATTTTGAAAATAAATTTTGGCCGAGAAGAAAAAGTTCAGAATGCATAAAATATTGGGTCAGTTTTTGCTTTATAGATTTTCGGGCCAGCCAAAAAAAAAACGAGATAATACGGGGTGTTGAAATTCAAAATTTTCAGGCCGGCCCGAGCAAAAAAATCGATTTAATTTCTGAAGAAAAAAAAACCGGGCCGGCGCGAAAACCCATATCCTGAATTTTCGGGCCGGTCCGAAAAAGCCTAGGCTTCAACTCACATTCAATATAATAGGCTCTCCAAATCACATTATTCAGTCGAATTCGCTGTTTCCAATGCAGTCTCAACCCTTTGAAATCTTTCCATTTTGGTGTTGTCATTTTGCTGAAAACAACATTTCAACATTTTTCTTGCGCGCCCCGGATTGTGTTACTCACTTATAAGCCACCTGAATACATTTGTTCAATTTGTTGAGTGAAACATCGATGGCGATCGATTGTGTTTTTGTTGGACCAAATTTGTAGAATGTAACCGGTTTTTCATCCTGTGTATTAGAAGAACATGATGAGAGAGTATGAAAAAATAAGAGAATTTAGAGATGGAGACGTTTTTTGTTGTGTTTTTTTAGTTCATAAAAGGAGAGAGATTGACGCAGAGATGCAGAACTACAGTACTCACCAGTTTCTGCTTCTTGTGCGATGAACCAGATTCTTCTGACTTGTCATCGTCCTCAACTACATCGACCTGAAAAATATTAATTTTTCAGACCGGCCCGAAAACTTTTTTAAGTTTTCATTTCATCGAAAAAAATTTTATTTGTTTGATCTGTTAGAAATGAAGAGACGCAGAGAAAGATGAAAAATAAAACTGGTTTGACAATTTGACAATTTTTTTCGGAAATTAACTTTGACTTTCTGGCGCAGAAAGTTTTTGAGAATTGCACTCTGAATCGACGTGAAAAAATCAATTTTTCAAGTTTTCAAAAAAAAAAAATCAAGTTCACGGGCAAAAAATGAAAAAAATTGAATTTTTTTGAAAAAATTATCGGACCAGATTTTCAGAGAATCCGGAGCAGGACCTAAAAAGGGTTTTAGAAAAACGGTCTTGAAATTCAAAATTTTCGGGCCGGCCCGATGAGAAAAAATCTGACGAAAAAAGCGTAAGAAAAAACCGAGCAACGCCTGATTTGAACTCTGAAAAAAAACCGGGCCGGCTCGAAAAAAAACTTTCGCTCCAAAAAAATTTTTAGGTGAAAAAACAGAATACTTTTTGGAGTTTTTCAGGGCTGTCGTTCTGGGCCCCACCTGGCGAAAATTGAGCTTTCCCAAAAATTTGATTTTTCCCGTTAGTTTTCTCATCTTTTTTGAAAACTATTTTTCCCAGGTGGACCCACAACCCTGGAGTATTCTCGGAAAATTACTCCCATACTCCTACTCACTTTAATCTCAATCCCAACAACACCAAAAAAGGTCCCCCAACTATTTCATTCGATCCTCTTTCAGTCTTCAATTATCTAAAAAAATGTCCTAACAAAATCGGCTTTAGCAATGATCATTTAAACTACTTTGTCTTAAAAAAATGCGCACTATCTCTTGCGGAGCCCTTGTCTATTTTGTTTTCTATGTCTTTTGCTTCCGGGAAACTACCTACTAGTTGGAAACATTCCACGGTTATTCCAGTGTACAAGAAAGGCAAGAAATCTGATCCGAACAATTACCGGCCCATTTCGCTAACTCCACCGGTGTGTAGAATAATGGAACGAATAATTATCGACGTTATAAAAAATCGTTTTAAAGACAAATTTTCTCCTTCACAGTTTGGATTTTTGAATAAAAGAAGTTGTAAAAACTCACTTCTAACAATGATTAATAAAATCAAATCAAATAATTCCAAGAACTTAAACACAGATGCGATTTATTTTGATTTTAGAAAAGCCTTCGATCGAGTTCCGCATAGTTTCCTAATAGACAAGTTACGCAAATTTGGTTTTGATGAGTATTTGTGCGCCTGGTACGATAACTTTCTTCGTGATAGAAAATTTCTTGTTAGAGTTGGGAGTAGTATTTCTGAAAATTGTGCACCTGTTCCATCAGGTGTCATTCAGGGAAGTGTTTCAGGCCCAATATTATTTATTATATTTATCAATGATGTTTTTGAATTGGCCGAAAGTAATGTTGACATAACTGCCTTTGCTGATGACCTTAAGATTACCGGTACTGATTCCTTGTTAGTTCAAAAAGCTATAAATTCTATTTGTAAATGGGCTGACGAAAACCATATGGAACTAGCTCCTGAAAAATCAACAGTTATCCACTTCGGCAAAAAAAATAAAAGGATCAAATACACAGCAAATGGAATATCTGTACCTTCTTCTGACTCTACTAGAGATTTAGGAATGATTGTTGAGGAAAATCTCAAGTTTGAAAAACATATTGCAAACATTACTAATTCGGCAAGCTTACGAGCCAATCAAATTCTTAAAACTTTTCACTTCACTTCTTTAAAACATTACGCGCTCTTATTCAAAATGTATGTAATGCCTTTGCTCGAATACTGTTCAGAAGTTTTCAATCCATATATCAATGAAAAACAAGTTCAAATGCTCGAAAAGCCTCTTAGAAAATATTCCCGAATTGTTTTCTTCAGATGTAACATACATTTCTCTTCTTTCAATGACCGGCTTTTGCAAATGAATATGAAAACTATGAAAACTCGTAGGGTTAGGTCTGCCTTAATACATACGTTTAAAAGCATCTCCAAGCTCTCACATCAACCTGATGTGTCTAGATACATTCGATTGACTCGCTCTAAAAGACATCCTTACCGCTTAGTCCGTATTTCTAAAAACTCTAACACTTTCTATGACTATATCCTCCCATATTGGAACAAAATTGCACATCTTATTCCTGAAAACTCTAGTCTCGAACTTTTCAATCAACTAATTTCGGATCCTGGAGCTCCTCTACTTTAATGTTCTTGACACAGCATTTCACTCACTATTCACATTATCTTAAATCGGCCTTTAAATATTTTTATTTGTATCCACAAACAAAAAAGTTAGCTATGCAATTTTCACTCACTGACGAAGTCTCTTGCGGGACTTGTGTCTTTCACAAATTCGGGCTACCCTTTACACTTCTTGTCATATAACTCTATTATCCCTATTTTCACTCCTCTCCTATTCTAATGTACTATGATCTCTCCTAACTATTGTAAATCTGTATTTATACATTTTTTTTTTGTTTGCGTTTTATCTTTATTTTCATTTGTTTTTTGTAAATGGTAACTCGAATAAAAAAAAAAAAAAAAAGAAGAAGAGCGAAAACTGAAATTTTGGAATTTCTCCAAGGTTGAATCTTGTCAGAAAAATCAAACTTTCAAAACCAACCTCAATATCCTCATCATCATCTTCTGGTATAATATCATTGTGCAAATTGGATGTCATAAAATGTCCGCTGTGTATAACTTGTTCGCGAAACGCCGACATTTCGGCGTGCTTCAAAAACAAATCAATTTACAAACAAAACAACAATTTTTGCCAAAAATCGAGGCGCCCAAAAAATGATCAAAAAAGAACAAAAAACCAACTTTTCAAAATGAAAACTTTTGAAAAGAACAAAAAAAGGTCGCAAAATTTCAATATCCCATTTTTTTTCAAAAATGAAACTATTAACCAAACGATGACGTAAAAAATATTTTCAACATCAGGTTGAAAATTACTCGAACCAACACAAAAAAAAGAATCGAAAAATATTATTGGATCAGTTGTGTTACACAACACGTGACCGTTTCTCTCGTCACTCTCTTCAAAATCAACACTATCTCTCTTTTTTTTGTCGATTTATATATAAGAAGATTGTTGTTCTGATAGAGAAAAATAGAAGAGACGCAGAGATGAAAAGAGTTTTGGGTCAAGTTGAAAGATTTGCACTGATAGTGCATATTTTTATAGGGAGAAGGAGAGAGAGTTGTAAAAAACAGGATTAATTTTACGATTTTCTGAAACTATTTAGGTATTCGAAAATTAGTTTTTTTCCAACTTTTTGGCGCGAAATCATGAAATTCAAAAATTATTTTTTTTTGGGGGGGGGGGGGGGGGGGGGGGGGAATTAGCAAATCTTTTTATATCTGAAAAATTCCAAAAAAGAAATTTGGCAGGTGAAAAAAGCTCGATAAAAATCAGATTTATGAATTGGCCCGAAATATGTGAAATTGTAGCCCGAAGTCTCGAGATGCCGACCCGGCCGATAAGGGCCAAACGGGCCCAAACCTCGCCTTGGAATCTACCAAAACAAATCGGACCAGGATTAATTTTTCCGAAAAAATTTATCTTGAGCCCAATTTTTGAGGACCGGTTCAAAAGAGGAAAATCTTCCAGAATCTTTTTCTGATCTGATTTTCGGGCCGGATTTTTATCACACCTGGCCTGATTCAATATCTACACAGTCAATCAAAGTTCAGATAACAAAAGCTTCTTTTTTTCTCGTTATCAATCTAATCAAATTGAACGAGCTGAGCACATGTTGTTCATGAGGTTTTGACGGAGAAAAAATCACTTTTTTTTCTGGAAAAAAATTGACAAAACAGTTTGAAGCCCAAAAAAGTCAGACTTGTGTGACTAAAAATCAGCAAAAATTCTACTAGACAACAAATTTCGAAATTCATTTCTAACCTCATTAAAAATCACCTCAAAACTTGGTCACGTGTAAAATTCGCAAAAATAATGATAAAAGTCACATAGTTCTCTGTCCTCTTTTTCTCTTATTTTGCATTCGATCTTTGTCATGGACGAATGATAAAATGCGAAAAATAATAATGTTGAATAAATGTAAACGCGATCAATTACAAAAATAATATTTTGATAAAAAACAAATCGTTTTGTTGTTTACACAAAAAAACTGAAATGTTTTCACTCAACAAATAGATGTTCACGTAAATACTCTCTAAAAATTAATTTAAAAAATAAATTCACGTGACCAGTTTTTTCAGAATTCGCTTGGGAATGGAAAACTTGTGTGAATCATCAATAGTGTTAAAGTTCCGAAAAATCACACTTTTTTTGTTGGAAAATGCACTTTCTATCATTCAAAATTTAACAGGGCGTGTGAAATCGAATTCGATTTTGTTTGAAAACTATTTCTGCAGAAAATTTGCTTCGATTTTCGGACCGAAGTATCATTCAAAAATTAGAGGTTAGACAAACTTTTTGGCTGAAATTTCGAGGTCTAAAAACTCCGAGAAAAAATTTAATTTCCGCTCTAAAAAGTCGATTTTTGTCGCAGAAAATTTAGTTTTCAAAAGTTCAGAAAATTATTCTGAAATGTTCACTTATCACACGAAAAACTTTTCGAATTTTAAATTTCAGAAATTTTCAACTTTTCCAGCAAAAAACTAAGATGTTGGGTTAAATTTTGAGATTTCAGGAAACTCAGAAAAAATCAGTTTTTTTTTTGAAATTTCTGACAAGGGAATGGTGTTGGGTCGATGTGGCGTTTCAGGATGAAAATTTGTGAATTCATAGATTTCGACACGCTGAGAAAGATCCCGTTGTCAGAAGTTGCGAAACTCCTTTTGGCTCCGAAGTTTGAGCAGAAAACCCCATTTTTCTCCTTCAAATTTGAACTTTTTATGGAAATGGAAATACTCTGGGGTTAATTCGTACGAGAAGAAACGTTTCAACATTTATTTTCAGTGAAAAATCACTGAAAACACCAAAAAATGTAGCTTCAAAAAATACAATCATGTTTGACCTACATTTTTATGAGTGTTCACGTTTTTATTCAATTAATTTATTCTTGATCTAATGAGAAATTTTGGAAGTCTGACAAATTTTTCGGAATTTTCAGAAAATCGATATTATCAGTAGAACTAAACGTTCTCATGGAAAAATATAAATTGGATGTTGTTCAGAATGGCGGATTACACCAAGTTGACCTATTTAGGTGTACCTTACCCTTCTTCAAAGCGATTTATATCAAGATTTTCAGATCTTGGGTTTTCACAAAAATTTCGATATCTCGATTTTGAGAGGAGTTTCGCAAAATCTGACAACGGGATCATTTTCAGAGTCCGAAACTCTATGAAATGACATACATTTCACCGAGAATCTCCAAATTTTCCTTACACCACTCTCTTGTGAGCTGAAAACTTGTTTTCATGGTGCGCAAATTTCAAATTTCAAAAATTCATAAACAGGTTCAAAATATAATGTTAAATTTGGTATAAAAAGTTGAGTTCTGAATTTTTAGTTTTTAGTTTTCATTGAATACTCCATAATTTTGGCACCAAAATCAATTTTTCAAAAGTTTGAAAATGATGTGTTTTAGCGCGAAAACAAAACGTTCACAGAAAAATTCGGACGATTTCAAAAATCACAGTTCAATTTCCCAAAAATGTTCCGAAATTGAAATAATTTTCAAGAAACTTTCCACTCTCAATCAATAAAACAAACAACATGCAAAAAAAACGAGAGAATCTTTCAAAGAAGACAAAAAATATCGAAAAAAGACGGGTCGACGAACGAACAAAAAATACACAATCTTATCATTTTCGACACAGAAAAGTGATAAGAATATAGTCAGAAAAAAAAGAAAAGAAATCTCGTTTTGTTTCACCAAAAAAATATTAACTTAGTTTTAGTTTTTTTTTTCAGTTTCACACGTGGTTAAATTTCAACAAAGAGCGATGAAAAATGAGGGGAAAAGAGAGAGGGTAAATAAAGTCGAAAATATTGAGAGGTGGAAAAGAAGCAGAGAGAAATGCCAGAAAACAACAAACCACTACAAGATACGTTTCAACGCATCTATAAATTACGTCATTTAAAATTGGCCAAATAACCAAACGAAATAAGATTTTCATCATGATTGAAACAATGTTTGGCGCAAATTTAATGAAATTTTCTATTTCGAAAAACTTTATTGTTTTTTTTTCGAATGAAAAAACTCAACAAACTCTAAAAATCATCAACATTTGCAAGTTTGACAGTTTCTCCTGGTTTGAATGGTGGTTGTCCAAGGTATGGGCAGGTTGCACAACGGAACGCGTCACCCAGAGCGCACTGAAATAATTGAGATTTTTGAAGAATCTATTTTGCAGGGCAGGTTGAAATTGCGGAAATTTCGAAGTCTTGGAAATTTTTGGTTTCAAATCCACCCAAGCCTGGTCAATGACCAGTGGGTGAAAATAAGCCAAAAAAAATTTATTATTTTTGTTTTTTTTTCAAATCAAAACTTCGAAAATTTCCAATCTAAAAAATAACCCACATTTCCACAACTACTCTTCGGCGCCTGTTTGATCTGATCCATTTTCTCCTTCTCTTCTTCTTCAGCCAATCCACACGTACAATTTTTACACGCTCTCTTCTTTTTTCCTTCTTCCGGAGCGCATCCGGCTGAAAATGAAAAGACAAACAAAATAAAAATATGATTTTTGTGGAAATCTCACCGCTGAGCTGTTCTCCAGTCGGTTTTTTGAAATCATCCTCTTCCAACAATCCATCCTCATCAACAATATCATCGTCGGCCACTTCTGGAAGTTTCAGCGCAACTTTCGAACCGATTGACACTGTTTTCTTGGCGACGATTGGCGAGTTTTCAGCAGAGACTACGACAAAACCGGCGATGCGTAACTTTCGTTGAGCCACAGCCAAATCGTTCGAGTAAACGATAACCTGAATTTTTTTCACGAAAGTTAGAATTTTTGGATTTTTCCGAGAAGGCTTTTCGAAGTTTTTTTAAAGGTCTAATTCCTACGCGTTCAAAAAAGAATGGATACTGTAGTTTCAATTTTTCAAGTTTCAGCCCCAAAAATCACCTCCGCATCATTCGCCGAAACTTCAAAAGCCTTTGTCGCAAATTTTTCCAACAAACTTTTGTCCGAAGCTTGAATAGCTACATTTTTGTATTCCTTGTTAGCTATTTCTGAAAACGAATTTTTTTTGCGCGAAAAAAATGTGAACAAACCAGAAACATTTGAAGACGTTAAAATCAATTTATCGCTAAAACCATTGAGAAACCTCACACAGTCTGTTTCTTCGTTCACATCTTCCAAAAAAGCAACAACTGACACATCTGATTTCCACTGTGCCATCTAAACTCTCTTTTTTTTTGAATATTCAAAGAAAATAATAAAAAAATATATCGGGAAAGGTCAAACCACCTTTTTTCACACGCGAAAAGTTCAACAAAACGTGATAAAAAGTTTAGTTAATCAAAAATCAAAAGAGACCATTTGGAGATTCAAAAAAAAATAAGAAAAAGTGTCAAAACGTAAGGGGTACACATAAAATTCACAGAAATACAATTTAATCCGAATCCGATGCATCCGAATTATCGCTATCATCTTCTTCGCTTTCGTCTTTTGGTGGAGCTTTTTTCTCTTTCTTTTTCGGTTTCTTATCCTCTTCGTCTTCTGAATCATCAGAGTCACTTACGTATTCTTTTGATTTGGCTTTTGATGGAGATCTGCAAAAAAATTTTCTTTTACATTTTGTGTCGGCGTGGTTTCAATTATTATGTAAAAAAAATTGTTAAAAAAACTGAAATTTTCATGAAAATTCTCAAAACAAACAAAAACTCACGGTCCACTTGTCGGTTTCTTCGCCTTTGCCGCAGTCGATGAACTCTTCGCCGTCTTCGTTGTTTCAGAGCTTCCAGTGTCTTTCTTCTTTTTAGCAAAATCTGCGGCCGCTCCGCTATTTTTATATTCTTTCATCTCCCGCTCATATCGTGCCTTGTCCTCGTTGGCTTTCTCTTCCCATTCCTACAAAAAAAATTCTAAACTTTTACTACTTTTTGGTTATCTAAATTTTTTGAAATTAAGTTTTCAGAAATTTCAACGTATAAAGTTATGAGATCTATTCTGCTAGTAAGTGAAAATAAATCGAGAAAAGAAAAATTGAAACATCTAAATGAGACAAAGTCTTTCAAAAAAATCAATAAATTGTTTGATAATTCGAAGTTACGAGAAACTGAAAAATTTCTGTTCTGAAAAATTACCATTTTTTTAAATCATGAAAAATTTAAACTTTCAGAAATGTTTACAAAAACATCAGATAAAAAATATGTCTACCAAAATTCTAAAATTTCAGGAATTGGAGATTTTCGCAAGAATCAAAAAAAAGTACACATGACCAGTCCAGTCAAAAGATAAGAAACGACCAACCTTTTTGTCATCACTCGTTAATTTTTTCCATGCCTCTCCTCCTCTTTTAGCCACATCTGCCACCGAATCACCATCCTGTTTCAATGATATACGATTCGCGAGGAACCACATCATATAAGCAGTTGTTGCTCGTTTCGGAGCGTTTGGATCCTGAAAACTTTTCATTTTTTTGTTGAAAAAAAAAAAGAAAAACTAACCTTTTCAGCTTTACCCTTCTTCTTTGCAGCCGGTTCTTTGGCCTCTTTCTCCCTAACTTCTTTTTTCTTTTTCTTCGGAACTTCAACTTCGTCATCAGGTTCACTTTCTGCACTTCCACTATCATCGCTATTTGATCCGGAATCATATTCATCATCTGGTTCGGATCCTGAACCTTCTGACGATTCCTTTTCTTTTTCGCGTTTTCTTATATCTGCATCCAAATCATAGTCATCATCTTCACTGTCTTCGTCGCTTTCTTCTCGTTGTCTTCCTTCTGCTTTGACTGCCGCTTTGTATGGATCGATTTCGTCGTCACTTCCAGCGAAACGATCTTCGTCAACAGTATTGTCCATTTTCTTAGCATTACGGATTCGAATGTGTTTGTTGTGAGCATAATCGTACAACTTGTTGTACTCTTCTCTGAAATAAGATAGTTAGAGCTAATAATTTCCGGATACCTTTTTTTACTAGAAATTGAAATTTTGTTTTTGAGAGATTTTTAGTTTGCAATCTGATAGCGGACGTTTTTTTTCGAAAAATTATGAAATGAACAAAGGAATAAATAAAATTGACAGTAATACGAGAAAAAAGAATGAAAAGCTGCTCATGTCTGAAATTAAAGCAACACTAAAAGATTCAAATTTTTGCACAGAAAACAATTTCCGAAAAAACTCACTTTTCAACAGAGTTGAACACCAACGAAGCTCCTGTTTTCAGTTCAATTTCAAAATCAAACGTTCTCGTAACATTTCCAACGTCAGAGCGAGCAAAATGAAGACTGCTAATCTCCTCAAATCGCACGTACATTGGCGGCTTGTGAATATACAAAAATCCCTTCTCCAACGGATACAACAACCCAGGATTCTGTTTATGCGAACATTGAACCGCCGGAGTGCCCGTGTTTCCTATGAAACTTCCAGGAACTGTGATTTTCATGTTGACTAATACTCGGAATATCTTCGAAACAACTTCGAATAAAGATCCGGATAATTCTCTTTGTAATTTACCACCGTATTGCTCTTGAAGTTGTTCACTAAAAAGAACATTTTGTGTGAAAAATATTGGAAAACAATAACATACTCAGTGAATCCCAATTCCAAATCAATATCGTCTTCTTTAATGAATTCAAGAACTAAATAACTGTATCTAGTTTGACCTTGGCGAATCGGAGGGTTCAATGAGATCTGAAATAGAGTTTTAGAATTTCTAAAATATCAAGAAATAAGAAAAACTCACAACAAAATAAACATGTCGTCCATCCTTGTGTGGAACCAAGAAAAGTCGTGTGATTGTCTTGATCGGAATTTTATAATCATAGGTTTTACCATGAAGCGACAAGTGATTCGGATAGATTTTGATGTCGTATCGTCCACGAGGAACTGTACACAATATTTCTGGAAGTGTAGCGACGGCCTGGCCAGTTTCAGTCTCCATTCCTGCGAAGGCGAGAACTGCTTTACGGAACTCTTCTACTGGGTCATGATCTTCGTCTTCGGCGTCCACTGGCATATGGAAACGCATTTCCATCAACGAAACAGGACAATCATCATTCTGAAATTAGTTTTTGCCTCTTTAAAAAAACTTCAGGAAATATGGAGTTTGCAAAAAAATATTTGATACTTTCAGGTGAGCAGTATATACCTGGTCGAGGCCGCTACTTACATTTTTGAAAATGATGTGAGGGTCACGCGACAAAAACGTGAAATTTTTTGTTCATTTGGTTGTAAAATTTTTGAGAAAAACTGATACCATCTTAGGTCGGGTATTTATGCTTCTGAGAAAAGCCACGAATTTTCTCAAAAAAACCAGCCAAAACATTGTTCGGTGGCCAAAGCTCAACTTTGAGCTTGAAAATTTGACAATTTTCGTAAATTTATAGAAACTTCTCAATATCATTTTTGGAAATTTTTTTTTGGGTAGAATCAGTGCTTTCTCGCAATGCTCGGAGGTGTTCATATCGAGGGCCAAACAGTCCCTGCTTTGTTTATGAAAAAATTCTCATTTTTTATAAATACATTTTTCTTTTTTGGATGCTGAAACGATAAACATACCTGATGAAACTCTAGAACCGCTTCATTTTTGTTAGCATTACATTGCGAAATGTTAGTACACGGAATTTCGAAGACTCGCTTATCCTCCCATCCGAATTCGATATTCTTTCCCTTGACCTGACAATTCCCATAATTCCATCCTTTGATAACCAAATCATGTTGTTCTATATCCTTGTCCCAATGACTTGTTGTGAATCCTTTGACCTTGTCAAAGTCCTGAAGAAATATTAAAACTGAGAGTTACAAGTTTAGGGCCGACTAACTCCATCTTTAAAACCTCCGAATCTGAGAACAGTGCCGTCTTGTTGAACAATTCTGATGCCTGGTCTATTTCCGAGTCTTTGCCATTCCAAACGTTTGATATCTGAATTGTCGAGATTGTTGACTTTTCCAGTTTTCTCGTTTTTAAAATGAAATCCAGTGTCGGAAAAGCGAATGAACCCTTTTTCAAGAGTTCCCATATCTTCGATATACACCCCACCAAACTCTAAATTGCTCATTCTGTAAAAAAAGATTAAAAAATTGACCAATTGGTTCTAAGTTGGGTAAGAAACGAAAATGAAACTGTGCGCTTGAAAATTTCAAAATGAAGAGTACGGTCGACAATTTGTGCATACACCACAATTCTTATCGCACACTTTAGGCATTTAATCTGACGCCACTGTATTTTTATTTTTTTTCGCTTTGTTAGAAACAGGTTTTTGCAACGTTTGAGGTGTTATCTTCTGGTGTTTCTAATTCAAAAACTCATAGGTAAACCAGCATGAATTTTTATTATATCGTCAAATACACATGTTTTACATCAAAACGTCGTCCTTGTTTTTATTAATATTTATTTCCCAAACATTAAGTTTTGCAGATACGATGGATGACGAAGAATTCGATGCTTACTTTGAAAATGGCGAGGTCAATGATGATGATGAAGATGAGGTTGATATGCGAGAGGAGAATGTGAATCCAGAATACGAGTTAGAGAAAGAAGAGTCTGTATCGAAATCTGCTGAAGAATTTGCCAATTTCCTGAGTGAAACAGAATTTGCTGATGACATCAATGGTTATTTGAAAACATTGAAATTTTTCAAAAAAGATGAAAAAACTTCGGATATTATACCAACGAAATCTCTCGAGAAAACTGTTTCGGTTAGTTCATTCTTATAGGATTTCTGAGGGTAAAAATGTGGGGTTTTTTTTGTTCAAAATCAAAATTTTATTCAATTTCAATTCAAAGTTTTTGAAAATATATGAAAGCGAGCTTCGAATGTTTTTTGACAGCGTATAGCTTTTTAAAACTTCTCTGATTTGTTTTTTTCCCAGCTCTCCACTTTTTCAAAAAAAAATCAGGTCAAATTACCTCATTTTGATAAGTAAAACTGATCATTTTCAGGGTTTCGCAATTTTCTTGCTCGGAACAAAACGTCACCAAAAAGCAGTGCTAAAAAGTCTTGCCTCTATTTTCGGCAGACATGATATTTTTCACTATATCTCTGCGGAACTTGTCAAAAGAATCTCAAACCTCAAGGATACTCGAATCTCGGCCTGGTTCAATCTATTCAATTTCATCGCTTTGATCCCACATCCAACTGACAAAGTGACAAAATCATTCTTCTCTCAATTTTGTGTTCGAACACCTTTCACAACAAAATTGATGAAAAAACGAAAAATGTTGTGGATTGCAAGTGATTGGGATAAAGTATGGATGGCGATTATGACTGGAAATGTCAATTCGAAACTATCTCTGAAATTGATTCCGTATATAACACAGAATGTTATCTCGAAACTGAAGGCTCCTTTCAAATCGGCCGACTTTTTCTTCAAAATGTTTGACAAAAAAGATATTCATGCGATTTTGTCGCTGGCCGCCATTTTCAAACTCATCACAGAACATAATTTGTGAGTTATCTATGAAAAACATAAATTAATAATCGGATTTTTTTAGCGAATACCCAAAGTTCTACGAAAAGGTTTATTCACTAATGCGCCCATCATTGTTGTACATGGATCATAAGGAGAAAACCTTGACTCTTTTGGATAGCTTCCTATCGTCAACGTAAGTTTGAACATTTTTGAAAAAAGGAAGAACATTGGTTGAAAAAAATATATTTGGGCTTGAAATTCTGAAATTTTTCATTGCTACCAAGAATTTTTTGATAATAATTCCTGATATTTGCAATTCTCAATTTTTGAAAACTAAAAAAGTTGAGAAACGTTTCATTTTTTCTCTAAAAAATAACAAAAAATGGCTCCGAATTTCAGACATATTCCCAACTACATCGTTGTCTCTTTCATCAAACGTCTTGCTCGTTGTCTCATTCTTGCACCAATCGATGCTCAGGAACCAATCCTCGGTATAATTCGTAATCTCATCGTTCGTCATGGTAGTTGCGAAGAACTTGTTCATCGCGAATTGCCGCAATCATTCATTGACGATCCTTTCGATGACAATGAACCGGAATTGCACAAAACAAAAGCGGCTGAATCGTCGTTGTGGGAGATGAAACTGTTGCAAGATCATTGGAATCAAAATGTTCGGAAAAGAGCTCATTTTATTGATAGAACTCAACAAAAGGTTGGTTTTCCTTTGAGTTATTAATTGATATTCAAAAATAAAAACTTCAGATGGAATCTTACGTTCGTTTTCGCGGAATTGATGAACTTTTCTCGATGAACATGGCGAAAACATTCTCCGGAGAAGACGGTGAAGCCGAGAGATACCGAAGAATTCAGGTTAGTTTTTCATGTCGACACAGCGATTTTATTGAAGATGCACAAAATAATTATACGTGAACTTTTGAAAAAAAAAACACGTTACAACATTTAGCAATAAAAAATATAGGTCACGTTTTCAAAAAACTCAGTTCTTCAAAAAATGTCACAAAAAACCAAAAACTTTAACATTTCCAGGATGGCGAAGAGGAAGACGAAACATCACGCCCATCTGAATCCAAAAAACCGCGACGAAAAGGTGGAAAATTTGCGGCAAAACATGAGGAAAAGGAGAAGGTTATTAGAGCGGTTCGAACTAATTCTGATGCACCAGCAAGTATTCTCAATCGCAAGTCGGTTAATGTCGATTCACCTGTTTTGTGGAAAATTTAGAGAATAATTTCTTTCGAAAAATTATTTAATTGTTGATTTGTCTTGTTTGATTTGTTACCATTAAAAGTTGTTGTTTTTGAAGATATTGTTTATTGCCTGAAAAAAGTTGGAATACTTTGAGAATATTTTTGTTGCTGAACCTTTCAATTAATAGTCATTTTTTGCAGAAAATGAATCTGAACAGTCCAGCCAGTAGATCGATATTGGGAGGTGACACTCCAGCTCATGGCGGTCCCGGATCTGTGCTCGGTGGCCCGTCTTCGATTATGAATCATGGTCCGGGAAGTGTTATTGGGCCAAATTCGATTATCGGCCCCAACAGTTTGATGAATCCCGGATCTTTGGCACACGTACAATCACAACAAATGCATAGTTAGTTTTTTTAAAGAAGATTTTCGAAGAAAATCTAATTTTATTTGGACGCTGAAATTTTTCATTGAAAAACCAACGGTAATAGAACCAGTTCAATAGTCCTTGAATTCTTTTTGAATATTGGTTTTTCTAGGCATGCAAGGTTCTTCAATTCAAATGGGATCGAATTTGGCCAGCAATTTGAACATAAACCCGGCATCAGTTGGTGTAAACCCGGGTTCTGTTTTTCACGACATGAATCCTGGATCAGTTGCATATCAGAGTTTGGCAATTCCAATGACACCGCTCAATAATCATGATCAGGTTAGGCCCGGGTTTTTTTTTCGAAAGTCTGAATGGGGCCAATCGGATCCGAAAATAAGGAACAAACTTAAAATTTTTTAGAATTTCGCGATTTTAGTCCGATATCGATCTAGTAAAAACCTGGATAGTCAAACTCAATTCAATAGGCTCCGAAAAACAGTTTTTTTTTCAGTTTCGAGATCACATTTCGCACCCACAAAGTAATATACCGACAACAATAATGCCACAAACACCATCCGGCCAACTGGACATACCAATGCCAACCCTCCAAAATATTGTGTCAACAGTCAATTTGGGAGTTCAGCTGGATTTGAAAAAAATTGCCCTGCACGCCAGAAACGCCGAATACAATCCGAAACGGTTCGCCGCCGTTATCATGCGTATTCGAGAACCGCGAACGACGGCGTTGATCTTTTCCAGTGGAAAAATGGTGTGCACCGGTGCAAAATCGGAAGAGGCAAGTCGATTGGCGGCGAGAAAGTATGCGAGAATTGTGCAAAAATTGGGATTCACGGCAAAATTCACCGAATTCACAGTGCAAAATATGGTCGGTTCGTGCGATGTTCGTTTTCCGATTCAGTTAGAAGGATTGTGTATAACTCACGCTCAGTTCAGTACCTATGAACCCGAGCTGTTTCCTGGATTGATTTATCGAATGGTTAAACCTCGTGTTGTTCTGTTGATTTTTGTTTCTGGAAAGGTTGGTTTATTTTCAAAAGATTTTTAATAGAAAAAAGAGGAAAAAATAAAAGTTTTCTAGTCAGACCAGGCTCCGATAGAAACACGCCAAATTTTTACGATTTTTTCAAATAAAAAAAACTTTTTGACTCGATCCAAATTTCAATATTCTCCATACAAAGAAATCCCGATTTTTTTTGAAAAATTCCCGGGCTGGTTTTTTTCCAACCTTTCGGGGCAGTATTTGCTCACAAGATTTTCTCAGAAATATAAATTCCACGGTACTTTTTTACCTCTTGTGCCAGGTGTTAGTCGAAAAAAGAAGTCGAAAATCTTAGCTTGCTAGAACGAAAAACTTTAATCGTCAGAAATGAAATCCCAGTAGAACGTCGATAAATCAGTTTCAAAGTTAGCAAAAAAAAACAAATTTCCAGGATAAAAACTTCCAGGATTTTGGGCCAGGCTGCAACCCCCCGAGATGTCAAAAATTGAAAGTTTCAGGTTGTCATAACTGGAGCAAAAACAAAAAAAGACATTGACGACGCATTCAGTCAAATCTACCCAATTCTGAAAGGATTCAAAAAATGATTTCACCGCGCCCGTTTTTCCACTCTTCTCATCGGAACTTCAAGCTGGTTTTTTGTTGATTTTTACCCGTTCTATTTTCCTCCATATATCATTTTTAATAATAGTGTATCGTATAGATATATGTATTACTGTCCGGATCTCTCTTCGTTTCTTTATCTGGGGGGAATTCGAATAACATGAAAATATTGTCCTTTTTTATGTGAATAAAATTCTGCTTTTTTGGCATGGTTTTTTGATGAATTTCGTTGTGATTTGCGAGAAGATTTTATCTGAAAATTTAGATTTTTGAAAATATTTGAATTTGTTTGTAGTTGAAGATGGTGATAAGTTTGGAAGAAATTTCGAAATTTGCAAATTTGGATGGAAAGTCGGATGAAGAATACTTGGAAATTGCCGAGATTTGTGTGAAACATGTGATTGGTTCCAATTTTACGGGTTATACCAGTAGGTTTTTTTGTTGTCTCAAAATTCGAAAAAATTAAATTTTGAAGAAAGTTTGAAGTTTGAAATTTCTAGTCCTAAAAAAGCCGCGAATTTCACAAAAATCTGGGAGAATTTCTTATTTTTTCCAGAATTTCTCGAATCTTCTTTCATTTCCGAAGAAAATGCACGTGATCAGCTTTCACTTGACCTCATTCGGCCGTGTGTTGCTTTCCGGTAAAAAACATCGACGTTTATTTCTCATTTTGATAAAAGTCATCTTCAGATCTTGCTGGGCTCTTCTCATTGCCAAACAAATATTGCTCGAAAAACTAAAAAATCAGGAAAATTTGGATTTCTTGGTGCTGAAATTGACATTTTTCAATTTGTGGACACAATCATTGATCGAACGGGATAGTTGGATTTTGGAAAATGCCGAAAAGTTGATTGAACAAATTAGCAAAAGTTTGGAAAATGAGAATGATTTGATGAAAAAGACACAGATTCAATTGGAAATGGCTGCTGTACATTTTATGTATTATCAATATGATAAAGCCAACAATTTGATCAGGTTTGAAAATTGACTCAGATTCAAAAAAAATAGAAAGTTTGATTACAGCGAAGCGTCGAAAAACTGTAATCTCAACGTAAATTTGACCGGAATGATGGGAAAACGAACACGATATCAGGAAAAAGAAGTGGCTCAATTGGTGCTCGTCTACCAAGATGCCAATCAGAATATTGGACCTATCATCGAACCCGGAAATGACAGAGATATTCCAATTGATTGTAGTTTGAACGATGACACACTTCTCGAACAAGTTGCGGTGGCGGAAAACGAACAAACTGTGGATGGGCGAAGATTGTCCGAAATACAATTGGCGTGTTTGTTGTGGACTGCGAGGCATGAGAAGGCGACGCATTGTGCGGATACGTTGGTGCATGAGAGGTGTATGCCGTTCATTGAAACGGTGAGACGAGGGGTTTTTCCCGGGGGAAAATTGAACATTCAAGTTGTTTGAAAGATTTTGGAACATTTTCTAGTTTTCCAAAGCGAAGTTTTTTTTTAATTTTTTTTTTTAAATCGAAAAAAAGTTTCAATTTTTGTTGAAAACATTTGTGATTTTTTTACTTCCAAGTTAGAAAAAAATCGAATTATTTTTAAAATTTCCTGTTTTTTTTTGTTGAACTATTTCGAAGACCTTTGAAAAACTTTTTCAGAAAACCGAAAAAAAATTCAGTATTTCCCGATAATTTTCCCAAAAAGTTTGAAACATTTTTTTGGAAGTTTAGGTAAAATCGGAAATAGACCTAGAGTGGAAAAATTCATCCGAAATGGAATTGAATCGGAAAAAATAGTTCAATAAATTTCTGCGTCCCGATTTTCCTGAGTTAAAAAAATTAGCTTTATGCCCAATTATTTGGTCCGGTTCCACAGTAAAAATTAAGCGCCCAGACCCGTGTTTTTTTCCCGAATTTTTAAAATCTGATCTGATTCAAGCACTATTTTCTGTCCACGAATGAAAATATTCAAATTGAAGGTCTTGTCGGCGCGAAGATGTTGGCCTGTTCAATCGGCTGCCCTACTTTTACGTGCAGATTTGGAGAAATCGCATGGAAGAAGAGTCGACAGATCGTGTTCGCAGACCGAACTTGTTTGCAAATTGATGCAGGGAATCGATGATGAGGTATTTTCAACACTCATATACTTAAATAGATTGAACCGACCTTTTTCAGCACGGCGACGAAATCCGCCTGTCGCGCACTCAATTCGTCATCTCAAGTGGTTTGGAGCCGATCTGGCAGACCCAAGTACTTCACACAGGTATTCTTCGTTCGTTGGGATGCACGGCAGAAGCGTTGCTGATTTTGGAGAAACTCGAACTTTGGGACAATGTCATTGATTGCTACAAAGCGTTGGGACAACTCGAAAAGGCCGAATCGTTGTTGAGACAGTTGCTTTCCCAAAAACCCGATGATACCATGTTATATGTGTACTTGGGAGATATCACACAAAATACTGAGTATTACTATAAGGCTATTGAGGTGAGCTTTGTTTGAAACCTAGATTACAGTTGCCGTAGTTTTCCAAAAAACTAAGAAAAAATCATTTCATGTTTGGTATAATGGTTACTGTAGAATTAGGTCGGGTCCATCCACAACATCGTAAAACAAAATTTCGATAATGATCGTAAACCAACATTGTGACCAGAGATGTTGTTGTGCCGAAAGTTGATGTTATTAGATAGCATAGGTTATTTAGACCTGAAAATTTGCGTTCAAAACAAGCCTATAAGGGATACTAAATTTTCTCAAAAAAATGTAACTAAAAATTTTTGGGGAAAAAAAGTTTCACATGTTAATGAGGACCAAAAAACAGAAAAATGACAAAAGTTTTTTTTTTAGAAAAAGCATAGTTTCTGAGTTTTCCGTGAAAAATGACCATGAACTTTCTACAAAAAAATCCCGGTTTTCTCTAATTGTAAAGTCAGGTGGGGTTTGAAATTTTGACAAATTTTTATATGCCAATTTTCTGTTGAAACTATTTTTACTCCAAAACATTGGTCAGAAAACCTTTTTTTTTTCAAAAATAAGGACCTTCGTGAGAAAAAGTGTACCTTGATTGTAATATCCGGTAAAACTCGAAAATCCGCTATAAATTACTGGGCCCACAATGATAATTAACGGTGACATGACTTGAATACACACTGATATGAAGAATTTTCGTTGCATTTTTCGAGTTCGCTTGGATGTTTTGAAATTGGTCAGGTGGTAGAGATGATAATAAATGTGCAAAATGAAAAGAAATACTTGTAACCCGTAGAATGCTGTAGTTGTGCCGATGAGAAATGCGGAAAAGAGCACATTGTTCATTAAATGGATGACCGGAAAGCGATAGAAGTCAGTGACTATGTTGGGAATTCTCTGAAAAATGAAACTCGAGGTTTTTTGAAAAAATTCTGTAAAATAAGAAAAGTCATGTTCGTTCCAAAGTTTCAATTTTTCTTTAAATATTTCCCAAAAAATTGTTTTGAAGGTTATCATTTTTCGTTTCAGAAAACTACTGTACCTTGAAGATAGTGAGAGACGCAGAAAAAAGTCAAAAATTATAATTTATTGAGAATGGCTCAGGTCACGTTTTGATTTTTCACGTTCGTACTCTCTCAAAACATGCACTTCGATACGCAAAAAATAAATATGCTGACCTTTTGTATCAAAATTTTTTGCTGTTCGGATTGTCCCGGAAAATTGATAAACATCAAAGAAGCGGTTAGAAATGGAACAAGTGTATTAGAATAATGCTAAGAAAGAATAATGCTCTCGTCGACCTTCTAGTTATTCGATGCTCACTTTCGACAATGTTCGTTTGGCGATTCTCGAAAAATACAGTAATCGATTGACCACTTTCTACAAAAAATGGGGAATTGTGATATAGTTTTTTTCGGATTTTTTCGGGCCGGTCTGAAGAATGCGTATCAAAAATAACACAACACTTTTTTTCTGAACATCTAAATTATTCTGAACTCTTTCGCGCTTACCAGCCATGCTAGCCACCATACAACATGCTTGAATATAAGGACTAATCCCGATTGTGTTGAAAAATCCGAGAGGCCAACCAGCTGTGGCTGGTAGATAAATGTAGGGAACGATGAAGAAGCCCAACATTATGTCCATTGTGAAACTTCTGGAAATTAAAAAAAGGTCAGAAATCAATTTAAAAAAAGGTCAGAATGTGTTGGGCTGAAAAAAAACAACCACTAGAAATCAGAATTTTTACGGTAAACTGCCCAAGAATTTGGAAAATGTTTCAAAAACACGAAAATTTCTGTAATTTTCAAACATATTTTCAAATATCTACCAAAAAAATAAATTCAACATGACAAACTTCATTGGCAACATAATTTTCGGAGTGATTAACAAAACCACAATCAGGCCGTATAATTTGACAGGAAGTGTTAACAATTGCCAAATATAACTTGTCGTTTTGTAAAATTCCGAAGTCTCGAAAACACTTTCATTCATCAAAAACAGTTTCTCTGTCCGAAAAAACAATCAGTTTTTCTTGCAGCTGTCTGAAGATCGAAATGCTCGAGCTCATCGCTCACTCGGACATCTTTTGCTCATGCAAAAACACTTTGAACAAGCCTATAAACATTTGCGACGAAGTTTGGAGTTGCAGCCGATTCAGGTTGGTTGGCGAA
This sequence comes from Caenorhabditis sp. 8 KK-2011, assembly GCA_963572245.1. Taxonomy (NCBI): domain Eukaryota; kingdom Metazoa; phylum Nematoda; class Chromadorea; order Rhabditida; family Rhabditidae; genus Caenorhabditis; species Caenorhabditis sp. 8 KK-2011. Next base: position 7,867,014 of record OY751548.1, read on the forward strand.
AATGTTCTGAAATAATTGGGGAAATTTCAGCTTGGAACGTGGTTCAACGCTGGTTATTGTGCGTGGAAGTTGGAGAATTTTAAGGATTCGGCACATTGTTATCATAGGTGAGACAGAGAGAGGGGAGATTTCTGCACAGATTTGGGTCCAGGAGAAAGAAAAAGTTTGTATCTTGGAAAAACTTTGTTCAGAAAATCCGGTTTCAAAATATTCTGGTAAAATCGAAAGCATGAACCGAAGAAATATAATTTTTGAAAAATAAGAAATTCAAAAAAGGGTCACGAAACAAAATTTAGTCACTGCAATACACACTCTGTTGAATGTGAAGTTCGAGAAAAAATGTCAGATAAAATTTTTTTGGGTCTAAAAAAATGAAAAATGTACAAAGATGACAGATTTTCAAATTAATCAATTTGAAAAATCTATCCAAAATTAAAATTTGAAAATTTTTACAGATGTGTCTCATTCCAACCGGATCACTTTGAAGCGTGGAACAACCTGTCGGCCGCCTATATTCGATACGGTCAAAAAGAGAAAGCGTGGAAATTATTGCAAGAAGCTCTCAAATTCAATTATGAACACGCAAATGTTTGGGAAAATTATATGTTGTTGTCGGTGGATGTTGGATCGTTTTCACAGGTTTTTTGAGTTTTTTTTGCTTTCTATAGTTATCGATTTTCAGGCTATTGTCGCCTATCATCGATTGTTGGATTTGAACAAGCGTGGAGCGGATGATGAAGTTTTGGAATTGATTGCCACTCAGGTTTTGAGACGAGAAAAAGAGGCTTGTTAATTTTAAAAATCGGCCCTACTGGAGAATTCTAAAAAAAAACATTTCAGAATCTCAAAAATGAAGAACTAGCGGAAAATGCAAAAGACAAAACGGACTTGGTAAAATTGTTAGCCCGAATCACCGCACAACATCAAACTCTATCCCCAAAAACTCTTCATGTTTATGCGCAACTCAAAAAACCCGAATCTCTCAACGAAGAGACTAGAACCGAGTATGAGAAATATGTCCAGTTGATGGAGAAGAGTTTCGGATTGGCTAATGGGAAACAGGTAAGCAAGAGAGGCGAGAAAGAAATGGAGGAGCCAGAAAATTTTTACAAGAAAATGTTACCTTCTACCGGAATATTTTATAGAATTTGGAAAATATATGAGACCCGGTACGAATCAGAATGTTAGGAAAAATTTTGAAAAAATTGTTTTTTTTTGTATGACAGAAAGAATGAACATTTTCCCACGAAAACTGAATGGAAAAGTTGGAAAATTGGAACTTTTGCACTGGAAAGTTGAAGCAAAAATTGTTCTAAAAAATAGAAAAAAAATTTAAGATAAATTTTTAGAGAGTCAAAAAATAGTTCACAAAGGGTTTCAATGAAAAGTGCTAAAACAAAAAATCAACTATTCAGTTCAACAAACATTCAAGAACAAGTTAGAACAATTAATTGCCGAATAAATTAATTTTCAGACAGGTGAAAACACCTTGAAGTCATTAAACGAGCTGACATTCTCAGAAAACATTGGAACTTCGAACACACTTCAAAAATCGAGTATTTCTTTTTTCAGAATTGGTCGAAAAATGAAGAATCATCGATAGATGTGCTGGAAACGGCCATTCAATTGGCGCAAGATCGCCTAGAACTTGCTAAATTTATCAATTCGCCGACTTCTGTCAAAGAGGTATTTTTGTCGGAAAAAATGTCCCTTTTCATCTTTTCTCGAGTCTAAACAATAAGATTATCATATCAAAATAGGGTCGAGTTTCATGTTTCGTCGACGGGTAGACATTACAATTTTCGAGATCATATTTCGGACAAGAGAAATGTTTCGATCATGATTTTGGATTTTCTCGGAAAATCTCGGACCGGCCTGGTCTTCTCATTTTCTCTATCTTTCAGCGAAAAGTTTTTTGATTCAGAATTTTCGGACCGGGCCTGATGTTTTTGAACTGAACTTTCGGGCTAGGTAAGGCGGTAGGCCTGATTTCTCAAATAAAAGACAAGCGAGAATTTTCGGGCCGGCTTGGTTTTTTTTCAGAACCAGATCAGGCTGGTCCGTTTTTGCCATTTTTCATTATTAAAAAAAAAGTCCCTTGCAACAGTATAAAATTTTGAATTATTAAAAACGTGAACATTCTTTTTTTTGTCCGTAGAGAATTTATTTTTTATTTTCAGGAACTTTCAAACTTCTCCCAATATTCCAAATTAAAACTGTGCTAGTTTTTTTTTCAGCTGAATTCCTTACACAATTTTCAGGCGTCTTCCCGTATTCGCCTATCGATTCGCGGTGTAATAACTCGTGTTGAAAAAGATGAAAACTCTCGAACATGTGGAGAATCTCAACAAAGGTTACACGACCTTTTGACACATGCTAAAACTATTCTCGAATCTGTTACTCTCTAATTTGATTGTTGTCTTTTCTCTGTTCTGTTAACCCGGTTGTTTCTGTTATTGCAAAAATATATATGTTTATTATTTGTTTGTTTTTGAAGGAGAAGAAGGTCTCCTACCCTGCGTATTTCAAAAAGCACCGGAACAAAAAATGGTTTTTAAACAAAATGTTCAAAGAGAAAAAAACAAAATTGGTCGTTGTTTAGGGAATGAGATGTGATGAAAGTGTCGAGTCACATTGGACGGTCCATTTTCATAAAATAAATTGACCAGTATCTGCAAACAAACACGCATAAGATACTGTAGGATTACTGTAGCACTTACACAACGTTGAAAATCAAAAATGACAAGGGAAACATTATCATTGAGCAACGATCAACCTGCAAATATACATGTTTCAAAATGTTTTTGTTGGAATTAGTTGGCTAACCTGAACACTTGTTATTGTCCAATCTCGGTCAGGTGGACAGAACGAGTAGACGATTCGTTGCACACGTTGACAGAAACCCGACTTCTTCTCATATGCATACGTTTCGTGCTCGATCTGAAACTGTTTATCGAATCAGTGAGAAAATATTGAAAACTACTGTATGTTTTGATACCAGAGAAATTATTTTTGAGGAATTTTTTAGTGAAACAGTTTTCAGAAAAATAAACTTAAGGTCTGGTTTGATAATTGTTTTTTGGTGGGGTGTATTGTTTTAGTGAAAATTGAAAGAATTTCGAGCCGCTCCGATTTTCGAGGTACGACATTTTTAGGTTTGAAAAAGTGTTTAAAAATTACCTAGGGGTTTTGTGAAATCAACATTTTTCGGGGATGAATTTTTCAGAGAAAAACATGACTTCCCCATTTTGGAGCCGGCCTGAACTTTTTTCAGCGAAGTTGGAAGTTTGTAGGTTTCAGAAGAGAAAAAAAATTGCCAAGCTAAGCCTACATTTGGGCTGAAAATTTGCAACAAAAAACAAGATTCCTAGTTTTTCCTAAACTCGATCATTATCATTTTTGAAAAAGTTGAAAATTTCCAGTCCAAAAATACTCTCTTGTTTGATTTCTCAAAAAACTCACCGAATGAAAGCTATTATTGATCTGTTTTGCGTCGACAACATCGGCCGGATTGGTTGTTCCATTTCCGCCGCTAGCGTTTTTCAATTGCGCCAGCACCGGAATACGTTTACGCACCAAACTGGCCGTCTCCTCTTTCGGCTCTTTTTTGCGCGTTTTGCGAATTTGATTGAGCCAATGACCGAGCACTTTTGAACCGATTTGGCGTTCGCGTTCCCAGCTGAATTATGATTTTCGACACTGGCTTAAAAGAAATACTTACCGATTTAATTGGCATACGATGGCGAGTTCGACGAGGGTACAGAAAATGAAAATGACCGAGAAAATCATCCAAACATCCAGACATTTTATATAGCTGACACGTGGCAAATGACGTAGAACATTGCCGAATTGGAAGGTGAGAGCGAGAAGAGATGACACACCCAAAGTGATTCTGCAAATTCATTTTGAACTTGACAATTTTCAGACTTCCGAAAGAAATTGGCCTAATATTTTCTACCGATTTTTTTTCATAATTATCCTATTTTGTAGAGTTTGAAATTATTTTCAAGATATGCTATGTGGCTCTCCTGCAAAAGCCCAAAAGCGGGCCAAAATCGGGTCCGAAAAATTTTAATGAAAAATTTCAGGCCCCATTTTTGAAATGGGAACTTAACATTTTTGGGGCCAAAAAAATGACCTTTTTATATTTGGGCCAACATTTTTTGTCGGTTTGAAATTGAGCTTCAAGATGATTGAAAAAGACCAAAAACCGGGCCTGAAATATTTTCTGAAAAACTTCCAGGCCCGGTTTTCGGGCCTTGTGTCAGAAGTTATATAGCACATTTTGAAGCTATTTTCAAGCTCTACAAGATAGCTGTAACCATTTGAGAGAGGCTCAGACCAGAATCAACAAATAGAACTGATTTTTTAAAGTTAACTCTCGGCCCGAAACTTTTTAGGCCTGGAGTTTCTTCAGGTCCGAAACCCCAGGATCGAGAAACTTTGGTCCAAATTCAGGGTTTGATTTCAACAAAAAAACATTTCTCAGAAAGTTTTGCGACAAAATGATAGATTTTATTTCAACAAAAATCCCACCTAGCCGAGACGGATCTAACATCGAAGAAAAATCCGACCCATGACGAAATGACAGTCAAAGATGTCGGAAAATACGACTGAAATAGATAGAAACCATAGCGTCTGGCAAATGTGAATTTGACCTGGAAAAAACACATCTCATCATTAGTTTCTACAGTAATCCCTTTCGATTACCTTGGCTCGATCCCAAATTCCGTTGGGATATTCTAATCGTTGATGATCTGTTGCCCAACCAATTAAATCGAAATCAGGTAGTTCGACCTGAACAAAAAAATATTGATTGTTTCAAATTAAAGGAGCATACCTTTTCCATCATTGTTATCGGCACGTCATGCCATGTTAGTCGAACTTCATCTGTGTTGAAAGAATACGATTCGAGCACAATTTCACAAGATAAAGAATCGAATGGGAACATCTGAAAAATCACACATGCATGTAACAGTGGTAACGCGTTGAAATTTTAATCGGAAGGTCGTGGGTTCGATTCCCGGACCTGTTCAATTTTGTTGTCAAATTTTACCTTCAAATTAACAGAGCATGGAGTTTTGACGTTGAGTCGAAAATTGCTCCACACCAAACCGTTTTCATAGAGAATCACAAAGGTGTTTTCGCTGGGACTCGAATGGATCGAACTCGATTTGCTGTTGATGATACATGTGTCTGGTGTCCAGATTTTTTTGCGAAAATCGGACTGGAAAAAATTTGGGATAGATTTTTTGAGAAATTCTTGAATCTAATGGAAAAACAGACACGGGCCGGTCCGAAAAATGTTCTCAACAATCTAGGCTACAAGAATTTTGGGCCGGATCGAAAATTTGAAGTTTAGTAGGAGACATAACTAGGCTGGCCCGATCTGAGTTCAAAAAGAAATTCTGATCAAAACTTTTGGCCTGATCCGAAAGTTTTCAATTTTTTCAGACGAAAAAGGGGTTCAAGTTTTTCAGACGACGCCTGAATTTTCAGATTTTCTGGGCTCAATTTTTTTCTTGAAACTTCCAAAATTTTCGCCTTACCTTGAGAGTAATATTGGTGGCACAAACATTCAAATGTTTGAAAGAAAGTCGCGGATCTTGCCATATCTCGCTGTACATCACATCCAACGAGAAGTCTCCAGTGATTTCCGAAATTCCCGAAACACCCTGAACATGCAGTTCGATGGTGACATTGACACCATCCGATTCGGGCAATAGATGTGTGTCGTAGTCGGTGAGAAGTGTGTCGATGAGTTTTCCCAGATTTATGCTGCAAAAAAACAGAAAATTGAGAGAAGAAGAAGTACAAATTGGATGGGAAAAAAACAACTTTTTTGAACTTTTGGTGGCGATTATTGAGCTCAGTGTGGGAACAAATCTGATGAGGAAGTGAACATATTTGTTTAAAATTTGACAAAAAAATCTCAAATTTCTTCTCCAAACTTTCATGAGAAAAATTAGGCCTAAAATTTTGACGCTTGATAAAATGAATTAAATAATTTTCAGCTTTTCAAAATTTTTAAATAACTCAGGCCGGTCCGAAAATTATCTATGTTTATCTAGAAATTTTTGAGCCGGCCCGAAATACCCAATTTTCAATGAAAAATTAAATCCTAAAAATGTCCTCAACGTTCTATGATTTTTGAGTCATCTTTCAACTTACACAAAGAAAATATTTTGGAACAATTTCTGAAGAAAAAAATATTTTCAAAAAGTGATATTATTTGGTAAGACAAAATGGGTAAAAATTTTAGAGAGAAATACATTTACGATATTTCTGAGATTTTTTCTGAAAATTCCAACTCTTCAGGAAAAAATATCTCTTTTTTTCTGAAGGCACATTCTAAGTTTTTTCACCAGAATTTTTTTTTAGATTTTTCAGAAAAAATTGGGGTCTTTACAAAAATTCGGGCCGGCCTGAAAAAAGGATTTGAAGAAACAAAAGTCAATAGATTAGCTGAACTTTAAGGTCTCTAAAAATTTCGAAAATTGGAATGTCAAAATATTTTTCGTGACCTTATCTCTAAATCTCTCATTTTCGAATAATATCTCTTCTCGACTCAACCTACCTGTTTCTCGAGCATTTTTTCTCGCTAACAGTCGATGCGCCGACCCAAAAAATCAATTGAAAACCCAAAAATATCTGACAAATCCAATATTTCATTCTCCGTTTTGCTTATTCTTCATCACCCGACCAACAGAAATCTGAAAAAGAAAAACGTGGGAAATGGCAAAGGACATGAGAAAGAAAAAGGCGGAAATTCGAATTACAGTAAGATTTCTCGTTTTTCTGATACGTAATCAGATTGTCGACAGAAAGAAAAAAACAACAAAAAATATTTTTCACGGCAAGAAAAAAAGGAAAAGGAGGAGCCAATAAAAGAGCACTTTTGTGCCCGGCGGGCAATTTTGAACGAAACAAAAACTTTTTGAAAAATATGTATGACACATGTGTTTTGTGTTTTTTGACACATGTACTTTTTATGAGAAATATAGATATGTGTTTTCTTTTGAAAACAAAAAAAAAACAAGAGAGTTCAGAGAAATCGGGCCAAAATTAGCCATTTGATACAAAGACAAACAAAAAAGATCAAAGTAGCTTTGAAAGAGCATGGGAAAAAATGGGCGAAAAATATGATATTTTTGAAGAGCTTGAAATTTGGTCAAGAAAATTTTTGATTCACTTTTTTGAAAAATCTGATCCCAGGCTTTCTCACGAAGAGCCCATCGTAAAACCGGGCCAGAAAAAAAACATAACTTTTTTTATTGGAAATCTCTGAGCTTGAGCAAAATCAAGATTTCAGTGGTGATTTCCAGGTTCAGAGAATTTTTTCTGAACTTTTGCAAAATTTTTGAGAACGTTGTAATCTAATTTGTTGCGCTCGAAAATGGTTAATCACATTTTTGAACATTTGAGCTCACTCTTTTTTTCTATCTGAGTTTTTGAATTGGGGAGCCGGCCCAAAAACAATGGGTCAGTCAAGAAATTTGGGCCAAGGGTGGTTTTTCTGAAATTCTAGAAATTTTCGAAAAATCACTAAATCCTCAGTGAAAAATTTTTTGAGGAAAATTAGTGTTTTTTTCTGATTTTCACAGTGTGTATTTTTGAATGTCGACGTTTTCAGACACATTTTTGTGGGCGTGGCCTAAACCGGAGAAACATAATTTGAAAATGAGAGATTCAGAGAAAAGGTCACGCAAATTTAATTCTACCAACCATAGAAAATTTTCAAAACTTTGAACTTCTGGAAATTTGAAATAAACACTGCGAACCAATTCGGTTCACATTTTCGAAAATTCTAGACTCATTCGGTTTCAAAATTCTCGGGCCGGTCTAAAAAAATTTTTGAAATAAACATTTCAGGCCACATACTCAAAATTCCCCGTATTGGCCCGAAACCTGAAAATCTGAGTTTCAAAAAAATGTACATCAAAATCAATGTTTGTTGAAGATTTTGGACCGGCCCAGATTTTTAAAGACAACATTTCGGGCTCAGAAAAATTTATAAAAATTTTTGGACTGTCCCAAAGTTTCTGAAAATGAGAAATTTTAATATTTTTTTTCTCTAATTTTTTTTTGAGAAAAACCTATGAACTTTTAACAAAAAAAAATTTGTTTTGACAACAATATTTTTTCTCTTCACAAAGCAAAAAAAGTTTAAAATGAAAAAAACATGAGTAACGACAACGATCACCTGTTGTTCTTTTTTTCGTCTTTTCCCTTCTAACCTTCCAAAAAATAGATTTCTCAAATTTCACAGTAACTTTTCAACCAGACAAAAAAATTGAGGCGAATTCCCAAAAGACAAAAAGCTAAAAATTCTGAAACAGACGCACACACAAAAAAGTGTCAGAAAATATATATCAAAAAAGTTTTTTTTCTCCGCTTGGCACCAATTTTTCAGACTTTTGTTTAGGCTCCGCCCATAAAGTTCCAAAATGCGAAAATAGTGTGGATAGGTGAGAGACGCAGAGAAACAAAAATGATAAAACAATTGGCTTTCTTCGCACTTTTTTTTTGGAAAAAGATTAATTGGGTTTCCATGTGAAAAAAATGAGGACCTCCCCGAACCTGGTTCAAAAATCATGAATAGTATTTTGGAGGCTCAATTCTTGGGATAGGCCTAACCCGTGATACTCTTTTTTTGAATCAAAAAAGAGAAAAAGAAGAAAAAGCAAAAATATAATTGGTTTGTGAGCAGCATCTTCCTGGAGCACGCAAAACAACTCTCAAATTTCAATAAAAAAAAGATATATGAAATGCGCATCTTTTTTTTTCGCCGATGCTCCAAGTGAGACATGTTCCAAGTTTCCGTCAAAATATAAATAAGAGTACTGTATTCAAAGGGACACTTTAAGATTTGAATATTATCTAAATTCGGTGTCACGCGATTACTGTAGTTTGAAACTTTTAGAAACAAATTTTTCCAGAACAAGATTATAAAAAAAGTTTTTGATTTTTTAAACACGTAGAATCAGATTATCAATAGAGCGCGTTTTAATTTTGGATAATATCTCAAAATTGTCTTTCTGATAAAAATGAAATCTTTCAACGAAAAAAAAAGAACGAGCTCTCGAAAATGGGCGGAGCTTCTTTTTCTATTTGCAATGAGGTCATAGCATTGATTTGTGAAGCATTATTCCAGTTGTTTTTTAGGTTACCACGTGAAAAATTTTTTTCGGCCTAGAGAAAATAATTGAGCCCTGATTTTTCTTAGGCAAAAATCTGACTAAGTTTTAGGGTTCGACCTTTTTTGAAACATCTGATTTCAGTTTGACCAAAAAAGTTTTTTTTTCCTACAAAGTTCAAAAATGTTGTTTGACTAGTAAAAATTGGAGTTTCCAGCTAAAAAAAAACTGGATTTTGAGCCCAGAATTTTCGAAATTCACACGTCGGCCCGAAAAAATGTATATGGTTTTTTGAAATTCCGCCGGGCCAAAAAAAAACAAAAGTAGGTCATACTTTTTCCGTGCCTTTTTCAAGTTCAGATAAATTTTTCGCCTCAAAAATGTTTACCCAAAAAAAGATCGGAAACAAGTACAAAAATAACTGGTCCCAGCGTTTTTGAGATCTACAGGCCGGGTCGAAAAAAACTTGCTATTTCAGTCCCGCCCGAAAAAAAACTCGACCTTTTTCGTGCCTTTTTTGAAAACCCAAACTTTTATTTTAGATCGGGAAATGGGATACCTGATTGTCTGACCCGGTCTGAAAAATCTAGCTAGAAATTTCCCAATTTTTGGAGCCAAGTTCAAAAACCAAGCCCAGCTAGGTGTGAAAAAATGAAACTAATATATATTTCAACTTTTTTCTCTTTTTCTCCTTCATCTTTTTCTGTGTCACCCCATCAAAAGGACCACAATTACTTCTTCAAACAAACAAACAAAAAGTGAGAGAAAAGAGACAAATCAATCAAAAAAAAAGTGCAAGAAAAAGAAAACATCAATCATTTTTCGTGCCAACATAATCACCTTCTCAAAAAAAAATTGCAACTTTTTTTTCCTGGATTACTGTAGTTCTGGGGGCTTCTCATGATCAAAATAACATTTTTTTGTCGGAGAGTTGGAAAATAATTGAAAAAATATTATTTTTTTTTTTCGAGAAAATGAAGAATCCATAAATTTTTCTCGCTAGGATTTAGTTTGGAATTTCGATTTTTTTCAACACAAATAAATAAAAAAGGACGAAAAAGAGGATACTATCATGTTTCAAGTCTCGACGCAAATTTGTTAGTTTTTAGAGTGGTGGTAAGATGAACTCGCAGATTAGTTTTTTGTTTGGTGGCTTTTGAAAAAAGGGGATTGAGAGCTTCGAAAAAACTGGCTAAACACTTTTTTTGAAAAAAAAAGAGGAATTTTTTCGTAGGTACGTTCACGAAAATTTCTTCAGGTCGGTCCGAAAGAATTTCAGAGAAATTTGGACTTTCAAACAAAATTTTTTATTTTCGACGTGAAAATAATAATTTCGCGTTCGACCTTTTCTCAAAAATTGAGATCATTTTTCTCTGCGTCTCTTCAAACTGTTCTTTTTTCAGCAAAAAGTCCTTTCTTACAGTAGTTTGAAATTATACAAATTTATTCGGAATTTATAATCAGAACATTTTTCTACTTTTTTTGTCGGAAGAAAAATGTCAAAAATGACCTTTAGGTGCTAATTGTCAGTGCTTTTATTCTATTAGTCAGATGGCCAAAAATCGAAATACGCAAAAAAATAGTTTGTTGTGTTATGGTTGATATTTTTCATTTTTTTTTTCGAAAAACAAACTAACTCATTTAAGCAAAATAAAAAGAAGAGAAAAGGATATTTGAGTGAATTTGAAATTTATAGAAATTCATTTTGAAAAAAAAACACCATAACAAATGTGACGTTTGATGATTACAGTAAGTTTGAGCTGTTTGGCAATAAGAGGGCCCCAAAAACTCGGCTAATCTCATAGTTCCTAGAACATGACCCGAAAAAAGAGACTAAAAATTGAACATGATGTCAAGTGGGAGTTTCTTGTTTTTTCAAAGGTCCTGGAAATATTTCCAATAAGCTGATAAAGTACTGTGTTTTTGAACCGGTCGAGCAGAAAAAAACCCAAAATAGGTTTCTTTTCAGTTTTTGGGATCCGAGTAGGTCCAAATTGACAGGGTTGAGGTTTCGAATTTTTAGATCGGCCCGAGAAATAGTTTAGATTAGGTCAGGATTATTCGCTGGCCGCTCAAAAAATCCACTCTAAACTGGCCCGATTTTAAAAACAGAAACTTTCAGGTGTCACAAATTACGCCGAGAAAAATTATCATAGAAAAACACCAAAAAAGCCGAACTCGAATTTTTCTCTGAAGTTATTTCTCAATATATTTTTTATCTCTAGGCCAGATTTTTCAGTTCGGTTCGGAACACTTCAAAAGATGATAACGCCCGATTTTTTTGGTCAGGTCCAACTCAAAGTAATCGGACTGATGCAGAAAGCCCCAAAGCCCCCAGAAGAATACGATTTCAAGAAGACTGAGAAAATGATTGTGTTTGTTATTGTTTTTGTTTCTACAAAAATTGATGATCTCCTCCTCATTTTCAGCCCCATTTTTGCTGCTCTCATCTCAAATTAATTACGCACAGCCAGCAGGAAAAAAAAATGAAAAAACAACAGAACACCCATAGAATTAATGGGATGAATGGCTCAAAAGAGCTCGCACAAGAAGAAGAAAAAAAAAACAAACAAGGCAGATCATTCGACTGGAAAAATTTGGGCGCTCTCGAAGACGAGTTCAAAGAAAAAAAAATTATATCCCATAAAAATAGACATTTATACATGCAAAATTTTTTTTCGGGTTTATCCAGCAACAAAAAAAGAGTAGAACATTACGCCCCCGAAACATTGCCGACGGCCACGATTTCGATAATCGTGAGCGCGCTCCGAAAAAAAAACAAGATGAAGAGAAAAAAAAACGTTTTTTTGTCGACGACGACGACAAAATTGCATTTAAAGGTAGTATTATTAGGAGCATAAAGTTTGAAATTGGGTTTGTCTGGATCGCGCAGAAAAAAAACTTTGCAAAATATTTTTTTTTCTCGAAAATGAATCATCGAAGATATGCGTCTTTGAACAACTTCGAGAGTGAGCGAGACGCAGAGAAATATCAGGTTCACGTTTTAATTTTTTCTTTGTTTCTCAATTCAAGTTGAAGTGTCAAACTCTGCATCCGTGTTTCTTCAAAAATTGTCGCACTCTGAAAATAATTTTCGAAAATGAACGCAAGAAACATACTGTAGATGTCTGAGTCTCTCCTCTTCACATTGTCTTATAGTGTCAATTAAATTCCGTGTAGAAAAAGTTCCACTTTTTGCTTTATACAAGAACAACAAAAATTATATTTAGATTTACTCCGTTCATTTTCTTTTCCCAAATCTTTTCGTGGAATTTTCTGTAAAACTCGGATAGTTTTCAATTCACCTTTTTGAATTCTTCATCATGTTCACCGCTTTCACGACGATAAAAACTGAAAAAACGAAAATTTTTGAAAAAAAAATAAAATAAAAATAAGTGCGCGTCAAATGAAATGCAATGTACGCGCATGTGTGTGTTGCACAACTTTTCACAGCATACAGTAACCCTTTTTGTTGTTGCAAAAATCTGACTCGTCATGCGACGAAAAAAGTACAAGCACTTATAAGGTGTGTGAAGAGCAAGCTCGCGACAAAACGAATAGCTAAAAGAAGAAAAAAATGAAAAAAATTGAATTTGATCCTTTTTAAGAAAGGATCCGCCGAAAACAACTGAAGAGAGAAAAAAGAGGAGAATAGAGGAGAAAAAGACAAAAGAGTACCCTTTCAAACAGCACAAAAGAATAACTTTTTCTTCTTCTTCTTCTTCGTAAATAGTTTTTCTGTTCAAAACCTGCATTGCGTATTGGTTGTTGAGCTGGTCTTGACTTCTGTCGTACTTGATTCCTTTGACAACGATGTCACCTCTTGAACACTCAGATGTTCTTGATAATCCTGTCGTCGCATCATTTTTCGATTCATCAAAAACTGCGAGAATTGAGATACGCCGAGAAGACGAAATTCGGAATGTTTGAACAATTTGAGACGACAATCTTTGATGAATATCGGACCGAATGATGCCATTATTATTAGGGCGAAGAGGATTGTCGCGCAAATTTTAAACATGAAAATTGTGTTACCAGGAACTTCTGAAATTCATAAAGTTTCTGGAAATTCCGCAAACAACCAACCCAATTCACATTGTTGACCGGTGAACCATAAATCACAAATACAGAATTTGTGCAAAGGATTGGCTTCAAAACATTTGCCATGCTTATTACAATCATTACCACAAGAGTCTTCGACGTTTCCTAAAGTTGATCTGAATTTGAAAAATAAACATTTTGAGATAAGAAACAATTTGAAAAGACCTACATGATAAACAAACTTTGTAACAAGAAAATTGTTGATTTCATTTTTTTTGTTGAAAAAATTTTAGAAATGAGAACATTTTTCTGTTGTCACGTTTTTGGGATCAAAAATTTGTGGTCAGGAAAATGGGGTGAGGGGACTAATTTTGATCCTGAAACTTTATCCTTTTTCAGGCAAAAACTTCAGGGTCAAAATTTGGTATCACCATTTTTTGAGTCACTTTTCCATTTTTTTTCAAGACCACAGTTTCCGGTGAGTAGATCTATATCACGTAAACTGTCGGAACTTTTTTGCATCATTTTCTAGCCACAGGTTTCCTTTAAAAAGTAATTCCGGTCTAGACTTTCCGAGTCAAAATTTCCGGAGTACTGTTTTTGGGACCGGAATTTTCTCATCCGCAAATTTTGAATCACGTTTCACATTTACAGGCTCAACATTTTCAGAACCTTGAGAAGCAAATCAACTACATTACGAACAAAACTTGCAAATCTCTCGCACCTTTTAGTTTTTAAGGTCACAGTTTCAGTCAATTTTCGAGGCATTGTTTTCGGATCAAAAGTTTTTGAAGTTAAAATTTATTGACTGTAATCGAAAGAACGTTAAAATTAATTGACTGAGTTGATTGAATGACAAAAATAGCAATGTTTCAGGCAGTATATGATGCAGACGAAGAACATGTCGAAGAAATACTAGTAGATAAATTATTATAATTATAAATTATTATAGTAGGGTTTTCTGTTAACAAGGCGCGCCTGAAAATGAATTGTTTTTTCTGCTTGATCTGTCAACAACTTACACTACGTCTCAAGTTGGTGTTGTTTGCTTCGGACTTTTTATTTTCAAATCTCCCTTTTTTCTTTGCGGTTGTATGTTTCTTATTTTTCTCGACAACGATTGGAGTTAATTCTTTCGACAACGATTGGACAACGATTTGATTTTCTCGACAACGATTGGAAGTAGTTGTTTTCTGAAAATATACTCTGGAAATAAAACTGAATGGAATGAATAATACCTTTTTGTGATGGAACATGACAGCTGAACTCACTGGTGAATTTTCTTGATCGAATGTGATTGTAGTTGCAACTGGCGGATCTGTGAAATAATAATTGTGCACTGAGAAGTAGATATAATTTACTTCGAATTTCAACAACTTTTCTCGGAGTATTGTCCATCCATCGAAGTTCTTCTACAAATATTTAGTTATGTGAAATTTTCTAGTTTTTCTCCCCAACTTTCGGGGTTTGGGTTTTCGAAAACTTGTTGACTTGTTGTAACACAAAATTTTAAAAACTCACTCTCCAGTTGACGTATCAATGAATCAAATTTTGAGCTCAATTCTTTTTGGATAGCTGCAACTCGCAACATTTCCTGAAAGTCTTTGGTATTTTAAAAACTGAAATCGCATCGATATATGTATTTAAGTAACTAACATCATTCCTCTTCTTGATTTCATTGAAACAATCCAAAAAAATTGTGCCATCCAATGCGGTTCGACAAGAATCTTCAATGAGCTGTGATAAAAAAAATTTGATTTATTTAACTACTTTTTCGACATACCTCATTATTTGCATCGTTATTCATTCTGACCAAATAAGAAGTTTAAATTGCGCCTCGTTTTCCCTGAGTTGAAAAATTTGAAAGAAAAACGGAGTGTTGTAGCGCGGATTTCTCGCACTGTCAGGCTTATGGGGAGATTAATCCACGATAAATTTAGTAATCTTATATTAATCGTTTTTTCATCGCCGGTTAATCGTTTGGTATCAGATAGAGAACATTTGACCATTGTAGTGCAATGTCGGTGCTGAATTTGACTCGTCGATGAACATATTGCTCGCCGATTAATCGCTCAATTCAACTTACACGTAGATTAACCTCCCCATACCCCTGAAAAAAAAATTTCAAAGGGATACTGTAGAGAAGTGTTTTCGTCACGAGACCATACGCGTTTGAAAATGTGTGTGCCTTTACTCTATTTTTTTAATTTTTAATTTTTTTGTTTAATACACCCGCCTAAAACAATGGGAAAAAACGCGAGAGAGACGCAGAGAAAAAAATAGTCAAAGGCGCGTGTAGTTTTAAGATGTAAAAACGGCAAATATTCAGATGTTTCTGTACTTGTTTATTAGAAACAGTATGAGAATAAACATTTTCAGAAAAAAAACAGTAACAGGAGAAAATTTCAGATACAGTAGAAAAAGTTTGACCACAGCTACTTGTCACCGTGTGGACTCATTCGAGGCTGCGGATCCTCAGGGATCTCTTCCTCTTCCTCCTGTTGCTCTCTTGCATTGCCCACCATTTGGCGTTGTCGTTGATATGGTGGGTCTTCTGGATGCAATTCCGCTGCTGGTTGCTCGCGGCGGACGACGCCATACATTGCGAGCAGCATCTGACGGACTGAAAAATTTTCGATAAAACAATGAACAGCCTTTTTGTATTGAATTGGGTATTTTGATATGGAACAAGAACCATTTAAAAAATTATGCAGAGGTGAAATTGTAGCCGGGAGCGCGAAAAAGCGGCCTAAAAATAGCGAACCGGGTTGGGCTTTTTCGTTTTTCGGCCGGTCGAAAAAGCGTCTGTTTCTCAGAGCAGGGAATACAATTTTTTTTTTGAAAAAGTTGTGAAATCCCGGTCAAGGCAGGACCGGTAAAAGCGAACTTCCAGCCGGCGCAAAAGAGCCCAAATCTCACCCCTGAAAAAATGGACCCAAGCACTGAAAATTGTTGGTATTTCTATATCTGATTTTCTAGTTTTTAGTCTAAAACGTGAACTACTAAAAAATTCTAACATTGTTGATTGGTTTTGTAGGTTGAACCCTGGAGGTTGTGAATTCTCAGAAACATCTGAAAATTTGAAGGTAAAAAAAGCTTACTTCGGTCAATCTCGTTGTTATTGTTGTTGTTGTTGTTGCTGTTGTTATTCATATTTGAGAAGTTCGGCTGAAAATTGAAAAAAAAATTAAACCGATACCCGTCAGCGTCAAAAGCTCCAGTTGTGAAAAAAAAACCTGGCGCGAAAAAGGGGCGGGGTCATCAGGAGGTTGGGAACTAAAGAAAGAGAGAGAAGTACGATATTGATAGCGGTGGGCGGGGCATTGATGAAATAGTCTGGATGATTACCGAAATTTTGAAAATTGTTTTTCTGATTTTCTCGCGCCAAGAAAATTTTCAGATAAAAGAAGCTGAACAGAGAAACTATGTATGTATCTGTTTGGAAGTCACGCGAAAAAAAAGAACTTACATGACTGCAGCACGGCAAAAATGTGAACGATCCGCAAAGTATATTCGAGTTGACACCACTTCGACACTGAAATTGTCTTGAATTGTTTTCAAACCAGCTTTTGATCTTGAGTATCTTCATACCGATCGAGGTTTTCCCGGACAGAACCTTATATTTTCTCCTACCGACAAAAACATTTCTCACAATCAGACCGACTATCACGTTTTTATGACCAACCTGCTTATTTTTAGACAAGTGTGTTTTTATTTTGAAACATCCCGCAAGTTTTTCAGTCCGGTCTGAATACAAAAAAAAATATGACTTTTTTGGGATCAAACGCTGCATTTTTCAAAAGAGTGCTAGAGTTTTCCACGTGCCACGCGTGAATTTTTTTTTATTATTATCCTCTTCATTTCTCCCACTTTTTTAAGGTGTTTTCGGACCGGCCCGATAATTGCTCCAATTTTTGATATTCCCCATCTCTCTCGAAAAAACAAACACCAAATTATTTTATCTTTGATGTACCGATCGAAAAAAGGACTCTCAAAACATTTCGACAAATGAAAAGAAAAACATTACAACTTTTTGAAAAAAAAATAGTTAAACGCTATTGAAATCACGAGTCGGCGAACCTTTTTGAAGACTTGTTTTTTTTCAAAATTTCTAAAGAAACATAGTTTTCGAAAAGGTGCCTGATTGAGAGCGCGCGACCTCGTCGAAATTCAAAAAATGAATAGGAGTTGAATATTGATTGATTGAGAGGGGAAAAGTCACAAGCTGGTTTGAATGAATAGTGTGAATTGACTTTATTTTACATTCTTCTTTTTATGTGCATTCGAGAGAAGAGTTATGGTTTTTATTAGATTCGCAACTTATTCGAATTGAGAGAGAGACATTTTTGAGAAGCAAGTTTTTCGGATCGGTGACCCACTTCATTTAAGGTTGGCACAAGAATCTGTTCAAATTTTGTTTCTGATTTTGATTGGCTCAAAATTGTTTGACCTTGAATATTCGAGAATTGAGTTTTTCAAACCTTTTCAACTCTGACCCGCTATTTCTAGACCAGGTTGAGAACAATGATTTTTGAGCTCAAAACGTTAGACAAAAACCATTTTATTGAAGCACACGTAAACCAAACCAAAAGTTGGTGTTGCTGGTGATTGATTGATTTAGAAGATCGAACCGATATCTGAAAAATTATCATGTTTTCAGAAAAAAAACCTGTTTGTTTGTCTGGTCTTACCTCTCACAGCATTTCTCATATTTCTATAGAGCAGTAGATAAAAATAACATTTTACTATTTCGTTTCAATTTTCGAAGAAATAGAAGAGCAAGAGCAGTAACAATGTCCATAATGGATATTCCCATCTAACAACTAAAATAAAAACTGATTTCCAAATCAATTCCATCATCATTTTTCTGTCATTGTTGTGGGAATGTTAAAGGTCACGTTAAATATGTTCGGACCCAAAAAATCCCTGCTTTCTTTGTTGTTGAGAAGAAGTTTCTATTTACCAAGAAAGTACATTTCGTAAAAGGGCAAACCAAAAAAGTGGTGACAGAAGTATCACATTGTTTTCTGCGAGATATATTTTGGAAAATAGTATTGAAAAGAGAATGAATCATTGACTTAAACCCCGAAATTTTTACAAAAAACCAGAAAAATGTGCCCATTTTCACTCATCGAACTTTTTTCTCAAAAATATCTCTCAATTCGTCTAATTTGTGAGTCCCCTCATAAACATTGTCTCTTCCCTCGAATGCACACAAAAAGGAGATTGTAAATCAAAGTCAATTCACACTATTCATTCAAACCAGCTTGTGACTTTTCCCCTCTCAATCAATCAATATTCAACTCCTATTCATTTTTTGAATTTCGACGAGGTCGCGCGCTCTCAATCAGGCACCTTTTCAAAAACTATGTTTCTTTAGAAATTTTGGAAAAAAAAACAATTCTTCAAAAAGGTTCGCCGACTCGTGATTTCAATAGCGTTTAACTATTTTTTTTCAAAAAGTTGTAATGTTTTTCTTTTCATTTGTCGAAATGTTTTGAGAGTCCTTTTTTCGATCGGTACATCAAAGATAAAATAATTTGGTGTTTGTTTTTTCGAGAGAGATGGGGAATATCAAAAATAGGAGCAATTATCGGGCCGGTCCGAAAACACCTTAAAAGAGTGGGAGAAATGAAGAGGATAATAATAAAATTTCACGCGCGGAAAACGAAAAAATTGACACACGTGGAAAACTTTGCGTCTAGTACTCTTTTGGAAAATGCAGTGTTTGTTCTCAAAAAAGTCATACATATTCTGAAAAAATATCCAGATAGGACTGAAAAACTTTCGGGCTGTTTCAGAATAAAACAAGAGACTTTTCTAATGCGATGTGCAAAGTAAGGAAAAATGCAAAAAATATCGCGCAAAGTAAAAGTGATTTTTCCCGATATTTGAGGAATGGAACATTTTATTCCAAAAATAATTATGGGAAAGTTTGTAAAATTGAAAGAAAGTCATATTCCAACATGCAGATTTTCAAATTTTTCGGAAAAAATACTGTTTTTTTAAATTCCCATTTTTTGCAAATTTTTTGCCCGTTTTTTACTCTGCACATCGCATAAGACTTTTCTAAAAAGACGCGAATTGACCACAAAAACGTGTTGGTCGACCTGAAAAAAATCAGTAGATTGTAGAAAATCTAACAAAATGTTCTGTCCGAGAAAACCTCGATTCGGTATGATGATACTACCCCCGAGAAACAGTTTCAGTGTCAAAGTCATGTCAACTCAAATGTACTGGTCGTGTTTTGTTCTCACACGGGTAAAAAAATAGCGGGTCAGAGTTGAAAAGGTTTGAAAAACTCAGTGCTCGGATTTCCAATTTCAAACAATTTTGAGCCAACCAAAATCAGAAACAAAACTTCATCTTGAATGATGCTCACACCGGCCCGGCAGATGTCCCCCGGATCGTCCATATTTGTTTTCGTGCTGTAGTCATGCGTGCATGTCATTTCTCCAATTGTTTTTCTCGCGTGACTTATAAACAGATAGTACTCCTGTTTACCAGTTTCTCCTTTGTTTTTCTCTGTTCAGCTTCTTTTGGTATAAACATGTGAGTTTTTTTGGCGCGAAAAGAGTCAGAGAAACAGCCTTCCCTTTTCCATAATCTCAAGCTCGTCTATTCCCGCGAACTCTTCCCTTCTCTCACACTACTTCATCGCCCACCCATACCACTACCGTACCTCTCTCTTTCTCTAGTTCTCCACCTCACGATGACTCCGCCCCTTTTTTCGCGCCACTCTTTTTTTCATTTTGAGCTTT
The DNA here is from genome assembly GCA_963572245.1 of Caenorhabditis sp. 8 KK-2011. Lineage (NCBI taxonomy): Eukaryota > Metazoa > Nematoda > Chromadorea > Rhabditida > Rhabditidae > Caenorhabditis > Caenorhabditis sp. 8 KK-2011. The sequence goes on from OY751548.1 coordinate 7,886,953, forward strand.
TGACTTGTTTTTTTTTGTTGAGAACGATTAAAATTTTGATTGTTCAGAAACTTTTTCAACGATGGAAAACAATCAAAATATAATAAACAACAACGACAACAACGACAACAATGATCATCAAAGTCAGTTTTTTCCTTGAATTTCAGAAAGTTATTTGAACCGTTTTCAGACATCCTTGCGCATCCACAATTCCTTGCTAACATTCAACGCGCACTTGCCGCAGAACTGGAACAACAAAGTGAGAAAAAACTGTGTTTGTCAATAGAGCGCGTTTCACTTTTCAGAAGTTTTCGGGCCCGCTTTAGACGTGAAAAGCTGGGACAGAAATCGTTTCTGTGTGTTCATAAAATATTATTTTTCCAGATCCACTAACGGTCGTCATCGACGAGTTTCTACGTCAACAACTTTCTCCGCCAGCACTGCAACTACAACCACAACCACAGCCGCAAGCACAGCCGCAAGCACAACCGCAACCGCAACCGATACCACGCTCCTATGTCATCGAATTGTGCGAGAACTGCAGTGCGGGAATACCACTGTACACTCAATTCATGTGCGTTCAAACTGGTCAAATCGTCTTTTTCGTCAATTCGGGAAGAAGGGGAGCAAGAGGAGGAAGACCACGCGGAGTCGAAGGCGGACGTGGACGCGGAAGAACTTTCGGAAAACTATCACGATCCAATCATGGGTTAGTTTTGAATTGTTGGATGTTTTTTTTTGGGAAAATATCATATTTTCAGAGGAGCCAACGATAACGGATTCCCGAAGTGAAGACGCTCCGACGACCTGAGGTTTCGCAACTTGTTAACTTTTTTAAATGTATTTTCGTGTATTCTGACATTTGTTCATTTTGTTTTTTTTGTAAAAGTTAAAATAAATCTGGTTAGCATCGAATTGTTTTTAAAATTTCAATCTGAAACTAGAGAGTCAGGCCGAAACTATGTCAAGCTAAAATTTGGCCCCGAAATTTATGACAAAAAAAGCCTGAAAATTTCGAACTCAAACAACTCCGAACTCGATTCGACTAGGCTAGAAAACTAAAGCTCAAAATCTCTGGTCCGAAAATTCCGGTCAGAAACTTGGTTCATTTCCACTGGCCGAAAATCCTGGCATCAACTTTCTTCTCAAAAATGTCTCTTTCTCTCTCAATTCGAACAAGTTGCGAGTCTAACAAACCCTCATAAACAATGTTTCTTCCCCCGAGTGCACACAAAAAGGAGATTGTAAATCAAAAGTCTATTCACACTTTCCGTTCAAACTTGTGACATTTTCGCCTCTCAATCAATCAATATTCAATTCCTATTCATTTTTTGAATTTGAACGAGGTCGCGCGCTCTCAATCAGGCACTTTTTCGAAAACTATGTTTCTTTAGAAATTTTGGAAAAAAAACAAATGTTCAAAAAGGTTCGCCGACTTGTGAATTATCAAAGTGCTATATGTTCTGAGCAAATTCTTTAGTCCTAATATTTTCGGTCAAAAATGTCGGGTTGATGACTCATTCTCTTCTCCAACTCTCTCATCTTCTCAGCACTATCTCCTGAATTTCATGTATCTCGCAGAAAAAAATGTGATACTTCTGTCACCACTTTTTTGGTTTGCCCTTTTACGAAATGTACTTTCTTGGTAAATAGAAACTTCTTCTCAAAAACAAAGAAAGCAGGGATTTTTTGGGTCCGAACTAATTTAACGTGACCTTTAACATTCCCACAACAATGACAGAAAAATGATGATGGAATTGATTTGGAAATCAGTTTTTATTTTAGTTGTCAGATGGGAATATCCATTATGGACACTGTTACTGCTCTTGCTCTTCTATTTCTTCGAAAATTGAAACGAAATAGTAAAATGTTATTTTTATCTACTGCTCTATAGAAATATGAGCAATGTTGTGAGAGGCCTAAGACCTAAGACCAGACAAACAAACAGGATTTTTTCTGAAAACATGATAATTTTTCAGATATCGGTTCGATCTTCTAAATCAATCAATCACCAGCAACACCAACTTTTGGTTTGGTTTACGTGTGCTTCAATAAAATTGTTTTTGTCTAAGTTCCGGTGTTTTGAACTCAACCATATTTGTTCTAGAAACATTACAGACGGGTTCTGGTCCAAACTACTTCCGGGGGGGGGGGGGGGGGGGGGGCCAATCTGAAATGTTCCATAGTTTTCTGTCCTAGTGATTCCCCTGTTCAACATGTATTTCTAATAATTTTTGAGTCCGTTCTTGTCACTAATTTTGAGCGTCAGTAACGATCTGGAAGTTTGAATCGAGTCAAAAAGCGGATTGATCAGAGTAGCCCGAAAATAGTATCAGGCCAATTAGAAGAAAAAAAACATCCTGGGCCAAATTGAAAATCGCCAAAACTGGTATCAAAAAAACTTCTAAACCAACCTGTAGAAACGGATTTTCTGAAGAAAAGAAAGAGAGAGAGAGAGAGAGAGAGAGAGAGTAAGAGACGCAGAGTTTGACACGTGCATATCGTGTGTTGGTAAATGCAGAGTTCAAGCGGTTCTTTGGCCATGAGCCAATAGTTTCCTTCACTTATCAATTCGTGTTTTTGAGGGAGCTCTACGTCACCAAAACTGTTTTTTTTTTTCAAACAGAAATCAAGTGTTTTTTCGATCTACAGTACTCCTTTAGAAACGATTTTATGAGACTTCAGTTAAAAAAAAAATATTTTGATGCGTTCTCTGGTTCTGTATTATTTTTTGGCAAAAAAAATAATATCGAACAGTTGGTCGATAAGAACACCCAAGATAAAAAGTTTCAAAAGAAAAAAATGTCTTTGACAATTTATGAAACTTTTTTGATATTTATGCGGCGTCCAAAAGCAAAAAAAAAGAGAAAAATCGTGTCCAATTGCAAACAACAAAAAGCACCGTATCCTATCAAAGGGACACAACGATTTCGCAGCGAACAAAAGAAATAGTGCAGAGAACGAGGAGAGCGTAGTCAGTAAGACAGTTTTTGTTGGAGATTTTTTAATGTTCCTTTAAATGCCTTCGGTAGTTTTTTCTTCGCAATTGGACGCGATTTTTTTCTTTTTTTTTCGCTTTTGGATGCCGCAGTTTCTTTCCCATGAAAATATAACCTTTTCACATTAAATGATTGGACCTGAAAAAAAAAACTTTTTCTGGAAATTCCAAATCAGGTCTTTCGAAAATTTTCGTTTTTTTTAGAACACAAATTGATCTCAAAATTGGGCCTGAAGATTAATCTTTCTGCTGATCAGGCCCGATTTTTTTTGGGTCTCATTCAGCCACATCCCAATACCCACACAATCAATAGACTAGAAACCATACAGTAGCCAAAAAAAACTCCATTTTTCAGGCATCGAACCTGTTTTGTCATCGACATTTCTTTCTGTCAATGCACTCTTTATTTTATCAATTTTTTATTTGAACGATGAAAACTTGAGGCGGAGCAATCAAGTGAACAAATATAAAACACTGAACACGGCTCGAAAAAATCAGCCGAAAAACACTAAAATGTGGCGAGTTATATTTCTGTACATTGCTGTAGTTGAAGCTGAAATCGAGTTTGTTCAAGTGCTCCTAAGGTGAGAATTTAATTCATCATTGTGCCCCTTTTAAAGGAACACGTTTAGACATGGCGATCGTGCGCCGTCCTACAGTTTTGCGAGCGATGAAAAAGAGTTTGATGTCGACAAATATTTTCCGCGCGGTTATTCTCAATTGACAAATCAGGGATATGAACAAGCAAAAGAGTTGGGAGACTATCTTCGACGAACCTATGATACGTTGCTCGGCGAGAAGTTTGATCGAAAAACCACGTGGATACGGTCGAGTGACAAGGATCGATGTGTGGAGACGGCCATGGGTCTTGCCACGACATTGTTTCCCGCGCAAATTGTGCCAGTTCACACGTTTTCCAGTTATAAAGACGATTTGGTGAGTTAGTTGAAAGCGCGCGGTGTTTATTATGGTTGAAGGGTCATAAACTATTTGAACAAAAAAAATCTCGTCGCGAATGACCTTATTAATGTGTGCGCCTTTGAATAAACTTACAGTACAACAGTACTTTTTTTTTAAAGGAACACACTTAATTTTTCAAACTACGCTGCGAGACCATCTTTTGCGAATAATTGAGAGAACCTTCAGTCTTTTTTTTTTGAGAAAAACAAACTTTTTTCAGTTGCTGAAACCAAACAGTGTTTATTGCCAAAAAGCTGATCAACTTGTGAAAAAAGACAAAGACGAGTTCATTCGCCGAACAAATTCGCAACACGAAGACTTTTTCAAGTTTTTGTCGGACAAAACCGGATGGAAAGTGGATGCATCAAATATTGAAAACGTGTACAATGTTATTTACCGGAAGGTGAGTTGACATCATGAATGTCTGTTCTTATCAACTCAACTCTATTTTTAGCATGTCAACAGTGCTCCATTGCCATCATGGGTCTATTCGAATCATTCGCGGGTGATGCAAAGTGTCGTTGAACTGAAACGACAGACGCGAATGTTGTCGTTTAACACTGCCGAAAAGTCGCGACTTCGAACCGGCTATCTGTTGTCGCAAATCACCAAACAAATGAGCGAACGTGCCAAGAAATCGAGCACGCGACGGATGAATGTGTACGCATCGCATGACGCGACGCTCACCTCGATGATGTACTCGCTCGGCGTGTCTGATCATCAACTGCCCGACTATACATCGGCACTGATTTTCGAGCTACATCGTCATGTTGTCGACGGCAAAACTCGACGAATTGTCAAAGTTCTCTATAGATACAACAAGAAAGAGGAGCCGAAAGAGTTGATGACAATGAGATGGAGCAATTTTGAAAGATTTGTCAAAGAGAGAACAATTGAATCTAGAGAAGAATTCGAACAACTTTGCGAGAATCGAAAAATCGAGGAATTTGCGATCGAGGAGGAGGAAAAACAAGAAGACACTTTCGAAAAACCGGCAATGTTCACATTTGGACTTTTCTCCTTGTTGGATTTATCAACCATTATGTGGAACAAAAACTAGACACCGCTGGACGGGACAACTTCACTTTGAAACATAACACTACGAGTAACCATTCACATTTTTCATATGATCTCAAAAAAAACCGAATAGACAAATAAACATATTTTCACTTGAACAACCACGACCTTCCGAAAGGGAATCGATGAGAGTGAGAGAGAGCAGAGAGGTGATTATCATTAGAGCGCATTTGCTCTCTCTAAATTGACAAATTTCGAGAATTTCCCGAGAGGTCATTCAGTCGAGTAACCGACAACAGTCAAGGTATGCGCGAGGCGCTATACTTTGTGTGTGTGATTTATGTCTGCTTTCTAATGGAAGACGAGCGATCTCGCTTAATTTTAATTTAATCGTTTATTGAGGAAGACAACAATAAGGATGAGCTTCAGAGTATTTTTCTTCGAGTATTTCTTCTCATCAATCGATTGTAGAAAGTCTCACTCCCGCAAGAGAGAAGACAATTGAACACACTAGTGATTCTGCACTCCCATTTTAGTAGTCTACTAGTCGAACTACAAGATAACTAGCAGAAGTTTATCCGACAATTCAGAAACACTGACAACAGATCTCAGCAGAAACCGCTCAGAAGAAGCATCGAATTACTCTTTTGTCTTGACCCTCTTCGTCGATAGGCTAGATATTACTCCAACTTCGCGAAGGTCAGAAAGGTCAGAGGACGGTAGAGAAAAAACGGAAGCTAGAGAAATGGACCGATCTCTGCGGAGCATGTGTTGGACGAATTTATTACTGACTGAGTTGAATTGACGCGCGGGTTTCGACTAAATGGGAGTGGAGAAATTACTGTGTACATTCTGATGAGACAAGTTATGGTAGTTAAGAGAAACTACTTTCCAATAAGGCTTTGAATTGTTCATAGTTCAAAAACTCTGTGAGATTTCGAACAACATTATTCCACTCTGTAACTGTAAATAACTTGATAGGTTTTTTTCATTAATTCATATTGTTCTGTTTCTCTGTGTCTCTCGAGGTGGAAAACTCTTATCGATTCCATTTTTACTCTTGTCTGAAAGGTCGTGGCAACAAACATTAAAGTTCCACCTGATGCAACGCAATAAGAAATAAAAACATATGAATCACAAAACCAGGTTTGGGTCATTCTGGGCCGACCCGAAGTCTGATCTGACCCGGATTTGAAGGTCAGAAAAATGTGGTTTCCACATGAGAAACTAATCTTTATTTTTAACGAGTCAAAATACAAAAATGTCGGCCCGCGCAATGATTTTCGGGCCAGACTCTTGGTCTCCGGGCTACAAACTCACATCTGTACAAAAAACAAAACGAAACCGTTTTCGAAAGTAAAATCTTCTAAAAATAATGAAAAGATAACGTAGATTATACCACGTGTTTCACGTCAAAAAGTGTGTTAGGAACTAGGCAAAAATGTTCAAGGCGCACAAGCTTCTTCTCTCCCGTCTGGCAATTTTTTGACTACTGTATTTTCTGCGCGGTACTTTCAACTTTTGAAACAAACTTTTTTGCGCATTTTTCTGGATCAGAAATGGAGTTTTTGGTGTGGTCTGATTGTGAAGCGAAAAAATATATGGTCACATAAATTATTTTGACGTCTCATCTTGAATTTTTAATTTTTGATGGCCTGAAAATTTAGCTATACTTATAAAAACAAACAAAACTGTTAGACAAGATTTATTTATCACAAAAAAAAAGTCAAAAAATCCGTAAAAAGAGATCAAAACATGGTCGAGTCGCTTTTCGATCATCAAACCAACGTGTTCAAAATAATGCGTGAGAGCTGTTGTATTTGATTGCACAACGCAGTTTGAGCCGATGTCTTTCTCGGCGGATCAGAATTTGAGCGATCGCGACACGACTTGATCGCTTCGACTGTTTTCATGGCTTCGCGACATTTGTAAAGATCCCAGTTGTTCATTCCAGTTGGGATGAAGGTTGAACGACCATTGAAAACACTGCAAAAATTTCGATTTTTTAAAAATTCAGCTTCGCTGGGGCTAACCTCTCTCCAAGACAGTTTTTGTAATCGTGCACAAGTCGCTGATATTTATCGACAACGTGTTGATAAAACTGATTACTTGGCTCCAAACAATCGTTCAAAATTCTCAACAATTTCTCGATTGCCTCGCAAGCTTGCGAATAGTTGGAAAGTGGGCTCATCATCGCTAAAATAATCATCAGTTTGTTGCTCGCCGAGCCAATTTCGAGTCAACTCACGTGATCGATTCATTTTTGCTAGAAACCAATAACAATCCGATGTCATCATGTAGTACATTGTTTTTGAAATTTCATCGAATGTTGTCAGTTGGCAGGCGATTAGCTCGCGGAGCCACGACTCGTAGAGGCCACAAATCTGAACGAAAACACGGTGAACTTGACAAAAAATCTATGCACTTAGAAAAAGTTCGCAAATAAAAATGACATAGATAAATACTTACCCACGCTTTTTTCAGAACAAAAAACAACTAATTATATTTTCTCTGAATCTCTCATTTTCAAATGATTTCTAGATTTCGAAAATAATGAGAGGAGTTATATTTTGTCCTCAGTTTGAATCTTGGATGCGAAAAATTCTGCTTTGCGAATACAAGCTCTTGTAGTTTGATGAGAACTACAGTACTTTCCCTCTGAATTTTTGGTTACTGTAGTTTTGCACAACTTTGAAAATTATCTCAAATCCAGGCCCGATAATTGTTAAACACAAGTATCCGTAGATATTTCATTTTCCAAACTATACAGACCAAAAAAATTGGAAAATAATAAATTTATACGTTTTGAAATTAGGTTACTGTAGTTTCTCACAACCTCGACTGAAAAATGTTCACAACTTTTCTATTTTTGTTTTTATGAAGACCCAGAAAATTTTTCAATCAAAATTTTCCAGGTCCGAAAACTATTGAGCACAAATTTCTGTAGGTTTTCAAAACTACAGTACTTTGCCACTCACCTTTTCCTTGTTCTCATTCCACTTCTCATAAGCTCTCACATTTTTTCGATCCATTGAAAATTCGCGTTCCGAAATGCTCATTTGAATTTGATGACACTGAATTGAAAAAAGAAGAAATGAGCATGTTCGCTTTATCGATAACTCACCTCAATCAAATTCATATAGAACTCGGACAAAAAGCGGAGGTGTTCGATGTTTCGATTTTCAGACATTGTTCGTTGTTCTGAAAAACAAGATAAGCTCTTATATACCACCGGAGAAGTTCAAAAAAAGTTCTTGAAGAAATTGGAAAAAATACGACATATGTTGGTTTTTGTTTCCCTGGCAGCTGAAAACAACGGGCGAGTGAATGTGACAAAAACAACAACTTATTTCTGAGAAGTAATAGTAGGGAGAATATAAAAAAGTCCAATTAAAAATTGATGAAGCTCCGCCCACATGATGAAGTCCTCTCATAGTACTTTTCGGTTGATCTTTAGTTTTGGACAAAAAAAAGTACAATTTGTTGAATTTTTGGAGACAAATATAACATCTTATGAATCATTTTTGAAGTTGGGATTTTTTTTAATTTTTAGGTTCAAAAAATTCAGTTTTCTGAAAAAAGAGAGCACGTAGACATTATTATTTGCACAAAAATATTTGGGTTGTTTTTCACACAGACAATTTGGAATGGATCCATAAAGTACAACTCAAAAATGGACCCAAAAAGGACAACTAGCGGATCCTTATTCTTAAAAATCATAGAAATTGATACTTTTCGGATTCATTACGAATCCATTTTTCACTGTTGTGCTTTATGGATCCATCTCAAATTGTCTGTGCAGAAAAATTAGGGTTCCAGAATTTTCAGGCCCGAAAACTTTCTAGCATTTCTAGAACACAAAATTGTTCAAACCATTGGCTTTTTAAAATTAGGCAGTTTGAAAATCAAAATTCCAGAAATCTAGGAACATTAGAGCAATAACAGGTGGAATTTTGAAAAACTCAAAAAAACTAACTCAGAACAAACAAGAGAGATTTCATAAGCGAAAATGAATTATGATTCATAAATATTGAAAAAAAAAAGTTTTTCGACACTTTCGCATTTTTTTGGGCAAATAAACCAAATATAAATCAATGATTCACCTGTCTTTTATAAAGAAATTGATAAACACGCAGTTTTTGTAGCTGATAAAACCTGAAAATTTGGCGAACAAAAAGCAGTGTAGTCTACTTTGATAACATGTTACATGTAATTTTCACCCAGTCGCAATAACAATAACAACGTCATAATATTCCAGATCTCTTGTTCAAAAAACTCGTTTCTCTAGGCGAAAATTACTGTAAAAAATTAAATTTCAAAAATTGGATTACGGTTGACAATTTGGTGCCAACACGACGACGAACAAATGCACACAGTGGGGCAGTTCGATTTTTTATTTTTTCGTTTTGAAACGTGGTTTTTGTAGTTCTCAAAAGGGTTCACAATGAGTTAATTGTTGATTTGAAAAGTTTCGAAAAAACACAAAATATGTTTCAGAGTTTCGAAACTGTTAAAAGCCGATTTCCTGAAGTACGACACCGATTTGGGATGGAAATAGGACTTTTGGCCTAAACCGAGTATGAGAGGTTTAGACTGGATTTTCAAATTTAGTATTTTTTAAGCGATTAAGAATCTTAAGTATTCTAAATTCAAGATCAAATAGTGGTTTAATTTTTTTCCAAAAATTGGAAATTATTTTTTTTTATTGTTGGGAAAGACTTTTATACTCGAAATGACGTCATTCTCAATGTATTTTATTCAAAAGAGAATGTTCTGTCTCTGTTTTCTAATATTAAAACTGTTTAAAAAACTTTTGTCGCGAGAATTTCATTATTTTCCTTGATTGCGAAACCATTTTTTTGATACTCTGATTCATCACGCCGAGAACAATCGTTGATTATGGCACATTATTTAAATTAAAAATGTAGTGGTCAACGATGCCGTATTTGTTTTTTGCTCTCATTTTTCTTTTCTCAGTGCATCGAACAAAATCGATAAGTTGTTCGTTTTCCGCACCCTCTCAGTTTGTCTGCGTTTCTTCATCACCTCTCAGTCTCTTCGGCTCTTCAGCCAATGTCCCAACTATCCGTCCGTTTTCTTCATTTTAGCCCCCTTCTCGTTCGTTTTTTTTCTCTTCATATACTACTGCCATCACAGAAGAAAACCAATGTTTTATCGATCTTTTTTTTCGGAACAACTAGTTTTGCAGAAATATGTGTAATTGATCATTTATTATTTTCTATTTACGGAAGTTTCTGTTTTCTGATCACTGAAATATTATACATAATTATATACATTTTCTCTTTAGATTTTTCTTTTTTTCCCCGTCTTTAGTCGTAATTTGAGGCTCACATATTCATCCAGGTGCTCACAATAATTATTGGTTAATTCAACATCTGTTCGCTGTATCATTGCATATTAGTATTTCTTTTTATTTTCAGGGTTGATCGCATACTTGCGCTTGTGTCTTTTTGATGGAAAGTAACCAATCGACGAATGGAAGCGGTAGAAATGCTGCTGTAAACGAGAAAAACGGTTCATACGTACCACCCCACCTCAGGGGTAAAACCGGTGGCGGTGGCGGTGGTAACGTAGGCGGAGGAGCTGGCGAACGCGACAAGTGAGTTTTTGTTTTCTTTTTTTTTCAAAATTTGTCGGCGTGCTTTTGAGCAAATAAACTTTTCAGTGTTGACTATAACAATGGAGGGGGTCGTGGCTATGACGATCGGCGGGGTGGAAAGTAAGAATTATGATTGTTGTGTTTGCATGTTTCTTATTAGTTATGGGTTTATTCACACCAGGGGTGAGATTTGGGCTCTCTTGGGCCGGCCGGAAACGGGCCATGAATAAATCTGGAATTTGGGTACTCATAGTGGGGACGGGTTTTTTTTACCTGACGAAAAACAAAAAATCCCGGCCCGGCCTGTTGTTTTTGGACCGGGCTACAATCTCACCACGACCCTTTTTTTTGCAAGTCGAGCCAGACGCCGGGAAGAAAAGATAAAAGGCTAGAGAACGAGATGTCGCGGCGAGATATGTTGATAAACGCTGTGGCGCCAAACTTTATAAAGATTATATCGCGACGAACACTCGTACTCTGCCTTTATAAAATTTGGCGCCACAGCGTTTATCAAAATTTCTCGCCACGACCTCTCGTTCTCTAGCCTTTTATCTTTTCTTCCCCGCGTCTGGCGCGTCTTGCAATTTTCTGTTGTTCTATTGTCAATCCGAAAATTTTAGAATGGAAGAGAAACCCGCTACCGTATAGCATAAAGAAAAGAAGGTAGATCAAAAATAAACTTTGTACGCCTGAAAAATACAAACAATTTTAGTACTGAAGTTTGAGAGGAAATTCAGAAGAATCGAAAAATCATACAAAGTTTGAACATTATTTATAATTTTTACAAACTTTTCTAGCACCATTTGGCCGGAGTACAACTGTTTTACGAGAGTTAAATTTTCAGACTCAAAAAATTATTTTTGATCTTTCACCCTATACGGTAGTTTTGACGACCACAAATTAACTCTTCCAATGGTCAACTTTTTTCGGATTGACAATAAAAGGTCGTGATCACATCTGAGTTTTCACCGAAAAATGTCCTTAAGACTTTCCAAGAATAATAAAATCATATTTGTTGAGTTGAGCTCATCCAGACAACGGAAATTTGGTATCTTCTTTGATTTTTTTCTGCATGGTTCAAGCTTTCCAACAATAGAAAGTTTCGTTCAGGAACTTTATTTTTCAAATAATAGAACTACCAAAAATTGGCATGTTTTTTTTAAATGCACTCGATTTTTTTTTCCAAGTTTTTGGATCATTTTTGTTTCTGAATTAATGCTCTATGTTTTTTTAGCAACCGTCGCGGTGGAAACAACTACGATCGTGGATACGATAACCGCGGAGGAAACGACAACCGTGGTGGAAACGAAGATCGCGGTGGTTTCAATCAAGGTGGTAATCGTAATTTTAATTCTGGTGGTGGAAATCGTGGCTACAATAATCGTCAAGATCGTGGCGACGGTGGAAATTATAACCGTGGTGGAAATAATGGCGGCGGTTATCGTCAAGAACGTGATTTGGACAATCGCGGAGGTCAGAATTATCGCGGATCACAAAATAACAGACAAGGCGATAAGTGAGTTTTTCGAGTCAAAATAAAATTCAATCGTTTTCTTCATTCAGCGGTCGCTGGAACAATGACAGCCAACCATCACAACGTTCGGAACGTGGACCATCTAAATGGGAAGAGAGAGGACCACGTGACGAACGTGTCGAGAACGAGCTGTTCTCCGGTCAATTGTCTGGAATCAATTTCGACAAGTACGAAGAAATTCCTGTCGAAGCGACTGGTGACGATGTTCCACAACCGATTTCACTTTTCTCCGATCTCAGTCTTCACGAGTGGATAGAAGAGAACATCAAAAAAGCTGGCTACGATCGTCCGACACCCGTACAAAAGTATTCGATTCCGGCGCTCCAAGGTGGACGCGATTTGATGTCATGTGCTCAAACTGGTTCCGGAAAAACGGCCGCGTTCTTGGTTCCATTGGTCAATTCGATTTTGCAAGACGGACCTGACGCCGTCATCCGACCGACCACTGGACATGGTGGTAAAAAGAAGTTGTATCCAAGTGCGCTTGTCTTATCGCCAACCAGAGAGCTGTCCCTTCAGGTTATTAGCCAGTTGTCAATCGGTACCACTCGCTCTAATGAGAACACACGCGCCGCAATAGCCGCGACGCACAGCTGTGTGTGCGGGAGTTCAAATTAAGGGGTTTTTTTTTTAATTTTATTTTGGAAAACTTTGTTATTGTTCTTAATAATGTCAAAAAAAGCTAGGATATAATCAAACTAAGAAAAACTAACAAACTTTATTCATGCAACGATTTATAAGGAAAAAAGCGAAAAAACAACAAGCAAAAACAAAAGAAAAAAAAATAATTTTTCGAAATCCCCCGTGGACCACACACAGCTGTGCGTCGCGGCTATTGCGGCGCGTGTGTTTTCATTAGAGCGAGTGGTACCGATTGACAACTGGCTAATAGTTCGTGTGAAGCAAAAAAATTAACAATTGTTATTTTGTAGATTTTCAACGAATCGAGAAAATTTGCATATCGCACACCAATCACATCGGCACTTCTTTATGGTGGAAGAGAAAACTACAGAGATCAAATACACAAACTCCGTGTAAGTTGAACGCCCCGTTATGTTCCTAATTTCTCATTTAATTTCGAATATATCTTAGGATTCAGAATAATTTTAAAAACACTCACTTTGATGGACCTTGAAAAAACTTTCTCTGGCTATTTACGTTCTGTCTAATACATTTCGAATAGAATATTTTCACATTTCGAATAGAATATTTTCACATTTCGAATAGAATAAGTAAAGTAAAAATGACTCGATTTTAATGACGAAACTCGGAAGTTTTTGATTAGGTCACGTTTATAAATTTTGTGGAGTTTATTTATTTTTTAATTCAAAAAGTGGTGTTTGTTCGGACCTGGTTGGAGCTCCGAAAAAACACCTCCAATTCGCTACTCTTCTTGCAAAAAAAAACCTTTTTTCAGTTGGGATGTCACATTTTGATTGCGACACCTGGTCGACTCATTGATGTGATGGAACAAGGTTACATCGGACTTGAAGGTTGTCGCTATCTGGTTCTCGATGAAGCCGATAGAATGTTGGACATGGGTTTCGAGCCGCAAATTCGTGAAATAGTCGAGTTGAACAGAATGCCTCCAAAGGAGGAGCGTGTAACTGCTATGTTCTCCGCCACATTCCCGAAAGAAATTCAATTGTTGGCTCAAGATTTCTTGAAGCCAAACTACGTGTTTTTGGCTGTCGGAAGAGTTGGATCCACTTCTGAGAATATCGTGCAAAAAGTTGTTTGGGTTGAGGAAAACGAGAAAAGATCGTATTTGATGGATTTGTTGGATGCGACAAGCGAAACTTCCTTGACTCTTGTATTTGTTGAAACAAAACGTGGAGCTTCGGATCTTGCATATTACTTGAATCGACAAGAATTCCAAGTCGTAACTATTCACGGAGACTTGAAGCAGTTCGAAAGAGAAAAACATCTTGAGCTGTTCAGGTAAGTATTGATTTCAAAATTCCACATTCCCACCCATCAATTTTTCAGATCCGGTCAGAATCCAATTTTGGTTGCAACAGCTGTTGCTGCTCGTGGTCTCGATATTCCAAATGTAAAACACGTCATCAACTATGATTTGCCATCTGATGTTGATGAGTATGTCCATCGTATCGGTCGTACAGGACGTGTCGGAAACGTTGGTCTTGCCACATCGTTCTTCAACGACAAAAATCGCAACATCGCTCGCGAGCTGATGGATTTGATCGTTGAGGCAAATCAAGAATTGCCGGACTGGTTGGAAGGAATATCGGGAGAGATGCGAACTGGCGGTGGATTCAGAAATGGTGGACGTGGACGTGGTGGTGGCCAAAGATTTGGAGGTGAGTGCGCGAGAATTTTGTCTCGTACAAAAGTTGGAGAAAAAACTTGGAAATCAAGCGGAGATTTTTCTGGGCCAACGTTTTCAGAGCCTCATTTTTTTCAAACATAGCCAAGCCTTACCTATTTCGGGTCGTAAAATCATAATATTTTTAACAAAAATGATATTCGACGACCTTCTCGAAATATTGTCGGGCCGGTCCGATTGAAAAATTTTTATTCAATTTGTTGGGAACTGAGTTCCCGGAACTCCCTCAATCAAAAATCGTAATTTTCACAGGTCGCGATCATCGTTATCAAAACAGCGGTGGGAACAACAGCGGAAACAACGGCGGCGGTGGTTTCAACTCTGGCAATCAACGATCCGGTGGCGGCGGCGGTGGTAATGGCGGTGGATTCCAATCAGGAAATCGTCAGAATCAACAACAAAGAGCCCAACCACAACAGGATTGGTGGAATTAGTTTGCATACTTTCTGTGAAAGTTTTTCCCCATTTTTTTTTTTCTTTATGTTTCTTTCTTTAATCTTGTAACGGTTTGCCGTATCTGTTTGCTACTTTGAGTGTGTCGCAACTCCTCTCCTCATACATTTCAGTCAGTCGTGTGTCGCTACTCTGCGCGTGCTGCGTTTTGCCTAATTGTTGGCTCCATTATACCGTACGGTTCGGTTCTATCTACCTTCCCATTGAAAGAAAAAAACAAAAAGATCCGAACCGCTATTTTGCTCAAAATTGTCGAATTTTCGATAATTGTTTGAGCAATTACGGTGGCGCTATAAGGCAATAAATGCATCACCCTCATTCTTGTTGGTATTTAAATTAATGTTATTGTTGTTGTTGGTATTGTATGTTTATTGGCACGAGAAAAAAACCCCAGAAATCTATGCCTTTAGGATTTTTGAATTTTGTTTAGGATTTATGTATCTTCTTCATCATCACTTTTATAATCATTTCGTTCATGTTTCCTATCACATACCAATGCACCCACACCATTCATTGTCATTAGTTTCACCTTCGTTTCCCAATGTGACACACGTCGTTGTCTTGTTCTGGTGGGACCCCGTTTCTGAACAAACAAAAAAACTTCTTTTTTTTTTTTGAACCGTGACACACTCATTCGTTGTTGGGATCTCTTTCGATGTTCTGTTTCCCCACAAGTTCTCTCTCGATTGTAGCGACGGGTTCGCATTCCTGTTTTTATTTTTTTTCCTATACATTATTGTTTTAATAAATATACTTTATTTTTTGTCCGAGTTGACTTACTGAAAAATGTTGTTTTCAAAAAAAATATCTGGTGTTGGTAGTGTAAGTGTATTACACTTCATGAAATAATGTGCTCGTGCTCGTGTTCCCGGAGATCCCGCGAGAAAAAAATGTTTGAAAAATTACTGTAGAAACTCTAAAGAGGTGTGTGTGTGTTTTTTTTATTTCTAACTCTGACCTTTTGAAAAATGAGGCTGTGCTAGGAAACGTGGAATTCACGTTGACCTTTCAAAGGGGCAGGGAATCACGAAGAAATTATTGAAACGTGAGAGCTTTGAACGCGAGTAAATCTTTCAGATATCTCAATTTTCTATGAATAAAGTTCTTTAAAAATTCAATAAATTGAAAAACAAACCCAAAATACTGTAGAAACACTTCTTTTTTCAAAATTCGAAATTATTTTTCTTTCCAGTCGCTATTTTTTTTTGTTTATACAACAACTTTCAAAAACTCCATTGTTCGCTCACCACTCTATTCTAAACATGCATGTTCGCTCTAGCGAACACGCCATTTCAAATTGTTCCTCCTCTCTGCGTCCTCCTTTTCCCACTGCTCTTTGAAAAAAAACAACCAAATTTTATTTGCAGCAGCATAATGTCAGTTTTTCGTCATCCACAATCTACGCCAGGCAGAAATGTATGTTTTTCTTCAAATTTACAAACAGAAAAATTGAATTGGTTTTTAGTTCCAACCAGAAATGAACATGAGAGTGCCGAAACCGCCAGAGAGGCCGATTCTTCCATATATGAGATATAGCAGAAAAATTTGGCCAAAAGTACGAGCTGAAAATCCAGATGTTCAATTGTGGGACATTGGAAAAATTGTTGGTAAAATGTGGGCGGATTTGGGTGACGCTGAAAAGTCGATTTTTCATCATGAGTATGAAATGGAGCGGGTGAGATTTATTTCTATTTGAATGACAAACATCGAAATCTTTCACAGATGGAATATGAAAAACAATTGAAACACTTTCAAAACAGTGGTTATTCAAGTTTCATGTCAGGTAAAGGTCGCGCGAAAAATAATGAAAAAATGTCGAGAAGTCGTATGGATCCGGGAGGTGTTGTTATTCAACCAGTCGATGAGGATGATGGATCGAATGAGATGAGCACAAGAAGATTGGCTGGAGTCAGGTTTGTTTTAGTTTTTCTATAAAAGCATTATCAGAGCTCGCGTAAGAGTGCGACAAATTTTCCTGAAAATTTTTGTGACGGTACAAAATTCCTCGCCACGCCAATTATGAGTCTGATTCTTTTTGCAAAAAAGTGAATTTTTCACCCGAAAAAATATTTTCAAGGAGATGAAAATTTTCTGTAAATTCTCAAAAATTCCGTTTTTTACCTGAAAAAAGTATCCTTTTCTGAATATCGTTTTCCAGAAATGAATTCGGGTTTCAAAATTCCGAGTAGTCGATAATTTTTAGAAAAATAATGAAAAATTTCATTACAGATTCGAGCGCAATAATCGGCTAATCAGCGATCTCTTCTCACAAACAATGGTCACCGATACACGGACGGTAAGAGATCTATCATACTCTCCATTCTATTTATTTCAACCACAGAGAAAAGTAATTCATCAAATTTGTTACAGATTGTCGCTCAACAACGAATGGATATGCTGAAAAGACAAGCGACATCCTTGGCACAACATCAAAGCAAACTCGAAGAAGAATTGATCAAGTTAGTTGAAATTCGACTATTTAAACTTTTCTTTTTTTTCAGACTCCAAAATAATCACTCGACAAGAAAACGTGCGATTGAGAAAGGTTCGGATGAATTCCAAGAAGAACTGAAAAAGGTAAGCCCAATAAAAATCAATTTGTGTTCATTTTTTTCTAGGTTGTTGATGAGAAGCCAGTCGTTGATGAAGAAAAGTTCGAGGAAACAGTTCGAGAATGGGAGGACAAGTTGAAAGAAGCCTATGTTGAATACAAGAAAAAGTTGGAAGAGATGAATGAAAAAGGTAACTTTCTTTTCAAAACAAAAAGGAATGGGCCGAACCGGGGATTGAACCCGGGACCTCTCGCACCCAAAGCGAGAATCATACCACTAGACCATTCGGCCACGTTTACGAAAAGCTTAATTTCCAATGATAATTGTCGGAGATAAGAGATCTTGAAACATTTTTCATATATTTCCACTCCATTTTTATTTCTGTGACGAAAACCTGTTGCCGATCTATTATCTTTGGAAATTAAGCTTTTCGAAAACGTGGCCGAATGGTCTAGTGGTATGATTCTCGCTTTGGGTGCGAGAGGTCCCGGGTTCAATCCCCGGTTCGGCCCATCCTTTTTTATATTTTTGGAATATGGTCAAATTTTGAAACTTCAAAAGTATACCAAGTATTGATTTCTCGCCCATCTTATGTTAGATGGCATTGTTTTTAGTCCCGAGAATTTAAAAAAATGTTGTTTTCTATAATATGTTTAAGTAGCTGCGGCATCTACTACCACTAATGCTGCACCAGTATTGCGAAATTTAGTGATGGATGAGCCGGCGAACAAAGAAAATGGTGCAAAAGAGAAGAACGATGAGGGAAAAGGCGAGAGCAAAGGAGCAGCTGCTGAATCGGTGAAAAATGATGGTGGTGAGTTTGAAGAAACATTACATTCCAAAAATAAATTGGTCTGGATTAGGCCTACTAGAGTCAAAGATTTCTGTAATATCCGCATTTGATCTCTAAACATCTCAATTCTTGCTCAAAAAAAATGAAGACATATTTTATCAACAAAAAAAACCGGTCTATTTTGAAGCCCAAAGTTATGCTTAAAATTCTAATGTTTTTTTTTTCAGAATCCACCCCTGAAGCCGGTGCCGCAGAAACATCGAATGAGGCGAACGCAACGCCAGAATCTGCGGGAAATGCCAAAGAATCTGGAGAAGGCGAAGAATCGATGGAAGGTGTCGAAGAAGAATCAAAAGAATAATTAACTATGTATTTATATCAAATTGACTTCAATTATTCTTTTTTTGATAACACATTGGTCTCTTTAAAATTACTATTTATTGATTTGTTTTATTTATTTATTTTTGGACATAAAATTTCAAATTTGTCTTCTGAATGTCTGTTGGATTTTGGATTGGAGTTTTCCGTGATTACATTAATTTTTTTCGATAACAAAAATAAAACATTTTAGGATGGTGAGAGATGAAGAGATTGCAACATTTCTCAAGGAAAACAAAAACAGGAAGATTGCTTTTATTACAGTAAGTTTTTTATTTTTCAAAAAGGATGGGCCGAACCGGGGATTGAACCCGGGACCTCTCGCACCCAAAGCGAGAATCATACCACTAGACCATTAGGCCACGTTTTAGAAAAGCTTAATTTCCAAAGATAATAGATCGGCAACAGGTTTTCGTCACAGAAATATGAATGGAATAGAAAATATGAAAAATGTCCAAGATCTCTTATCTCCGACAATTATCTTTGGAAATTAAGCTTTTCGAAAACGTGGCCGAATGGTCTAGTGGTATGATTCTCGCTTTGGGTGCGAGAGGTCCCGGGTTCAATCCCCGGTTCGGCCCATCCTTTTTTATATTTTTGGAATATGGTCAAATTTTGAAGCTTCAAAAGTATACCAAGTATTGATTTCTCGCCCATCTTATGTTAGATGGCATTGTTTTTAGTCCCGAGAATTTAAAAAAAAAGTTTTTTTTAGAGTGGAGGTACACAAGTTCCATTAGAAAAGAATACTGTGCGATTCATTGATAACTTTTCGGCCGGAACACGAGGAGCATCCAGTGCTGAGTTTGTTTTAACCCCCTTTTTTTTTGACTTTTGAAGTTTCAGATATTTTCTGCGCGCCGGATATGGTGTGATATTCATGCATCGCGAAGAATCGCTGAAACCCTGGTCTAGACATTTCCCAAATTTGTTCAATTCTTTGAAAATTGAAGGAGATCAGGTTTTTCCTTGTTTTTTGAGAATTTTGGAAGTTTTGAAATTTTCAGGTTGTTTGTAAATTGGATAAACTAAAAGATATTTTGGAAGAAAAGGAGAGATTCAAAAATCAAATAATTTATGCGCCTTTCAAAACGTTTGATCAATATATGAACTTGCTAGAACAGGTAGAAAAACAATGGATTACTGTAATAACGAATTTTGATTTGTTTAGATTTGTAAACACATCCACCCGCTAGGCAATAACGCAGTAGTTTATTTGGCTGCGGCAGTTTCGGATTTTGTTGTAACTCAGCTTGTAAGTTGTTGATTTTTTGAAGTATTATAAATATCAATATTCTAAACAGCCAACTCACAAAATGGCAAGTGATGCCCAATTGAATCTTGGTCTGAGTGTGGCGCCAAAAGTTATTGAGAGAGTCGTTAATTTATATGTACCGAATGCGTTCATTGTTTCTTTCAAGGTGAGTAAATTTACACGCAGGTTTCCTATTTCTACAGTAACTCAGTGTAAATTCATATGAGAAATTTCAAAACTCAAAATGTTTTCTCGGTTTCAGCTCGAAACCGATGCTGATAAACTTCTTCCTAAAGCAAAAGGTGCTTTGTCGAAGTACGGTCATCAGTTGGTTATTGCGAACATGTTATCAACCAGAAAACATCGCGTAGTTTTTGTTCAGCAAAATGAAGAACTTGGTGAAGAAATAACTATTTCACCAAATGATTCGATCGAAATAGAGGAGAAAATTATCGAAAGAGTTGAGCAATTGCATCAAGATTTTGTAAAAGCATAATTGTATATATTTAGAGAAAAATATTACCTTATTATTTACAAGAAACTTGTGTTTTGTAAAGCGAATAAATTATGGATCTAGCATTGGCGGTGGGCAATGTTCTTCAGGATGCGATTTGTTGTGAAGTTCGCGGAGTGAACCAGATTCGACCACGTTGGAGGAGTGTACAGTTGAGACTTGAGCTACTGATGGGATCTGAAATATTTTTCTTGTAAAACCTTGAGGTGGAAAATGAATGTGTTATTATGGCTTCATCCTGTACCTTAAACGCGAACATTCCATGTTGTCCAGGTTGTCTTGGAGGCATTGCTGTTGGAGCAAAAGGCGCTTTTGTCATCATACCCGGTCCAACAACATCTGAACCACTTGGAGTGCTCGAATGCTCTTCGTCCTCGATATTTTCGCGTTTTTCATATGAGAACAATGAGCCGAACAGCATGTGTTGAACGACGGGAAACTTTTTGAGCACTTCACCTTCGTACATTTTGAACATTCCCTCGTTGACTTTATTCCACGTTGGAACTGCCGAAATATTCCACAATTGATTTGAATGCTCATGGAATGGCCCGGTTTTAGTTTGATTGATGAAATTGATGGCGTCGAGGAAGAGACTTTGATGAGCGTGCGATTCAACAACTGTGGTTTTCAAATAACTGTCAGGAACGAGATTGCGTTGACCGATAAGTTGGGCACTTCCAAAGATGAACGGTGCAAATTGGAAGTCGTCGAGAGCGTGAACTCCGCGACTACCGGCTGGTTCCATTTTGAACTTGGTTTGTAAGTGACGACATACTCGAAGGTATCTGCAAAAAGTTACCTGGTTTATTGAGATAAAATATTGAAAACGTACTTGTTGAAAATTCGGAGAACTATCGCCTCGTTATCATCATCAGTGAAAATATTCAATTTTTTCAAACAAAACAGAAAGATGAGAAAATTCGCCTCATGACCAGAACCATAATCAATTCTTGTTGCATTTCCGAAAGATTCTACGAAATATGTGACGAGTTCGATCATTGCTTCATGACTCGATTCTGGTAGAACAGACTTCAACAAAGACTCAGCATCTTCTTCCAATTTTTTGTAAAATTTTCGATACGCTTTATTGCCGAATCGTTGATCTTCAACAGCTTCCAATGGAATTTCGTCAATCCAATTCTAAATACTTTTGATACACTTTGAAATTTGAAAATAATTCTCACATCTAAAACTCCAAGCATTTCCACAACATTTATGCATAATTCATCGCATTTGACGTCGTCTGTAGTTTTTACTCCCAAAACAGAAGAATTTAGTCCACGCAAAAAATCCATGTATTCTTTATACGCCTGAAATGAGTCATTTCAACTAATTTGTTTGATTGCGACTGGTTAGTTACCTTTGAAAAATACCAAGGATTCAGGTCGAACACATTTTTTATCTGTTTTTCTGGTTTAACGAACGACATTCTGAAAATTTCAGAATTGTTTTATTCGAAAAAAAAAGTAAATAAAATGTTGGCCGAGGTTTTTCTCGGCCACAGAAGAAAACATGCCCCATCGCTAACACACTACGATAGTTTTGATTGTGCAGCGTGTTTGGCGTCAACGAGTGTGCAAAAGTGTGTGTCGTCGGGCGCCGTAAATCGTTCACGTAAAGCTCACGTTTTAACTGTTTTCAAGCGATTTTCAGCACTTTCAATCCATTATTTTTTCAGTAATGCCGGCCCAAGTCGAAGTTCCACCAACCACTTATCAACGCCTGAAGGCGTACCAGGTAATTTTCGTTTTATTCACCAAGAAACAAATTGTAGAAATAGCTGCTCGTTTTTTTCCGTAGAGATAATTAAGCGAAAAAAATTTAACTATCATAAAATCGGACCCGATGAGTTAATTTCCATTCTCCATCGAATATTTGTTATTTTTCCAAAAAATCGATATTCTCGTGGTTTTCCGAAATTAATATTGAGTGAAATTTCAGGAGAAATTCTCCGATGCTCTTCGTCATCCAGACTCCCCAGACTGGTACAAAAAGGAAGTCCACGAGAAGGTCAAGAAGGATCTCCTTTGGGCTGCCCCATACGACGCTCGTTTCCCACAAGTGAGTTGAAAAAATATAAATTTGATGAAAACAAATTAAAAAAATATTTTTAGGTCCGTAAACAACGTCAATGCTTCGCCTATTACGTTGATTTCCACAGATGCAACGAATTGATGGGACAAGACTACAAACCATGTCAATTCTTCCAAAATGTGTACAAGGTTGGTTGATCTTCTTTCTTGATATTTTGCGATTGATGTAGAATTTTTGAATAGTATCTGAACTGTTCAACAGTTTTCTACTATTTTCCCTGAAATCGCGTCATTTTTTCCTCAAAACAAAGTATTTTTTCCAGGACTTCTGCCCAGGATTCTGGACTGAGAGATGGGACGAGCTTCTCGCCGAAGGACGTTTCCCAGCCAAATTCGATCGCTAAATATTCTTCTCCGTCAAACTTTTTTTGTGTGTTTCAAACTTGCGAAGAATATATTCTGAGTAATTTAGTGCTGATATTCGATAAATTTATCGTGTGTACTCATCGATTTTCTTGTATAATTATTAAAATGCGTTTTTTCACTACAATATCTCTAACTTGGAAATTAATTTGTTCTTTGAATGAAAGAATATGAATCCAGGTTTTAATCTATACAAAATGGCCGATTCGACTAGAGTCAGCGAGAAAGAAATTGAGAGACGGGAATCTTACATTCGCGCTGGACATAGAGAAAGAAAATTGATTGATCCATTTACATGGACGCATCCATGGAAGGTAAGAGAATTGTTTGAGCATAGTATCGAAACTTTAAAAAATTTATTTGGTTCACTGCGAAAGTTTTTGTGCTTATAGGGAGCCGCTGTTACATTCGGTATCTCACTTGTTGGTGCACTTCTGCACAACAGATGGAATAAGAAGCCATATTACTATGGTGAGCAATCTAAATTTTTCCAACTAAAATCTCGATTCATTATTCAGCAATTATTCCACGAAGCATTCTGGTTGCCGCAGTAACTGGTATTGGTTATGCAGCTGGTGCTCTCCGCGAGAAACACTATCAAACAAGAGACGCAGTCATTGAACATTACATGCAATTGCATCCACAAGACTTCGATCACTTCAATGACCGTTAGTTTTTTTTCACGCGCTAATCATTTAAATTTGAAAAAAAAAACAAAATTGAATTATAAATAAATGCCCCTGCATGCGGTTTGAAAAATATTTTTTCTAGAAAAATTCAATTTATTTTTGAATCAAAAGTTTATTGATTTTTTTTCAGAAAAAATAGAATTTTTATTGATCGCGCGCATTGGCAATTTTATCTTTTCGATTCATTTTTTATTGTCATTTATTGGCCCATTCATTTTTTTCAAAAACGTAGATTCAAAAAAGGTAGTCCCAAAAACGTGTCAATATTTCTCGAAAAAATTTTTCATCATTTTTCGACATCATCTAACTAATTTTTTAAAACTGATAATCCCTATTATTGCCATGAATACCCCCATAAAAACATAAATCGTAATCAGAATGTTAAAAGAAAAACACATTTTTTTTCGCTATAAAAATATTTATTTCTCAATCAAAATAATTTTTGTGAAAATTCTTTTATTTCTGAATACCAGGGATCCAAAATTTTACAAAAAAGTTTTAAAATTCGAACTTCAAATTTTAAAAATAGTTATCGTTTCAGGAAGTGGACGTCCATTTTCTCAAGTTCTTTTGCCTTGGTATCCTCGTCGTACTCAATATACCAAATATGACTAAAGTGTTGATATGTTTTTTTTTTTTGAAAACGATCGCGTGTAATTTAATAGACTAAGAAGTGTATTATGAAGTTTTTTATAGTTTCGTTCGTTGTATTTAATTGAATTTTTTTTCGTACATTGGATTTGAACCGAAATTCGTTACTTATACATAAGAACATCAGTAATTTATATTTGAATTCCAGAAAAATGACTACAGAAGAACATTTGAAAGTCTTGGAAGAACGAAAGGAAAAATTGATGAGCCGATTGGCGGAAAGAAATCAGGAACGGAAGAATGCAAATAATGGTTGGTTTTCAACTTTCGAAAACAAAAACAAATTTAAAATCTTTAGAAAATGAGAATAATGGAGAAGAAGCCCAGATTGACGAGCTGATGAGAAGTATCAAATCAGATTTAGACAACAAAATCGTGGATTCGGCAAAAGTTGAAAATTTGCGTATGTTTTCGATTAGATAAACAAGCTAAAAATTGAAAATTTAGAAAAATTTCTGGGTTATTCATTGGCTAACCGGCGATTGAAATCAATACAAGTATTATTAGAAGAAGTCAGAAAGTTTAAAATATCTCAAAAACCTGCTACAAAATTTGGTGGATTTTCGTTTGGTGTAAGTTGTTCTGTCGTTTGAAAAAATATATAAATATTTGTATTCAGAAGGCGAAAGCTACAACAGCGGCTCCGGTCAAAGAGAAGATCGATTCTCCACGAGAAGATTTAGCCGGTCAAAATCTGAACATGAATACCATTGAAAACTTGGTAAGATTTATAGAATGTTTAGTTAGAAAAAAGGCCGAGCTTTTCTATTTAAAGACACCCTATCACTCAGAAATAGTTTTTTCAAGTTCATAAAAATCTCAAGATTGAAAACTTCAAATTTCGATGTATTTGGTTCAAAAACCCAAAAATGTTTGAAAGAAAAAACAAAAAAAAATTTGCCGTGGGTTACTGTACCCGCACACACACACAAACGGTGTTTGCGGCCGCCTATCTTCCTGAGAACGAATTCAAAAACAGTTTTTTTCTTTTTTTTTTCGACCTCACAAAGTACTTTTTTCAATTTTTGAATTTCACACATCGAAAGTTGAAGTCTTCAATATTGAGATTCTGATAAACACGAGAAATTAATTTCTGAGTGACAAAGAGTCTTTAAGGCCAGAGCAAGTCAGGCCGGAAACAGGGCCTCAAATATATCAGAAAATATGATAGTTTTAGACACAAATCATAGTTTTTCAAGAAGAAAAATAGTTTTAGAAAAATCTATTCTCACAAGTTTTTCAAAAAAAATTATCTTCCCGACTCTGAGAAACTGACGTTAGGAGGTCGACCCGGACCAGGCCGCGCATTTTTTCACCGAACAAAAAACAGACCTGTGATTCTCGAGCCGGACCAATATCAGCCGTGGTTAAAGTCGCAACCGTGGAATAAAATTGTAGCCCTGAAGGCCCGAAAATCACGAGCCAAGCCAGGTTTTTTTGTTTCTCGGCCTCTAAAAATCCCGAATTTCTTAGAGACGCTAATGATTTTTTTGTTGAAAAAATTTTTTCAATACTGCTCATCTAGAAAATTCATGATTTGCAAATGAAAATACCCGATTTTAGGTTATACTTGTTTGTGTTATTTTATATTTTTTCACCGATGTCTGAAAACAATGAAATTTTTCAGATAAACGAAAATAAAGTGATTTATGGAAAGAAGGATGAAGATTTGAGCCTGAAAAATATCGAAAACAGCAGGCTCGAATTCAATTTCGAACCGTCAGTAGTTCATATTCGGGTAGGTTTGGAAACGATTCAAAAATAAACAAATTATGAGTTTTCAGAACATTAAAAATTCAACTCTGCTGTTTTCCCGATGTGATAGATCTATTCTAATGCATGATTGCGAGAAGTAAGTTTTTACAGCAAAACTTTTACGAAGAATTTATAGAAAAAATGTTTTTCTTCCGATACTAGAATTCAAGTTTTCAGTGTCCATTTATACGTTTCCGCACAACAAATCCGTTTGCACACTTCCAAAAACATCCATTTGCACGTTGCCACAAGAGGAGCTGTCATTCTCGAAGAAACTACAAATTGCTTTATGTATGGTTATCGGTGAGTAAACGGCAAAAAAAACAAAAAAGAATGGGCCGAACCGGGGATTGAACCCGGGACCTCTCGCACCCAAAGCGAGAATCATACCACTAGACCATTCGGCCACGTTTTCGAAAAGCTTAATTTCCAATGATAATTGTCGGAGATAAGAGATCTTGGACATTTTTCATGTTTTCTATTCCATTCTTATTTCTGTGACGAAAACCTGTTGCCGATCTATTATCTTTGGAAATTAAGCTTTACGCAAACGTGGCCGAATGGTCTAGTGGTATGATTCTCGCTTTGGGTGCGAGAGGTCCCGGGTTCAATCCCCGGTTCGGCCCATCCTTTTTATTTTTTTTTGAAAATCTGGTTTTCAGAGTGAAACAAAAAAATGGTGATGACGTCATAGTTGAGGACAATTTCGAATGGAAAACACCGCGTGACTTTGATTGGTTGGCTAAAAGCCAAAGTCCCAATTGGTCGCTTGTTCCGGAAGATGAATATACCACCGAAACTTTTAGCTTTTGAAATTTAATGTTTTTGTTGCGAAATTTTTGGATCTCGAATAAACGCGATGTTGTGCTAAGGAAAGACGAAACTCGCAAGATCAGGGTTGAGATTGTAGCCCGAAAGATTACCGAAAATCACTGGCCGGACTGAACTTTCAGGGATCACTCACACTAGAGAAAAGCCCAGCTCCGATCTGCTATCTCACATTATTTCGATATCACGACCTGTTTCGAAATCAAAAAATTTTTTATTGTGCAACAAATAATTATGATAAGAAGTATTTTGAGGTATTTTGAATGAAAGACGTGTTAGACACTAGCATCGGAGGGTTTGATACATTTCCGGATCCAGCAATATATTGAAAACAAAAAACCAATTATCGATCCCACGATGTGAGTGTGGTAAGCAGTTCCCGTAGGAATTTCCAAGTAGAAAACATTATAAAGTTCGTAGAAAAAGTGTATAGACGTGAAGATGCAGCAGCATGAGCCAATGATGTAAAAAATTATCAATATCTGTAATACCTATATTATATTTTTGCCTGGTAATTTCAGTGGGGGCTGTGAGATTTGAGCCTTGTTAAAATGAAATGAAAACAAGGCCAAAATTGTGTGATATTGTTTCATAAAGCCCTACCAACGGGCCGGGCCCATTTATGTTCAAAAAGCCGGCCCGGGCCGTTCGGGCCTGTTTTGAATCAGTAGGAATGAGAATGAGCCTGCTTCGCGTTTGATGAGAGCTAGTGAAGACTGTACTACCCTGGTCATTTTTCAAGAAAAAAAGTAGGTCAACTTCAGAAAATCATACCACGGTCAAAAAACCATTTTTACGCTTGATAGATGAACTTTCAGGCAAGACCATTGAAAACTCTCCATTGGAAACGTGAAATTGTTGAACTTGTGGAGCGTTGCAAAAGGATCGACAAAGAAATGAGTAGCAAGGTGTTATGCTCTTCCAGATAATAGGATAGTACGCAAAAACCAACGCATACACCGCACCCGATGAGCCAACAACCCGATAACTCTCATCGTAAAAACAATAGAACACACTCGCCGAAACAACAGCCAAGGTATAAACGCCAGCAACACGCCACGTTTTGTGGTACATTTCCAATGGGATACCAACCAAAAGTAGAATGATACAATTGAAGAATAGATGAGGAATTTCTTTGTGTTGTAAGCTATAAGTGAAGAAACGCCAAACTTCGATTTTTTTTGTACACGCGAACACAAGTTGTTTCCGAAATGTGTGCTCATCAAGACGATGGCTCCACAAAAGTTTTCCCTCGTCTGCCATTGAAAAATATATTACGATCTGGAAATTGGAAGGTAGTTTGTTTCTCAAATTCTAGTTTTAAAGACACCTGGTGACTTCAACTTTCGATGTGTGAAATTCAAAAATTGAAAAATGTACTTTTTGAGGTCGAAAAAAAAAGAAAAAACTGTTTTTGAATTCGTTCTCAGGAAGATTGGCGGCTGCAAACACCGTTTGTGTGTGTGTGCGGGTACAGTAACCCAAGGCAAAAATGTTTTTGTTTTTTCTTTCAAACATTTTTGGTTTTTTGAGCCACATACATCTAAATCTGAAGTTTTCAATATTGAGATTTTTATGAACTTGAAAAAACAATTTCAGAGTGATAGGGTCTCTTTAATATGAGAAATTTCCAGGCCTTGTCGGGTATGTGTGTCTAAAATGAATGGGCGAGATTTTGGCTCTCTTGGACCGGCCGGACTATTTTATTGAAGATCTGTTAAAAGCCCTACCGAAAACGGGCCTCAATTATATGAGAAGTTTGAGTACTTTTTTGACGGGGCGAAAAGCAAAAATCCCGGGCCGGCCCGTGATTTTCGGGACCCAGCTAAAATGAAACTGATCGACTTTTTGAGGTTTTTGCAAATATTGTCAAAATTTCGATACACCTGATCAGGGCTGTCGTTCTGAGCCCCACCTGGAAAAAAGTGGTATCAAAAATTGAGAAAAAACAATTTTTCATTTCCCATCCAACATCTTGGAAGCTCAATTTTCGCAGGTGGGTCCCAGAATGACGGTCCTGCGAATTTTTTACATTTTTTGTTCTAAAATTACAAGTTCTAAAATCTCAGAAATGCTGAGACATATCATCATTTACCTGAGCCAAAGTGATGAAAACTATAAAATAAGGAAGCCGTTTCCAAACAGAACCCTCGACCTTGAAGCCATTCTCCTGTTCAATTGGAGGCGTGCTCGAGTACACATATTCCAAACTTCTCACCGATATCTCTGGTGTTTCTGTTGTTTCTCGTTTCTCCTGAAAAATGTTGTCTAAACAGGGTGATGAAATATCTACCTGATCAACTGATCTCGGATCTTCTTGGCCGGCAATCCAATTCCTAATTCGTTCGTACTTCAATCGAACAGGTCGAAGAAAATCAATAAGAGAATCTAGGTAAAACATGAATTTTCAAATGAGCAAATGATAAGGACAAAAAAAGAGTTGGGAAGGGGCGTGCCCTCAGAAGGGTAACCGCTTTCAGAAAAAAGGCGACGAGAGCCAAACAGTGCACATCTGACTACGTATGATAATCAATAAATGGTTATTTATAGGTTCCCAAAAATTGAACATTCTACAAACTGTTTTTCTGAAACTTTACTTTTCATTTCGACGACAAAACTTTTACACTCACAAGTTTTACGTCATGACTACCCAACATTAGTCTTATCACAAATATTTATCAGAGATTATTAAAAAAGGAAGAGGCAAAAATTATTTTATTAAAATAAACGCTGAAACAGTTTGCTTCCACAATCGAGTAATCCATTCACAACTTGTACGACCTCTTATCTGGAAGAATAATCATTTTTCACAAATCGGGAATTAGGCTGACATTTGAACGGGCCTGGCCCGACTGAAACGTGACTGGGTGTTTTCCCTATCCAGTGAAATTGAAAAATTTCAGGCCAGACCCATATGAAAAGAGTTGACTCGAAAAACCGAGGTTTATTTCAAAAGTGAAACAGGTGAGATTGAATGGAAAACCTTACCCGAGTTGATTCTTCCAGATCCTTGAAAATCCGGATGATATGTGTTGTCGACTAAAGGTTTTGACAGCATAGTTTTGGTCCGAAAAGCAGATGAACAGCAGAATATATCGGCCATGTTTTGTGTTTTGGTGCCACTTTGCAGCCAGTTTGAATGATGATTGAAACATCAGAGATGAATGAGAATATACTCAGAATGATTAGATTCGTCGAAAACATGACTTGTTATTTATAAAAACTGATTGGAACTGAATCAATGAGGTACACGTCACCAAATCAGAGTACACGTCATAAAAATTCTCGAATTTTATTATTTTTTTTTCTTCATTATTTTGACCAAATGTTCGGAGCCAAATTTTGAGATTCGCAGAAGAGTTTTGCCCATTCAGACAACGGGAACTTTTTCAGCGTGTAAAAATCTATAAGATCACAGTTTTTCGCTGTGCAACGCCACATCGTCTCGTTTCCCTACGGCAAACACCAGAAATATAAAAGGAGAAGATCTTGAATGGGCTATCAGGTCACGTAAGTTATAAAATTACGTAGCACTTTTTGTTTAAAAAAAATTTGAGGATAACTTCTTTGGCGAATACTGAATTGGGGCCAGGACCGGTTTTATCGGACCTGAAAATAACCAAATCTGAATCGGACCCGGTCGGGTTTTTTCCAAAGTTTTTTGGCTGAATAGGGCCTACACAAAACGGACCCAAGAGGGAGATTTGGGCTCACTTGGGCCGACCGAAAACGTGCCTTCTTAGATATATCCTGAGTTTTAGTACTTACAAATACAAATCAAATGTTTTCTAGAAGAGAAACAATTTGGAAATGGTTCCCACAAGTTTTTCAAAACAAAAAAAAATCTCTTCCCAGCTCTGAGAAACTGACGGTCAAAAGTCGTGTCAAGCCGAAAAACAAAAAAACCTGGCCCGGCCCGTGATTCTCGGGCCGGGCTCGCGGGTCCTTGGGCTTTAATCGCACCCCTGAACAGACCCAGAAAAAATGGCCCGTTTTTCTCAACATAAATCGAAAAACACTAATACTAGCAGTACTGTATTTTTTGTGGAACATCAAATTTTTACAGTAGATTCAACCAAATTATTTATGCGGTTCGATTCAGCTAAAAACCCAACAAAAAACGGGCCGGGTCCGATTTTTTTCTGGATCCGGCTAAAAACCTCTCTGGCCCGATCCAAAATCTTCTTTCGATACCTGAAAATTTAGATATAAACATATTCGGAGAAAAAAACTTTGAAACATTTATGCAATTGAAAAATGCAAAACAAGAATAAAATGATAAAGAGATGCCTAAAGACATACAGATACAGTAGTAAGATCATCAGAAAACAAGAGTAAATAGATAAAATTTGGAGTTGGTTTTCCAAAAATACCTGACAAGATTAAAAATCGGGTTGTGGCCCGAAACATTATTTAAAAATTGAACATGTAGATGATACATAATAAATAAATAAAAAATAGACTGGAGACGACACGTAACACAACAAGTATGATGGAGAGGAGGAGGAGGAGGAGGAGGAGGATGAGTATGTATGTACATGTGGACTATCACCGGTTTTGTAATCGAGTGTGTGAGAAAAAAGGTGTTGAGGGGGAAGGGTTAACATTCCTCAAATCGCACCATTTTTTTGGTGTTGTTATTGTTGATGATGTTGTTCGACACACTCAATGTTGGTTGTTTTATAATGGGTCCCGGAGCGATTAACGTCGTCTCGGGCAATCCGCACAGTCCGTCGTTTTCAATCAATTTGTGCAAATCAGAATCGGCTCGACGGGCGCGGGTCAATGCCTGGAAAACAAAGATAATGAGAACTCTTGGGGGTGGAAAAAAGGACTGACCTGATGTCCACCATCCTGATAGTAAAGATAGACAATTGCGAGCAGAATGATGACGGAAAGTACGGCGAAGAATGTGGCCGCGACAGTGATCCACATCGATCGAGCCGCCGTCTCGTCGTCCTCTTCGCCGCTCTTGTTCTCATCGTTCATGTCTTTTCCGCAATCCGGAATCGCCAAACATCCGACCGGTCCTTCCGAAACGTCGCTTTCTTCCGCTTCGGCAAGCCAACGTGGAAGCCATTCGGAAGCCGATTTACAAATACATTGCCATTCGTTGGCTGAAACATGACAAAAAATGAGGTGGAGGTCACACTTTTGTGGGCGGGCTTGCGGTTTTTCTCGGCCCGAAAATAACGGGCCGAACTTTTTGGCCAGAAATATTTTTATTTGAGAAGATCCGTGTGTAATGTTGCGTCATTTATGATGTGGTTAAATTTTTCGAAATATTGTGTACTTTTTTGAATTTCTAACGGTTCAATAGAGCGCACATAATCGTCGCGACAAAGCTGACAAATTTTCTTGTTTTGCTTTTTTTTCAAGAACACATTTATAGGTCACGCCACGAAAATTTGATTATTTTGATACTGCTCTAAATTTTTGACATTTTCAGCTTTTTTTTCGCAGTCATTCACAGTGACAAAATTATTTTTTCAAAGTTTTGGACAGAAATCTGAAAGCCCTTAAATTTTGGATATATTTGTAAAAAAAACCAGAACAAAAATATCACGAAAAATTTTTTTGAAACCGCATGAAATTCCAAAGAAAAAATGAAGAAACGTTTGTTTGTGTAACTGTGTGGCGCACCCCGTGAGATGTCGGTACATACATTTATTGAAAGCGCGATACATTTTCTCATAGTTTCGAGATGTCTGATTTCCAAACACCTGGATCCCTGTGGCAAACTTACATGACAAATCGATGGCCTCAATAGTAGTTGGACCGAACGACGAAAAAGTATTCTGATGCAAGAAATGAAGTCGATTATTGTTCAAATAGATACGTTTCAACTGAATTCCATCGAAAGCCAACGGTTCGATCTCACTGATCGAGTTGTGATCAGCGGCAAAGTGTGTCAATGATCGTGGAAGATCGGCAGATCGAATTTTGATGAAATTATTGTTCGAAATTTGAAGATAGGTAAGTTTGGTGAGACATTCGAGGTATGGTGTTTCATCTGAAAATATAAATGAGAATAATAATAACTTGAGAGAAAATCGAAAACTCACTAGTTTGTAATTCGGAAAGTTGATTATTTTGAAGTGACAATGATCTCAAGTTCTTGACTGGTTGGAAGGCTCGTTCTCCAATTCTCGAAATATTATTTCCCGAAAATGTCAATGATTCAAATCCAACAGATTTTCGCAGTCCGTTCAAATCCATATCATTGATCTCAGTGATTTGATTTCCATCAAATGATAGAATATTCAAAGAGCTTAGCCATGACAATTTGACATTTTTGAGCGAATCGATCAAATTGTTGTTCAACAATAATTTGGTGAGATTTTCCAATCCGCGAACATCGATTTTTGTCAATTGATTATTTCCCAAATTCAATGTTTTCAATTTTTTCATTTTTGAGAATGCTGACCAATCAACTGAACTGATCGCGTTTTCTTGAAGTTGAAGTGATTCGAGATTTTCGAGACCTTTGAACGTGTCTTTTCGGATTTCGGTCAGTTTGTTTTTGGCGATTGTCAGAGTTCGTAACTTGGTCATTTTTTCGAATGATCCATCTTCGATGTCGAATATTTCGTTGTCGTTGAGGACGAGTTCTTCGACGTTTTCCAAATCGGCGAAAACATCCGAACCGATCACTTGGATCTTGTTAACTGTAACAAAATTGTTTTCGGTTTTGAGTTAAAAAAATTGAGAGAGGGGGACATTTTTTGTTGAGCAAGAAAATCTAAACTTCAAAAAAAGGCGAAAAGCTAATTTTTTGAAGCAAAAATCGTTCGGCTGAGAATTTCAAACAAAAAAATCAAGAAAAAAGTTTTCCAGAAAACTAAAAAAATTTGACAACTTTTTCAAAATTTTCCGGGTCAGCCGAAAAATGTCGAAAAGTTTTTCGGACTGGCTCAAAAAATGAAAAAAAATTTTCAACAATTCAAAAACGTCGATAGTTTTCGGACCGGCCCGAAAACTAAAAAAATTTCAACTTTTTCAAGATTATAAAAGTATCAAAAAATTTTTGGTCCGGCTCGAAAAATTGGAAAAAAAGTTCTGAACAGCTTGAGTATTGTATAATTTCCGTGTCGGCCCGTAATTTTTTTGATTTTTTATCTCTCGTGATAGCGAAACTTGACTTAAAAATTTTGAAGAAAAAGTTTATTTTTCAAAAAAATTTTTGCGCAAAACATCTAGTTTTTGATTTTCAAAAGTTTTGAAAACTGGGGTTTATAGAAATTAAAGATTCAGACTTTCTCAAAAACGAAAAAACTCACTGGACAAATCCAAAGTTTTGACATCTTTCAATCCTCTGAAAAACGAGTTCTCCAACTTTTTCAGTTTGTTTTTTCGCAACGAAACGTATTTCAAACTCGATGCCAATGCGTCAATCGTATTGTTTCGGATAATGCTCAATGAGCATCTTTCGATGAACAATTTTTGGGGTTGAACCTGCAAAAACATTATTTTTTTGTGAAAAAAAATGAAAAAACTAACTGCTTCAAAGATGTTCGATGTGAGAATGTTGACAAGAGCATCTCGAATGGTTAAAGAGGCGACTGGAGTGTTGTTCAATGTTTGAAGGGCTTCGAATATTTGGGAGACTGGAGCAGAAGCACATCCGATCGAGATTCCGTCTACTTCATTGAATATTCCGTCATAATAGCAATTACAGGGACTCTGAAATTTTCCTCATTATTTTTTTCAAATTCGAAATTTAAGCCACACGGTTACTGTAGTTTCAAACTTCACTATAAAATTTCAACTTTTTTTCTAAACACGTTCAAGCTCATGAGTTAGTTTCAAAAACACACAGACTTTGTGAGAAAAACTGGGAAAAAGTTGAAAAAATATAGATTTATTTTTCACGTGACCTTACACGTGGTTTTTTCTCTAACCCACACTATTTCACCCAAAAAAGTATGTTCACTCAATTTGGACGAATTTTTTTGGCTGTGACTTTTTAAAAAAGTTGGCGTACTACAATTTTTCTGAACAACTTTCAAGTCTATTTATTTTTCCTATCGTGAATAAAAGTTAGAGAATCAGACATTTGTAGTTAAAAAATATCGATTTCCGTAGCTCAATTTGTACGTCTCCGAAATTTTGATAATTTCATGGTACATAGGTCAAAACAAATTTCGTGATCTTTTTCTCTGAGTTTCTCATTTTCAAACTATATTTCTTCGGTTCAGGCCACATCCAAAAAATTGTGTCTCACCTAGCAAACCTAGACCTAGGAAATTACGAGAAAAAATTTCAAAACTATATAAATATTTTCGGCCCATTTTTTTGAATTTTCTTTTGAAAGTTCTAGAAGGTTTGTTTCAAATTTTCAAAAACAGCTCACCGTTTCGTTTCTCTCCGCTGCGACCGCATTCATTTCTCTTTCAATATCGGTGCATAATTGTGTTGATTCGGTGCTCAACACTAGTAACGTTGACACTAATAACGCCACGTGAAAAGGTCGCGGCATACTGTAAACAAAAAGTAACGTTTGACGTATATTATACAACTTTTTTCAATTTTTTTCAAGCGATGGAACAAACAACGAGTTTTTTTTTTTGCAGCAGCAGCAGCAAACAATCCCTGTGGCCATCTAGAAGAGACGCAGAGAAAATGAGATATTTTTTAGTGTTGGTTGGATGGGTGCCAGTCGGTGCCATTTGAGGGCGCCTCGCCTGGCAATGAACGACGTTCTTCCGCTCGAGGACAACACAGATTGAGAGAGTGTGGTGGATCGAGAGACGTAGAGAAATAGAGAGAGAGAGAGAGTGAAAAAACTAAGTTACAAAAAATGAGGAAAAATTCTGGGCTCAAACAAATTCGGGCCGATCAGATGAGCAACTATTGAGAATGAACCGGCCCAAAAAAATGTTGAAAAAAACAAAAAACAAAAACCCTTTAAAATTATTTTTTTTAATTTCCGGGCCGGCCCGAAAACAAGAACTTTGTAAAATCTTCAAAATCATCCGTGTTAGCCAAAAAAGTTTTGAAAGCCGGCTCGAAAAATGAAGAAAAATCTCAAAATTTCAAAGTCTTTTTAAAATTTTTCGGGCCGGTCCGAAAAATTTTCTTGAGAAATTTTCAATTTTTTCCAGGCCGGCCTAAAAATATGAAAAAGTTTGAACAAAACAAAAAAAACCTTGAAAGTTTCTGGGCCGACCTTAAAATTAAAAAAAAAGGAACAACTATGAACCCCACAAAAACATTCCGGGCCGGCCCGAAAAATGCGAAAAAAAAATGAACAGTACAAAAAATGAGAAAAGACAAAAAGCAGCTGGAAAAAACGAGAAAAAAGTTTCAAAAATGGGCATTCTAGGTATAGAAAATGACCGGATATTTGGGATAAGAAATCAGTTCGAAAAAAAATCAATAAAACTACATGAAACCTCGAAAAAAGTGTGGTTTTCCACCCATACTCCTCCTCCTCCTCCTCCTCCTCTCATTTTTTTCTTCTTTTTCTTGCGTCGTCGTTTCTTTTTTCTCCTTCGTACGCGTCGGTGCTTGGTATCTCTCTCGACGTCTGCACTCTCCCCATTTCGCCCAATATCTCATCAGTTTTGGAGGTCAGCACACATAGTGCATTGTATGTCTGCGTCTCTCACATGTATGTGTTTGGGGGGAAAAAAAATGCTGCGCAAGCTTTTTGGCAAGGGGGAAGAGTGACGAAATGTTTCGAAAAAGTTCCGATTTTCCGGTTTCGAATTCGATGCGGTGTCTTTTTTGGAAACTCGAATTTTTGGCGCCAACGGGTTTTTCGTGGTGGGTGGTCTTTTGACCTTGACATTGATGACATCGTGATAACTCGAGTTTTTTAGATTTGAGGCAAATCTAACAAAATTTCAGAAATTAGTTTGGGAAAATGAACCAAAAAAGTTATCCTTTTTGAAAAAAAAGTTGTGGTCAGAATGCAAGTTTTGAGATAGTGAGAGGTATCAGAGAAAAAAAGGAAAACATTAGAATTCTCTCATTGAAAAACTAAATTTTTGGAAATTTCCTAATTGCAAACAAATTCAAGGTTACGCACACCGGTATACTTTTTGTGATTGTTTTTTTTTTGATGGATAGATGACATTGAATCGGATACCATGTTACTGGTAAATTTTTCTAGGTCAGACAAAAAACCAAAGAAATAAATGTCAAAATAACTCAGATAACAGATGTGGAGGTCGCATCGAGGTCAGTGAAAAAACTACATCGCTGGGACCTCGCATCGAGCTCGACAAAGTAATTGAAAAAACGACCTCGATGGGAGGTCGATGCGAGCTCCACAAATTTTTGATTTGTAATCATCTATTTAAATTAATTTTCAACCAACCAACTAAACAACAGAATAGAGTGGTCGGTAAAGTGAATGTCTTTCATTCAAAAGATGTGAGTTCGGTTCCGGGTTTGGTTTTGATATTTTCTCATTTCGAACTCGTTTCTCATAAACGAGCTCGATGCGACGTCCGAGCGATATCAAAAATGAGCTTTCTGCGAGGTCGACATCGGCAATTACTGAATCGGACCAGGTCCGATTTTATCGGACCCGAAAATAACCGAATCTGAATCGGACCCAAACCTAAAATATGTGTCTGAATCGGACCAGAGCGAAGAAATCGGACCCGGTCCGTTTTTTTCAAAACCTTTTCTGAATCGGACCACAAAATCGGACCCGGTCCGTTTTTTTTGTTGAAATTTCAGCTGAATCAGACTAAAATCGAAAAAATATCAACCAAAAAAACGGACCTGGTCCGATTTTGTGGTCCGATTCAGCAAAATATTGATAAAAACGGACCGGGTCCGATTTCTTCACTCTGGTCCGATTCAGACACATTTTTTAGGTTTGGGTCCGATTCAGATTCGGTTATTTTCGGGTCCGATAAAATCGGACCTGGTCCGATTCAGAAGGTCCGATTCAGAATCTACCGTCGACATCACCTCGACGCGACCTCCACATCTGTTATCTGAGAAGAAATTTAGAGAAAAAGTTATGGTATTTATTTTGACCTACCGGGAAAAATTAACAGAAATTTGGGGACCTAAAAATTCAGACACTGAAAAAAGTACTAAAAATGTTGTCTTGAAGGAAAATCGAGTTTTTAAACCTAGAAAAGTTTGGAAAATATGATCAGAATTTTGAGAAAAACAGAAAGCTTCGATATTCATTAGAAATTTCCAGAAAAAACCACTTTTGCATCATAATTTTTTCTGGAATGTTCTATTTTTGTTTGCATCATCAGTTGTTTTTCATCTCAATCATTTATTTTTGTTCCAAAATTCTTTAAAAGTTCCCTGTTTTTTTGCAGATGCATGGAATAGTGGACGAATTTGCAAAACTTCAGAAATCATTCATCGCGAATCCGAAACAATACGAACAACGAATTGCGAAGACTTTCGACAAATCAACATTCGCAGTTTTGCCGTTTTTGTGCTCGATTCTTGTCCTTCTCACTAAAATTGTACATTGGTTCTGATTACGCGTAACTGGCAGTTAATAAACATGTTTTCCGGGTTACACGGTCTGCCAAAAATTACAAAAACCGCCATTGCACACTTTTGTGGCTACAGTACCCGAAATTTTATTAATTTCAGCGGTAATTCAAAATTTAAAATTTTTCGATAGTTTTGTTGATAATTTTGTATTTATGGTGTGAAGAGTTCATTCACAAATGATTCTCCATAAAAATTTCACATAAATACTTTGATCAATCTATTTTTTTCTCAAGAAACAATTGAAAATAAAGAGAAAAAAGTGTGCGGCATTGTTGCACACACTTCCTTCGCCTCTACTAGTGTGCGGTGTTGTTTTTGTACGCAATGAAAATTTTTCATTGTGTTTGTATTTTTTGGCAGACCGTGGGTTGAAGATTTCGCGAAACGTTTCTGGAAAAAAAATAATAAACACACAGCAACATGTTCGCTCTAGCGAACAACGAGTGGGATTTTAAAATTATTTATTTGTTTTTCTGTTTTTTTACTTTTTTTCAAATACAAAAAAAAAACTCTCTCATCAACTCTAAAACTACAATAAAACTTAACGAATAATGAAAAATTAACGTGACCCCGAATTGGAGGAATCGAATTTCTCTGCGTCTCTTATCTAAGGACGTCTCAAAAACCCGTGCAGTTTTCTCCGAGAAATAGTTTTGAATAGTCTCAAAAAACAAAAAAAACTATATGGTCGTTTCTATTATTTTTCCAGTTTTCATTGTTCTCCTCGTCATTCATTCACAGTGAGAAAATAAATATTTTGAGTTCAAAATCGGCGAAAAAAAATATTGTGTGCCGTGTTGACGTTTAAGTTTCAAAGCGTAGTTGGAGGAACAATAATTATTTTCTTTTTTTTTTCTGCTGACGCGAAAAACAACAAAAATCTCGACTTTTTCATCAAATATTCCCATTGAAAGAATGCAGAAAAAACATACACAACCCTCATTTTTGCTCTGTTTTCACCCTCCTCCCATTACGTTTTTACACACCTTATTTGTTCATTTTTTCTCCCCCGTGTAGTTAGCGATTCTCGTACCACCTTTTGGGGCCTCGTCAAATATCTCAAACTTCCTTTTTCCGGGAAAAGAGACAATTTTTTGCGGCTAATTTTTTTTTCGCTGGGAAAAAAATTACATAAAAAGTTATGAGACTAGAAGTTTGAACTTTTGAGTAAAATTTTTCTTGTTGTTTTTTTTCTCGGTCTCATTTTTAGGTCTTCAAAATTTTAGAGATTTTCCTGGTGGGTAACGTTTTTCTCTAAATTTCTCGTTTTCAAATTATGTTTTTTTTCGATTAGGGTCACATTTAAAATAATGTGCAAAAACATTGAGATTCAAAAAACAACTAAAATTGAAATTTTTGGCTCCAAAAAACACAAAAATCAGATTTTCAAAATGTGAGCGTAAAAAGTTCGAAGAATAGATTTTTACGAAAATTCTAAATTTTTCAAAAAAAATAAATCCATCAAAGTAAATTCCTCCGCAAAGAACTGAGATTCAAATTTTTGCAATTTTTAAGGGTTATTTTCAAATCCGAATTTTTTCGCACGAAAAAATCGGTCAGAAGGGGTGAGATTGTAGCCAGAGGGCCCGAAAATAACAGGCCAGACCGATAAAAATAGCCCGTCAAGGCCGGCCCAATAGTTAAACTTCCGTTTCTCAGAGCCTGGAAAATATATTTTCTGGAAAAGTTTGATGTTCTAGAAAAAGTATGAGTTCTGGATACATTTGAGGCCCGTTTCCAGCCGGGCTTTTTTCGGGCCTTCAATAAAAAGGCCCGGCCGGTCAGAGCGGGCCTCTGGTCGGCCTAGGAGTTTTTGTTTTTTGTCAAACTCCCCCATCTTTCTCCCAAAAATCATCGAAAAAACGAAAAGATGTATTTAAATATTCTCGTCATCACGTCAAGATTAATTGAATGATAACAAATTTGGCTTCTACACCAACAACAACAAAAAGTTTTTCCCTCATTTTCCGAAAAAAAAACGCAGATTTTCTTCTCCTCGAAAATTATGTGATGTTTTTGAATTATGAGTATAAGCACATATATTTTTTTGTGTAAAATGAATGCAAAAAAAACAATTTATTGGTTTGATGATTGATTTTATTTTACTTTTTTGCGAAAAAAATATCCTGATAGTAGTACAAGGGCGATATTATGAATAACGTGTGAAACTTTTTTGTAGTTTTCGTGAGAATTTTTTGTGAGAAAAATGTTGAGTAGCGTTTTTGGCGCCTTGAACTAAGTTTTCAACAAAAAAGTTGGCTGAAAATGAAAATTTTTCAATTTTCACGCCAAAAATTGAGAGTTGAAAAAATTTTCAAAACAGAAGTTTGAGTTTTTGGGCCGAAAATTTATCACCTCAAAGGATCACAACAAATTGATTTTGAATTTTAGATAAAAGAAGCATTTTTGGGTCAAAAATTAGGAACTCGAAAATCAAAAAATTTCTGAAATATTCCCAAAAAAGATGGCTCAAAACGGAATATTTCATTTTTCCAAGTTTCGCGTCTAAAGTTGGAATAAAATTTTTTTGGAAATTTTTTTTGACGCTAAAAATTAAGAGATTTTCAAAAAATTCCAAAAAAAAATTGGCTCAAAATTAAATATTTCAATTTTCCAATTTTCGCGGCAAAATCTGGGATCAAATTTTTCAAAAAATTTTTCGCGCCAAAAGTTCATTATCCTCCATCAGACCTCAACAACTTTGATTTCGAAATTACATTTTTCGGCGCCAAAACTTCGCAAACCTCATGATAATATTTCTTGGACTCGGGCCACATCCACAAAACAGTGTCTGATCTAGAAAAATGTGAAAAGTAGTTGAAATTCTCAGCTTCACACCTTTATCTCAGCCAAGTTCCGCTCATTTTTTCCCCGAAAAATCTCATGAATTTATTTGATAGTGTCCTTTTTTTTTGAAAAAGAGCCACAACGAGAGTGTCTAGAAATAAAAACTCCATGAATATGAAATGTGATTTCTTTTTTTTTCTTTTTCTCATTTCATCATGGCATTTTTTCGTTTCCCAAATGGTTTCGTTTTTCTCCCGATCCCACCCATTTTTTATCATTCTCCACTCACAAGGGAACTTCGCGAGGTCAATCTATTGGAATTTTTTTATATTTTGGTAGGTGATAGATATTGGTGAGAAAAGTGTGTTCCCAAATTTCTAAGTCTCACATCTCGCTAGAAAAAAAGTTACAGTGCTTGAAAGGTATAAACCCATTACAAATGCACACACTGCAACACACATTTGTTTTTTTTTTCAACGTGAAAAAAAGTTCACTTGTGTGTTTGTTTGTACCACTGCGTTGTTGTTTTTATAAAGGGAAATGCACTTTAAAACGCTATAACTTTTTTTCTAGCGAGTTGTGAGACTTAGAAATTTGGGAACACACTTTTCTCACCAATATCTATCACCTACCAAAATATAAAAAAATTCCAATAGATTGACCTCGCGAAGTTCCCTTGTCAAGCTCCGCCCATTTTTCTGTGTGTGCTTTTTCAAAAAAAAAAAAAAAAAAACTTTTCTTCTTTGTGGAAATTATATTTTTGTGTTGTTGTCTAATTTAATTATGCATATATATATTTCCACTACTATCCGTCCAACTTATAATGAGTCTTTTCAAAACGAAAATAATCATAATAATGAAAATAGTATTGAGGATAGAAGAGACGCAGAGATGTTCAACAAATTTTTTATGAGGGCGGAGCTTGAGCCTTTTCCGTTGGTCCGGTTTTCTTTTCAGTTTTTTTCAAGAAAATTCTCTTTGCTTAGGCTTTTTTAAAAGTTTTCGAAATTCTCGGGCCGGTCCGAAACTACTGTACTTTGCATTTTTTTTCCATTAAAAAAGTTTTGAGCCTAAAAAAAGTCAAGTACCTGATGTTCATTGTCAGAAACGTATTTTAAATCCATTATTTTTGTGTTCAGACCAAATGGTCTTGATGCGAAATAGTATAAGAATATGAGAGACGCAGACATTACTTTTTTTTCTT
This sequence comes from Caenorhabditis sp. 8 KK-2011, assembly GCA_963572245.1. NCBI lineage: Eukaryota > Metazoa > Nematoda > Chromadorea > Rhabditida > Rhabditidae > Caenorhabditis > Caenorhabditis sp. 8 KK-2011. Next base: position 7,929,207 of record OY751548.1, read on the forward strand.
TTTTTGTATTCAAACAATTGTAGTTAGTTTCAGACAATCCCCGATTCTTCTTTTTTTCTTCGCGGCAACCAAAAAAACCGCACAGAACACAAAAAGTACTAGTAATAAATAATTGAATAAAGCGCCCACCTGGCCAACCAGCCGGTCGTGTATGTGTCTAAATCAAATTTTTCAAGAAAATTAATCAAAAGTATGCTGGCGCGCGCGCGCTGGTTTTCCGGTTGTCATAGTTTCGAGAGCATGGCGAGAAAAATCACTCGACTTTGTTGTTTTTTTTCTGCTCGCCGAGTTTCAGAAATTGGGCTGAGACAGAAAAAAGAAAAAAAAACTAGAAGCAGAAAAATGTGAAAATTACATAGTATTTGTTTTTTTTTGGCGAACAAATTTGTGATTTTTCTAGACATGTTGGTCCGGTTTTCAGGCCTAAAACATTTTTGAGGATTTTTCTGAAATTAGTGGAATTTTGTATCTCAGACACAGTTTTGGAGGCGTGGCCTAAACCGAAGGAAAATAATTTGCAAATGAGAAATTTGGAGAAAATGTCACGGAAAATATTTTGAAAAAAATTCGAAATTTTCGAGACCTAAGATAATTTCGGCGTTTTGAGCCAAGATTTTCGAAATCAGTTTTTATGTGTTCAAAAATTTCAAAATTTTCCTGCCCTGTTTTTGGGTACGGGTATTTTTTCGGAAACTAGATTACTTGGGTTTTGAGCCAATTTTTTTTGAAATTTGATTTTAGGCCTGATTTTTTTAAGCATCGTTTCAGACCACAATTTTTAGACTAATCTGAAATGGCTCAAAAACTTTCTGGCCCCATTTTGAAAATTCTCCATTTTTAATCTCAGGATCTGGCCCGGTTTTTGGGCCAGTTTTCAAGTCTAATTTATTTTTTTGCCTCGTTTCGGGCCGTGATTTTTAAATTAGTCTGAAATTGAGAAAATGATGAGCCTGGCCCGAAAACTATCAATTCCAAAGTTCAATGAATTTTTGGTGCCTCTCCGCGTGGCTCGTCTCTAATTGGCGCATTTCAAAAAGTTCACCTTGCCAATTATCCGTTATTCACAACTCTTTTCTATATTCATTGACATATATTTATACAATGTGATAATATTTGTAGATTCAATTCCAACCACTATACAAATCGAATTGTCATGATGTGATGTTGTTTCAAACTATTCTTATTTTCACTTCGATACCCGCACTCGTCGATTCGTCATCTTTCAACGAACACAACAAACATAAACATTCTGTCAAAACGCATTGTTTTAGGTGATTCTAGGCCACGGACTAGTTTTTACTCTTTTGTGCAAAAACAACAAAATGTTTTTTTGCAGCTGCGCCTCATACGGCTATCTTCATCAATGGGACAAATTGTTGGCACACTATTATCCGCCGAAAAATTTCACTGATCTTTGTTGGCAACCGGATTTTGGAATCGGTGTAGTGCCGTGCAATTCGGCGTGTTTTACGTTGGTCGAAGAAATTGACGGATCAAACGGTCTTGGTTAGTTTTGGACAGGGAATTTTCGAAAATCAGAATCGGCCCGACTTTCTCAAAATGGCTTCAAAAATCGGAACTGAAGTGAATTTTTTTGAACCAGAAAAACATTTTGAAAAAAAGAGATCAGAATGGATATTTTTTATTTCTTGAGACATCTGGACTATTTTTTTGGACTTCTAGGCCACGGACTAGTTTGTTCTTCAAATCTTTCTTCACAATTAACTACAAGTTTGGATCTCTGGACTAACTTTTCATTTTGATGACCTAGTGTTTTCGAGTTCTAGGCCACGGACTAACTTTTTCTCGGAGTGTGTTTTATATTATTCAGCCACGGACTAGTTTTTCAAAGTTCTAGGCCATCTTCAAAACATTCTAGGTCGCGGACTAGTTTTCTGGGTTTTTTGAAATTCTAGGCCACCGACTTTTTTTTCTCAAAAATCTAAATTTTTCAGTTTTTAGAGCACTAAATTTTTAATTTTTTGGAAATCTAGACCACATTTTTTACCTCAGAATTTCAGTTTTCCAGGTCAATTTTTTTTTGATTTTTGTTTCAGAAATCTCTCAAATTTACTAGAAAATTCTCTGATTTCATTTTCGCGTGATGGTTTTTCACCCGAATTTTTTGTTGAAAGATGGATGATGATTTTTATGATCTTGTTCATCATCATCTTCATCTTCAGTCGCGCAACTTTTTCAACTAAATAATTCACTCTCATCACCATCAAAAAAAAAACGAAAGGCTCACCACATAAAGTCTCTTTTTTGCCTCTTTTTTTTTGCTAATCAAAAAGTGCAAAAATATCCTTGAAATATACACACGAAATATATACATATGTGTGTGTGTGGGGGCCGTGAGCGCGCGAATTTTTCATTAGCCAAAAGTCGCTTTTATATGTATTTCGCATGTTTCAGTTGAATGGAGTTGTGCCAAAAAAATCGTGACAACAAAAAACTGCCACGCGAGAATGAAATCAGAGAAATTTCTGCGAAATTTGAGAGATTTTGGAATAAAAATCAAAAATTGTGCGGTGTTTGCACACTTTCCCATCTACCGTACCACCCGAAAAATAATAATTTTTCTTTCTTTTTCTCATTTTTACTACTCACAACGCGCAAAAATGCAACTTTTCAACTACTTCCAATTCCAATAAAACGCCATTTTTTATGGTGTGTGTTGTCTGCACGTCTCTCCATCTCACACACTCTCTCATCACCTTCCAATCATTTGTCGTAATTTCTAATGAGTTGTTTTGACACTAATATTATTATTAGTATTGGTATATTTTTTGCTGTGAGCACACCAAAAATTGTTTGTTTTTAAGGGGCTCTTTTATTTGCGCGCAAAACAATGGAATTTTTAAGGTGTTCAAAAATGCTCCAATTTTTGTGTGCTCAAAAAGAAAAAAAAAAGTATTATTTGCTCTTTTTTCCCGAATTTTTGTGCGATCCATCAATGTCAATTTGAAATGTATGCACCTCAACACACACAGCAAAAAAAATGAGCCGCGCTGAAAAAAAAATGGAGAAGAGATCGAAATTCATTAAAATTGCATTGTTTGAATAAGAAAAATTAGGAGAAATATGTATATGTTGGCGTTTTTTCTGAGCTATTCATTGAGGGAAAATTGATCAGAATTTTTTGGAAAATTGGAGAAATTTTAAAGAAAATTTCTGATTTTTTCAGATTTCGTAATTAAAAAAAAGAACATTTCTAAAGTACAGTAAGACATTGTTCCAAAAATGTTTCAATGTTCAAAGTTTTTCACAAAAATCAGAGTACTTGAAAAATTTCCACTCAAGACAATTTTTTCTAATTTTATCAGTTTTCCATAAAAGTTTTGAAATTCAAGTTTCACGAAAATATTAACCAAAAATAGATTTTTTTTTCAAGTTACCGACGTGACCTATATATTGATTTCATTTCCCGAAAAATGTCAGTTTTGAGATTTTCCTTCTTAAAGGTGGACTGCGATATATCTGAGAAAGACGGTGTGCAATGTTGCGTCATTTATAGTGTAGTGAAATTCTTTGAAAATGTGTGTACTTTTTTGAATTTATAATGGTCCGATAGAGCGCACATGGTCGTGAAGACGGAAAGGCGGAATTGCTTGTGTTTGTTTTTTTTCCTGGCACTGTATCAAATTTTTTGCGTTTTTTTGGTTTTCGCATCATTTTTCAGGGGCACACAAACTATATTATAGACGAAACACTCCATTATCTCGCAGTCCACCTTTAAAAAAAAGAAAGAAGGTGAAAATAATATAAACGTGACCTTTCGAACTGCAAATTTCTTCGTTTTTTTTTTAATTTAGGCCATAAATTTTTTGATCCAAACGTGAAATTTTGGGAAAAAAGGAACATTTCTAAAGTACAGTAAGACAATGTTCTATTTTCAGAGTTTTTCAAAAAATCAAAGTTTATCTGAAAAATTCCAGAAATTCTGAAAATACCTCAAAAATTTTTAAAAATCGGCATTTTCGTGTGTTCGTGGAAAAAATTTCAATTTTCGATACAAAACACACCGACCTCAATATTTCCCTCAAGAAAAAAAACGCCGCAAATATTTGCAGACTACGAAGATCGTGATCGTCATCGCGGAGTGCTCCGCGGATGTATGGATCGTCTGCTTCTATTCGGCCTCGACGCCGACGTGCGCAACATAATGTCCTCATACGAGAGTCAACGACTATGTCGACACACGGATCGCAAAATTCTGCGGCTGATTCCGTTGTCGCAACAAACGGAAACCGTCACATTTTGCTCGTGCGTCGGTGATTTTTGCAATGAGCAAGACATGCTGCAAGCCTTGAATCGTGCCAACCACCTCGTCGTCATCTTTCTTCCAGTTATCCTCATTCTTCTCCTTATTTCAACTACGTGTCTTTCTTGATCAAAAACAAATATATCTATATATAAATTATGAATTTTTCGAAAAATACTACTGAAAAATTTCACTAATCAAGCAATATAGAGAGAGAGAAAAAACAACCGTAACCATGAAAAAAAAGAAAATGATATAAAATTAGTTAACAACGGGATAGATGAAAGATGACGGAATCAAAAATACTAACCGGGGCCCAGTAAACCGAATAAAAAAGAAAGAAAGAAAAATTAGAACTCTTACATAATATCAAGCACTTTCTTCAGTTGCACAATCAATTGCCAATCAGCTTTCGATAAATCATCACGGAAATGTGTTTTGCAAACATCGATCGACTCACGAGAAATCTACAAAACATTCCAGAATATTTCGAAAAATATACAAAACACTAATATTACCTTGCTGACAAGTGTATCTTCATGAGTGAAATGTCTACCGTATAGTTTTGGAGCTTCTCCAGTGGTGTTCTCGATTTTGATACACACTTCTTCTCCTTGTTTTCCTAGCGCAACTTCTTCGTTGTTTCTTTCAATCGAAGATACTGTTCCGAGAATGATTCCCTAGAAACATCAACATTTTTGATTCGTGGTGTTTTTTTTTAATATTTTTGTGTGAAATAGTTTTTGTCCGTTTTCAAGGAAAATGGCTTTAAATGACCCGGCGACTCATCGAGAGTATTCGTTTAAATTGAAAGTATTCATCATTTTAAGACATATACGAGTTAAAACACAGCGCAAAACATAAGAAACAAAAGTTAGACGACAAAAAAGAACAATAAATAAAAATAAAGTTGGATCAAAATTTCAAATTCTAATGAAGCAGTAGAGCGCGTTTGCGCGATTAATCCAACTCTGTGATTTATTTTCTGTTCTTTGTTGTGCTGTAGTTTTCGCTATACGTTGTTTTAGACTGTTTTTTCACTCACATATGTCTTAAAATGGCGAATACTTTCAAAATAACCGAACACTATAGAAGAGTCGCCGGGTCATTTAAAATGCCAGTGGCATTATGCCACATTCTGTATTTTTGTATTCCAAAATTTGGGAACATTTTTTGTTGCTCAGACACAGTTTTGCGGATGTGTAAAAATCGAAGAAATAAATATAATTTGGCAATGAGAAATTTCGAAAAAAAACGGTCACGAAAATTAACTTTAAATACCATTAATTTTTTATTTATATTTTAGAGACCTAAAAATTTAGAATTTAGTCTTTTGACTGAAATATGAATACAGTACTCAGCTCGGCTTCTTTTTCATCTTCTAGGCCATATTTGTTTTATTTTTATTTGAAGTATTTTCAGAAAATTTTTTTTTCAGTGACAAAAATTCCACGAAATTTTGTCTCATTCTCACGCCAGGTTAGCTTCTAATGCTCTTTTTTCGTAATCAAAACATACATTCACGTTGTTTTAGACCTATCCAATTTAAATTAGGCAATGTCACGTTTTGTTCCACTGGTATTAGTTTTCGAATCGAGGATATTTCAGATTTCAAAATTTTAAAATTCCACAACAACATAAAACACGAACCTCTTTACTCGGCACACAAATCGGTGTTCCTCGTTTCACTTGTCCCGCCTCAATACTAACACCACAAACAATCGGATTTCTCGCATTATAAACATGGTTGGGCATGATGCGAAGTTTGCACGGGAAAATCGCCAAGTGCTCGTTTTCTCGTCGCGCCTTCTCTCGCAACTCTTCACGATACTTCAAGAAACTATCTTGTAAATGATAGATAATATCGGCCTGGAAGATTTTGACACCTTCGTGATCCGCAAATATTTGCGCTTCTCTTTCCACTTTTACGTCAAACGCAAGAATACACGCATATCTGGAAAAAAAAACACCAAAATATTGGGAACTATTGATTTTTTCGACATACTCTGGTTTGTGCTCTTTCATCGCCGATGACTTTTGCACATCCTTCTTGTGAACTGGTCCAATATTAACATTTGAATATGGAATTTTTTGCGATTTCAAAAATTCAAGCAAAGCTTCTAATGAACCCAAAGTAGATGCTTGAACATAAACACCTTCCGGCTTCTTTTTGATCGCATGAAGCGCATTTTCAAGTTGACCATCGGCTTCAACTCTATAAAAAACGAATTAGAGCAAAACTTTTTCTCTGAAGCCAAAGAAAAATTCGCCTACCTCAAATAATCAATTTCATCTTCACGATCAGTGATATAAACAGGCAGACCAGCAAGAACTTTTTCCAAATTCTTCGCCAACACTTTAACACCTCGCGCACCCTTCACTTCTTTGTGATGCACATATTCGTTTTTGACGCGCATTTCTCTCAACGGTTTTGGCATTAGTAATTCTCTGACTTGGGTTACGATTGCGCCGTCGGTTCCGGTCAAAACGATCACATCTCCAACGCGCATTGTTCCGTTCACCAGAATGACATCGATAGTTGTACCGAGACCAGGAATTGCTTTCACCTGCAAACAAAAACTTGGTCTGAAAAGACCCTTTCGGTTAACTTTGTTCTGGCGAATTTTGTAAGAAGGCCCAAAAAACCTGGATCGTTTTAGCGAAAAAAATCGGGGTACGAAAATTTTTGGTATTTAAAAAATCAGAACTGGGCTTTGTCAAAAAAAATCAGCTGCCCACTTTTTTGTATTCTCATTTATGATTTTTCCTTTTTTTAAAAAATAAGTTTCTAATCGGACCCGAAATGTTGCATACCTCCATAACAGTCGCATCCAATTCTTCACTAAACGCCAATTTCTGTGCATGTTTCGTCTGTGTTTGATTGACAATAAACGCCATCAAATTACCAACACCATCGCCCAAATACGCCGAAGTCGGCACCATACAAATAAAGTCCTCATCAACTTTCGGCTTGTTCGACAAAACAACATTGACACCCTGTTCGGCGAACTCCACTACGATCTTTTCGTATCTTTCTTTGAACTCTTGTTGAACTCGCGCTTTTTGCGATTTCAACAATTCGTAGACATCTTTTTTCGGGTTCGATTCGTACTCGTATAAGCGATCAATCTGAAACGAACACAAAATTGAAATTTTTCGAAAAACTTTCAAATTAAAAAAAATCAACAAACCTTGTTCAACGCAATCACAAACGGAGTTTTTCCCTTCAACAAAAGTTTCAACGATTCGATAGTCTGTGGTTCCAATCCGTGCATAATATCAACAACCAGAATAGCAAAATCGCAAAGCGACGAACCGCGAGTTCGCAAGTTCGAGAAACTCTCGTGACCGGGTGTGTCGATGATCAAGAAACCGGGAATTTTCATGAGATCCGCGTGGAAGTCGCGCACTTGTCGACAACGTTCTTTGATCGCGTCCGACGGTACTTCGGTGGCTCCGATTTGTTGTGTGATTCCTCCGGCTTCGCCGAGTTGCACATTGGTTCGTCGAATCGTGTCGAGCATTTTGGTTTTGCCTGTGTCGACGTGTCCGAGTACACAGATTACCGGACTTCTCAGATTGTCCGTAGTTCGATTGATTTCGGCGACAGCTTTTCGTTTTTGGATGCGAACTTTTACTTTTTCCATGATCTGTTCTTTGGTTTCTCTTCTTCCTGTTGTTTCATCCTCAGAACTTTCATCATCTTCCTCGTCTTCAGAATCATCAGATTCAGAATCCGACTCGTCGTCCGATTCATCGGACTCGTCAGATTCCTCCTTTTCCACTTTTTTACTCTCTACTTTTTTCTTTTCTTTCTCTTTCACTACAACTTTTTCTTCCACTTCTTCATCCTCTTCAGCAGCCATTTCCCAATCATCCAAAACATCTTCTTCCTCTTCAGGTGTACTGATTACTTCTTCTTTTTGAACTGGAGCTGGAGATACTTCTGGAACAGGTGTAGCTGCTGGAGATGGCGAGGCAGATTGTTCAGCGGCCGGAGTTGCTGATTGACCGAGTTTTTCAAGGCGACGTTTTTTCTTTTCTTCGAGTTTGGCGCGAGCTCTGAAGAGACCAATAAGTATCGACTTCTTTAGGTTTAAAAAATCACCGACAATTTTTTTGAGTATTTTTTCAATTTATAAAACTATCATTTTGCCCGTACCTTGTGCAATTTTTTTTTCAAATTTTTTTTTGGTGACAAAAATTTAAGAAAGTAGGTCATTGAATTATCCACTTACTTTTCATCCATGTAAACGAATGTTCCCTTCTTTTGTCCATCATCGGCAGTTTCTTTTGGTGCAGGAATTGTAACTATAAAAAACTAGTTTTCCGGGAAAGGTGAACGAAACACTTACTTCCAGCAGCTTTCAATTTCTCCAGCGCAATTTGTTGTTGTCGTTTCTGAGCTGCGGTCATGTAGGTTCCAGCGGCCTTCTGTCTTTCAACTTCCAATCGTTTCGCCTCTTTTGCAGCTTCTTTTTTCTCCTTTTCAAGTCGTTCACGTTCTTCTCGCTCTTTCTCCAAAGCTTCCAACCGTTCTTCCTCTTCTTTTTGTCGTCGTTCCTCTTCTTCTCGCAATTCTTGTTGCTTTTTCAGCATTTCTTTGATGAGATTCAACTGTCCTTTCTTTCCACCTTTTTTCTCCTCTTTTTCCTTCTTTTCTTTTTCTTTTTTCTTATCCTTCTTTTTCTGTTTCTTCTTATCTTTTTTATCTTTTCCTTCTTCACCATCTTCCTCATTTTCAGAACCTTCTTCTTCCTCTTCTTTCACTTCTACACCACCTTCAACGACTGTTTCATCCTCCACTTCAGCTTCCTTTTTCTTATTTTTATTCTTCTTTTTCTTATTTTTTCCAGTAGCTGCATCTTCAGGTTCGTCAACTGATGGAGATTCTTCTTTTGCTGCTACCGCCACTGGCTCTTCAGTTTTGACCGGTTCTTCTTTTTTAGCTGCAACATTTTTATCTTCAATGCTAGCTAAGATTGCATCCAAATCATCATCGTCGTCAGCTTTTTTGTCTTTCTTCCCTCCTTTTTTCTTTTCTTTTTTCTCCTTTTTAGCTTTAACTGGTTCCGATTTTACTTCTGGTTCTGGCTCAGGCTCTTGATCGGACTTCGGTCCATCATTATCGCTGTCATCTTCAACCTGAAATTCAAAGTTTTCGAAAATTCGCGATTTTTCGAAGTTACCAAAAACGCGAAACCCTTCTTAGCCGGTGCTTTTTTGTTTTTGGCTGGTTTCGGCGGTTCTTCTTCATCGTCCCATTGCGTTTCACTTTTCTCTGCAAGCTTCAACGCGGCCAATTTTTTCTCAGCAGCATCGTCGTCCCTAAATATTTGATTTAAGAAAAATTCGCTTTGTAAAAATATGAACTTACCAGTCATCATTTTTGTTCTTTTTTCCTCCTTTTTTTGGTGGCATTTTCGAGTTCGGTCAACAATTTGAAGCTGAAAAGCTTCACAATTGATCCTTGAAATGTTGAAATTGGAAAAATGAAAGTGTGCGCACAGAAATTGTTGAAATTCAAAAGCAACACATGTGACGAACAATTGCAGAATTTTTTTGTGAATTTTTTTTTGGTGTTTTTTTCGCCAAAATTTGATCTCACGTGAGCTCTAGAAATTGATAAGTAGTGAAAAATTTTCAGATGAATATTCCTCACAATGTAGCGGTTAGAAACAAACGCGGACGACCAAAAGGTTGCAAAGGAATCAAAAAACCGCCGGCTGTGAAAACAGAAACAACAAGTCCATTCTCAATCATGAATGGATTTGTTCCCAATTACTGTGTGTGTTCAGACAGTTGTAGTGGCTTCCAACAATTAAATACAGTTAAAAAGTGAGTTTTTCTAAAACTATGTGTTTTTTTTTTCCAAATTTCAATGTTCAGTGACCTCAAAACATTAGATACACAACTCGAAAACCTTTTGAGTACCTGGTTGAACTTGCCAGATGATGAACCGAAGAAGTCACGAGATGACCTTCTCACTCATTCAGAATTCATCGCAGAACACCTGAAAAAATGGCTGGACGGAAATTTGGAACGATGCACAAATATTTTACATGAACTCCAAAAAAATGAAATAAATCCAAGGTTTGTCCAATTTTCGTAATTTTTCAACAACAGCAAAAAATAGTGTGCTCCGTCATCCACCTTTCATGGAAATCATACTCAAAACACCACCCGTTTTCAAATTCTCTGAATTTCTCGAAACTGCATCACCCGAATGCATGGAAGCAGTGAGTTTCACCTAAATTTTCCTTTCAACTGACCACGTTTTTTTAAAGATTGCATCAACACGTAGCATTCTAGACGACCCAAGGATTTTCCAAAAAGCCAAAACTGGAAAAGACACAATTTATATAAAAGAAACGGTGAGTCATCAAAAGCCATATATTTCTAATTGGCCTATTTTTCCAGCGTCTTGCGATAATTCAAGATTTTCTCAACGAGATGAAATTGGATGTGAATGTATATTTGAACAACATTTGTATGAATCTGGAAGACTTTTCCAAACTTATTGTACAGTTCGAAAATGAAGAACGCTTCATTTCACGAACTGCAGAAGCGCGCGATTGTTTGGTTAATTTCTGGATTTTGGCGCTTCTCAAAAAATCTGGCACAACTGTAAAAATGTCGGAATTTCCGAAAGTTTTCAAAGATACTGTAAGTTTTCAGTTTTAGGCTTACAAACAGGCGGCAATCAGAAATTTTCGACTTTTTATTGTGAAAAAATCTCGATTTTTTTTGCAAGATCTAGGCTGCTTGGGTCCTGGCCGGGCTTCTTTATTGACCGCCCGAAAAACAAAAAAAAGCCGGCCCGGTCCGTAATTTTCATCAGCCTACAATCTCATCCCTGATTTTTTGTCTATTTTCAAAACCTGCCCGGTCCGAATAAGCCAAATCTCAAACTTGTTGACTCGTCCATTCTTGACCTTACTGTGAAAATCTTGGGAAAATATTTCACCGTGAATGGCCACCAAAAAACAAAATAATTATGAATAAAAATTTCAAAGAAAATCAGTTATTTTTAAATTCTTGTGGCGTGACCTATATATTTTTATCGAAAAACGTCACTTCTTCGGTAAACATTTTTTTCGACTTTTTTCCTCAAAAATGACCCGTCTGGGCCTTCTCTCAAAGTGTGTTTTAGCGAGTTCCACCAACTCTAAAAACGACTCAAATCTTATTTTTTCAATAATTCAAAAATTAATTTCCAGGTTAATATGTGTGTCAACGAAATGGAACATGAAAACTTGCTCAAATTTGAATCAAATCAATCCGACGAGTTTTTTGTTTTCAAGGTTTGAACTTTTTTGTGCTTTTAAAAATTCACTTTTTTTCAGAATTACAACTCTGCTCGTGAAAAATACGGTGTTCTCATTGAATAATAATTGCATAAAATTTGTTATTTTTGATCTCTTTTCATGTTTTGATCTAACTATAAAATGTTTATCCAATTTGTTCGAAATATATTTCTGTGTAGGGGGAAAAGAAAAAGAGTAAACAACACACATGCTCTATCGACAACGAAGAAAGTGCGTGGGGAACGAGGAGACAATGCCAAACTTGCCGTTTTTCGATTTTTTTCTGGATTCGTTTATAATAATAGTAATCAAGCTATAATTTCAGAAAATGAATATGCATAATTTTGGTTTTTTCAATCCAAGTTTGGTGGCGGCTGCTGCACAACAACAGCTACTTTTTGCACAGAGAGGAGGTATAGTTGTTTTTCTGAAGCTTTAAACAATTAATTGACTATTTTCAAGCTGAATTTGTTCAAAACTGAAAAATTAAATTAAAGGTACAGCACCTCTAAACCTTGAAACTCTCACCACGAAGTTTGTGTAGTTCAAAAGAAGTATATTTATTTTTTTATTGTTTTTTTGCAATTAATTAATACATCTTTTTTCAGTGGTGATTCCTAATCCTGTGCTACCTATTCTACCTATTACCCCAGCAACAACCACACCTCGTCCATCACCAATGCTTGTGCCACCAGGAATGGGGGCAGATGAAGGAGCGACTGATTCGCCAGACTCTGAATGGACAGAGCACAAACATACCGACGGCAGAGTTTATTATCACAATAGAGTGACAAAACAATCATCGTGGGTGAAGCCAGATTCGTTGAGAACTGCTGATGAGGTAGGCTGTCTTTTTCTTTTCATAAACTTCTTTTCCTGGAAAAAAATTGATTTTTCTTCGCACACATCGCTCTGCCAATTTTTATCAAATTAAAAATGTGATTCTCGAAAAATTGGCGTAAAAATGTCTATAAAAATATCGTATTATAGTTCCATTAGATGCCATAAATTGTCAAAAACTCCTGTTTGGATTTTCAAACAAAAACTAAAATGTTTGGTGATGCCTTGAGTACTGTAGAAAGTTCTTAAAATTTTGCCTTGTGAAATTTGACAGAATGTGATTATCATAAACTTTGACTCAATAAAAAATTGTGAGTTTTTGCGAAGCTCCTCTGTGAAGCATATTCTTGGAAGTTTGATAAAACTTAAATTTGAAAATTATTGCAAAAATGTTATTTGGCTAGTGCTTGTAAAAAATTTCAACATTTAAAGTTAGTTTTAACAAAACATTACCCAATCTTTGTTTTTGTGAAAAGTTTAGCCAAGAATATTTTTTCCTGTGTTTCCAATAAATAAAGAAACTCAAAATTTTTCAAAACCCGAATTTATTGTAATAAAAAAAAATGATTAAAAATTTTATATTAACCCACATGAATAATTGAGGCCGGACCTTTTTGGCCCAGGCCTACAGAATCGAAAGTAAACAAGTTTTTTGTTGCAGAAAACACCAAATGTTTGGAGAGAATATCAGACAGAAGATGGCAAATCTTACTATTATAACACTGTGACAAAAAAGACGACGTGGACAAAACCGGAGGGAGAAGATGTTATTAGTAAGTGATGTATCACCAATATAACAATTTATTCTGTCAATATTTCAGAAACTGAAGTGAAATCGTCGACTTCTTCTAGTAGAGCAGTGTCAACCGAGGTGAAAGTGGAATCGAGCTCTGTCGAGAAACGAAACGAAGAATCTGATCTTGACAAAGCTATGAAAGCAACACTTGCCTCAATGTCAAATGTTCCACTTCCAGCCGAGAAAAAAGACGAAGATTCGACGACGAACAGCGAAGCTGAGTATAAGAAACGGCAATCGGAGAGGTTCAGAGATTTGTTGCGCGACAAATATAATGATGGTGGGTTTTAGAAATTATTCAGAAAAAAAATCCAAATTATTCCAGGTAAAATATCGACTACTTGCAATTGGGACCAAGCCGTTAAATGGATTCAGAATGATCCAAGATTCCGTATTCTTACAAAGGTTTCTGAAAAGAAGCAGCTTTTCAACGCCTGGAAGGTTCAACGACAGAAGGAAGAAAGAGTAGGTTTTATAAGGCAAACAAATAACAATCTAAACTAAAAACAAAATTACCCTCAGAAATTACTTCAAAGTAATGCCGTTTTCGGTTAAACGTTTCTCAGTTGTTTCAAATATTTGATCTTCATTGGAATTTGGCGAGTCGTTTTTCATCAATTGATATTCTTTGATGAATTGCTGAAAAAATATGTTTTTTTTTCTGTTTTCCAGGATTTTTTTCGTCACCTCTGAAATACTCTGCTTCTGACTATCGATTTGAATAGCAGCCGTATTGCGATATTTTTTATAGAACTTTCTGCAAACTCTTATATTTCTCTTTTTTGTTGTTCAAGAACTCACGCTCTCAAGTTGTCTTCCTCGTAGAAAATAGGGCGAATAGGTTCACCGTGTTTTGCCAGTTTCACGTTCCAATCCGGTGGGGATAATGGGGGAGAGCTGACATACACGTCGTACCTGAAGAAACTCATGTTTAGCAAAAAAGAAAAGAAAATATCGATTTTTCTCACCATAGAGGTCTATCGGTCCAGTTCAACTGTCCTGCTCGAATCAAACCAGTGACACGTGAGAATACATTACCCGAACGCTCTGTGCGTGTTACAAATGATGCCATTTTTCCTGAAACAACAATTTTTTGAACGAAAAACAAAAAAAAAGAAAAGAAAAATTAGGCTCCGCCCATTGCAGCAATGCGGCGCGTATGTGAAAAATTGTTTATTTTTGTGAAAAATATTTATTTCTCTCCGCTTTTCAACTCTTTCCCATAACGTTATACATTATTACAGGATGAAAAACGATTGGCCATCAAGAAATCGAAAGAAAACCTGGAAAAATTCCTCCAAGAAAATCCGAAAGTCAAAGAAAATCTGAAATATTCGAAAGCTTGCGACATTTTCGCCAAAGAACCGTTGTGGCAGGCGGTGAACGACGATGATCGTTTGGATATTTTCAAAGATTGCCTCGAATTTGTCGCCAAACGAGACAAGGAGAAAAAGAAGGCGGTGCAGGCGAGAAATATCGGAGCGTTGTCGCAAATTTTGCAAAGTATGGATCAAATCACCTATAAAACTACATGGGCGCAAGCACAACGATTGTTGATTGAGAATCCTGATTTTGCCAATGATACAACTCTACAATGTGAGTTTGATTTTTAGAACATTGGAAACACAAAAGATATATTTCAGTTATGGATAAAGAAGATGCTTTGATAGTTTTCGAAGAGCATATTAAAGCGGCCGAACGTGAACACGACGATGAAAAAGAGCAAGAAGAACGAAGACATCGACGACAAGAGCGAAAAGTTCGCGAACAATTCCAACAATTATTGAACGAGTTGCACAAAAAAGGCGAAATCACATCTATCTCTATCTGGACCTCCCTCTTTCCCGTCATCTCCACCGATAGTCGATTCGATGCTATGCTCCTCCAATGCGGTTCCACACCTCTTGATCTGTTCAAATTCTATGTGGAAGAGTTGAAAGAGCAATACATTGAAGATCGTAAACGGATCAAGGAGATATTGGCGGAAAAGGAGGTACAAGTGACAGCCAACACCGAATACGATGTGTTTTCCGAATGGGTTTTGACACATCCAACTGGTTCAAAAGTCGATCAGGGAAATATGAAATTGTGCTATAATTCGTTGGTTGAAAAAGCCGAATCGAAAGTCAAAGATGAGGAAAGAGAATTGGCGAGAAAGAAAAGACGAATTGAAAGCGAATTTAGAAGTTTGTTAAAGGCGCATGGTGTTGAAGCAAGCACCGAATGGATCAGTATCAAGCCAAAGATTGAGAAGGAAAAGGCATATATTGCGGTGAGTAATTTGAAAGAAAGTCTAGCCTAAAATAAGGAAGGGGGAGAAGAAAAACGTTTTACCTCAATATTTTTAGTATTGTTAATATTTTATCCGTCTTCAAAAAGTTAATTTCCCTTCTCCAGATCAGAAAATGACCCATTTTTCTTTATAACATCTATTCCATCAACTCACCTATGAACAAGTTATGTTTCTGCCATTTGATTAATTATAGGCTAAATGAAATAACGTCATGTTCAAAATGCCGGACCGTATGAAAATAGGCCACGTAAACAGTTAAATTATTTTGAACTGAAATGTGTTCGCCAAACGGGAAACTTAAAACAAATGGGGTTTGAAGTTTCACTTCCAAATTGTGTCTATAGTTTCTTGCCTTATTAGCATTTTCCAAAATTTTCACTCAATTGACCTGTTTCGGTTCAGAAAAGTCTTTCTTTTAGAAGCTGAACTCGCTAACAAATATTCAATTGATGTTTTTTTTTCCAGATTGGAACTGATGAAGATTGTGAGAAACACTTTAATGAATACGTAACCGCTTTGAATGATGCTTGTCATCATATTCATGCCGCACAGTCTTCTGAAAAATCGAAGAAAAAGAAGAAGGATAAGAAGAAGAAGAGCAAGAAGGAAGATGTGAGTTTGAACATTTTCAATCACAGTTTTTTAAAACAAAATTTTGAAAAACGTCTGTAAATTACAATTTCAGAGAGATTCGGAATCGGAAGGCGAAATTCGAGAGAAAAAGAAGAAGAAGAAACATTCGAAAGATCGTGATGAGCGCAGTGATGATGAAGGTAAAACCTTGATTTCTTTTGAAAACAAAACTTGGGAATTTTATAGATCGAGAAAAGGAGAAATCGAAAAAAAGGAAAGGTCACAAACGTTCGCACTCGGAAAATAGCGACCATGAATCGGAAAAACGTCGAAAGGTGAGGGTTTTTCAAACATTATTGTTGTGAACATTTGTTTTTTTTTTCAGCGCGACTCGGACTCTGATTAAAATCACACTTCAGGCTTTATCTTCTGTTTATACAATTTTTTGATATTTTAAAAATAATAAATTTTAATTTTTTCAAAGTTCTCAATTCCTTTCGAAAAAGTTTACAGCTTTTCAATATTTTTTATATAATATTTTCAACAACAAAAAAATGTTTGTCCAGATGTCGAAGCCTAAACAAAATTTGGCGGATTCGAAAAAGGTATGAAAATATATTTTTCGTACTCTCGGTCAATGTTTTCTTCCAGATGTCGGCAGAATTATTTTGCCTGACTTATGGTGCTATGGTGACGGAAATGTTGAAAGATTATGAAGATCCAAAAGATGTGACTGTTCAATTGGATAAGGTAGGGACGATTTTTTGGGTCAGAGAGAATTGCTTTTTCCAATTGACCGGCCCGAAATTCTTAAAAAATGTTTAGGTCCGAAAACTTTGAACATCTCAATTGAAACATGACCGGCCGGGCCCAACCTCGCAATTTTATCAAAACAGGGCTAATAATTTTGTCAGTAAAATGTTTGACATTTCAGATGGGATTCAACATGGGTAGTCGATTGGCTGATGATTTTCTCGCCAAAAACGCCAACGTTCCTCGATGTGTGGACACTCGTCAAATTGCCGATGTTCTGTGTCGAAATGCGATTCCGTGCTATCTGGGAGTGAACGCGACCGCCTCAAACTGGTCAAATGGTGATCGCGATTTCACAATCACACTCGAATCGAATCCGTTGACTGAATTAGTTCAGGTAACAATTTTTAAAGTAGTTTTTCTCTAAAAATTCAAAAATATCTTTCAGGTTCCATCACATCTCATCTCATCGGGTCTTTCGTACTCGCAACTCATCGCCGGCGCAATTCGCGGAGCCCTCGAAGCTGTTCATTTCAAAGTATACGCGTCGGCCACACCCGAAACGACATCGAGTACCGAAATTCGTATACGATTTGATCAGGTACTCAAGGACAGTATTCCGGCAGGTGAAGATGATTGAGAAAAGCATAATTGGGTGGTGTCGAAGAATATGGTTGTATTTAGATTATATATTGCATTCCAAACATGAATTTTTTGAACTACAAAATTGTGGAAATCCATCGACAGAAATACATTTTCATCGATACATAATTAGAAAATACAAAAAAAAAAGAAATAAGAGGAATGCATAAAACATCTAAAGCATCGTGTATAAAACAGTAAAGAGATCTCTAGTTCGAATTGGGTAGTTGCTCAATAATACATCTTGCCATTCCGGCTGCGCGAACTGCCGCGTGCGCTTGCCACAATTTCGCGGCTCGACTCTGTCCATGCTGATAGTCGGAGATGCCTCGAATCAGTGCCCACGATTTGACACACGATCCGACGATTGCGCCAACAACCGAATCGAAGCCCGCGTCCATGCATCGAACGCCGAACGATTCGGCGAATGATTCGCGAATCTGCGAGATCGACTCCTCCTCCTCGTTGGCGATCGTCTCGAACTTTTTCAACGTAGCCATTGCACCGATTGTGCCGAGATGAATCTGTGAAAAGGTTCGGAGTTGTGTTGTTTTTGAGTTTGTCTTACTTCAGGTCCCGCTCGATCAATGTTCGGATGTGGCATCACAACAACATTTCCCTTTGAAACTGCCATTGCTAAAACATCTGTCGATTCTGGTGGAGATTTCCATTCGGTGTCTGAAAAATTGAAAGAGTTATAACTCCTAAAATTTTCCGATCTTTGTAGAAAGCCTAAAATCACTCAAAAAACACTTTTCCAAACCTACCACTTCCATGTTGAGCCAACAAATCAATAGCACTTTGGGTCGACGTGTTCCATTTGTTCCTGAACTCGTCTCCACCATCTAATATGATATTTTCGATTGTTTTATCGTCGGCATCCCAATTTCGAACCGCGAATCCAGTGATGATTTCTGTTTTTCGATCCAACAACAAATCGTGCGCGTAAACATATTGATGCGGTCGAGATGCGGAAACAATGACATCACCTGGTGAGAAAGAGTTTTTTTGAGAGGAGAAAAAAAAACCGACCTAGTCTGGCGTGCAAACTGGCGTCTGTAAAATGCGGAACAGCTCCACCAACTCCAACAATAAAAACATGCTCAATATTTTGGAAATTTCCGAGTAATCTGCAAAAAACACGGGTAAAAATATACAAACTTTTCGCAAAACAATGATATTTTTAATAAATTCCCGCAAAATGTATCAGTGGCCATCACTGTTCACCGATCTCGCCACCAACCAACTCATCCTCGTCAGCTACAGTAACCCGATGCTACAGTAGACCGACAAGAACAAGCCAGAGGATTCCGCGAAATCTCGCAGAGCAAGGATATCTTTCATCATCTACATTTTTTTGTTAGGGAGAGGGAATCGAACCCGCACACCTTTTCGTTGGTTGTTTGAGACTACACACTTAACCAGTTACACCACACAAGGTGATGATTAGGCATCTGTGTGTCATGTTTATATTGTTTCACACTTTGACACGAAAATGTGTCAAATATACCTAATCTGTTTTTTTCCTATCGGATTTTTGTGGAATTAATAACTTTTTCAAAATTATAATGAACCTATTCGTGGCGATAAGAAATTAAATTCAAAATAAAATTGCCAATGAGCACAATTTGATAAAATTATTTTTTTTTTTTTTAGAAAAATTCAATGCGAAATTCAAAGGCGCATAGATTTTCCCGTGTTGGTCTCGCTACAAATCGAATAAATCATCATTTTTTGGAGAAAAAATCTTTGAATATTGGCAATTTCAATTTTTTGATCACTACCAGGTCCATGAAATTTAGAGTTTTAACCAAAATTCAGATAGTTGATGTTTTCAGCTCAAAACTTTTCAAATCTCACCTCGTCGTAATAGATCCAGCACTGGTGATAGCTTCTCTCGAATCACCAATCATTGCCAATTTCGTCGCCACAACTTTATGCGATCCAATTCTTCCAATTGTGTATACATTCGAATCACCGCCAGATTTATATTTATGAATTGTTTCACTACAAAAAAAAAGGGATGTCAAAAACAAGAACAACGTGAGAAAACTACAGTACCTGTCTTCGATGAGCGAGTCAATGGCTTGTTTTTCGACGAAAAGGCATGAAATAATGGCGACAGTTGGTTGATCATTGGTACCAGATGTAGAGGCGGCTGAAAAACAAACATTAACTTGGACCGGCTTACGAAAAGTCACACATATTTTGAAATACAAGTTTCTAGATCTAAATTTTGCGCTCATAATTATAAAAATATTGGAATTTATTGATTCCCATGATTTTCAGCCAAAAATTTACGAGAAAAATCTCATTTCAAAGCAAATGAAATTAAACCAACCATGCCGATGTGCCTCAATACTTTCTGCAACTTTTTTCGTGTCAACTCGAATCCATTCATCACCGACTTTTCTCGCAATTCCAGAAGCTTCTAGTTCGCTTAAAAACGCCAGCGCTTCATCCTCTTTACATCTCAAACATTCGGCAATTGTTGACATTGGCAATCCATTCGGGAAGGCGTGTTCGAGGACCTCTTGAACGTGTCCAACTGTGACTTCTTCGATCTCCGAACCCGAATCTGAAAAACTAATTTTGAAGGAAAAAATGAGAGCGGAAGTTTAGCAGGTGAATTGATATTTATCGGGATGAAAAGGGCAGAATTGGGCAAGTAGAAAGAAAATTTTACTTCGAGGTACAGGCTCTGAAAAACACACACAATTTACCTTTTCCAATTTTTTTGAAATCTGTAAATACCTTTGAAAAACAAATCTGAATTACTGCATGAGTTTTGTGTTTTTGAACTGTGCCCCGTGGAATTCCACGTTTTCGCCAAGGTATGGCCGGGCTACTCAGAAAGATAGCGTTATAATTTTCAGACAGGCTCCAGGACCTCCCACGTGGGAAGGTTCTCAATCGGAATTTAGGAATCGGGCCCGGCCCGATAAAAACATGTACCGGAAATTCAAAAAAAAACGTCATCGAATTTTTAAATCATTTTTTCGCAATAGCTGAATCGGACTACAAAAATGTAAAATTTTTGGTCTAAAAAATTGGGTCAGGTCTTGTCTTACTTTGGCGAAAAAAAAAACACATTTTTTCAATGACACAATATTTCTAGCCGATCAAGAATAAAAATACTCACCGTACTGCGTAGCATCTGGTATCGCAATCTGTTCTTCAACATCAACAATTTTATAATCAACGACTAACGATTGAATCTCATCAAACTCCTTTTGCATCAATGACATTGCTCGTTTCATAAATCCAACATAATCTGCAAAAAAAAAACAAAATCGAAAACTTTTGAAATTCAGAAAAGCAGAATTATTTCACGAGAAAAATGCCACGGCTTTTCTCTTACTAGAAGTGTAAATTAACACCTACCTGGTGGCAAATTCGACAACAAACTCCTGAAAAACTTATGAACAATCGCTCTTCCAGTATCGATATCCACATTTTCGCGAAGATTGAAATAAAGCGATCGTTTTTCTTGAACTTGTTTCTGATTCTTGTCACCCAGTGAGACACTGAATGAAAGGGATACATCCGGTTTAAAATCTGAAAAACAAACATCATTCTCATTTTCAACCAAACAAAACTCACTTAGGTTGGCATGTTTCTCAAATTTATTCACTATAATACCAGAATGTTGTCCACCGGCGATCAATACAACTTTTTCCGATCTTGCCGTTTCTTCCCGATTGATTTTGACGATATAGTGGTTAGTTTCTTGTTTCAACGGCGTCAAAACAACCAGTTCACCTTTCATTTTTGTCATCTACTTTACTTATCAGATGATTCCTGAAAAATTTGATTTTTTTTTTACATTAGAAAATGAAAATGCGAGAAGGTCACGTTTTATTGAAAAAATGCTTGAAACTCGAAGAAAAAGTTGGCCACTTTGTTAGAAAAAAATTTGAAACAGAAAACAAACGAGAAAATGTTGATAAGAGTTGGCGATTAAAAACACTTTCAGGAAAAAAAAGATCAAAACTTTTTTTTTCGGAAAAATTCACAATTATTTGTTCTATGCAAAAGTGTGGCATCAAAACAAACAAACAATTGCATATTTCGAAAAAAAAATCATCGAACCATGAATATCTGAATTTTAATCTCACTGGTTTCAACTCAAATTTGCCAGTCAACAAAAATTGCGAGAAAAAGAAATAAAACAACAACAAAAAGTAGATTTTGATGGATTAGTTGGGTTGGGGTGGAGGATGAAAAAACACATTGGCAGTGGAAAATTTTACGACTTTTCCGGCTGGTCGGCCAACATTTTTATGCATCATCGTGAACGTCTTTGGTGATTGATATTTATATTTAACAACAACAAAAGTGGTGGAAACACGTCACACCATAAACATTTTATTGACAATGAGCTACTAGTTTTTTTTTACTATGTTGTTATTTTTCCCGAGAAAGGATATAACTTTATGCCACTTTCAAACTTATGAATTTTTCATTTTTCAACAAAAAACTTGGTCTCACTCCAAAGAGTGTATTTACAATTAGTGAGATTAGTCAAACTACCAAAAGTTTTCTATGTGAAGCACTCTAAATTTTGAGAAAAAAAAACATGGTCAGAAAAATACGAAGTTTTGCAACAAACTCTCAAGGAATATGATGAGAGTACATTTTCTTCGTATGTAAAATTTCGAAGCCTAATAAGTTGGAAATAATAAATTTTCCACAAATTTAAAAATAACATAAAAACTATTCAAATGAATGTTGTCGAAAAATTACAAAACTTGACCTATTTTTCGACAAACACAAAAACGGTGGGAATTCAAAAAAGGTCTCATCGTGCCGAGACGCAACCCAATTAAATAATACTGCGTCTTCCGAATTACTGTGATTTGTTTGTTTGAGCTTATTTTCCGATCGAAAGACGCATGTATTATTTATATCTTTTGTGTCTCGTCACGATGAAACTTTTTTTTGCTTTGTGGTGTCGAAAAATATACCAAGTACTGTAATTATAATTTTTAGTTATAGAACAAGTGCACAGAAAAGGTTTTGAAAACTCCATTCACCGCTCTGAAAAACTGAGTTTCAAAAAAGTTGGTATCTCAATTTTTCGCTAATTTTTCTAGTTTTTTGGGTGTACTCAGGGAAATTTTTGCTCCGGAGCCGCACCAAATTCACCTTCAGTCTGGAGCTTCCCCAAATTTTCCCCACTCCGCACCAAATTTTCCCCTAATTCTCCCCGGAGTTTCACCAAAATTTGTGTAAAATTTGGTGCGAGTTGGGGAAAATTTGGAGAAGCTCCGGAGAGAAAGGGCTATTTGGTGCGGCTCCGGAGCAAAAATTTCCCTGAGTAACCTAAACCGAAAAAATTAAATTTGAAAATGAGATTTTTAAAACCTAAGAATACATCATTTTTGAAAATGATAGGCTCAGTTATTTTAGTAGATTTCAGAATTCTCGGGCCGGTCCGGAAAATGTTTTCTAAAAATTTCAGGCCAAGCATTTTTTATAGTTCTGGGCTTATGAACGAAACGTTAGAAATTACCGTACCTGCTCGAAACAGAGAAAAGGTCACGCAAATTATATTATTTTGACCAGGAAAATTTTTCAAAACTTTTGAGACCTGAAAAATATAGCTCCAGAACGAACTAGAAAAAAAGGCGAGATGAAGAGGGAGTCAATATATTTGACTCGCTTATATGTATATAGTCCCAAGGGACATGACACGAGAAAAAAGTTTTCAGGCTCTAAAATACTTCGAGTGTATAGTTTTTTATTGAGAAAAAAACTAACGATGTAATGTGATACTACTAGTCAGGTGTTTGTCTACAACTAATTAGATAAATCACTGAAAAGTGGCGAGGATCTGAAATTCCCGAACCAATACTATAACTAGTTGTTTTAACTACCAACCGCAGAAAAAAAAACAAGAAGTGAAACCAGTCTTTTTTTTTCTTCAAAACACAAAATATTTGAATAGAATTGGTTGTTGATTTTGTATTGAAGGACGGGAAAAAACGAAACATCTGTCTCTTTCGCTTCGCCAAGCAAGCCAACACCAAAAAGAAGGGATGCTTTTGGGAGAAAAAAAACAGGACGAAATGTTATTGATTTTTGTAAAAAAAATGATGAATAATATTTTTGTGAATGAATGAATAAAGGAGAAAGAGTGTGGGACACCTTTCGGAAGAATGAATTTTTATAGTTTCTAAATAAATAAACAAACACATTAATTTCTTCCGTTCAATTTTTTTGTTAGGCGAAACTTGATATTTTCAAATTGCTTTCTCCATTTTTTAAAATCAAGTTTTGACGTGTAAAGATGAAAAAATTTGAACTTCTCTCAAAATTTCAAAGTGTAAACGGGCGTTGAACTTTTTTGGACAAATTGCAAAAAATCTTGAGAATTTTGGAGCTAAAACTTCGAAACATTACATTTCTCAAAATCCAAATTCAAAAAATTCTAGTGCAAAAAAGAAAAAAATTAATTTTTGAACCCGAATAATAACACAGTTCACGTGAAAAATTAAATGAAAAGTATTTTTCGCACAAATAATTTTGAAACTTTTTGTACTGTCTGAATTTTGTGTTTTCAAATTGTGCTCCGTGGAATTCCACGTTTTGGCCGAGGTTTGGTGCGAACATTAAAAAATTGAACTACAAATATTTTAATCTCAACGCCAATTTTTTTTTGCGTTCATGAGAACTAGAAAGCCAAAACTGGATAAAAACATTGTCCTCCATTAGAAAAGACATTAAAGGGCAGAAAAAACATCTAATAAATCAGCAAAAAAGCCACAACGAATGTCGAAATAGCTTCTTTTTTGTTTTTTCAAGGTCAAAAAACAATTAGAAATTCTTTGCGAGCAATTTTCTAGTAAACTCACTTTTTTTTCTCCAACAGCAAAAAATGTTTGCTCGAAAAGTTAAATTTCTACAATAAGAAAAAGAACAAACAAGAAAAGAAATATAGAAGTTTTCTGAACAGAAACACGTTATTATTCAACAACAAAAATTATTCGGCAATTATTTTCAATGTTTTTATAGAAAAAATGAATAAATAATATGTACATAAATAAGAAGAAAACCCGGTATTAGTATGGTGACATCATGTTAATTTTAGGTAATTTGCTTAGCAATACTTTGACTTGTTCTTTTTCATCAAAGTCTCTCCATAATTTGTACATTCTGTAGATTTGATCTGTGCAGTCGACAACCTGAAATGAAGCATGTTGATGAGGATGAAAATGAGAAGAAGGCATTACTTTATCAATATCCACTGAGAGCTCTGAGAGCCATTGTTTAATTTCATCGCCTCGACCCATTAGTTCGGTGCCAACAATAAGTGCAGCTGCAAAACAAAACGTTTAGATTGTTTTTCGGAAAATTTAACTTTTTTTTTTGGTATTTTCTTACAAAAATTGATTTTGAATTTCCAGGATGTTTCGACATATTTGGACTCAGGAGAAAGTTATCTTCAAAACCGTTGAAATGTATGATTTACAGTGTGTTTGGCCAAAACTAAAAAATTAAAATGTTGAAAATACGTGACCTTTTCTCCAAATTTTTTATTTTCAAATTAGATTTTCTGTTTGACCCACATTCACAGAACTGTGTCTGATCTAGAAAAATGTGCAAATACACGACCACCACTAGTCGGATTGTTCAAGGTGAACAAACTAAAGTTATCCCCTCTTAAACTGGATCACGAAAAAATTGAATTCATTCTTGCCTGATTTTCCGATTTTTAGCTCATGCTCATGTTTCAGGAATTCCTAATCTATACCGTAGACTAAGAACCTTGCCATTCCGAAATTCCACATAATGGGGTTATTCAGTTGAAAATAAATGAAAAGACATTTTAGTCAGTCTACAGTATACCTTCTATTTTTTTTCAAAACAATCAAAAATCGAAGAAATACTTGTCTGCTAATGTATTTTTTTGTTGGAAAACTTGGATAAATATAAACAAAAACTTACATATGGCAATACATTGAGGAGAGAACAACAAGCCAACATCACATCGCAACGTATCGTTGACAACTTTATGGCACTGCGCTTCAACTTGCTCGAAATCTTTCAACTGATGTATCCGATTAATATCCTGGAATAAAATTGGATGGATAAAACTAGAGACGGATGTTTTCCTACATTTAGTAACAAATTCAAGGGTCGGTTGGGATGATAAACTATTAGACAACAATCTAGGATTTCTACCAGCACGAATTCGGCGTCGTATACATTTCCGTTTTTGGATAGGTTTCCGTCGAATGGCACTCCCCATTTTTTGAGCACTGCAAAAAAGGATTTCGAATAAGTTGTTTTCAAGAAGTGATCAGTTGATGTCGAAATAGCACAAAATAAAAAAATTGTTCTGAAAAACTCACAAACAGTCGATGTATTTTTGAGAAAACTCGAAACACTCAAAGGTGTATGCTCCTCAACTTTACATGCCAAAAACAATGATGTACATGCAGCCAAAAACGGATTCATATCTTTGAACGATTGTCGCACATAGAATCGTTTGAAATACATCACGGCGGTGGCGATAACCTGTTGACGGATACGACAATTATTGGCCGGAATGTGAGCCCCTTCTGTTGCAACTGCTGTCATGACTGAAATTTTGCTTTGATGGTATATTTGAATGTCGAGAAAAACGAACAATTGGCCCAAAATATCATGAATTTCGAATACTCCTCTTCTGTGTAAATCTTCAAATCTTCACTGCGACTTCGTAGCAACTCGGTTTTTTCAAACATCCATTGCTCCCTAGAATGCTTCATATTTGGACCCTTTTCTCTTTTTAACACAACTTACGCATGACTACTTTGCCAAAAATTCGCCGACATTTCCCAAAAAAAAAAACAAAAAACAAAAAAATAAATCGCGGTCAACGCGTCATTCGGAGTGTCGTTGAATCAGCGCCTAATACTTCTCGTCTTTTCTAACAACGTGTAATTTGATGAAATGCAATTTCGTGTAGAGAACTGTGTTTCTAAAAACAAGCTGAACATTTTGATACCAAAACCACGGAAAAATCACAATAAAGCGTGTGAAAAGTGTGCGAAATTCTAAAAATTTGCAAGTAAAATCAAAAATTGTTCACATTCCCCCGTCTATTCCTGATGCTAATTGAATTCATCTATCAAAAATATATATAAATATATATTATTATTCATAAAAATAGCAATTTCTTGATTCGTCCCCCCATTTTTCTCGCCATTTTTTGTCTGCTTCTTATTCTTTCTCTCACCGCTCTCCTCATTCTCCACACTATTTCACTGGCTGGTCCCGTTTCGCTGCCTAAATCGATTTGGTTGAGCCTGAGAAGAGGCGCCGAGTCCCCCTCTTTCTCTCTATCTCTGTGTGTCTCATGTGTTGCTTTTTTCGGTTGGGCAATTTCAGAGATGCCTCTAACTGTCTATGTCTCTCGCTCTCTCTTTTTGAGGGACACTAATTTATTTCTGATAAATGTTGTACATAGTTTGCATATTTTATCATGTCTCCGACGTTTTTCTCTTGACGCCTAAATTGTGGATTGAGTTAGCCTAAGGCCTGATCGATTTTGACCTGAATTTTGAATCCAAAAATTTTTAGGCCCGAAGTTTGGAAATGTGTCGGGCCAGTGTGCAGTTTTTTCGACTCCCAAAATTGTAGAACGAACTGGGTTTTTGTAATATTGAAGATTTTTTGGCCTAAATTCGAGAATTTTATGGGTCAAGTTCTCAAATTTGGCAAAATATTTTAATCGTAAATAACTTCAGGCCACGCGCAATATTTTGGGGCCAAGCCTGAGGTTTCAACTATTTTCTATGCCTTTTTTGTGCCGGCCCGAAATGGTCACTTTTCCAGTCCGAGCTGGTTTTTGAGCCTCTTTCGAAACCTGTTCTCCGATTCCTTGTTGTTTTTTGAGAATCTCTCGAAAATATGCCCAAATTTTCAGATTTGAAAAACCAAAACATGTAATCATTTTTCTGTTTTTTTTTCACACCGTCATATTGTTATTATTATTATTATTATTCGTCTTATTCTGCTGAAAATAATAAAGTTGTTGTTTTTCATTTTTTTTCACAGCTTTTTCGCTGTATCAAAACTCATCATCATATTTGCTCAACGGGCGGATATTTGTCAAGTTTTCGTCCGATTTTTTTCTTTTTTTTTTCTCGTTGAGCATAAACAGAAATTTGTGATTTTTTCTTGGAACTGAAATTGTTTATTAGTCTAGCGGGTGGTGTTGTTTTTGTTTGTTTTGAGAATTTTTGAAAATGGGTGAGAAATAGAAAAATATGGAGTTTTTAGTTTGAGAAAACTTTCATTTTTTTGAAATGAAAGACTTTTTCGGGCCGGACCGGATTTTGATAAACAATTTACGGAAAAAAATGAGGTATTGTTTTTGTTCTAATTTCTCATTTTGGTTCACCAAGACCGCAGGTTTACGAAGACCCAAAAAAATATTTTTGAAAAAAATTTTTCCCAACAAAATCTTGGTGATGTTTTCAAAAGAATTTCTCTTAAATGACCCGGCGACTCTTCTATAGTATTCGGTTATTTTGAAAGTATTCGCCATTTTAAGACATATGTGAGTGAAGAAACAGTCTAAAACAGCGTATACCAAAAACTACAGCACAACAAAGAACAGAAAATAAATCATAGAGTTGGATTAATCGCGCAAACGCGCTCTACTGCTTCATTAGAATTTGAAATTTTGATCCAACTTTATTTTTATTTATTGTTCTTTTTTGTCGTCTAACTTCTGTTTCTTATGTTTTTGAACTGTGTTTTAACTCATATATGTCTTAAAATGATGAATACTTTCAATTTAAACGAATACTCTCGATGAGTCGCCGGGTCATTTAAGAGAAAGCTCAAACTTCTCTCAAATATTTTTCAAAAAATGAATTTTCCCAGGCCGGCCCAAAAATTTTCTCACGCGCGCCCAAAAAAAGTGTTCTTCACTCTTTTTTCTCCTTCTCCTTCATCATCATCTGAATATTCAATATTGTTTACGTGGGCGTTTTTCGGTCGGGTCTCTTCGTTTTTTTTTCTTCTTTTTTTGTCGTCCGTTTTTTTTTGCGTCTTCGTGATTAGATGTGGTTCGATCGAAAATTGCCTGAGGGACGACAAGAAAAAAAAGAAGGAGGACGACGAAAAAAATGAGCTGTGTTGCTGTGCTGATGTTCTTTTCGCTTACTCGTTCTATACCTTTTTTGGGAATTTCAGAGACATTTTTTTCTCGTATTGTCAGTACGAAAAAGTTAGAAAACGATAATAAATATTATTTTAAAAACGTGAAACGTGGCATGACTACGTACAGTAGCATTTTCTCTGTACGCGTGGATTTATTACATTTTATAATCATGTTCCTTCAACAAAAATGTACTGTATTTAGCCCCGCCCATTTGGTTTCCTAGGTCATATTGGTCTGATTTTTTCAACCTTATAATATAAAAAAAGTTTTTTGATTTTTCAACCAGGGGTTAGATTGGAGTTCGGCCCAATTTTGGCCCCCCTTAACTTCAAAATGTTTCTAAAATCTCTTTTTTTGACCACAGTGTTAGTTTCGGAATTTTTCAGGTTTTTGAGAAAATATCGGCCGCTCAAATTCATATCAGTTTTCAAAAAAACAAGATTATACACACATGTAGATGTGAGAGATTCAGAGAAAAACATTTGTCTCAAAACTTCCAACTTTCAGAACTTCGCCCTGTATCATCATCATCGAAATAAAATTTTATTACAGATAATAAAACTTTTATTCGACAACAAAAAAAAGATTCTTGACCTTTTTTCTGCTGAAAATAGTTGTTATTCACAGCGTGAAAAACTGCAAATCCCATGAGAACAAAACTTGGTTTTTAGCTTTGGCGAAGAAAAAAAAAGGCGAGTGTTCTTTTTTTTCAGACCCTGCCTGATTGCACAATTCGAGTTCATTAAAAGTTCTTCTTCTTCACTCTTTTTTCTGTGTTGAGTGCAACCAAGTCTGGAAATTTGTGTTGGAAGTCTCTTTCTCAAAAAAAAAGAAGCGAGAAAATAAATTAATTTGAGCGCGACACAAAAAAGTCAACAAAATTCTCGTTTCGCTGAAAATGACACATTTTTCTCAAATTTCCGCCAGTTTTTCCGCTTAATAACTTTGCTTTTTTTCCTTTTATTTTTTTTTCAATGTTGCAATTTTACTTTCTCTTGAATAGGGCCACAAATCGGGTACGAAAATTGGGAGAAAAAAATTCAGTTTTAAAGGAACATCATAGTTTCCAGTTTTCGAAAATTGTGATCTGAAAAGGAATAGTTCAGAGAATTGTTTTTCTGATGAAACGGTTACACAGGAAATCCGCACTAGATCTGTGACAGATCTGTGATAGGTCTGCTAAGGAACGCCTGTAACAGATCTGTAAGGGATTAATCTCAGGATCTGAAATAGATAGACGTGAAATAGATCTGATATAGATCTGGTACAGATCTAGCTCTAGACAAACGTATAGATCTGAAATAGATCTGTGACAGATCTAATCGTGTAAAGACCTGAAATAGATCTATTATAGATCTGGTGCGGATCGCCTGTGTAGAAATTCCAAGTCTTGAAAAAAAAAAACAAAAAAAAGCTCGCCAGCGTCGGAAACCGAACCGGCAGTCTCGCCCCTACTAGTCAAACCTGTTACCTGCTGCGCCAGGAGACTACATTTCAATGGTTTTTTTTTCTTAATATGCAATTGGCGCTTTCAAATGAAAAGCACCTCTTTCTGCACTTCAACCTGTACCTTTGCAGCTAACTTGGACTCGGTGTCAAACTACAGTAATACACATTACTCAACGAAAAAATCCCCACAAAATACAATTTTTCCATTTTCTTGTTATTCATATCATCATCATCATTATATTATTCTCAGTTTCCATTGGTTACAATCCATATTCATGGGAATTTTCTCCTTTTTCTTGGTCAGAAAAAAAGCAAAAAATAAGTTTTTTGTGCTTCACTGATTTCGTATAATATGTGTACTTTTGCCTTCTTCTCGACTTCTAGGAGTACTGTAGTTTCAATTTCTCATCATTTTCATAATTGAAAATTGAGAGAGATAATTGGCAATTCAACGAGTCGAGATCAATTCGACGGCGAAATTGAAAAAAGTTCAAAACATCTTGTCGAGTGGAGGAGTAGGAGGAGAAGTGTCATCGTTTTTTTTTCGCCTGACTCGACGTGACAGAAAAATGTGTGCGCAACTCAATTTCCTAGGCCTCCCTCCCTCCCTCTCTCTCTATCTTTTTCATGTTGTTGCCTCTCATGTTTTATCGGTCAGGTTACTGTACTTTAGTCATCGCATCAGAAACTCGAAAATTCTGAATTGGACCGGAATTTTTTTTTGATGAAACCAGGAGAAATTTTTGAGAAAAGAACCAGACCTGATGTTTAGGTCTGGTTTTATCGGGCCGGCCCAGCCTCTAGATTAACTGGGGTATTATCTGATTTTCAGCCCCGATTCTTTTAAAATGTTCAGTGGGAAAAAACGGGCCGGTCTCTTTTGGTTCACCACAAAAGCTTCGTGTTCGGGCCGACATGTGCAGAAATCTAGAATGATTTTTTTGGTTTTGAGAAATTTTCCCAGAAAGTTTTTTTGGTTGAATTGATCGGTGTCATACATCATATTGGCCGCTTTTTCGATGGGATCAAAACTTTTGAACCAAAAATTCAGAACATTTCGAAATTTTTGAACGAGAAAGATAATTTTTCTCGTAAAACAGGTGATCTTTTTTTGGAACCATAAAAAACTCAAACTACAGTAGTCTAAATTTTCGAAAAATTTTAGATTTTCCAAAATAAAGTACCAGTTTTCTTAAAGAAAATGTCGGAAAAAATGTCGCCACTATTTTTTCTCGAACTTTTTTTCCGGACCAAACTTTTTTTGCTTACGCCTAAGTTTGGCTAGACAAATTCTAAATTCACGAAAAACTTCTGATTTTTCGAAAAAAAAATCTGACTCCGCCCATTTTTTCCTGCGGCACGTGGACTCACTGACTTTTGAAAAGTGTGTCCGAAACTGTGTTTAGACTTGAGCGGACAGTTTTAACGGAACTTTTTCTGAATTTATTATCAAAATTTTCCCGAAAAATTTTTGGTGAATCGGAAAAACGCAACTACGATTTTCATTTCCAGCAAAAAGGTCAGAGCTTCTAAAACTGAATACCAAAAAATAGTTCATATTCTGACAAATTTGTCTGAGAAATTTCAAAAGTTCCGGTTTTTCCTCAAACTTTTTTGGTTCTGCCCAAGCGTGTTGTTGAGCTAGCTAGAAGTCCAGGCCCGGTCCAGTTTTTTTATCGGTTCCTGGTTCTCCTTCTTCCACGAATCAATTTTGAATAGCTTCTGCTTTCTTTTTTTCCGCAAAACTCTTCTTTTTTTTTTTGTTGTCTTCTTCTTCTTCTTCTTCGTCTATTCATCCGTTTTCTTTTTTTTCTCCTTCATCTGCCGGTGACGAGCTTCTTCTTCTTCTTTTTTCCGCGACTCTCATGTGCCAGAGAGCTCTATTTTTTGTGCTCCCCTTCTCCTTCTTCTTCTTCTTCTTCTTCTTCTTTTTCTCTTCTACTTTTACTTCATCGTTTTTCTTCTTCTCCTCCTCTCTTACTACTTTCATTCCATTTTAATCGATGCCAATTTTTGTGCATTTTCCAGGAACAAACATTTTTTTGAATTCAAGTTCTTATTTCAAAACTTTTTTCTGTCAATGCATTCGAGATGAGATGTTCTTGTCAAGACCCTAATCTGATTTTTTTGTTTGCTCGTAGAATGAAGTGCTTTTGGACCCGAGACACTAATTATTGAAAAAAAAACATGTCCTTTTTGTCAGAATTTTGGAATTGAATGACAAAAATGTGACGAAATAAGAGAGTACTGTAGAAAATTCTCGAAATTTTTGGAATTTTCTCTAGTAGACACGAAATCGTACCAGTTTCCGCTGAAATTCGAGCCTAGAGCTTTATTTTTTCGGAAAATTTTATAATTTGAAAATATCGGGCCAGGCTCAATTTTCTGACTGAACCCAATTTATTAATAATTTCAGTGTTCGGCCAAAGGCCTGAAGCTAATTTTTGATCTGAGAACTTCAAAAATTGAAAAATCAGAAAAATTTGAACGAGTTTTAGAGATCTGGGCCGATTTGTAGGCCTCTTTTTCTGAGACAGAATTTTTCAGAGGCCAAACTTCTACATTTTTTCGGGGCCTATTTCTGAGCCTAAGTTTCTGAATCCTTTTTTTGCACATTTTTCTGAAAACCAAAATTCTAGATCCACTTTTTTGAGTCTATTTCCCAACTTTTTTTTCGAAATATCTATTCATAATTTTCAGTCCGTCCCAAATGAGTTTCTGACTTATCAAGAGAAAAAAACCGCCTAATCTATGATAACCTAATTTTGCGTATATATATATAATAAATAAAAACCTTGTTTTTTTTCTGCGCGCTCACAAATTTCTCTCCACCCTATATACCCCCCATATAAATACAATTTTGTTTGCACATACACACACACACACACACACACACACAAAAGCAACTCATACTAATCACATTCCTCCTCTTTTTTTCTCGTTTAATCCTTTTTTCTTTTTTTTTTCGCGCTGAAAAAAAACACTGAAATTATAATCCTTTTTTGTGCCGTTTTCAGCTTCTAAAAATGGCGGACTTGGAAGCGGTACTGGCCGATGTCAGCTATTTGATGGCGATGGAGAAAAGTCGAAGTCAGCCTGCCGCGAGAGCCAGTAAACGTATTGTTCTGCCTGATCCGAGGTGAGTGTCTTGCTTCTTTTTTGGGATTTTTTCACAATTTTATCGCAAAAAAATTGTACAAACTTTTCTCAGAAAAAATCAAGCTCGGGCCCGAAATCGAAAAGTCGATACTTTTGAATTTTCATAAATTTTCGGGCCGGGCTGAAAAACCTTATTTGTCGTTTTTGGGCTTGAATTTAAAGCGGGTTTTTCGGCCGGCTATTTTTTTATAAAACAGGTTTGTAACTTTTGTCAAACTTTTTTTTCTGTAAAAAAATAGCCACAAAAAAAGTGCGCCCAATATTTTTTTCCAGAAAAATTTTCAAAATTCAAAAATCAGATCGATTCAAGTTTATTGAAAATTTTCGGGCCGGTCCGAAAAAAGCCTATTATGATCCCGAGCCCGATCCGACACCCTTATACATCCTTTTTTTTCTAGTGTTCGAAGTATAATGCAAAAATATTTGGAAAAAACGGGCGAGATCAAATTCGACAAAATCTTCAATCAAAAACTCGGTTTTTTGTTGCTCAAAGATTTCGCGGAAAATGTCACCGAAAACGCGTGTCCTCAAATAAAATTCTATGAAGCGGTGAGTGCAAAAAAAAATGGGGGGCAGAGATGAAAAGGACAAAAACAAGAAGAAGAAGGAAAAACCGAAAGAATTTGCAGATAAAAGAATACGAAAAAATGGAGACACCCGAAGAGCGATTAACCAAGGCTCGCGAAATTTACGATCATCATATTATGGTCGAAATGTTGGCTCATTCTCATGTAGGTTTTGCGGGATTTTTCGGGAGGAAAAATTCCAAAAATTCATATGAAAAAGTTTTTCGAAATTTAAAAAAAAATGGGGGGTTTTCAAATTTTGAAACAAATTTTCTGGCGGAATAAAAGCTCTCAAAAATTAACTAAAATGGCCTGGTGAAAAATTCAAATTTTGAACTTTCTGGCCATATTTTCTCGATCTTGAAAATGTGGCCAAAAATTTGATGTATACCCAAAAATCTAGTTTTCTCTGGATCTCACTGAAACGAACCTGACCAAAAAACGAACCAAAAGTAATTTTTCTGAAATCTGAAAATCGAATTCGGCAGCTACAATTTTTTGGCCCAAATTAGGTTTTTTTGTGTGGCCGGGCTCGATTTTCAGGTATTTTTTGGGCCAATAAAGATATTTGAAACTTCCTACCAGAAGTAACTTTTCCGAATTTTCAGAACTACTCAAAAGAATCACTTCAACACGTCCAATATCATTTGCTAAAAGGAAACGTGCCACCCGATTTATTTCATGTAAGTCTCTCTTTTTTTCTGAATCATTCATTATCTCAAAACTTTTTCAGCGTTATGTCATTGAGATTTGTGATCAGCTGAAAGGCGACATTTTTCAAAAATTTCTCGAAAGCGAAAAATTCACACGTTTTGCTCAATGGAAAAATTTGGAGCTGAACATGCAGTTGACGATGAACGACTTTTCGGTGCATCGAATTATCGGACGCGGAGGATTCGGCGAAGTTTACGGGTGTCGCAAAGCGGATACGGGAAAAATGTATGCGATGAAGTGTTTGGATAAGAAACGCATCAAAATGAAGCAGGGAGAGACGTTGGCGTTGAATGAGCGCATCATGTTGAGCTTGGTTTCTACTGGGGTGAGCGCTTTTTTTCTTTTTGTTGGGAAATTTGAAAATTTTCAAAATTTCGTAATTTTTTCTGGGGCTGGCCCGAAAACCATTGACTTTTTTCAAAGAGAAAATATCGAGAAGGACCTGGAAATTTCGAGGTGTTTGGGAAAAAGTTAAAAATCAAGTTTCAATATTCTCGAGCCGGCCCGGAAAGTTTTGATACTTCATTCATTCAAAAATTGAAAGCCCTGACACTTCAAAAAAAATTATCAGTTTTTTTCTCGAGCCGGCCCAGAAAATTTCAAAACCTCTCCCATCCTCAACTTTTTTTTTCCCAACTCCGCCAATCTTTTTTTGCAGCAAGACTGCCCGTTCATCGTTTGCATGACGTACGCATTTCAATCACCCGACAAACTATGTTTCATTTTGGATTTGATGAACGGCGGCGATTTACACTATCATTTATCGCAACACGGCGTGTTCACCGAACAAGAGATGCTGTTCTATGCATCCGAAGTTATTCTAGGATTAGAGCATATGCACAATCGATTTGTTGTTTATCGAGATTTGAAGCCGGCCAACATTTTGTTGGATGAAAATGGACATGTGAGTGTTTTCATCTTGTCGAAACAAGTATCAAAAACTGTCGAAAAGTTTGTTAATGTGGGACGGAAAAAAGTCGTCTGAATTCGTGGAAATATTATATCATCAATTTTGATCTACTGTCTGAATCTCTCACGTTTAGATGACCTAGTAGAATCAGGTGTAAGATTTGAGCTCTCTGGTTCGGGCTTTTTACTGGAAAGTCAGAAAAAGCCCGACCGGAAACGGGCCCCAAACAGGCTAGGAGGAACCAGAAACCAGAAATTTCCGACCATTTTCGGAACTTTTTTCTAGCGAGACTTTTTCCAAAAAAAAAAAACACTTTGGAACTTTTTTCAGTCGGAACTTTTTCTTTCGGAAAATCGGAAAAAAACGCATCTATGGAAAAATTTCGGAAAACTTTTTCAAAGAATTTCTATTCCCGGCTCTGAAAAACAGACATTCGAAAGTCGGGCCGGGCTTTTTTTTGACCGGCCGAAAAAACTAAAAAAACGCCCGTCCCGTTATTTACGGATCGGGCCTGACCTTTGAAACTTTCAGAAAAACTAACTTTGGTCTCGTTTTTTTGGTAACCTACAAAATTGCAAGTATTTGCTTCTAGGTTCGTGTCTCTGATCTTGGTCTGGCTTGTGATTTTTCGAAAAAGAAGCCTCACGCAAGTGTCGGAACACATGGTTACATGGCGCCCGAGGTTCTAGCGAAAGGCGTTGCCTACGATTCATCAGCCGACTGGTTTTCACTAGGTTGCATGTTGTACAAACTACTAAAAGGACACTCACCATTTCGACAGCATAAAAGCAAAGACAAAAACGAGATCGATAAAATGACACTGACACAAGACATCGAACTACCCAACGAGGGACTATCGCGAGATTGTCGAGATTTGTTGGAGGGATTGTTGAAGAGAGACGTGCCGGATCGATTGGGTTGTCGTGGACGAGGTCCGTTGGAGGTTAAGGATCACGCGTTCTTCAAAGATGTCGATTGGCAAACTGTGTATCTTCGACGAATGACACCGCCGCTTATTCCGCCGAGAGGTGAAGTCAACGCAGCCGACGCGTTCGATATCGGCAATTTTGATGATGATGAGGTGAAGGGTGTCAAGTTGACCGAAGCCGATTCGGAACTTTACAAGAATTTCAATATTATCATCTCGGAACGATGGCAAAACGAGATTGCTGAGACGATTTTCGAAGTGGTTAATCAGGATGCCGATAAAGCGGAGAACAAGAAACGATCTAAACAGAAAATCAAGGTTGCCATTGATGAAAAAGGTAAACTCACATTTTCAAACGAAACCACGCTTGATAAAAATGTTGAAAAATGAAATGACGCGAATTTGGAGGGTTGAGAAAATCAGGGAGATTTTTTGGGTCACGTTCAAAATTTTTGAAAAATTTGAATTTTGTTCCGCGGTCCTGGAACATTTGAGAAAAAACTTTCCCAAAATCTCACCAAGTTGTGTTGTTTTTTGCAGACTCTGACGTAATTGTTCACGGATACATCAAAAAACTCGGAGGACCGTTCACATCGGCGTGGCAAACAAGATACGGCAAACTATATCCATCACGACTCGAACTCTATCCCGAATCACTATCTGGGAAACCAGAGGTATCAAATTAATAACTTTATGTGACTTTTTCAACTCACCTCATTTTTTGCAGCTTGTATTTATGGATCAGATTGAGGATGTGTGTGTCGATCTGCAGACTGTTAAAGGCGAAAATGCGATTGTGGTCAAGTTGCGAGACGGATTCAAGGAACCCAGAATCAGTTTGACGAACACGGTAAGTTTTGAAAACGTTTTGAAAAACAGACAAGAGTAAAAATGGAATCGATGAGAGTTTTCCCCTCGAGAGAGGCACAGAGAAACAGAGCAAAATAAAATATAAAAGTGAAAGCTATCAGATGAGAGCGGCCTTTTTCTATAGGAAACGCAGACAACAACCACACACAAGTATAGCGCCTTGCGTATCGCGTGCGAATGTCGGTTACACGGTTGAATGACCTCTTGGAAAAATCTCAAATTCCATAAATTTAGAGAGAGCAAAAGCGCTCCAATGATAATCATTTTTGAGAACTTTCTCACTCTCATCGATTCGCTTCTGGAAGGTCGTGGCACACCGCAACGCCAAGCACATTTATGTGAATGTGGCCTGAACTTATCGTTTCCAGAAAAGAAAAAAAATCGCGAAGAAAAATGTAGCAAAGGCATTTAAAGGAACATCAAAAAATCTCAAACAAAAACTGTCAAGAAGTGTTCGCACAACACCGCCCGCAAAAATGCACTCGCGTTATTCTGAAATTGTTTGCGTGCTGGCCTCAGAGCCCAAAAATAACGAGCCGGGTTTTGTGTAAGCCCAAACCACCCCCCCCCCCCCCCCCCTGGTTTTCGATCAACCGAATTTTCTAAAAATCGTTTCTTTTTTACAGGACGAAATATCGCTAAAAGAATGGCACACATCGTTGCGAACAGCGCACAAAGTCTCATCGGAACTACTTCAACGAATGGGTCGAAAAGCGATCAAAATCTACGGCGTCAATCACGATCCAATGTTATCGGATAGCGAACGACCCGGCTCGGTGACACGTGCCTATCTGAATCGAGCGAGTAGCGTCGATTCGGGAGTCTAGTCCTTCTTCGCATTCTCATTCCAATCTCTCAAAACAAAACAAAACGAAAAATGCAGCTACGGTGTTATTGTGTGATTTTTTGTTGGTGTTTTCTTGTCATCGTTACAAAAAACAAAAAAAAAACTCCAATCAAAGACCCAAGAAGAATTATCACTCTCTCTCTCATTTTTGAAATCCAACGGGCATAAAATTATCATCATTCGACTATTTTTTATTATTTGAGTCGGGGACAGGCTTGGTCGAATTTTTTGAGATGAAAATTGGAATCAAAACGTCTTTTTTGGCCAGGCCTGTTTCTCTTGACCTTTCCCCTTTTTTATGATATGAACATTGGTGCATTCTTGGTCGTTTCTTTCATTTTTCGACCTAATTATTCTCTATGCACATTAACATATCACACACGTTCCAATCATACGTGTCTTTCTTTTTTTTTATTTCGAAAGTGTTCTATCTATCATGTTCTTCTCTCTAATCTTGCCAATTCTAGTCCCTGTGTAGGCCATCACATTTTGTTTTGTTCTCTTTGCCGTTTTTATCTCAATAACAATAACACTAATAATAATATTAATATTAATAAAATGTATATTTTTGTCAATAAATAAATTTATGTAAAGCGAAAAATATGCTGAATTCGACACTATTTGGAAAAAAACGCGGAAATTTATTTGAGATTTGCAACTTGGGCTTCGACCAATTTCAATTTTTCAACAACATTTGTCATTTCTTGTTTGCCAGTTGTCTGCAAACCATGTTTCACGGTATATTTTATAAATTTTCAGATAAATTAACATACCTCAAACTCGATGATCGTCTCTTTTCCTCGCGAAACTTCTTTTTCTAATTTTTCACGAACGGTTTTCAAATGCGACAGTCTTGAGCCAAAATGTTGAGCTGCAAATATTTTGGTTATCCTTTTCTGTGAGAATTCGTTAGCAATTTTTGAAGTTCGAAAATTATATTCGGAACAATGGAAGGACAAAAATACTGCAAAATATATGTTTTTTTTCACTGTAACAATAAAATTATCGTGAAATTTTTCAATAAAAAAAATTTATGGTTCACGCCACGAATATTCGAAAAAAAAACTATGATTTTCGTTTAAAGTTTTGACTATTTTTTTTTCGTTTTTGGTTGTTATTCACAGCGACTACAATATTTTTTCGAATTTTTTAAAAGTAGTTTCAGAACAACATACACGAGAAAAATTTGAATTTCTCCTTTTTTTTTCAAAAGAGTATCGTAAATTCCAAATTTTCGAAACAGTGAGATTTCGAGCCGGCCGCGTTTATATGAAACCCAGAGAAAGTTCGGACTGAAAACGGTTCTTTAAACTACAAATCAATAACGTTTCTGAAAAACTATAGATGGTGTAGAAGAAAAATCATATTTCTCCAAAAATTTGGTTTGACTGTTTTTTGACGGGCCAGAAAACAAAAAAAGACTCAGAATTTACCTGTTTTCTGGGCCGTCAAAATGAGTTTGTTTTTTGAGATTTCAGCTGAATCGGGTCAGAAGAACTATTTGGTTGAATTTACCCCAACAATTTTACGTTTTCTTCATTGTGACCTGATTCAGACAATTTGTAATGTATGGGTCCGAATCTGACCTTTTTTAATTTTTTATATTGTCAAAACTATAGGCCGAAAATTGAAGTTTAATTTTTCAAGTTATGAAAACTTGAGAGAACTATGGTCTTTTATTGTTTGAAAGAGGTGAATTAAAAAAAAATTTTCTCACTAACCTTGTTCATGAAGTCGATTCAATGCTTTAACTTTATTTACATAACTTGGAAGCGAGGAGCATGTGACATCCCATCTGCAAAAAATAACAATAATTATATTATATTTTTTATGAAATCTCTTACTTTTTCATCATCTCCAGAATTTCATTAACTTTCTGTTCGGAAGTTTCATCGATCGAATTATTTGCACGAATTTCCTCAATTTTATCGAGTTTTGTTAACACAACATTCAATCGTTGTTCCAACCCAGAAACGTATGCCGAGTTCAATGTTTCGCATCTCAACTTCAAATCTTCTAGAGTGTCCAGAATTGGTGGAGCAGGAATTGTTGGATTTCCAAGAACTTTTTCGATTCTTCGCAATCTTTTTTCGAGAGAATTTGCTTTCGCGTCATGTGCAACTCTAGGTAAATCTTCTTCGACGACCGGTTTGCTTGTTTCGCCGCCAAGATTTTGAAGACCTTTCACCTCATTCACCAAACTGTCCAAAACTTGTTCATTGAGCAGATCAGTTTTCAAACTTTCATCAGTCTTCAATTGCTCGTTCAAATCCGCAATCTCATAAAGAATCCGATTAAGTTTCTCATTTGTAGTTTCATGTCCAGAGTATGCGCTTCCAACAACTTCTAACACGTATTGATTATTTCCAAACGCATGACGCCGTTTTTTCGAAATCGAATCGGAAAAATCGGCCGACGTCAAATTCAGCACTCGTCCTTTGAATTTGGCCAACGCGTCATCAATATCGACCGAAACCACTTCGATATCTGGATTCGTCGAATTCTCCGGCTCATTTGACACGTTTTTCGAAGCATCCGCAGTTCCTTCAGACTCGTAAATATCTTCTTTAGCTATAGTTGACATTTTACTGAAAAATTAAACATTAGAATCGCGATAAAAACAGGCAGAAATCTTGAAAATTGCGAAATAAAATGATGGATGCAAAATTTAGCAATAAATTTCATCTCACGGCAGCAAGTTCGCTCCAACGAACAACACGCGGGGCTTCAAATACACGTACTCGTGGCTTCTTTTTATTTCTCGTTTTTTCAAGACTTTCGGAATTGAGTTAAATCGACGTGCGCTTTTTATGTTTTAGTGAGAAAGTTGGCTCAGAAAGCCCAGATCCAATAAATTTATGGAATTCTATACATCTGTGATTTCTGTATCTTGTCTGTAGTTTCTGCATCGATTCATCAAATTGAGAATTCTGTATCAAATGTAAACCGAAAAACTCTTATACTCAACTTTATCGTTAGGATTGTGACAAACTCGTAAAACACGCGCGCGTGTACACGTTCGAAAAAGAAGCAAAAAGGGCGGGGCAAGTGGGCGTTTCTCTTCCATTGTCGGTTCTTAGGCCAAATGTGCAGAATTTCTTTTGAAAAAAAAGTTTGTTGGAGCGAACATGTTGCCGTGAGTTGGAACGTGTTGCTGAAGAGACTCCAGCTGTATATTTGGAAAAAAAAGTGTTCAGAAAATCATGATGTTCCATTTGGTTTTCTATCTCTTCAGCGAACATTATTTTTGATTTAAAAAATTTCAGTTTTTTTTCAAGTAAGAAAATGGCGAAGTTGAGCTTGAAACAGTTGAAAGATCTGCAAGAAGATGAGGAACTGGATCTGTCAGCAATGCAATTGGTGGAAGTTCCGTCAGCATTACCAATGGTTTCGAAATTATCAAACGTCGATTTGAGCCAAAATAGCATTGCGGAGCTTCCAAACTCGGTTTGCAAAATGAATCGATTAATCAGGTTGGTTTTTTGAAATGTATGCTAGAAAAACAAGTATTGTGTTAGGCTGGACCTGGCAAAGAATAAGATTCATCATCTTCCAAACGACATTGGCAACTTGACAAATTTGCAATATTTAAATTTGTATGACAATGATATTGAAGAGCTGCCATTGTCATTTGCCAATCTGAAATCGTTGAAATGGTTGGATCTCCGAGGAAATCCGCTAGAAGAGAAATTGGCGAAAGCGGTTGGCAATTGCGGAAATGATAAGGAGTGCCGCGCGGCTGCCCAAAATGTGCTTCATTTCATGTCGGAGCGAAAGAAGTTTGTCGAATATCAGAAAGAGAAAGAGAACAAAGTTAATGAAAAAATCAAATTGAGGAATAATGAGGAGAAGAAGAAGGTGGCCAAGTTAAATGGTGAGAAATTGGTAGGGGCATGGAAAAAGATCAGGAAGTGTCTCATATTATTCGACATTTTCATGATAATTACACGCGGTACGAAATTTCCTGGTTTCGAGATAACCTGGAGCCAAAATCTTCGATCACCACCCTCATTTTCTTTCCCCAACCTTGATTATAATTGTTTCGGCATACCTGGCCTAACAGGGTATCAAAATTTCAAAAATTTTGTCAATGTGAATAACAACCAAAACACAGAGAAAAATAGCTGGAATTTTAAGAGAAAATAATAGTTGTTAAATTTTCGTGGCTTGACCTCTACATTTGATCTGGAAAACCCGAATCTCGCCTCTTTGAATAGTGATCAAACCTTCAAACTTCTGACATATCATTTTTTGAAAGTTTAAAACGAGACGTTTGATCGGAGTTTCCCAATGAGAAACTCTCGTCAAAAGATGAAATTGGGACATGTTGAAAATCCTTGTCAGAAAATAATTAATTTTTTAAATGACGTGACCTAGTTTTATGTAAACGTCACTTTATTTCTAATTTCCATCTATTTTTTATTTTTTTGAAAATACTATTCTGTTCCAACCTTGAAAAGATTGTATCTCCCCTTTTCTTTTTTCTTTTTGGTTGGTTATACTACTTCTTACTCGTTCCTCTTTTCTTCACCCTCGTTCCTCGGCTTCTCCATCTGCTCCATCGATTTATGGTGCCTTTTTGGGTAGGAAACAACAAAAACAACCACAACAAAAGTAGGGAAAGGGAGAGAGAGGAAGAAGACGACGACGCGCTCCTCTTTTTTCCCCAATTTTACACATTTTCTCTGCACTCTCTTCGTCTTTAGCAGTGTTTTGGAGAAGTGAGGAGGACTGTTGTCAGTCTAGTTGCACATTCGTTTTTCACCGAGTGACCGACAGAATGATTTGTACTTTGTGGATACATTTTTTGTTCATCTAAACTGGACAAAACTTGCTCTAGAACACGTTGCAGTTCTCTTGTTATTTTTCCACACACTTCAATACTACAGTATCCTTGCAGTCTTATTTGCACAAAATTCAATATCTCTTGTTTAAACATGAAAAGTTGAATTATTATCTAGCTAGTTTTTGCCGTGTAAAAAAATTTTGAACTCGCGCGCAATAGTTCGCGTTACGGTCATTCTCTTACGCGGTTATGCGCCACGTATCTCTCACGTGGAAACCCCATGGAACGCATTTTTTTGTTTGAAATAGGTAGATGTGTAATAAGGAACGTTTTTGCACTTTCTCTTTCGGTTGGCAAGACGAGAAGAAGAAAAAAAAAATGATTTGTTTGTTTTTTGGTCATGTCACTACTGTATTGTATATGAATTCCTTCGAACTGCAAAAATTGATTTCAATGACCTACTTTGTTGTTTTGTTGTGTTGGTTTCAGTGATTGACAAGGTTATCTTCTAAATTGTTTCTCGTTTTCCGATTTTTTGATCTACCCTCGAAGTTTTCTTATTGTTTTCGTACCTTTCTAATTCTTGAAATTAATCATTTTCTCTTCAGGTAATAATAACTGCTGAATCAAATTAGAATGGCTAGTAAGTTAGGGTATCTATGTAGAAAAAGAAGAAGAAGAAAATGACATTCTCAAAAATGATGTCTTTCTAGGAAACGCGAAATCGAACGGACCAAAAGAGACATCTTCAAAGGGGCCGAAAAATGCGTCATCAGCGAATGGAGCAGCGCATTCCTCTGCGACAACGACGAAAAAATCAACGACGCGAGCTCGTCCATCACCAAATGATCACAACGATGTGACACGGCCAGCCAAGATGGGATGCTTCAGAAGATGTGAGTTTTGTTTTGGGTTGCCTAAATAGTTTCTAATTTCTAGGCCTGAAAATTTCAAATTTTCGGCTCGAAAAATAATCAAAATTTTAATTTAAAAAATCACAGCCTGTACTTCATTTGCAAGTTTAGTTTCTTCCATAAAATTGTAAATTTAAAAATATGTTCACAAAGATAATTTTTCAAGAAATGGGTTTTTTTAATGTTAGATGAAGCAAAATGTGCTCATCTTTATTGGCTTATCAATTTTTGTTACGCTGACGTGTATTTATTTTTGTTTTTTGATTAAACAACAAAATTTTTCATTTTCAATTTTTTTGGAAAATGTGGTCGGTGAAACAATGTAGGGATTCTCAGTTTCAATTTCAAAAAAATCCGTTTCATTTCCAGTGATTCGCTTCCCATTCGTCGTTGCCTATTATGCGGTTTTGTTGACATTCCTTCTATCAACTGTTTCAATTCTCAACAATTGTCATCAAGGCGGTGGATTGATTCCCGGATCTCGTCCGTTGTGTAAAGATTTGACAAGCCTGACAAGATTCGAACAACCTTCGCCGAAATTCTTCACAAATGTTGTAAACACTTATTCGACTGTTCATTCGTCATACAGGTTAGTTTTCTTTTTTGGACGGGGAAGTACTGTAACTTGTCGATGACAAAAATTCCCCCCAAAAATATCAGAAAAAATTGGTTTTTTTTCCATGAATTTTAGGAGGTCTTTACGGAATAAAAAACATCTCTCTTCTCTCAGCTTATATC
Organism: Caenorhabditis sp. 8 KK-2011; assembly: GCA_963572245.1. NCBI lineage: Eukaryota > Metazoa > Nematoda > Chromadorea > Rhabditida > Rhabditidae > Caenorhabditis > Caenorhabditis sp. 8 KK-2011. The sequence goes on from OY751548.1 coordinate 7,973,717, forward strand.
AATTCTAGCCCAGAGGCCCAAGAGCTCGGCCCAATAATCACGGGCCGGGCTTTTTTGTTTTTTGTTCTGTCAAAATAGTCCCGGCCAGGCCTGTTCTGCGTTTTGATTAAAAAAGCCTGGCGAGAACCCGGCCGGTCAGAGCGGGCTTTTGATTTTGTAATCCTTTCAATATTCATTTTTCAAAATTAAGTTCGAACCCAAAAACAATGAATTCGTTTTCAGTAAACGAATTCATTCATTCTCCGCTCCATATATCACTGAAGGTCAAAAGAAATGGAAAGAATTTACGCGAACTGAAATTGGAAGAGAAGTTGCTCAATATGTGTACAAATTCCACGCGTTTGTTGTCAAAAACTATACGATTGCTCAACGATTTGTCACCAGCAAGGTTTGATTTTTGTGTTTTTTCTTTCTAATTTTTTTTTGAAAATTTTCCAGATCAACGAATTGAAGACTTGGTACAAAAACGGAGGAGACAAGAAAATTGCCGAGATTGTTGATCCTATCAAGACTGTCTTGTTGATTGTTCTCGAGGTTTTGAAAGATGCCCTCAACAGTTTTTATGGTAGGTTTTTGTTGTGAAAATTTTGCTCAATCCCATTTTTTCTCAGGTGCTGCCCGTTATGCTGGTCAACGAGCCTACAAATTTGGTTCCACATTGTATTTGGAAGGTTACGCACGTGCCATCGATACATTGAATCACTAAATATCTCTCTGCCACGTCTCCACACAATGTCAATTGTTACGGTTTCAAAAAAAAAGTCTCCTCTCCCTAAATTTTTACTCGTTTCCCTCCACCCCCGGATGAATTTTTAATTTATTTCACTACGTCTTACTGGTTTGTTTCCCGTATTACTTTTGTACTCTTCCCCCTTTTCATTGTTTTGTTTTTTTTTCTGAAATGCAGACTTGGAGTATTCTTAATTTATAGTGATAAACGACATCGAAAAATATTATTTTTGTTTTACTTGACGTTTCTTTTGAGTTGTTGGCGGAGTTCGATGATTTTCTCGCGATCACCGGCCGGCAACATGAGCAAATCTTCTTCGCTCAATTGCATGACTTGCATCAAAAGTTCGGCATTTTGTTTTTCTTCTGGGGTTATTTCAGGCTGCAAAAAAGAAAACATTTAGTGAACATGTTCCTTTAAAAAATGCAGCTTATCTTCTCACCTGCGCCACACTTTCCATTGGTGGTTTTTGTTGATTAATGGGTGGACCGAAACGAGATTGTGACGGTTGTTGTTGAGATGGTGGTGGACCGCGTTGCATGTGTTGCGGCGGTGGTTGGTGCTGATTTTGTGGAGGTGGTGGCCCCGCATATTGTCGTTGTTGTGGTGGCGGCAACGATGTGCTGGCTGTAATTTTCAGAGTTTTTTGAGAAATTGAATCGAATCTTGGAAATGTTTTTTCAGGTCTGGACCATACTTTGGATAGTTTTGGACAGAATCTAAAAATTTAACAACGATACTAAATATGTATACAGCTCGATCCCAGGGTGTATTTTTGTACCTCGATGTTTTTCTAGGCGTTTTGTGGACGTGGCCTAAACGGAAGAAATACTTGAAAATGAGAAGTTCAGAGAGAAGATCACGAAAATAATTTTGACCTAACATCCAACATTTCTAGGTCTACCGGATCGGCCTCCCAATCCCTAACAATCTCTACACTGAGACAACTAACTTCTAACTTAAAGGTCAACATTTTTCTGATCGACAAAAAAAACAAACAGTTACGGACCTCTGATGACGGTGGGATTTTAGTCTACCACAAATTTTTCGGTTTCTCTTTCAATATTTGGCAAAAAATTTGCAAAAAACTGTGCAACGTGACCTCATTTTTTTCAAAAAATTTGCAACATTTCTCATTGAATTTTGACCTTTTTTTCATTTTGATTTATTTTTTCACGTTTCTTCAATAGAAAATGTTCTTATTCAATTTTTTGAAAAACAAGGTCACGCTGTACAGTTTTTTAAATTGTTTTGCATTTTTGCCTACGTTGCACATCGCATAACTAGTGTGAGATTTGTACACATCCATCTCGTTCCAACATATTTAATTCAACCAACTTTCTGGGGTCAAGTTTTCAACAAATTTGTTTTGAACTCACGAGGCATATTGAACGGCGGTGGTTGTTGTTGCGGTGGCGGCATTCCCATTGATGGATGAGCTTGTTGCGGTGGTTGCTGTTGTTGTTGTTGCGGTGGCGGCATTTGATGGAACGGTTTAATCATTGTCGGCGTTTCGCGATGAAGCATTGCCATTGCGACTTGTGGATCGACGATTCGCATGACAACTTGCGCTTGGAGAAGAGCGTAGGCTAGTTGCGGATTTGTTGTCAACATGGTTTTGATCTCGTTCGGGTTGGAGCGAACGACCTGCACAGAAAGAGTCTTTGCAATGGCATTTTTAATAAATGAGTGTACTGACATTCCACGGGTTTACGCGATAAGTTCATTACTGGAAAATACTGCGCCTCGGTTACCCCGTGAGATGTCGGTACACCATTTTTATGGTTTTCGTTTTTTTCTCCATTTATCATGGTAATGTTTTCTTTCTCAAAATGTTTTTTTTTGGAAAAAAAAAACTAACATCTTTCATCTGTTTCATCAATTCGAACATTTTCTCAGGAGCCAAAGAAGTAACACACTTGGCGATCGCCTGAAAATGAAATAATAATTATGGAACACTTCAAGAGATTCTCACTTCTGGAGCTTTTGATGGATCGACCTCTGATCCGTACGGATTTTCTTCAACGATCGGAGCTGCTGACTGAAAAAAAGCAACTGTTGATTCGAGAAAAAGGGAAATAAGCTTACATGTAAATTGTTGAACTCTTCCATCGTTGCATTTCCACCACCAGCAGCACTGTCAACGCGCAATGGTCGACCACCAAGTTCGTGTCTGCAAAAAGTTAGATTTTTTGAATTTCGAGTCGCTCATCGTGTTTATCTCTCTGGCTAAAATTTTTAAATCTCCAATGTTTTAGAATTTTTTCCTGGATTTGTCATTTTTGAAAACTATTTTTTTTCATCGATTTAGGTGATATCGACAAAACTATGTCTGATCGGGAAAAAGTGCGATTTTCGCAAAACAGGGAAGTTCTTTTTGCGGAAAACTTCTATTTCTGGCCCAAGAGGGAGAAACGGATCTTTTTACTGTGAAGTTTTTCAATGAAAATATATAAACCACGGCACTAAAAATTGAAACTATGATTTTTATTCAAATTTTTGACATTTTTTTCAGTTTTCATGTACAGTGACAACTTTTTGAGATTTTTTGGTACTCTTACGTTAGGTGAGGTATGTTTCCAATACTTTCTAAACTTTTCAAATAACTTTTCATGTAAAAACAAACTAACCCATTCAAATTACGAATCGCACTCTCGGCCGTTTGTATATCTGGATATTCAATAAATCCATAACCTTTCGGCTTTCCCGACTCTCTGTCATGCACCATTTTGATCGACAAAACCGGTCCTACTTTCGAGAAAATTGTGCGCAAATTCTCATCACTGATATCGTACGATATATTGCCAACTGAAACTTTCTTTCATTTTTTTCTGAAGCATAATTTTCAAACTCACCAAACACCGATCTTTGCGATCGTTCATTATTTCCACTTTTGAACATGTCTGAAAAATCGAATAAGAAATTTTGATACGAATTTTCTATAACAGAAAAAAAGGAATAAAAATAGCGTGCCGCAAAAAAAAGTGCGATAGGTTGCGAGAGACATTCGACTCCGCCCATTTTCTCTCCCTGGCCGCTGTGACGTCACAACTGACCAAATGACCTTCGAGAGAAGATATATTTTTATAAATAAGTGAAAAAGTCTTGTAATTGGATATATTTTATATTGTTTTTGTGGAATAAATTATTGATTTTTTCCCAGTTTATTTTTTTATTTATTGTTATTTGATGTGAAAATTGAAAATCGACAAATTTTGCATGTTTTTTTTTTGAAATTCTAGTTTTTCGAAATAGTTTTTTTTCTGTCATAAATTCGATCGACTACGAATTTCAAATTTATTTGCACACCTGCCCATGTCTTTTTTGACGTTTATTCCATGAATAGTAAGCTTTTTGGTCTTTTTTCGAAATGAAATGAAAAAAAAAAAACTCGCCATTTTGAAATCAGAAAATAGGTCAAGCTCGTTTTGGGGTAAAGTTCACAAGAATAAAATAATTTCTATTTATTCTGTGGAAACATTTTTGTAATGAGTTTGCACTTATTATATCGTTTTTTCATTTCGAAAGGTCTCGACACGACAAATACGAAATAGTGTCAAAATCGAGATTCTCATGTATGTCTTGACACGTAATTTTGGTTTTTCTAGCGCTTCGCGGTTCATCCAAATGACAAAATCACAATTTCCGCCCCAAAATTGAGCCAATTTGCCGATGGAACAAGGCTGTTTTTTTGCAATCGAATCAGACAAATTTTTCTCGCGCTTTTTTTTCCAAAAAAAAGGAGGAGTTCATTTTTCTTGTCCAGCCAAAGGAATTAAGCATCCCTCTTTCGAGCAAAAAAAAAAAACAAAAATTTTCAAATTTTTTTTGCATTTCTCTCCGTCCCTGGAGAACACCTCCTCTTCTCCTCGCTTCTTCTTCTTCTACATATATGTTCTATATTTATATATGTATGTATATATCGATGTTTCTTCCTAACGCATCCTTCTTCTCCATCTCCATCTCTCCGACACATTCTCAACAACTTCTTCTTTTTTTCTCCATTTTTTTCCACGCCTTTTTTTTTCGAAAAATGCTCTCCCCCCTTCTTTTCGGCTGGTTTGATTACATCTTCACTGCTGCTCTCACGAAAAAAAGACGCCTTTTTTTTTCGTTTTTTCTTCGGCACATTGCCAAAAAAAAGCTTGAGAAAAAAACAACAAACTTTTTGCGTCAACTTCCTTTTTGTTGAATTTGGTAGATCAAAAGCTAGAGCTTGTAGCTTGAAATTTTCTAACACGCAACGCACGACCGCAACGCATAAAACTTTAATTTATTGGCAAGTGAAAAGTGGTCTAGACCAATAAACAATGAAAACTTTCAGTTAATTGAAAATTTTGTTTTTCTATTTTTTTTTGCGCAATTTTTTAATAAAACGCACTTTTACGCATCGTATTTCTTCTAATCCGTCTTCTCAAATTAATCCTCTGATGTAAGCACATTATTTGAAATACCACAAAAATTCAAAACCCGCCCACTCTAAAAATCTGTTTTCCTCTTTTTTCCCCCAATTTCGATCTCATTGTTCCTCCTCCCAAACAAACACGGCCCCGTCATCATCAATTTCAACACCAAAAAAAAACGAATGTTTCTTTTTTTTTTTTTTGACAAATGTTCTCGCTGTTTTTTAATAGAATTTTCTATGCTGGCTAGTTTCGATTTTTTCTGCCAACACGAATACTCAAATTTCACTTACATGTTTCGAAAATCCGCGCACATTTTTCAAAAAAAGGATTAAATGTCAATCAATCATTTTTAGTGCTTTGTGAAAGGGGGTTCGCATATGAAAAGCGCGACACACCACAACAAAAAAAATAAATAAAAATCCTTCTAGTCCGCAATTAGACATGACCTCACGCAACGTTGCACACAATGAAAAATTTGTGGGTCTGATATTTATTTTTTCTCCATTTTCATCCTCTCGAAAAAAAAACGAAAGACCTTCTTAAAAATTGATGAATTTTTTTTGTGTGCCACACAACCATATATATATACATAAACAAAACTCTCTGTCTGTTTATTTTAAATATAAACGCATTTTTTAATCAGCGAACAAAATATTGATTTTTTATTCTTGCTGTTCTCAAAGTTGCTTCCGTGTTTGCTCAAATACACATTTGACCACTTGTTTATTTTTGTTGACTTTTACCAAAAAAAAAAGTACAAAGAAATTAAAATTCATTCCCCATATTTTTCCTCAAAAAAATAAAATTCGATTATCTTTCGCTCCCAACTCCCAACAACAACAAAACCTAGTTTGCCGGTCTCTTGACACGCATGCGCCTTTAAATGTTCTCTCTAACACTCTACACCCTCTTCAATCTCGTCTCCAAAAGGAGGCATGGCTCAGTCTGCGCGTCGAAGTCTCTCCATCTTTCGCCCCGTTTTTATGTGGTGCGCGAGCTTTTTCTTCTTCTCTTTTTTGCTAAAAAGCTTTTTTTTCTCTCCTTCTTCGTTTGTTGTTGTTGAATAAGTTTTGTTTCAGATCCAGGCTGAAAAAAAAACAAATTTTTTTCTCGCTGGTGGCAAATGCGGTGAAAACAACGATAGGAGACGAAAATCACTAAATTATTACTTTATTTATTTATTCGTTTTTAAAACACACAAAATATGACCAAGGACAGGTTGGTTCACTGTAATGGGTCTTACCAAGAAATTATCAAAAGTCTTAGGAGTTTTTATTGAATACCAGAAAACCCTCGCCCGGGAACAAACCTCAAGAATATCCGAAAAAAATGCGGGCCGGCCTTTTGTGACGGTCTCAAAAACAAAAAAAACCTGGCCCGGTTCGTGATTTTCAGGCCGAAAAATACTTCTCACAGTGTGTATTTTTGTATCTAGGTTTTTGTGGGTTGGCCTAAACCTAAGAAATATAATTAAAAAACTAGAAATTCAGAGAAAGGTCACGAAAATAAATTCGAGTCTTTCATAAAATTTGCAAAATGACCTAAAAATTCAGCTACTGAATTACACACCGCGAAAAGAAGTTCTGAGAAACTGATGTTCAAAGTCGGGCCCGAAAACAAAAAAACCTGAGATTTTCGGGCCGAGCCTCAGGGCTACAATATCACCCCTCCTTTAAAGGAACATCGTTTTTGTTTTCTCTGCGTCTCCAATTCTCGTTATTTCGCAGGTTGGCCGCTCTGAAAGCGGCACAATCGGAAGATGAGCAAGATGAAGATATGCACATGGATACCGGAAATGCGCAATACATGGAAGAGTTCTTCGAGCAGGTACATCTCCCTTTAAAGCTATAATTTTTTCTCATCACACTATTTTATTATGCATGCGCGAATCCAAGACTCATTCTTATTTTTTTGTGTTGCAGGTCGAAGAAATTCGCGGAAGCGTTGATTTAATAGCCAACAATGTCGAGGAGGTCAAAAAGAAACATTCGGCCATTTTGTCTAATCCGGTCAATGATCAAAGTGAGTCAAATGATTTTTTCTCTTTTTTTGAAATTTGTTTTTTTTTTCCAGAAACCAAAGAGGAACTTGATGAGCTTATGGCGAGTATTAAGAGGACGGCCAACAAGGTAAGAATCGGGGAGTCTGAAGTTTTATTTTTGGCCTGAAAAATTTGAAATTGGCTTCAAAGGGTTTGTATTTCAAAAAAACTATTTTGGCCCCAAAATTGTAAACTTCAAAACATTCATTTTTCTATTTTTTCAGGTGCGAGGAAAGCTGAAACTCATCGAAAATGCCATTGAACACGACGAAGGACAAAGTGCGGCGATGGCCGATTTACGAATTCGCAAAACTCAACACAACACACTGTCACGACGATTTGTCGAAGTGATGACCGATTACAACAAGACACAGACAGACTATCGAGAACGGTGTAAGGGACGAATTCAAAGACAGCTCGATATTGGTGAGTATAACAGTCGGGGACATTGATTGGAGCAAGTACGCTTTATCGGAAACTACCGTCGAATAAGATACCTCGTTGAAGAATCTCATTTTGCGAGAATGTTGTTCGAATATGTTGCAAACAAGTTGCGGGATATGCACTCTGCCAAGAATTTCGTCTTAGGCGAGATTTTGGGGTTTCTCATGCCCCGAAATTCATATAATCAAGGCCATGGAAAGAAAATATTGATATACATAATCAAGGGAGGGCATTTTTGGCACTAATAAGAGGGTATTCGGGAAATATGAAAAAAAACACAGACACACAATTTTAGAGATCAGACATGGTTCTGTAGATGTGACCTAAACTTATGGAAAATAATTTTTTAAAATTAGAAAGGTCACGAGAAATATTTTTATGTTGAAAAGTTTTTTTTTTGATGACTCAGGCAAAAAAAACAAGTTCAATTTCTCCCAAAATCTCCGGGCCAAAACGGTTCACGCGTTTCCATGAGCACACATAACATGGCTGTGTGCGTGTCCCGAAAATTGTTCGCAACAACTATCAAAACCGAAAAAACTGTCTAATTTAATATTTTGCAGCCGGTAAACAAGTCGGTGACGAAGATTTGGAAGAAATGATCGAATCGGGAAATCCGGGCGTCTTCACACAGGGCATCATAACCGACACCCAACAGGCAAAACAAACATTGGCCGATATCGAAGCGCGACACAATGATATCATGAAATTGGAGAGTAGTATTCGAGAACTACACGACATGTTCATGGATATGGCAATGCTGGTCGAAAGTCAGGTAAGCCCCCGTTTTTTTTCCCCCGAGACAACAAAAAGTTGCTCATGCATATTTTCCAAGAACAAAAAAAAAGTATACTTGTCTCTCCTTTTCCTCGAAAAGTCAATTATGTTTGTCGCCAATTTTCGACGAGAAAAAAAACGTTCAAAAATTGCAGGGTGAAATGGTGGATCGAATCGAGTACAACGTTGAACACGCCAAAGAATTCGTCGATCGAGCTGTTGCCGATACGAAGAAAGCGGTTCAATATCAATCAAAAGCCAGAAGGGTAGGTGAACACGTGGTAGTAATAGTAATAGTAGAACGTGGTAAATCTATCGTAATAGTCAGAGTTGGGTTTGAGAATGATGTCGATGCACCAGTCCCGGAATTTGTTTGCATTGCGGTTTTTTTTTTTTGAAAAAAAAACCACGTTAAAAAAACTCCTCCAACTCTGACACTCAAAATAGTTGTATAATTTTTTTTGCAGAAAAAAATTTACATTTGCCTGATACTTGTTGTCGTTGTCCTTGTCATTGTTATCGCTATTGTCATTTGGGTTTGCGTTGCTAACGCTTCCACTTCTACTATCGCTAAACGTGTTGTGTCGTCAAGTGGTAGTGATGGTGTTTATATAGGCGGTAGTGGCAGCACAGTGGCACCAACTAGATATCGCGTCTAGTTTTGGTCACTCTGCTGATTTTTAACATTCCGAAAAATTCTGGGATTTTGAAACAAAAACAGTGAAAAAAGCACATCCTTCAATTTTTCTGTTTTTTTTTTGGAGAGAACATTACCGCTCTATTTTCTCACATTTTCCAGCTTTAAAATCACATTTGTGTTGTTCTTGTCATTGTTGTGTTCCTGTGATTGTGTACATATTCGTTGTCTATAAAACATTGCATGTGCTTTTGAATAACTATTCGAAACTTAAAACATTGCAGAAGAAGATCATTATATTGATCGTCGTCACCATCATCATCATCATTGCAACATTAATGTTGCTACCGTATATTCCAGGAATTTAAAGAGTTTTGAAGAGCAAAATAAGCATATTTATTATTAATTTATTTCAACTTTACCATGTTTAGTATCTTAGTTTATAATTTTCAAAAAAAAAAAACGTAAGACTACACCTTTTCACGGCTATAACACATGGATTTCGCACCAAAATTGTCAGTTTTTTGTGGAATTTCCCACTTAAGACCACCCTAATTTTTACTAATAAAAATACGTGGCCTGTCACAAAATCGCAATATGTTTTTCCATTTCAAGAATAAAGAACTAGTCATAGATGACGTCATAATTCCAACAGAGTGAAAAAATCAATATTTTTTCAAAATCACTGCCTTTTTCATGTCTCCCAGCTTCGACCAATTAGTAATAAAACTAGAGTCTAGTTTTCGTTTCTAAACGCTTCAAAAACCTTATTTTTATTTTTCTCCTTTTTTCGTGTCTTTTTTCCGTTCTCTAACCCAAATAAATGTATTATAATGCTTCTACATGTTGAGACGCGGGACAAAAAAAACAACAACGAAAATTTAAATCCTATGATTTATGTGAAATATATGTTTTCTCTCATTTTTTCTGTGCTATTGGGTGGTTTTTTTTTCCTTTTATATAGTGGGGATTTAAATCAAAACCACATTTCAGAAGAAAATATGCGTTCTGATCACTGGCGTTATTTTGATAGTCGTTATCATTATCATCATCCTCTTCTATGCAAAACTTTTATAATCATTAAAAAACAAATTGCTGTGATTTTTCTCACCATAAATGTAATAAGTTGTATATTTTACAGACAAAAATGGTCGAAAAACGTTGAGTAGGTAACGAATAAAAAAAGAGGTGAAAAAAAGTATCGTGAAAAATGAGTTTGATAAATATGAACCTAGCTTACCTCATCATAATCATTTTCTCGTGGGCAACCAACCGAGACAGTTTTCGGATTTGCAACTGTAAGAAAAAAAAACAGATTCTGGTAAACGAACATGACTTCTTACCGACAACTCGTTCTATAAGATTTTCGTTCAGCCGCATACTTCAATTCCAGCTTGTTATAATAGCTGATTGTGATCTCTTCGCCCATCTCAATACGTTTCGTGGCGAACACTGCAACACGTGGCACCAACAGCGAACTCTCGTGGGCACGACTGTGAACTTCAATGAACATCGAATTTGGACTGCACGAATGATTGATAAATCGAGATACGTTTCTGTTGAAATGGAATATTGGAACAAGTGACGGGGATTTTTAAGTTGGACCACACATATTGTCAGCCCGACCAGATCATCCAACGTGATATAAATTTCCGACCACATTTTCAGAAACTTTAAGGCGGAAAAAATTTCCGAATTTTTAAAATTTTTCTTTTACTAAACTTTTCGGAAAAACTAATTCGAAAAAAAAATCAAAAGGGTCATTTCCGACCAAGCTCCTGGTGTATTGTCAGAATAAAATCGGCACATACACTTTTTATTCGAAATTTCACGGAACTGTTTTTGGTCAGATAACTCAAAAAAAAAAACTTTAAACGGTCTGTAAAAAAGATCAACGCAATGAAAAAATTCATCACGGGCAAAAAGAAGAACGTTGTGCAACGACACTGTAGTTACACTTGTCCGCTATGCAGATTTTCGTTTTTTTTTTCACTGAACGTGTTTAATCCGGTGACTCGACCAGAAAAAACGTGTAACTTCAATTTTCTAACGACTGGCTGAATCTTCGCTCACCCTTTTTCCAACGCATCAATCGACAAATTTGCCGCAACAGCGTGACATTCGGCCAAATAATTCTCGTTAACGCAGGTTTCATCATCCAACAATCTGACCTATAATAAAAATCAGTTCGATTGTGAGAATCTGAATGATCCTACAAGTCCAGTGTATTCGGCAATGAACTGCCCGCTCTCAATAGCATCACCAGCGCGAACTCCAAATCCTTTTTCTTTGTCTTCAAACGTGATGACTAGGGGAACTTGTTGACCACGCTGAAAAAAAAAACAGAGATGCTACGCTCCAGAAAATCCGGGTAATACCTGAACTGTTCTCGCCGGACAGTATTGATCACATTTACAGATATCCGAGCACTCAATAAGATATCTCGTTTCACATTCCTCTACAATCAACTTTCCACTTTTGTCATAGTTCAGCCGTTCAGAATGTACTGTCTGCGGATTATTCTGATAAACATAATCCTCTCGCACATCGCATTTACACTCTTTCGACGGGCAAGGATTGGTGGATTTTTTGAAAAAGATGGGCAGTGTATCGTTCATTGATCTCATTTCTTCTCTCACTACATCAATACTTTTTCCTTTCGGGTTTCTTTTCAATAGTTCTCTGGCATTCGGATGGATTACGTTTCGGAAGATACACTACAAAAATTTTAGACAATAACCAAACATTTTCGAAGACAACAAAAGTCATGCGAGAATGAAACATATACATGCTGGGTTCCAGATAAATCTCAGTAAACAACTCACTACATGCGTTGGGAACTTCTGTATCTGTGGGTTGTCTGTCATATAATAAATTGGTGCGAGTCGACGTGCAATATGACTGAACAATTCGAATGTGATCACGAAAATTGGAATACAACCTACTAGTTAGAATGGAAATATGTTATGTCTTCCATCGTCCAAAATCCAGATCTCGGTTTCGATTGCAACTGCACCACATCATGATTGTACACATTTCCTGTTTTCTTTTCCAGCGCCTCGATTATTTTCATACGTTGTTTGCAAGAGGTCAGCATTTCCGCAGCAGTTTCCTCCAGCTCGTTTTCCGGTAAAATGGACCCCGTATGACTTGCCCATCCCTCATAAATAACAAGATATTTGCGTGGGTCTGAGGTCTGGAAATATTAATTATTTTTAAATGCTGTTTTTGAAACTTTTTTCAATACCGGATAAACTGCTTGCACCGTCCAATCTTCTTTCGTATCTCCATAGATTTTAACGTCTTTTTTCGCAAATTTTCTGGTTGGAATCGCCGGGAACTTGTTTGATATAAATGATCCCAACGCATCACCGCGTTCGGCTTCACTGTCAGGCTGAAAGCAAATTAACTAAATAATTTTTTTTATATGTTGATGCTTTTTCAGAATATCAATCTAATATGAAAATAATTATATCAAACGGAAAACAACAACAGTAATTCAAAGGCGCAACTAAAAACTACTGAAATACTGAAATTTCACACAAATTTTTATGTCTGGGCAGGGTTTTGAGAATTTGCGTCAAAATTTTTTTTTAGGATTTTGACTCAAAATCCTACTTAAATTTAATTGAGTAACCTCAAAATTGGAGAACCCACATAAGAATAGTTCTGAATTCAATGATGAGTAAAAATGGCATCATAATTTTAACAAAAGTTAAATCCGTTTTTGAAAAAAACCTTAAGTATAATATATATTTTCCCTCTTCCCTGAGAACGATACTGTAAAAAAAGTAATTTTTTTCTACACATTTATTCGTTCAGATAGTCTTGCGGCCACATAGCCTTCAGAAAAATAACTTTCATCTATGACGTCGCATTTCGAAATGTATTTAATAATGGGACATGCCTCGGCAGAAATCGTGGAACAGCAAGATTTTCAAAACGTGTCCTGTGAATTTTTACACAAAATTGAAAGTAAATTTTTGTGCCGTCTGAATTACAGTGTAAAATTTCGAAAGTTCTGAATGTGCCACGTGGAATTCCACATTTCTGCCGAGGTATGTAATGGGATGTTCTCTTCTTTCACTCACCTTTGCATACTTGAAATCGTCCGGAACAGTGTGGAAAGTGAGTTGTTTCGCTCTAGCTCTATCTCGCTCTCTATGTGAAGATGGGCTGGCTTTTGAGCAATCTTCTCCAGGTTTTACTGAACTTGCAACTGATTTTCGACTAACTGTTGGTTTCCATTTGATCAGTTTTTTCTCCGGTGATTTTCTTTCAACAGGATTCCCGCCGATTTTTTTCACAAACACACATTGATCAAAAAAATCGTCCCAATTTACAATTTTTTTTGTTTTTGGAGCATCTTTAACAGTGTTTGAAGAATTTCTTAAACAAAAGATTGGTTTATGATTAGTAAACAAATTAGCTCACTCAGTTTCAGCGTGATCTTCAGTGGCTGTGATTGCAGACACAGTTGGGGCAGTAGTTTTCGATGGAGAGGGTGATTTTTCTTCTATTATAATTTTTTTTCTCCTCCTTCTTCGCTTTTTTCTCTTGAAGGACGGAGCTTCCACCTCGTCAGATTCGCTACATTTTTCAAAGAGGCTGAAAAAAATGTTCCCCAACATTATTATTTCGAACTCTCAACCTTTCAGAAGTGTTACTTCGGTCGGTTAAACTGTAATCATCGTCATCTTCTTCACTTTCACCGTCTGTTTCACGATAGCACGGTGTTGTTGTTAAACGAGCAGAATGTCGTCTAAAAAACTTATCCACAATCCACGATTTTTGGCTTGTGATATAATAGAAAATACCTTTGTCTAGTTGCTTCAACCGATGAAGCCTGAACTTCTGTGAAATTCTCCTTTTCGGACGAAGACGATGATGACGAATGTCTGTGAACACAAAATTTCGATTTTCATCGTTTAAATTACACTCACCTTCGTTTTCTGCCACTCGAACGTGCCCGGTAAGTTCTTCGAACTGTCAGCGACAATCTTTGCTCACGATGTTGTTCCTTGGTTTTCTTTATTGTCGATTTTGTATTTGGAGAACTATTTTCGTTATTCTCTTCTTCTGAATGGCTGAAAAATGACGATTATAGCACTATCACACCTAGAGAAAAATTCACCTTGATAAAACCAACTCGACACAATTCAATGTTCCGACCATACCAATGTTATCAGGTTTCTTTTAGAAAACTTTGGTCGAACTGCAACAAACCTACGTAATAGGACGATTAAGTGCTTTTAACTATAGCTCTGATAAAGTGGAGAAAACTTATCTCGAAAAATAGGACCAAAAATTCATGAAATGAAAAAAATAATTCAAATTTCCTCGCCCTGGGTAAACAACGGGCATTCTGTGGAATGTCGTTGAACACAATTTCTCTGCGTATCTTCGAAACGTGTACTGACATTCGCGTCAATTTTTTTTTGAATTTTTAGTTTTTCAACAGAAAAATCTGAAATTTTCAGGAATATGTTTAGCGCACCAAAAGATTTGTTGGATCATCCATTTCAAGCAGTTGCCGCTCACAAAGATTTGATCCATAATGTAATAAAAAAACAAAATTAAGAATATGGAAAAGTTTCGATTCAGGTAACTTTTGATCATCATGGTCGACGAATGGCGACATGTTCAATGGATCAAACAATGGTTGTATGGGATCGTAAACCAGACGGATCATGGAAACGTTCGGCAATTTGGAAGGTGCACGGCGGAGCGGTTTGGCGCGCAATTTGGGCGCATCCCGAGTTTGGTCAAATCATCGCCACATGCTCGTACGATAGAAACATCAATATCTGGGAAGAGCAGTATGTAAAAAAAGGAATGAAGAATGACCGAAGAGCTGTGGTCGATGTCAAAAAATCACGACTCGCAACAGGTATTTTTCGTTTTAAAATTATGATGGTGTGAAAAAAAGCTTGTAAGTTCTGGAAAAAAATATATATTAAAATATCTAACAAGGGAACTACATAAAGGTGTTAACGGACTTTGAGATGGGATGTATGTGACCCGATAGAGTTTTTCATGCTGAACATCATCCCGTAGCTAACTTTTGCAAAGCTCCAGCCAGAAAGCTTAAAATCGCACTTTTGTGATAAATTTGAAATTTTTAAATCTCTCCTAACTTTTTCAAAATTATACATTTACAAGAATAAACTAATGGATCTGATAGGAAATTTAATTCTCTACACGATGGTCATTTTGGAATTCCGAAAAAATAATGAAAAAAGTGTGATTTTTCGAAAAAACATGAAAAATCAGAAAACAATCTTCAAAATTTAGCCACTTTCACGTTTTTCAATGCAATTTTTTTTGTTTCTCACGTTTTTTTGATCTACCTTTTTTATAAAAAGTTTCAGGCTCCTTTTTTCAGCGTTACAATTACAATTTCGAAGTTTTTAAGTGCTCCTATCGTTCCTGGCATACCAAAAAACCCTTTAGTAGTCTCTCATCACTAAAATAATTCAAAATGAACAAGATATTTCAATTTTTGAGCTCAAACTTTGAGCTCGATTTTCAGATTTCTGGTTGGAGCTTTGCAAAAGTTAGCTACGGGATGATGTTCAGCATGAAAAACTCCATCGGGTGACACATGTCTCTTTTTAAAGTCCGTTAACACCTACTTGTAGTTCCCTTGTAAGCAAAACACACAGATTCGATTAGAAAGATATCAGCCGAACATATCGATTTTCAGCTGAACGAGATCATGTGAGCGACAAGAAAAGGACACACTGGGTTCGTCGATATAACATCTCAGATTGTCGATCGAACATCACTGACATTGCTTTCGCTCCAAGACACATTGGACTAGTCTTGGTGAGTTTTATTTTTCGCCTCTATAGTGTCTACTTTTGTTTCTCATGTCAGTGTTTTCGCACATTTTTCTAGATCAGACAAATTCAGAAATAAAGATCAAGGAAATTATTTTTACCTACCCCAGAAAATTTTCAATTTCTATTTAGAGACTTGAAAACTTAGTTATTGAAATACACACTGACAAGGGAACTATGTTTGCTTACTAACGGACTTTGGAAAGAGGCATATGCCACCCGGTAGAGTTTTTCACGCTGATCAAGATCCCGTAGCTAAGTTTTGCAAAGCTCCATGCAGAAAGCTAAAAATCGAGCTCAAAGTTTGAGCACAAAAATTGAAATATCTTGTTCAATTTGTATTATTTTAGGGATGAGAGACTACTAAAGGGTTATTTGGCATGCCAAGAACGATAGGAGCACTCAAAAACCTCGAAATTGTAGTCGTAACTCTGAAAAAATGAGCCCGGAACTCTTTATAAAAAAGGTAGATCAAAAAAACGTGAGAAACAAAAAAAATTGCATCAAAACACGTGAAAATGACTAAATTTTGAAGATTGTTTTCTGATTTTTCATGTTTTTTCGGAAAATCACACCTTTTTCGTTATTTTTTTGGAACTTCAAAATGATCATCGTGTAGAGAATTAAATTTCCTATCAAATCCATTAGTTTATTTTTGTAAATGTAGAATTTCGAAAAAGTTAGGAGAAATTTTAAAATTTCAAATTTATCACTAAATTGTGATTTTCAGCTTTCTGGCTGGAGCTTTGCAAAAGTTAGCTACGGGATGATGTTCAGCATGAAAAACTCTACCAGGGAACATATATCTCATTTCAAAGTCCGTTAGTAAGCTATCATAGTTCCCTTGTGAGTCTTCCCACGAAACCTTCAACACAGTTTTTGAAATAAGTCCTTTACCGTGATTCTAAACTAATAACTCCTATCACAACAGGCCTCATGCACTGCGCTCGGAGCGATTCGCATCTACGAAGCGCCCAACATAATGGATCTTTCACGCTGGTCGCTGAACCACGAATTACAAGCATTCCACACTCGATGCGGATGTATCACCTGGTCTCAATCGCGTATGCATCGATCGCTGATCGCCGTCGGCTCTGACGAGAAAACATCGGAAAGTACCGAGCGAATCGTCGTTTACGAGAACGTCGACGGGCTGCGTAAATGGCAACGCATCATTGCGATCAAACTCGATTTGCCGGCACCGGTCACTGATTTGCGATTCTCGCCAATCTCGCTCATCGATTCGCATCAGTTAGCAATTGCCGCCGGCGATGTACACATCTATTGTATCAAAGTGTCGCGCAACGCGGTAATGGATGATGAGACAGGCGAGGCGATTGGTGACAATCCGGTCACATCGATCGACTATTCCGCACAAAAGGTCGCTTTGTTGGGAGATGTGAGAAAAGCGTGGCGTGTCAGATATAATGTTATGGGATCCGTTGTCACCGCTACCAGCTTTGATGGAAGTGTTAGATCTTGGAAATGTGAGTTTGTTTTTATTCTAGACAAGAAATAGTTTTTAAAACAGAGTTTTGAAAAACATTTTAAAGCCAAAAAATTCTTAAAACATTGAAAAAACCCATCAAATTTTGAACTAGCTTGAACCGGGTTGGATCTTATTGCCGTATTACAAGTTTTTGAGGCAAACATGAAAATTTCAAACTGAATTGTATTGTGAGCCCCATACATCATATTGGCCGCTTATTGATGCGGTGGAGGTCACTAACTTTTGGAACTTTTTTTCAAAAGTTTTTGAGTTTTAAACTTTACGTTTTTCGTACCTGTTATTTCCAGTGGATCACATTTTTCGATGTTGTCATTGAAGCAAGATCGATCAAATCTGAAAAAAAAAAACAATTTCTTATCAGACCACAGAAAATGGACCCGGGGAATTGAAATAGGTGAAAAATGGTTCCGCAATCAATATAAAAATGAGTGCCAAGTCCTATTATCAACACAATTCTTCATTGCTTTCTGGCCTGTTCCAAAAGGATGTAAACATCCCCACTCGATCTAGGACCAAATGAAGCCGGACTCAGACTCTGGTAGACGGTACTCGCTCCGAAAAGTGTTCGACACAACATTTTAATCGATTTTTGGACAAATTTTCAAGAAAAAAGGAGACCCGAATTTTGAAAATTAACTTATCTTGTTAAATTCCGATAAACACAGAAGGAGAGGTTGTCGAGTCCAAGCCTAACTTTGTAATAAATCGAAAAACTGAAATGATTAAAATTAAGATAGGTGTCACGCGATCACGTCGACACGTGGAATCTAATTATTTATTTTTTATTCATTTAAATGACCCGGCGACTCATCGAGAGTATTCGTTTAAATTGAAAGTATTCATCATTTTAAGACATATACGAGTTAAAACACAGTTCAAAAACATAAGAAACAAAAGTTAGATGACAAAAAAGAACAATAAATAAAAATAAAGTTGGATCAAAATTTCAAATTCTAATGAAGCAGTAGAGCGCATTTGCGCGATTAATCCAACTCTATGATTTATTTTCTGTTCTTTGTTGTGCTGTAGTTTTCGCTATACGTTGTTTTAGACTGTTTTTTCACTCACATATGTCTTAAAATGGCGAATACTTTCAAAATAACCGAATACTATAGAAGAGTCGCCGGGTCATTTAAAAGATTTTTTTTTATTATTTCAATAATAGGATCTCACGAGAAATAATTCCGGTTTTCTGATTTAAAAAATCAAGAGGTTGTCCTTGTTACTTTCGAGTTTTTTTTTTCCAAATTTTGAAAATTTTTGGTAGGGTCACTAACTTTCCCGAGTGGGTAATGCGCCAATTAATTATGTATGGTGAGTACGGTAATTTTTTTGAAAATTTGAAAAATTTAGAAGAATATTTTTGTCACTGTGACTGACGATGCCAAAACGAGAAAACACCAAAATTGAAAAAAAAAAAAATCATATTCTTCAAGTTTTTTTTCGAGACCTATACATTTATATTGAAAATGTAACCGAGTTTTCGAGCAAGAAATGTCACGCTACTTTTTTATTTACTCAAAATCTTTTTTCTCAGCACACGTTTTTTTCAAATCATGTGTCCCTACGAACTACCCCTTTTTTCCAGCACTATTCGTCAATCAATGGGTGAAATTGGCCGAAATGAGTGCTGACGATTATACGGGTTTCTCCGAAGGAAAAGCACCCAAAAGATCATTTTTAACCGAGAAAATAATTGATCAAGAACACGTTCGATACTACTAAACACCTCGCTTTTTGTTTGTTTGTTTTTTTTTCTATTTTTCCATTACTTATCGATATAAACAGTCTCTTCTCTCCATCTTTTCTTATCTGATATTGTTTTCATAGGTGTTCTTGTGCCTACCTGTGTATTTATATACTTTTTTCTGCTTGGGTCGGAGGAGAAGGTCAGTTTTTTTCTGGTTATCTGATTTATTGATTTTTGACCTGTGAGAATGGAGTGATTTTTTTGCTATTCTTGTTATTTATTTTTTTTGGACTGATTTAATGAAATTTTAAAAAGCTCGGGCTGACTGATTTTTGTTTTTATTTAGACTGACGAAATCGTCATTTTTGAAACATGGAACCAAAATTTAGTCCCAAGAAATTATTTCGGAAAAAGATGAAGAAAAAAAGGTGTGAGTCGGAAAAAGCCTCGTTCGAAAAAATTTTCAATGTGTTATCATTTTATGAAGACACATTTTTTTAATCTCTTAAAAAATTCACTTTGATATTCTCACGACATATATGCTCTTACGATTTTTTGACAAACCGAAAGTGAAATTTTTCGCTCCAAAAAAGTTTATTGTGAGCAAAAAAAACCAACATATCATCCAAAATGATAACTTTATCAAGCTGTGCGTGCGTCTTTTTGTTCTGATTTTAGAAAAATTTCCGATTCAGACAAAATCTAGATGCAAACTCTGAATCGAGTTACTGTAATCGGATCGGATCCAAAACTTGAGTTTCAAATCAAAAAAACGGACTTCGAAAATTTTTTGTGTGAAAAATTACAAAACGTTTTGAAAAAAAAAAGATTTCCATGTTTCTGAAAGAGATCTTGGAAATCTTTATCGGGCCCGGAATGTCGGGCAGTTTTTCAGAGAGTTTTTGCACGCTCAGGAAATCCGAACAAGAAATTTTCAAGCCTGACACCAATTAAATTTACCTTATCGAATTCAATTTTTTGTGTTGAAACTTCATGCTAATTAAACAACTTCATTCAGAATGACCCTCGGTTGTGCTGTTTTGGACAAACAGGTTAGCGATTGGTTAGCATGGGATCGAAATGAGAAGACATTGGCGGAAATTCGTGGATTGGTTGAGAAAAAAGATGTGGAAGGATTGAAGACGAGAATGTCGACAAGATTGGTGTTCGGAACCGCAGGTAATTTTCGTTTTTGCAAAATTAGGAACCTAGAAAAACATTTGTTTATGCAGGTGTTCGATCTCCAATGCAAGCCGGATTTGGTCGACTCAATGACTTGACAATCATCCAAATCACTCATGGATTTGCTAGACATATGATTGAAGTGTTTGGTCAACCAAAGAAGGGAGTTGCTATCGGATTCGATGGACGTCATAACAGTAGAAGGTACTGTAGTTTTATCAAAAAGTTGTGATGTATTTCGACATTACTTCAGGGTCTGGTTTCCACAATCACAATAAATCCCACTTTCAGATTCGCCGAACTCGCTTCAAACGTCTTCATCCGCAACAACATTCCTGTTTACCTCTTCTCTGAAGTCTCACCAACTCCCGTCGTCTCATGGGCGACCATCAAACTTGGCTGCGACGCCGGCCTCATCATCACCGCCTCGCACAATCCAAAAGAGGACAACGGCTACAAAGCCTACTGGAGCAACGGAGCCCAAATCATCGGACCACATGACGACGAAATTGTTCGCATCAAAGAGGCCGAACCACAGCCAAGAGACGAGTATTGGGACATCAGCCAATTGAGACAATCGCCATTGTTCCATTCGGCCGATGTTGTCATTGACGCGTATTTCGACGTCGAAAAATCGTTAAACTTCCATCGCGATATCAATCAGAAGACACCGCTCAAATTCACTTATAGCGCATTTCACGGTATCGGATATCATTACACTAAGCGAATGTTTGCCGAATTCGGATTTCCGGAAGAAAGCTTTGTTTCAGTCGTCGAACAACAAGAGCCGAATCCCGATTTTCCGACGATCCCATTCCCTAATCCGGAAGAAGGAAAAAAAGTTCTAACATTAGCCATCGAAACCGCTGATAAAAATGGAAGCACCATTATTTTGGCAAACGACCCAGATGCTGACAGAATTCAAATGGCCGAGAAACAGAGCAGGTGAGAGATCATAAACAGGCTTACAGTAACTTGAAATAAGAAGTCAAACAATCTGACACTGATTCATTAGAATCCTCAGAATTTTTGTGGGAAAATTTTTTCATGAAATCAAGGCTCTTAAAAATGTTTGTAGAGTACACTTGAAAATCGGTCTTCTCGAATAAAATGACCCGAAAATATCGAACTTAATTCGTTTTTTTTTCAAATCACAAAACTGATTCTATTTTTTCTAGTGGCGAATGGCGAGTTTTTACCGGAAACGAGATGGGCGCCATCATCACATGGTGGATTTGGACAAACTGGCGCAAAGCCAATCCGACAGCCGACGCGTCAAAAGTCTACATTCTCAACAGCGCCGTCTCGTCGCAGATCGTCAAAACGATCGCCGACGCTGAGGGTTTCCGCAACGAGACAACGTTGACCGGCTTCAAGTGGATGGGCAATCGTGCGGAGGAGTTGCGCGCCGCCGGCAATCAAGTCATTTTGGCGTGGGAAGAGTCGATCGGATATATGCCGGGACATACGATGGACAAGGATGGTGTGAGTGCGGCAGCGGTTTTCGCCGAAATTGCCGCATTTTTGCACAGTGAGAAGAAGTCGTTGCAAGATCAGTTGTACGCGTTGTACAACAAGTATGGCTTCCATTTGGTTCGATCAACTTATTGGTTTGTGCCCGGACCCGAAGTGACAAAACAATTGTTTGCTACACTTCGCGAAAATTTGAAATACCCCCAAAAAATTGGAGAAGAACCAGTTGGCTCGGTCAGAGATCTGACAATTGGATACGACAATTCCAAGCCTGATAACAAGCCGGTAATACTTCCCCCATCAATTTTTACCTGTCATCGTTTCGATTCCAGATTTTACCACTCTCAACATCATCCGAAATGGTCACATTCTTCCTCAAAAATGGAAGTATCACAACTCTTCGAGCATCTGGAACCGAGCCAAAAATCAAATACTACATCGAATTGGTGACAGCTCCTGGAAAAACGCAAAAGTGAGTCAACATTTGCAAATCGGACCTACCAAAATCAGCAAAATTTTCCAGAGACTTGGACAGCGTCATCGGAGAATTGGATCAATTGGAGAAAGATGTGGTGGCCACACTTCTCCGCCCTCAACAATTTGGACTGATTCCAAGAAAATAGAGATGCTCTTTAATTTATTGCATGCATGACATTTCACTTTTAACACATTCCAAACATAAAATTATTGCATTTTTGGCACCAAAAATACCCGACATTTTCTATACACGAACGGCACGATTTTTTTATACGAATTTCGGGGCACACCCGATCTTGTATCTTCCATGAGGCCCAGACGATTTTCACGGACTGTGCGCGCGAAATTAACGTAATAATATCTGCAACCAAAAAGTGGAATCGTTAGAGAATTGAATTTTAAAACATACTTGAAAGTCTCATTTTTGCAGTTTTTGACATCTTCAAATTTTTGGACAACCCTACTTTCCGCCACATGCTTATCGAACAATTCGCCATACACATCCGGTTTCAAATAGCTCAAATCGAGTTTTTTAAAATTCACCGGAACACTGTTCAAAACAACTCGCTCGATGTGATTTTTAAAAAACTCTCCGCCACTAGCACCGGTCTTTCCAAATTGTGTCATTGAAGTTCGCCCGACTTCTGGTCGAATACATTGGCGATTTTTTCGTTGTTCCGGTGCGAGAAGCCAATCATCCCAGAAAGCAATGGGCCATTTTGGTCCAATCTCTTCCCACAATGATCTGGTGAGCATCCAACCAAGACCGGTGAAAAAGTCAGTGCGATGAAGCAATGTTGTTGCAGTTGGGTTTATCAGTTCTGGCTGGAAAATATTGAATTTCGAAAAACAAATCTTCATAAATATAAAACCACATTGTCAGAGTTTCCGATTACTGGAGCACACTAAAAATTTCGGGTCTTAGATTTTAAAATTCATTTTTCGACGATATTTTGATTTTCAGACATACGCCCTTTTCGAGAAAATTTTTACAAAAAAACAAATTTTCAGCGCGATTTCAAAAATAAAAAGGCTCACCGATCCATTATGATTCCATGCTGAGACGCAGTAAAGCGTTGGATCTTCAAGCAATACTTTGCGGAGAGTAATGAAGTATGAGAAGAAATCTTGCGCGATATCCAGATCATCTGTTTGAAAAAACTATGTATTTGTGTCGGAACAAACTTCGATATGCATACCTTCAACAATCACAACAGTTTCGAACTTCCTCACATTGAACATATAATTCAACGCATTCTTATAATGAAATGCTATATACGAGTACGTTAAGTAATTTTTTCCTGGTACTGGTTGATACCCTTCTTTTTTGTGTTTGATATACTCAACTGTTCCATCAAACTTCGATTCAATCAACTTTCTAGTTGCCGGAACATCACAATCTTGAGAAACAACAATAGAAATACTTGTAGACGGACGATACCTGAAATATATTTAAATAATCAACGTTTCAATCTAAAAACCTGCAAAAAATTCAGATGGCCTAGAAAATACAACTCATAAAAGTCAATGCCAGCCTGCCGCGATGGTAGCGCTACCCTGCAGCGAGGTTAGGCGCGACCCTGCGTGGTAGCCGACAGCAGGCTGGCACAGTCCGTCAGCAGGGTCGCAACACTCCGTTTGCAGGATCGCTCAACCCTGAATTTTTTGGCACTAGGATAGCATGAATCTAGCAATATTGTCGCGTTGAATCTGTTTCTGTCTGTTGCTCACAAATACCTTATTTTCACGAAATTCTGATGACACAAATTGTGGGAAAACATAATTTTATTCAGTAAAAATAATCGATCATAAAAAGTATACATATCAAACTCATTTAAAAAATTCGAAGAAGAAACAGTGTCATACCTCGGGGAAAATCGTGAAATGAAAACGTTGTTTCAGTTGATATTTGTTGAGTCGTTTTCCAGTTGAGTCGATTTCTTACAAGTTGAAGTCATATTCGTCGATACGTCTCTCATTTAATACGTGTTGATTTCTGGAATACATAATTTTTGTACTAACAACCTTTTTATAGAAAATTTCGTGCTCTAAAGAAACGAAATCAACTCACTTGATAACTTTGAAATTTTCCTATTTCACTCAAAAGTTGTCGACTACTGGCATGGCTTTGATCGAAGACATATCAAAAAGAACGACCTGAAAAACACAATTTATTACTAGGAAAAATAACGCAAACACATACGTTCAGTGAAAAAAACTGAAAAAATGAAAGAAATTGAAAGAAAGAATAAAAGAAAAATCCTAAGAATGCCACTCTGCTGCTACCTTGCTGCAGCACGGCATTATCTCGCGCTAGGCTCGCACAGGGTAGCAACAGTCCGGCTAAGCCGTCACTCTCGCTGCAGTATCGCACACCATCGCTGCAGTGTCGCACACCATCGCCGCAGTATAGCTAACATCGCGGCAGGCTGGCATTGACTTTTATGAGAAGCTCGGCCACGTGTTTATTTATTTATTTTTTCTTTTTCGAGAACCGTTCTCACAGCTAGAACTAGAGATAAACTATTATATTCATCATAATATGGGTTCTAAAATAACACCGAAAAATAGTTGAGAATCAGTTTGAAACACAAAATAATTATTTGAGCCAAAAAGCGCGAGAAAACTCACTTCAATATTTTTTCCAAAAGATTCTTCAGCGCTGCAGTACGATCGCAAGTGACAACAAGTATTGCCATTTCAGTTTTTGAAATGTTAACAGTCTTCGATTTTTCTTTGATAAATTCAATGGTTTGTGTTTGATAAATTGACCGCACCGAATATTCATTCCACCTTCGAGGATGGATCTTATGTTCAGCTTTGCGGTATATAAAAACAACCGCCGCCACGTATATAATGAGCAAGATGATCCATTTGAGATTAATTTTGGTGATTTTCATCTTTATAAAATGTTTAAAATGTCGAAAATTCGCTGCTTGGCGTTTACAATTGAACGTGTACACGTTTAGCACGTGGAATATTTCATTGTTTTGTTCATTTAGCTCTTACTTTATTTCATTCAAAAAAATCAAAATGATGTTCAAAATGAGGATTGCATTGTTAGCTGTACTTCTACAAATTGGTTTTCTGGTACTTTTGTTAAATTCATATTCGAATAAAAATTCTATCAATCGAGTGGAAATAATAAAACCGATGACTGAAAAGAGTCCGTCTAATAAGGAAATGGCAATTCTTGTGATCACTTGTAGTCGTGATCAAGCTCTTGAAAACCTGCTAAACAATCTGATTAGGTATGTCTAGTTTTTTTTTTCATTTTATCATAAAATTACTATTCAAGATACCGCCCATCTTTGAAAACTCCTATAATCGTGTCTCAAGATTGCGACGAGTGGAAAATTCCTGAGCTCATCAAATCGAAGTTCAGTGAAAAAGTGGAATATATAAAGGTGAGCCAGGTTTCAAAACTTCAACAATGTATTATGATAGATCAAAAAAAAAAATTCTCTGAATTTTTAAGATTATACTTTCAAACAGGGGTGTAGTTTTGGGGCTGACTGTTATTTCTTGCTTGGGCCGGACCAGCAAGAAAATAGGGGCTCTTCGAGCCCGCTGTAAAATTTGAAAAAGCAACGGAACTTCCTGTTCGGCCGACATATGGCCCATACTATGTAAAAAGATTTTGCCCCCAAAATGGTATGGGGTTATTCAGTTGAAAAAAAGTATGTTAAAATAACATAAAATAACACAAAAAACTTATTCAAGTGATGTCGAAATATGTCGAAAAATTACAAAAAATTACAGTACCTTGCCTATTTTTCGACATGCACACAGCGCTCGTAAATCACGAAAAAGGTCTCATCGTGCCGAGACACAAACAATTTAAATAAGTATGCGCCTTCCGCATTACTGTTTTTGAATTATTTCAGCCTATTTTTTGAAAGAAAGACGCAAGAAAGAAGTTTTTTTTTTGAAAGAAAGAAGTTTTTTGTGTTATTTTATGTTATTTTAACATACTTTTTTTTAACTGAATAACCCTAGTACTTACTAGCACAAAACTTTGTTTTGTGTGGGTATGTTTGAAAATCAGAAGTTTAGAATAAAAATCACGGAATATTTGAAATTGAAAACTTGTGGGTACAGCCATTCTGGGTTATAACATAATCGTTGAAAATCCTAAAAATTTTGCTCAGACAACTTTTTAATTTTCTGGGAGAAGTTCCTGGTTTGTTAGATGAAAATGTTAGAAATTTCAACTGTTTACAGCACGAACAGAAAGGAACTGATCCGGTTCCGGGGAAAAACTATCTTCAATATTCGTACATTTCAAACCATTACAAGAATGCATTGAAATATGTGTTTGATGTCAGACAATTCAAGACTGTTGTTATAGTTGAAGGTGATTTTCTTCTTTAAAACTCAAAAATACCTCGAAATTTGTCAGATGACCTGGAAGTGGCGGAAGACTTCTTTTCATATTTTATTGCTCTTCGTTCGAGATTGTTGAAAGATAAAACTCTTTACTGCGTTTCGGCCTGGAATCATAATGGATTGGTAGTGTTTTTTGCTTTTCATGAAGAGAAACACAACCTTTTCTAGCCGGAACTCATCGATTCAACCGCGACAACAATGCTTCATCGCACCGACTTTTTCACCGGTCTTGGTTGGATGCTCACCAGATCATTGTGGAATGAGATTGGACCGAAATGGCCAAATGCGTTTTGGGATGATTGGATCATTTTACCGGAACAACGCAAGAATCGGCAATGTATTCGACCCGAAGTTGGCAGAACTGCAATGACACAATTTGGAAAAGACGGTGCTAGTGGTGGAGAATTTTTCAAGGAACACATCGAACGGGTTGTTTTGAACAAGGTTCCTGTGAATTTCGAAGAATTGGATATGAGTTATTTAGACCCGGTTGGTGGATGGTATTTCATCAATCCTCATATAAATTTTTATAGATTACATACAGCGAACTTTTCACGAGCATGGTTTCAGACAGTGAACCAGTGCAGAAGGTTCAACAAATTCCGAAATGCGGAAATTCTGAGAAACGGTAACGATTCAGTGTTGATTGGTCCGACAAATAATGTTTCACCTTATTTCAGAGTGTTTAGAATCGCGTATAGTTCATTTGAATCAACAGTTATTTCGAACAATCTTGGCTTGATGAAAGATGAACGGTCCGGAATTCGTCGAAACTCTTATGAGGGAGTCGTTCCGTTTTTTTATAACAATTGCCGTGTATTTTTGATTCCTCAGTCACTTCAACAGGAACTGGAAAACTCCAACTAGTTATTTATCCGTTTATGAACTTGTTAGCCATTTTCCCAAAAAATAGGAATGCAACATAAAGAAAAATATTTCAATAGGAAAACGCAAAAATAAGTTTTGTGGAGGTTTCTCGTCATTTCATCTGTTTGGAAAGTTTTGGTGACTAGTCACTACTCTTTGAAAATTTTCTTACTGTACTTCGCTCCGCCTTTTGGTATTTTTCTTACTCAGATGGTTGTCATTTAGAAATAAAAAAAAAACTATTTTCATCATAGATAATTTAAAATAATGAGATGACAATTACAGTAATTGTTCAATTTACCGCTAAATATTTATCAACAAAAAATAAATATTTTTAAATTTTGAAAACACATATTCACATTTTTCACTAAACAGAATATTGAAGTTTAATTCTTTCACATTACGACTTGAGAAAGAAACGAAAAATTACAAATTAAAATTCCGGGTTTGCAAAGCAAATGTGAGCCTCCAAACATGAATAATGCATCGAACTTATATATTTGACACTTGTATTTCTCTCAGACAATCCAAAGTTCAGCTCATTTTTTGTTTGGTTATTGGGCGATTATCTCAAATTTGATTAGGCATCCATTTTCACCAGCCAAAACGTTTTTGGGTTTTTTTTTGTTTTTGGATGAAATTAGATTTTTCAACTTTTCAGGGGGTACGTGAGAGAAATATTTGTTTTTTTCTTTCATTATTTTTTTCTGATTTTTGCTTTTTTCCCCCACCACATAATTTATGATGAAAAAGAAAGACGTAGGTAAAGTAAAGTTTACCTAGAGCGGAAATATTAACTTTTTGCTCAATGCATCTGCGCGAATAATAATTTTCTCCATTAATTCTCGTATAAATTATGTTTTTTTTTTCGTCTAATGGATTTTTTGTGGCCAGAGTAGATGAACTCTAATTTCTTCCCTCGTTTCTATCATTTTTTACGCTTCACATCATTTCTATATTATGTTTTTTTTTTCGCCCTGTTTACTGAATTCAGTTCATGAACTTTTAATTTCACATTCTTTTAGATAATCAAAATCTCCTAGCAACATGAAAACAACCAAGTTAGCATGTTTTTTGTTGGTTGGTATTCTTAATTTGAGAATTTTTTAAGAATACAATTCAATCTGTCATTTTCTTCTTTTTCTCCTGCAGAAAAATTATTATATTTTTCTGTGGCTTTTTGTCTTTTTGGACAAAAATATGAGAATAATAATAATTGTTCTTCTCCTTTTTTTCCAGAAGAAAATAAGAATAACTTTTCTTCTCAGGGAAACTTTGGCTGAGTTGAAGCTGCGCAGCCTCTTTTCAGCCTATTTTCTCCAGCTGATCAGCCATATTTCAGCCAAGACGTTTTTTTGCTCCGCTAATCAGCCGCTGATCAGCCATTTCTACGCTGAGTCTCTGGCTCAAAAACGGCTGATCAGCCTGTAAGCGAATCAGCGAAAAAAACGCCTGGCTAAGCTTTTTGCGAAATTTTCGCCACGGTTTCCCTGAGTTATTCGCTTTTTTTCTCTTGGTTGGTAGGTAAAAAGTACATTTTGGATTAGGTTTTGGCGTCATGGAGATCTACTTTATTTCTTTACACTTATTTTAAGAAAAAACACGACCCTTCACGACCCTTTTTTTTTTGCAAGTCGAGCCAGACGCCGGGAAGAAAAGATAAAAGGCTAGAGAACGAGAGGTCGCGGCGAGATATTTTGATAAACGCTGTGGTGCCAAACTTTATAAAGATTCTATCGCGACGAACACCCGTACTCTTCCTTTATAAAATTTGGCGCTACAGCGTTTATCAAAATATCTTGCCGCGACCTCTCGTTCTCTAGCCTTTTATCTTTTCTTCCCGGCGTCTGGCTCGAAAGGGTCGTGAAAACACTTTGTTTAGCGCCAACTTTTCTATATGAAACAGTTTTGTGGGCGTGGTCAAAAGCTACGAAATTCATAATTTGGAAATGAAAATTTGGAAAAAACGGTCATTTGACTTACCACGTGAAATGAGAATTGTGTGACGGGTCAGACAATGAATTCATTTTCTTGTTGAATTGAATTCATTTTCAAAAAAAAAAAATTCGAAAAAAAATCGCACACATAAACATCGTAACGAGACCCAAAACATTTTAAGCTACTGCGCCTTGGTACATTTTTATTAAAAAATATTTGTGTTTGAAAATCGCACACGGTAGGTCAAAATAATTTGTTAAATTTTTGGAAATCTGAATTTTCAGCCACTCAAAAAAATTCTCCCGAAATAAAAATTCAATTTCATTCAAGTTTTTTTCCAAATCCACTCATTTAGAAATTGATATATTTTCCAAAATATCAAATTTCGAAAAAAAAACTCAGAAGAAGCATAGAATTAAAAATGTTGGCCATAAATTAGATTCACAACCATAAAATCATCCAATTTCCCTGACAATAGGCAAAATTCCTACCTTCCAAAAAAAATGCTTCGCTTTTTTTTTGGGCGGACGGATCAACAGAAAAAATGACATAATTCCAGATACAAAAAATGAAAACATTTCCTAATCCGATTTTTTTGCTACTTTTTTTGTCTGAAAATCCGAACAGCTGAAGATCAAAACTTTTTCTTTTTTCGCTTATCTATTGTTCAAAAAATTCAGAATATATATATTTTTTTTTGAGATTTTTCGGCAAAATAACAAAAACATCCAATTAGGCGATTCAAATCATTACTTGTTGGTTGTCAAAGGAAACACATTGATTTTTTTGTTTGAAGTATAATTACCTTGATGTCGAAAAGTTTCAAATTTTCTCATTTTTTTCTGTATATTATTTTTGGCCACCAACCTTTCAATTATCTATTCATTCTTCATCAACAACAATGAAAAACGTCATTTTAAACTTTTTAATTAAACTATTTTTTGCATTCCCCATTTTTATTTATCTCACGTTTTTCGGTGTGCTGAAAAATATCTGAAAATCTCATTATGATGACGGATTTCAGGGATTAGGAACTGTGAAAAAAATTGTTGTGGGTTTTTCGAGAAATGAGACAATATTGTATGTGATCATCAAAAGTTCACACATGTTTTCAACCAAATATATAATTGGCTCATTTCTCGATTTTCTTTTCTCGCCACTCGTTTCTAATTTCCGCCTAACTTGACTTATTTATTTTTATTATTACTAGTCAAAACATAATATTGTCTGCTTCTTGTTGTCAAATGTTTTTTTTGAGCGGTTTCCTGTTTTTGTGCAATGTCGGGAGCCATTTTTGTGGAGGTTTTCATTTTTGTTTTGTTTTTAATTTTCAGGTTCTTCGAATAATGCGGATAGTAAATGATAAAATCATTTTCTTTTCCAGTTTGACGCATGTTGAAAATTAGATTTCAGCGCAAAAAAAAAACGGAAATTAACACAAAGAGGTGTTGGTTAAAAATTGCCTGATCTCATTCGATTATGATGTAAAGTTGGGAAATTTGCGCAACTCTCCAATGTTTTTTTTTGTGAAAAATTCTTGAAATTTAGCCTGGCCGGGCCCAAAAAAATCAAATCTCCATTGGACCATGATCGAGTAGGCCCAAGTCTGACCCAGAGCCTTTTTTTTCAAAACTTTCGCTGTTCCCAAAATCCAGGCTTCACTAAAAGTTAAGTAAGAGGACCGTCTTTGTGGGCGGAGTCAGAGCAGGTCAGGCAAATCAAAAAAAGAGGCACACTTTTTCAGACGGAGAAAATATGTGCGTGAAGACACGGACAAGATCAGATAAGTTTTTTGAAAATCATTTTCAAAATTAAATTATTTTGAAAAATAAATTCACGTTTCTTGCTGGATAATATGAAAAAAACGTGAACTGATATCAAAATGTGTATTTAATTTTGATAATTTTGATCAAATGAAATTGTCTGCGTCTCTCTCACGACCTGTCTCTCTCTTTTTGTTGTTCTGACATAAATATAAGAGGGCCCGAAAGCTCGGCACTAAAATCACGGGCCTGGATATATTGAAGGCCCAACCGGGAAAACTTTTTACCTGAAGCCTTCCAGGCCGGGCCAGTTCTGTGGTCCGATTCAGACAAAAAATTTGGGCCCGGTCCGATTTTTTGCACATTTTTGATGTTTTGGTCTGATTGAGACTTGGCTAAACTTTTCCCAGGAAATATTCAGAACAAAAAGCTCTCAGTCATTTATATTTTTTGAATAGTTACCTGTGTTGGGTCTTCCTGTTTTTTGTGTTATTTTGCAGATTGTTCAAGCGATTTATAATTTATTCAAAAGCCATACACACACAAATATTCAACCATTTTTCATCCTGAAAACAAACCACACACGCGTCTTTGAATATTTCCCAAAAATGAGACACTTTTTTGTTGTCAACCGGAAATGCCAACTTCCGACACATTTTTGAACATCCAACTTTAATTCATATTTTATGGCTTTTCCGTCTCATTTTCATATTCCATTCTTTTTTTCTCGCTCTTCATTGTTCACATATCAATGTCGCCTTGTTTTTTTTATTTTTCTCTGTTGATTTTTCATCGTCAAAAACTGCAAAAAGTACATGTATTTTTCATAAATTAACACCCCCACATAATTAATTGTGTTCGCGTGCATGTCATCTTCCAGTTTCTGCGCTTCTTTTTCTCCAATCTTTTTTGTTGCTACTAGCTAGTAGTCAACTTTTTATTGTAGGATTTTCTTTTCGTTTTGTTTCAGCCCGTCTAATGTTACTATGGTTCAATGTACAAGATGATGTCACATATCTGTTTGGTTTCCGATTTCGAAATCGATCTCTTGTCACTATTTTTGCACTCATTCAACTAGTCGTTGCTTGTGTCTCGTTTGCGCAACATATTTATTCCGTCGCCAAGTTTAACAAGGTTAGTTGGTATGCTAATTTTGGAAAACACCCAGGCCAAAGTAGGCCGGCTCGAAATGAACCAAATCTAACCCCATAAAATGTTTAGCAGATTAATTATTCCAAAATATTATTGTCAATACAAAAAATCAGAAAAAAAAACAAGACAATTGGAAGAAAACCAATATGGCCTAGGAAACCAAATAGGCGGGGCTGAATACAGTACACTTTCGTTGAAGGAACATAAGAAAAAAAAATTGAAAAATCCACGTGTACAGAGTATACAAATAGAAAACGTGAAACGTGTCATGGTCACTTTTATAATTGGTAATTGTTATCATGTTCCTTTAACAAAAATATACTGTATTTAGCCCCGCCCATTAGGTTTTCTAGGCCATGTTGCTTTCCACAATAGTAAAATTGTACTTCAACCAAATTTTCGGGATTTCCAATGTTTTTTTCCCAGATTTTCTTCTGCTCATTCAACGAAACAAAAGATTCGGGCGAATTTCTATCTCACGATGTCATCATTTTCGATTTCGGCCTATTTCATGAGTTGATCAATGTTCAAGAATGTATAGCCAATTATCTGGACGGCGGATACATGCGATGCTTATGGTGTTTCACTCAAATCATCGGATTATGTCTGACGATTTGTGAGTCATTTTTCGCATTTATTTTTCATTTTGTTGTTGTTTTTGTTGTTGCAGATACTACATTATGCATACCGAAACCTCATCCATTGCTTCTTTGGCCGATGTTGATCATTCAAAATGCTTATTGTTTTGGTTTAGTTATTCTGACAATTGCGACAGCTGATAAGGTGAGAATAATCAAAAATCAGATCAGACACATATTTGTGGGCGTGGCCTAAAACAAGGAAATATAATTTTAAAAAATGAGAGATTTCAGAGGTCACGAAAGTTAATTTAACCTATGCACCAAAAAGTTTCAAAATTTTGGGGATCCAACCTGGTGACATGAGATTACTGTAGTTTGAAATTTTGAGCATTGAATGTAGTAAAGACAGTTTTGGGGATGTGTCGAAACTGGGAAAATACAATTGAAAAATGAGAGGATTAGAGAAAAGGTCACGAAAATATATTGGGCTATTTAGTTTTTGAAATTTTGGAGACCTCAAAATTCAGCTGTAAAAACGCTCAAGTTTATTTGGTATACTTCCACGGCCTACGAGCTATAAAAAATGTCAATCAAAAGAGACGCAGAGAAAAACACGAAGTTTGCACTTTGAAAGGTCACGTTTATGTTATTTTTACGTTAACTTTTTTTTTCTGAAAAAATCCTAATTTCTCTGCGTCTCTTCTGTAGGGCGTCATTTGAGCCCTTGAGTTCATTATGTATACCTAGTTCTGAGTCGAGAAAATTTGACATTATCAGTAGAGCGCGTTTTACCGATTCAATTTTGATTGTTTCGAATTTCTGATGATACCGAAGGCTAGTTTTTTTCTCCTGGTAATGAAAAATTCCAAGATTCAAAGAAGATTTCGGAAATTTTTTCGAATTTCTCAATTTTCTAAAAAAAACAAAAGTCAACCAATTGTTTTTTTTGCAGCTACTCGTCGCAATTTTCCATCCAACCAATGCTCATTTGAACTTGTTGATACTGTATTACGCTGTTGGAACATGTATCAACCACTTTTTCGATTATATTCTATGGCATTATTATTGGTATGAGGAGTTTTTATACATCGGAAGAACTGGAAAACACGTCATACCGTTTTGGGTGTGACACCAATTCGAAACAAAGAAAAACATCAACGAAACAAGCACTGTGATTTTTTGAAATACGTTGTACCTACCAAACCACAATAAAATATGATATTTTTGAAAATTTGTGAGACTGATCTCGGTGGGGAGGAGATTGTGGGCCGGCCCGAAACTCACAGGCCTAGCCTGGCCCCTGGCCCGACTTTCAAACGTCAGTTTCTCAGAGCCGCAGATAGACCTAAAAAGACCGAGAAAATTGAAAAACTTCCAAGTTTTTTATACCCAAAACCACATGTAATTCCACATGACCTTCATCTTTTTCTCTTCATTTTTTCACTTTGAAATTGTCGTCTTTCATCTTTCTTATTTTCTATCGACCAAAGTTGTTTTGACGATTGATCTACCATCTGACGACGTCATCATCTTCATCATTTTTCCTTTTCTCATTCCGTCCAACTATTCAACAATGTTGCATCGTATGTTCTTGGAATTGTATGGGTTTTCGAGACATTTCAAAACTCGAAGAGCATATTGTGCAGTTTCGCTGATCAATTACTCGGCGGATCTTGTGCTCATCTCATGGATGTTTGTCAAATCGCCAGTCTTTCTAGATGTCCTTTTTTGTGTTTCATCGGCTTTGATCGGAATTTCGATCACTGGATTGTATTTGAAACGTCCTTCAGTTATGTTGCCAGATGTGTTATACAAGGTTTGATTTCAACTTTATTATCTGGGCCGGACCGGGCCGGCCTGAACTTGTTGTTTTTTTTTTTTAGTTTAGACTTAGTTTTGTAGTGGCCTGAGCCGAAAAAAGATAATTTGAAAATGAGAAATTTAGAAAAAAGGTCACGGAAATTATTTTGAAAAAATTCCAAATTTTTGAAGACCTAGTATTTAAATTGGCTGAACTAACTGTAAGTCCTAAAGATTCCACCAGGCCCGGTCCGGCCTTTTCTCTATTTTTTTACTTCAAAAACTATTTTTGAAGATTGTCGTCTCCGGTTGCGCTCTTTTCAACGCAATTCTAGACGTTGAAAACGAAACAACCGGTGCTGCAATTCGTCTTCTCATGGTTATGATCGCTCTTCTCTCGCATTTCTACGAGGTAAGTTGACCTGAAGTGTTGAAAATATTCGCCATTTTTGGAATATAGCAAATGTGTGAAAAAATAGTCTGAAAAATGTTTCACAGTGAAATTCGAATGCCATACAGTAGCTAAATTTTTATTATCCAAAGTCAATTCGGTGACATGTGCTCTACTGATAAGAGATTTTCAGAAGTTTTTGATATCAGAATCTGATCCTACGTGTCTGAAAAGTCTAAAAATGTACCTCCTAAAATATCAGAAAGTCTTGTTCGGAAACTATTTGTTGCTGAAAAACCCAATCTACAGTAACCGCGTGGCACCGATTGAATTTTGAATAATATTTCTTTCAAAATTTTGAAAACTCTCGGTGTGTGAAGAATTGACTTCTGAAAAATTATAAAAATTATGATACTTATGTTAAATGTTGGAAAGTTAATAAATTTTCGCGACCTTTCTCTAAATTTCATATTTTCAAGTTATATTTTCCGGCGTAAGCCACATTCAGAAAATGAACTCTGTGTTTTCTTCAGAATTATTTCCTGTTCAACGCAATATCCGCATTCTATCGCGAACAAGACGGACTGAGCTCTTCGAGACCTCCACCAAGTTACAATCTGTTTGCCAAGCATGCTCAAAATATCACAACGAATGTTCCCGAAAAGGATGACAAATCGTCGACAGATGGAGGTGTTGATGAAGAGCAGCCTAGATGTTCAACACCGCCACCACCGTCTTATGAATTCGCAATGGAACGGATAAGAGAGCGAACCGAAATAGTTTAGGAAATTGGAGTTTTGTATATTTATTTTATTTGGTACGGGTTTAAAACTTGATAATTCAACGTCACCATATAATAAATCAGAAATAAACTTTGTATTTATAATTGCATGACGAACAGAGAATTTTTTTGGCAGTAATTTCATTTCAAATTAGCAACAACAACAAAACTAATAACAGTAAACTCAAAAAAAAAAATATTAAAGAAATTGGATGGCAGCATTCCAGAAGTGAGATTTTGTCGAATCTTTCAAACTTTTG
This sequence comes from Caenorhabditis sp. 8 KK-2011, assembly GCA_963572245.1. Classification (NCBI taxonomy): domain Eukaryota; kingdom Metazoa; phylum Nematoda; class Chromadorea; order Rhabditida; family Rhabditidae; genus Caenorhabditis; species Caenorhabditis sp. 8 KK-2011. The sequence continues at coordinate 8,009,848 of OY751548.1, forward strand.
AATTGTTTACTCTGCATGATGATCTTGAATTCTCTTCCTCTTTTCAATTTCGCAACAGCATCTTCCTGTAAAATAGGCGTTCGAATGAGAACAAAACGATTATTTTATTACCATTGATTTCACGTCGTTTTTTTCTTCGTAGGTTTTGACTTCCTCAATGAGTTTTGCTCCTTTACTTTCGTTGAAGAAGTTCTCACATCTATCGATCAGCGTAGAAACTTCGAGCTTTACCGATAAATCCATCAGAATGTCGTATGAATTCACTGAAAATAGCCGAATTTTATAAGTACGATATTTTAGTATTTATGTTGAGACCAAGTACAATTTTCTGTGGTGGAGACAATCTCAAATCAATTATCAGGGTACGCGTTTTCCTGCTGTTTTTCAACTTTTTCAAAAATTCCACATTCTGATGGGCTAAAAAATTTCGACGTTTTTTCTGAATTTTTCATTTTGAAAACCAGGGCTGGGGAAATGGACTGTGATACACATGGGCTTCCCAATTAAAATGGGAAATATTCCAAAATTTGCCAATTTTTTAATTTTCTGAAGAAAACATTAGTTTTCCCACGGGAAGCCGAACTAGAACAACACGTCAATATTTCGAAATTAGTTTCGGATATCGAAGAGAACCACTAGAAAAATAATGAGAAGTTATCATTTTTTTTGTTGTTAAAACGTGACCTTATTAACTAAAAATGAGAATGGATAGAAAAACACGACATTTACCAACTGGGAAGCCCAGGAAGATCTACCTTCATTCATTCATCTATACGGTAGCGGTTTCTCTTCCATTCTAAAAAGTTCGGATTGACAATAACATGGGAATGGTTTTGGGACGGGCATAGTCTGCTCGGGGAAAAAGTCGCAAGTTTATCGCCCGACAACTTGAAACTTTTTCCCCGAGTGTATTTGATTGACAGCTTAAAATTGATCTGTTGGGAAAGGCTACTTCTGGAATTTTATTTCGGAAGATCTTACCATTAATAACAATCGGATCAGGATAGATAGAAGCCAAAAGTATAGCAAATTCGTTGTTTTTTACGTCATTGATCACGATCGTATTTCTTTTTTTCTTCGAAAATTTCTTCTCGAAAAATTTCGAGAACATGCACAAAAACTGAAAACATTCTAACCATTATTGGGTACGGCATTTTTTAGAGCTTACCGATTTACTGACTTGAAATTCAACATTTTGCACTTTAACAACAGAGTCTGTGATTGTTGAACTAATTTTCGAGAAATCATAATATTTGTAATCGAATTCCACTTGAAGACTCAAGGAATTGTTGTGAGCGTATTTAACAACATCCGACCAGATCAAGAAACTAAGATAACCCCATGATAAATTTGAAGCGGTGTAACAAATTTTTGAACCAAGTTTGTACGGCTGCCTATCCCTGTTTTGTGGCAATACTCCAAATGTTCTGTTCACTTCACACACCCAACTTTTGTTTTTTGGGTTTTCGCCGAGTAAATACAAATAACAAGATAAATACTTGTTCTGATTGAATGTACTAGCTTTAATTGAGAGTTTCCTGAAAAAGAAATAACTTATTTTGAATATTTTCTGACGAACCAACCATTTTTGATCACCAGTAGTGAATACAGGACTTAATTGACTATCTGTATCCAATTTATCGATATTTTCGACCTTCCATTTGTAAACATTATCTTTTTTGACAGTGAGGTTCATTCTGAAAAAAAAAACAATTGTACTGTCAATCCAACGAAAAAATGATCTACCAAACGAAAATTGAGGAGAGAGTACGACAAAATGACAGAGTAGATAAAATTCGCGTTAGATGATCTGACTGGATTGACAATAAAACAGGGTACATTGTTTTTATCAAAACAATGAAGGAAACAAATAAAGAAATTGGAATCCAGAAGTGGGCTCTATTACGTGATTACGTATAATTTATTGGAAAATACGGAAGTTGTGATCACGTGAGAGCTTCTCCACAGTGTAAAATTAACAACCTACATCTTACTTAGATAAGTCGACTAGTCATATGATCATATAAATAATATAAAAACCCTTTGTATGATCGTATAAAAAACCCTTTGTGCAAAATTTAAAAAAAAAATAAAAATAAAATACTTTTCCACAAGAACTACAAAATTAATATGAGAAATTATTCGTCACAAGAGTTCACGAACAAAACACACAATCTTCCTTGAATACTACGATACTTAAAACAATTCAAACTGCATCGGTTGCCATGTTGAGCAATTAGCGCATTTCTCCATGAGTGAGAGACGCATTCTATTGTGCCAGCTTCAATCATCATACATAATATGAGGAAGGAATGGAAGAAGGGGAAACACCCCTAATTACAAGGAATTTTAAATCATTTTATGTTCCTCGTCTTTTGTCTTTCAACTGCGATTTAGTCGTTTTCAAGATATTTTGATGAAAGTTTCTCGGTTGTTTCGTGCAAAAAAATGCCAAATGTTTATTCATAATATTTTTGTGCGCATCTTCTTATCTTTTGTCAAATAACATGTCACTTTATTTATTTTATGTATGATTTTTTTTTTGCAAAAATGAGAAAATATGATTTTTGCCGCCAATTAACATAAACACCATATTGGTGAGACACCATAAGCTGACCGCCCATTTTTTTTTTCGCAGGTCCCTTGAGATTTTGTCATATAGAGGTCATTATTTGATATGCCTTTTTGCAACAACTATACTACTACTAGTACTACTAGTACGAGATTAGTATCTTCTTTTTTTCTCAACCCGATTTTTGCAGTTATATTTTACGAATTATTGTAATATTTCCACACAAAATGTACCGTAATTATTAAAAGGAACACAAACTTTTTTTTTTAATTTCAGTTTTTTTTCAGATGGACAGTTGTGAAGAAGAATGCGATATTGAGACAATGGACAGTGACGAAGAAGAGCATATCGGTGAAAAATGGTGAGTTGTATTTTGTGTGTGTGTAGAAAAACACTTATTTATGTTGACATAAGGTAATTACTGGCAGCTCGTTATGAGATTATATATCCGAGTCGTGTCAAGTGTTTACAATTTTCATTTCGATTTACATACGTAATTTTTCAAAATAGATTCATTTTAGGGTAAGAAAACCCGTTTTAAAGAAAACATGAAAAAACTGTGGGCCTAGTCGGGGCCTGTACCTAAGCCTAATTTTTCCTAACCCCAAATTGGTCCCGTCCAGACCCTGGACATGGATTTTTGTCAAGCCCGGGACAAAATTGAGACAGGGGTGAGATTGTAGCCCGATAGTCCGGCCCGGAATTAAAATCCCGGTCCGGCCATTTTTATTTTTCGGCCTGGACCGACACAACTTCTGAATGTCAGTTTTTCATAGCCCTTTTTCAGAGGGTATATTCTTTTTTTGAAAAAAAATTTCGGAACCATTACTAGACTATTGTTCTTCTAGAAAAAATATAATTTGTATCATCCTGTCGGGCTTCGAAACAAGCGGACAGGATCCCTTTGAAAAAAAGTTCCCTTATTTAATTTTTAAACGTAACCCAATAAAAAATGTCTAAATGTTCTCAGTTTTAAAAATTGAGACATTTCTCCCTTCATTTATTCTCTAAAAATGTGATTTGATTCAACATGTAAGTTGGGGGTTTGGACAGAAATTCGAGTGAAGTTTTGAAATTTTACTGTAGTAAAGAGTGTCAATTCGTTGAAAAACGCTCATTTTCTTCGAAAAAAGGCTTTGCGGCGAATACCGAAAAGGGCCGGATGCGAGTTTTATCCGATTTAGTTAAATTTGTTGTGGTCCCATAAAAATTGGACTCAAAAATAAACATCTCGGGCCAGAGTCCAAAAATCAGATCGGATCGATTTTCTCAAAATTTTTGCTAAACCAGGCCACAAAATTGGACCAGAACAGTTTGTCCTTGAACGGGCCGGGTCATTGAAAAAATGACTGAAACGAAATCAGATAAAAAAATCGGACCAGGTCATTTTTTTCTAACATAAGTACCACAGGACCAGGTGAATCGAATCACAAAGTCGCATCACAATTTTTTGTTGAACGTCAAATCGTAGAAACCGGGCCCGATTTTATCTGGATCCGTTTCAGCAAAAAATTTCTCTGGTCTGATTTTGTGGCCCGATTCAGCAAGAATATTGAAAAAAACAGGCCGGATCCGATTTTTCGACTCTGACCCTTCGGACCGACAGACATTTTTAGAGTGTGTCCGGTTTTTGTCAAACCCAGCCCGATTCAGAATATGTCGGTTCTCTCTGAGTTCCTTCTTTTCTATAGAAAGAGCTACTATGTTCCTTTAAAACTTGCTCATCAACTTTTTGACCCCTCCTCCTCCTCCTCATCCAATATACACCCACAAAAAAGATAGTCATCTTTTCCGTTGTCTCTGCGTCTCCTCGTTTCGCACACTCTCTCTCTCTCGTTTTCCTCAGTTTTAAAGGGTGGATGATTGGCGTATTTTTGGGTTGGGAATGGGTGTGGCAAAGAGAGAGAGAGAAGTTATTTTATGGTTAATTAGATAATATGTCTATATCTTGAGGTTAGCGCGTTTTTTTGAAGGTTATTAGGTTTTTTTGTGGGTACCACAAATTTTTTTCTTGGAATTTTTCATATGTCCTAATTTTTGAATTTCTGGAGCCAACTGCTCATTTTAGCACCAAATTTGAAAATGTTTTAGAAGGCGTCGAAATTGTATCAATAAATTTGTTTCGCTGAAAATCATCGTCATTTCCTGAAAACTATTATCAAAGAATTGAAAAAAAGTGTTTATCACCAAAAAAAAAAGCATTTTGTGATAAAAAACACTTGCCATGACACATACATTTTGTTCATTTTTCGTCGAATTTCTATTTTTTTGCCAAATTTGATTTGATTCTCTTTTTTTTTTTTGCACTTGAGTTGAGATTCAGATGCATTTTGTCCATATGTTTTTAGAACCGCCCGCCCTCATTGTTCCTCATTCCAACTAGTGAATAAATCATGTTGCTCTTTTTAAAGAAGTGCGTGCAATCTGTCCGTAGAAAATAGTGCGCATTATGAGGAGGGTGTACAGATTTATATTTGGAACAAAAGGTTCTTTTCCTGTTTATGCGCACCACACATTTTCATTCGCATTTCATCCCCAATGTTTTCAGTACTGAAATGTTGTACCTGTGGTGTAGTGGGTTACGTGTGCGCCTGACGCGCGAGTCTTTTTTGGTGGGTTCGATTCCTTCCCACGGCGAAAGTTTTTTGTTGGCATTTCTATCCTCGGAAAACCTAATTAATTTCGTCCTTCGTTCCAATTTTTTGCTTCATGAACTCATCAGACTTCTGTCAGTTTGTAATTCATCATTGAAAAAGGGAAAGAGAGACGGAAAATTGACAGATTTTGGAAACGAGGAGGAACGACATTTTTATGTGAACATATTTTTGCATAATTCCTTCTTTTCAAACCCACCCCGTTTTTGATACTTTTTTGAGACAGTAATTCATTTTTAAAGGAACATAGTAGTTTGGGAACTTATTTCTTGCCGCGAAAAATTACAGTAGTTCAAAGGAACATAAGATTATTCAACCAATTTTTGGCGCGAAAAATTTCGCTTCAAAATGTTTCAAAATTTCAAAGCCCTCTTTTCATGAAGTACCCCTTATGCAACCGAAAAAAACAATTAATTTTCTAATTAATTTGTCCTCGAAATATGTGTTCAAGCTGAGAATTGTGGTCCCTTGAGACATTTTCCAAAAATCTTTCTTTTCTTTTCTTCTCTTGATGAGATGGCTAAATCTCAAGTGTCCTTTTTTCTCTTTTGGAATTTTTGTCCAAAATTAATAAAAAATCTCTTTTTTTTTGATGTAGGTGGGAGGAAAATCCTTTCAATCAAGTACTCTTCAGAATGTATATTTTTTTCGCAGTTAGTGTTCCTTTAATTTGCAGTTTGTCCCTTCTTGCTTCTCTTCTACCATCCAATCAGCCAACATCTCTCAATTTGATTTCAACTGCAATTTCTTTGGAACTCGAATCATCGGAAGAAGAAGTCGTCGAAAAGGTGCCGCCGGTCGAAATGGTTAGTTTAAAGGCGCGCAGGGTTTAAGAACCTGTGCTTCTCTTTTTTTTTTGTTGAAAAATGTTTGCGGTTGTGGCGGCGCCTCCTCCTTTCCCGTGTGGTATAGTGGTAGCGCGCTGACCTGCGGCGTGAGAGGTCGAGAGTTCGAATCCACCACTTGAACTTTTTTTTTTTGGTTGAATGTTGACATTTTTTGCACCAAATTAGGTTGAAAGAGACGCAAAGAAAGCAGACAAATGTTTGGTTTTTATTTAAATTATTTCGAATTTCACTGTACTACTACATGCATATGTACAAATATATTATTTAACATAGTTGTTGTTGTTTTCCAACATTATTTGTAATGTATAATCGAATTCGGGCGGCTTCCTCCCTTTAATTTTTTCTGTCGAGCGCGCACTAAAGAAAACAACTACAAATTTCGATGATGACAATAAAAACAATAGTAAAACACGGGCGGCCGACACAAAAAATGTTCGTTTTACGATTTTTTTTTGGTTCCGAAACTGTTTTTTTTCCAATTTTGGCGCCAGGATTTTTTAGACGTCTAAATTGACCCATTTTTTTTATTTTTGGCGGCAAACCTGAAATTTTGAAAATGTTTTTGTTGTTTTTGGAAGTCAAAAATTCAAAATTTCCAATTCAGATTTTTCAAAAAAAAGGTTGGCCCGGCAAAAATGAAAATTTTGAAAAAAAAAATTTTGTGCCAAAACTGAAAATTCCAACAAAAATGGATATTTTTCTGGTGTCAAAAATACACGTGTCAGAATTTTTTTTTTGAATTTCAATTTTTGGCGCCAAACCTGAAATTTCGAAAAAAAAATTTCACTGATTTTTGACGTTAAAAATTTAATTTTGCAAATTGAAAATCAAAATAATTTTGTATTTAAAATCCACGTGTCAAAAATGTTTTTAAAATTTCAACTTTTTGTGTCAGAACTTAAATTCCAAAAATTTTGATTTTTTCGGCACCAACAAACCAAGTTCCAAAAACTTGCATTTCTTTAAATTTTCAATTCTTGGCGCCAAAACTGAAGTTTTCGAAAAAAAAGAATTGTGCTGTTTTTTTGCGCCAAAATTTCACGTTTTTTCCTGAGTTATACATTACAAAATAGGACCCAATCGTAGTAAGTATAATTGATGTTATTATTCTAATGTACACTACTAGTAGTGTGTCACAAAAACATGGACTAATGTGGGTGAGAAATAATTAGCAGGTTAGGACTATCTCTTCCTCTCGAAAAACACACAAAGTCATTTTGGAGAGTGCCTATTTTTTTGGTTGGATTCTCATGAAAAAATATTTTTTGGGTTTTTTTTCGGTAGTACAAATATTTTTGTCTAAAGGAACATGTTCATTTTGACCGCCTCATTTTCTAGTTTTGAATATTTTTTTCACATCGATTTATTTTTTCGCAAAATACTATTTTGTTATAATAAAAATAATAATGATGGCCAGCTTGCGTTTCTATAAACATTTTGTTGGTTGACCAGGTGTGACCTTGTTATTTTATATTCAATGAGTTTTGCAAAAAAAAAACTTTTTTGTCATTTGAAAATTTTAAAGTATATTAGCCATTCACAAATCGCTACCACGCGGTTACTGTAGATTGAAATTTGAGCAGTGAAGATATCCAGAACGAAATTCTTCAAAAGTGTGACAAGTATGTTTTTAGACTTTTTTACCCGTACAATCTGATGCTGATATCAAAATACGCTGAAAATCGTTTCTGAACCGAGTTCACATAAAGATCATCAATAGAGCGCGTGGTACCGAATTGTGAATGGCTAATAGCGCAAACAATCCATTTTTTGGGGCCAAAATTTGAGTTAAAAAAAAAAACTGAAAAATTTTGCAAAAAAAGTCACTTCGGAAATTTTTTTTCAGCGTCAAATTCCACGTGTCGGAAGATTGACCCAATTTTTGAATTTTTATTTTTTGGCGCAATTCTGAAAATTTTGCAAAAAAAGCCATTTTAGGACCGAAATGGATACAATTTTTAAAATTAAACAGTTTTGAGACCGAATTTTTAATATTTCGTTCTGTTAAAAAAAATTGGCGTCAAAATGAAAAATTGAAAAAGTATTTGGCGCCAAAATGAATATTTGGAAATTAATTTTTTGGCGCCAAAAACGATACTTTCAAAATCATGTTTTTGCGCAAATTTGTGATTTTTTTGTTGTTGTATGAATGCACGTGTCTAATTTTTTAAAATTTCAAGTTTCAGCACAAAATAGGAAATTTCAAAAACTTGCTTTTTTTGGCGTCAAAGTCGTGTTGACCCTTATTTTTCGAATTTTTGGCGGCAAACCTGAAATTTTGAAAATAATGTGTTGTTTTTTTTTTTGCCGTCAAAACACATCTTTGAAAATCTGATTCTTCCGCCAAATTTAAAAATTCAAAAAACAGAAAACTTGAAATGAAGATTTGGCGCCAAAAATAGAAATTTTGAAAATTATTTTTGGCGCCAAAATGCCACGTAGCAACCTTGACCCACTTTTAAAAAAAATTTTTGTTTTGAGCGTCAAAACTAATAGCCAGCGTATTTTTTCACCTGTGATTATATTTTGTCCCAAAATATACACTTTCTTCTTCTTTTTTTTTTCTCCCCAAGGAAGTATGAACAATTTAACACGAGAAAGAGAGAAATTTGAATAATTTATTAGCCCATATTATTGTTTTTTGTTTTTCCAACACCAAATGTTTGTTGTTGTTGTTGTGTTTTTGGCGTCGAAAAAATTCGACACCCAAAAATGTGTCGGGTTTTTTCATCAATATTTAATTTTGCCTCGCCTTTTTTCTCCGTTTTTCTCCTTTTCCCACCCCCACCCCCATTTTTAGGATTACTTTTTTTTGCTGTTGGTCATTTTCTCCGTTTTTTTCCCATATCAAGAATTCGTGACTCAAACCTCCCAAAAATAAAAAAACGGGCGGGTTTAAAGTAACAGTTGTTTGGTTTTGCGCCAATATTTACTACATATTTTTAGTGTAACAAAATTATGAGCCATTTCACCCGATTTTTGATAGTTTGCACTCTATTTTCCAATATTTTATGGATTTTTTTCTATTGATTTTTGGTCGAAAAATTTGTTTTCCAGAATGTATTGATTTGTCAGTTTTTCGAAGTTTGAAAAATGTTTTTAGTTTTTGTCACCGAAAATTTCTGATCTACAGTTTCAAATATTTGGCGCCAATTTTGAAAAAAATTTTAGCACCTTTTCGAGCGCCAAAAATTCAAGTGACAAACTTTTTTTTGCAATTTTAAATTTAAATTTTGTTTTTAATTTAGCGTCAAAATATCTTTTTTGAAAAAATCAATTCTGTTTTCATTTTCGAACTATATTTTTAATCAAAAAAATTTATTTTGGGCTAATTTTTGGAACCTGAAATTTTTTTTCAATTTTTGACGCGCTAATAGAATCCACGTGTCAAATTTTTGAAAATAATATTTTGGCGCCATTTTTTTCCACGTTTTTTTGTAGATATAATTTTTTGGCGCCAAATTTCAATTTTTGGTGGCAATATTTTTTGATCTACCTACTCTATTTTCAGCCCATAAAATCGAAATGTTAAATTTTTGAGCTATATTTTTGGCGCTAAAATTTCAAAAAAAATCCATTCTTCCGCCAAATTTTTGTTGCTCTCTTTATATTTGGCGCCAAAATTTTGATCCACGTGTTTTTAAAAATTTCATTTTTGCCAAAAATCCACGTGTGAAATTGGTACTCATTTTTTCTGCGCCAAAATTGTGATTCACTAAAATCTACGTGTTCAAATTTTGAAAATTAAATTTCAATTTTTGGCGCCAGCTTTTTTTGATCTGCCCAATTTTCAGTGCCAAAAAAATTTCAAAAAAATCAAATTTTTTCCCGCCAATTTTTTTGCTGTTAATATTTGGCGCCACAAAATGATGCCTCCATCGTTTTTCTCCCACGATTTTCGCCCTCGATCATCAATCCTAGTTGTCATGTGTCGACCTGTCTGCGTCTCTCAATTTCACACACTCTTTTGTTGGTTGTGCTCTTTGCTAGTCGTAGAAGAAGAAGAAGAAGAAGAAGAGCGAGGAGTTCACCACAAACATTTTTTTGGGGTGTCAAAGTTTTTTTTTTGGAAGTTTTTTTGGTTTTTCGGCGCCGAAAATTGAAGATACGAATTTTTCAAAGAATTTTGAATGAAATATTTTCGGCGTAACTTTTTTTTTATTTTGGCGCCAATTATCAAAATTTGAAAACGGTCATTCTAAACAACAACTTTGTCTTCTTCTTCCGTGTTTTGTGATGGTTTTCTCTGCGTCTCTCTATCTCTCGTCGCCGTTTTTTTCCTTATCCTTAAGCACTATTGTTTCAAACATATATCCGTTTTTTTTCTTGCTTGTCTATGTGCAAATGTTGTAATATTCTTCCGGTGTGTGAGAGATTTTTTGCATCTTCCGTTTGTCTTCTTCTTCTTCTCCTTCTTTCCGCTACCTAGGATTTTTTTTCTCATTTTTTTTTCGCGCCAAAAATTCACGTGTCATTTTTTGAGTTTCGCGCACAAAAATTTTGATCTATTCCAGCCAGATCATCCAACTTGAAAATGATCTACCAAAGAAAATCGGAGAGAGAGCACGAAAAAATGAGAGACTTAGACAGTAGATCCAATTTTTACAATTAAATTTTGAAATTTTGAAAAATATTTTACCTCGAAATTTTTTGCGCCAAAAACATGATTTTTGAAAATGAGGTTTCAATTTTCAGTTTTCTGTGGATTTTCAGGAAAAATGCAAAATTTGAAAATCTCAAGTTTCATAAAAACTCGAATTTCGAAAACAATGTTTGGCCCAAAAAATAATTTTGCTTTTTAGCGCCAGAAAATGAGCTCAAAAAAAAATCTCGGCCAATTTAAAATAATTAGCATATTAAAAGATGCTACTAAAAATCTAATCTCATAATAATAATAATAATTTATCCCATCCTCTTCAGCCCACAAAAAAAACATCGCATATGTTACCCGCGAAAAAATCGCGCGACAAATTCGCGTGTCACATAAGCCTATTACACACACACACACTTGGTTTTTTTTTCGATCATGGGAATCTGAATTTTTTTGGTGTGGTATTAATTGGATCGAAATTTGATATTTGATGCTGGTATCTCATTTCTTTCCAGCCCCCATTTGTTTTTTTTTTTGGTTGGTTGGTTTGTTAGAAAAAAGTACTTATTTATCAATTTATCATTTTTATATTATAACCTTCAAAAACTGGATTCCCTTCTCTCTATTTGTTCCATTTTTGACAGTTTTTGTTTGAAAAAAAAAACTTTGCCGCGGCGCAAAATCGAACCCTCGACCTCTTGCTTCACGCGCGAACACGCTAACCACTCGTACACGTGGACACACTTAAAATCAATGCAATTTCCAAAAAAAAGGAAGTCGCATAAAATTAGTGATTCCCGCAAAAAGCGCATATTGTTTCGAATTCGCATTTTTACATCTTTTTTGTTTCTTTTTTTCTTGCTTCTTCTTCTTCTTCTGCCCGCTTTCTTCTTTTTATTCATTCATTCATTCAGCTTTTCACAAATGCACATATGTGTTTTCCCCATTTTTTTTCGCCTTTCTTTGACCATTGTCATATCACATTTGTCAGCCAGGCCACGCCCCCTTTTTTTGGCGCCTCGCCAAAAACAGATTCTCTTTTGTTTTTCTCGCCCGCGCTTTTCCTGAATAGAACCTTTTGTTGGGAGGTTTTTTCGTACAGCTAACAAAAGACGCAGAGAAAAAACGAACAATCTACAGTAACCCCGTTTTTACCTTATGCATTTGAAATTTTTTTTTCGCGCACCGACCAATTTTCATAAATTTTCGAAGGCTTCGCGCCAGCCATTTGCACTTTTTTTGCAACCAAAAAAAACAATTAGCGCCCGAGTGAGGAACCGAACCTCTGACCACAAAAATAATAGGCGCACGCGCTAACCACTAGGCCAGGCTGAACACGTGAACTGATTTGTGTGTCTTAAGACATATGACAGGATATGTCATAGTTCCGGTTCAGTAACTCGAAGAAGACACCAAAAAAAATGAATATATTGGTTTTTTTTTTGTGTCTGCCTTTTTGTTTGCATTTCTAATGTAAGGTAAACACCTTACATTTTTTCTTTTCTTCCCAACTTCTTCTTCTCTTATTACGACAATTTTCGGTTTTTTCAGCCTTTTTTGACTAAAAAATATTTTTTTTTTGAAGCGAAAACAAAATCGAACAAAAACTGAGTTCAAAATTTCGTAATTTTAGGCAAAAATGAGGTTTCGAAATTTTTGAAATTCACGCGTTTCGCGCAAAAATTTGAAGGTTATGAAATTCATGTCAACTTTGGAATTTGGAATTTTCATTTTCTCGGGTTTTGAAGTTTTGAAATATAAATTTTGGAGCCGAAAACTAGATTTTTGAACTGCGCTCCAGTTTTGAAAATTTTAAAAAAATTTTGCCGCCAAAAATCTGAAATTTCAAAATTTAATTTTTCGCGCTAAGTTTGAGAATTCAAAACTTGGTGCCCAAATTCGAAAGTTAAAAATTTGAAAGTCCGAAAAATTTAAAATTTTTTAAAACTTGCTCTATTACCAATTCTGAAATTTTTGAACTTCTATTCTTGGCGCCAAAAGCAAGCTTTCTAAATTTGAAAATTCAAGTTTTCTGGCCCAGAAAAAACAACAAAGTTTCATCGAAAACAACAAATAATGATTACGACATGATGATTTAAATTATGCAAACAATGTCGACATTTGTCTGCACTCTCTCAATATCGCACACTCTCTCGCTCAATGTTCTCATTTCCGAACATTTTTATCCAATTATCAACATTATCACGAAAACATATTTTTATTATATTCATCTATTTCTCGTGTAAAAAATGGTATGTTTCACCGGAAATTTAAAGGGACAAGAGAAAATCCAGTTTGTCACACATTTGTTGGCCAAAAAATGCAGTGATGCATACCAGGATTTACTGTTTTTTGTCTTGTTGGTGGGAAAAAACCGTAGTTTTTTATCTCTCCAAGACCGGATCATATTCTTATTCTTATTATTTTTCATGTTCATATTTATGTATGTATGTATGTATGAGCACTAGATGCTTCCCCATCTGGGGAGTGAGTGAGAAATACAGCTAGAAACAAACAAACAATGAGCATTTCATTGTTTGTCTCGTCAACTGGTCTTTTGTGTTCATCATCCCTCATTTCCTATATTTACAAAATAAAAAAATAATACATCCCCTTTCAACGTGATCACCAAGTTCTGATTTTCAATTTTTTCTAACCTTTTTCTTAGAATATTTAAATTATTTTTTTCACGCCAAAAAATGTGACTGCACAGGAAAATTCCTGAATAGCTGCGGCAGAGCTGCGGCAGCTATTTTCTGCTGGCAGAGGTCAGGCAGGTACCACGCAGCTCTGCCGCAGGAATGCCGGAATCGGTCCAGAACTGCGGCAGAGCTGCGTGGTACCTGCCTGACCTCTGCCAGCAGAAAATAGCTGCCGCAGCACTGCCGCAGCTATCCAGGAATTTGCCTGTGTGGGTAGCTCAACAGGTTAGGCGTTTTGTTACAGATCAAGACGTCTAGGGTTCGACTCCTCACCTATGCAATTTTTTTCAATTTTTTCTCTACTCAACAAAAACACAAGTTTCTTTCCAAAATTTATTTTTGAATCAAAGAATGCTTGATCTAAGCTGAGTTCTGCACTATTTTTATACTCTTAACTTTAAAAAAAACCAATTTCGAACAAAAACCGCAAGACACTTTTTGATGAGTGGGCGGAGTTTGTCCCCAACCTGCTCATTTTTTTTTGATTTCTCAACGCTGACTCATAAGTGTACTTGACCTCTAACAAATTGTCAATTTTTTCCTTGCAGGACCAAATAATGGACACGTACGACTTTCCGGATCCGTATCCGGTTCAAGTCCGCGCTCGACCGCAAGTTCCGCCAAAACCGCCAATTGATACAGTACGCTACAGTATGAACAATATTAAAGGTTAGTTGATTTTTTTTTCCTTCTTTTTCGGTATCCTGGAAAATATACGTTTCAAACATTTCATTATTATTTTTTTGCTGTGTTTAACGATTTTTATCTGTTGTAGCGCCGAAAAATCTCATAAAAGGTGTCTAATTTATTGTTATATCGTTTTTAATTTGATAACAAATTGGATTTTTCTCAAAAGCAAGAACAAAAAAAATTGGTTGCCCGCATGAGGATTTGAACCAAAACGCTTTCGATTCGTAGGCGCGCGTGTACACCATTTTACCACACAATCACTGAGAGCGGCACCTAATCTTTGTTTAGTAATTTTAGGTGGTGGATGCCGACAAAAGGAATGTCAGCTGTCATTAAAAATTTTGGGAAGGTTTTCGGGGGAGGGAGAAGTAATGTAATTTCGAGGCGATAGATTAGGGCGAATTGGAGAGACGCAGACATGAATTTTATGTGTTCACCACTGCAAATTAGTGGGTGTGAATGACCTTATTTTTGCTGTGTTGTTGGACAGATTTTTGTGTCGGATTTTTTTTTTGAGAAGCCTCTTCTTTTGAAGTAACAGTTTTTTGGTCCCGACTTTAAATTTTCAAGTATACTTTTGGCGCCACACAAATTTTTAGTTTTTTTTCGGTTTCGGCCCCAAAATTTGATTTTTTGACGTCAGTTTTTCCGTTTTCAAAAAATTTCTGATTCAATTTTTTTTGTTGATACTTTGCGCCAAATTTCACCGACTCTAATTTTTTGACGTAAATTTTTCAAATTAAAATTTCGGCGCCAAATTTGACCTATTTCCAATTTTTTGACATAAAATTTTCCGAGTTCAAATTTTTTGTTTTTCCAATTTTTTGTCGCCCATTTTTCCCGATTTCGAATATTTTGAATTTTTCAGTTTTGGCGCCAAATTTGGCCTTTGACAATTTGACAAATTTTGATGTCCATTTTTTCCCACGAAAGTTTAAAAAAAAACAATATTTTTTTTAACTTTCCCGCCAAATTTCTCCGATTTCAAAATTTCAGTTTCTTTGGCTCTAAATTTGACCAACTTCAAATTTAGAGCCAATAAACCACCAAGTTTTCCGACTTCGAACAATTTTCAAAATTCAATTTATACTGATTTCAAATTGTTTATTTTTTTTTCTGTTTTGGCGCCAAATTTGACCAATCTCAAGATTTTTTCTGGTTCAAGAAATATCCAACCCAGGTATTTTTTGGTGCCTATTTTTTCCGAGTTCCAAAATTTTCAAAACTTGAAGCTAAGAAGTGTCTGATTTCTTGTGTGTCAAAACCGAACGAACATGTATAGAATTATTTAAATTTGAAAATCAAATAGACACAAAGAAGAGAAGAAAAGAAGACGACACACACACGAACAAAATACACATAAAATATATATACATACACACACACACCCACATTTTTGCCTTCGATGCCTCTTGAAACTATCCATTTACACGATGATGTTCTCATCTTTATTTGCATATTAGCATCGAAATTTGAAACGATTTTTCCCCCCGGTAACATAGATTTCAGAAGCCTAAGCCTAAGCCTATTTTTATTATCTCTCTCACCAGCCATTTTGTTTTTGTTATTGTTTTTGTTGATAAAAAAAATATTTTCCCCAGACACATTTTATCAAACATTTCGTATTAGTCAACTATTTTTTTCCCTATTACTTTTTTATCTTGGCCCTAAAATTTTGAAATGTAAAAATTCTCCACCTGGAAACGCCAAAATCTAAAATAAATTTTGAAATTTCAAAGTTTTTCTAGCCGAAAATAATCGACTTCAAATTCCAATTCTTGGCGCCAAAAATAGAAGGCTTTCCCCCGCGTGGTGTACTGGTTAAAACGGGCGCCTTCTAGTCAAGAGATCACAGGTTCGACTCCTCACGCGGCCGTTCTTTTTTTGTTGTTTTTTCCTAACTCGAGTCGGGTAGTTTGTAAATATATGTCAACTCATTCTATATTATTATTATTAATAATATTATTATTGTTTGTATAATGTGCCAAGTAGCATATGAGAGATGAGAGACGCAGAGAAAAAGGTGTTCTTGTTGATTGATGAAAAGTGAGTCATTTTTTCTTCAAAAAAAGTTAGAAAAATGAAAAAGTTTTTGTTTTTGATAATAATCGATGGGTAATTGAGTGGTCCCTTCTGGATAGGTTCGACCTTTTTGTGTGTTTATCTGATTGCTTTTTTTCTCTTTGTTGTCATTTCTTTGTTTGGGTTGTGGTTTATCTTTGCGCTCTTTTTTTCTATTTTTGAGCGTTTTTTTCTTGAGAAACTATATTTTTGAGAATTTTGTTTTTACAAAGTTTTGAAGCAGTTTCAAAAAAAAATAAATTGAGAATCTAATTTTGATTCATCGCCAAGAAATTTTTTTCGAGTTTTTGAAATCATTTTCGTGGGGCTGACAATGAGTTCAAGCCCGAAACCAAGAAATATCTGAGATCTGAAAAAATTTTTGAAAATTCAGAAATAAAGCCTGAATTTTCGAGTAAATCTCAGTTTTCAGAATTTTTTAAAATTTTTTTAAAAAGTTGCAGCCTTCAAAAATCAACATCTGGGGATTTCTAGTTTTTCTCAAAAATTCTGAGACAATTTTTGAATTTTGAATTTCTGCCGCCATCAGAATTTGAACTAAAAAAATTCCAGAAAATTCAAATTTTCAGAACCATTTTTGGCGCCAAAAAACCATCCAAAAAATAAATGAAAAAATTTCAAAATTCGAGTACATCCGAATTTTCAAAAATTATTTGGAGAATTCTAGGAAAATTCATAAATAAATTTTCAATTTTTCTAAAATTCTGAGAACATTTTCAATATTTCAACTTCTACCGCTGTCAGAATTTGAACCCAAAAAATTCCACACTTTTGGCGCCAAAAAACCCTTCAAAAAACTATATTCCCGGTCACACTAGCCCCTACATAATATGATGTTGTTGTTGTTTTTTTGTTCGATCTTCCCAGGCTTATTCATCACTTTCCCTTTATTAACAAGTTCTCCTTTCTCCTCTTTTTTTTTCTTCCTTTTGACCTCATTCATATATATAGGCCACGCCCCCCTTCTTTTTTGTTTTGTTAACCATCTCTATGTGTCTAGTTGTGTGTGCTTTGCACCTGTTCTCAGTTTTTTCTTTCTCTATTTCTCCGTTTTCTGTAATCAGATTTTTTTGCTCTTTTTTCTTATCGTCTTCTAATTTTTTTTCTTCTGAAGAAAAAATTGTTTTTTTTTGTAGAGATATAAAATGTATAGTAGTAGTAATGATTCGTTTGAAACGTATATTAAACAGAAACGTGAGTTTTTTTTTTTTTTGAAGAAAAAATTGACGTCAAAATTGTGGTCTTACAAGAGGCAAAGTTTGCGCTGAACACGTGATATTTAAAAATTCTAGTTTTGGCTCCAAAAATTCTCGGTTCAAAAATTTGTTCCATGAAATTTTCCGATTCCAAAAACCAAATTTTGTTATTGAAATTTTGAAAAATGACCACCACAATTTTGCCGGGCCCTGAAAAATAATTTTATCCGATTTTGCAGAATCAGCTGATTGGCAATTAGACGAACTTCTCGAAGAGCTCGAAGCTCTCGAGCACCAACTCAACACCTCAAACGGAGGCGATCAATTGTTGCTCGGTGTCTCGGGAATCCCTCAAAGTACGAGTCGCGAACCGATTCAAACATCCTCGAAACCTCCACCTCCACCACCATCATCATCATCGCAACAACCATCGTTTCGAAATGTTCCTTCTCTACCGCCTCCGATCATTCAACATTTAAATCATCATCATCATCATATTCAGGTAAGATTTTGTTTTTGAACTATGATTTTTTGCGGTAAAAACACGCAGTCATGAAGAAATTTGACAATCGGAAGAGACGCAGAGAAAAACAATAAACTCGAAAGGTCACGTTTATATTATTTTCACGTTTTTTTGAGAAGAAAAATATTTCAAAATTTATTTCTTCATGATTTTTCTCGGTACAAAAAACGTGACCCCAAACTCCCTAACTACAAAACTCTGACTTCTCTGCGTCTCATCTGAAGCAAGTCATAAAAGTCCCTGAAAACTAGGTCATTTCTGGCAACAGAAATGTAAATTTTGAAAAATCTGGTAAATTTTCCGAACCTCTTCTTTTTATTATCACATTTTTTGTGCCTAAATTTTACCGCGCAGATAAATTTGACGTGCAAATGTAAAATTAATTTTTCAAAAATCGATAAATTTTGACGTTTATGTATATATCACATTTTCAAGCTGTTTTTTTTTGGCGTCAAAATTTTCCCAAAAAATTCCCGCCTGGTTGCATCAAGTTTTTGACGCCAGAAATCTGATTCCCCAAAATGTGAAAAACAAGGTCCTTCCTGTCTCCAAAATTCTAAGCCCCATAACAAATCCAATTTCGATGCACCGATTTCTGAAATGAATAAACAACGAACACCTCGCACCTCTGTGCTCAATCGAGCATAACTAACACAAGGCGGCTCAAGCCCCGCCAGATCTTCTGCTCATTTTTGGATGGCGGGTGCCTGGCCGAGATGAAATTGTTTATGGTGCCATACTTCCTCTATTTGACCAAAAAGAATGAGACGAGAGGGTGTATATATGTAATATGACACCAAAAGGTTCTCGACAAAAAACAGAACAGAACAATATGAGCAACAAGTGGAAACAGATGTGTTGTTTTTTGCAGAACACAAATTTTGGAAGATTTTTTTGAAAGTCAGGGCAAAATTTCGAAATTTTCCCTGTTTCAAAATACCAATATTTATTGCTGACTCTTGTCGGCAACCAATAAACATTATAAAAACGCATAAAACAATTGTTCTTAATGATCCTTTAAATTTATGTGTTTTTCGGCCATTCACCTAGCCCCACTTCTCACAAGTATATCATATACATATAATCCGCCCAATGACCCCCCTTATAATAATCCGAAAAATCAACAATTTCCAGCAGCAGCAGCCGATCGGCTCATCATCATGCTCATCGCCAGATGGTGACAGCGCGTTTGGCGATTCGTCGTCATCATCCACCGAATCGCACATTTGTCGAAACTCGGCGTTTTCGTCGAATGAGTCGTGTCGCGACTCGCTGAACACGCCAAGCCCGACGCAGGTGAGAGAAGAAAAAATTTGGCGCCCCGCGCAGGGATCGAACTCGTGACCCAAAAGATTTGAAACAGGCAACGAGACAACTTGACCACGCGTGCTTCTTGTTAAACTAGTTGATGATTGACAAGACATGTCGGCGCTTGTTAGATGATCAATCACTACAAGTTTACAACAACTAAAAACTAGGTCAACTCATTACAAAAATCGACATATTGTTAGTATTATTATTACTATTTGTGTAAATCATCCAGATGTTCTTTTCTCAAGCGAAATTGCGCAATCACCACCAAAAAAGGACACAAAAGACAGAAAAATAAACGATTTTTTTGCAGGTCTCACCACGAAATGGTGAAATGACAGCGGAAGAATTGAAGGCATTCAAGATCAAACAAGCACTGGAGAAAATGAAAGAAGCTAAAGTGACGAGGATATTTGTGAAATTTTTCGTCGAAGACGGTCCGCCACTACAAATGCTGATCGATGAACGATGGACGGTGGCTGATGTAAGATTTTGAGGGGAAACAACAAAAAATTTTGGCGGAAAAATGAATTTGAATCAGACTGGGCCGGGCCCCATAAAAATCAGACCGGAAAATAACTAAAACAGATTTAAAAAATGGGCCCGTTTTTTTCAAAACTTTTATCGGGCCACAAAACCGGGCCAGAACCATTTTTTAATTTTTTAAAATCTGTATTCATTCCAGTCGAATTTTAATTGACCTGGCTTTTTTTTGTAGAAATTTTTCGAGCCCAATTTCGTGGCCTGGTTCAGAATTCTTAACTTTGGCCCGGTTCAGTCACAATTTTTGTGTGGGTTCAGAATCCACCAAAGTTTCGAAAAGTGGACTCAAAAATACAACTCACTTTTTTTGAAATCGCTAATTTACGCGTCATAATCCACGTGTCAATGTTAATATTTTTGGCCTAGATTCAATTTTCTGAAATTTTTCGAAAATTGCAATTTTGGTCCCAAAAAGTTGTAGCTTCTCACTGCAAAAATTCTGATTTTCGGTGGAAAAGCATTGATTTCGAAAAAAAAAATTTGAATTCATTCTAACGACGAAAATCTTGTGCAAACACCAAACAGTACACCTCGAAAAATTATTAATATTTTTACTTTCAAAAGTTTTGTCTCCTAGAACTTAAAACATCGAATACTATTAAAATTTTTCAAGAAAATGAGAAATTCATTTCTGAACCAGGTCACGAACAATATTGTTTTATATTTATTTTTTTTGTTTCAGACAATGAAACAATTGGCGGAGAAAAATCAAATAGCGTTGATGGAAGATCACTGTATCGTCGAAGAATTTCCCGAGCTCTACATTCGTCGAATTTTCGAAGATCACGAAAAAGTTGTGGAAAACATTCAACTATGGCAACAAGACTCGCCGAACAAGCTCTATTTCATGCGACGACCCGACAAATATACCTTCATCGATCGACCCGAATTGTATTTAGTGACGGAAAAGACTTCCGATTACATGGAAATACCCGAAGGTCATCATTGGACAATGGACACGAAACAGACATTTATTCGAGAGTATTTTGGGCGCGATCCAGTCATGCCGCCTGAGTTGGAAGGATTTTTGTATTTGAAATCGGATGGGCGGAAGTCTTGGAAGAAACACTGGTTCGTGCTAAGACCATCCGGGTTGTACTATTCGCCAAAAGGCAAAAAATCGACAAAAGACTTGAGCTGTTTGATGAATCTGCATTCGAATCAAGTCTATCAAGGAATCAACTGGGAGAAGAAGTATAAATCGCCAACTCCGTGGTGTATATCGATCAAACTGACCGCGTTGCAAATCAAACGATCGCAATTCATCAAATACATTTGTGCCGAAGACGAGACAATGTTCAAACGATGGATGGTCGCGTTGCGAATCGCCAAAAACGGCGGCGAACTCGTCGCGAATTTCGAGAAAGCCTGCCAAATTCGTCGCGAAACGTTGGGCGGCGGCGGTGGTACGATGTCGGCGGCGACGTCGTCGATCGCCATCTCGCCACCATCTGTCGCCTCGTCGACACTTCAATTGAATGCGGGTTTTATGGCCAGCGGCGCGGCTAAACCGCTGTGTGTTAGTGTTCGCAACAATTCCAGTTTTTCGGGTGAGTTGAATGATTTTTGCGCGATTCCAATGTTAGCTGAGCTTTCAGGTTTCCTAAAATTTGAAATTTTTTCAAAATAACTTCCGTGACCTTTTGTATTAATTTCTCGTTTTCGAATTACATTTCTTTGGTTTAGGCCACGCCCACAAAACTGTGTCTGATCTAGAAAGTTTTGCAAAAACATTGGCTGGTTTTCTGAGAAGGCCCATATTTTGTAAAAGTGTTGGCGCAATTTATCGAACCTCTTTATTCACTGGCGCATATTTTGTAGCTCCCGTGCCGTCTACAATTTTTTTCTTTAATTTTCCCAGATCAGTTCTCGAAACATTGATCCGGCCCGAAAACTTTGGATTTTTTGGAATTCATTTTTTCATTGGAAAACTAGAAAAAAATCAGTATTTCAGTATTCTCGCACGTTTTTTCGACCAAATTTTTTAATTTCAATTTAAAAACAACTAAATTTTTCGTATCTCAATGTCTTCCCACAGTTTTGTGGGCGTGGCCTGAATCGAAGAAATATAACTCGAAAATTAGAAGTTTAGAGAATATGTCACGAAAATTATTTTGACCTTTTTTCCGAAAAATTTGGAGACCTAAACATTTACACTACGGGTTATCCCATTTTTGTAGTTTCATTTAGAAATTCTCAGTTGGCGCATGTTTTGCTGACGCGCTCTGCGTGCACCACAAACGCGTCAGCTATAAACGAACCTAATTTTCAGTCGCCTCGTCTCAACCGTCCAATCCGTCGCCGTGTTCGCGCATCGTCGATTTCGACGAACAACCAACCGGAACCATCAAACGTGCTCCAATCGATGTGCTCCGACGAGTATCGCGAACATCCACATCATCCGGAACACCCACTATCCGTAAGTCATATTTTGGTTGAGCTCCGAAATCTCCATAAGCCCCTAAGCCTAAGCCTCAATTTTTGGTAATCCAAAAAAGTCATTTTTTCGAACCCCGAATTGCGCCTTATTTAACCCGCCAAAAAAACGTGATCTTTTGTAGCTCAAGAAGAAGAAGACTCTGACGAGGATGATTTTCCGGCTCCGCCTCCCATCGTGTGCACACCATCACGAGTTCTCCCACCACCCGCCACCCCACCAAAACCGACTCCTTCTCCAACATTATCAACCACAACACCCAAAAAGTGTCCGCCTCCGCCGCCGCCCAAACGATCCGACACAACGCGACTACACTCTTCCACACCAACTCCGCACATTTCCACAGATTTGGAGGCGGCGTTGGCGAAGAGACGCGAAAAAATGGGCGGAGCCTAGGGGCTCACGTCTTCTTCTTCTCCTTCTTCTTCTTTCCAATTACCGGTGTCTTTTTTTTCTTGATTATTTATTTATTTTTTCCTTTTTGAATTTTTGAAAGAGATGATGATGTTGCATAAAGAGTTAAGTTTTTAAAAACGGAAAAATTGGCGCCAAAAATGTTTGTTGAAAAGTCAAAAAACCGAAAATCCCTTCTCCAATAAAACCAGTTTCCATTCAATACTCTTCTCACTATTCAAATTTTTCCATATTTTTTTTCAAAAAAAAATGAAAATTCTCGAAATGTCAAAACCGCATCTTCTATGTATCCTGAGCGTTGTTCGACCCGCAAAACATTTTGACGAAAATTTTCGAATCGATCAGTTACAAGAAATATGTATCAAATGGTTATTCACTAACAATCTGACTATTAATCATGATTTCGAAATCCAGCCAGATCCCAAAAATCCGAATTTGTTCATTTGGGCGGTGAGAAGTACAACCGAGCCTTGTCGATGTTGCCATAGAGGTGGGTACTGTAGTTTTGCCCAGCGGTGAGATTGTAGCCCGGCCCGAAAATAACAAAAACCCTTTTTCGATGTTTTTCAGTCCCTCCATCTCGTAAAATTGCACCAATCACTGTTCAACCTACAGTAATCCAATTAGATGGTCTTGAGACGAAGAAAAAAGAGGAGAACGAACCCGAACCAAAAACTAGTTTTCGAAGAGAATGCGGTCTTTGTTTTGTACAATTGTGCTCGCAAGTTTGATAAATTTTCGATGATTTTTTTGTTGAAATTTTTTCGCAAAAATATTATCTGGAAATTTTGGAATTTTTCGGCACATACCTTTCAAAAAACACATCACACAATTTTTGTCCTGAAAATTGTTGCGGTCTGAAAATCTATTTTCAGAGCTAGAAATTTTAAAGTTCAAAAATTCGAGATTTTTAAGACCCAGGTGGTTTTTTTTGGAATAGTTGTTGTATTTTTCACCAGGACCAAAAAAAATTGTGTCAAATCTTTATTGGGTCAGAAACCTCCCAGAAAGTTTCTGGAAGAGGGCCCATGTTTTCAGGCTTATCAGTCGAGCGCATTTTTCAGGCGTAAGAATTTAAACCTCAAAAATCAAAGAATTTTCAGACCCAGGTAATTTTTCTGAAAAACAAAACTATTTTGTATTTTTTACACCAAGGCTCCAAAAAATTGAATAAAATATTTGAGTACTCTAGTCACTTTTTCCAATGAAAAATAGTTTCAAAAATTTCGGGCCGGATCCATTTTCCGAGGACCGGTTAAAAAAAGTGTCTAAAAAATCTATAGAAAAACTATGAATTTTCTGGCCTGAAAATTTTCAACAAAAAAAACGCACAAATCAAAAAAATATATTTATAACTTTAACGAAAAAAAGTTCCAAAGAAAAAGTTTCGATCCGCTCAGCTGTTTTATATTTGTCAACAAAAAAAGCTTTCTAGAAGCGACGTGAAAAAAAAGGGAAATTGAAAAAAAAACCACACTTTTCTACAAATCAAAAGCACAGGCGTCAGAAGTTGGCTGCAAGAAACTACTGTAGTTGTTGTTGTTGTTGTTCACATGGTCTTTGAGTCATCTAAAATAGAAAATACAGTACTATTGATAAAACTACAGTATGACTAACATGGTGGTGGATGGAATAGATCATCGTAGTTTGGTGGCAAACTCATCACCGATGATCGATCTTCGTCGTCGGAGGTCGAGAAATTGTCGACGCACTTTTTGGGCAAGTCAATGTTGTCGACACTTCCAAAATGTACACCTGATAAGAATTCTCATATTTCAGGGATTTTTCGAAAGCACGAGAAATGCGTCAGCTTCGACAAATCTTTTTATGATCTTAAAATCGTGACCTACATAAAATGCGTCAGCTGAAAATGAAAAAAAAAACCCACGACATTTTTGACGTTTTGCTCCGAGATGTTTTTTGAAATTATTTCTTGATCGTTTTTCGAAAATCTCCTTGAGAGCAATGAATGGAACAGTGACGGCAAGAGCGGCTCCGGTTGCGACCTTTTCGATGAATCTATTGTCCGAGAGAACTACACAAACTCACTTACCACAACAACTGACGCCATTTTGTTAGGCGTCTAGCGATTATTACGACAACTTGTTCAGTTACAATTTAGGCCGATGCGGATCTCGACCTGCATTTAGAATTATGCGAAAACTGGGAAAAATAGGCTCCGCCCACAAAAATCTAGGTTTTCAATGTTCGAACTTCGCGCCAGTTTTTGAAAGTTTGAAGTTTTAGGCCCTAAATCCAAAACAAAAATTTGTGCAAAATTTAAAGCCGGGAAAAAATTCAAATCGTAAACTTTTCGGGCCAATTTTTGAAAGTTTGAATTTTTGGCGCCAAAATTTTCAGACTTGAATTTTTGGGGCCAACTTTCAGAAACTTACATTTTTATTTTGGCGCCAATTTTTTAAATTCAAAATTCAGAAATTTCTGGGTGCCAAAATTTAATTTCTCAAACTTCAAATCAATGTTTTGGATTTTTTCCGAGTCGCAAAAAAATTAAAAAAAAAAAAACTTTTCCCGCCAATACTTGATTTGGATTTTTGGCGCCAAAAGTTTCAGACTTTGATTTCTGGAGCCAATTTTCCGAAACTCAAGTTTTTTTTTATTTTGGCCCGAAGTTACTGGACTTTTTAGCGCCAAATGTTTGAATTCAAAATTCAGAACTTTTGGCGCCAAAACTCAAATTTCAAACATTGAACATTCAGCGCCGAGTGTTCGGTTTTAAAATACGATAATTTTGGCGCCAAAATTTTCGAAATTTGATTTTTGAGCGCCAAAACTTAATTTCAGAATCTCTTTCGAGTCGCAAAAAAAGGAGAACAAACCCAACACTATCCAAAATCGTCGTTGTTCGATGCGAAATAGCGATGAAAGTCCGCGCGAGCCAAGATTGTAGAAGTTGAAAAACGCTTTGACCTGAAAACCCGAAAAGTTGTTATTTTGAAAAGAGAAAAATGAAAAAAACTCACAGTTTACTTGTCAAAGCCAACGTGACAACCGAGAGGGGGGCAAAAAGTCAGAAAATCGGTGAGAGACACAAAATTTGACGAATTGAAAAGAGAAGTCACAATCTGGTTTAATAATAATAATGTGTGTTATCATACGTCGCCCTTTTTATATCACATTTTTGGCCGTGGGTTACTGTAGATGATGATAGTGATTATTCAAATTTTTCGCCTCTTTCCGATTAAATCTTTTTCGTTCATTCATTCATTCAATAAATAAATAATACAGTTCTGTTTTGGCATGCATTAAACACAAAAAAAGAGAGAAAGTGAAATGCTCTAGGACCCTTGTTTTTCTTTTTTTTTCTCAATTCGACGATATACTGTTGTTGTTAAGACTTCCTTTAGAAGTGGTTTTTCGGAAAAATTTGGGCAATATTGATCGACGTTTTTTGGACGAATCAATTGTCGAGATTGTTGATTGTGGAGTGTCGACACTTCTTGATGGCCTGAAAATCAAATTCTGAATTCTGATTCTTACGGGGTTCCTCAAAAGTGTTTCTTCTTGAAGGGACATGGAAAAACTCACAAAACTTGCTGGAATTGAATATTTGCCACGTCTTCGTGTTGCTCAATTTCTTCCAAATCGTGAGATGATGATTTGTTGCCATTGATTTTTTGAATCTGGAAAAAAACATTTAGGTTTTTTCGAGTTTCACAGCGTTGAAAAGTTCATCGGGTCAAAATTTGGTTTTCTAGACCAATTTATAGATTTTCTTCGAAAAAATTTTCACTCGAAAATTAGCCGGTCCTAAAACTTGCAATGGGTTCGGGTTTGGGATTCAGACCAAAAAAAATAGGCCCGGTTTTGAAAATCTACCAAGCTGAAAACTAGTTCGTGTGAAAAGCGTTGAAAAGTTTTCGTTGTCAAATTTTCAAAATTGGAAACTTTGTCGCTAACTTGCTAGAAATCTAAACTTGCGAATAATTAAACTAAGACCTCAATCTGGAGCCCCAAAAATCAAAAAATTTAATGCGATGTGCAACGTAGAAAAAACATGCAAAAAAACTGTGCAACGTGACCTCATTTTTTTCAAAAACTTTGCAACATTTTTCATTGAAAAACAAGGTCACGATGCACAGTTTTTTTTGTAAATTTTTTGTGTTTTTTGTCCACGTTGCACATCGCATTAAAACTTTATAATTTGATGTCAAGTTTTCAGATTTGAAAATTGGCTCAATAATTGCCAGTTCTCAAATTTGAGCAAAATTGCTATCTCCAACCCAAAACCACGAATTACCAAAAAGAGGCCTACCTTGTTACTATTCACAATTGTCGATATTTTCGGCCTAGTCTGGCTCAAATTGGTACCGGATTCAGAGGACGTCGATTCACCTGAAGAAAAGTCTGGCATCATCAAAGACAGGTGCACTAAAATAGTTCATTTTCCCCTCATCACAACAACAACTACAACAAAAGGACTAGATGAAACTGGAATCGGATGATGAAGAGGATGAGGAAGAAGTGGATGTGGTTCGTGAAAGGCAATGTGCGGAGTGTTGTTGTTGTTGAGCTGAAGTGACAACACATAACAACAACGGTGACAAGACAAAAAAACACTGTGAACAGATAATAGACGTATACAAACTATCAAGACTACTGTAGGCTAAAATTTTGGGACGAAAATTAGAAGTTTTAAGACAAAAAATACTGTTGAATTTTCACTCAATATTGATTTTTCGAAAATTCGCCCTGAATGTTTTTTCTTTTGACAAAAAATCTCTTTTTTCAAACTAGAAAAATGTTTACAAACATTTTTTTCAGAAAAAAACGATGCTCAGAATTTTTTAAAAAATAAATTTGAAATATTCTTTTTTTTTTCAAACTGAAAAGTTAGTAAATGTTTCTAAAAACTTACAGGCCGGCCCGAATTTCTACAAAAAAATGATTTTTCGAACCCGCTAAGCATACGTTTCAAAATTTGAGCATAACAAAACAAGCAACTGAAAGTGACAACAACACAAAAGACTCCCTCTGTCAAGAAAACAAAAAACAAACCAACCTGAATGATGTGAAGGTGCCTGACTATAAAATCTCGACGATGACACAACTCGATTGATATGTTCGGATTCTGAAAACCAAAAGCTATGGAATAAGAAAACTCAAGCCATGCAAAACATTTTTGGCAAAGGGGGGACGATTTTTCGTGCAAAAAAAATGTTCGATGAAAAAAAGGCACTTTTATTTGATTTACGGCACTGTTTAAAAGGCTTATTTTTTGTTGGAAAAGTCAAAAATATTATCTGTGTTTACCATTTGTATAAAGAATCGAAAATCCGCAAAGTGATTCGATTTGCATCCAGCGTTCTTGAGTTTCACGTGTTAGACCGTGAATTTTTTCCATTCGACTTCTTCAAAAAATAATGCAAGTATTTAGACACATTGAGTTAGAACTTACTTCAAGGCGAAGATTTTCGAATCCACTTGATCGCTGGTCGACGCGGCACCGGTTGCCAATTTCAACGAAGACAGAACACTTCCCTGCTTTTTTTGTAAACGATCCACCATTTCTATCGCATCTTTCATTTCTTTGAAACATCTGAATATTTGAAAATGTTGACATTTTTCATTTTTTTGTTACACAATCTTGGCGCCAAAAAAAATTTCCACGTGAATTTTTTTGGACGCAAAACTTTTCGAATTTTAAAATGACACGTGGATTTTTGCTGACTAAATTTGACACAAAATTTTGGCGGAAAATGTGAAAATTAAATAATTTTTGCAGCTGCACAGAAAAACTTCACAAGTGAAAAAATTCGGATTTGAATTGTTTTCTTATTGGCCACCTATAGTTCATGTTGAAAATGGAAAAACCTCGAAAATTTCGAAATTTTTCATTGGCGATAAAATCCGCGTTTAAAATTTTTCTACCTAAACCCCTTTTTCTTCAAGCAAAATTGAAGTTGAAAAATTATGGCGCCAAAAATGTGCTACATGGATTCAAGACTCTTAATTTATAATCTTAAAAACTTTCTGCACCAAAACTTCTTTCATAATTCAAAAAGTAGGAAATATCTTACTCTTGTCTCTGTTTCTCCAAAAACGCCATCTCATTTTCACAAGTTCTCCGAAGAAGTGGCTGAAGGGCGAGCGGTGTTTCATGAATTCCGTTGGAATTCGCTTCGAGACGTCGTTCAGCTTCTTCGAGTTGAAGTCGTAGATTTTGCATTTCGATTTGATTTGCTCCATTATCACTGACCGATCTGAAACCCAATTGATTTGTTAGTTTCAGAAAAGAGATTCTAAACCGTTTACTCTTCTCCTCGTTTAGCCGTTTTTGCACATCTTCAAATTCCGTCTCCATACTCTTCAACTCTGTCAACTTTGTCGACAATTCGTGCACTTTTCGTTGTGCTCGTTGTTTTTGTCGAATATACAAAACTATCAACGATGTCAACAACAGGGCCTGAAAACAACAATCCGGAAATTTTTCAATATTTTTAGTCAAATTTTCTCACCAAAAGTGCCAACAAAATATCCTTGGTCTTATTGTGGTTATCACGATAGCCGAACAGAACAACATCCAACGAGTTCAATCGCAATTTTTGTCGATGAACCGACGATTTGATGCCAAGTTCTTTGGTCAGATAATCGGCATTTTGGGTTGAGAAACGGGGTAGAACTTTGCCGTCGAGTTTTTTTCGACGAACAACTTCGGCGATCGATGGAAGGTTGAGATCGGTGATGATCCATTCGATCAGCTGAAAAACTTTTTTTTCGACATTACAAAGTACTTTTTTTCGTTTTTTGAAGTTCACAAATCGAAAGTTGAAGTCTTCAATATTGAGATATCGATAAACACGAGAAATTTATTTCTGAGTGACAAGGTGCCTTTGATTTCCTAATTTTGTGACTACGTTTATGGCACTGTGAGAATTTGAAAATGATGAAAATTCAGAAATTTTGAAATTTATATATAACTCGGCAAAAAACGTAAAAATTTTCATTTTTAAATTGTCCTCTGTAATTTTTTACACAAAAAAATTGAAAAAAATTTGTGCTGTCTGAATTACTGATTTTTTTGTGTTTTGAAATTGTGCTTCGAGTAATTCCACACTTTGACTGAGGTATGATTTTAAAGTCTCGCTGGTGAGTGTGCGGTAGAGCGAGTTTGAACATGAACATGTTTCTCTAAATACTCACCCTCTCATTAGTCCACGTCCTTTCATTACTCTCAAACCAGGCCTCCCACAAATCATCCACTGTGATTGCATCATCATCTCCATGAAACGCATTTTCGCGACGTGTTCTATCCGCACCGCGCATGTGCATGTCTTCTTTCATAAACTGCAAAAAATCGGGTTTATAAGAAACATTTTTTCTCGAAAAATCACCCCTGTTGACTCATTTCGATCTATCGAACCCGAATGATCGTCATCCATTTCACGATGAATTTCACGAACCGCCTGGAATTTTTATATTTGAACTCAAGATATTAAAAAAAAAAAACTCAAACCTCATAGCCTGCTCTATCTCTCACTTTCTCTTCCTCAGCAGTAACTTCGACATCTATGCAAAAATTTGAATTTTTTTTAGAAAAAAACAGAACAAACTCACTTCTGGTAACTCTTACCGGTTGTTGACAAAAACCCGATGTAAAAACGATGACGAATAAAATAATAAGTGATTTTTTTGTTGAGCACATCTCTAGCTGTTGGAAAAATTATCGCATATTACACCTGAAAAAGAGGAAAATAATCAGATTAGAAAAAAAAATTGGGGAAAATTGTTGAGTGTTTCAAAAAGAGGGGCGAAATGTTATTTTTTGATAAGAAAGCAGGCAGATGGAGGAAGACAAAACAATATTTTTTATGATCGATCGATTAGTTTTTTTTGAATAGTTTACAAGAAAAACTGACAAAACTTGGTAGAAAACAGGTTAGACATGACGATTATGAGAAGAAAAATAATTAGACCAGGTTTTCAAGATGCATAACTTTCTGGTTTCAAAATTTAAATTTGCAAACAAATTTCGAATTTCTCGCAAAAAATGTTTCAATTAAAAAAATATATTTCGGTGTACGGTTGGCAAATGTGCAAACACGCCAATGGCAAAATGCACACTATTTTTTGAATGTTTTATTTTTTTCGAGTTTTTTCAATTCTTGAGTCCAACTTCGAAAATGGATGCTTCCAGGCAAATTTGTAGTCCAGTGCAATGAAAAAACGTTAAAAATTTGCAAAACGCGGAAAAAAAAAACATTGTTTGCTTATGATTCTCTCCGAAAAGCGACCGAATCAATAAATCACAAATATATTTTTCATTTTCGAATAGTTATACAATTTTTCACACCGCCCATGTTTCCTTCCCTATTCAATATTGAAAGGAAAAATAAATAATTTTGCACTTCAAAAATCATTGAATATTTTAGAGTAGAAAAAACGTACCAGTAAGTTGGAAAATATGCAAAAATTAGGGCAGTGGTATTTACAAAATGAAAACAAGTGTCTCCCGTTTTGTTAATCCGCTTGTTTTTTGCTTTTTTCACCCCAACCCAATGAGTTTTAAAAGAAAAACATTATGTTTTGGCGAGAAAGTTACGAAAATAAAAACAAGAATGTTCTTCAAATTAGATAAAATCAAAACAAAAAAAACTTTTTTTCTTGAGATAAGAATTTTTGAAACAAAAAAATCTCTTGCGTCATGTTTAATTGCCAAATTTTCAACTAGAATAATTACAACTGAAGATTTCTGAGTATGTTGTAGAAATATGGAAAAAAAAAGGCAATAAATGTTCTCATAAATCACCGTTTTCTATGAATGATTTAGTAGGTGTATGTGTATGGAATTGGTGTCTTGATGGATGAGATGTTGAAAATTAGTCAACATTTTTCCTGGGTTTCTTCGAATCGATTTGTCCGGTCTTTTTATAAAGTTGTAGCAGTCTTCCTTGGTTTTTACAATGAGGAGATTTGTCTTTTATTTGAAAACCATAGATTTGCAACGTGTAATACGTGAACTCTCTAAATATTTGTCTGCGTTTGAAGTATGGCAGTTTTATTTTTCTCATTTTCACATCTCAAACAACGTTGGAAACGAACTAAATGTAAGATATACCGAAGTTTTTCAAATATATCAGTTTCGCTGGTTGACCGCTTCACGGTGTTTCAAAAACTTCAAGAAGCTTTCAACCGATAGCAAAGAGACCGATTATTCGAAAACTTGTTCAAAGATGTTCACACATTTGTGACTTCTGTGAATGAAGCCTAATTGGCGAAACAATAGCATGGGATTACTGTAAACGCCCAAAATTGAACATTTATTTAAAATCTGAATTAAAAATTTACATATTTACATTTTCCCCACGCAAATAAATAGAACATTTATTGTGCCCATAATATCGAATTTCGCTGCTAAAATTTCATTGATTTAGTATCTCTAGAAGACCATAAAATATTTTATTCTCGATGCATTTTAAATTTTTTTCTTCGTTTCATTTTCTCTTTGTAGTCTTTTTCACATGAAAATGAAAAGAAATATGCGAAAATTGTCTTGTGTTGTCAAAAATAGGTCTTAATTTTACACAGTGTTATGTTGTTTCGTGTCTAACATAAGCTCCAACGTTAATTTTCTGTTTCCATCTGTTTTCAAGCTCTCTGGGATTTTTTTTTCCGTGGGAACTTGTCAAAAATCGTGAGAGTCAAAAGCGCTCTATTGAACAACACCCGCGAAAATTAAATGAAAGCTATTATTGAATCTGCCTAGTGCAAAGCCGAATGAAATACGTTGCGGTTCTGGAATACGTGCTTCCAGTGATTTTGTGTAAACGCAATAAATGAACGTAGTACACGCAACGCGTCTGATTATTGTTTTTGATTTATTTATTTTTTTGAGTGTCATTGAGTTTTGAACACATCCATCGTACTTGTACATATAAACGAATTAGATACATTTTCTTCGAAAAAGAACTTTCTTCTTGGTAAACAATGAGTATTTGCATATATTTTCTGGCAAACCAAAAATTATTACTTTCAAGTTAGAGGCATAGAAGTAGAGATTGGGTGAGAGACGAAGAGAAGGGGGATTCATGGATAAACAAAAACAACAACACAACTGATGTTGTTGCAGCTAGAAAAAAAGAAGAAGCTCATTTGGTCATCATCACCCTCATCATTTTTCTCTACGCTCTCTTCATCTTTCACACTGTCTCGATCATGAATGTGTGTACACAGAATTTTTCGGTCGGTTGTCAGAGACGCAGCAGGCAGCAGCATGTACAGTTTTTCGATTTCGTGCGGTGTCGAGGAGTGACGATCTGCGTCTCTCGCACTTTTTTCGGTTATTATTTATATTTCACTGTGTTTTTTTTTTGTTTAGTTCCCGGCTGGTTTTTGAGTTATTTGGTGTGTGCTCTCGAGCTTTTTGGAATTTTTATCGATCGTTTGATTTGAGTTTTGGAAAATATAAGTTCTTAAAAATTTTAGAGAAAAGTCATTTAGAATTTACAATCTTGAAAAAATCCCAAAAACTGTGAAACATATTGAGATTATCCTGTCGGATTATATTTTCTCTTCTCTTGCTTAATTTTGCAAGTTATAATCTGTTAGAAGTTTTCTGACTTGTTGAAAATTTGAAATTCAGTAGTTTTTTCTCAAATTTTGTTGTAAATTCAAAGAAAGTTTCTTCCAAGCCTGGTGGAAATTGGAAAATTAGCCAATCATAGTTTTTCTCCGAATATCGACGTTGTTCAGAATGTAAAATTTATACAGTAACAATTTTTCACAAAATTTTGGCACCTTCTCAGGACAGTTATCTTGTAGAGTTCAGATTTCGTATAACCCGGAAAAAATTCTGTTTTACAGTAGTTTATGTGTTCCGTTCTGAACGGGAAATGCAAATTTCCCCAACAAACAATAGGCAATATAAATGCTCAACCAAAATTGATTCAATTTGACAATTATTCTCGAACCCCAGAAAGTGCATTTTTTATTGTGTGGCTGGTCGCAGAGGGTCACCTTTTTTTTTGGTTGTGATGATCATCATCATCCAATTTTAATATATACCAAGTGTTACGTCACAAACGCAGACAAATTCCTTCCTCCCCAACCATTTTGCAATGAAGAAGAAGGAGAAGAAGAAAAAGTAATCGTATGAAAATATCATTCATTCATTCATAAAGAAAAACTTGTATGTGTATGTGTCCACGACACGAAATGTCTTCTTTTTCCTTTTCTCCGTCGCCAAGTTGTTGTGTTCCTCTATTTTTAGACATATTTTTGGCACGTCCGCAAACACCGAATTTCATGAGCAATTTTTTTTTGGGGAAATATATTTGCCACTTTAGAACATTTAGTTCAAAAATCTGAGAGATTTGTTTCAAATGAGACGCAGCTCAAGGGCTTTTTCAAAAATACCGTACCTCGTAAAAAATGTGAAGTTCGCTGTTTTTCAAGCGTCTCCTTGGAGTCCTCACGAAAGTCTGAACCTCTGTAAAAAACTTAGCTTTTTCTGATCTGTGCTCTGTGAAACTCCGCCGTTTGAGAGATGCCTTGATATCAAAAGATCACACTTTTTCGCCACTTTTTTGAACTGTTTCTCTGCCTTTGCTGAATACATTTGAGTGAAATGTGCTTGACACAACGTGACAGAAGTATATGTGCGGCCGGCCTGGAAGCGTTTTTTTAGGTCCAAGGGCAGGGTCAAGGATAATCGGCTCCTCCCGGTCTTTTTTGTTATGCCTGCAATCCCCACAATATTAAAAACGATGATCAATATTTTTTAGAGCTTTCGATTTCCGACTTTTGGAATTAGGGACTGAAAAACGGTAATTTACAATTATTCGATCTTGTAAACATAATAAGTTTGTCGTCGAAATTCAGGTAATTCTGTAACATCCTGTCACTGGACAAAGTTTGCAAATTATAATTTTTCATTTTTTTTCCGCTCTCAAAAATGTGTAATTCTCTAACAAATCATGTTTTTTTGTCTGGTTGGCCATTGCTGTTCTGCAGTCAACTGATAAATGAGTTTTCCAACCTTTTCTCCTCATTTTTCCAACAAGATCAGAAAGTGTACAGACAGACGGTTCTTTTTTTGCTGTTATTATTGTTCGTTGCGGCGCGCTCGCTTCTAACCGTATGTCAAAAATGAAAGTGTGTGTGTCTGTTTGTATGTTGTGTAATTTATTGATTGCGACACTATTTTATTAGTTTTGTTAGTAGTAGTTATTAATAACATTGTTATTGGAAGTCAGAGGTGGTTTGATCTTTTAATTAGAAATGAAAGATTCCGCGCAAAAATTTGAAATTCCCAATTTTTTGGAAAATCAGAGTTTTGATCCCATTTCTAATTGGATTAAAATGTTGTTTTTTTTGTAATAAAAAAAACCAGGAAAATCCCGGAAATTTGAAAAGACCAACTTTTTTTCACAAAAAAAAACCAAAAAAAATTAGAGGAAAAAGAAACAGGAGAAATTTTGAAAGTCAGACATACTTTTGTGGGCGGAGTCCTGATCGACTAAATCCCCGAAATAGAGATTGACTATTTCGAATCATTGAAAAAAAAATCTTTCGAATGACTGATTTTCGCGGTATCTGGTGCGATAGGGCGAATTTGCTGAAAAAATGATTCAACTCATTTTTCTTCGGTTGTTATCGAATCAGCAAACCAAAAAAACCGATTAATCATTTTTGCCGATCATTATCTCTTCCCCTAATAAATCCTATCCTTCTTCTCATATACTCTTATCTATGTGTTTTGTTCTAGTTTAATAAAAAAATTAGTTTCCTGATAGTTTTTGGGTTAGCTTAGTTTTTTCAAACTATCTAATTTCCCGCCACAGCCGACCCGCCAAAGGCAAAAAAAAGAGTTTCTCTGCATTCCACTCTTTTTTCTTGCTAAATACTTTCCGGTTTTTGTCGCTCTCCCCTTCATTTTCACTTGGGGGGTTTTTTCACAGTGTGTGTGTGTGTTATCAATCGATGTTTACACAACGCAAATCACTCAATTTGGTGTGTTTCAAAAAATTATAGAACATTTTTTGGCACATGACAAAACCCGTTGAGAGAATGAGATGTTCCTTTGATCGTGTTACCCTAGTTGATTGTCCTAGAGAAATGCATATTTTCGGAAAACATAGACTTGTAGAAACTTTGTCACGGCACGTTTTCTGCACAAAGGCCGTGATGAGCCAAACGCTCATCGATTAGGTTTGACGCAACATTCAACAAGGTGCAAAAGTGCTCTTGCGGATTACTCGATTTTTTATCGAAACATTTTGTGTGAGACAATCTAGTTCTTGAAAAAAATATATGATAAGAATTTGTTTATGCGGTTACTGCTGAAATAAGTTTACTGCTGAAATAAGTTTTTTGATCACGATTTTCTCTTCGCAAAATGTTAGTCACTTCATTTTGTGGTTCGAGAAATCTAGATGTTCATTTGCAAAAAAGAAAAAATGTCCACCTTTTTGTTCGCTCGACAACAATTTTTCTCAGTGGTTTTTTATTGCCCATATAAACATAAATTGCTGCCAATACTCTCAAGCAGAAAAATTGCTCTTTCTCTTAAATTTATCGCTGTTTTGACCCAAAGTGTTCCGAAAAATAAGAAACGAAAGCGTGATTTTTGCCAAACTTTGTTGCTTTTTTTCTCGTTGTTTTCTCTATTCCCCTCTCTTTCTCTGTTTTATTTTCCGTTTCTCTTTGCTCGAAATGCGAGAGCTCGTGGTTTTGCTCCTCTCATATGTGCTTGTGTGTGTATATGTGTTTTTTTTCCTGTCCCTCCCAGTCGGAGATGCCTACTGACTTCCAACTATTTACGTCAATCTATGCGCTCCTTTTCTCTTTGCCCGTTCTGTGTTTACCGTTTTTGGAAATTCGCGTTTCTTGGAAATAAGAATTCACATGTTTCTCTTATCTCTTTCTCTCTCCTCGTTTTTTTTTCGTGTGTCATGACATTTGCTATTTTGTGGTGCAAGTCTATGTTTAAAGTACAGATTTCATATTTTCTGTTCTTTGAAAAATGCCGAAATTGTTTCAAAAATCCGTTTAATATGGGTAGTAAAGAATTTATTTTTCGATTTTCAACGTCCGGAGGAACTTCAACTCACTTCTCACCCTCGAAGGCCTCCGGTACCACTCTTAAAACTACGAATGAACGTGAACCGATATGGCCCAGAAAAAATAGAGAGATTTATCAACACGTTTTTTTCAAACAGAATTTCATTTCAAAAAAAAAAAAATTGTGATCCTGTCCATATTGTTTTTTTCAACCTAGAACACTTGAATCGACACTTGAAATGACGTTTTTTGGTTTTACATTGAAACCTGGAGAAACTCTGCCAAACCCAACAGTGAGATGGTCAAAAACTCGGTCCGGGCCGGCCTGGATGTTTTATTTTTCGAACTGCTTGAAAGAATCTCTGTCCGAGCTGTTCAAACATCAGCTGATTGATTTCTAAGAAGAAGAAAGAACTTTCTTCGATAAACTATGTAGATCTTTGGCCCGAATTCCGGAGCTCCCGACCTGAAACAAACGCGGACCGGGCCAATATCAATTTCGATCGAAACATTTCTTTCTTGCAACTAATTGCTAGACAAGCTTTTTTGTTTGCTTTTCAAAAATACGTCAAATTGTTTACAAAGGTTTGAAATTGAATTTCAGTTGTTATCTTTGAGCTCAAAAGAATATTCTAAAAACCAAACGTCTATCCCTTTCTCTCCCTAAAAGTCATCGCAAATCTAATATAACACCTAATTAGAGGGTCCAAATATGGTGACAAACAGTAGGCGATATTATTTAATTATATATGCCAATTCTCCTCTTCCTCTTCAAACAAACAACATTCTCTAAATATTATTCGATTTCTAATTTTCAGAGTCGATTTTGTGACTTTTTGGCTTATCAGCGATTCTGTTCAGTCTGATGACAGTATGCTCTGCTAACTGAATCGATAAGTTTTGAAACAATCAAGATAAGCCCAATTTTACCAAATTGTTTCTCATTTTTCAGAAAAAAAACCCGTTTTTACCCACTACTTTGTAACACTTATAACAAACCCATGACTTTCTTCGTTTCGTAGTTTTAATTTTGAACGAGTTTCTTCGTGAGATTTTTTTTGGAGAGAATTTGGCCTAGAACACCAAACTAGTCCCTAGCTTTTTTTTCGGATTTTCGCACAACCTTCGAAATCGAATAAAAATTAATTGATGAAATTATGATTTTTTTGACACATCCAAATTTTTTGAGATGCTTATTCTTCTTTTCCTTGTTTCCATTCCTCTTCTCTTTTCTTTCATCCCTTCATTCTACCACTGCTAAATACTTGGTCGTTTTCTTTTTTCTTCTCCTTCATCGTCGTCACTTTTCTCCTGTCTCTTGTCTCTCATTCGCTCAACGTTCTGTACTATTAAATTTCCAACATTTTTGTGTCTCAAAAAAAATGCGTCAATTTTTCCAGGTTTTTAATCACATAATCTAATGGAAGAAGATGAAAGAAGTAGTTGCAGTAGTTTGGAGTATACCATAAATTTGAAACGAGGATTGAGTGGTGAGTCGTGTTTTTTTGTTGTTGAAGTATCAGAACTTGTTCTCTTTTAGTCGTGGGTTTTGTAATCAATCATAATTTTCATCTGGTTCCTTGAAAATTAAAAAAAAATTTCCTCCAACAAAAAAAAAGAACGATTTATGATCGCTTCCTCCTTCCTTTATCCCGTATAAATTTCACTTTTCTATCCAAGAAGATTTCCACAAATCAATTCCACTTTTTTTTCCTGGTCACTTTCTTATCAATCATTTTTATTGTTGTTTTGAGACAGGACCAAAGGGAACTAAAAAGGGATAAAAATCGAAAAGGAAAAAGGTTTAAAGGTGGACTGCGAGATAATTGAGTGTTTCGTCTATAATATAGTTTGTGTGCCCCTGAAAAATGATGCGAAAACCAAAAAAACGCAAAAAATTTGATACAGTGCCAGGAAAAAAACAAACACAAGCAATTCCGCCTTTCCGTCTTCACGACCATGTGCGCTCTATCGAGCCATTATAAATTCAAAAAAGTACACACATTTTCGAAGAATTTCACTACACTATAAATGACGCAACATTGCACACCGTCTTTCTCAGATATATCGCAGTCCACCTTTAATGGGATTTCACAGATTTTCAAAAAAATTCAGAGTATTTACGTCTGAGTTTAGAGAAAAACTGTAGTTTCTAAATTTCTCAACAAGATCCACACATTTTTAAAGAAAAAATATGTAGGTCTTGTTACTTTAAAAAAAACGCTTGAATTTATGCGTATTTTGATACTTTCTGCTTAATGCTTATAGCATTTCACTCACAGTGACAAAAAAAGAATTTCCGGGTCAAAATCTGATGTATTCAGCGGGGAGTCGCGAAAGATTACCCGAAAAAAATGAGGCTCATTTTTTGGTTGTTGAGATGTATCTTCAAGGTCATCCTTGTTTACTTTCATCATCATTATCGAAAATGATGATGATGTATCACAAAAAATCCGAAAGATACTAGAAAAAAAAACCGGTTTGAAGATGGAACATTTTTCAGATATTTTTGGATCATTCGACGATTTTTATAGTCGAGTTCAAAATGGCAAAATCAGACACGGGCTTATTCGATCGAAATTACGGGGAAAGGCGAGCCCGTTGGCAACGTTGTCAAACGCGTCACCAAGTCAATTGCCTGTTCAGACATTGTTAAATGTAAGATTTTGAGCTACAATTATTTGAAAAGAAAATTATTTTTTTAGAGCATGAGAAATTTGGCTGAAGAGGAACCAATTAGCAATCTGACATCTTTGCCAACTGCCTCATTTTCGAAAAGGGAAAAGGTTAGAACTCTCCTCTCTTTCTCGACAAATTGAATTAATCCGCTTTGTTTTGTAGATGTATCACCATTCAAGTACGCCGTCGTCGTCTTCATCGATAATGAATGACAGTGTGAATGATCGGGAAGATTATAAGAGACGAAAAAGGAAAGAAAGAAACGATGAGATGAATGATAGCCGAAATGGTGACATTAATGGACATAGTAATAATGAACAACATAATAATAGCGAAAGGTTGGTTTTTTTTTGTAAAATAAAATCGAAAAAAGTATTGCAAAACAGCCAACGAATTCACTGAAAAAAATGAGATTGAAAAAAACTACTCCAAATTTCAATGCTCTAATCGTGGTCACCAACAATATTTTTTGGAATATTTTTTCTAGGCTTCTCTGTGAAAATTCTCTTTTTCTGATACAACTCATTCTTCTCTGTTACCCTTTCTTTTACTTTCTCAAAAATAAAAATGAAATTATTCCCAAAAAGATGTAGAACCCTTTTATCTGATGTCCCGCGTTCATGACCTCCGAAACAAAACCGGCCTCTATGAGCGAGCGGCCCAAATGTCACACTGCACATTTCTATATACTGTTCGTTCAGCAGCGAAGAGTACGCGTTTTTCTGTGGGGAGAGGGGAAAAAGACACAAAGAAAATTAAAGAGTATGTGTAAAAAGGAGAGAACAGAGAAACAAATGGAAAAAAGGGGGATGTGAGATAGAGCGCGTATCCCCTCGCTGCTGAACGAACAAAAAGGAAAGAATATATCTCAAAATTTCCCCATGTTTTTCTATCAAGCATAGTTTTTTGGATCTGGCCTAAACCGGAGAGATATGATTGAAAAATGAGAAATTCCAAGAAAAGTATAGCTTCGGGCACACAAAAATCCTCTTCAAAATATAAATATTTAGAATATCGGAAATTCTCTATTTTCTGTTCAAAGTATAAAGTTTCGTTCAACTTTGGAAA
Source organism: Caenorhabditis sp. 8 KK-2011 (assembly GCA_963572245.1). Classification (NCBI taxonomy): domain Eukaryota; kingdom Metazoa; phylum Nematoda; class Chromadorea; order Rhabditida; family Rhabditidae; genus Caenorhabditis; species Caenorhabditis sp. 8 KK-2011. The sequence continues at coordinate 8,050,180 of OY751548.1, forward strand.
TAAATTATAAAAATTGCAGTGATCGTCGAAAACGAAGTCGCTTCGACAACAATGATGGTTTGTCTCGATCGGCAACACCAAAACCAATAGATTATGATCGAGGTGGAGGAGGAAATGATTCGAAATTGCTGAAAGAATCGCTTAATCGGCAACACCAACAACAAAACTCGAACAGTATTCGGAAAAATGCAATTAGTAGTAGTAGTAGTGAGTTGAGAGGCGACAACTCGTTCGCAATTGTTGTTTCTTCGTCAGACGGCGAATCGATGGCGACGTCATCGACGACGCGACTCGAGAAAGACGCCAACAACGACGCGACAGCGGCGATCAGTCCCGATTCGGGAGTTCACTCGACGGAAAACGATTTGGGAGAGCAAAGTATTGACGAGATGTTGCAAATTATGAGATCGTATGTTGTCACCGAGCGACATTTTCAAACCAAACCTTATTTTGCAGAATCAGCGGGGAAAAACTGTCACCACTGCCCAAAGACTTTATGAGTATGTTAAAGGAAGAGGAAGATAAAAAGAAGAAACGGGTTGAAAAAGAGGTCGTGCTACAGAAGGAAAAGAAAAAGAAGGCGGATTTCAACAAGTGAGTTGTTTTTTTTTTTCAAAAAATGAAATAAATTGGAACCTCTGCAATTTCAGAGTTTTCAACGATGCTGAAAGTTCTGCATCATCTGCTTCTGTATCACCGGCCTCCTCTTCTGCCGCATCTTCGCCCCGCATGATCACACCTCCGCCTGTGTTGAAGAAGGAGGAGCCAACACCCATTATCACAATGTGAGTCTTTTTTATTTGAAGAAAAAAAAAATGAATTTACCTTTGTCTCTTCAGAGCGCCACCAAAGAAAAATGGAATTCTTAGCGGAGAGATTCGATTGACCAGTTTGAAGAGTGAAAAAATTCAAAAATTGCTGAAACTCGCTAAAAAGAATGGATGTCTTGTTGAAGAGAAGGAGAATTCGGAAAAGCATTTGATGATCGAAAAGGAGAAGGAGAAAGATAAAGAGAGGGAAAAGAGAAGAAGTAAAGAAAAACGAGAAAAAGAACGACAGGCGACAAATCGGAAAGTTCAACAACTATCCGCGTCTGAATCGTCGATTCACACCGCTCCACAGATTGTCCTGAAACCTACGCCGAGCAGTGGCTCGACGCCAGCGACGATGAGCGTCAACGGCGGATCGTCGAAGAATACGCCGATCGCATCGCGTCCCGGTTCGTCAATGTCGTCGGCGGTTCCGCGATCGCAAAACGCCACGCCGAAACAGGAACGAGCGGAGAGTAGCAATAACATCGCAAAGAACATTACACCACCGGCGGGCTCGTCGTCGGTTCCGACTACTTCATCGTGGAAGTGTGCATGGAATCATGCGCGATTGACAACAGTTCAGCGAGTACAAATACCCGATCCGACGGTGCCCAATCCGAAGACGAAAACTGAGTTTTATCACGGATTGGCGAAAAAGTTCAAGTCCAGTGCGGATAATGCGGTTAGTGTTTTTTTTTGTTGTTGAAAAAAATGGAAATTGAATTTCAAAGCGACTTTTAAAGAAAAACCAATTTTTTGTTTCAGAAAGATCGGGTTAAACGAGTACTTGACTATATGGTCTCTTCGGTTTATTTTATTATGGAATCGTTGGCGCGTAATGACAAAGAGAATTCGCCACAATCGAAGATGCAATGTTTGAGCATGTATCGTGAAACGCAAGATCTGTTACGCGTCGCGCTCACTCAATTTCTTCGCGAAACCAATGATCACGTCGTGATGCACGTGATGCCGCGCATCAAAATGATTGGACAAATCATGTTGGCCATCATGCACTATCAAATGTTCACACTTCGCGCCGATCAGGTCAACAAATACGCCACACGTCTCGACGCGAAAGAGCTAACTGCGACGATCGAAAAAGTGGAGAATGCGACGACGAGCGATGTGCTGAAAACGGCAAATGCGCCGTCGCCGTGGTTGACGTCAATGTTGACGCAAAACACGACGATGGTCCAGGTGCCGCAGGCGGTTTTGGGCATGTTTCAGCAGCAGGCGAAAAACATGAGCTTGTTGTTGTATGCCAACAATTATTGGAGTGATTGGAAGATGTTGGAGTTGAAAGTGGATTTGGAATTTATCAAAAAGTTTGTGTTGTTTTTTTTTCGGTTCGAATAATTTCGAGTTTGCAGTATTGAAACGGTTTGCAAAAATCATGTGACTTTGGAAATGTCGTTTGAAGCGTTGGCACCTATTGTATTGACAGCTGTTGCGAGTTTGACGGCCGAATATCAGGAAGAAAAATCGGCCACAGTTAAACCACCAATTAGTAAGGTTAGTTGACACATTGTTGAACTTTTTTTCAAAATTCCGGCTGTTGTCCCAAACTCGTTCCTGAAAAAACTTATGATTTTTCACAGAGAATAAAGTACAGTAATCCTTTTTTGAAAACAAAATGCTCGACTCCGCCTACTTTTGAACACTTGTTTAGTCACAAAAATCAACATTAAAGTTTTTTTTAGGTTTAGACGTATTTTTATTTTTTGACGTCTTCACTCTAAAAATTTCGTAAAAATAAGTGTGTGTGTGAATTTTCGACGACAAAAAATTTGTATAATTTATAGGCGAAACGACAAATGGATGCGGCACTTCATACAGGCGGTTACTATCCTCCCATGCCTTCCCGTCAACTTCAAAAACCTCCACCACCCTCACAACAACAACAAAGTTCGAAGCCACCTCCACCGAAAATGCAATAATATTAATAAGAAAGTTATACAGGATGTTGTTTGGTCTACAGTACATTTTAAATTAGAAATACGAGTTGTCATTATTAACTTTTCTTTTTTCTTCATATTTTGTTGATTCAAAACCAGTTTTTTAGCTTCTTGGTTTTTTTCCGAAACGAGGTTTTCTAGTCGGATATTTTTCATTACATTCTACTGATTTATCAGAGTTGATTCACTTGTTCTGTTTTTGCGTTCGGGTTTTTTTATTCAAAACAACAAAAATTATTATGACCCTCAAAAAAAGTTGGATTGTTTTTTTCTTTTTTCGCAATTTCATTTCTTTTCTTGAAACATTCCTAGTCATTCACATTATCGCCCAAATAGGATATTTCTCGTGTTTTTTTTTTTTGTTTGATCGGTGAGTTCTTTTTTTCGCTGTATCGTTGTGTTTATTTAATAAATGTTTTCTTTTTATTTAACGGCTATGCTCAACTACTGACTACTCTATAATTTCAGAAAATGGCAGGCGATTCCGTTGCACTCAAAAACGCACGGGTCGGCAAAGCGAACCCTTCTTCAGAAGTTGTGTGCGACGGGCGCTCTCGCCGTCTCGCACTCTGCCCCACGCGGTTTTTTTGTGTGTTTGAAATTAATTTTTTCAACGACGTGAAGAAAAAAGGACTTTTCTCGCTAATGGTGTGTAAACTTTTTCTAAAAATTTGTTTCCAATCAGTTAATACCATGTAGATTCAGAAAAAATAAGTCTCATCACACAAAAATAACTCGGGAGAATTTTCTAAAACAAAAAACGATTTTTTTCGGATTTTTCCATATAAAAGACAAGTTTTCCCGAGTACCTTCTGTAAACTTTTTCTATAAATTTGGTCACTAATGCAAAAAAGCACGTAGATTCGGAAAAAATAGGTCTCGATTCCAGTTTTAGTTTCGGTGACCCTGTTTTTTACGAAAAACATGTTTTTTTAGTCTATTTTTCAAGAAAATCTCAATTTTCTCGACTACCTTCTGTAAACTTTTTCTATAAATTCAAGCATAGGTCAAAAATAGGACGTAGATTCAGAAAAAATAGGTCTCCACTCTAGTTTTAGTTTCGATGACCCTGTTTTTGGCGAAAAACATGTTTTTTTCACGCTATTTTTCGATAAAAGTCGATTTTCTCGTCTATTTTCTGTAAACTTTTTCTATAAATTTGGTCAAAACCTATTTAGACTATACTGAAACGAATGGTATAAGTGTGCAGCCGAGTTTAAACTTCTGTGATGCACTTTTCAGCCAACACTTTCAAGTTCTTTATTGCTAATTGTCCCAGTCAATTCTCACTGAAACTGTTAAAAGTGACGAAATTATGTTTTATTAACTCTTTCCACACTAAATTGTTTCACTTAATACCCATCAACACCTTCAAATCACGAAACAAGCTGAAAAACAAAAAAAAAATTTAAATATCCGCCATTTTGACAAAGAGCGTGGCGGGACCCGTTTTGTGCTAAACAACAGACCATGAGATATATCGTTTACAGCCGACCCCACTTTTTATTTTTTTGGGTTCGTTTTGCCGAGCCGTGAACGCAAAATTTTAGCAAAAAAAAATTAACTTTTTCGAACACTTGTGTGTATGTTCCCGTCTACTTGTGTGTTTATGAACCTGAACATTTAAATTGACGCGCACGTATTTTTATTTTTTTTCATTTTTAACAGAAAGAAATTGCAAATTTTTCTGGTTTTTTTGTTAACTCATCAGGGGTTTGTTGTTTTAAAAAATTCTAATTTTTTTGCTATCACCGTATGTCTTTTTTGATTGCAAAAAGATTTATAATAAATGGGAATTAGTGTGTTTTAGGCATGCGTCCACCGACAGAAATTCTCGATGCATTTTCCAAACTTGCGGAACTCAACCAAAGCGACAGAAAAGACGCGCTCAAAGCGTTAAGTGATCAGAAAGAAGCTCTTGGTGACGAAGAAGTGAACAAGTATTGTGTTGAGAGGCTGGTCACCGGGTTGGCATCGACAAGAGCGGCTGCGAGAGTTGGATTCTCTACTGCACTGCTAATGCTGCTCACATCGGATGCGGGAAATGGATGGACATTCGAAAAGTTGTTGAAAATCGCCGAGAAGAAGATGGATTTGTTGGATAAGGTGAGAAAAGTTTCAAAATTGTCTCTAATGTAAGGTGAAACATTTTTTAGACCGTTGCTAGTAGTCATTCTGTTGGTCATTATCTTCTTCTGGTAGCTGTTGTTCATAGTGCAAAATACGAAAACGATGAAATTTCGAAAATCATCGAGCATATCAAAAAAGTTTGGGAAATCACGCCAAGTTTGACCTTCTCTTTATACAAACTTCTCGCCGATTTTCTCCTTTTGTTAAAGGAAAAAGATTTCAAAAAAGTATGTTTTTGAACTAGCTAAATAACGGTGTTCAAATAGATGTGTTCTTTTTTTTCAGCAAGCTAGCTCTTTGATCGAACCGATTCTTGAGTCGACCAATGTTTCCTATACTCCAGAAAACGTCACTTTCGCTCTTTTACTTCGTAAAAAATACGCGACACTAGTCGCAAAACATGTGAAATTCGTGAAAGCAGATGGAGGAAAAGTTGAATATCCAACCGATTCATACCCGAAACTTCTAAGCGTCATCAAAAAATGCGATCCATCCAACACTCAAATGTTTGTCGATTTACTTCTGGAAACGGCCGATTTTGTCGCATTGTACCCAACTGTTATCGAACCGTGGGCATTGGCGAGTAACGAGACAAAGGTGCTCGATCGTATTTTCAGTGTGGCTCGACAATTTTTCGACAAACATTGCGGTGATGTCAAATTGATTGTGGCCATTTTCACCAAAGAAGTTTTGAATCGAATGGAGATGGCGATCAGAGGAAAAGGGCAGTTCCGATTGTTGAGAAATACGGTGAGATTGGTTTAACATCTTTGAAAAATCGATTTCATTCTCGATATTCTAGTTGTCTTTAAAAGTTATTCAATTTCATCTCACAGACCTTCAATTTTTTATTTTTTAGTCAGTAAAATAGTTACAAATGTAAAATACAATTTCATTAAGCTATAATTGCCCATATCAGTTGCTGACCAAATGTCGATGAGATCTTGAATTACGTTTCTGAATTTTACGCAATGATTTCTTCAATAGGTCTTGACACTCATCCGGAACTGAAAATTTATATAATTGTTTCGTCGCGAAGCTCTCCTGACTAACGAGTTTTACACTGTTGAACCAGTTCCTCATTTTCAACACAGTATTGAGATGAAACATCACATTCAATTGTGCATAAATCTAAAACAGGAAGCCAAACTGCGTCGGAAAACGGGTCACCGCCTGAAATTTCAAGATTTTCCATTCGTAAGAAAACACCAAGAGACTCACAGAGTTTTGCATTATTGAATAGGAATTGAGAGACACTTTCGTATTCAATAACCCTTCGAGATTCTTGAAAATCTCCGGATGAAATTAAGAGTAAAAGTAGTATATATGAAAAAAGCATAATTTCGCAATAAACCAATTATTGTAATAGTAAAATAAAATAAAAGAAAGAATGGAAAAAAAAAACTAGAAATATGCATCGACTATCATGTTGTAATAATTCAGGTTCAATCTTTTGCCAACTATGTTAAAACAAAACTGAAGACTGTCAAAGGGCAAGATGCGTATGACTTGTTGAAAGCTCTTGAAAAGTGTGGAAATATTGATAAGGCGTGTGGAGTTTCACTGACGACGGTATTGTTGGCCAATTTGCAGAAAAAACAGATTGTCTCATGGATCAATGTGAGTTTGGGGCTCCCGGACATTTCGAAACCAGACATTTCGAAACCGCTTGCTTGAAATTTTTGTTAAAAAAATTGGAAAAAAAAAAATTTTACTTCACGCCAGGACTTTTGATTTTAATTTTCATTCAAAAATGAAAATTAAAAATCCTGGCGTGAAGTAAAATATTTTTTTCCAATTTTTTTAACAAAACTTTCAAGCAAGCGGTTTCGAAATGTCCGGGAGCCGAGTTTGGCTAAACTTTATCCGACTTATCTTCTTTTGCAATGTGCAACGTAGAAAAAAAATGCAAAACACTGTGCAACGTGACCTCTTTTTTTCCAAAAAAAATTGCAAAATTTTTATGGATTTTTGACCTTTTTTCATTTCGAATTATTTTTCACGTTTTTCAATAAAAAATGTTGCAAATTTTTCGGAAAAAACAAGGTCACGATGCACGTTTGCAAATTTGTTGTATTTTTTCTACGTTGCAAATCTCATTACCGATTTTATATTTCAGGACAATATTTCGAACCAAGATGAACTCCGCAAAATAGTCTCAACGTTCAGTTCGTGGGATGAGAAATCGCGCGTCGCCATTCTCAACTCGCTGCTCGCACAAACGGCGACTGAAACGACGCAACGCGTCGTCACCAGTATCATCGATTCGTTGTTCTATGTAAAGACGCGAGCCGGAGAGTTTGCATCGATTCAGTTGTCCGAACACAATGAGAAGATTTTGAGACAATTGGTTGTGACTGTTGGCGGAGAGGATGGTGTCAAAAAGGCCGAGAAGGTTTTTGCTAAAGCCACGTTGAGAGAGAAGTTGGTTTTTTTGTTCATTGGGCTTTTTGGATGGTATTAGAATTTATTTTTCAAAAATCTGAAACAATTGAGCCGACTTTATCACCGAAAAATGCGGAAATGATTTTTTGCCACTGAAGGAAGATAAAAAAAACCGAGAAATGTTTAAAAATTTGGCAAGGGTCCCTCTTTGGTCATGCATTCAGGGTAAAGTCCTGAAATTTGACCAATATTTCATACCTGGCCTGAAAGGATACCAAAATATCTCAAAAAGTGTCACTGTGAATATATTATTTTCGTCGTGACCTATAAATTTTTATAGAAAAATATCACAATGTTTTTCTAATCTTCGACCAAGTTCACGATTTTCTTGAGAATTAGAATTTTAAACATAAATATCTTTGAGAGTTGGATTGATCTTGTTACGCGTTTTCAGATCTCTTCTCATCTTATGGCTTGTGGTTCGTCTTTGGGCTGCCGTCTCGCCGAATCCGGAAGACACCTCATCTTACGAATCCGATCTAGAAGAGCTTGTCGCGATTGCCAAAAATGAGAAAGATGCCAACAATTCGCAAGTTTTCGTCGATTTTCTCATCGGAATTTTGTCGCGCGAAAAGAAGTTCCATCGAACACCGGTCGCGTTTGCGTTTGCGCATTCGTTGAACACGTTGAAGTCGAAAGATTTGATTCATATTGTTGAGACAGCAATGATGGGTGAAAATGAGTTGATTGACGACGATGAGGATGAGGAAGAGGATGAAGAAGGAATGCCAATTGAAGATGTTGAGGAGAATGAAGAGAATGATGATGAAGAGGAAGAAGAAGATGAGGATGATGATCCGAATGAGAGTGTCGATGCGGAATTGCTTGAGAAATTGAATGCGGCACTTGGTGATGCGGCAGCGAAAGAAGAGGATGGAAATAGTGATCAGGAAATGGATGATCTTGATGATGATGAAATGGAAAAAATGGACGAGAGATTAGCGGCCGCCTTCAAAGCTATTGCTCCCAAAAAATTGACGTAAGGTTTTGTCTTGAAATAAAGAAAATGAATTCTGAAAATTACGCCTGAAAACGTAGTTTTCAGTTCCTGTTACAAAACCATTTTTATCGTAAGAAATCACTGCTATTTGTTAAGAATTTTTTTTTAACAGGAAGACTTTAACAAATTTTCTGAAAAATGTCTTTCATTTCAGCCGTAAACAGAATACCAAAAATGTGGAAGCGCTCAAAATGAAAATTGCCGATCTTCTCCTTATCGCAATCTCATCGCAAAGCGTTACACTGAAAAATAAGCTTGTAAGTTTCGATGTTTCAACTATGAAAATCAACAACTTTTTTCTAGAAACTGATTATTCCACTGTTAAAATGGTCTAAAATCGACTTCAAACAACACGATCAAGTAGCCCAAAAAGCGATCGAACTCATCAATGTTATTTTGAACATCAAGAAAAATGGTTCAGAAATAACGGAAAAAGAAACTATTGCATTGATGAAAGAGGTTATCGAAGAATCGCAGAATGTTACCAATTTGTCGATTGTTGATGTTGTTTCGTCTATCATCGCATTTGTGGTAAGAGCCTCTTATTGACTCTATGATTTTCAAAAACCAAATTTCTAGCTCGAAATCAGCGCTTCCGAATCACACATTTCGCCCGGAGTCAAATCCGAATTTTTGGGTCTGTTCCAAAATTTTTTCAAAAGTGTTGAAGGTAAAATTCCCGCCGATTTTGTTATCAAACCTATCGTCAAGCTACCGGTGAGATTTTCTATTCGTTTTTTTTTTCACAATGTCCACCGACTTCTTCAGAAATTGTTTGTTGATGATTTGAATATGTTGGTGAATGCTGGATTTGATGAGAATAATCGAATTTTCAAAAGAGTGAGTGTTTCGTGCAAATTTTAACCTTCATTTTTTCCCGCCAATTTCAGACGGAAGTTCTCAACGCGACATCAGTTATTTGCACAAAAGAAGTTTTTGGAAATGCAAAAATTGAGAAATCGATGATCAAGAATTTGACACAAAAAGCAGGAGCTTATTTGAAACAAGTTTTGGAAACGGAAACTTCAGAGGTAATGTCGATTTTTTTCTCTTTAGAATTTCACGTTTTTTTTCAGATCAAACCCAGATTCTTTGCTACAGTACTCCGAGTTTTGTTGAACTTGTCCGCATCAATTTCAGATAATGAGAAACATGTTAAAATGATGCGCGATTTGGTGGGAGGAATTGTTGAGGAAATTTCGAATGGAGATAATATTGCGAAATTCAAAAAATTGAACTCAGCTTGTCAACAGGTATAGTTTTTTTTTTGTGAAAAAAAAAGTTTTGAAAAAACTTCACAAAAAAAAATTTGCAGTTCGTAAGGTCTTTTTATATTATTCTTTTTTCCAAACAGGAAATTATGAACTGAATATATAGGTCACGTCAATAGTTAATGTTTAAAATTTTTGGTTTACCGTTTTTCTCTTTATGTTAGAGAAAAATGAACACTGAATAAAAAATTAACGTGACCCTGAACTGAAAAAGTCTGATTTCTCTGCGTCTATTTTGAAGGACATGGGATTCCAGACTTTTCTGATCTCTGAAAACAAGACTGATCAAAATCTAACCCTTTGTGGACAATTTTAAAATCATAGAAAGTACGTTCGGAAAGAATTTTGTACTACAGTGTAAAAAGCATCTGCTTCAGAGAAAGGACCAACCCTATTCTTCTTTTTCTCCCTTCTCACTGAAATCGTCTTGTTTTCGCTCTAGGAAAAAAGTACGTTTCAACGGCTGTCTGATGATTAGATAAAAAACGATTCTGTTTGATTGAGTGTCACGTGTTTTGTTCTTCTCGTTTCTTATTTCATCAATCAGGAGCTGAGAAACAACAACAATCACATTCAATCAAAACTTGTATTTTTTGCCCCATGCAAAAAAACCTGAGGTCAAAAATTAAAATGTAGCATAAGGGCAACTTTGCTTTTTTTTTCTTAATTTTTTTTTTCAGATTATCGGACGTCCCTTCACATCGGCCATTACAAATATCAAGAAAAACCTCGAAATTGTGAATAGTGAAAATTAGTTGGGATTTTTTTTATTATGTTTGTTGAATTTTGATCTTGTTGTTATCTATCTTATCGCCGTTCTGTTTTGTTTTGTTGTTGAAATTTTTTTATTTTTATAAAAACCTGAAATCTTTTTGCTGTATTTTTTATTCGAAGACTCGGGATTTCCCATGTGACATATGTTGTAAGAAGAAAAAAGTAATCTATCTCTGACGTAAATTGAAATGTTTTTTTGCTTCTGTCGGTGGACTTTGAAACCGACAAGTTTTGGACATTGTTTCTTGTTGTGCATCGCGTATGCGTTGCGGTATCTATAAACCTATGAGAAGCCGCTTCGCGAAAACGAAAAATGTCGAAAATTACAAACAATTTCAATTTGAAAGAAATTTCAAAGAAAAAAATCATGCAAACTTCGATTTCACGAAAAATATTCATTTTTGAATTTTTACACGTTTTTCACGCGAATCTCTGATTTTCAACCAAGAAAAATGCATCATTTTTGCGAAACCGCATCGCAGACACGCTACGCACAAGAAAATGTTTGCAAAATGAAACAATTCCGCTCCAACTACAAACTACAGCGAATCAATCGATTCTGTGTTTCTCTCCCCTCTCATCTTTTCTTTACAACAATCTTATCATCATCCTAATAAACCGAATTGTGTTCACGTCTTTCTCTAACCACCCTCTCCTTGATACACACTGTCTCGACACATATTCGTTATACACTTTCAAAAGTTGTTTGATTGATAACGCGAAAAAAATCTGAAGAGAGAAAAAAACTTTCGAAGATACAACAGTTGTTCTTTTCTTCTTCTTCTTCACAGTTACAGTAACCTGGCCTACCCCCGAGGAAGAAAGCGATACACGTGAAAAGCATGTTATCGATTTTCGAAAGATGTGAACACTCACACAACTTTTGAAAGCGCAACGAGACAGTGCGATGATTGGAGAGACGCAGAGAATCGCGATGATGATTTGTTTTTCTGCAAATACTTTTCTTGACGATTTGATAAGAGTACTGTAATGACTATTTTTAGGAGGTCAAAAATGAATTTGAACAAAAAACTTCCAGGCCGGTCTCAGATTTTTTGACAGGGTTTTCCGAGTCTATTTTTGTTTTTCAAGATAATGAACCTCCTTCTCTATTTTATTTTTTTTTCACATCGAGGCCAACTTTTTTAACGTCTATAATGCTAAACTCGACGAGAAAAAGTACGGTAGTTGTAGAATATTCCGGACCGGAAAAATAAAAAAATAATTGTTTTAGTTCCTGAACCAAATAAGTTTTTCCAGAGTTGGGGGATTTTTTGATCATTTTTGAAACTTATCAAGGTCTCCTAAATTTACGCTTCCTCATACGTCACCTAAGAGGGGGAAAGTACCGTGACATTTTTTCGATCAAAAATTCACAACAACTATTTTCAAGAAAAAATGTACAGGTCACGTCACGAAAATTTGAATAGTATGAATTTCCTTCAAATTTTTGACTTTTGGTCGTTTTTTTTTAATTTTTGGTCCCACAGTGACAAAAATATTTTCCGAAAATTTTCACAATTACCTCAGGCCATAGGCCCTCTTTATCCAGTGGACTAGAAAAAATCCTTCTTTTTTCCGAAAACTTCAAAAGCACAATTTTTGAGATTCCATTTCCCAAAAATGTTATCAAAAAAATCGTCAGACTTTGGAAAATGTTGCATAGAGAAAAATTTAGTTTTTAAAGTCACACCTGGTACTTGAGTTTTTCTCAAAACCGGTCCGAAACGTTCTATAACTACCGTACTCTCTCTCAGTTTGTTGACTTTTGGAAACTTCGAGAAGAAACAACTCTGACAGTATTTAGATCACGAAAAAAAAACAATGTTAAAAGCGTATGAAAAAATTCCGGCCCGAATAATTCGCCAACTACAGTACTCGCACATTCCAAAGCATCATTGACCACATTTTCTTCCAAGCAATTTTTGAATCTGACAAAAAACACATTTCTTATCAGTTGACAACTTTTGAAAGTGTCCCGATGAAAATAGAAAAAGAGAGAGAGACATAGACGTGGTCTTTGATGGCATACGGTAGTTTTCTTGTTCTACAATAACTAGCCGGAAGAACTACAGTACTCTTTCACAAAAAACCAGAGATCTATTGTCATTTGTTCATTGTACTTTGTTTGTTTTTTTTTGAGTCAATGCACTTTTATCGAACAAAGAACGTTTGTTTTCATATCTGGGATACCCCGCACAAATTATTGTTCATTCTGATTTTCAGTTACTATCACGGGCTTCTGATTTTTTATCTACCTATTCAGAGAAGTCAAAATATCTTTAAGCGAAAAACTGAAATTTAAAGATTGTCTCATGGATCAGAGCAGCAAACTCCAGGGAGTACTGTAAAAATAGAGCGCGCTTTCTTCTCGTCTGAACAAATAGTAGATCTTACTGTAGGTTACTGTAGGTCTTTATGAAAGAATGCAAATTTTGTATATTGTATTTTAATGTCTTAACAAGTGCAAAAAATGATGCGAGTTTCAAAAGTGGAAAAAAATAAACACGTAACTTTTTTTGTCAACTGTGAAATTCACATGATACAGAAAACCTAAATATAGAATCAATTGTTCTTCTTGATACACGATTTTTTCGGTTGGTTGTAAGATGACATTTATCAGGTTGTCCGAGAGAATTACACAATGATTTTTCATTGAAATTTTGTGACAATTCTTTGTGGACTTGGAATGAAAATTGTTTGGTTACTGTAGTTTTTGAATCCTTCCTGAGAATTACAAAACACAGAATCGGGCCTATTCCAATTTTTTGAATCAGCCCAGCACAAAAAATTTCAAAAATCAATGTTCGCTGAAAATTGCCCATTATAAAAAACGAATCTCGCTTGATTTTTTGTAACGGTTCACAATTGTTTTTTGGATTTTTGAAGGTGAGCCGCGATATATCAAAGTAAGAAGGTGTGCAAAGTTGCGTCATTTAAAATGTAGTAAAACTTTTCGAAAATGTGTGTACTTTTTTGAATATATAATGGTTCAATAGAGCGCACATAATCGTCTCAAAGTTGTGCGTTTTTTTGCTATTCACATCATTTTTGAGGGGCACATAAACTATATTATAGACGAGACACTCAATTATCCAGGCCCCATTGTTTTATCTACGTTTTTATAACAAACAAAGAAGATCGGCCTAGCGAAATAGTGAGAGAATCAGAGATATCAAATAATGTCACCATTTTTGCGCCGCGCGATGCAAAAACACCATCAACTACGTAATTGATCTTCGAATCACCACAACACAGAACAACTTCGCCCCTACGTGAGCTCTCGTCTCTTCACATGATTCTCACATGTCTCCTCCTCTCTCTCTCACAATCTCCGCCCCAATTTCTCTGCGCTCTCCTCGCCTCTCTCTCATTTCTATATAAATTCGGACGAAAAGTCTCATTGTCTCTTGTCTGTGTTTTTTAAAAATCCATCAGTTTTTTATGCAAACAAAATGTCGTCGTTGCAAAGAAAAAGAAGTTTCAACAAATCCACTGTTTCACACGATTTCCGAAAAGAGTACAAAGGCTCATTGTGAGTTTACAACACAAAATATTTTTACTTTTAACCCGTATTTTTTTCTTGCAGTTTGGAGAAAAAGTTTGGCAGCAAAAAATCGGAGAAATTGCGCAGTATTGCGGAATGGATTTACACCAAGACTTCCAAGAAAACAAATGGAAAACATTTGAAAAATGAGCAACTTGAAATCGGTGAATCATGCTTTGATGTATGTTTTTTAAAATCTATTTCGAAATATTCCGGTGGAGCATGTTTGTTTCTTTCAGACACTGCCCAATGAGTTGATGTTCGAAATTTTCGCCAATCTCAAAACCGAACAATCAACAGTTCTCGCTTGTCGCCGCGTTTGCCGTCGTTTCAACGCGCACATGAACGTGTTGGCCGAATTGGAGACGAATGTTTTGTCGCGTCTCGTCATCACAGGTCTTGGCGCGAAAAAGGGTGTTGAGATGCGTTGGGTGAGCTATGTTGGTCAGAAGACGAAGACGACCATTGTGCCGTGGACGCAAATCAAGAGCGGTCTTGCCGACTATTCGTTCAATTTCAAGCGTTTTGCTATTCAACGAATTTTGCTGAAAGATTTGCCGCTGACCGATGAGCTTGTCGATTTTTTGCGACACCAATTGCAGTTTGCTGATCTTGCCAAACTTACGCAACTCTCATTGAACAATGTCGATTTTGCGCCGGCCAACTGTCTAACGTTGCATCGATTGCTCGCAACTTGCGCCAAACATTTGGAGATTTTCGAAATCGCACACGGTTACGGTATGCGAGCGGAAAGTGTGACGGATGAACACTTGGCGCAACTCGACACCGGCGCGATTCGTCGCATCTGTATTGACGGTGTTCGTTTTGCCGGTGCTTCGTCGACTTGGAGATATTTGAAAATTGGTGACGGTGCCTTGAAACGATTCGCCGAAATGGGCGCATTCCCGACAATGATTTTGGATCGATGCGCGGTCACCACACAAGTTGTCTGCGACTATACGAAGAAATGGTTCGATCAGTGCAACGAGTCGGAAAAGCAACTCAGATCTCAAGTGTGTACTGTGAAACGATGCCCAAAAGTTAAAGGTAAATCAATAATAATGGAAACACCATCTACAAATGTTCTATTCCAGGATCTCAATTTGAGGCGGAATGTCAACGTCGCGGTTTGCGTTGCAAAAATCGTCGTGGCAGCGGTTCGATGACTTTGTACAATGTACAAGAAGCGAACACTAAACGGGAATTCACTATCGCTCTAGCCGCACTAGAAGAGAAGGCCGAAAAAATGAAGATTGAGATGCAAAACAGCCCTGCCGTTCTTGTCACTGCCTAAATCACCGATTCGTCTCCTAACTTATTATTTTTTTTTGTCTTGTACATATTGAAGTCTACGGTTCGTCTTTGTAAGATTCTTTTCAATCTTAAATTTGTATATTATTGCGGGTTTCTTGTATTTGAGCATTTTAAATAGAGCAACTAGTGGTTTAAACTTATAAAATTCATTTAATAAACCATTCTTTAAAATTTAACAATTTTGAAAATTATATGAGGTGATTATTTTTCAACGGGATTTGAGATAATTGGCACAGATGGAGCAGAAATCTGTAATATATTGAGAATCCGATTTGATTTTGGATGAAAAACAAGATTAGTCTATTCAATAAAGTAGTAATTCTATTTTTTCCCTAGAAAAACACAATTTTTTGATTGCTTTTTTGGATTTTTTTCTGTCATAGCTCGGCCATAACGTGTTAGTCTACGGAGAAAAATTTTATTCAGACATCAATGTTTTTTTTTCAAGATTTTTTTGTGTGAAATAAATGCCACAGAGGAAATTTTGAAAATGAAAATTTCCACGTTTTTGACCGATGTATGCATTTTGTTAATTTTGGAAAAAAAAAATTTAAAATATTGTCAATCCGAAATTTTTAGAATGGAACTGAATTTTGAGAGGAATTTCAGAGAAAACAAAAAATCATGCAAAGTCTGAGCACATTTTTAAACTCTCAGAAACTTTTTTTCTGACATTATTTGGCCGGAGTATAGCTGTTTTACGAGAATTAAAATTTTAGACTCATAAAATTAATTTTGATCTATCATCCTATACGGTAGTTTCGACAGCCACAAATTCACTCTTCCAATGGTCAACTTTTTTCGGATTGACAATAGTTTCGATAAAAATTTTTTTTTGACGTTTGGACTTTCTTCGCGAATTTTGTCATTCACGTGGTGAATGGTCTGATAAGTTTTTACTTCATTTTTTTGATAAAGTTCTCAGCTCGATAACCCGTCACAAAAATTGTAGCTCTTGAAAAAACTCACATTTTGTTTTGCGAATTTCTGTTCTAATACACGAGAATAACTTTGCCAGTCAACATTTGCGAATTCTTCAGCAATCCATTCTTCCTGATTTCTTCTTCTAATTCTAACCATGATCGGTTTGAAGACATAATTCATTCTGCAATAACAAACAAACTATATTTGATGTTTCAATGGAAAAACGTACTGTTCTTGCAGATTTGAAAATTTGTCCATCTCGTTCACATCGTTATATCCCAACATTCGCAAGAAGTTCTGCATAGACTCGTGTGGAACATGAATCTCTAGTTGGCCAGAAAAATCAACAACGCGCATCTGAAAAAAAACATGATTTTGATCTGATAAGTTTGCTTGGAAATTTGATGCAGAACGGAGAAAACAACTTACGATCGAATAGATGCATTTTTCATTTTCTGCTTTTTCTCCACATTTAGGGCATTTTGTAGGGATTCGTCTGGAGTCTTCATGTTTTCCGTTGAAACGATATTGACATTTTGAGCAGCTGGAAAAGTTTGTAAACTCAGAAATGTTTCTTTTACTCACCCTTGATAGAACTTTGGCCCAAAATCAACAATGTTCACTTTCAGCACGGCTACTTGAATGTTTTTTCCATCTGGCCGAAGTTCGTGTATAACTGAAAAATAAATAATTTATAGTTTTCATTTTTTTCTTGAAAAAAAAAACTAACAACATGGATTTCTTGTGTATGGAGAAGATGCGAACGAGTGCTCTTCGATTTCTAAATTTTCCGTAGGTTGAAGTAATAGTTGATCAACTTTAATATCGTTTTCTGAAAATGTATCTCTCTAAATTTGAACTAAGAACTAAATACCTTCTTTAAGTCTCTCGTAATTTTCAATTTTTATCGAGTTGAAAAGCTTGACGGATGAATTGTTCTGTAAATTTTCTCTAACAAGAATCTTCCGTTTTGTAGATTTTTCTAGAACTACAAATCTTCTTTCATTTTCTTCTTCGATTTCTTCCATCCGCACAATTTTCCCGAATATTTCGCAAGATTGTGCCGAAGTCGATGGTTTTCCTCGTTTTATTGGCGGCACAATTTTTTCTACGTCTGCTGGTCTTTTCAAAGATTCTGACTTTCTAAAAAGAAGAGCAATACTTTGTTTTTTATTTTATTTTAGCTCACCCAGAAGATCTGAATGGTGATATGAATGCATTTCCATGTGATTTGACAACTGGTGACATGAACTTTTTGTTTGTGCCTGGGGGATCTTTCTAAAAAATATTTATGATTTGCAAGAAAAGATGAAAGTAAATCGAAGATCACCTGAAACAGCTGTTTACTTTTCTCAATCGACTCTGCTTTCACATCTATTCGAATTCCAGATGCTGTTGAAAACACAGGTTCCATATCTATCGGCTCTTCTTTCATTTGATCAAAACTATCTGGCTCATTAGCGCCCGAGGCATCCACCTTTTCCCTGTATTATTGGGTTTTGGTTTTTTCGTTTATGTAAACTCACATTTTTACTTGGCAGAATCGAACGGAACTTTCAAACGCTGAAGCGAAGGAAAAAAAAGGAGGACGGAAATACTAACTTACTTGTCCTACATGTTTGGCGGGAATTCAAATGTTTGTTTTTTTTTCTTTTTTTCGCTGTTTGTTTTTTTTTCGGTTGGATAAGTGAATATTGAATGAAAAGAAGCAGTTTTTGAGTGATATCAGTTGAAAGAAGTAATTTTAGTAAAAAAGTTGATATGAAATAGTTTCCGAAGAAATCTCGAATGAGAATTTGAGTTGTTGTAATGGATTTTCGATATGATGTAGATCAGCCAAAATTCGGTTTCTATTTTGCTGAAAATTAACTTCCGGAATATTTTGGCCGGGAACAAAAATTCCCGAATGTCGAAAGTGCCGAAAAGCGCGGAATTCGAAATTATGCGCAAACTCTGATAGGTACCACGAGCCCTAATGATAATATCATGCAGGAATGAGATTGTATCCTGAAGGCCCGACCCGAAAATCACGAACCGACCGGGCTTTTCCGTTTTCCGATCGGCCAAAAAAAGCCCGGCCAGGGCTAGCCGATATAATCGTGCATCCGGCGGGCCTAACATAAGAGAGACCGAATCTCACTCCTGATAATCCATGTACTATGTTCAAAAAAATTTTTCTGGGTATCTTATGTCAGCATCTGATTCTACGTGTCTAAAAAGTCAGAAAATTTACTTGTCACACTTTTGAAGAATTTTTTTTTATATTTTCGCTGCTGAAATCTCAATCTACAGTCACAATTGTAAGTCGGACCAGACTTTTTCGATTAGGCAAAAAATAAAAACCCTGGCCCGGCCCGACCCGACCCATAAACTTCGCGCAGGGCGAAGTTCATGAGCCGAAAATTATTATCAACCAGGAACCGGTACGGGATATTTCCAACCCAATTTTTTTCGAAGAGTTTTTGCCAAAAAAAATTTCGGGAGTGAATTCAGTTCAGTTCCACCCAAGCCAGACAGATTATAATTTGGACCTGTGCCCGATGAAAAGTTAAACAGTGGAATATAGTATTGCAGACCATGATTGAGCGGAACCGGAACCGGAAATTTCCGACTATTTTCAGAAATTTTTCCTGGCGGAATAATTTCCGAATTTATTTTCGAAACTTCCGATAATTTTTCGGAAAAACGACAAAAAACGGATCTATGATGTTCACTTTACTGTTTCGTTTTGAGCAATAGTTCCTATTTAGAAAGTTATAATTTCAAATCCTCTCTAACTGAATACCAAAAAGTAATAAATTAATCAATACTCTTACAAATGTTTTTTATTTCTCATAATTTTGGGGTTAGTCTGAAAGTTCTGAAATTTCCGGTTTTTCCAAAAAATAAAGTCGGAATAAAAGCCGGAACCATTTTTTTCCGAGTAATTTTTTCGGAACTAACATAAACTTCGGTCCTGTTGCAGACGTAGTCCTTTTTTGCCCATTAAAAAAAAACTCGGACCCAGAAAAGTTTTTAAATGTCCAATTCTCAGAGGAAAATGTATGTTTTTGGTATTTAAGTAGCGAGCAATAGCTATAGCTACTTTTCCAAAGTATCGGGCGCGTTGCGGCAAATTTTTTGAGAGATACTATTTAACAAACTCGGGATAATTGTAAACAGTGGATCAAAGTTATTCCCGATTTTTTGAAAATCACCTGTAACCAGGCTTGATCGGAAATTCCAACTTTTTTTTGGAAAATCTTTCGACTTTAAAAGTCGGAAAAAAATCTCGTCAGAAAAACTGCCGTAGAAAACTCGGCATGAGAAATTTCAAAAAAGCACTTCCGCGCAACTCTGGTACCGATGTGTGAATTTTTCGACATGAATGCCGAAGAAAAGTCGGCATTCTCAAAATTTCAATGCCGACCAGCCCTGATTGGGACCAAGTTTGAGACTACCGGATAAACTCCATCTTCTTTGACATCAACTTGAACCTATCGTTGTCTTCTCCCAAAATCTACAGTTGTGAAATTTTTCCTGTTCACATTCTCTCGAGATTTTGAGCTCCCATCCCCCTTTGATGGGAATTGGTTTAAAACTACGAAACTCATCATAGGAATTTTTCAATGGCTGGTTAATTTTTCTTTGTTACATTGAAGAAAACATCCTCGCGTCAAAAAGTGAGGAAGGATCCAACTTCACGGAATTATTTCGAAATATAGGTAAAATACAGGAGTTCACTAACACAAATGTATAATTTTTGAAAGAGTTTCCTTTATTTTGTCATCTTTCGTGACATTACTAGGTTATTTTCATCATATTCTTTTTCTACTTATTACCAGAAAAATTAACATCATATCGAAAATCCATTACAACAACTCAAATTCTCATTCGAGATTTCTTCGGAAACTATTTCATATCATCTTTTTTACTAAAATTACTTCTTTCAACTGATATCACTCAAAAACTGCTTCTTTTCATTCAATATTCACTTATCCAACCGAAAAAAAACAAACAGCGAAAAAAAGAAAAAAAAAACAAACATTTGAATTCCCGCCAAACATGTAGGACAAGTAAGTTAGTATTTCCGTCCTCCTGGAAAAAAATAAATTCAAACACTGTTCTGTGCAATTGCTCGTCGATGTGTTAAAAATGGGCTGTTGCGAACAAACAAAGTGACGTGAAATTGCACAGTTATTGGATTTCGTTTTTTTTTAAGTTTCACGCAAACTCGAGTCTTGAGTACTCAAGAAATACTGAGTAAGTAGAACATTTAAACCCATTAATTTGAGCTCTATGTGAAGTTGAAAGTGTTGAGGAAAAAAACGGGATTTTAACTTAAGGAACTGCGTTGGAAAATATTTTTTATTTAGTGATTTCGCGATTTCGGTGCAATTGATGTGTCAACAATGCAATGCGTCATGCAGTAGTAGAAAAAAAGAGTTCATACGAACCGAAACAGTTTTTCTTCTTTTTCTCTATCTCTTCGCCCACTCTTCTAATTTTTGTCCACTTTTCGCGTCTTTTCGAAAAACCCTCTCTTTCCCGTGCGCTTCAGCTGTTTTTCCGTTCATTGTTATCGTACTCGCCTTAATTTGCACTCGCTTCGTTTCAAATTTTTTTAAAAGATAGTATGCAACCATGACCGCTCTTCCGAAGGTGAAGTGCTACTTCGACGTGGTTTGTCCTAATTCATGGATAACATTGCAGGTATGAATTTTTAGTTGAGTAATATTCTGAAAATGTTTTTGTTGCAGATTCTCGCAGAAAACTCATCTCTTTTCGAATGTATCGAATATTCTCCGGTTTGTGATTTCAAAATTGGAATTATTCACAATGGGCAAATATGGAATCAGCGAAGAAAAGTGCACAATTCTAGGATATGGAAACCTAAAAAGGTTGAAGGTTGTTAGAATTCATCCGCATGAAAACAATCAATGTTTTATAGAGAAAAACGTCGAGCCAGAACCAGAAGGCATATTGCGAAGAATTGATGAACGGGGAAAAACTCTTTCAAATTTTGAAAGCATCGAACCTCCAAAAAACTGGGAAAAAGTAAGTAAATTTTTATTTATCCGCAGAAAATGTTAATACTACTCATTTCAGACATATAAAAGAGCTGTTTCTTTCGGATCAATTATACCGCAACTGTATTTAACATCAATTAAAGAAAGATGTCCGGATTTATATGAAGATGCAATCCATCATCTAGGTATGTTTATTTTCGCAATCCAAAAAAAAAGTGAGATCAACTTGTTCAATTCCTTCATATTTCGTTATGGTAAATATCACAGAACATACATTGAACAACAATCGACTAGTCACAAATCACAAGAGAAATTGACAAAAAAAATTCGTGAATATTCAAACTATCAGCTTTTTTCACATAAATATTTTTCGAAATTTTTATTTGCTTCTGGCGAGTAAGTTGTGAGATTGGTTTTCAGAGAACTATTTTAAAGCCACAAACAGTATGGGTCGTTTTAAAAGTATATTAGTTCAAATGTAAACATAAAGCGTTAGAAAAGGTTTTTTTTCAGGACAGCGTCTTTGGGTTTCACAAAAACCGGTGCATTATGGTTGTCATATGTCTACAGTCTCCCGAGAATTAGGATTACCATTTCGAATAGCAGAAGATATTGTTTCGCGACTATCAACTCCAGAAAACCGAAACTTACTGAACAAAAATTGCAAAGAAGCTGTTGATTTGAAGCTCACTGAAGCACCCGGTATACTTCTATCAATTGGAGAAGAACAAAGTGTGAAGTTTGAGAATGTTGTTGATTTATTGAGCAGTCCGATGGTGCAATCGAAAACGATAAGAAATGAGGCTGCGTCGATGTGATTTGATAGTTTTGAATTTTTAGACTTATTTATTCACAAAAAAGACCGGTATAATATGAAGCTAACAGAATTTTTTTCTAGTACCCTCAAAGAAATTGACAAATGAGAGTCACCATCAGAAATTAATGAAAAAATAGAAATGAAACGTGAGAGCTTCTAAGAAGTTCACGACCCTTTTTTTTGCAAGTCGAGCCAGACGCCGGGAAGAAAAGATAAAAGGCTAGAGAACTAGAGGTCGCGGCGAGATATGTTGATAAACGCTGTGGCGCCAAACTTTATAAAGATTATATCGCGACGAACACTCGTACTCTGCCTTTATAAAATTTGGCGCCACAGCGTTTATCAAAATATCTCGCCACGACCTCTCATTCTCTAGCCTTTTATCTTTTCTTCCCCGCGTCTGGCGCGACTTGCAATTTTCTGTTGTTCTAAAGGGTCGTGAGTTGAACACGTCTCACACCAAGTATCCGAAATTTTCAATGAAAAAACAGAGCACACTTTTCCGGTTCTCTGGTGTCCAACTCTCTCGCTTGTCTCTTTCAAAACCTGGTGATAGTATTATGGTACACATAAAAAATAAAAAAGTTTTTCGATTTTTCTTTCTTCATATATTTATATAGGATCCGGCGATTCTTGAATTATTTCATTAATTTTTGTTCAACCAATGATTACAAGCTAATCATCAACGAATACTTTGAGGTACTTCTTTGCTGTCAATTGCCGATTTTCGGGAAGCTTCCTCTACTTTGTTTCAAAGTAAGTTGATTAGGGAATGTTGAAAACTCTGAACGGTCCGCGCGTAGGACCTACCCCCTTACTAAGAAATGTCCGCTCTCTTTTTTTTGGGTACTGCAACGAAACTATGTTAAAAAATAGTAACTCGGGCACAGTAACTTGCTAAAGGCTTTTGATTTTTCATCGAACTTTTTTGAATCTCAAAATTAGTCTTCAACATTAAAAATTTGATTCACACAAATAAAATAAATGTCTGAGTACCAGGTATTTTTGAAACGTGTTCCAATTATGGATGTAAATAATTAGATTAATAATGTTTATTTTAAAAAATCACCACAACAAAAAAGGCACATAAAAAATAATGAAATGGCAGTTGGAGTATATAAATATAAATGAGTAAGAGAATGGTTTTGAAAGTCGGGAAAGTCACAATTCGGAACATAAAAAGGTAAAATAAATATGCATAAATATATTATAGTGGTTATAAGATCAGTATTATGAGGCGATAATGTAATGTCCACCGAGATAAAGTGCAAAGTAAAAATATTTGAGAAATTAGAATAACCATTTCAATGCTCGACGTACAGCTTCAGGCACGTGGGACCATTCGAATGTTATGGTCTTATCATCTTCCGATTTGATTGTTGCCTTTAAAATGGTTGTGTTGAATTTACGGTGTCAGTTAACCGTTTCTCTCACCTTATAGTTAACTCGTTCTCCGGACTTGGATGATGTCACTTCGGCATTATTCTTGTTAGCATTTGCTTCCAAATATGTTGCGAGAAGTTGCGCGATTTTGTCGAAGCTGAATTTTTGAAAATGTTTTCAAACTACTTGTTTTGTCACTTACGAGTTTGCCGAATTGACACAATTGAATGGATCAAGTGGATCTCTCATCATTCCGTGTGGGCAAGCACAATAATAAGATCCTGGGGTGTTAACACAGCCGTCGGAACATCTTCCATTGTTCGTTGAACATTCGTCGATATCTGAAACCGACTATTCGTTGACTTAATTTCACATTTTTCCTATTTTTTCTACGAATTCTTCTCTGACGCTGAGAGTTTTCCATTAATTTTCACTTACCGTAACATTGACCGTCCTTAGCGATATATCCCTTTGGACATCTTCCACCATGTGATTTGACCTTTAAAGATACTTATGAATGGGGAAGAAGATCAATATGTCTTACCTGGCAAGGACATTCATCGACAGTGGCCGGTGGCAATGTGGCAATTGGACGGTTAGTATCAATAATCATATCACATGTTGCTCTCAATACAGCTTTTCCTTGTGAGCACTGACAGTTACAACTAGACGTTGTTGGTTTCGCATAGTTCTCGGGTGCGGTGGTGTCTAAAAAAAAATCATTATGTGTGGCACAAGGAAACTGTACTCACTGGAATTAATGGTAATCGTGTCGCAGTTGTTGTCAATTTCCAGAGCAGTTGCGTTTTCAACACGTTCAGACGTCATCACACATACTGTGTACGTATGATCGGTAGGAAGATCCTATAAAAACAAACTCAGTAGCTGTTTTCTTTTTCTCTACTTACATCAAGATGAGTTCCAAAACTGTCGCGACATGTGACATCCTTCTTCTGCCAGTTTTTCTTCGGAACACTTATATCAGGCGTGTACATAATTGTGTAGTTCTAAAAAAGTTGAATGAAACTTAATTCGTTGACTAAGTACTCACAGATTTACTGTTTGTGCAACATGTCCATGAAACGGAAACCGATTTGGGCGAGAGTGGAATGAGCTCAATGTTTGTAGCATCTTCTTTAGATGCTTCACGATCTGTAAAAGTAGTCATGATTGATCTGTAAAACTGATCATGACTCTACCGTAAGGTCTGGTTGTTGTCATTTTAGGTGTCGTGGATTTCTTCGTGGTGCTAGCTGTAGCATAGTCGCATGTGATGTATGTGATCCAACTATCGAATAGTTCATTTGGCGCTGACCATTCGTCAAGATGTACAACTCTGTAACAAAAAAAAAGTTACGAAACACCAATAAGAGCAAACCTAGTAGGAAGTCCTGAAATTTGCGATAACAAATCTGTTGCAGGTTTTCGTATCGAAATCGTGATCAAATTGTGTTGGAAGTCGCCATTTGCGTATTCGGCTGATGGCAATGCATCATCACTAGATGTTCCATCAGAGCTCACAATGATCATAAGCTTCACGGCACCACTGATGTAATTTTCATTCGACAATCCAACTAGTGAATCAATACCAACTCCAAGTTTTGGAGAAACGGTTTCATCGCTGTAATATTGAATAGAAAATCTGCATTTGATGATGAGTTTTTTTTTACCTCTGTTGTCGAATTCCACCAAGAATTTCAGCAAGTTGAGAAACTTGAACGTTGTTGAACGCCTCTTTTACTTTTTCACTGTTAACAGTAACGATATTGATTCTGAAAGAAAAAAAACCTTATTAGTGTTTCTTGTTTTGTTCATCTTACGAAATCATGTGGTGTTCATCTCTTAGACGTTCAACAAAGAAATTGTTGATATGGTCCAAAACTCTGCGGAACTCCTGAAAAAAGGTCTTCTGTACAAGTCATCAAACATCAATATACCTCTTCGGATGATCGAGCAGTGATGTCAATGAGAATATTAAAGTGATATGGTCGATGAACTCCGTCATTGCATAGTCCGCCAGAAACGGCTCTGGTTGTTCGCATCATTGGTGCAGTTGTATATCTAAGAGATCAAATCATTACTTAAATTCTAAATCTGTTCATCCTACCCTTTAGCAACATCTCGCTTTGTTGTGAGATGGTAGGCTGCTTCGACGAATTCTTGACGAGGCGAAGTAGAACTGCATAGTGTTCCCATGATCTTCAATGCGTTGTCATCGACTTCACTAGCTTTTGAAACTTCAATAACGTTATCAGAATAGCTCAAACCTAGAAACCACCTCGTGTTCATTTATACCTACTGAGTTTTTACTCACCAACTAGACGTTTAACTGTAGATAGTTCATCAGAGTTCGAACCAACGGCGACTGCGAATAGTTTAACATCATACATGTCTCTCAAATCTTCTGCTGCTGCTGCAGCGTTTCCTCTGTTCTTTCCATTAGTAATGATGACAACTATTTTTGTGGCATTTTCGCGTCCATGCAGCTGAAAAATCAATTTGGTATCTAAGATGATCGGATGAAAATGAACTTCGCTTTTCAACGTCGAAGAGAGAAGACAATTTTCATTTTAAGTTTACTACTAAGTATTCATGGTCTGTGACACCCGTTTGACTCACTTGGAATTGTTGACGTGCTGCTTGAAGACCATAAAGCGCGATGGCAATTCCGTCGTTGATCTTTTCTGCCTCCACAATTTTCTCCATCAACTCTATTTTGTCGTCATAATGACCCAATGCAACAGGAACTGCTACTTTATCACTGAAAAGAATACAACTAGCTGAAGAAAAAAAAATTACAAAATCAACCTGTAAATGACAAAACCGATACGCGCAACATCCGGTGATAAATCAAAACCACTATCAACAATTCCTGCAACTGCATCCTTCATATCATCAAATTCTTCAGCTGCGAAATTCTCAGACGAATCGAGAACGAAAATCACATCAGCTTCATAGTCAACTGAAGTGCACTTCTTCCCAACTCCACTTGGTGTTGTCACTCGAGTTCTGGGCGTCGGCCAAGTTTGGGAGGATTGAACGTTTGGAATAATCTGAGCAAAGAGATTAATTTCCCTCTCACATTAAAAAAGACCAACCTGGCAGATCTTATCCGCAATTGGTCCAAGAATCTCCGAATCAGAACCTCTCCATTGTGGAACAACGATAATGTTACTAGAGTCCGTGATACCATTGTTCTGCAATTGACTATCCTCATCGCCAGCGTCGACAACAAAGACCGTAGCATTTCTTTCTGATCTCAATGCGGTTGCCCACGTACCAAAGTCATCTCTGAAAGTGTTAGTTTCACAACTGGATGAGGAAGAGAAAAAACTAAAATGAACTTACACTGCTTTTCCATTTTTGAAAATGATAACAACTTGCGGCACACCTTCGACACCCGAAATTGACAACTCATCAACTGCTTCTCTGAGACCTGCACCCAGTTGGGAACGTCCTTTCAATCGTCTTGATTCACTGATCCGAACAACAAGATCATCTTCATTGTCATAATCTCCTAACGAGATAGGAATCTCAGCACCATCACCATACTTCACAAGTCCAACGCGTACCTGCAAGCTCAAAACTAACGAGTTAAATAATGAAAAACGAACCTGGTGTTTTCTCAAGTTGAAATGATCGGTGAGGAAGTTTTTAATCAATTCCTTCATCACACGATAATCGAGAACTTTGATGTTGTTCGAAGAATCAATCACAAGAAGTAAATCAATTTGGGAAGTGACATGACAATATTTAGATGGCCTTTTTGTTGGAACAAGTGTGTGCATACGTCTGGTTGTGTCGGTTGGCAACACAACACCGTATTGATCGATAGGTTTCCCAGTATCATCTGTTGGAATAACTGAACCATCTATATTCACCGAACGACCAGAAGAATCAGTAGCAAGAACATCACCATATTTTCCGATTACATTATAAATGGGAAGCTTGTTCATATCAGTCGGCAATGGCTTGCCATCTGATCCGTAGACAGGGTACACAAAGTTTCCAGTTGCATCAGTGGGTAAAACTTCACCATCCATACCAATTGGTTTTCCGTCACCATTTTTGTCTATCAACATTCCTTCATCGTTCACAAAGTTTCCTGTCGAATCGGTTCCTAATAGCGTTCCGTTTGGACGAACAATCGGATAGATTACTTTTCCAGATTGATCAGTTGGCAAGATACTTCCATCTGGTCCAGTTACTGGATAGATGAAGTTTCCGCTAGCATCAGTTGGAAGAACTTGTCCGTCTGGCCCAATTGGTTTGCCTTCATCATCCTTCTCGATAATTGTTCCATCATCAGATATGTAA
Source organism: Caenorhabditis sp. 8 KK-2011 (assembly GCA_963572245.1). Lineage (NCBI taxonomy): Eukaryota > Metazoa > Nematoda > Chromadorea > Rhabditida > Rhabditidae > Caenorhabditis > Caenorhabditis sp. 8 KK-2011. The sequence goes on from OY751548.1 coordinate 8,077,878, forward strand.
TGTCCAGTTGAGTCAGTAGCAAGAAGAGTTCCGTCTGGCTTAGTTATCGGATAGACAACTTCTTCTTGATCTAAAGACTTGGTTTCTTCAATTTTATCACCTTCAGGTACAGAAACAAAGTTTCCTTGTGAATCGGTTGGAAGTGGTGATCCATCTTTGGAAATTGGTTTACCGCTCGAATCAGTGGCAATTGGTTCTCCGTCTGGTCCAATAGCAGCTCCTGAGGCATCAGTTGGCAATGGTGTTCCGTCTGGGCCAACAATTGGGTAGATTGGTCGGTTGTTCTCGTCAGTTGGCAAAACACTTCCATCTGGTCCAGTTACTGGATAGATGAAGTTTCCGCTAGCATCGGTTGGAAGAACTTGTCCGTCTGGTCCAATTGGTTTGCCTTCATCATCCTTCTCGATAATTGTTCCATCATCAGTGACAAAGTTTCCAGTAGCATCAGTGGCGAGTGGAGTTCCATCTGGTTTTGTGATTGGATGAATAACATTTCCAGCTTCGTCAGTTGGAAGTGGTTTCGCGACTCCTTCGTCTCCTTCTGGTACAGAAACAAAGTTTCCTTGTGAATCGGTTGGAAGTGGTGATCCATCTTTGGAAATTGGTTTACCGCTCGAATCAGTGGCAATTGGTTCTCCGTCTGGTCCAATAGCAGCTCCTGAGGCATCAGTTGGCAATGGTGTTCCGTCTGGGCCAACAATTGGGTAGATTGGTCGGTTGTTCTCGTCAGTTGGCAAAACACTTCCATCTGGTCCAGTTACTGGATAGATGAAGTTTCCGCTAGCATCGGTTGGAAGAACTTGTCCGTCTGGTCCAATTGGTTTGCCTTCATCATCCTTCTCGATAATTGTTCCATCATCAGTGACAAAGTTTCCAGTAGCATCAGTGGCGAGTGGAGTTCCATCTGGTTTTGTGATTGGATGAATGACATTTCCAGCTTCGTCAGTTGGAAGTGGTTTCGCGACTCCTTCGTCACCTTCTGGTACAGAAACAAAGTTTCCTTGTGAATCGGTTGGAAGTGGTGATCCATCTTTGGAAATTGGTTTACCGCTCGAATCAGTGGCAATTGGTTCTCCGTCTGGTCCAATAGCAGCTCCTGAGGCATCAGTTGGCAATGGTGTTCCGTCTGGGCCAACAATTGGGTAGATTGGTCGGTTGTTCTCGTCAGTTGGCAAAACACTTCCATCTGGTCCAGTTACTGGATAGATGAAGTTTCCGCTAGCATCGGTTGGAAGAACTTGTCCGTCTGGTCCAATTGGTTTGCCTTCATCATCCTTCTCGATAATTGTTCCATCATCAGTGACAAAGTTTCCAGTAGCATCAGTGGCGAGTGGAGTTCCATCTGGTTTTGTGATTGGATGAATGACATTTCCAGCTTCGTCAGTTGGAAGTGGTTTCGCGACTCCTTCGTCACCTTCTGGTACAGAAACAAAGTTTCCTTGTGAATCGGTTGGAAGTGGTGATCCATCTTTGGAAATTGGTTTACCGCTCGAATCAGTGGCAATTGGTTCTCCGTCTGGTCCAATAGCAGCTCCTGAGGCATCAGTTGGCAATGGTGTTCCGTCTGGGCCAACAATTGGGTAGATTGGTCGGTTGTTCTCGTCAGTTGGCAAAACACTTCCATCTGGTCCAGTTACTGGATAGATGAAGTTTCCGCTAGCATCGGTTGGAAGAACTTGTCCGTCTGGTCCAATTGGTTTGCCTTCATCATCCTTCTCGATAATTGTTCCATCATCAGTGACAAAGTTTCCAGTAGCATCAGTGGCGAGTGGAGTTCCATCTGGTTTTGTGATTGGATGAATAACATTTCCAGCTTCATCAGTTGGAAGTGGTTTCGCGACTCCTTCGTCTCCTTCTGGTACAGAAACAAAGTTTCCTTGTGAATCGGTTGGAAGTGGTGATCCATCTTTGGAAATTGGTTTACCGCTCGAATCAGTGGCAATTGGTTCTCCGTCTGGTCCAATAGCAGCTCCTGAGGCATCAGTTGGCAATGGTGTTCCGTCTGGGCCAACAATTGGGTAGATTGGTCGGTTGTTCTCGTCAGTTGGCAAAACACTTCCATCTGGTCCAGTTACTGGATAGATGAAGTTTCCGCTAGCATCGGTTGGAAGAACTTGTCCGTCTGGTCCAATTGGTTTGCCTTCATCATCCTTCTCGATAATTGTTCCATCATCAGTGACAAAGTTTCCAGTAGCATCAGTGGCGAGTGGAGTTCCATCTGGTTTTGTGATTGGATGAATGACATTTCCAGCTTCGTCAGTTGGAAGTGGTTTCGCGACTCCTTCGTCACCTTCTGGTACAGAAACAAAGTTTCCTTGTGAATCGGTTGGAAGTGGTGATCCATCTTTGGAAATTGGTTTACCGCTCGAATCAGTGGCAATTGGTTCTCCGTCTGGTCCAATAGCAGCTCCTGAGGCATCAGTTGGCAATGGTGTTCCGTCTGGGCCAACAATTGGGTAGATTGGTCGGTTGTTCTCGTCAGTTGGCAAAACACTTCCATCTGGTCCAGTTACTGGATAGATGAAGTTTCCGCTAGCATCGGTTGGAAGAACTTGTCCGTCTGGTCCAATTGGTTTGCCTTCATCATCCTTCTCGATAATTGTTCCATCATCAGTGACAAAATTTCCAGTAGCATCAGTGGCGAGTGGAGTTCCATCTGGTTTTGTGATTGGATGAATGACATTTCCAGCTTCGTCAGTTGGAAGTGGTTTCGCGACTCCTTCGTCACCTTCTGGTACAGAAACAAAGTTTCCTTGTGAATCGGTTGGAAGTGGTGATCCATCTTTGGAAATTGGTTTACCGCTCGAATCAGTGGCAATTGGTTCTCCGTCTGGTCCAATAGCAGCTCCTGAGGCATCAGTTGGCAATGGTGTTCCGTCTGGGCCAACAATTGGGTAGATTGGTCGGTTGTTCTCGTCAGTTGGCAAAACACTTCCATCTGGTCCAGTTACTGGATAGATGAAGTTTCCGCTAGCATCGGTTGGAAGAACTTGTCCGTCTGGTCCAATTGGTTTGCCTTCATCATCCTTCTCGATAGTTGTTCCATCATCAGTGACAAAGTTTCCAGTAGCATCAGTGGCGAGTGGAGTTCCATCTGGTTTTGTGATTGGATGAATAACATTTCCAGCTTCGTCAGTTGGAAGTGGTTTCGCGACTCCTTCGTCTCCTTCTGGTACAGAAACAAAGTTTCCTTGTGAATCGGTTGGAAGTGGTGATCCATCTTTGGAAATTGGTTTACCGCTCGAATCAGTGGCAATTGGTTCTCCGTCTGGTCCAATAGCAGCTCCTGAGGCATCAGTTGGCAATGGTGTTCCGTCTGGGCCAACAATTGGGTAGATTGGTCGGTTGTTCTCGTCAGTTGGCAAAACACTTCCATCTGGTCCAGTTACTGGATAGATGAAGTTTCCGCTAGCATCGGTTGGAAGAACTTGTCCGTCTGGTCCAATTGGTTTGCCTTCATCATCCTTCTCGACAATTGTTCCATCATCAGTGACAAAGTTTCCAGTAGCATCAGTGGCGAGTGGAGTTCCATCTGGTTTTGTGATTGGATGAATAACATTTCCAGCTTCGTCAGTTGGAAGTGGTTTCGCGACTCCTTCGTCTCCTTCTGGTACAGAAACAAAGTTTCCTTGTGAATCGGTTGGAAGTGGTGATCCATCTTTGGAAATTGGTTTACCGCTCGAATCAGTGGCAATTGGTTCTCCGTCTGGTCCAATAGCAGCTCCTGAGGCATCAGTTGGCAATGGTGTTCCGTCTGGGCCAACAATTGGGTAGATTGGTCGGTTGTTCTCGTCAGTTGGCAAAACACTTCCATCTGGTCCAGTTACTGGATAGATGAAGTTTCCGCTAGCATCAATTGGAAGAACTTGTCCGTCTGGTCCAATTGGTTTGCCTTCATCATCCTTCTCGATAATTGTTCCATCATCAGTGACAAAGTTTCCAGTAGCATCAGTGGCGAGTGGAGTTCCATCTGGTTTTGTGATTGGATGAATGACATTTCCAGCTTCGTCAGTTGGAAGTGGTTTCGCGACTCCTTCGTCAGCTTCTGGTACAGAAACAAAGTTTCCTTGTGAATCGGTTGGAAGTGGTGATCCATCTTTGGAAATTGGTTTACCGCTCGAATCAGTGGCAATTGGTTCTCCGTCTGGTCCAATAGCAGCTCCTGAGGCATCAGTTGGCAATGGTGTTCCGTCTGGGCCAACAATTGGGTAGATTGGTCGGTTGTTCTCGTCAGTTGGCAAAACACTTCCATCTGGTCCAGTTACTGGATAGATGAAGTTTCCGCTAGCATCGGTTGGAAGAACTTGTCCGTCTGGTCCAATTGGTTTGCCTTCATCATCCTTCTCGATAATTGTTCCATCATCAGTGACAAAATTTCCAGTAGCATCAGTGGCGAGTGGAGTTCCATCTGGTTTTGTGATTGGATGAATGACATTTCCAGCTTCGTCAGTTGGAAGTGGTTTCGCGACTCCTTCGTCACCTTCTGGTACAGAAACAAAGTTTCCTTGTGAATCGGTTGGAAGTGGTGATCCATCTTTGGAAATTGGTTTACCGCTCGAATCAGTGGCAATTGGTTCTCCGTCTGGTCCAATAGCAGCTCCTGAGGCATCAGTTGGCAATGGTGTTCCGTCTGGGCCAACAATTGGGTAGATTGGTCGGTTGTTCTCGTCAGTTGGCAAAACACTTCCATCTGGTCCAGTTACTGGATAGATGAAGTTTCCGCTAGCATCGGTTGGAAGAACTTGTCCGTCTGGTCCAATTGGTTTGCCTTCATCATCCTTCTCGATAATTGTTCCATCATCAGTGACAAAGTTTCCAGTAGCATCAGTGGCGAGTGGAGTTCCATCTGGTTTTGTGATTGGATGAATAACATTTCCAGCTTCATCAGTTGGAAGTGGTTTCGCGACTCCTTCGTCTCCTTCTGGTACAGAAACAAAGTTTCCTTGTGAATCGGTTGGAAGTGGTGATCCATCTTTGGAAATTGGTTTACCGCTCGAATCAGTGGCAATTGGTTCTCCGTCTGGTCCAATAGCAGCTCCTGAGGCATCAGTTGGCAATGGTGTTCCGTCTGGGCCAACAATTGGGTAGATTGGTCGGTTGTTCTCGTCAGTTGGCAAAACACTTCCATCTGGTCCAGTTACTGGATAGATGAAGTTTCCGCTAGCATCGGTTGGAAGAACTTGTCCGTCTGGTCCAATTGGTTTGCCTTCATCATCCTTCTCGATAATTGTTCCATCATCAGTGACAAAGTTTCCAGTAGCATCAGTGGCGAGTGGAGTTCCATCTGGTTTTGTGATTGGATGAATGACATTTCCAGCTTCGTCAGTTGGAAGTGGTTTCGCGACTCCTTCGTCACCTTCTGGTACAGAAACAAAGTTTCCTTGTGAATCGGTTGGAAGTGGTGATCCATCTTTGGAAATTGGTTTACCGCTCGAATCAGTGGCAATTGGTTCTCCGTCTGGTCCAATAGCAGCTCCTGAGGCATCAGTTGGCAATGGTGTTCCGTCTGGGCCAACAATTGGGTAGATTGGTCGGTTGTTCTCGTCAGTTGGCAAAACACTTCCATCTGGTCCAGTTACTGGATAGATGAAGTTTCCGCTAGCATCGGTTGGAAGAACTTGTCCGTCTGGTCCAATTGGTTTGCCTTCATCATCCTTCTCGATAATTGTTCCATCATCAGTGACAAAATTTCCAGTAGCATCAGTGGCGAGTGGAGTTCCATCTGGTTTTGTGATTGGATGAATGACATTTCCAGCTTCGTCAGTTGGAAGTGGTTTCGCGACTCCTTCGTCACCTTCTGGTACAGAAACAAAGTTTCCTTGTGAATCGGTTGGAAGTGGTGATCCATCTTTGGAAATTGGTTTACCGCTCGAATCAGTGGCAATTGGTTCTCCGTCTGGTCCAATAGCAGCTCCTGAGGCATCAGTTGGCAATGGTGTTCCGTCTGGGCCAACAATTGGGTAGATTGGTCGGTTGTTCTCGTCAGTTGGCAAAACACTTCCATCTGGTCCAGTTACTGGATAGATGAAGTTTCCGCTAGCATCGGTTGGAAGAACTTGTCCGTCTGGTCCAATTGGTTTGCCTTCATCATCCTTCTCGATAGTTGTTCCATCATCAGTGACAAAGTTTCCAGTAGCATCAGTGGCGAGTGGAGTTCCATCTGGTTTTGTGATTGGATGAATAACATTTCCAGCTTCGTCAGTTGGAAGTGGTTTCGCGACTCCTTCGTCTCCTTCTGGTACAGAAACAAAGTTTCCTTGTGAATCGGTTGGAAGTGGTGATCCATCTTTGGAAATTGGTTTACCGCTCGAATCAGTGGCAATTGGTTCTCCGTCTGGTCCAATAGCAGCTCCTGAGGCATCAGTTGGCAATGGTGTTCCGTCTGGGCCAACAATTGGGTAGATTGGTCGGTTGTTCTCGTCAGTTGGCAAAACACTTCCATCTGGTCCAGTTACTGGATAGATGAAGTTTCCGCTAGCATCGGTTGGAAGAACTTGTCCGTCTGGTCCAATTGGTTTGCCTTCATCATCCTTCTCGACAATTGTTCCATCATCAGTGACAAAGTTTCCAGTAGCATCAGTGGCGAGTGGAGTTCCATCTGGTTTTGTGATTGGATGAATAACATTTCCAGCTTCGTCAGTTGGAAGTGGTTTCGCGACTCCTTCGTCTCCTTCTGGTACAGAAACAAAGTTTCCTTGTGAATCGGTTGGAAGTGGTGATCCATCTTTGGAAATTGGTTTACCGCTCGAATCAGTGGCAATTGGTTCTCCGTCTGGTCCAATAGCAGCTCCTGAGGCATCAGTTGGCAATGGTGTTCCGTCTGGGCCAACAATTGGGTAGATTGGTCGGTTGTTCTCGTCAGTTGGCAAAACACTTCCATCTGGTCCAGTTACTGGATAGATGAAGTTTCCGCTAGCATCAATTGGAAGAACTTGTCCGTCTGGTCCAATTGGTTTGCCTTCATCATCCTTCTCGATAATTGTTCCATCATCAGTGACAAAGTTTCCAGTAGCATCAGTGGCGAGTGGAGTTCCATCTGGTTTTGTGATTGGATGAATGACATTTCCAGCTTCGTCAGTTGGAAGTGGTTTCGCGACTCCTTCGTCAGCTTCTGGTACAGAAACAAAGTTTCCTTGTGAATCGGTTGGAAGTGGTGATCCATCTTTGGAAATTGGTTTACCGCTCGAATCAGTGGCAATTGGTTCTCCGTCTGGTCCAATAGCAGCTCCTGAGGCATCAGTTGGCAATGGTGTTCCGTCTGGGCCAACAATTGGGTAGATTGGTCGGTTGTTCTCGTCAGTTGGCAAAACACTTCCATCTGGTCCAGTTACTGGATAGATGAAGTTTCCGCTAGCATCGGTTGGAAGAACTTGTCCGTCTGGTCCAATTGGTTTGCCTTCATCATCCTTCTCGATAATTGTTCCATCATCAGTGACAAAGTTTCCAGTAGCATCAGTGGCGAGTGGAGTTCCATCTGGTTTTGTGATTGGATGAATGACATTTCCAGCTTCGTCAGTTGGAAGTGGTTTCGCGACTCCTTCGTCTCCTTCTGGTACAGAAACAAAGTTTCCTTGTGAATCGGTTGGAAGTGGTGATCCATCTTTGGAAATTGGTTTACCGCTCGAATCAGTGGCAATTGGTTCTCCGTCTGGTCCAATAGCAGCTCCTGAGGCATCAGTTGGCAATGGTGTTCCGTCTGGGCCAACAATTGGGTAGATTGGTCGGTTGTTCTCGTCAGTTGGCAAAACACTTCCATCTGGTCCAGTTACTGGATAGATGAAGTTTCCGCTAGCATCGGTTGGAAGAACTTGTCCGTCTGGTCCAATTGGTTTGCCTTCATCATCCTTCTCGATAATTGTTCCATCATCAGTGACAAAGTTTCCAGTAGCATCAGTGGCGAGTGGAGTTCCATCTGGTTTTGTGATTGGATGAATGACATTTCCAGCTTCGTCAGTTGGAAGTGGTTTCGCGACTCCTTCGTCACCTTCTGGTACAGAAACAAAGTTTCCTTGTGAATCGGTTGGAAGTGGTGATCCATCTTTGGAAATTGGTTTACCGCTCGAATCAGTGGCAATTGGTTCTCCGTCTGGTCCAATAGCAGCTCCTGAGGCATCAGTTGGCAATGGTGTTCCGTCTGGGCCAACAATTGGGTAGATTGGTCGGTTGTTCTCGTCAGTTGGCAAAACACTTCCATCTGGTCCAGTTACTGGATAGATGAAGTTTCCGCTAGCATCGGTTGGAAGAACTTGTCCGTCTGGTCCAATTGGTTTGCCTTCATCATCCTTCTCGATAATTGTTCCATCATCAGTGACAAAATTTCCAGTAGCATCAGTGGCGAGTGGAGTTCCATCTGGTTTTGTGATTGGATGAATGACATTTCCAGCTTCGTCAGTTGGAAGTGGTTTCGCGACTCCTTCGTCACCTTCTGGTACAGAAACAAAGTTTCCTTGTGAATCGGTTGGAAGTGGTGATCCATCTTTAGCGACTGGTTTACCGCTCGAATCAGTGGCAATTGGTTCTCCGTCTGGTCCAATAGCAGCTCCTGAGGCATCAGTTGGCAATGGTGTTCCGTCTGGGCCAACAATTGGGTAGATTGGTCGGTTGTTCTCGTCAGTTGGCAAAACACTTCCATCTGGTCCAGTTACTGGATAGATGAAGTTTCCGCTAGCATCGGTTGGAAGAACTTGTCCGTCTGGTCCAATTGGTTTGCCTTCATCATCCTTCTCGACAATTGTTCCATCATCAGTGACAAAGTTTCCAGTAGCATCAGTGGCGAGTGGAGTTCCATCTGGTTTTGTGATTGGATGAATAACATTTCCAGCTTCGTCAGTTGGAAGTGGTTTCGCGACTCCTTCGTCTCCTTCTGGTACAGAAACAAAGTTTCCTTGTGAATCGGTTGGAAGTGGTGATCCATCTTTGGAAATTGGTTTACCGCTCGAATCAGTGGCAATTGGTTCTCCGTCTGGTCCAATAGCAGCTCCTGAGGCATCAGTTGGCAATGGTGTTCCGTCTGGGCCAACAATTGGGTAGATTGGTCGGTTGTTCTCGTCAGTTGGCAAAACACTTCCATCTGGTCCAGTTACTGGATAGATGAAGTTTCCGCTAGCATCAATTGGAAGAACTTGTCCGTCTGGTCCAATTGGTTTGCCTTCATCATCCTTCTCGATAATTGTTCCATCATCAGTGACAAAATTTCCAGTAGCATCAGTGGCGAGTGGAGTTCCATCTGGTTTTGTGATTGGATGAATGACATTTCCAGCTTCGTCAGTTGGAAGTGGTTTCGCGACTCCTTCGTCACCTTCTGGTACAGAAACAAAGTTTCCTTGTGAATCGGTTGGAAGTGGTGATCCATCTTTGGAAATTGGTTTACCGCTCGAATCAGTGGCAATTGGTTCTCCGTCTGGTCCAATAGCAGCTCCTGAGGCATCAGTTGGCAATGGTGTTCCGTCTGGGCCAACAATTGGGTAGATTGGTCGGTTGTTCTCGTCAGTTGGCAAAACACTTCCATCTGGTCCAGTTACTGGATAGATGAAGTTTCCGCTAGCATCGGTTGGAAGAACTTGTCCGTCTGGTCCAATTGGTTTGCCTTCATCATCCTTCTCGATAATTGTTCCATCATCAGTGACAAAGTTTCCAGTAGCATCAGTGGCGAGTGGAGTTCCATCTGGTTTTGTGATTGGATGAATAACATTTCCAGCTTCGTCAGTTGGAAGTGGTTTCGCGACTCCTTCGTCTCCTTCTGGTACAGAAACAAAGTTTCCTTGTGAATCGGTTGGAAGTGGTGATCCATCTTTGGAAATTGGTTTACCGCTCGAATCAGTGGCAATTGGTTCTCCGTCTGGTCCAATAGCAGCTCCTGAGGCATCAGTTGGCAATGGTGTTCCGTCTGGGCCAACAATTGGGTAGATTGGTCGGTTGTTCTCGTCAGTTGGCAAAACACTTCCATCTGGTCCAGTTACTGGATAGATGAAGTTTCCGCTAGCATCGGTTGGAAGAACTTGTCCGTCTGGTCCAATTGGTTTGCCTTCATCATCCTTCTCGATAATTGTTCCATCATCAGTGACAAAGTTTCCAGTAGCATCAGTGGCGAGTGGAGTTCCATCTGGTTTTGTGATTGGATGAATGACATTTCCAGCTTCGTCAGTTGGAAGTGGTTTCGCGACTCCTTCGTCACCTTCTGGTACAGAAACAAAGTTTCCTTGTGAATCGGTTGGAAGTGGTGATCCATCTTTGGAAATTGGTTTACCGCTCGAATCAGTGGCAATTGGTTCTCCGTCTGGTCCAATAGCAGCTCCTGAGGCATCAGTTGGCAATGGTGTTCCGTCTGGGCCAACAATTGGGTAGATTGGTCGGTTGTTCTCGTCAGTTGGCAAAACACTTCCATCTGGTCCAGTTACTGGATAGATGAAGTTTCCGCTAGCATCGGTTGGAAGAACTTGTCCGTCTGGTCCAATTGGTTTGCCTTCATCATCCTTCTCGATAATTGTTCCATCATCAGTGACAAAATTTCCAGTAGCATCAGTGGCGAGTGGAGTTCCATCTGGTTTTGTGATTGGATGAATGACATTTCCAGCTTCGTCAGTTGGAAGTGGTTTCGCGACTCCTTCGTCACCTTCTGGTACAGAAACAAAGTTTCCTTGTGAATCGGTTGGAAGTGGTGATCCATCTTTAGCGACTGGTTTACCGCTCGAATCAGTGGCAATTGGTTCTCCGTCTGGTCCAATAGCAGCTCCTGAGGCATCAGTTGGCAATGGTGTTCCGTCTGGGCCAACAATTGGGTAGATTGGTCGGTTGTTCTCGTCAGTTGGCAAAACACTTCCATCTGGTCCAGTTACTGGATAGATGAAGTTTCCGCTAGCATCGGTTGGAAGAACTTGTCCGTCTGGTCCAATTGGTTTGCCTTCATCATCCTTCTCGACAATTGTTCCATCATCAGTGACAAAGTTTCCAGTAGCATCAGTGGCGAGTGGAGTTCCATCTGGTTTTGTGATTGGATGAATAACATTTCCAGCTTCGTCAGTTGGAAGTGGTTTCGCGACTCCTTCGTCTCCTTCTGGTACAGAAACAAAGTTTCCTTGTGAATCGGTTGGAAGTGGTGATCCATCTTTGGAAATTGGTTTACCGCTCGAATCAGTGGCAATTGGTTCTCCGTCTGGTCCAATAGCAGCTCCTGAGGCATCAGTTGGCAATGGTGTTCCGTCTGGGCCAACAATTGGGTAGATTGGTCGGTTGTTCTCGTCAGTTGGCAAAACACTTCCATCTGGTCCAGTTACTGGATAGATGAAGTTTCCGCTAGCATCAATTGGAAGAACTTGTCCGTCTGGTCCAATTGGTTTGCCTTCACCATCCTTCTCGATAATTGTTCCATCATCAGTGACAAAATTTCCAGTAGCATCAGTGGCGAGTGGAGTTCCATCTGGTTTTGTGATTGGATGAATGACATTTCCAGCTTCGTCAGTTGGAAGTGGTTTCGCGACTCCTTCGTCACCTTCTGGTACAGAAACAAAGTTTCCTTGTGAATCGGTTGGAAGTGGTGATCCATCTTTGGAAATTGGTTTACCGCTCGAATCAGTGGCAATTGGTTCTCCGTCTGGTCCAATAGCAGCTCCTGAGGCATCAGTTGGCAATGGTGTTCCGTCTGGGCCAACAATTGGGTAGATTGGTCGGTTGTTCTCGTCAGTTGGCAAAACACTTCCATCTGGTCCAGTTACTGGATAGATGAAGTTTCCGCTAGCATCGGTTGGAAGAACTTGTCCGTCTGGTCCAATTGGTTTGCCTTCATCATCCTTCTCGATAATTGTTCCATCATCAGTGACAAAGTTTCCAGTAGCATCAGTGGCGAGTGGAGTTCCATCTGGTTTTGTGATTGGATGAATAACATTTCCAGCTTCGTCAGTTGGAAGTGGTTTCGCGACTCCTTCGTCTCCTTCTGGTACAGAAACAAAGTTTCCTTGTGAATCGGTTGGAAGTGGTGATCCATCTTTGGAAATTGGTTTACCGCTCGAATCAGTGGCAATTGGTTCTCCGTCTGGTCCAATAGCAGCTCCTGAGGCATCAGTTGGCAATGGTGTTCCGTCTGGGCCAACAATTGGGTAGATTGGTCGGTTGTTCTCGTCAGTTGGCAAAACACTTCCATCTGGTCCAGTTACTGGATAGATGAAGTTTCCGCTAGCATCGGTTGGAAGAACTTGTCCGTCTGGTCTAATTGGTTTGCCTTCATCATCCTTCTCGATAATTGTTCCATCATCAGTGACAAAGTTTCCAGTAGCATCAGTGGCGAGTGGAGTTCCATCTGGTTTTGTGATTGGATGAATGACATTTCCAGCTTCGTCAGTTGGAAGTGGTTTCGCGACTCCTTCGTCACCTTCTGGTACAGAAACAAAGTTTCCTTGTGAATCGGTTGGAAGTGGTGATCCATCTTTGGAAATTGGTTTACCGCTCGAATCAGTGGCAATTGGTTCTCCGTCTGGTCCAATAGCAGCTCCTGAGGCATCAGTTGGCAATGGTGTTCCGTCTGGGCCAACAATTGGGTAGATTGGTCGGTTGTTCTCGTCAGTTGGCAAAACACTTCCATCTGGTCCAGTTACTGGATAGATGAAGTTTCCGCTAGCATCGGTTGGAAGAACTTGTCCGTCTGGTCCAATTGGTTTGCCTTCATCATCCTTCTCGATAATTGTTCCATCATCAGTGACAAAATTTCCAGTAGCATCAGTGGCGAGTGGAGTTCCATCTGGTTTTGTGATTGGATGAATGACATTTCCAGCTTCGTCAGTTGGAAGTGGTTTCGCGACTCCTTCGTCACCTTCTGGTACAGAAACAAAGTTTCCTTGTGAATCGGTTGGAAGTGGTGATCCATCTTTGGAAATTGGTTTACCGCTCGAATCAGTGGCAATTGGTTCTCCGTCTGGTCCAATAGCAGCTCCTGAGGCATCAGTTGGCAATGGTGTTCCGTCTGGGCCAACAATTGGGTAGATTGGTCGGTTGTTCTCGTCAGTTGGCAAAACACTTCCATCTGGTCCAGTTACTGGATAGATGAAGTTTCCGCTAGCATCGGTTGGAAGAACTTGTCCGTCTGGTCCAATTGGTTTGCCTTCATCATCCTTCTCGATAGTTGTTCCATCATCAGTGACAAAGTTTCCAGTAGCATCAGTGGCGAGTGGAGTTCCATCTGGTTTTGTGATTGGATGAATAACATTTCCAGCTTCGTCAGTTGGAAGTGGTTTCGCGACTCCTTCGTCTCCTTCTGGTACAGAAACAAAGTTTCCTTGTGAATCGGTTGGAAGTGGTGATCCATCTTTGGAAATTGGTTTACCGCTCGAATCAGTGGCAATTGGTTCTCCGTCTGGTCCAATAGCAGCTCCTGAGGCATCAGTTGGCAATGGTGTTCCGTCTGGGCCAACAATTGGGTAGATTGGTCGGTTGTTCTCGTCAGTTGGCAAAACACTTCCATCTGGTCCAGTTACTGGATAGATGAAGTTTCCGCTAGCATCGGTTGGAAGAACTTGTCCGTCTGGTCCAATTGGTTTGCCTTCATCATCCTTCTCGACAATTGTTCCATCATCAGTGACAAAGTTTCCAGTAGCATCAGTGGCGAGTGGAGTTCCATCTGGTTTTGTGATTGGATGAATAACATTTCCAGCTTCGTCAGTTGGAATTGGTTTCGCGACTCCTTCGTCTCCTTCTGGTACAGAAACAAAGTTTCCTTGTGAATCGGTTGGAAGTGGTGATCCATCTTTGGAAATTGGTTTACCGCTCGAATCAGTGGCAATTGGTTCTCCGTCTGGTCCAATAGCAGCTCCTGAGGCATCAGTTGGCAATGGTGTTCCGTCTGGGCCAACAATTGGGTAGATTGGTCGGTTGTTCTCGTCAGTTGGCAAAACACTTCCATCTGGTCCAGTTACTGGATAGATGAAGTTTCCGCTAGCATCGGTTGGAAGAACTTGTCCGTCTGGTCCAATTGGTTTGCCTTCATCATCCTTCTCGACAATTGTTCCATCATCAGTGACAAAGTTTCCAGTAGCATCAGTGGCGAGTGGAGTTCCATCTGGTTTTGTGATTGGATGAATAACATTTCCAGCTTCGTCAGTTGGAATTGGTTTCGCGACTCCTTCGTCTCCTTCTGGTACAGAAACAAAGTTTCCTTGTGAATCGGTTGGAAGTGGTGATCCATCTTTGGAAATTGGTTTACCGCTCGAATCAGTGGCAATTGGTTCTCCGTCTGGTCCAATAGCAGCTCCTGAGGCATCAGTTGGCAATGGTGTTCCGTCTGGGCCAACAATTGGGTAGATTGGTCGGTTGTTCTCGTCAGTTGGCAAAACACTTCCATCTGGTCCAGTTACTGGATAGATGAAGTTTCCGCTAGCATCAATTGGAAGAACTTGTCCGTCTGGTCCAATTGGTTTGCCTTCATCATCCTTCTCGATAATTGTTCCATCATCAGTGACAAAATTTCCAGTAGCATCAGTGGCGAGTGGAGTTCCATCTGGTTTTGTGATTGGATGAATGACATTTCCAGCTTCGTCAGTTGGAAGTGGTTTCGCGACTCCTTCGTCACCTTCTGGTACAGAAACAAAGTTTCCTTGTGAATCGGTTGAAAGTGGTGATCCATCTTTGGAAATTGGTTTACCGCTCGAATCAGTGGCAATTGGTTCTCCGTCTGGTCCAATAGCAGCTCCTGAGGCATCAGTTGGCAATGGTGTTCCGTCTGGGCCAACAATTGGGTAGATTGGTCGGTTGTTCTCGTCAGTTGGCAAAACACTTCCATCTGGTCCAGTTACTGGATAGATGAAGTTTCCGCTAGCATCGGTTGGAAGAACTTGTCCGTCTGGTCCAATTGGTTTGCCTTCATCATCCTTCTCGATAGTTGTTCCATCATCAGTGACAAAGTTTCCAGTAACATCAGTGGCGAGTGGAGTTCCATCTGGTTTTGTGATTGGATGAATAACATTTCCAGCTTCGTCAGTTGGAAGTGGTTTCGCGACTCCTTCGTCTCCTTCTGGTACAGAAACAAAGTTTCCTTGTGAATCGGTTGGAAGTGGTGATCCATCTTTGGAAATTGGTTTACCGCTCGAATCAGTGGCAATTGGTTCTCCGTCTGGTCCAATAGCAGCTCCTGAGGCATCAGTTGGCAATGGTGTTCCGTCTGGGCCAACAATTGGGTAGATTGGTCGGTTGTTCTCGTCAGTTGGCAAAACACTTCCATCTGGTCCAGTTACTGGATAGATGAAGTTTCCGCTAGCATCGGTTGGAAGAACTTGTCCGTCTGGTCCAATTGGTTTGCCTTCATCATCCTTCTCGATAATTGTTCCATCATCAGTGACAAAGTTTCCAGTAGCATCAGTGGCGAGTGGAGTTCCATCTGGTTTTGTGATTGGATGAATAACATTTCCAGCTTCGTCAGTTGGAAGTGGTTTCGCGACTCCTTCGTCTCCTTCTGGTACAGAAACAAAGTTTCCTTGTGAATCGGTTGGAAGTGGTGATCCATCTTTGGAAATTGGTTTACCGCTCGAATCAGTGGCAATTGGTTCTCCGTCTGGTCCAATAGCAGCTCCTGAGGCATCAGTTGGCAATGGTGTTCCGTCTGGGCCAACAATTGGGTAGATTGGTCGGTTGTTCTCGTCAGTTGGCAAAACACTTCCATCTGGTCCAGTTACTGGATAGATGAAGTTTCCGCTAGCATCGGTTGGAAGAACTTGTCCGTCTGGTCCAATTGGTTTGCCTTCATCATCCTTCTCGATAATTGTTCCATCATCAGTGACAAAGTTTCCAGTAGCATCAGTGGCGAGTGGAGTTCCATCTGGTTTTGTGATTGGATGAATAACATTTCCAGCTTCGTCAGTTGGAAGTGGTTTCGCGACTCCTTCGTCTCCTTCTGGTACAGAAACAAAGTTTCCTTGTGAATCGGTTGGAAGTGGTGATCCATCTTTGGAAATTGGTTTACCGCTCGAATCAGTGGCAATTGGTTCTCCGTCTGGTCCAATAGCAGCTCCTGAGGCATCAGTTGGCAATGGTGTTCCGTCTGGGCCAACAATTGGGTAGATTGGTCGGTTGTTCTCGTCAGTTGGCAAAACACTTCCATCTGGTCCAGTTACTGGATAGATGAAGTTTCCGCTAGCATCGGTTGGAAGAACTTGTCCGTCTGGTCCAATTGGTTTGCCTTCATCATCCTTCTCGATAATTGTTCCATCATCAGTGACAAAGTTTCCAGTAGCATCAGTGGCGAGTGGAGTTCCATCTGGTTTTGTGATTGGATGAATAACATTTCCAGCTTCGTCAGTTGGAAGTGGTTTCGCGACTCCTTCGTCTCCTTCTGGTACAGAAACAAAGTTTCCTTGTGAATCGGTTGGAAGTGGTGATCCATCTTTGGAAATTGGTTTACCGCTCGAATCAGTGGCAATTGGTTCTCCGTCTGGTCCAATAGCAGCTCCTGAGGCATCAGTTGGCAATGGTGTTCCGTCTGGGCCAACAATTGGGTAGATTGGTCGGTTGTTCTCGTCAGTTGGCAAAACACTTCCATCTGGTCCAGTTACTGGATAGATGTAGTTTCCGCTAGCATCGGTTGGAAGAACTTGTCCGTCTGGTCCAATTGGTTTGCCTTCATCATCCTTCTCGATAATTGTTCCATCATCAGTGACAAAGTTTCCAGTAGCATCAGTGGCGAGTGGAGTTCCATCTGGTTTTGTGATTGGATGAATAACATTTCCAGCTTCGTCAGTTGGAAGTGGTTTCGCGACTCCTTCGTCTCCTTCTGGTACAGAAACAAAGTTTCCTTGTGAATCGGTTGGAAGTGGTGATCCATCTTTGGAAATTGGTTTACCGCTCGAATCAGTGGCAATTGGTTCTCCGTCTGGTCCAATAGCAGCTCCTGAGGCATCAGTTGGCAATGGTGTTCCGTCTGGGCCAACAATTGGGTAGATTGGTCGGTTGTTCTCGTCAGTTGGCAAAACACTTCCATCTGGTCCAGTTACTGGATAGATGAAGTTTCCGCTAGCATCGGTTGGAAGAACTTGTCCGTCTGGTCCAATTGGTTTGCCTTCATCATCCTTCTCGATAATTGTTCCATCATCAGTGACAAAGTTTCCAGTAGCATCAGTGGCGAGTGGAGTTCCATCTGGTTTTGTGATTGGATGAATAACATTTCCAGCTTCGTCAGTTGGAAGTGGTTTCGCGACTCCTTCGTCTCCTTCTGGTACAGAAACAAAGTTTCCTTGTGAATCGGTTGGAAGTGGTGATCCATCTTTGGAAATTGGTTTACCGCTCGAATCAGTGGCAATTGGTTCTCCGTCTGGTCCAATAGCAGCTCCTGAGGCATCAGTTGGCAATGGTGTTCCGTCTGGGCCAACAATTGGGTAGATTGGTCGGTTGTTCTCGTCAGTTGGCAAAACACTTCCATCTGGTCCAGTTACTGGATAGATGAAGTTTCCGCTAGCATCGGTTGGAAGAACTTGTCCGTCTGGTCCAATTGGTTTGCCTTCATCATCCTTCTCGATAATTGTTCCATCATCAGTGACAAAGTTTCCAGTAGCATCAGTGGCGAGTGGAGTTCCATCTGGTTTTGTGATTGGATGAATGACATTTCCAGCTTCGTCGGTCGGAAGTGGCTTGGTAACTCCATCCTCTCCTTCTGGTACAGAAACAAAGTTTCCTTGTGAATCGGTTGGAAGTGGTGATCCATCTTTAGCGACTGGTTTACCGCTCGAATCAGTGGCAATTGGTTCTCCGTCTGGTCCAATAGCAGCTCCTGAGGCATCAGTTGGCAATGGTGTTCCGTCTGGGCCAACAATTGGGTAGATTGGTCGGTTGTTCTCGTCAGTTGGCAAAACACTTCCATCTGGTCCAGTTACTGGATAGATGAAGTTTCCGCTAGCATCGGTTGGAAGAACTTGTCCGTCTGGTCCAATTGGTTTGCCTTCATCATCTTTCTCGATAATTGTTCCATCATCAGTGACAAAGTTTCCAGTAGCATCAGTGGCGAGTGGAGTTCCATCTGGTTTTGTGATTGGATGAATAACATTTCCAGCTTCGTCAGTTGGAAGTGGTTTCGCGACTCCTTCGTCTCCTTCTGGTACAGAAACAAAGTTTCCTTGTGAATCGGTTGGAAGTGGTGATCCATCTTTGGAAATTGGTTTACCGCTCGAATCAGTGGCAATTGGTTCTCCGTCTGGTCCAATAGCAGCTCCTGAGGCATCAGTTGGCAATGGTGTTCCGTCTGGGCCAACAATTGGGTAGATTGGTCGGTTGTTCTCGTCAGTTGGCAAAACACTTCCATCTGGTCCAGTTACTGGATAGATGAAGTTTCCGCTAGCATCGGTTGGAAGAACTTGTCCGTCTGGTCCAATTGGTTTGCCTTCATCATCCTTCTCGATAATTGTTCCATCATCAGTGACAAAGTTTCCAGTAGCATCAGTGGCGAGTGGAGTTCCATCTGGTTTTGTGATTGGATGAATAACATTTCCAGCTTCGTCAGTTGGAAGTGGTTTCGCGACTCCTTCGTCTCCTTCTGGTACAGAAACAAAGTTTCCTTGTGAATCGGTTGGAAGTGGTGATCCATCTTTGGAAATTGGTTTACCGCTCGAATCAGTGGCAATTGGTTCTCCGTCTGGTCCAATAGCAGCTCCTGAGGCATCAGTTGGCAATGGTGTTCCGTCTGGGCCAACAATTGGGTAGATTGGTCGGTTGTTCTCGTCAGTTGGCAAAACACTTCCATCTGGTCCAGTTACTGGATAGATGAAGTTTCCGCTAGCATCGGTTGGAAGAACTTGTCCGTCTGGTCCAATTGGTTTGCCTTCATCATCCTTCTCGATAATTGTTCCATCATCAGTGACAAAGTTTCCAGTAGCATCAGTGGCGAGTGGAGTTCCATCTGGTTTTGTGATTGGATGAATAACATTTCCAGCTTCGTCAGTTGGAAGTGGTTTCGCGACTCCTTCGTCTCCTTCTGGTACAGAAACAAAGTTTCCTTGTGAATCGGTTGGAAGTGGTGATCCATCTTTGGAAATTGGTTTACCGCTCGAATCAGTGGCAATTGGTTCTCCGTCTGGTCCAATAGCAGCTCCTGAGGCATCAGTTGGCAATGGTGTTCCGTCTGGGCCAACAATTGGGTAGATTGGTCGGTTGTTCTCGTCAGTTGGCAAAACACTTCCATCTGGTCCAGTTACTGGATAGATGAAGTTTCCGCTAGCATCGGTTGGAAGAACTTGTCCGTCTGGTCCAATTGGTTTGCCTTCATCATCCTTCTCGATAATTGTTCCATCATCAGTGACAAAGTTTCCAGTAGCATCAGTGGCGAGTGGAGTTCCATCTGGTTTTGTGATTGGATGAATAACATTTCCAGCTTCGTCAGTTGGAAGTGGTTTCGCGACTCCTTCGTCTCCTTCTGGTACAGAAACAAAGTTTCCTTGTGAATCGGTTGGAAGTGGTGATCCATCTTTGGAAATTGGTTTACCGCTCGAATCAGTGGCAATTGGTTCTCCGTCTGGTCCAATAGCAGCTCCTGAGGCATCAGTTGGCAATGGTGTTCCGTCTGGGCCAACAATTGGGTAGATTGGTCGGTTGTTCTCGTCAGTTGGCAAAACACTTCCATCTGGTCCAGTTACTGGATAGATGAAGTTTCCGCTAGCATCGGTTGGAAGAACTTGTCCGTCTGGTCCAATTGGTTTGCCTTCATCATCCTTCTCGATAATTGTTCCATCATCAGTGACAAAGTTTCCAGTAGCATCAGTGGCGAGTGGAGTTCCATCTGGTTTTGTGATTGGATGAATAACATTTCCAGCTTCGTCAGTTGGAAGTGGTTTCGCGACTCCTTCGTCTCCTTCTGGTACAGAAACAAAGTTTCCTTGTGAATCGGTTGGAAGTGGTGATCCATCTTTGGAAATTGGTTTACCGCTCGAATCAGTGGCAATTGGTTCTCCGTCTGGTCCAATAGCAGCTCCTGAGGCATCAGTTGGCAATGGTGTTCCGTCTGGGCCAACAATTGGGTAGATTGGTCGGTTGTTCTCGTCAGTTGGCAAAACACTTCCATCTGGTCCAGTTACTGGATAGATGAAGTTTCCGCTAGCATCGGTTGGAAGAACTTGTCCGTCTGGTCCAATTGGTTTGCCTTCATCATCCTTCTCGATAATTGTTCCATCATCAGTGACAAAGTTTCCAGTAGCATCAGTGGCGAGTGGAGTTCCATCTGGTTTTGTGATTGGATGAATGACATTTCCAGCTTCGTCGGTCGGAAGTGGCTTGGTAACTCCATCCTCTCCTTCTGGTACAGAAACAAAGTTTCCTTGTGAATCGGTTGGAAGTGGTGATCCATCTTTAGCGACTGGTTTACCGCTCGAATCAGTGGCAATTGGTTCTCCGTCTGGTCCAATAGCAGCTCCTGAGGCATCAGTTGGCAATGGTGTTCCGTCTGGGCCAACAATTGGGTAGATTGGTCGGTTGTTCTCGTCAGTTGGCAAAACACTTCCATCTGGTCCAGTTACTGGATAGATGAAGTTTCCGCTAGCATCGGTTGGAAGAACTTGTCCGTCTGGTCCAATTGGTTTGCCTTCATCATCTTTCTCGATAATTGTTCCATCATCAGTGACAAAGTTTCCAGTAGCATCAGTGGCGAGTGGAGTTCCATCTGGTTTTGTGATTGGATGAATAACATTTCCAGCTTCGTCAGTTGGAAGTGGTTTCGCGACTCCTTCGTCTCCTTCTGGTACAGAAACAAAGTTTCCTTGTGAATCGGTTGGAAGTGGTGATCCATCTTTGGAAATTGGTTTACCGCTCGAATCAGTGGCAATTGGTTCTCCGTCTGGTCCAATAGCAGCTCCTGAGGCATCAGTTGGCAATGGTGTTCCGTCTGGGCCAACAATTGGGTAGATTGGTCGGTTGTTCTCGTCAGTTGGCAAAACACTTCCATCTGGTCCAGTTACTGGATAGATGAAGTTTCCGCTAGCATCGGTTGGAAGAACTTGTCCGTCTGGTCCAATTGGTTTGCCTTCATCATCCTTCTCGATAATTGTTCCATCATCAGTGACAAAGTTTCCAGTAGCATCAGTGGCGAGTGGAGTTCCATCTGGTTTTGTGATTGGATGAATAACATTTCCAGCTTCGTCAGTTGGAAGTGGTTTTGCGACTCCTTCGTCTCCTTCTGGTACAGAAACAAAGTTTCCTTGTGAATCGGTTGGAAGTGGTGATCCATCTTTGGAAATTGGTTTACCGCTCGAATCAGTGGCAATTGGTTCTCCGTCTGGTCCAATAGCAGCTCCTGAGGCATCAGTTGGCAATGGTGTTCCGTCTGGGCCAACAATTGGGTAGATTGGTCGGTTGTTCTCGTCAGTTGGCAAAACACTTCCATCTGGTCCAGTTACTGGATAGATGAAGTTTCCGCTAGCATCGGTTGGAAGAACTTGTCCGTCTGGTCCAATTGGTTTGCCTTCATCATCCTTCTCGATAGTTGTTCCATCATCAGTGACAAAGTTTCCAGTAACATCAGTGGCGAGTGGAGTTCCATCTGGTTTTGTGATTGGATGAATAACATTTCCAGCTTCGTCAGTTGGAAGTGGTTTCGCGACTCCTTCGTCTCCTTCTGGTACAGAAACAAAGTTTCCTTGTGAATCGGTTGGAAGTGGTGATCCATCTTTGGAAATTGGTTTACCGCTCGAATCAGTGGCAATTGGTTCTCCGTCTGGTCCAATAGCAGCTCCTGAGGCATCAGTTGGCAATGGTGTTCCGTCTGGGCCAACAATTGGGTAGATTGGTCGGTTGTTCTCGTCAGTTGGCAAAACACTTCCATCTGGTCCAGTTACTGGATAGATGAAGTTTCCGCTAGCATCGGTTGGAAGAACTTGTCCGTCTGGTCCAATTGGTTTGCCTTCATCATCCTTCTCGATAATTGTTCCATCATCAGTGACAAAGTTTCCAGTAGCATCAGTGGCGAGTGGAGTTCCATCTGGTTTTGTGATTGGATGAATAACATTTCCAGCTTCGTCAGTTGGAAGTGGTTTCGCGACTCCTTCGTCTCCTTCTGGTACAGAAACAAAGTTTCCTTGTGAATCGGTTGGAAGTGGTGATCCATCTTTGGAAATTGGTTTACCGCTCGAATCAGTGGCAATTGGTTCTCCGTCTGGTCCAATAGCAGCTCCTGAGGCATCAGTTGGCAATGGTGTTCCGTCTGGGCCAACAATTGGGTAGATTGGTCGGTTGTTCTCGTCAGTTGGCAAAACACTTCCATCTGGTCCAGTTACTGGATAGATGAAGTTTCCGCTAGCATCGGTTGGAAGAACTTGTCCGTCTGGTCCAATTGGTTTGCCTTCATCATCCTTCTCGATAATTGTTCCATCATCAGTGACAAAGTTTCCAGTAGCATCAGTGGCGAGTGGAGTTCCATCTGGTTTTGTGATTGGATGAATAACATTTCCAGCTTCGTCAGTTGGAAGTGGTTTCGCGACTCCTTCGTCTCCTTCTGGTACAGAAACAAAGTTTCCTTGTGAATCGGTTGGAAGTGGTGATCCATCTTTGGAAATTGGTTTACCGCTCGAATCAGTGGCAATTGGTTCTCCGTCTGGTCCAATAGCAGCTCCTGAGGCATCAGTTGGCAATGGTGTTCCGTCTGGGCCAACAATTGGGTAGATTGGTCGGTTGTTCTCGTCAGTTGGCAAAACACTTCCATCTGGTCCAGTTACTGGATAGATGAAGTTTCCGCTAGCATCGGTTGGAAGAACTTGTCCGTCTGGTCCAATTGGTTTGCCTTCATCATCCTTCTCGATAATTGTTCCATCATCAGTGACAAAGTTTCCAGTAGCATCAGTGGCGAGTGGAGTTCCATCTGGTTTTGTGATTGGATGAATAACATTTCCAGCTTCGTCAGTTGGAAGTGGTTTCGCGACTCCTTCGTCTCCTTCTGGTACAGAAACAAAGTTTCCTTGTGAATCGGTTGGAAGTGGTGATCCATCTTTGGAAATTGGTTTACCGCTCGAATCAGTGGCAATTGGTTCTCCGTCTGGTCCAATAGCAGCTCCTGAGGCATCAGTTGGCAATGGTGTTCCGTCTGGGCCAACAATTGGGTAGATTGGTCGGTTGTTCTCGTCAGTTGGCAAAACACTTCCATCTGGTCCAGTTACTGGATAGATGAAGTTTCCGCTAGCATCGGTTGGAAGAACTTGTCCGTCTGGTCCAATTGGTTTGCCTTCATCATCCTTCTCGATAATTGTTCCATCATCAGTGACAAAGTTTCCAGTAGCATCAGTGGCGAGTGGAGTTCCATCTGGTTTTGTGATTGGATGAATAACATTTCCAGCTTCGTCAGTTGGAAGTGGTTTCGCGACTCCTTCGTCTCCTTCTGGTACAGAAACAAAGTTTCCTTGTGAATCGGTTGGAAGTGGTGATCCATCTTTGGAAATTGGTTTACCGCTCGAATCAGTGGCAATTGGTTCTCCGTCTGGTCCAATAGCAGCTCCTGAGGCATCAGTTGGCAATGGTGTTCCGTCTGGGCCAACAATTGGGTAGATTGGTCGGTTGTTCTCGTCAGTTGGCAAAACACTTCCATCTGGTCCAGTTACTGGATAGATGAAGTTTCCGCTAGCATCGGTTGGAAGAACTTGTCCGTCTGGTCCAATTGGTTTGCCTTCATCATCCTTCTCGATAATTGTTCCATCATCAGTGACAAAGTTTCCAGTAGCATCAGTGGCGAGTGGAGTTCCATCTGGTTTTGTGATTGGATGAATAACATTTCCAGCTTCGTCAGTTGGAAGTGGTTTCGCGACTCCTTCGTCTCCTTCTGGTACAGAAACAAAGTTTCCTTGTGAATCGGTTGGAAGTGGTGATCCATCTTTGGAAATTGGTTTACCGCTCGAATCAGTGGCAATTGGTTCTCCGTCTGGTCCAATAGCAGCTCCTGAGGCATCAGTTGGCAATGGTGTTCCGTCTGGGCCAACAATTGGGTAGATTGGTCGGTTGTTCTCGTCAGTTGGCAAAACACTTCCATCTGGTCCAGTTACTGGATAGATGAAGTTTCCGCTAGCATCGGTTGGAAGAACTTGTCCGTCTGGTCCAATTGGTTTGCCTTCATCATCCTTCTCGATAATTGTTCCATCATCAGTGACAAAGTTTCCAGTAGCATCAGTGGCGAGTGGAGTTCCATCTGGTTTTGTGATTGGATGAATGACATTTCCAGCTTCGTCGGTCGGAAGTGGCTTGGTAACTCCATCCTCTCCTTCTGGTACAGAAACAAAGTTTCCTTGTGAATCGGTTGGAAGTGGTGATCCATCTTTAGCGACTGGTTTACCGCTCGAATCAGTGGCAATTGGTTCTCCGTCTGGTCCAATAGCAGCTCCTGAGGCATCAGTTGGCAATGGTGTTCCGTCTGGGCCAACAATTGGGTAGATTGGTCGGTTGTTCTCGTCAGTTGGCAAAACACTTCCATCTGGTCCAGTTACTGGATAGATGAAGTTTCCGCTAGCATCGGTTGGAAGAACTTGTCCGTCTGGTCCAATTGGTTTGCCTTCATCATCTTTCTCGATAATTGTTCCATCATCAGTGACAAAGTTTCCAGTAGCATCAGTGGCGAGTGGAGTTCCATCTGGTTTTGTGATTGGATGAATAACATTTCCAGCTTCGTCAGTTGGAAGTGGTTTCGCGACTCCTTCGTCTCCTTCTGGTACAGAAACAAAGTTTCCTTGTGAATCGGTTGGAAGTGGTGATCCATCTTTGGAAATTGGTTTACCGCTCGAATCAGTGGCAATTGGTTCTCCGTCTGGTCCAATAGCAGCTCCTGAGGCATCAGTTGGCAATGGTGTTCCGTCTGGGCCAACAATTGGGTAGATTGGTCGGTTGTTCTCGTCAGTTGGCAAAACACTTCCATCTGGTCCAGTTACTGGATAGATGAAGTTTCCGCTAGCATCGGTTGGAAGAACTTGTCCGTCTGGTCCAATTGGTTTGCCTTCATCATCCTTCTCGATAATTGTTCCATCATCAGTGACAAAGTTTCCAGTAGCATCAGTGGCGAGTGGAGTTCCATCTGGTTTTGTGATTGGATGAATGACATTTCCAGCTTCGTCAGTTGGAAGTGGTTTCGCGACTCCTTCGTCTCCTTCTGGTACAGAAACAAAGTTTCCTTGTGAATCGGTTGGAAGTGGTGATCCATCTTTGGAAATTGGTTTACCGCTCGAATCAGTGGCAATTGGTTCTCCGTCTGGTCCAATAGCAGCTCCTGAGGCATCAGTTGGCAATGGTGTTCCGTCTGGGCCAACAATTGGGTAGATTGGTCGGTTGTTCTCGTCAGTTGGGAAAACACTTCCATCTGGTCCGGTAGCAGGGTAGATGAAGTTTCCGCTAGCATCGGTTGGAAGAACTTGTCCGTCTGGTCCAATTGGTTTGCCTTCATCATCCTTCTCGATAATTGTTCCATCATCAGTGACAAAGTTTCCAGTAGCATCAGTGGCGAGTGGAGTTCCATCTGGTTTTGTGATTGGATGAATGACATTTCCAGCTTCGTCAGTTGGAAGTGGTTTCGCGACTTCTTCGTCAGATTCTGGTTCACCGTCCACTATGACCATTGGTATTTGAGTGGTTGGCTCTTCTTCTTCCTCTTCCGAAATGACAACATTACCCTGAGTATCAAACTGGTAAGGATTTCCTTCTTTGTTAAGTGGCCGACCCATGTCGTCAGTTTCTATTTCGTTGCCATTAATGTCAATCCAGTTTCCGTCGTCATTTTTGGATAGTTCGTTTCCATCCTTATCGACAACATCGAACACTGGCATATTTTTTTCGTCGGTCTCAACTGGTTTGCCGAACTTGTCGACGAGTGGATACACCCATTCACCCTTTTCATTCTTTGTCAATTGATGGTCTTCTGGACCTTCTGGCTGGTTCTCACTGTTCATTTTAATAGGTTCACCATTGTTGTCCATGTAATTTCCCATGTTGTCTGTCGGCAATGGATTTCCGGATTGGTCAACAACAGTGTGAGGTTTGGAAGGCGTCTCATCGATGATGGTTTTAGTTTGGTCAGGAGTAGAAATAATTTCTCCATCTTCACATGCTTTCTTCAGTTGTTCAATCAGTTGTTCAGAAGTTGTTCCAATATCCACGCTTATGAAAGGAATATTTTCTTTGCTGGGGTATCTGAAAAATAAATACTACAAGTTGTACTGATTAGTGTTTTTTTTTAATTGATCGTCGGTTGCTTTGAAACAATAGTTTGTGATTTTCAATTTCGAGAGAATTGTTCTAGAAGCAAATGCTATAAAAAAGGGCGTTCGAGAAAGGCACAGCTGTTTCAGAGAACCTTCGTTGAATGTTTCAAAAATGATTTGTTTATATTGTTATAAAGCAACTGTTTCGACAGTATTTTCTACTGATCATTCATGATTTGGCTCTATTTCGAACACTGAATAGCCCCACGAGTATATTTTCTAATTTATGTAAATACTGTCAATCCAGCCAGATAATCCAACGCCAATTTGATCTACTGTCTGAATCTCTCCATTTTACTTTGTTTCTCATAATTTTTTGTGGTAGATCATTGTCCCATTGTCTGACTGGATTGATAATACAAAAATTCGCACTGGTTGTGAGGCTCAAAAAACCCTCAATAGAATTTTTACCGAAAAGCCTAGGGAAAGTATTCCGAATTTGCTGACCACGTAATTTGGAATATTTGGAATAACAGCGCATATACGTTGAAAAAAACATGAAATCATTATTTTCTCGAGTACTAGACTTTTTCTCCAAAAATCCCTCGAGCATTATGTTATATTTCAGTTGCTCTTTCTTTTAAACGCATTTTACTAGTGCTACCCCCCCCCCCTTTAATGCAACACGGGGTTGCCCTATAATCAGACTTTCTATATGATGATAAAATCCGGCCCAACTTTTCAATCTGATCTTACAATTTCTTTTTTTTTTTCAATATCACGGACAAAAATCGTTTTACAAACTCACTTTTCAGAACCTCCGAATATGACAACAAACTTGGAAATGTCGATTCTTGGAAAACCATCAAACTGCTGGATTGAAGCATCTATGGGCGACAAAACTTCAGGGCCACTGATCGGAGGTAAGGCAAAAGAACTTAAGATTGAAGCTAAATGTTCTTTTTCTTGATAGCCGCCAAGTGAAAGTGGGATTGCTATTTCTGCACCAACCGACATAACCGCGAGTCTTATCACATCTGGAGACATATCCAATTGTTTCGACAAATCAATGACTGTTTTTTTGGACTCCTCGAAACTGGAATGTGAGTTCTCCGAGTTAATAAAAACAAAGATAATATCAGCAAGTGACGAACGAATGTCACAGTCTTTGCGTGTTTTCACTGGATAGATGAAGTTTCCGCTAGCATCGGTTGGAAGAACTTGTCCGTCTGGTCCAATTGGTTTGCCTTCATCATCCTTCTCGATAATTGTTCCATCATCAGTGACAAAGTTTCCACTAGCATCAGTGGCGAGTGGAGTTCCATCTGGTTTTGTGATTGGATGAATGACATTTCCAGCTTCGTCGGTCGGAAGTGGCTTGGTAACTCCATCCTCTCCTTCTGGTACAGAAACAAAGTTTCCTTGTGAATCGGTTGG
The DNA here is from genome assembly GCA_963572245.1 of Caenorhabditis sp. 8 KK-2011. Taxonomy (NCBI): domain Eukaryota; kingdom Metazoa; phylum Nematoda; class Chromadorea; order Rhabditida; family Rhabditidae; genus Caenorhabditis; species Caenorhabditis sp. 8 KK-2011. Next base: position 8,105,429 of record OY751548.1, read on the forward strand.
AAGTGGTGATCCATCTTTGGAAATTGGTTTACCGCTCGAATCAGTGGCAATTGGTTCTCCGTCTGGTCCAATAGCAGCTCCTGAGGCATCAGTTGGCAATGGTGTTCCGTCTGGGCCAACAATTGGGTAGATTGGTCGGTTGTTCTCGTCAGTTGGCAAAACACTTCCATCTGGTCCAGTTACTGGATAGATGAAGTTTCCGCTAGCATCGGTTGGAAGAACTTGTCCGTCTGGTCCAATTGGTTTGCCTTCATCATCCTTCTCGATAATTGTTCCATCATCAGTGACAAAGTTTCCAGTAGCATCAGTGGCGAGTGGAGTTCCATCTGGTTTTGTGATTGGATGAATGACATTTCCAGCTTCGTCGGTCGGAAGTGGCTTGGTAACTCCATCCTCTCCTTCTGACACAGAAACAAAGTTTCCTTGTGAATCGGTTGGAAGTGGTGATCCATCTTTAGCGACTGGTTTACCGCTCGAATCAGTGGCAATTGGTTCTCCGTCTGGTCCAATAGCAGCTCCTGAGGCATCAGTTGGCAATGGTGTTCCGTCTGGGCCAACGATTGGGTAGATTGGTCGGTTGTTCTCATCAGTTGGCAAAACACTTCCATCTGGTCCGGTAGCAGGGTAGATGAAGTTTCCGCTAGCATCGGTTGGAAGAACTTGTCCGTCTGGTCCAATTGGTTTGCCTTCATCATCCTTCTCGATAATTGTTCCATCATCAGTGACAAAGTTTCCAGTAGAATCAGTGGCGAGTGGAGTTCCATCTGGTTTTGTGATTGGATGAATAACATTTCCAGCTTCGTCAGTTGGAAGTGGTTTCGCGACTCCTTCGTCTCCTTCTGGTACAGAAACAAAGTTTCCTTGTGAATCGGTTGGAAGTGGTGATCCATCTTTGGAAATTGGTTTACCGCTCGAATCAGTGGCAATTGGTTCTCCGTCTGGTCCAATAGCAGCTCCTGAGGCATCAGTTGGCAATGGTGTTCCGTCTGGGCCAACAATTGGGTAGATTGGTCGGTTGTTCTCGTCAGTTGGCAAAACACTTCCATCTGGTCCAGTTACTGGATAGATGAAGTTTCCGCTAGCATCGGTTGGAAGAACTTGTCCGTCTGGTCCAATTGGTTTGCCTTCATCATCCTTCTCGATAATTGTTCCATCATCAGTGACAAAGTTTCCAGTAGCATCAGTGGCGAGTGGAGTTCCATCTGGTTTTGTGATTGGATGAATGACATTTCCAGCTTCGTCGGTCGGAAGTGGCTTGGTAACTCCATCCTCTCCTTCTGGTACAGAAACAAAGTTTCCTTGTGAATCGGTTGGAAGTGGTGATCCATCTTTAGCGACTGGTTTACCGCTCGAATCAGTGGCAATTGGTTCTCCGTCTGGTCCAATAGCAGCTCCTGAGGCATCAGTTGGCAATGGTGTTCCGTCTGGGCCAACGATTGGGTAGATTGGTCGGTTGTTCTCATCAGTTGGCAAAACACTTCCATCTGGTCCGGTAGCAGGGTAGATGAAGTTTCCGCTAGCATCGGTTGGAAGAACTTGTCCGTCTGGTCCAATTGGTTTGCCTTCATCATCCTTCTCGATAATTGTTCCATCATCAGTGACAAAGTTTCCAGTAGCATCAGTGGCGAGTGGAGTTCCATCTGGTTTTGTGATTGGATGAATGACATTTCCAGCTTCGTCGGTCGGAAGTGGCTTGGTAACTCCATCCTCTCCTTCTGGTACAGAAACAAAGTTTCCTTGTGAATCGGTTGGAAGTGGTGATCCATCTTTAGCGACTGGTTTACCGCTCGAATCAGTGGCAATTGGTTCTCCGTCTGGTCCAATAGCAGCTCCTGAGGCATCAGTTGGCAATGGTGTTCCGTCTGGGCCAACGATTGGGTAGATTGGTCGGTTGTTCTCATCAGTTGGCAAAACACTTCCATCTGGTCCGGTAGCAGGGTAGATGAAGTTTCCGCTAGCATCGGTTGGAAGAACTTGTCCGTCTGGTCCAATTGGTTTGCCTTCATCATCCTTCTCGATAATTGTTCCATCATCAGTGACAAAGTTTCCAGTAGCATCAGTGGCGAGTGGAGTTCCATCTGGTTTTGTGATTGGATGAATGACATTTCCAGCTTCGTCGGTCGGAAGTGGCTTGGTAACTCCATCCTCTCCTTCTGGTACAGAAACAAAGTTTCCTTGTGAATCGGTTGGATGTGGTGATCCATCTTTAGCGACTGGTTTACCGCTCGAATCAGTGGCAATTGGTTCTCCGTCTCGTCCAATAGCAGCTCCTGAGGCATCAGTTGGCAATGGTGTTCCGTCTGGGCCAACAATTGGGTAGATTGGTCGGTTGTTCTCGTCAGTTGGCAAAACACTTCCATCTGGTCCAGTTACTGGATAGATGAAGTTTCCGCTAGCATCGGTTGGAAGAACTTGTCCGTCTGGTCCAATTGGTTTGCCTTCATCATCTTTCTCGATAATTGTTCCATCATCAGTGACAAAGTTTCCAGTAGCATCAGTGGCGAGTGGAGTTCCATCTGGTTTTGTGATTGGATGAATGACATTTCCAGCTTCGTCGGTCGGAAGTGGCTTGGTAACTCCATCCTCTCCTTCTGGTACAGAAACAAAGTTTCCTTGTGAATCGGTTGGAAGTGGTGATCCATCTTTAGCGACTGGTTTACCGCTCGAATCAGTGGCAATTGGTTCTCCGTCTGGTCCAATAGCAGCTCCTGAGGCATCAGTTGGCAATGGTGTTCCGTCTGGGCCAACGATTGGGTAGATTGGTCGGTTGTTCTCATCAGTTGGCAAAACACTTCCATCTGGTCCGGTAGCAGGGTAGATGAAGTTTCCGCTAGCATCGGTTGGAAGAACTTGTCCGTCTGGTCCAATTGGTTTGCCTTCATCATCCTTCTCGATAATTGTTCCATCATCAGTGACAAAGTTTCCAGTAGCATCAGTGGCGAGTGGAGTTCCATCTGGTTTTGTGATTGGATGAATGACATTTCCAGCTTCGTCGGTCGGAAGTGGCTTGGTAACTCCATCCTCTCCTTCTGGTACAGAAACAAAGTTTCCTTGTGAATCGGTTGGATGTGGTGATCCATCTTTAGCGACTGGTTTACCGCTCGAATCAGTGGCAATTGGTTCTCCGTCTCGTCCAATAGCAGCTCCTGAGGCATCAGTTGGCAATGGTGTTCCGTCTGGGCCAACAATTGGGTAGATTGGTCGGTTGTTCTCGTCAGTTGGCAAAACACTTCCATCTGGTCCGGTAGCAGGGTAGATGAAATTTCCGCTAGCATCGGTTGGAAGAACTTGTCCGTCTGGTCCAATTGGTTTGCCTTCATCATCTTTCTCGATAATTGTTCCATCATCAGTGACAAAGTTTCCAGTAGCATCAGTAGCAAGTGGAGTACCATCAGCCTTGGTGATTGGATGAATGACATTTCCAGCTTCGTCGGTCGGAAGTGGCTTGGTAACTCCATCCTCTCCTTCTGGTACAGAAACAAAGTTTCCTTGTGAATCGGTTGGAAGTGGTGATCCATCTTTAGCGACTGGTTTACCGCTCGAATCAGTGGCAATTGGTTCTCCGTCTGGTCCAATAGCAGCTCCTGAGGCATCAGTTGGCAATGGTGTTCCGTCTGGGCCAACAATTGGGTAGATTGGTCGGTTGTTCTCGTCAGTTGGCAAAACACTTCCATCTGGTCCAGTTACTGGATAGATGAAGTTTCCGCTAGCATCGGTTGGAAGAACTTGTCCGTCTGGTCCAATTGGTTTGCCTTCATCATCTTTCTCGATAATTGTTCCATCATCAGTGACAAAGTTTCCAGTAGCATCAGTGGCGAGTGGAGTTCCATCTGGTTTTGTGATTGGATGAATGACATTTCCAGCTTCGTCAGTTGGAAGTGGTTTCGCGACTCCTTCGTCACCTTCTGGTACAGAAACAAAGTTTCCTTGTGAATCGGTTGGAAGTGGTGATCCATCTTTAGCGACTGGTTTACCGCTCGAATCAGTGGCAATTGGTTCTCCGTCTGGTCCAATAGCAGCTCCTGAGGCATCAGTTGGCAATGGTGTTCCGCCTGGGCCAACGATTGGGTAGATTGGTCGGTTGTTCTCATCAGTTGGCAAAACACTTCCATCTGGTCCGGTAGCAGGGTAGATGAAGTTTCCGCTAGCATCGGTTGGAAGAACTTGTCCGTCTGGTCCAATTGGTTTGCCTTCATCATCTTTCTCGATAATTGTTCCATCATCAGTGACAAAGTTTCCAGTAGCATCAGTGGCGAGTGGAGTTCCATCTGGTTTTGTGATTGGATGAATGACATTTCCAGCTTCGTCGGTCGGAAGTGGCTTGGTTACTCCATCCTCTCCTTCTGGTACAGAAACAAAGTTTCCTTGTGAATCGGTTGGAAGTGGTGATCCATCTTTAGCGACTGGTTTACCGCTCGAATCAGTGGCAATTGGTTCTCCGTCTGGTCCAATAGCAGCTCCTGAGGCATCAGTTGGCAATGGTGTTCCGCCTGGGCCAACGATTGGGTAGATTGGTCGGTTGTTCTCATCAGTTGGCAAAACACTTCCATCTGGTCCGGTAGCAGGGTAGATGAAGTTTCCGCTAGCATCGGTTGGAAGAACTTGTCCGTCTGGTCCAATTGGTTTGCCTTCATCATCTTTCTCGATAATTGTTCCATCATCAGTGACAAAGTTTCCAGTAGCATCAGTGGCGAGTGGAGTTCCATCTGGTTTTGTGATTGGATGAATGACATTTCCAGCTTCGTCGGTCGGAAGTGGCTTGGTTACTCCATCCTCTCCTTCTGGTACAGAAACAAAGTTTCCTTGTGAATCGGTTGGAAGTGGTGATCCATCTTTAGCGACTGGTTTACCGCTCGAATCAGTGGCAATTGGTTCTCCGTCTCGTCCAATAGCAGCTCCTGAGGCATCAGTTGGCAATGGTGTTCCGTCTGGGCCAACAATTGGGTAGATTGGTCGGTTGTTCTCGTCAGTTGGCAAAACACTTCCATCTGGTCCGGTAGCAGGGTAGATGAAATTTCCGCTAGCATCGGTTGGAAGAACTTGTCCGTCTGGTCCAATTGGTTTGCCTTCATCATCTTTCTCGATAATTGTTCCATCATCAGTGACAAAGTTTCCAGTAGCATCAGTAGCAAGTGGAGTACCATCAGCCTTGGTGATTGGATGAATGACATTTCCAGCTTCGTCGGTCGGAAGTGGCTTGGTAACTCCATCCTCTCCTTCTGGTACAGAAACAAAGTTTCCTTGTGAATCAGTTGGAAGTGGTGATCCATCTTTAGCGACTGGTTTACCGCTCGAATCAGTGGCAATTGGTTCTCCGTCTCGTCCAATAGCAGCTCCTGAGGCATCAGTTGGCAATGGTGTTCCGTCTGGGCCAACAATTGGGTAGATTGGTCGGTTGTTCTCATCAGTTGGCAAAACACTTCCATCTGGTCCGGTAGCAGGGTAGATGAAGTTTCCGCTAGCATCGGTTGGAAGAACTTGTCCGTCTGGTCCAATTGGTTTGCCTTCATCATCCTTCTCGATAATTGTTCCATCATCAGTGACAAAGTTTCCAGTAGCATCAGTGGCGAGTGGAGTTCCATCTGGTTTTGTGATTGGATGAATGACATTTCCAGCTTCGTCGGTCGGAAGTGGCTTGGTTACTCCATCCTCTCCTTCTGGTACAGAAACAAAGTTTCCTTGTGAATCGGTTGGAAGTGGTGATCCATCTTTAGCGACTGGTTTACCGCTCGAATCAGTGGCAATTGGTTCTCCGTCTCGTCCAATAGCAGCTCCTGAGGCATCAGTTGGCAATGGTGTTCCGTCTGGGCCAACAATTGGGTAGATTGGTCGGTTGTTCTCGTCAGTTGGCAAAACACTTCCATCTGGTCCGGTAGCAGGGTAGATGAAATTTCCGCTAGCATCGGTTGGAAAAACTTGTCCGTCTGGTCCAATTGGTTTGCCTTCATCATCTTTCTCGATAATTGTTCCATCATCAGTGACAAAGTTTCCAGTAGCATCAGTAGCAAGTGGAGTACCATCAGCCTTGGTGATTGGATGAATGACATTTCCAGCTTCGTCGGTCGGAAGTGGCTTGGTAACTCCATCCTCTCCTTCTGGTACAGAAACAAAGTTTCCTTGTGAATCGGTTGGAAGTGGTGATCCATCTTTAGCGACTGGTTTACCGCTCGAATCAGTGGCAATTGGTTCTCCGTCTGGTCCAACGATTGGGTAGATTGGTCGGTTGTTCTCATCAGTTGGCAAAACACTTCCATCTGGTCCGGTAGCAGGGTAGATGAAGTTTCCGCTAGCATCGGTTGGAAGAACTTGTCCGTCTGGTCCAATTGGTTTGCCTTCATCATCTTTCTCGATAATTGTTCCATCATCAGTGACAAAGTTTCCAGTAGCATCAGTGGCGAGTGGAGTTCCATCTGGTTTTGTGATTGGATGAATGACGTTTCCAGTTTCGTCAGTTGGAAGTGGAAGAGCTGAAAATAATAAAAAGTCATTTGTACCGATTTTTCGGGGACCTTTCATATTTTTCTCAGGATGGAAACCTTTCCAACAACTCGGAAAAATCAATATTATAGATACAGTGTTATTTTTAAGAATGTTCCATTTCGTGTGGAAATTATTGTCAGTCCGAAGTTATATGACCACTGGAAGAGTGAACTTGTGGCCGTTGAAACTACCGTATAGGCTCAGAAAAAAATTTATTTGTGTTCAAAGGTTGGTGTTAAAAGGTTTGGGAAAAATTAAAAAATGTGCCCAAACTTTGCATAACTTTTTGTTTTTTTTTCTGAAAATTTTCTCAAACTTCAGGACTGAAGTTGTTTGTATTTTTTTTGGCTTACAAAATTTAATTTTGAACTACCTTTGTTCGTTCATTCTATACGGTAGCGGTTTCTCTTCCATCCTAAAAATTCCGGATTGACGGTTTTCCGAAATTGATTTCCAAAGTTTACGGTTTGACGGATTTCGGAATAGAAAGTGATATTAATTGAGTTCAGTCATGAATAAGTAGCAAGAGTAGATGCGGCCTAACGCGTTGTTATCTTCAAGTTTTGTATTTTTCTTGAAAACGGAGGTTGAGTATGCCGAAAGAAAATATAATTTTGAATAACATTCATAAATTAAGAGGGTCAGGATTTTTCTGGGTGGGCATTAACATTTCTCACCATTTTTGCGGTGGGGGTTTTAACAGTAAACCCCTCCCAACTATGTTTCGTGATAATTTTTCATGAAAACTCCAAATTTTCATTTATTTGTACCCCAATTAGTGCCGAAAATTTTATGAGAATCATTTGACACCTACTCAACACCATCAGCAAAATGGCTTCTCTCAAAATACTTTGAATTCTTGGTAAATCCCTCCTCATAATCTTTAAATTTGAAACTTTTCTGAGAGAAACCATTATGCGGCGTCCACACATGCAAAAAAAATAAACAAAAATTCGACGAATTTCACGCTCGTACACGCATCCGTTTGTGAACGCATCCATTCATACACGCTCCATGAAAAAGGAAGAGAACGAGTGTGTTGAATAAAAGGCGACGTGTGCGAAGGTGTGTCACCGAGAAAACAGCTTACATCAGGGCGATTTTCGGGGACCCAATTTGCAACTCTACTCTTATCTACCTGAAACTCGTCTTGAGATCCATAATAATGAGAAAATGTACTAAATCAAGATGTTACTTTAAAAAATTGGACAATATAGGTGGAATTTTTGGATTCTTTTTTCACTGAACTCACAGTTAAACCGGTGTATATAATCACAGTCTTATGAAAGCCATGAATGGTTCAAGTAACTCATGAAGCTCATCTGGAGGTTTCAATTATAAGTTGAACAATATTAGAATATCGTTTAGGAATTGGAACAACTGAATCAGTATAGTTTGTGTTTTTTTTTCAATGCTCACTGGACTGTAGTATCGATTTCACATATATTCCAAGAGAGCTTCAGTTATAACTTTTGCCGTACAGTAGTCACAGTGAGTGAGTTAGTCTCTTTTTCTTTAAGATTGCATTGATTTCATATCACAGTTATAGACGAAATTAGTAGGGGTAAAAAAGCAATTTTGAAATTGTAAAACAACTGATGTACGAAAACTTTTGAGTTTGTGTTAATTTGTGTATTTACGATTGGACCACATGCGTGTGATGTCTTGCCACGTAACCTCACAAAAATTCAATGGCGCAAATCTTTTCTTTCAGTAACTTTATCTCGTTTTTGTCATAAATTCTCACAATCAGTCCCCAATTTTTCTCCTCTGTTTTGGAATTGATGACAGTTTCATGTTTTGATTTAATTTTCAACTTTTAGACCCTGTGAATGAAAAAACTGAATGACAATCCCAGATCAACAAAGATATCAAAATTTAATTCGAACTAACCATTAACTGGTAAGCATAAGTAGCTACGTATCAATTGAACTGCATCTGGATCTTCTGCCCATTGTTGTTCACTTAACTGAATCAAACGAGTATTCTCCAAATCTCTGATTTTATCCGCATATTGAACACTACTTCTTCTGTAAATTTAGTATATATTTTCTATTAAGTACTTCGGAATAAAGGATAATTTCGATCAGCCTAGGCCAAAATGTGGAATTCCGCGGAGCATACTTTCAACAAAAAAAATTCAGATAACACAAAACGTTTCAAGATTTTTTGTGTGCGAAATGACAGAGGACATTTTGAAAATGAGGATGCCCAACGTTTTTGGACAAAGTATGGATTATAGGTGTGAAAAAATGAGTGAAGAAAACCTACTCTAATGGTGTTGCTAGAAGGTGTAAGACAAGAGTGTTTCCACGCGAAGTTTCTTCCAGTACCATTTTTGAAGTCTTCAAAGCTGCGATCACGTTTGGTTGACCACCAATTTCACGAATTTCATCGGTTGATTGATAAAGTTCTTCAAAACTTTCATAACCTCCAATATCAATAGTTACTTCTGTTGTTGCACTATATATCATATTACCAATTTTGGGGAGATAATCTCGTGGAATAGAATTAAGAAGATTTCTGACGAGTTGCTTAATAGTGTTGATGTACGGGGCACTGGCGTGAGAACTTTCTATGATAAATAAAAGTGTTTCAACTTTTCCATCCACAGAATCACAACGAGCATCGGTTTTCTCCAGAACCACAACATCGGTAGGTTTCTCTTTCGTTCCTTCTGGTACAGAAACAAAGTTTCCTTGTGAATCGGTTGGAAGTGGTGATCCATCTTTAGCGACTGGTTTACCGCTCGAATCAGTGGCCATTGGTTCTCCGTCTGGTCCAATAGCAGCTCCTGAGGCATCAGTTGGCAATGGTGTTCCGTCTGGGCCAACAATTGGGTAGATTGGTCGGTTGTTCTCGTCAGTTGGCAAAACACTTCCATCTGGTCCGGTAGCAGGGTAGATGAAGTTTCCGCTAGCATCGGTTGGAAGAACTTGTCCGTCTGGTCCAATTGGTTTGCCTTCATCATCGTTCTCGATAATTGTTCCATCATCAGTGACAAAGTTTCCAGTAGCATCAGTGGCGAGTGGAGTTCCATCTGGTTTTGTGATTGGATGAATGACATTTCCAGCTTCGTCGGTCGGAAGTGGCTTGGTAACTCCATCCTCTCCTTCTGGTACAGAAACAAAGTTTCCTTGTGAATCGGTTGGAAGTGGTGATCCATCTTTAGCGACTGGTTTACCGCTCGAATCAGTGGCAATTGGTTCTCCGTCTGGTCCAATAGCAGCTCCTGAGGCATCAGTTGGCAATGGTGTTCCGTCTGGGCCAACAATTGGGTAGATTGGTCGGTTGTTCTCGTCAGTTGGCAAAACACTTCCATCTGGCCCAGTCACTGGATATATGAAGTTTCCGCTAGCATCGGTTGGAAGAACTTGTCCGTCTGGTCCAATTGGTTTGCCTTCATCATCTTTCTCGATAATTGTTCCATCATCAGTGACAAAGTTTCCAGTAGCATCAGTAGCAAGTGGAGTTCCATCTGGTTTTGTGATTGGATGAATGACATTTCCAGCTTCGTCGGTCGGAAGTGGCTTGGTAACTCCATCCTCTCCTTCTGGTACAGAAACAAAGTTTCCTTGTGAATCGGTTGGAAGTGGTGATCCATCTTTAGCGACTGGTTTACCGCTCGAATCAGTGGCAATTGGTTCTCCGTCTGGTCCAATAGCAGCTCCTGAGGCATCAGTTGGCAATGGTGTTCCGTCTGGGCCAACAATTGGGTAGATTGGTCGGTTGTTCTCGTCAGTTGGCAAAACACTTCCATCTGGCCCAGTCACTGGATATATGAAGTTTCCGCTAGCATCGGTTGGAAGAACTTGTCCGTCTGGTCCAATTGGTTTGCCTTCATCATCTTTCTCGATAATTGTTCCATCATCAGTGACAAAGTTTCCAGTAGCATCAGTGGCGAGTGGAGTTCCATCTGGTTTTGTGATTGGATGAATGACATTTCCAGCTTCGTCGGTCGGAAGTGGCTTGGTAACTCCATCCTCTCCTTCTGGTACAGAAACAAAGTTTCCTTGTGAATCGGTTGGAAGTGGTGATCCATCTTTGGAAATTGGTTTACCGCTCGAATCAGTGGCAATTGGTTCTCCGTCTGGTCCAATAGCAGCTCCTGAGGCATCAGTTGGCAATGGTGTTCCGTCTGGGCCAACAATTGGGTAGATTGGTCGGTTGTTCTCGTCAGTTGGCAAAACACTTCCATCTTGTCCAGTTACTGGATAGATGAAGTTTCCGCTAGCATCGGTTGGAAGAACTTGTCCGTCTGGTCCAATTGGTTTGCCTTCATCATCTTTCTCGATAATTGTTCCATCATCAGTGACAAAGTTTCCAGTAGCATCAGTAGCAAGTGGAGTACCATCAGCCTTGGTGATTGGATGAATGACATTTCCAGCTTCGTCGGTCGGAAGTGGCTTGGTAACTCCATCCTCTCCTTCTGGTACAGAAACAAAGTTTCCTTGTGAATCGGTTGGAAGTGGTGATCCATCTTTGGAAATTGGTTTACCGCTCGAATCAGTGGCAATTGGTTCTCCGTCTGGTCCAATAGCAGCTCCTGAGGCATCAGTTGGCAATGGTGTTCCGTCTGGGCCAACAATTGGGTAGATTGGTCGGTTGTTCTCGTCAGTTGGCAAAACACTTCCATCTGGTCCGGTAGCAGGGTAGATGAAATTTCCGCTAGCATCGGTTGGAAGAACTTGTCCGTCTGGTCCAATTGGTTTGCCTTCATCATCTTTCTCGATAATTGTTCCATCATCAGTGACAAAGTTTCCAGTAGCATCAGTAGCAAGTGGAGTTCCATCTGGTTTTGTGATTGGATGAATGACATTTCCAGCTTCGTCGGTCGGAAGTGGCTTGGTAACTCCATCCTCTCCTTCTGGTACAGAAACAAAGTTTCCTTGTGAATCGGTTGGAAGTGGTGATCCATCTTTGGAAATTGGTTTACCGCTCGAATCAGTGGCAATTGGTTCTCCGTCTGGTCCAATAGCAGCTCCTGAGGCATCAGTTGGCAATGGTGTTCCGTCTGGGCCAACAATTGGGTAGATTGGTCGGTTGTTCTCGTCAGTTGGCAAAACACTTCCATCTGGTCCAGTTACTGGATAGATGAAGTTTCCGCTAGCATCGGTTGGAAGAACTTGTCCGTCTGGTCCAATTGGTTTGCCTTCATCATCTTTCTCGATAATTGTTCCATCATCAGTGACAAAGTTTCCAGTAGCATCAGTAGCAAGTGGAGTACCATCAGCCTTGGTGATTGGATGAATGACATTTCCAGCTTCGTCGGTCGGAAGTGGCTTGGTAACTCCATCCTCTTCTTCTGGTACAGAAACAAAGTTTCCTTGTGAATCGGTTGGAAGTGGTGATCCATCTTTAGCGACTGGTTTACCGCTCGAATCAGTGGCAATTGGTTCTCCGTCTGGTCCAATAGCAGCTCCTGAGGCATCAGTTGGCAATGGTGTTCCGTCTGGGCCAACAATTGGGTAGATTGGTCGGTTGTTCTCGTCAGTTGGCAAAACACTTCCATCTGGTCCGGTTACTGGATAGATGAAGTTTCCGCTAGCATCGGTTGGAAGAACTTGTCCGTCTGGTCCAATTGGTTTGCCTTCATCATCTTTCTCGATAATTGTTCCATCATCAGTGACAAAGTTTCCAGTAGCATCAGTAGCAAGTGGAGTTCCATCTGGTTTTGTGATTGGATGAATGACATTTCCAGCTTCGTCGGTCGGAAGTGGCTTGGTAACTCCATCCTCTCCTTCTGGTACAGAAACAAAGTTTCCTTGTGAATCGGTTGGAAGTGGTGATCCATCTTTAGCGACTGGTTTACCGCTCGAATCAGTGGCAATTGGTTCTCCGTCTGGTCCAATAGCAGCTCCTGAGGCATCAGTTGGCGATGGTGTTCCGTCTGGGCCAACGATTGGGTAGATTGGTCGGTTGTTCTCGTCAGTTGGCAAAACACTTCCATCTGGTCCGGTAGCAGGGTAGATGAAATTTCCGCTAGCATCGGTTGGAAGAACTTGTCCGTCTGGTCCAATTGGTTTGCCTTCATCATCTTTCTCGATAATTGTTCCATCATCAGTGACAAAGTTTCCAGTAGCATCAGTAGCAAGTGGAGTACCATCAGCCTTGGTGATTGGATGAATGACATTTCCAGCTTCGTCGGTCGGAAGTGGCTTGGTAACTCCATCCTCTCCTTCTGGTACAGAAACAAAGTTTCCTTGTGAATCGGTTGGAAGTGGTGATCCATCTTTGGAAATTGGTTTACCGCTCGAATCAGTGGCAATTGGTTCTCCGTCTGGTCCAATAGCAGCTCCTGAGGCATCAGTTGGCAATGGTGTTCCGTCTGGGCCAACAATTGGGTAGATTGGTCGGTTGTTCTCGTCAGTTGGCAAAACACTTCCATCTGGTCCGGTAGCAGGGTAGATGAAATTTCCGCTAGCATCGGTTGGAAGAACTTGTCCGTCTGGTCCAATTGGTTTGCCTTCATCATCTTTCTCGATAATTGTTCCATCATCAGTGACAAAGTTTCCAGTAGCATCAGTAGCAAGTGGAGTTCCATCTGGTTTTGTGATTGGATGAATGACATTTCCAGCTTCGTCGGTCGGAAGTGGCTTGGTAACTCCATCCTCTCCTTCTGGTACAGAAACAAAGTTTCCTTGTGAATCGGTTGGAAGTGGTGATCCATCTTTGGAAATTGGTTTACCGCTCGAATCAGTGGCAATTGGTTCTCCGTCTGGTCCAATAGCAGCTCCTGAGGCATCAGTTGGCAATGGTGTTCCGTCTGGGCCAACAATTGGGTAGATTGGTCGGTTGTTCTCGTCAGTTGGCAAAACACTTCCATCTGGTCCGGTAGCAGGGTAGATGAAATTTCCGCTAGCATCGGTTGGAAGAACTTGTCCGTCTGGTCCAATTGGTTTGCCTTCATCATCTTTCTCGATAATTGTTCCATCATCAGTGACAAAGTTTCCAGTAGCATCAGTAGCAAGTGGAGTTCCATCTGGTTTTGTGATTGGATGAATGACATTTCCAGCTTCGTCGGTCGGAAGTGGCTTGGTAACTCCATCCTCTCCTTCTGGTACAGAAACAAAGTTTCCTTGTGAATCGGTTGGAAGTGGTGATCCATCTTTGGAAATTGGTTTACCGCTCGAATCAGTGGCAATTGGTTCTCCGTCTGGTCCAATAGCAGCTCCTGAGGCATCAGTTGGCAATGGTGTTCCGTCTGGGCCAACAATTGGGTAGATTGGTCGGTTGTTCTCGTCAGTTGGCAAAACACTTCCATCTTGTCCAGTTACTGGATAGATGAAGTTTCCGCTAGCATCGGTTGGAAGAACTTGTCCGTCTGGTCCAATTGGTTTGCCTTCATCATCTTTCTCGATAATTGTTCCATCATCAGTGACAAAGTTTCCAGTAGCATCAGTAGCAAGTGGAGTACCATCAGCCTTGGTGATTGGATGAATGACATTTCCAGCTTCGTCGGTCGGAAGTGGCTTGGTAACTCCATCCTCTCCTTCTGGTACAGAAACAAAGTTTCCTTGTGAATCGGTTGGAAGTGGTGATCCATCTTTAGCGACTGGTTTACCGCTCGAATCAGTGGCAATTGGTTCTCCGTCTGGTCCAATAGCAGCTCCTGAGGCATCAGTTGGCAATGGTGTTCCGTCTGGGCCAACAATTGGGTAGATTGGTCGGTTGTTCTCGTCAGTTGGCAAAACACTTCCATCTGGTCCGGTAGCAGGGTAGATGAAATTTCCGCTAGCATCGGTTGGAAGAACTTGTCCGTCTGGTCCAATTGGTTTGCCTTCATCATCTTTCTCGATAATTGTTCCATCATCAGTGACAAAGTTTCCAGTAGCATCAGTAGCAAGTGGAGTTCCATCTGGTTTTGTGATTGGATGAATGACATTTCCAGCTTCGTCGGTCGGAAGTGGCTTGGTAACTCCATCCTCTCCTTCTGGTACAGAAACAAAGTTTCCTTGTGAATCGGTTGGAAGTGGTGATCCATCTTTGGAAATTGGTTTACCGCTCGAATCAGTGGCAATTGGTTCTCCGTCTGGTCCAATAGCAGCTCCTGAGGCATCAGTTGGCAATGGTGTTCCGTCTGGGCCAACGATTGGGTAGATTGGTCGGTTGTTCTCGTCAGTTGGCAAAACACTTCCATCTGGTCCGGTAGCAGGGTAGATGAAATTTCCGCTAGCATCGGTTGGAAGAACTTGTCCGTCTGGTCCAATTGGTTTGCCTTCATCATCTTTCTCGATAATTGTTCCATCATCAGTGACAAAGTTTCCAGTAGCATCAGTAGCAAGTGGAGTTCCATCTGGTTTTGTGATTGGATGAATGACATTTCCAGCTTCGTCGGTCGGAAGTGGCTTGGTAACTCCATCCTCTCCTTCTGGTACAGAAACAAAGTTTCCTTGTGAATCGGTTGGAAGTGGTGATCCATCTTTGGAAATTGGTTTACCGCTCGAATCAGTGGCAATTGGTTCTCCGTCTGGTCCAATAGCAGCTCCTGAGGCATCAGTTGGCAATGGTGTTCCGTCTGGGCCAACGATTGGGTAGATTGGTCGGTTGTTCTCATCAGTTGGCAAAACACTTCCATCTGGTCCAGTTACTGGATAGATGAAATTTCCGCTAGCATCGGTTGGAAGAACTTGTCCGTCTGGTCCAATTGGTTTGCCTTCATCATCTTTCTCGATAATTGTTCCATCATCAGTGACAAAGTTTCCAGTAGCATCAGTAGCAAGTGGAGTTCCATCTGGTTTTGTGATTGGATGAATGACATTTCCAGCTTCGTCGGTCGGAAGTGGCTTGGTAACTCCATCCTCTCCTTCTGGTACAGAAACAAAGTTTCCTTGTGAATCGGTTGGAAGTGGTGATCCATCTTTGGAAATTGGTTTACCGCTCGAATCAGTGGCAATTGGTTCTCCGTCTGGTCCAATAGCAGCTCCTGAGGCATCAGTTGGCAATGGTGTTCCGTCTGGGCCAACGATTGGGTAGATTGGTCGGTTGTTCTCGTCAGTTGGCAAAACACTTCCATCTGGTCCGGTAGCAGGGTAGATGAAATTTCCGCTAGCATCGGTTGGAAGAACTTGTCCGTCTGGTCCAATTGGTTTGCCTTCATCATCTTTCTCGATAATTGTTCCATCATCAGTGACAAAGTTTCCAGTAGCATCAGTAGCAAGTGGAGTACCATCAGCCTTGGTGATTGGATGAATGACATTTCCAGCTTCGTCGGTCGGAAGTGGCTTGGTAACTCCATCCTCTCCTTCTGGTACAGAAACAAAGTTTCCTTGTGAATCGGTTGGAAGTGGTGATCCATCTTTAGCGACTGGTTTACCGCTCGAATCAGTGGCAATTGGTTCTCCGTCTGGTCCAATAGCAGCTCCTGAGGCATCAGTTGGCAATGGTGTTCCGTCTGGGCCAACAATTGGGTAGATTGGTCGGTTGTTCTCGTCAGTTGGCAAAACACTTCCATCTGGTCCGGTAGCAGGGTAGATGAAATTTCCGCTAGCATCGGTTGGAAGAACTTGTCCGTCTGGTCCAATTGGTTTGCCTTCATCATCTTTCTCGATAATTGTTCCATCATCAGTGACAAAGTTTCCAGTAGCATCAGTAGCAAGTGGAGTTCCATCTGGTTTTGTGATTGGATGAATGACATTTCCAGCTTCGTCGGTCGGAAGTGGCTTGGTAACTCCATCCTCTCCTTCTGGTACAGAAACAAAGTTTCCTTGTGAATCGGTTGGAAGTGGTGATCCATCTTTGGAAATTGGTTTACCGCTCGAATCAGTGGCAATTGGTTCTCCGTCTGGTCCAATAGCAGCTCCTGAGGCATCAGTTGGCAATGGTGTTCCGTCTGGGCCAACGATTGGGTAGATTGGTCGGTTGTTCTCATCAGTTGGCAAAACACTTCCATCTGGTCCGGTAGCAGGGTAGATGAAATTTCCGCTAGCATCGGTTGGAAGAACTTGTCCGTCTGGTCCAATTGGTTTGCCTTCATCATCTTTCTCGATAATTGTTCCATCATCAGTGACAAAGTTTCCAGTAGCATCAGTAGCAAGTGGAGTTCCATCTGGTTTTGTGATTGGATGAATGACATTTCCAGCTTCGTCGGTCGGAAGTGGCTTGGTAACTCCATCCTCTCCTTCTGGTACAGAAACAAAGTTTCCTTGTGAATCGGTTGGAAGTGGTGATCCATCTTTAGCGACTGGTTTACCGCTCGAATCAGTGGCAATTGGTTCTCCGTCTGGTCCAATAGCAGCTCCTGAGGCATCAGTTGGCAATGGTGTTCCGTCTGGGCCAACGATTGGGTAGATTGGTCGGTTGTTCTCATCAGTTGGCAAAACACTTCCATCTGGTCCGGTAGCAGGGTAGATGAAATTTCCGCTAGCATCGGTTGGAAGAACTTGTCCGTCTGGTCCAATTGGTTTGCCTTCATCATCTTTCTCGATAATTGTTCCATCATCAGTGACAAAGTTTCCAGTAGCATCAGTAGCAAGTGGAGTTCCATCTGGTTTTGTGATTGGATGAATGACATTTCCAGCTTCGTCGGTCGGAAGTGGCTTGGTAACTCCATCCTCTCCTTCTGGTACAGAAACAAAGTTTCCTTGTGAATCGGTTGGAAGTGGTGATCCATCTTTAGCGACTGGTTTACCGCTCGAATCAGTGGCAATTGGTTCTCCGTCTGGTCCAATAGCAGCTCCTGAGGCATCAGTTGGCAATGGTGTTCCGTCTGGGCCAACGATTGGGTAGATTGGTCGGTTGTTCTCATCAGTTGGCAAAACACTTCCATCTGGTCCGGTAGCAGGGTAGATGAAGTTTCCGCTAGCATCAGTTGGAAGAACTTGTCCGTCTGGTCCAATTGGTTTGCCTTCATCATCCTTCTCGATAATTGTTCCATCATCAGTGACAAAGTTTCCAGTAGCATCAGTAGCAAGTGGAGTTCCATCTGGTTTTGTGATTGGATGAATGACATTTCCAGCTTCGTCGGTCGGAAGTGGCTTGGTAACTCCATCCTCTCCTTCTGGTACAGAAACAAAGTTTCCTTGTGAATCGGTTGGAAGTGGTGATCCATCTTTAGCGACTGGTTTACCGCTCGAATCAGTGGCAATTGGTTCTCCGTCTGGTCCAATAGCAGCTCCTGAGGCATCAGTTGGCAATGGTGTTCCGTCTGGGCCAACAATTGGGTAGATTGGTCGGTTGTTCTCGTCAGTTGGCAAAACACTTCCATCTGGTCCAGTTACTGGATAGATGAAGTTTCCGCTAGCATCGGTTGGAAGAACTTGTCCGTCTGGTCCAATTGGTTTGCCTTCATCATCCTTCTCGATAATTGTTCCATCATCAGTGACAAAGTTTCCAGTAGCATCAGTAGCAAGTGGAGTACCATCAGCCTTGGTGATTGGATGAATGACATTTCCAGCTTCGTCGGTCGGAAGTGGCTTGGTAACTCCATCCTCTCCTTCTGGTACAGAAACAAAGTTTCCTTGTGAATCGGTTGGAAGTGGTGATCCATCTTTAGCGACTGGTTTACCGCTCGAATCAGTGGCAATTGGTTCTCCGTCTGGTCCAATAGCAGCTCCTGAGGCATCAGTTGGCAATGGTGTTCCGTCTGGGCCAACAATTGGGTAGATTGGTCGGTTGTTCTCGTCAATTGGCAAAACACTTCCATCTGGTCCGGTAGCAGGGTAGATGAAATTTCCGCTAGCATCGGTTGGAAGAACTTGTCCGTTTGGTCCAATTGGTTTGCCTTCATCATCTTTCTCGATAATTGTTCCATCATCAGTGACAAAGTTTCCAGTAGCATCAGTAGCAAGTGGAGTTCCATCTGGTTTTGTGATTGGATGAATGACATTTCCAGCTTCGTCGGTGGGCTTCGGGGTTGGTGTTGTTGTCGTCATGTCTTTTGGTTTCACATATTTTCCAGCGCTGTTTGTTGGTAAAGGTTCTCCATCGTCATTGATTGGGACTCCTTCGTCGTTTGTCGGCACTTCTTCTCCATTTTCATCATAAAATTTACCATCATCTCCACCATCAACAACATAAAATGGGAAGTCTTGTTTGTCATCCTCGTACTCATCTTCAACTGTTTCTTCTCCGTCTTGAACAACAAATCTTCCTTCTTTGTCTACTTTGTATGGGTTACCATCTTCATCCAATGGTCTTCCTAATGAATCAATCTCTACTGTTTGACCATCGACTGTTACCAAGTTGCCTTCAGGTGATGTAACCAAAGGATCTCCATTTTTGTCAACTACAGTAATTATCGGTTTGTTGTTGTCATCTACTGGAAGAGGCTTTCCCAATCTATCAACCAAAGGATAAATCCATTCTCCTCTGTCGTTCTTCTCAAGTTCAGTGCCTTTCGGTGCGATAGGCTTTCCATCTTTGTCAAACTTGATTGGTTTTCCCGAACTGTCGACTTCTTTTCCTTTTTTGTTTTTTGGAAGAGGGTTGCCATCGGGCCCCACAATTGGCTCGTGTGTTTTTGTATCACCAGCTTTCCCGGGTTCTTGTGTTGTTGCCATTTCTTGTGGTTCTCCCTTTGTGGTAATTGACGGAGGTGTGACCTGAAATTCAACACAAAAATTATTTTGTTGTTTTTATTGCTTTGTGATCACCTGCAGAACTTGTTGGGCAGTGGCGTCGTGTTCGTCTTTCTCGCATGATTTTTGATCATCTTTCAGGTGGAATCCATCGTGACAATAACATTTCGGCTCAAGTTTTCCATTCTCAGATTCTTCAAATGTGCAAGCATGATCGCATTCACACGAAACATCTGAAAAATAGATTTTCAAGTTGGTTTTTCTTGCTGTACTTCCTACCTCTTGGTGGTGTTTTCAAAGTAATCGGTTCGCTTGCAAGGTTCTCTCCATCGTCATAAAACTCAGCTGCCACTTGAACATTGTATTCAGTGTCTGGTTCAAGACCTTCAATAACTACTCCGCTAGTAACATCAACAGGTGTTGTTATCTTCTTGACGTTACTTGGATCATCTACTGGCCAAATGCTGATTGTGTACTCTTTGACGGGTTCGGAAGCGATTGCTGGTTTGAAATCAATTATTTGTTCATCATCGTTGTTCTTTCCGAATCGAATCTCACTTGGTGGTTCTGAAAATGAAATTTAATTTTTATTAACAGTTGTTTAGCTCACTTGGTGTCATAACCACTAGCGTTGGCGTCTGAATTCCTTTGTCGGGGTTATCAACAACGAGATAATAATATGTTCCGGGATTCATGTCGGGGACCTCAACATGGGTCAGCGGCGATCCACCCGACGGTATCTGTTCCCATTCATTTTTGGGTAGTTCCGGATCATCCGTGTATTGAATAGTCCAATCGTTGGGTGGTTTGAGATAGTCTGGCAACTCATCGCTGAACACCAGTACGATTTGACCACCTTCCGGTTTCGACACAACAAAATCGTCGCGCCAGTTCGGTTCGAGACCCTCGATCAAATTCACATTGATCGTCCAATTTGCTTGGCCCAACGGATTTTGTGCGACACAATTGAAAACGGTATCTTCAGTGATGTTCCCGACTTGAAGTGAAAATTGCGCATGATTTCCATCGGCGTCAACACGACTCGGGTCGATTTCATAATTACCAGCCTTGATCCATTTCACTTGTGGTTGTGGAATACCTGTAGCGTTACAGGCAACAGTCATTTGTGATCCAGGAAGAATTTCGATTGTTGTACTTCCTTCCACACCATTGTCACCAGTTGATATTTGAATGTATGGTGCGTTACCTAAATGAAAATTTCAAATATCAACTAAACGAAGGCATTTGAACTCACCATCTGGTAGTGTCTTCATAATACAGGGTTCTGAGAAAATACTTGGCCCATCTGGATAAATCGCTCTCATTTTGAATACATAATCCGTGTCAGGAAGAAGAAGATTTTGAATTTTGTGACTCAATTTAGTTGGATCATCAACAACAATTTTAACCCAGTCATTAAGTCCAAGCGAATCATCTTCCTCAACTTTCTTATCACCCAACACATAGTAGATCTCATAACCGATCGGTTTGACATCAGAAGTGACTGGCTCTTTCCAATTAACAACTGCTGATCGTTGACCATCTGGTT
The DNA here is from genome assembly GCA_963572245.1 of Caenorhabditis sp. 8 KK-2011. Lineage (NCBI taxonomy): Eukaryota > Metazoa > Nematoda > Chromadorea > Rhabditida > Rhabditidae > Caenorhabditis > Caenorhabditis sp. 8 KK-2011. The sequence continues at coordinate 8,125,976 of OY751548.1, forward strand.
CGACGCGGAGTTCCACCGGTGGTCCTTCTCTGGCGCGCGACATTGTTCGAACAGTGTATTGATTTGAGTACGGTCCTGGCCCATCGTCGTTGATAGCTTGAACTACAACTGCATAAGCTGTGTCGGTATTGATAAAATCGGTGATGTCAACAAATCTTGGACCATCAGCCTAAATGTAAACCGGTTTAGAATCATAACTCGCTTAGAAAAAAACTGACCCCATCATTCACATCGTGCACGTTCTGCCATTCATTGATCGGTTTCGTCTGAACTTGCCCAATTTGATGATCTGGATCTTGATCATCAAGAGGAGTGTAGTAAATGATATATTTTGAAATGTTGCCATTTGGAATGGATGGAACTTCATACTGAACAGAAATTGTAGCCGGCTTGTTAGCAGTTAGCAGTATGTTTTCTGGTGCGGTTCCAGGGCCTGCTACGAATACGGTCAGATCGGTTTCTTTCGCACCTCCGCGATTTTCCGCAATACATTTAGCATTCAGTGTTTTTCGAATATCAATGATTTTGAGGACTGCGTTGTCAGAAATTTGCTGAAAGAACACAGACTCATTTCGACAATCGATTCGAAAACTCACATTTCCTTGAGCATCAACCCATCGAAGTTGTGGTGCTGGGAATCCTTCCGAAACACAAGTGATTGTATAATCAGTGCCGGCTGGAACACGAATAACACCATCTTCTGTCGGAACGTTGAACTCGGGTTGACTTGGGGCGATGACACCGTCTCCGGTGGCGAATGGAGTGATCTCGCTCGGTTGAGAATCGATTTCGCCTCTTGCAATGATTCGTACATTGTATTTTGTGTCAGGATTGAAGTTTTCACCATCAATGTTAACAGTCTGAACAAATTCTTGTTTTTTATGATGTTGAAATAGGCTTACCGTAATATCGTCAGTGTCATCCGGATCAGTGTACTTGAGCTCTTTCCATTGTGTCTCATCATCCGGATCCTCTTCATCGGTATACTGAATGACAAAATCTCTGATCTTCTTGTCTGGATTCTCTGGATCTACAGGTGGGACGAATTCAATTGTGATCGAATTGTTGGGATGCACTTGAATTTGTGGATCCTTGACTTTTTCCGGAGCTAATGGGAGAGTTGTGATGACTTGTGGTGCTGAGATCACTCCCGGTCCACGATCACTGATCGCTTGAACTCTCACGGCAAATTTGGTTTTTGGATCGAGGTTTGCGAGTTTATGATTCACATCGTCTCGTCCAATAGTCACAGTATCCCAAGAAGACGGTTCAGTTTCATCTGGAAAAACAGTCAGTTTTCAAAGAAAACGTTTTTGCAAACTCACTTTCAGCAATTTCTCCATAATGAATAACATAGTTGGTAATTTGCCCATTGACCTCATCCGGTGTCGTCCATTCGATATTGACTTCTTGATTTGGCATTGGTAGAAGGACAATCTCATTGGGAGCTGTTCCGGGACCAGTGACCTGAACTTGAACAGCCTCTTGCGCTTTTCCCGCATTGTTTTCGGCGATACACGTAGCACTCGTATCCTTGACCACGTCATAAATCACCAAATTCGACCCGTCGACAATCTCACCGTTTTGTTTGACCCAATGGACTGTTGGCTGTGGCACTCCGGTGGCTGTGCAACTGATTGTCACACCGCCAAGTGGTTCGACACTGTACGTCGAATTGTTCGGCTCCAACGTGATAGTTGGCTGAATTTCGCCACTGCCTGTCTCGAAACGAACCGGCTCAGAAGCAGGTCCTTCGGACAAATCGTTCGTTGCCGAAATACGAATTTTGTATGGTGTGTTCGGTCCGAGATACTCTTTCGGAAGTGTCACCTCACCACCATCACTATCATCCGCATCGACTGATACTCTTTGCCATGTTTTGTAGTCGCTATCATCACTTTCCGGTGCGAAATAGACGGTATAGCTTCGAATAGGTCCCAGTGGTTGAGTTGGTGGCGACCAGGTAACATTGACTGTGTTGTCGACAGCCACCGTTGGCAGAACATCAGTTGGCGCGTCGATTGGTGCGCCGCTTACTGTGTCAAAGTGCTTCGGATCTGTGTGAATTCCTTCGCCGTTTGGATTCACAGCCGCAATCTTGACATAGTACGGTGTTTCTGGTTGAAGTGTTCCTCGACCCAAAATCAATTTCGGATCCGACACATCGTCTACTGGATAGACTTGCCATTGATCAACCGGAAGTGATGGATCACCAGTAATGTAAACATTGTACTTCTGAATAAATGCGACATGAGAGTATCAAGATGAACCCTACCGTAATATCTCCATTTGGATATTTTGGAGCTTCCCATGTGATAGTTACCCGATTATCTGGATCAACAATAACTTCAACATTTTGCGGAGCGCTACCCGGTTCTGAAAAAAACAAACGAATCATCGTGAAATCTCGGAAAATAAACTGACTATTGACGATGAAAGTGTGACGATCTTCAACACTGCCATCAGAATTTCTCGCCTGACACAACAAGATGCGTTTGGTCGCCGTTGTCGAGTAGACCGGGATTGAATTGTAGTGATGGGGTTGATTGTCGTCGACTTGGATCGGAATTGGCACTGGCTCTGCGCCGCTTTCCGATGCGTTCATCGGCAACCATGAATATGAGACACTTGGCATCGGACGACCGTCGGCAATACATCTGAAATGAATCGGACGGTTTGGTTCGACGATTGTCTCGTCGGTGGTGGCGTCGATTGTCGGGTCGGTCACTTCGAGTTTGACGTTGAGCGGAACTTCTGCAATAAGACTGGAGATTTTCTAGTGCGTTTGATAACAAACTAACGTTTTCTGCCAGTTGTGACTTCATAAGCTTCTGAGATGATACCAGGACCATCATCAGTTGTTGCTTGAACTTTCACAACATATGGTGTATCTTCATCATCCACCAAAACTGTCAGATTTCTGAAAAAAAAAGAAAATTCAAAGTTGTTTTTTTAATTGGGAATATTACCTTGTGTCAGCTGGAACGGTCTTCGATTCCCATTCTTCCAGCGGTGCATCAGGATCTTTAGAGTAATAGACAACATAATCTTTGATAATTCCATTCGGAATTTTGGGTGGTTGCCAAGCGACGTCAAAACCAGTGTGCATGGGGGTTGGTGTAATTTGGAGTGGTGCACTTCCAGGTCCAAGAATCTTGATAGGAACTCGCTTCTCATCAGATCCCTCTTTGTTGATACCTTGACAAGTGACGATTCCACTTCTCGACGTGCTTTGTGCCACTAGTTTCTGTCGAATTCGATCTTGAGCACCTTCCGGCGTAATGTCATAGATGCGGAATCCATTTTTACCATCATCAACAAGATCTCCGCTGAACAACCAGAAAATGGTGGGTTTCGGCACTCCTTGAACTTCACACTCGATGACCATTTCATCGTTACTTGGCTCTTTTCGAATCTCCTCTTCTGGCTCCAATTGAACAACAGGCGGTTTGGCGGCGAGCCACGTGGTTGCGGTGAACGGTGCGCTCGGCAATCCCGGTCCCAATCGATTACGACCAACAATGACAAATGTGTAGGGTGTTTTTTCGTTGAGTCGCGGCACAGTTGTTGTTCGCGCATTCGGATCGTCGATGTGATGCACTTGCCATTGATCACGTGGCAAGGTCGGATCATCGGTGTAGAGCACGTCGTAGCCGGCCATCGGTCCGTTGGTAATCTGCGGTTGTTCCCATTGAAGTATGACTTTGTCGCCGTCGATTTGATAGCGAATTCGTTCGGGTGCACTGGGTCCGGTGACGGTGATGTTGATTTTCTTTGTCGATTGACCAGCCTCGTTTTCGGCGATGCATGAGAATACTGTGTTCTCCAACACTCCTCCATTCTTCATCTTCATGTGCACACTCTTGTCACCTTTGTTCAGCGGGCGACCTCTGTAATCATTTTGATGATAAGAAAAGTTTCCAAGGAAATTTGAGAAGCCTAATATACTTATAAGTCCTAAAATATATTTCAACTAAAGGAAAAGTAATACTCACTTGTGTAACCATGTCAAAATTGGTGTTGGATCGGCCTTGGTCACATTACAGCTGATCTCGAACGGTGTCATTGGTGGAACTCGAAGTTCCTCTCCTTCCACAATGCTGACCGATGGTCGTTGTGCCGGTTTCAGTGTGCTAATTCTCAAAATATTGCCCAACTTTCCCTCGCCCAACTGATCATTGGCACGAAGTCGAATCGAATAAACCGTGTCCGATCGAAGTCCGGGAATCTCGGCCTCGCGAATCGGCTCTTTCACCTCAATACTCTGCCAATTCTTGATGGGTTGATCCTGATTATTAGTGTAGTAGAGGGTGTATGTTGTGATGGGTCGATTCATAATAGACGGTGGATCCCATCGAACTGAGATCGATGTTCGTCCATTCTTCGCATGTTTGATGATTGGAGGTGAACCGGGCCCGGTGATGACGACCGAAACAGGCCGTTCGGCTTGTCCATGACTGTTATTCGAGTGACACACAAATTCGGCGTTTTCATAAATCTCTTTGACAATAAGAATTTGATCGGATTTCACTGCTCCTGAACCACGACCACCTTGACCGCCAGCAACAACTTCGCCATTTTTCGTCCAATAAATGTCCGGGAACGGATAGGCGACTGATGAACAAGTGATATTGATGTTACCACCAGGCGCAACGTTGAACGGTCCTTGCGGTTCGATGTAGAGTTTGGGTGGTCCGGCGAGTAATAAGCATTTTTGTTTGTTAGCACATTGACAAGAATATTGAGAGTGTTCCGTGATACTTGTGCATGTACATCCAGCAATTGATCTACACAGTTGTTTGGGCACCGGTTCTATAACAAATTTCATTGTGGGAAGTTTTCAAGATAGCGAGAGACAGAGTGTTATATTCAGGTTCAATGTTATGAGGCCGCCGTAATAACGATTGCCGGTGGCTACCTTCTGGAACGTTCAAACTCGCTGCCTCTTAATCTAAACATTTTAAAAGAAATTACTCGATTTTAAAACTGAGAACAGGCAGGCATTATCTGGGTTACGTTGTATTTTTCCGAATTTCTTTATTTTTCAATGTATCCGAAAATTTCAGAATGAAAGAGAAACCTGCTACCGTATAAGATGAATAAAAGAAGGTAGACCAAAAATGAACTTTGTAAACCTGAAAAATACAAACTATTTCAGTGCTGAAGTTTGAGAAGGATTTCAGAAAAAACAAAAATCATGCAAAATTTGAGAAATTTTTTTAATTTTACAAATTTTTCTAATACCATTTGGTCGGAGTATAACTGTTTTACGAGAATTGAATTTTCAGACTCAAAAAATAATTTTTGATCTTTCATCCTATACGGTAGGTTTTCATTGGTTGAGAGCCGAGAAAACTGTGTAGTGTTTTGGACTACGGGTTTTGAAAATCCCAAATCTGACCACACTCGAGAGGTGTCAGAGAAGTAATAGAACAACTTAGATAGTTAATTTCAAACTATTTCTCTGCGTCTCGTACTATCCCAAAAATTGATTTCAACTCACTGATACAAAGTTTTCCATTCTCATCAATAGTCATTCCTCGTGGACAACTACACTCAACAGTATCATCATTTGGCGAAATACACGTGTGACTGCAACCACCATTGTTGATTGCACAAAGCCCAGTTCCACGACACTCGGGTTTCGTCAGCACCCATTGTTTGTTCTGACAATACATCGTATCGATCTCATCCACCAACTCGTAGCCATAATCGCAATGATATTTGACGAACAGAAATGATTTCGGGGAGAATGTTGCGTTTTTCGGTAAATGTTTGCCCTGTTGTCGATAGTATTGGATGATGAGACGACGTAGATTGTCAGGTGGAACGAAGGCCATTGCTCGAACCCTATAAAAGAGAGATTGTTTTGGAAAAAGTCGAATTCACTTACGTTGCATGGTTGACTGGGGGTGGAACAACTAGTGCACCTTGTTGTTGACCAGTCACGTCGGTACATGTGGTATCGAGTTGGTTGTATGATGGAAAACATATTTCACGCCCAGACTGCAAAATTTTGTTTCAAAACTTTTATTTTTTGACCCTAATCTGATAGTTCAAAATTCAATTTTTTTTTTTCGAACAAACCTTTGAAATTTTACATTTTCCTTCATCTGGTGGTGCAATAGGTGGAGTTGACACTGTAATCAATAATATTTTTGAGGTTTTCAACAAAGTCGAAGAAACAAAAACAACACATGCGTTAATGTTTAGTTGTTAAGAAGTCACTGTAAGATGGTTATGAGGTAGTAAACCAACAACAACCAACGACAAGAATACAACATTTAGGGGTCACCTTCTTCTTCCATTCCGCAAAAATGCGAAGCGCGATCAGCCGACACCACACATTTACCAGTGCCGTTTCTCCCGACAACGACCGGTTCCGGCCCGCCTAAGCATTTCATTTCATTTCAATTTCAAATTTTCATATTTTCATCATTCATTTAACGGCCCCGCAATTCATGCATAGAGATAGAGGGAGAGCGCAGAGAGAAGTAGAGAAAGAAAAAAAAACAACTAGCAAGTAGTACCCAAAATCGGACAGAATCTGGCACGTTTTGCGCGTCGACGTGCCAACGGTTCCGGAAAGTCGAGATTATGAAAGTAGGGTGGTGCGCGAGCCGGGTCGAAACCCGGCAAAACCACCAAAATCGGTTGAACGTCTATAATTCGGGTGTTAACAGCAGAGAGGGTGAGAGGGGGCAGAGAAAGAGAGGGGATGGATGGAAAAATTTTCAACGTCCGTTAAAAATCTACGATATTTCTTTTTGAAATTCAAAAGTTCGAAAAATCATGTACTGTAGTTCAAAGGGACATCACCATCATGCCTTTTTGAACTACAGTACTTTTTCCATCCCCCATTTTTTCAGATAATCACCTGGTAATCTGCGTTGTGATGAGACGCGTACCGTGCAACATTCTTTGAGATAACCTGTATTTGAGAAGAGCCAAATGAGATTAGTTGATAGATAGAGAGAATTAGAGAAAGAGAGAGAGACAGACAGAAATATAATTTGAAATGAGGAGAATTAGACTCACTTCGAGTTGGCGAACGTTTGCTTCGTCGCAATGTTCGCATCCATTCTTGAATTTGTAAATCTTGTGCAAGTGAGTCTACTTCACTCGATGGAAGTAGTTCCTGCAAAAAAGTAAGGTTTCAAAGGAACAGGGGATTTTTTTGAACTTTCTAACAATTCATCTGATAAGAAAGGCACTCTGCCACCATTTTCATAAAAATCTTGATATTGAAGACTTCAATTTTCAAGTTTTTTGGGGGCTCAAAGAAACTGAAACTTTGGGAGCAAGTATAATATAATAATTTTTTCGAGGTGTACTGTACGCGCACACACACACAAACGGTGTTTGCACAAACCGCACTCCTGGAGAATTAATTCAGAAATAGTTTCGTTTTCGACCTGGCAAGATGTTTTTAACTGGTCCTCACTTCGAAATGGTAAAAAAAAGGTGCCGATAATTTTTTTTTCCTTCAAGTTTATGAGAGAAAAAAAATGAATAGATAAAAACGTGAACTATTTATTTTTTCCGTGAAGATTTGAAAAAATATTGTGACGAAACCACTAAAATTATCAATTTTTCTATTTTCGGAAATTTTCGGTAAAAAGTTTAGAGCAGAACGATGAGCATACAATATTCGGAAATAGTTGAGATGAGGACGAACACTTTTAAAAGAAAAAAAATTGGGATTTTTTTTTATTTTGTGAAATTTGGCGCAAAATATGAAGAATTTGAATTTTGAATTATTCTGCGAAAAATTGAAAATGCTAATCATAACTGTAGAGTGAAAAAAATGAGAACTTGAAATTGGGAAATTTGAGAATTGAAATCTTCAGAAATGTTGAAAAAAATGAATTTCAAAAAAAAATACAAGCAGAACAAATAAATTTCAAAAAAAGATGATGAAGATATTTAGAAGACATGAAAAATTAGAAAAACTAAAAAATACATAACAGAAAAAATGTTGAGAAATGTTTACCAAAAACAAAAAAAGGTATAAATAAATACATACCTGTGCAACGGAAAGTAGAAATAGTGTCGAGACGACGAGTGCGGAACCGATGAGCCAGTTCCGGCCGCCCATCTTTTTTTGTATTTAACTTCTTGTTGATTAAATGTTATTCAAATTCGTCCATAGAAGACCAACAAATATTGGCGCGAAAAAAAGTTGTTGGGCAAAAAAATCGTCTCTGCAAAAAAAATTCTATTTTTTCTGGAAAAAAAACAGAGGTCAAAAAAGGTGTGATAAGAAAAAAAAGGGTTATCAATAATGCGCAATAGTGTGAGAATATTCTCAGAAAAAAAGGGAGAGAGAGAGAGAAAGTACCGTAGAGGACACGCCCACAAAGCCAGAGCAACCAAAAAAAAAAATAATCGTAAAAATAAAAAGTTTACATTTTTGCTCAACAATTTGTTTAGACAAAACCAAAATGTTGCGGAACGCCGCCCAACAAAAAAAACTTTTCCTGCAAAAAGGAAAACTACAGTACTCTATTTGGAAACAATATCAAGTTTCGGAAAAAAGGGAAAATGATGATGATAAACAAAAAATTATTTATCAGTGAGAGAAAAAGAGAGGCGGGGTACTGTAGTTATTTTTTTGTGGGTTTTTTTGTGCGGAAAAATGCGCGGTAAACATGTGAATTTCAAAATTTAATTTCTGGCGCTAAAAATTCGAATTATAATCTCAACAAGTGCACATTTCGAAATTTTCTCGAGGATTTTGGCTAAATATAAACAAATCGAAATTCGGTCCAATAAATGCACATGTTTGATGTCGAAAAATCCGGGGAAAAAATCAAAATGCAATTTTGACGTCAAATTTAAAATATCTTAATTCAAAAACTTATTTTCGCGCCAAAAACTACAGTACTCTCAGAACAACTCAGAAGTTTAATGTAATAAAATTTGTGACTAAACGTATTTCAAAACTGAAATATTCGAAAAATAAAATTTAGGTGTCAAAACTACAGTACTCTCTCTTTCTTTCTCAAAAAAAAAACATTTCGTTATCAAAAAGAGCTGAAGAACCCAATTAAGCTTGAAAAGTGAGTGATTTTCGGTAAATATCTAAATGTTTAGAAAAGTGTGATAATTCATCATTCATTCATTTTTATCCTCTCTCTCACTCTCTATCTGCCAATGAGAAGGAGAAGAAGAAAATTGAAAAGAAGCGACAACATTTGACATATTTTCCGAAAAGCAGCTCTCGTCCAAAAATCTTTTTTTTTTGTTCCAAGTTCTGTAGTTTTTTATTGGCACCACCTTTTTTTTCTGCTCAAAAAAACAAAAACATTGGTGCCTTGCACTGCGAAACGAACAAACTCCTGAAAATGACATGCACCTTGAAGAGAGGGTTACTGTAGCCGGAAGAATGTTTTCAGAAAAAAAAAGTTTGTGAGTCATAACGAAACAAATTATAAACAAACAGCTGCCCAACCGCACACATGTTTCTTATAATTGTCGCCGAAAATAAAGTGTCTTGTGTGGCGCAGGCGGTAGCGCGCGCGACTTCTAATTTTTGGGTGGCGGGTTCGATTTCGGGAGCAATCTTTTTTTTTTGGAAAATGTGTTGTCCTCGATAATTGAGTAATAAATATAAATATGATATCAGATTTCAGGTGATGCTGCGTCTCTTATCTCTAGGTTGACCGGAAAACGGAACATTGGCCAACAGAAGGAAGTATTTATAGTCAGAGCCTCCGATCAGGCGGGGTTGTTAAATTTTTGAATATTAATTGTTGACGCGAAGGAATTTATAATGAGAAAGGGGTACTGTAGATATGGAAAAATGGAATTTTCTATTTTTGCGTTCATACAAAAAATTTGAATGTTTGCAAGAAAATCTACAGTACCCTTTAGGGCGGACTAAAAACGAGAATTTCAAAAAAAAAATCTACAGTAACCCAAGAAAAAAACAAACAAAAAGTGAACCTGATAGACGATGATCATAATAATAATAATATCAGTTGTGCATGTTTTGACGAATTGTTTTGTCACAATTTGTTTCTCTCACCACTCTCTCACTATCGCACACTCTCTCGCTCTCGTTCACTCATTCTCAGAGAGACACCAAAAGGTTTAAAATGACCAGAACAGACTACCTCAACTCAACTAAACACTACTAAAAAGTAGAGCAATAAATGACAGGTGTTGAGCGAAAAAAACAACCAAAAAAAAACTACTGTAGTCTGAAAATTCGGCGACTGACTGTACAGTTTACGTAAATAGGAGAGCATTTTTGGGGACAACAACAAAAATGAGGAAAATGAGGAAAAAGTTGGGATTGAGATCAAATATGCATTTAATGGGTGTGTTTGGGGGGTTTTGGTGGTCAGCAGAACAATTTTTCTGGCGGCAAAAACTTGAATTTGAATTTTTCTGAAAACTAAATTTTGAAGTCGGAAGTTTCGGCGCGAAAATTCAAGAAAAAAAATTCAATTCACGGAACTTTTTGGCGCCAAAAAGTTGATTTCAAAATTTTTGAAAAAATCAAGAAACCAATCAATAACACCTTCAAACATCATGTTTATGTGCAAAAACCCACAAAAATTTTCAAAAAACAAAAAAAAACGAAAAACCATAAATAAAACTTTGTGAGCCACATGTTGAAGGGAAAATGAATGGAAGAGTTATCACACAAAAAATCGAAAATTCAAAAATTGGCGGGGAAAAATACATATATACAGTAACTTTTCAGCGCGATAATTGAAAATTCAAATTTTCTAGAGAGAATCCACAGTATTATTTTTGGCGCCAAACTTTCAAACGTCAGTTTTTTGCGGGAAAAATCAAATTTTTTCAAAAATGAGCAGAAAATATACAGCTCAAACTTGAAAGAGAAAAATTTGAGAGAAAAAATTTGAAAGTTCAAATATCAGTCTGAAAATCTACAGTACTCTTTTCACGCCAAAGTTGAAAATTTCAAATATTACCAGGAAACTAGTAAGTAAATTATAGATAACTCAGAAAATGTTAAAAATTGATCAAACAAAACAGTTAGGCTTAGGGATAGGCTTAGGCGCGTCACAAAAATCAAAATAAAAAATGGCGAAAGTGGAGCAATTTGTCGCAATCATGTTGTTAATGATTATCTCTCCCTCCTCTCTTTCTCATTTTTTTGTTATTATTGTTGTTTTTGTTGTTGCTGGCTGGCTGGCCGACCGGACGATTAGGCCACGCCCACTTTTCTTTTTTGACATTGTGTGTGTGTTGAGATGAGGAAAATGGGAAGAAGAAGAAGAAGAAGAAGGAAGGAAGGAAAGGTGTAAAGTAAGAATGATGATGATGATGATGATGATTGTGCTACTAGAATGCAACACACTCACAATTTTCGTGTCAAAAAGTTTTGAATTTGATTGAAATTTGAGAACATTTTCGCAAAATTTTAATTCTATATTTTGGCGTCATGGGTACTGTAATTTAGAATTTTTTGAATTTGGAGTTTTTTTTGAGTTTTCAGTTTTGACGGGAAAATTAATTTTTCCAAATTTTCAAAAAAAAAATCGTAAACTACTGCACCTATTTCAGGTGCTAGCAAGTTTCAAATTAAAAAAGTCTGGAAACTACAGTACTTTTTTTCAGGGCCAAAAATTTAAAAAAGAAAAACTCGAAATTTCAAAAACTTTTTTTCTCGATTTTGGCGCCAAAAATTAAAATTTCGAAAAGATATTTTTTAAAAAATGTTTTATCGCAAAATTTTCCATTTTAAAAAATCCAGAACTTCAGTAAGTTTTGAACAAAATATTCATTTCAAAACAGCCAAAATTCTAGTGTTCAACAAATCATAAACTACAGTACCCATTTTAGCGGCCAATTTTTTTATTTCAAAAACTTTCAACCTACAGTACCCTCCCTTTTTAGGTGCCCAAAACTCCGAATTCAAAAATAAAAATTTTCTGCTCTTTTCGAAACAATTTTTGCAATTTCAAAAATGCTCATCCACATGTCACCAACACACACTCTTCTCCAAAATCATCTCTGCCAGTCCATCAATAACTTCTCAAGTACCCCTTATTCTTCTTCTTCTCATTTTCGGGTTTTGAGAATAGGAGGGAGAGGACCAGAAGCCCCATGAAATCCGATCATCCAATCAACACACTTTATAGTCGTGTTGTTGTTTAGATAACAACAAAACAACACAAGTGTACTGTAACTCATAAAAGGTACATAAAAATGATGTTTTTTTTTCTCGTTGACTCGAAAGAGAGATGAAGAAAGAACACCCACCGACAGGTACTAATGAACAACAGACGGCAACATTCCAGGGTGCCGCGGAGAGAAACTACTAGATCAATCATAACTTTTCGGTCGCGTCGGCACGGGGGAAAAAAAAAGAAAACTGCGCGCGGAATCGAACCCGCGGTGTCAAAAGATTACAAGGCGCGCGTGTAACCCACTACACCGCGCGTTGATGTGAACACGATGAAGCACACAATAATGAGGAGCGCGCAGCAAAGAAAAAAAACAACAACAAATAAATCTTGTGGAAAATAAAACAAATCCCATATGTCTTTTCACCTTCTGGAATCAATTCCGGACACCAGGATATAAACAAAAAAATGGTCCCAGACGGGCGAGGTTGCAGCAGCAAAAAAAAAAACAAACACACAAGTGTTCATTTGACCTCCCCCCTTCTTTTTCTTCTTCTTCTTCTTGTGCCCGGAAAAGTTGACAAATGTGTCGTCGCCGTGAGGGAACAACATTTTATTTCATTTTTATTGGGCCCCGTTGTGTATGAGCAACTGATGGAGTATAATGAACAAGGAAAAAAAATAAAAATTTTTAAAAATTTTCGCCGGCGGGGAGTCGAACCCGCGGGGACAAAACACGCAAGGTCCGCGTGTTAACCACTAGGCCACGCGTGCTGATAAACCAAGTGTTCTTTGAAACACAACACAACAAAAATGGAACGAAACGTAAAAATAAGTGTAGTGAAAATCGAGATGGTTTTTGAAAATGGATATTCTTGGGAGCATGCAAAAAGACGTTGGCCCTATAATGGAAAAAAGGAAAAACCAAACATTTTGTTTATTTATTTATTTTTTCTCAAAAAAAATTTGGTCATTTTTTTCCACCAAACTTTTTGGGACTTTTTTTATAAATCAAAAAACTCATTAATAAATGATAACTTGATGCTTTGGAATATCAAACTATCTATATACATTTTTTTTGGTCAAAGAGAGAAAAACGTATAAAACATTCATTTTACCTGTACGTCACATGAAAAAACAAATCAAGTTTAAAGGAACATCTAGCATCGATTGCCCTTTTTGTAAATCTCAAATACCGTATCCATAACATATCGCCAGTCGGGAAGACAAATCGATGAGCATACTGTAGATGAATCGTCGGTTGATTCGGCGCCTGTTAGGCCGAGAGCACGTTCTTCGAAACAAATTTCGAGAGCGGCGAATGCGGCGCGACAACGCGCGATGCAGTCGCCGATTATTGGCGAAATTGTCACATCGGGCATCTGCAAATGTTCGCCGATTTTGTATTGAATTTTTTGAAAGTCATATTTTCCGCGCCAAATATAGAATTTTTTGAAAGTTGAAGTAATTTTTAATCATTTTTTTGGCGCCAAAATTGAAAATTCAAGTTTTGAAAGCAAAAGTGACAAAATACGGAATCAAAGTTTTGAAATCAGAAATTCGAAAAATAAATTCCACGCGTCTAATATCAACTTTTGAAAATCATATTTTTGCCGCCAAAAGAAATCAAATTTTTTATGCGATAGTTTTTTTTGAAATGTAGATTTTTCGCTCTAAAATTCAAAAAAAAAAAAATGTTTGGCGCCACAATTTTGAATTCAAATTTCGAACGCTGGATTGTTTTGCGTCAAAAATAGAAGCGCTACACGACCTTGCGAAAGGGAATCGATGAGAGTGAGAGAGAGCACAGAGGTGATTATTATTAGAGCGCATTTGCTCTCTCTAAATTGACAAATTTCGAGAATTTCCCGAGAGGTCATTCAGTCGAGTGACCGACAACAGTCAAGGTATGCGCCAGGCGCTATACTTGTGTGTGGTTTTTGTCTGCGTTTCCAATGGAAAAAGGCCGCTCTCACTTTATAGTTTTCCCTGTGAGTTAATTTTTCTCTGTTTCTCTGTGCCTCCATCGAGGGGAAACCTCTCATCGATTCCATTTTTTCACTTGCCTGAAAGGTCGTGGCTAGTTTCGAAACCGGTGTTTTTCGCGCCAAAGTTCCGAATTTTTCAGACTTTTCGCCTTCAAAATTTATTTTATATAATTTTGGCGCCAAAATTCAAAGTTCAATTTTTTGAACAAAAATTGAATATTTCTTGAAAATCTCACCAAATGTGGAAACATTTCATAAATAAGTGCACAAAAAGCTCTTCCATCTGTCCAATCTGAGCTAAAATTTCCAATTTGCAGTTCTTCGGAATACGGTTCCAATCTGCAACAAAAAACACTATTTAGTTTGACGCCTAAAATCCCCCAAAAAACCAACTTTTTCTGCGCCCACGTCAACAAAACAGTGCGACGAACAGTGTGCCGATTCTGCGACATCAACGGCGACCAATCCTCTTCGTCGGCGATCGATTTCGTTAATTTTTCGTAGAGTTGTTCGGCTTCGTCTTTGCGTCGAACGGCTTCGCGCAAAATTGTGATGAAATCGCGGCGGGTTCGCCGAAAATCCTCCGTTTGCTCGTCGCAGTGTTCGCGCAACGCGACAAGTTCGCGTTGAAGGCTTTCGATGGTCGATTTTGTTGTGGTTGTTGTGTTGTTGTTGTCGAGTGATTCGTCGAGCAAAATTATTTCGGGAGAAGATGCAGCGCGTTTTTGAGCTGATGGGTCCTGGAGATGGGCCAAAAATCAGAGAATATTTTTCAATTTTTTTTCAAAAAAATTATGTGAAATTTTGAATTTTTTTCGCCTCTAAAAACTTGAAAAAAATCAAATTTCGAGATCGGTATTTTTCGGTGCCAAGAGACTTCACACTTTTTTTAAAATTCGTTTTGAGAAAAAAATAAAATTGGAAATCAGGAAAACCAGACACCAACTTTTTCGGGCCGTCCACAAAAATCACGATAATTTCTATTAAAGTTATTTGCATATAAGCTCAGATGACAACTACCGTACTCTTTTTGGCCAATTAAAATTCCTGAAAGAGCCGAGAAAACTCTACAGTAACTTTGATCACAAATTTCGCAAAACTACAGTAGTATTTTACTCATGCGAACGTAGAAAAAAATGGAAAAAACAATTGCGAAAAAACTGTGCAGCGTGACCTTATTTTTTTGTGTTTAAAAAATTTGCAACACTTTTGACCTTTTTTTCATTTCAATTTATTTTTCACGTTTTTTCAACAAAAAAATGTTGCAATTTTTCTGGGAAAAACCAGGTCACGTTGCACAGATTATTTGCAAATATTTTTTCTACGCTGTAAATACATCGCATAACAAATTATACAAACTACAGTACCCCTCTCCAGCATGTGTATTTTGAAGCAAATTTTTGTGGGCGTGGTCTTTACCGAAGAAATATAATTTGAGAATGAGAAATTCTCGAAACATATTTTTTCAAATCTTTGAGCCCCAAAAGCTGTCCTCACCACATTCTCCTTATCCTGTTGTTGTTGTTGTACATTATCATCAATTTGACAGAAATCAGTCATCACACCAACATCTACAGTAACCCGTTGATCACATTGTTGCGACTTTTCCGCTTTTTGCACCATTTCCAACAATCTGAGTTTCTCTCTGAGTTGTTCGATCTCGTCGTCTTTTTCAGCGGCCGATGCTTTTTGCGCTTTCGAGCTCGACGATCTTCCGATGAATTTGCGCATTTTTTCGATGGGCGATGAGGCGCGCGAACGGAACACTGACGCAAGCGACGACGTCGACGTGCGCGGTTTTTTCATCATTGCTGGTGCAGTTGTTGTTGTTGTGGATGAGGATGCGGTTTGGTTGAGAGAAGCGGCGGCAGTTGGGGGAACACTTTCAATCGATGCCGCATGATTTCTGAAATTGTGAAAGTTTTCGGGCCGGCCTAGAAATTTTTGGCTCAAAAAGTCTAGATTTTCAAGAAAATTCAGAGAATTTTCAAATTATTTGTGAAAATCTTCGTGTTTTTTTTTCCTAAAATGAAAACTCTTTGAATCAAATAGAAACTGAATACCGTAATTAAAACTACAGTACTTTTCGAAAGTCTGGAAAATTCGTTTTTTGAAAATGAATTTTCAAAAATTTTTTAAAACTAAAAATTCGCTGTTTCCACTATTTTCCGCCCCAGAAAACCCACCTTCCCACACATAGAAACGGCATTTCAAAATATTTCAAATATTTTTCTCTGTCCTCCTTCTCCCAAAAAACAAAAAAAAACCAAGAAGAAAACAGCAGTTCAAGATAAGGAGGCGAGAATATTTGCAAATCGTCTCAACCGAAAAAAAAAACTATGGCGAAAAAGAACTGTTTGGTCTAAAAGAGAGAGTGCGCGCACAAGAGCGCAAGAAAAGAGTATTATGACTCAATTTCTCAAAAAAAAAAAAGTTCACAAAAGTGGGCGGAGCTTGGACGACGTATTTTATGACCGTTTTAGTGTGGTAGTAATAACAAAACAAAACAAAACAAAAAACAGAAGAGAAGAGAAAAACATGTGGCTTTTTGATTGATTATTACAAACTTTTATGAGGTTGAGTTTGGCTGAAAATGTGAGAAGAAAGTGGTACTGTAGTTTGTTCGGGGGTCAAATTTTCAAGCCTCATTTTTTGGGTCAAAATCACTCAAAAATATAGGAATTTTTTGTGGAAAAAAGCAAAATTCCGGTAGATTTCTATTTCGCGATATTTAGTCCGCATACTTTCTGCGCAAAATCCAAATTTGAAAACTACAGTACCAATTTTTGACGCAAAAATATCAAATTTCAAGAATATATTTTTCTTCAAGTTTTTTGATATTTTCAGACATATTTGTTCGTTTTTTGGTCGTCATTCACTGGTAAAAAATATTTTTTCCAATATTTTTAGTAACAAAATTTTTTTGAGAAACTTTGGCGCCCTCTTGGGCTAGAGTTAGGCTAGAGTTCAACATACCTTATCTCCATTTTTCTTCTCAGCTCGGCCGCTTTTTGCTCAACCGGAGTCATTGCCGACATTCCGGCACCGTCAATTTGATCGTCGTCATCGTCGTCTTTTTGTAGATGTTGACGATTTCGAATCGATGTCGGCGGATGGCGGTTTCGTGGTGACGCGGCCACCATTCCTGCAAAACATTTTTGATTTTTAAAAGTGCGACAATTTTTCAATTTTATCATTTTTTGAGGACTAGAATTGTGGTGTCTGAAATAGAGGTCAGTGATTTTTCAAAGTTTTTCAACGGAAAAAAATGTAAGTTTTTTTTTGGAAAAAAACTCGGCTCGGTTTGGAAATCAGAGTTTGATCGGTTCAAGAATCAAATGTTTCAAAATTTGTCGCAAAAAATATCCGTCTTGAAGGTGGAATGCGATGTATCTGAGAAAGGCAGTGTGCAATATCGCGTCATATATCGTGTAGTGAAAATTTGTGCGTTTTTTCAAAAAAATTTGAATTTCTAATGGTTCAATGGAGCGCACATGATCGATTCCGGTAGATGCGCTAGTTTGCTTGTTTTTTCTTTTTTTTCTGCCGCCGTATCAAATTTTTTGCGTTTTTTTGCTTTCCACATCATTTTTGAGGAGCAAACCAATTATATTATGAACGAAGCTTGCAATTTCCTCGCAGTCCACCTTTAAACTTAAATAAATGTATTTTTTTAAACGTGACCCATTTTCGATTTTTTTTCAAGTTCAGGAAACTCCGGGCCGGGCTGGAAACCCAACAAAAAAAACCATCAGATATTTTCATTTCGGGCCGGTCTGAAAACCCAATTTAATCCAAATTCTGGCGCGAAAAATCTCGACTTTTTCACCTTATTTTTTATTTGACAAAAACTTCCTGAAAACCCCAAACTCACCATCATCGCCATGAATCGACGTCGACACCGCGGACAACTTTTTGCGATGCGTAATATTCTGCTCGTTGCGTATCGTCGTCGCCGTTGTTGACGGCGGCGAAGGTGCCGCAGAACCGCCCGTAAATCGATTATAAGAGCGCGCAAAAAGCGACATCTGTCTGAAAATGACACAAAATACTTATTTTTAGCTTATTCAAAATATTTGTTTTTCGGATGAGCGAAAAATATGAAAACTGTTATTTTTTAGAAGAAAAAAAAACAATAAATAAAAATATAGTCCGGGAGAAGTACACAGGGGCAAATGAAACCACCGGCATGTGAGAAACACAAAATCGAACAAAAAAAGCATTTTTATTGCAAAAAAAAACTTAGCGCAAAAAAAGAAGAGACAGTTAGATCAAAAACTGTGATAAGCCAAAATAACACAACAAACACTGGCAGACAACATTCCAATCTGGAAAATCAACAAATAAACTAAAACATTTTTTGAAGGGACATTTGGGTCTTGACGCGACAAGCGCTTCATAAAAATGAGAATAATTATTTTCTTGTTGTTCTGGTTTTTATTATTATTTTTATTATTATTATTATTGGGTTAATCTTGTACGCAATTATGAAGGCGCGAGAAACAAAAAACGGCCGGGCGGAACATATTTTCGGGCGGCAAAAAATAGGCGAAAAGAGAGAAGCAAAAAAAAATAACATGATTCATATGTTTTATGAATCACATTCGAGACTACTATTTACACTGTTTTTCTCATTTGCTGGGAAAAAAATACATGATACTTTTTTTGGTTTTTTTTTCTGACGATGAAAAAAAAACTGGCGTTTTTGGGGCCGGCCCGGAAAAGAAAAAGGGTTTCGGATTCGAGCATGAAAACAGGAAATGTGTCATTTAGAGGGACGCACTTTTTCAAACCAAAAAGATTTTGGAAAAAAATCGGCACAGATTTATTATGAAAAAAAAGTACCTGTCACAAGAGGTTAAAAAGTTGTGTGTTGTTTTTTTGACAAAATAGTACCGTGACATTTTTTCTGATAAATGTGTCTGGGTCTCATCACGTAAACTGAAAATTACCATTCTCCTTCAAACTTAGTCGGATTATGACAACTTTTACCTTTTTTTTTGGTCGTCATTCACAGTGAAAAAAATTTTCTGTTTTTTTCTTTCATAGTGACAAAAATTTTTGGTGCCCTCTTGTGATCTTGTGACAGGTATGGGTCCGGAAAAAAGAAAGAAAATCAGGCCCGACATGTTTCGGGCCGGGCCTGAAAACGAAAATATTTTGAATTTTCGGGTTGGGACATAAAAACGGGGAGTGTGGCCCACAGATCGGCCCGGGATTTCTCAGTCCAAAAAAATTTCATTTTTCCAAAAATCAGGTTCAAAAGTTCACGTTTTGTCAACAACAAAAAACAATTGACAATTTTTTGTGAATGCGAAAAGTCGAGCAATCAAAAAAAAAAAAATAAATAAATATGAGAGGGCGGAAGAATAAATGTGAATCTAATAAAAGTTCACTTTCTTCTTCTCCTTTTTTCTTCCCTCTCATTTTGCCGCTATCATCAGTTGTTCTTTATTTTGCCGCGCGGCGCTGCGCGGAACACACAAATCAATCAACCAGTTCACTTTTTTTGTTTCGCTCGCATTCATTCATGGTGATTAACGATCAAGTTTTTGGCCTCGTAACCAACAACACCGCCAACACACAAAAGGAGACGACAACTAACCTTCTAATTAGTACCACTCACTCGCTACGACAATACTTCGGCTTTTGTCATTGTTTTACAGACGGTACATTCGAACAAAACTTCTGGAAGGCGTTCATATTCCTCTTCTTCGACTTCATCGTTGATAGTTGTTGACGTTTGAGGTAAAAGATAGGAGATTCGTTGTTGCATGTGAATCGATGGAAGAAAATAACGCATTCCACATCTAGAAGGAACTTTTTTTCAAATTTTGATGCACTGGGTCAAAATTTTTCGATTTGTCGGATAAGCCTTTGGAGCATACCTGACCGTGTAAGAAGTAAAAGAGTAACGTGACATTTTTTATCAAAATTCAGCGTGACATTTTCAAAGAAAAACGTATAGGTCACGACACGAATATTTGGAACTTATGGTTTTCTTTCGAATTTCTGACATTTTCAGCCATTTTTATTTGTTTTTGGCCGTTATTCACAGTGAAAAATATATTTTTCAAAGATTTTAACATTGACAAAGTTTTTTTTTGCTCAGCATCGTAGTTGTGTGCCAAAATTTCGGAATTTTTGCATTTTTTGTCGTCAAAAATTGCATTTTTTGGCGTCAAAATTTGAAACTTTAAAAATATTTTCGGTTCAGCAATAAGGTTTTCAACAAAAATGTATTGTCGCAACAAGTGCGCTCTAGCGAAACAGTTTTTTCGAGCAACCATTTCCAGTTTTGAAGAAAACATTTTAAACTAAAAAATGGTTTTTTTTCCTAAAAAACAAAACAACCTACTTATCACACGTCGCACTCTCCTGTTCAGCAATCGATTTCACCGTCGATTTTTGTCGTCGAAACTTGCGATTATCCAATCGTTGCGCAGCATAGTTCATGCGAACCGCCGTTGGCGCACCGAATCGACTTCGTGGCATCGGTAAGAACGGATCGGCAACATAGTACATTTGTCCGTCGCCATCTTGTTCGGCCGCGTTGATGTCGCAAGCCATTCGATATGTCCAACGTTTCTTATGCTCAACCATTGTTCTGAAGAAAAATTATATTTTCTCATTTTTTAAATAGAACTGAATCTAAAAGTTTCAGCGTTGCGCGCGAGTTTGAAATTTGTAGTTTTTCATCATTTCCTATAGAAAAACATTTCGCCAATTTTATAGGTTGAGGCAGTTTGAAAAATTTGAAACGCTCGTCCACTAAACTGATGGCAATCGGAGTGTGGTTGGTGAAAACTTTGTATTTTTAGCGTAACATTTTAATTTTGACGTCATCACTAAATGTATGAAAAGTGGTTGGTTTTTTATAGTTTTTCTTTTATTAAAAATGAAACAAAAATGCTCACTTTGCTCCATGATACTTCCTCGGTGGATGGTATTTCAAATTTCCTTTCTTGTTTTCTCTTTTTTCTACACTAACTGACACTGTTTTCGATGTAGATGGTTGTTCGCATTGTTGTATTACTTCGGCAATGGTTTCAGCAATCTATTAACAAAGAAAATTGAAATTTAAAGAATCTCGACTTATTCAGTGTCATACCTGTCACAAGAAGGTAAGCACCAACAATTTTTTTTGAAAATATTTTGTCACTGTAAATGTCGACAAAAAACGGAAAACAGAAAAAAATGCCTAAATTCGTTCAAATTCAAAGAGGCATGTTATTTTTTCCAGTTTTCGTGACGAGTCCGGGACACATTTATCAAAAATGTTACAGTACTTTTTTCCCTCCTGTGACAGAAAAACTTGTCAAGAAATGTTTTTTGGAAAAGTTTGGCGGAATGAAAATCAACTCACATGACTATCCAACTTCTGTACAATTTTCCGAGGTTTTCGATCAGCCACAAATTCCGTATATCTTTCTTCAACATCAACTTTTACAACTTTATTAAGATTCGTCATTTTTCAAATTTCCTGAAAATAAATAATTTTTCGAAAATGTTTTTTTTTTCTCAAATACCAATTTCCACGCAAAAATGTCACGTTTTTTTTTCCGAAAAACTCGTATTTTTTTCTCCCAACTAACACTTTATTTAAAATAAATCCAATAAACGAGTAAAAAGTACAAAAGAATGATGATGATAATAATAAGTAGGACAAAAAAAACCTTTGGGAGGGGGCCAGAAAAATATCTTACAACGAAAAAAAAGAACCAAAAAAAATAGCTAGAATTTTGAAACGAGTAAATGAGAAACGTATATTATATATTCCAAACAAAATCTTGCGCAGCAAAAAAAATCAGGGTCTAAAAAGGATACTGTACAAAAATACACTAGACTTCTTCTTAAAAATATCTTTGAGAAAAAAAAAATGGTAAAGAATGTGACAAAGGGATAAACATTGTTTTTTTTTGGGTTTTTTGAATAAACTTATTACGGTAGCTAATATTATGAAGAGAACAAATTTTCAGTGATTATTTGAGAAAAAAAAAGAAAAAAAACAAGAACGACCCGTTATGAAGCAGAGAAAGAAAAGATGGTAAGAGCGACACGTTCGGGCGGTTTTGGGGGTGTTTGGGGTAGAATTTCAAGACGAAAAAAAAAAGAAAAAAAAACACACAAAATCCGACGAAAAGAAAACAATATATCAATTTTGAGCATAGAAATCTTACGGAGAGAAAAATCAATGGATGTGAGTATAAATGTGATTTTTCAGGATATTTACATTGTGGCGAAAAAAAAACAAAAAAAGAGGAAAATTTTGTCACCTACAAAAAAAGAACACAGGGTATCCAGATAAAGAGAAATAATGTACAACAAAAATACGTATGTATGAAGTAGAAGAAAATGAAAAAAATAAATACTTGAAATTCAGCTAGACGGGGTTGTGTTTAGGGGAATTTTGGAAGAGATGCCGAAGGCAATGTTGTGGGGACAACTGGCATCGGTACAGGATTTCCATTGGGTAAAATCAACGGTTTGAAGACGAATAGAGTGTGATTGTGTTTACACAGTGTAACTATGTGACCGCTACGAGCAATACGAAGACCAACGCATCGCGACAACTGGAAAATGTTCATTTTCAGAAGTTTTTTTTTTGAGAAACCGGCATATTTTTAGAGAAAAAATCTCACTCAGAACTTTTAGTATACTCTCACAAAAAACTGAAAACTTTCAAATTTGGGAGATCGGTTTTTTTTTGGATGACAAATGTGAGAAACGTTTTATATATATATACACATCAATCATGTGCACTAGAGCACAGTTTCATTTATTATATATCCCACAAAAGACACTGCATGGACAGGCTCTTGGAAGAATAGGGAAATTCTCCAAATTAAAAAAAAAATCAAACTCACTCTAAATTCATTATGAGTGAACGAGTGCTGATGAAGACCTTCAGCATTGAAGACAACAACATGTAAATGATTTCCATGCGTATCGGCCACCAAAACTTCTCCCGACTTTGACACATCAATTCCAATTGGATACGGCGTTTGCGATGGCTCGCCCATTTTTCGCAAAAACTTACCTGTAACATTCATTTTTTATTGACTAAAATTTCCATCCAAAAATCTTACCATCTACACTAAACACTTGTACACAATGATGTTTAAAGTCGGTGATGTAGATATTAGTCTCGAACATTGCGACATCGCTGGCTTCGCCGAGTTGAGCCGATGCGTCAAAGTAGAATGCAACTCTTTGCGTGTCAACGTCTAAAAAACATGAAATTTTTCGAAGAATTTTTTCGCCATCAACTTACCGAT
Source organism: Caenorhabditis sp. 8 KK-2011 (assembly GCA_963572245.1). Classification (NCBI taxonomy): domain Eukaryota; kingdom Metazoa; phylum Nematoda; class Chromadorea; order Rhabditida; family Rhabditidae; genus Caenorhabditis; species Caenorhabditis sp. 8 KK-2011. Next base: position 8,149,349 of record OY751548.1, read on the forward strand.
CAAATAAACAAGTCCAGCCGAGTCAACGAGTAACAATTGTCCAGTTGGCGTCGCAGTTGCGGCCGATACTTCGATTCCACCACGTGGAGCGATGGTATCTGAAAATTATCTTTTTACGGTGGAAAACATAAGAAATGTTTGGTCTCTTTGAATGAAGCAAAAAAAAAAAACATGGAAAGAGACAGAGTTCTCAAATTTTCGTCTATATTTACATTTTCTAAATACCAGGGCTCTGTGACATGTTTTATGTATAGGTCACGCAAAGTTTTTTTTTTCAAAAAATTTAAGATTTTGTTCATTTTTTAATTCAAAAAATAACTCACGCATGTTAATTCTCTTCACAAATTCTCCCCTCGCTTCGAATATTTGCGCTCTCGTCTTTCCATCTCCACCCTTGTCCAAAACAACATAGCGAGCAGCGTCACCTTTCAACGCAATCACTTTACGCGGGAAACACAGCTGACCGTCGTCCGTTCCGGGCCGTCCAATTTTCCACGGATGTGGTGGTCCACAAACCACAACTCGATGATTATTCGTGTCGGCAATCAATATATCATCATTTTCCGACAAACAAAAACCTGACGGACAATGCAGTTCGCGTATCGAACTTCCTTGTTGACTTGTTCCAAACACACTGTGCACTTTCAATTCGTTCACACGTTGACTACTCGATGATGTCGATGTGGGTTGTGGTGGTTGCTGTTGTTGCTGTTGCTGTTGAACCACCGATTGATTTGTGATATCGGTCAGCGAACTTGGAAGTGGAACTCCGTTTCGTGGTAATGATGCCATGTTCAATGAGAGGAGTTGTTCGATAGTTGGGGTGCGAAGATTTTTCTGTTGCTGTTGTTGTTGCTGAAAATATTCAAATTTAAACTGATGAACACTCTTTGTTGAAAAAAAAAGGATTTTTCGAAAATATGCCGAGAAGCGTAACAAAAAAACGAGTTTTCAAAGGTTTTTGTGAATAACTCCAACACTTTAGAATTAAAAATTCAGAGAAAACGTTGATATTCAATTTCCCCAGATTTTTTTCTAGAATTCTTAAGAAAACCCCTTTTTTCAAATCCTCACCAAAGCCAAAATTGCCGGATTGACCATACCGCGATTTTGCGACGAGAGCAAAGCGGCGGCAACCAAATGATTCTGAATTATCGCATTCTGACTAGCTACTACGGAATCGTTCAATTGCGGCCACATCAGAAGCTGATTGGCGTTTTGTTGTTGTTGTTGCTGCTGCTGTTGCTGTTGTTGTTGTTGTTGCGCAACAGCCGCCGCCGACGTCAACGCATTCGACAAACTCGCCATGTTGGAGAGGGCACTGAGATCAGCATTTTGTCGCGCAGCGGCCATTGCCAAAAATTCGGGACGCAACGAGGCAACTGCTGCCGCGTTGACGTTGGGAAGTGCGTTGATTTGTTGCGCGACTGTATTGCCGTTGCCGTTGGTTGCTGTTGTCGTTGGCACCACCGCCGTCGTCGTCATCAATCCCGAACTTCCGTTTGTCATTGAAGGCTGAGGTGGCGGCGATGAATCGTTGGTGCTCGGCCATCCGAACATCTCGCCCGACATTGGAATATTGCCATTTCCATTGGTGATCAACGTCTGATTCTTTTTTCTTTCACCACCTATCGCGCCGAGCGCTGTTTGTGAGGAGACAGGAGCGACAGCAGTCGGGAAAACTGCACTTCCCCAGTCTGAAAAAACAGAAAATTAAAGAAATGTTGGAAGTGTTTATTTGCAAGACACATCAATCATGTATCAGCTACACGCCAAAACCCATTATATATCCGATCGACAACGCCTTTATACATTCCGTATAAAGACACCCAAAAAATCGGAAATGTTCACATAAGAGGGTACCAAAATTTTTCTAAAATTTTGTCACTGTGAAAATCTTGGACAAATATTTTTGTTATTGTGAATAGCATTCAAATAACAGAGAGAATAGCTTTAAATTTTTCGAAATTTGAGAAAACAATTTTTAAATTTTCGTGGTTTTTGGAAATGTCACTGTGAATTTATGACCAAAAAATGTCACGGTTTTTTTCCCCTCTTAGGTCAGGTGTGCTGTAGTCTCGCATATTTTTCATTTGAAATAAAACTCACTATCTTGAGGTTTGACCTGAATTTGTGGCTGAATCTGCTGCTGCTGCTGCTGATGTTGTTGAACAACCCGATTGCTCGCTATCTCGCTACCAATTGGTGCGACTTCTTTGGACGTCGGTTGGATGACTCGACCAACAACATATCCCGACAACGTGTTCAAACAATCATCCATATGTTTTTTGCCCAGTGGATGATATTCCAACTCAACTTGGTGTCCATTACTGGGTATGGCGTGTGACAAATTGCCGAGTTGTTGGATGACTTTTCTTCTCGATGCGACCATCTCAAAGCCATTCGATTTGGTGAGTAGACGTTTTGTGAATCCGATTGCGTCGTGAACTCTCGCTTCGTTGACCGTCATCTTTCTCGACAATTCCTCGATCGTCTGCTCTTGACGATGTCGGGCGTCTTCGAGCTCTTGCAATTTTTTCATCTTCATCTCATCCATCGCTTTGGCAATCTCTTCAAAGTATGCTTCCACTCGATATTTCATTATTTCATATTGATTCATCAAATTGTTCGTCTTTTCTGGCAAACTACTAAATTCTTCCATAGATGCTTGAAATTTCTGTTCAAGTTTTTCAACATTGTTAACAATATCATCATGAATCGCCTTGATCACCAAATCTGTGACTTCAATCACTCGATGGGTAACATGTTCTAATTCAAGACACTGTTTACATGCCATCGATTCACACGTGGCGCAAAGATATCGAGTTTGATGTCCGTGTGCCGCGCACAATACTGGTCTATTTTCCGGTTGACTTCCGCGAATCGCAAGTTCTTCATAAGTTGTGACATTATGACCTTCGAACAATTTCATAACACCATGAGCTGTTAAACAGTTCGAGCAAAGATCCGAGCATTGTTTGCAAACTGCAACGGCTGGTTGTTCACTTTTACACGATTTACATCTACGATCTTTATTTGAATTCGGACGACAATCAGCATCGGCAACGCGAACCTGAAAAATTCTCATCAAATGTTGGAAAGTGCATGAGAACCGTAACCACATCAATCATGTGGCAGCCCGACAAAAAACCTATCATTATATATCCGAATTCTCAAAAATCAATTGTATTCATAAAATACGCTGATGGCACCATCGGAATTGTAATTTCAACTTACATAATCTAGCAAAAAAAATTCAACTTACATAATCTAGCAACATTGTGTGAACATATCGAACATCATTCCCAACATGCGACTCTTGTGCACAGATTGGACATCGGATAACTCCTGGCGGTGTCGGTCGTTCGACGATTTTCGTCGATTCCAATTCGAAATCATTCGAAGAAGCGGCAGCTTGACGCGATTGCTCCTCGGCGATCGCCGATTTTTGTTGAAGACGCCCATCAAGCTGGGCGATGATACAATCTTCGCAAATCGAATGGAGGCAATCGAGAACTCTCGGCTGCAATTTTTTTTTGAAAAACTGTGACAAGGAATTTTTAAAAAAAAGTCTTTATTTCATATCACAACTGACTGATTTTCAGAGGTAAATTATTTCGTTTTTTTTTGACAAAAAATTTGGGCTCTTCTAGGGCCATTTTTCTGTTTTTTTTTTCGAAAATTTGACTTATAAAAATCTACCATTTGCTTATAGTATTTTTTTTAATCTCAATAAAATTTACCTTCCGGAAATCTTTGTGGCAATATGGGCAATGTGAGCTATCATCTTCCGGTAACGGTTCTGTTCCGAACAACGGACTCGACGCTTCCGATCTGCAAAAAGTTGGAAATTTCATTGAGCGAAACGCGAATTTTAAGATGTTTTTAATTTAGAGGTATTCAAGAGAATCGTGAAAATTCAAATATTTTCGTACTCACCTGTTCATATCATTTCCATTCAAACTCGGCGTCGAACTATGATTGGCAGATGTGATTGTTGTTTCATGCTGTCGCCCACCACCATTGGCCGTCGGCCTTTCCGCTTTACGCATTGTCCTTTTTTTGCCAATTGTTACAAGTTTTGATTGCCTGACAATGAGGCAATAAGAGTTGCAAGCAATGTATATAGGTTTTCGTTGACGACGAAAAATTATATACACCGAAGGTGGTTAGTATGAAGAAGAGCTAAAATGTATTCTTTTTTGGTTGTAGTCAAACCACAAAAAAACGCAGCCGGTTAGAAAAAGACATAGATTTTTTAGAGTTCGAATGATAAGGCGTCATGCGGAGACTGTGTGATTACTAAAAATCAGAAGTTTTGATTTTTTCGAACCATTTTACATGGTCTATGATAGCATTTTTCTTAACTTCAATAATAACATCATGGAAAGAAAAATGATATCATTTTATATTTTATAGTTATTGCAATATATCGGAGGGAGTTATCATAACACTTTCAATGAAATTTGATATTCACTAGAGATACTAAAACGTTCGATTTTTATTATAATTAATGTTTTTCATTTGGACAATTGTTTTTCAATGGTTTGAAATGGAATGCTTTTTGGAAAATTGAATGAAAAAATAATATATATCGAGTTCAAAGAGCTAAATTACATCATCTCACTATTGAAAACATCAAACTTGCAACATTGAAAGAAGAATGATAACAAAAATTGTTTCATTAGTTGTTATCTCGTTATAAATATTTGAATTTCTGCAAACATCAACAAAAATTTGATGATTGTAAGACGAAAATGTCAAAAAATATAACAATTATTATAGATATCTGATATCTTTCTGCATCGCGCGATAAACAAATGAGATAAGAAACAGCATTCCAACAACTTTGAAAGTTTCGAAAATCATTTAAGAGTTTTGAGAAAATCGATAAAGAAAAAAATAATTATATGGAAATAGTGCACAATTTGAAGAGACGTTTCAGAAAAACAAAAATTGAAAAAAACTTAAATATACGTTTCAAAAAAAAAAGAGGGGGTTTTACAAACCAACAATAGCCAAAGTCTCGCGTTTTTCTAACTGCGTATCATCTCTTTCTTATGACACACAATAAAAGCGTTGCTACGCAGCCGATTTTATGTGATTGGCCGCCTGCCAGACGCTATTTCTCTGTCTCTGACTCGTCGTGCAAACGGTTGGCCACGTGCCAAGTGCAGTGAGGGGTGGAGCTTGAAGGATGCAATGGAAAGGCATGGAGTTGTGAAAATGTGAAACATTATTCATTGTTTAGTAAAAATGTGTTTCTAAATGAAAGTTGATGAGGATCGAATGGTTTAATTTATTGATTTTAAACATAAACATGTTTTTGTTAACACTACCAATGGAAGTATAAATTATTTTTCAGTTTTCGAAACGAAAAACTATTTTTTGCTGTTTCAAATTTCAAATTTATGGTTTTGGTGTTGAACATTATCACATATTCTTCATTTTAATCCCGTTCTTTTTTTGAACAGAACTTTTCGGACTCAATAAAGACGAAGATCAATATTTACATTGGAATCGATTTGCCTTCATTTTCAACAAAAACTGTTCTTATTTTTCATTTTTCCATAAAAACTAATTATCATAGAATATCTTTCGATATTTAAAAGCGTGTTGACCTGAAAACTGTTTACCTTTTTTTATTACTTGGAAAACGGGACAAACGAAAGAATAGAGAATATTCGGAAAAAGGTTCGAATCACTCACGTACTAATGCGACGTTATACATTATCTGAAGCATGTTGTCTTATTCGTCCCTCTTGTAAAAACCTCGCCAAAAAAAAACATTTTTCGAAAATCTCCGTGAGAAGTACAAACACTACTGTAACTTTTTTCTCTGCAAGACCATTTCACTAACCACGCAGGTGTTTCTTTATCATTTATTTTTTTTGTTTAAAGAAAAAGTAGTACTTCTTTGCCACCAAGAAGATGTGTTCAAATGACCACCTTTTATCAGTTGTCTATCAAAATTCTCAACTATCAAACGTTTTCGTCAAAGTAATATTCCACATAACTATCTACTTGGAAAATTATAATAAACAAAGTTTTCAGAAAATCTCAAAATAATGGAAAAATCTACACCAAAAGAGCAATGAGCGGTCGTCAACCATTAATCAATAATTCGCCGATTCGAGAAGTCAGTAAAGATCGAAAACGATTTTTAGTTGTCACATTTTTCGATGCTTCTGTCACTATTTTATTATGGGTTATTTGTACGGTACGCGTTTGAAATGTTTTAAATCAGATTTTCTGCAGAACAGAAATTATTAAAATTTTCAGGTGACACGAGATGACGATTGGGACAAGGCGTTTTTCGACGAGATCAATGTTTTGAATCCGAAATTTCTCAAAATATCACTTTTCGACATTGTCATGTTAGCCATTATTAGGATGCTCATATTAATCGTTGTTTATGGTGTTTGTATAGTAAATCAGTGGTACGCGGTTGCATTCACAACATTCGCTTCAAGTGGATATATATTGTTTAAGGTAAATTTTTTCCGCCAAAAATAAATGGTCTAAAATCTCATTCTGAGCCCAAAAATTTGGTCGAAAAATTTTTCTGGTATGATATAAGTTATGTTCGACTTTTCAACCTAAAAAAGTACAACCTAAACTTCCAAAATCTTTTAAAACAAATTTTTTTTCTGAAACAAATTGGAAATTCGACCTTCAAAAATCAGAAATCAAATTGTTCTTGCAAAAAAAAAAAAAACAGAGCAAAAAAATAACCGTTCTTCACTCAGGAAATGAAGAGCGGGATTTGAGCAAACCGCTCAGCTTGAGCGCCCCGCTCAACCTCCGCTCAACTGAAATAGAGGGACTCGATCGAGCGCTCGACTGAAATAGCGAGACTTGAGCGGTGCGCTCAACTCAAAAAAAAAAATGTGAGCGGGTCCGCGGCGCGTCAGCCGCGGATGCACGCTGCTAGATTTCTGACCGGGTCCGCTCAAATCGCGCTCTTCACTTCCTGAGCAGTGCGTGATCCCCTCGAAATTCCGAGAAAGAAAACATCCAACTTCTCACACCAGTAAATATCTAGGTTCTACGAAAAACAACAAAAAAAAAACAAACATAAATTTGTGATGCATTAGCACAAAAAGAGAAAAGAGTGGCTCATTTAATTGTGTTTTTTTTTCTGTCGACGCAGGGATGTTCATAAAGGCTCCGCCGGAAAATTTGGGGTAGTAGGAAAAAAAATCAATTTTCATTTTTTGTTTCCTAGGTTCTCTTCTACTTCAATCATTCATCAAGCGCCGTTCCACCATTATTTTTGATAATCACCTCATTTACATTATGCTGGTCTGAATTTTATTTGATGCCGTTTCAAATTATTCCCAGGGAAAGGAGAAGTGAGTTGGCATTTTTTTCAAGTTTTTCGTGGCGAGACCTATTCTTATCCAACTTTCAGGAGCTCGCGCAGAAGCCTACGACAATCTCGACTACTCAACCGACGACGAGAATCGTTCGACAAGCCAAAGACCGCGTCGAACGCGTCGGCCCAATTCGACGGGTCAAAATTCGGACTCGGGTGCAACTCTCCCACCAACCCCTCGAGTTTCTTCCGAACTATTCATCGCCTCGGATTATGACGAATTTCGAAGTGCGGCCGAGTTTTCATCAGACGAAGAAGCTCGTGTACGCCTTCTTGTTCCACCAGAAACCAAGCGTCTTTTTGAAATATCGCTACGCGAATGCACATTCGAAGTCGACGAATTGACACGCGATCTGAATATGGGTGGATGGAAGGTGTTGAGAGGCGCCGAGCCGATCGTTTTGCAAGGTCCTGATAACTATTTTGTGGTTCGCGCAGCGTTTGAGCGAATTCCCGCATTGGTTTTGTTCAATATTGCGTGGAAAGACATGTTGAGATGGAATACACAAGTTATTGAGGGCAAGGTTCGTGATTTTTCATGATAATAGAGAAAAATACGAAACGTTTTTGTTAATCCTAGTCAAAAAGATTGCGGAAAACATGTAGACCTGGTTTTTGCCGTACCGGATCTGATAAATCGGGTTCGAAAATAATCAAATCTGAAACCAGACAGAAAGTGTGACTGGGCCAGTGAAAAACTTGAAAACAGTTACAAAAATATATCCCTAATGTAAGATTTTCACAGTCATACCTGGCCCAAGAGAGTACCAAAACTTCTCAAAAATTTTGTCACTGTGAAAATGTTGGGAAAATATTTTTGTCTTTGGGAATAACGACCAAAAAATTGGAAAAACAGAAAAATAGCTCTAAATTTGAGCGAAAAACACAGTTTTTAAATTTTCGTGGCGTGACCTAAAATTTTTTTTGTAAATGTCACTGTGAATTTTCGACCAAAAAAAATGACACAGTAATTTTTCCCCTCTTAAGCCAGGTATGTTCACAGTGGCAAAATGTTTCTGAGAAAAGTTGATAATCACTAAATCAGGCTGGGCTAAATAAGTATAGGCTCGAAAAAAATCAACACAAAAAAACGTATATACATATTTTTTTCTTATCCAGGTGATAGCGCACCTCGACAACGCCACCGATCTCTACTATTCGGTAAGCGCACCAGCGATGCGCGGCTACATATCGTCGCGCGACTTTTTGGACTTGCGACGAATTCGCCTCGACTCGCAAACCGACTCCTATTCGGGCGTGTTCGTCTCGGTCGACTCGACGCTTTGCCCCAAAAACGCGGATCAAAAAATTGTGCGCGGTCACAACTATCCATCCATCATTCGCACCTATTCGCGCGACGGTGTCGCACATTTCGAATGGTTGATGAAGACCGATTTGAAAGGTACTGTACCTTCTTCTACAGTACTCATTTCACACGTATTTCTAATTGCAGGCGGTCTACCGCGTCGTCTAGTACACTCTGGAATGGTCAACTATTTCAGCGAACACGTGAGACGAATGCGCGAATTCGCCGATTCGCACTACAATTGTCCTCCCGCGCCACCGCCATCCGACGCGACAATCGAATCGGGTCCCGTCACGAACTAACCCGCCCAACTACTGTACCCATGATGTATGTAAAAATGTGTTTTTGGAAAAATATCTTGCCGCAAAAAAATAATTCTATTTGATTTTCATTATTATTTATATTATTATGAGCAAAATGTATGGTATGTTTTGGGTGACCCGTAAATTGTTTCGTGTTCTCATTCGCGATCTCATTGTCAGTAGCCCTCGTAGGTGGTGATACGTGGAGTTCGACCGTAGATGATGTTGGGATTACGTGTGGGAAGACTGAGATCACGCGGACCTCCTTTCCAATTACGTAGATAGTGTTGTTGGGAAGTGGTAGAGGCGGCGGTGCGAGCTTCGCGCTTTCTGCAATAGTTCTAATCCGTGAAACTGGGACATTTTTGAACGCGCTGCGTGTGTGCGTCGCGGTTCTCTTGAAACTCACGCGCCGCGTAGCCTCATGCGTCGCGTGTCGCCCTCTAACTCACCGTTTGCTCATCTTACACAATACCAAAACAACAAAAATCAACACAAGCCAAATGATTATCAACGCTGCTGGCAGAATGACAAAAACTACTGTAATCATGAATTAGTTTTGTCCGAGAGAACTACACAATCAACTCACAATGCATTCCATCATTGTCTTCAACCTTCTCCTTATCACCCTCCATTATATCCTTATCTTCGAGTTTCGGTTTGATAGGCGGTGCTGGAAAAAAAATTCGAGTTTTGACAAAAATCAAATATTCTTACAACCACATAAATTCATTTGGCAGCGAAGTGAGAAAAAAAAGAGAAAAAGGGGCGTGGCCTTAATTAGCAATTGAAATTTGCTGTTGGATTAGTTGGAGAGGCGGAGACCAAAGACTGTGTTGTTTTTTTTTCTCTTATCCGAGAGAAGTACACCGATATATAAATATTTTCGAGCGAGAAAGCGTCATGGGATAATCTATGGCGTCATTCTCGACTTAAAGATGTTTATCAAATAATTATTTGCATTCGAGATCAGAAAACAAGTATACTAACATGGTGGCCGAACATTTTTTAGGTCATACGTGCGCGCGAAATTCGAATTTTACCTGTATAAAGTGGTGGAATGGCTTGTAGAACATTTGTTGTCGTTGTGGTTGTTTCACTATCCCAAGTTTTCATGACAAATGGTTTTTCGGGAATTTCCAGATTTTCCGACGTGTTGTTATAATGACTATCCATGAGATGATGATTGATTGGCGAACTCTTGACACATCGGAATCCGTCTCCATGAAAACCTTCGCGACACTCGCATTTCATGCGGATACATTCAGCATTGACAGCGCACGGAACACCGAAATGTGCCAGACATTGATCGATAGTTTGACACTGTTTGCCGACTTGAACAAATCCATTTTTACAGTCACATCGATAGCCGCCACGTGTGTTCACACATTCTGAACCCGATGCACATGTGACCAACTTCATTGCACATTCATCAATGTCTAAGAAATTACGTGGTTTTTGAAGAGTTTTCAATTTAAAAAGCTACCTTGATCACACGCCGCTCCTTCCCATCCAGCGCGACACAAATTGCCGGGGCATCGTCCGGTCTTCGTGTCGCACGCCACCGAACCTTCGCAATGACATGTCGACTCGCAATTTAGACCATACCGACCCGAATCGCATTCTGAAAACAAAAAAACTGTTTCTATTTTGTTGTCCCCCCGAGGGGACTGGGCCGAGCTCAGCAGCAGTGCAACGCTGAGACGACCCTTGGAAAGTCGGAGCAAGCCCCGAGTCTTTCCGCGGTTCCAAAAATCATATAACCTTAATTACATTCATTCGAATGTATACCGTAGGTTAATACGATAAGAACAGATACTACACTTTGATCTTAGCTAATAAGCCGAAGAAGCGATACCCAACAGGGTTTCTGTCTGCTCTTATGTAATTCACGCGCCTGACATCGCACTGGTTAGGCAGTGTGTCATTAGTGTGTGTGCTAGTGGGCGGAGCTTGTTTGTTTTTCTTTCGTTTTTTCGTTTATTTTATTTTTTTGATGTAAATTTCAGAATGATTAGGGGTGAGATTGTAGCTCGAAGCACGAGAGCCCGGCTCGAAAATAACGGGCCGGTCAAATTTTGAACATCTGTTTCTCAGAGCCGCCCTACCTCTATCACAAACTGGTTCTCCAAGTCTTCCCGGTGGGCAACCGTCCAATTGCTTCATGTCAATTCGATACATCCATTTTCCGGGTTGATCAATGTTGGATGCACGTGTTAACCGATCATTGGGAAGCATTAGGAATCGTGAAAATGTCGATATTCCCGTCATCGCACCTTTTGCTTGAACTTTTTCGTAGATCAACGACAGAACTGTGATGTCATTTGAACCTTGTGCGATAACTATTTGGAAGGAGTTGATCTGCAAAGAAAAATTGATTTCAACGAATAGCGCGCGCCCGACATCTCACTTGTTAGGGCAAGTGTTATAAAGTGTGCGCCTTTGAGAAAAGACTACTGTCAACTCACATTATCCGAACCAGCTTGTTTAACTCGATCAAACGTGAAAATGTGCAATTTTTTCGTGACAAAATCCTCCAATCCCAAACTCGTCGCAACACCCATTGAACTTCTTTGCAATAGAGCAACAGTGCTCTCATCGCTTTCATTGATAAACGTATAGGCGATGAGACCTTCGCGAGCATAGTCGAATTGAGCATGAAGAGCAAAAACATGCGGAGTTCGCAACATTTCCGCATGATTGACAAGACCTTTTTGTGGTTGATCGAATGAGAGAACGCCGTTGGTCGACAGATAGACTTGGCCATAGGACTTTCCGAAAATTGTCACATTTCCTCGGATGGGAATTGTTGTCACAGTGTCCCATGAACGTGGAATTACAAGTGAGTCGTTGGAAATTGGATAGAGAATTGTTTCATGGCAAGTTTTACCATCGCCGATGAATCCATCGATGCATTCACATTTATAAGAGCCTCTGGAATAATGTTCCAAATTTGCGGCCTCCAACAATTTCGAAAATAATGATTTCCGGAGGACAAAAACCGACATGTCAAAAAGTACACATTTTCAAAAGAGAATATTTGTTATTGTTGTCCCCCCGGGGGGACTGGGCCGAGCTCAGCAGCAGTGCAACGCTGAGACGACCCTTGGAAAGTCGGAGCAAGCCCCGAGTCTTTCCGCGGTTCCAAAAATCATATAACCTTAATTACATTCATTCGAATGTATACCGTAGGTTAATACGATAAGAACAGATACTACACTTTGATCTTAGCTAATAAGCCGAAGAAGCGATAACCCACACTGTTTCTGTCTGCTCTTATACTTTTCACCCGCCCGACATCGCACTGGTAAGGCAGTGTGTCATTAGTGTGTGTGCTAGTGGGCGGAGCTTGGCATTTCCAGCGCGCACAATAAAAAGTATGTTTTTTTCAAAGTTTCTGACTATAAAAATCAGGGCTGTCGTTTTGGGCTCCACTTGGGAAAATTGAGCTTCTCAGATGTTGGAAAAGAGGCTCATTTCGAAAAAAAATAGGTTGTTTCACCCACTTTCCCCATATCATCGTGGTGTAAGAAATCGATCTTTCCCGTTAGTTTTCTCAATTTTTATAACAAATTTTACGAGGTGGGCCCAGAACGACAGCCCTGATAAAATTGGGAAAAAAGTCACTCACCTAACATTGCTACACGTGGCAGCAGGATGACATGGCGATACAGCACACTCATCCCTATCGGTGCAATGCGCTCCTTCGGCCAATCTTTCGAACCCGGGTAAACATTCACACTCATAACCGCCTTCAATATTGGTGCATTGTGAGTTCGCTCCACAAGCGTCTCGATTCAAACATTCATTGATATCTTTGCACTCGGTTGATGGATCTCCCTCGAATCCATCACGACAAGCACACTCGAAACTTCCATCGTTATTCATGCATCGCGTTCCTTTATTGGGGTCACCACAAATTTTCGGCGTCTCTCGACATTCATCAATATCTGAAACAAAAAAATAATAACTTTCAAAAAACCAAAAACATTCCGTCGAGCCGGATTCGAACCAGAGAGAAGCATCGCTATCTTTTCATCTCTCACCACTCTCTTTTCTCATCACACTATTTCTCACCTTGACATTGTCCCTCTTCGAAGCGATAGCCTCCGTAACACGAGCAATCAAAACTGCCAATTGTATTTGTGCAGATCGAATGATTTCCACAAACAGCTCCATCGATTTGACATTCATCAATATCATAACATCTGAATCCATCGCCAGTGTAACCTTCGAGACATTCACAAACTCCATTTTTACATTTTGCATTCTGGTCACATCGAGAACAGGCGGTTTGCTAAATTTGAGAAAAGCTGGGTTACTGTAGATTATCTACAGTACTCTTACCACAGTAGTCAGCGCAGTTGTGGTCGTTGAACGTGTACTAGATTCAGTCATTGTTAGAGGCTGAAAAAAATGAAAATTTTTGGGCCGGCCTAAAAATTCAACAGATCTAAAATAAGAAAATAACATTTTTTCGGGCCCGGTCCGACCCGTTCTGGCTCAGAAATTTTCAAGTTTTTCTACTCGAAATTTTGAAAAACACTATTTTTACAACAGCTCTTTCCGTAAACTTTTTTGTAGTTCCGGTCAAAAATTTTCGGGCCTGTCCGAAAATTCTGATACTTTGCAAAAAATCTGAAGTTTTTTCGACCCGTTCATGAATAGAAATTTCCACATTTTCGGACTGGAAAAATTTGAGAAATACAATTTTTCGGATCAGAAAATTCCAGGCTGGACTGAAAACTGTGAAAAATGAAAAAAAATTCCATTCGAATCAAAAAATCAGAAAAATCCGAGCTCAAAATTCAAGTTCAAATTTAAAAATTTCAGACAGAAAAAAACTAACCGTATTAATATCATTGCTAATTGGTCGGGTTACTGTAGATGGTGGAATTGTTCTAATGGTGGTTTTCGGAAGATCAGGTGCAATAGTGGATTTGAATCGATTTTTTCTTGTCACGCCCAAAGTTGTTGGCGATCTCGTAAACGATGGTTGAAGTGGTATTATATCAACAGGAATCGGTTCAGATTCGGCAATATTTTTCGAACCGCGACACATTTGTTGTTGCTCATCATATTCGAAGCACAAACACAAAAAACTGCCCGGTGTATTGAGACAATCGGGTTGTTCATTGGGACAATTGTCGATGCCCATCTCACATTCATCCAAATCAACATCACATATCGGTTCGCCTCGCCAACCCGGCGAACACTTCGCATTCGGGCATCGTCCGTTCTCCTGATCGCACGCATCGCCACCGTCGCAATGACAAGACTTGGCGCAATCGTTGAACCATTGCGATGTGGCGCAACTTTCGATACATTCGAGTCCTTTGAAGCCGGCACCGCATAGGTAGATTTGTGAACTGTCGATGCGGAATAACCATTCGCCCGGTATGCCAATGTCCGATTTTTCCGACAACAAAATCGCATCGTTTGTCGCCGAATCGGGAAGAGAGTAAAAGTTTTGGTGAGACGAGAAACCAGCCTGAAAAAATTTGAACACCAGCAGCAAAAAAAACGGAAAATATAACTATCAAAATTTCTAGTCTTCTGAAGTTTTGGCGTCATATTTTTCATAGTGTAATAACTACACTGTAGTTCATAACTGGTCGAACTTGGCGGAGGCCTAAGCCGCCCCATTACCGGAAAACAAAAACCGACATGTCAAGAGTACACGTTTTCAAAAGGAAATATTTGTTTTTGTTGTCCCCCCGGGGGGACTGGGCCGAGCTCAGCAGCAGTGCAACGCTGAGACGACCCTTGGAAAGTCGGAGCAAGCCCCGAGTCTTTCCGCGGTTCCAAAAATCATATAACCTTAATTACATTCATTCGAATGTATACCGTAGGTTAATACGATAAGAACAGATACTACACTTTGATCTTAGCTAATAAGCCGAAGAAGCGATAACCCACACTGTTTCTGTCTGCTCTTATACTTTTCACGCGCCCGACATCGCACTGGTTAGGCAGTGTGTCATTAGTGTGTGTGCTAGTGGGCGGAGCTTAGCAATTTTCAATAGAAAATCGGGATATTTTTCTTCAAACTCACAATCGCGTTCACATTATTGTTTAGCTTGCTATAAATAAAATGTGCAAATGTCATAGTGTCCCCAATAATCAAAGCAAGTTGAAACGTATTTCCTTCGGCTTCCTGCAAAAATATAATTATTGTTTTCTTTGTATCCTAATTATTATCCGCTATGTTTCAAGAGAATAATTATTGGCATTGTTACAAAAAATACCGGTATTTGTGGATCCTTGACGTTTTCCCAAGTTATCAACACGACTGATCGAACACGAAATTGCGAGCCATAACGGTATTGAATGTTGACCTCATTGTGTGCCAAATTCACAATATTCACATCTGGAAGAAACAGAAGGTTTGGGTGATTTTGGGAGCCCACTTTTTCAACAATGAAACACCGGGCCAAGCTCGTTGTAAAAAGTCCCGTAATTTTCGGGCCGGGCTCTCGGGCCCGACACTTTCCTTTTTTGTCGATTTTCCAACAAAAACACAATTGTCAACTCACCATCCGTCTCTCTATACCAAACATTTCCCAGTGTGGCATGTTGCCAAAAAACCGCAATCACCGGCTCTTCAACCGGCAAAGCTGATGGTTTTGTCGGCTTCTCAGCAAAACCAATCGATCCGTCTCTTGAAATCTGAAAAAAAAAACGAAAACTTCTTTTTCTGTGAAGTGGTGCTTTCGTGACCGTAAGTGAAAGTTTCCGTTTTGTGTGTTGTAAAAAAATTTGAGAATTGGTAAATATAATAATAATAATAATGCCAAACGAAGAATAAACAAAAGAAGGCATCCTCCTAATGTATTCGTTTCCTGTGTTTTCACCTGTCTTCTTCTTCCTATTTGTAATTGAATCTGATTGCATAATGAGATGACACCTTTTCAGTTTTGTTTTCTACTCCTATTTTTTTGGTTTTTAAAATGACAGCTTCAACAACCCTCATAGCCTACTGGTTAACACACGCGTTTCTAATTTAGAAGGGGTTAGGTTCGATTCTCGCTAGGTGGTTTTGTTTTATTTCTTTTCTCATTTTAGACATTTTACCATAAAAAGTAGGTGATAACAATTTTCACTTTCCATCCCGACATATATAGATAAGTATTCAATTCAAATCAAAAAAATAGCCGTCATCCAAATATATATATAATTTCCATTTTCAATCTCATCCTTTTTTCTCTCTAACACCCTCGTAATAAGTCACACTATTTCTCTTATCATTGGAATGGTGTTAAAGGCGGCTTTTGAAAAATGAATTATTTTCAGGATTTTCCGCGCGCGCGGGAAAAGCGAAAAAGAGAAGAATAGGCAAGTCGCCAATTATTTCATGGGCAGCCAAAAAAAAATCTGGGGATTGTTTTTTCAAGAGGATCATTAAAACAAAACTTGATGATGGTTATTAAAAATTGCAAATATTGTTGGGTGCGTTGCGTGTCCGCGCAGCGTGTTTTCCGCGAAAATATTGGCAATTTTTTGATAATTGGAAGAGGAAGTCAAAACTACCGTATAGCGTTAATATTTTCGAAAAATTGAAAATATTTTTCACAACAAAATGGTGTTGGAAAATATTGTGAAAACGATTTTTTTGAAAATTATTTTTTAGGCTCACAAAAACAGTTTCACAACACACAATAAGAAATAGTGAGAGAGTTCAGAGAAAAATGTGTCAAGAAAAAAACTCACATAAACACTATCATAAACATTTCCCATGAAATGAATCGGATTCTCCAACTTGTACACTTCAACCCGCCCATTCATTGCGATATCTCCTCTTGCCGGACCATACGAATAGAGTCTCGCCGAGAAAATATAGGGTACTGTAACGTTGAGGTCAATTTGTTGACCGCTCAACTCGTCCGAAGTGATTTGACGACGATATCGATTATGGTCTACAGAAAAATAGGTTTTTTTTTAAAATTCCAACAAATGGAAATTCCTACCTTGATACCGATGACCATTTACAACTACAGTACAAATAAAAAACAGTAACTCGGAAAACACTAAACATGCTAAACGCATACTTAATAAGAAAAAGGAGAAGAACAGGAAAAACGACAACCAAATAAGATGGAAGATGGGAGGATGGGGGGAAGACAATTAGGCTCCGCCCCTTTTCGCGTGTCTCAGGATGAATTTAAGCTTCCAGCATTTATTTCTTATTCATTTACAGCTGTACAAATACAGTAGGAAAAAATTTAAGGCGCGCGCTGGAAATAGCCAAGCTCCGCCCACTAGCACACACACTAATGACACACTGCCTAACCAGTGCGATGTCAGGCGCGTGAATTACATAAGAGCAGAGAGAAACCCTGTTGGGTATCGCTTCTTCGGCTTATTAGCTAAGATCAAAGTGTAGTATCTGTTCTTATCGTATTAACCTACGGTATACATTCGAATGAATGTAATTAAGGTTATATGATTTTTGGAACCGCGGAAAGACTCGGGGCTTGCTCCGACTTTCCAAGGGTCGTCTCAGCGTTGCACTGCTGTTGAGCTCGGCCCAGTCCCCTCGGGGACAACAAAAACAAATATTTTCTTTTGAAAACGTGTACTCTTGACATGTCGGTTTTTGTTTTCGGTATTGGGACTTTCGAATTTGCCCATGGTTTTTTCTCTCAACTTTTTGGTCAAAACTTGACAATTGATGAGTAAACCCCCCAGCAGGTGTTGAAAGTGACCCGGATATTTTGTGTGGCTGGTCTGTTTCGTTTCCCATAAAGTCCTTTTAATTAGTTTGTATGTATAAATAACTCGTTTCTTCCGTCTCATCTACTTGTTCGTTTGGCTGATAACAACCATTTGTAACCAGACAACAAAAAAACCGTTTTAAAGGAACATATCAATGCGAGAAATACCAAAAATGCAAAACAACTTTTCTTATCAAATCGGAACAAGAGATATATTATTAAATATGATATATCAGATGATTGAGATGAATAATAATACATTTAAAATAGGTTATGAGACATTGATGATTTTTATTTACTTCATCAATGGAAAAATTAGAGAATAATACACGTGTAATGTGTTAAAAGTGTAAGAACACAACAAGAGTAACATGGGAAAAATAAAATGACAAAAGTTATCCAAGTGGCGGAAAATCGTCATCGGTAAATTGGGGATCCTTGCGAACTTGCAAAACTTTTGCCGGTTTGGCCGCAATAACACCGCCACTTTTTCTCGACGATCGCGCCGGTCGCGAATATTTTACAACCGGCGGCGGTGACACGTTTTTGTTCTCCTGTGTCTCACTGGGCGGACGAGGTGCTCCGGCTGAGCCCAATGTTAATAGGGTGAACATTGGATCGGAAGCGGTGACGGGAGGGATCATGGGTGGTGGGACGGAGACGTCGGGCGGTCCGGTCATGAATACCGGATTCATCAACATTGTCAAATCCATCATTCCGAGATTTCCGAAATTGTTGATCAGCATTGGATCTAGCATCATTTCTGACCATGTTTTTCTGAAAATAGAAAATTGTCAATAGAGCAACCATGCTTTTTTTAAGTTTTTATGGGGGGCCTCAAAATCGAATCAGGTCGGATTCGATGAAACTCGAAAATAACCAACACAAAGGGTGAGAAGCCTGGACTGAAAATTTCGGAACGGGCCGAGTTTTTTTTCTATTCAGGCTTTTGAAGGTCAACTTTTTCAGAGTCAGGAATTAAGTTTTTTTTTGAAAAGGTTGTTACTTTGGTCTTCGTTTCAATTTATAAAAAAAAATCCGGCCGATCAGAGCTGGCTTCGGGGCAGAGTCAAATATCGGACCTGAACCGGGCCACAAACTCGGACAAAAAATAATTTTTTCTTTTTTTATGGATGGGTCCTATTCGGATTAGGTTATTTTCAGATCCGATTTTTTCTAAAGCCTGTCCAAAACCATACTTTTATCAATCGAAGCAGTTTGTATTCAAGGATTTGGCTCATTTTTTGAAGTCGGAAACTTGAAGTTTCCAATTTCCGATATCGCCCAAGTCCCACACAAAATTGAAGCGTCAAGTAAAAAAAACGGAAACTCACGTGTCCTGTTCATCAATTTGAACTGGTTCAATTTTCGCGTCCGACGAGCTCATTTCTTTTTCCAACATACGACATCGATTACCTCTTCGAAGTTCGGGCATGAGAAGACCCGACGCCAACTGATGCGGCGCATTTTGTGAGATTGGTGAGTAATAGTTTATCGGGCTGAAAAAAACGAATTTTTTTTTGGCGACGAAAAAGTGTGGAATGCTTACATCATTTGTCTGTGAATATGAACAATTTCAATATTATTCTGGTGTACTTCTCTCGGATTACACCTCATCCACATTGGTTCATTGTCCGTGAGAACTACAAGACGATTCGCTCTACCGGTGACACTTGTCAACTGTTCAGCAAAATCCATGTTTGCCAAAAACCGATTGTTCGAAATATCCAAAATTTTCAAATTCGCACAATTTCGCGTCAGCTCAATGATCGCTTCGTTGCTCACAAACGTGTCGTCCGACACGAGAAGTCGCTGCAAGCCGCGAATCGACGCAACACCTTGCGACACGTCGCGTCGTGTCAATCCATCCAAATTAAGACTGACGAGTCGCGGCAATTTGGCGAGATGTTGAATACCGGCGACTCCAATATTGCGACAATAGGCGAGTGAGAGATGCTCGAGATGTGAGGCGACGGGCGACGTTGTCACGTTGCACAATTCGCCGATGAAACGATCGGTGACCGGATAGAAACCTTCGAGGCAAAGAGTGTGTAAATTGAAGAGACGACAAAGATCGGCGAGTTGGATGGGAGTGGAAGTGCGTTCCGGATCGGCGACGATTGATAGTTGTTCCAGATTTTTTAGACTTGATACTAGTTTTTTGATTATTTTTTCGTCGAGACAATAAAGTTGAGAAATATGTAACGTCTGAAAAAAATTTGATTTTTAAAATCAATTTTCGAAAAACACAATTTTACCCATATTTCGAAAATTTTCTATTGGAAAAAAGAGAGAAGTTCTGATTTTATAGTTCCGCGGGAAGTTTGGTTTTTTCTCACCTTCAATTTTCCCCATTTTGAGCAAGCTACAATGAAAAGCGGCTTGATTATACGATAGCATAATTCCATTTCGAGGTGGAGTAAAGATTTCGGAGATTTCTGCAAGAACAATTTGTTTTCAGAATTGTTAAGCTCAAACTTACCGTAAAACAATGTCCAATAATATATTGTGCGTCTAATTTCAATGTCTCCAAATGGGGACATTGTTTAAAAATACGGTTCAAATCAGCATCTCTCAAACGATGTCTCGTACAAATCAATATATCCAAATGTTTCAATTGCGAGCACATTGATATGGTACGAATCACCGATTGTCTCCAAGACCATTGAGCAATTTCGGTCAAACCCGTCGTTCGATACAAATCATAGTTTAAATATTCGACGTTTTGTCCGTAAATCGACAAGAAGTACAACAATTTTGCGTCGTTGTAAAAATCCAATTCGTCGCGAAAAAACGCCACCGATTTCACCGAACTTTGCACACAACTTGAAAACTTTTTACAAACCCGTCTTGTTTGTCTGATTCGCTCTTTCAACGGGATGTATTCTAAGATTTTCGTGAGAACTTCATCGTCTAATTTGAGAAGCGGCGATGTTTGAACAATATCATCATCTCGAAGATCTTGAAGGGAGAAAATTTCATTGTAAGCTGCATTGAAATTGAACATCTTTCTGCAAAATTATGAGATGATGAAGTTGAAAAAAACACGGAGAAAAATGAAAATTCCCAAATAAAAAAATGATTGTTTAAGTTGGCGGGCACGCTAACCCTGCAATTTGCGCGTCAGCATTGTACAACATGGCGCGCCAATTGTAAATTAATTTTTTAATTCTCGCGCATTATTGGGGCAATCTTGCTGATGTCGTTGGTGCAGGTTCAACGGTCACCATCGCCATCAGTTCACGATGATAGTGATATTACGGTAAGCATCGAAAAAGTTGGAAAAATATTATTGAAATTCGCAGGAAGCTGATTTATCGCGATGTTCCTCGCGGAACCGATCAATGTCCGAATGCTATTTTGCAGTAAGAGGAGCGGCAATCATCCTACCGCATAGGTAATTTTTCCTCTGTACATTTCTTCAAAAATCTTGAATTTCAAATAATTCAGTGAGTACTCGCCTACTTGCTCTCACACACCGGAAAGTGGCGCTGAAATCGAGACCCATCTCCAATCAATGTTTCATTTATTGAGACCACAAGATACATTGATAATGGCAGTTAAACTGCAAACCCAAGTGGCTGATCATTCTCGCTATTTGACCATCGTTACCACCTATACAGATAGCGTATACCCGGAGAAACGAACTCTTCTCATCGGCATGGATTATTACAAATCGCAAATGACGTAAGGGTTTTAAAAAATGTTTAAAATTCGAAAAAATCATAGTGTTTAAGTTTTCCCAGCGTATTCTTATCACCGATTTCAAAAAGTTTTGAGCTCAAAAGCATACCTCGGCAGAATGGTGGAATTCCACACGGCACATTTTGAAAAAGAAATTTTCAGTAATTTCACATGACACATTTTTATTGAAAATAATTTTCACGAGTGTTTTATGTGGTATATAATTTTTTAAATGTAATTGGTGTCGGAAAGCATTTCTTATGACCTCTGCCACGTGGAAATGTTTTTTTGTCACTCCAAACTCAACCTATCCACATAAAACGGGTCATGTGGAGCAAAAAAATTGTGATACCTTTTATGGTGATCAAACGACATTTTCCACGCGTCCCATGTGTGCCATCTGTTAGCACATCAAAAAATAACCCTAGTTTCTATTTTGACATTTTTGATCTGATCACTACGAAAAAAGTTATACCCAATTTTGAAAATCACCAAAAATCCACTGATTTATAAGGCGATTCCACATGAATACATATCTCCGTTTCTAGTGAATTTCCACGCGGCCCATTGAGGTTCCACGCGGCCAGGACCATTCAAAGTAAATTCAAAACTTTTTTACATAAAAAATCGACAAACCCGCCTTTTTATAATCGTTTTTTTCTCCACGCACAAACACTGTTTATTTCTCTCGCACTCTCTCTCACAATATCTCTCTCTTCGCGCGACACATGAGATAAAGAGAAATCCTATCCATTTTCCACGTGGCAGTGTGATGTAGTGGTACGGGTGCGCGCTAGTGCGCACACGCCCGGTAGTTCGGCGCCCTTTCGTGGCGAAGGACAAGATATGCGGAAAAAAAGTTTGTGGGTAGAAATATAAAGGAAAATTCACAAGGCACATTTTGAGATGAGCGAATTTTTTTTTACAAAATCCACGCGACACATTTTTTAATCGGGTGTCTCCACGTTTTCTGCCGAGGTATGCTCAAAAGTGTGAATCAGAAAACCTTATATTCAAATATTCAAAGTCCGGCGTTTTTTGGCGCAAAAGTTCATAAACTTGAAAATTCCTGTATTTTCAATGTAATGTCGTTTTTTCCTAAATTAAGTTCTGATTTTAAAAGTCTCATGTTGCACAATGTGTACTTATATATCTAACGCAAGGAGGAATTTTGTACCGTGACTAAAAATTAGAACCTTCTTTCACAGTGTTTTTTTGGGTGAGAAAAGTAATTTTTATTGAAAAAAAAAACATTTTATATCAAAACAACGTAATTTCAGGGACAAAATTCTAATTTATAAATTTCTCTTCCCAGTGACAAAAATTTAAAAAAAAAATTTGTCACACTCTTACACCAGCTATAAATGTGTATTCCAGCATTTCTTTTTATATACTCGAAATTTCGAAAACTTTACCTTTTTCTCTAAAATTCTCATTTTCTATTCATGAAGGTAAAATGTTATATTCCTTTGAAAACTGTCGTTTTTTTCTCGCCATAAATCTATTCTAAAACTTTTTTGGCTCGGAACGAATTTTCAAGTATGATTTAAAATTTTGCAGAATTGGCGTTGTCTTACCGCTGCTCTGGTGCAGTCGAGTAGAACTTGCCGGCGATGGCGGAGTTACAGTTCACGGTGCCGGTCAAGCGTGTAACGAAGAAGACAACACATTAATCTTCCGACCTACGTCAGTTCAAGCAATGTGGTATGTGTTTCAATATTTGCACAAGGAATTGGATAATACACACGTCACTAAATCAGAGATAAAGGTATGTTTTTTTTTTTCCGAAAATAAGTTTTGAAAACTCCAATTTTAGGAGCCAACTCGAGTCACCGAATTCTATATGGAAAAAATCGCATCGCCCACATTTCTCTGTTCGCAATGGCAACAATCGCGGTTGGATGACGACGAAGAGTGCGACGGCATTTATGCGGACAACGTGCGCAACTATATGGGAACACAGGCGGTGATTGACAAGGAGAACGAATTGCGAAACGAGCTGCGACAAATCATGCAAAGTGTTGATTTGGATCTGGTAACGAGTAAGGATATTCGAACAGCGTTGGCGAAGAAAATTGGAGCATCTATTGATGAGCACAAGGTTAGAAAAAGGTTACTGTAATGAAAAAATTATTTTTTTTTGAAGGAATTTATCGACAGAGAAATGCTTGTCATCCTTGGTCAGCTTGAAAAAGCTTCGGAAATATTTTCGTATCTTCTCCTTGGCACTGAATGGAACGCGAGTAACTGGGATGAGTTACACAAGAAAAAGTGAGAGAACAATTTTCGAAAAAAAACAACAGAAATTGATTCTAGCGTTGGATTCATTTTAAATGTTACTCGCGAAGTTGACAACTTCTTTCCACAATCGTTTAAATATCGAAAAGTTTGGGTGATTGATGAGGCCGACGCGCAACTTTTAAATCATTGGAATTCGACTTCAGCATTTATTAAGGAAGCCAAGTAAGTTGTTTCAAAAAAAGTTTCGGGGAATGAACGGAAATGGCAAAATTCGAAGGAACATAATAGGCACATCCGGATTATGCCTGAATTTTCTTGCTAAAAAAGATTCATTAAGAGTTGACTGTGAAAAATTCAGAAAACAGAAGTACAAAATTCCATATTACACCAGGTAAATATGATCATAGTTTCTCTAATTGTTTCTCTCATGCAGGAAATTCCAGAAATATCTATTTACTTTTTATTAAGTTTCATTCATTTTTCAGAGAATCTGGAAAAGTTTGCCTTGTTCATTGTAAGAAAGGAATCAGTCGAAGCTCATCTACAGTAATCGCATATATAATGAAAGAATACGGTTGGCGATTGACTGATGCGTTGGAGTACGTAAAGAAGCGCAGAAATTGTATAACACCAAACAAGGTTAGTTTTTAATGTTTTTGTTGGAAAAAATTCAACTTTTTACAGGGATTCATGGAACAACTGAAAATGTATGCAGGAGCGTTGGAGGCGTCTCGAAATCGACACGCACCTCAGTTCAACTCGAGATCTCGAGCACATTCGGCAGTTGCGCCGTGTAGAACGAGAGCTCGAAAATCGGCGTCGCAGGTTTCTTCGTCGGGTTAGTTTGGTTTTTCCAAAATATCTAGCTTGAAAAAGGTAAAACTTTCTCTAGAATTGCGAAGAGCACGTGAGTATTTAGAGACACAGAGAAACTCATCGGGGAAAAAAAGTAGAAATAAAAATTTATTTAATGTTCAAAATAAATTGTCTGCGTCTCCTCACGTTCTCTCATATTTTATTTTCAAAAAAAAATTTTTTATATTAGAGCAATGACGGATTTTTCTGAAAAACTTGAATGTGTGAAAACTGTATTGCTTTTTCAAAATCTGGTAGAAAATCTGTCCAATTTTTTTTGGTAAACATTTTCTAGATCCCTTTACAATCATTGTGTTTTTGTTATTTGTTTAGTATATCGGTCAAATAAACAATAAATTAACACTTCAAAAACTTTCACTTTCCTACCAAGTGTTTTTTGTATTGTTGTTTTTGTTGCAGACACTGATGTTTCGGCAGTTCGTTTCATCGTCAACAATTTCGAACGACAAATGTCGGATGTGACATCGAATCGACAAAAAAGCGGAGCACCGAAAACCAACCCTCAAAGATCTACTCGTCACTCTTTCCCTGTTGATATTATAAAGCATGGCACCGCCACCACCTCAGTATAGTTAGGCAATTCTTCCCGAAACTGTGATTATTAAAGAGCTTTTCCCTTCCACACCAAGAATAATTTACAGGTCCACTTGCATTTTCTGTCTGATTACTGTAAATACATTGCACACCTCAACAAAATAGTCATTTTTCAGTTCACTTTTCTTTTTTTTTTGGTTGTCATAAATAAAAATAAAACACGATAAAGCTCGACGTAAGTATGGCAAGCAATAAAATATGGCAGGGTGAATAATTAATACATACATACATGCTTTTGGTTTTCTTTTTACATTTGTGGCCGACGTGTCAAATCGACCATCTCATTGTTATGGCCTATTTGGTCGCGTGACTGTAATTTTTTTTTCCATGTAAAAAAGCCCAAATTTTGAGGAAAAAATGCTCACTCTTGGTCTATATTGTTGATGATTTGTTCGACTGGCCGGAAGGCTGTCGGTGCTTTTTTTGGATCGTAGGATTTTACTCAGGTCCATTAAACGGGCGGCCAACCGTTCGCACTGTTCAACGCTACGAGCTTCGCGCACATTGTCAGCTACTTGTTCTGCAAATAGGGATGAAATCACGAAAAAAAAATTGGTTTTTTGTGAGACTTCTGATCTCGGGGAATTCGGTGTTCATTGGCGTCACAAATTTTGTAATACGAAATCTGATTTATCAAAAACGAGACCCCTGATTTTTTTTGCTCAAAAACAAAATGCCTATTATTCAATTGTCGATCGGTACTATTTGCTCTGAAACAGATGTGAGTGAATAACAGTTTTCTCTTCCCCTCCTTGTGCGACGGGGCGCGATTTTTGATTAGCAAAGTACACAAGTTGTAAACATATGGAATCAACCATAACCTTCCCAAAAATAGGAGGATGCCTTTTTGTTATGCCATATGTTTACAACTTGTGTAGTTTGCTAATCGATAAACCGCGCCCCATCGCAAAAAGAGGGGGAAAGGAAAAATTGTCGACCACTCACATTTGTGCGTCGCGGCTTTTGCGTCGGGTGTGTTATCATCAGAGCGAGTGGTACCGATCGACAATTGGACGATAATTTTTACGTCTGGATTACTGTAGAATTTATTTTCTGATTTGACCAAGAAAAATTTCTAGTTACATAAAAAAAAACGGAAAACATCTCTCCTATATTTGTGTAAATGTTTCAATTTTCTGCTCTTGAAAAAAGAAAAACTCACCAATAGCTGTGGCAACTTGCGAACATACCAAATCCTTCTCATTCATTCGTATTTGTAGACACGATACCTGTTCTTCCATCAATTGAACCTCTCTACCCCACGCACTTGTTGATTTACCATCTTTTTTCGGCGTATTGGGGACGGATACAGTGTTCGAGCGATCTCGAATCGAATTTTTTACTTTTTCCAACGTCGGGACAAATGTCAGAATCGATGGATCTTGATGTTTCGAAGAACTGACTTGAACATGTTTTGTCCTGACACCGGGCCTTGATTGATTTGGATGACTTTGGCCGGTAATTGTGATATGCGTAAAATTGTTCGATTTGATATTCGGTTTTGCATTCTTCTTTGGATTTCGATAATGTCTTGCCAATTTGACAAACGAATCAATATCTGCAATCGGTGGATATCTCATCAAATATTGCAAACATCCTCCATAATCTGATGACAATACTGGAAAATTTCTGGGTGAATTCTGATAAAAGAAAAAAAAAACTACATACATAAATGACGAATTTGAACCAATAACGACACAAAAACACATTTTACTAGAGGTCCGATCGGTCGATCAATCAATAGAACATCCCAAAGAAACAGCAAATCGTGCAATGGTAATTCTCGACCAAACAGCAAGCGCAGCCAACGGCTTGAAAATCAGAAATATTCGGGTTAATCGAGGAACAGATTCAGGGATAACATTCAACAAGCATTTTTATCAAAGGACTATTGCGAGGTGAACAGTATCATTCGGAATAAAACGTAGTGAGATTAGTGATAATTTCAAAGTTCCACAGAAAATCATGATCAAAGCAGTATATTTTATTTCGCACAGTGTGGTTTTGTGTACAGTTTCCGCTCAGGCCAAAAACGTGGGAACTTTTATTTTCAAAATGTCCCTCGTGATTTTTCACACAAAATTTTTTGCTGTCTGAATTACTGTATGAACTCTGAGTTTGGAAATTGTGTCACGTGAAATTCTACGTTTTCAGCGAGGTATGTTTCCGCTCTTTTTTGTGGATCAGGCACACTTTTGTGGATGTGCCCCGAATCGGAAAAATATTGCTTAAAAATGAGGAATATAGAGAAAATGTCACAAAAATATTTTGAGCTACTATGAAATTTTTTTTTTGAAATTTTGGAGTCCTAAAAATTTAGCTACACGCTGTAACTTCGCAAAACTTTGGTCAATATTATGAATGAACTAATTTTTACATAAATAGCAAAACTATACATTGTAGATTACAATATTTGAAAAATTTTAGACATTTTTTTGGTTTTTTCAAAGCGACAAAAAATTTAAATTGTTGTAAAGTGCGCTTTAGAAATTTCAGTTTTTTTGGAAAACACTTACATTCCATATAATTGTGGTGGTATGTCTAGAGAGTTCAGATGTTTTGCCAGAGTTGGATCAATTTCATGCAGAAGCTGTCCGACATCCACCAAATCCTCAACCAATCTCGTGGTTCCCGTCGAGTCCTGAACTCTCATATAAGGCTCTTTCTTCGGTGTCACAATTTCATCTTCGTCATTTGATGTTGTATCTTCGTACCACTTGGCTACTTCAAGCATAAATGCGCAGAATAAATTACTAAAAATAATATTTCATCACTGTTTTTATTGGAAATCTGACTCACTAGCTGTCATGTTCGATGAATTCCTTATCGAACAAACAGTTCAATAAATCCTCCTCTTGAAGCGTCAAAGTTTTCAATTCATCATTTTCTTTGGCATGCTGATATGCTTCGATATCGGAAAATATTACGAAAATCAATGGTGCCAGGATTTCATGCATGCCTTGCCGATAATTGATGAATGGATTCTCTTTCGCGTAGACTAATAGAATATCGGACATCAATTGATGGATGTAGTCTGATTGGAAGAACTCAATTTCAGGAAATGTTCGTGAAACATCTTTGCCGATTATATCTCGTAAATCGTTATCTTCAAAAAATGTGTTCCAGGGGTTCTGAAATATGGGAGGAGAATGAGAATTGATGACGAGAAAATACTCACATGTTCTACAGGAGCGAGAGGATTATTAAATTGGGGATCTTGTGAAAATTTTTCATCGCGCGGATCGATTAGTTTATTCTTCTTCAGGGTTCTATAGTTATTTCGATTCCGAGATAATGTTACTTCCCAATCTGATGTTTCGTATGGCAAGCATCGCAGTAACAACTGAATTTTTCAGATCATAGATTTTTCAACAAAGAAAACTAACTCTCCAAACAGCTGATCTACAAGACGATGATCTCAACGAACCGGAAGCTGCGACTTGGGCGAGTAAATCATCGGAAAGTCGGAATTTTATTAAGGATGCAGCATCAAAACTGTAAGAGTTTTACATTCGATTTTTTGTAAATAGCCAACTGACTTTAGATTGCACGGCGTTTCTTTTGTTGATGTGCTCATTCTTTGAGAAAAACTCGCATACTGAACTTTGAGTTGATTTGTGTGATTTTTTGCTTTTTACATATACACAACTTTCCTGCAAATAACCAAATAACCACTTATCATCATTTTTCGATCAAAAATCGAAAAAAAATAAAAATAATATCTGTAAATCGTAAACCCACAAACCTTGTCTCTTCGCTGTGAGAACCATGTACGCAGCCAAATGTTAGCTGAGTATTAAACTTTAATGCACTACGGCGAACAAAAATTTATTTTATTTCTGGCCGTTTTTTCTTTTTTTTCACGATTTTTGATAGGAAATGGATTTTGTAAATTTTAAAATAAGATTGTTGAGATTATTTTAGGAGATTTGATAGTTATTACGTGCTTTTCACGTTTTGAATAAAATCTAGGGACTTCACAAATTTTCATTTGAAAGTTTTGTTTTCGTCGTCTTATTTTTCGATTCTTATTATCTTATCAACTCCGTATTTTTCAGGTAATCATGTCGAGCGGATACGCTCCTTTGGCCCTCACAGAGGAAGATGTTATGAAGCTTTTGGCCACCCAAGCCCATTTGGGATCCACCAACCTTAACTTCCAGATGCAACAATACGTCTACAAAAGACGTTTTGATGGTGAGTTAGTTTATAAATGATAATAGTTTTGTCAGTGTTAATGAAGCTGACATTTTATTCATGTCAAATTTAAATTGTTTTAATGGTTTCTGGATATGAAAAATTTCAGGTCCAAACATCATTGATGTTAAGAAAACTTGGGAGAAGCTTCTTCTCGCTGCCCGCGCCATCGCCGCTGTTGAGAACCCAGCTGACGTCGTTGTTGTCTCCGCCAGACCATACGCTCAACGCGCTCTTCTCAAGTTCGCCGCTCACACCGGTGCCACCGCTATCTTCGGACGTTTCTCTCCAGGATGCTTGACCAATCAAATCCAAAAGACCTTCAAGGAGCCAAGACTCTTGGTTATCTCCGACCCAAGAATTGATCATCAAGTATGTTTTGCAAATTGTAAATTTCTATTTGTCCGTTTCAGGCCGTCACTGAGGCTTCATACGTCGGAGTTCCAGTCATCTCCTTCGTCAACACTGAGTCGCCATTGAAACTCATCGACATCGGAATCCCATGTAACAACAAGGTATTTTTGTTCTGAAATTTTCTAATTAAATTTTTGTTCAGGGAGAACGATCAGTCGGACTTTTGTGGTGGATGCTTGCCCGTGAAGTCTTGATCCTTCGCGGAAAAATCTCACGCAACACTGGATTCGTCCTTGATGGAAAAGAAATCATGCCGGATCTCTACTTCTACCGTGATCCAAATGAGACCGAGAAAGAAGAAGTCGGAGCTACCGTCGAGGTCGCCGACCAACACGAATACCAACAAAACACAGACATCGACTTCACCCAACAAGCTGGAAAGGTTGACGACTGGGCCGCTGAGACCGCCACTTGGACTGCTGGCAAATTGGGAGAAGACCAATGGGCTACCCCAACTGATGCCAAATGGTAATTTTTGTTATAATGTTGGATTATTACCAATAAACCATTGTTATGTACTAATTTATTTCGAGAGGGTTTAACGGCGAATAAAACTTAGTTGAATCAGGTTAGAAATATTTTAGAGATAGGATGCTACGATTAATTTTTTTGTGGATATGTGCGTTTTCACGGTTATGCAATTTTTTCGCAGAAATAAAACGAAATGAGGAAAGGAAACCTCGACTTTGAGAATCGGTCGATGTTTCCGGCTACTGATGAAGGACGCAGTTCTCGTCAATCCACCCGATTGGCTAACGCGAATTTTCGACCCGATATTCACGGTTTTGGTAAAAAACATTTTACATAGGATGAATTGGCAAAAAATGAAAAGCCAATTTTGCTCCCTTTTTTCGTTCTCAAAGTAAGATGAGTTCTTTTCCAGGTAATTTTGTTTTATTTACGTGTGATTGCTTCATTGAAAAAAAAATATATATATTCCACGTGAGACCTTTTTTTTCTGAAGCTCATGTTTCATTTCTATTTTTTCTTTCACTTCTGTGTCTGTCTCACATTTGTCACACTTGTAAGTAGCCTAAAACAACGGAAGGGTTTTTTGTAATAACTTTCCTCATGTCTCCTGGAACGTGCTTTATTTTGATATCATGATATTTTTTCCTGAAACAGCTATTTCTGAAAATCTGCGTTACTCTCTTGAAAAAAATGATGAAAATCTGAAAACCGATAATTTTATTCTGGTTTTCAAAAAAATTAATGAGCAAATCGGTTGACAAAGACGGCCGATCTTGGCGGACACGGACAATAGGCCGCATCGTTTCCGGGCAATCCGGGTCCTCCCGGTGGTCCTGGTTGTCCATCGGTTCCCGCATTTCCAGGTGTTCCGTCCTGTCCGGGTGGTCCTTGCGGTCCCGGAGCTCCGTCTTGTCCCGGTCCTCCGTTGTTTCCAGCTGGTCCGGCTGGTCCAGCAGGTCCCGGTGGTCCAGCCGTTCCAGGTTCTCCTTTTCCTTTTTGTCCGTCTTTTCCGGGTGCTCCTGGTGGTCCATCCGGTCCGTCGTCGCCTGGCGCACCGTCGTCTCCGGCCGGTCCGGCTGGTCCTGGTTGTCCGTCGGCTCCCGGTGGTCCGGCACTTCCCGGTTGTCCGTCTCCTCCTGGTGGACCTGGTGGTCCGTCGGGTCCAGCAGCGCCGGCCGGTCCAGCCGGACATTTGACGCAAGCCGTGTCGGCTGGTGGACATGTCAGTGGAGCATACGTCGATGTGTTGTCGTCACCGGCCGGTCCTGGTGGTCCGGCACTTCCCGGTTGTCCCGGCTCACCGGGTGGTCCAGGTGGTCCTGGAGGACAGACGGGCTTTGCCGGCTCGCATTGACACCACGCCGGAAGTCCCGAGAACGACTGCCTCTTTTGACGGAAAATTGAGTTGAACGGGTTGACACGTGGCTTGGAGGGTGGTGTGACTGTGATTTGAATGTCCATCATATCTGTCCACGCAGCATCGGTCTCGACACGAAACACACTAACACCATCCAACACTTCATCGTGTACCTGAAAAACAATTCCCGTAAAAAAAAGAAAGAAAAATTCGCCCGCACCCGACATCGAGCCCTCCACCAAAAAATTACTAGACAAACTCCCTAACCACTAGACCACGCTCACCTCATGAATAGTGTTGTACAATTGTGGAATGACAACAAGACACGCCAAACATGCCAATGTTGAGGCGGCCGAAGCCACACCCACAACAAATTTCTCCATAATTTGAGGAAGATGAGAAAATGTGGAAAAGTAGTCCACTTTATACACATCAAAAAGTGGGCGGAGTCAGAATTTGTTTGAGGATGGGAAGAAGAAGAAAAACTACGGTATTTCATGATCAAAATCTATTTGTACGAAATACAAGTTTAGTACTTCATTCATTCATTCAGTCGAAACTGATTGTAGAATCAGATTAAACGAGTTTTCAGGAGACAAACAATTTGTGTGTTTTTTTGGTTGCTTAATGCACTTTTTTTGTGTTAAAGACTGGTTTTTTAGAACCCCTCATATACTAATGGAACATGTGTTGTTTTTTTTCGCCAAATCTCAAGGATGCGAAAATTTCCGTCCTCCAAAATACAATTACATGTTGTCAAGTGGATGGATTCGCTCATTCATGTATTTAATAATTAGACACATATAAAGGCAAAAGCTAGTTTTTTCGCTCATGTCGTTATGCATTTTATGGATGACGAATTCTTTCGGGTTGTTAAAACTTCTTTGTTTGTTGTCCCCCCCCGGGGGGACTGGGCCGAGCTCAGCAGCAGTGCAACGCTGAGACGACCCTTGGAAAGTCGGAGCAAGCCCCGAGTCTTTCCGCGGTTCCAAAAATCATATAACCTTAATTACATTCATTCGAATGTATACCGTAGGTTAATACGATAAGAACAGATACTACACTTTGATCTTAGCTAATAAGCCGAAGAAGCGATAAACCAAACTGTTTCTTTCTGCTCTTATACTTTTCACGCGCCCGACATCGCACTGGTTAGGCAGTGTGTCATTAGTGTGTGTGCTAGTGGGCGGAGCTTAGCAATTTTCAGCGCGTCTTGAATTTTTTTAATACTGTAAATAAAATGTTTAGTGTTTTTAAATCGAAAAAAAACATATGCTTCTTCTCACAACTAATATGATTTCTTCTTTTAAAAAAGAAAAAAATATCTTCATTTTTTCCAGATGAGACCTCTCCGTAGTCACCTGTCGTTTCGTTTTCAAAGCCGAAAATAAGGCCCCCATTTCACACATGTTTTCTCGTTTGTAAAGAATCACACAAATACGTGGCAATTTTTGGTGTTGGCGAAAAATGAGTTTGGTGAACGACGAGTTGCACAAACAACTTTTTCGACTCTTCTCACTTTTTGCCGATGGATCTGGTATGTTTTTGAAGATTAATTTTGAAGAAAAAAAAATGAAAACTGAAATTGTTCAATTTTTAATTTCAAAAATTCGAAAAATGAATATTTATTTTAATTTTTAAAGAAACGTGCAAACCTGCTCAAGCTGAATATCTGATCGACGAATTGTTGCGTGAACTGAGACGACTCACAACTCCAAAAGTGTTCGATCTTCCCGATGATGTCACCTTCAAGTAAGCATGTCCCTTTAACTCGCATATGTTATCAATTTCAGTGAATTTCTAAACCTTCTTCAAGTAATATTTCCGGATCGCGAAGATTTGCAAATTTCAACAAGCCGCATTTTCGAACGATACATCAATCATGTGATTGGCAAAGGATTTGTTTTGTTTCGTAAAGTGTCGAGAAAAAATGGAAAAAGTTGTTGGCCGCTGAGAAAAACGTCGAATTGGATATTTGGATGGTGTCAAATTGAGCCGGGAGTTGTGAGAGTGAAGGAGACCAATGGGAAGGAACATCGAATTGAGATCAATGAGGAGACCAGTATTGAGGTAGGCAATCAAACAGTGTCTATTCTTGAATCTCACTGTTCTCGCACACATTTCTAAGTCACTCACAGTTTCGTGGGTGTGGCCTGAACCGAACGAATATAATCTTGAAATGAGAATTTTGGAGAGAAGGTCACGGAAATTACTTTACCTACCGCGAAATTTTTTCACAATTGAAGAGACTTCTCAAATACGGCTCCAAATGCCCGGCCGGGCATTTCGTTTACGTTTCGAAAATTGAAAACTAATTCCGAAAAGCAAAAATTTCGAACAAAGTTGTAGTAACTGGTATTGTTGGCAAATCGGGTCAAGCCCGATGAAAATGTGATTGAAAAGGACCAGAGTCGGGTCCGGCCTGTTTTTTCAACAACAAAAAATCTGGACCGGCCCATTTTTCAAAGATTACCAAGTTTAATCTAAAAAATTTTCGGAAAAGTTTCGAAAGTAAATTCTGAAATGGTTTGATCAGAAAAAAAGATCCGGAGTATTTTTTCGGAAAACGTTCCGTCTTAAGAAATTTTCGAAAATAGTCGGAAATTCCGGAATTCAGGAAACTTCCGGTTTCAGTTCCGCCCAAGCCTGATCCGGGACAGTTATGTGGCCAGATTATCAACAAAAAAAACCCTGCCCGCGATTTTCGGGCCAGCCTCTCGGGCTTCTCGGCAAAAACTTTACTCCTGGCTATTTCTTTTTTACACAGCCTCCAACATGCGACGGCGAGCAATGTGTTTGGATGGTCATCTCCTCTGCGCCCAACACCATCACACTCCAATTCTCACATCTCGACCCAATTCAAGCGCAACTGTTCGTCAAAGACATGCGTTTGTCCAAAGACTTTCCGACTCGCGACACACTCGCATGTCACGACTTGAAGCGTTCGTTTAAGCGTTCGCGACCAGTTCGCGACAATACCGATGTGCGACGTCTCGAAACCGAGCTCGAAGAGGAGCGCAAAAATCGACACGACGAGGAAATAGTGCGCGGTTTGACGACACGATTGTTGAAGCAGGAGATGGAGAAGAGCGAACAGATGCAGCAAGTTATTCACGAGTTGAGAAACAAACTTGATCATTCGGAAGAGGAGTTGGAAGAGGAGGAGGGCGAAGAGCAAGATGAGCAACAACAAACATCCCAAGCTTTTGAAAACGAGGAGACCGAAATAATTTTGCCGTCGAGAGAGGAGAAAATACAACAATACGCCTATCATTTATACACCTCACAGGCTGATGATCATCTTACTTCCGATGATGAAGAGGTTGGTTTATTTTTGCAAAAAAACCGTCTGCTTTCTCTGCGTCTCGCACTGATAGCGCAGTGCGATTTCAAAAGGCCGCGGGTTCAATTCCCATCGGGGTCGACGTTTTTTTTTGGTTTTATGATCCTCGTACCAAAAAAGACTGAAAAAAACCATTTGAAAGAAAAAAAACTGTGCTGGAATCGAACCCCCGACCTCTCGAGCCGCAGCTCAACGCGCTACCATTATACCAAGCGGAAAGGAGGATGCGCCGCCTAAATAAGCGTTTAAAAATGTCAACGTAACGGAGAAAAAATAAATTTTTTCCAGATATGGAAACAAAACTACAACTTGATCGTTTCTACACAATCCGTTTAGCAAAGTTGAGCACCAGCTGGTTTGAAGCGTGACTCTGTAAAAAACAATAAACATTTCAAAAAAAAAAATGAAAATGAAAATACCTTTGATTGATGACAAAAATGAGAAATATGTCAGTTGACCAGTAACAGCTCCAGGTTTTGCCGGATTTTTGCGGCAAGTTTTCACATTGAAACCATCAGGTCCTTCGGCCAAAACTTCAACAACATGCCAATCGGTCATTCTGCAAAATTGTTTCTTTTGTGTCGAGTTTAAAGGGAGGAACGTACTTTGGATCAGAAACGAGTTTGGCGACAACTTTGTCGAAGCCCAGATTGGATGCGGCAATCGCCCCACCAGCCATCGTGTTCACATTGTTTGGTGCTAACGGACAAAGCCCTCGAACCGAACCTGCAAACAATTTTCGGGTTATGCTTGTTGTCATGTTTGTGACCCACCCTCATAGAGGATTGTAGCTTCCTCGGTTTTCAATTTTGCCTCTTCATTTTTTTCGAAGAGCGGTGATCCTAATTTGAATGAGCTGGGATGTTTGATCATTGTGATGGTTAGACCCTTCAAACTTCCAACTTCGGCCATTTTCTGAATATCATTAGCCCCCCAAAATGCGCCGGACGGAATCAGAAGTTTACGATTGTGAAGCTTTGCGGTTGCTTTGAGCTTGTCCAAGAGTTGCTGATCCGCCAAGCATGTTGGTGAGCCAATCTAGAATCATTTTTTGATGTCCCCCCGGGGGGACTGGGCCGAGCTCAGCAGCAGTGCAACGCTGAGACGACCCTTGGAAAGTCGGAGCAAGCCCCGAGTCTTTCCGCGGTTCCAAAAATCATATAACCTTAATTACATTCATTCGAATGTATACCGTAGGTTAATACGATAAGAACAGATACTACACTTTGATCTTAGCTAATAAGCCGAAGAAGCGATAGACCAAACTGTTTCTGTCTGCTCTTATACTTTTCACGCGCCCGACATCGCACTGGTTAGGCAGTGTGTCATTAATGTGTGTTCTAGTGGGCGGAGCTTGGCTATTTTCACAGCGCGCCTTGAATTTTTTCATACTGTAAATAAAGAAAAACAACTTACAAAAAGGTCACAATGCTCCAAAATAAGTTGGCCATAATCATGAATAATTTTCGGATGCGCAACTTCTACAACCAAATCAATATTTTGCAAGTTCTCTGAATTTAGCTGATCCAAAGTCAATACTTGTGAATTTTCCTCGGATTTTGTGCGATTCCAAATTTTTACAACTTCAAAATCACTTTCCAAACTCAACTTTTCATTGAGAAATTTGCCTGAAACACTATTTTTGTTGAAAAAAGGGGGAAAACATTACCTAAATGTCCATAACCAATAATCGCAACACGAACCATATCGATTGTCAAATATGACAATTTTTTTGGCAATGTTCTGTCAAGGTCAAACTTTTTATTATGCAAGAAAACATCCCGTTGATAAAAGAACAAAAATGGAATGGAAAATAAAACGTGGCAAAACACAGAGGTGTGTACCTTTGAAATTCTATGAGATACAACATTTTTGTTTATCCTTCTTCCTTTTTGATCGTGGCACAGATGTTGGCGATTGTTCAATATCTGCCTCGTCGCTGGGAAAGCTTCGAACAATTCGAACAAGTTCGTGGAACGCACAATCGACGTTGATCGGCGGATCTTTTGCCGATGTTTCAATGTACATTAGTTTGAGTTGTGCGGCAAGTTCGCGGCCCTCCTCTTCGCTGACAACACGCTGATTGACAAGATCAATCTTGTTCGCCACCAACAGTACCGGATATTCGTTGCGATCTTTGACACGCAACACTTGTCGATATAGTTTGTGTGCCTCTTCGAATGATTTTCGTTCGGTGACCGAATAAACCAACAGAAAACCTCGGCCACCTCGAATATATTGCTCACGCATTGCTGAGAATTCTTCTTGTCCAGCTGTGTCCAATACTATAACAAAATTGAAATGGGTTAATGTTGCTCTATTGCACAGAGCTACTTACCATCGAGAATGACCCAATTTCCATCAACTTCACAATGTTGAATATACTGATCTTCAATTGTTGGATCGTAGTAGTCAATGAATTGTTTCTGCAAAAAAATCAATAATTTAAATTTTTTGGCGCCAATTTTCTTTCTCTGAATCTCTATACTCTCTCCCAAAATTTTATGTTTGCTCTGCGTCTCTTTCTCTCTCTTCCAAAATTGGTTCTGATGTTGTCTGCGTCTCTAACTTCACGTTCTCTTTTTTTGGCGCAAATTTCATTTCTTCAAATCTCTATAGTCCTTTCCAAAATTTGTTTTTTTTTTCTGCGTCTCTCTCTCCCTCTCTCTCTCTCTCTGCACTTTTGGCGCCAAATGTTTGTCCGCCTCTTTTCATCTCTTTTTCAAAAATCTATATGATTTTGAATTTCGCTGCGTCTCTAACTTTGATTTCTCAATTTTTCGGCGCCAACTTCACTTCTCTGCGTCTCTGTTCTCTCTACTTTTCTGATTTGGCGCCAATTTTTCTGCATCTCTACTCTCTTACTCCTGATTTTTCTGTTTTTCTCTGCGCGTCTCAGTTTCTTCTTTCTCTTTCTCCAATAATTTCAGCTTTTTGAAAGTTTTGCTATTTTTCTCTGCGTCTCTAACATCTCTCTCAATTTTTGGCGCCAGACTAGTTTCTCTGCGTCTCTAACTTGGCGCCAATTTCTCTGAATCTTTTCCTCATTTCACCAATTTTTCTCTGCGTCTCTTCACACTCTCTCTCTCATCTCAGGTGTCAAGGAAAAACGCAATTACCTGGAAGAATTGGATAGTCAACGACGATTTGCCGACACCTCCATCTCCAATCACCACCAACTTATAATAGGGCAATTTCGAATCGTCCTCTGGTGGACGTTTTCCAATGTTAGACATGTGCTGCAAAAAAACACACAAAAATTTGAGAACAAAGCAAAAAATAAAGAAAAAAGTTTCGAGTTACAGATTGAACTCAACAAGACGCAAAAAAACGAGAAAATAAAGAGTAGCCACAATCGATATTATCAATGACTTATCATCATCATCAACAACGATGATACTACTACCAATACTATTTTTGGTATTTCTCAAGGCCAACAAAGGCATTTTTCCAGCAATGAAAAAGGAAAAAAAATTGAAAAAAAAAATGTTGCCAGTAGTGAGAATCGAACTTGTGACGTCGTGGGCGTGAGGCAAAAACACACCCAGCTACACCACCAGACACTAATTCAAAAAGGAGTTCGGGCCTCGAAACCAATCCATTTTCAGATCTGGAAAAA
The DNA here is from genome assembly GCA_963572245.1 of Caenorhabditis sp. 8 KK-2011. Taxonomy (NCBI): domain Eukaryota; kingdom Metazoa; phylum Nematoda; class Chromadorea; order Rhabditida; family Rhabditidae; genus Caenorhabditis; species Caenorhabditis sp. 8 KK-2011. The sequence goes on from OY751548.1 coordinate 8,187,845, forward strand.
ATATTTTCTGAGAAAAAAACATCAAATATATTTTTCGGATGGTGAGAAGAGGAAGAAAAAAAAACGAACACACGCAAATGTGATAATGATAAGGAAGAGCAAAGGAACGGGCGAATGAATCAGCGAGGAAAACGAACATCATTTCTCTTTCTTTTTTTTTTCTTTTCTCATTTGATGGATCATCATCACAACAAAAAGTAAAGGTCATCGACAAAAAAAAACAAGGGAAAGAGGAAAATTTCGGACGTAGACTTTAGAGTAGGATATTCCGCGCGGATCTTCAGAACATTTTTCATTCAGAAATAATGCTTATTTTTTGACATCGCGTTACATATTGTTTGTAACGAATTTTTATGAAAAATGAACAACTTTTGAAACGTATATTTGTCGGGTTTGTAAAAATTCCAATTTTGCTTTGCAAAGCGAGGAAAAATGAATCTATTGCTCATGGCTCAAATCTCACCCTTGAAAAAAAAAACAATTTTGATCTTTCATCCTATACGGTAGTTTCGACGGCCACATTTTTTTTTGGAAGTTAAACATGAACCGTTCCCATGTTGGATGGCATTTTATTTGCAATTGTAGCGCACAGTTTTTTTCACACACGTTTTCTTCGTCAAACTTTGTGCCACACAACTGAATAAAATTTTTTTTTTTTTTTTAATACTTGGTGATATTTTTTTTCTTTTTGTATTATTGTTTCGTATGCATGAACCGGACATCGAACTGCTACACTTTCAAATTCATTCGTTGTTTGGTAATTGTGAACATTTCTCATGGTAAAATTAGAGCAAACAAACTTTCATCCACTGATAAAACTGTAGTTTCCAATACAATTCACTGATAAAACGTGTTGACCTAAAAAATTCTGCAGCGTATTTTGGCGTTGGGTTACGCTGCAAATTTATTTGACAGTTGCTCTTCAATTTTTTCTTAGTGTTACCAATATATTTTTGAACAATTTCTTCATTTTTTTCCCAATTAAAGTTATAGACATGAACGGTTAACATTACAATTACACAAGCAAAAAAAACACGGTTTGCGTGTTTTTTGCCCATGAAAAATATTTTCAAATTTTTCGCAAAATTTTTTTCGCGAATTTCTGTGCAGACTTTTGTCACCGGGTTTTTTTTTGCTTGTGCTCACCAATATCGAAAATGAAAAGTGTAAAAATGCTGAAGCCTAATATAGAACATAATCGCTTCCCGTCTCAATCTCCGGCTCATTGTTCCGTAATTCATTGGTTTTCTTCAAAATCTCTTCGATTCCCTTCTCCAACTTTTCACAGAATTTTTCGATCTCTACGGCCAGGTGCGATTTTCTTTCAAAATCCTATAAAAAACAATTTCAACACTGAAAATTAGACAAGACTTACGAAAAAACATTTGAACAAAAGTACAATGTCGCAAACAACACTGGCACATATAAATGATTTCATGATCACTTCAGTCAAAGCGCTCGAATGTAGAAATATAGCAGTTGCAGAGCGGAAAGAACACGAGGCAGCTTCACAGATGAGTATTTGAGCGGACATCAGATCATTTCGGTTTTGCAAGTCATGATGAAACTGTTCGTTTTTCAAAACCCGTTGCATCACACTTTCCAAGTTTTCGTTGTCTTCCATCAATTTGTTCAATAGTTCAGCATCTTTTCGAACATACTCTTGAAACTTTTCAGCTTTATACGTCTGATCTTTTCGTTTCACATACTCCGACATTCCACCAATTACACTACTGGATACACCAACAAAAAGAGCTCCTAGCGCCACAGGTGGAACTACTAGTGCCAAGACACTACTAACAACACCCACCGAACAGCCAGCTCCCATTGTGATGATGGACATGTTCTTATAATCATTGAGTTGTTTGCACATCTCCATTAAAGCATCAATCACATTTTTTCGATAATCCACCCATTGATTGAGGCTGTTTGTGAACTTTTCCATCGAATCTCTGACATCTCTTTGATCAGAAGGGGAAGCCGATCGCAACGCCTCCAAGATTCGATCGAAATCGTTACTCACATTTCTATCATACATCGGAATAGAATGAAAAAAGTCAAAAAAAAAAAAAACTTATCTGGGTGTAAGAAGAGGCTTGCCTCACTGATAAAAATGGTAAAAAACAAGGAGGAGGAGGGGTTGATGAAAAATATAATGAACATAACGCTTCGTGTCACTCTGTACCATCTTGAAGCCCATATTTTGACGTCACGTACCACGCTATGTAAAACTCTACAAATAACTACATTGTTGTCGTGTGTGACTACAGTAAGCAAAAATCAATTAGTTCGGGCGGTCTGTTAAAGGAGGAGTAGCTTCAAAAATGTACTTTCGATATAATCAGACCTTAATGGAATTTCTAGCGGGAAGTCTAGGGAAAAAAGTTCCAAATTTTGTGACCACATACACGTGGAACCTCTGAATATTTGGAGTAATAGCATGCACGTAGAGAAAAGGATTTTTTTCTGGAATACTAGTGGACCACTTCGTGACAATAAAAAAAAGAAAAAAATTGAATTAATAAATTAAATTTGCCAATGCGCGCCATTTTATAAAATTCATTTTTTTTCTAGAAAAATACAATGCAAATCTCAAAGGCGCATAGATTTTCCCGGATTGGTCTCGCCACAACTCGAACAGAGCATTATACTGTATTTTATTGTCAATCCAAAATTTTATGTTTAACATCCAAAGAAATTGTGGCCGTCGAAACTACCGCATAAGATGAGAGATCAAAAATGTCTTTTTTGAGACTGAAAATTTAGATACTACGGCCAAATGGTGTTAGAAAAGTATGTAAAAATTTGAAAATGTGCTCAAACTTTGCATGTACTTTGTTTTCTCTGAAATTTCTCTCCAACTTTTGTCACTGAAGTTCTAACAGAAGAGGTAGTTGCTCCAGCAAAATAAATCTGCTTACAGGAAAGATCATTATTTCAAATGGAGTGTTCACTATTTCGAGGTCAAATGTAGAATCCTCACTTGTTCAACCCTCGACCTTTCTTTCTCCTGAAGGTTTTGAATTACCGTGCGCAGAAAAAAGCGTGCTAAGATAAAAGTACAGTTTCGAGAGTTTTACAACTTTTCTGATTTTACTATTCTCTCCTACGAATGATTAGTTAGGCTTAGTGAACTACCAAAAAGTTCAGTTGAGAAGTTCGAAGGTTAATCCAGGTCGAGGGTTGTGAAAAAACGAGTTTGCAGTTGGATAGGTCACGATTGTATTACTTTCACGTTCGTTTTTTTTTTGTTTTTGAGTTCCCACGGACTGACACTAAAAGAGATTATGCCGTGCAGTTGATCAAGTGTACAATTGGTGCTACGCTCCGTTTTTTACGTAGTTAACAACATTTTTCATTGTAGAAGCAATAATTTCTCATTGTAAGAACCAAAAAACTGATAACAAACTCCTCCTTCAAACGAGAACAGAAAACGTTGTTCAATCAGTTTCACAAATGTACACCGACTACACGACAACTCTTCTCGAACACTGCAAAAGTTCTCCGACCGCTTCGTTACGTCGCGATCAAATTCAGCCATCTGTTCGTCAATTTCAATCAGCTCTCAATGAATGGGTAGACCACAGGAAAAACGTCATTTCAACGTTGGATAACTATTGCGAAGAATTGGATGTTTACAGCAGAAACAGTCGGATATTGAAAACAGTTGGAAGCTCGATCGGACTGATGAGTGGTGTCATCTTCTTGGTCGGCTCATTAAACTCGTCACAGTGGACAAGCTATGCGTATTTTGTTGGCACGACGAGTGCGATAACAAGTTCAGCTGCGTTTTTTGTGAATTGGTCGAACAAAAAGAACAAACTGAATAAGTTGAAGAAGTATGTTGAAAAAGATCTAGCGCTGATGGAAAAAGTGCTGATGAGCCAAAGAAAAGTGGAAGATATGATCGAAGTCTACGAAGACGATAATTCTCGACAAATCATGGAGAATGAACAAGTTGCGGGTCTCAAAATGATCGAACTCTGCGAGTCAATCAAAACCCAAAATCTGGGAATATTCCTGTTTATGTTTTATGGATCACAAGCCATCAACGACTTCAGAATACTCATCAATACAATTCATTTAATGATTTACACAAAGGTAAGCCGTCAGTGTTTTTTTTTTCAGAAAGCAAAAATGTTTTGCAGAAATTGAGAACAAAATCGAAATTGGTTGAACGGTTGGAAGAATTCAACAGTGGCCTTCGAAACGGCTTGAAATCTTTGGGAACAGATGTGTGATTCATTGAAATGGAAAGAAAACGGTGTGCGTATCAGAATGAAACTCTGTGAATTTTAATGAGAAAGATCCCGTTTTCAAAATTGCCGAGGGAAGCTTAAAAGTTGATTTACAAGGGAGTGATGTAAGGAAAATTTGGAGATTTTCGATGAAATGTATGTCATTTCATAGAGTTTCGGACGCTGAAAATGATCCCGTTGTCAGATTTTGCGAAACTCCTCTCCAAATCGAGATATCGAGATTTTTGTGAAAACACAAAATCTGAAAATCTTGCTATAAATCGCTTTAAAAAAGGTCATGGTACTCCTAAATAGGTCAACTTGGTGTAAACCACCATTCTGAACAACATTCAATTTATATTTTTCCATGAAAACGTTTAGTTCTACTGATAATATCGATTTTCTGAAAATTCCCAAAAAATTGTCAGGCTTCCAAAATTTCTCATTAGATCAAAAATAAATTAATTGAATAAAAACGTGAACACTCATAAAAATGTAGGTCAAACTTGATTGTATTTTTTGAAGCTACATTTCTTGGTGTTTTCAGTACTTTTTCGCTGAAAATGAATGTTGGAACGTTTCTTCTCGTATGAAATAACCCCAGAGTACTTCCACTTTCAAAAAAAATTAAAATTTGAAAGAGAAAAATGAGATTTTCTGCTCAAACTTCGGAGCCAAATTTTGAGCTTCGCAGAGGAGTTTCGCAACTTCTGGCAGCGGGATCTTTCTCAGCGTGTCGAAATCTATGGAATCCCAAATTTTCATTCTGAAACGCCACATCGTCCTAACACCACTCCCTTGTTAGAAGTTTGAAGAGAAAAATTAGTGGAATCACTTGCGAAAATGTTAAAAATCAGGAAACGGGATACATCGTCTTCCGCGTTGCGTGTCTGCCAGCGATTTCATCTTCTTTTCCCTCTCCACCTTTCTCGCTGTCTTTTCGAAATATGAACCGCGACGCGGGTACGTTTCGCGGCCGACCACACTGATGAGCGAGTGTTTTTTTCAAATTGGCGTCTATTTTTCTCGTTCAATTTTTGCTTCCTGCTTGCAAGTTGATAGTTCAGCTGAGAGCTATGTAGAACGAATTAATTTTATTGATAAACAATTATGCACTCGGTAGAAGAAGAAATTGTATTTCTCCAAAAGTGCAACTTTTTTGTATTTTTTTCATTTTGAGAATTGTTTTTTTTTTTTGAATATTACTGTACTTGGTGAGTTTGAATGATAAGAGAAAGACACTCGCAAAAAAATGAACAAAAACAATGAAAAAAAGTGTCCACGTACTTTTGCAAAAAAAGGGGCGTGACCGGAGTGTTCCAATGAAAAAAATGGTGTGCCGCAGTTGCAAACAAACATGCCAGGGAAGTTTTACGTGGACAATTTTTTTGTCTATTTTTTGCATGTGGGTTCAGTCAACCAACAAATTCGACTCATTTTAATTGTGGGGGTCATTTTTGGACTGAAGCAGCACCCCACCACTCGGAACGGCTCCGCGTTTCCCAAAAACTCCGAATCAATAATTATCATTTTTCCAGCCATATCAACTTGGAGCTCTTCTGGGCTCATTTTCGGGGTAAAACTCAAAACGGCCCCTGGTAAACTCAATTCAATCACCCATTTTGAGAATTAAATTGATTGAAATTTTAAATAAAAATATTTAAATACGTGACCTCTTTCTTGGGCCAGGGTAGTGAGGCCAGGAGGAGGAGAGGCTTTACCAAAGTTTGAAAACGAAATTTATTTGTTTATCGAAAAAAATAACAATTTATTTAAAGTTATAAATATATCGGGGAAAAACCCGCAAATTTTGCGACAAACAGATGTGCGTCAAATTGTCGCAAAATTGCAACATTCGGTCTAAATATTGAAACATGAGAAAAAAACGCCGCACACTGTGCGACGCGTTTGCAGATTTTTCCCCGAGATTTAACAGCATAGTCATACTACAAGGAAATGGTGTGAGGAAAATGGAAACATTTTGAATGAAATGTTTTATGTTTTCTTTATAGAGATTGATTGTAAAAGATATCCCGTTTTCAGATTTAGCAAGACTTCTCTCAAAATCGAGTTGACAAAATTTTTGTGAAATGCAAAAATCTTAACGAAACAATTTGCTTCTACACAGCCCGAGAAATCCAACATTCTGTTCACAAAAAATTCGTCATTTCTTTTTTATTTCATCACTGCACACGACCTTTCAGGCAAGAGAAAAAATGGAATCGATGAGAGTTTTCGCCTCGATGGAGGCACAGAGAAACAGAGAAAAATTAACTCACAGTGAAAACTGTAAGGTGAGAGCGGCCTTTTTCCATTGGAAACGCAGTAAAAAACAACACACAAGTATAGCGGCTGGCGCATACCTTGACTGTTGTTGGTCACTCGACTGAATGACCTCTCGGGAAATTCTCGAAATTTGCCGATTTAGAGAGAGCAAATGCGCTCTAATAATAATCACCTCTGTGTTCTCTCTCACTCTCATCGATTCCCTTTCGCAAGGTCGTGTGCAATGCCCTCCAAAAGAGGGGTGCGGTTTTATTTGCAACTGCCGCACACTTATTTTGAGAGAAATAGTGTGGGGTAGAGAAAATAGAATGTAGTTTGAACTCGATTGAGAGAGAAAATTTCCGCTATTTCTGGTAGATCAAACTTTTCAACGACGATGATTCAGGTTGTTTTTCTCAGGCTGTGACAGACAATTCGAGATGGATCCATAAAGTACAACAGGGCACCACCAAACTCTACTACGACATTTGGGGCGACACTGTCAACATTGCTAGTCGAATGTACAGCACCGGTGTGCTGAATCGCATTCAAGTGTCGCAACACACTCGCGACCTTCTTCTCGATCGCTACGAATTCGAGTATCGCGATCACATCGAGGTGAAGGGAATCGATGGCGGCATGGATACGTATCTTTTGGTTGGCCGAAAAGGTGACGGAATACCGCCGCAAATTGCTGATAAACCAGCCGACAACGAGTTTTAGAACTGTTTGTGTTTTGTTTTTTTTTCTTGTGTTGCCATAATCTTGTCAGATCACAGTTTTCTTTATTTTTCGTACGGGTTTTTTATTTTTACTAGTCAAAAAAACAACAAAAACAACAGATTTCTATATTTGCATATTATCACTAATAATTGAGTTCATAATAAAGGCTTTTGTGAAATTTACCTTCTTGTAAGATCGTGGGAAGCGGAGAGACGCAGACATCTACAGCCTCGAAGACCTTGCACACATGTTGAAACATACATAATGTTGCAATTTTGCACTCACTTATCTATGTTTTGTGATTGAAAAAATAACACATTCATCGACAAGAAGAACGCAACGCACTACCGCAACGCGTACGAGTCTCGCTGTCAAATGGGCAGTTGCATTATATGTTGAGAGAGTACGAGACGCAGAGTTTCACATGAAGAAATTTGCCAACTGAAAGAGACGCAGAGAGAAACAAAAAGTTTGCAGTTCGAAAGGGCGCGTTTGACATTTTTCGAAATGAACTGGTCACGTTGGTAATTAAAAAAAAAAATATTTTTGGTTCATTTATTTTTTCCTGGTTTTTTTCGGTACAAAAAACGTGACCCCGAACTGCAAAAACCTGATATCTCTGTGTCTCTTCTGAAGGACGTCATAAAATCTCTTGGTTTTCCACGTTTCACGTGTGAAATTTTTCACGTCAACAACAGATAAAAGGTTTCTGCGTCTTGCTGACTCTGTCTCATACGTTTTGAAAAGTGCAAGAGGGCCAGCGCGTTTGCGATAGGGCGCTTATATAGTGATATGTGTTTTCTCTGCGTCTCCCTCAACTTTTGCATTCCGTGCGACTTGCAAATTGTGTGCACAAACTTTTTGCAGAATGTAAATGTTTTTTGTTGAGCACTGTATCTCGTTTCTCACCATTCATAATATTTTGTTTGATAAAAAATACAAGTACTTAGTTATCAATGTATTGAAAATACAATGTTTTTCATAGCTCCCCCCCCCCATATAATGCCTCCCTCGTGATGAGTCTCTGTTTTTTTTTCACCCATGTTAGCAAGAAATATTCTTCATGACATTCTATGTTTGCTCCAAACTGATTATAATCGATGGTGCGCATATCGAAGACATATTATCGAAAAACTAAACAACAGTTGTAAACAACTTGACATTTATGAGAGAAACTGCACTATTTCGACGGTTGCTGGTGGTTCGATTGGCGCTGCCGGTGGTGTTGTCGCGATGATTGGCATCATGGTTTTCCCACCGATAGCGATAACCGCGATAATTGTCAGCACAGCTGCCGGACTTTCCAATTCGACAACTCTGATGATCAATTGGGCAATGAAGAAAAATCAAGTTGAACAATTGAGAGAATGTGTCGAGAGAGATAGAGAATTGTTGCAACGATTGATTGAAAGCTTCAGCGAGCTCAGAAACAAAATTTCAATATCGACAATTGAAGGTCGAGACGAAGTTGTTGAGGGTTATCTGAGAAACGAACTTCGTGACAGCCGACTCATCGAAACCACAATTGACTCCATTATGTTACTCAAGTGTGATTTGGTGATTTAGTTTTCGAATTCATTGAGAAAATCGTTATATTTTCAGGACTTTAAAGTGAAGTCGGACATCGCCGAGTCTATCAAATCGATTATAAACACTTTTGAGAAGGGACTTGTCATCGTGGAATCATCAATTGGTGATGAATACGAACATATATTTTCTAACTTGCATTGTTGTACACAGATGTTTGACTATGTGAATGCACTTTAGTAAATTTTAGTTATGGAGTCATTACTTATATTGTATTTTACTCCCAATTTTTGGAAAAAAAACTCCACCTTAGTTTCTTTGCGAGGTTTTACCCAATAATAAATTTTTACTCACCACGCTCTGTAAAAAACTACAAAAATCTGCATTGCGGACAAGTTTGGCTACAGTAGTCAACAATTAATTATTTTCGGCGGGATTTTAAAAATTTGAAATTCCTATCGATTCTGTTATTTTTTGTACACCGCGATGATTTTTTTCATTGTGTCTCTAGTTTTTTACAGAGCGTGTCATCTTTAGTTATATCGGAATGATTTTTTTTTCCGAAACGAAAAAAAAACTTTCGGTGATTACTGTAGAGTATTTATTTGTGTGCAAGTCCGCAATCTTGCTTACGAGTATTTAACTTTACGACAATTTTTTTTTCATTTTAAATGACCCGGCGACTCATCGAGAGTGTTCGTTTACATTGAAAGTATTTATCATTTTAAGACATATACGAGTTAAAACACAATTCAAAAGCATAAGAAACAAAAGTTAGACGACAAAAAAGAACAATAAATAAAAATAAAGTTGGATCAAAATTTCAAATCCTAATGAAGCAGTAGAGCGCGTTTGCGCGATTAATCCAACTCTGTGATTTATTTTCTGTTCTTTGTTGTGCTGTAGTTTTTGGTATACGCTGTTTTAGACTGTTTCTTCACTCACATATGTCTTAAAATGGCGAATACTTTCAAAATAACCGAAAACTCTAGAAGAGTCGCCGGGTCATTTAAGGGACGTCCACTATAAAAAATATGTACTCAAGGCAAAATCTATTTCATCAACTTCTTTTAATTGAATTTCAAAAAAAATCAAAACTGCAGTGCTGAAAACTAGAGTTGAGTTAAAATGTCTTGACATAGTTTTGTTTCAAAACAAAGAGAGTTGAAAAATAAAGGTGTACTGTTGATAATGATGTATTAATTTTCTATTGGCGAGTCAAAACATGTTTTCAAACCAATTTTAGGTAAAATATTATCATTAGGTCGAAGTACAAGGCTTGCACTCTGGTTGTTGTATTTTCGACTCGTTCAGGGTGGAAAAGAAAAACATGTGCAAAGAGTACGCTTGATCTTTTTGTCTCTTTCCATCGATATGAAACTGAGAATAAATTGTGTGTATTTACGAGATAAAGGCGCATAGGGATATATGTATGTGTGGTCTCGACCCACACACCACGTTTTTATTTTTCTTCGTGTGTGGCGCCCTTTTTTTGCGAATTTTCGCCAGTTTTTTTGTTTCTCACAGGTAGTTTTTCTCTGTTCTCAAATAAACACATCCATCCCGAAGCGCCGAAATGAGAAATACAATCGTGAATACAAATTATCTCGACGAAAGAAAGATAATATTTATTTCATAACACTGTATTGAAACAATCAATAAATGTTATTCTGCTGTATGACTGGAACATTATTGTCTGGTGTATTGGCTTGGATGATGCTTCTCATGTTTTTTTCCAATAACTCGATATTTTCTTCGATTTCCACAGCATATTTTGATTTGTTGTGCCAATCCTTAAATTCCTTTTAACTTATTGTTTTCGTGTTTAGCTCACCTCCATACATTTGAAAAAAATGATAAAGTCCATGATGATTTCGATGATTGTCAACGCAAGAAAACAACTAGCCATGGTTTCATCGACAACTCCATCATTCGAAAGAGCAATATTAACTCTAGAACAACGAAAAGCGGTACAAATTGTTGCACAAATCCCCACTAGAAATGTAGAAGTTTCGTGTTCATGGTTCAGTGTTTGTTTAGAGTTCTCAATCGTCAAAATACTTTTCACCAGAACCTCCAGGTCATGTCGACTTTCGCCCAATCTCAATAAATATTTGTGGTTTATGGCCAGCAAGATAAGAAAATGTTGCATGTTCACCGTGTTGATTTGCCATTTGAAATACTGAGTGACAACGATGGTTAATCCTGCCACCGTGCCAACAATCCATGCGGTAATGCGCAATGAAGGAATCAACACCGAACCGATAATTGTTCCAATCACGCTCATGATCCCAATCAAACTACCGAGTGTAGTAAACATGCAACTCTTGAGGTGGGCATCGTCAAGATTTTTGATTATCTTTCTCGAATAATCAATAACAGTTCCACGATTGTTAATCCATCTATCGAAGTAAATATGTAATACACTGCTACGTGAGAACATCTTCAGACTGGTCTTGTCTCATTGAGCGGATAGTTGTTCTCAAAATGAATGATGGTTTCAAATTGAATACTATTTTTTAATAACGAGTTGAAGTGGCGTGTTTTTCTCAACATTTTTTGAGGAGGAGGAGGAGTTTGGAAAACGCAAAAACCCTTTTGATGGGGAGTGTCACGGTAGTTTTTGTTTTTGGGAGCATACTCTCACACGATGACAAATCAGGCTCGTAAATACACACAATTTATTCTCAGTTTCATATCGATGGAAAGAGACAAAAAGATCAAGCGTACTCTTTGGCAATTACTGAATCGGACCTTCTGAATCGGACCAGGTCCGATTTTATCGGACCCGAAAATACCCGAATCTGAATCGGACCCAAACCTAAAAAATGTGTCTGAATCGGACCAGAGTGAAGAAATCGGACCCGGTCCGTTTTTTTCGAAACCTTTTCCGAATCGGGCCACAAAATCGGACCAGGTCCGTTTTTTTGGTTGATATTTTTTCGATTTTAGTCGGATTCAGCTGAAATTTCAACCAAAAAAAACGGACCTGGTCCGATTTTGTGGTCCGATTCAGCAAAAATCTTGATAAAAACGGACCGGGTCCGATTTCTTGACTCTGGTCCGATTCAGACACATTTTTCATGTTTTGATCCGATTCAGATTTGGTCATTTTCGGGTCCGATAAAATCGGACCTGGTCCGATTCAGAAGGTCCGATTCAGAATCTACCGTACTCTTTGCACATGTTTTTCTTTTCCACCCTGAACGAGTCGAAAATACAACAACCAGAGTGCAAGCCTTGTACTTCGACCTAATGATAATATTTTACCTAAAATTGGTTTGAAAACATGTTTTGACTCGCCAATAGAAAATTAATACATCATTATCAACAGTACACCTTTATTTTTCAACTCTCTTTGTTTTGAAACAAAACTATGTCAAGACATTTTAACTCAACTCTAGTTTTCAGCACTGCAGTTTTGATTTTTTTTGAAATTCAATTAAAAGAAGTTGATGAAATAGATTTTGCCTTGAGTACATATTTTTTATAGTGGACGTCCCTTAAATGACCCGGCGACTCTTCTAGAGTTTTCGGTTATTTTGAAAGTATTCGCCATTTTAAGACATATGTGAGTGAAGAAACAGTCTAAAACAGCGTATACCAAAAACTACAGCACAACAAAGAACAGAAAATAAATCACAGAGTTGGATTAATCGCGCAAACGCGCTCTACTGCTTCATTAGGATTTGAAATTTTGATCCAACTTTATTTTTATTTATTGTTCTTTTTTGTCGTCTAACTTTTGTTTCTTATGCTTTTGAATTGTGTTTTAACTCGTATATGTCTTAAAATGATAAATACTTTCAATGTAAACGAACACTCTCGATGAGTCGCCGGGTCATTTAAAATGAAAAAAAAATTGTCGTAAAGTTAAATACTCGTAAGCAAGATTGCGGACTTGCACACAAATAAATACTCTACAGTAATCACCGAAAGTTTTTTTTTCGTTTCGGAAAAAAAAATCATTCCGATATAACTAAAGATGACACGCTCTGTAAAAAACTAGAGACACAATGAAAAAAATCATCGCGGTGTACAAAAAATAACAGAATCGATAGGAATTTCAAATTTTTAAAATCCCGCCGAAAATAATTAATTGTTGACTACTGTAGCCAAACTTGTCCGCAATGCAGATTTTTGTAGTTTTTTACAGAGCGTGGTGAGTAAAAATTTATTATTGGGTAAAACCTCGCAAAGAAACTAAGGTGGAGTTTTTTTTCCAAAAATTGGGAGTAAAATACAATATAAGTAATGACTCCATAACTAAAATTTACTAAAGTGCATTCACATAGTCAAACATCTGTGTACAACAATGCAAGTTAGAAAATATATGTTTGTATTCATCACCAATTGATGATTCCACGATGACAAGTCCCTTCTCAAAAGTGTTTATAATCGATTTGATAGACTCGGCGATGTCCGACTTCACTTTAAAGTCCTGAAAATATAACGATTTTCTCAATGAATTCGAAAACTAAATCACCAAATCACACTTGAGTAACATAATGGAGTCAATTGTGGTTTCGATGAGTCGGCTGTCACGAAGTTCGTTTCTCAGATAACCCTCAACAACTTCGTCTCGACCTTCAATTGTCGATATTGAAATTTTGTTTCTGAGCTCGCTGAAGCTTTCAATCAATCGTTGCAACAATTCTCTATCTCTCTCGACACATTCTCTCAATTGTTCAACTTGATTTTTCTTCATTGCCCAATTGATCATCAGAGTTGTCGAATTGGAAAGTCCGGCAGCTGTGCTGACAATTATCGCGGTTATCGCTATCGGTGGGAAAACCATGATGCCAATCATCGCGACAACACCACCGGCAGCGCCAATCGAACCACCAGCAACCGTCGAAATAGTGCAGTTTCTCTCATAAATGTCAAGTTGTTTACAACTGTTGTTTAGTTTTTCGATAATATGTCTTCGATATGCGCACCATCGATTATAATCAGTTTGGAGCAAACATAGAATGTCATGAAGAATATTTCTTGCTAACATGGGTGAAAAAAAAACAGAGACTCATCACGAGGGAGGCATTATATGGGGGGGGGGAGCTATGAAAAACATTGTATTTTCAATACATTGATAACTAAGTACTTGTATTTTTTATCAAACAAAATATTATGAATGGTGAGAAACGAGATACAGTGCTCAACAAAAAACATTTACATTCTGCAAAAAGTTTGTGCACACAATTTGCAAGTCGCACGGAATGCAAAAGTTGAGGGAGACGCAGAGAAAACACATATCACTATATAAGCGCCCTATCGCAAACGCGCTGGCCCTCTTGCACTTTTCAAAACGTATGAGACAGAGTCAGCAAGACGCAGAAACCTTTTATCTGTTGTTGACGTGAAAAATTTCACACGTGAAACGTGGAAAACCAAGAGATTTTATGACGTCCTTCAGAAGAGACACAGAGATATCAGGTTTTTGCAGTTCGGGGTCACGTTTTTTGTACCGAAAAAAACCAGGAAAAAATAAATGAACCAAAAATATTTTTTTTTTTAATTACCAACGTGACCAGTTCATTTCGAAAAATGTCAAACGCGCCCTTTCGAACTGCAAACTTTTTGTTTCTCTCTGCGTCTCTTTCAGTTGGCAAATTTCTTCATGTGAAACTCTGCGTCTCGTACTCTCTCAACATATAATGCAACTGCCCATTTGACAGCGAGACTCGTACGCGTTGCGGTAGTGCGTTGCGTTCTTCTTGTCGATGAATGTGTTATTTTTTCAATCACAAAACATAGATAAGTGAGTGCAAAATTGCAACATTATGTATGTTTCAACATGTGTGCAAGGTCTTCGAGGCTGTAGATGTCTGCGTCTCTCCGCTTCCCACGATCTTACAAGAAGGTAAATTTCACAAAAGCCTTTATTATGAACTCAATTATTAGTGATAATATGCAAATATAGAAATCTGTTGTTTTTGTTGTTTTTTTGACTAGTAAAAATAAAAAACCCGTACGAAAAATAAAGAAAACTGTGATCTGACAAGATTATGGCAACACAAGAAAAAAAAACAAAACACAAACAGTTCTAAAACTCGTTGTCGGCTGGTTTATCAGCAATTTGCGGCGGTATTCCGTCACCTTTTCGGCCAACCAAAAGATACGTATCCATGCCGCCATCGATTCCCTTCACCTCGATGTGATCGCGATACTCGAATTCGTAGCGATCGAGAAGAAGGTCGCGAGTGTGTTGCGACACTTGAATGCGATTCAGCACACCGGTGCTGTACATTCGACTAGCAATGTTGACAGTGTCGCCCCAAATGTCGTAGTAGAGTTTGGTGGTGCCGATGACACCGGCGGTGACGGGTCCAATGTTGAGACCGAGTTTGCAAACGAAATCAAAGTTCAGGAGATCTTCGTTGAAGACGCTGAGAACGTGCTGGATTTGCAGCGCAAATTCGACCATCTGAAACGTTAGAGGTGTTTGTGAACATAAGCGAGTGTAACAAACTGCATACCTGATACAAATGCTCGCGGGGGTGTTGCATATTCCGCTTCCGTTCCGGATTCAATCCACTAGCCGCCATATAGGCCGCTCCGATGGTCTTGATCTTCTCGATATGCGTGAATTCGGGACGATCGAGTTGCTCGTCGAAATCACCAATCACCTCGTTGAGAACGCGAAGGAATTCGCGACCGCCCTCAAAGTTCTCCTCGTACATGTCGTTCCAGTTGGTGATGGCGGCGAAGAGAACGGCGACCGATTGGTGGTTCTCCGAATATTTGGTGTCGGTTTTCAGCGATTCGACAGCGTGTGCCGGGATGACGTTGTTGAGCAGCCAGTCGGCTTGATCGCGAACAATTTGCATTGATTCGGTGTCGCGACGCGCTTGAACGTCGCCGAAGAATGACATGCGGAATGCGGCTTCGAACTGAAAACAGGTACTATTCATTCGGCAGGGAGGGATACGCGCTCTATTTCACATCCCCCTTTTTTCCATCTGTTTCTCTGCGCTCTCCCTTTCGCACATACTCTTTAGTTTTCTTTGTGTCTTTTTCTCCTCTCCCCACAGAAAAACGCGTACTCTTCGCTGCCGAACGAACAGTACTCGTTTTGGGTATTACTGGGTAAGAAACAGGCTCCGCCCACAAATACATGACCGCTGTGGAATGATTCTTATGATGATAAAAAATAGTGTGCCATGAGTGGTCAGATAAACTCCGCCCACTTCTGTGTTTAGTTTTTTTTTTCGAAAATACTTGGCGAGTTTTTTTCTTGCGTTCTAAACAGAAACTACGTGATTTTTTGGCGTCCCAAAACTTTTCGGACCTTCTGAATCGGACCACGTCCGATTTCTTGACTCGGGTATGATTCAGATTTGGTTACTTTCGGGTACTAAAAAATCGGACCTGGTCCGATTCAGAATCCACCCAACATTTTGGCGCCAAAATTTCCGTTTTCAAAATGATTTTATGTCCCAGTTTCCCAAACCAACCTGATAATTGAGAAACGCGACCAAACAAATCGACAACGCAACATCGAGAAACAGTTCAGCGAGATACAACAAATCCGGACCATTCGTGTAGACTTGTCGAACCGATGTCGCGTTCAACGCGTACATTGGCAGACCACCACGTCGCGCCGGCAGATAACTCGTGCGATTGCAACTATCAGCCGTCGGATCCAAATTGAGAATATTGTAATGACAATAGTAGACGCCGGCGATGTGCAAGAGACCAATGATGACGGCGGCGGTGGTTTTGGGCCATGCGGCAAGTTGCGAAAAGTTACAATGCGCAAAGATGGCGAGAATTGTGACATAGCTAAAGGCCAGGCGATTGTTGAACACTGTTTCGGCACAATCGACCAGCGAACATATCGGCATGATGCAAACCGCCACGCCAACCGGTAAGAAGATCAACAACAATCCGATGAGATGTCGCGGTGTCCATTGATTCACACAAAGCATACTCGTCTTACGACTCAGAACCGGCAATCCGATGAGAAGAATTGTCAACAAAACAATGACTGTGGCAAAGGGAACGTAGGCGATGAACGCGATGCGAATCGGTCGCACCGACATACCGGCAGCGACAGCTGCGATAATGAATATCAACGCGGCGACAGTGATATCGATGAGAACTCCTGAGTAACGATATCTATCCGCGGCCATGTCCTCTTCATCGTCGCCCTCCTCGATCAGTTCGCGATGATGTTCAACGTGCGACTTGTTGCTCTGCTGGGTCAATCGTTGTTCGGCCGAATCGACAAAATGCGCGCGGTATTCTTGCTCAACGACCCGCTCGTTGAATCGCAATGTCCACTTGTTCAGACTGTCGTGATGTCCCCAGAAGCCTCGATCGAAGTCACCTTCCCCTTGTCCGATCACAGCGGCGAGTCGTTGATCGAAGTTGTTATCCGTGTCAAAGCGAGTCAACGACGCCGCGTTATGATGATGCGAAATGGCAGTGTCCAACCCGCCAACCGATTGCAAATCACTATTCTGTTCTTGCAACGAAAGTTGCAGCACACTACTTCGGCTACCTTTCAAACTATTGCTACCACCACTTCCCGTCGGCGGAATATACTTTCTATCTCGATCACTATACGAATCAGTCAGACTTCCGTTGAAGTTGTTTGATGCCAGCGCTTGCAATGATGCACTTTTCCGATTGTCCTCCATCACACAAATTGAGTTCGATTCTTTTTGAAGCATCTGACTACTTCGATTACGTTCAGCCAATTTGATGCGAAGACTTCCACCACCTTCTCGAACAGCAGTTCGAATCGGGAACGAGTTGGTGTGATTCATCTTGAGCTTCTCGGCAAGTTTCTGTTTTAGCGTTGATTTTTTGACCGCTTTCTGACATTGAAGCGGTTCGAATTCTTGAACTTCTGGAATTTCTTCCTCGACAATCTCATTGATTCGACCTTTGATGAAGAATGTTTTCATGCTCTCCGGTTTCACGCGTCGTTCTGTGCCTTGAACTTGCATTCTCAGCGGCCCATCATAATCCGGACCTTCTTCAATGTGATATAGACCGTTGAGCAGTTTGGCGGTGGCATCTGACACGTGTACACGTCCAGCAACACCGGATGATTCCATCTCGTTGGCCAATGTGACATCATTCGAGAACACATCGAATTTGAAACGTTTCGTGCCGACCATACCGCACATAACCTTACCGGTATGAATACCGACACGCATGTTAACCTCCTGACCGCGATCAATATCGAATTGTCGAATCGCCACAATCATATCCAGTCCCATCTCAACAGTTCGACACGCATGATCATCGCAAGGTTCCGGACATCCGGCCACACAATAATAACAATCACCCAATGTGCTGATCTTCTCTAGGCCTCGATTGCGACACAGCAAATCGAATCGACCGAACAAATCGTTGAGCAGGTTGACGAGCTCGGCGGCTGATTTGTTTGATGACATTTTGGTGAACCCGGCAATGTCGGCGAAGAGAATTGATACGTCTGTCATCAGATTCATTGTGAATGGTCGGAACTTGCGAATTTCCGGAACCATTCGGGCGATTGGTTCAACTTGTGTCGCGTTTGATGTGCGACAATTCGAATCGTTACTTGCTGATGGTCGACGAAGTTCGGATGCGTCTTTGAGCAACTCGTCCGCGACTTTTTTCGGCATCACTGATTGAATCATATGGTCTTTGAACTGTGTCTCGAGTTCTAAATCTTTTCGAGCTAGTAAAGATTGACCGACTTTGAGAAACGTCTTTCTTTGGCGAACCTGAAATGACAAGTTTCATTAGGTGAAGACTTCAGATACCTAGGGAAATTCAAAAACCTCACAGGTAAGGCGTTTGTTTCAGAACTAATTCGTCTATGAGAAAATATGCCATTTAAAAGAGACACAGAGAAAAATACGCAGTTCAAAAGGTCACGTTTGTATTATTTTCACGTTCGTTCTTTTTTTAAACATGGAAAATACCTCGAAACGGAAATTTTTCGGGAAATGAACTAAATATAAAGGTCACGTCAGTAACAAAAAAATATTTTTTCGGTTGAACTATTTTTTTCATAGTGTCAGTACGAAAAAAATTAGAAAACTAGACTAAATATTATTTTAAAAACGTGAAACGTGGCATGGTCACGTACAGTAGCATTTTCGCTCTACGCGTGGATTTTGCACATTTTATGATGGGAAATTATCATTTTTAGTCTTTTCTCATGTTCCTTCAACGAAAATGTACTGTACTTAGCCCCCCCCCCTCCCATTTGGTTTCCTAGGCCATATTGGTTTTCTTCCAATGGTCTAATTTTTTCAACCCTATGATACACAAAACGTGGACATTAAGTAATAAAAACAAAACGTGTCCCCGAACTGCAAAAATTTTATTTGTCTGCGTCTCTTTTAAATGACCTCATCAAAGGCCGTGCGAACGGTCGAGGGTTTTAGTTTTTTCCAAAATTTTATGTTTTTGTGAAAAAATGTTTTATATAATATGTGTTTTCCACATTTTTGTATTCCGAACTTTGAAAAAATAACGAAAATCGAACAAAAATGAGCTCGAAAAATATTAAAACGTGAACCAAAAAAAGATGTAATTTGACGTACCTGTGTCAAAATGAACAAATGATTTCCTAGCAGATGAACACCGATGTGAAGTACAATTTTGATATATCCGGCCTCGATGAGTCCAAGCGGATTTTTGTTCAAAATCTCGAACAGAATCGAATAAACACCGCCAATCAGAATGCACAAATACAAGGGAAGCGGAATGACGGTGTAGATCAACAAGACGACTTGAAAACTAGTTGCGAGACACGCGACCGGTGTCATGAATGTGCCGCGCGACGGTGTTTCGGCGGAGAAGATGAGCAGTGTGACGAGACAGATGAGAAATGTGCACAGAAACGAGGTCGGCATGTAGAAACGTTGATAGTGTGATGCGCATGTTGTGAACGCGTACATTGCGATGATTGCGGCGATTAGGCATATTGATACGACCTGCAAATTTCGAATTTTTTTCGTTTTGGCGCCAAAATTCGAGCTATTTTGGCTTCAAAGTTTTCCGGTCCAAAAAATCGGAGTTTTTTTTTTGATTTTGAAATTGTAAACGCCAAAAGAAACGTTGGGCTCAAAATTTTATGATTTCAAGAAATTTCAGGGGCCGAAGACATTTTTGATTTTGAAATTTTTGGCGCCGAAATCTCTAATTTCCAAAACTATATATAGCGAAAAAGTTGGGCCCAATATATATCCGACCTCTAATTTTTTCAAGAATTCAAAATTGTCGACAATTTATTTTCGATTCTGAAATTTTTGACGTCAAAAACTTCAGATTTCATTTGTGACAAAATTTTTTGAACTCACACTTTTGGCGCGAAATTTTCGGGATCAGAAAATTCGGCGATTTTTTTTCTGAAATTTTGGCGGAAAAATGGGAAATTTCAAAAAAAAAATTAAAGTTGAGCTCCAAAATTTTCTGACTTTAAAGACTCCTTGTCACTCAGAAATTAATTTCTCGTGTTTATCAGAATCTCAATATTGAAGACTTCAACTTTCGATGTGTGAAATTCAAAAATTGAAAAAAGTACTTTGTGAGGTCGAAAAAAAAGAAAAAAACTGTTTTTGAATTCGTTCTCAGGAAGATTGGCGGCCGCAAACACCGTTTGTGTGTGTGTGCGGGTACAGTAACCCACGGCAAAAAATGTTTTTGTTTTTTCTTTCAAACATTTTTGGGTTTTTGAACCAAATATATCGAAATTTGAAGTTTTCAATTTTGAGATTTTTATGAACTCGAAAAAACTATTTCTGAGTGATAGGGTGTCTTTGAATTTTTCCAAGAGTTTAACATTTTTAGTCTCTAAACTTTTCTCATCATAAATGTGATGACAAGATTTTTTGAAGTGGAAATTTTTGGCGCCAAAATTTCCAACTTCAATTTTTTAGAGAAAACAAAGTTTTTGAGGCCAAAATTTTCTAATCAAAAATGTTGGCCCCAAAACTTCCAATCTCACAAATTCTGGCACCAGATTCCAAATTTCAAACTTCCGCGAAAAAGTCAATTCCCCGCCGAAAAATGGGTGCCTAACCAACTCTTGTCCAATTTCATAAATACCAAATTTGCCCTCCATCCGGAATTCTCAAGGGGGGCCTCCCTCTAAAAAACCAGCATTTTTCTTCTTCTTCAGCTTCTCCTTTTTTTTCTAAGCAGGAAATTGATTCTTTTTCTTCTTCTTCTTCTTCTTCTTCGTTCTGTGTGTGTGTGTGAGCATGAGCATGAGTTTTTTAACAACGAAGAAAAGAAGAAGAAGATTGGATGAGAAAAGAGCGACGAGTTATTTATAGATATAACAACAGTTGACTTTTATGTTGAGATGAAAGAATGATTGAAAAAAAACAACATTTTTTCGAAAAAAAATGTCAGATGTTGTTCCGAAAACTCACCGCGTGTTGAATTGACGGTCCATTATTGAACGCAAGATAGAGCGACCATGCGATTGCGACAATCGCAATATAGATCAATCCGCTGCGAAAACGATCGCGCAGTTGGCTGAAACTACACTTCCAGTATTGCGCTTCGAGCGTCGGCGAACGGAATTCCGGATTCCACCAGCGTTTTGTCGCGCGTTCGATGAGCGGAACGCGACGCGGCGACGAACTGTGCGCTCGCAACGACGGTCCGCATGATTCGGCGGCGGGGACGGGCACGAGTACGGGTGTTCGTTCGCCGATCATCTCATCGTCCGTCGACGACGCTTCTTCCGCGGTCGCAAGCGTTGTGACGCTGAAAACAAAACGAGAATAGTGAGAGGACAAAGAGAGAGAGAGAGAGACGCAGACATCTAGAGTGACTAGAGATAATTCGAAATGAGAGACATAGAGAAGACGATATCTAGATTCCATAGGAAAGTATAGACGCGGACAACCAAGAGAGTTTGAAAAACACAGAGACGCAGAAAGCTAGAGTACTGGCTAGAGATAATTACAATTAAGAGACATAGAGAAACATGGTTGTTAGAGAATATAGAAAATCATGACGCAGGCAGCTATAGATCGCTGGAAAGTGAAGACACAGACAATCAGAGAGATGCAGACAGCTGGAGCACTGGCTAAAGATAATCACAATTGAGAGACACAGAGGATAGCTAGTGATCATAGAAAAGTATAGACGCAGACAACCAGAGAATGAAAGATAGCTTGTGAAACATAGAGACGCAGAGCGCTAGAATCAATACAACCAGAGATTGGAAGACAGCTATGTAATAGAGAGACACAGAGAGTTAGAGAGGGAGTCAGAGATAATGTGCGCAGAGAGATACAGACGAGTAGAGAACCAGATGGAGAGAATCAGAGTTGAGAGACCCAGAAAGTTAGCGAAAGTCGAAAAAAGAGACGCAGACAAGCAGAAAGAACGAGACAGTGTGTAAAATAGAGAGACGCAGAGTTAGAAAACTAGCTAGAGATAGTTCAAATTAAGAGATGCAGACTAAAAATTTGCGAAAAAATTCCAAAAAATCCTCGGAAGTGTGAAAAGAAAGAAGGTATCATATTTCAAAACAGAGCCCTAATTTTTCTTTTTCGTCTCAAAAAATTGCTCGTTTTTTTGCAGAAAATGCTGACACGCCAAAAACAAGCCCGGCCGGAAAAAATGGCTCAAAAATCTCCAAAAATTATCCAAAAAGTTCAGAAAAAACTTCAGAATCTCTTCGGGCTAGGCAGTGATTTCTCGACGGACCGAAAAATCGAAAAAGCCCGGCCCGGACCAGCCGCTTGGACTTCTAGCGACTTGGCTGAAAAACCAAACGTGCTCCACTGTACAATTTTGGCTCCCAAATCAAAAAAAAAACCTGTTTTTTCCTGTTCAATTCAAGAAAAAAGAAAAAAAACACACAATTTCGTATTCAAAAAAACATGAATGAGTCATGGGAAAAACACGACGAACAAATAATTGTTTGTCTTGGGAGGTTTAAAGGAACATGGTCGCAGAAAATGAAATTATTTTTGTTAGAGAAATTCAATTTTCAGACTTTAAAATAACTATTGTTAACTTTACTTTTTAAAAAATCAGCTAATTTTTTAGAAAAAAAAACAGTTTCAAGAAAATATAAATTTTTCGCGCAGCAGAAAAAAAACGGAAAATTTGCTTCTATCCTCAAACTAATACTAAAATCCATATAAAATACACACACACACACACACACACACACACACAAACAACAAAAAAGTGACTAGAGAGGGAGAGAGAGACGCAGAGAAATACACGAAAAGTTGCCTCCTCCTCCTCCTCCTTTTTCTCCTCTTTTTTCTTTTCTCTGCTTCTCTAATACTCTCCGACGACTGTGCTTACTTTTTTTCTAAATGTGCGCATTTTGTTGTTGTTGTTGTCGGAGGAGGAGGAGAGCTTTCTTTTTTCTCTACTCTTGGTGGGAACTTGCGAAAAATGGGTCTCACGACGAAAAATTCCAGGAATTTGGAATTTGAAAAAAAAATTGGCGGGAAACTTCAGATTGAAAAATGAAAATATTTCAAATTTTATTTTTGCCGCCAAAAAACATTTTGAATTTTTATTTTTGGCGCGAAAATTCAAAAATTTGAATTCACACTTTTGCCGCCAAACAAATGAGTTCTGTTAGATATTTCAAATTTTCAGACAACTTTTTTTTGGCGCCAGAATAAAATTTTGAAAAAAGTGCACAAACTCAAATTCGTTTTTTTGGCAGGTGAAATTTCGGGAAAACACACGTTCAAAAAATCAAAAAAAAAATTCAATTTTGTTCAAAAAAACATTTCCAAAAAAAGCTATCCAATTTTCCCTAATGTAAAAATTCAAATTTCCAAAAAAAAAAACAACAATCCAGTTTCCAAGAAGATCCAATTAATCGTAAAAAAAACTGGAAGAAAAACAAAAAAAAGTGGGCGGAGCCAGAGATGTAAACAACATCAGAAAAATGAGAAAAAACGAGGACTTGAAAACCACTTGAAATGTTTAATTTATACCATTCTTAGTGGGGGGGATAAAAATAGATTTTTTTTTTCTTTGGGGAGGGAAAAACGTCCTCAAAGTCGTTTGGCGGCGAAATTTGAAAATGTACAAAATTGGAGGCAAAATTTGAAATTCAAAAATCGAAAAAAAAACTATTTTTGAATTCGTTCTCCAGAAGAGGAGCGTCCGCAAACACCGTTTGTGTGTGTGTGCGGGTACAGTAACCCACTTCAAAAAAATGTTTTTTTTTTCTGAGTGACGGGGTTTCTTTAAAAATAAAAAAAAAACAGAAATTGGCGCGAAAATCTAAAAATTAAAAATTGAAAAACAAAAATTGGTGCCAAAAACTTGAATCTTGTTCCATGAACTACAGTACCCACAAACTCACATTTTAACGAAATCACATTTTTGGAAAATAGACGAAAAAAGAAATGACGCGATTTTTGAAAACTAACATAAGAACCCGTTATTTGGTCCACGTTAGATTTTTTTTTAGAATTTATTTAATTTTCAATGTCAAAAAATGTGTCTGAAAATATCAGAAAATTTTGAGATTTTTTGCGAAGTTTTTTTGAGCCTAGAAAAATGCCTGAAAATGAAAGGCAAAAAAACTTTCCCAAAAAACAAATCAACCAAAAATTCTAGAAAATTCGAAAAACAACAATTTGCCGCGCGTACATTTCTGTCCAACTGTCAAACTCCAAACATCAGTCCTCGGTGCATTTGTCAGCAGAACAATTAACATACTAGAACACATCACACATCTCCATATCATACCGCCAAAATGTTGCCGATTTTGAATAAATTAAAAAACAAATATAAAAATGGGAGAAATGTCAGAGTTCAACACAATAAACAATTCTGAACTAAGTTAAAC
The DNA here is from genome assembly GCA_963572245.1 of Caenorhabditis sp. 8 KK-2011. NCBI lineage: Eukaryota > Metazoa > Nematoda > Chromadorea > Rhabditida > Rhabditidae > Caenorhabditis > Caenorhabditis sp. 8 KK-2011. The sequence goes on from OY751548.1 coordinate 8,212,400, forward strand.
TATGAGCAGCAGTGCTGAATCAACTGATCTGAGTTTGAAAAAATTCGGATGTCTTGGTGCAAATCGATATATTATTCTCGTTTTGGCACTTTTTTTCTTGTCTTTTAACTTGTCGGGGTGAGTTTTAAACTTTTTCAAAAATTATTTTTGGGCTGTCAAATTCATGTTCACTTGTTGGGCCCAAACAATTTCAAACTCGAGTTTTCGCGCCAAAATTTGAAGTCATAACTTTGACGCCAAAATTCACAATTCAAGGTTTTTTAAAATTCCAAAACAGACAATTCTGAAATTCAAAACTTTTTTTTCGCGCCAAATTTCGAATTTTGAAATAAGCTCCGCCCACATTTTCGGGCGCGAAAACTTAAATTTACGAGAATCTAAAGATTGGTTTTTGGCGTCTAAAATGTTTTTCTTCAAAAGTTCTTACAAAACCTCAAACTTTGTCTTCCTAAGCTCCGTCCCTTCGAAGCTCCGCCCATTTTCCGGCGCCGAAATTTGAACTTTTTAAGTTTTGGCGCCCAAAAATTGATGTTTGGAAAATTCTTTTAAAACCTAACATTTTCATTTTTTTTGGCTCCGCCCACTTTTCGGTTGCAGCCTCATCGCCTACAATGCAACCTACATCTCAATCGTCAATCTCAAATCTTCGCCGTTTTGGGAAAAATATGAAAAATCAAATTTTACGGCAAAAATCGACTGGAACAGCGACGATCTACCGTTATCGGAGCGTCGTTTCGATTTCGGACCGTCCGACAAAAGTTTGACTTTTGCGTCAGGTTTTATTGGCGCAATTTTTGCAGTCATTCCAATGTCGAGTTTGTTGCGAAGGTTCGGATGTCATAAGGTTAGAGTTGGTGGGGTTTTTGAGTGTTAAAATATTTGACATCTGATTTTTATTTTTGAGAAACTTGGGCGGATTTGAGATTCTATTTCGGATTCAGGAAAATCAATTTTTGTTTCTATGAGTATCGTGTTTGTCGAAAAACAGAGTTCAGAATTCCCGGGCCGGCCTGAAATCAAAAAGTTTCGGGCTAATTTCATCAGCCGAAAATATGAACAGTTCAGCCCCAATGTTGCTCAAAAAAATCCCAGGTTTGTGAGTTTTTGAGTTCAGGAGCCAATTTTTTCTTCGAAAACAAACCTGACTTCAGAATTTCCGGGCCGGCCTGGAATCAAATTTAAGAAAATGTCGCACTCATTCTTATTTTCCAAAAAACAGCTGAGCCAAAACTTTATCAAAAAAGTTCCAGGCCAAAAAAAAAGTCCAATTATTTCCGAAAATTCTGCCTCTAGAACTTCGGGCCGGCCCGAAATGCAATTCAGAATTTCTAGACTATACAGCTTTGTCTGAAAAAAAGGCTTGCCAAATTTTTGGTATTCGAAAAACTGAAATTTTTATTCAATTTCTGACGTCGTTACTTCCCGCGGAATTTGAGTGAGGCTTAGGCTTACCTTCAAATCTTCTTTGAAAAAAGTGTATGTCTTTTATAGGTGATGACAGTGTCGAGTTTGATCGCAACATGTCTAATCCTCCTCACACCGATCACTCTTTCCTGGTCATTCATCGCATTTATCATTCTTCGTATTCTACAAGGTGCCACATTTTCGATTCTGTTCACCGTCGCCGGAATAATTGTCAACGAATGGGCAACCATCCATGAGAAGGGTCTTTTCATTGCGGTTTTGTCGGCGCACGTCGAAATGGGTGCCGTGTTCACGATGCCCGTTTCGGGTGTGGTTGCCACGTCGGCCGGTTGGCCATGGGTCTTCTATTTGCATGGTGCCATTTTGGGAGTGTTGACGGTTTTGTGGGCGGTGTATTATCGTGATCGAGCTGTTGAACATCCGTTTTTGAAGGAGAAGGAGTGGCGAAAAATTAGTCATGGAAAAAAGATCGATTCGGTGGGACAGAAACAGGTGAGAAGTTTTTTAAAGAGAGAAAGAAAAAAAAATGCAATTTTTCGAGTTCAAAAGTTTTGAGGCTGAAAAAAAAGCTGGTTTCAAACTTAAAGGTCTAGGATTTTCGAAAATAAAAAAATTTGGCCTACGATTTTTGACAGAAAAACGCAAAAATTTCTGAAATTTTCCAGGCCCGAAAATTTTGAGGCTCAAAAAAAAGCTGGTTTCAATTTTAACTTTTCGAGAAAAAAATTTGGTCAGCGATTTTTGACAGAAAAAAAGCCTAGATCTTCTGAATTTTTCCGGGCCCGAAAATATCTGAAAAATTTGGACTATTGAGAATTTTTAGGCGCAAAATTCTCTATAAAAAAAATTTCGAGAACTTTTTAAGAATAAAAGAGGCTGGAAAGAAACCAAAACTTGGATTTTCGAGAGAAATATTAACTGGAAAAATTTGAACCCACAATTTTTTACTCCGAAGTTCGGGTCAGCGAGAACTTAGAGGCCCAAAAGATTGAGTCTTAAAAAAAAACTTCAATATTAAGATTTTTATGAACATGGAAAAACCATTTCTGAGTCACAGGGTGTGTTTGAAAATAAAAAAACAACAATATTTCAAGGCTAAACTTGAGAGACAAAAATTTGAATATTCTGCTAGAGTACCCCATGAACTCACATATTTTTAAAAATAAAATCGCATATTTTGAAAATAGACGAAAAAAGAAATGACGCGATTTTCGAAAACTGAGAATGTCCAGGAATTATTTGGGACACGTTAGATTTCTTGGAGTTTGTTTATTTTTCAATGTCACATTTTTTTCAAAAAATGTGTACGAAAATATCAGAAAATTCATTGAGATTATCTACGAAAAAGTGAAGGGCAAAAACTTTCCCAAAAAAGCAAAAATAAAAAAATCTAGAAAAAAAGAGAGACAGATTTTTTGGGCAAACCTTTTCCCGGGCAAACCTTTTCCCGGGCAAAATCAATTGTTTTCTCTCCAGACACCAATTCGCAAAATCGTCTCATCAATAGTGATTTGGGGTGTGTGGATAGCAGTGATCGGTAATTTCCTGGTGTCGCAATTCTCGATCTCCTACGCACCAATCTATCTTCGCGGAGTGATCGGATGCGAACCAACCGAAGCCGGTCTCCTCACTCTCATTCCGATGGCATGTTTGTTGATCATCAAATTCAGTACCGGCTTTTTTTCGGATCGCATCAAATCGATCAGCGAGTTGAACAAGATGAAGATTTTCAATTCTTTTGCACTTCTTGGCTCGTCGATTTTTTTCATCATTTTGTCGGTTTCTGAACCGGGTGGTTCCAAGGTTTTGGATGTTGCGCTGTTGTGTGAGTTGATGTTTTTTGGAGAAAAATTCGGGCCGGATAGGAAATTTCCTGGCTTAGACAAAACACAAAAGGTTGTGAGCTTGACAATAGAAGCTTGAGATTTTCAAACTTTTCTGAAAATTTTCGGGCCGGACTGGAAGTTTTTCAGAAAAATCTAGAAATTGCTAAATTCTGTTTTTAGGCTCCCAATTTTCGGGCCCACAAAAATCAGGCCTTTGTTGTCAGAATTTTCGGGTCGCCTCAAAAAAAAAACTTCTTCACTGAAAAAAATTAGGGAAAACTGAGGATCAAATGTTTTTTTTTTTTTAATGAAAACAATTCATTCTGGCTCAGAAAATGAAAAATTCGAAAGCTTCCAAAAAAACCAAGCCCAAAACAATTGGGTTCGAAGAAAAATATATTCCAAAATTCACATTTTTGACATATTTTCGGCCTAATCACACTGATAACACTAACTACTCTCCTAACACCCCATTACACACACCTGAAATTTGGAAAAATTTTGAAATTTTTCGATTTTCACTCATTTTCAGCTTATCACTGTGATAACATTGATAAGTTTACCAAAACTACACGGAAAAATGATTTTTTCAAATTTTATTCGAACAAAAATTTCATGCGATTTCGAAATTTTTTGCAGCAATTCCAATGGCCTTGTTGGGTTTCTCCTCGGGCGGATATGGTAAATGTGCAGTGATGGTCGCCGGTCAATACTCCCCTTTCGTCATGTCGGTCGTCCAAATTCTCGCGTGTGTTTCTCTAATGGGCGGCTCATTTCTCGTGCCCGCACTCACTCCAACCGATCAATTCTCTGAATGGCAACGAGTCTTCGTCATTTATGGCGCTGTTTTATCATTTGCCAACACAGTTTTCATCGTTTTCGCAAGGTTTTTCTTGATTTATCAATAGAGCGCACTTGACCGCGATTGTTTTTGCAGAGCTGAACCGGCAAAATGGGCACAAGATAAGGGAGATTTGATGGTGATCAAGGCTGTTATGGGAGTGGAAAATGAGGAGGAACCGACAACACCGGAGGCTGTTATTGTACAAAAATAAAAAACATTCAAAAACATGTTTTGTATTTTTATGAACGTGAGAAAAATTGGCGTCGAAATTAGAAACTGAAAAAAATATGTTTGTTTCAAAAACCCTAACTTTAGAAAGGCTCACGTTTTTGGGTCAAATTCGATTTTTCTATCGCCTGGAAAACAAACTACAGTACTCCAGAATCTCTTGATCATGGGATAAACTCTCAAAAACACTGATTTATATTTTTTTACATTTTTATTAATAATTAAACCAAAAAAAAAACAAGATATTACAGAACAAAAGGAAAAATATACATAATATTAGTAAAAATAATGATGATTATTTGACATATTTGACAGTTTTATACAATTTCATGGCCTGTTTCATCATGGCAGTTTGTTGAGGCTTAGCCACTTTTTTGGGCTTCGAAGTAGTTGGCACTCGCCCAATTATTGTTGGCACCTTTTTCTGATTTGAACCCGAAGGAGATGGTTGTTTTGGTGATGATTTCTTGGCAATAAGTGGCTGGGCAGATATTGGTTTGACGGAAAGTGGTTTGGCATTGGATGACTTGGCAGAAGATGTTGATGGTTCGAGGAGAAGCTGAAAAAAGGAGAGATTGAATATATTTCAAAAAAGGGTAGGAAGAACTAACCGTTTGTCTGACAGTGGCTTGTGCCTTCTCCTTTCTCGCTGATATATTTGCTCGCAATTTTTCGAGTTTTTCCATTTCTTCTTTCTCATCTCTCGCCGCTTTTTCCACCAATTTGATCGATTTTCCAACAATTTCTCCATTCTTTTTTCTTCCCGAATAGATTCGTGTATTCTCTCTTCTCGATTTTATCATATCTTCCAAACCATCACTAATTCGTTTCTGCTGCAAAAAATATATGGATTATAAAGGGTACTGTAGGGAACATTTAAATGTGAGCTGGGTGAGATGAAGTAGAACAAGAATGGAAAATGAACTTACCGGTGGAGGACTGATTTCGGTCGTCGTCGTCTTTCTTTTTCGATCTGCAGTCGGTTGAATCAATTGAGCAATACTGGCAATAAGTTGAGTTGAATGTTGCATATTTTAATTGAGATTAGATCACAAAATATGAATGAATATCCATTCGAACACCTCTTATTTATACCATACAATCCCCGCCCCCTTCCTAAGACACGCCCACTTGTCACCTCAATCACCTTTATGACACCTTGCAAATCATGGGAATCATGATATAGTGTGAACATGTGTGAACATAATGTGTCAAAGTGTGTCATGTTTATATGGGAATATTTCTTTGAGTAGACCGAAAAATTAGAGTTGACAGTAATAATAATTTATGATCTTCACCGATAGGTGGACAGTATTTTGCCCAAGAGCAAAAAATTTGGGGTTTTTAGATTTTTTGAAAAACTCCAGCGAAAAATATGGAAACTATTATCAAATTGAAAATAAATGGCAAAAATTAAATAAAATTTGAGGGCCATAAAAAATATTCGCTGAGAAAATTGTGTTTTCAGACGCGTCGCGTGTCTTTTTTTCTCTGCCGTCTCTTACAAACAGCACGCAACGCGGCGCAGCGCATGTAAAAACATAATTTTGTCAGTTTTCCGATTTACTTTCTGCCATCTAATTTCAATTTGATAATATCGCGCATTCAAAAATGTGCAGAAAGAAAATTGATCCGTACCGACCGACACAATCTCCATACCCAAAAATACAGTAATCCTGACGGCTTCACAAATATAAATTAAAAAAAAACATTTTTGGATAAAATTACAACTGGAAATTTGTTATTTTTTTTTCGCGTAACAAGTTTTCGACATGAACTGTTTTCCAGACAGAGGAAGTCCAAAAACAAATTGTGTTACTGTTCGTTCGGCAGCGAAGAGTACGCGTTTTTCTGTGGGGAGAGGGGAAAAAGACACGAAGAAAATTAAAGAGTATGTGTAAAAAGGAGAGTGCAGAGAAACAAATTGAAAAAAGAGAGCTGTGAGATATATATCACTCAAAAATTAGAGCGCGTATCCCTCGCTGCTGAACGCTGCTGAAGTACCTTTTGAAAGTGTGAGAACGTGTTACATTTTCTAAAATGGATACTTTAGCACAAATGTGTTGATAGGGCAAACCAGATCATGTCCTGAACGTGCACTCAGTGAAATGAAAACTCCGGAGCAACTCCAAATTGAGGAGTTTCTCCGGAGTCAACAAGGTGCCGCTCCAGAGTTTTTTCAGAGTACTCCTAATTAACTCCTCAATTTGGAGTTGCTCCGGAGTTTTCATTTCACTGAGCACGGTTAAGAGATCTACAGTACACGTTTTTTTTGTAACGAGAAACACTATGAAAAAATAGTTGACCCGAAAAAATATTTTTTTTAATTACTGACGTGACTTTTATATTTAGTTCATTTACCGATAAATGTCAGTTTTGAGATATTTTCCTTATATATTTTTGTTTAAAAAAAGAAAGAACGTGAAAAATAATAAAAACGTGACCTTTCGAACTGCAAATTTCGTATTTTTCTCTGTGTCTCATTTAGTTGGCAAATTTCTTCATAGCTGGTAGGCCGCGTACTTTGAGAAATACATAGCATATCCACACATTTCACCTGGCCCAATTATTATGGTTTTGTCCAAAATCGAATCTGATATTGTCATCTTTACTTGGCTCAGAAGATGTTTTCAATAACCTTTGATATGGGTATCTGATTCTACACGGCTAGAAAGTCTAAAAATATTCTTCTCGAAAGTTTTTTCTGGAAAAATGAAGTTTAAAACTACAGTAACCACGTGATGCCAAATAAATTTCAAAAAGTATTACTGGAATAACCTAGATACTGGAATAACCTAGATCTTTTTCCAAGAAATATAATATAATGAATATCGAACCTGACCCAATTTTCGCAGTTTTTTCATAATACTACATTTTATAGCAAAAAGTGAGCCTTTATCCAATATTTGTCATGAAATTTGTAGATAAAAATGTTGAACCAAGATAAAATACGTTTCAAAAATTTGTCATGAAGTGAAGCATGGGTAATTCGAAGATCTTGAAACTGTTCAGAAGTTCTACGGTTTGTTTTCAGCATTTTGGGGCTATACATGTTTCCGGTTTGACATGAATTCAGCGGAAATCCCTGAAAAGAAGCGACATTTTATTTATAGTTTTGCTTTCAGAAAACTCTGAACGCGCAGGAAAAAAATAACAGCGATTCTCAAATCTCCACCCAAAATGTTTTATGTTGTATTACCATTTAATGTTTCTTTACTAAAAAGTTGTTCTTTTTTTGAAAATAATTTTTGAATTCAAGTAAACCATAATTTTTGGGTCAGATGTAATGTGAACATTCTATGTGTTTCTGAAGGTACTGTAGATTTCTTGACTTTTCACATTCAGGACATGATCTGGTTTGCCCTATCAACACGTATGTGTTAAAGTATGCATGTTGGAAAATGTAACACGTTCTCACACTTTCAAAAAACACTTTTTTTTGTTGTTATCACATTGGTGTTTTGGGTCAACTTTTCGAAAATTAGGAGCATAGCAATTGATTAAAAGACTGAAAAAATGAGTTTGAAACTTCTCACCGGTAGACCAAAGAAGCGTGAAAAACAAAACAAAAAAATTGACAAACGTGAAAAGATCCCGAGAGTTTTTGAGGCCCAAAGTTCTGGCCAAACATTGGTTCGAAAAACGTGACCTCGAGAAAACCAATTCGATCTCAAATTTTCTGGTTGAAACATTTTTTTCAGAAAAAAACGTCTACGACAGATAAATATTTCCGAGAAAGTTCAAACTCGAAGCTGGCGAAATCTGAAATATGGACCATAAAAATTTTAAATAAGTTCACGGCCGTCTCGAAGAAATTTCCTATGAAAACTCTAGTTTCCATATTTTTCTCTGGAGTTTTTCGAAAAATCTAGTAACCCCAAAATTACTGCTGTTGGGAACATTCCCGTCATCTTCGGTGAAGATCATAAATTATTATTACTGTCAACCCTAAATTTTCGGTCTACTCAAAGAGATGTTCCCAAAAATACAAAATGACACACTTTGACACATTATGTTCACACATGTTCACACTATATCATGATTCCCATGATTTGCAAGGTGTCATAAAGGTGATTGAGGTGAGAAGTGGGCGTGGCTTAGGAAAGGGGCGGGGATTGTATGGTATAAATAAGAGGTGTTCGAATGGATATTCATTCATATTTTGTGATCTAATCTCAATTCAAATATGCAACATTCAACTCAACTGATTGCCAGTATTGCTCAATTGATTCAACCTCCTGCAGATCGAAAAAGAAAGACGACGACGACCGAAATCAGTCCTCCACCGGTAAGTTCATTTTCCATTCTTGTTCTACCCTATCTCACCCTGCTCACATTTAAATGTTCCCTACAGTACCCTTTATAATCCATATATTTTTTGCAGCAGAAACGAATTAGTGATGGTTTGGAAGATATGATAAAATCGAGAAGAGAGAATACACGAATCTATTCGGGAAGAAAAAAGAGTGGAGAAATTGTTGGAAAATCGATCAAATTGGTGGAAAAAGCGGCGAGAGATGAGAAAGAAGAAATGGAAAAACTCGAAAAATTGCGAGCAAATATATCAGCGAGAAAGGAGAAGGCACAAGCCACTGTCAGACAAACGGTTAGTTCTTCCTACCCTTTTTTGAAATATATTCAATCTCTCCTTTTTTCAGCTTCTCCTCGAACCATCAACATCTTCTGCCAAGTCATCTGCCAAGTCATCCAATGCCAAACCACTTTCCGTCAAACCAATATCTGCCCAGCCACTTATTGCCAAGAAATCATCACCAAAACAACCATCTCCTTCGGGTTCAAATCAGAAAAAGGTGCCAACAATAATTGGGCGAGTGCCAACTACTTCGAAGCCCAAAAAAGTGGCTAAGCCTCAACAAACTGCCATGATGAAACAGGCTATGAAATTGTATAAAACTGTCAAATATGTCAAATAATCATCATTATTTTTACTAATATTATGTATATTTTTCCTTTTGTTCTGTAATATTTTGTTTTTTTTTTTGGTTTAATAATAAATAAAAATGTAAAAAAAATATAAATCAGTGTTTTTGAGAGTTTATCCCATGATCAAGAGATTCTGGAGTACTGTAGTTTGTTTTCCAGGCGATAGAAAAATCGAATTTGACCCAAAAACGTGAGCCTTTCTAAAGTTAGGGTTTTTGAAACAAACATATTTTTTTTCAGTTTCTAATTTCGACGCCAATTTTTCTCACGTTCATAAAAATACAAAACATGTTTTTGAATGTTTTTTATTTTTGTACAATAACAGCCTCCGGTGTTGTCGGTTTCTCCTCATTTTCCACTCCCATAACAGCCTTGATCACCATCAAATCTCCCTTATCTTGTGCCCATTTTGCCGGTTCAGCTCTGCAAAAACAATCGCGGTCAAGTGCGCTCTATTGATAAATCAAGAAAAACCTTGCGAAAACGATGAAAACTGTGTTGGCAAATGATAACACACGCGAGAATTTGGGCCTGAAATTTGGAAGAGTTTTGAAAAGTTTCACATTTTCACTCATTTTTAGCTTATCACTATGATAACATTGATAAGTTTACCGAAACTACACGGAAAACATATTTTTCAACTTTTTTCAAATTTTTTTGAAACAAAAATTTCATGCGGTTTCGAAATGTCCGGGAGCCTAATCTGGGCCGGTCTGAGAAGTTCAGAATCATTTTCTGGATTAAAAAACATCTTTTTGCATTAATTCCAATGGCGTTGCTAAATTTTTCATCGGGCGGATACGGTAAATGTGCAGTGATGAATGTCGGTCAATCACCCAATGGAAATGGGGTATCGAAATACATTTATGTGGTCGTGTAATTCGCTGGGGGGTCTTGAAATACGGTGGGTCGTATTCTACACGTTGTCCCGTGTTTGTTTTGTACATTCACGTTTTTTAAAATCTAGCTTTTTAATGAAAAATTTCGGACTGATTCTTCCAGCTCATCCAATCGTAATTTCACGACCCTTTTCTTTGCAAGTCGAGCCAGACGCCGGGAAGAAAAGATAAAAGGCTAGAGAACGAGAGGTCGCGGCGAGATATTTTGATAAACGCTGTGCCGCCAAACTTTATAAAGATTCTATCGCGACGAACACTCGTACTCTGCCTTTATAAAATTTGGCGCCACAGCGTTTATCAAAATATCTCGCCACGACCTCTCGTTCTCTAGCCTTTTATCTTTTCTTCCCAGCGTCTGGCGCGACTTGCAATTTTCTGTTGTTCTAAAGGGTCGTGATTTCGAGTCAACTCCTATGTTTTGTTACCTTTCTGGCCTCAATTTATCTTTAAATTCTTTGGAAAACTTGAGCCAAAACACCAATGTGATAACAACAAAAAAAATTGTTTTTTGAAAGTTTGAGAACGTGTTACATTTTCCAACATGCATACTTTAACACATACGTGTTGATAGGGCAAACCAGATCATGCCCTGAATGTGAAAAGTCAAGAAATCTACAGTACCTTCAGATATATTGTCCATCCCGATTTTCTCTTCCCATCGAAAAAAAGAAAAAAAAAGTTACCGGTTAAAATAAAGGACGATTATCAAAAATGTTTCGCCGCTACGAGACCCGTTGACCTTGTGTATTTCTCTCGAAAGAAGCGCGCACATTTTTTTACTTTTATTTTTTTTGTTTCTTCTTTTTCAATCGATATTTCATTGTTTTTCGTCGCGATTCCGTTGTTTTTCGTTGTGTGATTTAATTGTTTCCGTAATTTATCACTAATTTATCATTTTTCATAGTAATCCACGTTTATAGTCCATAGTTTCTCGCTCACTTTTGTCTTTTCAAAGTTTATTATAAGTTTCAGGCAAACTGATCGATATTTATCGTCATTCTCGATGAAGACAGGTTTTATGATTTTCAACAATGTTTTCGGATTCAAATGATGTTAATGTGTCAATCTTCAATATGGTGATAAAGAAAAGAGAAGTTTCGCAATCACTTTCAAAAAATTGCTGTGATTTTTCAGAAATCAATTTAAAAACTCGCAAAATCAAAGTATCAAAGCAAAGTGAAGTAGTCAACTGGTCGAAAACGATAAGGATTCAACTCAGCAGTTTATTGTCCACGAAACCAATCTGACGATCGAAGACGACTTGAACAGAATTCATGGAAAACAAGATTGATTTATAAGTAAGCTTTTTAACATTTCACCAAAAAAAACCAAAAAATCGGAATTAATGAAACAGAAAAAATATTATATGAACTAGACATTGACAGATATTTGTCGAACTCCTAGATTAAGTTAGAGCTGATTTAGTTTTGTTAAATCTTATTTCGAACTCCATTAGAGTTTTCTGAGAAATTTTCTATAAACTTCCGAAAATTCTCACAATAGAAGTTTAACTTGTCACCATTTCGAAATTTAAAAACAATCAACAATTGTGCATGCTAAAAATCTGCAAAAATATCGCGGAAAAATGAATTAATTTTCACGATACTGGCGGAACGAATCAGTTTCGTTCAAAAAAACTGTGAAAAATTCAGAAGTTTTTTCACAGTGACTTTCAAAAAAATGTAACTTTGAAAATACCTCTGATTTTTTAAATCACGGTACAAAATTCAGTTTCACGCCAGGTGTGACACCAGAAAAGTTTGAAACAATGAAATAATATCCCTTGCGCAAAATATGAATGATGAAACATTTTATTTTTGTCTAGAGGTTTTAGTAGTGATAAAACCACCGAGATTCGGCCGATTTAGTGAGCGTAACAAAAAATATAGAGATCTTTCAAAATTTTCCGCATCATTATAAATTTTTAAATGTTTTCAGGAATAATCGTCCTGTTTGATCGGTGGTTGAAGTTCGGACTACAATCGGAGGGCTATTTCGTTCCATATATGTTGATTCATCAGGTAAGTTTTGAATTTTTTCCCTTTTCTTTAAAATTCATGTTTAAATTTGAATAAAATAGTTTGATACGAATTTGAGTTATTTGAACAATATTTAATAAATAAAGTTTTTTTTCTGTTTTTTTAACCACGTGTACGGGAATCATTCCGGTACAAGATCGCGATTATTGTTGGAAAACTACACCAAAAACTCTGATCAGTCTACTTCAATGTTGTTGAGTTGGATGTGGAAGTTCGAATCTTGCTCTTTGTCGTGCTTCGTTTTTTTTCCCCGAAATTTTAGCGTTTTCACATGAACTAACCAAGGTTTCATGTCGTCAGAATCTGTAATACGCAGACGAATCTGATAGTTTTTTGTTTGGATCACTCAGTCATGAAACATCGGTTTAAATGAATACAACTCATTCATATTCACTTTTCTATGTTGCCATTTTGAAATGTCAAAAACATCGAAAAAAAAACTTCAAAAAATGAAATTTATCGATTTTTGTTGTGTGAACTTCGTTCGAGAGAAATACACAGGCATTTTGGTCTTAATGTGAATAAATAATATTTGATCTACGTTCTTTTTTCTGCCCGCATCATTATTTTTTTATTTTTCCATGGGAAGAGAAAATCGGGATGGACAATACATAGCATATTCACATTACATCTGAACCAATAATTATGTACACTTCATTTTTAATAAAAAAAAACTTTAAAAAAGGAATAACTTTTCAGAAACCTCATCTTTATGACGTTAAAATTTTTGAAAAACGCATTTCAAATTCACCCATTTTTTCGTCGAATTTTGAGATTGATAGGTTGAACCAAGATAATTTACGTTTCAAAAATATATTATGAAATCAGTTTGGAAACATGAAATGATCACAGAAAACTATAGAAATGTTCCAGTATTCTTGAATTATTTTTCTCCACTTTATATCGAATTTTTGAAACGTATTTCTCCCGGTTCAACATGTTTATCTCCAAATTTCACGATAAAAAATGAACCAAAAGTAGGCACATACATATTTAGATTTTTCAGCCGCGTAGAATCAGATTCTGAAATTAAAAACATCAGAAAATAATATTTTCTGAACCGAGAAAATATAAACATTATCAAAAGAACGTATTACCGATTCGATTTTGGATAATATTTGGCAGTTCAATTTGGTCTGAATATCTGAAGGTACTGTACATTTTTTGACTTTTCACATTCAGAACATGAACTTGTTTGCTCTATCAACACGTATGTGTTAAAGTATGCATGTTGGAAACTGTAACACGTTCTCTCACTTATTTCACAATTTCAAAAATATAACTGCTCTTATTTTTGGACTTCTAAACTTTGATTGGAAAAAAATTGATAACGACTGTTTTTGTATTTCCCGAGAAAAGTTACCAATTTTCTGATTGTAGTTTTATCAAAAAATGGCAAAAAAAACTATATTTTGTGACGCGGTCAGGATTACTGTAATTTATGAACGTCGCGGAAGGTGGACGTGGCAACAAAGTGAAGAATGCATTAAATACATTAAAATAAGTATGAAGAAAATTTAGAAAATCGAGTAGTGTTGTGTGGGAACCAGGTTTGAGCACTGGCTTGTTTCGATTTTTGTACTACAGTCCGATTACAGCAATTATCTTTGTAGTTATGAATATTGTGTCCGGCTCGATTTTTTGAATCCACCCAGATACTTTCCAAATTCAACGCTGGAGTTTTTCAAAAAATCTAAAAACCCCAAAGTTTTTGCTCTTGGGAAAAATACTGTCCACCTATCGGTGAAGATCATAAATTATTATTACTGTCAACTCTAAATTTTCGGTCTACTCAAAGAAATATTCCCATATAAACATGACACACTTTGACACATTATGTTCACACATGTTCACACTATATCATGATTCCCATGATTTGCAAGGTGTCATAAAGGTGATTGAGGTGAGAAGTGGGCGTGGCTTAGGAAAGGGGCGGGGATTGTATGGTATAAATAAGAGGTGTTCGAATGGATATTCATTCATATTTTGTGATCTAATCTCAATTCAAATATGCAACATTCAACTCAACTGATTGCCAGTATTGCTCAATTGATTCAACCTCCTGCAGATCGAAAAAGAAAGACGACGACGACCGAAATCAGTCCTCCACCGGTAAGTTCATTTTCCATTCTTGTTCTACCCTATCTCACCCTGCTCACATTTAAATGTTCCCTACAGTACCCTTTATAATCCATATATTTTTTGCAGCAGAAACGAATTAGTGATGGTTTGGAAGATATGATAAAATCGAGAAGAGAGAATACACGAATCTATTCGGGAAGAAAAAAGAGTGGAGAAATTGTTGGAAAATCGATCAAATTGGTGGAAAAAGCGGCGAGAGATGAGAAAGAAGAAATGGAAAAACTCGAAAAATTGCGAGCAAATATATCAGCGAGAAAGGAGAAGGCACAAGCCACTGTCAGACAAACGGTTAGTTCTTCCTACCCTTTTTTGAAATATATTCAATCTCTCCTTTTTTCAGCTTCTCCTCGAACCATCAACATCTTCTGCCAAGTCATCTGCCAAGTCATCCAATGCCAAACCACTTTCCGTCAAACCAATATCTGCCCAGCCACTTATTGCCAAGAAATCATCACCAAAACAACCATCTCCTTCGGGTTCAAATCAGAAAAAGGTGCCAACAATAATTGGGCGAGTGCCAACTACTTCGAAGCCCAAAAAAGTGGCTAAGCCTCAACAAACTGCCATGATGAAACAGGCTATGAAATTGTATAAAACTGTCAAATATGTCAAATAATTATCATTATTTTTACTAATATTATGTATATTTTTCCTTTTGTTCTGTAATATCTTGTTTTTTTTTGGTTTAATTATTAATAAAAATGTAAAAAAATATAAATCAGTGTTTTGAGAGTTTATCCCTTGATCAAGAGATTCTGGAGTACTGTAGTTTACTTTCCAGATTCTTATCTTTACCCAAAAATCGTGGAACCTTTTCATTTAACAATTTAAATTTTCACGTGTGACCTTATGCAAAAAAACGAAATCAAAATGACTCATTTTTTCCCGGCAAAAGAATAGAAAGTGGAGAGGCGAATAATCTCTGTGTATTCAGAAGTGTGTTGATTATCTGATTGGAAAATGTGTGAGTTTTACAATGGTTTGAAAAGAAAGTATAGTCCGAAAGAACACCAGAACGTTTTCGGGTCGGCTCGGAATCAGGAGTTTTTCTTTTCAAAAATTCAGGCGCCAAAGTATTTTTTTTGAGAATTTTCAAGAATTTAGGAGTACTGTAGTTTTTTTCTGACAAAAAACTCTGACCAAAAGCATGATCATTTCTAGAAATATGTTTTTTGAAACAGTATTTTCTGTCAAAAAAGAGAATGGGAAGAAATTTTCGGAAAAAATCAGGCCGGCCCAAAAAATTTTCAAAATTTTTTTTCGACTTTTCATCCAACCTGAAGACGGTGAAAAATATCAAAATTTGAAACATCAACTTTTGGCGCAAAATTAGAATTTCCAAAAAATTATCGAGTTCGTCCAAAATCTAAAAATTGCAAAAGTTTTCAAATGTTTTAAAATCAAACATTTCAATATTTCACGTCAAAACTATTCAAAAATGGGCGGAGTCTTCTATTTTTGGGGCCACCCTTCTAGTTCCTTTTTCACTCACTACTTTTCTGCAAAAAAGGCTTAACCTAATTTTCGTCCTTTTGTTTCTAACCTGATTTTTCCGTGCACTTTTTAGTGTTTTTTTCTGAGTTCAAAGTTTAGGCTTAGGCTTAGGCTTAGTTCCTTTTCTCGCCCCAACTACTACTAAACAAAAAGTTGTCGTTTTTTTTTTGAAAAAAGAAGAAGAAGCAACAAAAATGGATGTGATGCGCATTTCCGGAGGTCCCCATTGGGGATTTATGTTGTATTGTGGGATGGAGAGCATCTTCTCTCTTTCTTCTAACACTCACACTCACACACACACGCAAATAGCAAAAAGCAAAACATAAAACTTTTCTTCTTCTTCTTCTCTTTTTTTGGCCTGTTTCGATTTTTGAAAAAAAAAATAGTATTCCTTGAAAATTTTCAGACCCGATTTTTTCTCGCAGTTTTGACTGAAAGTTCTCTAACCTTTTTGACCGAAAAGTTTTCGACATTTTTAGGTCCAGAAAAATAATCTAAAAAATAAATTTTTTGTGGTTTATCATACCTCTGGTTTTTTTCAAAAATTTGACACATTTTCACACCTGAAAATGTCTGAAAATTTCGAGTCGGCCCCGAAAAATCGGAGGCCAAATTTGCTCTAAAAGATTTTGGGCCATTTTTTACCTTCCCCAGAATGCTCCAAAAATTTTTCTTGACAGTTTTTCTCGCTATAAAAAATGTCTGAAAATTTTCGGGCCGGTCTGAAATTACAAACTCCGATTTTTTGGTCCCAAAAAACCGGGCCGAAATTTTTTCAGAAGATTTCGCTGATTTTTTCGTCTGAGACAGCCTAATTTTTAGGGCAGTTTTCCAGTTTCATGAAACTAGGATCAAAGTTTTTCCAAGTTTCATCAGAACCTTTTTCCCGTTCAAAATTCCCTGAAAATTTTGAATAAGCTCAATTTTTTCGGACCGCATTTTCTAGGGCCCAAATAATATTTTCGGGCCGGTCTGAAACATTGTCACAAAATTTTTGTCTAGGAGGATTTCGATTCGTTTTTTTGAGTGACAATCTTTTTCTAGTTTAGTCTGGGCCACTTTTCTCGCTTTTCAGAGTGCTTAAAAGTTTTCGGGCCGGTTGGAAACTATATCTTTTCACCTTCAATTTTTTCCGTTCAAAAAAGCTCGACAATTTTCGATCCGCCCGGAATTTCCAGATTTTCGGTCTCCAGTTTTTTTCCTAATTTTCCAGATTTCCAAATGGAAGTGAGGTTCAACCAATCAATATAATCTAGACTAGAGATAGTTTTCTTTCGAAAAATGAGGGATGAGGTCAGATCACTTTGCCTCAAAATCACCACATTTGTCAGACATGTAAGTCTCCGCAAAAAATAGGTCAAAACACCGATTTTTTCAGGCCACAATATTCACATTAACCCACGTGGGACTATGCATTCTGGTGGCGTTGTACGCTGTCGCCGGCGCTTTCATGTTTCAGGTGAGACAATTCTGAGAAGAATATTTGGAAAAAAGGTTTTTTCAGCACTTGGAGCATGAACACGAGTTGAAACAGGTGGGAAAGGTGAAAAACGAATCGGAGGCGGTGATTGTTCGAATCTATGATTTCATCAATCAGGGAAATGTCATCGAAGAGTTGTCGGTCAAGAAAAAATCGCATGAAGTTCTCAAAACTTTTGAAGATCTTCTTGTGCATTGTATGAATTATGAAGGTTTGTTGATTTGACACAGCGAAAAAAATCCGGACCAGGATCTTTTCAAAAGCCCAGGACCAGTATAGGAAAAAATATTGCTCCAAAAACCAGGCCTGAGAAAGAATAGGCCTAAAAACTTCTTGATAATAGGCCTAAAAAGGCCTTAGAACACTTAGGCCCGACAATTTGACACTTCTGTTTTTTTCAGACCTGAAAACTTTCACTGGATCAAAAACTGGGTTTTTTGAACATGCCTTGAGCTTGACCCGAGAAACTTGGTCCGAAATATTTCAAAAATTATCGGGCCGGTCTGAAAATTATAGCTGATATTTTTCGCCTAATTTTTTTCACAATTCTGCCCTAGTTTTCCAAGAAAAATTGGTGGGCGTAGGAATTTTTATCATTTTCAAAAATATCTAGGACCTTGAAAATTTAGACTCAAAAAAAAACAGCGAAATTAAATTTTTTAGAAAATTTTGATCTTTTTCTCAGAACATTTTTTTCAACAAAAAAAACAAGAGGCGGTGATTTTTTGTTAAAATATCTAGGTTTTTTAGACCCAAAATTGTTCAAGCCCAAATATTCTGGCTATATAAATTCCGGTTTTTTTCAAGCCCTCGTGAGAAAAGGCCTAAAACTTTTGAGGCTTTTTCAAAGGTAAGACAAAAACAGGCCTCAAAATTTGTCTTTTTTTTGCCAAATTCAAATCTGACGAAGTAGAAAGATTTTAAATAATCTGGGGCTAGTTCAGTCTCCAAAAACATTCCTGAAAATTTCAGGCTGGCCCGAAATCCACCCATTTTTTTCAGGTTACGATGAAAACGAGGAGATAAGACCTTCTCATCAATGGACCCTCTCCGGTGCTCTTCTCTATTCGATCACTGTTTTTACGACAATAGGTGAAAACTATTTTTATTTTTTTATTTTCGAGTTTTTCTCTTCAATAACTCAAAATTTGATGCGTTGTCAAAAGTCCCAAGAGACGATTTTGAAAAGAAAAACATCAAGTTTTTTGAATTTTTCCCTAAACAAATATTTTGTCCCCACAGGTTACGGTCACATTTGCCCGAAAACAGACGCAGGTCGTCTTCTAACAATATTCTACGCAATGCTAGGCATCCCGCTGATGCTTTTATGTTTGGCGAATATTGCGGAAACTCTGGCGCAAGTCTTCACCTACATCTACTTCAAATTGTGTTGTGCGTATTGTCGTTGGCAGAAGAATCGGCGAAGAGTTCGCAGAGCTGCGCTAAGTTTTCGTTATCATCCTAATGCGGCTGTCAATGTTCGAAGAGGTATATTGTTTTTGAAACGTAGTTTATCTTGGGAAATTGGAGAAATTTCTCTACATATTTTCGGGCCCAAAATCTCGACCTGAGCCAACATTTTTGAAAATTTTTATTTCTTTTTCAAAATAACAAAAACTTGTGGGTCTGAAAAAAATCTAAGCCCAATTTAAAAGTTTTTCCAGGCCAGAGATTGGCACAGGTGCATTTTCAGACCGGCCCGAGAGTTTTCTGAAATTCTTTTTTTGTGATTAAAAAAAATGATAATCGAGTTTTTTCCAAGACAAAGTTTTTGAAATTTCGAATAGACCACTTCGAAAATTATTTGAAAAATTTCTGGGCCAACATTTTTGAGCCTCGAAAGTATTAAGAATGAAAACTTCTGAAACATTTCGGGCCGGACTGAAAATGTCTCTATTCTTGGCGAAATGCTCACAGATTTTTTGGGCGCAGAAATTTCAAGTGCAACGTCAAAAAAAAAAACGATAATTCTCTGCTAGAAGATTTTAAGCCTAAGCCTAAGCCTAACCCAATTGTTTTCAGTCCAGTCGTCTCGAAGCAATCAACGCTACAACACAGTGCGTCGTCACGCCTCTTTGAATCGTTCTCGAAACCGGAGCAACGACACAAAAAGTGTTCGAAGTTTCAACAAATACGACACAACATCAACAGCTCAACGTTTCGACACAATGTCACTTCCGGGTCGGCGAAAGATCAGCACTCAAAGTAGAAGTCCCAACGGCACAATGTCTCGACAACAAATCTATCCGAAAAGGTAACGCTCACAAAAAACCACCAAAAATTTGGCAAGATTTTGCAGAGGAGGTGGTGGAAATTTGCAAAAATCCAACACCGCCATCAACATGGAACAGCTGTACACTGACGAGCGTCGACAGCGAAGACGCGGACGACACGCGGTCAGCGAAAGTCCGGCACGCGAATACAAGGGCGGACTGCTTGTGCGCGCGACACAACAACCCGAAGAGGGTGTTGTGGATTTGAAGGCGTATGGTGGATCGGCGGCCGCGTTTCACGATCTTGTCAATCGACATCATCATCAACATCGACGACGAGACGAGCTGCCGAATGTGGTCATTTCGAGGACGAGAGATGATGATGTTAAGAGTGATATTGAGAAGACCGAGGAGACTAGTGTGAGTGACCGTGACCGTGGCCGAGGTTTTTGGATTTCTAGGCCATGAGAAAAGAGCTCGTGTCGTCTGTCTTTAGGCCAAATTCACTTAAAGACGTGGCATTTTTGAAACTTCAGGCCACGGACTCAAGAAATTTTGGGTTTCTAGGCCACGTTAAAAATGACAATGTATCAATGATAGATTACATGACCGAGGTTTTTAGATGTCGGAAATGACCTAGATTTTCAAGGGAATGCCATAAATTTTAGCCCACGTAAAAAATGACAGTGCGTTAAAGATAGCACACATGGCCTAGGTTTTTAAATGTCAGAAAAACGCTATTTCTAGGTCATGTCAGAAATTTTGGATTTCTAGGCCAGTTTGCGGTTTTAGGCCACGTCTACGGTGAGGCGTCAACTTTCTTTTCAAAATTCTGTGTTTCTGGCGTTCATTACAAAGTGTGCAATTTGAATCTTCATGCGTGGCCGATGTTTCAGAGTTACTAGGCCAGGTGTGCAATAGAGCGCGTTTTGACTTTGTCCGTTAAAAATTCACATTTCTAAAGACAGATTTTTTTGCAGATGTCGCTAACCGACGAAGAAGACGTGCAACCACAACGAACATCGAACGGTCCGCCGCGTCGCACAAATTCGAGTCGCGACTTGCGCGAAAAAGAAATGATGATGCACGCAATGTCGCACAAACAACCCAGCATGGACAGCAGCACGTCGCGTCGCATGCGCGACTTTGACGATCGCTCATATCGTTCGGGAAAATCGGAGCGATCCGACGAAATGTCGCTTCACTCGCTGCGACGTAATGTGAGTTCTGAACGTGTTGTTTTTCACATACATTCTCCAATTTTAAAGGGACATCGTGCACACGAAAAAATGCCGGTCAGCGTGGGTATTTGTATTGTGTTCGCGTTCATTTCGGGCGGCGCGTGGCTTTTTGCGTGGTGGGAGAATTGGAACGGTTTCGACGGCGCCTACTATTGTTTCATCACGTTGAGCACCATCGGGTTTGGCGATATTGTGCCCGGACAGGCGTTGGATGAGGGAAGTCAGGAGAAGCTCATCGTGTGCGCGTTGTATCTGCTCTTTGGAATGGCGTTGATTGGTGAGTCGACGAGAGCATGTTCGCTCTATTGAACACTCTCTGAACTGTGGGTGTTCGGATCAGAGCACATTTTCTCATTTTTCAAAAATTGAGAGGGGTTTCAAACAAGTCCCGGTAGTTTTTGGGATTAGGAAATTGAGGAAAATTGTTTTTTCAAAACTAAACCGCTCCGCGAACACGCGACGCGCCTCTTTTTGTGAGGTCTTTTAAAAGAGACGCAGAGACACCTGATTTTTTAGTTTGGGGTCACGATAATTTTTTTTATTATTCAGTTTTCACATTTTTTTTTGTTGCTTTTTTCAGGCCGGGGAGGCCCCCGACCAAGGCCCGGGACGATTTTCGAACTTTAGTTTCTCAGAGCCGCGACTAGAATTTTTCTGCAAAAATATGTGGGAACCATTTCTACACACATGTTCTTCTCGAAAATTGCAGTTTTCATAACTCACAAAAAATGAGAAAATGTTTATTGATAACCAACCTAAATACGTCAGTGTTACATAATTGGCGCACAAAATTCACTGAATAGTAGTGTTGATAGAACGAGTTATGAGAGTTTGTCCACTGGTCGATACGTGTAGCACGTTTTTCCTCATCGTAACCCGTCTCACAATCGGGTTAACTATCAACCTCATCACAATATTCCGATATTGTTGCGATAGCAAATAACACAAAACACAATGAGAACTCGCATTCAACACGTAGAACAACCCCATCACCTGTGATGCTCTACTCAACAAAATCGATGTGCCGACTTGCTCGGCGAAATATATCTGCACAGTGTTCAGAATTCCCCGAGGAATTTGTATAAACATGTAACAAATTGTCATATAAACAACGAGTATGTTGGTTTTATCCCTCTTTTCGGATTTTTTCAACAATGAGTTGCGGTTTTTGTTGAGAGTGTTGAGTTGAACAACAAGGAGTGTTGTGAAGATTGGAGAGAGGATGCAGGGTAGAAAGTCGAAGAGGAAGGCTTGAAAGAGATAATAGATGCGAATTGGTAGACTGTTGTATTCGTAAAACCAATCGCGATAGACTACAGAGTACGAGGGAAATGTCACGTTCTCTTGACGTTCTTCATCTTCTTCGCATCTGTGCACAAGTAAAAAAAAAATACAGTACCCATTCAAAGGAGCACAATGTTTATTCATTAAAAAATTTACTTGTAGCACAACCTGCGTATCTAACTTACTTTTATCCCGTTTTTTTTTTGAAATTTTTTGAAAAAAGGCGAGTTAAAAAGGTGAAGGTTGTGTTACAAGTAAATTTTTCAATGAATAAACACTGTGTTCCTTTAACTGTGTTGGTTTTTTCGAATTTGGACGACTTTTTTTCTTTTTTTTTTTGTTTTTTTCCCATTTTGGACGACACATTAACGATATTAAACAAACTGTTCGTAATAATCATCCATGTTGCTATAAGCCAGAAATTCAAAACGAAAAATCTGCACCAAAGATATCGGCAAACAAATTATGACATTTGCCAGAATAAGTATCCACGCAGCGGATGACTCGGTCAACTTGTCAGCAATCGAATTCGGTTTCCCGGCCATTTTCACAACAAAACAACGTAAAATCACCAATGATACTTGTAAAATTGTCGATACTCTTTGAAACATTCCCGAAACAAAGCTGAAAATCAAGAAAAACAAAACACGCAGTGGAGTTGAATCAGGAGCACAAGTATCAATACTAATCGTTTCGCTATCAAACATAAAATATCCATAAAATCTCATGGTAAATGATAAAATATCCGAATAGCCTATACATATCATTATGAGATTTATCGAAAGTTTTCGAAGCTCTTTATTCGAGAGTATGATTATGTGAATAGTCAGAATCATTGAACAGATCATGTACATGTAGATAATTAGTGTATACTTGAAAATGAATGACTCATTGCACCATTCAATCACACTTGTCCAGAATTGTCTTGTCTCATTGTCATAGTTTGGAAAGTAGTATTGTTCAATATCACCATAGCCAACAACTAGCGGAGAGCTCATAACAATTTGATTAAAAATGCTAAACAAAAATGGGCGGAGATAATTGAGGGGTTCCGATAATTTTAAAAAAGGCGTGGGGGCGGGGCATCGTCTCTCTCTCTATCTATATGTTGTGTTGGCACAAAATCACAAGGGAACAATATTGAGTATAGCTATGATGAACCTTTAGATACTTGTTTGTCTGTTTCTCGTATTCTCTCCATCCAGGATGAAAAATGGAATGGGAGAACTTTTCGAAAAAAAACCTAGGCCATGAAAAAAAAACGCGATTAACAAGAAATGAAACCCAAAAAAGTTCAAATCAAGGAAAAATTTTCAAAAAAAGATAAGATTCTGAATTGAACTTAAGATTCTGAATTGAACAAAAAACGTGAACTTTATATTTTTGTCTGTAGAGATTTTATTAGTGATAACATCACTGAAGTTTTAAACTTTTTTCTGAAAATGCTTGAGGAAAAGAGTTGAACACAGGGCGTGGTAGTTTTTGTTAGTGTAAAAATACCGTTACCTTTTTTCAAAACGTGTCTGCCGATTTTTAAAGTGGAAAAGGCACTCAGAACGTCATCTCCCAAGAGAGTTACGAGTAGCCACTATGACGTATAATATTTGCAGCAATGTGTTTCAAACTGATGCAAGATGACGTTGTACAAAAAGCAAGATGGCTGGGACAGAAAATTGGAATTCTAGGTAACATCAAACGTTGTGACTGTTTTTTTTTCGCTTAGCTCAGCTTTTTGTGTTGTGTTATGCTCCGCTTTTTTGCAGCTCGACCTTTTCAATTGTCCCGTGAGATTGCCAAACATGCTGTTTTCATATTCGGACACTCGGTTTCCGGTAGCTTTTAGCTTGACTTTAACAAAACATGAGTATCTGAATCTTGTTTCAGTTCGCGATGAGAGTTCCGAATCAGAATCGGAATACGATGACGATATGATTGAAGAGGATGAAGAAGATCTGAGCGAAGAGCGAAATGATCAAGTATATGTGAGTGGAACTTATTCTTTTTTCTAGAGTAAAAGATTTTCAGGACAAGCGAACAATCTCATCAGGTTCTTCAAAACAAAACGATGAATATATTCATCCTCGAAAGTATCATCATCGTCGATAACACATTTTTTTCTTTCCAAAACTTTTTTATCTGGGTATTTTTTGGTGATCTATTTTTGCATTTTCACTACTCTCTACTTTCAGCATTTAGCTTGTCTGCATTTGATGTTTTATGGTTTCCGTTTTTTTTTCTTGGTAATTAAAGAAAAAATATTTCTTCCTCTTGGAAGCTTGGATCTTGGAAGCTTGGATGGAAAAAGTTTTGTAAAAAATCAAACAGCTTCTAAAGTACCGCAAGTTCAAAGGAGCATAGTGTTTTTCATCAAGCGTGGCGAGACATCCACGCGTGAATGATTGCTACCGTAGTACGTGTGTGGACGCCAAGTCGAGGTTCGTGCCGCGGGTTAAAAACTCGGCCACGTCCGCAATGTCATTTTATTGTACAAAATAATTTTTTTTCGCTGTGGGTATTCACTGGGAGTTACGAAGGTCTACGCGGTCAAACGAAGAAGATATCAAAGTGAAAATGATGCAACTATCGACAACAAACACAACCCCTGGAAGAGAAAAAAAGAAATTGAAAGAAATAAAACCTTATTTTGAATGCGCGCGCCTTTGCTATCAAAGGCGCACACACTTCTATTGTCAATCCAGCCAGATCATCCAACAAGAAATTGATCTACCGTCTGAATCTCTCATTTTGACATGCTCTCTCATCAAGTTTTTGTGGTAGATCACATTTCCCGTTGGATGATCTGACCGGATTGACAATACAATGTCTTCACGGTCTGCCAAAAAATACAAACACAATGAAAAATTTTCATCGCGTACAAAAACAACACCGCACACTAGTAGAGGCGGAGGAAGTGTGTGCAACAGTGCCGCACACTTATTTCTCTTTATTTTCGATTGTTTCTCGAGAAAAAAATAGCTTTACCAAAGTATTTATGTGAAATTTTTATGAAGAATCATTTGTGAGTGAACGCTTCATGCCATAAATACAAAATCATCAACAAACACGACCTTGCGAAAGGGAATCGATGAGAGTGAGAGAGAGCACAGAGGGGATTATTATTAGAGCGCATTTGCTCTCTCTAAATTGACAAATTTCGAGAATTTCCCGAGAGGTCATTCAGTCGAGTGACCGACAACAGTCAAGGTATGCGCCAGGCGCTATACTTGTGTGTGGTTTTTGTCGGCGTTTCCAATGGAAAAAGGCCGCTCTCACCTTATAGTTTTCCCTGTGAGTTAATTTTTCTCTGTTTCTCTGTGCCTCCATCGACGGGAAAACTCTCATCGATTCCATTTTTTCTCTTGCCTGAAAGGTCGTGAATAAAGAAATTACAGCGCCATTGTGATGAACGAACGTCCTTTAAGAAAAACCATTTTGGATGATAGTTCATAATGTTCATAATGCTAAATCGGAAGTTTGAAAATAATGCTTTAGGCAACCCGGAAACTATTTGTCGATCCAATCAACCTCGCCGTAAAATTCCCATCAGTCTGAAGTATCAAAAAACGCCAAGTATCCTGATAAAAAACGTTCAATGATATCGGCATATTTTCAACATGGATTAATCTACTTTAGACAACGCCAAGTTCGATGTCGACAAGGTGATATGACTGTGAATAAGAGTCGATTTGTTGAAAACTGGTGTCTTAATCGGCGGCAAAAATACACTCCTAACCATATTCCTATACTGTTGTGATAGCATATAACATAGAACACAATGCGAACTTGCATTAACTAGATAGAACAGATACACAATTTTTGAAAGATACGAAAGAATGAGAGTAGTTCCAAATTGTTCGGCAAAGTACACTTGTGTCCCGTAGATTATTCCACGTGGAAGTTGAACAAGAATGAAGCAGATAGACATGTAAATGATCAGGGAGTTGGTTCGATTTGTGTTGTCTGATGTCCGGGTGACAAGTCTTCTTGAGTTATTGATCTCGCCCAGTTTCAATACCAAGTCTATCGTGGTCAATGGGGATATGATTGAGGGAAGAAGTTCGAAGAAGATACATTCTAACGCGTAGTAAGTGCGGAGAAGTAAGCTGTCGTATTCGTAGAAAATAGGGTTGCTGAGAAGTGCGTAGCTGGGAAATGTCACATTTTCTTGTCTAGCATCAACTTCCACACATCTGAATTTGAAAGAGGCATGACTGTTGATCTAGTTCACAAACTCACGTTTCATAATAATCGTCCACGTCGTTCATAACTACTAACCTCATTCTGATCGTTTCAACAATTGTAAGTGGCAAGGAAAATATCATAACACCCAGAATAACTTTGCAACCCGATGACGATATTGTCAATTTATCCATTTTTGGATTCTTCGAAAGTCTTACAATAACTAACCGCAATACAGTCATAGAGACCAATAACCAAGTAGCGATTCGTTTGCTCAACCCAGTGAGAAAATTGAAACCCAAATATAAAATTAAAGTTGAAGGATTAGTTTCGGGAGCACATTCATCTACAATTATGGAATCGCTGCCATAGGCATAATAGGCAAAAGTTTTATTCGAAAATGATAGAATATCTGATATTGCAAGACCTATCATCAAAACATTGATTGATGATTTGACAAGTTCTTTTCTTGATAAAATCATCATGTGAAGGAGTAGAATGACGGTGCATAAAATCTGCATGTAATTGATAACACCTATCTTTATCAAGGAGAAATCTTGAAACCAATGTATCATGTTCATCATAGTTTGTCTCGTTTCATTATCATAGTTTGGGAAATAGTACACTTCGATGTCTTCATCATAACCGAGTGGTAATGTAACCGCCATGACTAACTTTTGTTATTATTTTCTTGTTGCAGCTGAAATATGAATGTCGTATATTTGGCACAGTTTTGTCAGAAATCGCAAAATCAAATGTGTCAAGTGAAAAATGAGAATCATAATTAGCGGTTAAATAAGAGTGACAATTTTGAAACACAACACGTTGATCTTTTCGTCTTGAGTGGGCGCTCAAAACTTTTTAGGCATCACGCATTTATTATAGTTTATGATTCAAGTGATTCAAGTTTGGTAAAAACATAAATATTTCACATAATCCAATAAGGAGTAGCACATATTTACTCTCAATAACAATTCGAAAATCGAATAAAACTTTTGTTATGAACCTTGGCATGAAGTTCCGCGTCTGATCATTTATATAGATGAGAGTGAGTGAGACGCAGAGACAAATCATGAATGATAGATAATTGCAAAAACGGTTGTTAATTGATCAATTGTTAAGCTATGAATGTTGAAACGTATGAATGTTCCTCTTCTTTATGTGATATTTCAGTTCGGATTCGATGTCAAAAGTACAGTATACCCTGAAAGGAACGCCCATTTTTCCTACTATAAGAAGTTGCACAACATGAAAGTTGTTATGACTCATTTGTGTGTGCGAAAAAGTAACAATTCAAACGAACCTCGTTATATAATTTAGTATGTACTACATGTTATTGGATATTACGTACATAAATCGCTAAAAATAAAAGAGGGTGAGGAGCCTTGAAGAATGTTGTGACATTTTATCATTACATCAAACTGGTGGATTCTGAATCAGTCCAAATGAATCGGATACGAAAACATGCAAATCTGAAAAGACTCAAACTGCAAAAAGAAATAGGACCCGGTACGTACTTTTCTTTTTAACATACCGTGTTATTTAAAATATATCTATGAAATTATGAGCGGTTCGATGTTTTTTTTTTTTGAGATTTTCGCTGAGCCGGACCAGAAAAACTATTTATAGTCTACAATAACAATTTTACGTTCAACAACAAATAGTTCTGTTATTATTTCGTGACCCGATTCACCTTGAGAAAAAATGGACCGGGTACAATTTCTTCACTCGGACCCGAAGTATATTCAATAGAGAGCTACGCGAAGAGGAGTGATTGGAAATAGACGCTAATGTATAAGAGATGTATAAGAAAGAAGACATGTCAATATATTGATACCTCTTACAACCAGACAAGAGCAATAAAAGAGAAGTGATGATGCAAACAGTATTGATTTTTGATGAGGTTGTAAATATTCGCCCTCTATTTTCTTATATCGTCTTTGCGGTACGCGAATACTTTTCGAGACTTTTTTGAACATTTATTTATTATCCATCAAAACTATTTCAAGCATTTTCATAATTATCATACAAATTCCATTTTTCGTTGTTGTAAAAGTAGAAGCATCGGGCAAGATTTTAAAGAAGGCTGAAAAAATAAAAAATGACGAATTTTCCATATTCCTAAATATCTTACTCAGCTTGAACACCACCATTGGTGTAAACACGCAGCAAGAAATCGCCATCATCATAAGCATCAAAAGTGCATGGGACGATGATATAGTCGCCGGGTGGGACACGGAAATCAACAGTCACTTCGCGCGTGTTCACAAACACTTGGGTACGAGCAACCGGGCGATTGTAGTTGAAGAAATTGTTGTCTAGGCGGCGATGAGAACCTTCGGACTGGAACAAGAAATGTTTTTGGAAAATTTTTGTGCAAAAAAAACCAACCTTGTAGATTGAGACACCAATTGGGAGAAGATCTTTACCCTTGGCGCGAAGTTCTCTACGATATTTCTGTAGAACCGCAACAAGAATCGTAACATTTCCATCGTTCTCAACAGAACTTTGCGGTGCGGTGAATGAGGTGTAGAACTGTGGATTGTTGGGATAAGTCGACGGGTTGTTGTTGCATCCACCAGCTGTGCCTTTCGACGAACTCCACTCGCCATCCTCCGACACCTCGTGCCATTGATGTTCTTCGCTGTTGTGTTGACTCGTCTTCACGTTCAAATCAGTCATCTCGGAAATCTCGTCAAACACCTCAGCCGACAAATTGCAGCACTCCATTTGGGTGAAGTTCTCGAAAAAGTCGTCGAAGCTAATGTAGAATTCGCCGTCGCGCGCGAATTGAACATCAATTTGTTTTTTGGTGGCCGCGTCAATGTTTTGCCATTCGGCCGAATCGTCCGACCACGCACCGTTCCATTCTCGTTCACCCCACGGGTTGCGTAGACGCAACAACGTTAGGTCTTCACCCCGATAGTTGACGTTGTGAAGAGCGGTGATACTGTAGGCGTGACCGCACACGAGTCCGTTGCGCAGTTGCGCCTCTTTGATGTTTGCGTCGGCATCGATCGAGCAGCCAAACAACGATCCCATCGGGATACCTTTTACTAGGGCCGCCAACACAACACTTTTCTCCGTTTTGCGCAAATCGAAATACTCGGTAAGACCGCCGGTGAAATCCTCCAACGCTTCCGCAGTCGTGCCACCATCCAAATTCTCATAACCGCCGTTCAACTTTGCGTACGCCTTCTCGACCAGCGCACTCCAGAACTCGTTGTTCGTCTCCGAGTGCAAATAGTAGAGAGCGCCATTGACGGTCGGAAGTCGATCATCGATCACCACATCCACCCATTTGCCGTAGTGCCAGAATTGAAAATGGAAAATGCCGGCGTAGTTTTCGGTGAAACTCTGATTTGGCGGAACGACACGGTAGAACAAAGCGTCGTAGAGGGTTATGTTGGCCAGAGCGGCCAAGAACCAACAGTCGCCCAACGCTCCTTGTTTCACGTCGAAACGCGACTCGCCTTGAACAATCAGTTGTGGATTCGGAACAATTTCCTGTGAAATTGGAGAATTTTTTTCGTTGCAATTTCCGATATTTGGAAATTTCTATTTTTGACAAAAAGTATTGCAGACAATTTCCGGGAAAAAGATAACTACTATATTTTTTATGCGATTAATTCTGCGTCTCTCATCTATTCTTAAAACGCTCTCGAAAAAAAACGTGAAATTAGACCACGTCCACCAAACCACGTACAAGAATATTGTGGCCAGGTTGCTTTAGGTCACGCCCACAATCATGTGTCCTATCTTAGAAATTCGCAAAAACAAATTGATCAACATTTTTCTTGTTTTTCTCTGAATCTCTAACTTTCTAGGTCTAACTTAGACCACGCCCACAAAAATGCGCGCAATCTCGAAAAATGCGCAAATATCTTACCCCTGGTCTCTTCCACACAACTTGTTGGCTCGGCGGAGTTCTATAATACAAACTTCTATCACTGGCCGGAAATTCGGGATCCTCAAAAAGTGTCTTATTCTTCAAACACTTTTCTCTCTCCTGCTCAAAATCCAGTCCATAATCCGACGCCTTCACCGAATCATCACCCTTCGACGTCGGATGTGGGTAGACTGGCTCTGCGACTTTTGCCGCAGGTTTTGTCGGCGGCGCCGCCGCGTCCTCCTCGTCTTCCGCTTTTTGCGCGTACGGCAATTCGGGCAAGATTGGTTTGAACTTGTGAATCTTGCGTTTGCGACAATGTCCGCGAATCAAATTGTCGAGATAGATTTTTCCAGTGTTGCCAAGATTGTTGTGAAGTCCGCCAAAGTTGAAGAAATCGTTACCGCGTAGCGCGCCCATGATGCGACCAGTGTCCGGGTGAATGTGGCCGAAGTGATGATGATGATCGCGGATCTGTCCGTCGACTTGTTTCTCCATATTTCCAGAAAGCATAAAGTTCGACAACGCTAGAAAAAAACAACATTTCTTATCATTTTTTCCATCTCCAAAAATTTCGAAACAACAGTGTTTTCCTGTGCCAGTTCTTATCATTTCGCGAAAAATGAGTCATGTTTCACAGAAACTCGCTAAGAATACGTTTCAACTTACGATCTCCTGGATGTGGACGTCTCCTCTTGATGTGCTTGATGATCGACTTCAAATCTTTTCCACCTAGACCATCGAAAATTCCCTTGATCTTACATCCGAACCCGTTACTTGACCGATGTTTCGGAGCCCGGCTGACTGGTCCATTGGAGTCGTCGTCGTTCAGAAATTGATCGTAGTTCAATTCGAATTCTGAAACAGGGAAAAATTGGGGAAAAGGTCATTGTTTTTCAAGTGCCCATCAAATTCAACTGCGCTCTATCGTACTACAGTATATCTTTCTATCTCCCGCACTATAGTCTATGCATAAAATGTTCCTTTACGCTCTATACCTGGCCGATCATGATCAACTTGTTGTTTTGGCGTTCTGCCATGAGGATAGTCATAGGCTGGTCGGGGTCGACGATGATCATGTCCACCTTCAGTATGTCGAGGTGGCGCATTAAAAGGTCTCTCAAAATCCTCAAGTTCTCTACGGAACCGTTCCGGAAGATCATCAAAACGACGCGACAAATCAAACGGTTCATCATCGTGTTCGACAATCTCGACAACCGTGTTGCCGTTGACAGTGCGAACGATGCGACGCGTCGTGCGACTCGACGTCGTCACCGTCTCCTCCTCCTCCTCCTGCACTTCTTCACCATCACCGTTCGTCGTCACGCGACGATACGCGACAGTTCGATGCGACGTGTGATGATGTGGATCGCGTGGTGAACGAGCGTCCTCGTTGATGCCCGAACCAGAGTAGGGTATCATCGTTCGCTGAATGATGCCAAGAGGAAAAATGAGACGAAAGAGAGGGAGAAGAGAGTGTAATCCGATTTTTGACAACAAACAAAAAACAATTTCACAGAGTGGAACAAATCAAAATTATTCAATCGACGCACAATTTTGTGGGCGGAGTCTAGAACGAGATAGCACAGAAAAATGAGAGACTTTGGAATGGCACGTGACGAATTGGATATTAAAATTTCGGAGATCAATTTTTTAGGAAGTCAAATTTTTGCAGAAGAAGCAAGTTCGCTCTGTGGAGCAAATTGTGCGCGAAACTCAATTTTTAAAAATTAGAGCTTCGCGGTAAAGCCACAAGTTCGCTCTACCGCACATATACATAATATCCAAAATCGAATCGGTCACACGCGCTCTATTGATAATTGTTATTATTACTCAGTTCAGAAGTAGTTTTCAGAAGTTTTTCATATCAGAATCTGATTCTACGCGTCTTAAAAGTCTAAAAATGTAACTCTCAAACTATGAGAAAGTCTTGTACTGGAAATATTTGTTGCTCGAATTTCAATCTACAGTAACCGCGTGACACCGATTGAATTTTGGATAAGAGAGAGTGAAACTAAAATTTCGAAATTTGTTGAAAAAAATCTTTGCGGTTTTCGCTTTCGCGAAAAAAATAAAATCCATGATTTTTTGGGAAATCGACGCCTAGAAACTATAAACAACATCAACAATCAAAAAAAAAAGAGAGAAGAGAAAAATGAATTGGTCTTTGCACGAAAACAGAGAGAAGAACATGTTTATTTTTTTTTCAAAAAAAAAAAAAAAAACAACTTTGTTGTTTCAAGTGTTTGAAAAACAACAACCATAAACAGTGGCGAGAAGAAAAATAATGAACAATTTTTAGATTTTTATCTTATCTGTTTGTCAATAAATACATTTTTCTTTGATACGAAAAAGTTTCAAAAGATCAAAGTTTTCCGCAGCTGCGCTGCGTGTGCGTTGCGGTTTTTCTATCAATCAAACGTTCGAAACAGCAGAGTGCCCTCTTGAACAACGTCCAACAAAAAAAGATGAAAAAATTCTCAAACAACAACAGACACAAAAAATGTGTCGGCCTGCAGAGAAGCTCATCTAACCGTCTGGCACTCTCCCCGGCTCACACACTCTCTCCACCCCATTTCCACCTATGGTTTTAAGAAGCGCTACACGAACAGAACATCAATGCTAATTTTTTTTTGGAATCGAAAAATCGATGAAATTTTATAATCGTTTTCCCAAAAACAACACTCACCTTCAACCGGGTTTCGATAGACCTCGTGATCGACACGTTTGTGATGAAGAGCCATCACTGAAAAATAATATTTTTGGAAAGTGTGAAAAAGGCTAAACAAATATAAACAAAATAAAATTGAACGAACATCATTATTTTTGAGAGAGAGGGAGAGGAGAAAAAAACGAGGAAAATAGATTGATTCTGTTTTTGATTGTAAAAAATTGGGTCTAGGAATGATTTTTGGGTCGTTTCGGAAAGGCTGGAATTTTCGGGCCTGAAAAAAATAGTCAGGAAAAGTGGCTGGGCTGAAAATGGAGCCCAAAATTATTCCGGGCAAAAATAAAAAAGGCAATATCTAGGCACTGAATTTTTTCTTGACACTATCTAGGCCCTAAATATTTTTAGTGGCCCAATTAAAGTGTCTATGCTTTAGACTAGGCCTGTGTGGCCCAAAACCAGGCCTGGAATCTGGTTTGAGATGAAAATAAGACCTTCAAAACGAGCCCAATATTATCTGGGTCAAAAACGCTAGTGCCTAAAAACATGGCCTGAAAAGGTTGAGACCCGAAAATGATCTCGGGTAAAGTTCGTCCAGAAATTTGTAAGCTTTTGAAAATGGGCACCAATCTTTTTAAACAAAAAAATTAAAATTAAAATCCCGGAGTACACATAGATCATAAGTTCCCAGAATCTAAAACATTTTGGGCCGAGAAATCGGAACAAAAGAATCTTATCAATTTCACCAGAAATGTTGCCAAAAAACCATTCAATATTTCTCTCTTAAACTATCCGTTTTTTCAGTGTAACAATTTCAGACATCAATTTTTTCATCAGATTATGATACTAAAATAAACATACTATTTTCCACGTACCAACAAAAAAAACAACAACAAAAAAGAGAAGGAAATCAAAAACCTTCAGACTACACAGAGTAAGGAACAAAATGTAGAGACCATGAGAATTCGAGAGGCGAAGAGATATGGAGAAAAACACAATTTTTGTGTCATTTGGGAAATCTACTGAAACATGAATGAAAAAAAAATGAGGAAAATTGGGCGTGGCTTAGCGGGATAAGACAAAAACAAAAAATTGCGAAATTATTCAGAAAACAATAATGAGTCACGAAAGTTGTATGATGAAATCTTGCTCCATGACATTAGGACTATTTTCGGGCCGGGTTTTTTCACAGAGTTCGTAGGGCCCTTTTATAAATGACCCGAAAATAACAAAATATGTACAAGTTCAAAAATTTAAAATGTGAATGAATATAATTTTGTTGAACCTTGTATGTAAGTTAGAAACAAATCGGACAGATGTTTTCATTTTTGAAAACCTTGAATGAAACTGGCCGAGTCCGGTTAGACTGACCCGTTCCGATTTTGTGGATCTAGAAATTTCAAAATCATGAGAATTTGATTTTTCACTCGGAATTCTGGATCCGTTATTTCTGGAGGCCTAATTTTTTGCTCAATTTTCAGGCCCGAGTTCTAGTTCAACAAGCCAAATTTTCATTTTCTTGAAATTTTTTGAAACCAAATACTTTCAAGCAGAAAAATTTAAGATTTTTGAATTCGTATTATCTTTTTTTCCGAGAGCTTTGAACTTTTCTATTCTTCCGAGACCCAAAATATTTTCCAAATTTCTTACTGTATTTTCTGGTCCGAACTTTCTACTCTCGATTTTTTAGTATAGCCATTTCGGGCCTCAAAATTTCGAAAAATCAAAAAAAAAATACCAATTTCATTCTTACTCATTATACACTTTGTTGTCAATCAAAAAATTCTTGGCATCCTCAGCTCCGAGTTCGAAATATTTTTCGAGTTCTGCTCTCGACGGTGGGAACAGCGACATTTTGACTCGTCGAAGATTGGAGAATGAGATTTTCATATTATGTTTCATGAATCGAAAACAAGTTGTGTCGTCGTTAAACATCGACTTTTCGACGGGACAAATGTTGGCATCCGAAGCGTAGGCCGAACAGGTTACTGTCGGAATGTCGCTGAACAACGGGATGAGTTGAGTGTAGCCACCATCGATGTAGGTCTCAAAATTTTCAGATTTCTAAAAAATTGTTTTTTTTTTTATTTAAAAAAATACCTCTCCATTCAAAACCGGTGATTTTGCTCCAAACAATCCATTCGAGTAAAGAGGATGATGACAGCTCGTCAAAAGAACTTCGATCAAATTGTCGCGGTTTTCAAACGTCGAGATGAGCTCGTTTTCAAGTTTCTGAAAACGAGAAACTTTTTTCTGCAATCCGAAGAAAATTACAAAAATCTCCGCGTCAAGCTTGGTGTTTTGAGACTTGCGCGAATTTTTTTTTTCTATTTTTAAAAAATTATCTAAAATTCTTACCATCAATTTGGTGACCGATATGAACAATTTATGTTGGGCTTTACTAATATCTTGCGGAATGATTTGTTCCATTGCAGTTCGCAATCGTTCACTGATAATTAGTCCCGGTTTCATAACTCCAAATGCGTGGCTATTTATCTCATCGGCCACTTGATACACATTTTCTGTCGCTTCTTGAATTCTGTTAAAAAACACGGATTTGTGTGTAAATAAGCAGACTCACCTTTCTGGACAGAGTAGCAGAACAGTGGCAGCTAGACTTCCTGAGGAACATCCGGCAAATCTAATTGTTTTGTCCAGAAATTTCTGTAAAAGAAAATATGAATTTAAATCAGAAGGATTCGCGGAAAAGTGTGCGGCAGAGCAGACTTTGCCAATGTCATTGTTCGCAAGGTGTGCCGCGACGCGGTTGAAATATTTTTATTTCCCATTTTTTTCAACTTTTTGCAATTTACCTTTCCGTGTTCATGGATCATCTTGACAGCTCCTAATTGATAAGTTCCGAGAAATCCGCAACCACCAAAAGAAATGGCAACATCGCCCTCATCCAATGAACTTTTGGTTGAGGCTAATAGCTCTGGTATAGTGTTTGAAGATAGACTTCTCGCTTGACACGCGTTTGGTCCTTCATAATTGCTTTCAGAACTAGCCTCACCGTCAAAATTTACATCTGGTAATCTTCGAAGAGTTTTGGAATTATTTCTGAAACAGGTCGTTTGAAAATACTTTTCAAATTTTTTTATTCACTTATTATTTTTTGCCATCCGATTAGAAATGGATTGCTCTCCCATTTTTCTGAGTTTTCCACGAAAACGTGAAAATTTGAATTCCTTCCAAAATTGTTGTGTGCGTTTGCGCGTCATATTAATTGTTTGTCCTTTGTCGCCTCTGTTTTGCACTCTCTCAATTACGCACAATCTTTCGCATCATCGTCTATTCTCTGGCGAGTTGCCAGCCGTTTCGATAAACTTTTCTTATATTTTGGTGTTTTCCCATGTTTTCAGGTGTAGTTTCGAATTTTAGAGTTTCGTCATGGACACCGTTCGATAGAGAATTTTCCGGGCTTCAGGTAGATGTTCGGCTCGTTGTATTTGGAAGTAGTTTTGGGGAGAAAACGTGGTTTTTAGGATTTTTGCTGAGATGAGAGTTCAATTTTGTTTTTGCTTGCAACAAAAAACTTGTGATCGCAACTAGCCCCAGACAGGATTTTCGATTTTCTTTCTTCTCTTTTTTCAGTGTTCGAAATTTTCAAATATTATGAATGAAAAGAAATCAAAGAAAAATTTAATTAAGGACTTCATATATCTAATTTGGTTCGAAATTGTTTCATTGTTATAATTATAGGAAATTTCAACTAATATATGTGTTCGTAGTTGTTTGATTCCAAAAAAGAATAACATGGTGTAAAATTTCACAATGTGTTGTTGCCAAAGAGTTCAAGTCTCCCTCAAAAGTTCCACATTTTTCGAAAACTCCATTTATGAACACACGGCAATTAATTATGTTCCCAAGATTTTCGTTCACACAAAAACCCTCAACTTGTCCGGCACCCACGGCAATAAATGAATGACCTTGAAGAAAAAAGCGAATTTTTGATGTAGGCAAAACGAAGGTCTGACTGACAAAAAACGGGGCGAACGGATCAATCATTTTACAATAATATTTGCGCGCGCGCCACCTAGTCGACACCTAATTTTCCACTTTTTTGTCTCCTGAGTTAGTTCAAAATTTCGTTCTCTTACTTTACTATTTATTCTACTTGTGCCAAAAACGATGACCCTATACTCCTTGACACACCTCGTTCTCTTCCAAATATAGTGAGCAAACAAACGCCAAACTCGTCGCTTAACTGTCAATTTTTGGTGTCAAAATCTGTCTGAAATTTCCACGTGTTTTTTTTTTGCCTCTTTCACACTACTAAATTTTTTATCACAGTTTCCGTCTTATTTGATCAATATTTTTCTCTCTCAACACCGATAACTATCTTTTTCTCTCGTTTTTTTTTGTTGAGTGTTGCCAATTTTTGAAATCCCCAATTTTCAGGTAAATTGTTTTTCATCGATTTCAAAATTTAAAACAACTGCGCACTCACGTTTTGCTGGCATTCTGCCAAGTCGATTTATAACTCATCAAAGTGTGGTCGATTCCAGGTTGGCTTTTCATTTCAGGTCAATTTTTACAAAATATTTCGTTTTTCAGTAAACAAATAATTTGTTCGCAGTACTCTCAATTTGACCGAAATTGAATTGGGAATTCAAGCTATCATAACAACCTTGTACGTCTATTTCATTCTGTAAAGTAAGTTTTTTTTGTAATTTCTAGTGAGATTTCTCGAGCAAACTTTTTTCCGCATGTTTCCACAAAGCATTCGTTTCTCTATTTCTTTCTTGTCTTCACCAAGACGATGTTGAGATAGATCAATTTGATAGCTGTAGGTTAGTATCGTTTGATTTCCAAAACACCGCACACCTCACAAATTGAACGTTTCACTATCGTTTTGGATTTCAAATTTTACTTTTCTTTCTATCAAATTGATCTGTTTCAGAGACATCGATGTTGTCGCGAATCGCTAGACTTATCGCTTCTCGAAGACCTTGTTCTTCTTCTTCCACTTCTGTTGATGTTAATGTTGAAACTCTGAAACCTTCGTCGAAATTTATCGCGGCTCTCCGAAACGAGGAGAAAGTTGTTTACAATAAAACCGCTGAACAATTTGATGTTTTTGCGTATATGGGAAAATATGTTCCGACAACAATGAGCGATGAGGATTGGAAAAAATCGATCGAGTTCCACTCGTTAGATGATAAAGTTGCTTTTTGGGAATTTCTAGCAATTCGACAGAAAAGGAGAGAAGGTCGCGATAAACGCAAAAATCAAAACGTTGAGGACTTCGAGAAGTATATCGCCGAAGAAACAGAAAAACATAAAAGTGGTGCAATGGGTTATGGTCCAGGATTATATCAATTGATCCAAAACCCGATGAGAAATAAGAAAAAAATTCACCACATTGAAGGCAACAAAGTTTATGAAAGTATGCGATCAGACGTGCCGAAAATAGCGTTAGACGCACAGTTTATTGCGGACATGAAGCCTAGAAACAGGTCTGAACTGGGAAATCAAATGCAATACTTGATAAGTGAAAACTTCTCGGCTAAACGGCCTCTTGAACTCGACTTCATCAATTTGCCAAATGAAGAATTTGTCGATACTTGGATGTCGAGAAGTATCGGTTATTATGGGGGTTCCTATTGTCATCAGACAATTTTGCCCGGTTTCACAACCAAAGGTAAACCAAAAAGTTTTGTTTTGTTTTTTCTCAACATCTAAAAAAATGCAGGAGCCAAAGAATATTATGGAACGGATAAGAAAATAATCTACATCTCCAATTATGCTCGAGATGTTCTTGACGGTCCAATTAAAGCCGACGTCATTTGTCTGGCAGTCACAATGGACAAGCGAAGAGAATCGCTTGGAGCAGCTCGTCGAGCCGGAATTCCCGCATATCGTCTGCCTTTTCATCGATATGTGAAATGGAAATCGGGACCGCAGTTCTTACCATTTCCAAACACCCTAAACGTTCTTCGCCAAGTTAATGATAGTAACGGTGATTGGAAGACGGCATTGTTGAATAATATTAGTCGACGACATTTGATAACGGTGGATGATTCGGAGCATTTGAAAAAGCAGCAAATGATTAGAAAAGCGCGAAGTGATGAGAAGAAGGAGTTGATTGAGATGATCAAGACTGCCACTAATAGTTAGATTTTCAGTTTTCAGATTAGTTTTTTTAGATAGCTTTACTTTGTTACTGTTATTGTTAAAATTTTCAAACTTAAAAAAATGTTTTTCAAATAACGAACGTTCTCAGGTTTCTGCTCGTCATAATGAAAAAAAACCAAATACGCCCCATTGAAATTAGTTACACTTGTTCACGCACACTCTTCCTTCGCTCGAGGGTTGTAGCCTCGAGCGATGGAAAAATTGAATTGTAAAGAGCTTGGGCAGAAGGATGAACTTTTTTGTTTCTTTTCATTAGACGTTCCGAAAAAATCTTCGTTCCAGTGTTCTATATTTATATTTTTCCTTGTGCCCACACATTTTTCTTTTCCTCCTCAGTTTTTGACATTTTGTAAAAATGGGCCTGAATTATTTATTCGTATGGGATAGAGCGCAGGTTTTGGAAACAGCCTGCATTTTTTGTGTGTGTATGTATGTCTTTCTTTGCTCTTTCGACTGAAAATAGGGGTTTCTCTAAAATTCTGCTATAATTTCTCTGCATATTTGTCGAGTGGTTTCAAAACTTCATTTAAAATGTGGGACACTGCAATCATTCTGAAAGTTGGTCATTATAGAGCTTCGTGTGAAAAATTATATGAAAAGGCATATGACGGAAATTACAGAATGAAAAAAAAACGAGAAAAAAGGTTTTGCGTAGAAATTCAAAAACTAATTGAGCGCTAGAGCACCGTTGTGTAATTTCGTTTCATTAGATTCTGAACTTTTACGTCAAGCCTGTATTTAATTTTAGTTCTTTTTTCTCTTGTAATTTTCACAATACCTCTTTTCGTGAAGTTTTCCCATGAAGATATTTTGAAATGACGAAAATTTCCAAAATCAGTTCTCCACGTGACGCGGGCCGCGTCGCCGGGCCATTTATATATACTTATATCCTTCTTTAGTTTACTTATTTCATGACAACCAATTTTGAGAGCATGATAATTTTTTTTTCGTACAAATTCAACTAATGTCGTCGAGTAGAAATAACAATCATCATCATCGCACCATATTTTTTTCACTGCAACCAAATTTGTTTTTAATTTACCCGAAAAAGAGGAACAGAGGCTTCTTCTTCCTGTTCTCGAAAACACTCTGAATTATTGTCCACCACATATTTTTTCACTGAATTTCAATTTTATTGCTTTTCTCCCTAGCTCGTGCGAAGCTAGCAAAACAACTCCGGAAATATCGAAAACACAAAATTTCCACTTGACTTCATTCAGCTATTTTTGAATGTGTATGTGTGTTTTTTTGTCGATGTCGATGTTTTCACCTGTACGCCCACCAATTTTCTTAGCTGTTCAAAAATCCATTATAATTTCCAGATTTCAGAGAAAGACGCCCATAGGGTATAACGAACCACCGCTAAATAGGATTTTCGGTTTTTTGTCGTCTTTTCCTCATTTCTCCTATTCGCTATTTGCTTTTAGCCCTCCTCGGCCAAAATTGCAATTAAGCACGTCTTCGTTTTTCGTTTCTTCTTCTTCTCAAATTTTCTCCGAATAAACCACATGACATTTTACCATATATGAGATTTATTAGTGAGCCAGCCAAGCCTGAAAATGACAACTTTAATGGTGCGTAAAAAGAAGAGTGATGCCTAGATAACACCCCCAACTTGCACAATTTTCGAAGCGCCAATAACTAATAAGAAAAAAAAACAAGAGAAAAAAAGAGACATTTGATATTGTTTATCCGGTCTTCACATTCAAACCAATATACACACACACTTGTGCAAAGTTGACTTAAAGTACATTTGGTACTTTTTTCATCCTTAGTTCATACTTTTTGTTACCTTAAAGTCTAATTTGGAAAAAGTGAGTAAAAAGTATGAAAAAAGGATTCACAAAATGTATATTTTGTGAAAGAACATGTCTTCAAAACACGTTCGTGTAATGTTTCCACTTATTTTGAACCACCACAATTCATTTTTATTCAAAAAAATTCATTTTTTGTGATTTTCTGAGTAAGTACACTTTTTCCAAACCTGAGGAAAGTACACTTTGAACTTTTTTGACACTTATTTCATCCTTAGGGTTACGTTTAAAGTATACTTTACGGTAAGGGTGCAGAAAGGATGAAAAAAGTATTCACAATGTCTATATTTTCTGAGATAATATGTCTTCAGAACACTTTCGTATAATGTTTCCACTTATTTTGAATCCTTACAGTTCACTTTTACCCTGAAAAATTGGTGTTTTGTATTTTTCTGAGAAAGTACACTTTTTTCAAACCTGGGGAAAGTACACTTTGTACTTTTTTGACACTTTTCAGCCTTAAGGTTAAGTTTAAAGTATACTTTACGGTAAGGGCGCAAAAAGGATGAAAAAAGAGTTTACAAATTCTTCACTTTGTGAAACAATGAGTTTTCAGACAACTTTTGTGAAATATACCCACTTAGTTTGAATCACTCAGGTTAACTTTTATCCAAAAAAATTAGATTGTTGAAGTTTTCTGGATAAAGTACACTTCAGACACACCTGGCATGAGATAAGGGTGTTTTGTCCTTTTTTGATGTTTAGGTCATTCTTCAAGATTTTCCAAGTTTTTGAAAAAATTGTCAGGGAAAAATCCGCACACAATTATATTGAGAGAAAAAATGTCGCACACTCGCCGCACAGTGTGTGACAAATGGCGCATGCTTGTCGCACACGGTGCGACAATATGCCGCACCTCTGTCGCACCGTGTGCGACACCGTTTTTTGCATATGGGCGGAAAATTGTCGCACAATGTGAGGATTTTCCCCCGAGTACGCAAAACATTTTTTGCCGAATTAAAATGAATTTTATTGGATTTTTTCTAGGTGCCAACTCGGACTTTTTTTTGACTTTTCGTGGATGAAATGTCGCAAACAACTCGCGATTGTTAACAACATTAATGTATCAATTCTCGGAAAATTACCCGCAATTTTGCGGGTGAAAATGTGCAGCAAACGACCCGCAAATAACCCGCAACTGTTGCGGGTGTACCCGAAAGCGACCCGCAAGTGTTGCGGGTGT
The DNA here is from genome assembly GCA_963572245.1 of Caenorhabditis sp. 8 KK-2011. Classification (NCBI taxonomy): domain Eukaryota; kingdom Metazoa; phylum Nematoda; class Chromadorea; order Rhabditida; family Rhabditidae; genus Caenorhabditis; species Caenorhabditis sp. 8 KK-2011. Next base: position 8,254,330 of record OY751548.1, read on the forward strand.
ACCCGCAAACGACCCGCAAGCTTTGCGACTATCCCCGCAAACGAGCCGCACCATTTTGCGGCTAAAAATACCCGCAAAACTGCGGGCAGGCCCGCAAAAGTTTGCGGGCAATTTTCCTAGTTGTTTTGTCTATACCGGAGTTTCGCGGTGGCGTTTTTGAGTGGTCGGAATAGGATTCCGATTTCCTAGGAAATCAGAGTTTCCGCTTTTCCGGGTTCCGAAATTCAGAGCACCAATTCCGAAAGTGTGGGACGATTTCCGACTTTCAATTTCGGTTTTTTGCGACAGAATATTTATACTTCTGAACTAGGAGTTTCTCCGTGCGAGCAATACGCAAATTTTCTGTGTTCATGAATGTTCATAACGTGTGAATTAATCGCTGAAAAAACGATATAATTCTTCTGATGTCGATTAAACCAGTTTTTCGAGATTTTCGACACAATATTATATGAATGTGGGATCCAAAACTACCATTTTATTTTTTTCTTTCATTTTTTACCCAGAAATCACCAAAACAGCGACTTTCAAACGCACACAATATTTTTTACAAGCGAGGTTACGGTATGCAAATGTGCAAACACATTGTGTGCACGCACCCAAGCCGACGCGCATTATTGTTTGTTGGTTTTTTTTTTCTTTTTGTTTTCTTCTGAAAGTTGTGTGTTTTTTTGTTGTTTTCTTGAGTTTAAATCATGTTCACTTCTTATTCTCTCATAAAAAGTTGTATTCTCATTCGTGGATAACCCGAAATCACTTCTGAATACGTTTTTTGTAGAAAAAAAAGATGAAATTTCAACACTTTTCGAAAATTACATTCCAAGCAGTTTTCTTCAGTATTTGTGTATTCATTGCAATTTTTAATTACAAACTGCAATCATGTTGACTCGGTTGATGATTCAACTTTCTGAAATTAATTAATTGTGAACACTTTTCGCGAAATAAGAAGAAAAACCAGCAAACAACAATATTCTTCTTTCGCTTTTCTGCTATGAGTTCTAATTTTTAATCAGTATCATTTTACAGGCAACAAAAAAGTTCAACGAATTTCGTAAGATGTTTTTACTAATCGAAGGTAATCGAAAAAGTGAGTGTTATTCAAAATATAAACCAAAACAACAGTGAATATTACAGATAACATGCATCTGAACAACATACTGAAAATGCGCTGAGAAATATTGATCGAAAAGGCTGGAGAATGCAAAGGAATCAACCGATTTATTAAGGTAGGCACTTTTCCTTTTCCAAATATTTTTTAATGAAAAATGCTTTTCTTGCTAAATATATTTTCTAAAGTTTGGTCACAATTTTTATCGCTCGGCACTGGCGCAATGAATTTCTCCAGCCAGAATTTCTCAGCTTTTCTCAAGAAAAACTGAGAATTGTTTCTTCTGGATAGCCGCATAAACGATATTCTAACATTTTTTTCACACAATTTTCTTCAACTGTGCAGTTCTGCAGTGCGAAACTTTTTCAGATGAAAAAAATGTCGTCAATAGTCTTCAATAAAAACAGTTTTTGATAGCTTAAAGGTGGACTGCGATATATCTGAGAAAGACGGTGTGCAATGTTGCGTCATTTATAGTGTAGTGAAATTCTTCGAAAATGTGTGTACTTTTTTGAATTTATAATGGTTCGATAGAGCGCACATGGTCGTGAAGACGGAAAGGCGGAATTGCTTGTGTTTGTTTTTTTCCTGGCACTGTATCAAATTTTTTTGCGTTTTTTTGGTTTTCGCATCATTTTTCAGGGGCACACAAACTATACTATAGACGAAACACTCAATTATCTCGCAGTCCACCTTTAAGCATAAATATTCGTCATGGACGTAACAAAATAACTTCGAAATGAAATTTTACCGAAAATAAACAATCTTAAACGATTAAACAGTGAATAATTTCAGAAATGGAGATGAAAAAGAAAAAAACTGGATATGTTGGCAAAATTTTCTTCAGCAACACGGCAAAGACAACAGTAACAACAAACTAAGAAAAATTGGTGGATTTATCAGAGCGTGCGTATCCAAATTTCTCAAGTTGAGTTCAAAATTGTTATTTGTTTTGTTTTTTCAAGATTATGTTCAAACTTGGGCACTGTGAACTAATTGAAAATTTAGAGTCAGCGTCATAAGTTTTAACACTTTGACCCAATTATTGTTACCATTATTTTATTTTTTACGTGTTCTCAATAAATATTATATTTTTGAACTGTGTTATTGGGAGTGTAAATGTGAATTTCTGGGTAAATTCAGAATCTACTATATATTACAAACATTGTGTAAGTATACTTGATTCATTCTTGATCCATAGTTAAATCATCCTTAGAGTATAATTAAAGTTGACTTTGACTATCCTTTATAAACACCTAAAAATGTACCGAAAGTCCATTTCGACACAAAAGTTTAAGTATACTTCCCGATGACTTTAAGTCAACTTTGCACAAGTGTGTGTGTATAATTAACCAAATCGCGTTTTTTCCGGCAAAAATTTCTGAAATTCAATTTCGAACCCCGCATTCCAACCAGTTATACGTCATTCATCCGCTTTCCATTTATAAATAGAATGCACTTGAAATGATTGAGAAACCAGAAAAAAATGGGTTATTGAATAAACCAAAAAAAAAAGTTGACTGAAACAGACTCAGCTAGCTGACGAAGAGTTTTAGTCGTTTTCTCCTATCTGAAGTTTTGCCTGAAATAAATTTCATTGTGGATGTTTTCTTTTCAACATTTTTGAGTAACAATAACAACAAAGGCCAACAAAAAAGTCGAATTAGTATTGAATATTCATTTTTCTGAAAATCCAGTTTCACTGGATTTTTTTCTCGAGTTAAAAACTCAGTTTGGTGAACAACCAATTCAAAATCAGTTTCGAGCCAATTGGCCCATTTTTAGATGTGACAAAATTACATTTGAAAATATTGTTCGGTTGAAAACTCCCACACTTCTTTAGCATACTCTGAAAACTTTGAATGGCCAACAATCTTCGTTCGGAACGTGAGAATTTTCAATAATGCCTCTAGAATTTTTTTCCCTCCTATTTTTTCCGTTTTGATTTTATAATTCCTACCGGAAACTATATTAAACCCATAAAAGCGAGCAAAAAACGAGCGGCAGTTATTTAAATTTACGACGACCGCTGTCAAGGCATGATCCATCATAATATTTTTAACATGCTTCGTTTTTGTTTTTTTTTTCTCGTTTCTTCAATTGAGCTATCTCAAAGTACGGTAACATTCCGTTTGAAGAATTTTCGAATGAGGGAAAAGATAAATATGCGCAAAATGTGGCTAATGAATTGAAAATGAATCCAATTGGCGCCACGCCTTCGTTTCTTCTTCATGTGATCATCATCGCGATGTTGATGCTCCTATAGCTATCTGTTCTTGCAATGTAAGCAGAGAAAGAGTGTCGGTGCCGTTTTCTTCTCTTTCTCATTTAACGAAGAGCTCTTCTTTTTGGCTTCTTCTTCTTCTAGTCATTTTTTTTCGCCATGTGAACAAAAAGCGCCAACGCAAATTCCATGTCGTCATTTTTTTCTGGCTCACCAAAATAGTTTTTTGTGGTCTGAGAACTCTTGAAGTTTTTTCTTTGATTTAAGTTTGTCAGGAAGTTGAATCAAGTTTTGGTTGGATTTTTGAGCAGGATTTTTGTTTTAAACTGGATGTCTCATAGCAACCCGAAGTTCAGAATTTTTTCACATCTCATTTGCAAAATAATCACAGTATTCGTGTATTCTGTTTTCACTTCTCTGCAGAAAAATATATAATTCTCAGTTTTTATCCAAATTATGTTTGTTGAAAAAAAGCTTGTTTATAATTAAGCTGAAAGCTAGATTGTGGATCTTCTAAAAATGAGCTCAGCCTCTGAGATCGAGATTTGATGGGCGGAGTCAGCCACATGTATTATCATAATAGAACCTGGCGTTGAATCTGAGATAAACATATTTCTGAAAATCAAAAGTTTCATTTTTTCAAGTCGTTTCAGATATTCAAATCCACATGTGTTCTATTTGAATAGGCAATCATTTGGAAAAAAGTTGTTATTTTTAGAATAAAAAAGTTTTTCACAAATTTATCTAGTTTTCCAATCAGCTTGCACATAAATCTCATTCCGTATAAATATCTCTGTTTCCGTTCCACAATCAAAAATTTACAGCAGAATATAATCAGAATTTTTGGTTTCCTGTTGAATAATTTATTCTTGTTTGTCGAAATTGGTTTTTCCGGGAAAAGAGTGCGAAGAACTTTTTGTTTTTCAGACAATTTTCACACCACAACTATGAGTTTTCAAATATACAATTTGTGTATGTAAATTCCGAGTAAACAAATCAACAGAAAATTTCTTCGAAGGATTTGAAATCTTTTTCAGATGATTCTATACGGATTAAGCTAAAATCTATTGAGGATCATATTAGAAAAAAGAATGTCAAATTTCGAAAGCATATGATCTGAAAACGAATTTTCTGTTGGTTGTTTTAAGAATCCATTCTGTTGTTTTTATGACTCGATTACCTTTCTTTTATTCTTTTCATTTTCTTATAGCTTTTTTTTCTCTTTTTTTTTCTTTCTGCGAAAAAGGGCTCAGATGTCTGATTAAGCATGTATTTTCCTTTCTTTCGTCGGCGTACACAACCACACACTCGTCTGCGCTTGGCTCTGTTTTTCATCTTCGAATTTTCAGCTGGCCTATTTCGGCATTTTTTCCCTAGAATGAGAAATGGTTGAATTAGGGAGCAAAAATTGGATTTCCTTCTCTGATGGATAGATGTGGAATCAAAAAAAAACTACAGTAATCGTAAATCGGAGAAAATAGTTCTGGAGAATTGTTTTTGAAATTATCGACCTCGACAGGGTGTTGAACTCGAGGAAGTATATTTTTAAAAAAGAACAGAGAAAGTACCGTAAAATTTTTTGTCGAAAATTCATAGTGAAACTCTTTTAAAAATTTAAAGGTCACGTCACGAAAAATTGAACGTTATTATATTTCTTTGATTTTTTGAGAATTTCAGCTATTATATTTTTAGGCCTTCATTTGCAACGAGGAAAGTTATTTTTCAAAATTTTTCAGGCTCAACTAAAACATTTTTTATTATCAGAACTAGCATGAAACAATAAAACTTTCTCAAAAATTATTTGAACTTTTCAACCTTTCCAATGAGAATATTGAAAAAAATACTCTAGATTTCCTAAAGCCATAAAGAACGACTGATTAATAGCGAAATTAAATATCGGTGCCTCGTTTTCGGATAGGGTTTCTCCGCCTTTTTCGCTTTGAGAAATGTGTGTTTCTGCGAAGAACCGTTGTGCTGACTGCAAAAAAATCTAATAACTAATTCGCCAACTTTTTTCTTTCAATTTGTCAGAATTTTGATTGAACTAATATATCATATTTTATTATATATTCGTATACATTAGAAGCAGTTTTGTGTTATGTTTCAGCTGGGCTCTTTCTTATTCTAGAGTGTTTTTCATGTAACCTTGGAGATTTTTACTGACGGTTTCTTCTTAGAAAATGAGAGATTAAACACCTAACAAAAAAGATTGAACATGAGAAAGTTTTTTTTGTGAAAAAAAACTTTGTTTCTGGACGAAAATCTATTTGTGCTGAAAAATAAAATATTCCACATAATTGCGCTCACTTGACTTTTTACCCTTTCTTTATAACTTTGTTCAACGTCATTTTTTTGCTCAATGTTATTTCCTTTTTGTCTAACATTTATCCGCATTTCTCCGTTTCCTTCCGCTGTTTCTTTTCCTACCCCACGCATTATATGTTGTCTTTCCACGAATTTCGAATTTTGTCTCGAATTTCACGACGAAAGGACCTTTTCAGCAACCTCTCACACGAAAAAAAACACATACGCTGGCCCGCCTGACATCATTTTGTTTTTCCACAACCATCCAGAATTTTATATGGCTTTTGTTGTTATTTCGCTTCATTGTTTTTCGAATTCTGGATGTGAGAATCAAATGGGTTTTTTTGTTGTTATGTTTTTTTTTCGGCGAAATCTGGAAAATATTGAACAAAATTTTAGATTCAAAAAATTTGTCACTTTCCCAGAGTGTTCGGCTCACAGGAAATTAATCAATTCCAAATTGGTTGAGAGAAGTTGAATGCTTTTTTTTTTGAAGAAGGCGGATATGTTTTATTGAGCCATATTCGAACGAAATGGGCGTCTGACTGGAAACGAGTTCGTCTCAAACCCCAAGTTTTTTGTTGTTGACTTCGTCAACAAAAAATGCTCAAAATCAGAACATTTTTATTTTAAAAAATATTTTGACGTGAACCATAAAATTTCTCATAATTTTGAATTGTGGCATTTCTAGAAGATCGTCACAATATAAATTAACAGGTTGGTGTTTTCGTCACTAAATATTCATTAAAAATGTTTTCAACTTTTTGAGCTCCTGTGGGAATAGTGTGTTTTTTTCTGTGCCATGGTCATTTTTTTCGCATCATTATTATCACTCACAGTATTTGACTTCTCAATAATGTTCATTTTTCTTTTAATTCGTTTTCGTATAAATTCGATTTCTTTATCGATTTTCTTCGGTTTCACAGAAACATTTCGATTTCGCTTTTTCGCTCCACGTGGTTAACGAGCCACGTGTGAATCAAAGTTGTTCGCAATTTCGTCCTCAATCACGTCGCCCTCATCCTCATCCCCCACCATCACATCACCATCCATATCATACGTAGCGTGTGATACGGTAACTCGACAACTCGTCGCTGTACTGTTGTCGATTTCCGAATACACTGCAAAATGGGCGAGACAAGTTCGTGGTGATGGTGATGGCGATGGAGATGAGGAACAGTGTAGACGGTTTGAATCGTTGTTCGGGTTCAATGAGTGAGTTGAGACGGATCGTTGTTGATCCTCTTGATGTTGTGATTGTTGAATGTTGTGAATGTAAGTGCTCGAGAAATCTCACGTAAAATTTATATAGTTTGTTATTTCGGCTCCGGGAAATTCTGAAACTGCATGATATAGATTCCGGAGCCTTACGGCCTGGATCGGTTTTGAAAGGTATACCAGGTTTCTATAAACATTGCATTTTTCACCTGAAAAAATGCCCAAAACGGTATTTTTCACAAGCAATTTCAAAACTTTTCGGAGCCGTTGAGTACTGTCAAAAATGAGACGCTGTGAATTCGAAAATTATCGAAAGCCTAGTAAAATTCATTTTCAGAATGTCATCAGTTGCGTCGAAACACGCGCTCATCATAGCTCTTGGCGGAGTTTCAATCGCCGCTCTTTTTGTTTGGTAAGACTCTTAATTTGCATTTGAAAGTGTTTCAATAACTAATTGATAGGTATTATCAAGCAAAACGACAGGAAGAACGAAACCGCAAAAAGTCAATTGTAATGAAACAGGAAACGGAGAAAAAAGCAGAGAATGAGCACGAAAAAGTGACACCACAAGCGGCCAGCACAACAACAACCAAAAAATCGAAAAGGAACAAAAAATCGTCGGAAAGTCAGAATGAGCAAGTTGGCAAAAAGGAAGAAGCTGAACGGTTAGTTGAAAATTTCTATTTTCTTTTTTTTCAATCCAATTCCCTGGAAAAGGGAATTTTCACCTGTATTTTCCAGTTTTTTCTGAAAATATCATGATATTTTCAGATCAGTACAGTCATCATCCAATGTCACAGTCCCATCCACACAAGAAATCGTTGTTGAGAATGATGAAAAGGTGAGAAAACGGAGCCTTTCTGAAGGAATCTAGTTATTTTCTGGAATTATAATTATAGTAATTCATTTCTCTCGCTTGTTGTGATCAACAGATAATGACGAGCATGACGTCATTTCGAGAAAGAGGCAGAAAAAAAACAAAAATTTGCATTTCTTTGTTGTTTTTTTTTCCATTGAGAGGGAAACAAAACAGTAGAGTGTAGATTGATTATCAATGTTTATTTTATTGAGAAACACATGAGAAGAAGAAAAAAACGGAAAAATTAGACTAACTAGACCTAGAATTTGAAAAAGTGCACTTTTTCCCCGTTCAAATGCTCGGGGTCGTTTTGACACGAGGCTGAGAGATGAAAACTGGAAAATAGTATGGAGTTTGAGGAGAACGTGTACTGTTACCTATGTGGGAGACGGCGCGCGACGCCTATCCCTCGCACCTTTGTCCTCATTTTCTTCCTCTCTCACTCTCACAAGCGTTCATGGTTAATTTTGTGTGTGTGTGTGTGTGTGTGTGTGTGTGTGTGTGTGTGTGTGTGTGTGTGTGTATTTGTCGGCTGGCCTGTTGGTAGGGGCACACTCATACTTTCAATGTTGTTTAGTTTTTTTTGTGTTCTTTCGTAAAAAATGTTTTCTTTGAAAAAAACTGCAATTTTTGTTTTGTTTGTGCGCCGAAGCAAATAGTTTCAAGTTTCAAAGAACTTTTTGATCTTAAGCTGATTACGGTTTGAAAATTCTGGTTTGAAAAAGTTTTATCACCTCAAATTTTTGGAAAATTTTATTGAGGGTACGAAAAAATGAAAACTTTGGCTGAGAATCAATATGGCCTAGAAGACCAAATGGGCGGTACTAAATACAGTATATTTTTGTTGAAGGAGAATGTGGAAATGGAAACACTTTTCGTCTATAAAATGTATGAAACGTGTTGAAAATAAAAAAAAATTGAAAGTTTTTCAAAACTTAACAGTTTCACCTCATATTTTTCACGAATTTTCAATTCTTGACAACGACCATTCAGGTTCCAGTTAGGTATACTTATTTTCAAAATTGTTTCAGTGTGAAATGCTCTCAAAATTTTTTGAAATCATTTTTTTCTGCATAAATGGAAAAAAGCTAATTTCATTTTCATAAATGAATAGAACAACACACTTCCATTCATTTTCACACTTTTTTGCCGGAAAAGGCTTATTTTCATGTGCGAATCACAACACTTTTTGATCGATTTCACATTTTCTAGCATCAACAATAATAATATTAATAATTTTCTTATTGGAAAGAAAAAATGAATGATTTTTCTCGTTGTTTTTCTTTGTATCTAGGAAACTAAATTTTTGTATCTATGGGAAGAAGCACATTCCATGAATTTTCATCTTTTTCCTATTTTCAGATTGCTCACGTTGAAACAAATTCGGTTCCTACTGTAACTGTTGAATCGTCGGAGCAGGTAGAAGCCGAAATTGCTGAAGAGAAGGTTTGTGAATTCACAACAAAAATACTTTCCAAAATTTTTGGTGGCAATTTTTTTTGTAACGTGATGAAAAAAGGCAAAAAAAAATTCTCAGATTCTACTAAAAATCATAGTAGATAACAAAATACTGAATTAGAAATCTGAAATTACATATCATTACTTCAAAAATCTTTTAATTATACCATATTTTTCAAGTGGGTTTCATTCATTGTATTATTTTTCTAGCAAAAAGAAGAAGTAAAAGCCGAATCCTTGGTGGAACAGAACAACGAGATAACCGTTCAAAGTGAGCAAGGTGAAAGTGAAGAGATTAAGATTGGAGGTGAAGAGGTGAAACCAGACGTTGAAGTTGAAGAAGAATCTGTACAAAAGGTTGAAGTTCAAAAGACACAGGTTTGTTTTTTTTTCATATTCAAGTATTGTCCACAGGCAAATTCCTGGATAGCTGCGGCAGAGCTGCGGCAGCTATTTTCTGCTGGCAGAGGTCAGGCAGGTACCACGCAGCTCTGCCGCAGTTTCAGAGCGATTTCGGTAGGTCTGCCGCAGCTCTGCCGCAGGGATGCCGGAATCGGTTCAGAACTGCGGCAGAGCTGCGTGGTACCTGCCTGACCTCTGCCAGCAGAAAATAGCTGCCGCAGCTCTGCCGCAGCTATCCAGGAATTTGCCTGTGTCAAGCCAGGTCATCCAACGAAAAAATTATCTACTCCAAAAAATGTATGAAAGATAATGCTGAAACGAGAGATTTAGACACTAGATCAAATTGTCGTTAGATATTCTGACTGGAATGACAATAAATAAATGTGAAATAATACTAAAAGTTTTTGAAACACCCGTTTTCGCTGATTTGTGTAAAAATGTGAGTTTTTTCAGGCAGCGCCTCCAGCACCTATCGAAATGCCGAAAAAGAGACACTCGGAAAATGAACAGGTAAACTTTTGAATTTAATACGAAACAAAGTTTTTTTTTTCAACTTTTTCTCCAGGTCTTGATTTTTTTTCGGAAAATTGGTTTTAAAAAATCGAAAAATTATTTAGAAACTGTTTTTGTACTCTCATTTTTTCACATAAAAAAAATCAAAACTTGAACCAGTTATTTGAGTTTTTTTTTTCAAAACTCAAAGTTCAATCTCACGAATATCACGAGAATAATTTCAATTTTAATTTATTTTTCTGCGAGGCTTTACGATTTCGAAAATTTTCCAGATCCCTGAAGAGCCAACACCAACAAAAGTGCTCGACCAACCATTGTCGTTGGACATTGGAGCTCAACTGTCACCAGCTTCATTCTCGTGGAGTGAAGAGATGGAGAAGTAAGAGTTATTTTTAAACCAAGTTTCACCTCTATTCTATCTCATTTCTAGAAGTTATATGGAGGGAATGAACGAATCGAGTGACATGGAAGCATCTCCGATTTCACCAGCACACAAATCTGCAAAAAATACTAGACCAAACAAGTTTGTTCATTTTCAAAAATGCACCTAGCAATTTCGAAACAATTTACAGGGGTCGCAAAGGACGTGGAAGTGGATCGCAAAATGGAAATAAACGTGGACCACAAAGACGTTTGCACTCGGTTGAGGAACGAGCCGGTGATAATCAACAAGAAGAAGAAATTGTACAGAGAAATGGTTGGTCTTTTTTTTGTTTTGTTTTTGAAATGTAATATCGGCCCGGGGTTTTAAAAACACTATTCGAAAATTATCAGTATCGTAAAATGATAATTTAAAAGTTTGAGAAATTATTTTTTCATTGCGAATGACAACCAAAACATGAAAAAGAAAAGCAAGAATTATTTCAAAAATCATTGTGTTTTTAAAGTTCACGTTGTGACCTATACGTTTTGATTGAAAAATGAGACAGAGTTTTTTCCGCGCTTTGGTCTGTTCAAATCTGATTTTTTTCTGAATCTGTCATTATCCTCGGTTTTCAAAATGATCAGAATCCCATAAAACCTTTTTCAGTCATAATGAAGGGCTTCACGATTGATTTTTTAACCTGTCATTAACATTATATTACTCTTGCACTTTTTTCGGCTGGGAAAAAAATCTCTGTTTAATTTCAGGCGTAGTCTTCGACACAGCGGAACATGGAGATCACAGTGATGATGTCGGGTATGATAAGAGTGATTCGCCGGGTCTTGCCAGTCAAAACAGTGAGGTTAGTTGTTTAACACGCGTTTTTCTTTTTGTTTTGTTTTTTGTCTTGATTACCCCCTGACTGGTTGAAAAAAAAAAGAAACGCGCGCGCTCGACGACGAGGAAATTTGAACGAGAATGACCTTGTGATCGTATTGATATGGGTGACAAAAAACGGAGAAAAAGTATTAGTTGGCAATTTGTCAAATAATGTTGCGAAAGGAAGAAAGTTTTCTATGCGTGTGTGTTTCGATGAAAACGACGAAGGTAAGAGGTCGTTAATTATCACAAAATCATGGCATTGTTTGACGGAGAGAACGATCAAATTGTGGCTACGTTTGTAGAATTGGACATGACGAGCATATTTTCTTCTGAATTGCTTAAACGAGTAGTGTTGAGAATTTGTTGAACTCCTAGCTGTTATTTGCTCTAAAGATTTTCAGACATATTCTGAGATTCTGCGAAAGTACAGTACTTTTCAGACACAAAGTAAAATTGTGTTGTTTTATTTCGAAAATTCTCTAAAAACCTGGCGCAGTTTTTAGTTTTCAAGCGAACCCCGTTGTAATCCCTTTTCATCTAAAAATCAACCAAACATTTGTGACGTTTCACCAGCCGTTTATGAACCACAGGCGAAAAAAAATAACATTTTGTCTCATTGTGTGGTGTTCACACAGTGTCGATTTACGGGGGGACTCCGCCCACTTTGCAATTGTCGCACGACATTTTTGCAAATTGTTCGCATTGTGTGTCGTTTTTATTTTTGTTTTTTCAAAAAGCGTTTTTCTCGTTTTTTTCTGTTTTCACACTTAATAACAAAGCTATCTGTTTCTTTCAGCGTTTGCATCAGCATTAAGAATGTATCGAACAATTGTTGGTAAGAAATGTAAAAGAAATTGAACAAGGTTAGTGTTTTTTTTTTCAATAAAGCAAAATAATTTTTAGCATCATGACAAATTACAGATTCTCGTTCAATAAAAAAGGAATGTGGCCCACAATGTATGAAGAGCAACGTGTCGACAAATACATCCTGTAGAAATGCGATTCGTCGTTCGATTTGTGTCGATTATACATGTGACTTTTTTGATTCATTTTTCGCAAAATATTGAGTGAGCTGCACAGAATCCTGTAAAATTTGATCAAAACAATGAATGAGAGATGAAACTGGCCTGTTATTCTTGGAATCTATTCGAGTATACAAGTTTCTTATTTTCCAGACGGCGACATAAGCAAAAGAATGGCCGAGAAAAGAAGATTCATCGAGTTTCAAAAATTGCATCATCATCATCATCATTTGCCAAGATTTAAATTTATGTTTTGTACTTTGCGCATACACCATGAACTAAAGAATGAGACGTCAAAATGGAGTTTCCTGTTTTTTGTAAAAATCTGATTTGTAGCGCTGCTCTTCATGATATTTTCCGATTTGACGCCTATCTTCTTGTGTTCATGATGATAAATTTGTTGAATTTGCGTAGTACAACGAAATATTGGATAGATTGGCATTTAAACGCCGGCATAAAACCTTCCAACTCAGGAAAAACAGAAAACTCTGTTCAATTTCAGATTTTCATTCAAATCCTGTAGTTTTTTTGTAACTTTCGATGTTTCTGTAAAAACTTTATTTTAAAATTTGTATTATTTTAGCATAACATACCCTTTCTTCAAATCAGCATTACGACTCTCGCTATTTTTCCATCCAAAACACGAAAATTCAGAAAATTTCAAGGAAAAATAAATGAAAGAAAAAACATTGAAAAAAGACGCCGCAGATTGCCGAAGGGCGGGGCTTTTCAATGAGGGCGGAGTCATGTTTCTTCGTGCGGACCAATGAGAGACCTCCGCAATGACAAATTGTTGTACATTTTGTTCTTTTTTTTCGCGTGTGATGAACCGCCTATATGAACTGTGTTCTTTTGATCATCTCGCTTTCGTTCCTTCAACGTCGCCGACGAAATGAAAAACGTTTATCATCACCCGCCTTCGCTACGGTATTTTTGCAGAAAACAGTATTTTCTGCAAAAAAGAGGTAGGGGTTGGCAAAACGCAACAAACACAAAAGAAACGTTGCCGAAAGGGTATACGAGGCTCGCTGACTGATTCATCACTTTCATTTTTCACACTTTCCGACATTTCGCTGTTTTCTCTGTCTAGGTCTATCAGAAGAAGAAGAGAATGAAGAAAAAAGAAACATTTCCGAAATCATATGGTGAAAAGGAGAAAGGAAACGGAATGAATGATTTATGGGTTAATTTTATTCAGTTTAACAACCCTGACAAAATGTTAGATAGGTGAAGTTTTTTGTATTTGACCTCATGAGTTTTTATCAACACATAGTGTTATTGAATACCTCGTGAAACTTGAAAATCGTGTAAACATTTGATAGTATAAACATTTTGACCTGGAAGCGAGAGAAACAAAAAAAAACATTTGTCAAGAAAAAAATTGTGAAAAATGGTCTAACAGCTGACGCACATGGGTGCTTTTGAACTCTAATCTATTTTTTGAAATCGAGACAAAAAATTTCCTATTTTTAGTTGTTGTAAAATGAAAACGTGTTTTCTTTTTGATTAATAAGTACATTTGATAGATGTTGAAAAGATCGGAAATCAACGGAGACTAATGATTTCTCGATGTTGGTGGTCGTCAGACACATTAAAATTAGCATAACGATTTTTAGAAATGTTTTAAGTGGTTTGGTTTTGAACCGATTAAACTATACGTATGTTAAAATAAATAACAAGCAAACAGGCTGGCATATATCTTACCGGAATTAATTTAGTCGGAATTATTCAAAAATGTCGAGAATATCATCTCTATTTTTCTAAAACAAAAATGTGCGCTATTCCCCATTATTTTTGTAGTAATCGTCAATTATTTCATTCATTGTCATAGTCATAATCGTTTGGTGTAGATGTGTTTTCAGTGGAATTCCCCTTCCCTCTCCCCACACACACATATACACAAAAAAAAACGATACTTTTGGTGATTAGTCGACCCAACATACGGTGGGCAAATGGCCAATACGAAAGTTCACATGACAACTTTTTTCCGCTGTTCGACGCGAACAAAGAAATTTGTGTGTATGTATGTTTGGAAAACGGAGTAGAAGTTGTGTTGGTGATGGAAAAAACACATTTTTTGCCTCTTCTCCTCTTCACCCCGCGATGCCATTTTGATAAATGTTGTTTTAGTCACAACAGAAAGAAAAAGAGACAAAAAATGTCATCAACAGCATTATATTGGTGTTGTGAGTGTTTTTTTTTGTTTCTCTTCTAACCATGTCACACTTTATTGAAGGGCTAACTTATTTGCATATTTATTTATTTTTTATGATTCACAACGACGCAGAGAATTGGGAAGGATGAGAAATCATAAGATCAATTAGATCATGAATGAATGGGAAAAATGACAGGTGCTTTTTTCGTGCACTTTTACCAGGAAATGTGTGGATAGAAGTTTTGAATGGATGAGAATTGATCGGAAGGTTGAATGATGACCTTGGAGCACATAAATTTGATAGAAACGCGCATTAGAATTAGGTAGAATTCGGATGAATAACTTTCATCGATGTTGAATTCATAAGTTTATGTATGGAACCTCGATGGAATTTGGAATGTCAATATTTTTAGAATTTTTCTCTCTAATTTTTCATTCCTGAAAAGTACCAGAATTTCAACCAAAAGAGGAAATAAAGAAAGATACGTCTCAATTTGAAAAAACTTGGTTCTCGCAACGGGTCCTATAAATTTTTTGAAAAATTTCACTGTTAATTTTTGGCAAAAAAATGTCCTTTTTCTCTTAGACAGATCCGAAAAGAGAAAAATCATAGAAATTTTTTGGTTGAAAATTCACAATGATGTGAAAATTTTTCACGTTTTTTCACGAAACATTATTAGACATTTTTCTGTTTATTTCTTGTTTTCTCGACCCGGAAGTTTTACAATTAATCAAGGCGTCAAAAAATCACGTTGAAAATCGCAAAACACTCACGTTTTAGTTTTATCTCAAAATTGATCACATGTTTTCACAAGTTTCCTATGTTTTTTGCTGAATTCTCAATCAGAGGTACTATATAGATTAAAGTGACCTGCTGGATCACGTGTTTGCTAAATGTTTATATTGCTAACGCACACATGACTGTTCAAAGATTGAGATAAATATGTCCCGTGGCACCACAACAACAAGAAATTGTGTGTTTCCCACTCTAAACTTCCCAAGCCCATTCCATTCCGTTTCATTTTTCAACAGTTCCCCGGCTTGTACTTTGTCAGAGTGCATTGTTTTTTTTCTCTCTCTCCCAACCTTTGGGGCTACTACTACCGCGTTTTTTCCCTCCCACCCGCCTATTTTTTGTTCATTCTTCATTGTTTCCTACATTTTTTGTTCGTTTTCAGCGACCAATGGTTGCTCATGTTTATTTGGTAGAAGAAAAACAATATTTTTCTCTGTGAAATTTGTTTGTTCGGAAAAAGAGGAGGGTTAGAGGGAAAGATATGATCTGTTTTTATAGCGCGAGATGAAAGGGAAATTCTATTTTTGCTTGGCAATTTGGAATTTTTCACAAATTAGCATGTCCGATTTGTTTGCACTTTCATTGGTTTAGTTTTTTTGATCAATGTCGACCTCCCGTTCGATTTAAACCCACTCTTTTCCTCTAGACAATCCATCAATATTGACCTAGTCTCTCACGCTAGAACAAAATTGCAAACTTTTTTTTCTTGCAAGAAAAAAAGAGAAGAGAGAAAAGTTATCATTGATAGACCCCCGGTTTTTCAGGAGCATTCTCGTTTTTTTTTCGACATTGATCATAGTCATTGATAAGAGACCAAAAGACGAGAGTCGCCCCCTTTTTGGCACCACAAAATGTTGCGATTTTTGTGAGAGACGCAGAGTTTTTTTTTGAGAATCTACCATATGATAGAGAGATAAGAAAGTAATGAGATGATAAAACAGACAAAAAATGCTGCGATTTTTTGTGTATCGAAAAGTGCATTGCACTTGATCTTTTTTTTTCGGCCTGTTGGAATGATTCCAAAAGTGTTATGAATTCGTTGAAAATTGTCATAAAATTTACATAAAACGAGAACCAATGTTCCTATTTAAATAGCTCAATTTGTTGTTTTATGTTCGCAACATGTTGCGATTTGCCCCAATTTTTCAATTTCGGTCTAGTCTGAAAAGAAAAAAAAGAAAAAATAAATAAATCAGTAGTAGTACTGTAGATACACTTCTGTGCAAATGCAGAGTTGTGTCAGTACAGTACCCTCTGGGAATTTATTTATTTATTTATTTCTTTTTTTTTTCAAAGTTCCTTCTCGGTGGATTTTTGACAATTTTATGAGGTTTTACATAGTTTTTATTATTTTAAAAAATTAGTTGATCCATTCAGACGAGCAAGATTTCAAGTTACCTAGTTTACTTCCATATTTATTGTTGTTTTTGAGAAGTTTTGGTTTTAATAGTCCCAAAAATTAGATATTTTTCAACGAAACACGATTTTCGTCGATTTTCGAAAATGCTATTTACAAACTCTCTACTTTTTTTGCTATCTCTCGTTTTTTTCGCAATTCGTTTTTGATTCGGTTGCCTGGGGGAGAAATGAGAGAAACGTTTTGTCAGCTGCTACGGTGACCGCAGGCACGCAACATTTTCCATTTTTCATGATTCTGCACTTTTATTGCCGTTTTATCTTGATGCTCCGCCCACTTTATTCAGTTTCCCTTACATTGTCTGCGTATCTTCGCGAAGAGATAGTTGTGTGTGTGTGGGGAGAGAAAAGGGTTGAAGGTTCAGTCATATATTATTACTTAATCACTTCATACTAGTTTGTTTTTTCTTATTATTCTTTATTCCTTCTAATCACACAAACAGTGTTCAAATCGCGATTAACTTCAGGGTTGGACCCTCGCCTTTTATCATTATTATACGTCTACTCGAACTCACCCATTAATACATATATCTACAACTATATATGCTGACATCACCGATTTCGCCAATTCTTGTGCATCCGACACGTTTACCTGTCCATCTGCCACCACCTCCATTCATAGTTAATCAGGAGGGAAAACTGCTATTTCCGCCCGGATTCTTGCCACCACCATTCCCGGCAGTTTCCGACGAAGAAGAACTTCACGCGCTCACCTACAACGGTACCGAATCGGCCGGTTCATCAATCAGCGGCGAAATCAGTAGCGGCAGCAGCGGTGAACCCGAATTCTGTTGTCCGCCTGTTCCCCAATCGGTTTTTCTCACGTTGTTACCATTGACCGGTGACGAAGACCACGAACTGAGAATGTACGCAAAAGCGCAAGGAGAAGCGAAAGCGAGAAAGTTTGGCGCACGAAGAAATAGTTCAGGATCATCGACCTACAGCGCGGGACCCATGACGCCGACCACATCCGAATATTTTTCCGAAACGGTAAAAACCAGTCAGGGGGCACTAAAAATATAGTTTTTTTTTCAACTTTCAAATAAGTGTAAATAAATTTAAATTTTTAGGCTTCATCACAAGATTCTGGACGTGCAACTGGTGGTTTGGCTTCGTCTCTATCTCCAATGGACGAAAATGGTAATTTGGTAGAGTTTTTGCGAATCAATATGCATATTTATTCTTAGGTCAAATTATCAGCGACGACATCAATGATTTATTGCCAATGTACGAATTTGAAATTCCGAACAGTTTGGTTGGTCTCATTATTGGTGTGAAAGGAAAGACGATAAAGGTAAGCCGAAAATCGTAAACTCTGAATCATCAATATAATAAATTTCGCTTTTTTTTTGCAGGAATTGAGTGTTCGCACCAACGTTCGTATGCTAATACGCCAACATCACACACCGGAAAAAGTCAAGACCCATCAAATTTGTCAAGTTCGCGGAAAAAGAGATGAAATAAATCATTGCCTTCAAATGTTGCGACGACGCTTCCCATCGCCACGTTTCCCAGAATTGAACTTGCAACCAGTATTGCCACCACCATTGCCAAACAATAGTTTCGACATGCTCTCTACACAGCCAACCTGGGTAAGTTTCTGAACTTTCCCCCCGTGTAAGATAAAAATCGGTAGATATATCCATAACCTGTCGTTACTATGTTTTATTTTGTTATTATCTCTAAAACATATCAAGGGGTATCGTGTAACAAAAGAAAACAACACCGATAGGTGTGAAGAAGGGGGAGATAACGAGAAATACAAAAGATCATATTCATATGATCTTGTTTTCTTGCAGCTCACTCTTCCCGAAGAAATCAAATGCGAAGCTGCAGTCTGTTCCGTCATCGATCCATCTCACTTTTTCATTCATCAACCATCGCATCCATCGTTCAACTCGTTGTGTCATTTGGATATGTACATGTTGAGATTGTATGGTGAACACTCGAACTTGCCAGAATTGCCAACACCATGTCAAAGTGAGTTTTTGTTAGTGAAATAAGAGATGGGAGGGGGACCAAATGTCGTTCGCATAATATTGCCCTTTGTGTTATCTTTATGCTAATTTATGGTTACGGGTAGAAAGAGGAGACGAAGATGATGAAAATGGTTTACGATAGGGATACATACGGGTCAATAGATGAAATATGAGAAGTTTAGTATTTAGAATAAAAAGAATCCGACATAATATATAACTCTAAAGAGCAAAGTGCTAATGCTCTTTATTTCTCTCATACGAGTCAAAAATGAAGTCAATAAATAACTTCAATTCGTCGGGTCGAAGAATACAACAAATTACGTCTTTTGTCTATTATAGTTCTCGTGTACTTTTGGCTCATTCATATCTACTAATAGATAGAAAAAGAAAAATGAGAACAAGTTTTTATTGAAAAAAAATGAGAGAGAGATGGGCAAAACTGATAGGAGAACAATGTGTGAATTGGGGGTAAAGGGGAAAAAACGCTGAATTTTTTCAGACGGTTTGTTGTGCGCTGCCCCGGTTGTCAACGCGTGGTTCCGCGCCGTCACTGTACAATACTACGAAGAAACTGATGAGGTGTTTGTGAAATTTGTCGATTATGGAGGATATTCGAAAATGGCCAGACAGGATTTGAGACAAATTCGGTTTGTAGTTGGAAATTGAGGAGATAAACCTTGACTTTCGAATTTTCAGCACTGATTTGATGTCGTTGCCATTCCAATCGACTGAAGTCATGTTGGCACATGTTCGACCAGTTGACGGAACAACAAACTGGAGTAATCAAGCGATGGAAGAGTTTAAAAATCTCTGTATGGGAAGTGTCATTTCGGCTAAATTGGTCGGATATGCGATCGATACGAAGATTCCAATGATTGAGGTGTATGTACCGATCACGAATGCGAATGGAGAAGTTCAAGTGAGTTGAGAATTTATCTTTGATTCGCGCAGCAAACTGTGAAAAATGATTGGTTGGAAGTTGACTTTTCTATAATCGCTTAAACAAAATCGAGTAAATGTTTTGAAATACCAAAACAATGTTGGTTTGTTCCAGGAAATTCGTTTCGATCAACATCTAATGGAGAAGGGATTGGCTAGAACTGCTGATCCAACAAAAATGGCTCGACCATCGACAGCCTCAATTGCAGCCACCCAAATTGGCGCAAAACGACCATCTCTCACATCACAAACTTCGCAAACAACAGTAGCCTGTTAGAAGCGTGTATTGCAACAAAAAGAACACCAACAACAAATTCCTATCTATAATCTCGTCCTTTACCTATCTCTATTCCTGTCCACAATTACACCCGTTTTTGTTTCTCTTGTAATCCACTATTGTGCCTCTTCGTATTTCTCTCTGGGTAGCGCTTCTTTTCATTTTTATATCATCATTCTTATCAAAGATAATCTGGCACACGTCTAGGACCCAAAAAAAAAAGATGGTTTATACAAAAATAGACAAACACACACCTTCTAATTACGAAGTATACATATTTTTCCTGTTAGAGATTTTTGTTGAGTTTTCTTTCCCTTCTTCTTCCCACCTAACTATCTTTTTGTCAATCAAAACAGTGCATTTTTTGTTTAGATGTAGCGAATGACTTGAAGTGTTCTCGTTTCTAATTTTATTTCTTTATTTTCTCGGTCGGTTTCCTCAATAGTTATTTGTTTTCATGAGAATCTGTCCCTTCTTTCTTTTGTTTTCTTTGGGTGCCAAAAATACCCACCAATCACGATTATACATACATATACAGATAGTAAGCTTGATGTTTTTCTGACTTTCCGCCACGTTTTTTTGTTCCACAAAAGCACTCGTAGAGTTTTCACATCCCTTATAGGCTATTATTTGTTTTCCCGTTTTGCTAGGTCTATAGTTCTTTCAAAATTGTTTCCCCCCCCCCCCCCCCCCCGCTTTTTTAAAAATAGAAATTCTCCCAGGTTTTCTCATATCCCATACCGTACACATGATATTCTCCTTTCCTTTTCCAATAATATAAAAATCACCCAAAATTTTCTTGGATCCAAAAACTTTTTTCCATTGTAATTTTTTTTTGCTGTAATTTTTCTGTAAAGATATGGCACCTGAATAAATATACAACTAGAAATTTGGTTTATTTATGAGTTTTACAGAGTTATTTTAGCTTTTTATTCATATATTGATGGGATGTTGTTGAAATGGGTGAAATTGTTGAGACTGTTGGCATTGGAGGTGGTGGTGGTGGGAGTACTGTAGAATTGGATACGGTGACTGAAGTTGGAATTGGTTTGGAAGATGTTGTGGGAGCGATGAGGGTTGCAGAGTTCTGAAACAAGGTTTTTGCGCTATTTTTTGTAAAACACTCTTTTGTGGACGGAGTCGAAATTGTTTATGATTTTTACAGTTTTTTGTTAATTAAAAAAAAATGAAAAATTCTGAAAGTTAAAAAAGTTCAAATGTAAATGACACGCGAAGATTTATAGATCATTAAATATTTTTCATTTTATTCATTTTTCAATTGAAAATAAACCCTTTTTTTTCGCAGACACACATTTTTTGAAATTTTTGTGATGGGGAAGTCAATTTTCGTAATTATTTCTCTGAATTTCTGATTTTCAAGTTTTTTTTCGTTCAGGTCACATCCAAAAATCTGAAAATATAGTGTTTTCTACATGTATCAAAATTTCAATGAGGGTTATTCAGAAAAAAACATGTTTTTTTTACTTGATCTCGCTTTTTTCGAGGTGTTCCCACATATTTTCTCACACAAATAAGCCAATTTTCCTTTTTGCTATTGTTTTCAAAACTATTTTTTATCGTCCTAACCCCATAAAATTACGGAATTTTTTCTAAATCTTTGTTCAAAGTCAGGGATCAGATTTGGCTCGGTAGGTCGGAAACGGGCCCTAAATAAATCCGGAGTTTGGATACTTCGGGCCGGGCCTCGGGTTTCTTTTTGACCGACTAAAAAACAAAAAACCCGGTCCCTTATTTTTTTAGCCGATCTCTAACCTCACTCCTGCTAAAAATAAACAAAAATAGGAAAATATATGATAGAGTTCCGTTAAAAAAAAGCTTTCATACCTGGAATTTAGTCATCGCTGGGAAAACTGAAGTCGAAGTTGTTGAATGAACAATCGGATCACATTCTTGATAGCCACAATGTTTGTAGAATTGAACTTGATCATCTGTTGATAAGAACGCCTCATCAAACCCATTTTTCAACATCCAACTTTCAACATTTTCCATGATTTTTTTGCCCAATTTCTGGCCACGCATTGTATTTTTTATCATGACTGATTCAATCCATAATGCGTTTGGTCTAAATTTTTATCATTTTTCATTGAAGTGTTCGTATTTTTTGAAACCTGTTTGGTAGGAGACAAACTCTCGCATGACCGATAATCTCTTCATCTGCTGGTTGGACTAGTAGAAATGACATGGGCGGTGTTTCCCGGCATGATTTTTTCTGAGAATGTTCACGTGATCCATCGCTACGTGGCCATTCCTGAAAATTATATTTTTCTACAAAAAAAATGTTTTTTTTACCTCATTCAAAAATTTGACGCTCTTCTTGAGTAAGTGTTGAGATTCGTGTAAAGTGCAGAATATGAGATCATCGGACATTTGTCTATTATGCTAATCATAAAAAGATTAGGGGATTTCACCAATTAGCCGGCTCCAGAGCTCTAAAGTGCTTTTGTTACACTGTGGTCGTGTTCTGTTGAAACATCGGCCATGTGTGTTTTCTAGTCCGCGTTGTTTCCATGACGCTTTATCTATTTTTGCTGCTTTTCAAACGAGCTTAATTGATTTTATAGGTGAAAGAATGGGAGATGAAGTTGAAGATGTGACGAATATTTGTTTAGAAGTTATCAATTTGACATTATCACCAAATTTGGCGTTTGAAAAATTGCTGAAATTAGCTGTAAGTCATATCGATTTTATTTGCATAATAAAAAATGTTTTTCAGACGGAAAACGATGAAATTAGCTCAATATTGTTGGATATTTTAGTGCAAGTTGAGAATGAAATCGATAATTGTGCCGATGTTGCTAAATCGAAAACTGCTTTTTTGAATTTCGCAAATTTCCTGATTGATACAATCATACCTGAAGAGGTTTTACGAGCAGAGCTAGAATGCTATGATGCTACCAAACAAGAATTCACAAAGCAATTGATTCGATTCAAGACACGATTCTAGTGAGTTGGAAATTTCTGAAGTTGAAGCCCGGCCCGAAAATACAGGTCGGGCAGATTTTTTAAATTGTTTTGGTCTGTGGAAAAAGCCCGGTCCGAATTTCGAACGTCAGTTTCTCAAAGCCTTAATTAAACTTTTGCTTTTATTTGAAAATATTGAATTTCAAACTTTGACTATGCTTTTCTAAAAAAAGTATAAACTAATCTCACGGTTCTCTTTTAATCAAAAACTAATTTTTTTCAGTTTCAAACAAGCAAAATTCAACCTGTTGCGAGAGGAAAGTGAAGGATATTCAAAATTGATCACGGAACTGTTAGAAGCGGAAAATTCGACAAATGAAGACCACTCAAAAACTGTGAAGACACGTGTTTTGGCTTTAATTGGACAGTTTAATTTGGATCCGAATCGAGTTACAGACATCATTTTGGAATGTTTCGAAAATTGTCCTAAACAAAAACATTTTTTCGTTGCATTGCTCAAAGAAATTAACGCGGTCAAAGAGTATCTTTGCGCAATTCTTGGATTCAAGTACACTTTCTATCAGGTATGATAATTTTTAACAAAACTGAAATTAGTTGATAGGAAAATGTTTAGGGGACCAACAAGAAAACACCCTTCTCGTTATACACTTTGACCGCCTCATTGATCCAATCCGAAATGATTGATTTGATGAAAATCTTGGCCTATCTTGTGCCGAAAACCGATGCGATAAAAAACGGGCATCGCGCACGAATGGCCAACGCACAGGAACGATCAGCCAAGGCGGAGACAATATCGACGGCGTCGATGCCGATTTCCGACATTCGCAGTTTTGATGAGAACGCGCCGAGTACGGCAACAACTCAGACAATCTCATTCACCACTGTCACACAAATTCAGGAGGATGAAGATCTGAAATTGGCTGACAAGTTTTTGGAGGTGAACTTTTTGTTTTGTGGGAAAAAAACGAAAAACCTGTTGGGAAATATGGGTCATTAAAAATTATAAAAATTTGGATTTCCTCATATTGTTCAAGTTCGAAATAATCTATTTGAAATTTCCTAATGTCACATTTAACCAAAAAGTAAAGCTTCGAAAAATTCAAGGAAAATTTTAATCTCCAAAACTTTTTTAGGTAGGAAGGTATCAAATTTTTATAAGAAAGAACGAAAGAATGAAAAACGGCTGAAAAAAATTCAAAAATGTGAAGAAAAATTATTAATTTTCAGTTTCCGTGGCGTGACCTGTACAGTTTTATTGATAAATGTCACGACACTTTTTGGAATTTTGCCAAATTTAATTCTAAAACAAGTTTTAATTATTTCGCTGGTGAACTTTACCGCTTCAGTTCAAAAAAGTAAAGTTACTGTGAGTTTTTTGCTCAAAAATTGTTTCTCGTTACGATTTCTGACAAGACGGTGCTTCTGATTGTACAAACAAATCAAAACGTTTTATTTATTTGTTTATAAATGTATCTATTTTCTCGCGATTTCTTTTTCTTTCTTTCCCAATGAAAAAGATCTCCTCTGAGCTCAGACTTCATCCTAAAACCTCAAAATTATTTCAGGAACACGTTTTGGCGACGAATCAAAAACTTGGTCTAGCCTGTGCACTTCTCGAATCTGGAAACTGGAAACAAAGTCAACTATTGATCGACAGACTTCCCGAATATTATGCAGTTCAGGCGAGTCCGCGAATATGTCGAGCACTTTGTCGTATCATCGAACGAGCCATCGACGATTTCTATGTCAAAAATTGCTCGAAACGAATTTTTGGAGATTTGTTGAAAAAGAGGAGGAATGAGGATTTTGACCAGGCCAATGGTCTCAAAAAGGTTGTTTTAAAATTTTCCAAAAGTATAAATTTTCATTTGTTTTGCAGATTGATTCGTGGGAAGAATTGGGTAAATTATCCAGTATTTTGTGGTATTTGGGGCCGCGAATCGCTTATCGGGCCAGTACGAATGTGAAGATTTTGAGATTATTTGTTGTCTATTTTCAAAAAGTTCATAATAATGAGATTGAGAAGGTGGATAAATGTGAGTTTTTTTTCGATCTAATAGGGTTTTTGTTGAAAAAAATTAGTTTTTTGGGGTTTGTAGCAAGATCTTCAAATTTTTGGCCTACTGTAGATTATCAAGAACTACAGTAAGACAATGTTCAAAGGCGCGTCGTTTTCAGCTTCTCATGACCAGATCCACAAACTTCAAATTATGGGTTTTCGTCTCCGAATTTTTGGAAGAAAATTTTTTCTGAACTGGATTTTTCCCTCAAAAGTTTGAGCATTGTTTTTTTGATAAAAAAATACTCTCGAAAAAATCATCAACAAAAAATTGATGAAAAATTGTTTGAATACATTTAAGTTCAAAGGAGCATAATGGTTTTTTAGTGTCCGCACATTTTAAAATTTATTGTGATAAAAACTTTTTCTCACAACAAATTTTAAACCTCCTAACCTCTTTTTTATCCAGTATATCGATTATTCGTCGACATCACTTCGGAATGCCTTTTACCCTCGCTGACTCTTTCCGAGACCAACGTCGGCCTGTCGGAAGAAATGTGGCAACTCATGCAACTCTTCCCGTACACGTGGCGATATTGGATGTATTCCAAATGGAATCAGGAAACTGCTCGACATCCCGAAATGAATGTGATGCGTGGCAAAATCTATGGACGGACCAAATATGTTTTGAAGTGGGTGTTTTTTCCGTAGTTGTCATGAAATCGAACATTTGTCTGCTTTCAGACGACTTTCTAAAGATACAGTCAAAATGATGGGAAGACAATTGGGCAAGCTGTGTCATATTCATCCGACTACAGTACTCTCATACCTGCTGAGTTCTGTTCAGACTTTTGATAATTTGATTGGACCCGTTGTGGAGGGATTGAGATTTTTGAGCGGGTTGGAGTTTGATGTTTTGACGTGTAAGTTAACATTGAAAAAATCTCAGAGGAAAATGAAAAAAAATTTGAAGATTGCATCATCAATCAGTTGTCGGATCCGTCAAAACAAGCGCTCAAAGCGTCAGACGCAACGATATCTCCATGGTTACAAGCGCTTGGAACACTGGTGAGTTGATCTACATTTTCAGACAAAATCATTTTGTCATCAGGTCGGACAATTGTATAGAAGATATCCGCTTGAACTACACGGAATGTTGGATTATGTGTTGAATCAGTTGAAGTGTTGCAAAAGTTTTGATTTGTTACTGTTGAGAGAGATCATTCAAAATATGTCGTGGATTGAATCGAGTGCATCGGCGACCAAAGAACAGCTGGAAGCGTTGGGCGGAGGAGAGATTTTGAGACAGGAGGTAAGTTTTTGAATGAGCAATTTTTCCCAGAAACTGGCCCGAAATAAGCCAAATATTTTTAGCTGACCCAAAAATGGGAAGAGATTGATGTAGAATTTTTTGCGGTTTGGTAAGGAAATTATTTTCCAATTTTTAAAAGTTTTACTGTTTTGGTATGGGAAAAAAAAATTTGTTTGAAATTTCGGGAATTCAAAAACATTTTTTGCAAAATACCAGGCCTAAAATGGTTCCACAATTTCTCAAAAAATTTTGTCACCAACGATCAAAAAAATTGAAAATTAAAAATTTCTTATTTTTTAATTTTCGTGGCGTGACCCATTCATTTTTCACAATTGAAAAATGTCACGATAGTTTCTCCCATTTCCAATGCCAAAAATTTCCAAAAAAAAAACATCCGGAAAATGTCGAAAACATCCACATTCAATTTTGCGTATCCAGGGTGGCGGATACTCGACAGCGAAAAACAAACGAGCTGCTCAACGGCTCCGCGACGCACTTCTCAAAGGCGATCTCGCCGTCGGCATGTGCATTCTCATCGCCCAACAAAAAGAGCACATCATCAACAAAGAATCGGAAACGTTGCCGTTGAAACTGATCGGCGAGATGGTGGATCAATGTGGCGACACGTTGCGACAACTCGTCGCCTTTCTAACTTCCTATCTGAAAAACGACGACTACACGCGACGTTTTCCCGATGCGCGACAATTTCTGACCGACTATCGTTTGCCGGTCGAGACGGCCATGTGTTTGGCGAGACCCGGTTTGATGAGCAGTGTCGCGGAAGCGTATGACAATGCAAAAAAGAAGCGGAAAGCGGAAAGTGCCGAGGAAGATGGAGGAGGAGGCAAGAATAAGCTAGAGGGATCGGAAAAAGTCACCATCTTCAACACTGTCTTTGACGCGAAAATCAGCGAACTCACTGGATATTTTGTCTCATCGATACCCGACATGGATGAGAGCATTTCGAGAAAGTTTGTTTTTCGCCTAATTTTCTCACCAATTTCTCGTTTTTTGCAGATTGTTCACAGTTTTCTGGACACTGACAATGTATGATATTGAGGTGCCTGTTTCGGCGTATGAGCGGACCATTGAGCAGGTCAAAAAACAGGCCAAAGAGGATGATCATGTGAGAAAAATAATTTATTCTCGAAATTTTGAACCGCCAAAGTTTAGGGTCGTTTGAAACGCGGTGAAGAGAGATTGCGACAAATTGAGACGAAGTTGAGAGAGGAGCAAAAGAAGCAGACGGAACACGTGGAACGGGTTAGAGCCTGGTTGACAAGTGTCAAGGATACACTGTTCGAGGAGAAAATTAGTAAGTTTGGGTCAGGCTTGGGCGGAACCGAAGTTTTGTTTGAAAAAAATTCCAAAAAAGAATGTTCTTATTTCCGAAACGCGAAAAAAAATTGGTGAAAAGCAAAGGGCCCAATATGATTCATGATCTAAAATTAAAAACAACCGTACCATTCGATGAGTGAAAGAATGAAACGAAAATAGCAACGAGAAAAAATAATCAAAACGAGCGAGACAAGAAAACAATATAAGAAAATTGAGCAAATGGTAAGAGTGAATAAATAAATGAATGAATGAATAAGCACAGGAAGACACAATGATTGTCGACTCCGCCCCCTCTTTGTCTTCCCATTCTTCTAACCCACGCCGCGTGCACAAAGTGGGCGGAGTCGACAATCGTTGTGCCTCCCTGTGCGCATTCCTTCATTCATTCACTCTTCACCTTCTGCTAAGTTTTCTATTAATGTTTTTTTTCCTTTTGCTGTTTTTCACAGCCTGAGAAATCCAACATTTTCTTCACAAAAAATTCGTCGTTTCTTTTTTTGTTTTTCCACTGCAGTTCCCTCCAAAAGAGGGGGTGCGGTTTCATTTGCAACTGCCGCACACTTATTTTTAGAGAAATAGTGTGGTGTAGAGAAAATAGAATGTAGTTTGAACTCAATTGAGAGAGAAAATTTCCGCTATTTCTGGTAGATCAAACTTTTCAACAACGATGATTCAGGTTGTTTTTCTCAGGCTGTGATTTTTGTTTCGTCCTTGTTGTTATCACCGAATGGTTTGGTTTTCTTCAATTTCAAATGATAAATCTTATCCGTTCAGATCTTATCCGTGCTTTTCAGTCTTTTGATGAGCAGTTTTTTGTTCTTCAAAAAATTATAACCTCTGTGGTCATTTGGCCAGGCTATCCCAAGTATGGCTGAAATATATCGCAATCATTCGTTTGCAGAAGGAATAGCGGAAAGTTATCTGCAATTGTGCTTGTTGCCACGTGTCTTGTTTTCGGAGCAAGATGCGCTCTATTGTGGAACATTCTTCTTGTTGTTGTATCGATTGAGAACGCCGTTTTTTCAACCTCTCGTCATTATGGAAAGGGTGAGTTGTTGTTTTTGTTTTCATCCCCCTGAGCATCAGACCTGTTTTCCAGCTCTTCTGCAACATTGTTCCCTACATCACCGGTCTCAGTGAAAACGAGGCCAATTCGTTGGCTCGATTCCTCGAAATACTGCTCAGCCAGGTGCAAAAATGGCATTCGACAAAAGAGGTGTACAACAAAGAGTGTCACGGACATCCCGGAATGATAACACGCATTCCCATCGACTACGACATGTTCCGACGAATTTGTCATCAATGGCAAACGCGATTGTCGAAGGCGTTTGCAACGATTCTCGGCAAAGACGACACGGATTATGTGATTGTCAGAAATTGTTTGATTGTTATGACCAAGGTTGGTTTCTGATTTTTTGAATTTTCCGAAAAAAATGATGTTAAAAAATTATACGTCGAAATTTTTTTTCAAATATCTTTTAAAAATACACGTGAAATTCTTGAAATTATTTTTCATTTCGAATAGGCTGAGGAGAACGCAAAAATTGAAAGTTGAAAAATTAACGCTAAACTCTAAACTTGCTAGAGTTGAAGTTTTCAAATTCTTCTGGTCAGAATGGGAAATGTTTTTTTCAGATTTTTCATGCCCAAATTTTGATTTAAAAAGTTGTGTCAAAAATAGCAAAAAATCTGATTTTTCAAAAGTTTGTTCAGGCGTTTTTAATTTTTCAATCATTCCCTATAAATTTCAAAGTTTGGAAGTTTGGCACCAATCCAACCAAAAACCGTTTCCCTATTTCAGTTGACGAGTTGTTTTCCGTTGATGGCTGCCGATGTCACATCGATGGAGACGGTCGCCTGCCAGGTAAACGACCACATTTCCCCCCACCTCACAAATTTCGGTTTTTTCTACAGGTTCGCGATCGAGAAAAGGGCAAACGAGACGATTTGTCGTTGAAAGCGGCCTCTTATGTTGGTCGATTGAAAATGAGAAATGTGAAAATCTATGCGGACGGATTCGAATATGCTGGAATGGCGTCGAAAAAGGCGAGCAAAAAAGTGGCACCAACTTCGAATGATACACAAAAAAGCAAGGAGGAAAATGGAGAGCCGAGTGTGAAGAAGAGCAAAATTGAGAATGGCGAAGTTGTCAAAGATGTAGGTTTTTGTTACGGGGAGGGAAGTTTTATAGAAATAGAAGTTTCGGGCCGGCCCGGAATTTTTTTTCGTTTTTTAGTGCGTTTTTTGAAGCCCGATTTTTTAAAAACCATTTTTTTTCATTTTAAGAAACCGTACCTTGACGAAAATCGTTGAATATAATGATTTTCAAAATATCTTCAGTAGAATTTTTCACAAAAATCGCTGTGAAAATGTTTGTTTTTAGAATAGAAGTTCTGAAAAATGTCGGGCCGGCCCAATAATTTTTCAGAATTTCATTGAAGTTGAACATTTGAGCTGTTTTTTGTTATCAATTTTACCACACAAGAAAAAAGTCCAAACCCTTTCAAGCAATTTCAGAAAAAAAAATTGTTCCAGAAAACTCCGAGTCCTCACGTTGAAGCCAATGGAAACGAAAAATCATCAATAGCCCCATCCTCATCGTCTGAAGATTCTAAAGAAAAAGACAAGAAAAAGAGACCGGCGGTAAATTTTTGAATTTCTCGACAAACTCCCCCAACAAAATACGATTTAGAAAACTGAAATCTACGTGCCGCGAAAAAAAGTGGATCGCGAAAAATCGGCTGAAAAGGAGAAGGAGAAGGAGGGTCCGAGAGAGGAGGGAGAAGTTCATTCGCCAACACCGCCGCCGATTAAAAAGGTATTCAGATCGGGCCGACCCGAAACGGTCCGAAATTTGATTGATTTCAGTCACGATTGGTTGATCGAATCAAAAAGTCGGAAAAAGATGGAGAAAATGTGAAAAAATCGAAAAAGGAAGAGAGAAGAGAGTCGAAAGATGTGAGTTTCTTGCGGGGTTTTTTGTCATTTTCAGGCCGGAAAAATTTAGTTGAGAAAATTCTCAAAAAATCTAGAATTTTTATCATTTTCGGGCCTGAGTTGTTCATTTCGCTAGAGCGCATTTGCATTTCTCCCTATTTTGAAATGTAAGAAAAATTGTAGGATGCAATTCGAGTTCGAAAAATTACGGGACCCGAAAGTGAGCAGCCGAAGAAATCGTCATCTTCATCATCATCGACGAAAAAAGATAAAGAGAACAAGGAGAGTCGAGAGAAATCGAGAGAGCACAAGAAAAGTAGAGAGGACAGAGAAGGGGTAGGAATTTGTTTTAAATTTTTTTTTCGAAATGTTGTATTTTCAGGCTTCGGAAAGATCAAAATCGAAGGATCGAGGAGGAAGAAAGTCGGAAGAGTTAGTTTTTTGGAAAATGAAAACGTGCTCTTATGAAATGTCGATTTTTTGAGATTTCAATGGAGCGCGATTGCTTGTTTTGGCTTTTTCACGTCTTATTTTTAGAAAAATTAAGGGAATTTTAGAAATTTCAATCTGAAAATTAGATTTTTTGAAAAAAAGAATAATTTTCAGACCCAAAAATTGGAAAAAAATTATTTCTGACCGAAAAAACTATCAAAAACATTATTTTTTCAGTCGCAAAGAAGAAAAAGAGGCGGAACAAGTGACAGTTTCGAAAAAACGGCTGCAATCGAAGAAACGATGATTAATAATTCAGAATTATACTCTATTTTTAGAATCTCAAAAAAAGTTGTTTTTTTTTTTTATTTTTACTACGAGGTTTGTTTGTGTTCTTTCTTTTTTCTTTTGAAAAAATATAATTTTTAATTTTTGTTTTTTGTTTGGCTCCGGAATTTCTGGTTGATATCCCAGAGTTTTTATTTCTTTTTTTCCAACAAGAAAATTGTGTTCTAAAAAGTGTTTAGATGGCGGACCCGGCGGATAAATTGGATACGGCGCTGATTTCCATTGAGGATATGATTATGAGAATGAGAGCTGGTTGGTTTTTTGTTTTTGCGGTCAAACCGACTTTTTTCCGAAAAACTTAGTCGGAAATTTTTTTCCAAAGTAATTTTTCGGGAAAAAATTGTCGGAAATTCGGAAAAATAAGAACTCCAATTTCAAAAATCAGGAGTGACATTTTTCTCGTCAAAAGAGGTAAAAATAAGTTTTTGCTTTTCAGAAATTCCGACGTTTTTTTTTTGCAATTTTTCTAGATCAGAAATAGTATTAGCCTAAACTGAAGAATCATAAATCAGAAATTCAGAAGAAATAAAGTCACGGAAATTATTTTGACGTAAAAATTTTAATTACTGAAATACAAACTTACACATTAACTACAGTATTTTTTTGAAGGAACATGTAAAAGTTGAAAATAAAAAAAACTTTGAAAAATATAGAATTTATAAAATCCACGGACGCGTGTTATCTTCAATACGAGGTCACGCAAAAATTCATTAAAAAAATGTTTTTTGTACGAACAATATTCCAGGTGATGCACGAATTGATGAAATGTTGAGTCGAGCGACAAAAACGTCCGAAAAAATGGGAAATATGCGGAGATATGAGAGAATGTTGGATGAAGTTAGAGGTATTCTTTCCATTTCAGAGTAGTTTGGAAAATAATCAAAATTTGAAAAGTATTCTCAATTTCTGGGATTTTTTTTTAAATTTTTCCCTTCAAAAATAAAATTCGAGAAAAAAAATGAAATTTCTTCAGACCTAACAGTGAATGGGAATCGGAGAAAACTAATTCTCAACGATCTACAACGAGAAAATCGTCAAATAATGGCTCTACAGGTTTGACCTACTACAGTACCCCTTTTCTTGAAAAAACATCGAATTTTTAGGATGAAAATCGGCAACTTCGCGAATCGACAGAAGAATATTTGGCGGCTATTAAGGATATTGTTGAAACACACACTGAAATACGACAAACTATCGAATCGTCGCAATCGCCCAAAATTGAACCGGATCAAGTGTTGTACGAATTGCCGAATCGATCGATCGAACAACGATTACTGTATGTTCCTTTAAGTTTGGAAAAAATATGATAGTTTTGTTTCAGAAAAGATGGACTGTGCATCAAAAAAGTTATGGATGATTTAGAGCTGAAAAGAAGAGAACAACAACAAAATTTGATTTTGGCTATTGAGAAGAACAAAGTTTATCGGTTAGTGGAAAGGCTGAGAATTACGCTTCCCCGGAAATTTTTTAAAATTCAAAAATGAAGTTACAATTTTGAAGTTTCCGCAAAAAAAATAACTTACCAATGTTTTTTCTCTACAGACAGATGTTCAAACCGGCATGTCTATCGAATCCAGCCGCACTGAACATTCTTTGTAAAGCGATGTCAAAGATCAGCGCCGAAATAATCAACAAGGAGAATCGGGTGGAAAATGAAGAAGAAGAAGAAGCAGAAGAGCCAGAAATCGCGGCGGCCGATGTGACTGTCGCCGATTTGAACAGCACAATGGTTCGAAAGTTTTAACAACACAAACAATCAACACACGGGTCTTAGTAGTTTCGTTTTTTTTCTTGTAAATATTTTCGCGTTTAACAACTTATGTAACATAATTCGCTTATTTTTTCGGCGCCGAGCTTCTGTCAAATAATGAACGTTTTCATAATTTAAAATAATCAACAGCAACAATTAAAAACACCTCTGATTTTTCGATTTCCTAGTCATTTCGACGCATCATACTGTAAATGTGCGATATTGATCGTTTCGATTCCGGGGAATGCCGCCTTGATCTCTTTGACTTTCGACGGATGAACAGCAATTGATCGAGCATAGTGGGGTTCATCGAAGATGCGAGCCATTGGAGGTCCACCAATTTTGATCATCTCCGATGATGTCATATTCCAGATACGTCGGCAAAGATCGCTAAAAACGTTTTTTTTTTCTCAATTTCAGAAAAAGCTAAAAATCGATACTTGGCCTAAAAAGGAAGAAAAAACTTTAAAATTTTTTTCGGAATTTCAACGTGACATTTTCCAAGGTCACGTCACACTTTTCGTCATTTTCAGACATATTTTTCAGTTTTTTGGCATTTTTCCCAACATTTTCACAGCTTCGTTACCCCCTCAGGCCAGATATGTCAAAACCCCAAAAAACTAACACATTATAGGGATGTGGCGTTTGTCGGAAATTGTTCAAAATGCTCAATTTGGCAGCGCTGCTCACATTCCCTTCGCGTTTCATCATTTCGAAAACCAGACTTCTTTTGGCTCCTTCAAATTCGGCTTCCGACACTTTACCACTTTCGACAATTTGTTTCTGAAAACAACAAAATTGAGAGAAAAGGCAGTTTGGAAAGCTGCTCACCACAATATCCTTAGTTCTTTGATAGGCAACAGCCGGTTGAGCACATCTGTAGAGTGAGAGGGTAATTTGTTTGCGATCTGGTTTCACGAAAATGTTGGCACCGTATGCCAAACCATCTCCACGAATTGCGCGCCATAATGGACCTGAAGATAACATTTTAAAACTTTTCGAAAGTGTTTTGAATCAGGGCTGTTGTTTGAGATTTTTTAGCGCCCGATAAATTTTTTAAAAGTGAATCACGTCTCTTATGAGACGGCCAAATGAGAGAGGCAGACACAGAAATAAAAAGGAAAAAAAATAGAAATGAAACGTGAGAGCTTCTGAGAAAATAAACAGGTCTCACGTGGAATATTTTTTTTATTTTTTAAGACACCCTGTCACCCAGAAACGGTTTTTTTCAAGTTTATAAAAATCTCAATATTGAAAACTTTAAATTCCGATGTATGTGTCTCAAAAAACCAAAAATGTTTGAAAGAAAAGACAAAACAATGTTTTGTCGTGGATTACTGTACCCGCCTTTACATGTATTTAACCCAGACCCAAGCTAGATTTACCAATAATTTTCAAATTCTAAGTATTATTCTTGTTCAGAAAATTACGCTGTGCCAAGCAATTAACTCTATCTTCAAAACGAACAGAGTTATTCAAGTTTGAAAAAGTGAAAACTCCAAGCGAGACCTCTGTTTTGAATCAATACTTTTTCCCCCCCTCACCTTCACATTGACTCAAATACTGTCCGAACAACATTGCGGGAATGAGCGCGTCGGACGACCAGTCGGCATCGAAGTAGCCAGTCTGGTAGATGAACGACGATTCGGATCCGCCGACGCCGATCAGATATTGTCGACCGAGTTGCGAATTGACATCTTCTCCACAAGAGGCCTTCAAAATACATTGAAATTTTCCGGAGAAAAAACTGAGGGTTGCACAAAGAAAATCAGTTTTGAAATTTTTTTGAAAACAGAAAAATCTGCTAAACTTTTTGAAAAATCAATTTTTTTACTTACTCAAAAATCGGCTCCGCGACATCTGGAAACCGCATGAAATTTTTGAAAAAATTCGCATCAAAAAAGTCTAAATGTCCCGGGGCCCAAACTATTCAGACTAACTTTTTCCGCTGAAATTTTCAAAGTCAAAAATTTTCGATTTAATCAGCCCAGCTAACTCAGTGCTTTTGTAAAAGTACCAATTATTCAGAAAAAGTTGGAAATTCCAGAGGCCAAGATTTTGCGAGCATTTCTTTGAATAATTAATTGGCACAGTTTTCAGAAGATTTCTGATTGGGACCCAAAAATACGGGCATCGACTAACTTTCGCTGAAAATTTCATCGTCTATTTTGGAAAACCTAATTTTTCAGAAAAAAAAAGAGAAAAAACCCAAGTTCGAGCTGAAATTTTGCGAAAAATTTATTATTTTTTTTTCAATTTTTTCTTCTTTATAAAAAATGGAAATCAAGGCTTACCCTAAACTGTTCTCCTTTACCGAACCGCTTATCTTCATCAATCCATTTCCACAATGATGGTTTCATCTGTTCCTTATCGATAAGTTCAACATCAGCCGCAAAATGAACATTAATACCCGATGCAAAAAGCGCTGTTCTGACCTGGAAAAAAATCGTTTTGTGAGAAACAGCTTCAAGAGTCCAACCTTTTCGAGTTTCGCTACAACTTCATCCGGTTTTTTCGAACATTCTTTGGCAATTTTTTCGTGCAATTTTTCGAGGATCAATTCTTCGTACATTATTGGATTACTGTCTGCAAAATCATGAAATTTGGAAAGCTATTGTTATGTTTTAAGTGTACTGTGGTTTCGTAATCACTGAATAAAACATAATAATTCTTCTGAAAACTATCTGTTTTTGAAAAACTTAAAGTTTCAAAAACTTTTTGGGACAAAAATGGACCTAAATAGCTCTCAGACCTTTACGGGCCAAATTTTTTGGCAAAAAGTCAACAGATCATCAACAGATAGAGCTTACCAGGAATTTTCTTGGTCACATTTTTTTGGTCAAAAAAAAAAGCCCGGCCTGACCAAACTTCACGAAGTCAAGAAAATTTTTCCTTCTTTTTAACGTTCAAAAAAAAACACTCACTCTTATCATAAACCAACGACGCAATCGCAACCGACGCAACCGTACATCCATCTCTCTTGCGATCTCTCGCCTCACTGGCCAATTTCTGTGCCGACATTTTGACACGTGTCGCATCGAAAATCACACCCTGCGTGAAAACTTGCGTCCATTTCGCAAGTTGCGCATATTTCTCCGCCGCCACTTTGATTCGCAAACAAACGAGACGATCGAAGAGACCGGAGATACCAACACTGATCGAATGATCAATCAAATCTTTGGTGAACAGTTTGGCGACATCTTCCGCCGAATATTTGACACCATCAATGATCGCCGGCGATTCGAACAACAAATCAGTGTAGAGAAGAAGCAGCGCTCTCTCTTCTTGCGTCAATTTCGACGAATCTAAAAGGACGAACGCTTCGACGAATTTTGTGGGACAATTGTGAAGGTTTGCGTGAAAATCGAACTGCGCCAAAAATGTCGATTGTTGTGCGGTTAGTGAGTTGGATGACTTGGTCAAACTTTGAACTGGGAATCGATCAAAGTTCTCCAATTCTTTCACAATCAATTGATCCAACAATTCTGCACTCGGATGATTAGCCTAAAAAGTTACACTTTTTGTAAGAATATTCGTGAAAAAATTTTGAGGTTTTGGAAAATATTTTTTTTAAAGTGTTTTTGAATAAAAATTTGTTTCGTTTTTCAAATTTTACAAAAGTTCGTGGTTAGTTTTTAGAGAAAAATTGAAGAGAAACTTTTTTTTTTAATTTTTCGAATGTTTTTGATAATTTCAAAATTATTTTTAGACATTTTTTGAAGATTTTTTTCAAATTTTCATATTGTATTTCAAAATTTCAGAGGATTTTGAAAGGGTTTTTGTCATTTTTTAAATTTTCAAAATTCAAAAAATTTCTCCCACAAAGAAAAAAGACCCTTACCGTATTTTCATGAATCGCCTCTTCCAACTGTTTACCCTTCAAAGCGAGTCCATCTTTTCCCAATCGTTTTCTCTGCTCATTCAATCGTTTCTCCTCATCTTTTGCAATTTTATCCACCAACTTTTCATCCGGCACACCGATTACTGTAGCACTCGGTGATGTGAAAAACTGTTTGACAAGTGCCGACCAGAATGAGGCCGATTCGGATTTCAATTTTTTGAGATACTCAACCTGAGTAGGGGGAAAATTTGAAATTTCCAGAAAAAACTATTCTCTACAGTAACCCACCTCATTGACACGTGTATTCAACAAATTCAAATCGCCGTCATCAAACAATTGATGTCCGATGAGATGCGAAAAGATATCCTTATGCGCACTGGTTTCCAACTTGACGAGCTCATTTTGAATTGTTTGATCGATCAGAAATCCCATTCGTTCCATATCCCACTTCGACTCTTCCAAATGTTCGCGAACAGTTTTGTCGAAAAACTTCGCAGTGATTTGTTCGAGTTTTTCGATTGGAACTCCGGAGAAATTCAGGCGGAGATCGCATCGAACCTGAACAAAATCTGGTGTATTTATCAAAACTACAGTACCCTT
This sequence comes from Caenorhabditis sp. 8 KK-2011, assembly GCA_963572245.1. NCBI lineage: Eukaryota > Metazoa > Nematoda > Chromadorea > Rhabditida > Rhabditidae > Caenorhabditis > Caenorhabditis sp. 8 KK-2011. The sequence goes on from OY751548.1 coordinate 8,291,743, forward strand.
GATATTGCCCGTAAGGCGCATTTGGGTTTTTTTTTTTCTGAAATTTGTCTTAACACAGAAACCCTGTTTTTTTAATGAAAGCTACAGTACCCTAACTCTCAACAACGTGGCGCATTTATTTCTCAACTTGAGAAAAATTGACTTTTTTTTAAATTTTGTCATGTTTTGTTAATGAAAATAATCTCGTCACAAAAAATTAATTTGTCAGAACTACAGTACCCTGAGTATTGTCAATGGGGCTGATTTTTTACTTCTCAAAATCGCATTTTTTCCGTAATTCATTTTCCCACGAAAACTTTAATCAAAGCTACAGTACCGTAACGTTTGTCAATAGGGCGCACTTGATTCAAACGGGGCACAGTTTGGATGGAAGTTGGCTTAAAATTTTTCCAGATTTCTTTTTTTTGAAAAATTTGCAAAGACTACAGTATCATTCTCAATAGGGCTAATTTGTCTCGTTACTTCTAAAACTCGCCAGTTTTTCCGAAATTGGTCTCGAAGATTCTTGTTTTGTCAAAACTACAGTACTCAACTCTTCGTCGAACGGGACATTTTGAAATTTAGAAAAAATGGTCTCAACAAAACAACGCACCCCCTCTCCAATATGAAAATGCGCTCCACTGGCCAACGGCTCATCCAACAGCACAAAATCTTTCTGAAGCGGCGAAACCGACGTGTTCGACAAATAGTCGAAGAGAACATGAAGTGCCGAATGTTTCTCGAGCTCAGTGGGATGATGCGCAAACCAGGCGATCTCAACACTGCCACGTGTCGCATCATCACTCGGACACGTCACTTTTTCGACACGTGTCTCTTTGATTTCACACGGTGCGACTGAGAACGGTTTGGGGAAATGATCGGGAACGGTGGCCATGTGCTCTTGCTCGACATCCGACATGATTCGGAGAAGTTGCTCGTGATTCACTTTTCCGCAAACGGTTACAACCATATTCGACAAATGATAGTATTTGGTGTGATAGGCGCGCACTTTTTCCAGCGAACACGAGTCGCGCAAATTTGCCAAACGACCGCCCGTGTCGACAGCGTACGGATAGCCGCCCGGCGGATAGATCATCTCTTTCGTCTTGCGATCCATGATCGACTCCATTTCCGATTCGTGATCCTGCATCTCCGAATAGACAACACCCGCGTCGTTACCTTTGCCGTCGATGTGATGAACTTCGGTGGCGAATTGAGAAGGCTGACAAAATGACATTTTAAAAAATCAGAGACTTCTTGCGATTTTGATCAATTTTAATTGATAAAAATTACAATTTCCTTACCGTCAACATTGGCGTTAATAAATGATTGATGTAGACTGGTAGAACTTTGAAAAATCCATCACTTCCAATCTGCAAAACAACTATTTATGGCCTTGAATCGTAACTCGCTCTAAATTTCCGAAAAAAAGCGCTGTCTAGGTTACTGTAGAAAGTTTGCGTTTTTTTTTCAAAAATCAAATATGCCTAGAATATTTACGATGAGTCGAAGCATTCCGAAACCGCATAAAATTCCAAAAAAAAAGGAGCAAGAAAAGTTTGCTCGCCTTACTGTATGGCGCATCCCGTGGGATGTCGGTACACACAGTAATTGAAAAAAAAATTTTTTTGTTGATTTTTTAATGAGTTATTCTTTCGAGATCTCTCTGTTTCGAAAGACCAAAAACTATAGCAAAAAAACCTACAGTACTCAATGTATAGGCGGTATGATCATTGTCGGTCCACGCATTTGTTCCATCAGCCAAACAACGATTGGCGATGACATCGAGAACACCTTTGAACGGATACTTTTTACTGCCCATGAAGACGAGATGTTCGAGTGTATGCGGCAGTCCATCGTCACTATCAGCTTCGGTAACTGGAAAAAATTTGGATTTTTTTCGGGCTTTCGGGTCCGGCCTAGATGTGTGTTGACCTTGTTTTTTGCTTTTTGACACATAAGTTTTCTCAATGTTTTTTTTCGAAAAAATCAGTTTTGTCTTTTGAAAATTTCGTTTTGCGATGTGCAACAAAAAACTTTAAAAAATGAAAATTTCCTGATTTCGAAAAAAAATTTTATTCCGACTTTTTTTTTCAAAAAACTTATTTCGCGCAACTTTAAAAAATTTCTCAATTTTCATGGCCTAAGGCCCGGCTCCAAAACATTTTGTTGAACCCCACAAAAAATAGCTCACCAAAGGAAACACATCCATGAACCATCGGTCCGGGCACCTCTCCAACAGCCACTCTCAATTTCGACGTTTTCGACGAGTAGAGGAACATTTTGATGCCGCCATTCAGCACCGTCTCGGTGCACGACCACAATTTACTCATCCCTGAAAAAAACCCAAACATTTTAGACGGAGATTTAGAGCGGTCAGATAGAAATATGTATTGATAGAGTTCTCAAAAACTCAGCGAACATCGAATTGGAGTAGAAAATTGTTAAAACTCTATATATAAACATATCACAATTTCTGGCAAATTAAAAAAAAACCTATATACATAAATCGAAGTTATTCAAGGACTCCTCCAAATTGTCGCCACTTTTTCATACTGAACTCGATCTTCGTGCGATTTCAGAAAAATCGAGTGTAACACTTCACGATCTCGTCGGTCGTAGGCCATTTTTGCCGCTTCGACATAATTTCTGCAATTGTTGGGAGTATATTTTTCAGACTTTTTTTGTGAAAAAATACCTGCGAAATAAGGAAAAAAAGAAGCGTGAAATTTTTTGACAAAGTTTCGTTTAAAAACTTAGCGTTTTTTTATTGATTTTTCGTTTTTTTTCACCACAAAAAACTATGAATATTTTGAGACCTGTCCGGAATTTTCTCTCAATTTTTTTTTTCTGGAAATTCAATTTTTGTTGTCAAAATAAAAAACAAACGATTAAAAGTTTGAAAAAAAATTTAAGTTTTTGTGACGTGACCCAAACATTTTTCTAAGAAATGTCACTGTGAATATTTGACGAGAAAAATTTCACGGCACTTTTTACCCTCTCAGATTAGGTATTTGTCTACAGTAACCCACCGCATTGCCAAATTCGCAGCCACCAAATCGCTATACCCATTCACTTTGGCCATATATTTTTTCACCTCATCAAATCGTTTATATCTGACACATGCTTTGACAAACGGCTGGAACAACAAAAATATTTTTTTTTCAATTTCGTATTTTCTCACAGCATATCCAACCGGCGATTTTTTCTGTGCCATATCAAACAATTGCTCCATTTTTCCCTTTTTCGCAAGTCCTTCAATCGTCCACAAGTAGACTCTGAAAATTGTGGATATTTCGGAAAGCATGTTTCCAGATAACCAACTGTTTATCAGTTAGTCTAGCCTGATGTTTCAACTGTGCCACTTTTGCCTGATCATGTGCCAATTCGATAATCGTGTCACGAACCGACATATCAGCTTGTCCGCGTTCGATTTGGAACGGTGCAAACGAGGTGACATCGTTGAGTATCTCTTCAATCGATTTGTCGCCCATACTTTTTGCCGCATCTTTCGCTCGTCGCAACGCGTTCAATCGCTCCGAAGGCTACAAAAAAGGTGAAGATGAAGAAATTTGGTGTCGAAATCGGGAAAAAGTTTGAAAAAATTTTCCATTTTACGCAAAAAAAAACTGTGAAATTTTCAGGAAAATTTTTCAAAAGTTGGTGATCCTACATGCCGCAGACAAAAAAAAACAATTTTTTCTGGTTCAAAAGTTGGTGACCCAAAAAATGTTTTAATTTTCTGAAAATGGATCTCATGCGGACCGCATGATGCGGTTTCGAAATGTCGCGGTTTTAAAACATCCCGGAGCCGAATATTTCTACGTTAAAAATATTAAATTTTTTCCCACCAAAAAAATGCTCACATTTCTCTCAACCTCAGCCACATCAAAATGGAATAATGTTTGTCGTTCGAAATCGCTCGCCTGCTCCAACAACGCCAACATTTGTCGACTCGACGCCATACCTCTACCTTGTTGTTCGCCCTCTTGTCGCACCAAATCCTGATACAAACATTGGGCGAGGGGAATTTTGCGAATCGCCAACTCGTAGTCGGCGCGTCGTTGACTCGACATCAAGTGTCGCACAACTTGATGAATTAGTTGCGGTCGTTGCGCGGCGGCAGCCCTCTCTAATGCGGCTGGCACATCGTCGAGTTGAAGCAAAATGGCCACGTGGTTTGAGTCGTCGGTTTCGCGTCGAATGAAGAGTCGCGCTAGTTGTGGCAAATTCGCTTCGATCGCGCGTTTTGCAGCGTCTGCAAAACTCATCGCATGGTTTTTTGACATATTTTCGGAAATTTGGAATTCGAGAATGCTTTTTTTTTCTCAAATTTTCGATATTTTAAAGCTACTTTTCTCCGGTGACAATTTTTCATAAAATTTCCAGCTACAAAAATTCTCTATAAAATTTGGGTTAGTACAAAAAGCTCTCAAAAAATTTAAAAAAAAACACGGGCCGGGTCTGAAAATGATAAATATTGAAAAAGTTTTTTTCGTACTATTCAAAATAAATTTCTTTTTTTCGAACAATAAAATATATTGTTAGAGAAAAACTGTTCAGTATCAAAAGGAAACTGCATTCTTTAAAAAATTCAGGAATTTCTACATTTCCAGATTGTTACCTGCAATCGATACATGTGGAAACAAGAGCAATTTCGTCGATATTTTCTCCTCCAACGCTTCAATCGCTCGTTTATCAAATCGCTGTTCACTGTTTGCCGCCTTGTTAATGGCACGTCTAACCCATTCGAGCAGAACTCGATCAACATTTTCGCTGCCGCCACCGCCAAGCCATTGAGCGATGCGAACGGCGACACTGTATGATCCCATGTCGACGAGTCGATTGATCAGACACGTTTCGCCGATTGATCCAAGTCTGAAGATCTTTCTTGATTTCTGATTTTCAGGCATTTTACCACATATAGGTACGTGGAAATTTGGAATATTCAACATTTTTGAACCCGTTACTCAGACTTTGTGATAAGTTATTTTTATTTTTTGATAAAAAAAGGACATGTTTGTTGACACCTGGAAAGTGTCATAGCACCTGTCGAAACCTGTTTTGATGTCGGCACATCGAATTGGATAAATAGGGAGAAGACAGGGAAACATTGATCACACCAAAACATTCTGGGCCTTCAATAAGACCCTTTGAATAATTTTTGACAATACCAACTGTATGTTGGGAAATATAGCCCTATAAAAATGTAACTATTTTTTCTGAAAACTACCAAAATTTTTCGTACAAAAATTCTAAGTTTTGCCACTGAGAACAAAAAGCGGAAAATTTGAACGAGACCCAAGCACATTCATCAAAAAAGTATCGGTTATTTTTTTGAAAATATATTTTAAATGACCCGGCGACTCATCGAGAGTATTCGTTTAAATTGAAAGTATTCATCCTTTTAAGGCATATATGAGTTAAAAAACTGTTCAAAAACATAAGAAACAGAAGTTAGACGACAAAAAAGAACAATAAATAAAAATAAAGTTGGATCAAAATTTCAAATTCTAATGAAGCAGTAGAGCGCGTTTGCGCGATTAATCCAACTCTATGATTTATTTTCTGTTCTTTTTTGTGCTGTAGTTTTTGCTATACGTTGTTTTAGACTGGTCCTTCACCCACATATGTCTTCAAATGGCGAATACTTTCAAAATAATCGAATACTCTAGAAGAGTCGCCGGGTCATTTAAATCTTTGCGAAAAGTTCAGGCCTGAATTTTATCGATTATAGAAATTTTTTTTCAAAATCCGAAAATATAGAACTACTTTTTTTTAGGACTAATTCTGACTTTGTGAATGATTAGTTCTCTTTTTGTTGAGAAAATGGGATATAGTTTATGACACCTCCCAGGTGTCATACCTGGAGAGTAACATAGCACCGGACGAGACCTGTTTCAATGTCGGCACATCAAATTAGATAAATAGGGAGAAGACAGAAAAAGGTTGATTACATAGAAACATTCTGGGCCTTCAATAAGACCCTTTGAATAATTTTTGACATTCCCAACTGTGTGTTGGGAAATATAGCTTTGAAATGAAAAACAAAAACTTCAAGCATTTTTGTCGTTTTAAGCCGACCAGGACTATACCAAACTACACCTGTCCTGAAAGGGTTACCCGGAAAATACAGAATCCGATTAAAATTTGATAAAAAAGGAAAAGGTTTGAATATAAAAGAGCATCATCGTTTTCAGTTTGCGTGACGAGACCCATAATTTTTAACTAAAAAAGATAACTGAATTTTCAGGCGGAAAAAATCCGAAAATTCTAAAAGTAGTTTGGGACTAGCTCAAACTTTGTGAATGGTGAGTTTTCTTTTGGTTGACAAGAAAAAGTGTAGTTTTTGAAACTTTCCAGGTGTCATAGCACCTGTCGAAACCTGTTTTGATGTCGGCACATCGAATTGGATAAATGGGGAGAAGACAGGAAAATGTTGATTACACCAAAACATTCTGGGCCTTCAATAAGACCCTTTGAATAATTTTTGACATTCCCAACTGTGTGTTGGGAAAGAGCTTGTTTTACTTTCAAAATTTGAAACAATTGTGATTGTAGAAATTTTTCGAAAAAAAATTCTTAAAAATATATGAGACATTACAATTTTTCGTTCAAAAGTAGGTGGCCTCAAGAATTTTCGAATATTCTGAAATTTATTTTGGAAGTTCAGTGAGCCCGGCATGAATAGGAGGTTTGGGTCAAAAGCTGGAAATTTTTTTTCAGAGAAAAAAACCAAAACGTACAACACGACCCCACAAAACGTATCAGAAGACCCCGCGATAGAAGTGTATTACACGACCCCATACCATCTATTTCAAGACCCCAAAATTGTTGGGGTCATGTTCTACATTTTTGGGGTCGTGTTCTACACTTTTGGGGTCGTCTTCTACATTGTTGGGGTCGTGTTCTACATTTGTAGGGGTCATTGAATACACTTCTATTGTGGGGTGTTGAAATACTTCACGTGGGGTCGTCTTCTACATCTTGTCCGGGTCATGTAGAAGACGACCCCACACCCTTGTAAGCCAGTTACTTTACGACCCCATCAATGTATTTCATGACCCCACCAAGTATTTCATGACCCCACTTTACATCAAGACCCCCATGTATTTCAAAACCCCACCCTAATGGAAATGGGGTTTCGAAATACATTTATGGGGTCGTGTAATTCGCTGGGGGGTCATGAAATACCCTGGGGTCGTATTCTACATGTTGTCCGGAGGTTTGGGTCGAAAGCTGGAATTTTCAGAGAAAAAAACCAACTGTCTATGCGTGACTGGGACACCAGTTCGACTCGAGTGAAGTTCATTGAGTACGCGAATCTCTCGAATCGCCCGCATCAGCTTCGTCGTGTCGTATGTCGTCGAGCTGAACGCCATTCCAAACCTCGCCGCTTTGAGAAGCGATTTCTGCATTCCAGGTTGCCACGAATCACACGCCGCCACAATACAATCATCAATCGCCTTTGTCATATTCTGAACCTGTTGAGCATATTCGAACGACTGATGTCCGTGTGGTCCGTCCAAATATTTTGCCGCCTCGTGCAACAATGCTCCATCCTCCGACGACGCAATGCCAAGTACGGCGCGTTGTTCGCGACTCGCCACTGTCGCATATTCGACGCGCGTCGTCTCGAACATACGAATTCCGTCGCTCTCCACTCCGATTCGACAATAATTGCCAGTATGTTTCTCGTAAACGCTGGCAATCTGTTTTTCCAAATTTGTCGATTTGACATTGATAAAAAGTGTTAGATTCGGCGAAACTTGCGCAAACAACGCCGACGTTTTCACCCATCCAAAATCCAAACATTTCGACAAATCATAGTGTGATGGAAGTATGACATTTGTGAAAAGTGTGTCTAAATCAATTGAGACTATCTGAAAAAGAAAACAATTTTGTGGGAATTCATTCTCAAAATATCACCTGAATAACTGAAGAATCTGTCAACAGAGCGATTCGACTTCTCGCATCATCAATAACACATTGCGTATATTTCGCATTTTCAGCCCACGACGCAGCTTGCGGTTGAATCGTCATTTGCTCGCCCTGTTGGCCCATGTAGAATTGTGATCCAAAAATGAGCAAGACGTGTGTGAGTTGAGAGTGCGGTTGAAACGCTATCCAAGCGGTGAGTTCTTCTTTGATGGCTAAAACAATACTTGCTCATAAAAAACGTGGAATTTCGCAGAGCACAATTTCAAAGACACAAAATTTCTACAGTAATTCAGGCAGTACAAAACTTTTCAAGATCTTTTGTTTGAGAAATGAAAACATTCTGAGAAAAGGAATTCCACGTCTTTGTCGGACCTGGCGCAAGATGGAATTTTGTACCGTGACAAAAAACTCAGAAGTTTTTTCACGGTGACATTTTTTGGAAATTTAAAAAAATTAGATATTTTTATCATAAATTTTGCGCTCCGCCCATTTCTTCTCATTGAAACAACCCCGTTAAAACATACGTGAGCTGATATTCCACACAATCGGCTCGGAAACCGAATTCACCACAAACACCCGACATTCATCATCAACTATAGCAATTCCCGAATCGCCTCTCGATGTGGCAAACATTCGACTCGACTGAACTTCTCGAATATGCTGAAACCTTCCATCACTACACCTCAATTCTTTCAGAAAACAACACTCACATTACTGAAATGAATATCCGACACACGTTCGCCCAATGATGAATATATTGTCGCATGACCTCTTCGATCTAGCACCAAGAGACAATGCCCTCTAGTCCATTCGATCGAAAATGCATCGGGAACTTCGAGTTTTTGCTTGAGTACACGTCCGCTACACGTTCGAATTGTGACAAGCCAGGAGGATGAGGAAATCGAGAAAGCTAGGGCTGAAATTTGAATGATAAATGGAAAGGGGTTCGAAGAAGGTTTACCAATTGGACCGGAGAATGAGCAGGTTGCAAAGTGAACAACGTTTTTTAGGTTGAGAGACGTGATATTTTCGTATTGTGTGGTGAAACTGAAAATCATTTGGTTAATTTTCACAACTGAAAATGAATTCGAAACCCAAAATTTATACAGTAATTCAGGCAGCGCGAAAATTTTCAAAATTTTTTTGTGCGAAAAATCACAGAGGACTTTTTGATAATAAAAATTTCCATGTTTTTTGCCTATGTTTGACAGACTCACTTTTAGATGTTTCAAATTTCGTGACCAACTATTTTTTGGATTTGAAAAAATTGAAATGACTCTACCGAAAAATTTTCACGTCATTCATTTTTTTTCACGTTTTAAATTTTATTGAAAAACTTTTTATTTACCATAATTGAATATTGGAGACATCAATCCAAACACTCTCCTCATCTGCCAGATGTAAATCCCGAGACTTTTCCTTCATACCTAAATAAGGAATTTCAATTTTGGAAAGATCCACAGCAGAAAAATGAGATATTCGGTCAAGTAAAACCGTAAAAACTTCAATTCAAAGAACAAAAATGTAGGCAAAAACGCGTTTCATTAACGAATCAATAACGAGATCGATAATTCACAAACTCGGTGCAAAATGGGGGATAACATACATTTGAGAAAAAGCAATTAATAATAGTTCGGGAGAATCACCAATCTTCTTCATTGTCATATTCATCAACACCTGATCGAATAATCTTCTTTTTCTGCTGAATAGGTTGACGTTTTTCAACTGTGATGACTTCACTTTTGGCTAGTCGATTCTCCATGATCTAAAAATCGATAAAGTTGGGGAGAAATCAATATATGTAATATAAATAATAAACAAACCTCTGTAGTGAATTCATCTTTTCCGCCCAACTCATCGAATCCTCGAATGTAATCAATTGTTTGTTGTTTCTAGAAAAAATTTTTTGGGAGAAGCAAAGTTTTAGAAGAAAATTACCACAATGATCGCGATTGTTGGAATGACCCGGATGTTCAATCTCGTTGTCAAGAAATGAACTTTCTCGGCGTTCACGTGGATGAATCGTGTTCCGACGTATTTTCTGGCCAGAATTTCGAAATGTTTGTCAACGATTTTGCAGCGAAAATTGCCGGGCAAATAGAAAAGGCAGACAACTTTGTCACTTTTTTTGGTCGCTTCGAAGAACTCTTTCTCATCGGCAACTTCTTCGTATTTGCCATGACCATTGGACAGCATATCTTGTTTGTCTTTTTGAGCCTTTTTCATTTGTTCCATCCGTTTTCGTCGGATCACTTCAAGATCGTCTTCATCCAAGTTTTCAAGTCTTCAAAATTTTTGGATTTTTGAAAAAAAAAGAATGGGCCGAACCGGGGATTGAACCCGGGACCTCTCGCACCCAAAGCGAGAATCATACCACTAGACCATTCGGCCACGTTGAAATCACATTTAAATGGAAAAGATATGAAAAATCCGCGTGAGAAAAACCGGTTTTTTCAACCCATATTCGGTTGAGAAAAAACTTCGTGTAGCCAGAGGATTTCTCATATCTTTTCAATTTAAATGTGATTTCAACGTGGCCGAATGGTCTAGTGGTATGATTCTCGCTCACTGAAAGCGGGGCGTTGACCAATTTTTGGCCATTTTTTGACCAAAGACCCATTGGGCAATAATTGATCCGAAATGCACCAATGAGTGATTCGGCCAATTTTGACCAATAATTGACAAATGAGGGTTGAACCGCACAAATTGTCATTTTTCAGTGAAAAAGGTAAATAATACTCATAGTATTACACATTTCCAAAAATTTTATCCTTGAAACTAATTTGTACTTTGATTGCTCAACAGTCTCACTTCGAAGTTGTAATTACTTGCTTTGGAGGAGCGGCGCTATATATAATATCTCAGTGACCGACACCACACTGGCAAGGTGATGCGCTATATCTCTCATTTGAGGAGGAGGAGCTTAATAGTTCGAACCGTTGAAATTTCATTGTTTTTCTTTAAAAAACGTTATAAGGAAAAAGTAATTCCCGTACGAGGTAACTGGCATGACCTTTCGAGAACTTTAGAGTATTCTAGTAGTGTCATAACCTAAAACTGTTAACCGGGCAAAGTTTGCCTCATCGTTCAGCCATGAATGGCCAATTTCGGGTCAATTTCGGGTCAATTTAGGGCCAAATATTGGGAATTATACTGCAACTTGGATAAGACGCGTGAATGTATAGAAAACTTATAGAAAATGCCAAAATCGGCCAAGTATAACTCAGAATGTGGTATGAATTCACCGATTTTTGACATCCCCTTGAGTTTTGCTCGATGTCAGCATCCAGATTCAATCTGGTTCAAATTGACGCAAGAATTATTTTTTTGTACCAATATTTTTTTTTACCCTAACTGATCGTTTACAATCACATTAAGTGTGAAAAATATAACAAAGTACTTGATAAGATCATTGGCCCATATTTGGCCCAATTTATTCAACCTTTATTGACCAATGACGCCCCACTGGGCAATATTTGACCAATAATTGACCAATTTTTCTCATTGGTCAAAAAATGGCCAAAAATTGTTGAACACCCCGCCTTCAGTGCTTTGGGTGCGAGAGGTCCCGGGTTCAATCCCCGGTTCGGCCCATTCTTTTTCTTTTTTTTTTCAAAATTTTTTTTAATATTGAAATTGACTCACTTATTCATCTCCTGATCGATTTGCTCTTCCATAACTTGAGCTGCTCGGATCAGATGCTCTCCCAACATTTGTTGTTGAATTGCAGACATTTTTTCTGAAATTTCAGAACTTTTAAACGAAATCGTGATAGGTACGATAGAGAAGCAAATAAGGAACGTTGCTATGACAACTAGTATTCGGACAATGGAAACATCTGGAGGGACCCATATAATTATTTATGCATGACTAGCTAGTCCAGTAGTCGAAATATTGTTTTTTGTGGTTTCAAATGAACTTTGGTATTTCGAAAGGGTGTAGAAATAAAAAGCCAATTTTTTAGTGACTGTTCCATTCAAAACGGTGTTATGAATAAGCTCAATTTCGAAGAATTTCGCAAGGCAAAAAAGAGAAAAAAACGAAAAAATTGAAATTTGGTTTACGGTCATCAAATTTGTGCCAACACCGTGACGCAAATCTACAGACGACATTTTTATTTTTATTTTTTTGAAAAACACAGAAATTTAAAATTGGAATTTAAGATGCCTAAGACATCCGTATGGAAGACTCGTGTCGGAAGTCAAATCTTGATGGGCAAGGTGACCGACATCACACAAATTGGAATTGATCGAATTCCTTGCGCTCATGTATGTTGTTATAATACTTTCGGGATGTAGAAAATGAAAATATTCAGGTCCGCTGCCAAATGAATGAATTCAATATTTATCTCAAAAAGTATTTCGCAAGATCGTTCGATTTCTGGGCATTGGATCGTACATCTGTTGGAAATATCGGCGATACAGTGTTGATCAAACGGATTGATGGTTCGGAACGTCCAAAAGCAAATGTTTCCCATACAGTTGATCGTGTTGTTTTCAAGTTTGGTAATGTCGTTGATCCAGTTACTGGCCGTAAAATTTTCAATGACACATTCGCCGATGAAGTTGATCTCAAAAAGTTGTTAGTCGAAGAAATCGTTGATAAACCAATGGAACATGATTCGTTGCTATTTGAAGAACGAAGAGCTCTCCAAATTAAAACTTTGGAAAATGAAAAGACAACTGTGTAATTTCTCATGTTTTTCTTATATTTAGGTCTAAATAGTTTGTTTTTGTTATAAATTTATTGTTTACATTTTTGTTTCTCAAAATTCTTCGTTCTGAACGATTTTTAATACCTGAATTTTAATAAAAAATAATAGGAATATCTCGTTTTTCAGCATGGATATATCTAGAAAAACAATAGAAAAACCCAGATTTGTAGAAGTTGAAAAATTCGTAGAATCTCGAACAAACTCAATTGCTCAACTGTTAAAAGCAATTGACAATGAAGCTCTGGTTTCTGGAGAAGTCACAAAAGGGCCGAGAACAGCTGCTCAGCGTTTACCAAGACATATGAGACGGTACTTTATTTTTCTGATAAAAAATATTTACTTGAAAAAAACTACTTCAGGCGAGCTATGGCTCATGATGTTCGAAGATTTCCGAAAGGAATGAGAAGTTTTGCATCCGCCTATTTGATATCAAAACATCGCAAAAAGCCGCCAAGTCGTTTTGCAAGACGTAAACCAACAAATATTCTGAAAAGCTACGAACGACGAAAAATGACAAACGGAAAATGGCTCGAAACTCATATCTGGCATGCAAAACGATTCAGAATGATCAGAAGGTAAACATTATCTTTATTTCAAAAAAAAAATGAAAATTTTCCAGATGGGGCTTCAAAATAGCAGATCGCAGTTATCAAAGAGGTTTTCGCACAATTATTCGGGATTCCAATAAAAAATGTGTTGTGAGGGATCGATCGTTTTTCACATGTATTACGGTAATTTTTACGGGACACTTAAAAAATACTGAACTGCGAGGTAAAATTAGTTCCGTCAACATTTCCGCATACCAGACCTAATTTTGGCGGCCTGAACCGAAGAAAGGCAATTTGAAAATGAGAATTAAAAAAAAAAAGAGGTCACGAAAATAATTGTCACGTTTTTTTCAAATATTATTAAATGTAGCCGGAAGTTTTTTGTGTAATTCAACGATTCAGTCTATCAAATCCACGAATTCCAAAGAGTAGAGTAAGAAAACCAAAAAGTCTATAAAAATCGAGCCCGCACAGAAATGTAGAAAAAAAAAATGGTGAGATTAGATCTCCGAAGACCAGAGCTTGGCCCGAAAATCTCACCGTGAGCTTGATACTTTCAGATCATCAGTGCTGATACTCCGACAATTTTGCAAGGTGTTGAACGTCTAGTCAGCCGTAGTACTGGAGTAACATTTAGCTCTGAAAAGGGGTTGTCTTCCAAATATGAACTTCCAATTCAACTATATGAGAAAGACCAATATCCGAACAATTTCATCGGACCGGTGAGGTTTCAATGGGTTTTGTGAGTTTCTTTTATTTCGAATTTTATCTGAAAAATAAGTTTTCTGTTCAGCGAATCGGATAATAAATCAAAACTAGTGATTTGGTGTCATCCAGCAGTTGAAGATACACTTATCAATCAATTAAATGACTTGTTTGGCTTGGAAAAACAGACAAAAAATGATGAAGAAAAAGAGGAGGAGGAAGAGAAATGTGTGATTTATTCTGGAGAAAAAGTGAAAACTGTTGTTTTATCTGGCGAAATTTGTCGATTCAGATTATTTGGACCTTTATCGCTTGAAAAATTAGCTGGAGCTATTCGACTTAGTGATGAAGAACAGTTCAGGTTTTTCTCTTTCGTCATTTTATTATTAAAAAAAAATAATTTTTCAGCTCACATCATTCACAATTTCAGAAAATTGTAAATTCTAAAGATTATGTCACGAAAATAGCCAACGGAACAGTTTTATCGCTACAGATTGAGGATCCAAGAACTTGTTGGGATCGAAAATTTCGAACCAAGAATTTCAAGAAAAATGGTAATGAAAATTCGGATTTTACGGATCTAGAACAACCTTCTACTTCTTTTTGGAATCCAGAAGTTCGACAGGAGGCTAGAGATAAAAAGTAGGTCATTTTCTTTTAGAAATATGGGAATTATGTGTAACATTTTAAAATCAAAATATATTCTCAAAAAAATACAAAAAATTGCAACACGCTTTTTCGAGAAAGAAAAATACTTGTGTTTTTGTTTTAGAAAACCAGTTTTTTTAGCTTATCGAAAATTTGTATACGTTGCCTCACAAATTACTGAAAATATTTTTTTTTTTTTTGCAGATTATCCAACAAAGATTTCCAAAAACAAAACGCTGAAAAAATCGAAGGACTCAAAAGAACCGAATCGAAAATTCCGATCCTTATCGTCTTCCGTAACACGAATCAAAGTATTCTTGACGGAATCGAAGTTCTGATCCCACAAACTTTCGGTAAAGACCTTTGGGTGGCTCTTCAGAGATGTGGAGTTCGAGCAAGTGGACTGCGTGACGATACGGCTGCACATTTAGAAGCTCACGCACTTTGTAGTCCAAATGATGATGTTGATTCGACAGCAGGCAAAGAACATGAAGCGTTCATGAGAGATCAAGTTCATGTGAGAACATCGAATTTCAAGTAATTTTAAAAACATGTATATTTTCAGAAGTTATGGCTCTCAAGACCGTTTAATCGTCGATGTAAATTTTGGAGTGCGTTGTCTTTCAAATATCCATTCACTTTCAATTGGTCACAACTTTGTGCCGAATGGGGAGGTTCTGTAAAACCGGTTATTTGTCGAGATTTACAACAACTTTTCGTGTTTGACAACATTTTGAGAGGCAAAAAACGTAAGTTTTCGTTGTTTTTCTCATTAAAAGCCTAATATTCAGAACCTGAAAATTCTTACGATTCACTTCTCATCCCGGTGAAATTAGATTTTATCGGACGAGGTCGACCAAAACGATTGGGCATTATTTGTATTCCAACTGAAGATGACTTGACGAATTTGAAATCGAATCGAAAAGTGGAAATTATTCAAGAATCTGTTAGTAAAAAAGAAGAAGACGGAGAAGAAGAAATGGAGGTTGATGAGGTGAATGGGGAGAAAAAGTTGGAGGGATTCGTGTCACTTGAAGCTGCTGCCAATGAGAAGACGATTAGTTTGAAGGCGATGTTTGAAAGTGATCAGAAGTTGGATGATAAGTTAGTTTTTTTTTCGATTTTTTGGCCCGTTGTTTTCGGGCCGGGCTCTCGTTCTCCGGGCTAGCTAAAAAATATCAAATCTGATTCAACGAGAAATTCTTCAACCACTACTTCTTACTCGTTTTTTTTTCAGAAGTCAACGACGAAAACGGTTGAACAAGAAAAAACGGGACGCGAAAAAAAGACGAAAACTTGACGGTGACACTAATCCCATTGAAGAAAATGAGCAGAAAGTTGAAAAAAGTATGACTGAATATAAAATTTCGGCAAACAGGTTGGCCCCCCTCTTCATCCAAGTGATTTTCTCTATTTTTTTGCAGAACTATTATCGGCAGAGTTGTATCAGGAGAGCAAAGTATTCTTGGTGGACACGGAATTGCGATCGGGTTCATTTGTGCCAATGCGGTTCGACAATTTTCAACCAATTTTGGAAAGGGTTAGTTAAGATCATCAACTTTTATATAAAATAATTTTTTTCAGCCAAGTCGATTGTTCTTGTTCGAAATTCGACGTCAAAGTATTATCACCCGGCAGCGGTTTCTATTATTCGAAGACCTGCCCAAATTTGATTGTTATTTTTTGTTGATTTTGTTATTAAATTGTTGATTTTTTTTCCTTTTTTCACTGATTGTTCTAATGGTCTAGACCTTATTATACCTTCAATCAGATTTGAAGAAAATTGAAATTTTTTTAGTCTATGATCCGATGGCTCAACAAAATATCATCGCCACTTTCGGCTGATTCAAGTCCGCGAAATTTGGGACGAAATGAACTTTTTGGAGGGACTGGTTGGTTTTTTTCTTGGGGGGGGGGGGGGGGGGGGGATTTGGAGAGATCTAGTCTGAAGCTTCAGAAAAATCAAAATATTTTGAAATATCTGGAAAATCAAAGTCCTCGAAATCTAGTTTCATTTTTTTAGAAAAAACGTGAACCCTGACATTTTTCTCAAGTGTTTTTTCGATTGAAAATAATTTATTTCTGATTTTTCAGCAAGATCAAAATGGTCTTCTGCCTATGCTTCTGATCCATCCGAATGGGAACGAATATTCGAAGACAAATTCAAAATCGTCGACGAAACTTTGGAGAGAAAATTGTCGAACGCTGAGCATGATGTTAACTATGATGAGGTGACAGTTTATTTATCTTGATGAGAAATTTGATTTTTTTTAAATTTCAGATGATGATTCTGCTTGAAAACATCACAAACATGTGCACTTTGTTGATGCTTGAAGTCAATTCTCAGCCCGAACCATCAATTGGCCCGATTTTGGATCGATTTTTCACCGAACAAATTCTTGAGAGAGTTCTCGATTGGGCTATTCAATTGCCGACCCTGTTGAAACCGACTTGTCAGCTATCATTAGTCAGGATATATGAGAATATCGTGTCAGAATCGCACTCACAGAATCATTGTGTTCTTGTGCATAAACCCATTTTAAACCCGTTGCTCAGACTCTGTGAATGGTGAGTTTTTTGTTGAGAAAAGGGGAAATAGTTGTTGACACCTTCCAGGTGGTATAGCACCTGACTAGACCTGTTTGTTGTCGACACATCAAATTAGATAAATAGGGTGTAATCAACATGGAAAGTTGATTACACCAAAACATTCTGGGCCTTCAATAAGACCCTTTGAATAATTTTTGACATTCCCAACTGTGTGTTGGGAAATGAAACTTCAGAAGTGAACAGTGCCTTGACTTTTTTGACACAAGTAAGTATTCAAATTTTTTGCCAAAAATTTTGATATTTTTGATGATCAGAACAAAAAGCGGAATCTGGAAAAAACAGGTTACGTAGCATAGAAATCACCGAATTTTCATGCGGAAAAAGTCCGAAAGTTCTGAAAGTAGTTCTATTTTTGGGCCGTTTGGGACTAGCTCAGATTTTGTGAATAGTTAGTTTTCTTTTTGTTGGCAAAAAAAGGTGTAGTTTTTGACACCTTTCATGTGCAATAGCACCTGACGAAACCTGTTTTGATGTCGGTACATAATATTAGATAAATAGTATAGTACACGAAAATGTTGATTACATAAAAACATTCTGGGCCTTCAATAAGACCCTTTGAATAATTTTTGACATTCCCAACTTCATGTTGGGAAATATAGCTTTGAAAAAAATCTAACCACTTTGCCCGAAAAACTACTAAAATGTTTCGTACAAAAACTCTGAAAGTTTTTACCAGGATTTTTCCGAAAAGTTCAGGCCTGAATTTTCTTGATCTTGGAAGTTTTCAAAAATCCGAAAAGTCTGAAAGTAGTTTGAAAGTATGTTTAGGCCGTTAGATACTAGTTCTGACTTTGAGAATGGTCAGTTCTTTTTTTGTTGAGAAAAGGGGAAAAAGTTGTTGACACCTCCCAGGTGTCATAGCACCGGGCGAGTCCTGTTTTAATGTCGGCACATGAGAATAGATAAATAGGGAGAAGACAGGGAAATGTTGATTACATAAAACATTCTGGGCCTTCAATAAGACCCTTTGAATAATTTTTGACATTCCCAACTGTATTTTGGGAAATAAAAATTTGAAAAAATAATGTCAAACTTGGTACAAAAAAATTACTTAATCTTTTAGTCCAAAAACGAAAAAAAAAAAGAACGTGTGTCCAATTTCAAGCCACTTTTTTCTGATTTTGGACGCCTCATAAAAGTACTATCCCACACTGAGCAAAAAGCAAAGAACTGTAAACCTGATCGACGACGCCTTGACTGATAGAAAACTCGTTGTTGTTGTCATATTGAAACTCTCCTATCAGGTATTTTTCCAAGACGTGATCAGTTTTTTTTGTTGACAAAAAATGGGACATAGTTTATGACACATACCAGGTGTCATACCTTGAAAGTGTCATAGCACCGGGCGAGTCTTGTTTTAATGTCGGCACATGAGAATAGATAAATAGGGAGAAGACAGGGAGTGTTGATTACATATACACATTCTGGGCCTTCAATAAGACCCTTTGAATAAATTTTGGGATTCCCAACTGTATGTTGGGAAATATAACTTTAAAAAAGATCTAACCACTTAGTCCGAAAAACTACTAAAATGGTTCGTGCAAAAACTCTGAAAAAAGTTTTTACCAGGTATCTTTTCGAAAAGTTCAGGCCTGAATTTTCTCCCTTGGAAATTTTCAAAACTCCGAAAAGTCTGGAAGTAGTTCTATGTTCAGGCCGTTTGATACTAGTTCTGACTTTGTGAATGGTCAGTTATTTTTTAGTTGAGAAAAAGGGATATAGTTGTTGACACTTTCGAGGTGTCACAACACCTGTCGAAGCCTGTTTCGATGTCGGTACATCGAATTGGATAAATGGGGAGAAGACATGAAAACAATGATCAATTAAAAAATTCTGGGTCTTCAATAAGACCCCCCCCCCTTTGAATTGACATTCCCAACTGTATTTTGGAAAATAAAACTTCAAAAATAAACAGTCAATCTACGCCTTGATTCATAGAAAACTCGTAGTTTTCTTGTTTCCATGTCGAAACTCCTGTCAAGTATTTTTCCAAGAAGTTTGGGCCTGAATTTTATCTCGATCCTCTAAATTTTCAGAATTTTTTTTTTGAAAATGTTGTAAAATTTAAATTTCAAAATAGCATCATTGTTTTTTATTAGGTTGTGCTGTGAGAACCATAAATTTTCACTCAATAGATCACTGAATTTTCAAAGCAGAACATACGAAAAATTTTTATGAAATGGTTAGATTTCGTTTTGTTGAGAAAGGGGGTATAGTCGTTGACACCTCCCGAGTGGTGTCATAGCATCGGACGAGACCTGTTTCAATGTCGGCACATCAAATTAGATAAATAGGGAGAAGACAGGGAAATGTTGATTACATAAAACATTCTGGGCCTTCAATAAGACCCTTTGAATAATTTTTGACATTCCCAACTGTGTGTTGGGAAATAAAACTTTATAAAAAATAATGTCTAACTATTTGGTATTAAAAATTACAAAAATTTTCATTTGTCAAGTGCGTCTAGATTAGGAAACTTGTAATTTTCTTGTTTTAATGTCGAGGCTCTCTAGTCAGGTTTTTCTCCAAAAAATTCAGATCTGATGTGAGTTCTCGGAATTTATTACGACGTGTCAGACCGGCTCGTATAATGCCAAACTACTGCTGCCCTAGAAGTTACCTAGAAATAAATATTGTCAAAAATTTGAAAAATAAAGAAAAAAGTTTTAATTCAAAGATATGATTAGTTTTTTTTCAATGACAAAACATGGGACATATTTTATGACACCTTCCAGGTGTCATAGCACCTGTCGAAACCTGTTTTAATGTCGGCACATCAAATTAGATAAATAGGGAGAAGACAGGGAAATGTTGATTATATAAAAACATTCTGGGCCTTTAATAAGACCCTCTGAATAATTTTTGACATTCCCAACTGTATGTTGGGAAATAAAACTTCGGAAATAAAAAAGTCAACCAGAACTTTTTTTTAAACTGAAAAAATGGGGGAAAAGTTTAAATCTAAAAAATCAGAATAGTTTTTTTAGTTTGTGTGGCGAGACCCATCAATTTCGTTTAGAACATTGTTTTCTTATTTCTCACTGTAAGATGATGAAAATTTGAAAAAGAGAAATTAGATGCTGCCAAGTTCACTGTCCCCCCATTTTCAGGTCTCGCCGCGTAGACACCTATTGGCACCTAGTCAACGCTGAAGTCAAACGAGCCGAACCATCAACAACCGACAAACATTTCGTCCTTCTCCTCAATCAAATATGCACAAAACTCGCCGAAGATCGAACACTTCTTCACTTCTTCTTCACATCATGTTCCAACGGATCCGAACAATTCATCGTGTTCACACAACTCATCACATTTTTGTACGAGCAAAATGATATTGGACAACTTGCGCGCGATGCTCTCCTGCTCATTTTGTCAGTTTCCGCAGAACACGAACAAATTGCCACGTTTGTTGCGAATAAGGTGGCGTTTTTGAGAGTGAGGAGATTTTTTTGAAAAAGAAAATTTCAGACCGCTTTTTGTCCTGTAGTTGCTACTGGCTTATCTGGATGCTTCTCCCAACTACCTCGATCGATTTTGGGGGATGGAGGTGAACGATATGTTGAGGATGAGTATTCAGATGCGCTGGCCGATTTTCATGCGTCGATTCTTTTTTGCAATGCAGTTGCTCAATCGGCCCATAAAGATGTGAGTTTTTTGTTTTTGGAAAAAAAAACTGAAAATTGGATTTCCTCCCAGGTCGTCAATCAAATCTCGGCGTTTTTCTACACGGGTTTTCTGATAAACGTTGTAAAACCGGCACTTTTGCAAGATGATCGACAATACTTGGCGGCAAGTCTGGCCTATCTACAACTCTGCATTGAGACAATCACTGAGCCAATGTTGCTCAGATCGATTATTCGAATGTTGTTGACCGAAAGAGATGAGAATTCGACGTTGTTGTTCGAACGAATTTTGCATTATACTAAAAGTGGAGATAGGGCAGCGGTAGTTGCTGTCTCACTACTCGACACACTCATGAAACTGTGTTGTGAAGATGTTATGCTGGGTGAGCTTTCGCGGGAAGTTTTCATGAACAATTTTTTGAATGTTTGAGGTTTTGACCCAAAGAAAACTATCTTGAAATTTTCCGAGAGATTTTGCAATTTTCAATCCAAAAGTTCTGATTTTTTGAGTTTGGTTTTCTCCGTAAAGTGTAAAATGTTCATTTTTTAAATCTAGTTTTTTAGCCCCAAAAATTATGAATTTTTAGTTTTTTTTTTTAATCTGAAAACTCATAATATTCGAACTACCTTGAACGATTTTCTAATCTGGAAATGTGCGGAGTTTACCAAATCATACCCCAGAAAGTCAATTTTTCAAAATTGGTCCACCTAAAAATTTAAAAATTTCGAGTTTCTGCCCGAGACACAAAGCATTCATCAAATTTCCAGCCCTAATCTTCCGGCCACTTCTCACCAATCATATCGCCAACAAAAAACAATTGGCCAAAATTCACAACCGCATAAGATGTGTCGAACTATCGCAGCGGTATCTGGAATGTGTGCCAAAGTGTATGATGAAGTATGAAGAGGTTTGTTGGATTCCCGCCAAACGAAAATATCCGCGTTTTTCCTCCAGATCTGCTCCCAAAACAATTTGTTCGGATACATGCGCGAAACGCGTCTCCGCATGGACGCACGTGCCGAACAGTGTCGCGCGTGGAAGTGGAAATATGATGGCGTGGTCGCCGACAGTTTTTGTCTTCCGTCTGAATCTGATGACGACGCCACGTGTCATGTGTCGTTTTCGAGATTGTCGTCGAGTCGATCGTCGATGTCGATGGCAGCGTTTGGGTTGAATCGTTATGTTCGCAATGGCAATGGGTCTCATCTAACGCATGAGTTTAATATTGGTTAGTTGGCAAAGATTTTTGGTGGAAAAAAATGTATTTCAAATTTTTTTTCTGCATCTGAAAAGTTGATTCTTTTCTGCACCTGAAAAGTTGAAAATTTTTGGTTCCGGGACGTTTCGAAACCGCAAAAAATTCCAAGAAAGGGGAGAAAATCTTCTTTGTTTGTCTCACTGTATGGCGTATCCAGTGGTATGTCGGTACACACTTTTGTTGGAAGGGTAAAGAAAAACATTATTTCTTGAATATTTTTCAATATTTTCATGTGGTTTAGAGATGTCCGGTTTTTCGAAAGTTTCGAAAATTTTCAACTTTCTGTATCAGAAAAAAATTCGTAAAATTTCAAATTTTTAGACCCTTTAAAAATAATACGTTTTCCAGATAAAGTTTGTGGTCTTGGCGAGAATCAGGGTGAGCAACAAGACGAGTTCAACCTGGACAACGAGAAAAACTATGAGGATGATGATGACATTGAAGAGGACAACGATTTTGTCCTACCACCCATTGAGTAAGGAAGAAAAATGAAGAATACCTGACCTAAGAGGGCAAAAAGTACCGTAACATTTTTTGGTCGAAAATTCACAAAAACAAAAACATAAATTTATAGGACCCCTCGCGGAAACTTGAGAACAATTTTTTGTTTCAAAATTTTTGTCGTCTATCACAGTGACAAACTTTTTTTGAAACTTTGGTAATATTTAGGTCATAAGGTTATAGAATTGGCAATAATTCAGAAATTCTCGGGCCTGATGAAAAACCATGAAAAATATTGAGTTTCCTAGAAAATTTCCATTTTTCTCCTGAAAGTACTGTAGTTTTGCTCATTTTTTCGGATCTCAAAAGTTCACAAATTTTTCAGAGAAATGTCAACTTCGAAAGTAATGACATCATCGTGTGTTGATTATCTCCACATTTCTGGTCTCGACGATTTTAGCGAATCGGATGATTCGGCAGCGGCGGCGAGAATATCAAAAAGAAGCACTGAAACTGAATCGAGCGGTGGCGGAAACTCGGCATCATTTGTTCTGTCTGGTTGGCAAGATGTCAAAGATGAGGCAACTTTTCGAAGTTTGTTGGACAAACAGAAAATCAAGGGAAAACCGATGGCTGGAAAAGAGATTTGCGATTTTGTTGACGAGAAATTGGAACAGTTGAGATTGTCGAAACATGTGGATGAGCCCGAGGAACCGAAAAACGAGAAAGTGGAAAAGCCGAGGAAAAAGACTGGGTTTTCTATTTATAACTTTCCTGGTGAGGCTTTTTTTTAGGAAAAGTGGCAAAATTTTGAGAAAAAATAGGAAAAATAGGTCTTCAAGAAAAAATCGAAAAAATTCAAAAAAATACTGAAAAGTTTTTAAATTAGTTTCTAGAATTCAAGATTTAGGAATACTTCTGAAAATTGGAGCTGAAAATTTTGAGCGTACAAAAAAAGTTTCCAGAAAAAAATTCGTGATTGAAAATTAAAAAAAAAAATTGATTTGAAAAAAATTTTGGGAAACAAAGAGCTTTCAAATAAAAAAATTATTTCAACGTTTTTTTTTGCAGAAAGATCTTCCCTACTCAAAATGCTATTTGAAAATGTCGAAACACTTTGTGAAAATAGCCTAAGCCTAAACACAGAATTATGCTCCCTCATCGTCACTCTGGCCTGCTATCCTCAGCCGATTCTCGCATATTTCCTTCTGGATTTAAAGGAGGATAAATCCGACAAGTGCTTGTTAACAGTGAGTCTATTTTGAGAATCTCTCTAGAAACTTAGAAAATATTTTTCAGATTCTGCAAAGTGTTCAAACTCGAATTGAAGTAATGGCTGAGGGTATTGAAGGATTTGACACGTGGATTCAACGAGCACTGAAATCACTTGAACTACGATCTGCGAGAATCAACAAACAATCTAACAAGTAAACACGATTTGTTCAGAATTTCCAAGAATTTGTTTATTTTCAGAAAATCATCAACGGAAGAAGATTCACCGCCTTCATCGTCTAGTCTGTTTTTTGGAAGAGCGTTTGGAGGATCGATGAGAAAAGCGGCCAATTTTAGGTAGGAGATTTCAAAAAAAAATTGTAATTTTCTTTTCGAAAACTGGGAAGGCTCACAGAAAAATTGAATTTTGAAAAGTGTCCTAAAATATACCTAGGTTTTTACACCAAAAAAAAATGATTTTGTGACTAATTAATAACAAAATTTCTCAAAAATTTTGTCACTAGCTAAAAAAAACGGAAAAAATAGCTGAAAATTTCAAAAATTTGAGAAAAATCGTAGTTTTAAATTTGTCTTGGCGTGGCCTATTTTTCTTGAAAATGTCACAGTTTTTCCCTCTCGTTAGGTTAAAGGGGGGGGGGGGGGGGTAGCACGAATGAGCAAGTTGTGTTTAAAAGAAAGAGCACCTAAAATATAGTATAATGCTCGAGGGATTTTTGGAGAAAAAGTCTAGTACTCGAGAAAATAATGATTCCAAATTTTTTTCAACGTATAGTGCTATTATTCCAAATTTGCAAGTTAGCTAAACGTGGTCAGAAAATTTGGAATATTTTTCCTAGGCTTTTATTCCCTTGGGGGTTTTACTATTTTAAGGGTACTGATCATTTTTAAAACAACTTCATTATTCTTCAAACTCCCCATTTAATTCTTATAGAAAGTTGAACTTTTTGTCTCTTCCAAAAAATTTTGTGTTTCAAAATTATCAACAATAGAAAAAAGTTGAAACATACCACATTGTTTCAACGAAATGATCACGTGGTGTTTCAGGTGATAAAAAAAAGTTGAGAAAAAGGAAATGATAAAATGTTTCAAAGACAAAACGAGCATAGAACTATTTGGGGTTTCTTGTGATTGGGATGAGAGAGATTTTAAGAAAAAAATTGGGCACAATTTTTTCCACGAAGATGTTCGAGAGAATCACTGAAAAATAGATTCTTTCAGAATTTCCAAATTTACAGGCGGGCCTGAAAATTTTGAAAATCCCTCACTTCACCTTTTTCAAAATTTTGCGAAAAATTATTGATTTTTGAGATTCAAATTTTTGAAAACCTGTTAAAATTTGCAGAACACACACCCACAAACATATTGACAATCTCGAAGGGCATCGCGACGACGCGACTGCGAAACAAACTGCGCTCGCCGCGATTTTTGTCGCGCACCTCTCGCAAATTCTGGCGGCAATTGTTTTGCAACAATCGCTTGTCATCTGATCTGATACGGTAACTTTTTCAGTTTCTGCAAAAGCAGCTCAAAAGTGTGATATATTTTCTTTCTTTTGTTGTTTTCTTATCTTCTTCTTCTTCTTCGTTTTTTTGTCAATCGCTTATCATTCACACATTTTTTGTGTTTCTTTGTTGTTTTTTGTTTTATCGAGAAGGTTGTGTACTTTTTCGAAAAAGTTCATTTTGTTGGGTTCCGGAGAAGTACACGGATTTCGACATTTTTCGGGCCGGCCCGAAGATTCTGACAATATTCACTTAAGACATTCACTTTGGACGCGCTTCGTTTTTCTCCAAAACTTTTTTGCAAAAAATTCAGGCCGACCTGAAAATGTTTTGAGCAAATAAAATTCGAAACCACCCAAGAATGTTAGACCGAAAAAAGTAGGCAGGTTTGAAACTTTCCAGACCGGCCCGAAAATTCTGAAACTAGGTTTTTCCTTTTTTTATTTATTGGAAAACCGGGCTCCTAAGTTTTCAAAATCCAAAAAAAAGTGGGCCGGCCCAGAAAACCTTTTCATTCTATTTTTGCTTGAACTCTTGGCCGGCCCGGAAATCTTGCAACCTATAATGGGTAGAAGTTTTTTCTACGAAAGGTAAATCGGTTATCTCTGGTCCAGAGGTACTTAAATCCCCAAATTAGCCTATAGTAGTACACCACCTGCATGCATAACTAGTTGGTTCATGTAGAATCTACGTTTCGCATTTTGTCCGGCCGGCCCGAAAAATGTTTGATGTCATGACCGAGCTGAAATTCAGCGAAAAAATTATTCAAACCCAAAATCCGCCAGAAATTGAAAAAAAAACGTTGAGACGAGCGGAAATACTTTCGACCTAACTCGGGCTCTTTAATTTCGGAAGTTCCTAATCGGAACGCCCAGAAATCCCGGGCCGGACCGAAAACCTAAAAGATCAAAAGTTCAAAAACATCAAAGAGATGTGTTTGTTTGCATAGGCACACCAATCCAGATCACAATCTTGTCGACAATTAACACATGCCCATAACTACCTTTTTCGCTTATTAGCCTTTTTTTCTTCTCATCAATCATTATTAGGCGCGATTTGATAATGAGAGAAAAAAAAACATTTTTTTTTTGTAGTAATTTCTCCCCCTTTCCTCTCATCTCAAAATGATATTAAATTGCGACACAACGTGACTCGTCACGTGGCATCTTTTGAAGGTGTAGAGACAAAGAGACGCAGACACAATGTGACAGGTGGTCGTCGTTGTGTCTGCGTCTCTTCATGTTGGCTGGCCAAAACCCCCTATTTAAATATTATTGTTTGACTGAATGGGGGTTAGTGAGTAGTTGGGTGCTCCCGTTTTGTTATTAGCTTAGGTCAAGCATGTTTGTGTACTTCTCTTGGACTATAGTGAATCTTTATCATACCTCAATTGATAATAATACTTCTTTCTTCTCTCATCTGTGATTTTTTCTTTTTGTAAATATATTTAATAAAATTTATATATTTTTTGTGAATTGTTTTCTATCTAACATGTGTTATTTTGCACTTTTTTTAATACATCAAATAATCAAAAAATCAGCTGATCGGAAAATATTTTTGTTTTTTTTTGGTTGCCTGGGTACTGTACAAAGATTGACTTGTATGTAGGCTACATATCGACCTAGTTTGGAGGAACATGGCATGACCAAAATGTTTTGTTTCTGATTTGTACCCGGAGTTTTTGTTGAATTCAAAGGGGCATGTCTCTGAAAACGCTTATAATTTTCACACACTATCTGATCTTCGTGTCAAGACTTTGGTGAGATAGTGGGCTGAAATGAAAGGTTTCAGTGATGTGTTCCTTTAAGCCTAGAAGAGTCTGACTAATAGTTTCGAAATCGCGTCAAGACCTTTTTTCACACACTGTCTGGTCTCAAAGACGAAATAGTGTGTGAAAATGAGAGATCATGTACCTTCCTTGAGTTAATATTTCAAATAAAAAAAACGCGCGCGCATTTGGTCTCGTTACGAACACACCAAGGGTCAATGCCATTGTTTGTTCGTAACGAGACCCCGCGCGTTTTTCTTATTTGAAATTGTTTTTCTGTTCAGCCCCTAATTATTTTTTCGTCTATAATATCACAACGCGAATCAGTTTAAAGAAACATGTTTTCGTCAACCAATATCGTGTCAAGACCATAAAAAGGTCTTGACACGAAGATGACAAACCTTGTTGTCCCTTTAACCCCATTACCAAAAATATTGACGGTGTTCAAAATAACAACAACAACAAAAGTGGTTCGTTCTCTGATCAAGCTGAACTAAACAACAACACCAACAACCAAAACAAAAAATACACACACAATGTGTTTCTTGTTTTTCGTCTGCGTTGTTGTCTCTTTTTATGACAAGTCATCCGATTGTTTTCTGTGGCGTGATGAGAAAAAAAATTGTTCTATCATTTTTTTTTTCAAATATTTGAAGTTGAAAATTTATTTCACGTGGTTACATGTGTTGTGAAATATTTCTGAGGCTTTCGAAATTTTGTTTTATTTTTTGCGGAAAAATCAAATTTTTTCTTCCTTGTTATATTTTTTTCATATCAAATTGAATAACAAAATCATATTTTTTTTCTCTATCAACAAAAAAATTGAAAATTTCCATAATCGATGTTTTTCAACCACAACAGTTGCGTTGACGTCAGGATTCAAGACGTAAAAGTTCAAAAAACCGGGTTTTCGAAAACAAAAAAAAATGAAAAAGGCGTGTACGTAATTTGACGTCACAGTGTTTGCACAAAATTCGAAATATATTTTCTTTTTTTTCGAACACTCCTCTCATCAATTCAAAAAAGTAGAACAGATTTTATCTTTGTTTTCCGTTTTTTTCTAGACTACATCAAATTTTTATCATTTTCTTGTTTCTTTGTCTCTTGACCGATTTTATCTACTCCATTTATAAATTTTCCTCAATTTTTGCAGAATCTAACAACAACAAAAATAAACTAATAACTTAAATTTATTCGTTGATACTGATATATAATGGAATTGATCAACTCGCGTCCCGAGTTGATGAATTTGTCATTTTCCGGATGCGGATTCTTGTGCGTTTATCACGCCGGTGTTGCCGCCGCCATCAAGCAATACGCTCCACAATTGCTGCAGAATAAAATTTTGGGCGCGTCAGCTGGTTCGATCATCGCGTGCGGTCTCATCACCAATGTTTGTATATCCAGTGCGACGACGACAATTCTCAAAGTCATATCACAAGCAAGACTTCGAACTTTTGGACCACTTCATCCTGAATTCAATCTTCTTGGTGTGGTTCGAGAAGAACTTGAGAATATTCTACCCAAAGATGCGTATGAAATGTAAGTGATAGAAAAATGTTTTTTTATCACAAAGAACAAAGTATTTTAGGTGCACCGGAAGATTGGTTATCTCTTTGACACGGTGGAAAGATCATAAAAATGTGATGATTGACGAATTTACTTCGAATGCGGATTTGATTGATGTAAGTGTTTTTGAGATATAAACAAGACCTAGAAAATAGAATATAGAAAAAACCTTGATCCTGAAAATTTTTACCTGAAAACAATTTTCGGGTTTTTTTTCTTTTCTTCAAAGTTTTTTTCCGAATTGATTCCGGAAAAGTTTCGAAAATTATTTCGGACAAAATTCCGAAAAGGGTAGAAATTTCAGGAATTCGGAAATTTCTTGATCTCAAAGTTGTCGAACATTTTTCTAGATCAGACATAATTTTGTGGATGTGGCCTAAATCAGAAAAAAATAAATAAAATTTGAAAATGAAAATTCAAAAAAAAGGGTCACGGAAATTATTTTGACGTACATAAAATTTCAAAGTTTTTGACACCTGAAAATTGAGCTACTGAAATAAACGCTGAAAACTTGTCACCATTTTTGAAATTTTGAACCGTACTTTTCTACCTCTTGTGACACGTATGTTTTTCACTTTCAATGATAGCAACTGAAGGAGACAAAATAATTAAAACTGTTTTTTTTTTGCAGGCAATTATGTGTAGTTGCTTCATCCCACTGTATTGCGGAATCCAACCACCAACATTCCGAGGTGTCCAATACATCGACGGCGGCGTGTCTGACAACCAGCCGTGCTACGACGAACACACGGTCACAGTCAGCCCATTCTCGGGCGAATCCGACATTTGCCCGCCCGACTGGGACAGCGGCAGCCTACTCGGCGTCGACTTCAACGGCACATCGATCCGATTCACCGCGCGCAACATGTTCCGCCTGATGGCGTGTCTCTGGCCGCGTTCCACCGAAGACTGCTCGAAAATGTGCATCCAGGGATTCAAAGACGCGTTGCGATTTTTGACCAAAAACAATTTGTCGCCGTGCATACGTTGTTTGACGATACAGACGATCGATCCGTGCACCAGCGAGGTTTCCGACAAGGACGATGACACGGTTTTGACGATGCGCGGAAAGTGTATGACATCACCGACGTCGGCTAATAGTTTGGGTATTGGTCGAATGCGCAATCGGAGTAGTACATCGATTTTGAATATGAGGTGAGTTTATGTTTTTTTCGATTGATTTTATATAGAAGAACATTTGGATATCACTTATTGTCAAACTAAGGATGAATTTGGGTCATTTTTGCCGGGTAGAAACGGGCTTCAAATATATCCGAAAATGTTGTGCTTTGAGGGAAAAAAATTCAGAGAAAAATTCGGTTTTTCTGAGGAACCCATAAAAAAAATAGAGGCTCTTGTCTTTTTTAAAACCCTTATTTTGGTACAGAGCCAAAAATTTAAGTTCATATTATTTTCACGCTTCTATTTTTCTCAAAAATGGAAAAGTTCTCAAAACTGACAAATTTCGGAAAATGAACTGAACACAGGTCACGTCGGTAATTTCAAAAACAAAACATTAACGTGACCACCAACAAAATCTCATTACTCTGCATCTCTTTTCGAAGATGTCATAAAAAGCCGTCAAAATTTTTCGAGAATATTTTGTGAAAAATGTTTGACCCCGAAAATATTCTCCCATTTTGCAGAGGTCGAGGTGAATCTGAATGTGAAGCGTGTTGTGATTCGGACATGTTCATGGAAGACATCAACGTCGAGTCGGTTTTCCCGAAAATTATGCAAAAACGTTAGTTTTTTATCAACCTTTTGCGATCAACAACAACAATATTTGTTTCAGCGTTCACCGATGCGATAGCCGCCGAAAAATCGGTGTTCGAATATTTCCTGTCATTCCGAATCATTCGATATGCGACAACGGCGCTTGGCATCAGCAAATTCCCGCTTGACATTGCTGTCGCGTTTGTCAAAAGTATCCATAATTATTTGGATATAATGAGCCCGCCAAGATGGTTTATTGAGAAATTCAAAGGTCTTAGCGAGCTGGTTGCAATGGAGATGGAGAAACAGACGACGAGATACACTAAGTTCTCGTGTCTTGTCGGTGTGACCGAAGTCGATCGATTCGGTTCAACGTTGGCACATTCGACAATGGAGATGAATGGAGACGAGAAGGAGATTGAGCTCAGCGAGGAGGCGCGAAAAGAATTGCGGTTTTTGCAAGAACGAGATCGTCGGCGAGAAATGCGCGACACTGCCGTTCCCGCCACCAACTATGATGTTGACTCGTTCGAACATGTTGTTCAATTCACCAAATCGCACGATCTCATGTATGAATTTCATTATTTCGACGAGAATAATGAGAAAAGAACGATGGGATTGTTCGCCGCTGACAACATGAAACATCACAAAAAACGACATTTGAACAAGTTGGAAGAGGAAAAAGAGGAAGAAGTTCGATTTATTGGTGGAACTGTCAGCGAAGAGGATGAGGTAGCAGAACAACTCGAAAAAGATGCGGAAATTGATTCGGGAGTCGAGGCGGTGAATATTGTAAGGTACTTTTTTGTGCAATTTTTGCGGGAAGGCCCGAAATCACTTGTTGCAAAAAAAACTGGCCTAGAAACCGACAAACTCGGCCACGCCTTGTTTTTTTTTTCAAATGCTTCAAATGTTAAGTGTTGAGTAAAATCCAAAAATAATTTTATGTGTCAAAAATTGATAACCTAGAAAAAAACTTAATCAGCCACTTCAAAAAAAAGATTTTCTGAAATTCTTATTGACTGGCCTAGAAACGAAAAAACTCGGCCACGAATTTTTTTCAACTTTTTCACCGAAAAAATGTTTTGGCTCGCCTAAAACTTCGGCCTCGAACTCACGTTTTTTAAAATTTCAAGTTTCTTGAAAACAAAGTTTGTTCAACAAACCAACAAAAAACTGAAAATTTGAAATTTTTCGAGAAAAATGTTTCTAGTTTGACCTAGAAACTAACAAATTTTCCACGGCATTCTAATTTTCAACATTTTTCAGTAGTAGTTCGACAGCGGCGTCGTCGTCGTCATCTAAACGAGACGCTTGTTGCTCGCCGGTTCGAGAATTCTCAGATCTGGTTACTGTAGCACCGACAACGTCGGAAAGTTCGCCGAAACCTGGAAGAGGAAGAGTAACTGGTCGCAGATATACCAATAATGATGTTACCATGAGGTAAGCACTGATTTTTCTCTGCCTCTCTCATGTTTGTACACTATTTTGTCTAGCGTAGCCCTAATCGAAATGTTGTATTTTCAGAAGCAAAACATCAACACCGATTCCGAAGAAGAATAAGACAGTGGTTTCTTCATCAGATTCCGAAGAAATTGATGGAACCGAAAAACTTTTCGTGCCAAGTCGAAAAGCGTGGAGAGCAAGTAGCGATTTTGAGCAGAAAGACGGTGGAGCAGCAGCCGAAAATATTGATGACACAACTGCATAAAATGCGCAAACTTTTTGTTTTTATTATCATCACGGGTTCCGTTGTTGTACATATTGTTTTGTTTTTTTTTTCGATTTTTCAAATAAATGTTTGTCTCGAAGTGACAAAATGTTGTAAACTGGTTTTTTTGTTGCTACATTAAAAATGCGAACAATGAGAGGGAAGAAGGTTAAGTAGGTGGTTAATTGACCGCCAAAAAGGAGACTATTTTTTTGGTTTTTTTGGAAAAGTTTCTAACGGGTTTTGTGTGAAGAAGAAGAAGTTGAAGTGTCGATTTTTGAAAGGTGAGAATTTTTGGAAATACTTTTGGATGGCCTAGAATCCGGTGAGTTCGGCCACGACCTTTAATTTTTTTTTTGAAATTTTGTTTTGCTCTAAAGTTGACTGAGAATCATTGATTTTTTTTTTGAAAATAGTGTTTAGGTGAAAATTTTTTATTTTCTAGTTTTTCATTTTTCGCTGGCCTTGAAACTCAGAAAAACACAGCGAAAAAAAAGAAACAAATTGTCTCATTGTGTGGTGTATGCACAGTGTCGATTTACGGGGGGGCTCCGCCCACTTGCAAACCGTCGCACATCTTTTTTGCAGACTGTTCGCAGTTTATTACGTTTTTTGTTTGTTGTTTTCAAAGAAAAAACAGTGCCTCGGTGTGCAAAAAAAGGGCGGAGTCTATATTTTCGTGCCGCGGGTTAAAAACTCGGCCACGTCCGCAATGACATTTTATTGTACAATTTGTTTCTTTTTTTTCGCTGTGGAAAAAAAGAAAATAATTTTTCAAACAAAAAAACTTTCTGGCTGGCCTAGAAACCGACAAATTCGTCCACGACCTTCTTTTTTTTCAAAGTTTCAAGTTTCTTCGAAAAAAAAATGAAGATTTTTAGAAATGTTTATTGATTGGCCCAGAAACTTAAAAAGTCGGTCACGAACACGTTTTTTTCTATTGAAAAAATGAAATTTTTCATTCAAAATTTTTCCAACTGGCGTAGAAGCCGAAAAGTTCGGCCACGTCCCCCTTTTTTTCAAAATTTCAAGTTTCTTTGAAAAAAATGAAGATTTTTTATAAATGTTTATTGGGGCTCCTAAAACCGAAAAAAAACGGTGTTTGTTTTTTTTTTCTAATAAAAAAAAATGATAATTTTTCCTAACTGGCCTAGAAACTGGAAAATTCGGCCACGTCCCTCTTTTTTTCCTCAAAAATTTTAAGTTTCGTCGAATCAAATATCATTACCAATCGCTTCTCACGACCCAACAAAAAAACAAAACCCAAGTACAAACTTTGAGTCAACATTTATTTAGTTAGTAACAGAAAAAAGTGATGATGATGATGATTTCCGCGTGCAAACAATGCGCGATATTTTGAGCTTCCGCGTGCGGAAAAAAAGAAGAAGAAAAGAGTGTAATCTTACAGACACGATCTATTTCCAATTCGGTTTATAAATTGAGTGAAGAATGCGAAAAAGAGCACATCTGAGATTTTTGTCGATATGAGAAGAACTATGAAAACTTTTGTGGAGCTGGTCACTTTTTCGGTTTTGTTAAGTGGTTTAGTGGAGATGGCTGCGGTGACGACGAGTAGACAGGTTAGTGGCCCTTTTTTGGTTCTGACAAAAACTCTAGTTTTTCGGGCCGGCCTAAAAATTTCAATTTTTCCGGGAGTCAAAAGTTTTTCAAAGTTGAAAAAACCGATACTTTTGGATCCAAAAATAATTTCCCTCAAAATTTCGGACCGGCCCAGAAAACCTGGAAAAAACTCAAACTTCAGAAAAAAAATAGTTTTCGGGCCGGACCGGAAAACTCAAACTATGTATCTTGAAAAAATCGAAAACTGTTTTTCAAATAGAAAACATTTTTTTTTATATCTTTAAAACTCGGGCCGGTCTGAAAAACTGAATAAAAACATGAAATTTCAGAAAATAGTTTTCGGGCCGGCCCGGAAAAATCAAATGTTTCCTGAAAGTCGAAAAACTTTGAGTTTGGAAAGAAGTTGTTATCTGAAGAACTCGGGCCGGCGGAAATCTCGAATTATCTTGAAAAAATCGAAAACTGTTTTTCAAATAGAAAACATTTTTTTTTATATCTTTAAAACTCGGGCCGGTCTGAAAAACTGAATAAAAACATGAAATTTCAGAAAATAGTTTTCGGGCCGGCCCGGAAAAATCAAATGTTTCCTGAAAGTCGAAAAACTTTGAGTTTGGAAGGAAGTTGTTATCTGAAGAACTCGGGCCGGCGGAAATCTCGAATTATCTTGAAAAATTCGAAAAATATTTTCCCGACCAAAAATTATTTCTCAAAATTCGGGCCGGTCTGAAAAATTCTGTAAAAACATGAAATTTCAGAAAATTGTTTTTGCGCCGGACCGGAAAACTCTGGAAAAATTGTTCTGAAAAACAGAAAACATTAGAAACCCCGAATTTTTTAATGAAAATATTCCGGGCCGGCCCGATAACTAATGCGCCTTTAAAAGTTACCATTCTTCCAGGTAATCGACAAATCTGTTCAACTATTCGAAACAACACTAAATGATGAAGATTTCGAAAGTGATCTTCATTCTCGATTCGATTTACATCACATGGGTAACAATGAGATTTTCAAAATTTTCCAAAATCAAAAAAAATTGCAGGTATAAAAGTGAGAGATGACCCAACAATCGGAAATTATAGTGAGGGTGACATTTACATTGAGAATATCAAAAAATTCGTCGACGACAATAACAAATTGGGCAGAAATGCCATCAAACAGGCGTATCGACGATGGCCAAACGCCGAGATACCGTACACTCTGTCGTCGCAGTACGGTGCTTACGCAAGAAGTGTTATTGCGAACGCGATGAACGAATATCACAAGAAGACTTGTGTTAAATTCGTCGCTCGCGATCCTTCAAAACATTCAGACTATCTTTGGATCCATCCAGATGATGGGTGTTATAGTCTTGTTGGAAAGTATGGTTTTTTTTGTTGAAAAAATTGAAAAAAACTATATTTTTTAGGACCGGAGGTAAACAACCAGTATCATTGGATTCTGGGTGTATTCAAGTTGGAACAATTGTCCATGAATTGATGCACGCTGTCGGATTCTTCCACGAGCAAAGCAGGTAAAAACTATAATAATACGGCGTGTGTGAAAGATGTGTGTACACACCGCGACGCCATATTGCACACAAATGGAAATTCTTTTTTTTCGGAAAAAAAAATTTGAAAAAACCAAGTTTTGACTAGAAAATTGGCAATTGAAAAGCTCTACATAATACTAAAAATTTCAGACAAGATCGTGACACTTACATCGATGTTGTTTGGCAAAATGTGATGAACGGTGCTGATGATCAGTTCGAAAAGTATAACCTCAATGTGATTTCACATTTGGACGAACCATATGATTATGCTTCTATTATGCACTACGGACCGTATGCATTCAGTGGATCTGGAAAGAAAACACTTGTCCCTAAAAAGGTTTGCTTTATTTTTTTCAATTTTTCAAAGCTTATTTTTTCCTTTTTAGTCTGGGTCAGAGAGAATGGGTCAACGAGTAAAGTTCTCCGATATTGATGTTCGAAAAATCAACAAACTTTACAATTGTGAAGTGACTAACAATAACAATCAGATCAGTTCAAATTCGATTGTCAACAATCCTGTTCAGGTAATCGGTCTGTAAATGTGCTTTTAGTGTTTTTTTCGTTCAGTCTTCTCGTTTTGATGGGTTGCCTTCTGCTAACCAACGTGTTACTAACATTCAACGAAGGATTATTCGTATTTTTGGTTAACTACAATTCTTTGTGTTCTTGTGATCTCATTTTGTTGGAAAAAATAAATAATATTTATTTGAAATTTTTGTGTTCGCGGTTTATCGACGGAGCGCACTTGCTTTGTTTGCTTTTATTTTTTCTTTTTTTTCAAACAACTTTTTTGAAACCAAAAATATCTTCACCTTGCAGATTGATAGTTGAAAAACAACAACAAACATCACTGTGTCTGATCTCTCTCAAATTTTAATACTATTTTCAGCAGGTCGAGCAGTGCGACGATCTTACATGGAGATGTCGTTTTTGGTCACTTTTTTCGTACTGCCAGCGAAATGAGATTCGCTCGATTATTTGTAGAAAATCTTGTCAAACGTGTAACTCATAAATTCTTGCTTTTTCTTCAAGTTTTAGTAAAAAGGTGATTTTTTAAAGGAAAATGTCAGGAAATCGTGTCGCGGCGAATCTCAACATGTTATTTACAAATGTCCCACTTATAGAGAGGTAAGTCAGGTTAGAATTTTTCAAAAATTGAAAAGGTTCAGGTATGCCTTAGCTGCCGCAGCTGGTTTCAAGTTAGTTGAAGTCAGTCTACCCTACCAGTATGAAGCGAAAGAATTGCGAGCCGCCGCGGATAAGTACAACCTGTCGCACACTCTGATCAACGCAGAACCCGGCGATTGGGTGGCGGGATATCGCGGCGAATGTGCTCTTCAATCGAGCACCGAGAATTTTCGTCGCAAACTTCCTGTCGCAATTCATTTCGCGCGAGTTTTGAATTGTCCGCGTGTTCATGTCATGGCTGGAATACCCAAAACTCCCAATGATATTCAAAACGCTGAAGCCACGTTTTTGGAGAATATCAAATATGCGACACAACAATTTGCCGAGAATAATATTCAATGTCTAATTGAACCGATCAATCATATCACCATTCCCGGTTACTTTTTGAGCGATTATGAACAGGCGAAGAAAATTATTGAAGAAGTCAACTCGCCGAATTTAAAAATTCAATTTGTGAGTTTAGCAACAAAAAGGACTCCATGTAAAATTCAAAATTCCAGGATTTCTTCCACGCTCAACAAATTTGCGGAAAACTCTCATCCACTCTCACGCGCCTTTGGGGATACATTGGCTACGTTCAAGTTGCTCAAGTTCCGAATCGCGGTGATTGCTCAACACCCGGTGAAATAGATTATTCCTACGTTTTCAATGAACTCAAAAAATATGACTGTGAATTGATTGTCGGTTTAGAGTACTTGGACGCGCAGCCAAAATTCGACTGGGTTCAAAAAATGAAATTGGAATTCTAACCAGATTGGATAGATGTAAATAGCTTTGAATATTGCATGAATAAACCGTTTTTTTTTAAATTTTATTGCGCACATTACTGTAGAATGTTCGCCAATTTTGTGCAAACACAACCACCTGTCGTCAGATGTGTTGTTTTATTGCGTACCCGCCAGACGCGACAGTTTGAATTGATTTTTTTTCGAAAATCGTTTTTTGCACAAAAACCGTCTAAATTTACAGAATGGGACAATATTTGTCATCGTCACAAAGTAACAGTGCACAAAACACGCCGCAACGTGTTCCAAATTGTGTGGATCCTCGCTCACCTACCAGAGATATCGATCGAACGCCGATTCAAATAAATGAGTTAGTTTTCAAATTTTCAGTTTGTTTCGAAATGTATTTTTACAGCAATTCTACTGATGAGAATAGTTTCACGGCTCCGAAAACCGAGTCAAAACGACAGAGTTTACGGCAGAAGATTTACAAGAAAAAAGCAGAAGAAGCCGCCGCCTCAGCTTCTGGCGCCAACTAACCCGATGTATTAAAATTTGCATGCTGTAAATACGAATATCCATAAACAACAATTTTCATATCATTTTTTCAAATATTTTCGAATCGATTCGATTGGATTGTCACGTTCGTACACAACTTTGACAAGTTTATCCATCAAAAATCGAATTGTCGGAATACTACAATCCGTGTCGTTTTCTGCAAAAAGTCGAGGTTCGAAAAACGGCGAAAATCAGTGTTCACACTTTCCGCAGACGCGACAACATGTAATTTCGATTCGTCCAATTTCACCTTGATCCTTCGCGACTCGTTGTTCTGCGATGTGCAACGTTTCAAAGCTCCTGTAAGTTTGCATTTTTGTCGATTTTTGGGGGTGAAGGAACACACGTTCACTGTGATTTAGAATATTCCTCAAACTATGATACATAACAACGTCTTCGTTGAAATACTCATCATCTAGGGATTCCATTTCTTTCACACTTTTCGTCCAGTCAAAGGAAATTCTACAAAAAATATTCAAAGTTTCGCGTTAGGGCGAGAAAATTACACTGTGCTCGGCGGTGGTTGAAGTATCAAAGTACCCTCCAAATATTTCAAAACGTGTTCCGATGTGACTCGTCCCTCAACATCAACACCCTCCTTCTCAACCTCTTTGGGGTCGAAATTCACTTGCGTCCAAAACGGCACACCATTCTCGTTGAAAATGTTGGTGGTTCTTCGTTCACTCTTGGAAAAATCATCATCACATGCGGTAGTCTAAATGAAGGCAGTGATGTCAGGCAAGTACAGTATGCGACAATACCTCTTTTTTGACCCTCGCCGTCTTTTCCTCCTTCAATTTCAGCTCTCTCAACTTCTCCGGCATTTTATCCATTCCAATTGGATCGTTCTTATTTTCAACAACCTTGATGACTTTTCTCGATTCGGCTAAACTTTTGAAATATTGTTTCGCCAGGTTCAATTGATTGTCCGATCCTTTTTTCTTCGGTTTATCTTCGGCTGATTTCACCACACCACCACCTTCAGCTGACGCCTTTTTCACTCGGCTCTCGTCGGAAGAACATTTGATCGCCGCCACTTTTTTCTTGTTTTTCGGTTGTGGTGGAGCGGCTGATACATGTTCGTCACTTCCTCCCATACTTTCGTTTTTTATATTTCGATCCGGTTTTTTCGCCGGTTTTTTCAGAGTTGATTCCACTTTTTTGGGCTTCTACAAAAACTTTTTCTACTAGGTTTCAACTTTCGATGTGTGAAGTTCAAAAATCGCAAAAATATTTGTGAGGTCGAAAAAAATAAAATTTTTTAAATCGTTCTGACGACGAAAATTTTGTGCAAACACTGTTTGGGTGTGTGTGCGGGTACAGTAACCCACGACATTTTTTCTTCAATTTTTTTTGGTTTTTTGAACTTAAAATTTTCAAAATCGATACTTTCGCGGACAACTGTGCGATAGAGCGAAGTTGTAAACTCACCAACACCACTTTGTTCGGAGGTTCATCCTTCTTTTTTGACACGGCCAATTTTTTGGGGGTTCCTCGTTTTCGACTCTCCGTTTTACGCTTATTATTACCATTTTTCTTGCTGAAACCAAATTTTTCGTTAAAATTCACTTGAACCTGTGTCTCACCGCGAAACCGACGCGCTATTCTCATTGCTATTACTTGATCCGTCTTTGACACCGATTTTAGTTTTCATTTTTACATTACTATTACTACTTGCACACTTTTTCATCATTTCACAAAAATTAAAAATACACAAATTTTTCATTTTTTCCGCACATAAAATGTCACGTTTATTCGAATTGTTGAATCCATTTTAAATGTTGATCAATGTCATGGAGAAGAACTAGGTCTTGAAGCGAATATTGGCCACCCTGGTTGGCGTGGGAGAAAGATTGTTGACGTGTTGGATGCGCAGAGAACAGTTTGGAAGTCCAAATTGATTTGAAATCGAATGACGTGTCAAATATCACTGTGACGTAGCCAAGGTTCTAAAAAATTATATTTTGAAAGGTCGTGGTTGATCATGAAATAGTAAGAGACGCGGGAAAAAGTGTCTCGGAAATTTTCTAATTTTTGAATTAGAGAAAAGACCAGGCCGGCTCGGAAAATATGCATTATTTTTCTGAATTCGGATCCGGGCCGTTTTTTCCAAAATTTTCAGGCCCCAAAAATCGGAACAGGTGTACGATAGAGCGAACATGCTCACCTCTCTTAACGGATAAGTCAAGATTATCGAGTTGCTCGGAATTTGACAACCTTCGTCATCCACAAAAACCCCGCTCAAAAATGAGTTCTCGGGAATTTTCAAACCGCGCGGAAATTTTGAAAATTCAAAATTTTCAAATTTTCCAACACTGAAACATTGTTGAAATTGCGAACCAATTGAGAGGTGTTCGAGAAACTCGGAGTATGTTCCGAAATGAAAAAATGTCGCATTTTCGCCGAGGTCGAAAATCTGAAATTTTTCATTTTTTTTTATTTTGAAATAATTAAAGTTCACCTTGATTTCCTTGATTTTGGAGAAAATATCAGCAAAGATTTGACGTTGTTTAGCTGTGAAAAAAAGTTTTTTCTCAAAAATTCGAAAAAAATCTTACACTCTTTTATATATCCCAAATCTGGGTTAGTGCCCATTGGCCGCATGGAATCTCCATAACAACAAAGTTCCTCGGAAACCGGGTAAATTGATTTTTGCTCTAATTGCGAGCAAACATCCCATGAGATCCAGAAACAGCTGCAAACTCGCTCTACCGCACACTTATAAATTGGGCGGGTTACCTGTCAGTGAGTACTGTACCGTTTGGTCGAATCGCCCCTTCTTTTTGCATTTTTTCCAGGCTTGGTTTTTGGAGAACTCGGATGAGTTTTGAATTTTGATCTAGACAGAATACTCCGTGACCAGTTCCGATCTATAAAACACCGAAGTTGACGAGCAAATATTTATTGATTGAGAAAAATGACATACCTTTTGGCTAGATTGATGCGCGAAAATAATAACATCCAAATTATTTTCAAACTTTTTCGAAATTTGACGCATATCCTCTAGAACATCTGACGCGGTGATCATCAAACCATTTGGTAAATTATCGACTAGATGTTTGCTGAAAATATTTTTTTTATGTTGTTTGACGCGTTGCGTATCTGTGGTGCGGCGTTTTTGCAAAATACTTTAGGTATAGTTTCTTTAGTTGATTAAACATACTCTGCATCATTGATATAACTGTGCACAAACATATAGGAATATTTTGAAACAGTAAAAAATTTCAAAAAAAAACAGAAATTATGAACTTTTGAATCTAGAAAAATTGAAATTTTTCCGGATCACAAAAAATTTGGCCTTTCCGGGCACAAAAAAATTGAAATTTCAACTTCCCGGTCCGGAAAATCTTGAGTTTTAATTTCAGGAAAAGTCTGGGTTCAAAAATTCTGAATTTTCAGGATCACACTAATGCGGGCCTGAAAATTTTTTCATTTTCAAATTTACGGAATATCCAGGCCTGTGAGTTTTTGAGGTTCCAGGGTCGAAAAAATTGAGCCCGAAAAATAATGAGTTTCGAAATTTCAAGATCACATAAAGTCGAGGACCGAAAATCGAGCAAATATCTCGGGCTCAGAAAATTTCAAGCTTCGAAATCCACGAAAAAATATGGCTCCAAAAATGAAAAAAAAACTTTCAGGCCTAAAAACCAGGTTTGAATTTTCGAATCCAGGAAAAAAACTTGTTCCGAAAAAATAGCCTAGCCCAATTTTTCAAATCCACAAGGGCCCTGTTGAATTTTTTAATCCAATCCCAAAAAGTTTTGAGTTTGAAACTTCAAAAAACATATTTTTGCGGACAACGAAATTCACCTATAATGCTGTAACTTGGTCTCAAGTACCGTTCGACCATCGGGTAAATGTGCAAAAACTTTTCCAATCGGCGAAAGATGAATCATTCGTTTCGAAAAACCACCCGAATGACATAAAAGTACCTGAAATTTGGAGATTTTTCAAAATTTTCAAAAATCGACAAACTTTTTTATCCTTCCACTTTTCGATGATTTCTCTCAACACAACCAATGTCGATCCTCCTGATCCAATCACAACATTTTCCGGTTCATCCGCAATAACTCGCACATTTTTCGCATACAATCCGACATTTGGCAAAGTTTCCAGAATTTTCTCAAAATTCTCTTTTTGTTTCAACGATCCGGCTGTTAGTACAAGAAGATCCCACATTCTACATCAAAAAATCGATGAAAAAAGTTGGCAACAAAAAATACTGGTTAGTTTAGAGTACTGCTAATCTTCGAAACTACAAAAATAGTTTCTAGGTAATCTTTATTACATCATAAAACATAGTTATTCATGAAATAGACAGTGTACAAACTAGCGTATCTTGAAATTGCACAATTTTTACAGTTTTTTACAGTTGAGACGGCAAGGTTTACAAAGAAAAAATGAATTTTTTTGGTCTTAATCTCACACATAGACAAGAACACATCTTTGTTGACGATGCGCGGCGAGAACCGCTGGTTTCTCATATCCAATTTGTACATAAGCCAATGAAAGACTCCAATTTGTTGGGTCGGCAAACAGCGGCGAGTTCATGTATTTGTGCAGCTGGAAAATTCGATTATTTTGGAATTTCTCAATTTTTCAAATCTCACCTGATCCGCGCTAAAATTCGTCTTATCCATGTGGACAGTCAATTCGTGTTTGACACGATAAAAAGTTGATTCGATGAAAGAGAGGACGGCGAAAGTGGAGATTTGCGGACAACCCGAAAAACGGAATGTTTCCAGATTTGGGCAGTTGCGAGAAAATGTTCGCGCGAATTTGTCAGTTATCTGGAAAAAAAATTGGGGTTTTTCGTTATGATTTTTTCGGCTCCGCGACATTTTGAAACCGCATGAAGTTCCAACAAAAAAGAGAAGAAACATTTGTCTGTCTTACTGCATGGGGCATCCAGTGGGATGTCGGT
This sequence comes from Caenorhabditis sp. 8 KK-2011, assembly GCA_963572245.1. Lineage (NCBI taxonomy): Eukaryota > Metazoa > Nematoda > Chromadorea > Rhabditida > Rhabditidae > Caenorhabditis > Caenorhabditis sp. 8 KK-2011. The sequence continues at coordinate 8,334,214 of OY751548.1, forward strand.
ACACACAGTTATTAAAAGCGCAAGGAGACAATTTTTCTTGTTTCATTTTATGCGATTGTCAAGTTTCGCAATGCCACGGAGCCAGTTTTTAGGTAGAAAAATATTGAGCTTTTCAAAATGATAGGAAAACTACAGTACTTTTTGTGGACCAGATATCAAGCTCCGCACAAGAAAAATGAGAACTTTACAAATGAATACTATAAAACCGGGGCGGCCTAAAATAATCCAATCATTTTAAGTTCAAAAAAAACGATCCGGATTGAGAAAAAACTTGATTTTGAAAATAGATCGCTTTGAAAAACCAGGCCGATTTTTGAATTTTTTCATTGCTTGGGACAAGCTGAATTTTTTTTGACAAACTTTTTCCAAAAAAAGGCGCCCAGCTCACAACGTTCAGATTTTTCATCAAAAGTTAGAAAAAATTGAACTTTTTAAAAAATTTGAAAAACAACCATGGTCTAAAAAAAAGTCAGTGTGAAGGATCACCAAGAAACGAAAAAAAATTAGGATAGGCAAAAAACGTCTGAAATTTGAAAAAAAATATTTTTTGTGACGTGACCTTTGTATTTTTGAAAAAAAAAAACTGTCCATAATATTTCTTCCAAAACTTGTTCAACAATTGAAAAAATTTCACAACAGTATCCCAATTTCGCCCCGAAGTCCAACCTGTTTATTATCGCGCATATCAATATTAGTGAGCGTTTGAAAAGATCCGGACAAGCTTCGAATCAACATCGATTCATTCACCGCAAAAGTGCATCCCTCAATCTCGAGCGATTCCAACTGATTGAAATTCGCCAACAATGCCAACGTCCACAATTTCACATTTTTCAGATCGCAACGCGACAACGCGAGTCGTTTCAACGGCGCCGCCGAGCAGAACGCGAACAATTGCATGAATTTGTCGTCGGCGACTGGTGTCGTGACGAGTTCGTCGTCGAGTTGAAGCGACGCGGCGTCGTGTGAGATGAGTGGCAAGAGTTGTTTGAGAACGTTGTCTTCGGCTGGATGATTTCCGCATTGGCAAACTTCGAGACATACTGATTTTTCTGCCTCGACGTCGGCGCGTGTTGGACAATCGGCTTTCAGAGCAATCTTCACAGACACCATCTCGGGAGCAATTCGAGCTGAAAAACAATTTACAGTCATTTTTTTTGTTTTTCCGATTCACCGGAAATTTTTCGGAAAACGTCCGGTTAGAAAAAAGTTCCGAGAATAGTCGGAAGTCCAGGAACTTCGGAAATTTCCGGTTTCGGTCCCGCCCAAGCCTGCCCAACAGTAACCCATTTTTCATATCTTAGTTTTTACGACCAAAAAGTTTTAATTTTTCTGAAAAATTAGAGCCTTTGGGTTGAAAATGAAAACCTTTTTCAGAAAATTTTTTTTTGAGGTCAAAACTCTGACGTCCCTTGAAAAACTGTACTGCAATTTTTTGCTCAAAATTTTCACTGGAAAAAAATTCGGAATTTTCTAAGTTTCTGGGAAAATAATTTCTCAACTTTTTTCTGTAAATTCAAAAAACTAAACCTGACACTTTGAAGCACCGCTTTGAGACCATCATCATGTTCAACAAATCAGCCGGTTCTAATTGTCTGAAGATGCCTTCAGCCACTTCCACCGGAAGGTTTTCCATCCTTCACAAAAAATCAAGAATATTATTTTGAGGTGGAGAAAATCGTCAAAATATGAAACAAAGTTTTCAAAACTTTTCTTTTTTCAAAAAAAAAAATGAAAACCAAAATATATAAACTTTATTTAACAATCGAATAAAATACAGAACCCGTCAAAGTCCCCAAAGCTTTCGCCGTTCCGATCTTGCCGATTTGGTTCCGACTTCGACGACTCGCGACGATTCGGGTCGTTTGAACGCCTTGTCGCTCTCAATTTTGCGACGTTCCATTTCTTTTTGCGCTTCTCGCATTTCGGCTTCCATCGTTTCGACAGTTCGAACACTTTCCAGTTTTTGTTCGCGTCGTGATTGTTTCGATTCCTGGAAGCAAGTTTATCAGATTTTGAAAATAAAAAAAAAATTTCGCGTGACCTTCTCTCTAAATTTCTCATTTTTGTATTATTTTTTATTGAGGCGCACATGCGCTCTATTGATAATCTTATCTTTACTCGGTTCAGAAAAGATTTTCAGGAATTTTTGATATCAGAATCTGATTCTACGCGTCTGAAAAGTCTAAAAATGTACCTCTCAAAGCATCAGAAAGTGTTTTTTTGGAAATATTTGTTTCTGAAACTTCAATGTACAGTAACCGAGTGGCAATTTTGAATAAACTGTGTTTGATTTTAAAAAAATGTGCGAAATACAAAAATACACACTGTGACTCGCCAAAAGTCTAAAAAATACATTTTGGATTTTTTTATTTTTGTTTTCAGAAAATCTCAAAATGTTTATTGGCGTTTTACATTGTCCGTTCGGCCCTTTTTTCCTTCTGTTTCTCTGCGCTCTCTCTTTCACACATACTCTTTAGTTTTCTTTATGTCTTTTCCCTCTCTCTCCCACCTTTCCCCACGAAAAAAACGAGAACAGTACTTTTTTATGGGAAATTTCGACATTTTTTCATCTACCAGAAGTGCTCCCAACTTCTAAAACTCCTCACCTTAATCGAATAAAACATGGGTCCAAGCTCGGCAAGCCAAATCGCATCAACAGCCGTCACACATTGCATATATTCTTTGGCCGTCATTACCAACTCGTGATACACCTGAAACATATATTTTCTTTGCAAGTTAAGAATATCATCAATTTTCAGAGCCAAATTTTGTTCTGAAGGCACAGTAACTCACAACATAATCAGGCATGAAACCCATTCCAAACAGTGCTGATGTTGGATGTAAGAAGCAGGGAATACCAGTTCGTACATTCACATATTCTCCAATACCTTTTAGTCTGAAAAATGAAACGATTTTCGGGGGGAAAACACATTGTGACAAAATCGAAACAGGTGATTAAATAGGATTTTTTCAGTTCAAAAAAAGATGAACTTTAATTTTGGTTTTTTAAAAACGTTTCAAACTAAAATTTTTTTCTGAAAATGTGGTGTTGTCCCGGAAAAATTTCAATTTTGAAAAAAAAATGACAGAATTTGACCCCCCCCCCCCCCCCCCCGCGCTGATAACTACGGGAAATAATTTTTCAAAAAAAATTTTTTCGCAAAATTTCACCCAACTTTTTACGTTCATAAAACACACAAATTCTAGAAATAAAAGTACCTGGCAGCATTGTGAAAATAGGCAGAACAAATACACTTCCGAACCACATCCCATTCACTTCCATTCGAGCTGAAAAAACTTCAAATTTCACAGAAAAGAAAAGAGAAAAAGGCCTACATCAACGGCAACTTGAGATCCTGCATAATTTCTTTGAGTTGTGCTCGAACTTCGCGCACTTTTTTCAGCGCTTTCACATGCAAATAGTTATCCGTACACCATTTTGCCGAATATTTGTGAGTTCTCCATTGCAGATAAACATTCAAAAATGTCAAATGATCACTTTCGGGCACTTGGAACTTTTCCTTTTTCGCGTCCGCTTCCTCTTCTCTTCCTTTTGGTCGGAAGAAAATGGCCGGAACGGAGAGCATCGAAACGATTGTCAACACTTCTTCACTACAACCCATTTCGGCCGAAACTATGAGCATTTTGGAAAGTGTCGGATCGAGCGGAAATTCGACCATTTTTCGGCCCATTGGTGTTAATTGTCCGGTGTTGTCTAATGCGCCAAGTGTCCATAATTGATACATTGAATTGAGCATGTTGTCTTGTGGTGGAGCATCCATGAAATGGAATTTTAGCAAATCGTCAACGTTCAGCGATTTGAGAAGAAGGACGACGTTCGCCAAATTTGTTCTTTGAATTTCCGGTACAGTACTTTTCTGAAATTTTTCAATTTTTTTTCGGGCCAAAATTATCGAAAAATTCAATTTTTCAGGAAATTTTGAAGTTTTTGACACATTTCAATTAGGGAAAGTTTTGTGAATTTTTTTTCGGAAAAAAAATCATGCTATTTTTCATTTAAATAAAAACATGAAAAGGTCACGTCAAAAAACTTTGAAAAATAATTTCTGTTCAAATTTTTTGCATTTTCCGTTTTTTTGGTGGTCATTCTGAGGTTTAAAAAAATTATGATTTTTTTACGGTGAGCAATTTTGGCTATGAGCTTTAGGCCAGGTATGGTTGTTTTCAGAAAATTCTGTCTGAAAAATCGCCGAAATAAAAATTTTAACTGATTTTGCCGGCCGATTCATTTTCAAACCAACTTCATTTTTCCCTTTACCCCCCCCCCCCCCTTTCACCTTTGAATCTAACAGAAATCTTTACACTATTTCATCTTTCGTGTCAGGACCAACAGGCCATGAAAAAATTGCTAAAACAGTCAAGAAAAAATTCACAGGAAAAATGATTTTCACAGTTTTCATCTAACATTTTTGGCATTTCTGGCATTTTTTTTCACAAAAAAAACCTCACCAACAACTCATCCTTGAACTGTCGTTCAGTGTATAGCCGATAACATTGCCCGGGTCCAGTCCGTCCAGCTCGACCAGATCGTTGATTGGCAGATGCTTGTGAGATTGGGAAGATTTGCAGCGCATCCATACCAATTCTCGGGTTATAAACCTTCATTTTACAGAAACCGGGATCGATGACGAACAGAATTCCATCAACAGTCAACGAGGTTTCGGCAATGTTCGTGGCAACAATCGCTTTTCTCATTCCACCGGGTGCCCGTTGGAAGATCTTGGCTTGCAAATCACTGGGCAACTGCGAATAGATCGGGAGGACTGCCAGAGGCGGCGCCTCGTCCAACTCACCCAATTTCTCCTTAATCATCTCACAACTGCATTCAATATCCTCCTGACCGGGCATAAACATCAGAATATCTCCATCCATTCCACCAAGATGAATAGTAACACATTGTTTGACAGCAGCATCGACATAGTCTTCAACCGGTGTTCGAGCATGAAACAGTTCGACGGGAAATGTTCTTCCGGGAATCGTAAAAGTCGGACAGTTTCCACCAAAGAAATCGGCGAATTTGTCAGCATCCATTGTGGCCGAAGTGACAATCAGTTTTAGATCCGATCGTTTCGCAACAACATCTCGAAGAAGTCCGAACAACACATCGGTGTTCAACGATCTCTCGTGAGCCTCGTCCATGATAATCGCCGAATATTGATCGAGAGTTCCGTCGCCGAGGCATTCTCGAAGTAGAATACCGTCGGTCATGTATTTGATGATGGTTTTCTCTGATGTACAATCTTCGAAACGGATCGCATAACCAACATCTTGACCAAGTTCAACACCCATTTCATCGGCTACACGTTTCGCGACACTCATCGCAGCCACACGACGCGGTTGAGTACATCCGATAAGACCTGGAAAAAAGAGATAAAATTATTCTCTGTTGTTTTGTAGGGCCACGACCAAGAATAATCTACCTCGACCAAGAAAATGAAGGGGAAGCCATGATATTCTCACGTAGGAAATTCATATTGAAATTTTTCTGGGTCTCGCCACGAAAACTTGGAAAATGACCGTACACCACCGATTTTTGATAGCGGTTATTTTTTTAATTCAGAATTTTCGGAAATTTTGGTGACCTACTCGTAAAACTGGGAAAATTAAAAACTACAGTAGTCTAAAATCTCAATTTTTCATTTTTCGAAATTATTCTTCTTCTCCAAAACACGAAAATTTCCTACCTGCATCACCAAACCCATCTTCTAGCAAATACTGTGCCAACTGAGTCGTTTTACCCGAACCAGTTTCTCCAACAATAATCACCACATTATTCTCTCTAACTACATTCATCATTTTCTGTCGACACGCAAACACCGGCAAATATTCTCGTTGTTGTTTGATGGATTTTTCGAGCGCAAAATCCGAAACCGCCTCGTTGTCCTTCATATGCGTCGCGAATTGATGCGACTCTTTGTAGTTGCCACTGTCGTCTTCGTCCGGATTCGCCGTGTCGTCGGGTTTCTCTTTGACACCCATCAAATTGCCCAATTTACTACCGGCCAACTCCCAATGCTTGTCTTGTGCTCGTTTGCGATCTTCGTTTTCTCGTCGTCGGCGAACTGCGACTGAACCGCGAGCCGCTGCGACTGCCATGTCGCATGTTGTGTCAACTACTGGGATGACCGGTTTAGCTTGCTGGAAAAATCTTATGAGAAATTTTTTGAAACTCGAGGCACAGGCCCAAAAAAACTGTGCAACGTGACCTCAATTTTTCCAAAAAATGTGCAAAATTTTTCATTGATTTTTGACCTTTTTTGGGGAAAAAACGAGGTCACGTTGTACAGTTTTTTTTTGCAATTTTTCACGTTGTAGTTACATCGCATAAAAATTTGGCAGTTCAAAGTACTTCAGCTTTGAGTATTCTTACGGCACAGCTTTCAGCCGGGATTTTCCAGCGAAACTAGGTTTTTCTATCAAAATTACACCAAAACAATATAACCCTTACCTTTGTGAAAACAATTCGACCATCCAAAAAAGGCGGAACAATATTCTGCACCAAAATAGTGACACGATTCTCATCGGTTTCATCTTCAAACGTGCTCGACAGCTCATCAGCCATCGCGACAACACCGGAACGATGCAATCGATTATTCTCCCACATTTCGTTTTCGCGTTTGATCGCTTGTTGTTTGACTGTTAGACGGGGTTTTTGCGTTTTTTCTTGCCATTGTTTCTCGCGTTTTTCGACAAACTCCTCAGAGATTTTTGCGAATGGATTGTATTCATCGTCAAAGGCTCCTTCATTGTCATACCATTCACGATCCAGATTTTTTTGCTCAACTTCCCATTGTTCACGTTCATTGTCATCGTGGAATCTGCAACATTTTTCATGTTAATTCTTTAAAAAAAGGTTTGAAAAACTAACTCAATTTTCTCATTTTTCGCAGATCTCACAGAATCAAGCGGTTTGTTATATCTTCTTCGTTTATCCTCTTCGCGATGCCGTCTCTCACTTCGATACGCACTTGAAATACTTCTCTCTGAATCATATTCTCGTTTTCTGTCTCGATCTCGCTCGCTTCTCGGAGTTGGCATGTCCCAACTACTTCGAAATCTTTTCTTGTCATCTAAATCCCACGACGTTCTTGACGGTGTATCAGGAGCCTTGAATCGAGGAGTGGCATCATCTCCACGATGTTTCCGATCTGATCGATCATATCTTCGACTGTCATCTCGATCTCGATCTCGTTTCCGATCATCATCTCGACTTTTATACTTTACACCTCGATCTTCTCGATCTCTTCGTCTATCGTGAACTCGATCAATCTCCTTTCTCACTGAATCACTAACACCTTGATCATCTTCTCGATCTTCGTCTCGTTTTCTCAAATATTCTCGTTTTGTCGATGCCAATTTGTCGAGTCCAAGCAAACTTTTTCCAGTCGTCGCTGTTTCTTCGCTCGTCTTCTTTTTTTTGATTATCAATCCGCCGAATGTCTCATTGGTTCCCTCAAGTCGATCGTCAGCCGACATCTGAAAAACAATTTTATTTGTGTTGTTGTTGTTGTTATGACGCGTTCAGCAAAAAAAAAGAAAGAAAAAAAGCGCTGAAAAATTTCGAAAGCTAGAGAGCACACGAAACATGGAGGGTGACAGACAGGAAATTGTCAACAGAGCAATGTTTCATTTTTACTTTCTTTTTTTCTCTGTTTTTGTTTTTTGTGTTTTTCGCCTAATCGCGCATGTTTCCAAACCTTGATTCATGTTAAATGTTTAAGGTGAAGGTCTTGTCACGATGCTTCAAATTAACATTTTGTTTGGGTTTGTAAACGAGACTGTTAAATCATTAAATTGCGAAATTGAAACGATGAGTCATAGCATTTAAATTTGTCGATATCATCACACACTTCACTTGAACTACTTTGTGTTTACCTTCATTTATTTATTTATATAACATTTTCCATCAACCAAAATTATTGCAGAATGACGACGTATGGTTTCATAGGCGTACCTCTGAAATCGACGAACGAAGTTGATCTAGTAAAACCACTGACAACATATATTGATAGTGTCTATAACACGTCGGATGACAATAAAGCTGAGATTTCGGAAGCGGTTCAAGAATTGAACAAACTTCGTTCTAAAGCATGTTGTCAGCCATTGGATCGCCATCAATCTGCGCTGGATGTAGTGACACGTTATTATGATCAATTGGTGGCAATCGAGAATAAAATCATCATTTCTGCCACACAAAATCCAGTAGTCTTCAAATGGAAGGATGCATTTGACAAGGGAAGTCTTTTCAGTAGCCGCGCTTCACTTTCTCTTTCCGATGGTTCTTTCGAAAGAGCTGCCGTTCTTTTCAATTGCGGTGCGTTGATGTCGGCAATTGCCGGCGCACAACAATTCCACACCGACGAGGAAATCAAAACTGCCGCCAAACTTTTCCAACAGGCCGCCGGTGTTTTTGCCAAGTTACGCGACAGTGTTCTCGGTATGGTGCAACAGGATCCAACACCCGATCTTACGCCCGACACCCTTGCCGCACTTTCTGCGTTGATGGTTGCGCAAGCGCAAGAGGCGATTTACATCAAGGGAAATAAGGATAAAATGAAGCCAGCGTCAATGACCAAAATATCGGCGCAACTTGCCGAGTTTTATTGCGAAGCGCAAAAGTTGATGTCGAAAGATGTGGTTCGTGGCACGTTTGACAAGGAAATGTTCAATCTGGTGACTGGCAAATCACTGGCCTATCAAGCATTGGCACAATATCATCAGGCGGAAGTCGATGCGGAGAGTCGAGTCATCGGTGATCAACTTTCTAGATTACAAGAAGCTGTTAAAACATCGGAAAATGCTGCCAAATATTTGGGAGATCATGCCGAATCGTTGACCGCGTTGTTTCCGGCGATTGGCAAGGCACATATTGCTGCGAAGAAGGATAACGATTTTATTGTAAGTTTTTGAAACCCGAAACTTTGTGCTCCATTTGTAAAACGTCCGATTTTCAATCTCAAAAATCCCGAAACAAAAAATAAGTTTAAAATCATTGTTATTTACTTTTTTGGCTCCGGGACATCTCGGAACCGCATAAAATTCCAAAGAAAAGGAGGAAAAAATGTTTGTTAGTCTTACTGTATGGTCTATCCAGTGGGATGTCGGTACACAAATTTGTTGAAAAAGGGGATAAACATTTTATTTTCGGATATTCTGCGATATTTTCATAATAATTTTATACTGTTTTGAGATGTCTGCTTTCGAAACGTCGCAGAGCCGTTTTATATGACTCTGACCAAAAAAAATCGCCGAAAATACGACAGATTTCCAGTTTAAACAAGTTCAAAAAATGCTGAACAGTCCGTGAGTTCCGGGCCAAGCCCTCAAGCTTCCGGATGTTGATTCAATTTTTAATTTTGTGGTTAGATTTTTCTCTGACTTACTAAAACACAGGCCCTGTCGCAGAGTGCGAGACAGTATTTCAGGGCGTCAACGCGACCTTCGTCAGGCGACACGTCAGCGATGTTATCACCTGCACGGACGGGGGTATAAAGGAAACAAGGGAGGAAGGAACAAAAAAAACAGAATACCTCCTATTGCGCTGTACCTAACAAATAAATAGTTCTATAGTAGACTGTGTACTGTAATTGTGTGACCGGACAGTTGGGAAAAGAACTCCGTTTGCGATATGGTGCATCGACCGAATGGTGTTTCAATAGCATTCTACCACTACCTGACTGTCCGGAACCACCCTCTACGGGAGAATACCTCCTCTCCAGAGCCGGCAATGCTTAACCCCTTCTAAGGACCTCGCCTCTCTAAGCCGGTAACGCTTAGTCTCTAAGCCAGGCAACGCTTAGGACCTCTCCAGAGCCGGCAATGCTCTCTAAGCCGGCAATGCTTAGCCCCTTCTAAGCCAGGCACTGCTTAGGACCTCGCCTCTCTAAGCCGGTAACGCTTAGTCGCTAAGCCAGGCAACGCTTAGGACCTCTCCAGAGCCGGCAATGCTCTCTAAGCCGGTAATGCTTAGTCTCTAAGCCAGGCAATGCTTAGGACCTCGCCTCTCTAAGACCATCACCCCGCCGACACCACCGGAGCCTCGTCATACGTCGAAACCCCTCGTCTCACGACAAAAAAAAAAAAAAAAAAAAAAGGAGGGACGTCACGAGGAAAGTTTCGTGACCTCAGAGGGGAGACGTGGCAACACACGCATAGTCACTTACGCGTGGCAGATGGTAATCAAACCACTACATAAATGGAGGCACAATCCAGTCAACCCCATATTCAATCGAGCACATCCGATTCCGACTATCATGACTTACAGTCCACCATCTTATTCTCTCAACGACATCACCGCCTTGAAAACCAAGATCACGAAGGCGCTGACAGCGGCACCCTCAATTATCGAGACAATCGACGCGATAACAAACGCAAGCCCGTCCATCGGTATCATCAAGGATGTTCAAGAAACCTTGACAAAGGCACGTCGCATCCAGAAAATCCTGTCGGAAGCCGGGCCCGAGTTCGACCACATCATGCAGGAAATAGACATGGACCAGACGACCGCAAAGAGTTACCGTAAGAAATTCGAAAAACACCTCGAAGCTAAGAACTTCGAAGACCTCAAAATCGCGATCATATTGCGCGTACCAACTATGGAACAATTGTACGCAGAGTGCATGTCTGTCCTTCAGAAACCCCCTCCGGTCAGAACCCCCTTGTCAGGAACCGACGTCACGCAATCCTCATCGTACGGCTCGCACCGCAAACCCCCAACAGAGGATAGTCCATCCGCACCGCGAAGAGGCGACATCCTCTATGACCTCACCAATCAACGTTCAACCCTCCATACCACGGGAGCAAATAAGACAACGACTACGCCGCGACACATCCCCCTCACAAAAAGGGTCAATCTCCCGAAATTGGACCTCGTGAAATTCGAAGGAGACCCGATCGAATACAGGGTATTCCGAGACACCTTTGACACGGCAATCGGAAACGAGGACACCCTCGACCTCAAGACGAAGTTCCTCTACCTCCGCTCCGTGCTCCGAGGCCAGGCACTCGACCTAGTCGACGGAATGCCACAGACCGAGAAAGGCTACAAAGCCGCGTGGGACGCTCTAGAGGACGCCTACAACGACCCCAAGGAAGTAGGAAAAATACTGAACTCCCGCATGCAAAAAATACCTACATCCGGCCCGTCCATCACCTCGCTCACAAACACCCTCCTACAAATCCGTAAGATAATAGTCCTCCAGGAAACCCACAAACAGACATTACTCCACGTTTCCTCCCAGCCCACTAACAAACCCCCGGAACGCGACCGCACCGCCCACACCAGAACAAAAATAAATATAAAAAAGAAATAAAAAATAATAAACCCAACGTAACCTGCCTGGAGGGGGAAGGAAGACCCCTAACGTGTACGTCATTAAAAACGTGACCTCGGAAACATAGATCAGATAAGCAAGCCTACTTAAGACCCGGTCCACCGTCACCTCACCAGTAAATCCTTCAAAGCGAATTCTCCGAATCCACCGCGCCAATGGACGACTCCGCCGACATAGACAAGCTGGCCGAACAACTCCTCGGACAGGATATCGATGCGCCTCTGGTGAGCGACCAAATCGCAGAGCTACGTGTCATGACGACCGCACTGCAGAACGAGGTCGCTCGTCTGAAGCAGAACCAGTTACCACCACCAACCTCAGCGGGGCCGGTACACCAACCGACGGACACATCAACCGTCGGGTACGTCCAACGGGGAACCGACAACTGTGAAAACGACAGCGGATATCAAGGACCGCGTTGCCTCTTTTGTGGGGGGCAGCACCCCTCCGGAGGGTGCCAAACCCACCCGCAGTTCGTCGACCGGGTTCGAATCGTCACCACGCAGAACCGCTGCCGACAGTGTGCGGTGCGCCACCCCGGGCAGGGATGCCAAGCACCTCTCTGCCGCCGCTGTGGTTACTGCCACATTCGCGCTCTGTGCGCGAGATGGATGGCCGCGCGCCGCAGTGGCCCTCACCACTATTGACCAACAAACGCTCGCCACCACCTCCACCATCGTCTCCACAAATGCCGCCGTCGAATGCTCGCCCAAAGAAGAAGTACCCTGTCCACCTTTTTCTCAATAAAAAGTGATTTATAGAACGCGAACTGTTTGTCCGGCGTCTGCCCGGTGGGGGGAATGTCGCAGAGTGCGAGACAGTATTTCAGGGCGTCAACGCGACCTTCGTCAGGCGACACGTCAGCGATGTTATCACCTGCACGGACGGGGGGTATAAAGGAAACAAGGGAGGAAGGAACAAAAAAAACAGAATACCTCCTATTGCGCTGTACCTAACAAATAAATAGTTCTATAGTAGACTGTGTACTGTAATTGTGTGACCGGACAGTTGGGAAAAGAACTCCGTTTGCGATAGGCCCGTCCTTTGAATATAATAAGCGAGAAAATTCGGCGTTGAAATAAGAAATAAAAATTGTTGAAAGATAAATATCTAACCCACAGAAAAAAATTTACCAAATAAAAACGTCACATTGTTTTCCAATTTCCAAATAGTTTCATTTCGAAATTCCAAATATTTTTCAGTACCATGAAAGAGTCACCGATTTCCGTTCTTTGGCTCCACTCCCAAAAGCAGCATTAGCCAAACCGACACCAATTTCTGGTGCACTTTCACCGAAATTCAAAGACATGTTCTCATCATTGGTTCCGGTTCAAGTTCATAACGCTATGCAATCATATGAAGCGAGAAAAGCTGAACTTATCAATATGGAAACTGTTCGAATGAGAGAGGCCACTCAACTTATGAACGGGTAGTTGAGGTTTAAAGAAAAACAGTATTACCATTTTTGTTTCAGAGTTTTGGCTAGTTTGAATTTGCCAGCCGCGCTGGATGATGTCACATCAACTGAGACCCTTCCCGAATCGATTAAACTGAAATCAGCGAAGCTGAAACAAAACGGAGGATCGGCTGAAATAATTAGATTATTCAGCGAATTGCCAGCGGCTTATCAGCGTAACGAGGAGATATTGACCGAGACGAGCAGAGTGTTGAACGAAGAGAAGGAGAGTGATGATACTATGCGAAAACAGTTGTCGACAAAATGGACACGAATGTCGAGCGATCAATTGACCGGCCCGCTTGTTCAGGAAATTGGAAAATATCGGGGAATATTGCACACGGCATCGAATGCCGATAAAATGGTTAAAGACAAATTCGAGACACATAAACAGGGCATTGAATTGTTGTCGAAAAATGAGACCGAACTCAAATCAGCCATTCCGGGACAAACGGCACATTCGACAGGAGAGACGGAGACGGTTCGAAAATTGAAAGAATTGATGAAACAGTGGAATGATTTGACACAACAAAGAGAGCAATTGGAGAAAGTAAGCGGTTTTTCTTTTGGGGAAAAAAAACTTCAAAAATATTTGGTGTCGTAAAAAAGCTAGGGAAAAATGAAATTGCGTTGAAACTTTTTGGTTGTTATCATGAAAAACGAATCAGAAATAATGTTTCTCATCCCTTTTTCAACAAATTCGTGTACCGACATCTCACTGGATACACCATACAGTAAGACGAACAAACGTTTTTTCCTCTTCCAATTTCAGGAGCTCAAATCTACAAACTGTGACATTGCCAACGATTTTCTTCGAGCACTGGCTGAAAGCCAACTCATCAACGAAGAACAAATATCAAAAGAAAAAATCAATCATCTTTTCGGCGCACTTCGCAATCGTGTACAACAATCATTGAACGATCAAGAAACACTGATGAACGAGATTCAGACGTGGAACAACAAGTTCACTGGAGAGAAGACTGGCTCGAGTTCCGGTGTTGAAAGAGAACGCATTTTGAAAACATTGGCACAAGCGGCCGATGCATATGCTGAATTGAAAGCGAATTTGGAGGAGGGTACCAAGGTAGAGTTTCATTTTCATAAAATGTTTTGCAAAATAAAAAAAAATTTCAGTTCTACAACGACTTGACACCGATTTTGGTGCGATTACAACAAAAAGTTAGCGATTTTGCATTCGCGCGGCAAACGGAGAAAGAAGATTTGATGCGACAACTCCAGCTGAGCATTGTTTCTGGTATGTTTGGGATTTTTAAAAGTTTCGAAAAAAAATGGAAAATTAGAACTGTTAAATTTCAGATGATGGTATGTTAAATTTCCTAAACTAGGGTCTGTTTAGATTAACAGTGTTGTGTTTTTTAGTTTTTAATGAATGTGCTTGTCAGTTTTTTTAGTTGTTGTCTTTTCCAGGTGCCGCAACAAAAGCAGTGGTTGATGGTGTTTCTTCGCTGGTTTCTAACTATATTTCTGGTCAGATTTTTTTTCAGTTTTTTTTTATTCTGTAGTGTAGTGTGCCTGAATGGAAATACCGAATTTTATAAAATTCTAGAAAAACTGTTTCTTTTTTGTAGGATCAAATGCTGCTGCTCCGCCACGACCACCACCGCCAAGCAGACCGGCGGCACCACAACAAAATGTCGAATCGCCAATTCCGCCGCCTAGAAATCAGCAAAATTTGAACGGTGAGTAGTTTTGTCGAAAATCTGAAATCTTCATTCAATTTTGCAAGACATTTGAACCTTTCTGAACACGAAAAATAGTTTCTAAAATTTTAACAACGAATAATTTATTTTGAAAAAAACTACAGTGCCAAAACTCGAAATTTTCAAAAAACCGAATTCAAAAAAAAAAATAACTTTAAAAAAATAGAAATCTTTCGGAGCACATTTTTTGAAGCTAAAAAGTCACAGTACTCATACCACGTCGAAAATCGTGAAACACGCCAATTTTCAAAACGTGCGCTGTATATTTTTACACAAAACTGAAAGAAAATGTTTGTGCTGTCTGAAGTACTGTGTAAAATTTTCGTGTTTTCTAAATGTTCTACGTGGAATTTCACAATTCGGCCCTCTTGGACCACAATTTTTTATTGCACTTTTAACATTTTCGAGACGTTTTGTGTCTAACTCAGGCGTTGAATTTGGAGTCGCGGAATTTTTCTCGGCTCTCATTTCACCTCTAATCTAACTGTTGTTGTCGTTTTCAGCCACACCCGGAACACCACAACAGCCAGCTGCCTATAATCCGTATCAGCAACAACAACAAGTACCACAACAACAACAACAATTTCATCCTGGATATTATCAACAACAAATGCCGTATGGTTAGTTATATGTTTTCTAACATTCACTCATATTTTTTGGACGGTACTGTAAAACTAAAGGCGCACAAACAAAATTTCAATTAAGCCCGATTCAGAAGCTAAAAAGTCAAATTTGCAGGTCAACCACAACCGATGATGTTCCAACCAGCTTATCAGCCAACATTTGCCGCGCCATACCCGACATTCCCTGGCGCTTTTCCTTCTTATCAACAACAACAATGGCCCCAACAGCAGCAACAACAACAACAAGCCGGATTTCCACCAAACCCTCAATTTCCACAAACTGGCGGGGCACAAAATACCAACCCGTTCGCCTAATTTGTAAATATTCCTCGATTTTTTTGTGCTCCACTCTGTCCGCTGATTTACACGTGTTTCATTTACTTTTTACTAGTTATCTAGAGATTTTACAAAAAACTTGAAGTATTTTTATTGAATAATTGAATAATCATTCTAATTTTGTATAATTCTGGATTTTTTTTTGGTTATGAAGAATTTCTTTCTAGAAAAAAAAACAATATGCACGGAGGAACCCAGACGGGAAGAGAAAGAGCGCTCACAAGACGCGCCTAAGGCCACGCCCCCTTGTGGCTGGTCAGGGAGAACGCGCAGACTATTATTTCGAAATTTGCCACATGTGGTTTCTTTCTGAGTTTTATTTTTTTCTTTGGTTTTTTTTTTGATTTTCGAATATTTATACTTTGTATGTTCATGCACCTTTGAACAGTATTACTGTATTTACAATCAAAATTTATAATTTTTCGTGTAAAATTTGAAGAAACTATTTTTTGATAAATCAAAAATGTATTGTAAACGAGTTTAGGGCAAACATTTTTTTTTGTTCATTTTAAAAATTTACTGTTTCAAGTACGTTTCAAAGCATGAGAAATTTTCCTCGCTTACAAAAAATTTTTGATTTGACTCTATTAGTTCACGAGCGTTGAAATTTTGCAAAAATAAATTTTTTTAACATGAAAAAATCAGTCAATTAGTCATATTTTTCTGTTTTTGATCCATTTTGGTCATGTTTTGAAAAAAAAGAAGTTTTTTTTTTTCTGATTTCAAATATTTACTGTTTCAAGAACGTTTCAAAGTATTCACAAGACATTTTCAATTGTTACTTCTGGTATTTTTCAATGACTCTTATATTTATATTTAAAAGCTTTTTGAGCGCGAGAAAAAATGTGTAATGCGCAGAAGTGTATTTTTTAAACAAAAATGAAAAAAAATAGTCGGTCAATTTTTCTGTTTTTGAAAATGATCATGTTCTGAGAAAATATTGATTTCAAAAATTAACTGTTTCAAATATTCACAAGACGTTTTCGAAGTTCTGCGCTTCGATCGAAGCGCAGAAATTCGAATCGTAAAAATTTTCAATCAAAAAAATCAAACTACAGTGCCTATTTCAGACTCCCAAAATTTCAAATTTCGAAAAATGTCATCTACAGTATTCATTTTCAAAGCTGAAAATGAAACGTTCAGAAAATGGTAAACTACAGTACTCTCGTCTATCAGAATGAGATCATGATGTCAACGAGCAATTTTTGAGAGTGAATGAGACGCAGAGAAAAGTTTCACTCACAACAAAGTAAGACTGCCTGAGTTCACGTTTTTATTTGATTTTTTTTTGGTTTTGATTTTTTTGAAATCTTTGTTCATAACATTTGCTAGCCGTGATTTTTTTTTCAAATTTAAAACTTTAACCTTTTTCATACTTACATTAGTAGAAAAAAAATTACCTTCTAGAACCAGTGGTTTTTGAACGGGCCAGTTGCAAGTTGAAAACGCTGCGTCTCGTACACTCTCAAGAGTTGTTGTTGGGAATGAAAGTTTTGATTTCTTTTCCGCTTTTGTTTTACTCGTTTCAATTTTTCAGCGTTTTGTTTCGCAACTGTGGGAATTCGCGTACGAATCTAACCAAGAAAACCGACGTTCGAACGTATGTGGGCGGTACGTAAAAAGTATGCGACAAGGAAAGGATAGTGTGAAGAAGATAATGATCTCAGAGGGCGCCAAGAAACACAACGTCGGCGCATGAAAGAAAGAGCTCCTGAAGATGTCAATGTTACCGTGAATCCGTAACGATAGTGTGAAGAAGAAAGTGGTTAAAGAACGCAGAGAGGCGTTTGTTCAGAATGAGAGTAAGATGCCCAAAAAAAATTCGACGTCGTTTCGATAGTGTGCACTTCATGAAGAAGTTGAAAAAAAGTTGTTGCTTGAAAAAGAGAGCATCCAAATATCTCCAAGACTTTGACAAGTTTGACGACATGGTGTGGAGAAAATTGAGAGCAACAACAAGACATGGACAATGGCGAAGAGCCCTCTGAATTGCCAAGTGGTATCGATAGTGTGAAGAAGAAAGTGATGAAGCTTCGCTCGAAGATATAATGCAGCGTCCAAAATCGAAAAAAACAGAAAAAAAAGTGTGTCCAAATTCAAAAAACAAAGTGCGAAATCTCAAAGGTACATCAGTATTTCTCAAAAGAAAATTGTAGAAGAACCTTGATGTCTAACTCATATGATCCCACCACGAGGAGAACAATAACGATGTTCAACAATATGATAGTGTGAAGAAGATGGTGATGCATCAACTCAATGAACTTGAACGGACCGAAGAATCAAAAAGAGGCGGGGCCAAAAAATGTGTGCCAGTGTTTGCAAGAAAAAAATAGGTTGCGCTCAAAGAGCTGACACAGTTTTGCAGCCGAAATAGCATACAGAAACAAGAGACGTGGAGAGAAGATTATCGTGATCTACCGATGAAAATGTTTTAAAACTTTGGAGACCTGAATATGATTTCAATCGACAGTCTGAAGAAGAAAGCGATAGCCACCCTGCGGACGATTAGAAATCTAAAAGAGGAGAAGAGAAAGACACGATTTTCCCAACCAGCCCAGAAGAACGAAATACTGTAATTATTTAAAGGAACACAACGATATTGCAATAAAAAAATGAAATCATATGATCTAGATGTTGTACGAAGAAAAACAACAAAGTTTGAGAAAAATGCACTCGTGACGCACGTAAATGTAACGGAGTCTCGTTCGATAGTGTGAAGAAGAAAGTGATAGTCGACATGCGGACGATAAGAAAAAAGGCTGTATTGATGAGTTTGTGACGAGAAAATTTGGCGATTAGTGAACCGACAAAAAATGTCGAAACAAAATTGGAATCTGAAAAAAAAACCGACAACTCGCCTATGATTGATGGTTGATTGTAAATCGGGCCAGATCCTCTTTCATTGGACCCGAAAAAAACCGAACCTGAATCGGGATCATGCATGGAAAATGTGTCGGAATCCGATCACAAAATTGGACCTGAACAGTTTTTCCCTTTTTTGGGACCGCGTCGTTGAAAATATGAATGGAACGGGCGCAGAAAAAAATAGACCCGGTCCATTCTTTTTTGAGATTTTTGACGAATCGGAAAAAATTCTTCACGTTGAGAAAAAACGGCTCTACGACAGGTCGCCACCCGACAATTCGCCACTTTTTAAAATTTTTTCTCAAAACCCGACATTTAAACCTCAAAAAATTTAACATCCCCATACTTCTAAAGCCCCATACTTTGTCGACAAAATTTTTAATACTCGAGTTTTGAAGCTAGAACAAAGTTAAAATTTCCAAAGGTGGCGAAATGTCGGGGTTGCGAACTGTCGGGTGGCGACCTGTCGTAGAGCCGAAAAAACGAACCGGCTCCGACTTTTTGAGGGGGCCCGTATTGAGTAATCCGGTCATTTCAATAAAAAAAATTAGGGGCTGGTTCGATTTTCAAGCAAAAATCTTGAAAAAACAAACCGCGGTGAAGAAATTTTCCAATCGAAAGAGACACAGAGAAAAACATCAAACTTGCAGTTCAAAAGGTCATTTTTTCACGTTCGTGCTTTTTTTCAAAGATAGCAAAATTCTCGAAACTCACAATTTTCGAGAAATAAACTCAATGAGCCGGTAAATTTTTTAAAAATACTTTTTTTTGGTTCATCTTTTTTCCAAGGTATTCCTCTTACAAAAATTGTGAATTATGAAAAAATTAACGTGACCCCTCTGCGTCTCTTTTGAAGGACGTGGAACTGGGCCCAATTCAGTTTTGGTTATTTTTGGGTCCAATGAAATCGGGCCTAGCGCGCTACTGGGAACTTTATTTTCTCCAAATTTTTACGAATAAACTATTTCGAATGTGTTGAGTTTTTTTTTTCAAAGTTTCAGATTTTTCAGCCCATCCCGTCGTTCACAAACACACTTGCCATGGAAGTTTAGCCCACGCGCAAATGTTTAACAAATCCCAATAATCTCGAATTAAACAAAAAGATGAAATTTCCAAAAAGATAAACCTTGGGTGGTCGAAAACGCTTTCGAGCAAGCACTGAGCCTCTTATCAATGAGCTTCTTTTTGGCCTCGTTTTAGTTATAATCTAGTTGCTGTCGTCGTGAAGTGTAATGCTCCGAGAAATTGAGCCCGGTGAAAAGTGTTTGGTGTGCATGAGAAAGTCTCAAGGTTGTCATTATGAGGTGAGTAGTACACTTTAATAAAAAATGCACAGAAAATTCAAAAAAAAAAAATTCGAAATTTTGGCGACCCAAAGCTCCGCGTTTGAGACAAATTTGAAATCTAGGTCAAAAATGTGAAGTTTTTTTTTCAAGAGTATAAATTTCGAGCTCGCGCTGCGGTCACGCGTTGCGTGCCTTCCTTCAACCTTTTGAATTCTTATAGGTTCCAACTTGTTACGCGTGTCGATCATTTTTTCGGCGCTCACGTCTCCGCCTCAAACCCCTTCCAAGATGTACAAGACAACGAGAATGCTACCAAGGTTCGACAATTTTAAAGTGTAGCGAGTGTCGTCTCAAAAAATGTCTGAACGTTGGCATGGTTGCCGATTTCGCCTCTCAAAAAGTTATCCCCAAAAACGTGAGTGTTGGTTTTTTTGTTGGTGATATTTTTTGTGAACCTAATGTTTTTCTGGGTGATGACGAATTGGCATTGGCATCGCCAGGATGTCCTTCGATGGAAGCGGAATTGCTTGAAAATCGAATTGTTGGAAATCAACAAGCGCAGGGTTATCTGATACACCTTGAGACTAACACGTACGAGAAACGAAAAATTGAAAATTAAAGTGGCTGAAACAGACTAAGCTGAAAAATCGGGCCCTGTCCTCTTTTTCTCAAGGTGAACCCTTCAGGTCAAATCGATTTAAATCTGCAAAAAAGGACTGGCCCCGATTTTCTTTGGGCTCATTTCAGCCACATTTTTAGAACCTGGCCCGAAATTTTTTTTTTCAACCCCCGAGAAACGTGTCCACCTTCCAGCAATCAATGGACCCCGTTCGATTTGGAAATGGCCGTCAGATACACAAAAAATTTCCCATTCTTCCTGAGATTGAGCATAACTGACAAGTTATGTATCGTCCGAGGAACTGTTTGCATGTTGAAAACTACAAGTAGGGCGTACATGCATTACATAGCAAAGATACCACTTATTCCGACAAGTCAGTGAGTTTTTTTTTCTTTTTGCAGACTTCAACTTTCTTTCGTGGGGTACTGTGCAAACACCCAAACGGTGTTTGCACAAGAATTACGTCTTGAGAATAAATTCGAGAATAGTTGTTTCTTTTTTTCGACCTTTCAAAGTACTTTTTCGATTTTTGAGTTTCACACATTGAAAGTTGAAGTTTTTCGAACACAATAAATCTATCTCTGAGTTCCTCTATGTTTATCGATTCAGGGTAACAATTCCAAGATTAGTCGAACCAATGATAAGAAATCAATTCACCTCATCCGAATACTCTTCTCTCAAACGAATCATCGTTGCCAATCCAGGTAAATTCCATCCAACTACCAGAATTTTCGTGTTTTTTTCTAGCACTCGAGTTGTCACCAGAAGGTCAGGCTATCGTTCAAGAGGAGCGTAACATCTATGCAAGAGATTTATTAGATTCATGCATGCTCAAGCATGGAAATAATCATGGTCCGTCGAGATTTGTCACAGTTCTCAGTTATATCAACGTGTTGGAGAATCATCAAAAAGAATTTCGGGATTTTGTGATTATGTCGCAATTGCCAAGAGCTTTGCTGGAAAATGAGATTTTTAATAATAATTTATAACTTTTTTTGTTTAAAAAATTATGCTAGTTGTTTATTATTTGTCTTTGTTGTTTGTGCGCATGTTTAAAGACTCCTGGTCACTCAGAAATAAATTTCTCGTGTTTATCAAAATCTCAATATTGAATACTTCAACTTTGGATGTGTGAAATTCAAAAATTGAAAAAAGTACTTTATGAGGTCGAAAAACAAGAAAAAACAGTTTTTGAATTCGTTCTCAGGAAGATTGGCGGCCGCAAACACCGTTTGTGTGTGTGTGCGGGTACAGTAACCCACGAAAAAACTTGTTTCGTTTTTTCTTTCAATCGTTTTTGGTTTTTTGAACCACATGCATCGAAATTTGAAGTTTTCAATATTGAGTTTTCTATAAACTTGAAAAAACCATTTCTATAAATTTAATAAATTTGAAACGTGAACCAGAATATCTTAAATATAAAAATCACGCTCAATTTCGATCTAATCATTGCTAGACAGTTCGGACATTCAGGTGAGCTCTCCACGCCTTTCTACTCTGAGAAAATTCCCATTTTCCGATGCAGACAATTATAACATGGCAGATAAATCGGCATTCGTTCCAGTTGATGCTATCGGAAATCATAAAAACACGGATCTCGATGTCGATATTGATGATGAACTATTCGGCAAAAAGCCGCCACCGCACGCAGCGTCGCCAGCTCCAGCGCAACGTGCACCAGCTAAAGTAGCGGCTGCGCCTGCTCCGCCGAAAGCGGCACCACCCGCGCCAGCTCCGGTAGCAGCAGCACCGCCACCAGCTGCTGCTGCTCCTCCAAAGTTTCAATACAAAAAAGCGACAAACTATACAAAGGCATATGCAAAATGATTATTATGTATTTTCATTTATTTTCAATGAAATATCGTTTTTTTAAAGAAGAAACAAATTTTTCGAATTCCCACTTGTTGTGCGGTGGGGCGAGTTTGCATCGCCCATTTTTTATTTTTCATTTTTTTTCCGGAAAACTTGTTTTCCCCGAATTTCAAGTTTCCCAATGTTCTGTTTATAGTGTTGATTCATCTCAATTGTGAATAGAAGAAAAATGCCAGAAACCAGTGAAAAAAGAAAAAACAGAGTAAGTTTTCCATATATGTTTTTTTTTTTAATTATTTTTTTTTAAGAAACTCGAGAAATATCTCAAACTACCCTATTCGGTTCGGCTGATGATTGTACAACGAATGAGAGGACCTGATAGATTTCAATTTTCGTTAACGTCCGAATTGTGTAAAGACGAATCAGCGCCACCGTTTCAAGATGTCTATGGCCTGGAATTGTACGGCTATTCATTGGTTCATTGGGTGATTTATGTAATTTTTGATGAATATCAAAATCATGAGAATCGAAAAAAGTTTTATTCTTTGGTTATTCGAAATCATAACACTAAAAAATATGTGGCATGGCAAGTTAAACACCTAAAATAAGTGACAGAAAAGAAGTTTTTTTAGTTTAAATGCTAAGAAAGAGCAATTGTGGAGAACCGAATTGCATCCATCAACAAATATTCATCAATGTGCACTGTTACATTTCAAAAGTATTCTGAAATACAATCAAAATTATGTCAAAAAGCTGGCAATTTGTGGAAAACACTTGTCGAAGTTCGATTTTGGAATAAAAACTTTGTCAGTAGTTGAGGAGTTGAATCTCGAAGGTGATGTGGATTTTCAACAATTTCTTCCGTGGATTGGACATCCGTTGAGAAAACTTCGTGTTCAGACGGGAGAAGAAACAGTGCCTATTGCGAATAGCCAACAGGTTGGTGGAAGATTTTGGTGAAATGTATTCGTGCGTACGTAAAGCGCAATATTTTGCAGATCTACCATGTCACCGAAAGTCTGATGATACCATTCTTCAAATTGACCGGAAAACAATTCCGCAAGCTCGAAGCGTTGCGAGTTCGTGTAGCCATCGAGAAACTAACCGTCGACGATATCTACGATTTTATTTTTCGCTGGATAAACGGCGAAATTCTCCAAGAACGTGGCGATTATCAATTCGAAATTCTCAATGGAACTTTTGACTATGCTAAACTTCGCCAATTATTAAACATCAGAGAAAATCACGAGTGAGAGAAACTATTGTCAACTTGCAAACTTGAAAAAATTCACTTGTCAATTAGTGTCCTCCACCGCGGAGCACAGTGTGTACTTTTGTATCTCAAAGTTTTTGCTCATTTTCCTAGATCAGACACACTTTTGTGGATGTGGCCTAAACCAAGGAAATATAATTAAAAAATAAGAAATTCAGAGAAAAGGTCACGAAAAATAGGCAAAATTTTCAAAATTTTGGAGACTTAAAGACCTGTCAGTCAGAAATGGTTTTTTCGAGTTCATAAAAATCTCAATATTGAACACTTCAAATTCGATGTATGTGGTTCAAAAAACCAAAAATGTTTGAAAGAAAAAACAAAAATTTTTTTGCCGTGGGTTACTGTACCCGCACACACACACAAACGGTGTTTGCGGCGGCCAGTCTTCCTGAGAACGAGTGACCAGGTGTCTTTAAAAATTTGACTCAAATACACAATAGGCGGAGCGTGTTTGCGACGCGGTTCTCATTTCAAAAAAAAACAGATACAAGAGTTGAGTCGGAAAAGAAAACCGCTCGCAGACAAGCAACGCCGACGACGAAGTTCTAGTTTTTTGCAAGTTGATAATACAAACCAACGAAACATTGACCGAGATTTCCTTTTGCAGATTGACAGTGATCCTGAGACCGAATTATAGATCGAATAGAGAATCGGCACTCGGCTGGTATAAAAGTGCTCTTCATTTTCGATGGGAGTATGGAAAGACGGTTTTACAGCTGATGGCCTCGTCGTGAATCGACTCGTGATTTCGCATGTTTTGTATGTATATAGATATATTATAAATTTTCTCAGACTTGCCCGTAGGCAAACATTTTTAAAAATAATTTACTCGATTTTTTTACGATTTAAATGACCCGGCGACTCTTCTATAGTATTCGGTTATTTTGAAAGTATTCGCCATTTTAAGACATACTCAGGCATTCGAAAACTCTAGAACCTCCCTAAAACGGTCATAGAAAGTCCCCAAAACAGCGAAAAAGTCTAGAGCGGGCATAAAATGTTCACAGAACGGGCCGGAAGAGAGCGGCAGCGAGTCTCGATCCCACTCGTTCCTAGAACGTTCTAGGAACACTCTGGAGCAAGCGTCTCTAGGTTCTAGGAACGAACCGTGAATTGTAAATGTGTGTATTTTTATGTCGCGGTGTACACACCTTTTTTGCGTGAACAAAAAATGATGATTTTCATTTCGATTTTTTTCGTTTCTTTCGTTCGGAGTGTTTTCTATGTTTCAGGTAGTAGATTATTGTCAATTCAACAGATATATTTAACAGATAGAGTTGAAGAAGAGAAAAAGTGGATCAAGTAATCGACTCTCGCCCTGTGATTATATTATTTCTATGAGTGAGTTGATTATATTTTTCATTGATTTTTTTTAAACTTTTCGAAGTGATTTTCAGCCGAATGAACTTTGATGTCACTTTGAAAAACATGGCAACCAAAACGAATACTTATTTGCCTCAAAATGAAAAATAAGTTTGAAAATGATTATAAAGGTAATTTATTTTTCAAATCTTGGTTAACTTATAAATTTGGTACATTTCAGGATGAAAATGCTTTCGGCATCCAAACAATTAAAGGTCAACAGTCTGAAAGACGAGTGTTATATGAAGTTAAAATGCATGGGCGTGTAGGAATCGATCGAGAATGTTAAGGTACGTTTTTGGGTTGTGAAATATCTTCTGGAGAGTTCATTCCGTTTTTTTTTCATACGAAAAATGAAAGTTCTAAAAAAGGTGAAATTCCATAGAATACAGTTTCGGAGCGCGAAATGTTTACAGTACAAAACTTTTCGATATTTTAGTGTGTAAAATCTCAGAGGGCTTTTGGAAAAAAAAATTTTAACGGTTTCGGCAGTGACTGAGATGGAATAATGCGTTGTCGCAACTCGAAAATGTTTTTCTAATGTTCTGTGGAGAAAAAACAATTGATTTTTACTGTTTTCTTCATATTTTTTTTTCTCTGGAGAGGGGGTGGGGTACTAACCTAGAGGGATTTGAGGGTACTAACCCAGAGGGACGTCTGGGCATCTATCGGATGTATGCCTCGTAGACCAGGCATGATTGAACAGCGCAGAAAAAAAAAGAATGGTTCTGAACACTAAAGTTGACGGTCATCTCAATGTTCAAGTTTCAGGATAACCAATCTTCTCAAATTTCGTTCGATTCGGTGGAATTACATCATCAATTATCTTCTGAAATCAACCCCGCCTGAATGTTCATCCGAAGACACCGAAAACTTTATAATTTTTCACATTTTTTTGATGAATAAATTTTTTTCGACGCGTCGAAAACAAGCGAAATGATCCAGAGTTTCCCAAAAATGGAAACAAAAGGTTCTGTGAACGGGGCAAGAATGGCCCCAAAGTGTTCCAAGAATGACCCCAAAGTGTTCCAAGAAAAAATCTAGAGCTGGCTCTAGAGTCTATTTTGGGGACTTTCTATGACCGTTTTAGGGAGGTTCTAGAGTTTTCGAATGCCTGAGTATGTGAGTGAAGAAACAGTCTAAAGCAACGTATAGCAAAAACTACAGCACAAAAAAGAGCAGAAAATAAATCATAGAGTTGGATTAATCGCGCAAACGCGCTCTACTGCTTCATTAGGATTTGAAATTTTGATCCAACTTTATTTTTATTTATTGTTCTTTTTTGTTGTCTAACTTTTGTTTCTTATGTTTTTGAACTGTGTTTTAACTCGTATATGTCTTAAAATGATGAATACTTTCAATTTAAACGAATACTCTCGATGAGTCGCCGGGTCATTTAAAAAAACGTTTCATGTTTTTTGAAAATATCTTATCAGTTTCTAATTTTCGCGGCGAGACCCTTGGTGATTTTTTTCTTGACTCAAGGATCCAACGATTGACAAGGTGCGTCTTAAAACAACAAGAGGATGTTTCCCTAGTTTTTTCAGGTTATCGATTTGATTGGCGTATTATTAAGCATCCAATTTTTTCTGATTGTTGGTGAGTTTTTTTTGTTGTTATTTAAAATCGCGTCAAAAATTTTCTAATTCAAAATCTACGCAATTTATGTTCCATAAATTATGGAACAATAGGTTTTCACCGAAGTTAGAAAAATAATCGAATTAGAGTAATGAAACAATGAAGACAAAGAAAAATTATTTGAAATAGCCATCAAGGTCTTCTTTGTGCACTTTTCTTCCTGCGGTTTTCTGGACATTTGAGAAGATAATATCTAGCGTGCACTTATATGTTCTTAATCCCTCGTAGCCTATAATTATCTATAAGCTGGTCACCAGAAAAATAATGTAAAGCTAGAAGATCACTAGCTCAATACGCCACTACAAGCCGCTATGAACGCGTAACATCGTTCGAAAATTTTGGAAAACAACGGAGTGTCGTTGCACGGATTTCTCTCTTATCGCGATAACACTCTAGTCTTCATTTAATTTAGCAAAGTGAGCAGAAAATCCTAGTTAATACGGATTATAAATAATAACATGCTTTGCGAGGCCACACGAAATGCATTACTTATCTGATCAAGGCTTCCTACTCTGTACACTTTTTCTAATTAGCAGGTATGAATGGGCGTGGCTTTTTGTCACCAATAAGACATCGTTTTTGACACTGCTCATTTCTGCGCGACGCACTCCTATTTTCTCATTATAGTCTGTTTTTGAAACGTATAATGTTCGGGAAAATCAGCCATTTTTATCCTTTTAGATCCAGCTTTTTGAAATGTTTTTGAACGTTTTTTTTCAGCAAAAAAATCGTCGAAAAATGGAGCTGTCCGATCTTCCATACGATGTTATGCACAAAATCGTCGGCATGTTGGACACGTCATCGCGGAGCAAATTTTCAAAAGTCTCCAAAGGATGTCAAAAAGTTGTCGAGGATGTGGGAATGGGAAGGACGGTCTCGTCAATGGTGGTGACCAAATATTCCCCCTGTGCCAATTGTAAAAGCGCTGCTAAAATTAAAATCCGCGTCAAAAAGACTGATTCTGAATCGACGTTGGAGTTTGTCGGCACAACTGTCTATATTGAGATTCTATCGTGGCAGGAACGTCGTGTGAAAAAGCGGAAAATTGAGGAGACTGGAGATATGTTATCGATTGTTGCTCGATATTTTGGATATATAGTCAAGACTTGTATCAAAAACACGATGATATCTTTGAAAATTCATGTGGTAAGAGTTCATACCTGACCTAACAGGGTACCAAAAAAATCCTTAAAATTTTGACACTGTGAAAATCTTGAGAAATTATTTTTGTCACTCTGTATGACAACCAAAAAAAAAACGGAGAAAATTAACTGAAAATTTCAAAAATTCTACAGAAACACATCTTTTTTTCGGAAAATTTGCGGCTCCGACCAAGCCTGTTGTACAGTAATCCAGGCGGCACAAAGAACGTTTTAAGAGGTGTGAAAAAGGTCTAATTAGGTCACATCTGTTGTTATTGTAGTATTGACAACATCATAAATAACAACAACAGGTGTGACCTTTTCTCCAATGTTTGACCAATTATTTTTGATCAAAAAAATGTCACATAAGGACAAAAAACGAAAAAATAGAGAAAATCATATTTTTCTAGAAAATGTCACGGCACTTTTTCTCCGCTTAGGCCAGGTATGTAAGAGTGTTTTTGGTTTTGTTTTTCGTAGAAACAAAAAGCAACCATGTCATGGTCAAAAGTAGCCTGCAAAATTAAGTCCTGCGAAAAAATGAAGCATGTTCGATATAAGACCTGCAAAATAACGCCTGTGATTTGGGTGTAATTCCTGCACAGCTTTATCGCCTGCAATTTAATCCTGCAGTTTAAACCCTGAAATTTTCAAAAAATTTCCCGAAGAATAGAAGAATTTGCTACTGAATTTTTACCCAGATGGGTAAAAAAAGGCTAATCAAAGCGTGCCTCCGCCCTTGTTTTTCCACAATTTGAAAAAACACACAAAACCCTTTTGACCCATTTCAGCCAGAATTTCCCTATCGACAAACGAGCATTGCCAAACTGGGAAATATCATGTATCTCCATTTGGATCAGAACGAGAGAACCAAAAATTGCTTGATTTCTTGCGGGTTTTTGAAAATGGAACAGGTTGGTGTACTCAACAAAAAAAAGTCATAAAAACCACAGCCCTGTTCATAACATGTTTTTTTTTTTGTCAAGGTTCAAAATGCTATATATGAATTGCATGTGAGTGGAGTCATCCACGAATTAGAGCAATTGAAAACCCTTGTCACCACGAAGCTGTCGTTGGAATCGAGATTCTTCACTGATCGATTTGTCAACGAGTATTTGAAATTGTTTGTGAATGATCAGCTGAGTCGCAAGTTTCGTTCGGTGATTTTGAGACAGCCAGAAGACGATTTTTGCTTCGCACAAGTTATTGATGGCTTTGAAACGGTTGTCAAGCAGACGTTTTTGAAAAGGTAAATTTTTTCTCGAAATATCAGAAACTAATACATTGCTCGACATTTGGAAATAAAGGTAGCCTTCAAAAAAAACTAGGCAAAAATAGGTTTCAACATTTTCATAAATTGTGATTTTGAAATGTGACAATATTGTACAGTATCCGTATTGACCGCTTTTTGATTCGCGGGTTAAATACTAACCCTTCAAAAAAATGATTAAATTTTTTCCAAGCCTCAAAATTCATAAAGTTAGTCACAAAAATTATGCGGGCCAAAAACATTGAAAATTTTTTCAGAAAAGTTCGAAAAAAAAGTTTGAACTTGCAGAAAAAAAATTTTCCGCGCTGCGTGTTAGAAACTGTTAAATTTCAGTACGGGTCCTAGTCAACACGGTTTTTTGGTCAACATAGCGCCAAATGTCAACGATTCGATGGTGTGCCAAGTGACCGTGCATCATGACAGTACTTCGATTGAACTACACTTTTTCGACGTACAAAATGATGTCCTGAAGCGCATGCAAATTTTTGACAATTTCAAGGATTACATTTTCCAGAAGACCGGGCAGACGATCACTCCATAAAACTTATAATTTCGTATTTTTCTAATTATAATTGTTTGTTTCGCTATTTACCCCACCAAACTGTCAATAATAAAGAAAAAGATAATTTATAAAGCACCGAACGAAAAAAAAACCAACAAAAATTAAGAGAAAATTATTATATTGCACGAAATGGATAGGGCAGGGGGATCACAGAAAGAGAGAAAAAATCGAGATAACGGGGGGCAAAAAAGTTAGAATTGGTGAGAAAATGATTAAATGTTTGACATGGATCATGAATGAAAGGGTATGGGGTTTGTTCACACAAAAAAAAACAAAGTAGATTTTAACCGTATTTCAGACAACAACAACAAAAAAAAAGAGAAAATATTCTAGAGCTTACATGGCTGTGGCGTTGATCAATTGTACACTGGAACCGGCCGCGTTTGTGGATTGATGATGAAGGAGACGAGATGAGTTTGAGCTGTTTTTCGATGATGACATGAATGAGTTTTCGAGACGTTGTCGTTCGATGCCGTGTCGTTCGCGGACTTGCTCTTTTTTCAGTCGACGAAGATTCGACATCTCTTCGCGTTCTTCTCGTATTCGTTGTTCGAGCATTGCGCGGCGTGATGCTATTCGTTCTTCTAGCGATAATCGCTCCTAGAAAACGTTTTATAAGAAATTTTTTTCTAAAATTTGGCCCGGGGTCATATCTTGCCTAAAACAGGGAAAAGTACCGTGAGATTTTTCAAGAAATAATTTATAGATCTCGCCTCGAAAACTTGAAAATTTTTAAATTCAAATTTCGACATTTTCAGCTATTTTTCTTCATGTTTTTTCGGTCATAGATGTGTTTTTCCGATTCGCCCAAAAAAGTTTGGAAAAGAATTTCGGAAAAAGGTAAAGTCAGAAAAGTTTCGTTAAAATATTTCGGAAAAGGTTCTAACGAAAAAAGATCCGAAAATAGTCAGAAATTTTTGGCCCAAATTTCAGATGTCAAACTTAGTGCCAAAAAACCAAAATCCACCAACCTTTTTAATTTGCTCTTCGAGCATAGCTTTCTGCTTTTTTTGATACGCAATCAATTCTTCCAGTTCTTTTTCCAATTTTTCGCTGAGTATCTTCTGCTCATCTTCTTGCCAAGCTTCAAGTTTTACCTGCAAAAATGACGTTGACAAAACTACTGAGTGTCGTGAACTCACCGTCTTATCCTGAACCATTTTCTTGATCTGGCTCTCGTATTGCGATCCGAGCAATGCAATCTTCTGCATTTGATCCTGTTTCAATCTCGCCGACATTTCTTTTTGCTCTTCTTTTCCAACAATTTGCATCATTTGTGTCAGATACAGTTTGAATTGTCGTGTTTGCGTTTTGACAACCTGTCTGTATTGTTTTCGGATTTGGGCTTCTTGTAGCTGAAAAAAAACAAGAGATTGCTTTTTGAGAAAAGTACGTGGATAATTTCCGTGACCTTTTCTCCACGCAGAAATTATGAATTTTCTGAAAAATTGAAGGAAAAACCACTCACCTTGAGTTCCCTGGGTTGTTGTCTACACTGTAGCGCGTGTTTCTTTCTCATATCGTCTTGTTGTCGATTCGTATATTCGTTCTGACTGTTCGATTCGGCTTCGTGTTGCGTTTCCAGATGACGCTTCTTTGTCGTGTGTAGTTCGTTCAAATGCGTCAATTCGAGATCTTTTGTCATTTCGTGTTGACGCATTAATAAAGCGTGTTTCGTTTCGGTTTGACGATCTTGCACGTTCAGATCCTGAAGGGAAAAGGTTTTTGCCTTGAGAGTGTGGATTTCAGAAACTTTCAAATATGACTTCAAAGCTATAGTTTATTTTCTTTTCTGTAACTTTCGCCCAGTTTTACAGTAATTTTTTAAAAACTTTTTTTTTTGAAAATTCATACTGACATGTTTCAAGAAAAAAAAGGCATAACTCCGCCAAAAAGTGGAATTTCACGTAGCACAGGCTCGAAACACAAAAAAGTACACAATACTTCAAAGAGCACAAAAATTTTTAGGATTTCTGAAAAATCACTGAGCACATTTTGTAAATAAGAATTCCACGTTTTTTAGGTCACGCCACGAAAATTCGAAAACTATAATTTTTTTTCAAATTTTTGACCCGTTTTTTAAATTTCAGAGTGACAGAATATTTTTCAGAAATTTTATTACCCCATAGACTAAATGTATGCTCAAAAAACCAACCTCATCCGCCAATTTTTCCTCCATCGAATGCAGCGAATTCAGCTGCTGTCGTCGATATCTGATCAATTCTTCCTCATTTTCTTCGCGCATTTTCGCTTCATACTCATTTTCCAGCATCTCTTTTCTTCGATTCAACTCCATTTTCACATCTTTCATTGTTATTTCAAATGTGCTTCGGGGAACATTCATGGCACGAAGTCGCTGGAAAAATCAAATTGGGTAAAAGGTGGGGAAAAAGGGAAAATACCGTTTTCTGGGCTTCCTTGTTGTGTTTGTACTCTTTCAGCTGCATTGCACTGTATACTTTCATTTGTTGTTGGATACTATTCTGTAATTTTTCCGGGTTTCAACTTTCTTCCAAAAATATGTGAAAACTAACCGCTTTTGCTTTCTTGAGCTTCTTTTCACCGTCCTCAATTTCTCGCTTCTTTTTATCCAACTCATTATTCTGTGACAATCTGACTCGTTGTTTCTCTTTTGAATACGTCGATGTCAATTGTTCCAATTCTTTATCCATTTTTATCCTCAATATTTCTCTCTCTTGTCCGCATTTCTCTTCGAATTGTTGCAATTCTTTGTGATGTGCCTGTCTCAAATGCTTATACTTGCTCATCTGTTCATACATGTTGTTCTCTTTCGAATATTCCTCTTGTTCCTGATTGATGATTCGTTGCGATCGAAGTGTGGCGAATTTGTGATTCTGAAGTGTCTCGATTTTCTCCTTCAAATCTCGTGGCGGTGGCATGTGTAGATCTTTGATCGGACTTCGTATCGATTCCAATTGTTGTTGTTGTTGTTGGTGTGATGATGTTTGTGGCGGAGGTTGTGGTGGATTCATCGTCGGTGTCAATGCGACACCTTCATCTTCATCGATGATTGTTGTTGTCGATGGTGTTGTTGTTGTTCCAGTCGTGATGATGACGTTGGATGAATTCGTAGAGAATGAGCCAAGACCTGATGTTGTTCCTGATGTTTGCATCAATTGATGAGGTATCGGTGGTCGACGACGAGCCGAACTTGTTGTCGAACTATTGCCGTTACCATTTCCATAGCCACTTGAACCTTCAAAACATACATTAAGTAATGGTTGTCTGATGAGTTCCATGACATTTCGAAACCGCATAAAACTCCAACAAAAAAGAGGAAGAAACCTTTTTATTGTCTCATTGTATATATGGCGCATCCAGTGGAATGTCGGTACACACACTGACTTTTAATTCTCTCTTGGGCTAGGCATGTTTTGTTGGTAAATTTTTGATGGAGAAAAAATGCGCAACATTTTTCAAAAAATTCAAAATGGACAGAAATCAAATCTCTGACCGAAAGGGGGACACGTTCTGATTTTTTCACGTTTATCTGTTTGTGGAAAAAAATTGAAAAATTTGTTATAGTGAAAAAATATTCTCCCAATTTTCACACAATGTTTTATACAACACGCCATTTCAGATCGATTTTTGAGGTTAAAAAAATCAAAACCCTAACACAACGCTAAGCCAAATCTCAGCCAAGGTAAGACAAAAAAACGAACCATGCAAATGATGCGATCCTCCAGGAGCACCGCACGTATTTGTCGACACAATCGCCGCTCCTCCAGCACTTTGCATCGATCGGAACGAGGTAAGAGAAGCGCTACGCGAGCTAACAGAATCACCAGCTGAATAACGAAACAATAGACTTGCAGAGGGAAAAAAAACAAAAGAATGTTAAAAAAATACCTCTTGATTGCGTATCATGCCCTTGAAAGTCCAAATCATCCGATCCGGCGCCTAAAAAAACAAAAAATCAATTTTTTTCCCTGTAAAAAAACTAACCATCTCGATTTGAAATATTACCATTGGCACTTCCAGTTCCACCAGTTCCCCCATTTCCACTTTCAGTTTCGTCCAAATACATCAACTTTCGCATTTTTTTATATTGGAAATTGTCCAATTCAAGTACTGTATTTTTAGTTCGTTGAATGAGTTCGTGAATTGTATCAGGTGGTCGAGATTTTTGAATAAATGCATGTTTTATGCACTCTGAAGCTGATATTCGCTCGTCGGCCACTTTTCGGAGGCATTTATCAATGAATTCTACAAATTCCGGTGACCTGCAAAAATATCATTTTTTTTTTCTTGAAAAAAAGGGCTTCAAAGCAATTTTCATACCATTCTGGTTGATCCTTCTCAACAGCTCCCAATTTAGGCGGCTCATTTTGTGCAATATGATAAAGTGCTGACATTGCATTCATACTAAACAATGGCGGTCTTCTCTCGGCCAACTCGATACACGTAATACCCAATGACCAGATATCGGCCCGATCCGTATAATGACCTTCGTCCATTGCCAGTATCACTTCGGGTGCCATGAAAAATGGTGTTCCGATGAATGTTTGAGCTGGATCGGTGAGTGAGGCTGAGCCAAAATCGGCGAGTTTGACGATCGAATGATCGGAGAGCAGAATGTTGCCGGCTTTGATGTCTCGATGTATTCGTTTCATTGAATGTAAATATTGAAGAGCCTGTAAATGGGTCTCGTTTTAGTTTCGGGGAATTTTTGATTTTTTCAAGAAAAAACTCACATCAAGAGTTTGAGCACAAATCGCGGCAATTTCAACTTCTTTCATTCCTTTTCTCAGCACATCAACTATATCAGCAGCTGAACCAATACAATATTCCATAACTAGCTGCAAAAAATCGATTTTTCATTTTTAAAAGGACAGGGGGTTACATACAAAGAACATTTTGATGGAACAAAAAATCAAATTGGGGTAGTCACGAAGTTTATCGTTTGCGTTGCGTGTCGCCGACGCGGTCGGAATGAGAGCCGCGTCGCAGACACGCAACGCGAGCGGTGAAATTCGTGGAATATTTTTTTTGCTTTAAATTTTTTGATTTCGGTGTTGAATGGGTCTCACCACGAAAATGTAAGGAATGAAAATTTTGAGAGCAGAAAAAATTTGAAGATCACAAGTCAACTAACCCAACAAGTTGTTTCTTTCAGAAAACACGCTCTGTAATCGACGATATGTGGATGTTTGACAGTATTCAGAAATGAAACCTGGAAAAAATTGAAATTCGACAAAAAAACTTCTCGAAAATTTATACCTCTTTCAAAATATCATTCCATTTTTCAGTCGCCTGTTTTCCGCTAAAACTCATTTTCTTAATGGCAACAGTTTGTTCAGTTTCTCGATCATACGCAAAATAGACGGCTCCAAATGAGCCATGTCCGATTTCTCGTAAATCTTGATATCTATTTTCCGGATCTTTATTACTGAACAACGCCGCTATTGCTGGATCCTGCAAAAATTGAGAGTTTCATTTTTGTTGAAAAAAAAACACCTCACCTTGATGATGCCGGGCTTTTGTTGTGATGAATTGGTGGCCGCTGAGCGGATTACCATTATGATTTTTCACCAATTTCAGACGGCTTTTGGATTTGTTGTTGAGCGCAGAACAATAAATTCACTTTTCTTATTAAATATTCGAAATAATAATAGTTTTTCATTCGATGAATTATTATTATTATTCTTCTATTTTTATGTTGTCGAATAATAGAGACCTTTTGCAAAATTGTGATCAATTTTGTGGCTGAAAAAAGGGATTAAAAATACGCGAAACAAAAAACAGAGAAAAATGGTGAACTGATGATTCAGACAATAACAATAGTGTTTCTTTAGCACTTTTCGTTTTCTGCTATGGATGGGGCCAAAAGCAAATATTTGAATGCCAAAAGGAGACGGAGGACAGCGAAAAAGTTTTTTTATTGCAGAGAAAATGAAATTTTTTTGGAGGAAATGAAATTGTCGTGAAATTTCGAATGATGATAAGAGAAATACAATGATTCATAAAATTATTACCTCCATAAAGCACAATAAAACTGAATTTTTAACTGATAATGAAAAATCTCTGCATACCAGAGAAGTACCCTATTGATTAAATTTGGTTTTTTTCGTCCTTATCAGGGTGGTTTGTAGAATTTTTTGTTTTATAAATAATAAAATGTTCATCGTGGTTGTTCTTTTAAAGTGCGTTGACTTTGATTTCAAAAAAAAAAGAAAGACATATTTCTAAAAATATGCATGAAATAAAAGTTTATAACTTTCCACATAAACCCTACATCGATTCAGTTGTTTGCTGAAAGTATATGAGGTATAATTGGGTATTGATTGGGCGAAACGAGAGAAAAATTGGATGAACGTTCGTGTGGAAATTATCATCGGAGAGAGAGGGGCAACAAGTGGGAGAAAAATTGGAGAATTAGAGAAGCGCGTGGTGTTAAATGCATTGTGTGCTTACACAACCACGCCAAAATGCATGAAGTGGAGTTAATTGAAAATTTATTTTTTAGCGTGGACTGCTCCGTTATTAACGCCCAACAATTTCTCATTTCTATTTTACAGAAGGACTTGAAAATGTCGCACGGGCATAGTCACGACGGAGAGCCATGTGGTGGACATCATGACGATGAAGGAGCTGGTGGAAGTCGTCCATCGGCTAGTAATATTCAGGCGGTAAGACAAGATATTTTTGATTGGTCCTCTTCAGCATGTTTTTTTTGCAGCTAGTCGATCAATTGAGAGCTGCCGGTATTGATCTTTCACACATGCCAAACCAGGTTACCGCTCCTCGCGGAATCGACGAGGCGCGTAGCAAAGACTTTCAATTCTGGAGCACCCAACCGGTGCCCGGAATCAATGAGCTCGTGCCGGACAACATTAACGATGCGATCGAGCCGAATTTGCCGTTGAAAGATGTTCGCGCTGAGGCCTATTCGTTGCCGCCTGGTTTCACTTGGTGTAACGTCGATTTGAACGACGAAAAACAGTTGAATGTAAGAAGATTTTTTAAAGAATCTATTTTTGTCTTGATTTTAGACGCCACATTAAAAAACACCTTCGAATTATGAATTTTAGGAGCGCAGAATTGGCGAGACCCTTTTCAATAAAAAATTTTTACAGGAGTTGTACACTCTTCTGACTGAGAATTACGTCGAAGACGATGACGCAATGTTCCGTTTCGACTACTCGGCTCCATTTTTGAAATGGGCTCTCCAAGTTCCCGGCTGGCTTCCACAATGGCACTTGGGTGTTCGTGCCGATTCTTCGGGTCGTCTTTTGGCGTTCATCGGCGCCATTCCGCAAAACGTTCGAGTCTACAAAAAGATTGTGAAAATGGTCGAAATCAACTTTTTGTGTGTTCACAAAAAACTTCGGTCAAAACGCGTCGCTCCGGTGCTCATCAGAGAGATTACTCGACGCGTCAATTTGGAGGGCATTTTCCAGGCCGCGTTTACCGCCGGAATTGTTATTCCGCGACCGGTTGCCACGTGCCGATACTATCATCGATCGTTGAATCCGAAAAAGTTGATCGAGGTTCGCTTCTCGCATTTGTCATCGAAGACAACATTGGCGAGAACTATCAAATTGTACAAGTTGCCCGATGAGCCAAACTGCGCAACTTTGCGAAAAATGACAGCGGAGGATGTGCCAAAAGTGGCGAAATTGCTCACCAAATATTTGGAACAATTCTCTTTGGCTCCGGTTTGTTTTTTTTTCTTTCTTTCTTTCATTTGTTTTGTTTATTATAAATTACATTTTTGCCTACGATACCTATGGCAAAAATTCAATTTTATGTACGATTTCATTACAGGAAGAATTGGATAGAGATGTATTTATTTTGGCAAAAGAGTACTCGATTCCGCGTGGCCTAGAGATCGAAACTTTTAGGCCGCATCTCTATCCTTTCCTTCCTTTCATTCTTTCTCCCACAAAATTGCTTATTTTTTCAGGCGTTCAATGGAAAAGACGAAATTTCGCACATGTTGTTGCCACGTGATGGTGTGATTTATTCGTATGTTGTTGCTGACAAATCGGGTAAAATCACTGATTTTATCTCGTTCTACTCGCTGCCGTCGACTGTTATGGGACACGCAACACACAAAACAATCAATGCCGCATACTTGTATTATTATGCAACTGGTACTCTTACTCTCAAGCAATTGCTCAATGATGCACTTATTGTTGCTAATAAGGTAAAAGCTTAGAAATTTTACTTGGCCCCCCTAAGTCCTCAAATTACAACTTTTTTTCCGAGCCGCAAAGAGCTGAAAAACATAATTTTTGACGTAACGGATCGGCCTTTTTTGTTTTTACTCCTGTCAAGAAAAACCTTCGGGGCTTGAAAAAGGCCATAATTTTATGCGTGACGTTTAGGGGACGTTCCCGGCCGAGATTTTCCTGGCCCTCAGTAAAACACCCCTTTCTTCACAAAAATTCATTCTCCCTAAAAAGGGCGTAACCGAAATTTTGCGGTAATAGGAAAAGTCGTTGTTATGCACAGCAGGTTTCTGAAAAAATATTTTAGAACAGATTTGTATCCTTCTCAAAAAATACTTTACACTCGGTCCAAGTTGTAGGCCTCGGCTGATAATTCAAAGTCAGACTCGGAAACATGTTCGCAAAATTTATGAAAAAGTTTTACACTCACAAATGTTTTTCCAGGAAAAGTTTGATGTTTTCAACGCGTTGGATCTTATGCACAACAACGAAGTGTTCCAAGACTTGAAGTTCGGAAAAGGTGACGGTAACCTTCAGTACTACTTGTACAACTGGAAATGCGCCGACATGAAGTCGGAAAACATTGGTCTCGTTCTACAGTAATCTCGCCCCGTTAAATATCCCGTGTTGCTCATTGTTAGTCACATCTTCTTCTTCTTCCCCCTTCCCCCACAAAAATAAAACAAAATTTATTTATTTTTAATAATCTATTTTTTTGAAACAGTTCTTCTTCAAAATTTTTATATGAATTTCTTTGCCATTTTTTGTCGTTTTTGTTTTTCTGCCAAAAATCGGATTATTTTTCGAGTACTGGCAGGTAATCGGGCAGGGGTTAATTCAAACAAAAACATATTTACTGTTATTCTGGGTAGGGTTTTTTGTTTGTTTTTCATTTTTTCAAGGTGGTTTCTTTTTACGTCTAATTATATGGGTTTCTGTTGAAATCGTTTCATTATTGACAGTTCAGTGAATAATTAGGATTATATTCCATTTTTGTGTGAAAACCTTGTTATTAGTTGAATTGTTTTGTCCTTTTTGACTCTTTCGGATTTTCCGGCTACAGTACACTTCGCGACGAGACCCGAGAAATTTGAAAAGAATGCGCCTTTGATTATTTTTTCTTTCAAATAGCGTGAAATTAATTTCCGTGATCTTTTTCTCTAAATCTCTCATTTTCGAGTTATATTTTTTTACGTGTCGTATTTACAAAACTGTTCGTTTTTTTTAGGAATAGTAGCGTAGAAGCTCAAATGAACATCACAATTTCTCCAAGAAAAATTAACTTGTAGAATAACCTGCATATCTAACTCACACACAATCGTTGTGTTCCTTTAAGTTGTTACAGTAGTTTCTTTTTTTCACATTTTATTTTCCCAAAGTTGCAATATATCCTTGTGACGAAATACTAATACATTTATATTCAGGATGATGATAGCAGTCAGCCACACCTTTTAGATTGCGCACATTTTTGTTCGAAACGGGTCGTAAACTATGCAAATATTGTGATTCTCGTATTTTTGGTGTTGTTGTTGTTGTTATTGTTCAAGGTTGTGTTTTTGGGAAAAATCGTACTTTTTTATTTGATCGTAAGAGAGATTGGAAAAAAGAAGAAGCTTGACCTTATCTGATCGAAGAAAAATGGTTTCGCCATTTTTTCTAAGAAAATGATAATGTTGCGATGGTGAATGTAACGTGGTAGCTCAACAGGTTAGGTGTTTGAATTTAAATCGAGAGGGCGAGAGTTCGACGCCGCTCTCTAAGCAATATTTTTTTTTTAATTTTTGGACTTTTCTCTAAAAACTATCTCTTTTTGTCAAAAATATAGTTTTCCTTTCTTCCACAAAAACCACTTTTCTGTCTATTTGTAGACAAAAAAAGAGGTCGTTGAAGTGTTTAACGAAAAAAAGTGTTATTTTTTGTGTTTTGTGGGTCGATCTGATTTATCCGAGATAATTGTTGCATTCGAAAGTTAATTCAAGGTTCTCTTCTGTTTTTGTTACTGGATGCGTGTTCTATAATTATCTTCTGTTGGTTGATTTGACTATTTTTTTGTGATTGTCTTATTCACTGAGCCCGGACCCAAAAATTGGGCTTTTGACTGATTTTTTTGCAAATTTTTAAAAATTACTTTCAAAATTGTACTCGGACCGACCCGAAAAATCAAGTTTTCCTGTAAAATCGAAAAAAATTCGGCGTCAAAAAAGTTATCAACATTTTTTTTGTCAATTGTAAAAGCCTTGTTTTATTTTCACACCATAAAAAATGAAGGTTAAAAGAAAAAAAAGTCATAAAAACCTCATCTTTTGTTTTTCATAAACTATTTTTATCATGACTTCTCTGAAAAATGTTACTCTTCTTCTACATCTTGAAAAAAAAATAGTTCCTGAATCGGACCGGACCGGGCCCGAAAAAATGGGCCAGTTTCATTCTTTTTTTCTACAAATCCGTGTGAAAAAATTTCTAGGAAAAATCGGGCCGGCCCGGAAAAGTTTTTTTTAGATCTTTGAAAATATTTGAACTTAAAGCGCTCGGGCCGGCCTGAAAAAATTCTTGAAGAAACT
The DNA here is from genome assembly GCA_963572245.1 of Caenorhabditis sp. 8 KK-2011. Taxonomy (NCBI): domain Eukaryota; kingdom Metazoa; phylum Nematoda; class Chromadorea; order Rhabditida; family Rhabditidae; genus Caenorhabditis; species Caenorhabditis sp. 8 KK-2011. Next base: position 8,374,289 of record OY751548.1, read on the forward strand.
GAGTCGGATCGGATTTTTGTGAAATTTTGTTCCCGGGCCGGCCCGAAAAACTAGACTTTTTTGAAAAAAGAACACTTTGGAAACTGTCCGAATTTTTCTGAGCCTACTTTTTGAGAAAATTTCTTCAGTTTTTTTTTCAAAAAAACCGTATTTTCTTGAGCTTGAATTTTTGGCAAAACTTCTACAACAGTTAAAAATGTGATTTCTGAAACTGGTAATTTTCTCCGCACCTACTCAACCTCTGAAAAAGTTTCTCTTTCTCGTTTTTTCATTAAAAAAAAACCGGGCCGGCCCGAAAAAGTTTTATCAATTTTTCAAGGAAAATTCGAACTCTAAACTTTTGGGCCGGCCCGAAAAAGCAAACTTTTTCTGACAAAACTTTGGAAAATGTTCAGAAAAAAAGTTCTGGAAAAACCGGACCGGCCCGAAAAAGTTTTATCCATTTTTTTTTTCTGATTTTTGGGCTTTTCGGACGGGGCCCAAAAGATTTAATATATCACAAATGAAGTGTTATGTTTCATCGGCAAAACAAATAGACTTTGATGGTTATTTTGAAGAACACCGTCCTCTGGTTCTTCCATAGAAATTCAGCAGCAAAAAACGCATCGCGCCAGTGACAAAACAAACACAATTTGACACCTTTTCATACCGGAAAGTGTTTCGGGAAAACGCAAAAAGAAGAAGAAGAAGAAGACAGATGTTTAGGTATTAGCATATACATTTATCATTTTGGCGCTTTTTCGAAATCGCTCCTTTTTCTATTTGATTGAAGACAATCCTTTATTATTTGGCCGTCAATTGTTGAGATTTTCAAGATTCTTTTTCGTTTTTCCTTGCATTGTTTGAATTTTGTGGGCGCAGTTCCTTTTGTGTTCTTCTGCTTTCATCCGGGAAATTCGAGAACCACATTGTTTTAATCAATCGACGTTCCCTCTTTTTTGTCTTCAATGAATTGTCTTTTTGTTAAATAGGAGGCTAAGAAGTTTTTAAGAAAAATCAACAAAAAAAAGTTTCTCATTTCTGAACGCCGATTTCTTGATTTTGCGGGCCGGCTCGAAAAACTTTTTTATGAAAAGAATTTTGAAAAAAATGTTCAAATTTTTCCCGTTTCGAATTTTTCAAAACTTCTGAACTTTCCGAGCCGGTTAGATGTTATTTTTAACCAACTAGACACGACCCTTTTTTTTGCAAGTCGAGCCAGACGCCGGGAAGAAAAGAAAAAAGGCTAGAGAACGAGAGGTCGCGGCGAGATATTTTGATAAACGCTGTGGCGCCAAACGTTATGAAGATTTTCTCGCGACGAACACTCGTACGCTGCCTTTATAAAATTTGGCGCCACAGCGTTTATCAAAATATCTCGCCGCGACCTCTCGTTCTCTAGCCTTTTACCTTTTCTTCCCCGCGTCTGGCGCAACTTGCAATTTTCTGTTGTTCTAAAGGGTCGTGTAGAAACATTTTTCAAAGTAAAATTTGATTTCCCGAAATTTTTTTTTGTTATTTCTTTTTAGAAAAAAGATAATTTTTTACCCATAATCATTTTTTCAGAATTAACCCAAATTTATGAGAATTTTTCTGACAATTTTGAGATAATTTTTTTTTTGAAATCTGGTTTAAAAAAACTTAAACAAATTATTAGGCCCGAAAAATTTTGAGGTAACGTTTTTTGAAATCTGAAAAATTGGGCCAAAGAAATTTTCAGCTTGAATTTTTCGGGCTGGCCCGCAAAAACTAGACCACGTCGTTTTCAGAAAGAAACAGCAAAAAAAATCTTAAAATTTAGATGAGTTGGTGATAAGGTCCTTATGTGGTGAACATTACTGTAGAGGTCACGTAACGCACGGCCTTTTATGACGTCCTCTAAACGAGACGCAGAGAAATCAGATTTTTGCAGTTCGGGGTCACGTTTTTTTCAACGAGAAACGCCATTAAAAAATGAACCAAAAATATTTTTTTTACGTGACCTTTATATTTAGTTCATTTCCTGAAAAATGTCAGTTTTGAGATATTTTCCTTCTTTAAAAAAAAACGTGAAAATAATATAAACGTGACCTTTCGAATTGCAAATTTCTTGTTTTTCTCTGCGTCTCTTCCGATCGTCAAACTTCTTCATGGATGGTAGGCCGTGAAAACCTGCTTAAGCCTAACAAGGGAACTACATATAGGTGTAAACGGACTATGAGATGGGATATATGTCACCCGATAGAGTTTTTCATGCTGAACATCATCCCGTAGCTAACATTTGCAAAGCTCCAGCCAGAAAGCTTAAAATCGCACTTTTGTGAGCTCGATTTTCAGCTTTCTGGCTGGAGCTTTGCAAAAGTTAGTTACGGGATCTTGATCAGCGTAAAAAACTCTATCGGGTGACATATGTCTCTTCTCAAAGTCCGTTAACACCTACTTGTAGTTCCCTTGTAAGCCTAAGAAAAAAGTTGATTTTTCCTAACCCCAAATTGCGCAGTTTGGCCTGCGGCAAGCCTGCGCATAAGCCTGAAAATTTGTGTCGAGAATCGAATTAATTGTTGTTGTTGTGAGAATAGATGCTTTTGACCATAATACGTTTATTATTATTATTATTATTATTATTATGGATACATGTATTCATTCTTTTATTGTTTCTCTAAGAGAACATGTTTCCCATTTATTTATTTTTTTGCAGTTGTCAGTCAAAAAGTATAAGTTACCACCATCACAATCATGTAGAAAGTGTTGAAAATTGCGCAACCGTACTAATTATACCACTTTTCACTTAATAATAGATACAGCCAAAAAAAAGACACTTTAGAAAAAAGAGAATTTTTTGTTGTATATATTTCATTTTTGTTTGTTGTTATCTTTACCTTCCGGATCATTTTCTGACCTTGACTAATTGATATTATTTTGTGTGTTATTCTAATTTTATGCGTATTTTTTGGATCCTTTTTTTGCCGGTCTACTCACAGACTAGTCAGTGTATGTTTGCTCTGAATTTCAAGCCGTTTTGTAAATATCAATTTCATTTCCGTATTATTTTTTGTCGCGTTTTCTTTAATCCAAAAAAAAGATTCTTCAACTTTTTTTTTGGCAGGGTGGAATATCAAACAATGATCGCCAGACCATACGAGCCACCGCCAGATTATGTGAGTTTTTCGGGATTTTCTAGATCAGACACAGTTTTGTGAGTGTTTCCTAATTTAAAAATGAGAAATTTAGAGAAAAGGTCACGGATATTATTTTAAAGGAATTTTTTTCAAGATTTTTGAAATGTTTTTTTGCTCTCAAAGTTAACTTTTGTTTCCATTTCTCACTATTTTTTTCTGATCTAATTTCTGTCGCTCCAAAAAGTTTGTAGGTTTTAGTAGTAAGAAATTGGAAACCTAAGATGGCGTGAAAATAAATGTGTCAAGCGTCAATGATTTTCTCTGACAACAATACTTTTTGGTTTTTTAAGAGAAGTTTGAGGTTGGCCGAAAAACTGTTTTCTAAGAACTTGGAATTTTTCAAAACCTGCCCAAAATTTTGAAGAAATTTCTCACATTTTTTCGGGTTCGGGTTTTTTTTTTTTTGATTTTCTGGGCCGGCCCGAAAAATGTTTTGCAAGTTTTTTGACGACAAGTATTGAATTTTTTGGACAAGCCCAAAAAAAGAATTTGGAAGTTGCCCAAGACTTGTTTTCTGAAATTTATCATTTTTCAAAATTGACCCAAATTTTGAAAATTTTTCTGAAAACATACTTTTTTTCCCGTCCACGAATTTTCGAAGAAATGTTCTCTATTTTTCTCCGACCCGGGCCGGTCCGAAAAAAAATGATTTTTTTTTTTTGGTTTTTTTGACCAGGAAAATTTTGATGTAAAATTTTCAAAATCTGAAAAACTGTGCCAAAATTCAAAGAAATTTTTCAGATTCAATTTTTCAGGCCGGCCCGAAGTTTTTTGTTTTTGAAAAAAAATTAATGGAAATAATATATACGTGACCTTTCAAAATGCCAATTTCTTGTTTTCTCTGCGTCTCTCTCTCTCTCTTTCTTTCTCGATTGACAAACTTTTTCATGGCTATCAGGCCGTACTAAACCGAAGAAATATAATGTGAAAATTAGAGGTTCAGAGAAAAGGTCATGAAACCTAATTTTAATTAAATAACAGGAAAATTGATTTCGGGCCGGCCCGAAATTTGTATTGTTTTTTGAAAAAAACTAGATTTTCAGGATCATTTTGAAAAACTTTTTTCTGAAAATGGGAAATCTGAACTTTGCCAGAAAGTAGGAAACATTTTTGGTATTTTCAAATTGAAAAAAAATGGAAAAAAAATCGCCTGCTAATCTGGTCACACTGTTCCGAAAAAACATTGTGAAAATTTGAACTTTTTCGAGCCAAGAAGTTTTTTCGTTTTTTGCTCACAAATAAAAACCAGTTTGCTACCTCCCCGACAGTTTTCCACACCTATTTTTGATCTCAAAATATTTCTAGATTTCAACAAAAACTATTTATCGTCCAGGATTTTTGTATTTTTTTTTTGTTTTTTTCTGTCTCGTAGAACCAAGAACATATACATTTCAAACAATAAGAAAGTACAAACAATTATCTCGTTTTCGTTGCCTTTTTTTCACTTTCTTCTCTAAGAGAAACCAACAAAAAAATGTGACTAATTGGATGAAAAAAGTACGAGAACAACACCGATTTACATACAAATTGTTGTTGTTGTTTTTTAGTCATCAAAAAATGAGAAAAGATTTATTAACTCTAATAAAAATCTTGACCTTAATTGTTTTCCCAATTTTTCATCTATTACACAATTATTGTTTTTTCTGAAAAATTGTTGAGGAATTACACTCCTTACTATGATAGTAGCACTACAAACAAAATTCAAGATTTTTTTCTGTGTTCAATTTCAAGTACATCTCGTTCTTTTTCAATGAAAATGATATACATACAATTCTCAATTCTCGTCACTTTTTATTTTATAAGATTTGTGGAGAAACATACAGCTTGAAGGAGAAAAAAAAAGAAGAAGAAGAAGACCAAATCACCTTGATTTATATATGTATAACATAATATTATTCTTGTATTTCTTCTGGTTTTTGGCGGCAATTCGCACATTTTTGAATTGCTGTTCAAATAAACCAAGACACGCTTCATCTTCTGCTTCTTCCTCTCCTCATTATTATTATTATTATTGTTTCATCTTGTGTTATTTTTGACCTAACAAGGTTCAACAAAAAATCGAGATATTTATCGTTTTTCACAGGTGAACAAACACTGCTCAAAATAGATGACTGGTTTGACTTTTGTTTGTTAGGGGGGTAGTCTTCTTTGCTAAATATATTCATTTTTTCGTTTAGCTCACGCATTTCTGTGTTCGTGATATCTTGCTGTTTCGGTGGAGCGCGTTTTCACACATCTCTCTAAATTTGACACAGTTTTGTGGGCGTGGTCAGCATCGAAGAAATATAATTTGAAAATAAGAAATTTAGAGAAAGGTCACGGGAAAATTTCAAAATTTAGGTTACCTAAAAATTCAGCCACTAAAATTGAATAAAATTTTTTGGGAATTTCTGTGGATTTTTGAAACCACTTAAATATAATTCTAATATTTTCACGCTTTTCTGAACTACGTGACTTTTGCCTTCTGTTGAAAAAAGGCGGAATTTCGAGAGAGAGAGAGAGAGAGACGCAGAGAAGTCAGATTTTTTGCAGTTCGAGGTCACGTTGAATTTTCTAGATCGCCCACAGTTTTGTGGGTGTGGCCAGCATCGAAGAAATATTATTGAGAAATGAGAAGTTTAGAGAAAAGGTCACGACAAAATTTTCAAAAATTTTGGAGACCTAAATGTCAGTTATTTACTAAAATGAAAATTTTTAGGAAAATTATCGTCTAGTTTTTCATTATTTTAGAAGGTTTCCAAAAGTATTTTTTCCATTTTATAAACTTTTAAAAAACTGGCGCTGAAATTGAAATTTTTTTTTCAAATTCATTTTTCGAAAAATGCCAGTTTTGAGATCTTCAAAAAAAATGAACGTGACCTTTAAAAATGAAAATCTCTTGCTTTTCTCTGCGTCTCGCTCTCTCTCAATTTTTTCATGGCGGTAATCCGAAGAAACATAATTAAAAAGTTAGAGAATCAGAGAAAAGGGCACGAAAATTATTGAGATCTTAGAGTTTGCTGAAAATTTTTTTCTTGAAAATAAAAGTATATTTTTAAAATATGTATTCAGCAAAAGTCACTGTAGTTGAGTGGAGCATACTTTATTCATAAATGTTTAAAAACCCGTGAACAATACGTTTCAAGATTTTTATGAAATCAATTGTAAAAATTCGCCACGTTTGAGCACCTATCATCAAAACTACAGTACTCTTCAAAATAATGTCGATAAAATGAATACTGTAGTTCAATAGATCCCAAATAACTTTGCGTTTTTTTTCAACTTCACATCAATTTTGGAGATTTCCGCCCAAGTTTCACATATTTTCACAACTTCTTCTTCCACAGTCTCATCATTTTTCATTCCCTCTTTTTTCTTTTCATTTTTACACCAAATCTTAATTACCATCTTCTTCTTCTTCTTCTTTTTCTTCTCCTCCTTGTTGTTATGATATCCATCTTTTTTATGTATGTACAAATAATAAATTTCGATGTATGTAAAAACCATTTATACCTCTGTATCTATCCTATAGATTGACATTGTTGATTAGTTTTGTCTCTTCCTTTTTCCTTTTTTAGTTTGAATCAAAAGCTCGAAATTTTTCCGGACAAAAAGAAAACAAAAACATTGTGGTGACTCATTATTAGTACTATTTTTTCTTTGATGTTAAATTTATTAGATTTTTCTTTCTGACTTCTGATAAAAAACAAAGACATTTAAAGGAACACTTAACACAAAAAACTACTATGCGATTTTGTTGTGTTCCTTTAAATTGTTACAGCATCCCTATTGATTTTCTTTCTGTGCTCTATCTAATTTGCCAATTTAGGCTCCGCCCACAAAAGTGTGTCTAATCTAAACCCCCCCCCCCCCCCCCAAAAAACATTTTGGATCTCTAAATCTTGTGTTCCTTTAAATTGATACATTATTCCTTTCAACGCCGCATAGTTTTTTTTTGCAAGATCTTCTCTCTGTGTTCTGTCTATTTTGCCAATTTAGGCTCCGCCCACAAAAGTGGATTTGATCTTTTTTGAAAACTGCAAAAAAATCATCTTGTCTAAATCTCTCATTTTTCCCCACTCTTTCATCGCGATTTTTTCTTGCCAATATGGCCTAGAAAACCAAATGGGCGTGGCTAAAAACAGTTCCTTTTTGTTAAAAAAAAAGAAAATTTCTCACAGCGAAAATGCTACTGTATTGAAGAAATTTTTTTTTGTCAAGTGTTCTCTACATGTTCCTTTAAAATTTTGTTTTTGGATTTAAAGGGGGGGGGGGTCAAGGAAAAAAATTATTATTTTCTACTTTTTGTACTGAAATTTATGAAGCTACAATGTTCCTTCAAACATGTTTTCTTGATTTAAGTTAAGCCTAATTCGGATTTTTTACGACACTCCGCTTTGACACTTTTCCAACACTTTGTCGTTTTGATAAAGTAGGTTGTTCAACGAAAAGTTTATGAAATTTTAGTGTTTTCTAAATATCTGATTGATCCATGAAAGTGTAAACAAGTGGGTAATTAGAAGATGATGATGATGATGAAGTGAAAGTGTGAAATTATGAAGATTTAACAAAAAATTCCCATTTTTCCTATTCTTCTCATACTTTTCTCTCATTTCAGCCTATGGTAGAAGATCGATGTCGAAACTATAGTGGTTCAACGATCGAAATTCTTCCCGCCGCCGCCGATTTTCATCGACACATTGTCTCAACTCAATTCCCAACAAGCACCTATCGATCACATTCAATTGACGCGTCAGCAACGATAAATAGGTATGGTGTTTGAGTTGGAAAAAAATAGAAAATGAATTGGACCTAGAAGTCAGAAAAAATGTGATAGAAACATTTTGAGGTCACGTTTTTTTCAGGAATTTTATGGTATTTTGTCCAATAAAAAAGGCCTGACAATTTTGAAGAAAAAACTGTTCTCCGGGCCGGCCCGAAAAAACTAGATCTCAAAAACTTTTCAAAATCTGATTTCTGAAATTTGTAGTTTTCTTAATTTCTAACTTTGAATCTTTTAAGACCAATTTTTCTCCGAATTTTCAAGTAAAACTTGAATTTCGGGCCGGCTCGAAAATGAAAATAGGATGAAAAAAAACGGGCCGCTTCCGATTTTTGTGGAATATTTGCATTTTTCCGGGCCGGCCCGAAAAACTACGGTTTTCTGACAAGAACTATTCGATTTTAACCAAATTTTTTTCCCGTTCCAGATTTTCAGATAAAACGGGCCTGCCCGGAAAAATTTAGGGAAAACTTGAATTTGAAAATTCCGGGCCGGCCCGAAAATGAAAATCGGAAAAAATATTTTTCTCCAAAATTTTTTTTTGTAAAACCTCTTCTCATTTTAACGCTTTGAAATTTCAGAAAAAAAATGGGCCTGAAAACTTATAGAAAAACATGAATTTCAAAATTCCGGGCCGGCTCGAAAATAAAAATTTCAGATTTTTCCTGAATGTAGGTCGTTTATTTTCAGGTCAACTTTTTCCTAATCAATTTTTTTTGCAGAAAAAGTTATCATCATTCACCGAGGCCTGATTTCTATTGGTATGTTTTTTTTGTGTTTTGTTTGAACACAATGAAAAGTTTCAAAAAATTCGAAAAATGTATCATTTTTGTTTGTTTTCAGCCAACAATTTCCCCAACACGTCGATATGCTTCGAACTCGTCATGTTCCAGAGGTACGCTGAGATATACATACAGTAGTAGTATGACAAAAAAGGGGGGAGAGAACCAGTTTTTTGACAAAAAAGTCGAGTAGTATTGTTTTGCATATTAGGAGGAGAATGAGGTCGTATTCTCGCGCTGACAACAAATTCCTTCCCTTTTTCACTTTTCACTTTCATCAATTTTTGTTTTTTGGGAATTTTTGCAGTTTTGCCGCACACAGTTTCAGGGGGAAAAAGAAACAAATTTGATTTTGACGAAGAAAACTGTGCGCGACAGATGCAAAATTTTTTCTGGTGTGAAATCTACTCCGAGAAGTCTAGGACAGCCAAAAAAGGTGCCGCAGACCTGCCAAAAACTTGGATTTTTTTGGAAAAGCGAATTTTTTACACCGAAAAAGTTTCCCGCCTTTTTTTCTCAAATCTAATAAATAATTATTATTCATGAATTTGTATGTAAATAGTCGTTTTCTTTTTCTAATCCATTTTAGTCGGCGGAGGTGCCTCCCGAACCGAACACAAAACAACCATTAGCTTTCTCTTCTCATCTATTTTTTTTTTGGATTTTTGAGAAAAATTTGTTTTCTCAGTTTTTTTTTCAGTTTTTGTGACATATATTGCAATTTTTACTTGATTTTAAAATTTGTGGAGAGCATATTTTATCAGTTTTTTTTTTGAAAAACTCAATTTTTTAACAAAAAAAAAATGTTTCTGGGCCGGCCCGGAAAATTCCAATTTTCAAAATATTTTTTCGGGCCATTCTGAAGGAACCAGATTTTCTGAAAACGGGGAAAAAAGTCTCAGGCCGACCAGGAAAACTCGAAATTGTAAAACTTTTTGGACTCGAAAATTCAGTTCTTCTGAAAATTCGAAAACAGGAAAAAAATGTGGGAAAAAAAACTCTTCAAAGATTGGGCCGGTCTGAGAAGGTCAAGTTTCAGAAATTAGTTTTTGGACAGTTTCCAAGTTTTTGGGCCGGCCCGAAATAGAGTGACTTCAAAAATTTTTGTTGGAATCAATTTTTTTCAAAATCTATGTTACTGTAACGCTTGAAAAGAAAATACACACATGTCAAACGACTGCTACAGTAAGACTTTTTTGACCAAATAGTTTTTTTTTGCAGATTGCTGGAATTTATCAAACTGAAGAGCAACCGTGTCTTCGAAGATTCACCAGATATAATCAATCAATAAAAGTTGGCGGACAAAAAATTGGCGAAGTGATGCAATCATCACCCTCTCTCGCTCAACAAAAACCACCCGGCCACAAATCAATGTTCACCAAAAAACCCCTCTCATTCATGGGAAATTGGACATTCCGCGACAAAAACAAAACGTCGCGAGCGAACATTTGCGACGCGTCGCTTCGCGCGACAAACGAACGACCGCAAAGTATGAACTTGTCGAATTTGCCCGACGCTTTTCGTCGCAGCAAATCGGGCGATGCGATCAGTCACAATCGAACATCGATTATTATCGGAAACGGAAGTGGAAGTGGAATACCGAGAAATGTCGAAACAAGAGTTCCGATTCGAATTGAGAGAATGACCATGAAATCGAGGACTTCTAGTGTTCAGAGCCCTTCACCTTCCACCACTAGCTCCGATTTTAAAAGTTGGTTTTTTCCCCGAAAGTTTTTCATGGGTTTTGAAAGAATTTCCACAAAAAAATCCAAAAAATCACAGAGTTACACAAATAAACCGAAAAAAAAGTTCCACAAAAAATTACACAGTAAGAAAAGTTGAAATTCTTCGGGCCGGCCCGAAAAACGGAACAAAAAATGTTTTTGATTTTCTAGAGCCACTAAGTTTAGATGTTTTTTTTTCCAAAAAAAACATTCTTAAAAATTGGAAATTTCAGAAAAATGGGCCGGCCCGAAAAAACTTGAAACTTTCTGAAATTTTTTATTTCCAGGACATGTTGAAAAAATTTTTTGGCTCCGAAAGGTCTGGAAATCTGAAAAATTTAGATTATTTCAAAAAAAAACTATTTTCCGAAAATTAGAATCTTCCGGGTGGGCCCGAAAAATGTTTAAAAAGTAATTTTTGACTTTAGAAATTTCAGAAAAATGTTACTTCCTGAAATTTTTGAGATGAATTTAACAAAAAAAAAATTTAAAAAATTTTTTGGGTCCGAAAAACTTTGAATCTGAAAAAAGTTAGAGATTTTTCTTCTGACCCAAGAAATTCAAATTTTCTTTAAAATTTGAGAAACAGACCGAAATTTCCTCAAACATCAGAAAATAGGGCCGGCCCGAAAAAAGTTTCAACAGAAAATTTTTAGTTTTCCGGGTCGGCCCGAAAATATTCCAGTTTTTTAGAAGTTTTCTAAAGTATTGTTACTGTTCCACATTTCTTGGTTCCCGAATTTTCTAGAAAAAATTTTCACATTTTTTCGGGCCGGCCCGAGAACTTCAAACTCTCCTAAAAGGGGTTTTAAAAATCACAACTTTTTGCCTTGTCTAGTTTTTCGGGCCGGCCCGAGAAATGCAAATTTTCCTAAAAATTTTCCAGAGTAAAAAGCTCCCAAATTTCAGAAAGTATGTTTGTTTTGTCCTGAAAAATCAATTTTTCTGTTTTTTCAGCAAACATAAGAGTAGAAGATGATACGAATGAGATTGCAATTCTTCGACCGAAGAAAGAAAACCCTATCGATTCGTTGAACAACAACAATAGCCACAGTTTTCAGTCATGGTTAGTTGTTTGTCTTTTTCCTCTTTCTTCCAATGTATTTCTATTTCAGTGTACAACTTCGAAAATCGTGTCCAGACCTTGAATCAGCCGCGTCGACACTCCGCTCAAACATTCGAATATCTCAAAAAAAGCGAAAAACTCGTCGAGCACACGAGAAAACACAACAAGCCGCGTGGAGAACTAAACCGGTCAAAGAATGGTGTCTGGATGATGTGCTCCTTTGGCTACAATCCAATCAGATGGATGAGATCGCTTCGCTTTTGATTGGTTATGATTTGAGAGGGGTCGATTTGTTGGAATGGAATGATGCAACGTTGATACAGTTGGGAGTGGCAGATGAGGAAATGAGGACAAAATTGATGCAACAACTGGACACTATTATCAAGGAGGGACCACAAATTGCAAATAATATGAATACAGGAAGAACACTTTTTGATCTGGTCAAACAGACCAGTTATGATCAAGTTAGTTTTTTGCGCAACATTTTGAATAGACATGGAAATTGTTTTTGTTGTGCTTTTTTGGACTTCTAGGCCATGATTTTCGGGATTTCTAGGCCACGCTTTTTGGATTTCTAGGCCATTCTCTTAGACTCCTAGGCCACATGTTTTGCATTTCCAGGCCACGTATTAAATTGATTTATAGACCTAGTTTTTCGAATTCTAGGCCATGTTTTTTGGAATTTTCTAGGCCACGTTTTTCTGAATTTCTAGATGATTTTTTTGTCGGAATTTGAAGCAAATTTTTTAGGAATTCCAGGTCACTTTTTTCCGAATTTTCAGGCCAAGTTTTTTTTTTTGGATTTCTAGGTCACGTTTTTTCTTGAAGTTCTAGGCCACATAAGTTTTATACGAATTTCTAGGTTTTTTTTGGAATTTGAGGCTGAATTATTGGAAATTCTAGGCCACCGTTTTTTGGATTTCTAGGCCATGGTTTTTCTTCGTTTTCTAGCCCTTTTTCGATTTTTCTAGGCCATGATTTTTATGAATTTTTAGGTCACGTTTACGGATTTCTAGGCCATATTTTTTTTACAACTTTGAGGCCAATTTCTCCGGCTCCTAGGCCAAAAATTTCAAAGTTTTCAGGCCACTTTATTAATTGGATTTCTAGGCCATTTTTTTCACGATTTCTAGGCTACGTTTTTTTTCGATTTTTGCGTCTCTTTTTTTTTAAGTTTTTTAGGCCACGTTTTTTCTAAAATTTTTCGACTACATTTTTACAATTTTTAAGCAAAATTTTATTTGGGATTCTAGGCCACATTTTTGGATTTTTAGGCCAAGGTTTTACTACAATAGTATTGTCCCTTTAAAACTACAGTACCCCGTTGATTATTTTTGCAGGTTCTTGCTGTAGAAACTCCTTTAACAACACGAGATATCACAGTGACTCATGGTCGACTCGGTTGTCTTCAAATTACAAAAGTCAATGGTGCCAACTTACCTCTTCGTGAACATGATTGGTAACCTCCCTTTAAATGTCCCTTTAATCTCTTTTTCTCTGCAGCCTACTTGAAATCAACGAACGTTCCGGTGAACAATTCAAATCGGCCCTGATGCTCACCAAACTCATTTCCGACTCATCCGGCTCACCGATTCGGTTTGTGGTCTTACGACGAAAAATTGATAGTGTTACTGATGAAGGAGATGGTGGAAGGGGCGGGACCGAGACGAGCAGTGGAATATCTTCGAGTCCGCCCACGCCTAAAGAATAATATGAGAATTTCTGTCCGTTTTTTTGTGCCAAAATAAAATATTTTTATAGTTCCACTAGAGAGCTACTTGTATTTAGTACATGTATTATCAGTCTTATCAAATGACCCGCTTCTTTTTTTATGATAACAAAACAGAGCACTTTCTTGTGGGCGGCTGTTTTTAGTACTCTTCTTATTTTTGCTCTTCTTTTTATTTACATATGTTGTCCGAAATTCATGCGGAAGACATGCTGCTTACGGAAAAGAGTTGCGTTGTCCCTCCGGAAGGTGTCAACCTATTTTGGAGTGCGTTGAATGTGACGGGTCCTGAGACAAAGCCGACGAATTTTGTCGAACGATGGAGAAGTCAGAGGCCGAAGAGGGTTAAGGAGATTCTTCATAATGGTGAGCATTTTTGGGGTGGATTGGGAATCGGACCAAAAAACGGGCCCGGCCCGATTCAGAAGAGGCTTTTGACCTGAATTTTCGGAATATTTTGGAAAAAAGAAGTTCACGTGGATTTAATATTTTTTTCCCGAAATAAATTTGACACCAAATTTTATATTTTCGAGAAAAAAGTTGTTGGCAAAAAAAGTTTCACACCATTTTTTTTAGTTGGAAATTCCGGACTTTTCAAAATCGGATTTATTTATTTTTGGAAAAATTTTTTAGGCCTAGTTTTCTCGAAAAGGGTAATTTGGAAAAATTCCGGAATTTTATACAGTTTTCTGGAAAAATATAGAACTTTATGAGAAAAGTAAGATCGGAAAAAATATTCAAGAGAAAACATGTTTTGATGAAAAGTTTCCAGCCTGAATTCTCAGAAAGACATTTTTCAAAACCGGATTTTTTTGGGAAAAATTTGAGGCCAAATCACACACAGATGGGTTAAGTGTACTTTAAGTACATTTTGTCCTTTTTTCATCCTTAATTCAGACTTAATTTATCCTTAAAGTAGACTTTTGAAAAAGGATGAAAAAAGGACCGAATAAGGATATCTTGTTAATCAGTTTTATGTCAATATCAGTAGTCAGAACATCCTCACGTAACATTTCTACATGCATATGACCATTTTTTCCACTTGGAGATGAAAAAGTTCAACTTTCACGATTTCATACTTAAAGTACACTTTACTCAGATAGGAAAAGTATACTTTAAGTGTTCAGCATTAAATTTTATGTTTCAAAAACTAATTTTTATTGTTTAGAGTGTGAACTAAAGCAAAAGAATAGTGTTCTTAAAATCATCTCTCCGTTTTTTTCATCGTGAAATACATGACGCGCGCTAAAGTCATAATCACTGTTGCAGTTGGTGAGAAATGTTACGTGAACTCACAATTTAAAATATGTATGCTTAAACCTCAGGTCAATACTTTTTTTGAAAAAAAACGTAGTTATTCTTGCTTGTATTCACCAAAAATTATTTTGGTTTGTATTTATCGAAATTCTCGTTTTCTTTTGTTGATAAGCCGAAGAAATAAACTGGCTGTGTGGCCGTGGCCGAGAAATCGCACCGTGTACTTCTCGAGGACAAACATTTATTTTTTGTTTTCTTTCCAGTTTTTCGTTGTTTCACGGTGTTTTAGTCCCCTTATAGGAGAGACAAATGAGAGAGGTAGACACAGAAATGAAAGAAAAAATAGAAATGTAACGTGAGAGTTGCAGAGAAAATAAACAGGTCTCACGGCGAATACTTTTTATTTCCGGAAATTTTCAACAGTGCAATAGAGAGAACATTCCTCTTTTGTCAGCGTCAACTCTCTCGTTTGTCCGCCCTAAAACAAGGTGGTTTCTCAAAGTAGAAATTGGTTTCGTAGATAACTACGAATGAAAACAAAAAGGTAGAAAATCAATGCGGATTTCATCTGAAAATTACCGTTCAGGTCAACAGCAAAAACATGTTTCAGTTTCTTATGATCATAGTATTTAAATCTGAACATTTCCAGGTTTTCTATTTTTTTTCACACACTAAAAATTTTGAGCTTCAAATCTGAAAAACAACCCAAAATATGTTCACTCTTCTTCTATTTCACCTAAATAAATAGGTCATCTATAAATACGACGTTCACACCTCCTCTCTCAAGCGCGTGGAAGGCTCAATAGGTTACATAAAAGAATTGGGAACGAGAGGTCGAGGGTTCGAGGACAGGCCACACACAGATGGGTTAAGTGTACTTTAAGTACATTTTGTCCTTTTTTCATCCTTAATTCAGACTTAATTTATCCTTAAAGTAGACTTTTGAAAAAGGATGAAAAAAGGACCGAATAAGGATATCTTGTTAATCAGTTTTATGTCAATATCAGTAGTCAGAACATCCTCACGTAACATTTCTACATGCATATGACCATTTTTTCCACTTGGAGATGAAAAAGTTCAACTTTCACGATTTCATACTTAAAGTACACTTTACTCAGATAGGAAAAGTATACTTTAAGTGTTCAGCATTAAATTTTATGTTTCAAAAACTAATTTTTATTGTTTAGAGTGTGAACTAAAGCAAAAGAATAGTGTTCTTAAAATCATCTCTCCGTTTTTTTCATCGTGAAATACATGACGCGCGCTAAAGTCATAATCACTGTTGCAGTTGGTGAGAAATGTTACGTGAACTCACAATTTAAAATATGTATGCTTAAACCTCAGGTCAATACTTTTTTTGAAAAAAAACGTAGTTATTCTTGCTTGTATTCACCAAAAATTATTTTGGTTTGTATTTATCGAAATTCTCGTTTTCTTTTGTTGATAAGCCGAAGAAATAAACTGGCTGTGTGGCCGTGGCCGAGAAATCGCACCGTGTACTTCTCGAGGACAAACATTTATTTTTTGTTTTCTTTCCAGTTTTTCGTTGTTTCACGGTGTTTTAGTCCCCTTATAGGAGAGACAAATGAGAGAGGTAGACACAGAAATGAAAGAAAAAATAGAAATGTAACGTGAGAGTTGCAGAGAAAATAAACAGGTCTCACGGCGAATACTTTTTATTTCCGGAAATTTTCAACAGTGCAATAGAGAGAACATTCCTCTTTTGTCAGCGTCAACTCTCTCGTTTGTCCGCCCTAAAACAAGGTGGTTTCTCAAAGTAGAAATTGGTTTCGTAGATAACTACGAATGAAAACAAAAAGGTAGAAAATCAATGCGGATTTCATCTGAAAATTACCGTTCAGGTCAACAGCAAAAACATGTTTCAGTTTCTTATGATCATAGTATTTAAATCTGAACATTTCCAGGTTTTCTATTTTTTTTCACACACTAAAAATTTTGAGCTTCAAATCTGAAAAACAACCCAAAATATGTTCACTCTTCTTCTATTTCACCTAAATAAATAGGTCATCTATAAATACGACGTTCACACCTCCTCTCTCAAGCGCGTGGAAGGCTCAATAGGTTACATAAAAGAATTGGGAACGAGAGGTCGAGGGTTCGAGGACAGGCAGTGGCGGGGGGAAAAAAAATGATAAAGTATGTTTGAGTGGATGGCTGGGGCTGAGCTGAGAAGTCGGAGGTCGAAGCTCTCATGGCCTCAAGCATTTTTCTTTCAAAATGAAAACGTCCTTAAAGTACACTTATCCCACACTTAATTCACACTTAAAAATGTACCTAAAGGAGACTTAGCCCTAAATGTTCAAAGTGTACTTTAATGAAACTTTAAGTCAACTTCTTCCACCTGTGTGTGGGCAGTGGCGGGGGGAAAAAAAATGATAAAGTATGTTTGAGTGGATGGCTGGGGCTGAGCTGAGAAGTCGGAGGTCGAAGCTCTCATGGCCTCAAGCATTTTTCTTTCAAAATGAAAACGTCCTTAAAGTACACTTATCCCACACTTAATTCACACTTAAAAATGTACCTAAAGGAGACTTAGCCCTAAATGTTCAAAGTGTACTTTAATGAAACTTTAAGTCAACTTCTTCCACCTGTGTGTGATGTTTCCTGAAAAAAATGAATTTGGAAAAATTCCTAATATTCTGAAAGTTTAAGTTAAAAAACTTCAAAAATAAATTTTCTCGGAAAAAAGATTTTTTTGAATCTCTCAATTTTTTAGTGGAAAAAATATCAGGAAAAAACATTTTTTTGCAGTCTCCGGCATGGCAGAATCGGGTAAACTTCTTGCGATAATGGGAAGTAGCGGAGCCGGCAAAACAACATTGCTCAACGTTTTGACATCTCGAAACTTGGCGAATCTAGACGTTCAGGGAGCAATTATGATCGACGGTCGACGCGCGAATAAATGGAAAATTCGAGAAATTTCGGCGTTTGTTCAACAACATGACATGTTTGTTGGTACGATGACGGCTAGAGAACATTTGACTTTTATGGTAGGTAAATGTTCTGGAAAAAATGTTATGAAAATATTGAGAAATGTCTGAAAATCTCTGAGAAATAGAGACAGAGAAAGAGACGCAGAGAAACGAGAGTTTTTTCGAGGTCACGTAAATTTTTAAAAAAGAACAAATGTGAAATAATATAAACGTGACCTTTCGAACCGCTTCTCTGCGTCTCTTCTGAATGACGAACACTTTTTGGTGTAGATTTTTGTTTCGAATTGACTTTTCTGAAATAATCTGAAATTTTTCCAAAATTCTGAAAAATACTATCAAGCCTAAAAAAATCTCAGGATTTAAAAAATCGGAATATTTTTTCAAAAATTTATAATCTTATGTTAGTCGGGATTTTTCTCAAGAAAATATCAGAAAACCCGGAAATTGAGAATTTTCTCAAAATTCAGGTTGGAATTTTTTTCACAAAAAACTCTGAAACCCTGAGAACTCTGTAACCTTGAAAAAGTATTTCCCGGAAGATCAAAAAAAATTACCCGGAATTTTTCACACAACAAAAATAGTGAATTTTCCAAAAAAAATCCGAAAATTCCGTGATCTTTGAAAAATTATTGGTAGGAATTTTTTGTGCTAATTTTCGACCCATTTTCCGTGACGTAAGACACGAAAAATGCATATTATCATTAGAGCAACTTTGCTCCTCTTTTATAATTTTTTTTCCGGCAGACACCAGACAGGATATGCGAAGCGCTATATTTTGTGTGTGTGTCTCTCTCATCTCTGGCATGAACTTCAAAAATTATTTCCTTCCAAAAAAATTTTGGCAAGAAAATTTCCTGGCAAAAATTTTTTCAAGAGCAGATTTTTTCACCTTCGAAAAAAAAGTTACTTTTTCCCCCACAAAAAAGTTTCAAAATTTGCAGGCTCGCCTTCGCATGGGTTCGCACTACTCGCAATACGAACGCGAAATCCGCGTCGAACAAGTGTTGACACAAATGGGCCTCCAAAAATGTGCAGACACATTGATCGGCATACCGAACGAGTTGAAGGGTTTATCGTGCGGCGAGAAGAAGCGACTCGCATTCGCCTCCGAAATTCTCACCTGCCCCAAAATTCTGTTCTGCGATGAACCGACGTCGGGTCTCGACGCGTTCATGGCCGGACACGTTGTTCAGGCGTTGCGCAGATTGGCCGACGCCGGAATGACTGTCATCATAACTATTCATCAACCGAGCAGCCAAGTTTACTCACTTTTCAACAAGTAGGCTAGATCTATTTTTGTGTTGGGAGAAAAAACAAAAAAATAATAATTTTAGTGTATGTTTGATGGCTTGCGGTCGTATCATTTACCTCGGACCCGGTGACAAAGCAGTGCCGTTATTCGAAAAATGTGGATTCCCATGTCCAGCCTATTATAACCCTGCCGATCATTTGATTCGAACATTGGCTGTTATTGACAAAGATCGAACTACATCTTTGAAAACTATTTCGGTAAGCAACTCAAAGCACCTGTAAGAGACGCAGATAAATCAGATTTTTCTTCGGGGTCACGTTTTTCTGTGTCTCATTTGGAGAACTATTTTCTTCATGGAAAAATGTGAGTTCAACAGGTTAGGCGTTTGTTAACAGGCAAATTCCTGGATATTTTATGCTGACAGAGGTCAGGCAGGTACCACGCAGCTCTGCCGCAGTTCTAGAGCGATTTTGGTACGTCTGCCGCAGCTCTGCCTGCGGCAGACGTACCAAAAGACGTACCAAAGCAGATATCCAAGAATTTACCTGTGTTTATTGAGTGGGAGGTCAAGGGTTCGATTCCAAAATTGGGCAATTTTTCATATTTTTTTTTTCCAACAAAGTTTCATTTTCTGAAATTTATGTTTTAGTCAAAAAAATTGTCGATCTAAACTGTGTTTCTCAGAACTTTTGTAATTCTCTCAAATTTGTTTACCAAATTTTTATGAAAAATCACCAACGTGACCTAGATTCAGTCCATTTTTCAAAAAACACAAAAAAAAGAAGAAATACCGTGAAAATAATATAAACGTGACCTTTCGAACCTCAAATTTCTTGTTTTTCTCTGCGTCTCTCTCTCTCTCTCTCTCTAATGTTGAATACTTTTTCTGGTGAAAATTTGGGGCGGATTTTTTGCTCAAAAATGTTACTTTTCTGAAAAATACTTATTTGCCGGAATTATGGAAAAAATAAGGTATTTTCGAAAAAATTTAAAGCTAAAAATCTGGGACGGAAAATTTTGAATCCTAATTTTTCTCTGGAAATTTTCAGGTCTGGAAAATTAGATCAAAGTTGGACCAGAAATTTTGGGCCATTTTTTTCGTCGAGTTTTTTTGACCCCATAACTGTGAAGCTGGATAAATTTTCTCAAAAACTTCCGGATTTAAAGCTTCCTTGAACGAGAATTTTTCACCAAAAAATTAAGTTCGATTTTTCATCCTGAAATTCGGGGAAAAAAAATTTGGTACGAGCCTAAAAAACTCTTCTGAAAATGATTGAACCTAATTTTTTTCCAGGAAAAATCGAAAATATTTTCCTAAGAAACCAGGAAGTTTTCAAATCTCACCAATTTCAATTCCAGAAAATTCGTCAAGGTTTCCTTCAATCGAATCTCGGTCAAGCAGTTCAAGCCATCGGCAATACTGATAAAAACGATTCATTTTGTGGTTCATCAACCCATTCGACCGAAAAAACCAAAACTTTCTTCAATCAAGACTACGACGCTTCATTCTACGATCAATTCTGCGCACTATCATGGCGTTCTTGGTTGTCGGTGACTCGAGATCCGAATCTTTTATCAGTTCGACTTTTTCAAATCATCATCACCGCACTGATCACCGGAATTGTCTATTTTCAAACACCGATCAGTCCGGCCACAATTATTTCGGTTAATGGTATCATGTTCAATCATATTCGAAATTTGAATTTCATGCTGCAATTTCCGAATGTTCCTGTTATCACTGCCGAATTGCCCATTGTTTTACGCGAGAATGCTAATGGGGTTTATCGAACAAGCGCATATTTTTTGGCCAAAAATATTGCTGAGGTCAGTTGGCAAAGCCCTGAACTTGAAATTTTGAAAAATACCGGGCCGAGGAACTTTCTCGTAGGCTCAATATCTTAAAAACTAGACGAGCCTGATTTTGTATTTTCTAAATTTTCAGATCTCACATTTTGTCAAAAATTATGGGCCCAGTTTTCTAAAAAAAATCTTATTCCGATTTTTTTCTCAAATTTTCTGGGAAATTTCAGGCCCGATTTTTGGCGCTTTTCCATTTTTCAGGCCCTATTTTTTAAAAAGAATTACTCGGTCCGGTTTTTTGAAGTTCATAATTTCCAGGCCCAGTTTCAGTCAGACTTCATCGGCCCGGTTTTTGTGAGAATTTCCAGGTCAAATTTCTGTCAGAACTTTTTTCTGATCCGATTTTTGTCGAAATTTCCGGGCCCGATATCTATCAGATAACGAATTTTGAAACATATTATTGGAGGAAAGAGTTTCGTCAGCATTTCGGGCCCAGTTTTTATCAGATCCCTAGTTCTTGAACATTTCAAAAAATCAATTTCCAGCTTCCCCAATACATAATCCTTCCCGTTCTCTACAACACCATCGTCTATTGGATGGCAGGTCTCTACGCGAATTTCTGGTCATTCATGTTCGCGTCGCTCATCACAATTCTCATCACAAATGTGGCGATTTCCGTCTCATACGCCGTCGCAACAATCTTCGCCAATACCGATGTTGCGATGACAATTCTGCCAATTTTCGTCGTTCCGATCATGGCATTCGGTGGTTTTTTCATCACCTTCGACGCAATTCCTCCCTATTTTACGTGGCTCTCTTCGCTCTCCTATTTCAAATTTGGTTATGAGGCTTTGGCTATCAATCAGTGGGAATCGATTGATTCAATTCCCGAGTGTATCAATTCTACGATCAGTGCTTTTGCTCTCAATTCATGTCCACAAAATGGTCAGCAAGTTTTAGAATCAATCGATTTCAACGCGTCCAACAAACTTTTTGATGTTCTTATTCTTTTTTCCATGTTCTTGATAATTCGCATAATTTCCTATTTTGCATTACTCATCAGATCTTATAACAATCAATAAACATCGTTTCTTTTGTGCTAGATACATATATACCTACAACACTCCGTTCTTTGAATGATGATTAGCCGCGATGTGAATAGTTCAGTAAAACTTCTCTTTTTGTTGTCCCCCCCGGGGGGACTGGGCCGAGCTCAGCAGCAGTGCAACGCTGAGACGACCCTTGGAAAGTCGGAGCAAGCCCCGAGTCTTTCCGCGGTTCCAAAAATCATATAACCTTAATTACATTCATTCGAATGTATACCGTAGGTTAATACGATAAGAACAGATACTACACTTTGATCTTAGCTAATAAGCCGAAGAAGCGATACCCAACACTATTCCTGTCCGCTCTTATGTAATTTGTGCGCCCGACATCGCACTGGTTATGCAGCGTGTCGTTGTTTGTGTGCTAGTGGGCGGAGCGACACCATTTTATTGCGAAAAAAAGTTTTTTGAAGGCGTTTTTTGTCAGTTTTTCTCAGCGTTCGAACGTGTTTTTTCTTGCAGAGATAGATTGAAATTTTCATTTTTTCAAAAGTGCAAAAAATCGATACATAGACAAAAAAATTGACTGGCAAAAAAGATGATTTGGGCTACCCATAGGGTAAAAACGGGGGTACTAAAAAATGAGATTTTCTGGAGTTATCGGGATTAAAAATTGATCATTCAGTATGGAGAAAAGTGTTGAAAATCGGCAAATTCAACTCTTTGATGTTGATGATGTCAGCTGGAAAAAAAAGGAATTTGGAAAATTGAAACTAATTTTTTAAAGGTCACGTTTTTTTTGATTCTAGGCTAAAAAATCGAAAAAACAAAATTTTCGGGCCGAGAAAAGTTCCTAAAAATTTTCAGAATATGAAAATCTTGGCGAGTAGATTCAAAATTCAAAATTTCAGTTTTTGCGCTAAGTTTTCCAAATTCAATTTTTTAGCGGAAAAATTCAAATTCCAAAAGTTTTAGATATTTTGACTGGAAAGTTCAGACTTCCAGAATTTTGGCGCGAAATTTATGTCGAATTTAAAATTTCAGTTTTCGCGCCAGTTTTTTGAAATACGAATTTTCCCCCGGAAATCCCAAATTTCGAAATTCTTAAATTTTGGCCCAAAATTTCGAAATTTTTGCGGCAAAACTCAATTACACAACAAAAAACGCAGACAAAAGCCAAGGCAAAAAAAAGCACTCACATCACATGAAAAAGTCACCTTGGCCGGGTGCCAAATTGTTCTCCTCCTTCATCATTACACTTGGCATCATGCCAATAGCACTAGGTTGTCGATTTTCTGTCGGAATTTGTGTTGTGTTGTTGTTCGGTGTTGTTGCTGTTGTCGTCGTTGTGTTCATCTGATTCACAATCATCATATGTTGTGATAGAAGGTTTTGTGCGACAACATCGGCCATGAACTGATTGCCTGGCAGTGTGCCAAGAGTTCGTCCCATATTGGAAAGTGTTCCAGCCGGCAGACCGTATTCGATCTCTTTTTGTCGTTCGGCAATTCGCGAGACCAGTTTCATCGCCCATGTTAGTTTGAGTTTGACGTGTCCGCCGTGTTCTTCGAGAAGACCTGGCGCTCTTTCGAGAATGTATTGTTTGGCGATGTGAAGAGCTTGCGAGGCGGTCAGATGACCGTGACAATCGTTTTGTTTCACTTGAACCATGTAGTCGACGAGATCCGCGTCCAATTCATCGCCTGAAATGAAAAAAAAAATGCGAATTTTTTTGAATATTCGGAAAAATTATGACCAAAATTTTCTCATGGCCTTTCGAGCGTTTTGGTCCGAGATTTCTCCAGAATCTTCGGGCCCGATTTTGTCAAAAAGTTTCCGGGCTCAGTTTTTTTAAATTTTATTTTTCAGGCCCGAGTTTTGTCAGAAATTCTGGGCCTCTTTTTTTACATTCATATTTTCAGGACCAGATTTTTTCCAGAATTTTTAGATTTTTTTCAGAAATTCCGAGCCCGAGCTAAAGTTTTTGGGCTCGATTTACTTCTCGAGAATTTCCGGGTCTATTGTCCATCCTGAATTTCTCTTCCCATCAAAAAAAAAAGAAAAAAAGTTACCGGCTAAAATAAAGGACGATTATCAAAAATGTTTCTTCGCTGCGAGACCCGTTGACCTTGTGTATTTCTCTCGAAAGAAGCGCGCACATTTTTTTACTTTTATTTTTTTTGTTTCTTCTTTTTCAATCGATATTTCATTGTTTTTCGTTGCGATTTCAATGTTTTTTGATGTGAGTTGCACTTCTATTTGTAATTCATTACTAATTTAATCATTTTTCGTAGTAATCCCCGTTTTTAATCTGTAGTTTCTCGCTTGTCAAGCCTCGATATTTGCTGTCACTCCCGATGAAGAAAAATTCTATGATTCCGAACAAAGCTCTTGGATTCAAATGATAATAATGTGCCAAATTCTTCAGTATGCAGACAAAGAAAAGATAAGTTTTGCATTCACTATCACAAATTATTGGTTTTTTTTAGAAATCGATTGAATGGTGTTCATGGAATCAGTCTATTGATCAAAGCTGATCAGGTATCAAATGAGAAGTCCACTGTTCACTACCCACGGAGTAAAGCTAACGATCAAGGACTAATTGACAAAAAAAAAACAAGGTAAGTATTTGTTTTTAAATAAGATTTTGTAATATTTTATCAAAACACCGAAAAGTCGAGATAAATAAAACAAAATATTTCGAATTTCAAAATAATTAAACTGAATATTGATAGTTTAGTTTGAGCTTAAAAAATTATATGATCCTATTTATTGTTTTTTTTCTCATTAAAAAGATGATAAGTTAATGTGTCGGAAGACTTTGAAGACTCACAATTTTGAGAGTCACCCGATAGATGAGAATCTTCATTTAAAAAAATCTTCGTCATAATTATCAACAAAACTCATAGTAATTCACAAAGTTTTGTTTTTATATGACAAAGTGTAATTTTCGACAATTTCCTTTCAAATTAGACACCGACAACTATCTGTCCTCAAACTCCTAGGTTAATCTAGAACTGTTCCGCTTTTTCGAAACTGATCTTCGATTTTTTTTACTTCAAAAGTTATGAAGTTTTTTCTCAGAGTGCTTAAAGATAGAAATCCAATAAAAAATTGCCCGAAAAATTTATCAAAACTTGCGTTTCATTTCATAAAAGTTACTAACCGTGAATAATAGAGTTCGAGAAATTTGAGCAAAGTGTTTGACATCCAAAATATTGAGATATTTCAAAAATTTTTCTTATCATTATTAATTTTGTGATGTTTCCAGAAATAAACAAATGTTTTATTGGTGGTCAAAAAGTTCGAACTACAATCGGAGCAGTTCGATCCGTAGATATTTAATCAGGTGAGTTTTGAATTTTTAAATATTGTTTAATTTTTTGTTCAAGCTTGAATAAACTAATTTATGATTTCAACAGTTTTTTGAACAGTATCTGATAAAGTGTTTGTTGTTGTTTCTTTTTGTACAAAGCGTGGGGAAATAAGATTCTGGTCCGAAATCGGTAAAAATTGTATTGACTGACTGTTCGCCAGATCGTTCGGTGATTGCCTAACAACTACACTTCTCTGTTTTGTTCTTTTAAAATATCAAAAATCAAAAAAAATTAACTGAAAAAAATAATATTTATTGATTTTTCTCGAGTGCACTTCTTTCGAGAGAAATACACAGGCATTTTGGTCTCAATGCGACGAAACAATATTTGATCTACGTTCTATTTTTTTCCCGGATCATTATTTATTTTTTTTTCAATGGGAAGAGAAAATCGGGATGGACAATAGTTTTTTTTTTCAATTTTTCGGGCCCAGTTTTTCAGACCTCATGTTTTCGCCAGAACTTTCGGAATTTTTCCAAACTTCCGGGCCTAGTTAGTTTTTTTTTGTTGATTTTTCTGACACAATTTTTTTGACGTTTAGAATTTTCGTCTGAACTTCTGGGCCCGATATAATATCAGAATTTCCGGTCTTTCAGGCTTAACGTCACAATTTTTTCTGGGCCCCATTTTTTTCAAGGCTTGAGTTTTCGGGCCCGATTTTGGTCAAAATTGTCAGAAATCCTAATTTATTTCGAATTTCAGAACTTTCAGTGCCTATTTTTTGCCAGAGATTTGTCCAAACTAACCGATCAACTTTGGTCTTCCTCTTCCGCGTCCTCTCAAAAATCCTGGCGATCCGGTCTGATGTGCGGCATTCGCGTTCGCATTCATTTTCAGCATATCAACCATGGCTGAAAAACAAAAAAGTCATTCAGACCAGAAGCTCTCGGCAGAAACTCACATTGTGTAAACATGTTGGGTGGTACTGTAGGTGTTGGTTGTTGTGGCTGCTCGATATTTTCGTGTTCATCCGATCCGCCATCAGAAGATGGTCCAGGTGAAGTGGTGGCCGAATTGACTACAGTAACCCGTTGTGTCGTGTACGGTGCCACGATTTTCTTCTCGCTCATCGTTGTCATTTTTCCGCCGCCGCCGTTCGACGCAAGTGTTGCGTAACCGCTACCCAATTGCGGTTGCGATTGCGGTTGTGTGATTTGAGAGGGAAGTTGATTGTTTTTCGACAATTCGAGAAGAGTTTGAATTTGCTGTTGCGATGCGTTTGGAAATAATTGCGACAACATTGAAGAAGCATCGTTGGGCTAAGAATATCAGTTTTGATTGAGAAAATTTGGTATTTTTAGGCTTAAATTTTGACTTTTTTCTAGTCTTCTAACTTTCGGGCCGGCCCGGAAATTTCAATTTGAGTTTTTCCAATTTTTTTGAATAGTTTGACTGAAAAAATTTCAAAATCGAAGTTTTCAAAAAAGTTGACATGAGTTTTTCAGAGTTCAAAAATTCAAAATTTGGATGGGAAAGTTGAAATTTCATCAAAGTTTTCGTTTTTTCGCGTCAATTTATTTTTCAAACCAAAAACTTCCTTTTTTGGACCGAATTTTCTTCATTTTCGGGCCGGCCCGGAAACTTCAAACTCGAAGTTTTCCAAAAAATAGAAAAATCTTTTTCAGGCTGGCCTGGTTTTTCCTGAAATATCGTAATACAGTTTTCAAAGTTCTGAAAAAAAAGGTTGGGCCGACCCGAAAGACACTTTTCGAAAAAAGCTATAACTTTTGCCAACAACTTTTTGTGACTCCGTTGAGGTGAGGCTTAGCTTAAGCCTCACTCTCTCACTCTGAAGTGCAAATAATTTCCTAAGATTCAATTTCCAAAAATTCTCCGGGAAAATTCAAATTTTCAACAAAAAATATTTCGCGTCAAAAATTGAAATTTTACGTGAAAGTTCAAAATTCAGGTCTTCACGTGAAACACCATTTTTTTCCTCACCATTTTCCGCAAATTCTGCTGTCCCTGTTCAACATGCGAACAATTGTCACACAAACAAGGCTCCACTTTCAAGTGTCGCATTATTTTTGAGATCTGAAAAAACTACTTTTTTGGGCCTGTTTTTCACACAAAAAATACCTGGTGTTGTAAATATAAAAATCGTCGATCCTCTTCTTTTTCGGTTTTCTGGTGATTCTGATTAACAATATCATCATCCATCATTTCCTGCAAAAAAAAACAGTGTTTTTTTTATTTATTTGAACAATAACACGAATCGTGACTATTTGATTTGATTCATATAAATAATAATAATAATCTTTTTCTTCATTTTTTTCTCTCAAAACTCACATCAATATTGGAAGGAGATGCCGAACTTCGATCCGTTATTGAATCGCCATTTCTCTCGTCGATTGGAAAATTGATAAAATCTTCAAAAAACCATGTTCCTTTAAGTTTCTCTCTCGGAAAAAAACTCACTTTTTGGTTTGACCTCTTCTGGTTGTAACATCATCTAGAAAAAATAAATAAAATGTTATTTAACTGATAACAAGAAATTTTTATCACTCGAAAACGAAAAATATGTTATTATAGAGGAGACGTATAATTTTTTTTGGCGCGAAAAAAAAAAGTACGAGGAGGAAAAAAATAAGTTGTTTGTCTTCTTCACCACATGTTTTTGACACCTGTTAAGCGCGCGAAACATTTTTTCAAAAGTACCGTAACCCCGGAAAGATATTTTTTTGTTCAATTTCGGAATATTAAAATTTATGAGCACGAGAGGAAAAAGGAATTAAATTGGGGGTCGCGATTAAAATGACCGAGGAACGCTGAGCAGCGGAGAAAAAAAAATGGGGGCAAAAAATTTTATACTCTATCATAAAAAATTGGACAGAAAAAGGGTAATTTAATGGTGGGAGAAAAAAGGAAAAATGAGCAAGAAAAAAATTTGTCAAAATTATTTCCGGAATATGGTTTTCGGGCCGGCCTGAAAGTTACGG
Organism: Caenorhabditis sp. 8 KK-2011; assembly: GCA_963572245.1. Taxonomy (NCBI): domain Eukaryota; kingdom Metazoa; phylum Nematoda; class Chromadorea; order Rhabditida; family Rhabditidae; genus Caenorhabditis; species Caenorhabditis sp. 8 KK-2011. The sequence continues at coordinate 8,402,111 of OY751548.1, forward strand.
ACTTTTTTTCAAATTTGAAAAAAACTTCATTGTGAAAAAAGGTGAAATTTTCCGGGCCGGCCCGAAATTTTCATCTTAAATTTTTCGAACCGGACCGGGATATTTTGAACTTTGGAAAAGGGGCGAAAAAAGCCAAAGCCTTTTTTTTGATTTTGAAAAAACCGAAACTTTCCGGGCCGGCCCGAAAATCCTAACTAGGCCCGATTTTCCAAGTTTCTCGTAAATTGTACTAAAAACTCAATTTTGAAAATTATATGAAATTTTCTGGATTTTTTGAACTTTTGAAAATGGGTAGAAATAGCCAAAGTTTCTAGATTTTGAAAAAAATCGAAGTTTTCCGGGCCGGCCCGAAAATGCTAACGAGGCCCAACTTTTTTAGAATTTCGAAAAAAGTTTTAGAATTTTGAAAAATAGGCCAAAAACGCCTGTATTTTTTTCAAAAAAAAAAAGAAAAATTCCGGTTCGGACTGAAGTTCTCAACTTCGTTCTACCTCTGATTTTTTCTTTGAAAATTTTTCGGGCCGGCCCGAAATTCCTAACTAGGCCTAATCTTGAACTCGAACTTTCGTTTTTCTTGAACAATTTTCAAAAACTAGGCTAAAATCGGCAATATTTCTTCAAAAAAAAAAATGAAAATTTCACCTTCTTAAAAAATAATAATTACGTGTCCCTTTAAGACTATAATTTTTCAATTATTTCTCAAGTGTTATTATACAATAATAATATCAATTACTCAACATTTTTCAACAATAAAAAATGGGCAGAAAAAAAAACGCGACGAAATTCAATATTTTTCGGCCGCAACTAAAATAGTATAGAAAATGCGCATATAAAAATAAATATATATTTTTATATTTATATATAGAAAAAAAAAGAAATATATATATTTTTTATACATGTGTATAGCAGTGAAAAACAGAAAAAATGTTCATTTTTTCTTGTTGCAAAAAAAAATGGATTTTTATGACGAAGATGGGGTTTTTGACAAAATTTCTGGGCCGGCCCGAAAATGTTGAAAAATCCAGTTTCGCTGGGAAAAAGACAGAAAACTAATAATAAATGTATACACATATATAATAAATATATATATATATTTATTTTATATATATATATATATAGATGATAGATAATAGAGAGAGAAGAGACGCAGAGAAAAAAGGCGAAAACTAATAATAATAATAATAATAAAACTTTTTTTTTCACGAAAAAAAAATTTGCCGCCCAAAAAATGAGTAAATAACCTTGAAAGGAGAAGAGGAAAAAACATTATTTTTTATTTAATGTTGAAAAAAATTTTGATTTTTTACACTGAACAAATAAAATCATATTTTATTTGTTTTTTTTTTTGGTAAAAATATGAGAGACTGAAAAAAACAGGGGTTTTTTAGTAATATAATACAATTTTTGCATAAACTTTTTTTTTTGAAACATAATCCTTTTGAAATTATTTTTTTTTTGCTGGATGGAAAAATGTTTATTTTTCAAAAATTTATTACGTTGCACTTTTTTTCAGACAAAAACAATTAATTTAATTTTTTTCCTCTCGCACTTTGACCTTTTTCCAATTTTCTAAAATGCCTCATTTTATTACACACACAACAAAAAGAGCGGGAAAAATTATTTCGAAATCTTTTTTTTTTTTTGGAAAAAAAAAAGAAAACTGAACCGAATTAATTTTTCATTACCCTCTATTTCTCTCATTTAAAATGAAACACAAAAAAAGTTTAATTGAATTTTTTTCTCTGTTTCGGCGCCACATTTTCATTTTAAAGTACATCAAATTAAAAATTTTCCAATTTCGATAAAAGCGAAAAAAAACACAATAATAATAATAATAAAAACACATTGTTGTCCACAGAAAAAAATCAATAAAATATATATATAATTATTATTGTTATTATATATTATTAATAATAATAGTAATAATAAAAATGGGTCACCCTGCTATATAGAAAAAAGGGGAAGAAAGTGGTACTGTAGATGTGAAGAGCGCATATTTTTTGCAATTAGATAGGCTTAGGCTTAGGCTATGATTTCTTAAGATCTGGCACAGTTTTGTGGGTGTCCGATGAAATATAATTTGAAAATGAGAAATTTTGAGAAAAGGTCACGCAAAAATTTCAAATTTTTGAAGACCTCAAAAAATACTGACACAGTTTTGTGGGCGTGGCCTAGACCGACAAAAAACTTGAGAAAAATAACATTTTTGGGCTGTACAAAAATGTGAAAAAAACTGAAAACTCCAAAATTTTTGAGCCGAAAAAAAGTGCTTTTTTCAGTCCTAAAATTTTCGGGCCGATTTCAGATTCAGTTTTGGAGGCCGGAAAAAAATGAAACCAAGAGAAACTACAGTAACCCAAGAGCATCCAACATGAAAATGATCTACCACAAAAATTCGATGAAATAGCATGTCAAAATGAGAGACTTAGACAGTTGATCAAATTCGCTAAAGTTTTTTGTAAAATTTTGGGGTTCTACGGTTCTGAAAAAAAACCAAAAAAATTTGAAAAAATCCAACGTGACCTAGATTTTCCAAAAAACGAGAATTTTTCATTCTTCAAAAAAAAAAACGTGACTTTTCGAACTGCAAATTTCTTGTTTTTCTCTGCGTCTCTCATGATTCTCAAGTTTTTGGACGACTTCAAAAAATCCTAAACCTACAGTAACCCAAAAAGTCCAATTTCTGTGTTGTTGATTAATTTCGAAAAATAAATCTTAAATGCACTCGGAAAACAGAAAAAGCAAAAAAAAAAAAAGAAAGAAAATCCCATTAGAAATTTATAATTTTATGCATTTTTATTTCTTCTCCTCCCTCTCTTTTATCCCATTTTTCTTTTTCTTCTAAAATATGCAAATTTTTTTTCACAATCTGTTGTTGAGTTGAGCACAAAATCCGGACCGAAAATAGTGTGAGAGACACAAATTAATGACTAAACTGTGCAGAAAAAACGAGAGAGAAAAAAGAAAATAAAGTCAGTTTTTATTTATTTTTTTTTCGAGTCTTGTTTTTCCGCCAAATCTTTGTGGGAAATTATTGTTAGAGCAATTCAAGAGTGGACAAAAAAATGAGAATTTCGAATTTAAAACGAATAAACTATTCAATTAGACATATGCCCGAGACGTTTTAATTATTTAATAATAAAAATTTTATTATTTTTCTGGCAAAATGGACAGATGGTTCGAAATGGGGAAAGAGGAGAGAAACAAAGAAGAATATTCGGGTAAATGAGAAAATTAAATTCCACAAAAAAAAGTGCTTTTCGGGAAAGAGCACATTTTTTGATACCAATTCGACTAAAACATCGACAAGCTAATATATAAAACATATCTAATAAAATTTTCGCTATTTTTTTTTCGCAACGGGGATCAGATGAAAATCTGTTTCTTTTTCGACGAGCTTTCGTAGTTGCAAGCCTCGCAGGTGTGCGATCTTTTCAGATAGAGCATCGGACCATGTTCGCCAACCATGTCGCGGAAATCATACGCATCTTGATCCACAATCAATGTCAGCTCACGAGCAGTTTTCATAATTTCCATGTGTTTTTTGGCATCTAGTTTGTGGGTAACGCGATAGGTTTGCGTTTTTGCATTTTTTCTGAAAAAAAGAAAGGCAAAATATTCTATGTTCAGGCCACATCCGCAAAACTGTGTCTGATATAGAAAAGTGTGGGATATTCGCACTGAAATTTAGGTTGAGCCTTTTTTCTTGCAAACACTGGCACACATTTATTGGCTCCGCCCCTTTCTGATATTGTGGTTCCTTGAACTGAAAAAAAAGAAGAGAAAATCGTGTCCAATTTCGAATAAAAAAATACCATACCCTTTCAAAGGGACAGCACGAACTCGCATTAAAACAAATAGTGCAGAAAACGAGGAGAGTTTAGTGAGATAGACAGTTTTTGTTTGAGATTTTGGTCACGCCTGTGATTGTTTTTTCAAAATTTGAAGAAGCTTTTTTTTCATACAAGGTGAAAATCTAGTTTTTTTTCTTCGAATTCAAATTTTTTGAAGAAAAAACCGCACCTTTTGTTGACTTCCTTATACTCCAAATTTTCCAATACATCCTCTATTTTCAACTGATCCGGATTTTTGGAGCTCAATCTCAAACGCAACTATTTGAAGTCTTGTTTATAATCTCCTTGCGACCATGATCGAATAAATGCATTGATCGTCTCACTCTCAATGTCACCAACTGACAAATCCATCTCAACAGCTTTCAGAGTCAGAAAAGAGCCTTCATCGAAAAGTGTGCCAGTGAGAGACACATTTTGAGCCTCGTAAATGTTATATTTCAACATTTCTCGCGTCAAAATGCCTCTGTCATTGAAATAGTTCCCATTTTTGTATTTGAGCAACAACGTTTTCAACTTGTCCGTGGTGTTGCATAACAAATTTCCGAATTGCGAGCATTCAACCAATACGAGTTCTTCTAAATGTGTCAACTCGTCGAGTTGAATGTTTTCCACATCGGCAACTTCCACTTCAATTCTCAGTCGTCGCAAACTTTTCTGATATCTCTTGATGTACTGGTTGAGATATTTTGACACAATCTCTCCACTTCTGATAAGAGTTGATTGTGGCTTATTTTTGTGGTATGAAACTGTCACATGCTTTCTGAAAATTCAAATAAAAATCTCATATTTACAGTGTATGTAAGTCAATCTTAGGTTTTTTCATAGTGGGTCAAATATTTTTCGTGACCTTTTCTCTGAATTTCTCATTTCTAAATCTCTAGTTTTCGAAAAAAAAATCGTGAAAATTTCTCATTGTTCAATTACACTTCTTCAGTTCAAACCACATTCACAAAACTGTGCCCGATCTAGAAAAATGTGTGAAAACATTGAGATTTAAAAATACAAACTGTGTACAAATATTTATTGAACGTTGATAACTTACGTAACTTCAACCAACGATTCAAGCTTCTTCGTCTTTTTCGATTTGCTCCCCGCTTTTTTTGGCGCAATCTCTCGGAATTGAATGGAATAGTCCATGTTAGACAACGCTGGAATGGCATCCTTCTCATCGTCACTGTAATAAACATCACGCCTGATGATCTCCTCGTCGTCTTTGAAACCAGTTTGAAGGAACAAGCCATGGACAACTTCTTCTTTTCCAACCGCCTGGTTACGACATCTCATCGAACATAGAGAGTAGTTTAGACTGGAAACTTGATAGTTTATTAAAAAAAAAACAATACAATATCTACCGCGTTTCATCAACTTCATGGATAATGATCATTATCCATGAAGTTGATAATCTTCCATTGAAGTTCCTTTGGAATATCCTTCCAGTTAATCTAAAAACAATTGTTTCGATATGTGAAACAGTTGAGAATACAAACCTCTACTTTACTCGTGTTTCGTTTGAATTGAAAGCTTCTGAAATATCACAAGTTTTTCTTTCTGAAAAAAAAACAAAATAAAAATAATTTCAACTGACAGTAAGTTTTCTTAAAGGCACACAAAGATTGTGTGCGGGTCTCATTGCGGAGAGTTAATTATTTTTTTTCAAAAATTTCAGAAAACAAAAAATAATATTTTTTATTTTTCAAGTGACCTTTTTCTAGAAACGTCATTTTAAATCGATTTTAGCAATGGTCGGAAAAATAGAATCAGTCCTAAATATTTGGCTCCAAAAAACTAAACAATCATGATTGAAGAGTTGACTCGAGGTATCGAGAATCTCGAAATTTCGAAACTGCCCCCCGGTTCAATCATACCCGAATTGTCGGAAGACGAGCAAAAACTGCTCGACGAGGAGATCGCAAAACGATCAAAACCGTTGCCGGGCACCATTGAACCAGTCGATTTTCCCCTTCACGACATAGTCAAAGAAAACGGTTTGGATAAACCGGTCGAAGGTGTCGATATGGAATTCTACGAGGATTTGAAGACGAAAAATGCCAAAGTCATTTACACAAAATTGAAGAGTGTTCCGGATGCAATTGCCCGAAAATATATTCCCGATTTGGCAAGGCGATTCGTCGAATTTGAGAGAAGAGTCAAGGTAAATTTTTGCAAGAACACTTTCATTTTTCACCATTTCAGCAAATTGAACGTATGCTGTGGGCTCTTCCACGCGAAGATCGTAGTTTGGAGGAAGATCGCTTCGAGATTCTCACCGAATTGTTGGACAAAACGTGTCAAGGAATGGAAATTTGGGAGGAGCACTATGTGAGTTTTTTTTTTCCTACCACAAAATATTTTCAGACTTTTTGAGACCAAAAAAATTTACCTACTTTCAGAATCGCAAAATTCCGCTCGGTCATAGATGCAACTTGGAAGGTGAACTCATTCATTTGATGGACACCAAGTTTGATCTCATCGAAAAAATTTGTAAAGAATTCCACAAGTTGAAAGATCAGCGTGATGAGGTCAACAACGAACGAGAGGTTTTTCCGTTTCTTTTTTATTTCTGATGATTGGTGTTTTTTTCAGATGCTTCGCTATGAGATTCGTCACTGTGACATGATTTACACCGAAATTCATGAGAAATTTTTGAAGTCTTACTTGGAAATGGAATGGTAATATGAAAGATTGTAACCAAAAGAATAGAAACAAGAGTTTTCGATTTTATTTTATCGAGTTTTTTTCGAAATAAAAATTTAGCAAATAAATAGAATTCTAATCATAATCATCTGGAATGTTCAGGAACGTTCCAATTGATGGGAAATGCAACGCACTGAACCCGTCGGTTCCTCCAACTCCAGCAGCTGGCACAGCCCAATGGGCACCCCATGCGAGTTGGCCTTGAAGCCAATCAACATTTACTGAACGTGGAGCATAGTAGTATTTGTTGGCGTGGTCACGATTGTGAGGATCGTCGGGATTTGGCTCCCAAAGGCCTGTGAAAAGATTGGATTGATATTGTAAAAATTTTCCGAATTTCGTACCTCACAAAAGGGTGCCAAAATTCTTAATTTAAAGGTACACGGTAGTTTTTTGTTTTCTTTTTTTTTAGTTTTTAGAAAAATCACAAACATGGGTCCACAAATGTGAGAAAATAACACAAAAATAAGGGGCTTAATTTCTTCAATGACGTGGGGCTCACGAAAAAAACGTAAAAGCTAATATTTTCAAGATAACCTCAAGATAAGAAAAACGAAAATTAAAAAAAAAAAAAACTTTGTCTCATTTTATTTTTCAAAATCTCACCTGGTTTTGTGAAAGGCGATCTACTTCTCGGTCGATGCAATATTCCTCGACTATCCGTTAAACTATTATACTGATTGACCGCACTTGAAAATACACTATCCGAGAATACGGGAACCGATTGACCCCCAGTCGTTTTTTTGTTTCTCGGCAAATTCGGAGCCTCCACAACTGCATCGTCTCTCTTTAACAATGTCGCGTTTTTCGGTATCGGTGGAGGTGGAACCAAATCCAACACTTTGGTTAGTGCCTCTTCGTCATTGTTGGGATGACTCCAAAAAAATGTCGAATTTTCAGGAAAATGATCTTCGAGATCGAGGCTGTTCGTTTGTTTCTCTATTTCTGGCCACATCACAACGTCCGAACTTCGTCTTAACAAAAAAAAAAGTTAGTTTTTTTTGGGGATTTTTGTTTACCTGTATCTTGTTGGTTTATATGGTAAGGCCTGACCATTTGGTGTCAATAGTTGGAAGGTTGTTTGGAGTTTCGGACCTTCCAGAACTTTTCCTTTTTCGGCCTTGGAGTAGACGAATTGTGAAGCGTAATGATATTGTTCATACTTTGGACAACCATGATACCATAACCTAAAAATTTTGAAAACTTGTTGGGATTTCAGCCCAAGGGCCCAGAAGCCCGGCTTGAAAATCACGGGCCGTACCGGGCTTTCTTGTTTTTCGGTCGATCAGAAAGCTCGGTCTGACCTGGGCCGACTTTTGAAGTTCAGTTTCTCAGAGCCGCGAATGAAATTTGTAAAAAAAAAGTGGAAATCACTTTTTCGCTTTTGTTTTTTCTAGAAAAAGAGTTAATCCGAAAGTTTTTAATATGTTCAAGTCTTGTGTCCGGTCGGGTTTTTTGGGCCGAACAGAGCGGACTTCCGGTCGGCCTAAAATGAACCCGCCTACAATTTTATCGAAAACTAATATGTTCAACAGAAATCCCTTCGAGGGTTATACTAACCTGCATGTGTTTAGAAACAAAGGAAGAGGAGGAGGATTGCAAAATTTCTGAACAGCCGGATAAGAATAGTCACATTTACACTCCACTGTACAATGCTTGAATATTCGCTGATCACAATCCGGAGTGCAGTCTCTTCTGAAATTTTCTATTTGAACTAACCATCAGATATTGTTGATATCTCTCACTTTTTCCTTACTCTCCTTCTTTTCCCCTTACCACCACTACTTCCTTTTGATTTCGCCTAGAAAACTGTATGAATAGAACTATTTAATTTTGGAACTTTACCGGTTTGTCAAAATCTGGAAAATCATCATCATCACCAGAAGACTTTGTCTGTTGCGCAACTCTGGGAGTGTCTGGATTGGCCCTGGAAACCGTTTTTGAAACAATTGATTTTGGCTTTTTTTCACTTACTCATCGGGACATGCTTTTTTGTAAGACGGGCAAAACTTCACATAAATTTCAGCATTTTCAATTGTTCCCCTAAAATGGAACTTTAAAAAGGAAACATCGGGCTTCTTACTTGCAATAATACTCAAAGTTTACGCTGAACTTCTGGCAGTACTCTTTCTTACTTCCTTTGTATAAATAGGTCGATTTTTTAGAATCTGATGATTCCTGTAAGAAAATTGTAGTGTCAAGTTAGTCATAACGCTCGAAACATCTGAAGTAATTGCGCTTTTGCGTTGCGAATTTTGCGAAATCGGGCTAAATTTGGAAGAAAAAAAATAAATAGGGTTACTGTATTTAAAGGGACACCAAACGACTTAATGGGTCTTATCACTTAGTGAAAAATTTTGCAGGTCTGACGATTTTCTTTTTTTCTTCACTCACACTGTTCTCGCCTCCGAGGAATGATCCAGATTCTTTGAAACTGTAAATTATTGGAATGAATGTACCAATAAACAAAACAAAACTGGAAATCATGCTGGAACATAAATCGTCGATTAGCGAACCAAAAAATTAAAGAAAAAAATAGAAACTGAAAATTACAGTAGAAAAGAGATACGAAAAAAAACTGAGAAATAAATTTATTGCCATGACAACGACTCACGGAGCACTATCAGGACAGTTCTTTTTATACGATTCACAAAACTTTTCGTGTTCAGGAGCAGTTTCGCCGGCACAGAAAAAGTTGTAGTTTTCAACATAGTTTGTGCAATACTTGGTCACTTCGTCGGTCTTGGCACCTTGTCCTTCCGCCGCTGCATTTTCCGCTCCGGAAGCCGCTTCGACATCGATTTTCGGTTTCTCTTCCTCCTTCTCTTTTTTGTTCTCGTTCAAATCTTTATCCGGGTCAAAATCCTCAAGCGAGTCACTATAAAAATTCAAATTTTTACAAGTTCTCAAAACAGAGACTCGCATTTTTTTCGTCATTTCGTCAACCGTCTCAACTTTTCCACATTTTTTCCGGTAATCTCCACAAAATTCGTGTGATTGAAACGGCGACTTGCCGGTGCCACATTCGGTTTCAAACTCGGAACTTTTTTCAGAGCAAAAATCTAGAAAAAAATTCTTGAGGAGACTGCAAAACCGAGAAAAATTATATTTACCATCAGTTTTCTCCTCGGTCATCGAATCGACAATAACCGCCTTGACAGGCACTTCAGAAGCTTTTGGAGTGTTTTCATTGAAAAATGGTTTTGGCGTCGGGAATCCTTCGTCCCCCACATCTTCTACCGTTTCACAATTTTTCTTGTAAGTGAAACAGAATTGTTCAAGAAGTTTCTCAAGGAAATTCAACTTGTCCGGACTACAGTATGCTTTGTAGTTCGAATCGTATTTCACGCAATATTGTTCAACATTTTCCGGTTTTCGACGATTCGTTTCGAGTTCGTCAATTTCGAGATCTTCAATGTCTTTTGCATCTAGTGCAGCTGTACGAGCCCAGTCGAGAAACACGTCAAGTTTGTTCTCTTTTTCGTAACTCGCCAATTTTGCACGCATCGCTACAAAATCATACTTTTTCTTTAGTATTTCGATTCTACAGTACCTGGACTACAGTAAACAAGTGTAGGATCCAATTGACAAGCATGTTGTACCATCAACTCTCTGCCCTCCAGGAGTTGGAGACAAAAAAGAAAAAATATAGGAAATCTCATAGAGAAATAAAAATGAGAATGAAGTGATGACAATCCAAAAATAAGTAATTTTTACTTTGATTAATTACTTTGTTTTCAGTTTTTTTCGCGCAGTTGGATATATCCGGTTTTTGAAATTTGGAAGAGATGTGCAGATTTATCTGGGGGGATTTTTGAAAGGGGGTCTTTAGTTTACTTTCAGAAAAAATTTCATTCATTCCACTTTCCGCTTGTTTTTGAAAAAGATTTTGCGTTTTGAATGACAGTAATAATTTTAAAGGAACACTGAAACTCATTTGGGTCTTGACGCGATTAAATATGTTTGAAAAAAATGAATTCATTTCTTTTTTTTCTTTTTGGTTTTTTTCCTCTTGCAAAAACGCCTCTGGGTCGAATCTATCTTTGTAGCGTGGCTTTGAACTCCGAAAAATTTACCGTCAAACATCCGATTCATCGAAACAGTTAGTCATTATTTGCTCTCCTCTGTATCTTGTGCGCTTTTTGTGGGTAGCAACCAAAAAGTAGGTTTTTTTTTCGTTTTTTTCTCTCAGAAAATTTTTCCAGTTTTATTCCTCAAATTTAGCTAATTGCTTGAAAGTGACAATTTTTCCTGTTTTATCTGCATGATGTTTTGCTTTCATTATCACGTGAAAAATGTCAGTTGTCTGTATTTTTTTCGAAAAATGCGTGACCCAACAAAAACAATTCTCGAATTAATTTTTATGTCGTCTCGTAACTTATACAAAACAAGAACTGCATTGTTGTTGGTGTGGAATATCATTATTTCTCCATATTCCAAATAAAACGCAGTAGTTTCACCTGCTGCGTCTCTCGTCTTTATCTCTCTTCTCGCCTTTTCTTTTCCGTCTCTCTCTCTCTTTCATATTCCAACGTTTGCTTTCCATTTAGAAAGAAGAACGAGAGTTAGTTTTGTATGCCCTCATTTTTTTTGCCTCGATCATGTTCATTCATTGTTTTACCTTTAAATACCGTATCACTATACATTTTTTTTTCAGACAAAAAATGGGTAAAAAACAAAAGTCATCAAAACCAGAAGGCGCGAAGAAGGTTGAATTTTCAGAAGATGTTCCATCAGAAACTAGCAGGTATGTTGTCATACCTCGGCAGAAAACGTGGAGACACCCGATTAAAAAATGTGTCGCGTGGATTTTGTAAAAAAAAATTCGCTCATCTCAAAATGTGCCTTGTGAATTTTCCTTTTTTTCTACCCACAAACTTTTTTTCCGCATATCTTGTCGACGCCACGAGAGGGCGCCGAACTACCGGACGTGTGCGCACTAGCGCGCACCCGTACCACTACACCACACTGCCACGTGGAAAATGGATAGGATTTCTCTTTATCTCATGTGTCGCGCGAAGAGAGAGATATTGTGAGAGAGAGTGCGAGAGAAATAAACAGTGTTTGTGCGTGGAGAAAAAAACGATTATAAAAAGGCGGGTTTGTCGATTTTTTATGTAAAAATGTTTTGAATTTACTTTGAATGGTCCTGGCCGCGTGGAACCTCAATGGGCCGCGTGGAAATTCACTAGAAACTGAGATATGTATTCATGTGGAATCGCCTTATAAATCAGTGGATTTTTGGCGATTTTCAAAATTGGGTATAACTTTCTTCGTAGTGATCAGATCAAAAATGTCAAAATAGAAACTAGGGTTATTTTTTGATGTGCTAACAGATGGCACACATGGGACGCGTGGAAAATGTCGTTTTATCACCATAAAAGGTATCACAATTTTTTTGCTCCACATGACCCGTTTTCAGTGAATAGGTTGAGTTTGGAGTGACAAAAAAAAATTTCCACGTGGCAGAGGTCATAAGAAATGCTTTCCGATACCAATTACATTTAAAAAATTATATACCACATAAAACACTCGTGAAAATTATTTTCAATAAAAATGTGTCATGTGAAATTACTGAAAAATTCTTTTTCAAAATGTGCCGTGTGGAATTCCACCATTCTGCCGAGGTATGTATGTTGTTAAACGTGGCATTGACATAGAAAAAATATAACTTGATGAGAGATCTCTATACAAAAAATTATTTTAAATTCTTCGTTATTTCTTCTGAAACTCAATGAAAAATAAAAATTAATAATATAATTTTTGTTTTAATTTCTAATAAAAAAAAGTTCCATTTTCAGATGTTTAAAACACTTTACCATATTTTCAAAAATTTATGCACGGAGAAAAAACATCGCATGTCAATGAAAAATTAATCAAATTTGGAGAGAACCAACCAGTTTCTATCAAAATAGTGCTCTTCAAATAAATACACAATTTTCTAGTCTACGAAAATCGACTGGAAGTCTCAAACCATCACCATCGTTGAATACGTTAAATCGAATGGAACGCGAAACAATTGTATTGTGGAAAAGGCCGTTCACAACACTCTACTATGCCGTTTTAGAAATTGCTCATCTCATCATCGAGCTTTTTATGAAGTTTGTACCTCTTTTCGAAAAACCACTAATCACTAATTATTTCAGAATTTTCGAGCACAAAGCACTTGTTCTTTTTGTTGTTATCGCATTCACTGGCGCGTTTTACGCTTATCACACACCTGGCGATCATCAGCGACACGTTCAGAAAATCGAGAAGAATCTAGTTTGGTGGTCGTGGTGGATATTCCTCGGTGTTCTCTCTTCAATCGGCCTCGGTTCCGGTCTTCACACATTCCTCATCTATCTCGGACCGCACATTGCCGCCGTTACATTGGCTGCGTACGAATGCGGAAGTCTAAATTTCCCCGAACCACCGTATCCCGAAAATATTCAATGTCCTGAAACAAAAACGGCTAGCGGATCATTGGGTGTGACGATTTGGCAGATTATGGCCAAAGTTCGAGTTGAGTCGTTGTTGTGGGGAGCGGGAACTGCGCTCGGAGAACTTCCGCCATATTTTATGGCACGAGCTGCGAGATTGGGAGGACAACAGCCCGATGATGAAGAGTATCGAGAGTTTTTGGCGTTAATGAATGCCGATAAAGGAGGAATGAATGAAGAGTTGGTGAGTTTTTTATTATTTGTTGCTTTTTTAAGCTCAAATGTATAATGTTAAATATTCAAAACTTATTAACGCAAAATTTAAAAAAATCCATATTTATCACCAGGAAAGTTTCGGAAAATACTTTTGTCAGAAAAAGTTGAGAAAAATGCCAAAGATAATTCAAAAAAAAATTTAAGCAAAAGTTTATTTTTCGAATTATTTGCGTTACCAAATTTGTGACGTGAGTTCTAATCGAAAATCATATCTAATTTTTTTTTAAATTTTAATTGTGAATTTACGGCAAAAATGTAACGAAACATTTTTCTCATATCAGCAAGGTTTGATGTTTTCACCTGTTTCAAACCTGTCACAAAAAGGCACCGAAATTTCTCAAAAATTGTTTCTCTGTATTCATGACGAACAAAAAACCAAAAATCCGACTAAATTTAAAAGAAAATTTTTGATTTTCAGTTTTCGTGTTGAGACCCAAAAACATTTATCATAATTTTCACGGTAATAATATTTTCAACATAAAATTGATTAGGTCTCTATAAACTAAAACCCCGATTTCTCTGAACCCTCTAATTTTTCAGTCATTGACCGACCGTGGAAAGCAATGGGTTGAGAAGTTCATTTCTCGAGTCGGATTTCCTGGTATTTTGTTGTTCGCCTCAATTCCTAACCCGCTTTTCGACTTGGCCGGTAAGTTCTCAGCGAAAAATCAGAAAAAAAAACGATCAATTTTGTAGGTATCACGTGTGGCCACTTTTTGGTTCCATTCTGGTCGTTCTTCGGTGCAACTCTCATCGGAAAAGCACTTGTCAAAATGCATGTTCAGGTAAGTAAGAAACTAGGCGAAAGAATGATTGTTTGATGAGGAAAATTGTGCGGGCAAACACGCAAAAAATAAGAAAAGTAAATACTGGAAAAGAAAGATCATTATTTCTCGAATATGACAGAACTTTTTGAAATCGAAGGGAATGTAAAAATTGTAATAAAAAATACTCATATTTTCAGATGTTGTTTGTGATCATTGCGTTCAGTGCGCATCATGCGGAACACGTCATCGATCTCATTGAAAAGGTTGACACAAATGAGAGTTGAACATCAAAAATATAAGTTTGCTTTTCCAGATTCCTGCAATTGGACCTCATATTCGTAAACCGATTGTTGATTTATTGGAAAAACAAAGAAAATCATTGCATAGAGCACCGGGAGATCATGTCGAACAGGTTAGATTTTTTCTCAACAACTTTGATCGGCTTAGGCCAGGAGCAAAATATTTCAAAATTTATTAAAGCTCAAACGTAATTTCAGAGTAACCAAACAGTGTGGAAAGTTTAATTATATTTTGTACTTTTTACATAATTTATATCAAACTTTTCGGATCAATGATAGCTGTTTTACTAAACCCATGGGTCCAGGGCGAGCCCGTAGCCCCAGGGCGGCCCGAAAAATCTCGGGCCGCGCCAACTTTTTATTTTGTGGGCCAATCAAAAAACCCGGCCCGACTTTCAGTTTTTCTGAGCCACGAGTTTAATTTCTGTTGAAACAATTGTGGAAACAATTTATACGATTTTTTTTCTTCGAAATTTTCTGACCTTCAATAAAAACGCCCGAACGGTCAGAGTAGGCTTCCGACCGGCCCGAAACAGCCGAAATCTCACACTTCCCAAACCAGAAAACTGGATTTGAAGCATACCTGACCTAACGGGGTACAAAAAAATCCTTAAAATTATGTCACTGTGAAAATCTTGAGAAAATTTTTTTGTCACTGTGTAGGACAACCAAAAAAAAACGGAGCAAATTAGCTGAAAATTTTAGAAATTTTACAGAAAATCATAGTTTTTTTTAATTGAATTATTGTCAATCCGAAAAAAGTTGACCATTGGAAGAGTGAATTTGTGGTCGTCGAAACTACCGTATAGGGTGAAAGATCAAAAATAATTTTTTGAGTCTGAAAATTTAACTCTCGTAAAACAGTTGTACTCCGGCCAAATGGTGCTAGAAAAGTTTGTAAAAATTATAAATAATGTTCAAACTTTGTATGATTTTTCGATTCCTCTGAATTTTCTCTCAAACTTCAGTACTAAAATTGTTTGTATTTTTCAGGCGTACAAAGTTCATTTTTGATCTACCTTTTTTCATTTATCCTATACGGTAGCGGGTTTCTCTTCCATTCTAAAATTTTCGGATTGACAATAATAAATTGAAAATTACGGTAAAATTCATACTTTAATCAAGAAAAGCAGTTTTCTTCTCTTCGGAAAATTTACGGCTCCGACGAAGCCTGTTGTACAGTAATCCAGGCGACACAAACAAAGTTCAAATTTTATGAGATGTGAAAAAGGTATAATTAGGTCACATCTGTTGTTATTGTAGTATTGATAACATCATAAATAACAACAACAGGTGTGACCTTTTCTCCTATGCTTGACCAATTGTTTTTGATCAAAAAATGTCACATACGGACAAAAAACGAAAAAAATAGCTGAAAATTTTAGATAAAATCATATTTTTCTAGAAAATGTCACTGTGAGTTTTCGACCAAAAAAGTGTCACGGTACTTTTTCTCCTCTTAGGCCAGGTGTGATTTGAAGTTCAGACAAAATATCACGAAAATTACCTAAAATACATTTTTCAAAATGAAAAGTTTTAAAGTTTCAGACTTCAAAAGTTGGGTCATAGTTCTAGCTATTGGAATACACACTGTAAAACCCATATTTTTTCTAAACTCATTTTTTTTGCAGTCATCTTCAATTCTTCAAACAGTGCTCTCGGCAATTGTCAGTTTGATGATCTTCGGCTTTTTGCTTTCCATCGTCAACTCATTGGCACAGGCATATCACAAACGCCAATGGGATAAATCGAGAAATTTGCAAAAGGTCGAGTAAAAAAATAATAGGTATTTGAGGAGTTTTTTCTTGTCTCTCAACGGGGTAATTACTTGATCGATTTTTTATTTTTTGTGGGATTTTTTTTTCGGTTTTTCATGGTATCTTTATTCAGAATATGATAGAAGAGGCAAACATGTCATTGATATGTGAAGAAGGGAAGAGAAATGGAAGTGAGATCGTGCAAATTGTTTAGTAGTCGTCTACTACTGTAGTAGAAGTACTGTATTTTCATTCTTGAGTTTGTTTTTTTATTCTGCATGCACAACGGGTATCACACCTTTAACAAATCAAACTTAACCTGTGATGACACAATTTTTAACACGCGAAATGTGAAAAAATGCACACAAACACCTCAGTTTCACACCCTTCTTCGCATATCATAATTAACATGTTCAATTATTTGCGAAAATCAAAAATTGTCGTAAATAATTGGAACGAAAATAATAACTACGGCATTCTGTGAATACTGTAAGTCTCTTCTCTCATTTTTTTGCAATTCCTCCCCACGCCAATGGTTTTTCACTTTTCTTCCCCAGTTTTTTTCCTGTTCCCAATTGATACTTGTGATGGTAAATTATTTTGATCAATTTTCTGTTGAATAAAAAGTATTGTTTTTTTTCTTGATTTAGTTTATTTTAATTGAAATGCTATATAATATTTACAGTAAATACGTTTAGGTTAAAAACTTTCTTCCAATGTTTCAGTTGTTGTTGCGACTCGGTCATAAATTGGCTCATTTTTCGAGCTTGTTGATGGTTTTGCCTCCTCTTTTTCTTCTTCTTCTCCTTCATTCGCGGTAATCACTTTGATTTTGTTCACACTTTCGTTTTTTTCGTCGGCAAAACTGTCATCGTAAACTTGGTCAGAGTCTTCTGATGCTTCACGGGCCATTTCGACAAAATCTGAAAATTTGATGTTTTTTCTCACAAAAATATTTTCTCAAGATTTTCAGTGACAAAATTTTTGAGAAATTTTGGTACTCTCTTAGACCAGGTATGGGGAAGGTGATTTCGGGCAGCTACGTTATGCCCGTAAGAACTTCGGACCAGGGGTGAGATTTGGGCTCTCTTGGGCCGGCCTTTTTTTCCAATTGAAAAAGGGAAAAAAACTCCGGCTTTTTCGGGCTTTACACCTTCCGGAAGGGAATCGATGAGAGTTCGCTAGAGCGTCTTTGCTCTCTCTCAATTGGCAAATTTTGAGAATTTCCCGAGAGGTCATTGAATCTAATGACCGACAACACACGCCGGACGCGAGGCGCTATACTTTGTGTGTACTTTGTGTATAGCGCCTCGCCTACCCCGTTCTGTTGTCGGCCACTCGATTGAATGACCTCTCGGAAAATTCTCACAATTACGAAAAGTCGTGAGGCAAGGGGATTATAAAATTAAGTCCGGCTTTTTCGGGCCGGGCCGGGCTTTTTCGAAAAAAAAAACCCGAAATGAAAAAGCCCGGCCCGGTGAAAACGGGCCGGGCTCTCGAGCCCTCGGGCTCTAGGTCTCGAAAATAGAACAACAAAAAAAATTATTTCCTGATATTTAGGTCAGATTAAGTTTTCTGATAATGTCTCCAAAAATCTCACTTTTCGATTATTTTTTTTTTCGGTTTAGGCTACATCCACAATGTGCGCCTGATCCAAACATGGCCCAAGAGGGTACCAAAAATCTCAAACATTTTTTTTCGATTTCAGTAAAATCAACAATAACAACATACCAGTCAATGGATTCTCAACAGTAAGTGGTGGGGCTGTAGCTTTTCTGCTGGCAATAGCGGCCAGTGGTAGATTATAATCGGGTGCGTCGAATGCTCGGTGACTTCTGAATGTGCTTCGTTTTCGTCGATCTTCTTGGCTCTCGTGAACAGATTGTAACAACTGAAAAACGCAAAAAATGAAAGCTCAAACTGTTAGCTTAGTTTACCAATTTGAAAGCGATGAACACGTAGACGAGAATGAGAACAAAGAGATTTAAGTAAATTGCAAGTCTGATTCTAGCCGACTCGTCCTTTTTTAAATTATCGATGAAAGACACTCGTCGCGACGATGTTTTCTGTAATTTTCATTATTTTTCCAAACTCAAAAAAAAACATTGAAAAGTTTCCAATGTTTTACCTGATCTCTACCGAACGCGTCGGCCCAGAAGTCCTTTGTTTTTGTCGACACATCATTCAACCATTCGGGTGTCTCGAACTTCCTCCCAAAAACCTCAATTTCTTCCTGAACCAAAGTAAAATTAGAATTTTAATGAAATATTTGAAATATTTAAATAAAGTTGAAAAGTAACCTTATGTTTTCTCAACTCGCTGCGATATGATTGCTGCCAATCAACTTCTGTGTAGTTCTGTGGATTTACGGAATAGGCGACAACTTTGTGACTTGCAAGCACGAAAAAAATAGATAGGAGAAGCATTTTTTACGAGTGATTGAATTTTTTCAGGAAATAAAGAACAGTGTTTGAAATTTTATTTTACGCGCGTGCGCCTTCACACATCCCTGCGAGACCATTTGAGGTGAACACATGTTCCTTGAAAACGTCTTTTTATTTTTTACTTTTTCCATTTTTAGTTGTTGTTTTTCCTGGACGTCCAATATTGCAATCTAGCCATTTTATCAAAAAGTTTGAATTTTAGCCCCATAAATATTATATGATTCAGTTGCTCTTACGAAAAATCATTGATATATCAAATAATATCGGAGAAAAACCGTTTCTAACATTACAAATACAAAAATTGTTATTATTTTGCCGACAATTTGTGCTGTTGCTCGCGATGATTTTCAATTTGACCGATCAACACTAGAGCGCAAAAATGGGCGGGGTTAACACATGTTGGGTTGTCTGAGGACAGCAAAAAAAAAAGAATCACTCGCTTCCTTCTTGAACCAAGAATCCCGTCCTTTATTAGAAAAAAATTCTGCACACTCTTATTATATCCATTTCTAACGATCTACACTTACTCGCTTCTTCTTCTATTTCATCCGTTTTTTCTTATTACATTTCCATACGCACACGCTTTTAATGAATGTTGACTGAAAAATGAATGGAAAGAAGGCGTGAAAATATGGATGCACTTTTATGTTCGCAATTTTTTCCTCAGTTCTCACTTTTGTCACTCACTAATTTTTTGGGACCTTTGAATTCAGATGATTACTCATTTTGATTGAGTATATCCCTTTGACACTCGAAAAGTGTCACATGTGCTATTGAACTCCCTGATCAGAAGAACAGAAAAAAGACTGAGAAAAAAAAAGTCCCCTGAATAATAAATCTTTTCGAATGCACTTCTCAGAATAGTGGCTCAATGACTTTTTGTCTATGCAATTTTTCTAATCTGGGTAAAACCTCTTATTATTTTTGCTCTTGTCAGAAATCGTGAGCTTTGTTTGATTTATCAACTAAACACATTACAAATGAATGACTAATGTGTATGTATTGTATTCATTGTTCCTCCAGGTGTGCGCTGTCTCCCCCACATTTGGTTCTTGGTGAGAACGAATTTCGGGTGACACATTATGTACTTGAGCAGCCATTTTTTAGGCCACCAAAATTTTGAAAGTTTTTGCTAAATTTCGTGACTTTTTCTCTAAATTTCTCATTTTCAAATTATATGTTTTTTTTCTGTATAGGCCTAATCCACAAAATTGTCTGATCTAAAAAAAGTGCGAAAACATTTAGATACATTTGAGATGAGCTCACGAAAATTATTTTGACCTACCGGAAAAAAAATTCAAAATTTTGGAGAACCAATTTTTTTCAGCTGTGAACTGAAAGAAACATAATTTTCTAACCCTTTTCAAAGTACAGTACTTATGTTGTTAATTTTAACATCACTGATAAAAAGCGCCACAATCTCCGGAAATGATTGATAAATTGAAAAAAGCTCAGGTTTTGGGCTCCGCCTTCCTCAACCAAAAAAAAACATTTCCAAACATCTGTACACAAAGAATTTTGCTTTTTGTTCTCCCTGTTTGAACAGAACATTGAGAATTCTATTGATGGTTTGATAAATCGAAAAAGCTCAATTCTGTTTTTTTTTTTACAAATATTTCGATCGTTTCGGAAATCCCGTTTTTCAATTTTCCATTCCCACATTGAAAATTATTTTTTCCAGGAAAAAACTACTGAACATGCCAAAACAAGACTTTGGGTACGAAGACTTATTGGGAGTGGTCGCCGTCTGGTGCGTCTTTTTCACCGTCATCGGCATCATCACCGTCACATGCATCAATTTCTGCTGCATCAACGAGGACGACGATGTGACCGTGTTGGAAAAGGTGATTTTTTTTTGAACAAAAAAACTACCCGAAAAAATTAAAACTGTTTGTCCGGCAAACATTTATTTTCGTTGACGGTAAGTTTTGCCCTTTTTGGAATACAAATATTTATTTTTCGAAGGTGAGATTTTTTGTAATGTATCCATGTGTCAATAAGAGTAAAATATATTTTTATTATTTACTGTTATAAAAGTTGAAAAGTGGTGTGAAGAGAAAATTTTGGTACAAATAAAAAAAGATATTATTTTCGAAAGGGCTAGGTCGACACAAAATATTAATTCTTTTTTGAAAAACATGATATCTAAATTGTGAGAGCGAAAATTCAGAAAAAAGAAATATAATTCATTGTTTAATTATATTTCTTCGGTTTAGGCCACATTCACAAAACTGTGTCTGATCTAGAAAAATGTGCGAAAACATTGAGATTCAAAAATACAAATTGTGGGCACTGTAGAAATATTTTGACATGTTTTCACCAAGTAAAAATCAACACTGATCTCACTTTTGAATATACTTTACCGATTTTCACTTACACCCGGTGCATATAAATTTTCTCCAGCCTTTCTTCTCCGATATAGTAAATTGATTATCGCTATTATAAAATATCTCGACGGGACGAAATAAACATAAAATCTATGTAAATCAGATTTAAAGAAAAGGTCACGAAAATAATACAAAAATAATTTATTTAGTAATTTGAATAAAAAAAAATCGATTTTCAGTGGGGACAACGCAAACGTCTCGGAGTTCGTCTTGGTGTTCACAAACGCGCAGTCATTCAAAAATCCCTCGACACCGAGAAATTCAAAGCCGACAAGTAAATTAAACCACCGTTCTCCGCATTTTTTATGTTCATATCAATCTCCTTATAACTTTAATAAGTAAAAAAAAAACAACAAGCTTTTTCATAAAAAGCGTATCACCGCCGCTCATTTCGACTTCACTTTCAGGCCCATTTCCATATGCAATAATTAGGGTTTCTTTTTCATGTTGTAAATCACCATTGTATTTCACCCGTCGCCTAGCGCATCTTTCCAAAATTCCCCAAAGTTTTAAATTGATCACGTGTTTTTATCATTTTCCAGAAAATTCTGTTTGTTTCTATAAATTTTGTAACTTTTTCTGTGCCTCATCAAAAGTTCATTTTTGTCAAAAATGACCGATCAAAACAGAGCTCGTTGACCAGTCGAAAATTATGTGTTATGTCGTCTCTTCAGTTTCAATGCTCTCTTGTTTTCACCCAGCACACAAAGAGAAACACACGATGAATAGGGGAAAATGGAATGAGTTATAACTTTTTTGAAATTTTCGAAAAATTTTTCTAGTAAAACAATACAGAAACAGAAAATTATCACAACGTTAAGATTTCATACATTAAAAATAAATAAGGACACGTCACTAACCGAGACTTTTGTTGTCTGAACGAAGAAAAAAAAGAAGCTATTCACATGATAAAACTAAAACTACTAAAGCTTATAAAAAGTGGAAGAAAAACATGTAAACTTGTAAAACAGAAACGATATGGTAAATGAGTGGACACGATTTTGAGCATGGAAACGGCCGGGTTTTCGAATCGTTCGATTTAGTGAATATTATATTTGCGAAGGAGACTGTAGAGATCATCGCGGAAAGAATTGGAGTACGCTTGTCCGCGCTTTTGGAGGGTTGTCAAGCCGTTCATAATCATGCATCCTGCAAAAATAATGCGGTTTATTTGAAACTTTAAAAAAACACGGACTTTCTACTTTCGCGTTGTGTGAAAAAAGTTTTTTGTTCAAAAATTTGTGAATATTTTTTGCATGCTTTTTCTGTATATTTTCAGTTTCAGAAATTTCGGCTTTGTTTCCGGAGAAAAAGAGAATTTCCAAAAATATGAAGAAATTTTGAAAATCAAATATCACACTTTCTAGCCAAAAAGGGTAGAGCGATTGGAAAATTATGAGAAACGTTTTGTTTTACAATCATACTTTCATCCATCTTCAATTCAGACTATACGTCGCTAAAAATCATAGAAAATTCCGATTTTGAAATATCATTTGTGAAAATTCACACAGAAAATTTTAATTTTTTTTCTGAGCCGGCCCGAAATTTTCTGAATTTTTTGCCTCATTGTTAGGGATAATTTTTCACTATTTTTTTTTTCGTTAAAAAAAATGTTTTTAGACCTGATTTTCTGAACTTTAATAGTGGTCTTACAATCCAATTTTTGATACAAAAAAACGCACCAAGAAGAAGATCGTGTTGCGACGCGTCTTTCACAATGTTCTCAGGAATTCCAATGTTTCTGAACGAATTTCTGACATGTTCCGGATCTTCATGTCTTAGAGATCCATTGAAGTCATTGTTTGGAGATGGAGAACTTTCAATAGCCGAACCATCGCCTCTTTCATTACTGCTCGATGAAGTTTGTCCTAAAATGATTACAGTTTAAATTTGGCGGTTAATTTGTTGCGTTTATTTTTTGACTGAAAATTTTGTAACTAACCATTCAGCCTTTTGTACTTGGGCGGTCTTCCTGTAAAAAAACAATTATTTAAAGTCACGCAAGTTATTTTGTTACCTCGAACTCCTGCACCAAAACTCGTTGAACATGGAGGCGAACCATTTCCAACTTGAACATCTACTCTTATTGGTGCCTGATTTTTGAGAAGTTGAGTAAGACCGACACCTTTATCAGAACTACGTGGCCGTTTTGTTCCGATACTGGTTGTGGGAACCGATGGACTAATTCCTGGAAAAACACTTATCTCTGATAAAAATTAAAATTATCATTAACTAACCTCGTTTAATCGTCGCTGATCGTAGTCGGGTATTCTTCTCAGTGGTCGCATATCTCATTCCCACTACTGATCTAAAAGTAGAGACGCCATTTGAAGAAGTTGAGGGAGTCGATGACAATATTTTCGAAAGTGGAAACATTTTGGCTGAAACAGAAATTGATATTTTTCGGGGTTTGCAAATTTTTTGTCACTTACACAATACCAATTTTGGTGGCTCAGAATCGGAAACTGGTGAGGTCTCGTGTTGCTCTGAACAGACAGCTGTTGTAGATTCGTTAAATTGAGCATTTAGCATTTCTTGCAATGTTTTTGGAACACCCGGGGGATAGCTTGACTGAAAAATTAATATTTTATTATTGAAAACGGTTAGAATAAAACTCACTGAAACGTCGTTATCTTCAAATGCTCCATGTTCCTTTAAAAATCAAAGTTTCACATTCAACAAAAACTCAAAAACTAACCTCAACGTCGTCATCATCCAAACTTGATAAAATTGGAGGATTGGTGATTTCGGTTTCTGAAAAAAAGTTTTTTTTTGTTCGAAAAACAAATTGAAAATGATTACCAGCTTCTAACATTGGTGGTGGAGAGGCATCGTGATCATCATTATCGATGTCCTGTAAAAACTGTGCAGTGTAAACTCAACTATACCTATGTTTACCTCTTTTTTGATGGCCAACGGCTCGCACTTCACGCGCGGCATTTAACGCAATATGGACGCGGGAAAACGGGGTGGAAGAAAAGATGAAAAAACAAGCGAAATGAGTTATGGTCAGCAAGTGCGCTCCAACGAAACTCGGCCACCCCGCGAAGCGTTTTTCGAAAATTTTATTTTTCAGTTTTTTTCAGAGTTTTTGAGGTTTTTTCGTCTAGATCAAGGTTGTCGTTCACGGGCTTCTTGCCCCAACCAGGCCATGTCATTTTCAACACCTGGGTTTGAGCAAAAAAGTTTTAGTTGTTGCAGTATTCATAATTATCTTAATTTCCGAAAACCAGGTAGTTTTTGGTTTTTCAAAAAATTACCATGCTACGAGTGAGCCCAGAAACGACATCCCTGTTCTGGAAAAAAGTTAGATTTCACACCTTAATTTTATATGTCACAATTGAGGTTCTCGAGAAAAAGCAACATGTTAACACTTTCCGAGAATTAAAAAATTAGGATGTTCACTATTCTTCTAACCCTATTTTTTCAGGTAGTTCAAAACATGGATTCTGATCTTTATGACGAGTTTGGTAATTATATTGGACCAGACTTGGATTCGGATGATGACGCTGAGGAAGTAGATGATAATGAGGATAACGACGAAGACGAAGATGGAGAGGAGGCACCAGAACAGATGGAAGAAGACGATGCCGAAGAAATTTCTCAAAATCAAATTGTTCTTCACGAAGACAAAAAGTATTATGCATCAGCGGTAGAAGTTTATGGTGAAGATGTCGAGACATTGGTGCAAGAAGAAGATGCTCAACCATTGACTGAGCCAATTGTCAAACCAGTTTCAAAAAAGAAGTTCCAAGCTGCTGAACATCATTTACCGGAGACAACCTACAAAAAAGAATACCTAGCTGATTTGATGGATTGCCCACATATCATGAGAAATATCGCCATCGCGGGTCATCTTCATCATGGAAAATCGACGTTTTTAGATTGTTTGGTAGAACAAACACATCCAGAATTCTATCGTGCTGAAGATGCTGACACTCGCTACACTGACACTCTTTTCATTGAGCAACAACGTGGATGTTCGATTAAAGCGATGCCAATTTCAATTGTTGCCCAAGACAGTAGAAACAAAAGTTATTTGTTGAACGTTATCGATACTCCGGGACACGTCAACTTTTCTGATGAAATGACAGCGGCGTTCAGATTGTCGGACGGAGTTGTGATTCTTGTTGATGCACATGAAGGAGTTATGATGAACACCGAAAGAGCTATTAGACACGCGGTTCAAGAACGGTTATCGATCACATTGTGTATTTCCAAAATAGACCGTCTATTTTTGGAGCTCAAATTGCCACCAGCAGATGCTTATTACA
This sequence comes from Caenorhabditis sp. 8 KK-2011, assembly GCA_963572245.1. NCBI lineage: Eukaryota > Metazoa > Nematoda > Chromadorea > Rhabditida > Rhabditidae > Caenorhabditis > Caenorhabditis sp. 8 KK-2011. Next base: position 8,427,285 of record OY751548.1, read on the forward strand.
AATTGAGATTGATTATTGATCAAGTCAACAACATTCTTGACACATTTTCTGAAGATGAAGTCAGTTTGTTGAATCCGTTAAACGGGAATGTGATCTTCTCATCGGGCCGCTTCAATGTCTGTTTCTCGCTTCTCTCATTCTCTAATATCTACGCCAAACAGTACGGTGAAAATTTCAATTCAAAAGAATTCGCTCGTCGTCTATGGGGTGATATGTATTTCGACAAGAAGACGAGGAAGTTTTTGAAAAAGGCACCGTATACAGATGCGCCGAGAACGTTCATTCAATTTATCCTGGATCCGCTTTACAAGATCTTCTCTCAGGTTTTTTTTTGTCTATTTTTGTAAAAACTAAAATTGTCCTTCAGGTTGTTGGTGATGTCGACACATGTTTACCATTCATGATGTCCGAGTTAGGTATTCGACTATCGAAAGAAGAGCAAAAAATGAATGTTCGACCATTGATTGCACTGATTTGCAAGAGATTCTTTGGAGATTTCACAGCTTTCACTGACTTAGTTGTGAACAACATCAAGTCACCGTTGGAAAATGCGAAAAATAAAGTGGAACAAACATACCTTGGACCGGCAGATAGTAATTTGGCACTCGAAATGCATAAATGTAATGCTGATGTAAGTTTTGACTGTTATTTCGAATTTCTGAAACCAGATTTTATTTTTGGAATGTTGTGAGAAGTTTACAATTTATCGAAATATGACCCCATATTCAAGCTGAAAACTTTCAAAATATAAATTTTTTGAGTTTTTCCCGCTTCTCATCCAAACCGTGAAATTTCACAATTCACATTTCAAAAACAAAAAAAAACTCATTTTTTTCTGCACAAAAGTCCAAATTGGCGAGATATCGAAAATTCCCTAAAAACTGTGAATGATTTCAAATTTATAAATTTTGCTCGATAAGTCGAACCTCTTACAAGGCTTGGAAAACATCCATGCTGACACTTAAATATACAATCAAAACGATTTTTCGAGAGATAATACTTTCTCTATACAAAATTTCCGTATGTATCTGTTGTTGAGAGAAAAACCGGTTGGCCCGATATCTATATCACAGAGATGTATAATTTCGAAATGCATCGCGTTCGTGGTGTAATGGTCAGCATGGATGCCTTCCAAGCATTCGACGGGGGTTCGATTCCCCCCGAACGCATAACTTTTTTTGCTTTTGAGCTATTTTTGAGCTTAACTTTTTTTCAGGGACCTCTAATGGTTCATACAACCAAAAACTATGCTACTGCTGATGCAACTTCTTTCCGTGTTTTGGGTCGAGTTATGAGTGGAACGTTGGAAGCGAATGCCGATGTTCGGATTCTTGGAGAAAACTATAGTATTCAAGATGAAGAAGATTGCCGAAAATTGACAGTTGGAAGATTGTGGGTTTACGAGGCGAGATATCAAATTGAAGTGACAAGAGTTCCGGCCGGTTGTTGGGTTCTGATCGAAGGAGTCGATCAACCAATTGTCAAGACAGCGACAATTGCCGAACTGGAGTATGAAGAAGATGTGTACATCTTCAGACCTCTTAAATTCAATACACGAAGTATTGTAAAATTGGCGGTTGAGCCGATCAATCCATCCGAATTGCCAAAAATGTTGGATGGTTTGAGAAAAGTTAACAAATCGTATCCATTATTAACTACAAGAGTCGAGGAATCTGGAGAACATGTTTTGCTCGGAACCGGAGAATTGTATATGGATTGTGTTATGCATGATATGAGAAAAGTGTTCTCAGAAATTGATATCAAGGTAATCATTGTTTTCTAAAATTTTTATTGAAAAAGAGTAAATTTTAGGTTGCCGATCCTGTTGTTACCTTCAATGAAACGGTCATCGAAACAAGTACACTAAAATGTTTTGCAGAAACTCCTAACAAAAAGTATGTTTTATTTATCTGCGTAAAAATTGATCAACCAACTTCTTTTCAGAAATAAAATCACGATGATGGCTGAACCTCTTGAAAAACATCTCGATGAAGACATTGAAAATGAAGTTGTACAAATTGGTTGGAATCGGCGAAGGCTTGGAGAGTTCTTCCAAACAAAGTATAATTGGGATCTTTTGGCGGCTAGATCGATTTGGGCTTTTGGACCGGATACGACTGGACCAAACATTTTTATTGATGACACACTTCCGTCGGAAGTTGATAAACATTTGTTGTCGAATGTCAGAGAGTCGTTGGTACAAGGTTTTCAATGGGCGACAAGAGAAGGACCGCTTTGTGAAGAACGTTAGTTTTTTCTTAACTGAAAATTTTGCCAAATTTATTTTGGACAAAAAATTAAAAAATTTTTTCAAAAGTTTTCATAAAGTACAAATATATTCCAGCGATTCGGCAAGTCAAGTTCAAGTTGTTGGATGCGACGATTGCTCAAGAGCCTCTTTATCGAGGAGGTGGTCAAATGATTCCAACAGCTCGTAGATGTGCCTACTCCGCGTTTCTCATGGCAACACCACGTTTAATGGAACCGTATTATGCTGTTGAAGTGATTGCGCCGGCTGATTGTGTTTCGTCAGTTTATACGGTTCTGGCGAAAAGAAGAGGTCACGTTACAACAGATGCACCAATTCCAGGATCACCAATGTATTCGATCAAAGTTGGTTTTTTTTATTTTACTGAATATATGGGTCTCAAAGGGTATCGGGATTTTTCCAACAAAAAACCTTTGTCTCTGTGAAAAATTTTGTAAACTGTAAAATTGTAAATTAAAACCAAAAAACTAATTTTGTGTCCAAAATGTATCCAAAAAAATATCGACAAAAATGTCAACTGTTTTTTTTATTCTCGCTTCGGCCTAGTAAAACAAAAACTTCTGTAAAATCAATAATTTCTGTCAAAAAAGATTGTTGTCATTTTTCAAAGTATTCTTTGTTGCCAAAATAATGGTTTCGATGTTCAGGCCTATATTCCTGTCATGGACTCATTCGGATTCGAAACCGATCTTCGAACGCACACACAAGGACAGGCATTCTGCATGTCAGTATTTCACCATTGGCAATTAGTTCCTGGAGATCCACTAGACAAATCGATTGTCATCAAACCACTTGAATTACAACCAACACCACACTTGGCCAGAGAATTTATGATCAAAACAAGGTATGTTTTTTTATATCAAAAAGAGAAAAATACTATTTGTCAAGAATAGAGCGAAGCTATAGTTTTTCCTTGCACCGCGATAGACTTTGCGTCTTTGTAGTCGAATGTTATAATTACCTGAAAATTTATCTCCTCAATCGAATTTTGTTCAAATTTCCTCACTTTTTCTGATTCGAGCTTCAATTTTTCTTTCAAAATTGAACTTATTTTCTTAGAATAGTTGTCATTTTCGGACTGCGATGATGGTCGAGTTGTGATGAGCTGAGAACGAACTGTTAACAGTAAAACTCTACGAAACCGGGATTTTTCATTCGTGATATCATGCACTCACATTGACTAGAGCAACTGGAACATCTTTAGAACCACCAATTCCTATTCGCATTGCACCTTCTATAATAACCATGAATTTGTCTGGTGTCAAATCCATTAATTTTGCCATTTCATACGAAATTTCGCTCTGAACACGAAAAATAGAAATATCAATTTTTCCCAAAACTAGAAATCACCTCGAATTTTTCTGGAATATCAGAAATTCTGATATTTGTTTGTAGTCGTAATATTTGCATTATTAAATTATATGTAAAAGTCAGAAAATAGATGAAAAACACGACTCAAAAAAAAAGAGAGAAAAGAGAACCTGAACAAACAGATGCTGCCTTTTTTAGGGGGTGTGTCCCCTCTCGAAAATGTATTTACCTGGCAGAAAACGAGAGAAAACTCAGGAAATAATTAGATGGATAGAGAAGAAAGAAACCAGCTGGAATGGCCTAATTTCCTTACAGTCAAGGCCAACTGAAGGGATTTTGAACACAAATGTTGAGCGAACAACCAACGGTTGGCTATTTCTGGGCCAACACCGAAAACTGGCGTTTTTCATAAACTTCGCTCCGTGTTCTCAAAAATTGAGCGAGTTACCCATTTTTTTTTACAATTGTCACTTTCAGACGACGAAAGGGACTATCAGAAGATGTTTCTGTGAACAAGTTCTTTGATGATCCAATGCTTCTTGAATTGGCGAAACAACAAGACGTTTTTTCGTATTCTGGATTCTAATCTTGTTTTTGAGTTTTTTATCTTTTCGTTGTTGATATTCAATTTTATTTATCACATTTTATGCGTTTCTGTGCTATGCGCAATAATTTTTTATTCATTAAATCATGTTTTCAAAACAATTGAGAGTCAGGAAGTGTATGAGATAGAAGAATGCACCGGCACTTGTGAGGGTTGGGGAGTAAACGGGTAAATAGATGAAAATTAATAATGAGGATATTTTGAAGTCTAGAATGAACGGAAACAACAACAACCAAAACGTGAGTACTCCAAACAATATGATCTTGTGATAATTTTTTCTGGAAGTTGCCAGCACTTGGTAATTTTTTTTGTAAATCTTGGTTTTTTTGATTTCTTCAATGCCGACTTTTTGGTTGACTCGGCATTCTCTTTTTCTACTGGCTTCTGGGTTTCGGGCGTCGCGACTATTTTGGTTATCGGCTCGGCAGTGGAGGCCTCCTTGGCTGGTTTTGGCTTGGCGACAGCGGTTTTTTCAGCAGGGAGACGGAAACGTCCACTTGCTCCACTTCCAGTTGCTTGAACGAAAATCTTTGTTGAAACACCACGGCCCAAAGCTTGACGAAGGCGAGAGTTGATCTGAAAACATAGAATTTAGAACTATTTTTGTGAATAATTACTTGATTTGATCAAAACAACCAAACGCTTGGAATATTTGAATAGAACATACCTGCTTGACATTATCTCCGAGTTTGTTGTTTTGCGAGATGTGCTTCAAGATGGCTTGTTTCGAGACACCTTTGCGATCTTTGATAGTTTTGATGGCATCCTTGATCATATCAGCATACGATGGATGAGCTGGAGCAGCAGCAGCAGTAGCACTGGCAGCCTTCTTCACCTTTGGAATCTTGGCAGCCTTGGATTTCTTTGGTGCAGCGGTAGCGGCTGGAGAAGCGGCAACTGGGGCAGCAGCAACGGCGGTGTCAGACATGTTTATAGTCGAGTTGTGTGTTTTTTTTTTTCGAAAAACTGCGAATTTCGCGAAAGGGGGTGGTTGACTGACTCATATGTGGTGCAATTTTTGGAGCACGTTTGCTTGGGGCAAAACGTACAACACGACCCTACAAAACGTATCAGAAGACCCCGCGATAGAAGTGTATTACACGACCCCATACCATGTATTTCAAGACCCCAAAATTGTTGGGGTCATGTTCTACATTTTTGGGGTCGTGTTCTACACTTTTGGGGTCGTCTTCTACATTGTTGGGGTCGTGTTCTACATTTGTAGGGGTCATTAAATACACTTCTATTGTGGGGTGTTGAAATACTTCACGTGGGGTCGTCTTCTACATCTTGTCCGGGTCATGTAGAAGACGACCCCACACCCTTGTAAGCCAGTTACTTTACGACCCCATCAATGTATTTCATGACCCCACCAAGTATTTCATGACCCCACTTTACATCAAGACCCCCATGTATTTCAAAACCCCACCCTAATGGAAATGGGGTCTCGAAATACATTTATGGGGTCGTGTAATTCGCTGGGGGGTCATGAAATACGGTGGGGTCGTATTCTACATGTTGTCCGTATTATCCAAAATTCAATCAAATATTTCAAGAAAAACCCTTTCTGATATTTGGAGAGGTACATTTCTAGACTTTCAGACACGTAGAATCAGATTCATTATGATTCTTATCATTATTATCCTGATAATAACAATTTCTGAAAATCTCTTCTGAAACGAGTAAAGATAACCTTATCAATAGAGCGCGTGTTACCGATTAGATTTTGGATAATAAAAAACTGAAATTTTTTTTCTCGCAGGTCAAATTAAATTTCGTGATCTTCTCTCTGAATTTCTCATTTCTCAATTATTTTTCTTCCGTTTATGCCACATCTCAGGGGTGAGAGCCCGAAAGCAGGCATGTTCCTGGGCCGGCCCTGGGCGGCCTCGGAGCCAGTTTGCAAGGTTATCAGAACTTCTAACTCTGTGAAACCGTTGGTATTTCTCCGAGATAGACAAATTCTTGTCAAACAACTGAACAGACCGTTCGTGGTGAACTCCTAACTGATAGCAGGGCCGGACAGGGCCGGCCCTAGGAACATGTCTGCCCGAAAGCCAGACAGCCAGGCCCGAAAATCACGGACCGGACTCTTGCTCTTCTAGAAGAAGTAGATTTGTATACATATGTGAGTACTAAAAATCCGGATATATTTGATGCCCGTTTCCGGCAGGGCTTTCTCTGGCCCTCAATAAAAAGGCCGGCCCAAGAGAGCCAAAATCTCATCCCTGCCACATCCACAAAATCATGTGGGGCCTAGAAAAATGTGTGAAAACATTGAGATTCCAAAATTCATATTGTTTCCTCAGTTCACTGTACTTCCATCAGCTTGGACTTTTGAACTTGCCAGTTTTTTGGCGGGAAAATTCAAATAGGGTTGCCACCTGTCAACTTTCGGTTGTCCCTCGAAAAATGGCGCAATTTGCATTCGATTGCGCGCACTTATTTACGTAATTCACGGGCAAACACAACCAGATGCACAAAGAAAGAAAGGAAGGAGGGAGAGACCGAACAGATGCATTTGACATTTAATTATTTAGGAATGTGTGAGAAGAGTATGATTGATATGCATGTTTATACACATTTGTTGATACCATCTTGTTTGGTGCAAGACTGTAAGATTGTGATCGGATAATTGGAAAACTGGGAAGTTAATACTATTAAACTTGCTAATTGGTTGCCTAAATCGGATAGAAGTCAGAGTTGGAAAATATACTTGTCATTTTGCGATCGTCGAGAGACGCGTGACGTGTCCGCGACGCGGTTTCCATTTTGAAAAGCTTTGAAAACAAAGAGAACGTGGATGAAAAAGTGTTTGTACTTGACGTCATGACGTCTCTGGACAAAAATCTGGGATGTGAAAAAAACCTATTTTACCGTAAAAATTTTGGAAAGTGCAAATAGTTTCTCAAACATTTTCTGCTCGGAAAAAAGTGTTTTTGGAAAAACCGGATGAAAATATATCTCAAAGCAACTATCAGAAAACTTGAACTTTCGGGTCCCAAAGTTGAGTTGATTTTTCCAAATTTACACTCATCTTGAAAATATAAAGTTTCCATTTTCCTACTACATTTCACCGTGTCACATAAGCACAGGTCTTGAAATTTTTGTGACGAAATTTGAATTTTTCTCCAGAAAATGCAATCAGAGAAAAATTAGCGGCAAGTTTGCGGCTCGTTTCCGCACCCCTGCCGCGAGGAAAAACTTCCGGGTCACCGATAATTACAGCAACTCGTATATGTGAAAACAGTGGTATTCAGAAATTGTCTGGTGAAAAAAAAACTGGATTAGAACAATTGAAAAAAAGAGAAAACAAGAGAATAGACGAAAACAAAAATCGAGATGCTAAAGTTTGAGCTCCATTTTCACGAGTTTTATGAAATTTCATGACAAAAGATGACTATCAATCGATAGATAATTTCAACAGCTTTCAGAATATCCAAAAATATTGATAGGTTATAGCTCAAAATTTTGAGAAATTCGGCCTAGAAGGTCGCCTGTAGTGTTCGCAATTTCTCTAAAACCGTTCACCCTCGTGGTCCTAACCAACATAATGTGATAAAAGTTATATCAAAAGCAAGGAAAAGTATCTGGCTTTCATTTTATTTAGAATTGATAACATCTCAATGTAAAATAACACGTAAAATGGCTCTTACGTGACCTCAATCATGAATTTGGACCAAACATGACACTTTGACCACGTATAACATTTCAACGATTCGATGAATTGTTACGAAAATTGACCTCCAGATGTGGAAAGTCATGAGGATTCCAATGGTGTGTTTAGTTTGTCTCAGTTTCGACGTTGAACCGTGATATGATACAAAACATCAACATGTTCCAACTGAAAACACTTTGATATTGGGTTTGTGTGGACAAACCGAAGAGGTGTCCCCGCGCGGTGGTAAATTTTTTATATATAAGCGCGTGTGTTTGCTTCATTCTCCATTCACATTTTTTTGTGTGCCAACTCGACTATAAACATGTCTGACACCGCCGTTGCTGCTGCCCCAGTTGCCGCTTCTCCAGCCGCTACCGCTGCACCAAAGAAAGCCAAGGCTGCCAAGATTCCAAAGGTGAAGAAGGCTGCCAGTGCTACTGCTGCTGCTGCTGCTCCAGCTCATCCATCGTATGCTGATATGATCAAGGATGCCATCAAAACTATCAAAGATCGCAAAGGTGTCTCGAAACAAGCCATCTTGAAGCACATCTCGCAAAACAACAAACTCGGAGATAATGTCAAGCAGGTATGTTCTATTCAAATATTCCAAGCGTTTGGTTGTTTTGATCAAATCAAGTAATTATTCACAAAAATAGTTCTAAATTCTATGTTTTCAGATCAACTCTCGCCTTCGTCAAGCTTTGGTCCGTGGTGTTTCAACAAAGATTTTTGTTCAAGCAACTGGAAGTGGAGCAAGTGGACGTTTCCGTCTTCCCGCTGAAAAAGCCGCTGTCGCCAAGCCAAAAACCGCAGCAGCACCAGCCAAGAAGGCCACCACCACCGCTAAGCCAAAAGCCGCTGCTGCACCAAAAGCCAAGAAAGCCGCGACACCAAAGACCAAGAAGCCAGCAGCTGAAAAGAAGGCCAAATCACCAAAGAAGGCCGCTAAACCAACAGTGAAGAAGGTCGCCAAATCGCCAGCGAAGAAAGCAGCGCCGAAAAAGGTTACAAAGAAGACAGCAGCTTAATTTATCGATTTTTTTTTCTCAATTTTACTCCATTTATTGTAACATGATCTCAAGCCCTGTATATATATAATTTTCTTACTTTTGTTACTCCCCCCACTTCACTACGGTTTCTTTATAAAGCTTTATAAGCTTAAAAATAATAAAATTTCAAAGAATAACCCTCGTCAATTTTTTGTATCGGTAGAATAATTCAGACGTGTTCTCGATTCGTTTTTTTCGACACTGAACGTTCTCCTCGAATATTTCGAAAAACAACTAGACAAAGAAAATGGAGGAATTAGTCCGGGGTATCGTCCAGTTTTGCGGTTTCGACGATGATGATGACAATGAGGAGTTCTGCGAAGATTCGCCGAAACCCGATCAACAAGCTGCGACTCCCTCCAAATTGACGGGCGGCGGTGAAAAGAAACGGCGAAGAGGTGGACGCAAAAATCGACAACGGATGAATGCGATGGGACGGGTGGACAGATGTCAATTCGAATCCGGAAAACGATTTGATCAAAGACATTGTTATACTAATAACAATATCAATAATGCACAACAACAACAACAGCAGCAGAAAAATAAAACTCCTCGGCTTATGAAAGAACTTCATGAAAGAGAACGAGTTCGTGGGATGGATAGATATGAGGCACGACAGTTGTTGCAGGATAAATTGCTGTTTCGCGGTGAAACCAATTTGGTGAGCTTCATGTTTTTTTTTCAATTGGAATAAAGATAATTAGAAAAATAAACTCCCAGAATTGCTGCAAAATGTGGTTCGGAAAAGTAAATTTTTTTGAGAAAAACTCCATCGCACAGCCTCGAAAAGTTTTCCTGGTTGACCAAATAGATATTTGTGACCTTTTCTCTGAATTTCTCATTTTCAATTTATATTTTTTCAGTTTAGGCCACGCCCACAAAACTTTGCCTGATCTAGAAAAATGTGCGAAAACTATGATGTTCAAAAATACACACTGTGCGTCGTAAGAACGTATCGGAAAAAGTCACTAATTGGAAATTTCCGGTTACGAGATTTGTTGAAAACTACCCAAAAAAATGTTCGATTATTTTTCGGCTCGGGCCGGACTTGTCAGACAGTCGGGTTTTTTTTCTAGCCATACAAAAAAGGCAGGGCCAATTTCCAGCTGGCTTGAGCGGGTTTTTCGGCTGATTCAAAATTTCCCAAATAATAACCTTAATCCGAACAAGACCAGAAGAGCTGACAAAATTCTGACTTTCTAAAAATACAGTAATTTCTGCTGTCAGGAGTAATACTGAGATTCCACAGTTTTTGGAAAAAAAAAATCCAATTTTTGCAGTGTGATATTCGTCTCCGGCGATTCTGTATAGTTGTAGTTTCTCGTGAACAATTCGAAGTCGATGAGTTGGGCATGCGAATTCCATCGGAAACAATATCGATATCGATGGAGAATGGCAAGATCTCGTCGATTCTCAGACTGGTGCCAAGCTTCGAAGAAGATCCACAAGAATCGGAAAAAGATTCGGAGAAGAGTGGTAAGCAAAGTCTATTTGAATTCATAGCTTCACGATATTTTGATTTCAGTGAAATATCGCATGAAAACAATGTTCTGGAATCCGACACGTCTTCGCGACTCGAACATGATGTTCAAAATGTGGAATCATTTTCTCGATCGATGTCTACACTCACTTCTTCTGGTTCCTCTATCTCAACATTCAATTTTGCTAGAATTTTTGAGAAATATTAATGAAATTCGATCGATTTTGAATAACAGTGAGAGTTTTGTGAAATAATACTACTACAGAAAACGTCAACTTTTAGGAATAACAGCTTCGATTTGTCTGAGTCGTGTCATTACAATTGATGATTTTTTGATCTCACTCCAACAATTATCAGAAGCCTATACTGTAAGGTTTGAAAACATTTTTTTTTCGATGATAAAAAGTTTTTATAGAACATCGAAACAATATCGCATAAGAGAAATCAGACAACTCTGAGTTTAGGATTAGAATTATGGTAGGTTATTTTGAGAGGAGATTTTCAGAGAAAACGTTAAAAAAAATTATCTAGTAAAGTTTAGCGGACACAAAAATATTTAGCTGCTGAAATACACAGATTTTTGAAATGCAAATGGAGAAGAAAAAATATATAAAAAAAGAAAAAAATATTCCAGAATTAAAAAATTACCGTTTTCAAGTTTCATGTCTGTTCGAACCAGGCCGAACTGAAAACAAAAAAGTTCAGTCCGTAGTTTTCGGGCCGCGTTTTGGACTACAAAAATAGAATAATTTCAGCGTTCATTTTATATCATCAATGAAGTCGATAGCGACAATCAGTCAAAATGTGCCCAGCCGTCTCCTCTCCACCCAATCACCATTTGACGAGTGGAAACGGGCCGAAAATGGCCTTCTCATTGGACCACCGCCTGGTTTGAGTGGACAATCGGTTAGAATAAATCAAGAGGTGATGAATGATTCATCGAATTATGTTGTCATGAACAACACCAACAATATCAATAATAATAATATTAATACCAATGGTAAATCGTTTTATAAGTTTCAAACGCAATATTATGTGAGTGACCGCTGAAGAAAACTTGAATAAAAAAGTGTTTTTCTAGACACCTGAAACGTATTACTTCAATTCACCGCAAAAATCGTCGCAGTTTGATCTTCAGATGGGCGACGTGTCAAGTTTTGCATTTGCCGATTACTCGAGGAGTTTAATTGTGACAGGTTATAATAATAGCAGCATTAGAGAATGTGAGTTTTTTTTGTCATTTTGAGTTGAAGGGAGAGGTCAGGCATGTTTCTAGGGCCGACCCTGCGAACAGTTAGGTCAGAATGATGATTTTTAAAAAAGACAGCGGTCAGTTCAATTTTTGCAGCAGTTTTGTATTGTTAAAATTTTGAGCCTCTCGAGCCTCTCGCCTAGGGTCGGCGAGAGGCTCGGGGGGCACCGAAATCGGAATTTTCCGGATTTCCGAAATTTTCGACCATTTTCGGACTATTTTTGATGGAAACTTTTCTGCGATGTGCAACGTGAAGAAAAAAAGAAAAATGAAAAGTACAATTTGACCTTTCTATCTTTTTAAATTCGAATTTTATTCACGTTTTTTCAATAATTTTCGCAGGAAAAATTCTGACAATCTGGCAAATTAGCGGCGATTTCGCCTAGGGTCGGCCCTGTAAAGTTCTAAAAAAGAATATATGTTTTTTTGTTGTTTTTCGTTGTTTTTTAACATTATTTTTTCGTAAAAAACTCTTTTACATTCTGTTTGGTAACCACATCAACACCTCAACTTTTCAGTTATTTCGGTTCAACTTTATCAAAGAATACTACAATGGATCGATGAAATTGATTTTGATAATATGAGTACAATGGAAGAACTTGAGTATGTTAACCTCATCGCGAGTTATTTTTCACAAGTTTTCAAAAATTTCCAGAGAATCGTATACATCATTTGATTATAATAGAGAAGAAGCAGATGAGGACGAGGAAACGTTTAGCGGTTTCGAACATATCGATTGATAGAAAAGTCTTTTCCTTTGATAGGTCTAGATTTTCTTTTCTTTTTTTTTTTGAAAAAAAAATATTTATCATTTTTTTCTCACGAAAAAAGCTGGTTTTGATATTGAAAACAAAAAAGCAGAAAAATGGCCTTGAAAATTAAAAGGAATAAATATGGTTTAATGGTCAAAAGTAGCTGAAGAAGCTGTCAAGTTTTGTAAACAAATACGAAAAGGTCATTTGATAAAATTTATGGTTTACGCAAGAATCATGTCAGAGAGGTGTGGTAAACATGAAGGCACCTCTGGTTTTTTGGGTAGATTCTGAATTGGTTCGGGTGAAAAAGCGTCTTGAAAAAAGGTGTCGGCCTAATTTTCGGGCCAAAAATATCTGGCGTTCCAGTTTTGTTTCAAAAGACTAAGACGGAAGGAAGAACAAATATCATTCTGCAATCGAAACTACAGTATCTGCAACCTTTGTACCCATCCTCATCAATCTTTCTTTTTGCATGTGAACGTCTTTGTCATCATCCACCACCACGTTGTTGTTGTGATGTTTGTCATTCGTAGATTACTAGACTTTCATCATTATCATTATCATCGTCGTCGTCGTTGCTGCGCACATGTTTTTCGATCTTTTGATGATAATATCATCTATTGATAATAGTCAAATAGATCAAACAACTACACGACTTCCAGGTGTGACTTGATTGTATAATTGTTTGTCATGGTTGATTCTTGAACTTTTGAGAGTTTTTAGGTATTTCCTGACTAGAGCTTGTTAGGCTACATAGCGGTCCTTCTCACTTTTTTTTCCAAATTTTTTATCAGTTTCCAGAAATACTAAATAGCCCCTCGAATGTTATTGATTTGAAAAGTTTTAGATTTTTCAGATCCCATGTTTTTAGAGCAAAGTTTTTCATATGATGTTAACGTTTTTGCGTCATTTTCTATTCCTAAAAACATCCAAGTTGAGAAGAACAAAACATTAGAAAACCATGACGAATTTTGCATCATCTGTGAATATTTGGCTGGATCTTTGAATGAATGACGTTGTCTTTCTTGTTGTATTGTTCAAAGGTGTACTGTAGTTAACATCTCTTTGTTTGGCTGTTGAACAATATCATTGGGTTACTGTAGTTGAACAGGATAATTTTTGGAACTCGAACAGTAGGCCGGGTAGTAATATTTTCGGATCAGAAAGTTTCTTACTTCAAAAGCGAGTTTTTTTAGAAATGAGCATCGAAATGGAATTTTCATAAATTACTCAAATTTTTATGGGTTCAAATTATTTTTTGTTCAGTCGCCAGTTAATTTCCGAACCATACAGTACTGTATCTTAAAAATAGTGTACCCAACGTTGCCGCATACAGTACTCACTCTTAACATGCTAGAGGTGTGTGCTCATTCATTCTTCATCTTTTGCTCAGTTTTCTAAAATAGTTGTCTTTCTTTTTTGTCGCGTTTGTTTCTTTGTTCTGTTTCGCGAACAGGATACCTCGGCCTTAAACGGGGAATAAAAAAATCCACAAAGCACATTTAAAATTTTTGAAAAAAAAATTCACGTTTTTGGCCGAGGTGTGGCGAATAGATTTTTCTTTTCTGTTGAAATCATTTCTACAGTATTGTTATTCTAGAAAATGTACGATTTGCACTTAACCTTTTTGAACCCGTTTCCGGCCAAACCTTTTCTGAAATAATGATGAGTTCTTGCAAAACTCTTGAATTTCATGTTTGCTCACAGTCGTTTGTCAGAGCTTACGCCAAGGTTCCACTATTCTTCTGCTAAAAAAACTGAAAAAAAAAACTCAGATCAACAAAACAATTGGTTACTCTAATAGTACTTGTTCATCTGATTCTCATTGTTGATTGTTCGATCTTTTGATTGATTGTTTATATGTTGTATTTTCTCCAATCACAATTATACATACAACACAACTTTTCAATCTCATCGAAATAGCTTCAATCCCATGACCCATAACTACAGTACCTGAAGAACACCGCCCACTCATTGTAAAACAGAAAGTATAAAAAAGACTCGACGTTCGGAAAATGTCAAAACAAAAACAAAAAAATGGCATTCTTGATTCAAAAATTTCTTCTAATCTCCTCGTTTTTGTTGATTCTTGTCAACTGCCAATTCTTTTTCCCATTTGGTAACGGAATGATGACGATTCCGACAAATGGATATGGTCGTGGAATGGGCACTGTTTATGAGAATGGACCCATCAAACAGTCGGAAGGACACTTTGCGATTTGTCGAGGATGGACGTGTAATTCGTCGACATAAAGTTGCTTCTCTATTTAAATGTTCAAAACACAATTTCATATTGATTGATCTCACGTTCTTTTGATTTTTGAAAATAATGAATTTACGGTTTTCTTGTCGTTTCATCGCGTTTTTTTGATCCCAAAGTTTTTCGGGATAAGATAGTCGAGCCAAATTTTGACTACGGACTTTTTCAGAGCTTCCCAATCCGGCCTAATGGATTGTATTCCGATTTTTCACAAATATGTCAAAAATTTTTACGAATCTAGATTGGTTTCTTCTTTCTAGCTGGAAAACTGTACGGAAAAAGCAAATCCCAACCAACTACAAAAAGGAAAACATGTAGTTGGAAGAACTATTATTTTTGGGAACATTTTGCGCTCTGTTTCTCTGCCGTCTCTGACGTATTTGGCGTCTCTCGCTTTCTGTGTTTCTCCAGTTTCTCCGTCCCCCATTTCTAATGAGTCGAGCCCACCTGAACCTTTATTTATTTAATGGAATTTAAAATCTGGGCAATAACATTCTCCAAAAAATGCCACCGCTAAAAGAGATCATTATGTTATCTTATTTATGATTGTCGCGCTTATTTTGTATTTTGTATTATGTCTTAACCTACATCATTCAACATACTATAGTTTCAACTAAGATTTTGATGGAATTTTTTAATATACAGTCTTAGAAATATTGAAAAATTTTGAAAAGTTGATTTTGGTTCAAGGTTGAAGTGTAATAACTTTTCAGCAAAGTTGATAATGATAGAAATTTTGAAACGAAATTTGAATTTCGAAAAAAAAATGTTTTTTACGAAGCTTCAAATTGTTTTGAATGATTTTTTTTAAAATTATCGTCAAAACTAGAGTGTATTCCAAGCTTGTGTATACTTTGCACCTTCCTCTTAAAGCAAATATTTTGACTTGATTCTTTGCCAACACCGCCCACTTTTCTCTTTCTTTTTTTTCTGTTGGAAACCAAAACCCAACCCTCTTCGCTAGCTATTTAAACACTTTTTGATCGTCGTCTTACAACAACCTAAAAATGCAATTCACATCAATTGTTGTAATCGTTCTCCTCTCAATTTTCGCCATTACAAATGCTCAATTCTTCTTTCCATTCGGTAATGGATTGATGGCAGTTCAACCATCTCAACAACAACTTCCCGCTGGATATGGTTATCGATATTCGGCACCAAATGGAGTCAAAGATTCGGAAGGATACTTTGCATCGTGCAAAGGATGGACTTGTGAATGAGAAAACGGATTATTTTCATTGTCAATATCACTTTAACCAATAATTTTGCGAGTCTCCAAGATCTCATCAATAAATTGTTTCTTTCTTATTTGTATATTTGTAAAGTTTTGTGATTGTTGTCAAAAAACATGCTCCCAGAAACATTCAGATCCTGACCTAAAAGCTACGGGGCTGTGGAAACATTTTCTATGCTCATGGGATTCTAGAAAACTATGCAGAAACTGAATTACAACGTTTTTGATTTTTTGACTGGCATGTCGAAATAGTATTAAAAACAGTCTGATCTATATGCGAAATTACACAATATGCGGTACAAGTGTTCAAAAAACTAGTTGACCACAAATTTCCACGACCTTTCAGGCAAGAGAAAAAATGGAATCGATAAGAGTTTTCCCGTCGATGGAGGCAGAAACAGAGAAAAATTAACTCACAGGGAAAACTATAAGGTGAAAGCGGCCTTTTTCCATTGGAAACGCCGACAAAAACCACACACAAGTATAGCGCCTGGCGCATACCTTGACTGTTGTCGGTCACTCGACTGAATGACCTCTCAGGAAATTCTCGAAATTTGTCAATTTAGAGATAGCAAATGCGCTCTAATAATAATCACCTCTGTGCTCTCTCTCACTCTCATCAATTCCCTTTCGGAAGGTCGTGTTTCAAAGAAAAAGTTCGATTTTGAGATGAAGATATTTCGTCTATTTCATCGAAACAAAATACGATAAATCGTTTATTTTTCTTTTTAGTTAGTAGTGGAAGTTCACACTTCAAAGATCATAGTTTATCTCACATTTTTCGATGCAATTTCGAATTTTTCAAATCAAATATAAAATGGTTGAAACACGATATTTGTCGATCAAATTTTGTCGGAAGATTAACCGTATCATAACCAGACTATTAGACGGTTAAAACATTTTTTTTCGAACAGTCGAACATCTCAATTTGAATAGCCGTTGTGAATTTTATTAACTTCAGGTATGGTTAATTTCCCCAGAAAGTTTTATCGAAAAATATCGTGTTTCAACGATTGGGAGCACATTGGGTTTCATAGAGATTTTAAGAATGTTCGAAACCATTGTTTTTTTCAACATAAAAGTCTTCTTTCTGTTATTTAGTTCTGACAGTTTTTACGATTTTTGCCATAGTGAAGAATTGGCAGGCATGGCAAATGAGCGGGCCGGTAGTCGAACCTGACGGATTGTTTCTGTGCCAGGGATTGGGTGGCTACTAAGACTCTAAAAAATAACCGCATTCCTGAATTGAAATTCTCGACATCATTGTTCTCACTTTGAGACATTTTAGAGAACACCCAGTTTCTATTTCGATATCATAGTACAATGTTCAAATTAAATTTCGATCCCATGATGATTCAATGAACGTACATTCTAAACGTCATTGTCCTCGTGAAAAAATCCAAATGTACTCCGATCATCATTAAAAAAACAGCGATATCAGAGAACACACATGATTACAGTTCGCATCTTTTTTTTGTGGTTGTTTCTCCGCCCATTTTTACTCTGCGCCTATATAATAGATATGATTCGATTGTATTTTTCATCATTCTTACAATTCTCATTTCAACACAAACCCTACTAAACATGCAATTCACATCGATTGTTCTTGTTGTTCTCCTCTCAATGTTCACAATTACAAATGCTCAATTCTTCTTTCCATTCGGTAATGGATTGATGGCAGTTCAACCATCTCAACAACAACTTCCCGCTGGATATGGTTATCGATATTCGGCACCAAATGGAGTCAAAGATTCGGAAGGATACTTTGCATCGTGCAAAGGATGGACTTGTGAATAGATCCAACCATCTTCCAACACCTCTCTCATTTCAACAATGCTTTGCTACTTCGGGATAATATTCTACTTTGATCTCACGCTCATTGAATAATAAACACTTTCAATATTTACTTGTGTAATTGATTTAATTGACCTAGAAAAAAAAAGACTTTTGAGAAATGTTTGAATAGAAACTTGTGAAGTTTTGGCCTCTGGCTCTGAAACTTGAAGACTCCCCAATTCCTAAAGAAAGCCTTCTAGGGAGTGTAGCGTTCAATGCTAGGTCAGGAGCAATTTCTGAAAAGCTGGTAACCGTAAAGAATCTGCTGACAGAATGATTTCTGATCAGTTTTCAACCGACTGACTGGAGCCCGAACATGCGATTAACACCAGGAAACACTCCAAGAACCGGCTGGGGACCGGATGAAAACATTTTTTGATATAGTTACGTTGCTGATAGTAAATTGTTCGGTGTTCCACCAATATCACTAAACTACCGCTAGGTTAGGCACAGAAATAAAGACTGAAACCCCCTGTTACCAGCATGCCAGAAATTAGTGTGTGTGTGTGGTAAAAAATAAGCTGATCAAAAAAACTACCCTAACATGCCCTATATTTCTCAATTCTTTTTTCAATGACTGGTCAAAGTGATCTGCAGATAGGAAATTCTTTGAAAAACTGTTCAATGATACCTATAATCACTTTGAAATCAGCAAATACGATTGGAAAGTGTAACAAAAACGGTTTGGGGGAGTTTCGTGAAGTGTTGCAATAGTTTTTGGTTTGTCACGAGAAAGTAATGAAATTTTGTTTGGTGAAGTTTAGTTCAAAAAATAGCAGTTTGTTGGAGTGTTGAGAAATAGGGTAAATCAGAATTCTCGTTGAAACTTTGTCATAAAATTCCTTTTTTGGATAGGACAACATTTTTGTTTTTAGCTTTCGTTATGATACTTTTAAACCGATGTCAGCCAAATCCCGAAAGTAC
Organism: Caenorhabditis sp. 8 KK-2011; assembly: GCA_963572245.1. NCBI lineage: Eukaryota > Metazoa > Nematoda > Chromadorea > Rhabditida > Rhabditidae > Caenorhabditis > Caenorhabditis sp. 8 KK-2011. The sequence goes on from OY751548.1 coordinate 8,445,920, forward strand.
ATAATTTGATGTAACTCGTTAAAATAATGTGAGCTAGACTGTTCGGTGATCATGAGATATCAAATTTTGATTTCTCACACCATAGCCAACCGGCGCATTCCAATAATTCATTTCGCTCCGCTAACAATGAATCACATTTTGATCTTACCACGTTTCACAGAACACTCCTCATCGTCATTTTTCTTTTCAACGAACCCAATTGTACTCCGATCATCATAAAAAAAACAGCGATATCAGAGAACACACATGATTACAGTTCGCATCTTTTTTGTGGTTGTTTCTCCGCCCATTTTTACTCTTCCCCTATAAAATAGATATGATTCGCATGTATTTTTCATCATTCTGATAACTCTCTCATTTCAACACAAACCCTACTAAACATGCAATTCACATCGATTGTTCTTGTTGTTCTCCTCTCAATGTTCACAATTACAAATGCTCAATTCTTCTTTCCATTCGGTAATGGATTGATGGCAGTTCAACCATCTCAACAACAACTTCCCGCTGGATATGGTTATCGATATTCGGCACCAAATGGAGTCAAAGATTCGGAAGGATACTTTGCATCGTGCAAAGGATGGACTTGTGAATAGATCCAACCATCTTCCAACACCTCTCTCATTTCAACAATGCTTTGCTACTTCGGGATAATATTCTACTTTGATCTCACATTCATTGAATAATAAACACTTTCAATATTTACTTGTGTAATTGATTTAATTGACCTAGAAAACAAAAAGACCTTCGAGAAAGTTGGAATCTACAATAACATTCTCTTGCTATTGACACAGTGAATTAATTTTGAATCTCCTATATCGAACACTGAAAATTGAAATTGTCAAGTGCGTTAACCACTTCTAAATTTAAAAGCTCGGCATATTCAGCTCAACTTTTTTATTGGTAGAATCATACCATTTTTGAAATGTAGTTTTCTCTTCTTTTCCGCTTTCAGTGGCTACTCCAACTTCTTACAAACTTTCGTCTTGTTATAGAGCAATGTTCAGTTTACTATTGTTCAATTGTCGATCGATACCATTCGCTCTGACGATAACACATGCGACGCAAAAGCCGCAACGCACAAATGTGAGTGGTCGACAATTTTTCGTTTCCCCCTCTTGTGCGATGGTCCGCGTTTTATCGATTAGCAAACTATACAAGTTGTAAACGTATGGCATCAACCACTCCCTTCCCAAAAATAGGAGGATGTCGCACCTTTTGTTGTGAAGATAATAAATCAATAACAACGTGCTCAACGGGAACAAAAGCCGCGACGCACAAGTGTGTATGCGTCGCGGCGGGCCATCGTTAGAGCGATTGGTACCCTGTGTTATTATTGATTGATTATCCCACATAACAAAAGGTGCGACATCCTCCCATTTTTGGGAAGGTTATGGCTGATGCCATATGTTTACGACTTGTGTAGTTTGCCAATCGATAAAACGCGCCCCATCGCACAAAGAGGGGGAAAGAAAAAAGTTGTCGACCACTCACATTTGTGCGTCACGGCTTTTGTGTCGCGTGTGTTATCATTAGAGCAAACGGTACCGATCGACAATTGAATAATAGTGGTACGTGACAATCTCTGCGTCTCGTACTCGCTACTCGCTTCACTGATTTATATAGCGTTGACACGACGTGTAGGTAGATGAAAATAGGATATGTCTATTTTTCAAAGACGAAAACATTCATGGGTTACTGTAGCTTGATAAGAGAATGATAATAATTTTTGAGAATGTGACTTTTGATAGTTTTTCCTTCTCTCCAATTCAACGGAACGTCTTACTGTAGAACTGGATTTGAGAAATTCCAATATTTCTGGTTATTTGAAAAGGATGGTTGAAAATACAGTAGTTTTGGCAAAGCACATTATGTCGAAGGTTTCCATGTCAATTAAATCAATTACACAAGTAAATATTGAAAGTGTTTATTATTCAATGAGCGTGAGATCAAAGTAGAATATTATCCCGAAGTAGCAAAGCATTGTTGAAATGAGAGGTGTTGGAAGATGGTTGGATCTATTCACAAGTCCATCCTTTGCACGATGCAAAGTATCCTTCCGAATCTTTGACACCATTCGGTGCCGAATATCGATAACCATATCCAGCGGGAAGTTGTTGTTGAGATGGTTGAACTGCCATCAATCCATTACCGAATGGAAAGAAGAATTGAGCATTTGTAATTGTGAACATTGAGAGGAGAACAACAAGAACAATCGATGTGAATTGCATGTTTAGGGTTTTGTGTTGAAATGAGAGAGTTATCAGAATGATGAAAAATACATGCGAATCATATCTATTTTATAGAAATGATTGTTGAAGGCGGAGAAAGAGACGAATTGGGGGAACTGTAATCATGAGTGTTCTCTGATTTCACTGTTTTATTGGTTGTTAGGGTACATTTCGAGTGAATTGTGATGTTTTGAAGAGAAAAACGTGACAATTCCGCAAGATGTATAGAACTTTCTCGAACCCCTGCAAGCTTTGAGAACTTTTTTTTTCTGTTTCGGGGATATCTAAGGCTTAGGTGGTGAAAAATAGCGAGACATAAAAAGCTACCGATCCTAGTTTCTGACAAGGTTACGGTTCTTTGACTATGGCTCTAGTCAGTCAGATTTTGGCTGCAACGTGGATTTGATCATTTTTCGGGTCCATTTTCATCCAACCCCTCGGAATGTTACCCGCAACATTATACGATTGACAAAAATGCGGCAAACGACCTTTCGTGCCAGATATGGCTGAAGATTTTGTTCGCAAATTTCTCTGCTAGATGAAATCCAGTTTCATTTTCTACCCTTTTTTGTTGCAAACCGTCGGATTACTGTAGAAAGTGATAATTTCTGAAGTATAACTCGGTTCAACATTTTTATGATAGGGTATTCCCAGAAACTGAAAAGATAGTAGATATTATTGTAGCTAACCTGATTGACCTTTTTCGTCGCATCACTCCACTTTACACCTTTTTCTGCGCGTTTCACACTTCTCATGACCAACTACGTCCACCTCACACAGTTCTTGTTGGCTTGTTTTTGTTTCGATTTATCAAAACCGTCAATTTATCAATGAAACCATTGAACATAAAACTTTCTCATCCACAGTACACTCAATGATTTCGTCATCAGATCAGAAAGACTTCTTCTCCTCTCTTCAAACAATAATAGCAGCAGAAATGAACCCGAATCACTGTTGAGTGTTCTTTGATGGGTTTCAGACACGGGGAACTGCGACGGATGATCATGGGAATATGGGAGGAGCTTGGGTGGTGTAGGGTCTTGCAAGGAATGGTTTGGCAATTTTGATAAACTTGGCAGGGAGCCAGAAACGGATGGACTTTGGCCCAGGCTTTGGCGATGTTCAGAAAAAGCCCGACATGGGTTGGAGGCGGAGAAATGTGCATAAATTATGAAGGGCCATGCCGATAAGGAATATTTTCACAGTTTTTTCGAAGTTTCTTCTGTTTCTGAATTTTTTCGGCCTGTAAAAAAACTTTTAGTCCGTATTGTCAGGCTGAACGTTGACTGATTTGGGTTCTGATAAATCTTCCAACTACATGTTGAAGGAACATCCCAAGTTTGTTTCTAATCAATGCTCCTTTTAACTACAGTAGTCCTGACTGACTCAAAACTATACTGAAAATCTGATAATTCTACAGTACCCCTTTCCACTGCGATTTGATTCACATGCTTTTCTCATGTCATATCAATGAACAATGGGACAGGAAATATTGTTGTGTGTCTGTGTGAGGCGTAAATATTTGATCATTTCTCATCGTTTTTTTTTTGGGTTACTGTACCACACCCTTTGGTTCAAATAAACATGTTATGTGGTTTTTGCAAAACAATTTTGTAGTTTTGAATATTGGAATACTCAAAAAGGGATCTCTTCCAGGGAAGGTGATGTTAAAGGAACATGCACTTTGGAAGTGTTTGCACAGTTTTTCAAGTTTTGTCGATGAAGTTGGCTCGGAAATAAGGTCAGATTGGCTTGGAAATGTGGTTTTATGGTCGAAAAACTGGACTGGCCCCGTTTTTTGAGCTTTTTTGCTGAGTTGAGCCAAAAAAAACTGCAAAAGTAGCCCGGTTGAGATTTTTGAGTTTTGCACCTCGATAAAAAGGCCTCACAGCATTGTGAAAAAGCCCGAAACTTACTTCTGGTTCCGTACAGATTTCAAGTTTCAGGCCCGTTCCTAGGCGATCAGGCTTAGGTGATTCTAGATAATTCTAACTAGATCTATTTTGATATAAAAATCTGAATTGTATTGTGAATGCAGCCAGATCATCTCATGAAAATCCCTCGGTTATAGTGTCTGAATCTCTCATTATTTCGTGCTCTCTCATCGATTTTGGTTGGTAGGTCATGTTAAGGTTGAATGATCTGGCTGAATTGACATTAGGTGAGAACAAAGCACTCATTATCAACATAGTTTGAGAAACTGAAGTTTGCACTGAAAAGTTCATTTCCAGCTACTTGTTGTTGTACTGTGTCGTCATCGTTCCTCATTCCCTTCTTCTTCTTCCTTCATATCATGTTCGTTCTTCGTGTGGCAAGTACATCTAATACATTTTCAGTGAAACACTTGATATTTCTCTCATCTTCTTCTTTCTTCTTCTTCGCCTTCGCTAGACACTTTGTACCCGATGAAGGAGAAATACGTGAATGTCCTCGTAAGACCACCAAACATTTATCATAGTCGATTTGTTCATTGATTCGAATTGTGATAAACATGTGAACATCAACACAAATCTGGAAGCGAATGATATTGCATCAGAACATTTCACTGATCAATTTTCGCAGTTCAGAAAGAGGTTTAGGTTTACAAATCTATTATGACAATAATAAAGAAGAAATTGAGGGGTTTAGCTTTTGTCATCATTCTTGGTTTCACAACGACACTCCGCCATGAACGGACTATGATGCAATGACCGATAAACCTTTAAACTCACAGTTCCGCATACCTAATTGGTTACAGCTGATAGCTACAGTACTCCTCCGTATCTTAGCATATTAATCATCATCATCTGCATAAATATCTAGTTGCAAAAACAGTTTGTTGTTTCTTCGATGCGATTCACGTGAACATCGAACATCGAACATTGTACACACACACAGCAAAGAAATGGATTCTGGTGTGTGTCTCGACTGATTTGATATCACGTAGGAACAATCAAAATTGCGCTAGTTGTATGGGGTATTTTTTAGTGTGAGGGGGGTCAAAGCGCGTTTCAGTTGAACTACAGTAGGGCGTATGATTGTTTTTTGAACTTTTGGAAAAGCAAAAACGATTGGGATCAGTTTTTGGGTCCGATATTTTTTGAGCGCCGAGCTAGGTCAAATTTTCTCAGATTGAGGTCTAATCGGAAATTGAAATTTCCGATTTTTCGAATGTCAGGCTGTTCAGATTTCTTTTTGACAAACCTGCTAACCGGGGCCGAAGAAGGGCCAAGTTCTACAACGAAGAACGGCCAGGTTCTTGGGGACATTAAAAAACCAGGCCGGCCCGATAATTTGACCTGGAAAAAATAAGATCAAGAGGACAAGATAAACATTTTCTGTTTTTTTTTTCAGACCAAGTTTTAGGCCCGTCTGGTTTTTTTTAAATAGAAAATCAACTCGGAGTCCGCACTGCGTCACTTCCGCGTCGCAGACACGCAACGCGGACGTCAAAATTCGTCGATCATCATTTTTGCTTGATTTTCTGGCAAGAATAAATTAGTGGGAAAAAATATCAGATCATGAGACTCGGCCCGAATAACTCAGGACTGATGTGAGGCTGTGCAGCTTCGCTTGTCAGTTTTTTCTACGCGGAATCTTTGACGGAAGGATGGCTAGGCTTTTCGCGAACATTTCTCGAGAGGACCACATTCCCATGGCGAAACATTCAAGAACAATTGACTGTTCTCTGAAATAGGTTGCCCTCGGAAATCGGTGCGTGCGCAAAGAACAATCAAGTAACTTTTAAAAGTACCTAAATGTCCCCACGTGCGGAATGATAAAAAAGAAAAAAAACCGATGACTTCGAAGAACAACTAATCAAACAACCACCTACAGTACCCCCCTTTCTTCACCAGGCTCCGCCCACATTTTGGCCAGCTGCAAATCCCTATAAAAGGCCCGTTGTGGGCCGAAAATATCAACAAATTTTTCAAATTCGCAAAAAAAACAATGTCGGCCTCCTATAAATTGGTTATCATTTCGCTACTTCTCGTTTTGGCCAATTGCCAATTCTTTTTCCCATTTGGTAATGGTATGATGACATTGCCGGCAAGTGGATACGGTAGAAGTGCTGGTACTGTATACAGTAATGGTGGTGTCAAAGATTCGGAAGGATTCTTTGCTATTTGTCGTGGATGGACTTGCAACTCGTCGACGTAGAAAGAAAGAACAAACACTTTTCGAAACTTGGAACAATTCTGGTCTCTGTTGATTTATCTGATCTCTAATGAATAAACTTTTTTACAAAATTGAATTTTTTTGTTTTTTTGAACCAGTCAAGGTTGAAGTTTAATGAAAACAGCAAAAAAAAAAATTTCGAAGTTTTTTATGAGTGATAAAGAGTTTTGTTGGTAGGTCAACGAGGTCATCTGATTGACTAGAATGTAGTTTATTGTGAAAAGTCTCTGAGCCTTTTTGGTCAATATATTTCTCGGAAAGTCGGGCCCCCTTTGCCGGCCTGACATTTTCTTAGTTCTCCGAGGCTAATGGTATCAGGCCCGGTTTAGTAGATCTCATTATTCCGGGCCAGTGTCCATATTTACCTGGGCTAAGAGGCCACCGAAATTTCTCGAAAAACTTGTCACTGTGAAAATTTCAAAGAGAAAATAGAAAAACAAAAACAAAAAAATAAAGAAAAATGGCCGAAATGTAAAAGTGTGAAAGAAAATTATACTTTTCGATTTTTTTGGCGTGACCTGTACATCAAATTTTTTCTTGAAACATTTCAGGCCAAAAAATGTCAAGGTACTGTTTTCCCTCTCATAAGGGAACTATGATAACTTACTAACGGACTTTGAGAAAAAAATTCTGTGTCTAACTTTTGTAAAGCTCCGCGCAGCAAGCTAAAAATTGAGCTAAACGTTTGAGCACAAAAATTGAAATATCTTATTGAATTTTTACTATTTTAGTGATGAGCCTAACAAGGGAACCATTTTTGGTTAATATTTAGGAAGTGGATGAAAACTTTACAGTGGGTAGATATGAGTACTGTAAGGTCTGTCAAAAATTTTGGTGTCCCCATGGGACCTGTGAGAAGAGTTATGACCATGACATTTTTGGTCAAAAAGACATAGTGACATTTTCAAAAAAAAAAAATGTAGAGGTCACGCCACGAAAAAACCAAAAAAGCAACTTTTTCAGTTTTTTTCGGTTTTTTTGTCGTTATTCACAGTGACAAAACCTTTGAGAAATTTTGAGACCAAACATAAATGAAAACAACTGGCGGCATGCCAAGAACGATAGGAACACCTAAAAATTGCAAGTAGAACGCTGAAAAATGAGGCCCGAACTTTTACCAAAAATTGTTTTTTTTTTTCATAAAAGCACACCTTCATCGTGTAGAGAACTAAATTTCCTATCAGATCCAATGATTTATTTTTGAAAAAGTATAATTTTTAAAAGGTTGAGAGAAATTTGAAAAAGTTTTTTGAAAAGTTACCTTGCCTATTTTTCGAGAGTTTCCGAAAAGTTAGAAAAAAAAGAGCTGGGCTCGATTTTGAGAACAAATTCTGGATCGGGTCCTTAACTTTGGGGCCCAAAAATTTTTTTGCTGTCATTCTGGGGCCCACCTGGAAAAGTTGGTTTTAAAAATTGAGAAATTTGACGAAGACCAATTTTTTTCCACCAGAAAGGCTGTACATAAGGTCTCTTTTTTCAACATCTGGGAAGCTCAATTTTTACCAGGTGGGGCCCAGAACGTTAGTCCGAAACTTTCTCTAGACCTAAAAGGTCAAATTTCAACGCAAAGACATTGCGTCGCGCAATAAACTATGTAAGTGACATAAGCTGGATATAGTTATTGTCATCATTCTTCGCGTTTTTGTCATTATTTTGTTATTTCACAAAGATCGCAAAACCGAACGAGTACTGTAGATTGCACCCATTATTATTTATCATCATCTTCTTCTTCTCGTAGGGCATCAAAATGTGAAACCGTGTTTGCAGGCGATGACAAAAACATTGTTTGTTGATGATTAGTTATAGCTTGATGATCAAAAGATGATATTGTTCGACGACGTGACTTTTGCCAATTTTTTTGTGTCTTTCGCATTTTGAAGGGGGAATGGTGTTGAGACTTTATGGCGTTGCATAATCAAACATTGTGATTTTGTAGTTTTCGTCATGCTGAGAAACATCCCGTTGTCAGAATTCGTCAAGCTCCTCTGTGAAGCTCAAAAAATGGGTCCGAAGTTTGAGCAGAGAAAACTTGAGTCGTCTTCAACTTTCAATTTTTGATGAAAACTCTGGGGGTTATTTCATACGAGGAGAAAGAATAAAAAATTCATTTCTACCGAAAATGTGCTGAAAATACCAAGAAAACAAACTTCAAAAAAAAAAAACACTTTCCAACTGGATGTTTTAATTTATAAATGTTCACGTTTTATTCAATTTATTTTTTTATCTGATCAGAAATTTTTTCTATCAGTACATTTGTAATTTGAGTTTTTTTGTTTCGAAAGCGGATATGGAAATGAGGACTTTTCCAGCTGGAGCTCGGAAAATTACTCGCAAAAATCTGAGGTAATTTTATCAGAAAAGTTATCTAAAAGTTCAAAAAAGAGGGAAGGTTTAATCGCGTCCGGCTCGGTCGAAGATTCATCACCGAACCTCTTCTACTTTGCCCATTTCGAGCCACATTCAATCCGACGAGCTAAAATGAGAGCACGTCTATGTGTCGAGAAAAACCAGGCCTCGATTAGGCCCAAGATTTACGAGTCTATCATTTTATTTCAGAAGTTTTTGAGCCCGGCCCGATTTTAGTCAGAAATAAAGTGAGCCCAAATGTTTCTTCTGTTTTCAACAGTAAAAACATTCTGGGAAATAGGCCACGCCCATTTCAACGATTAATTTCTTGATAAATATTTTCGTGATTTTCAAACTTTATAAAACTTGTCGAACCGACCCAAATTTGCACAACGAATATCTGACAAGGGAGTGGTGTAAGGAAAATTTGGAGATTTTGGATAAAAGTGTACGTCATTTTATAGAGTTTCGGACGCTGAAAATGATCACGTTGTCAGATTTTGCGAAACTCCTCTCCAAATCGAGATATCGAAATTTTTGTGAAAACCCAAGATCTGAAAATCTTGATATAAATCGCTTTAAAGAAGGTCATGGTACACCTAAATAGGTCAACTTGGTGTAATCCACAATTCTGAACAACATCCAAATGATATATTTCCATAAAAACGTTTAGTTCTACTGAAAATATCGATTTTTTGAAAATTTCCAAAATTTCTCATTAGATCAAGAATAAATTAATTGAATAAAAACGTGAACACTCATAAAAATGTAGGTCAACCTTGATGGTATTTTTTGAAGCTACATTTCTTGGTGTTTTCAGTACTTTTTCGCTGAAAATAAATGTTGAAACGTTTCTTCTCGTATGAAATTACCCCGGAGTACTTCCACTTCCATAAAAAGTTCAAATTTGAAGGAGAAAAATGAGATTTTTTGCTCAAACTTCAGAGCCAAATTGTGAGCTTCGCAGAGGAGTTTCGCAACTTCTGACAACGGGATCTTTCTCAGCGTGTCGAAATCTATGAAATCACAAATTTTCATCCTGAAACGCCACATCGACCCAACACCATTCCCTTGTCAGATTTTTTTGAAAGTGTCCACAATTCTGTTAACTGGGGCCGGGCGCGCCGACATTCTGAATATGTATCTTGTGTTATTTTTGAAAATGCATCTCGCGCATCACAAAATACATCATATAGGCTTCTGGGGGGCCAAGTACAAGTCGATTGCAAGTCTCCGCCTCTCAAACTATAAAAACCAAAAAAACCGGGAGATGACTTTTTATTTCGTCCTATTCTCTATCTCGTTTCTCCTGCTCCTCGTCAATTGTCAATTCTTTTTTCCGTTTGGTAATGGAATGATGACAATTCCAACAAACCAATATGGTACTGTATATGAGAGAGGGGGAGGAATCAAAGATTCCGAAGGATATTTTCCGATTTGTCGAGGATGGACGTGCAATTCGTCAACTTGACAAAAAAGCTAACAACATGTAAATAAATCAATAAAATACATTTATAACACTTATTAAGAAGTTGAAGTTGGAGTTGTCTTCTCTTCGCTGTTGATCTTTTTATCTTTTGCATCTCGAACACTGGGTCGGTATGATCTGCAACGGGCAAAAATATGGAAATTTTCAAAATTTTCTTGAAAATATTTGGAGAGACGAATGCTGAGTAGCATCAGCGCTGATAAAAAGACGTGCTCCAAATTTTTAAAGTTTTTTCAAAATAATATTGTAGTTTTGAGGGTTTCGAAAACTACAGTACTTTTAAGCATTTTTTTTTCCTAAAATCATTCAAACTACAGTAGTCAAAAACAATAATTTTTCCGGTTCTGTTAAGGCCCGATTTTCATCGGGCCTGGTCCGATTCAGAATTTGAAAAAAAATGCACAGGCTCATTTTTTGAACTTTGGAAAAAATAAGCTTCAAAAAAACTGAACTCTCTGTGGTTTTATTTGAATTTCAAAATTTTTTGCCAAAAAATCTTTCTAGAAAAAGTCATATTTTTGAGCGTGGATGTTTTGTCGAACCTGATCTGATTCACAATCTACCCCTAACCTTGAAAAGTCGAAAAATACCTAGATATTTTTAAAAACGGGATTTCTCTGATATTATGAGGTCTAAGGTCAGAAAAAGCCCGGCCAAAAACGACCTAATTTTGTGGAAAAATATTGACATCGAAATTTTCAAAAGTTATACACGCAACAATTTTTGAAGAAAAAAAAACTTACAACGCCAAAATGAATAAGATGATAAACGTGGCTAGATGAACAAAACCGACACAAACAAACAAGGTGGCGTTCGAGTCATACGTTTCGTCCAACTCTTGAAACAACTGTGTGATATCGATATCACCGTGTAGTTCAGCATACGAATCGGTTCGTGTGAAATCGCCCCGGTATTTGTGGCGAATCTGGCTCATCACATAATATGTCCAACCGAAATAGGCGTATTGGAGCAGAATGAAAATCAGCAACAGAATAGTAATGACGTAGAGGGATATATTCACAAAAAATATGATAGCGGCGAAAATCAAGTAGGGTGGAATTGAGGGTAGCATCATTGTGCATTCGATGTCGTAGACGTGAATCGCATCTTCCATTTGATGAAGATCGTTGATGATCGATATTTCGCTGAGAGCAAAAAAAAAACATTAAAGAAACCCTGTCACTTAGAAATGGGTTTTTCGTGTTTATCAAAATCTCAATACTGAAGACTTCAACTTTCGATGTGTGAAATTCAAAAATTGAAAAATGTACTTTGTGAGGTCGAAAAACAAGAAAAAAAAAACAGTTTTTGAATTCGTTCTCAGGAAGATTGGCGGCCGCAAACACCGTTTGTGTGTGTGTGCGGGTACAGTAACCCACGAAAAAAAAATGTTTTTGTTTTTTCTTTCAAAAATTTTTGGTTTTTTGAACCACATGCATCGAAATTTGAAGTTTTCAATTTTGAGATGTTTATAAACTCGCAAAAACTATTTCTGAGTGACAGGGTGTCTTTAAAGAAACCTTGTCGCCAGGCTTGGGCCGAACCAGAATTTCGGAACCGAAAAATTTTTCCAAAAAAAAAAAATGGTGTCGACATTTTTTCCGATATTATTTCTCGGAAAAAAATCTGGGCCAAGTCTGAATAAAATTTTCCGAACAGTCCGAAAATCGAAGAAGAACAGGAGTTTGATGAAAAAGAGAAATCTTGAAAATTTCCCCAAAAAACCGGTTAAAATCTGACCAACCTAATAAGAAACGGGCCGTCCGTTTTTTTCACAAATGTATCCGGTTCAGGCTTAGGCCCGGGAAAAACCGGAAATTTTTCGGTGAATCGAATAAACACAACTATAATTTTGATTTCCAGCAAAAATTTCAAAAAGTTATCATTTCACAGCCAAAAAAAATTGAAAAATTTCTGATTTTTCATTATTTTGGAGGTTTTTTCCAAAAAAACCTTTTCAGAAAAAATTTCGAGACTATTTTTTCCTGATCCGGCCCGATTCAAATTTAGGCTTAGGCTTACGTAAATGCTTGTTGCGCAAACAGAACTCCAGACAAACAATGAAGAATGGAAAGAGTCATTAGCATTGTCTGCAAACACCATGTCGTAAAAATGCACATTTTCGAAAAATCACCTTTATAGTTTTGCTCACTTTGATGCGATAGGGCATTGTTAAATATCGACTCTCTTCAGATTTATGAAATTTTTACGAATATTTTTTGTTGTTGTTTTTCTTAGAAATAACGCATTTTTGGCAGGTATGCTACGTTGCAAAAATGTCACGTTTTTTAATTAAAAAAAAACCTTCTTTCTAGGTAAAAAAACTGTATCGTAACGTAGAGACGCAGAGAAAACCAGGAAAATGTTTGCAACACTTTGAATTGTTCAGCAAACGCGCTCTAATGCAAACAATTCATATCTCTTGTTATGAAGTGATTGCTTGTGTGAAAACACTGTGACGCAACTTTGAGGAGACCTGAAATGTTTTGGGTACTGTAGTTTGAGAGTTTTTCGAAAAGTGAGTCCCAGAAGGCTTGAAATTGTATGTCTAGGAGTACTGTAGTTTTTAAGGCCCTCTAAACTACAAATTTTCAAAATTAAAGTTTTTTTTCTGAATCGGACCCAAAAAGAAATATTTTTGAAATTTTTTGAAAAACTTATAAATATTTTTAGAACCGGTTTTTTTTGAAAATAATTTCTGGGATCAATTTTTTTCAGATTTTCGCGGCTTGGTTTTTTGTCAAAAAATCTGGGCCCCGATTTTATGAAGGCCAGTTTTCGGCCCAGAATTTCCCTTTTCCAGACTTCCCGGAACAATGTTTTATCAAAAATTCTGAACCAGATTTTCCGCCGCACACTTTTTTTTCCAAAAGAAGTTGCAACTGTGACGCATCTTCGCGGACAGTTTTTTTTCCGCCGCACAAACCTTGTCATAAATCATAGAAGAGACTCAGAGAAAAACAACAACAAATAGTTTTTAACTTATTTTCTCTCATTTTTTCTTCTTTTTTTTTTTAGACCACTAATATCAATAGAATAATGTTATTTGTTCCTATTTTTTTCCACTTAATCGAATTTTGGCGACGCCTGAAAAATTTTTGCGCAAAAAATTGAGGCACCAACTCAGATGACTCAAAAGTTAATAATGTTTTTCGAAAAGAGAGAAAACACTAATTAATAATTTTAATTCTTTTTTTTTGCAGATCCTATATTTATTTCATGTGAAAAGAAGAAGAAAAAGAAGTAACTAACCAACATTTTATATCAACCAAAAACCGGAAATTTGTTTTTGGAAGGGTTTTGTCTGCGTATACACATTGATTCGTCTTTTTCGAGAATGGATCATTTTTTGAAACTTTTACCAACTTTGGGACATACTTTGAGAAAGGTTAGTTTGCGTCAAATTTTGGGGCTAGACACGCTGAAATCAAAATTTTCATAATCAGCATAGTTTTCAGCGTAAAAAATGGAGAATTTTGATCTAAAATAATTTTGTCCTCAGTTTTCTGGTTGCATTTCTTTGTCAAAAATTCTTTTCTTCAAAAACTCCCAATTTTCAGGGTGATTGTGGCAAGATTGCAGTGATTGGTGGTTCGATAGAGTACACGGGTGCTCCTTATTTCTCTGCGTGTTCGATCTCTCGTCTAGGCGCCGATTTGATTCATGTTTTTTGTGCCGAACAAGCAGCCAATGTTATCAAAACATATTCACCTGATCTTATTGTTCATCCTGGTTTGTCGCCCGAAATTGTTATACCGGTTGGTTTGAGGGTACTGTAGTTTTTCAGGGGTTTCAGAGATACAAATTTTTCGGAGTTCCCAGCCTAATTTTTTCGACTTTCTGAAAATAAATAAGCCCAAAATCGGGCCTACTGACATACGTCATTTAATTTTTGGAAAAAAAGGGCCAGACATGGTAACTCAAAAAATCTGAACCAAAAAAAGGCCTGGCAGAATTCCCGGGCCTTATTTTTTTAAAAATAATTCCTGAGTCCTTGTTTTGACCTAATATCCAGGCCCGATTTTTTTTGTCAAAACTTCTGGGTCCGATTTTTTTCGCAAAAAAATCTAGAGGTTCACTATGGAGTACTGTAGTTGTTAAACTACTTACACCATTTTTCTAGAAAAAAATCTGAATTTTTTTCTGAAAAAAACCATTCTCATTTTGTCAGAAATTGCGGTCCGATAAAAAATTCAGGCCCAACTTTTTTAGAAACCTTTCTCATCTCAAAGTACTGTAGCTCCTCAGAAAAAATCTGAATTTTTTCTGAATTTTCTGAAAAAAAAACGGGACGCTAAGGTTTTTACTCAAAAAATCGGGCCAAACAAGAAAGGTGACCTGAAAAAAAGCATAATTTTTTGTCACAATTTTCGGACCCGATACTTTGTCAAAAATTCTGGGCCTGATATTTTTTTCTGGATTTGCAAGCCTGATTTTCATAATGAGTTTCTAGTTCAAAAATTTTAATTGGGAGTACTGTAGTTTTTCAGAAATTACACATTTAAAAAATTTCAATTTTTTTTTCTGAATTTTTGACGAAAAAAAACGGAAGAGTACTCAAAAAAAACTTTAAAAAAAATTTTTTGTTTCCAGAAATTATCACGAATAGATGCAATAGTTATCGGGCCTGGATTGGGCCGAGATCTTTCACTCATTCCACTAATCGATTCAATTTTCAATTTCACACATCAAAAACAAATTCCACTGGTGATCGACGGCGATGCGTTGTGGTTCATCTCCGAACAACACGTCAATCTTCCCGAAAATATAAAGTGCACAATTCTGACTCCAAATTTCACCGAATTTTCGCGTTTATGCAAATCGATACTCGATGAAAACGACGTTTCGACACGTCGAAATCAGCACGAACTTCAAAATTTGGCCATCGATTTGAGCGCCAAAATGAGTGTTTCGATTTATTTGAAAGGAGAAGTTGATCTGGTTGTCACACCGAATGGAGAAGTGTCGAAATGTTCGACTGAAGCCAGTTTGAGAAGGTGCGGAGGTCAAGGAGATGTGTCGGCTGGTTGTTTGGCTTTGTTGTTGTTCTGGGCTAGACGGTATGTTTTGAGTTGGAGCGCGCTCCTTTCTCTGCGTCTCTCGTAGATAGCTCACGGCCTATGAAGAAATTTGCCAATTAAAAGAGACACAGAGAAAATTACATAATTTGCAGTTCGAAAGGTCACGTCAGCATTATTTTCACGTTTTTTTTTCTCTGCGTCTATTTTGAGAGACATCATTAAATGCCGTGAGAGTGCAAAGTGATTTCAAAATAGTTAGAAATAAAAGGTCATGGGTTCAATTCCCACCACGTGTAAAATTTTTTTTTAATTCTTTAAGGGATTTTGGGGCTTGAAATTTCCCCAAATTAATTATACTTTAAAGGAACATGTAGATATTTTTAGAGAAGATGATCGTGACTGGATAACATGTTTCCACGAGGCCGGAATCGCCTCATCTTGGCTTGTTCGAACAGCCGGACGAAGAGCATTCGAAAAGTTGGGAAGATCAATGAACACTCCCGCACTGTTAGATGAAATACCCAAATTGATACGCGATGTCGAATGTCGAGAACCACAGGATACTTTTCATTCTTCTTGATGATTATAAAATATTTTTAAACTTTTTTGGAGACCAAAAATTGCAGATTTTAGGCGCTGAAGTTTGAGAATGTTTTTCTTTCTGATGGAATTTGGTACGATCTCAATGTTTACAAAATGGATTCTGGGCCCGATGTAGTTCAGAATACCTATTTTTTTCAAAAATCTAGGCCTGGTTTTTTTTCTAGAATTTCCAGGCCCGGGAAAAGGGAGTTTCCGGTCTCTATTTTTTTTCTGAATTTTCAACTCACAAGGGAATGGTTTTGGGTGAATTTGGAGTTTTCGTATGAAAGTTAGTGGTTTTATAGAGTTTTGGACGCTGAAAAAGATCCCGTCGTCAGATTTTGCGAAACTCCTCTAGGAAGTCCGATAATCGGTAAATTCTGAATGGGTACGGACCCATTTAAAATGGGTATCCAAAAATGGGTTCGCGCGGTCGTCTGAATGGGTACGAAGAAAATGGGTATCCGAAAAGGGTACGCGAAAAGGGATATCCAAAATGGGTACGCGAGTGAATAGGTAACTATCTGGATTGTCTAAATAGGTTCGCATAAGAAGAGGATCTGTTCCGACAGTTTGAAAAGGTACGCAGAAAGTAGGTGTGTTTTTGAGACTAATCAGAGTTCGCTTTCCTGATAACTTCACTCCAACTTTGCAACTCTTTCCTCCGTTATTCTCAACGAAATCTTAGGCTTAGTAAACATCGCGAACACATTTACTTGGGTACTCACTTTGGATACCCATTGTCGAGTACTCATTTTAAATGGGTTCGTACCCATTCAGAAAAACCCATTCAGTATTTGCCATTGATTATTTGAATTTTTCAAAAAATCAAAAGCTCGATATCTCTGTTCTAAGAGGAGTTTCGCAAAATCTGACGACGGGATCTTTCTCGGCGTACCAAAATCTATAAAACCACACAATTTCATCCAAAAACTCCAAATTGACCCTAAACCATTCCCTTGTCAGAATTTTGTCACTACTTTCGGCTCTAATTTTTGAATCAGTATTTTTTCGGGCTCAATTTTTGAGGGTTCGAATTTTCTAATTTGGAAAAATAATCCTGTTTTTTAGAATTTGCAAGCCTGGTTATTTGTGAAAACTTCCAGGCCTCATTTTTCAAAAATAATTTATTGGCTTGGTTTTTTCAGATTTTCAGAACGAGTGCAAAAAAAATCTGTTTTTTTTCCAAGTTCTGCTCCGAGTTTTTTAGAATTACCAGGCTCTATTTTCACGTGGTTTTCCCTTGCAATAATTGAAATAGAGAGAGACGCAAAGAAAAACACATTCCGAGAGAACTACAACATTGTTCTCACAAATGTGCTCTATTGCTCCACACAAATCCATGGAACAAACTTCCTTTTTTCAATTTTTAAAATCTTGAATTTTGGATTTATGTAATAGAGTCATTGAATCTCGATACCGACAACACACGCGTCTCGCACACTGCCATCATTTGTGTGTGTGTTGGCCACGCCCACACTGCGTCTCGCTCTATTTCAATGATTGCCAATTCTCTTTTGCTTGATACGACGTGTTTTGTCAAAAGTTTTCGGGCCCGGTTTTTAATTAGAATTTCTGAAAAAAATATGAAAAAAATCCGGATCACTTCTTCAATTTTTCAAAAAAAAGGGGGCCCGAAATGTTCAGCGCGGAATTGATAAATACAAAAGATCATCATGTCATACCTCTTGAGATTGTTCACTTTTGTTTTCACGAAACCTGATTTCATTTTCTTCCAAAATACACATTGCTATTATCTTGTCCAAACATCTATTTGTTTTTTTGTTTTGTTTTTTCGATCACAAGCACTTTTTTTGGACACAGTATTTATGGTAATTTTTCAGTGCCATTCATCTTTGCTGCCAGTTTTGTTTTGTTCTTTTCGCGTACATTGTTCTCAGTTTCCAGTTGGAATGTCGCCGTTGACCCGAAAATGTTTGATACTCGTCGGGCCGCTCATCACATTTCCTCTTCTATTTTTCGGACCCGAGTTTCGATGTCTATTCGTGATTGTCATTTTATCGACATATTGGATTGGCGAAGTTATGCCAATTGGTGTCACCTCGTTGTTGCCGTTGGCACTTTTTCCGATTTTTCAAATTGTCTCTTCAAAAAATATCGCGCCGGTTTATTTTAAGGTATGTTAAATTCTTATAGATTTTGACACGCTGAGAAACATCGCGTTGTCAGAAACAAATTGTCTCATTGTGTGGTGTATGCACAGTGTCGATTTACGGGGGGACTCCGCCCACTTGCAAACCGTCGCACATCTTTTTTGCAGACTGTTCGCAGTTTATTACGTTTTTTGTTTGTTGTTTTCAAAGAAAAAAAGAGGAAAAAACAGTGCAAAAAAAGGGCGGAGTCTATATTTTCGTGCCGCGGGTTAAAAACTCGGCCACGTCCGCAATGACATTTTATTGTACAATTTGTTTCTTTTTTTTCGCTGTGTTGAACTGGAAGTACTCTGGGGTTATTTCATACGAGAAGAAACGTTTCAACATTTATTTTCAGTGAAAAAATACTGAAAATTCCAGAAAATTCAGCTCCAAAAACTACTGTTAAGGTTGACCTACATTTGAGTGTTCACGTTTTTGTTCCATTTTTATCTAATGAGAAATTTTAGAGTTTTCAAAAAATCGAGTTTATCAGTAACCTGAAAGTTTTTAGGGAAAAATAATATTTGGATTTTGTTCACAGTAGGGATATTTAGGCGTACTCACCTTTTTTTTTAAATCAATTTATATCAAGGAGTTCTGTTTTTCATTTTTCACAAAAATCTCGACTAGAGGAGTTTCGCCAAATTGGACAACGACATCTTGTTCATCATTCAAAACTCTGTAAATGGTATAAATTTCATCAAAAATCTCCAAATTTTCCTTCCCTTGTGAAAGAATTTTTGGCAAAAAGCCAGGATTTTTTTGCAGGACTCAATAGTTCTTTTCATGGTGACATTGATCATGGCAATGGGTGTTCAATCAACGGGTCTTCATCGTCGAATTGCTCTCAAACTGTTGACAAAAGTTGGCGCGAAACAGCCGATAATGTTATTCGGTTTCATGGCAATCACTGCGTTCATCTCGTTTTTCGTTTCCGACACTGCGTGTACCGCATTGATGTGTCCGACGGCTATCGCTCTTTTGACAACAATCAGTGATGCGGCCAAATTGGAGAAGAAAAATCATCCGGGAAATGTGGAAGAGCAACGGGTGAGTGGACAAACTTTCAATATTTTTGAAAAAACTATATTACATTCTATTTGACGCGCACTTTTTTTGTGTTTTTTAAATGACCCGGCGACTCTTCTATAGTATTCGGTTATTTTGAAAGTGTTCGCCATTTTAAGACACATGTGAGTGAAAAAACAGTCTAAAACAACGTATAGCGAAAACTACAGCACAAAAAAGAACACAAAATAAATCATAGAGTTGGATTAATCGCGCAAACGCGCTCTACTGCTTCATTAGAATTTGAAATTTTGATCCAACTTTATTTTTATTTATTGTTCTTTTTTGTCGTCTAACTTTTGTTTCTTATGTTTTTGAACTGTGTTTGAACTCACATATGTCTTAAAATGATGAATACTTTCAATTTAAACAAATACTCTCGATGAGTCGCCGGGTCATTTAACTTACTAGACTTCAAAAATTTTTATTGTGTGCAACTGTGCGTCAAACTACAGTAATGAAACACCTAAAATGACGTAAAAGTGCACACATTGAAAATATTTTTGTTTTTTTGCGCTTTTTTTTGAAAATTGTGCGGTTAGGGGAAAAAGGAAAGTAAAGAAAAAATGTTGATCTAATTTTTGGAACTAAACAAAGATTGACGGGATTTTATAACGTCTTTCATGAGAGACGCAGAGAAACAAGATTTTTACAGTTTGGAGTCACGTTTTTTTCAAAATAAAAAAAAATGTGAAAAAAGTATTCGCGTAGCCTAGAAGTTTAATAGTTTTGAGAATTTTTTCTGAAAAATCGTGACCTTTCGAGCAGAAAAATTTCTTGTTTTTCTCTGCGTCTCTCTCTCTCTCTCTCTCTCTCTCTTTCAACACAATGTGCATAACACATTGAAAATAGCCTCACAGGGGGAGTGGGCGGAGCCTATTGAAGTTTTGCAAAAAAGGCACACGTTTTTTGGCTCCGCCCCCTTTTGATATTGTGGCCGTGCGTTTTGAAATTTCCGCAGAAAAGTAGAATTCTTTCAGAACCCCACAACATTGCCATCGAAAAAAGATGATGATCTATCAGTGGCCGACAAACTGGGAATCAACAACATGTCGCCGGAAGATCGCGGATTCTGCAAAGCGTTAATTCTTTGCTGCGCACACGCATCACTCATCGGCGGCACCGCCATCATCACCTCAACCGGTCCGAATTTGGTGTTCCGTGAGAATATTCAGAATCGGTATGCGGACGGGCAAATCACTATGACCTATTTGGAATGGATGGTTTTTGCATTTCCGCCAATGATTTTCTACCTTCTCGCCTCGTATTTTATTCTTGTGGTTGGTTTACTTACTTTGAGGACAACTGTATATTTTTGGTTTTTTCAGTGCTACTTTATGGGTCCGCGCACTCTCATCCGCTGGTTCACTCCACCAAATCCAGAAGAAGCCCAAATGAATCGGGCCATTGAGAAGAATATTCAAATGATGTATGAGGATCTAGGACCGATTGCGTTTGGTGAAACATCGGTCGGCGTTTTCTTCATACTTTTGATCGGCGCTTGGATTTCGAGAGATCCTGGCTTTACATCGGGATGGGCCGATTTATTGGAGCATAGAAAGTAGGTTTCTTCTCACATCTATAATAAATTTTCCCCTTTTTCAGCTATCTGACTGATAGTGCAATCGGAATATTGTTCGCAACACTGATGTTTATCTGGCCAAAGAGTTTGGATAATCCATCAGCGCCGATTTTAGAATGGTCCGACATGAAATCGAAATACTCTTGGTCGTGCACGCTTCTAATTGGCGCCGGATACGCCATCTCTGAAGGTGTTTTCAAGTCCGGACTGGCCAATTTAATCTCCTGTGGAATGCGAAAACTCTTTCTCGACTTGTCGCCACTACCATTACAGAGTTTGTTGTTTTTTCAAAAATGTGAAAAAGTAAATTTTTGCAGTCTGTGTCACAGCCACGATTGTTGTTATGACCGAGTTTGCGAGTAATGTGTCAACTGGAAGCATTTTTATTCCTATTTCTCTTGGAGTTGTGAGCATTTTACTTTTTTCCGGGGAAGGGGGACTTTGCGAAAAATAAAAAAAAACAGCCTCCAAAGGGATTCGAACCCGGGTCAGCAAAACTGGCCCACACTTTATAGACCCGCCTCTTACCGACTGCGCCAACGAGCACACATTGGGATGACTATTGTTAGCGCCTATAAGAGTTACATAATTTTTTAAGGCCGAATCAATGGGTGTTCATCCGCTCTACCTGAGTCTACCAACCACAGTTGCGTGCAGTTTCGCCTTCATGCTGCCCATCTCAACACCACCCAACGCAATAGTCTATGATACACGTGTTATAACAATGATTGACATGGTGAGAACTTCTCCCAGTCCCCAATTCAATAGACAAAAATTTTCAGATTTCTTGCGGGTTTCTTCTGAATATTGCGTGTATTCTCATCACAACATTGAATATGAACTCTTGGACATATTTGGTATTTGGATTATCACAATTTCCTGATAATTTAAGCTTGAATAATTCGAGTTTGTTGTGTTAGAAAAGTGAACTGTAAATAAATATGTAATATTTTATGAATAAATTTTTTTTTGTGAAAAGAAAAAAAGAAAGTAAAAAACTTTGTTTTGCGCGCGCTTTTGTGTTCAAAGGCGCACACAACTCGAAGGTATCTCTCTCGCAGCGAGGAGACGACACGCAGCCAATCTGTGTGTGTGTGTCGTACCCGTGCGTGTCGTAGACGTCAATATCAATCGCATCATCACTGTCAGATGTTGGTGATGCCACTGTAGTTGTTGTGAAAAAGTCGGAGACGAGAGTCCGCAAAATCCAAGTCAACAATTTTCTGATTTCTTTTAGGTTTTTTGATGGACCTCTTGTGTTCAAGCATAACATCACGGTCTTTTAATTTGCAAAAGAAGGTTTTTTTTGTGATTTTCTCTACTTTGAAGCTAAGTTACAGAATGAATCATTTGCAGTTTGAAAAAGGGCCTATTCTCTAACAATACCCCCTGAAAATATCTGACAATCTCAACATTCTGACAAGGTAAATAGCGTGAGAAATGTTTTTTGATTTATAGTATGTTACACAGTACATACTAGAGTAATCAGATTAATAATTAATATGTAAAGTAATGTTTTTTTTGTCTCTCGACCTTTCTGAAACCGGTTAATTATTCATATTGTAATAGCTATCAAAAATTAAATAAAAATTGGCGAGAGTGCGAGTCTGGGGCAAATTCGGCAGGAGTGGGGCATTCTTGCTGACTCCAAGATTTTGTCTATAAACCGACATTTTTTTCACGTGAGAAAAATTTTCAACACGTTTTTTTTCACGCGACAATAAATTTGAATTTTGTTTTTTTTTGGTGTTTCCCGGTTTGTGTCCATCATTGTTGTCCCTCTTGAAAGATGAGTGATCTGCTGCTGCTGTATTTACAATTGTAGTAATAATAATAATAAAGCACTCTCATCACAAAAAAATGTACAAATATGAAAAAAAAGAGGAGAATCAAGAAACCAGTTATAATACCAAAACTGAACACACTCTATCTTCTTCTTCTTCATTTTATTTTTGTCGCTTTTTTCATTTCGCGGCTGCTTACACCTGGCCAAATCGAGATTAGACTGAAGCGGCGGCAGCAGGAAAAAAACCATGAAAAGTGTAACAGTTTTGTGGCATAATGTTTTTCTTGTTGTTTTCAAAATTGGGCGCCAATGACCATCGTCTCAAATTCCAGTTTTGAGCCAATATGACCGACTTCAAATTTTCAAAATTCGGGGGGTCGAAAAAAGCTGAACTCTGATTTTTGAACTTTTTTCGTGTTGATAATGTTTTTCTTGTGCCAAAAATGGCCTACTTCACATTTTTGAGTTTTGGTGGGGCAGAATTCGTATTTTCGAAATTTTTTGATGTTTTTTTTTTGCTTCCAAAATTGTTTGATTTCAAATTGCCAAAAACGGCCTACTTCACATTTTTAAACTTTGGCGCAAAAATTTCAAATTTTGAATTTTCGGATTTTGGCGCAAAAATTTCAGATTTCGAATTTTCAAATTGTTGCGCCGAAAAATTACCGACTTATTTTTTAGAATTTCGGCCCCAGAACACTTGACTTAAAACTTTCAAAAATTTCTAAAGCCCTTCTGCAAAAAAACTTTTGTTCCTTTTCTTTTGTATTCTCGACCTTGTAAATGTTCCAATTATTTTAGTCTTAGGCTTACTTCCCCGACCCTCAAAAAAAAAGAACAAATTCAGCCAATTGTTATACTTTACAACGACGAGATTTTTTGTCCTTGATGATGGTTTTTTGTTGCCCGAAGGAAGACGAACAATAGTTCATGACTAACCGTATTTAAACCAACAACAACAACAAAAAAAGAAACAACAAACAATAACAATAAATAGTAATTATCTCTCCTTCGTTGAGATAATTCTGATTTCCGGATGGTTTGACGGAACACGACTTTGGATGAATTGTTTATTCGGCTTTGAAAGGGAGAATTGTTTATTCGGCTTTGAAAGGGGAGGAACTACCCGAAATATGTTGCGGGAAATATAAAGAACACAAGATGAAAAATATAGGGGTAAACCGAAATTGGCAGTATTTGAGGGTTTTGACGAACAAGAACCCATCGGGGCTTTTGATGATGGAGAGGAGGGTTTTAACCAGAACGGAAGAATACGGCGTAGTGTGCTCGGTATGTTGAATGATTTGAAGATGGATTTGCCGCAGAAACTGATGGACGGTGAGGTGTAGCCGTATTCGTTTGCGGATTAAACTGAAGATGCTGAAAGGGATTGGGATTAGGGAAAAAGGTAAAAGTAACGTTTATCTTGTACAATCACCTGAAATCCCTTGTGATTCTTCGGAATCTTGGATATATCTCGATAACCCGGCGTCTGTCCTCCATCTGCCTCTTGTCCTGACTTGCTCCAATCGGATGCCTGATCTCAGGAGATCATTTGCTGCGCTTCTTCTGATAGAATGATGCGTTAACTTCTTCTCTGGGAATTCCTTTGCGAAAACGTTTTTCGCTGATGATGAGATCGACGACGGCGTCATTTTCTGATTGTTGTTTAAGTTTTTGAACACGGGATCTGACTCTTCTGCCTTCGTTCTCAATTTAAAGCGCATCAGCTGACAAATAAGAGTAGACGATGGACCCTCATCGGTAAAGGTTCTTCGGCCCAACGCGCACTGGTCGTTTTTTGCCTTTTTGACGAAGATCGATAAACCGGATGCGTCCATTCTTATATCCGACCATTTGAGTTCCGATACTTCGCTCGCCCTCAGCAACCCGACCCAAGAAATCCAAATGATGAGCAGATCTCTTTCTTCTTTCAGCGACATTGACGCCGATAAACGGCTCACAACCTTCGTCAGGTCGTCTAAAGAAAATTTATCTGTCCTGTCACTCATTCTCGACTATTTCTTACCTTTCGACATCAAGTCCGGTTTTTCTCTCTCTTCTACTTCTTTCCTTCGTTTTGCTTTCAACAGGTCGCCGATCAAGGAATCGGTTATTGGATCAATTGTCGCATTTGCCGCTTTGAAAGCGGCAACATCGATCGCTAAAGCAGCTGCGCCCACTCTTCTTGCTCGTTCCATGACGAATAACAAAAATGATTCTTCGGATAGAGGAATTTGTAGCGAGTTTAGCCAATTTTTCCTGGTTTCGTTTGACTTCTCGTAGGCGTTTGTCGTGGAAAGCGCTCTTGCCGCTGCCAAACCGCTTGCTAGATTCGTTAGCCATTCGATCGGGAGATTCTTTTCTTCAATCAATTTGCCCACCTCTCGGAACTTTGCTAACCGAGAACCTTCTGAAATAAAGCCGTTGTATTCACAAAATTTGGATGCGCTCTGGCGCGCGTTTACTAAAAACTGGGTGGGTGGGCGTGGCCGGAAAAACAAAAAAACTGGTTAAAATACACAACTTTGCGCAGTCCGAGCTTCGTTCGCTTCGGGACCCAAAGTGTGCGCTTTCGTGTTCCTTCAAACCTTCCGTAAATCCACATAATTATTATTTTTATTATATTACTGTATTTTAAGAGGATCATAATGTAACAATAAACTATGTTTTACGACTGTACTAGAAGCCGCCAACATTTTTGTTCAAAAATCACATGCACCTTTAATTTACTGTAGATATTTTTTGTTTTCGCTAACAAGAATCTTATCTCTTATATAATTTTCGAAACTATCAACGTGTGGCGGTAGAATAGTGGTAGTCTTCTGATTTTTGCCTCAACAAGTCGCGGGTTCGAATCCAGCCGCCATCAAATTTTTTTTCTCAATTCTTGAAAACAAAGTTTTAAAAAAATTTAATTTTTGGTTGTCTGCCAACTGGTAGTTTAATTTGTGTTATAGCTAAAAAATGAGATTTTTATTCTGGTTTTTGGTTATATATATATTGTATTGTATTGTGTTTATTCGTCTGCCTGCCGTGTGGTGGTGAAACGTTATATTCAGATACTTTAATTGTTTGTCTGTTTGTGTGTGTCTGTAGTTTTGGATTATGCAAACCACAGTCCTTTTTTGTCCGTACCTGTTTCAAAAACTTGAAAACATCTTAGATTTTGTGGTTTTTTTTTCTTTTATTTGGCGCCAAAAATTAGTGCGGTTGAGAAATTTTTAGATTCTCCGCGATTTTCAAATCTTTTTCTTCAGAATTATTCATTTTGCAATTTTTAGATGTTCCTTTAAATTACTGTAAATAGTTTCACTAGCGATAACCTTATCTTTTCTATCTTTCCCTTATCCAACACGTGAGAGAGTGGCGCAGTGGTAATGCCTTCATTTTTGCCTCCACAAGTCGCGAGTTCGATTCCAGGCGCCGTTTTTTTTTTTCGTTTTTTGCGCGTCTTCAGAAAATGTCACATGTTGTGAGGTGGTTTCAGCACGCTCCGCCTTTTGACCCGCCTTGTATTGTCTTCATTTTTTTCGCGTTTTGTTGTGTCATGTTGCCTCCATTTCACTTTCTTTTTTGCCATATCCCATTCATGCCAAAGTAATACAACACTTTCGATTTTTACGATGCGGTTATTATTATTTTTGTATATGTGTTTTTTGTCTTGTGATTCCACATGTTCCTTTAAAGGTACAGGAAGTAATCAATGCTTCTGGATGTATTTAGATGATTGATGTTTTGGTTATTAATAATAATATTGTTATCAATTTTTTTCGTGATTATCCTCTTTCTTATCGATTTTTGTTGGTCACTCTCAAAAACTTTGTAGTTCTCTCGAACTTCAAACGGTAATGTTCAAATGGGTGCTCGCCATTTTGAGCATATTTGTCGTCGTTGAAGCAGCATTTCAGTTGAGCAAAAATGGAACGACAACGACGACGAATCAGAAGATTTTCGACATACCTGGAATGGAGGTGATGGCATCGGATAAATATCCACATTTCACCACCATTGAGACTGTTAGTCGAACTAAGGTTTGTAGATAGTTTTCGCGCCAAAGTGCGGTGGAGCGTATTTAGAAATTTGCAGGTTCATCGGCATCGACGAGAAGTTATAGCTGGACCAATCTATGATTGGAACTCCTACGAGATACCCTTTCAGATTTGGGGTGGTGATTGTGAGTTTTTTCTTTGATAAAAACACCTTTCCAATCGCTGTTAAGATAGCCTACTGGTTAACACTTTTGCGTGCGCGTCACAGAGTCGCAGGTTCGATTCCCGCTGCGCGCAAACTTTTTTTCTTTTTTTTTATTTAGCCTTGATTTTGAAAAACCATGGTCGAATAATAATAATAAGCTTATAATACAGTGAAATTGAGAGTTTTTTGTGGCTGTCAGTAGAAGAAACAACAATAAAAAAGAGAAAGTCACACCACTTGAAAAAATAGGGGGCCAAAAAATAGGGAACTTTTTGCAGACAACTTCCAAGGTTTGATTCGACGTGGTATTCGAATGTGGGAAGAATCAACGTGTTTGAGATTTAGAGAAAATATGCAGGTTTGTAGGCCAAGAAAATGAGATTTGAAAATCTGACCACAACACTTTTTAGAGCCGAGATGCGATTCGATATGTTCTGGAGAAGGGTGATAGTTGTTTCACGGAATATATTGGAAGAAATGGTGGACATCAGGATATTATAATTGGAAGTGAATGTGCTGAAGAATATGTTGTCGCTCATGAGACAGGGCATGCTTTGGGATTTTGGCACACACATCAGAGACCTGATAGGTTGGTTTTGGCCTGGTTTTCGGAAAGTTTGGGTTGGGCAGCGTTTGAAAAAATTCATGGTTTTGTCAGGAATTTTGTGTTCTTAAAATTGAGCTGAATTTTTTCGGGCCGACCTGGAAAAACCTTGAAGTTTCCAGCAACCAAAATTGATAAGTTTTTGGCCCAAAACATTTTCTTGTGCCGGGCTGAAAAAATATGGCGAAGAATCAGGAAAATTTCTGGTTCCTCAAAAACTTTGAAATCTCAAAAAAATTGGAAAACTTTTGGCTTCCAACATTTTCCCGATTTTTTCTGAAAGTTTTTTCGGGCCGGACTGGAAAAAATCTGGGGAAAATAAGTTCATGTGAGAACTTGAAAATTTCTGATCCCATAAAATTGAGTTCCAATTTTTCGGGCCGGCCTGGAAAAATCTCAAATTCTCGAAATATCAAATATTTTTTGGCCCAAAGATTTTCCGCCTTTTTTACTAAAAACATTTTGAGATCATTTTTTTTTGTGTTTTTCTTTATTTTCATTTGTCTTTGTATTCGTAACTCGAATAAAAAAAAAAGATCAAAAATTTAAAACATTTAAAAAAAAATTTGAAAAATTCGCTACTTTTTGAAAATGAGACATTCTCCAGAAATTTTTTTCTGATAATTAGGTCAAAATATTTTACGTGACATTTTCACTGAATTTCTCATTTTAAAGTTATACTTTTCGGTTTAGGCCACGCCCACAAAAATGTAACGAAAATATTTTCAAAAAAAAAAAGAGAAAAAATTTGCAGAGATCGTCACATTTCAATAAACTGGAAAAATGTGATGGAAGAGGCGACGGCCTCGTTCATGCCATTCCGCTCAATGCTGCAAGCATTCGGAATTCGACAGGTCTCACCGCGAAGAATCCCCTACGACTACGGTAGTCTTATGCATTATCATGCGGTTGCGCATGCCGTCAAAGTGTCCGATTTCACAATTGTTCCCAAAGAGCTCAAATATGTCACAACTATGGGAACGGAGAAAATGGCGTTTTTGGATGCCAAAGTTATCAATGATATTTATTGTCCAAGTTGGTTTTTTTCACGAATTTTTGACAGAAAAAAAGTTAAATTTTCCCGCCAAAAATTGACGATTTTGGGGGTTTGCAAGTTTTAAAAAATTTTGAGAACATTCTAGAAAAACACGACAAAATTTTCGGGCCGGACCGAAAATTTTTCCGAATTTTTGAACCGATTTTTTGTGCTTTTTGTATTACATGTTGAAGAGAAATCTCGGGTCGGTCCGAGTTTTTATGAACTTCTCAAAAACTTATTTAAGGTCAGCTCAGTTTTTTTTTATTTTAAAATTTTCCGAAAAAACATTTTTTCAAAAACTTTGTCACAGAAACAAATTTTGAAACTGTTTTTCTTTGAAAAAAAAGGAAAATCTTCGGGCCGTACCGGAAGTTTTTGGGCCGATTTTTGTGATTTTTTTGAATAGAAATTTCGGGCCGGCCCGAAAATTTTTCAGAATTCTCTGGGCCAATTTTTTGTGCTCCAAAAAGTACACATTGAAAAATGTTCATGTTTTGAAAATTTTACTGTTTCAAAATATCCCAAAAAAAACATTGCAGACGCTTGTCAAGGTCGTAACAGTATCAACTGCCTGGCCGGCGGTTACCCGGATCCCAATAATTGCGCAGTTTGTCGGTGTCCGGAAGGTCTAGGCGGTCCAGATTGCGGGCGACTTCAACCATCTGGTACTGCCCTATCTTCTCGATTTTTGAAAAATCAATTTTTTCCAGCTTGCGGTGGTGAGGTTCATGCAAATGATCAATGGCAAACACTGTCAAGTCCAGCTGGCAAGGATGTACATTGTTATTGGCGAATTTCGGTGAGTTTTTTACAAAATTTGGAGGATCGGGCCGAAAAACTACAGTAACCCTAAAAAATTTGGGCCATTCAACCCGTCCTGAAAACTACAGTAACCTTGATCAAGTTCTGACTTGTGAGTCGTCCTGAAAACTCTGATTTCTCCACACAACTTTCCGGGCCGGCCCGGAAGTTACAGTAACCGAGACTTCTGAAGTGAACATTTTTTATTGGCCTTCGAACAAAACTTTCAGACAAATAATTTTTTTTATTTTTGGGTCGGCCCGCCCTCTCTTTGGCCCGGTCTGAAAACTACAGTAACCGTTAGCAAGTTCCGACACGCTCCGGAAACTACAGTTATCAATATTTCTGAGACCAAAAACTACAGTAACCAAAGAATTGAAAAAAAAACTAATTTTCTTGGACAAAAATTATTTTTTGAAATTTCCGGGCCGGTCTGAAAACTACAGTACCCGAAATTTCGAGAATAAAAGTATTCTTCTTGAACAAAAACTTCAGAGGAACATTTTTTAGTTGAAATTTTTCAGAAAAAAGTCTGAAAACTTTAGTAGGCAAAGTTTCGTCCCGTCCTAGAAACTACAGTACCCTAAATTTATTTTAAAAAATAATTTTGGAACAAAAACTTTAGACAACTTTTGTTCAAACTTCAGGGCCGACCCAAAAACTACAGTAACCAAAATTTCGAGAAAAAGGGATTTTTTTGAATAAAAAAAGCCAATCTAAAGAACCCAAGATTTTTTCAAAAAAAAAAGTTACACTTCTTGAACAAAACTTTTTTTTTCAAACTTCAGGGCTGGCCCGAAAACTACAGTAATCCTGAGTAAAAATGACCCTTCCAGGCCGGTCTGAAAACTTGCAAGTTTTTACAATTTCTTCCGGGCTGGCCCGAAAACTACAGTAACCTCGAAATGTTGTTTTTTTCTGCAGGTTCCCGACGGTTCTCGCGTTCGTTTCCGCCTATCAGACGGTGAATTTCCGTGTTCTTACGGTTGTCAGTCTTACGTCGAAATCAAGCACAAATTGGATGTTCGTCTAACCGGTTTCAGAAGGTAAAAATCATTTTTCGGAGTTTCAAAAAATCAAAAAAAAAACATTTTCAGTTGCTGTTATCGTCCAAAAGAGGACACCGTGTCGGAGAGCAATCAAATCTTCGTCATTTATCATCCAAACGGTCGAACCGCCCGTTTTTCGCTTCGCTTTAGACGTCAAGCTTAGTACAATTTCAACTCTGGTCCCCCTCCCAACCCCTGTCCAGGTGTGTCGAAAAGATCTCTGACCCCCCTCTTCTTCTTTTTTTCTGACCCCGCCCCTCGTTTTTGTGCCCCCCGGTGAAGCTCTCATTTGCTCATGTCTTGTATATTTTGGAATTTTTTATAATGTAATAATTTTATTGATTTTTTTTCTCTATCTTATATCAAAATTTCCGGAGCTGCTCAGGTTAGGTTCCTTTTTCTTGTTGTTTACGGGACGTTTTCAATAAATGTTCATATCTTCAAAAATTGTCGTCTCGGGGTACTGTAAGAGTGCCTAAAGTCCGCTAAAAAATCCACTTTTCAAATTTTCCCGCCAAAAATTCCA
Source organism: Caenorhabditis sp. 8 KK-2011 (assembly GCA_963572245.1). Lineage (NCBI taxonomy): Eukaryota > Metazoa > Nematoda > Chromadorea > Rhabditida > Rhabditidae > Caenorhabditis > Caenorhabditis sp. 8 KK-2011. Next base: position 8,476,552 of record OY751548.1, read on the forward strand.
CGTTTGAAAAAATAAAATCCACATCTTGAATTTTCACGCCCAAAAAATTCACGTTCCAAGTTTTCCCGCCTTCCAGGCCAAATTCTATTTTCAAAAATCAAGCGTTCAAAATTCTCAGACCGGGCCAGAATTTCCACCCTTTGTCCGAGAGAAATACAAAACTTTATCAAATAAAATTCCTAACAATAATATTATGACTACTGTACCCAAAGAGTCGGACAACCAGCTCCACCCCATGCCGGCATTTCTTTCACAAAATAGAGACCATGATCAGAATATGTCAAATTGAAGTCCAACGTCGCACTACAGTGATAACCATCAGACATGGAACATTGATGAAATATCGAGCCGGCTGACATGTCATTTGGGTACCTGGCAAAAAGTTAAACATGTTGCAAACAATTTACGGGTTACTTGGATGTTTTCAAAAAAGTTCTCATTTCTCTGTGCCGACAGTACACGGGTTACGTAAACTGCCATCATTTGTGGATCTCTCTCTCTCTCTGCCTCTCTCTGTCTTTATCCGTCTCTCTCTCTCTGTCTCTCAAATATGACCTACAGTACCATATTTCGGTGCGATGATGGTGTAGATTGTAACCAGGTCCGATTTGTGGTGGAATGTGTGCAATTATATCGCGGTCGTGCACTATTCTATACGAGTAGGGAAACTGCAAAAATTTTAGGTTTCAAATATTCTCCGGTCGTCGTTTTCAGGTTTCTAAAATTTTGAGATTTTTTTCAGGCCAGGCCCGAAAATTTTTGGAACTTTATACAAAACTTGGGTTTATGTTCGTTCCGAAATTTGGGATCGGCCCGGCCCGAGTCAAGTTTAATTTTTTTCCCCGGAAAATTTGCGGCCTCAGAGGTTTGTGTGACAATTTTGGAAATTTTTCTAGGCCCAATTTTTGAAACTTGTACAACCTTTTTTTGACCTTCAGAACTTGAATTTAGACTTTTTCTCAAGTTTGAGACCTGCCCGAAAAATTCAAATTTTTGTGCAAATTTTCCAAGCCTCACTCACCGTATCATCATGCCACAACGCATAGTCATAATTTCCCGTTCTCGGCTGTCCCATTGTGATCAGTTTCACATTTTCTGGTTTGATCAACTTCTCATGAACCATATAAGACGCGGTGACCGATGCCAATGCTCCGCCCATCGAATGTCCGTTCACCCATATTTCGAATTTCGGATGTTTTCGGAGAATCGTTTTGATGTCTGTTTCCAATCCGCCTTGCCAGAGAAATAGGAATGCGTCGTAGAAGTACGAAAATACGTAGCCAATGTCGAAGAATTTTCTTTCAGAACTGAAGAAAAACATTTTTGTGGGCGTGACCTAGAGAAAAGGTCACGAAAAATTTCGAAATTTTTGAGATAGGTTTGGCCAGACAGCAATTTTCTGTGTAGCGAAACCAGAAATTCTAATTTTTCAGAATATTTTTTTGAAAATTTCCAAGGTTTTGAAGACTTAAAAAGTTGAATATGGGACTCAGAAATTTTCCAAGGTTCTCTCAACTTCATGTAATCTTCACCTACTTGAAAAAATAGGTGACAAGTTCCTCAGCAAGTTGCAAATTATTCTGTGTTCCCCGAAACCCGATAGCTATAACTTTTTGTGTTTCATCAACCGCGGTATATGCAAAACACGTTGTTTGTGGAGGAAGAGCACTACAATTTACATCATATGTGTTGTACAATTTCATCGTTTTCATGTGATTACTGTAATTTTTCCATGGTTAAAGGGAGGTGTTGTGAAGAAAACTAACTCGAAACAAACTTGCGGATTGTCTGAACTAACAGCCGCTGTTGTTATGAGAATCTTTTTGCGAATAAATTCGTCGTCGTATGCGTATTTTGAATCTTTTTGTTTTTTCGGACAATTTATTTTGTTCATAATTGAATGTTCGCTTGGGCAAAACACTTGGTCGCATGACATTTTTGAGTTACACCATCTTAAAAAATCTTTTTTTTTTCTTGTTTTTCCGATAAACTCACTCTTTACCACTTGCCACACATTCTAAACATGGATCTTCCGTCGCTTTCAACGCAACAATTCTCTGCGAAGCCGTTAAAACTAGTAGTACTGTAGCTAATATCATTTTTCGCTTGAGTAAACATGTGTGGAATGTTTTTATACTTCAAAACATGGAGATAAAAGTGCATGCACGTGTTTCATTGTCAAATTCTTTGGACCTCGTGCTGGACTCGAAAACAGTTATTTTTGGTGGGGTGAGGTGTACGGTATTCAGAGGGGGTGGTGTGTTGTGTGTAGTTGTGCGTGGCGGTGTGTGCAACGAACGCTTAGGCATTTTCGAAATTTGCTTTCTTCCGGGGGTTTGTGTGTTGTTTGTGGCGTTTTTCTGAGTTTTACAGCAATTTTGAGTTTCAGAATTTAAGCAGAAAGAATGGCTGATACTTCTTGAAGTGTTAGAAACGTTTGGCTTTGTTAATCCCCCGGAAAATCGTTTTGTTTTCTTTCTTCAATTTTTTAGCGTTCCTAACCTTCGCGTACTTTTAAATCTGCTCACTAGTTAAAATACAAATCGTTTCAAAAGTGGAAATGACTCCGCTTCGTTATCTTTTTTCATATCGATTAACATTTTGGTATTTTACGTGAAATTTGTCTTTTTCAGCTCTAAAAATGTCGTCAGCACAACGAAAGCTCCAAAAAGTGATGGTTCAACCTGTCAACCTGATCTTCAGATATCTCCAACAACACACAAGAGTTCAAATTTGGTTATACGAGGATGTTTCGCACAGAATCGAAGGATACATCATCGGTAAATAACATACGAGAAAGTTTCTTTCAAAACAAGTTGATTTCAGGGTTCGACGAGTTCATGAACATTGTTTTCGACGAGGCGGAAGAGGTGAACATGAAAAGCAAAGCGCGTAACAAGATCGGACGGATTCTCTTGAAGGTAATTTTCATATTTTCTTCAATCTTCTCATTGCAACGTTTTTTTTTCAGGGCGAGAACGTAACTCTCATCCACGCAGTTCAACAAGATGCCTAAACGGGATATCACAACATCTGTTATTTCTTCTTTGCGTTATTTTGTAAGCAACGACCGTCTGGATCTCCTTTTCTCATACGGTATTTTCTGTTTTAATCATTTTATATTCATAAATTATACAAAAATGTTTATTCAAAGAAAAGTGTATCACTTAAAGCTAGGCACGATAAACATTTGGCATTAATCTGGAAAAAATAATGCTGTTCCAAGTAATACTAGTTAACTCACGTTCTATTTTTACTCGGATGCGGTAAATGATGTGGCAATTTTGGTCGCAAACATGATTGAGGGTTTTTCGGCACCAATGCTTCGTTATATCTGTCTTCGGTGGGGTATCTTGAATATGGATGATGCTTGGAGCATCTGAAATTGATAAAATAAGTGGAAAAAAATGGGAGAATCACCTTTTCCTTCCAAGCTGACATTTTCCTCTGAGATATTCGTAACATATAGGCTTAGTTTGTTTGAATTTTGTTTCCCATCTTCTTACTCTCGGTATTGATGTGATTCGAGAGTTGTTGCCTTCGGCACAAGTTTGATTCAGTGGAAATGGGTCATACTGGAGAAAAAAATTAGCGCCGATGAAAAAAAAAACAACTTACTGTTTTAGTAGTTACGATCAGTTTCTTCGGCGAAGGAGTTTTGATCTCTTCTTTCTGAAAAAAATAGTATCAACGTGAGATCCTCTCCAATAAAAAAAACATGTAGCAACTCACTATAATCTTGTGAATGTTAGGCTTCACATCTTCGAAAAGTTCTCCAATCGGACTACTTCTGTTATCGATTGGCTCAATCTTTATATTCATTTCACAAGTCTGTCAGACAACGAAACAAAAACAAATTATCATTTCCAATCCCTCCATAATGATAAAATTCAAAAAATTCGAGGCTAAGATCAAAATAAAACATCTTTATTGTGTTGCCGAAGGGAAAATAAAGCGGATCTGCATATCGTAAGCATTTCAAACTAATCACACGAAATTTGGAAGCTAACAATATCACACAATTCAATTCAGGTCAACATATGGGTATGGCAAAGAAATAGGGTAAAAAAGAGCTCAAAAAAATCAACATGATTCAGATGGGCTCTTTTTTCCTTAAAAGAAAAAGAGATTTAAAGTCGATAGAGAGTGTGTTAAATGCTTATCAATCATGGCTTTTTGGTTTTAAGAGGGGTTAAAGTTTTCAGTTTAAAAATGGCAAGTAAGTTGGTCTATACTATCTACTCTGGTAACCATTGAACTTGTTTGAAAATCCATTTTTGTCGATTTCGTTCAGGTTTTCCACATGTTTCAACAATCGGTGGTGTTAGTTCGTCTTTCGATCCGTCGAAAATTATCGGAGATGTTAGGCAAAGACCAGATTGTCGATGTTTGAGACGACCGAGATCTTTGCGATAATCCCAATATTCGTTTTCGTTTCCGGCGCATTCTTTCAATTGAATTTGCCATGTTTTCGATTGGTATTGAAGTTGAACAGCTGACAGACAAAGATGTTCATCGGTTCGGAGGCGAGAATCGGCGGTGAACAACCAGAGCTACAAAAATTCAGATCTTTTTTCTGGAAAAAGCTCCAACTTCGCTGTGAGACTTGAATTTATCCGGATCACGGTGTTTGCACAGTTGCATACCGTTGACCTGTTTTTAAATTTCTTTTCTCGCAGTGGCAATTTGCCAATTGAGAGAGAGAGAGAGAGACGCAGAGAAAAACAAGAAATTTGCAGTTTGAAAGGTCACGTTTATGTTTTTTCACGCTCGTCTTTTTTTTCGAATTTTTTTTTTGGTAAATAAACGAAATATATAGGTCACGTTGAAGATTCAAAAAAATAAATAGGTTCATCAATTCTTTATCGCGAGCTACAAAAATCTGACTTCTCTGCGTCTCTTTTAACAGACGTTATAAAAGAGAAACACGTGGCCGAGTTTTTGTTTTTTCTAGGCCATGGCTTTTTTCGTGCCAACTTCCAATCAACTCTTCGTTGCAAAACCATGGCTGCGTCTCTCATTTTTTTACTCGAACTACCTGCCACAAATCAAAACCCAAAGTGCACTTTGCTCCAAGAAATCGTTGATTCTTCGGCCCACTATCACCCGGCCGAAATGCGGCACAATACTCGTATCGATTATTGGTCAACTGTAAAGATTACCTGCGTTTTTCGCAACGCCTTCTCAGTGTTGTTGTGACATTCTGAAGTCGTCGCTGCCTTGATTCCCGACTGTTTCAACGCCCAACTAATACATTTGTTTGGAATTTGAGACGTTGACGAGATCTGAGACAATGACGACTTCAGAGACTATTTGCGAAAAAAACTCACTCGTCCGAAAAAATCAGCGGGCATTGGGAGAAAATGATCGGTGAACACGGTTTGGAGGTACCACTCGAACGATTTGCATCGCAGCTTCTTGCGAAGTTCGATACGTTCAGAAACATCGATCGAGTCGCGCATGCGGAGAGCTTGCGGAGCGATCTGAAAAAAAGTCTATTTGGAGAAAAATATGATTTTTAAAGGAACATTAAATGTTTTTTTTTTGAAAACTTGAACTTCCAGGGTTATCGTACTTAAAGGGACATGTATGATAAAGAAAATGAGAAAAATTGAGGATACTGTATTCAAAAGAGCCCGCAACTTCTTGCTATTCTCCTCAATTTGAAAATGGGGTTCTCTGAAAATGTTTGAGGCTTATTGTATTTAAAGGGACATACAACTTTGTCGCAAAATTATATTTTTTAATTCTGAAAAAAATGAAGAAAATATGTGACTACTGTAGTTAAAGGAGCACAGCCAATTTTTTTGCGTCAAAAATGACATTTTTCACGTAGAAATTTCAGTTTTTTTGTGAAATTTTTGGGTTTACTGTATTTAAAGGGACATACAACTTTTCAGAAAAACGAATTATTTCAAATTTGAACGTTATGATTACTGTATTTAAAGGAACACTCAACTTTCTTGCGAAAAATATTTATCACGTTGGAAATTTCACATCCTGCTAATTTTTCATGGTTACTGTATTTAAGAGGGAAAATGGAGGTGAGAAATCATGAGTACTGTATTCAAAGGGACATAGGGTCAAAAAATCATATATTTTCAAAAGTAACCAACCTTATAAAACAAATGTTTCCAATCATCCATCCAAACTTCGGCGACTCTCAACAAGTTCGAATTCAAAACTTTTCCGCTCGATTTGCCGGGAAAATCATGAGGAGACGTTTTGCGAAACACATGTCCAACATGCGAACACGGCAGAATTTCGACTCGTCCGCCACACTGCCAAATGCGGAACGACATTTCGAGATTCTCGCCTCCCCAAATATCCATACCCGGATCATATTCGCCGAGTTCTTCGAAATATTTCCGATCAATCGAGAATAGTCCGCCGGCCATTGTTGGTGATTCGATGGGCGAGGTTGGTGTCGACATGTGCTCTTTAGCCAGTTTCGACGGCATCGAATACCAACGGAACTGGAGGTTCCAATTGAAACCGCCGCGAAACATCTCGATACCTTTTTGATACTGAAATGTGTCGTCGTTGATGATGTCAATGATCGGACACGGAACCGCTTTTCGATTCAGCCGGATTCGTTCCATCAACGGTTCCAACCAGCCGATGGTACATTCGCAGTGCGAGTCGAGAAATGTTAGCACGTCGGCGCGTGCCTCTTGCGCGCCCATCATGCGAGCGCGAATCAGGCCGACGCGCTTTTTCGAGCGGATGATTTTGATGTGAACCGGCAGAGATTTAAGCGATTTGTCGAGATGAGGAGAGGCGAGAAAGGTGCGATTCGAAAAGTCGTCGACGAGAATTAACTCAGAGAGAAGCTGTCGTGGAGATCTGGAAAATACACACTTTTTTGAAACGCTAAAATCTGACTCGAAAAAAGTGTTTTGCAAAAAAAATCAAAGAATTTCGACGGACTCGGGGATTGAACCTGACACCTTGCGGGCCGTAATTCCTTCCATAAACGCTGATGATCTATGGCGCACAGGGTCAGAGGTTCGGTTCCGCTGGTGTGCAATTTTTTAAATTTTTTTTGTGGTTCATGTTTCTGGGTCAAAATCTTACCCTGAACCCGATTTTCAGACCGAAAAATCTTGAAAATCAAGTTTTTCACGTTAAAATGAATCATTTTACAACAAATCGATCTTGTTCAAAAACTTGTGTATTTCAAAAATATGTTTGAGCTACAGTACCCCAGTTGTTGGTGGTGTTGTTTTCCGTACTTTCAAAATCGCCTTGAAATTCTGATCAAAAAAAAAAGTTTGGTAAAAGAATTTAAAAAAAAAAAACTTTGACACACCCGGGGATTGAACCTGCCACCTTCCGGGCCGTACTTCTCTCCATAAAACATGGCTCACAGGATCAGAGGTTCGGTTCCGCAGGTGTGCAAATTTTTTGATTTTTTTTGCGAATCAAGTTTCTGGGTCAAAATTTCACCCCGAATCCAATCTTCATCACCAGAAACTTTGAAAATAGGTCTGAGAAAAATTTCTCAAACTACAGTACCCACTGACTGACCTGTTAATAACACTCCAAATGGTGCGCAAAAGTGTTGAAAATGCCTCATTATGATAGACAATAATGACAGATGTATTTGGCAATCGATCAATTTGGTATGTGATGTTTCGACACGTTGGTTTTCGAATATCGGGAAGTGTTCGATTCACCGATATTCGATCCGATACATATAAATTGAACTGATTCACAGCGAATGTTTCATCGGCCTCTTTTTGTTGTTGTGGTTCTAATCGGACAGCTCGACCCGATTCACCCCAATCTTCGAATGGTGAATAGTTGTTCGCATTTAGTTGAGCTATAAAGTACTGTATTTAAAGGAACATCAGTTTTGAAGAATTCAGAAAATTGGATTTAGGTTGTGCCCCGAATGTTTGAAAAAAAGTTCAAAAAATTCGGGCCGGTCTGAAAAACTAAAAACAGTTCTGAAAACTCAAAAATTTATCTGAAAACTTCGGGCCGGTCTGAAAAGCGTTTAATATTTCAGAAAATTCGGGCCGGTCTGAAAATTCAAAAATTTGTCTAAAAACTTCGGCCCGGTCTGAAAAACCACAATAATTCTGAGAATTTCTGGCCGATCTGAAAATTGGAAATATTTTTCAAACTCACCAGCCGTCAAATTTTTCTTCTTCTCATCTGGCAAATTTCCATTATAATGTCCAACTACCACATGAAAATTTGGTCGAACATATTGTTTCTCCTCCGGTGGCGACGTTACTGTGAACACCTGAACTAACAAAAATTTCGAAAAAAAAGATTAAAGGAACATACCGTATCCTCAATGAATAAAATGAACAAGGTCAGTGTACACCAAGTTGCCAAAAATCCAATGAAAAGTAGGGAAAAAAGAAGATATTTTCGGCGAGACCGGAAAAACATCCGTGGTCCAATAATGGCCAAGTTTGAGCGGCTAGATCATCTGAAACAATTCTATATTTTCTCATTTTTCACCAGCCCCGTTGTACGAAGAATGGCCTAGTGGTTACGCTGTATGTTTTAGGCAAGAGGTCAAGAGTTCGTTCCCCCACCAAGTCAAAATTTTTTTGTTTTTTTTTCAAAATCAATAAAAATTGAAAAAGATGAGAAAGAAGAACAAAATGATAATATGGCTATCATTTGACACCCAAATAATGTCTTCTTCTTCTCTTAATATAGACTATCAATTTAGCGCGCAATTCATATTCTTATCAAAACAAGGCGAAGAAAAAACATGATTGAACTGGTTTTTTTTTGGATTTGATGAGGAACGGATCAAGAAAAAGATGAAGCGGCTTGGATGGAAACAGGGCTGAAAAAAGGGATGGGTCGATTCTCGAAGAAAGTTTGTTATCAAATTAAATTTTTTTGGCTGAAAACAAGATGGGAGATTGATTTTTTGGAGAATTTCTTCAAATTTTTTTCAGCGGTAGTTTTTGAAGTTCACTCGGCCCGAAATGTGAGATTTTTTCGGTCCGGCCTAAAAATTGTCGGATATTTTCTGTCCGGCCCGAAAATTGGGCGAAAAATTCGGGCCGGCATAAAAATTCAAAACAAAAAAAAATTAAGTTCAGAAAACTCTCGGTCCGGCCCGAAAACTTCAGATTTCAAATTTTGACTTCAGAAATTCCGGTCCGGCCTAAAAATTGTCGGATGTTTTCTGTCCGGCCCGAAAATTGAGCGAAAAATTCGTGCCGGCATAAAAATTTAAAAAAAATTAATTTCAGAAAGTTTCCGGACCGGCCCGAAAACTTCAAATTTTGAGTTCAGAAAAGTCTGGACTGACCCGAAAAATTGAAAACCAATTTCTGATTACAGAATTTTCCCCTTGAAAATACAGAAAAAATTTCAAGCTCACAAATTTCGGACCGGCCCAAAAATGTCAGAATTTCACAATTTCTCAGTCCGGCCCGGAAATTAAGATTGAAATTCTGAAGTCCGAAATTCCGTGCCGATTCGGGCCGAACTCATTTTGAATTCGAAAAAAAAACATTAGGAAAATTTCGGGCCGATTTGATGGATCCTAGAATTTCAATCTGATCTGAACAAAAATTACCAAGACTGAAATTTTCTGAAAGTTACAGCCCGGATAAAAAACAAAGTTCTCCGGGCCGGCCCTTAACCTTGAACTCAAAAATATCCCCTCGAAAAAAAGTGTAACCAAAGAAAAATATATTCAAGTACTCATATTTTCAAGGTTGATATAGGGAGGAAAAAAAACAAAACGAACTTTTCTCTCTTTTGGAAAAAAATCAACTTTTTTCGACACAAAATAGTGAGACGATAGAAAAACCGGTCGATTTTCGCGAACACAAAACAAAATTTTTTACAAAAATGTGTGAATTTCTCCCAGATACAGTAACTCACCCAAAAACCTTTACCAAAAATAATTATGAGATCGGTTTTTTATGCGAAGAAGATGAAGACGACAAGTAGTTAGTAGTGGTGGTATTTCAAAAATATTGTCAACCGAAAAAAGAAGAAGATGACGAGGAGACGCAGAGAAACAAATTGAAATGGTGGACAAGTACTGTGGATTGGTGAAATATTGTGACATTTGTGGAGGATGCGGACGTCGAGAGGAGAAAGAGAAAACGGACGGCCTCGAATCGGGTCAAAACTGCGAAATTGTTGAACATGGATAAAAGAAGAAAAAAAACACAATTTTTGATGACAACCCGGGATCCAACTTGCGCCAAAATTGTTGCCGTTGATTTTCAGAACTTCTGGTGATGAAAATCGGATTCAGGGTGGAATTTTGACCTAGAAACTTGATGCACAAAAAATTCAAAAAATTTGCACCCCGCGGAATCGAACCCCTGACCCTGTGAGCCATGTTTCATGGAGAGAAGTACGGCTCGGAAGGTGGCAGGTTCAATTCCGGGTATCAAAATTTTCCGATTTTTTTTTCCAAAACTTTTTTCTTAGGTCAGAATTTCCCGGCGGTTTCAACAATGTGAACATCAATGTGAAATTTTCTGTAAGAAATTTAAAATTTCATGAAATTTCAAGGCTCACATGATGGATTCTTCCAAACTTTACCAGATCAAACACCATTTTTTGATTTGGACTGTATTTGCAGGAGTTCAATCAACTGAACATTCAAGATCGACAGAAATATCAACACACCATCCCTGCACCGAAAAACATTTCAACGTTGATTTTCAGAATTTCTGGTAATGAAAATCGAATTCAGGGTGAAATTTTGACCAAAAAACATGAACCACCAAAAAATAAAAAAATTTGTACACCAGCGGAATCGAACCTCTGACCCTGTGAGCCATGTTTCATGGAGAGAAGTACGGCTCGGAAGGTGGCAGGTTCAATTCCGGGTGTCAAAATTTTCCGATTTTTTTGCAAAACAATTTCCAGGTCAGAACTTCTTGGCGGTTTCAAAAATGTGAAAATCGATTTCCACTTCTTCTTCAAGGAGAATATAATTCTAAGAGAAAAATAGAAAAGCTTCATTACATCTTCTGAATTTAAGCAACAACTGAAACGTTATTTTTTTTTTAAAAGGCACCCGATGTGTTGTCATTGTTATTATTATTAGTATGTTTAGGAATATGTCAAACACCAAATATGAAATGCAAGTAGAAATATGAGAATAATTCCTTCTGGCGTAATGTTGATCATCTCTGAAACAAAAAATGTGAAACTAAGCAACAAAAAATCAATAAATCTAACCGGGTTGAAAAAAGCTCGACTAATTTAAAGAAAAAAACAAATATTGGAAGAGGCAAAAAGCTCTTCAGAGAGATAGAGAGAGAGTGTTAGAGAAAGATACAAAACATATGCTGGCTCATAGAAAAAAAGAGAAAACGACTGCGCGAAAAAACGTTTATTAAATAATTCAAAAGAGAAAAAATTGCGTACATAGATTGTCCGGCCTATAATGCATAGTTATGTACAGAAAAAAAGACGATTATTGGGTTGGCGGGAGATTTGAGATCTTCAAAATGTTGACTGAATTTGCATCTGGAACAAAATGACGTGAAAAAAAATGAATTTTTGAATCCAGAAATTCGGGTCACGCCGGATATTCTGGAAACATTATTTGTTCTGAATTTTTCGGGTCGGAAATTTCTAAACTTAAAGTGTTTTTTTCGGGCCGGCCTGAAATTTCAGATATCAAAATTTTATTCTGAAAAACTCGGGCCGGGTCGGAAAATTGAATTTCGAGTTTTTGGGACCGGCCCGGAAACTCGAAAAGTCATATTCTGAAATTTTCGAACCGAACCGGAAAAACTCAGAAAATTATTTTCTGAAGTTCTCAGGGCGGACGAAATTTTGTTGAGAATTTTTCAGGTCTGCCTGGAATGTTCTCGACTGAAAATTTTGATCAGAATTTTTCGAGACAAACTGGAAATTCTGAAATCAAAATTTCTTCTCTGAATTTTAAAACCAGAGATTTTCTGAAAGAACTTTTTTTGAACTTCAAATTTTGTTCAGAATTTTTCGGGCCGGCCCGGAAATTTCTTATTATGAATTTTTCAGACCTAATCAAAAATTTCATTTCGGGCCGGCCCGAAATGTTCTCGACTGAAAATTTTGATCTGAAATTTTCGGGCCGGACCGGAAATTTCTGAACTCAAAATCGTTTTTCTGCAATTTTTCGAGCCGGGTCGGAAAAACTCAAATTTTCCAAAAAATTTTTCAAAGACTATTCCAAAACTTTGAATTCAAAAAATATCCAACAAACAAAAAACGAACCGGTCTTCTCCGATTATAAGGTTCTTCGGTGTAGTGCGGTTGTTGAGACGTCGATTGAATAGGCCGTCCATTCTGATCATAATTGATAGTAATCTCCGAATTGATGTGATATTTCTGCGGTACAATCTGTCCATCAGGCCCTCTTTCTCCACTCGACGGCGGAATGACAATGTGTTGCGGAATGGTGATTCCGCCGGTGAACGGCGCTTCCGGCTCGGCCGGTTTCTCCGGACTGTCTCGTCGTCTACGTCTCTCTTTCTCTCGCTCTCGTTCTCTCTCTCCATCTCGTTCCCGTTCCCGATCTCGCTCTCGTTCATCGCGATCTCTTCGATGTCGCCGCGAACTTCTCGCACTTCCGTGTCGCTTCGATCGTCGTCGCTCACGTTCGCGCTCCGCCTCACTGTCGTAGACGGATTCATCGAATCGCGACCGACTTCGTCGTCGATGTCGACTCGATCGATGATGCGACTTGGATCGTGTGAAATCGGTAGTGGTTGGATCGGAATCCGAATCATAGTCGAAGCGACTTCGCGACGATTTTCGACGTCGCGAACTGCTTCGATGATGTTTACAGTCGCGATGCGACACTAGTGTTCCATCGTGAAGCGACGGAACTGATCGAGAATGCTGCAAGTCATTTTGAAATACCGTTAACTAGAGTATAGTGTTACCTGGAGTGTTGTAGTTGGATGAACCTGTTTGCTCAATGTGATCGGTTCAGAGTGTTGTGATCGATCGATCGAATTTTGCTCCCTGACCCAACTTCCAACCGGATCCTCATCTTCAAACGACTTCTTCTTCTCACTTCTAGTGTACTGTAACTCGGCGGGATCGATTGGATACGGTGTATTCACTTGTGTCGGCGGAAGCGGAATTGGTGTCTGCGGCACACCGGCGCGCGAATACGGACGCGTCGGATTCGCATACGCCAGTGGTTTGTATTGTTTCGGCGACGGACTGCGATGAATTCCGTCGTACGAGTCGAGAAGGTCTCGACGCGAATGGGTATTCAGGTTACGGTTGATCTTGTACCGTACTCCTCGCCGATCTTTTCCCTCATACTCGTCGGTCGTCGCGTTGATTCGACGATAGTAGATCATTACAACGACCACACAATAAATCTGCAGCGAAAAAAAAAATTTGACGTACCCTGGGATTGAACCTGCCACCTTCTGGGCCGTAATTCCCTTTGTAACACATTGGCTATCTATGGCGCACAGGGTCAGAGGTTCGATTCCGCTAGTGTGCAAATTTTTTTGATATTTTTGTGAATCAAGTTTCTGGGTCAAAATTTCACGCTGATCACGATTTTCAACACAAAAAATTATGAAATTCAGGTTTTCTCGGGTAAAATATCATGTTTTAAAATAAAATGGTCGTTTTCATTATTTTGTTCGCACTTTCGTACCGGAAAAAGTTATACTTTTCACATTTTTGAGAACGTCGTCAATTTCTGACCCGAAAAACCTGTTTTGAAAAAAATCAAAGAATTTCGACACACCCGGGGATTGAACCTGACACCTTCTGGGCCGTAATTCTTTCCATGAAACAGTGATCATCTATGGCGCACAAGGTCAGAGGTTCGATTCCACTGGTGTGCAAATTTTTTTATTTTTTTGTGAATCAAGTTTCTGGGTCAAAATTTCGAGCTGGTCACGATTCTCATACTGAAAACCCACGAAACCCAAAAAAAAAACTCACATTAATAAAAACGACAATAATCTCGATGATAGTAATTGCCAACCAATAGTCTCTCACATCTCCACACCACCACATAATACAGTATGCCAGGGAGGCAAGAATCGACGAGATCATACATGGAAACCAGGGCCAGACGAGATATTTCGACCAAGTATGGATACCATAAATCATTGCGGCCGCCGCAAAAAGTAGGAAAAACGCGGCGATCAGGCAGAGAACTTGGATAACGAACAAACCTGCAAAGTTGTTTCTTATTTTTTTTTTCCAATTTTGGCCAAGACAATTTCAAGAGCTTCAAAAGTGGCTGATAAATTCAACCTGTATAATATCGTTCCTCAGGACTTTGCCAATAGGATTCATAATATGTTGGTATATCAAACCGTCCATATGTGTTATAATTTGGTAAAAGTGTATTGGCGGCCCGATCTCGTTCATATTTTATCGCCGCCATTTGCCAACCCATTATTCCAAGTTGAGCAACAGAAGAGACCTACAACACTCCGGATTTTCACCAAAAAAACAGGAAAAATTTGAGATTTTTAGGTGTATTCTCTTTCTCTCTCTCTCATGGCTTCAAGGGATGGCAAACGGGCGGCGCGTTCTCATCGCCTCCAACTTGCCTTCAATTATACTCGCAGTTCGTCGCGTCGACGCGCCAACACACGGGCAGTCCCATTCACATTGTAAATTGGACTGCGCCATTGTCACAGCGCGACAATGATTCAGCACACCGGTTTGCCAACCGAACAGAAGAAGCGATGCCAGAGAATACACCTAAAATATTGTTTTCAGAGAGAAAATATCATGTCCCTTTGAAAAAATACGGTTTCTTTACTCCTTCTGCGCGTCTAGCTCCGCCCCTTCTAAGGAATTCATAGAGTAGTAGGAGACCAGTGAGATGTCGCGACATGAATTGCTATATAGTGCGGCGCTTCCTCTCGCCAGAGGGGAAGGGAGACTTTAACACGCTAGGAATATCAGAAACCAGTGAGGTGTCGGGACATGAACTTCCATAAAAGAAGCAGCTCTTCTCGCAAAAAGTTGTCGCTTTGATTCAAAAATTGTCCCACTTACTAATGACCATATTCCAATCGTAATTGCCGCATCTTTACTACTACAACAACATAATGTATTAACACCCATTTCAGCCAAATGAAAACATAGAAAATAATCTGGAAAAAATGGAAAAAGTTAACGGAAATGTTATTTTGAACAAAGAAAGGAGAAGATGTTTGTTTTGGCCGAGAAGAAAATAAAAACGATCACATGCTGAGAAAAATGTGGAAATTTTTTCTGGCGACATGATGGTTGGATATTTGAGGAGAAGTACTGTAGTTTTTTTCAGAGTGTCAAAACTACAGTAACCTGAATTTTTGAAATCGAAGGACAGGGATTTTGAACAATTTCAAATTTTGGGGTCGAAAATTTTGGGAAAGAGAAAAGTAGGATATTTAAAATTTTTTCGAAAAATATACGAAAAATTGTCATGGCCAAAGTTTCAAAAAGTTCAGAAAAATATTGAGCTCAGAAATTTCTAGGTCGGCCCGAAAAAAAAAAAAGAAATTTCCAGTCCGGCCCGAGAATTTCGATATTTTTTTCGGGTCTGAAAAAAGTGGTTTTTTCAAAATCACCAAAACTTCAGTACTATTGGAAAAAAATAGGTTTAAAATTTTCTGGGCCGGCCCGAAAAAAACAAATTAGGAAATTTCCAATACGGCCCGAAAAGTTTAGAAATTTTTTTCGGGCCTGAAAAAAAGTAGTTTTTTTCAAACTCACCAAAACTACAGTACTCTTGAGATTTTTTTTCAAAAAAAAGGTAAAATTTTAAAATTCGTTTCACGTCAAAATAATTCGACTCTTTTCAGACCCATTATTTTTGAAATTTTTCAAACTACAGTACCCTTTTCTCAGACAATTGCTAAAAACAACAAAAACAAAAAGAAGTTGAGGATGAAAAATACATGTTGCTGTATGTATATATGAGTCATGCATCCTTTTTGCAAAATTCCCAATATTTACCTTTTCATCATCTCTAATTCTCCTCATTTCACACACTCTCTCGCCGATTTTGTTTGTTTTTCGGACATTGAAAAATAAGAAGAAAAAGAAAATGAGATGAATTGAAAATGGGTAAAATGTACAAATAGAACGAGGACAAGGTGCAAACGCGCTCTAGTGATAATATGTAAAAACTACAGTAACCCAAGCAGATAGAAAATGATGATCAAATCGATATGAAAAAAAGAATGAGACCGGAAAAAATTGTATAGAAAAAATGCATTTTCTCCAGTATATTTATATAACGATGAATCATCCAATTTTTGAAAAAAAAATCTCATTTTTTACTATCAAAAATATGAATCATACGGAGAGTTTTGGACCGGAAATTTCCTATTCTGAACCTTTTTCGGGCCGGGCTGGGAAGTTTCGAAATCAAAATCTTGTTCTGGATTTTCCGGCCGGCCCGGAAATTTCTGAATTCAACATTTTCAGGGCCAGGCTTCAAAAATTCTAGGCTAAAAATTATTTTCTAAATTTTTCGGGCCTGGAAAATTTCTAAAATCAAAACGTTATTCTGAACTTTACGGGCCGGACCGGAAATTTCTGAAATCAAAATCTTTTGGGCCGGGCTTGAAGTTTCTCAGCTCAAAATTATTTTTCTGAAATGTTCGAGCGGGCTGTAAAATTCCGGACTAAAAATTGATTTTCTGAACTTTTCGGGCCGGCCTGGAAATTTCTGAATTTGATATTTTCTTTGGTGGGTAAGGAAGTTTCTGAACTCAAAGCTACTTTTTACATTTTTCGGGCCGAACCGAGAGTTTTTGAATTCTACGTTTTCCGGGCCGGGCCAGAAATTTCTGAACTCAAAATTGCCCAGAAGTTTTTGAGGAGCTGAGTCGGAAATTTGTGGGTAAACATGAATTTTTAGGGCCGGTCCGGAAATTCTGAATTCAAATTTTAATCCATATTTTCTGGCGGGCCTGATAAAAAATGAAATTCTAAGTTTTTCAGGCGGGCCCGGAAATTTCTAAATCAAAAATTTCAAAAATCAATAAAACCAAAAAATACTATGCTTCACTAATTGATAAAAAAATGATAGGAAAATGGAAAACGGAGAAACGAGACACAGAACCATTTTATTATTAGTATTCGAATAAAAATAGAAAATCGACGAGAAGAAGATACAATGTTTGTTTTATGATTAGAATAAAATATACAATACGGGGGAGCGAAATGTGCCCGCAAAAACCAAACGATCCTACGCGTTTACACCGCGGTTGGCGAAGGAAAATAAAAACTTTGAATAAACAAAAACGTGACCCAGAAAAATCTGATTTCTCTGCGTCTCTTCTGAAAGTCATAAAGTCTGGTGCTTTTTTCAAATTCGCTACAAAACCCATTTCCAAAATTTTGCATACAAAACGTAAAGAAATGTTTGCACAACAAGTCGAATCGCCAGTAGCACACAGGGTGTACATATTTTTGCACCCTCTCCCCGTTTCAATGTTTACCCGTCCCGCCCCGCCCCGCCCAGCCCGAAACAAAATAAATATTACATACATATATCCACTTGAATAGATACTAATAACACTCATTTTCCTTTTTTTATTTTTATTTCTGGAAAAAAAAAACAACAACAAAATTAAACACAACTAGTTCCTCTTCGTGTTAAATCTTTGAGTGGAACTCGTTCGGCCGTGGATTGTGCTGAACTGGCTCGATGATGATGCGGAAGTCGCGATAAGAGTTGCGACGACGAACATGTTCGGCGATTTTGCGCGGGACGCGATTGACTAGCCAATTGATCCATGACAACTGTCGAGGCGGTTAGCATTGACACGGATCTGCTGAAAAAAACGAAAACGGGGTTAGTATTTAGGAGGAATGCACCTCCCCCCTACCCCTTGACCGTGTGGTGCAGTGGTAAGACTATAGATTATGATGTGGGCTGTTTTGCAGGTTCGATTCATGCCGGTGGCGAAACTTTTTTTTTCTTCTTTTTTTTTTTTGAAGCCATGCGTAAGCAAAAAATTATTCACCACAAAACAACATTTATCAAAAATAGAGAGAACAACTTCATTGAGATGATGAACAAATAAATTAAAAATGACACGTTTTCGCGCAGCCCGTAAAAAGTCAAAAATATATGAACATGAGATGAATTTAAAGGAACATGCTAGATTTGAATTGTTGGTACTGTAGCATACCTTGTCGACCGTCGGAACAATCCTTCTTTCGTTTGCAATGTGAGTCGTTTTCGGAAATTTGCAGAAGAGAGGCAGAAAAGAACAAAGTTCAGAGATTTGCCCAAAATCACGAGGATTGTACAAATCGGATTCTGCAACAACAAAAATGGGCGGAGCTTATCGGAAAATTTCTCGAAAAATTACCAAAATCAAAAACCAGTTTTGACCAATGTATTCGCTGAAAAAGTTGACGAATGCCGATGGACTTTGGGTGATTGTGAAACAGGTGACAATCGCTGTCACTGTTATTGTCACTTTGTGCTCGGTTTTCGAATGCGCTTCGTTGTAGCGAGAATCGGTTGAGCCGACAGCGTTCAGAGCGAAAAGTTTCTTTCTGCAAATTTCGAGGAGTTTTTAGAGAATTTCTGGACTTGAAAAATTTCAAAAATGTCAAAACTACAGTACTGTTTTGGGTCTCAAGAACTGGATACTGTAGTTTAGAAATTGAAATGGTTGACACATTTACACTATTTCTAGAGACTGGTTACTGTAGTTTTCGGTAAAAAAAAATGTTTGATTTTCAAATTTCGGAAAACTACAGTACTCCTGAATTTTTTTCTGACAGCGTTTTTAAATCTTTGATTTTGAAACCGATGTATTCAAAAACTACATAAAAATTTTCATCAAAAAGATTACTGTAGTTTTGGACTTCTAATTATTGAAAAAACTACAGTATTTCTAGTGGCACAAGAACAATGAGTACTGTATTTTTTAGAAAAATTTGACTTTAAAAAAATTGAGTCCCAAAAATTTTCAAAATTATCAAAACTACAGTACTTTTAAATTTTGGATCGGAAAAAAAACAAGATACTAGTTTTAAAATCTTGGTTTTTGAAATCACAATATTTCCCAAAAATGATACTGTAGTTTGCCGTAGAAAAATCCAGTTTTTGAAAAATCGAAAAACTACAGTACTCCTGAATTTTTCAAATTCTAACACAGCGTTTTCCAAGTTCTCAAACAAACGTGGAAAAGTTTGTAGATCTTTGATGAAATTTCCAAAATTCTAACTGTCGAAATTTACAGTAATTCTAGAGACTCTACAATTATAGGTACTGTAGTTTTCCGAAGAATATTTCATCTCAAAAAAAAAATGCATTTTTTCTGAATTATGAAAACTACAGTACTCCTAAATTCTTTGAAATCCTAAGACTGTTTTTTTTTTCAAATTTCGAACTTTTGAGATCAAAAAAATGTTAAATGCGGTCTAAAAATCAGTGAACATTAATTCCCATGTGATTTGAACGACCCAAATTAGATTTCAAAAACTTTCGGGCCGGCCCGAAAAAAAAAGTTTGGAAAAAAAATTTTTGGACCACTTTCTTTGAATTTTCCAAGTTACAGTACCTTTGTGTGCCTTAATTTTGAGCCAAAATTTCTTGAGTCCGATTTTCTATGCAAATCACATTAAATTTCCAAAAAATCCCAAAAAAAAATTACCGATTTTTCAGCTCCATAATGAGCAAAACATTGAGAACAATGACAAGAATACATGGCAACATGACCATCAAAACAGCGCTGACTTTTGGCGCAACTGTCACCAAATTTTGCATAAATTGCGAGTTCGGATTCGCCTGATTGCCAAACCATTTTTGGGTTGTTGTGATTGGCAAACAATACGCATGATATTGTGTGTCCCGACAGAAAAAACGACCGCGACAAGTGTGACTAAAAACAACAGTAATTTGAAGGAACATGAGAGCTCTATTTTTTTAACCTGATATAATTATATGATGTGAATATAAATGTGAACGCAATTAACACTGGAATTACACGTTTTGGTTTCAAAAGCTGGAAAAAAATGTTTTTTCCGAGTATTTTCACCAAGCCTTACCCCTAAATATTTTCTGGCTTTGAAGGGATATTTAATGACCAACAGCCGCTCTAAACAAATCACAAAAACGAGCCACGATGCGCCGGCCATTGTCCAATTGTTGACACCCATTATCCATATTTTGAACAGGCCGTATGTTCGATGAAACCACCACGACCTCCAGAATACTTCGTAGTGTGCCAAACAGTGTGGTGTCATTGATAGTAGACAGATTATGTCAGCGAAGGCGAGGCATGACAAAAGTTTGTTTGATCTGCGAAGAAGAAAAATGACTAGGCCCGAAAAAATGGATCCGCGACATTTCGAAACTGTAAAGAGGTAACAGACCGTCTTCCGAAACCCGTGAGATGTCGCGACAAGGAAAAAACTGCGAAAAAAACTGCAAAATTTTTTAGAAATTTCATGCGGTTTCGAAATGTCCCGGAGCCGAAAAAATTTGTTTTGAAAAATTTGGATTTATGTCAAAAAAGAAGGGGGCCTCGTTAGGGGGTATAACTCTGAGCCCCTGTCCACAGCTATCCCAAGTATGTTGAGGCAAATTACTTTTCTAGATCAATCGAACTTTGAAAATTTTTTTTTAGGAAAACAATTCAAAACTACAGTACACCTAACAAATTGGTCCGGAAATTAAGATCACTGTAGTTTTGAGATTAAATATTTTGAAAAAAAAACTACAGTACTTTTAGTAGCTCAACAATGATGGGTACTTTAAAATTGTGTGGAAAAAAAACTTGAAAAAGTTTGGAGCTCAAAAATGGAGTTTTTCTGAACCATCAGACTACAGTACTCCAGAATTTTGAGTCCGAAATTTGGGATACTGTAGTTTTGAAACTATATTTTCGTTTTTCAAGTTTCTAATTTTGGAAAATTTCCAAAACTTCTGGCACAAATCTTCAAAACTACAGTACCCTTAAATTTTGGGTCCAAAAAATTGCATTACTGTAGTTTTGAGATTCTAATTATTCTGATATCGTCTGAAAACGTTTATTCAATTTCAAATTTTAAAAAATTCAAAGATTTTTAAAAATAATTTAGAAAAACTTCCGCGCCGAAAAAACCTAAACATTGAAATTTTGAAATTCTGGGTCCGAAAAACAGGATACTGTAGTTTTGAAATCATAATTGTTGACAAGAAAGCTCAACAATTGTGGGTACTGTAGTTTTCCAGAATCGGAAAAAACTACAGTACTCTTGAATATTTTACCCAAAATTTTGAGATCAACGTGGAAAAACTTGGAGAATTTTGAGAAATTTAAAAAATTTTTGGGACCGAAAATTGCGTTAGAACGTTTTCGTCAAAGTTTTGAAAACAGTTTCGGGCCGGCTCGAAAAATACAATTTTTTCAGGTTCACGTGCAAAACGTGACCCACTCACCTTGTCCTCATGCCGGGCACCATTAAAACGGTCAAATTGAGAATATTTCCAGAAATACCAAAAAGAATAAAAAGAGGTGTCAAGTACTTCATGATCAATGTTTCGGTTCCGAGAACTGATCCTTGTAACTGTCGATCTTCCAAACATTTGTCAAACGCAGACGGAAGCGAAGAAGAGTTGTTCATCTGCAAACAAAAAATGAAGAAAAACTGAACATTTTCAGGAAATTCACGAAAAAAATAAACGCAATTTTTCTTTATTGTTTTTTTTTCATTCTCATTTCAAATATTGTCTCTATTTTAAAAAACAACCTAACAAGGTTAAAAAACACGACAAATTTTGTTTTTCTCTTTTTTCATTTTGTGAATAATCGTCACGCGAGTTCCAAGAGCTCAGAAGAATCAGAAATAGAGTGCAACAATCGTAAAACCCTTTTGAAATATAGCCGTGCTTTCAAAAAAAAAAAATATCGACGGCGCGCGGAATCGAACTTGCAAAACTCGCGCGCTAGTTCAACACACAACCACTGCACCATCAAGTGTTTGAGAAATGATAAGATCAATTTCATTGATAAAACAGGGAAGTGTTTCTTTGAAAATCTAAAATTGACGTGAACACCGAAAAATAATTAGGTTGTCAATTTTTGGAGACTGTTGTTGCGGAAAAAAACATCTGACGTGGTGTTAAAACATAAACCACAAAAAGTCACCGATTTTTGCACTTCTTTTTCTGCGCAAATTTTCAATTAAAAGTTGGCTTTACGAAATTGAAAAAATGTCACATTTTGGCGTAATTAAAAAACGGAAACTTTGATTTTTGGAAGAAGAAAAAAAACGAGATAGTAAATAGACAAAAAAAACACATACAGATAATTAAGAAAATGATGGCTCATATTTTTTGGGCGGGAAATCAAAGAATATTTAATAAAATTGGTTTTCAATGTGTAAAACTTATTTGAAACTTGATATATTTAGTGGTGGAAAATAGTAAATAGAAGAAAAAAATTTGTAAATAGATAAATACAAGATTTTCCCACAGTTTGAGACGAAAACATATCCTGGAATTTTGGGCCAGATTTTTGTGAGGTAAAGTTTTCGGGATGATTTTGGTAAAATTTTCTGACCCGTAATATTTTCAGAGTTTCTAGGCCAAGTTTTTTCAGAGTTTCCTGGCCCAATTTCTGTCAAAATTTTCAAGTCCAAACTATCCAGAATTTTCGGGCCCGGATTTTCTTTTTTGAAATTTTCGGGCCAGAATTCCCACGAAAATTTATCGGGCCATTTATTTTTTCTGAGCCAAAATCTTCCTCTCAAAATTTCAGTGCCGGAGGAAAATGTTAAGTTTTTCAGATCTTCCCTTATTTTCAGAAGTTTTCTGGGCTCGATTTTTGTCAAAAAATTTGGAGCCTAAAACTTTACCAAACCGGGAGTTTTCAGATTTTCCGAGCCCGCATGTTTTTTCTAATTTTCGGGCCAGAATTTTTCCACAAAAATTCCCGACACGGAAAAAAAATTTCCAGGCCCGATTTTTTTCAGAGATGTTGGACCTAGTTTTGTCTAAACTTTGGGTTCGAATTTTTCATACTTTTTTCCGGCCCCAAAAAAAAAATAATTTTGAGACCAAAATTTTGTCGAAAAATGCAGGCCCTGATTTTTTTCAAACTTTTCGGACCAAGATTTTCTCAGAATTTCCGAGCCCCGATTTTTTTCAAAAAATTTCAAATCATAAATTTCCGGTCGACTGATTACCGCGCGCGTCAAAACTAAAAAGTTCTGAGTTCAATTCTCATGACGAGCATAATTTTTTCTTCTTTTCTACGAATCATCTTTTTTTTCCGCCAAGATAAACAAAACGAAAAATTGTTTTTTTGAACAAGTTGGGATTAAAAAAAATTTATTTTTTGTCGACCAAACCAGTCTAAAAGTATCAAATTTACACTGAAATTCGAGATTTTTCGTCACATTTGCTGACCACTGGAATAAATGTCAAATAAGACAAGAGACACACACAAAATCAACACATTTTTCAATTTTGAAAACCACCGAAAAAAAACGAGGGGAAATGAAATATCTTGAGATGACATGCTCAAAAAATATTTTTTTTTTGGTAGACCAAAAAAAACCCGAAAAAAATGCAAAAAGTTGACCTTTTTATCTGGTCCGAGGGGGGAAATCGTAAAAAATGAGAATTCATAAGTGTGGGAATTGGTCACTTTTCATCAGCAAAAAAAAACTTTTTTTACACTTTTTTCGACTTTTGAGAGAAAAAAAAAGAATTTTTGTTTTTTCAACAAAAGCAGGACTCGAGAATAAACAAAAAACATTGTTTTTCTGATTTTTGAAAATAACCTTGGAGTGTGCCGAAACTTTTTTTTGGAAAAAAAAATTGAGGCCGGGCCGGATTTTTCAAATTTTTTGCTACTTTTTCGGGCCGGCCCGAAAAATCCAAAAAAGGGCTGAACTGGGACGAGCTCCGAGCTTGTGAATTTTCTAGGTCGGCCCGAAAAATATCAAAAAGTTTTTTCAAAAAAAAATTCACGTGAAAACTAGAAAAAATATTTAAAAATCAGTTTTTTGATTTTCAAAAATAATTTTTTGATTTTTTTTCTGGAAAAAAACCGTAAAAATCAAGAAGTTCGGCCCAATTTTTTTGAGAAAAAATAGTTACAATTTTTTCGCCTACTCTCTACAGAAAAAAATTCCATTTTCATGGCAACAAACTTTTCGGGCCGGCCCGAAAAATCAAAATTTCAAATTTTTGGAAATTTTTCGGACTCACAAT
Organism: Caenorhabditis sp. 8 KK-2011; assembly: GCA_963572245.1. Lineage (NCBI taxonomy): Eukaryota > Metazoa > Nematoda > Chromadorea > Rhabditida > Rhabditidae > Caenorhabditis > Caenorhabditis sp. 8 KK-2011. The sequence continues at coordinate 8,500,706 of OY751548.1, forward strand.
CAAGTTAAAGTATTTTCTCAGAAAAAAATTGTCGGGCCGGCCCGAAAATAAAAAATCCTCAATTTTTACGAAAAAAAACTTTTCAAGAATTATTTTTTGTGCAGTTTTGCGTCACAGTGTTTACGTAGTTTTAAATTTTTGATTTTTTTGAAGAAACAAAAAGTTGATTAATTTTCGAGGTAGATCCTAGGAAAATCAGCAAAACAAGAGAACATAAATAATTTTCAGAAAAAAAAATCCGCCAAAAAAAATATTTCAAGACCAACAAATCAATGATTTTGGAAACAGATAAGATAAAATCGTTTGCAAAAAAAGAAATAATCATCAAAACAAAAATGTCATTTGTTGTTTGGGGGGATCCAATTAATTGAGTGATTCATTGAAAACATATGAAAGAGCACGAAAAAAAAACACATTTTACCGTATACAAGCTAGCAGAAAAAAACGAACTTTCAGTTTATCGAGGCGAAAAAGGAGAAAAATGTGATTTTTATGCAGAAGAGCAGTACGAAAATTGTCCTAATTAGATGGGCGCATGACGCAGAAAAAATGAAATCTGATAAAACACACAAAACATTCTCCTCTCATCTATCTCTTATCGCCAATTGCACCCGCCACTCTCATGTGGACAGATGGCCGAGTGGTCTAAGGCGCTGGTTTAAGGCACCAGTCCGTTCGCGGGCGTGGGTTCGAATCCCACTCTGTTCAGCACTTTTTTTTCTTTTTTTTTTTGATACAAAAGATTTCGGAGACGCAGAGAAAAAGGGCGGCTAAACTGGGTTGTCGGAAATTTGTTTTTTCCTTTGGAGGAAACGCATAAAAAAGTGAAAACTATGTAAATATTTGACAGCTTTCAAACAATAAACCGTTTTCGGACGGAAACTAAATTTTTTCTTTTTTCTTCAAAAATGTACTCTTTTCTCATGTTTTTTTTTGTTGAATATTCATATATTTTTGTTTGTTAGTTTTTGCCCGAAAATTGAGCCAATTATCAAAATTCAATAAAAAATATGTTTTTCTACAGTAGTCTCCAGTAATCAAACATTTTGTTTGGTGGAAAAATGAAATTTGATTCCAAACATTTTGAGAGTTCCATTTTTGGAAACAAAGTTCGTTGTGGGCGTGGCTTATGGTTTTTTCTTTGGAGTACTGTAGTTTTTTTCGATTATGCTGACCAAAAATTTTTCTCGAAAAATTTGAGTATTTTTTCAGAAAACTTTTCAGAATAGATTTTCGAAAAATGATGGCAAATTTTTTGACATCAAATTTCATTTTCAGAAAAAAAAAATTTTAATTTTGTCTAGCTCAAAACTTTAAATTTTCCGAAGTTTAAAAATCCGAGCCGGCCCGAAATTCTGAGAAATCCGAATTTGGTTTTTTTGTCGGAAAAAATTCCCCAATTTTCACAAAAACGAATTTTCTGGTGATTTTTTTTCAGAAAACTCAAAAATCCATGACTTTTTAAAAAACAAAAAACCCAAAAATTTCAGATTTTCGTGAGACAGCGATAAAAATACAGGGCTATGTTAGGTCGCCAGTATTTTTTTGGGCCGCCCTAAAAATAGCCGGGCCGTGAAAAAGGCTTTAACTTTGAGCCGCTCTCAAAAAACACGTTTCCAAAAAAAAATATTTAAAAAAAAACAGAAGCTTCAAAAAAAACATAAAGAAATTCTACAAATAAATAATAAAACGTCTGATTGGGTTATCAAAATGTTCACGTAAAAAAAGCGTCGAAAAACGAGAGACGCAGAGAAAGTCATAAAAAAGAGAAGATGCCAACTGACAACTAAATGGACAAAAAGATTTGACTTTTTTTGGAGTCTTGGCTCAAATTTCTCGAATAAAAATTTGGGCCGAGTACAAAAAAAGAAGAAGTTCTTGAATTTCTCAAGAGTCACCGATCGGTCCTTCTCTGGTCGACCTATATGATTAGCATCAAATTTCTCAGAGGGAAATTGCATCGCAGGTTTCAATTTCAATTTCAATTTTTTTCACAAAACCAAAAAAAAATTCGCGATTTTTCCTCAAAAACATCTGTTTTTCTTCAAATGAAATTCGTTTTTTTTTTTGGGAGGAAAAGTTGAATTCAATTTTCTGGCCAAGCAAAAGGACACTTTTTTGGGTTAAAAATATTCCTCGGGTTGTTTTTCAAAAATTTTTTTGGTCCAGCCACGAAGGAGAACCATGTGACATCAAAAAAATCGGGCCCGGTTTTTGTCAAAATTTTCTAGGCCTACCAAAAACTTGACCTAGTTTTCGGGCCGGCCCGATAAATTTCGGTTCAAAATTTTTTAGGGCCGAAAAAAATCAAAAAACAATTTTCTCAAAAGTTCAGGTCAGTTTTGAAAAATCAACTTTTAAGATAAATTTTCTAGGCCTACCAAAAACTTGATCTAGTTTTCGGGCCGGCCCGGAAATATGAACTTGAAAATCAAAGAAAAATTTTGGTTCTAAGTTTTTTGGGGCCGAAAGAATTCAAAAAAACGTTGCAAAATGAACTTTCACAAAAGTTCACGTCAGTTTTGGAAAAAAATTAAAATTTCAGAAAAAAAAAATGTCTAGTTTTTCGGGCCGGCCCAGGAATTTTGAATAAAGGTTTTTTTTTCGATTTTAACGAATTCCAATTTTGGGACAAAAATGTTCAAGAAATACCATTTTAAATTTCAAAAAAACATTTCAAGTTTTGTAAAAAAAAATCTACTTTTCGGGCCGGCCCGTTTGGGCCAATTTCAAAGTTGTTCAAGAAATTTCCTTTCGAAATTCAAATAACAGGGCATACTCAAAAAGATTAAAACTTTTTTTTGCAAAAAAAAAAAAAACTCCAAGTTCTCAAATTTCAAACAAAACGAAAACATGTGATCTTTTAAATAGAATTAGAAACGAAATCAAAGAATCAAATAAAATTTATGGGTTTTGTTTGGCGCGCGCGGTCGCGAATAAAATCACAACAAAACTGTTTCGCAAAAACCCCGAACAAAGTTATTCAGTTTGCTGAAAAGCGTGGGAATCAGAGAATTTCAACTTGTTTTTGAAAAACAAAAATTTTATATCTCAAACAAAGAGATTAGGCGACATTATCAAATAGGTTATTAAATAGCTAGGCTTATTATAGAAAAACCAAATAGAGAACATTCTCAAAATAAAGTCAAAATAGGTAAACTAGTACCCGTGCAACAAAATACCAAAAAAACAGTCAGAAAATTTCTAGGGGGAAAAATGAGAGGGTGAAAAAAGTTCCTAGTGAAAAATTATTAGAAAAAAATGTTGAGAAACTTATTTTCTACGGGGCCAAAAAACCGGTAAAACATATTTTTGCCAAAAAAAAACTCCCTCGTAGTAAAATTCAAAAAAAAAAAAAAAAAACAACCTAGTAATACAACGAATGATTGTCCGGATACATTCCTGGTGGATCTGGGATCAATGTGGATGTTGAATGAGTTTGTGGATGATATAGCTGAGTGAGACCGGGATGCATTTCCGACATTTTGTGCGTCGACGACATAACCATCGGATTGTGATAGGGCGGAGAAGAGGCATACCACATTGGACCACCGTTTGACAATGAACTCTGCAGAAAAATATTTTTGTTTCGAGTAATCTAGACAAAATTTTGGGTGAAAAATCATGATTTTTCGAGAAATTTTTTTGAAAAAATTCATTTTCTGACCTTTGTTCTCAAGAAATTCCCATAAAATCTTTTTTTTAGACTTGACTCAAAAAAGAGGGCGTTTTCCTCCATCAAATGAATCACTTTTTCTTTTTTATTGTTTTTCGAACATGTGAATTACCCCATCAATTCTCGTCATCTGTTTGTACTTTGATTGCTCAAAAAATGTCAAAAATGTCTGGCACTAGAAAAAGTGGGCCGGGACCGATAAAAATTCTCAGGGTCGGCCTTTTTTACGCTAATTTTTGAAAAAAACCAGCATTAAAAAAACTTTGAATTCAAAAATTTTTGAGTTAGACAGCTGTTTTTGTGTTGAAAAATTGGCAAAGATTGTGAAACGCCTGTAATTTTGTCTGAAATGTTTAGCTCCAAAACTCTTGATTTTTGTCTCAAATGCATTCATTATTAAAATCTTCTAAAAATTTACAAATATGTACATCATCATCATCATCATCATCATCAAGCACCACTGGTTTAAACAATGAGCGAATGTGCCGCCCGATATTGACCCACGCTTACCAGATCCGACGAGTCTTGCGGCTGATATTCGGGACTGCTCGCATCCGACACCATTCCCGTACTTCCCGGTCCCGACGTGTTGCTCTGCATCGAATACATGCCACCGAGCGGGCTCGTGTGATGTGATGGCAGTGTGGCTTGATAGACGGAATATTGAAGTGGTGACGGTGAACCGTCGGATGGTGGAGGTGTCATGTGAAGGGTGGAGTCGCGCGACGACGGTGCTGGTGGATATCCTTTGCGCGACGTGCTTCTTTTCAGATTTTTCAGCGTTGGTCGTTGCCCTTTGGTGATTTTGTTCGAGTGGGCTTGTCGCATTTGGGCTTCCATGTATTCTTGATCGGCCAAAGCGTGTTTTATCAGTTCGACAATGTCATAATGATGTTGAGCTTCAGCAATCGCAATCGCTGATCTATCCTGAGAACAAAACCAACTTAAAATTGGAAAAAAAAATATTTTTTTTCATATTTTCACGCACGCCTCGCCCAAACACGTGAATATTCTTATTTTCAGAATTTCCAGTGACTTTTTACGCAATTTTTTCAGAAATTTTGTGTTTTGAAATTGTGCTCTGTTGATTCCCACGTTTTGGCTAATTTATGTTTTTACGAAAATTAAATTCAAAACTTTCATTTTTCTAAAAACTTGATTTTCCGACTTTCATGAGATCAAAAACAAGCCCAAACTAACCAACAAATCCGTCGATTCCAAACTCGCTCCACAATTGATCAAATACTGAACCGCTTTGAAGTGTCCCTCCTTACACGCCAACATCAACGGAGTGTGTCCCGCCTCATCCTGCTTATCCTTGTTCGAGTTGGCCGAAATGAAAAACTCGAGCATTCGCATGTTTCCGCACAACGCAGCGTAGTGTAGCGCAGTGCGTCCTTTGTAGATCTCCGAATCTTTTCTGCTCGCGCCGTCCTCTTCGATTTTTGCACCTTTTGCAATCAACAAATTGGCAATTTGAATGTCTTGATCGAGTCGAGCCACTTCCATCATTGCGGTTCTTCCATTTCTATCGAGTTCGTCAATTTCCTACAAAAATCGATATTTTTAGGGGAAAATATTTGACAATTTCTTACCTGCACCATTCTTCTGTCCGTCAACAAAATCTGCATCATTCTCAAGTCCAAGTTGACAGCCGCCTCGTGCAAACAGCTCCGTTCACTTTTGTTGAAAATCGTCGGATCTCCACCAGCTCTCATCAACACAATACAAAGTCGAGTTCGTTTCGCTTTCACCGCCAACATCAGCGGCGTGTTTTCGTCCGAATCGCGCGCGTTCACATCCGCTCCAGCGTCAATCGCCATTTGCGCCTCTTCGACAATTTCATCTTCTGGTTTTCCGCTAGAATTCGAGGCCAACCAATGGAGCACTGTTCTTTTATACTTTGAATCGATCATTCGAACATTTTCGGCGGTGAACGTTTCGGTGATTGGAGAGTTTCCAGAAGCTTCGATATGAATCGTTGATTGGCCGTAGCCTCCAAAATCGGCTGAAAAGAGAACATTACATAACTTATTTAAAAGTCTGAGAAAACTGGAAAATATTTTTGTCACAGTGAAAAAAATGTTAAACATTTTTTCTGAATTTTCCTAGCGTGACCTTTTTTTGTTGTTGAAAAATGTCATTCCTGAATTTTTGCCCGAAAGTGCGAAAATGTCACGATTTAAAAAAAAAATAAATTTACCTGAAAACTGGGCGGCTTCTTGTTGCTGTTGTTGTTGGAAGAATTGATAATGCGTATAGTGCGCAACACTATTATTGTTATCATTGGTATTCGCGCCAATCTTCGTATGACACTTTCTCTTCGCGTCCAAAAAATAAACCGACGGCGAATGCAGCAACGAACTCTGACTTCCTTTCCGATTCTTCATATTGTCCTCTTGTTCGGTGGGTGGCATCCAAATCGGCGCACTGATTATCTTACGTTTTCGACTGCGCTTATCGTCTCCGTTCACAACAATCACACCGGCTACCGTACTTCCCAACAAAACGAAACAAATCAACACACCGAGAATGACTTGCGAAGTTGACCAATTTAGCGGAACACTACCGGATCGTGTTGGTTTTGCAACCATTGCTTCGTAGATCGGAACACCGATAGATTCTTCTCCTTTTTTGGCGATTTCAGCCGACAAAAAGTCGACAACACTTTGCGAATTTGAGAATAGACAATTTTCCGATGAGAATTTACAGTATGTTTCAGCTTCAAGCCACACCATAACACCCTTTGATGATGACGATGATGATGATAATGGAGTATCTCGACGATATCTTCGGATTGTTTTCGATAACACTTGCTGATCCTCAAGCTTCTCTACATCCATGGCGATTCGATCACCTCGATCATCTCCACCGTTCCAAACAAAAACCAGCGGACCATCCTCGTCTTGTTGAATTCGAATAATCGATCGAAGCGCATGACTTATTCCCATCAAAATATCGCCACCCTTGTTTTGAAACATTGTCGGGCTCATCAAAATGGTGACGCGAATGTCGCCAAGAATCTCGTTTCCCGTCGAATTTGTCATCGTGTTACAATCGCCGCCGTCGAATCCGCACTCTTCCAAATCACACTCTTTGTCACAGTGTCCGTCGGCGAATTTGGCAGCACAATACGCCTTTTTCGGGCATCTCGGCACTTTTGCCATACAATCCATGCCGTCGAATAGGCAATTCTCATTGTTACACGCTTGATTACAAACTCCGTCGCCGAACAAATGAGCACACATGTTACCGTAGGCACATTTCGCAAATGGTTTTTGACGTCCAGAACAATCTCCTCCATCGAAATCGCATGCGGCAAAATTGCAATCGATATCACAGTTACCATCGTTGGAACGAGACGAACAATTGCGAGATTCGCACATTTTTTCAAGAAGCCTTAAACCAATGTTCGTTTAACTCTCCAACTTATCACAACTCCACTAACCTGTCTTTGGTGACAAATTCTTCCAAATCCACTTTTTTGTCACATTTCGAACCAAAAAATCCATACGAACATTCACATTTTGTAGCATTCTCAACACAAGCGCCGCCATTCAAACAAGTTCTGAAAATTTAAAATATAGATTTCAATAGAAAATATAGAGAATTGCGCAACTCACTGTTCAGTACAATCAAACGGTTGTCTCGCTTCACATTGTTTTCCGACAAATTCAGAAGGGCATTCGCATGTGAATCCAGTTGTATCAGTTTTGCAGCTGCCACCATTGTAGCACGGATTTGTTGCGCAATAGTCTGGAAAAAATGTTCAGTACTCATTTAGCAAAAAAAAAAAAAATGTTCCCACCTTTTTTCTTCTCACAAATCTCTCCTTCAAAACCTTCACGACACAAACAAGCGTATCCGATTCGACCGACAACATCGATACAAGTGGCGTTGTTCAAACAAGGATCCGATTCGCACGTGTTTCCAACAATGCTCAACTTTTTCGCGTCAGCTCGAGAAATTTCACAATGATTACCAGTGTAGGAGGAATGACATTGACAATGACCTCTGAGACATTTTCCATCGTTGGCACAATAACCGATTTTAGCGCCACAACTCGGTTGCGACAATTCCAAATCACATCTGACTCCTGGAACGAAACCACAATTTGCAAATATAGAAAATAAAGTTTTTAAAAAAGAGCATACCTGCAAATCCGCGCGGGCACGCAATTTCACATCGTTCTCCAATGAATCCTCGTTGACACTGACAAAACGGCTCACGACTCAAATTGTCCACATAACACTTTCCACCATGCTGACAATTGACCTGTTCACTTCTGCAAGTGTTTACCAGTTTTTCGCAGAATGTTCCGTTGTATCCGCGCGGGCATTCGCATCCGTATCCACCGGGCAAATTCACACATTTCGCACCGTTTTGACACTTCGCCGTGTTCGCCGAGCATTCGTCCACGTCCAAATTGCAAAACTCGCCACGCCAACGCGAATCGCACAGACATTGGAAGCCGCCATTTTCGGGATCAGGCGAGCAGATGCCGCCGTGTTGGCAGAGATTCGGAATTTGTTGACACGGATCCGGTTTGTCGCAGTAATGTCCCATCGTGCCGTTTTTGCATTCACAAGTGTAGCGGAACGGTCCGTCGACGCAAATCGAGTCGGCCGAGCATTTGTTGTCAATACAGTCGTCTTGATTGATCTCGCAAAATTTGCCTGGAATCGATAAGACTTTGAGGGTGTCGCTAGTCAAAAAGAAAGAGTTTTTGTGCTCAAGTTAATTTTTTTTCGGTGAGGTTTTGGAAAAACTTTCATCTGGCCTACCTTGGAATCCGCCAACACATAAACATATGAATCCGTCGTCATCCGTATTCGCACACGTCGCACCATTTTCACACGGATTCGACAAACATTCGTCGAGTTTGATGTCACAAACTTCACCGGTGAATGCGGGCGGACATTCGCATCTCGTTCCGTTTGTTGTCGGATCAACGATACAATATCCATGATTTTTGCAGCTCTCGTATTTTCCATCCGGAGATTTGTCGCTGAAGTGTACGATGCACGGTTTTTCGCCATTGTCAGACGCCGTTTCATCCGTTTTATCCGTGATCACACGTACGGGAGGATGATTGGAATTTGTTTCCAAACAAATTTCAGAGACATATCCATCAAAACAGACGCATGTGTTCGAGCCAAACTGTAAAATGAAAAAAGGTAAACTTATTAGTGCTACAAACAGTATTATTTTTGTCATTTCCCGTATCTAATCCCAAATGTCTACATAACTCAAACAACTACTATATTGCAGCATAATAAATAGGCCCACAACCTTCAAATACATTTTTTCTACAGTACTCTTCAAATTGTTGCCAAAACACAAACACACTTTTTTTTCAAATAAGTTTTCCCTTCTGCGAAACCTCTCGTTCTCTTTGTTCTCACCGCCTCTTCTGTTAATTTGTATGACAGGAAAAGAGGCCAGCTGTCTGGCCGGCGCGAGGGATACTGTAGTTTGTGGGAAAATTAACAACAAGTGTGTATTATTGTCAAAATGACAATAATCATTGATTGAGAAGATTATAAAAAATTTTTGGGAAAATGCCTACCGTATTGATGCACTGTCCGTTCATACACGAATGTTTTCCAGTCGCACATTCATCAACATCGAGTTCACAATGGGTTCCAGTAAAGTTTGGTGGACAGACGCACGCTGTTCCGTTACAGTTTCCGCCATTCCTACATTTGTTGGGATAGCACCAGCCTGTGAGTGAGCATGCAGGTCCTGAAAAATTCAGATACTGTTACGGACACCTCATTTTTTTTCCATAGATGTTTTTTTATTTGAAATTCCAAACTAACAACAACAACAAAAAAACTAGTCAACTGATAAATCTACAAGTTTTTTATGGTGATAACCGTACAAACATGTTGCGTGTGAGGTCATGGGAAACAAGCAATCATTTCGCGCGCGCGCATGCCAATCTATTCAACATAGCGGTCTTTTTTATGATCTTCCCATTCTTGTTTGTTGCCATCAAAAAGTATCAAATTTTACGGCTTCTTTTTTGGGTTTGATGTTTTGCCGAAAAGGAAAAAAACAACAACTTTGGAACAAGGTCAAATCAAGGATTAGCAATGTTCTAAAAGTTATTATCTTTTTCTCATGACCTTTCACAAAATGATAATTCGATACTTTCTCTTGATGTCAAGAAATTCCGAAAAATTCACTGTAACATGATAACTTGACGATGGGGGTCATTTTCCCACAATCCTAAATACATCCAACTTATTATATAATAACCTGTCACAAAGTTTCTATTCTAATCCCAACACACGTTGTATTACATAATCCGACATGATTTACATGAGACAAACAAGGTGTTTTTTCTGTTGTGTGGTGATGATGATGACGATGATGTTCGGGCTGACACCAATTCACACCCCTTCTCTCTTAACCGGAAATATTTGTTTTTCACACCCAATTGAGTTTTTGAGAGATAATGAGAATGAATGATGAGAAAAAACACGAAGGATTTGAAAAATCTTTAATTTTTCGTTTCGAAAAAGTAATAGATTTTCGAAAAATGAGTTATTGACTGTTTCGTGATTCCAAAAAATTATCTTAATCACATATCAAAATTCAAACTAGTTTTTCTGGCTGTTTTAAAATTCGAAATTCAATCGGTGCCACCGGGTTACTGTAGTTCGGAATTTCAGAACAAAACTTTCTGACACGCCTGTAATTTTTTTAGGCCTTTTTCGAAACGCAACATCAGATAGTGTTTTTGAAACACGTTTAAAAATTTCTAGACCTACTAAACTTTACATTATGAACAGAGTACGAGTTACCAATATAATACTGGAGTTTCAAATCTTTTACACCTCGTACACTTTGCTTACAGTACTCTCACTTCACTACTTGACCTTTTTGTCACTTCTCCCCTCATCGTGATAGTTTGTCGATCACGTAACAAAACACGAATAATTAGAGGGCGCTCTATTGTTTGTTTAGGATAATTCGACAAGGTAGGAAGTTGTGCAATAATGGAAAAAAATTACTTACCTCCAAATCCATCTGCGCAATCGAACTTTATTTGATTGGGCTGGGCACAGTCTGGAAAAATTATTGTTATTATCAAATTCGAGATGTTGGGTTTTTTTTGTTGGCCCCGAGGTCACATTTTCCTCATTAATTTCACCCTCATCGCAATTACGCAACACTGCGATCTGTCACTCAACTTTTGCGTGTCTCCTCTGATTGTTCATTATTTAAAGTGCGTATATATTTTTCTTGTTTCTAGAGACACCCCACAGTGCCCATGTGAAACAATACACATTTCTGTTTCTCCTTTATATGCTGTGATTGAAGAGAAGAGAGAAACGAACACCTGCAACAGTGGCAGGCGTGGGAAACTTATCAAAAAACGCACATTTCAATTTTGAAGCTTTCATATTAGTTCGAAATTTTGTTTACTGTAGCATATGCTGATGATGCTCCACCCCGTTTTTTTCGCATTCTCTGCGCTGACGATGAATAATGTGAGAATGTCAAATAATATATGTGGGCAGGCAGAGAAACAACAACAAAAAACATGTGTGTTCATCTGATCAACATTTTAATAAACAAGAAAAATGGGTACATTGATATTCAGGAAAAACTTTTATTTTTAACTTTTTGAATTGTGTTCTCGAAATTCATTTTCATGTGAAACTGAGTGACTTGGACAGTATAATAATTTCACTTTGGTTACTTTCGCTGGATTGAAAATAAAAACGTTTCCGTGTCCCCAAAATCGCCACGCACATAGTTTTCCATTCGAGTTAATCTTTCAAAGTTTCCCACGGCCCTTTTTAATTGTCATTAATTCAAAAAACACGACAAGCAACACCTTTCTCTTCATCTTTCCTCCAACCAACACCTTTACGGCGCCATCATCCTCGCAAAATAATAAATTGGGTGTTCGTCAATTTATCTTTTTTTTTTTCTGTGTCGGTCGGGGGTCGATTCTACAGTCTGTTATGTGTCGCCAATTTGTCACACGACTAGCAAAAGAAAAAGACATGCCCTCCGCTGAATAAAATATGGTCACCAGCCGACCCAAAACTTCGTCTGGTCTACTACTTTTAACAGAGGAAGACACCACATTTTTCAAATCTACATCGAAGGTGGTGCGATGAGGAAAGCGGCAATGGATCAAAAGAAAATGAGAAATGATCGATGAATTGTTTGTATTGTACATATCAGAATGGAAAATGAATGAAACATGGTTCAAATAAAACCGCGCTTACAAAAACCTAATTCAAATTGTTCCGCATTTTGAATAAGTAAACTAATTATTTTTTTTCAGAATAAAAAATCTCAAAAAAATTTCCCTCAAAACTATGCCCTTTTCCTCGCAAAAAGTGTCATTCGATAGTAAAAAAAACTAGTCAAAAAATGAATGATGAGTGTCCGAAAAAAACCACTATCGAAACATTTGTTGATACCCCCTAGGGAAACAAATGTTTTTTTTTTGCCAAAAAGCGAGTGACCAGCACATACTCCAAAAGTTGACCACATGTTTTCGCGCATTATTCATCATCCCCCATTCAAAATGTCATAAACCCTTCGTTTCCCACGTTATAACCTGGTGTCGTTAACACATGTTTTTGACACTTGTGGTGAAAAATTGTGGTGAAAAATAGAAAAATTACCTTTACAAACACAGACTTGTTTTCCTGTTAGACCATCGAATTCGCACTTTTCATCCGGAGAGCATTGTTTGTCGCAAGTCTGTTCACAATCGTCTCCACCATAACCATGATCACAGCTGCAATAAAATGTCGGAATTAAATTTGTGTGAAAAAATAATTTTTAATTTGGAAATGACGACACACCTGGCACAAGAGGGGACTAATATCGTGACTTTAAAATGTTCCGGGTCACGCCACGAAAACCAAAAAACTATGATTTTTTTTAAAATTTTTTCCGGGTTTTTTCATTGAAAAAAAAAACTGAAAAATTTCGAGGAAGATAGTTTTCAAGGTTCATTTAATATTTCCAGATATCTTTACCCTTATTTTTCGGTCAGTCGTGAGTTTTTTTTAAGAGCAAAATTTCAGACATCTCAAAAATTAAAGTACATGTTTTCATGTTCACAGATTTCACAATCTGTTTTCGAAAGAAAAACGCAACATATGTGAAAATTTGTCACCTTCTAGATCATAGTTGCCTAATCTTATCGTGGGACACTAACCATAAAACAATACATTTAGCTGCTAGGAAAAAGGATTAGTACTTCCATTGTCGGTACGTCTTTTTAAGATAACAAAAAAACCATATTCTTCTTTTTTAGAATCTTCAAGAAATCATTTTTTTTTGTCCTTCTGATTCACAACTTTCCACATTTACAAGCCCGTTGTAAATCAGCGGTGCTTCTTTTCGCATAAAATCATGATTCATTGAGTACTCTTCGCGATAAAAAGGATCTACCGACAACACAAAACAACTTCCCAGTGGCAAACTGTATTGTTCTATTGTCCCGGGATAACAAGTATCCTTCATTTGACACATTTTCAACAGAAAAAAAAAATCAAATTTCTTTGCCAGTTTTTTTCTCGTTTTTCACCCTCGCAGCAGTTTTTTTCTGCATTTCTCAAGGCAATAAACTACCGATTTTGTGGTCGTGACCGGACAAAATAGAATAGTGATGAGATTTAATGAGACGGCTTTTTGACTGCGGCAAAAAGGCACTGTGTGAAAAAAAGACTCGACTTAATTAGGTTCGAGCGGATGCCAAACTAATATTTATTACTTGGGAATCGAGATGTTTGTGAGAGAGAGAAAAAATAGACACGCTTTTATATATTTGTCTAGTTCATTAACGATAAGATAAGTCCATTATTTTATGATCATAAATAATGCCGAACATGTTATGCAACACCTATAAAACAATGACCTTTAGGACCCAAAAAATTAGGTTTCAAAAAACTTGTTGACAACTTTCTCACCATTTTCACCGCACACCTGTTTGGCGCACAAAAAAAATTCAACCAAGGTCATCAATTCCAGGTGTTACACAACAAGTTCGGGGTCATAAAAGGGACCAATCTTATCACTAAATTAGACAAATATTAGTATTGAACGCGCGTGTCCTTTTTTAGAGCATGCCTCGTTAGAGAAAGATAACACCACTCACCTGCACCAATGTGAAACGAAGCCATTACGATAGGGTCCGAGAAAACATGCACCACGACCATTACAAAAATTGTCATCACCGCAACCGCCTAAAAATGAGCAAAAAATTGGAGCTGAACTCGAAAAATTTCACTTACCAATCAGAAACTTTGCATTCAACCCGTTTGTAAATAACACAAGAATAAGTACAAGTAGTGGTTTACGACTGAGATCAGCCATTTTTCAGATAATATCCGTGTTAGTTGTTATACCACTTTTCAATCGCACATGAAATGTTTCTCTGCAAATCCAAATAAATATAATTACAATAAAGAAAAGTTATTCGAAGAAACAAAAGGTGATAACTGTCATTTTGGAACAAAACAACGAGATGAATTACGACAGAAAAGAAGGGAGCACTTATTGAGATGGACAGACCAATGAAAACAGTAATAATAGAGGTGGTACGATTAGGGGGGCGGAGACTAGTGCAACAAGATGGGGATGGTTTTGAAAATACTCACGCGTTTCGAAATATGAACGATGATTGTAAGGAATTTGAAAAACAATTACAGTACACAAAATACCGCGGTGAGACTAGAAACACTTTTAAAATTCTGTTCCTTCGCAATAGTTTTTCGCGAAACATTCGAGTACTCGAGAAAAACACGATCAATGTGTGATATTCAACGCTGAACACTGTTTTTAGCGTGAATTACCAATTTTTGGCAAAGTTATTTCGACAACTAAAAAATGTTTTACGAAAAACTAAATACTTCGAGGGCTATACTAATCTCACTACGCTCTGCCGAATGAAACCAAGTTATATTCGAAATTGCAAAACTCACGAAAAATGTTTCTAGAGACGTCGTGATGAATCACATTCTTGCGAAACTATTTCGAATAAGAAATGAAACATTTTTCAAATTGCTTTTTACGTGATTTGAAGATCTAGTTTTCACGTGAATTACTGTTCGTTCGGCAGCGAAGAGTACGCGTTTATCTGTGGGGAGAGGGGAAAAAGACACAAAGAAAATTAAAGAGTATGTGTAAAAAGGAGAGTGCAGAGAAACAAATGGAAAAAAGGGGGATGTGAGATAGAGCGCGTATCCCTCGCTGCTGAACGAACAGTAAGTAGAAATTCTCTCAGTGTCTAGTTACTAAATTATCAAAAACTGAAAATCTCTGATGAATTTTTGATAGTTGGAAGAAATCAATTGGCATAAGGTTAAAACTCGAAACTAATATAACAAAAATAGAGAGACAGGTGTTCTCATTAAAAACTTCACCCGAAAAAGTGCAGTTCACCAAGTGATTTTGAATCGAGAAGCAACAAAAAATGGACATGAGAAGAAGAAGACACACACACTCTCTCTCTTCTCTCTTTCCTTCGCCCCATTCTCCGCCCACTTTTCATATTTGATAGAATGGGAGAAAAAAGGGCGGGCGGGAGCGAAAATATGTGGTATACGGTAGGTGGAACAACAACAAAACGAGGTCTGGTGACACCGGAAAAATCCCCTTGTTGATAATGATTATAAAATATTGAATTTTATCATGAATCAAAAACCAGTCGGAAATGGTGAGGAATTACCAGGAATTTTTATAGAGAAGACAAAAACTGAAAACTCAGAAAATTTTTTGAAATGCGGAAATTTTCTGCTGTGAGTTCCACTACCCGATTCCGACCAACGCGAACTAACAGATTGGCTGAAAAGGTTTTCCTTTTTCAAATCGAAAAAAAATCTTACATTAGTTGAATGAGGACGTGAACTGTTCATTTTCCGATTACGTGACCTTAAAAAATTTGTCACAGGTGTCACTGATTAGTACTTTTGAAAATTGTCGAATAGTACGACGACGAGCTACCAATGATGAATCACTAACTCAACAAATTATTAGTATTAGCAAAATGTCAAAAAAAAAAACAAAAAAACATGAACCACAAGTGTAACCAAAACATTCATCGCCGGGTAAACAGTGGTACGGCGTGACTAATAACTCAAAAGATGTCTATCGCCAACTTCCTACTGGGTGAGGTCGGCAACTATGAAAAGCGTGAACGTTAATTAGGTTATAGCGAGACATATTTACAGCTCCATCTGATAACATATGGTGCAATAAACGGTCGCTTTTGTTGGTGTTCAGTGAGTAGGAAAGAGATAAAAATCAGTGAAGAATATACCGTATTGCGTAATGTAATATCTAAACACTATAATTTTTCACAAAAACCAGTTCTAGAAACTGTCAATATTTGAAAACAAACAAACGGTCAAAAAAAGCATCGTCCTTATCAAACTGAAATGTAAAATAATGAGGGGGGAATTACAACACGCGCGAAATCAAAACAAAATCTTTTCTCTCTCGAAAAACCGACTTTTTTTAGGAAAAAAAAACAAAAAGAAATTGAATTTCAAATTTTTTCTCAAAACACCGCGACGCACAACTGCACATTTTCCCACACTTTGACAGTATCATCAAATAAAAATGTTTTGAGTCTGAAAATGTTTATTATTCAAATATTTATCTTCTCTTGAAAACAATCAAGCAGTGTTAAGAGATCTAGAAATTGTCGGATTTGTAACTTTTGGTGACATATATTGTGGAATTCGGAGTACCTCCATAACATCGTATCGAACAGTGGGGCATAAAATGATAAACGTCACCGATGGAAGTCCGGCATTCACTTGGTAAACAGTTTCAACCAATAAAACGTAGAATTTAACAATATCCGATTCTCGATTAAACGTCCGAACGTAGCAAAAAGTCGGGATACAATATAAACAACTCAGAATCAATGTTTGAAAATATACACTTTTTCTCAGATCATTGCACGGTCTCCAAATGTCATATCCCTTGAACATCAGCCAAAAAGTGTAGAAATGAATGCAAGAAAGGGAGAAAAGTGTGAAAAGATCATTGATGAATCCAACATTGTTTGAATATACAGTATTCTGAAATTCCCTTATTTTTTTTGAGAAAAATCTTTTTTTCTCACATCAATTCCATTTATCGGATTGTAAATATACGCTTTGTATGTAGAATTGTATAACAGTGGGTCGGTTGAAAACGAGCAAATTAGGGCAAAAATAAATGTCACGCCAAACAATATATTGATGTACAATTTATTCTGAGAAAAAAAAACAAATTGGGTTTTTTTCTCAATCGACGTCAAACCTTGAAAAATTTGTACAATCCTTTGTGATGTGTCATATCTGTGAATCGATTCAGTGCCAAAAATATGACTCCGAATGATCCACAAATCCAAAAAACTGAAAATAGAATTTTTTTCAAAATTTTGCGCGTATTTGAATGTGCTCTATTACAGGCTTGGTGGGAGAATAATTTTTGAATTTCTAAATTTTTTTTCAGGGGTGAGTTTTGGGCTCTCTTGGGCAGGCCGGGCTTTTTATTGAAAGGTCAGAAAAAAGGCCGGCCGAAAACAGACCTTCAATAAATTCGGAGTTTCGGTACTTACATGTACAACTCAAACTTTTTTTCTAGAAAAACAAGAGTTTAGAAATGGTTTTCAGAATTAAAAAAAAAAGTTATATTCTCGGTTCTGAGAAACAGGCGTACAAAAGTCGGGCCGAGCCTGACCAGCCGAAAAACAAAAAAGGCGGGCGCGTTATTTTCGGGCCGGGCTCTCGAGCTCCGGGCCGGAGACCTCAAAACATAAATAGCACACTGAGAAAATTGAAACTTCTGATTTTTGAAATTCAAATTTTAATTTTTGCGATTTTCCGATTGTTTAGTAAAAATTTTCTAAAAGGTCAAGCCTGCTCTACTGTACAACTATACCCATCAACAATTTGCCAATAATAATTTCAATAATCGGATGATTACAGTACACATATCCGTTCGAGACCATATAGGCGGGCCAAAACGAGTAAAGGATGATTTGAAAGAATTGGATGACGGCCAAAAATGAGAGAATTCGAAAGCACGAACTTCGTTGATAGCGCTCATTTCGAAGTCCGACAATGATGAGAATGTCGAAGAACAGAAAAATGCAACCGCTCGAAATCAGATAGTAGAACATATGTTTGTTCACCTCACCACTTCTCATCCACGATTCTTGTGATCTTTGAGAGCATCGATACCTGAAAAAACGTTGAAATGCGCTCTACCGCAATTCGGGCCAACCTACCGTAATGGTTCTCCACCTTGCAACCAAACTTTATACTCTGTCAAACAACTTTGAAGTTGATAACCGAACGGTAAAACTCTCATAGCAATGAGTGAAAACGTTAATAAAAAATAGATAAAATCTCGAAAAATCACCCATAGCAACAAAAATCCCAAAAGGGTTTTTCTAATTTTTCGTGGGTAGCGACGAGGCACGATTTATCTTCAATATACAGAACAATAAAAATAAAAAACGTGGTAACAACTAAATCTACTAACAAGAACCTTTGCGAGACGAAAACAAAAAGAAAAAATCTATGAAACTGTGAATGGTTTCGGTTTGACCAAATATCTGAATGATCGTTTGGCCAAGGAACCTCTCGAAAACTTGTGTCGCAACCGTTTCGTATAACTTTTACCAACAATCGGATCAATTTCATTTCGATATCTCATCACTGTTTCGATCAAATTGGTGCCAGTCGAATCGAGATCCGCATATGATAATGACAAATTGACACTGAAATATATAGAGCGTATTTGTTTTCTCTAACATAAGTTTGTCGGTTTCGAGAATTTTCCGAGAGGTGCTCGACAACAGTGTGCCCGACAGTAGACGGGACTCAAAGCGCTATACTTTTGTGTGTGGTTTATGTCTGCGTTTCAAATGGAGAAAGACCGTTCTCGCCTAATTGTTTTTACTATGAATTTCTTTTTCTCTGTGTCTCTCTCGGAGCATACCTCGGCCGGAAATCCTTATTTTCAGACCGTGATTTTTCACACAAATTTTTTTTTTGAAAAGTTTTGTGTCGTCTGAATTACTGTATGAACTTTGAGTTTTGAAATTGTGCCCCGTGAAATTCCACGTTTTCGCCTAGCTATATCTCGGAGGACAAACTCTTATCGCCTCCATTTTTACTCTTGCCTGACATGTCGAGGGATGCCCGGCACGAACCAAAATTTCTCAAAAACTTTGTCACGGTGAAAATCTTGGAAAAATATTTTTGTCGCTGTAAATAACGACCAAAAAAGGAAAAAAAACAGTGAAAAATAAATATCTTGAAAATTTTAGAGAAAAAAATATTTTTTTAATTTTCGTGGCGTCACCTTATTTTTTTTCATGTCACTGAAAAGTCGCGGTGCTTTTTCCTCTTTTAGGTCAGGCATGAATGTATTATCTAAAATCGAATCGGTAACATGCGCTCTATTGATAATGTTATCTTTATTCAGTTCAGAGGAGATTTTCAGAAATTACTGATATCAGAATCTGATTCTACGCGTCTGAAAAGTCTCTTTTTGCTGAAATTTCAATCTACAGTAACCACATGCATCTTGGGAAACTAAGGACCGGGCCGGGACGGACTTTCAATTCCGATTTTCTAATTTTTTGCAACATTTTTTTCCAGGAGAAAAGAGAAAATCCGGATTTTCTCGAATACAAAATGTTTTTCTCATTTCTCACATGGTTTTTCCAGCCCTACTGGCCCCTGACATACCTCGCATCACACTTATCGGCCAATCGATAATTTTTCCCATCATAATTTTCCAAATCAACTCTCGCCGCTCGATCACCAAAGAACAAAACTCGATCCGAAGTGATTTCCCATAATCTAAGCAACGCTTCTCTTGCAGCCATGTCCATTGCAATTGTCAACGTTTCACCGGCACCTGCAAAACTTTTTTTTTGTTTTTTTAACGTGGGCAAAAAATCATGGGGTAAATATGAACTATTTGGGGATTTCTGATTATTTCAGAACGTAACTCACTTTGTCCAATAATTTTCTTTTTATTCTCATAAATTCCCACAACATAAATCGGTTCAGCGCTGACTTCTCCAGCTGATCTCAATATTCTTGGCTCGATTTCAGATCCCTTCAAAAGATCTTTCAGCACCTCCATAGGTTCAGCCAATGGGTAAATATCTGGAAAACTTCTCATTTTTTCGAAAATTTCAACAAAAAAATCACCTGCAAAATCGACGTCAATAATTTGTGGAACGATAAAATCAATGACCAAGTTTTTCACTTTTTCCTCGCCAAAAATTCCAGCCAAACTGCGGAACGCGTCGGCTGACGATTTTTGGCTGATCGGATATTCGGCAGTTCGAACGAGATTGTCGATTCCGAGATGTTGTGCGATTTCCGACAAACTTTCATCGGAGAGTAAATGCTCGTCAACGGCTTCAATCAATTCTTCGGGCGCTTTCGATAGATGGAATCGGAGATATCTTTTCAACCAGGTCGACAGATTTTCAGATCCTGCAAAAAATATGAAAAATGCAAAAAAGTGTCAATTTTTCTCGACGGTCCGGGCATATTTTCTAGATCATACATCAGATGGGGACCCGACCTGTGGGAAAGGGGTCCTAATCTCGGACAAAATAAATCTAGGGGACAACTAATTTTTGATAAATTAAAAAATTGACTTTGGCCATACTTGGAATAATTATGGACCAGAGCTCAAAGTTTAACCCTCTATCAAAAAAAAAAAAAAAAAAACGATCAAAGTGAACGATACAAGAAAGAAAGAATACTATATTGTAAAACTAACAAGAAAAAGACGAAGAATGAATGGATGAATGATTGAGCACAGGGAGAAACATTGTCTGTCGACTCCGCCCCTTTTGGCCATGCGGCGTGGGTTGTAAAAAGGGGCGGAGTCGACAATCTATGTGCCTTCCTGTATGCTCAATCATTCATTCATTCTTCACTTTTTTCTCAGTTTTCTAATATAGCTGTTTTTTGTTCTGACTCTTTTTTCTTCTTGCTCTCCCTCTCCCATTAGTCAAAAGTTATACAAGTATGGGTTTCTTCATTGCTTTTCTCTTCCCACTTTTTTTTTAATCGAAACCTAGAGGGATTTAGGGGTACTAACTCAAAATGATGTCTGGGCATCTATCTGATGTATGTTCTAGATGCCTATAAAAGAAAAAAATGCTTTTAATTTTTTTCTTTTTTTTAACGTGGAAATTTTTAACTTTCAAAATGAGTTCTGTATTTTTCACAAAAAAATATTGAAAACTTTTGCGCTGTCTGAATTTCTAAACTGTGCCCCGTGGAATGCCACGTTTTGATCGAGGTATGTTTCGTCTCTTCCGAATTCCAAACCCCTTATTTTTTCTTTCGAAGAAAACCGACAGAAAAATGCCCATTGATAAGAAGGGAGAAGACAAATATTCGAACACGTGTGTTTGTCTTTTTCTTCTCAAAAGATCAAACGTCTAGTTGGATACTTTTTTATTTTTTGGGAAAATGTGTCTGTGTTTTTTTTTCCAATTTTTTAATGTGTTGTACTTGACTAAATATGCCCTTTTTCGAGCGTTTTTTACACCGAACAAGAGCGTCTACTTTTGTTTCTCTGTCAATGTTTTCGCATTTTTCTTCTTCTAGTTCTGACAAAGTTTTTTTTTTAATTGGCTTCGCCACGATTCGATACCGAACAGTTCGAAACCGCATGAAATGCCAACAAATAGGATTAAGAGACGCTTGTTTGTCTTACTATATGGCGCATCCAGTGGGATGTCGGTACATACATTCATTGAAAGGGCCACGAAAACCATTTTTTTTTTTGGATATTTTTATGATGATTCAATGCGGTTTCGAAATGTCCGGTTTTTTTCCCTGAATTCACAAACTTTTGAAACGGTTTTTAATGTGAATTTTCAGAAATGTTGAATAACGAAGTCTATTTCAATTTTAAGAGCAAAAAAAACACCGAAGTTTAAATCAAAAACGTTTTCCAACTAAATACCCTTGATTTTCTCACCTTTCTCAATCAATTGTTCATTGTGTTCATTTCCAATTTCAGCACCCGGATGAGCATTTCCAACATTTTCCTCAACATCGGCTCTTTCAAAAAACGACGAATTGGTCAACGCCTGAAAAAATCCCATAAATTTTCAGATAAAATTTCAGGTTTTATGTTAAAAATTGTTACCTGAACAAGTTGCTGCTCTTCAATCTCCGGTGCTCCGATACGATGTCCAAAAGCATAAATTTCACTTTTGTAGTCCCTGAAATAAATCTTGTTTTGTTTTCTTCGATTTTGTTTCCCTCCCAAATTTTTGTCACCCAGTATAAAAACACGAATGAGACCACAACAATGCTGAAAATGCGTATAATTTATTTTAGTCAAAACCGGTAAATATTTCAGAGAAAGTGAAAAAAAGTAAACTAATAAATTTATATCTAATACTATCTTCTATGTTTTCTACATGCGGAAAACACCAAATTTGGTGTCCGGAATCGGTTTTTGCAGTGTCGATTGGAACGCCAAACCAAGAACCTGAAAAACGAGTTCACACAATTTTTCCGATAAAACTCCTAACCTTTCTGGTATCCTTCGGATCGATGACTCCATCATCCCACAATCTAGCTGAAGCAAAATATGGGTGTCCTTCCTTCTCAAACTTTTCTTCCACAGGTTTTCTCAACGCCTCATCCTCCTTCTCACTCCATTCAACACCTTCTCTTTTCTTCTTTTCTTTTTGAACCGTCGACAAAACATTCGCCGCCTGTTCACCGCCCATCACAGAAATTCGAGAATTCGGCCACATGAATACGTATCTGAATATTTTGGGTATTTTTTTTTTTTGAAAGCAAAAATTACGGTTACCTTGGACTATAACCTCTTCCGCACATTCCATAGTTTCCAGCACCATAGGATCCTCCAACCAAAACAGTGATTTTTGGTACATTTGCACAGGCAACAGCAGTGACAAGTTTAGCACCATGTTTGGCAATTCCACCAGCTTCCGCATCGCGTCCAACCTTTAATTTCAACAAGTTAGAAAAAAAAATTAAATTGGGGTATGTCTGACCTAAGAGGGGAAAAATTAACGTTTCAAGAAAAATATAGAGGTCACGCCACGAAAAATTTTGATAAAAAATGGTTGCACGGTTCAGAAGTTTAAATTTTCATAAAAATATTTTTTTAAAAAACCAACCATAAATCCGGTAATGTTTTGCAAGAACAAAAGTGGAATCTTTCTCTGACAACAAAGCTCGATAAAGTGCGCTCCCTTCATCGCACTTTCGGCGAATAGAACACCATTATTGGCCAAAATTCCAACTCTTTGCCCGTAAATCGTGGCAAATCCTGTGACTAGCGTCTCTCCATATCTCTCCTTGAATTCGTGGAATCGAGAACCGTCAACAATTCTGGCAATAACTTCACGAACATCGTATGTTTTCTTAAGATTTGATCCAACAATTCCATAAATCTCATCAGCCGAGTAGAGTGGTTCATCGGCATTTTCGTTGAAAGTCATTTGCTCATCACCGGGCGGTAATCCAGCGATACAACTTCTTGCCAAGTATAACGCGTGTTTGTCATTTGTCGCATAGTAATCCGTCACACCCGATTCACCACAATGCAAATCAGCTCCTCCCAGCTCTTCAGCAGAGATCTCTTCACCAGTGGCCGCTTTTACCAAAGGAGGTCCTCCCAAGAACACCGTACCAGTTCCTTTCACAATGATCGCCTGATCCGACATGGCTGGAACATAGGCTCCACCAGCTGTACAACTTCCCATAACCACTGCCAATTGAGGAATTCCTTGTGCACTCATTGTTGCCTGATTATAGAAGATTCTTCCAAAATGTTGAGCGTCGGCAAAGATATCAGCTTGACGTGGAAGATTAGCACCGCCTGAATCGACCAAATAAATGCATGGAAGATTATTCTCTCTGAAGAAAAAACATTGATCATTTTGATTATTTGTTGAAATTTACCTAGCGATTTCTTGGGCTCTAAGATGTTTTTTGACAGTGATCGGATAATAAGTTCCTCCTTTCACGGTGGCATCATTTGCAACAATAACACAGACGCGTCCCGAAACAATTCCAATTCCACTCAAAATTCCGCCAGATGGAACTTCTTCTTTTCCATACATCTGAAATCAGCGAATTTTTTAAAACGCAAACTTATCTCATAACAAACCTCATATCCAGCCAATTGACTCAACTCGAGGAATGGTGATCCTTGATCAATCAATGCATCAATTCTCTCTCTGGCCAACAATTTTCCTCGACTTCTATGCAATTTGACAGCCTTTTCGCCTCCGGCTTTTTCGATATGAGCAATTTTTGCTTTCAAGTCTTCAACAAGGCTTTTCATTTCAGCTGTATTTGATGAAAAATCTTCGGAATTCACATCAATCTGACTTTGAATCGGCGCCCATTGATTTGTCGACCGATCAACTGTTGATGAAACCATCCGTTGTTGAGTGGTTGAGCTACTATTTTCTCTTATTGTTTTTCAACTCTTACCTTTTTTCGAATTCTCATTCGTGTTCATTTTATACTGGGTGACACAAAACACAACCGATCACAAAAAATTTTTAAAAATATTACCAATTCGGGTAGGCAGATCGAGCAATCACTGGATCAGCGCCCAACAATTGTCTGCGATGATAAAGATCTTTCAAATATCCCCGTTCCCATCTGGTTCGGAGTGAACGACACGATTGTACCGATGTGCTCCGCGGAGTCAACGATTGAGCAAGATGTCGGAACATTTTCCTGGAAAAATAACTGCTAGGAAAACTCAAACAAACCAGAAATGAGAGATTTTTTCGGAAATTAAAAAAAGAAAATAAAAATTATAATCGATGCTACGTCATCGCGTAGTGTTGTTTGAGAGGAGGAATTTTAAAATTTCCGAAAAAAACGGGGCAAATAAGGATATTCAGTTTAAAATATGTTAAAGAGCATAGAAATCTATCAACAAAAAAGAACAAATTCAGAAAAAAGAGAAAAATTTATTTAACAACGACAGAGATCGCGAAAATGATAACAATTCAATTTAAAACGCACAAAATATTAATTCCAGCTGGGCCAATGCTTGTCTGATCGATATAGCCGTGATTCTCCTCTTTTGCGTAATGAACAAATTGAGCGATTGCGCGGAAAACATTGGAAGTTTGACGAGCGACAACACATTTCACAGCAGATCCTGCCGAATCATTGTGAATAAGCTCAAAGTTCGGAGGAGACGCCGAAGACTGAAAAAAAAGTAATCTCTTGGTGACGAGATATTTTTTTTAGAAATGTTTTTTTCTTGTTGGCACACGTAAATAAAACAACGTGATTTTTCAAAAATTATTGAATGACAGAAAAAAATTACAAATACTTTAATATTTAATTTTTCACGTGACACGTGACACGTGGTATCAACGTATTATCAGTTTTTCATTCTTTTTTTTCTATTTCTCATTGTTTTTTCTCAAAAAATCAGTCAATTATGATCAATGCTCTAACAACAACAAAAAGATAAGTTTTGTAAAATCTCCCAAAAACTTGTCAATCTTGAAAAACCCGATGATCGTCCACTCTTCAGTCAGCAAGTCGTCCCGGAGTTTTTCAGCTTTTTTCGAAAAGCAGCCAGAGTACGACCATTGTCAGTAACTTCGACAAAAGGGGAAATTTCGATGGGTTACCTCTTGCATTTTTATGCGGGCGTATTGAAAAACCACGATGGGTTCAGACCAGAAGTTAGCACGCAATGACTGGTAATGTTGGGACGAGAGTTGGGTTAGAAATTTTGACCAAAAAAAAACTCTGTGAAATTGTGAAAGATTTTCTACTATTTTTTGACAAATAATTTACATTTTCAGCCCGACAATGTATGAATCGGCAGTGCTAATGTTGTTCAACTGATCAAGAAAAATGTGCATCCCGATTTCTGGTTTTTGATTGGGTAAGTTCAAAAAAAAAAGAAACCCTTCCTCTCGGGTAGGGAATGAATTTGTCTCGTCACAGAAACGTTGTCTTTTCAAAACTAGGTCACTGTATTTCGAAAATCCGACACAATTCTTGAGAAAAAAAAAACTCTAAATTTTGACGTGAAAAATTTTCAAATGTTTTTGTGACATAGTTTATTGAAAAAATTGGAATATTTTTTTTACATTTACAACCATTTTCACACAAGAAAACGTAAATCTGTGCCTAGTCTGCGAAGTTTTGTTTTTCAACAAATTTTTTTTTCTGATTATCATTTTTCTTACCATATGCAAATAGAAATTGAATGGAGCTCGCTGAGCAGAGTCCGCCTTTTTCGGGCATTTAACAACAAATCGGCTGGTAAACGGTTGATCCAATCGATGATCTCCAACCAAACAATTCGAATTCAGTTGAGCATCCATATAAACACAGAAAAGATCAAAAACAAGAGTCGCGTCAGTTGGAAGTGTTTCATTCCAATTACGACGAACCAAACGTGAAGTGTCCACTGAAAGTGTTCAGTTTTTTGATAATTTTCTCGCCGTACGAACTAACACTTATCCTCGGCCGGTTCCATTCCTCCACCATTCCATTTATAAATCTCCATAAATTCGGTGCTGCTCAACTCTTTGATTCGGCTAACTAAATATGCTTGATTCGAGTGTGCTGCTAAAAATGGAAGAACAAATGGCAAATTGGTAGACTTCAGATTCTCTCTTTCCATGTAGACTGTTTTCAATGTGTCGACTGGTGTTTTTCCGATACGATATGTTGGTGTATCTTTTTCGAGTACTCGATTAATCTCATCAATTTCTTTGGCCAGTGGTAAAATGATGGTGTTTCGAATCCATGCTCTGACACGGAATTCGGCTCGGCGTTGTTGTTCTTCGGTCAGAAGCTCACCACTTCTTGAAACAATTAGATATTTTAGACGGAATATTCTGAGGTTCTACAGGGATTTTGGAAAAATCACATCTGACCTAAGAGGAAAAAGTGATGTGACTTTCTTGGCCGTAAATTCAGGAACATTTTTCAAGAATAAATCAATAGGTCACGTTATTAAAAAGCATAATTTTTCTTCAAATTTTCAGTTTTTTTTTTGATTTCTCTAACCTGTATCTTTCTTCACTTCCATAAAAGTCGATAGATTTGTCTGGTGATGAGTGAGATCTTCGTCGTAGTCCACTTCTTCCTCGTTCGGTCGAATTTGAACGCTTCAGCAGATTTTTTGCATCTGGGGAGGTTTTTGCTGCGTTCATTATTTTATGCAATTTTGTCAACTCGTCGTCGTTCTCGCCTTCATCTCCTTCATTTTCTCCTTTTCTTCTCACCATTGTCACTTCGGTTAATCCGTTCTTACCGATTTTCATTTGATAAGCTGTATTTTTTCTAGAGTTTATGAAACGATACCGATTTCTGAAACTTACGTGAACTTCCGGGCTCGTTCTTTGTCTCTTCTGACAACTGATAAGAAGTGTTTAAATGATTTGATTTTCCATCGAAGCTATGCCAAAAACTTGAAAAATATGAGTTGTTTGTGCTATTGAGATCCATTGGAGAATCGTTTCTGGGATAATTTCAAAATAAGGATTTTGCAAAAGTAATGGTAACTTACGCATGACTCTTCAAAAGAACATCCAACTGTTTACGTGTATGAATACTGTCGGTGGCGATGGAATAGCTTGATGGACTTTTCCAACTAGCTGAAACATCGGCCGGACTTGTGACTAATGGAGATTTTCGGTTTGATGCCAAGCTTCTTGTTGATGTGTTCATTTTATTAGAAGTTTGGTTAGGAGTTCCGAAACTGTGTGCATCGAGCCAAGATGTTTCCAGAATCGAAGAGTCCATGGGTTTTTGTGTTGATGAGGGTGACAATGTAACTGTTTTCACTTTCTTTTCCTCGACAGGTTTGCGTGTTAATCCTTTGAAAGTTTCTGAGAATCTTGTTGCGATGGATGGAAATTTCATTTCAATCAGCAAGAACATGATAACAGTTCCCAGATATATGGAGAGCATTGAGGATAATGTCATTGTTATATCGGTTGGAAGTGCATGATAGAATAGGAAAAATGAGAGAATCGACGAGCCTAACACTATATTATCAACTGTGTTCAATGTGAGAATTGCAATATGCCATTTGATTTTTGTTTCTATCGATGTAACTCGTAGATTTTCCAATCGCTGTTCATTATTCTTCACTCTTGTCTTGCATAATGGAGATAATTTGTCTTCGCGCGAATCGCAAACCTGAGACGTGTTAGGCCGTTTTATGCACATCTGAAATCATGATCAATTTGAGGTGAAAGATCTTTGGAAAGACGAAAATGAAACACTTTGAAACAAAGCAACGAAATTTTGAAAAGGTATTTTTAGGCGAACACCACAATCGTTTCAAGACTCGAGCATTTGAGGTGTGCGCCTTTGGTTTACTGTAAAACGTTGTTCTTGAACGCGTGTGACAGGCACTGACGAGAAATGAAAGTTGGTTATCTAAAAAACGAGAAACACTTAAAAATTTCATTCGCATCAAAAAAGCTTGCGCAAGTCTCAATTAAGACTCCCGCGCGAAAATAAAATTTGAACGGCAAGATACGCAGACAGTGAGAGAAAAGATGTGGCCTAGAAAACCAAATGTGTGTTGTTTTTTGGCAAAGTTCCAAAGTTATTTCAATAAATAGAAAAACCTCAAAACGTTTTAAACCCGTTTTTTTGCAGCAAACTGTCGTCTCAACTTCGAGCCGCACTGGCGGCTGACTCTCCAGCTCCACAAAGACCGCCGGATAATGTGGAGAGTTCTCCAGAAGAGGCGGATACCACGCGATTTGATGCGACACAGGACAGACTTGAAGATGGTTGGTTTTTGAGTCTAAAACGTGTTGTCTAATCAGATTGTTTTCAGTTTTAGATTTTGATCGCCCACCACTTCCGGAAGTACCGGAAAGATGTGGTCCTCCGACAATTCCTCTCAGTGTACTTCTTGATTTTGCAATTCAGCATGTTTATCACGAAATAACAGTTTCGGCCGAAGTGTGAGTTTTAGCTTTGCGAAAAATAAAGTTATTTAAAAAAGTTTTGTTTTTAGACTTCAAAGAAAAAGTGAAGGCGATCAAGAAAAGAAGATTGAATTGGTCAAATTCGCGCACTCGACGCGTAACCAATTTGTTAAACTTTTGGCGCTTGTAAAATGGATAAAAATGTCGAAACGGCTCGACATCTGCAACTCGATCAACTATCTCCTAGATCTTCAATCTCAATACTACATCGATTCGGCAGATCGTCTCGTCGCCATGACAAGAGGTGATCTAGTGCTCGCCCGTCTTCCCGAATATCAAATTCTACCCGCCATCGATGTTCTCACATTGGGAACCTATCATCGAATGCCGACAAAAATCAAAGAGGCATTCATTCCGCCGTCAAAAATCACTCCACGTGAACAAGGCGCAGTTCTGGCCCGACTCAATCAATTGATCGAGAATCGTTTGTCAAGAGCGTCGACGAGTTTGTCGCCGAGATTCGAGCATATTGTTGTGATGAATGGAATGGCGGTGCTAACAGTTCCCGGTGAATTCGAGATCAAAATGACGTTGCTCGGCGAAACTGAAAAAACCAAATGGACCTTGCTCAATATCAGAATCCTCGTAGAAGACTATGAATTGGGTCTTGGCATGCCGTTGGTACACCCAATTCAGGTCAACCAGATCCACGCTGTCCTACAAACAAGGCTCGATGTCTCGAAAAATGTAAAAAAATAGATTTTTTGTTGAAAAAACGAGAATTGTTTCAGCCAATCAACGAAGCGTTCACATTTCTGCATACATTTTGCGTTTCTCTTCAGTTGGATGTTTTGTTTTGTCAGACATCGAGATTGGCAGCGGGAAGATTGAGGTTTTTTTTATTTTCAAAAATTAAATGTCACGAAGAATGAAAAAAGCACCGTGACATTTTTATTAAAAAATGAAAAATGTGCAGGTCACGCCACAAAAACATTGAAATCGTAATTTTTCATCAAAATTTACTTTTTTTTGAGAAATTAAAAAAAAAATGAAAATTACATTTTTTTACTGGTGAAGAAAAAAATTGCATATTTGAAAAAAAACAGCATTAATTCAGAGATAACATTACGATTGAAAAATACGACCCAAAGGAAAAATGTTTGATTGTTGGCTATTGGGTGAAACGGTCGAAAAGTCGGAAAGTAACACTAGGAGCGCCGAAATCTGTGGCACAATATCGTCTTCAAGTGTTCGAGGACAAGGATGACAAAGTGTCGGGGCTCAAAGTTCGACATTTTCCGCATGCTCCACATCTTGGAAAATTGGATGCTAGAACTGGGTTGGTTTTTGATTGATTTTCAACATTTTCAAATTTGCGCGAGTTTTAGTCGACTATCAATGGATCGATTGTTATCCGAAACATATGTTGTTCGATGTCGTGAAAGACTTTTACGACTTCGAAGAATTATCGAAACTGCCGATCCGAGTCTGAAAATATCGTTGACCGGATGTGCTATGCCATCACTATCGATGGCTCTTTTGAACGATTCGATTTCTGATGAATATCTCAGTGTTTCGGTCAACTCATTTTGTGGAAAAGTTATTTGTAATATTCATCGAATAGGTATTTTCTCCCTTTCTTATTTTTCCCTTAAAAAAATCGATATTTTGCCAGATAAACATGAAGATGTGAGTGAATTTGGAAGAGCTCTCTACAGTAATTGCTCGATTGAAACGATCCGAAAGTTTTTGAAAAAATTGAGAATTGCAATCATTATTGAGAGATATCGAAGATCAATCGAATCGATGCCTGTCAGAGAAAAATCTTTGCAAGAAATGACGGTTTTATTGAATAAGGTGGGATATTTATCAACAAGAAACCGTTTTTTTCATGATTTTTTTCAGATGCCAGAAGCATTACCCGAAAATGTGATGTTTTTGCAATTTATGAGATCTGAGACCTACTATTTATTGGTGACATTTGTTCCCCATGAGACTGATATTGTTACCATTGAATTGTTCCTAGTTCAAAATCAATCGGAGTTCACACAAATGTTGCGGATTGATAATGTGAGTCCCCGTGTGAGAAGCTTCAAAAATGAAAATTGAATGGGCTTATTCACAAGAAAGAAATAATGTTAGAAAAAACAATAAAAACATAACTCGGCCAAAAACGTGGAAATCCTTATTCTGATTTGTCACACAAAACTTGTTGAAAAATTTTGTGCTGTTTGAATTACTGTATGAATTTTGTGTTCTGAAATTGTGCCGCGTGGAATTTCACGTTTTTGCCGAGGTAAATATCAGAACAAAAAACATTTTTGTCACTATGAAAGTAGAGAAAAACGGGAAAATCATCCAAAGTATGTCAAAATTGAAATGAAAAAATAAATTTATCAAAAAATGTCACGGTACTTTTCTACCTCTTGGGACACGGGATGACAGTAGTTCAGACAGCAAAAACTTCACATTTTTTTGTGTGAAAAATCACAATAAAAATTTAGAAAAAAAATTTCCACGTTAACAGCGTTTAAAAACTTTGGTTCAAAGATTATCCCCACGAACTTCGCTAATATTATTCTCATTTTGTTTTTCAGGAATCCCACCTATTCCCGACAGCAGTTCGCGCTGCTCTCAATCTCGTTTCAAAGGCCGGAAAAGGGAAGACTCGTGCCGGTCTCGAACAACGACTCGCTTTCGCGATTTCCTCAATCGAAGACCGACTAACCTATATGTTCTTGTCAGATGAGTTGGCCAAACGAGGTATTGATTGTCATGTGAAATGCGATGAAACTCATGTTCCTGGCGGATTGAATCTCTACATTATTGAGTAAGTTTTTCTGTTGTTGTTGTTGTTGTTGATGGGAAATGCTTGAAAAATTTGTAATCCAGACCTGGCCTAAGAGGGGAAAAAGTACTGTGAAATTTTTTTGGTCGAAAACTCACAGTGACATTTTCTAGAAAAATATGATTTTCTCTCAAATTTTCAGCTATTTTTCTCTTTTTTTTTTTCGTTTTTTGTCCTTATTCACAGCGACAAAATTATATTTTCTCAGGATTTTCACAGTGAAAAAAGTTTAAGGATTTTTTTGGTTCCCTGTTAGGTCAGGTATGTTGTAATCACATTTTGAGAACAATAAAAAACGGAAAAACTATTGTTTTTTGAAGACAGTTATATTTTTTCATTTCTTTTCTGAGAAGTTTCGAGACCCTCTTAGACTAGATATGAAAAATAGCTTTTTTTTAAATCCAGATTTTTTTGGCACTGGGACATTTCGAAATCAGACAAAGAGGAAACAGACTGTGTCCCGGAACCCGTGAAATGTCGGCACACAAATAATAAAAAACTGCGAAATTTTTCAAAAAAAATTCATGCGGTTCCGAAATGTCGCAGAGCGGATTTTTTCATTTGAAAAAACATTTTTTGTTACAGCATCACTAAAGCTTTTCCGATGGATGTTGCGGAATTCTTCAAATGTTGCGTCCGAACGTGTATTCGACAAGACAATCGAATTCGAAACATGTTCCAATTTGAGATGTGCTTCGAAGACATTCCATTGGTTCGTGATGTTCCGCACGGACTTCCTCATCGAAGAGATGGAACCAAGGTATGTGCTAGGTCCACGCCTTCTTCCCCCACCTTCTTTTTTCGTTGAGTGGTTGTGATGTGAAATTTTCAAGCCAAAACAAACGTTTAGAACATGTCTGGTCTAACGAGAGGGTATCAAAAATTCTGAAAAAAAACACCTTTTCGTTGCGAGACCTCTCTTTGATCAGATATGAATTAGAATTAGAGAGATTCTAACCAACCTACCCATAATGCTTGACTAGGTTCCACCCAAATTCTTTGAAATAGTTTCTTTTTTTTTGAATTTCAGAGAGCAGAAGAGAGTAAGGTGAGAAATAGATTTGTTGCATTTTCTAACCTCCGGCTTTTTTTCTTTGTTGCATGATTGCTTTTTTTAACACTCTGCTTCGTTTTTGTTGCTTTTTTGGAGCATACATCAGGTGGGAGCCAGACCTCTGGGAGGGGGTCCTAACCTCGAGCAAAATAAAGGGAGGGGACAACTAACTTTTGAATTTTTGATAAATTAAAAAAAACTGATTTTGGCAGGTAATGCGTTTTTTATCAATACTTGAGATAGTCAAAAGTTCCATTCTCTATTAAAAAAAAACAAAAAAAAAAGATAAAAGTAAACGAATCAAGAAAGAAAGAAAACAATATTGTAAAACGTAGAATGAATGTATGAATGATTGAGCACAGGGAGTCACATTACCTGTTGACTCCGCCTCTTTTGGCCATGCGGCGTGGGTTAGAAGAATGGGAAGACAAAAGGGGCGGAGTCGACAATCTATGTGCCTTCCTGTGTACTCATTCATTTATTCATTCTTCACTTTTTCTCTCAGTTTTCTAATACTTTCGTTTTGACACTTTTCTCTACTTCTCCCCCCTCTCCCATTAGTCAAAAAAGTTATACCCCATGTGGTCGTTTGGCCAGGCTATCCCAAGTATGGTTTTCTTCATAATTTTTTCTCAAAAATATAGCATTTTTCAACATATGAGGCACGGTGTTTTAGTCCCCTTTATAGGAGGGACAAATGAGAGAGGTAGACGCAGAAATGAAAGAAAAAAAATAGAAATGAAACGTGAGAGCTTCAGAGAAAATAAACAGGTCTCACGGCGAATACTTTTTATTTCCGGGAATTTTTAATGGTGCAATAAAGCGAACATTCCTCTTTTGTCAGCGTCAAATCTCTCGTTTGTCCGCCCTAAAACAAGGTGGAGGTGTCCTAACCCAGAAGGGCGTCTGGGCATCTATCTGATGTATGTTTTGGAGGGTTTTTGTCGTAAAACATATGGGTTTTTTTTTGATGACTAAAAAATCTTGAAGGGTCACTAACTTTAACAAAAAAAAGTTGCATTTATTAGTGTAAAATAGTTCATACACTTTGAAAACGCTAAAAATGTTGAAACTACAGTATTCTATTCACAAACTTCTTTTTAGAAAGAATTCTTGCTCTGCCCATTTTTGAATGCGACGTAGTTTTTTTTTCCAAAAGTTTCAATTTTTAAAAAAATTCTTTATTTTTAAATCAATTCAAATTCGAAAAAACAAACATATAGTCAATAAAGCGCTAATAGTTCTACAAGACGAGTTTTGCTTGAAAAAATACTAACCTGTTTTTTTTTGTCCGTTTGCATGTTACCAAATGTCCGAAATTTTGCTGCTCCCCTGAAAAAAATTGTTGTTTTTTCTCCGGTTTTTTACTCAATTTTTGATGCGGTTCCAGAATACAACATGGGTTCAAGAAATCAGTGCGGTACAAGGTTCGAGTTTGACATTGACACCGGATAAAATTGTGGATAATGTGAGTTTTTCTACCAGAAATTGACAATTTTGCCTGAATTTTTGCAGGTTATTAATCGACTTCAGCGATATTTGAAAATGTACCGAGTGGTTCATGCGTTTTCGGTTGCGTATCATGCGTTTTACAAGAATATGTGTAGTGTGAGCTATTTTTTCCGAACCAAATAATTTCTACAATTTTGTTGTTTTTTAGATTGAAGCGTATACATTCCACAAATTGGTTATTTCGTATGGAGAAAGACGAGATCAATTGTTGATTTTGGCATTTGACCCGAAAGAGGATGATTTTAGAATCAATTTTGGGCAGGTTAGCTCATTTTTTGCTCCCCATTCTCAAGTTGAGGGGTTGAAAATTGGACATAAAATAATTCCAGAAAAATTGAAGTTCAAGTTTTCCTCATTTTTCTCAACAAAAATCAACCTGTCCCTTTAAGAGGCTACAGTTGTTTCTTTCAACCGCTTGAAATTGTCATGAGAATATCAAAAATTGGAAAGAAATACTGTTTTGTTTGAGTTTGAAATGAGTTTTCAAACATTTATTATGTACCGACACTTTACGGGATGCGACATACAGTAGACTTCCTTTTTTCGTTGAAATTTTCGATAAAAATCCGGGTTTATCTGGAAAAAAAAACTAGGTCAAAAATCATTAGTTTTCTTTTTTTAAAAATGCCAAAATTCGAATTTATCTTTGAGAGGAAGCAAAAAAATTTTAGAATTAAGAAAAAATCAAGAAATCCCCCCCAAAACCTTGAATTTTTAGGAATTTTTGTTCAAAATAAATGTTGCAGACAATGCCTCATTGCCAATTTGACTCATCGGAAATTGATTGGCACAAAAAGCCGAGATGGAATCCGCATTCGATGATTTGTGGACCGTTGAGAGAAAAACTGAAATATAACAACGATCTCGTCTGGGTTGTGAACTATGTGATTGAAACGATGAAACCGATGCAGTCGATCGGAAATTTCAGTCGAATTCGATTTTTGAGCTATAGGGTTGGTTTTTTTTCCGCGCAAAAAATTGTGGTCAAAAAAGGGAGGTCGTAGAGTTACAAAAAATTTGGAAAATTTCAGAATAAATGTTCGAAAGTTAGTTTTTTACGCAAAAATTTGAAATATTTGTGAAATAAGAAATTTTGAGAAATTTTGAGAAAAAGAAATATGAAAAAAAACCGTGCAATTTTTTTTGGTTAAAAAAAAGTTAGTAACACCAAAAAAAGGTTGAACTTTCTGAAAGTTTATTATCAAAAGTTAGTCATACCTGGCCTGAGAGGAGAAAAAGTACCGTGACATTTTTTGGTCGAAAACTCAGTGACATTTTCTAGAAAAATATGATTTTCTTTCAAATTTTCAGCTATTTTTCTCTATTTTTTTTTCGTTTTTTGCCCTTATGTGACATTTTTTGATCAAAAACAATTGGTCAACAAGCATTGGAGAAAAGGTCACACCTGTTGTTGTTATTTATGATGTTATCAATACTACAATAACAACAGATGTGACCTAATTAGACCTTTTTCACACCTCATAAAACTTGAACTTTCTTTGTGCCGCCTGGGTTACTGTACAACAGGCTTGGTCGGAGCCGGAAATTTTCCGAAGAGCCAAAACTCACTTAACAAAAAATGAAAAACTACTTTTCTTAATAAAAGTATAAATTTTTACTGTAATTTTCAATTGAAAAAAATATGATTTTCTGTAAAATTTTTGAAATTTTCAGCAAATTTTCTCCGTTTTTTTGGTTGTCATACATAGTGACGAAATTTTAAGGATTTTTTTGGTACCCTGTTAGGTCAGGTATGGACCCTACAAATAAAATTTGGAAAATTTCAACAAAAAAATGTTCTTTATTCACGCTAAAATTTGAAATGTTTGTAAAATGAGGAATTTCTCAATAAAAATTGAAATTTTGAGAAAAAAAATTTTAAAAAACCATGCAATTTTTTTGGTCAAAAAAAGTTAGGACCACCAAAAAATGTTTGAATTTTCCGAAAATTTATTTTCAAAAGTTAATGACCCCCGCGCATCAAAAAATGGCCGATATTATGTATGTCTTGTTTTCAGGTGACTGCTCAATTGCTCAATCAAGATGTTCACTTTCCGTTCCGCCTCAAATATCATCTCAACGCCATCGACGAAACGGTGATTCGATTGTGTGTGAGTAGCATCATCATCGAATTCAAAATGTTGGACGGTGCCAAAGTTGCGATTCGAGACGTTTCCCGCTATCGACCGCGTTGCGCCGGCATTCATCACTTCTTCCATACACTATCCGCAGGAACTGCCGAAATTGTCATTGACGAAGACGAGAAAGAGGTGCCGATATCGGATAATCCGAATTTCGTCGGACCGCCCGTCTTCCAACCCGATCCATATTCGAATACCGTACTCCCGACGAGTTGTGTTGATCTACAAAATGATGTGATGAAGTGTAGTACACATCCGATTGTCATTGATCATGATACGTTGACGTTGGCTTGTGATTTTAGGGATGTTGGTTAGTTTTTTTTTTGTTTTGGTTCAGTTTTTGGAGAATTTGAAAAATAACGACAGTTTCGAAAAAACTGAACTTCACTTATATGTTTTTTGAAAAATTCATATTTTTTGTTTATAGTGTCAGGATAGGGTATGTTCCTTTGAAAGAATGTACTGTATTTTAGACTTGATGAAAATTGGAAAAAAAAATTCGAGGTTTTTTTTTCAACGGAAAAGATTTATAATGTAGCAAAAAAAAACACTACTCCCACAGGCGAGAGAGTGGAGAGTTCAGAGAAGCCTCAAATTTGGAACTTGGTCAAAATTGACTCATTTTTTTTCTCTAATTTACACTTCTAGATAAACACCTTTCTAATTAGCGAAGT
Source organism: Caenorhabditis sp. 8 KK-2011 (assembly GCA_963572245.1). NCBI lineage: Eukaryota > Metazoa > Nematoda > Chromadorea > Rhabditida > Rhabditidae > Caenorhabditis > Caenorhabditis sp. 8 KK-2011. The sequence continues at coordinate 8,537,572 of OY751548.1, forward strand.
TTTCTAAACATAACGGACGGAGCGGAGCTACAGTATTTTTTTTCAAAAAAATTCAATTTTTTGAAAATTGTCTTTCTCAGATGGTCGTATGACATGCCCACTCGATGAATACCTATCTGCACTGACATATTTGATGGAAATTCGTGTTTCTCTGGATCAATTGACACAAACGCCCAACCCGAATGCCAATCAGAATTCGTCGTTCATCGGAAACATTTCGTATTTAGACATTCAACCGAATTTCATCAAATTCCGCGCAACACAATTGGACGGACAGGGACCGCAAACAGCCAATATGGTCTATTATACATTGTTTGTTAGTCCGCTGAATGGAGCGTGTAAATGTGTTGTCGAGTTTGGTGAGTTTCGGAAATTGAAAAATTGAAAAATATTCCAAAAAAAAACATGTTCCTCTAAACGTCTACAGTTGTTTTTCTTCTTTCATGAAGTTTTTTGTGTTTAGAATTTCCGATTGTGAAAATCCATAATTTTGGCGCCAAAAATTAAATTTCAAGTTTCTATTTTTTTTAAACGCCGAAAGTTTGAAAGTTCAAAAACACAGAAAGATTTGCTGCCAAAAATCTAATTTCAATTTTCGATTTTTTTTTGATGCCAAAACGTGGAATTCCACGTGGCATTTTTCGAAAACATGGAGCTTCAAACAGTAATTCAGAGAGTACAAAAAGTTTCTTTCAGTTTTGTGTGAAAAATTACACAGCACCTTTTGAAAATTGAGGTGTTTACGGTTTTGCCAAGGTTTGGCGAAAATGTTTTTTTTGAAAAATTCAAAACTCAATTTTTTTGTGCAAGAAATTTTAGAGCCATTCTTCTAAAAACTTTTTGGGCGCATCAGAATCTCCGAAAAAATTGATGCGATGTAGAAAGAAATGCAAAAAATTTGCAAAAAAACTGTACAACGTGACCTCATTTTTTTCCAAAAAATTTGCAACATTTTTCATTGATTTTTGATCTTTTTTCATTTCGATTTTTTCATGTTTTTTTCAATGAAAAATGTTGCAATTTTTTTTACTTCGAAAAGTCAATTTTTTGTGTGCTTTGAATTAATTTTTCAACGAAAAAATAACGTTAAAAAAAACCTAATTGTGACAAAAACACAAAACCTGCGTTGTATAAACGCTTAAAAAATCAACGTCGAAATTGAAAAATGTTCCCCTCCCCCTTAAAATTTCTCTAAATTTTTAGATGAGGGTTCGAACAGTCAGGCGACACCGGAAAATCTGGCCATCATCTCGACATATTTCGAAAAAGTTGTCTATTTGTCGAGAAACGAGATCGCCATTCAGACATTTATTCTGATCACACGATTGACGGCTCACGGAGCAACTGCCAGCATTGCCAACATGATGAGCTCACAAATGGTTAGTTTATTTTTTCTTGCGGTGAAAAAAAAACAACGAAAAATGTTTATTACTCAAATGTTGGTTGTTTTCTCAATAATCGGGAGTTTCGTGGCTTTGCATTTTTCTGAAAAATTGAAGCAAAAATTTGGAGTAGGTACTGTAGTTATCTTACTTGTAAAGACCGTAAAATTGGCTGCGTTTTCCGATCATTCGAAAAGGTGAGAAAAACATTGATTGAACTTCGTGGGAGAATGCGCGATTATTCTGGAAAAGAAAGTAAACATGAAGAATATATTTATAAATCTGATGATTTTTGGTGTGTCAAATGATGACAAATACTCACACGAAATGCGTAGGCATCTGAAAAGCTGAATAACATTAGAAATATGATGATGAAGGCCAGAAGAGTTGAGAAAATTGGGCGATTTGACATTTTTAGTGTTTTGTTGGGTACCTGAAATGAACAAGAAAATGGTTGGACTATGTTATTTTTGAATGTGCACTGAATTTTTTAACCAAATTTTCAAAATATCCCAGATTCTTCAAATTTTAAAGGAATATCGGAAAATTTTTGGGTTAGAAAAATGTCAAATTTGAGTTTTTCAGCTCAAATTTTTTATTCAAATAAGTCTTTTTTATTTTTTTAGATTTCTAAATTTTGATACTGGCAATTTTCAGCAGAAATATTAGAAATGTCTTTCTTTTCAAAGAAACGTGAAAATTTTGGCACAAAAATTTAACAGTTTTGAAATAAAACAGAAGTACCGAAAAAATTGTCGCTGTGCAGATCAAAAAAGTCAAATATGCCATGTTAGTTTTAAGTATTTTTGACGAGAAAAACACAATTTTTCGCCAAAAAAACCACTTTAATTGTATGTGTTTCTCATACCTGGCCCAAGAGGGTACCAAAAATCTCAAAAATTTTTGACACCGTGTACAAAGCGAAAAAAAAACAATTTTGACACTGTAAGTCGCCACGAAAACAGGAAAAATGGCTAAAAAATGAATAAAAGGCAATAAAATTCAAAAATGTCACTGTGAAAACTCCTGCGAAAAAAATGACACGGTATTTTTTCCCCACTTGGGCCAGGTATGGTATTTCTAGTGAAAGACTCAGAAATTTTCGAGAGTTCAAAAAATGGATAAAGTATGATGAAAATCAAACATCATAGGTTTTTTTGATTTTTTCTAAAAGCTTTTTTGGTATATTTAGAACTAACTTAACACGAAAAGGGATATAACTTTTGAAAAACAAAAAATTAAAAAAAAAAACGTTCGAAAAATTTGAAGCTCAGGCTTGGGCTCACATCTCAAAAAAAAAGAAGACCTTTTATAGATCAGAAAATGGCTGATCTATCACATGATGTGGGGAAGAAAGAGGTAATGAAATTCAAATTCGTTTTTTTTTTGCGAAATTTGATTTTCATGTTTTTTTTCGTAAAGTTGTTCAAGTCTCAACATTCGAGAAAAAAGGACAATTTTGACACCGCCCATTTTTCTTGGATTAAACGAATAAAATGCAATTTTTTTTGCTCACACGCCGATAGTGAATAATTGATGTGGTAGTTTTTTATTTTATTTTTGTATTGTGCTGGAAAAGACAAAAGCTCGCGGAGCAGAAAGAAAGAAATAGAGAGAGACAGAGAGAAAAGATGAATTTGGAGCGGAAACGAAGAAGCACGAGATGAGATAATTGTTGACAGTAATGGATGACGTTGTAGAGTAGAAAAATTGCGATAGTTTGGATGTAGTACTGTAGTTTTTATGAGGGTCCTAAATATTCATGATAATGAGAAAAATATTTGTCATTCACCAATCGGTGCCACGCGGTTACTGTAGATTACTGTAGATTCCAGCAACAAGTGTTTCTGATATTTTGAGAGATACATTTCTAGACTTTTCAGACGAGTAGAGTCAGATTGTGATAACAAAAATTTCTGAAAACATCTTCTGAACCCAGTAAAGATAACATTATCAATAGAGCGCATGTAACCGATTCGATTATGGATAATATAATACTCAGACAACTTAGCTTCAAGACTTTTTGAACATTTTACAGTAATCATTATTTAGTTTTTAAAAATTATCTGCACAAAATCCAGAATTTTTTGATATTGTCAATAGAGCGCAATTGGTTCCGGAATATTTCGAAACTGCATTAAAATTTCGAAAAAAAATTGAATTTTTTCGTTTTTTTTTCAATGAATGTGTGACATCTCGCGGGTTTTGGGAGACAGTCTGTTTCTTTTTCACAGCTCATTTTTTAATGTGTCATTCTCTGGTTTTTTCTGGGTTTGTTTTTCACAGGTGAAAAAAAGAAGGGAATGACAAATTCAAAAATGTGAAAAAGAAACATACTGTCTCACAAAACCCGCCAGATGTCGGCACATACATTTATTGAAAAACAACGAAAAAAAAATGCAATTTTTTTCGAAAATTATGCGGTTTCGAAATGTCGCGGAGCCACATCAATTCTTGATATGCCTAATATTAAAGTGTCAGATTTTTCTACAGTAACCCGAATTTTCATTCTAAACAAATTTGACACTAAAATCAAAATTTTTGAAAATTTTGGTCCCTATCAGAGTTTTTTTGGTTGTTATTTTAAGCAAAAAAAAAAACACTTTAAAAATCATTAACAACAGCAAAAATATATATGAATACATGAAATATGAGCAGTCCGAAGACTGATATATTACTATTCATTGTTGTTTTTTTTGGAGAGGAAAAAAATCATATATTGACTCATTTTGGTCGTTTTCCAGACCCGTTTGTTTGTCAATTTGACATATTTTATTTTCTGACAAATTGGGGCGAAATTAGAAAATATTTATTATTGTCGACATGGATATTTTCCGAAAAAGCGGGAGAAGATGAAAAGAGGACAAGGACCAGAATGTAGAATTTTTGGGTTACTGTAGTTTTTGAAAAATCAGTGATTTTTTCAAATTGAAAACTTTCAGGACACTTCGCCGCTTCAATCGTGTCACATTCAATTACACATGACCTACATGCAAGGAAACGCAATGCCACCCGGTGCGAAAAAGTATGCGGCGGCCAGTATGATCGATATGCAACACATCAATATCATGCTTGTTGTGAGTTTTTTTTTCTAGTTTTTTCTACAAAAAATGAGAGAATTACAGGTGTCTTTCAAAAGATCTCGCGCATCAACATCGCAGAATTTCATTCGATTTGTTTACAATTGTCAAACGTGAGTGAAACAAAAGCTCCGCCCACTTTTTTTGGCGGAATGTAGAGGTTTTTTCAACGAAATTTTGAGCCTCTGGGACATTTCGAAACCCCCATGAAAATTTTAAAAAATTTCGCAGTTTTTCAATAAATGTGTGTACGGACATCTCGCGGGTTTCGGGACACAGTCTGTTTCCTCTAAAGTTGAGCTGCAAAGAAGAAGCAGACTGTCTCGCGAAACCCGCGAGATGTCGGAACATGGAAAATCGGCGAAATTTTCCAAAAATTTCATGCGGTTTCGAAATGTCTCGGAGCCTAGCCAGACCATGAAAGAGCATGTCAAAATGAGAGATTTAGACAGTAGATCAAACTTTGATTCTCAAATCGCAGCTTTTCATAATGTATTTATTTTTAGGCCTAGATTTTTTTTTGTTTCAGAAACGTTGTAAAAGCTGGCAACGGAACCGACGAGGATCTCGTCTCCTATTCGGTGCCCGCCAACACTGAAGCGCAACAAACGGGCGAGTGTGCGATATGGGTGCTGATTCGAACCATAGTCGATCGATACCCGAACGGGCCGAGTGTCGGCGGCGCTCGCTCCAACATTGGACCGTCAAGTATTGCACCGCAAAGTCATGGCCCGTCGAGTATCGCCGCGCCACCAAGCCACGGTCCATCAAGTATCGCCGCGCCTCAAAGTCATGGCCCGTCAAGTGTGATGATGGGTAGTGTTGGACCGCAATCGGTTGGCGGTGGTGCCGGCGGCGGATACATGTCAGTTTTATCGCAACAACCGCCGTCTGTCGGACAACAACAACCGCCGCCGCCGCAGTGAAGGTATTATTTTGTGTATTTTCGTCAACAGTCTAATAAATTTCTCAATTTTTTTTGCGGGCTCGGATAACAAATAACAAATGATAGCAACAACAACAAAAATGAAACAGGAGTGAGGAATTGGTCTGTACCGACAATTCGCGGGGCGCACCAAGTAGTATACTATTTCAAGTCAATAAAAATTGTGAAGAGGGGGGGGGGGAGGAGCGAAGGCGCAGACAAGTAAAATTGTCTGCGTCTCCACCGCACATTGTTACTCTCACTTTTGTTTGGCACAACCCGCTGAATGTCAGTCCAAAACCTCACACCTTGCGATAGAAAAACAGACAAACACGAAACTTATTTTTTGAACTTTTTCTTTCCGCCTCCTCGTCCACCAGCTCCCTGATTCCGAATTTGGGTCTTGAAACGTCCGGCAGATTCTTCAGTATCCCCGAAATCGTCATTTCTTCTCTTCTTCCCTCCGGACTTCTTCTTCTCGTCCATTTCTCTCATGTCAACTTTCGCATTCTCCATAGCTTCCTGTGTTCGTTCGACGAGAATCATCACATCCGACTCGACGCATGGGTATTCGGTTAATTTTTTGCCTGAAAAAGACAGAAAGTATGGAGAACGAAATCAAGAGGGAACAAATTACCGAGATTCGCCTCAATCTTCTGATACGCTTCGACGTCGTATTGTGTGACGACGGTGATGGCGAGACCGGCGCGACCGGCTCGCGCAGTTCGGCCGACTCGATGCACGTAGTCTTTGGATTGCGAAGGCATGTCGTAGTTGATGACCATGTCGACGTGCGGAATGTCGAGACCGCGAGACGCGACGTCGGTGCACACGAGAATTTCGCGAGCCTTACTTTTGAATTTGTTCAACGAGCCGAGACGTTTCTCCTGGAAAATGGCGGCGTTATGATGATTTTTGTACGAATTAGACATGGCCTAATGCGGCGTCCAAATTTGGAAAAAAAAACAGTACCCATTTAAAGGAACACAAGGTTTTTACGCTGAAAAATATACACAACCTTCACCACTTTTTCCCCGCTTTTTGAAACAAAATTTTTTCGTGAAAAAAACGTTCTGTTCCTTTAAATGGTTACTGTATTTTTTTTTTTTTTTTTGATTTTGGACGCCGCATAAGAAACCCATTTTTTTGTTCTGTTTACCTGACTCATTTGTCCGTGAAGTGGAACCGCTTGCATTCCCAATTTTCTGAGCATCACCGCGATTTGCATAGTTGTCGCACATGTCGCGCAAAATACAATGATCGTGTTTCCAGCGTGTTCATTCAAGAGGTACACCAAATATGCTTCCTGCAAATACAATTTAGGGGATTCGGAACATGGATATCTGAAAAAATAGGCCAAACACTGGTTTTCTGGCGGCCCAAAATAAAAAAAAAAGTAGTCCTAACAGAAACACGCAACCGGTTACTGTAGAACCTTTCAGGAAGTTGAAAACAGAGCATAAATGTGCCTTGAGTTCGTTCAAAAAAATTGAAAATCTACTAAATTTCTTCATTTTCAAAAGCTTTGGCAATTTTGGCATGATTTACGATTTTTTTTGAGAAAATTCTATGGTTTTGGGCTCAAATTTGACCCTTCATTTTCTCGTAATCTTTTGTGTGAGTTATGACAGAAAAAATCACGAACCTTGTACTTATTTGGAATAAAAATATAGTTTTGTTTCAAATTGTCGACAGTCTTATATCTGGTCGAAACGGATACTCTCGCGGGATCTCTCAACGAAGCTCTTTCCAATTTCGACACTTTTTTCGTCATTGTCGCTGAGAACAGATAAGTTCTTCGCTCTTTCGGAATGACTTTGAGAATTTTGTCGAGTTCAACTTCGAAATCCATGTTGAGAATTCGATCGGCCTCGTCCATAATCAGATATTTTAGCGCTTTCAGATTGAAGCCTTTCGTATTTTCGAGATGATCAACCAATCGACCAGGTGTCGCTGGAAGCAAAATTTTTATGACGGGTAAAAAAGTCATTTTTTGGCCCAGGCTCCCGGAATCTGCTTGGAGAAAAAAACTCACCAACAATAATATGCGGTCGTCTGGCGAGTGCCATTGCTTGCGCAGACATATCAACACCTCCAACGATCACAGCTGCAAAATATTGGATTTTTTTCTGAACTTTTGACAAACTCTTGTACTCTTTTAGGCCAGAGACACCAATTCTTATTATTTGAAAAGTGAATTTTCACAAATCTTGTCAGCGTCTCAAGCTGCATAAAACTTCAAAACGTGCTTACCAACAACAAGTCCAATTCCACTACCAAGAGCTTCAAACTGTTGTCCAATCTGGAATGCCAATTCTCTTGTCGGCGTCATCACAAGACAGAAAAACGCCTGAGGATGATCGAGAAGTGACTGAAGAACTGGAATAGCAAATGCTCCAGTTTTACCAGATCTGAAAAGTTCTTCATCTAATAACGTCAACCTTTGAAGCCATATTTTCGCAATCAAAAAGATTATCACCATTTTTTTGCCCAAAAAACAAGCACTCACCCAGTTTCAGCTAAACCAATAACATCTTTTCCAGCTAGAGCATGTGGAAGAGCTGCTTGTTGGATTTTTGATGGTTTTAGCCATCCCAATCGCTGACAAGCATCACAAATCGGTTGTGACACTCCCTAAAATCAAACAATTCTCACTAATATATAAGTTGGAATTTCCTACCAGTTCTGCAAATGTTTTCTCTTCCACTACTTCTTCAACATCATCATCTTCATCATCTCCACCGCCCTTTTTCTGATGTTGTTGAAGTTCTAAACATTTTCCTTTGTTTCAAAAACACATTTTTCCCAACAAAACATACTTTTCGATAATTTTTTCTGTCTTTCAACAAACTCCGGCTTTTTACTCTCCCCATCTGATGACGAAGAATCTGACATTTTATTCTAGCTGAAAAATAATTATTTATCTAAATTGCTCTTTTTATGGCGTATAGATGCGAGATACGGCGATAATGAGTTTTATAACATTTCAACAGCATTATGCAATTATTTTTAGTAGAAAAAATTTATTCAAACAAATGAAAAATACCTTTTTTTCGAAATGAAACGACGCAAAAACAAAAACAAAAAAAAATAAAAATTTCTCTGTGCGTCTGTTCGTCGCCGTGTTAACACACCGCACATCAAACATTCCGACAAATTTACCTAAAAATACAGTAAACCAAAAGGAATCATTCATTTAATTAAATGATATTTTCATCAACAAAACACACGATCATAAAGTTCTTTTTCTCAACAAATCGCTCAAACTAAGCAAATGCGAATTTGTCATACCATACAACGGCGACAATTGCGAGTAAGCCTGCGAAGTGTAAAGCGGTTCTGCAAAAAAATTTCAAAATTTCACAAATTCCCGCCAAAAATCACCAACCATAAATCCTTTGCTCGAATTCAGGATCTCGTTGTAAAAACCGATGCGAAATGTCCGAAACAAGTCCGAATGTCTGAATTTTTCAAAAAATCTTAGTTTTTTAAAATAAAAATTTCCAAAACTCACCAAAACGACAAAAGACAAGAAATAAATTAATGTTGAAAGCATATTCAGTGCCAACACAAGAAAAAATAAGAATTCTTTACTTTCCAAAATGTGGGCGGGGCGGGGATAGAAAAGTGGGCGGAGCCTCTTTTAGAACAGAGATCTAGATCAAAGAAGCGTGGAATGATTTCGAAAATTCACAAATTTCCCAACTTCGGTAATATTTAAAAGTGCTTTATCGGGTATGGAAATGAGAGAGAAAAACAAAAACAATTCGAGAGATCTGGACACATGTTTGATGAGAATCGGAGAAATAAAAATTGGAAAAATTCAGGGTCTTTTGGAGAGAATCTCTCGAAGCATCTCTTCTGGTGCATCAGCATCGATACACTCTTCGATGATGTCGTCGAATTGATTCATTTGAGCGTATTGATACGGTATCATGCTGCGCAAACGTTCGCGTCGAATTTGGAATTCTCGATAAGTCTGGAAATAGAAATGTTTTTGGGTGGATTCTGAATGGGCCCAGTATTTCTGAGGTCAGATTTCTGGCAAATATTGATAAAAATCGGGCCCACACATAGATGGAATTCTCGATAAGTCTGGAGATGAAAACTGGGTTAATTTTGGGAGGATTTTGAATCGGGCCGGGTCAGATATCTATTTTCAATTTTTTTCGAGAAGAAAAATTGAGCCCGAATTTCTGCGGATGAAAGTCGGGTCCGGGCCTGAGTCCTTGTTTCAGATCTGATCATTTTCGGGTCCGATTTTTATCGGATCCAAATCGGTGAGAAACTCGACCCGAAAGTGGCTTTTTGAAAACTTTGACCTCTCAAAACGGGCTGGTCAAAAATATAAGTTCAGGCTTCTCGCATAGACTAGTTAAGAGCCCAGGTCCAGGACCACACTTCCAAATATTGTTTGAAAATTTGAGAATTTTCAGAGCCGATAATCTGGAACCTAAGAATCAGGCCTATCGAGATATGACAAATTTCCAATTTTAACGACAGAGGCCGGCCTATTTTGCAGGCTTCTCAAGCCCAAAACTTTCTTTCATCATTCAGACAAAACTCCTTGATTTCTCAGAAAAAAAAACAGATTTTTTTCAAGACACCAACCAAAAATCGGTGTCATCCTGATCGTGTTAATCTCTCCAACCATTTCCGGCCATACTTTTCATGTTTCGTTATTTTTTGTGTTGTGACATCACATCAGGAAACAGCATATTAAAGTAATAATGTACTTGGTACAAGAAGGAGGACATAAAACCGGCTGCGGCGGAGGAGGCGAGCCAGTTTTACGATCGAGTTTTTCGTTTTGTTTGTGAGCACAATCTTTCAACTTTGTTGCGAGTTTTTCGGGCTCTTCGAAATATGATAGCATTATTAGAACGTGGAATTATTGATGTGAGAATGTGTGAAACATTCATGTGTTCAGTGAACACAACTTTGAAATATGAAGAATAGCCATACCTCTGCCAAAATGTGGAACATTACAAAACACAATTTATTATACAGTAGTTCAGACAGAACGAAATATTGCATAAAAATTGTGAATAATCACAGAGGAAATAGCACAAACTCGCAGAAAAGTCGGCCAGGCCTTCATTTTTTCAGTAAAAAAATTGTAAAAATCTTTCGGGCCAGAACTACTTTTTTATTATTTTTAGAGTATGCTTGAAATTATTTCAGAATTCAATATAGTACTCACAGTATCAAAAATATAAATTTGGAAAAAAAAATTTTCGCTGACACATTATCAACAGTTTTAGTGTATTTTAGAAACAAATATTTAAAAAATTTCACTCCAAAATGTTCAGTGACATTGTCTGATAAATGTATATCTGGGTCTCGTCACGAAAACTTTGAATTTAAATTGATTTTGGCATCTTTTTTCTTTAAAATTCCGGAGATTTTTCTGGATATTTTCCAACAAAAAAATCATACTTTGTTGTTTTTTACTCAAATCTAAAATTCCCACGTATCCAAACTCACAAGATGCTTAACAGGCTCATTCTCATGACATTTTCTTGCTTATTTTTTTTCTTCCTCCACCCTCGTGTTTAGTCACATTCATTTCCTATACAAATCGGAAGTTGACAGATTCATATAGTCTCTTTTTTATTTGGTTGTTCAAAAAAGAGAAAAAAGTAACTTTTTATGATTTTCGGAAGTTTTTTGTGGCCAGCGAAAAAAATGTTCTGATCCGGTTGAAAAATGTTAATAACGAAGCACTTGAATGAACAATATAATAAGCTTTAAAAAAGTTTTTTTCTTTATGATTCATTTTTTTCTATTTTCAAAGGATCTACAGTAATCCCAACAACATCGAAAATGAACCTTGTTCCAAGCTCAAAATTCATTCTAAAAATAAAAAAAAAATGTAGGAGATCAACTACATTTTCGATACCTAGAAAAATTTGACTTTTTCAAAACGTCTGATAGTTACAGTAACCAAGCGAGGAAAACACTTTCGAAACTGAGTTTTCGAATATTGTTCAGGTGTTTTTCAAATCCTTCTTATCACAGATCATCCATAATTACAATACACTTTTTGTTTTTTTTTTTTCGTTTCAGGACTACGTAACATGGAACACTCCACAAACTCGTTTTTGATAATTTGAACATAAATGTATTCTGATGATGTCGTGACTTGCAGAACAAGCGTTCATTGACCAGACTTGGAAATTTTTCAGGAAAAAAAAACTTTCGCACAAGTTTGGTTCAGGTCAGATAACGTCATTGCGGACATTAGGCACCTCCCACTTTATTTGCAATTGTATCGCACAGTTTTTCCCCGCCAAATTCAAATTTTTGCATTGTTTTGTTCTTCAAACTGTGTGCGACAAAACTGCAAAAACAAAAACCCGCCCACTTTCACTCTTTTTTTTTGTTAAAAAAACATGGTGACGTTTTTTTTCGAGAAAAATGTGAAAATAGCAAACGCGCTCTAATAACACACAAAAATTAAGAATTTTCCCACAATTTCGGAGTCCGGACCCCCCTGCAAAAACTAACCGTCGGTCGTTTCTCACTCTGCCCCCCGCCACTACTCGTTCCCTGTTCATCGGTCATCTCTCTGGCTTCGGCGGCAGCGGCAGCCGCGGCACGTTGTCGCAGATCGCGATTCGGTTCGTAGTAGTAGATGGCGACTCGCGTTCCCTCGTCATACGTGTACATACCACGTCGCATGTATTGACAGACTGACGATGATTCGACGATTTCCGACGTTCCCCACGAATCCTGAAAAGTGTTTTTTTTTTTTGTCAGAATTTGTTGGCTAAAATTTTTTTGGGGGCCGAACAGTCCAGATGGGCTCGGAGCACCCGATTGTTTGTGGGATCGGGTGTTCGCTTCCCTGATTTATGAAAAAAATTTACTTTTTATTTCCGAGCCGGTCCGGTCTGAATTCTAAAATACTTAAAAGTTTGAAAAAAACATGTTTTTTAAAATTTCCAGGCCGGCCCAAATTCGGGAGTTTTGTTAAAAACCAAAAAAAAACAAATCATTCTCTCCAATCCAATCCCATTTTCACCCCACAACACATTTGTTGACCAGAAAATGAGCCATCTCTGTGTGTATAATGTAATAAAGTATAATATTTTCTTGGTCAACACCCTTTTCTCTCTCTTTCGAAAAAAAAAAAACAAATAATGGGATTTATCCTTGTTTTTCCATTTTGTTCAAAGGGACTACATTAAGGGAAGAGGGTTTTGTGGACTTTTTGATCTTTCTCATTTCAAGAAAAGGCAAAATGGAGGAGCCTAATCTTTCTGTTATTCGACTAACTATTTTAGGAACAAAAGAACTATTCAATTTCAGATAAAAATTCCGTTTCTTTAGGTTGTTGTTTTTCTAGAGAAAATGATGAGATAAAAAATAGCATTTTTTTGAGGGGGGCTTACATTTTGCACAATCCAATTGTTCTCATTTCCATGATCACTTTCAAACTTGATCAATCTTCGACAAACTCCACCGGACTCGTCATTCGTTTTGAAGCTGGCCTGAAGAAAGTTCGTTGTTTTTCCCCGATTTTTCGACAAAAAACTCGCTCACCGACACAATCATTTCACCATCAAATACCGAGTATACTTGATGAAATCCAGCAAATTGATCAAACCGATTTTTCATCTAGTCGAAAATGATAAATTTAAAATAGAACCTGAATCAAAATACCTGTCGGCTCTCGATCTCGATGCTCAGCTCATTCTCATCAACATCCATTCTTTCCTCATTTCGTCGAGTGGGCTCTCTGACCGTCGGATTGGCATCAACCTAAATACAAATATTATGGAACTGGTCAAGAAAAGTTAAAATTGGACTTTTTGTACCTGAAAAAAACAATTTTTTTTTGATTACAACTTATTTTTAGGGACTCGTTTTTTAAGGTCTTCATAAGTTTGGCAAACTTGGTCCTCATAAAAACAAAATTTCCAGAAAATATCTAGGAAATTCAGAAAACTTCAAATTTCAAGTTCAAAAAACAGAAGTCACGTTTTCTAGCCAAAAAAAAGAAGAGAAAAATGACAAAATTTTACTTTTCAGAAATGAGATTTTTTTCGGAAAACTTCTTTTTCGGTCAACAAAAGTCACGTATCACAAAAAATTTGAGAAAAAAAGAACAATTTTTGTCACTGTGAGTTTCTACCAAAAAATTCCTAAATCCGTATAAAATTTCAAGTAACATGATACTTTTCAGAGACCAAGGCACATTTATCAAAAAAAGTTTTTGTCTTAAAAATTTCACGGTACTTTACAGGTCATCTACTCGGTTATATGCGGTTTTCTAGTTTTTCGAGATTTTTTTTCGGAAAAAAGCCTACCTCAAAATTATAAATCTTGGCAAACTCCTCAAGAGGTCCAACTTCTTTCGAAATCCCATCATATTCCCATTCACACGGTGTCACCAAGAAGTTCGAGCTAAACTGTTTTTCCGAGCTACAAATCACATGAAGGGCTCGTCTGGAAATGGAGAAAGAGGGGGTTATTTGTAGATTGAGAGAGGGTGACTTACTTCAACGGCTCGCGACTTTTGAATAGCGGATCAGCGACAGATGCTTCATGATAAAGTGTCGAGATTCGACAATTCTCGTATCCACTGTGTTGTGGCCCCGAATCGACTTCGAAAAACCATTGCTACAAGAAAAAAACAAGATTTTTCTCGGAAACTTCAAAACTCACAATCGAAAAATTTGATTTATCCGTCTTGGGCGTCGAATCAATCATTCTTCTCGTCGCCTGAATAGCTTCAGCCATAGAATGGATGATTTTGGCGAAGCCGAGTGTTCTGGCTCGATCCAATCCTCGCGTATTTTTCTCATATATATCCGAATCAACATCAATCAAAAGGGGATTGACGTATGGAACTCGGGTCGACGCTTTCATTGACAATTGATCTTGGAAAAATGATCCGACCTGGAACAAAAACTTTGTTGATAGATTCTTGTTTTTCTGCGGCCTGTCGAAAAAAAAATCAGTGAAAACACCCTCACCTCGACCCGAATAAAATATTTTTTTTGCGTTTATATTTTTTAAAATTGTCTAGAAACTGTTTAAAAACTGATTTTTTCTTCACTTTTTTTAGCAAATTGGAATTTTCGGGCCAACCAGGATTTCAGGATCTGAGCCAGCTTACAATGTTTTTTAGTAATCTCAAAAAAGTGGCTCATTGCTCGAAAATTATTTATTGTAGAAAAGTCTTGGACTAAAACTTTGCTAAAAATTTTCAAACTTCAGAAATTTAGAAGGCTCGGAAAACACGAATTTTCAGAAATATTTTGTAAAAAAACCAGTTTTTTGTTTTATTTTCGAACCGGCCCGAGTTTTTGCTTCCAAATTTTCAACATCCAAATTTGAACATGTCTAGAAAACGTCTCAAACTCTGATCTCAAAAATTATTCGGCCGAAAAGCAAATGTCCCCTTATCTCACCGTATCCAAATCAATCGGATATTGATGTTGTCCAGGCTGCGGCCGACTCTCATCAGCCTGCGGTCGTTTCTTCATCTCCGTCGCACTATTCATCATCATCTCCTCGTGCTTATTGTTGAATTCGGCCATATCCGGTCGCAGTTGCTTCAATTCTTCTTTATATACATTATGCAATTGTTGCGCATCGTTTTTGGCGTCTTCGAAATATTTCAACTCGTCGAATTGTGTCGAAATGTCGTGCGCGTTGAGGCGTTGAACAAGATTCTCGATTTTGAACATGACCAAATTATAAAAGTCTTTTTGTGTGGGATCGGTGATAAAGTTATTGACAATGTAGGAGACGACTTGTCGAATGTCCATTCGTTTACTTCTCAATAACACATTCGCTTTGACACCTCTCGAAAACGGTTTCAACATTGCCAACCATTTTGTCAATTGTGACAATTCCTGGCTGAAAAGAGGAAAAAGTTTCATGATATTTTTTGGTCTGAAAAAAAAACTATGATCCGAAATTTTGGCATTTTCAACCATTTTTCTGTTTTTTTTAAACGTTATACACAGACCAGGTATGAGAAAAATGAAAAATATTCGACTCACATCATGATAGCGCATGACAATTGCAGTTGTTTCGTTTTCATCTCAATTCGAGCAATGTCTCGTTCAAGGCTGTAATTTTTTTCGATTTTTTTTCCAGAAAATTCCAACATTTTCCCAACTAGACATACTTCAAAATGGCGGAATTCATTTCTCGTCTCTTGACAGCTTGCGGTGGCATTTTTGGATCATCAAACTTCATCGTCAACAATTCGTCGGTGTACAATTCGAAGCGCTCTTCGTCATAGATTCGATTCACGGCCATCACAAATTCGTTGACTTGAAATGACAAGTTTCGAACTGCGGCCACGAGTTGACCTCTTGTTATTCGACCCACCTCTCTGCAAAATGTGTTGGAGTTGAGGTTTTTTAAATGACCCGGCGACTCATCGAGAGTATTCGTTTAAATTGAAAGTATTCACAATTTTAAGACATATACGAGTTAAAACACAGTTCAAAAACATAAGAAACAAAAGTTAGACGACAAAAAAGAACAATAAATAAAAATAAAGTTGGATCAAAATTTCAAATTCTAATGAAGCAGTAGAGCGCGTTTGCGCGATTAATCCAACTCTATGATTTATTTTCTGTTCTTTGTTGTGCTGTAGTTTTCGCTATACGTTGTTTTAGACTGTTTTTTCACTCACATATGTCTTAAAATGGCGAATACTTTCAAAATAACCGAACACTATAGAAGAGTCGCCGGGTCATTTAAAGCTTTTTTTTCGGATTTTTTCGCAGTGACAAGTTTTTTTTTTGAAAAAAACAAAAAATCACGATTTTGATCAAAATTTCTGCTCATACATCAGATAGATGGCCAGACATCATTTTGGGTTAGTACCCCTAAATCCCTCTAGGTTTCGATTAAAAAAAAAGTGGGAAGAGAAAAGTAATGAAGAAAACCATACTTGTATAACTTTTGACTAATGGGAGAGGGAGAGCAAGAAGAAAAAAGAGTCAGAACAAAAAACAGCTATATTAGAAAACTGAGAAAAAAGTGAAGAATGAATGAATGATTGAGCATACAGGAAGGCACATAGATTGTCGACTCCGCCCCTTTTTACAACCCACGCCGCATGGCCAAAAGGGGCGGAGTCGACAGCCAATGTACATCCCTGTGCTCAATCATTCATCCATTCATTCTTCGTCTTTTTCTTGTTAGTTTTACAATATAGTATTCTTTCTTTCTTGTATCGTTCACTTTGATCGTTTTTTTTTTGATAGAGGGTTTAACTTTGAGCTCTGGTCCATAATTATTCCAAGTATGGCCGAATTCAATTTTTTAATTTATCAAAAATTAGATGTCCCCTTCATTTATTTTGCCCGAGATTAGGACCTCCTTCCCACAGGTCTGGTCCCCTTCTGATGTATGTTTCTTCTCCGGAAAACTGCGATATTTCGAAACCATTCATTGCGAAATCGCATAAAATCCAAACAAAAAAGAGGAAGAAACGTCTGTCTGTCTGTCTAACTGTATGGCGCATCACGTGGGATGTCGGTACACACATTTATTGGAAACGCAAGGAAAAATCATTTCTCGGAGAATATTTGAATGCGGTTTCGAGATGTCTGGTTTCGAAACGTCCCGGAGCCGAAATTTCAAAGTGATATTTTCCAATATTTTTGTGAATTTCTGAGCTATTTTTTCTCTCTTCTCGTTCACGGCTACAAAATTTGTTGAATTCGTGATATTTTTCGTGTCTGGGTCTCGCCACAGAAACTGAATAACTACAAGTTCCTTTGAAATTGGCCTTTTTTCGGGTTTTATCAGAGTTTTCAGTACCCTTTTGTGCTAACATTTTGAGCTCAAAACTATTTTTCCAGAGAAAACAAAAACTCACATCAAATGTTTCTCGATGAACTCATTAATCCCGGCCAATCCCTCAACTCCAAGTCCTCTCTCCAGAAATTGTTCACCAGCCGGTTCAGTCGATCCAGACAAGAGCATGTCCAACAAAATCTCGCCAATGCGAACATTCGGAATTTTTGTGTCGAATCTATTGTGGAGAATCATCAGCTGAGTTTCCCAATTCTTATGAGATGTTTCAAACGATAAATACATCAGGAAAAAACCGTAGACAAGTCGAATAAACCTGGTAGTAAAACTGATATTTTGGGTTGAAATGTGAATCTACCTCAAAGCCAAGTCCCAATGCACTTCTTGAATTGCCAATTTGAAATTGATGACATGTGTATGATTACCATTTTTGCCCGCTTTTTCGGCGATTGGTTTTCCAAAATTCTGAAGAAAAATTGTAGTGTGAAAGTTGAGATTTATGAAAAATTTAACGGTAAATACTCTTCTACCTTTTGTGAAAGGTATGGAGCTAAATTTCTCTAAAAATTTTGTGACCGGAAAACTTGAGAGAAATTTTGTTATCTGTAAATTTTTTTGACCCAAAAATGTAAAAATCTCATTTTTAGAAAATGCAATTTTCCCATCAAAAATTTAATTTTTTTTGTGCGGTCGAGTTACTGTAGAATTTTTCGTTTTTGGCCGAAAATTTTTTAACTGTGACATTTCGAAATAAAAAAATCCACAAAAAATTATGAAAAATTCGCAAAAAAGTATTTTTTAATTTGTAGACCTATCTAAAATTCAAAAAATCATAATTTTTCAGGGTTTCAAACTTGCTCTAACTAAAAAAAACTGCAAACCTTAGCCTTATCCAACGTCGGTTTCGGTCCACAACTAGTCACAACAATCGAAACTCCGCCAGAACTTCTTGAATAATATGCATCATACACATAAATAGGTATCAAATTCATAGGCGCCAAATATTTGGTAACATCAATATCAGCAAACGGATAGACACCCGCTAAAAGGACACTGACAATCAGATCATCTCGAATTGCAAGTAGTACTGTATCTCTGTACGATTGACGAAATTTTCGATTGGAAATGAACGTGTTCTCGATTCCCTCTTCGATGCCTTCTTCAGCTTTGACAAATGACGAATCCTAGAGGGAATACACAAGATTTTTCACTGAAATTTTCTGATTTTTACCTCTTCGAGCATTTGAAAAACAAAAGCTATATCTTCTTTAGCAACATCAGGCTTCGAACCAGTCAAATCAATACATTGATCATATAAAGTCGCTTTGTTTTCTAAAAAAAATGGTTTTTTTTTTTCATAAATTCTCCAAAAAAACCTTCAATCTTCTTAATCGACTTCTTCATATCTGATTCGGCCTCCAAATAGACTTCATTTATAAATCGTCCGATTCCCGATTCGATATGTTCAATTCTATTGTGTGGACACCATCGGAGACGTTGAAATGTGACGGCGTGGCCAATCTCACCGACTCTGCGAAAAGAAATGAATCAGAAATGGTAAATTCACCTTTTTTTAAACAACCTATTTAGTTCACGTTTTTATTTCATTCAAAATCGTTTTTTTTTCGAGATTTTTTGGAGAGCTTTCTTTCGAAAACAGAGCCTGGCGTAGGATGGAATTTTGTACCGTGACAAAAAATTCAGAAGTTTTTTCACAGTGACATTTTTTGAAAAGTTAGAAAAATAACACATTTCAATCATAAATATCATATTTTCATAGGAGAAATTCTTATTTTTCATTTCTTTTTTCACTGTAACAGAAATTTTTTTCAATTCGTCAGGTATGAAACAGAGTCAGAAGCAAAGGTTAGATTTGAACTCTCTCTCTCTCTCTCTCGCTGTCTGGCCGGGGTTTTTTATTGAAGTCCGTTAAAGGCGCTGGGCTTTGTGACGTTTCGAAAAACCAGACATTTCGAAACCGCATGAAATTCCAAGGAAAAAAGAAGAAGAAAAGTTTGTGTGTCTTATTGTATGGCGCATCCCGCGGGATGTCGGTACACACAATAATTGAAAACGAGAGGAAGTATATTTTATAGATCCGCACGGAAACATGAAAATTTTGATTTTTCTTTAGTTTTTTGTTTGTCATTAACATTATCTCAACTCTTCAGTTTTTTGAGCCCGAAACCCTTTAAATTAAGGTTACGTTTTTCTAGATAGGTCCAGACTTCTGGCATCTTCGCAAAATTCCAATTTTTTCAAGTTGCAAAAAAACTTTTCCTCATTTTCAAGCAAAAGCGTTAAAAAATAGTCACGAACCTACAATAATGTTTAAACTTTCCGGTCTCAACATCAATAACACAAACATTTCCATCAGTGGTGGCCGCCGCCAACACCTCTCCATCCGGCGAAAACTCCAAACAGTCCAATTGAATCTGTTCGCCGGTTTGTGAGAGAAGCATGGCCGCTTGCGAAATGTTCATTTTCCAAATCTGTTTCCACGACACTCGCTTCAACGCGATGTCGCCGTTTCGAGACCCGATTGCGACGATATCATTCACCGGCGAAACTGCCATACAATGCACTTTGAATGGTGCTCGGAAGGTCTTTTTCGAATATTGAAAATTGCCTTCTTGTATGTTCATCGTTCCCGTTGATTTTAAAACCATCTATATTTTTTCTCTGATTATTCACAAACATGAGTTCTTAAAATATTTGGCCACAAAAAACCATTTGAAACACTTTGTCGATTGTAAATTAAATCTTTATGGGTCAAAAACTCCCAACATAAAAAAAGAAGAAACAAATTGAAAAAGTTAATAGAACTTTCTGATAATTTTGAAAATTATTACAAATTTCGGGCGCTTCCGTGAGAAATCGCCATCTCCTCTTGCATCGCTTGAATCTCGTGATAGTTTCCTCTTTTCATCACAGCTAGCATTTTGTTCATTCGACTTCTTCTCGCACGCCGTTTCGACGATGCTGATTTAACCGCTCCTTCTTGATCTTCCACACTTTCTTCGCCTTCCTCTTCATACTCTTCCTCATCTTCGACATACGGACTGTTTTCCTCTTCTCTTACTGCTTTTTGTGGTGGTGGTTGATTGAGAGACTGATATTTCGTCCGTTTGGCAGCATAACCCCAATGTTGTTGTTGCTGTTGTTGGAGATCATCAGGAGTTCCATAACCGTTGCTTATCGGCGAATTCTCGAAACCAGACACTCCAGCAACCTGAAGAATTGGAAATTTATCAAGCTTTATAGAATACGATTTTTTTCAAAGTGTACAGTGTAGTTTTTTCCGGCTCTTTTAGATTTTTTCGGGAAGTTTATTTTTGGAAAAAGTCCGACTGATTTTTACGAGAAAATTATTGATTTTTCTCTGTACCTGATCAGTCATTTATTTTTCTCTTATTTTTTGCCCTGATTTTGTGCCTGACCCGAACACGACTGATTAACATTGATGCGTATCAGCGAAATGAACAATTCAGCTTTTTGCAACAATTCTATTTATTTTCCTGAGGTACTTTGACATACTTTACCGTGCGGACGAATTTTTGATATTTAAAAAATGACACTTTTAAATAAAGGTCACGCCACGAAAACTTATATTTTCCGTCAGATTATTTTTCGTTTTGTTTGGGCGTTTTTAGCGGAACGTTGCTACTCGTTTAGACCAGGTATGAATTTTGAAACATTTTCGGCACTGGATCTAAACAAAAACGAGATCAGCTTTGAAAGTTTTATCGAATTTAATTTCCCATAAATAAGTTTTTTTTTGTGAAAATTCTAAAACATTTTGGCCTCGAAATGAAAAATGAAATTTCGAAAAATTGACATTTTACGTGTATTTTTTTTCGATTTCGACGCCAATTTTTTTCTCGTTGATGAACTTTAAAGAGTCACTTGTCACTTTTTCGTGTTTTTCAGTTGTTTTAGAATTTATTTAAGCAAAAAATTACCTGTTGTCCCAACTCTCCTAGGAATGCATTTATCATGTTCATATGTCCGTTGTCCTCTTCCCGATGTTTTCGTTTGTTCTTCTTTGATTTTCGTCGTCTATCAGATGAATCGGAATCAGAATCAACTCTCTTGTTTCTACAATCTTTTGCTGCTTTGTGCAATGCCATCACATATGCGCCTTTTTCAATTGGATACCCACGAGCTTGCTCGAAAGCTTAAATTTATTGTTTTGTTTTTGACATTGAAAAACGATTATTTACCGTCTAACGCTTCGTGTGAGCTCCATCCTAGTCGTTCAATCAAAAATCGGCATATCAAGTAGCCACTTCGATTTATACCATTTGTGCAGTGAACGCCGATTAATGCATCTTCATCGTCACACTTATCGATATAGTTTTGAATAGCTTGGGTGAACTGTTCAATGCATTCATCACGCTCTATGAACCCTCTTCCAGGGCAGTTGATTTTCTCATACTGAACACCTATTCCAGAAACATCGTTTTTATCATAATATCTGTCGGTGTCTGTCAGATCAACAACTAAACCAAGATGTTGTCCTGTTTCGGCTAGCTAAAAAAACAATTTGACATTTTTGATAACTTTCCCAATAAGTTTACCTTTCTAAAGAGATCGATAGTATTGAACCGCAGTTCTTTGGGTACCCGATTTGCGAGATTATCATTGAGCGGTGTTTTGAAGACAATAAACCTAGTTCTAGGAATGACACGACCAATTGGAGAATAACGAGTCCAACTGAAAAATACAGTAATTTTTAAAGAAAAAACGGTAACGGAAAACCCTGAAATTTTGATATGATTACTGGGGACAAAAAAAGAATAAAGAGAGAAACAACTTTTGAAATGAAAAAATTAACTATAGATAGATTATATGATTGAAACTTTGCAATCGAATTTGAACTCGATTGCACTGTTTCAAAAGACACACGATAACAAAAAAATATAAATTCTTACTCTTTTGGTACAACTCTGCTCACGCGACCCATTTTATAATATGTTTTTCTTCAAAAATTTTAAAAATGAGCAAGTTCAAAAAGGGTACACGAGTTGCCAGTATATGATAGAGATCCTGAAGAAGTTGATATGCTGCACCAAACCAATCAAATCCAACGAACAATGTCGAAAAACCGAAAACGCCAACTTTTTTCGTTGAAAACGATCGAAAAGAAAACAACTATCGATTGTTGGCTACTCGCCAAAACTTGTTCGTTGCAAGATATCGTGTGCGAGAAAATGTGTGCGTCTTCCCAACTGAACGCGGGGAGCAGAAAAATTTGAACTATTTTCATGAATAAAAGAAACATTTATTATTACTATGTACATGTGCACGAAACAACAATTCAAAATGACAATAAAAATAACATGACTAATAAAAAATGTGTAGTTCTCGAGGATGATGAGATTGGTTGTGATTGTGTCAACGGAGGGAGAGAAGGTGTAGCTGATTCGATTTGTTGTTCAGATATTATTCCTGAAGACAGAAAAATCGAAATGATAAAGAAAATTTTATGTGAAAATAAACAAAAACGTGAACTGAATTATTATGATGATTGTTGATCCCGAACC
The DNA here is from genome assembly GCA_963572245.1 of Caenorhabditis sp. 8 KK-2011. Lineage (NCBI taxonomy): Eukaryota > Metazoa > Nematoda > Chromadorea > Rhabditida > Rhabditidae > Caenorhabditis > Caenorhabditis sp. 8 KK-2011. Next base: position 8,560,298 of record OY751548.1, read on the forward strand.
GATTTTGAATATCAGACGGTACCTGACAAAAAATCATGTTTAGACCCGATTTTTTAGCCTGTTTTTTCCCCATTTATCAACAGAACCATGCTGATTAGACTTACCAATAACTCCACATGCCAATCGACTTCCAGCATTTCCTGTAGATTTCGACAAATCCGAATTACCCCTTCCCAAATCATCAGATTTCTCGTGAATCACCACAGTTCGACCGATAATTGAGTATTGTCCAGAAAGAGAGGCCAATGAATCGGAGACTGAGACGATTGTTGGACCGGAGGCCTTTCAAAGAAAACACATTGACTTTGCACAAAAGTAGAAACACTTACAGGCGAGTCAACGTTGCCAAGATCACCGATATGTCGATTCGAATCGTCGGGAGCGCCGTGGCTCAGCTTGTGTGGGTTGTAATGTGGACCGGCACTGAGACATCCATTGCCAGTGTCGCCTTTTTCGTGAATATGAAAACCGTGTTTACCGGCTGAGAGGGAGTTGACAGAACCGTTCAGCTGGAAAAAAATTGGTCTCAAATATTTTGCAGGAAAAAGCAATAGTTTTTCATGTTTTTTCATATCCCGGTGAGACATGAAAAATTCTGGAATCGTAGAAAAACTTCACAACATTTTGAGAATTTTTCGGCATGAAAAACAACTGAAAATTCGGACTGGGAAAATTTGAACTTTCCAAGTCGGCCCGAATGATTTCAGAAAAATCGAACTCTTCGGGCCGGCCCGAGAAAAGTTTTTTCGGAAATTCGGATTAAACCAGATGAACTTTTTCTCGGTTTCCTACTTGTTTCAGGACGGGCCCGAGTTCAGAAAAATCTAAATTTCCACGTCGTATCAAGCAAAAGAGAATTGGCAATCATTGAAATAGAGCGAGACGCAGTGTGGGCGTGGCCAACGCACACACAAATAATGGCAGTGTGCGAGACGCGTGTGTTGTCGGTACCGAGATTCAATGACTCTATTGCATAAATCCAATTTTCAAGATTTTGAGAAATTAAAAAAGAGCTTGTTCCATGGATTTGTGTGGAACAATAGAGCACATATGTGAAAACGATGTTGTAGTTATCTCGGAATGTATTTTTCTTTGCGTCTCTCTCTATTTCAATTCTTGCAAGCGAAAACGACGTGTTTCTGGTTCGGGTCGAAAAAAAATTACGACTTTTTTTCAACTTTTCGGGTGGACCCGAAACCTGTTTTGATGTGAACGTTTTTAATCTTGAAAAATTAGTTCAAAATTTGGAAGAACTTTGAGTTTTCCGTACCGGCCCGAAAAACTAGAAAAAAAACTAATTTCTGAAATTTTGAAAAATTTCGGGTGGGACCGGGCCAAAAATAATGCACCAACCTTCAAAAAACTTCCAGATTGCTCAAAATCAATAGTTCCAATCAGCTCAGTTGGCACTTGTCCAGCAACCGCCTTGAAAATATACGCCCGAGCTTTATTTACTGAAAAAAAGATTTCCAGATCTCCCTCTTCTTCTCATACACTCACCTTCTGTGGCGCCAAAACAACTCGAAAACAACATTAAAATTGAAAATTTATACAACATTTCTGAAATTGTCGAGAATTGAAGAGAACAGGAAAAAAAAGGAAATTTCGACCGAAACAGAAAAAGATACAGCAAAAATGTTATTGTCGACTGAATGTACTACTGCAAAAAAAATCGAGTTTTTTCACAAAACAGACAACCAATTGGTTATATCATCATCAACATCTGTCAAATTCTCTCGTTTTTTTGGAATTTGATCTGATTTCAAAGGAAATGAAACTTTTATGGGGTACATTTTCTTTATATAACCATTTTTCCTGGCAAAATGCAAAAAAAAACTAGAAAAGTACTGTTTTCAAAGGAACATAGACATAATTGAAGAGGTCTTGTCACGATTTTCAAAAAGTTTGAGGTCTGAGAAAAACAATTTTTGCAATACATCTAGAATCGAATTTCTATCTGTCGTTTTGATGAGAAAAAAAGTACAATTCTTCTCACGAGACTTGGCAAAAATATTTTTTCGGACAATCATCACTAACAGCAAAACAGAAAAAATAATCTGGTCAGGCGGATTGTTGTGTAAACATTTCATTGTTCAACATAAACACTGAAAATTGCTTGGGAGAAAAAAAAGAAAAACAGTGAAACCGACAAAAAAACTTTGTTTTGTTTTTAATTGAATTAAAATGAGTCAAGGTTTTCTTATCACATGACCTTGTCAGCCGAAGAGCTTTTTGCAAAAAGAAAAAAAGGTTAACCACATAAATTAGACATTCTATAAGAAAATAAAAAAAACGGGTAAACAATGAGAAGAAGAAGAAAGACAAGACATGATTAAAATGACAAAAGAAGCGACTTACGAAACCGCAAAAAAAAAAACAAGATGAACATTTGAAATAGTGTGATAACCGCGAGACGCAGACAATGCTTTCGATATGGATATATATATTTAGATAGTGCTTAATCAATTTGTCGTGTTATTTTATAACAGGCGTTGTTTTAGCAACAAAATGTGTAGTGTGTTCTTTTATAAACGCTCGCATTTGATTAAAGAACAAATTTCGAAAAAAAAAACAAAAAAGAAGGTTCCACCGAGATTTGAACTCGGGTCGCAGGATTCAAAGTCCTGAGTGCTAACCGCTACACCATGGAACCGACGAGTGTTCGTGTTGCCGATGGCAGAAAAAACGGCGCTGTTGAACAGAAGAAAAAGGACAGAGAGACGCAGAGAAAAAATTGCACTATGATGTCGAACCATATTTTATCGTGCACAATTTTTTTTTGAGGTGGATTTTTTTCGGGAAAAAAATGATAACCTTTTAACTATTTGATATAAAGTTTCATTTTATCGTTTTTTGTGTGGAAATTTTTGGAAAACTTTGAAATTTTTTTTCTAAAGAGAAAAAATCATAAGACTTAAAATTTTTTGAAAAAACCTGCGAGTTGTATGTTCCTTTAAATACATAATGTTTAATATTTTCCAGAAAAAATAAATTTTTCTAGACCCAAAAACTTTTCAACGCGCAACAAGACCTTTTTCTAACTATGTGTGTGCCTTTAAATACAGTAATATTTTAATGATTTTTTCTTTTTTTTCATGAAATTCCTTCAGTTTTTAGTTGAACTGACATCTGTGTAAAACAGCTATACAAACAGACAAAACATCCAACACACTTTGGATTTTTTTCCAGTTCTAATTGGAGCAATTCGAGCTGCTCTACATGAGCCATAAACCAGAAGATCATCTAATTTTAGCGAAAAATCTCAATTTCGAGATTATTTTTAGATGTAATCCCTCATCTTCTGGCGTCATTTCGCATGTACATTTCATTCCTCGGTGTTTCGAATAATGTGTTTTTTCTTTCTCCATAAAAATTCATACATGTTTTTTTATTATTCATATATTTTTTGTTGTCTTTTTTTCACGTAACAAATACGTTTCAATTGAAACAGAAAATAAAAACTAGTTTCGAGTTTGACGGGTAGCGGGAGCAGAATTGAACAAATATTGAAACAAACTAAATTTTTTTTCCTAGATTTTTTTGTGCCTCGACATTTTCTCGCCTCCTGTATGATTTTTCTCATTTATACATATTACGTTCGTTCTCACGGAAAGTTGAATTTTCTGAAAAAAACAATTTTTCACAATTTCAAAAATTCACCATGTTGTTGATGCCTTTTTTCCGCATAGAAAAAAAAATAGAAATTGTTATTTTTCTTTTTTTCTGCCATCCTCTACTCACCACCGGATATGGATTAATGCTTGCTGTTTTTTTTTATTTTTCCAGTTTTTTTTGTTGACTGAAAATTGTTTTTTTTTTCAAATTGAATTTTCCGGGCCGGCCCGAGAAAGGTTTCCGATTTTCTGGAGAAATGTGAATTCCGGGCCGGTCTGAAAATGCTTTTCACGGAGATTTTTGACTCGGAAATCTTAAAAATTGTTTTTTTCGAGAAAAAATCTGAAAACTTGAGTCTAATTGAAAAAAAATTCCCGACTCTTTCGAGAATTTCAATTATGAGGGTCTGAAAATTTTCGATCTTCTGAAATTTTTAAATTTTTCATGACATTCCGAGAAAAGTTTCGACTTCCCATAAATCTGCATTTTTCGGGCCGGCCCGGAAAATATTTTTCGATTTTTTTTTAATTGGTCTGAAAATATTTTTTCTGGAACTTCTCGAAAATTTGAAATTTCCGGGCCGGTCCGAAAAAAGTTTTGAAGTTTTTAAAAAACCGAAAACTTTACTAAAAATTTTGAAAAATTTTTCATGATATTTTCTCCAAGTTTCTCATTTCTTAACGCTATTTCGTCGATTCAGACTCCGCCCACAAAAATGCGCGAGCTTTTTCAATTTCGAAAAAAAATTGAGAGTGTTTGACATGTGTGACAAACTGAAAAACAAAAAGAATACTTAATGAGAAGGTTAGCTTCTCCTTTTTTTTCGAAAAATAAGAAATTCGTATTTTTTTCCGTCTAAATTAGTACTTGGAAAAGTGCCCAAAACAAATTAGTTTTTTTCGGGAAAAAAATGCGAAAACTTTTGAACAAGAATTTTTTGATTTTTTGCAACTTCGGGTTACTGTAGTTTGTCCGAAATTTTTTTGTTTTTTTTTTCGAAAAAAAGGGAAAAGATGAATTACGCTTTTCCGGACTGCTCGATTACTAATCTGAAATTCGAGCTGTTCACACTTCCTTCCTGTCTGTTTTCTCTGCGTCTCTCACACAAAAAAAATCTGACAAAAATTAGTGCGCAAAATTCGATGATCGAATTTTTTTGGGCTGTGTCCTTTTCGTCGCCCCGCTCACGATCATTTTCATTTTCTCGGCGCCTTTCCATTCTAAAATATTCCGTTTTTCTGTGCGTCTCCTCGTTTTGCACACTATTTTGTCGGCCATCGTTTCCATGTCCAACTTTATTATTATTTTAACGTCACACGAAAAATCGAGCCGTTTTTTATTCTTGGAAAATCAAATTGTTTTGTGTGTTTCAGACGAAAATGCGAGTGAATGTGGCTAGAGTTTGGGAAGATTCGGATTATGAGAAAGTGAGAAGTTTGTGTGTTCAGAGCGAAGGATGGATTGAGGTAGGGATTGGGATTTTGAAGTGAGAAAAATAATTCAAAAATTTCTCTTTTCCTGTCACTAAATTTTTGAAAACATTTTTGAAACAAAACTTTCCGTACGCTCCCAAAATTAGTGAAAAATTTTGGACCGTTCGAATTTTTTTCCCGGATTTGGAAAATATCTTGAATGTTTTCGAAATCTCCCAGAAAGTTTTTTTTCTCAGAAAAAAAATCTGGCCTGCTCTTTGAAACTACAGTAACCCACAAACTTTTTTTTTGGCAAAAATTCAGATGTACAATTGTTGGCCCTTTCAATTCTGAAAGAAGTTTCCAGGCCGGTCCGAAATTTTCGAAAAAAAATGTTGGCTTGTTAAACTTTTTTTCAGGATTAGAAAATATTTTCATTTTTTGAATTTAGTCCTGGAAATTTTTCTCTTTGCTCTTAAAAAATCTGAAAGCTACAGTAACCCAGCGGTAATGTTTTTGAGAAAACATTCGATCCGAAAAAATCAAGATACATTTTTCAGGCCGGCCCGAAAAATTTCCCAGATTTTTGACAAAAAATGGATGTCTCTATAAAATCTTGAAATATTTTCAGACCGGCCCGAAATATTCTAGACCCTGTTCCAAAATTACAGTAACCTCAAATTCAAATTCTTCCCAAAACATTGGCAAAAATGTGTGGGCGATTTTAATGTATTTTTTATTGATCATCACTAGCAAAAATTACAATAAACTACAGTAACCCAGCCGTATTTTTTTGCAGGTTTACAACAAAAAAGACACTCAAGTTCACGTGAAAAATGTGCCAAACAGCGATTATCAGATGGTGAAAGCGACAGCTTATTTTCCCGATGTTTCATCGAGTGTTGTCTATGATGTTTTACACGATTCAGGTATGTTCCTTTAAACTACAGTAACCATTTTGTTTTGTTCAGCATACCGCCCAAAATGGGATAAACATATGGCAACGCAAGAGAGCATTGGTATTATCAATCCCAACAATGATGTTTGTTACCATGGATGTAAGTTTTGAACGCGTCGCGGTTGTGCGTCGCGTGCTCTAAAAATCGCAACACAAAGAATTACAGTAACCTCATACCCGCCAATTCGCGCCCGCGATTTTGTTATGCAACGAAGTTGGTTGGAAACGGAAAACGAGAAAATGATATGTTCTCATTCGGTGTGTCACGAAGACTATCCCCCGTCGAAGGGCTTCATTCGCGGAACCATCCTTCTGTCAGGATATTTGATCCGGGAAAAAGGGGATCAGGGAGGTTGCGAAGTGATTTATATATGTCATTCGGATCCAAAAGGAAAACTGCCGACTTGGTTGGTGAATCGGGTCACCAAAGTTGTCGGGCCGAAAATTATCAAAAAATTGCATAAAGCTTGCCAAGTTTATCCCGAATGGAAACAAAAACATCATCCTGATTGGAAACCTTGGATCAGTGTAGAACAACAGGTTCAGTTTTCCCTATTTCTATTTTTTACAAAATTTTTTGTTTAGATCGATTTCCCACGAGTTAACCTGGAAAAGTGTCAACCGAAAGAGTATGAACAGAATATTATCGACGAATCGAATCTATCAGCAATGTCGATAAGCACGAAAGAAGACGATGAAGAGGATGAAAATTGATTGGGATACTTTAATTATTTTATTAATTTCTGTGATTTTGATTTGTTATGAAATAAAATATATATAAATTTGTACCCGTTGAGCAAATTGTACAAAATAATTAAACTCTTCCTTTAGGGAATACAAAGGTCAGATAGTCTGTCCATTCGAGACCTTGTTGACGATAGTGCTGAAAAGTTAGGTATTCATTTTAATTTTGAGCACACATCGGAAAATTGGGAGTTTTTTTTTTTAGAATTCTAGGTCTTGCAAAGAAATCTTTTTCGCGAAAAATCAAAGAAAAATTCACGTTTTTAGTGGTAAAAATTTAGCGTTCATCGTCAAGTAATTTCTACAAATGAATCATTTTTGATTTTTGGAATTTCCGAAAAACGCGATTCAAAAATTTACCTGGAAGAATGTTTCCCACGCAACAACTACGATTATCCAGAAAATTGTGCCAACAACACTTCCAATCACATATTTCCGAATTTGCTGCCTATGTGTTGTGACTGGTAGAACAAACGCCTCGGAGAAAAACCAGCAAACATTGGCCACCCAAACAAACGGTAAGCACAGCGCGCCAATCAAAAAGTATCTGAAAATACAAGCATGGTGGTGTTTTAGATGCGTTCGACTTACTTTTTACAAAGATCCACCTTTTTTGCGTCGCTTATCTTTGAAATATCCATGTTTTGAGGTTGAAAAAAAATTCCGATAAAAATTAGTCGTGAGATAGGGCGCTTGCACAGTGAGTGGTGTTTGCACACTTCTCTGAAATTTCCCAAATTTTATTCAAGTTTTTTAAAGTTTAGCGGAAAAACTGCTTCATTCCCACTTAAATTTCGAATTTATACTTCAGGGTAGCAGCTAATCAAAATGTCAATTCTCCAAAAAATTGCTGATATCGAAAATGAGGTAATCTAACGTCAAAAAATGACATTATGAAACCATTATTTTTTCAGATGGCCAAAACTCAAAAAAACAAGGCCACCAATGCTCATTTGGGTATTCTTAAGGTAGGCAACTTTAGAAAATACGTTAAATAAATTTCTGAAAACAAATCCAGGCAAAATTGGCCAAGCTTCGACGCGAATTAATCACTCCAAAAGGAGGCGGTGGGGGACCAGCTGGAGAGGGTTTCGATGTTGCTAAAACTGGAGATGCCCGAATCGGATTTGTCGGTTAGTTCGATTTGCATTGAAAATTAAACAAAAAAGGGAATTTTTTCAAAAAAAAAAACTTGTCGCAACCAAAAAACGGGAAAAATATGTGTTTGGAGTTCTGAAAAATGTTTCAATGTTTGAAAAAAAGATACCATAATTTTAAAAAATAAGTGGAAAAATTTCAATTAATCTTGTTTCTTTAATTTTCTTGTTACTATTCACAAACAGGTTCAAACACTATTCTAAACTTTATCATATTCATAGTGTGTATTTTTGTATCTCGATGTTTTCGCACATTTTCTAGATCAGGCACAGTATTGTGGGCGTGACCTGAACCGAAGAAATATAATTTGAAAATGAGAAACTCAGAGAAAAGGTCACGAATGTTTTTTTTTATTTTCAACATTTTGGAAGCCTAATAATATTTCGTACACTCACCACTTTTTCGAATTTCCAAACATCTGGTATTTTTCTGTAACTTCAAAAAACAAAAGAAAAATAATATTTTGTTTCAATTTTCAAAACTGAAAAAATTAAATAAAATCTAGTAATTTGTTCACCGGGCGAACACAAAAAATATATAAATATAATAAAAATTTGGACGAGAATACGAAAGCATCGCGAAGAAACATTTCAATAGAGTTTGAGCAAAATCGGGGGGAAGAAATATTGTTCATGAGACATCACGGAGAGGGTTTTTATCATCGAAGAGAATCCTCGTCATCAGATGAATTGTGAGAATTCTGAAGATAATTGTTATCGGAACCAGATTCGGGTGGCGAATCAGGTAGGAATGTCGGGCCGAGCGGTGGCGGTGGTGGCATTGCCTGCAAAAACATTGATGCTTGAAGTTCTGGGTTTTTTGGAGATCTTGAAAATTTCTGTGAAACATTTGTGAAGATGTGCTTGATTTTTGTAATTTTAGTAGAAGCTTTTGTAAGTAGAAGAAGTACCTTAATTGGCTCCAAATCTAGATCCGTCGTGTCCAAATCGACAACAATTGGCGGATGCGGTGACAGTTCTTCGCGCAATCTTTCATACAAGAACGCTTCATCAGCTTCTGTTGTCTCTCGATTGTTTCTCTCCAAAATCTCCTCGTCTGAATAATTAGAGCTCGTCACAAAACGTGTGTTAGACAATGAAAGAATGTGAAGGAAGAAAAAAGTTGTGAGAGAAAAAGAGAGAAATGATAGGCCAAATTCTAATCAATCTTACCTTCTGAATCGGTATCGATGATATCGTTGGTTTGAATTGGCGAAGATGGCGGAGTTTCTGATGTTTTTTGTTTGTCGAAAGATGTGCCACCTGGTAATGGTGCGCCTTGTTTGTGTGCTTCTTGTTCGAGTTGTTTTTTCGTTTTCGATTTGCGCCAGTCTAATTCTTCCCGTGTTACGTCTTCGTCATCACTCATTTTATAATATACATCTACATCACCTTCTTCACTACTTGACCATCTGTCTTCTTCGTCGATGGTTTTGTTGATAAGCTCTGGTGGGACTGGAACTTCCATTGGATCGTCTAATGGATCCTCAGAGCTGAAATTTGTTGAATGATAAGTTTTGTTTCTTAAAAAAATCGGGTCTGATCATATCTGGCATGAGATTTTTTTGGCACGGTGAAAATTCTCACTTAGGTCAAGCCGATTTCGACATAAGAGGCCCGAAAATATAAAAAATCAGGTCTGGTCCCTTTTCAAACAATGTTTGCTGAATCGGGCTTGTGAAAATCAGAGCAGGTCTCCTTTTTTAACTAACAAAGTTCAAAAATCGCACTCACTGTAAAGGTTTCAAATCTGTCACATCTAGTGGTTCTTCCTCATCTATTCTACTTCCTCTTCTCGATCTAGGTCTGGCAAACGTCGGACTGTCACTACTCAGTCGCGCTTTTTTCGGCTCTCTATCCGATTCGTCTAGAATTATTTGCGCAACAATCGGAATGTCCGGAGTTTCGGATTGTAACAAAACGACGGGTGGAGCGTTTTTCGACGCCGGGTTGATCTCGTCCCAAGGATCTTCTTGCGGTGACTTTGGAATCTCTTGTTGTTCGGGACTACTTCTCGACGTGGTGCGACTTTTGTGGAATTGATCTTCGACATAGTCGCTGAAGTCTTTCGATGGTGGGAACATTATGGGAGATTGGGTGGTGGTCGTGGTGGTTTTTTGTGACGTCGGCGCTTCTCGTTTGGTCAGAATCTGAAATTTTTGTTATTTTTTCTTGTTTCACTAATGTTGAAATATGACTCACTGGTGATTCCTCTTTTTGTGATGGTTCTAGTGGTTGTTGGTAGAGTGATTGATCTATAGTAGGTTCCCTGGGTAGTTGCGATGAATCACATGTGAACCAGTTTCTCATTTGTCGTTGTGTCAACGGCTGAGGTTCTTGATTGGCGTTCTCATCAATTGGTTCATATGTCAACGGGATTCGTTCTTCTAGATTAAGATGCCCGTTTCTTGAAGGTTTTCGTTGTTTTTCGCACGTTCCATAGTTTCGACAATCGGCTGTCGCTGCGAGACCCGACTCGGCTAATTTGGCCTGTTGTTCGGTTTGATGTTTTCGATAGAAATATCTGGAAATTCTCAATTTTTCTTGGCAAAAATAGGGAATTTAATCACCTCACACATTGCACACATGCAATACAGTAGGTTGTCAAGAAGAAGGCGCATACAATAAGTAGACCGGTTATCAGTCTCGAATTGTCTTTGACGTTTTCCAAGCGTTGTTGAGGGCTTGCGTAGCTCAAATGCACATAGTTCTCGTTTCTCTTCATTCTGGATACTCGAACACTGTCGAGTTGCATCCCGCCGAGAACTCGAGTCAATGGAGCAACGCTGCTCCCAAGAATGTATTTCACCTAAAAAATGAATCTCGTTTTTTTGCCCCGAAAAAAAGTGTTCACTTTGACGGGATCTATGATGCGCTGAGAGTCGACAATCCCTCCACCATGTTCGTTTTTCGTGATAACAAAGAGAATTCGAGTGACATTTCCTTGTAAATGATCCAATCGGAGAAACACTATGCTTCTCTGCAATTTAGGGTTTCACGAGATTTTCGATTTTTCACCTAAATCTGATATTTTTTGCTGGCCCAGCAACTAAAGATGTGCGCAAGAGAAATAGAGAAAGAAGAGACCTTTGTGAAAAGTGGCTCATATTCATCCCGTTCCGGATACAACACTGATTTGTCCAAATCGTCGATCTCGTCTGATGTTAGAGATTGAATCACCTCCTGAATTTTGGGTTTTTTTGTTGAGCTGTCAGCGTTACCTAGACACAACACAAATGGTTCTCACGAAGAGAGTAAGAGAGATTTTCGTGCGAGATTTACGACGAACGAACAAATCAGTGAGGCTGGTGAATGAATGAATAGAAAAAAAATGAACGAAATGATAGAGAGCATGGGATTTTTGCATTTGACGGCCTAAAACATGCGTGAAAAAGAGAAAAAAAGCGCAGAGAATCATTCTAAAAAAAAACTGAATCAGGATAATTTTGATGTAAATGATCTATCGGGGTGAGATTTTGAGCCGGCTCGTAGCTCGGGCTGGCTCTAGGCTCTGTGGAATTTAAGCTAGAATAAGTTCTAAACTTTCTGAACAAAGTTTCGACTTTTTTGAATTGAGGAAAATTCAGGTTTTTCCTTGGCCGATAGATCATTTTGAGAATCAAACTAATGTTGTTGTTTTTTCGTGCCACTCACATTTGTCAATTTGACTTGTGTATCCTCACAATCATTCATGTTGAATTGACAATATTGTGAAACAAAATTTGCAATTCGCGCTTTCAAATACATCTGCAAAAAATATGTTTTTTTTTCTGTTTCGAAAATTGGCCATATTAAAGACACCTCGTTACTCGGAAAAATTTCTCGTGTTTATCAGAATCAAAATTTCAATTTTCGATGTGTGAAATTGTAAAATCGAAAAAAAAAAATATTTTTGAACATGTTCTCCAAAAGAGCGACTTGTGGAAAGTACAGTAAGTTACTGTACTTTTCACAAGTCGCTCTTTTGGTCAGTAACCCACTCGCTCTAATGATAACACACGCGACGCAAAAGCCGAGACACAAAAAAGTGAGTGGTCGACAATTTTTCTTTTCTCCTCCTTGTGCGGCGGGGCGCGTTTCATCGATTAGCAAACTACACAAGTTGTGAACATATGGCATCAACCATAACCGATCGATGACAAAAATATGTGTTTTTATTGATTGGTTATCCACATAACAAGAGGTGCGACATCCTCCCATTTTTGGGAAGGTTGTGGTTGATGCCATATGTTTAAAACTTGTCTAATTTGTTAATCGTTAAACCGCGCTCCGTCGCACTAAGAGGGGAAAACAAAAATGTCGACCACTCACATTTGTGCGTCGTTTTTCTTTCATAATTTTTTTTTGGTTTTTTGAACCACATACATTGAAAGTTGAAGATTTTTCAAAACACGAAAAATCATTTCTGAACTGTCAGGGTGTCTTTTAGGCGGGGAATACCTCATAAGTAAGTCCATTCGAAGTCTTTCCTTCCAAATTGAGTCGGCGAATTCTCATGTCGACAACTGGTAGATCATCACTCTGCAAACGAAAAAAAAACATGTATAGCGGAACGTTATTTATGTGTTTTTCACTCAATGAGTGCCTTCTAGAAATGAAAACAATCCCCTGGATTAAACGGAATGCTAATCCGCACTGATAGCCAGCCAAAAACTTTGTGTGACGCGCTAGTTTTTTTTGTTGCTTCTCTCTTGTTGTTTCCTTGTTGTCGAAAAAAGTGTTGAAACACATTTCTGCCTGCTTCCTCAATAAATGCACAAATTCGAAAAAAAAGGGGAATTCTTTGAATAGCGCCTTTTTTGTTGTATGTGTGTTTTTTTTTTCGGTGGTGAAAAGAACAAAAAACTGAGTTTTTTGTTTGAAAGTGTGCGGAATTTGGAATGAATGAGCAAGTGTGGAAAGTTTTGATTGTTCTTGAAAAGTTCAAGGAGGTAGTTGGATCAAAAACGACAATTTTCGAAATAGTACGAGACGCAGAGAACACACATTTTGAAAGCTACACAAAACATGATGTCAGTATGTACAACCCCTTATTTGTTTGCAATGTGAAGGTGAAACATTTCGAGTTTTTTCGCTGTTTCTCTAATCCTCTCACTATCTCGACTTCTTTTGTTTTCATCTAGTGAAACTTGTCACTTTTGAACCTCGATTTTTTCTCCCTCCTTCTCTATAGAAGTACTCTTTAATCTCCACGTCATTTTTTTCTTCGCCATTTCTTCGTGCACTTCCGTTGCTACACAGGCAAAAAGTTGGAAAAAAAGCAACAGAAATTTCTAGCAGTTTTGTCTCACTGATGGATAGTGTTTTTTGTTTAGTCTGTTCATGTGAGTGTGTTAAAAATAACAACAAGATCAATGATATGAGAGAGAGAGAGAGCAAGTGAGAGAAAAGTATGAAAAAACAAGCAAACCTTGATGAAAACACTACAATCAGGCTTGGTGACATTTGGCGTTGGAGCGTGTTCAGATATGAATGGCTTCATACAAACACACTCGTACTCGGTCTCATTGTTGCATATTATTGGACGTTTTGAGAGAATCACTTGAGCTGGCAGAATTGTTGGATGCGGTTGGAATGGGTAGACGGGCGGTTGAACACCATAGGGTTCGTTGGAAGCAGTTGATCTTCTGAAAACGAAGAGAGTTTAGTTTCTGTTTGTTGATCTATGAATTTATATATTTTCTTGCGACCTCTTCTCTTCTTCTTCTTCTTAATCAGCTGCTTTTTTTTGAGAAAAATTGAGAAAATGTTGCATGCGCTTTTTTTGCGCTCTAACGGTCTGGTCCGAAACAAAACTGTCACAAGGTGGTTATAAAAAAATTTGTTAAAAACCACCTAAAAACGGAAAAAGTGTCTAAATTAGTCTAAATTTAAAGGAACATTGTGGTTTTCCAAATTTCGTGATAAACCCCCACACTTTCTCAATTTTGAATCTGGAAGTTGGGATAATTTTAAAAAGTGATTTTCTTGGTTTATGGCTCATTTTTCACAAAAAAAACCATCATTAACACCTTGATCAAAACGTGGAATTTCACGGAGCACAATTTTTGAACCCAAAAATAATACAGTAATTCAGACAGCACAAAACTTTTAAACATTTTTTTTCTGAAATTAACTTTTTCACGTTTTTGGCCGAGTTATGAGAACATCTTGTCAGTTTCAAAAAAAAAAGCCTCAAAAAATCAGCGGCCCCGAAAATCGTTTCTCATGAACTTTGACACCGATTCAGTGAAGCGGCGAAAATTTGATACATTTGCACACCATGACAGCGAGAAGAAGAAGAAGAAGAAGAGTGTCGGGTTTCAGTAATTTTTTGTGTCTTTTTTGAACATGGCATGTACATAATATATATATGTATGTAGTTTTCGACAACTCACTTGACAGAATCAGCAAATGATGAGTCGAAATGAGCGAATAGAACGAATAATGAGATGATCATGTTCGTCTGCGAGTTTTGGCCAGCAAATGCATAATTTTTCGACGTTGTCGTTCTGCGCGACATTTTGTTTTGTTTTGTTTTTTGCTTGTTATGAGGGGGATTTATGTGTTCAGTAGGTTGGGAAATATTCGACAATCAGAACAACACAACATTTGTTGATGTTGAAGGCCTTTGGCCCGATAAACGTGTGGTTGGACTGGACTGGATAGATGAATATGTATATCTATATGTGCGCAGAGTAGACACACACACACAAAACAGCAGAAAAAAATAGAAGAGAAAAAGCTAGAAGGGAGAGGCGGGGTTTTTTTCTTCGACTAAAAGAAGCAGAGAGTTAGAGAATATTTTTTTTTGTTCATGGAATAGAAAAAACGAATAAGAAGAGATACATGAGCAGAAGCAGCAGTCGGCAGTTTTTTTTTCGAGCCAGCCAGTAGGAGCACATACACACACGAAGAAAAAAATAAAGCTCATGTATATATGCTTTTTTGAGGTTTTTTTGGGCACAGGGAGGACGAGGAAAGAAAGAAAGATGTATAATGATATAAATGAATAAGTAAATAGATGGATGTACTATAATGATAGAGAATGGGATGAAAGGCGAAAAACAAGGATGATAGAAGAAGAAGAATTATGGGAAAATTGGATGGAAAATAATTAACTCTTCACTCGGTGTGTTTTTGAGATATTTTTCTCAACTAGGAGAGAGATATGTGGCCCGAAAAATGTCAGGACTAGAGATCCCGCAATCGTTGTGGTCTTGGGTGGAAAATGACCTATCTGAATTTATTTTCGAAAATGGTTTCCCTTGGAATTAGGTCGGGAAAATTTTTCTGAACTCATTTTTCCGAAGAAATTTCCGAGCAAAAATATCGAGTTAAAAAAAAAGTTTATTTTTTCTTTTCTGAAATTCCGATTTTTTGTCAGAAAAATTACGAAAAAAAGCAGAAACCGCAAAAACTCAGGCTTTCCGATTCCGACCAAGCCTGATCTCGAAATCAGGGTCCGGGCCTGGTATTTCTGTTTCTCGGTATTATTAGAAAACTCATAATTCTTGTGAAAGTCGGATCCAAATTCAGAAAATCACTCAGACCCCTTGAAGAACACAAACATTATGAAAACCAAAAAATCAAAATATTCCACAATTTTGTGGTTTCCAACCATCCACATGTTTATATTCATGTCCAACGTGATGTTTTATAGATCTATGAAAAGTTATTCGATAATTTTTATTGCATTTTTCCTGGCGGCAAAGATATTGGGAGATTTTAACATCAAGTAGAATATTTCATGGAATGAAAAAAGTATATATTCTTATGCGATGTGCCAAGCTAAGCCGTTTAATCCATTTGAGATTTCGCCTCGTTTCGAACATTAACAATAACATAAAAACAAACGGCGCTGCTTTTTTTTGATTGTCGAAAAAATGAGACGTTTGAAATCTAGAGAGCACGTGATGCACGAAAGGATAATTGAATTATGTGTTTTTTATTCGAGAGAAAAAAAAAGATCAAAGAGCATAGGAATTCAGCGATTTGAGAGGAAATGGACTTGTTCCGTTTCGAATTTTCTTGTGAAAAATGGCCAGAGAAGCCACCTGGGAAACAAATTGATTTGTTTTCGAGGAGTGGAAAATATGTTTTTATCAAAAATTATTTTTGAAAAACGGTTATCGTATCATTTTTCTGTAATTGAAAACAATTTGAGGGAATTTTCGGAATTTTTGCTACTGAAAAACATAGGCAGAAAATTTTTCAAAAAGTGGGTCTCACTGCGAAAACTGTAACTTTTGGTGTTCCTTTGAATTAGTCCTACTGTAACGGTTCTTTGTGACTATAATAAGCATTATATTTCTGAACAGTTGGTTTTTTTCTCTCTCGACTCTCTAACAAGTTCTGAAAATAAATCTTAAAAGATTGAACACTTGTTTCGTTTTTTTTCTACTTGGAACCCTGAGAATTCCCAAGCCGTTCATTCGTTTGCCCTTTTATCTTTTTCTCTCTTCCTCTCTTCTTCTCTCAACCGCTGAGGGAGGTTAAACGAAGGAAAGGTGATGCTCCAACTTTTTTTGTTTTTTTGAGAAACAAAACCACAACAAAAAAGTTGGCACTCTCATCGAAAAATAGCTGACTAGTCGTTTTTTTGTTGGTGAAGAGTTGGAAGATGAAGAAGGAGACGTGTGCTCTACCAACACACATATTTTTAGTGTTTATCTCACGGGAAATGAAATGGATATGTGCACAAAAAAGGCTGAAGAAAGGGGCAAAAATGGAGAGAGATAAACACATGAAAAATTGGGTGAAAATATCGGATTTTTGGGTTTGCGCAAAGTTTCTGGGGCGAAACATTGGACCAGAAATTGTTGGAAAAACCGGGCCAGACCTGAATTTGCTTGAGAAAACTAGTCAAAAAGAGAAAATGAAAATGTTCAATTTTATTGAAAACTTGGACGCCTTCTTCCTCTCAAATCTTGAAAAAAAAATGGAATATAAATAGAGTTTGTTGGTTAGGTCGAGACAAAAAAAAATGAAATCGAAAAAGAAAAGTTGAAACAAAACAGCAAAAGTAATTTGAGACATTGAGGTTTTTTCCAGGATTTCCATCTGTTGGAAAGTCAACGTTGTTGTGCAATCTGGCGGGTGTTTTCTCGGAAGTTGCTGCCTATGAATTCACAACACTTACAACTGTGCCTGGTGTTATTCGGTATAAGGTAGGGTGGTTTGAAGTTTGGGATTTTGAATTGAAAAGTTTATACTTACAAGGGAACCACAAGTCTTTAAGAAGAGACATATGTCACCCGATGCAGTTTTTCATGCTGATCATCATCCCGTAGCTAACTCTTGCAAAGCTCCACACAGAAAGCTGATAATCGAGCTCAAAGTTTGAGCACAAAATTTGAGTTATCTTGTTCAATTTGAATTATTTTAGTGATGAGAGACTACTTAAGGGTTATTTGGCATGCCAGGAACGATAGGAGCGCTTAAAAAGCTCGAAATTGTAATTGTAACGCTGAAAAAATGAGCTTGAAACTTTTTATAAAAAAGGTAGATCAAAAAACGTGAAAAATAAAAAAATTGCATTGAAAAACGTGAAAATGACTAAATTTTGAAGGTTGTTTTCTGATTTTTCATGTTTTTTCGAAAAAACACACTTTTTTCATTACTTTTTTGGAATTTCAAAATCACCATCGTGTAGAGAATTAAATTTCACATCAGATCCATTAATTTTTTTTTGTAAATGTATATTTTCGAAAAAGTTAGGAGGAATTTGAAAATTTCAAATTTATCACAAAAATGTGATTTTCAGCTTTCTGCGTGGAGCTTTGCAAAAGTTTGATACGCCATGATGTTCAGCATGAAAAACTCTACCGGGTGATATATATCCCATCTCAAAGTCCGTTAACACCTATATGTAATTCCCTTGTTAGTGGTACAAAATTAAACGTTTTTGTTTTTATTTTCTGAAAATTTAGTTTTTCAATCGCCAAAAAGAGTCACCGATATTTTGAACGACACTCATAAGCAAAAAACATAGATTTTTAGCGAACAAGGTTTTCGTTTTGCAACTTGTAACAAAACAACAACAAAACCAGAAAAAAGAACCCATTTAGAAAATATGATTGAATTGTATGAGAAGAAAAAGGGGGAGACGACAAGAATAACTGCGCCTCCGAGAAATCTTTCTCCCCTTTTTTGTTGTTGTGCTTTCGAGAAGAAAATCTAGGCCAAAACTCTATTTTGGTGGATTTAGCTGTTGTTGTTGTTGTTGTTTTTGTTGCAAACATGAACTCCAGATCATACTGTTCGTTCGGCAGCGAAGAATACGCGTTTTTCTGTGGGGAGAGGGGGAAAAGACACGAAGAAAATTAAAGAGTATGTGTGAAAAGGAGAGTGCAGAGAAACAAATGGAAAAAAGGGGGATGTGAGATAGGGCGCGTATCCCTCGCTGCTGAACGAACAGTAGTTCCGGGTGAGAAGAAGAATGGGAAAACTTGTTTTGTTTTTCTGAAAAATCACTCTTTTTTCCAGGGAGCCAAAATTCAATTGTTGGATTTGCCTGGAATTATTGAAGGTGCTAAAGATGGTAAAGGTCGTGGTAAACAGGTTATTGCTGGTCAGTTTTTTTTGATCTCAAGGAAAAATTACTGGAAAGAATTATTTAGTTGTTCCGTTTGTGAGAGCAGTAGATTTAGATTTTTCTGTGTTTTGAAAAATAGTTGAAACAGTAATTTTTTCCAAATTTTTTTATCAAAAAAAAATGTTTTTTTTTTCAATTTTTTAAATATTGAGGTGTTTGAAGAAAAGTTCAAAACTATGATTTTCATAGTGATAAACATTTTTCGAGAAATTTGGTCTATAATACCCTATTAGGCCAGGTAATAGGAGCTAATCAGTAACATTTTTCCACCAAAACAACTGTTATGAAAAACGAAAAAAAAAACATACAGAAACTTGAAAAATATATTGAGAAAGTCCACATATTCCGTGACTTTTAAGTTCGTAAACACCTTTTCAGTAGTTGACACAGGTACTGTACCGCCAAACTTTGAAGAAGCACAACATTTTCCTCTTGGTATCATCTGGAAAAATCCAACTTCTCAATTTTTTTTTAGTTTTTGTATTTGATTTTTCAGCGTTTCTCAACATTTTTTCCGGTAGTTTCATGATAGCTCAAAGCTTCAACTTCGTAAAAATCACCACTCTTTTTTCCAGTGGCCCGGACATGTTCCCTTATCCTTATGGTTCTCGATGTGATGAAACCTCTGCAACACAAAAAGCTGTTAGAATATGAATTGGAAGGATTCGGAATTCGACTAAACAAACAGCCGCCAAGTATCGGATTCAAACGAAAAGAGAAGGGTGGTATCAATTTGACAATGCTGGTGCCACAATCTGAACTCGATTTGGACTTGGTCAAAAGTATTCTCTCCGAATACCGTATTCATAATGCGGATATCACTTTGAGGTGTGTGGCGAACTTTGAATTTTCTCAAAAAAAGTTTTTTTCTAGTTGAAAATCATAAGTTTTGTTTCAGATATGACGCAACATCGGAAGACTTGATCGATGTGATCGAAGGCAATCGTATCTACATTCCGTGCATCTATGTGCTCAACAAAATCGATCAAATCTCCATCGAAGAGCTCGATATTATCTATCGAATTCCTCACACTGTGCCCATTTCAGCTCATCACAAATGGAATTTCGATGATTTGCTCGAAAAAATTTGGGAGTATTTGAATTTGATCCGAATGTAAGTTGCGATTCTAGTTCGTCTTTCCAAAATCAGAAAAATTTCAGTTACACCAAGCCGAAAGGTCAGCTTCCCGATTATTCGCAACCAATTGTTCTCAATGCGGACCGCAATTCGATTGAGGATTTGTGTATGAAAATTCACAAGTCACTTCAAAAGGACTTTAAATGGTAAGAGCTATGAAAAATTTTGTGCACAAATTCTGAAAAGTCGAAAAGAATTCCAACTTTTTGTTTGAAACAGTATTTTTTGTGAAAAGTCGAATATTTTCAATTCATCCAAAGCTGATTTTTTCAGGGAACAAAAAATATTTCTTCCCAATTTTAAAAAAAGTATGAACTGACAAAGAAATAATTACTACTGTAGCTTTTCAAAAATTCTAATACCGTCCAATTGTCGATCGGTACGCACCGCAAAAGCCGCGACGCACAAATGTGAGTGGTCGACAATATTTTCCCCTTTTCTTAGTGCGATGGGGCGCGTTTTATCGATTAGCAAACTACACAAGTTGTAAACATATGGCATCAACCATAACCGATCGATGACAAAAGTGTGTTTTTATTGATTGGTTATCCACATAACAAGAGGTGCGACATCCTCCCATTTTTGGGAAGGTTGTGGTTGATGCCATATGTTTACAACTTGTGTACTTTGCTAATCGATAAAACGCGCCCCTTCGCACAAAGAAGGAAAAAGAAATATTGTCGACCACTCATATTTGTGCGTCGCGTGTTATCATTAGAGCGAATGGAAGCGATCGACAATTGACAAAAATCTTAAAACAAGAAATTTCTATTTCTATAAAATTTGTTATTCAGCGCTCTTGTCTGGGGATCATCGGCCAAACACAATCCTCAACGCGTCGGTCGTGACCACATCGTCAATGACGAGGACGTTGTGCAGGTTATCAAAAAGTAAGAACTCATTTTTCCCCTCACAAAAAAACAACTAAAATTCAATAATTTCAGGGTCTAAACTTCTGTCAATCATCATTTTTGTTGTAATTGTTAAACAATATTTTGTCAGAGTAAATCGGTTATTTTTCTCGCCTCATCTATTCACAAATTGTCGTTCTTCACCGCGCACCAATAGATTTTCCGTTTCGAGAACGACCTTACGCTCATCGCGCATCGCAACACGTATCCATTTGTTCTCGTTGCAGTTCTGCAGAAAACAATTTTTCAAAGGTAATGGGGGTATAGAAAAATGTTGAAACGTACATTACACGGTTTGACCGGCATCATTTCAAAACAAACAGTTCGTCGTTTACAACCAGAACATTTGAAGAATCGTTTATCCGCTTCATGTTTGATCAATTTATGCGATTTTTCGATGCACAACGGTGCCGCACTTTGAGCTGTGTATTTGCACTGAAAACAATCTTACTGTATGGCACATCCCGTGGGATGTCGGTACACACATTTTTCGAAAGCAAGAGGAAAACATAAATTTCAGGATATTCTGCTACAGGCTTGAGTAGAACCAGACCCACAAACAAAAAAAAATAAATTTTCATGATGTTTTTTTTTAATTTCCAATTTTTAGCTTTTATTGCGTTTTTTTCCGAAATAAAAAAAAACACTACCTCATTACACGTAACCACTCGAACTTTCTTCATTTCCATACAAGTTGTGGTGAATGTCTCAATCTTTTCGCGCTCTTCCATGCTTGTCAAATGTTTTTGAATCGCATCACTTTCAGCCTATAAAAGTGTGTTTTCATGCTACGTTAAAGAAAAAAGTCTGGCAAACCGCACTTTTTCAGCTTCACCGTGATGCAAACTTTTTCGAGCCAAAATAGCTTTTATGCGATCCATTTTGGTTGTTGTCTCGTCATTTTTCGATTTTTTAGGCTCCTCATTTTTTAATGGAGAAAGAGCTTTTCGTTTCAATCCTCCATCCGTTTTCTCGTCTTTTTGCTTTTTTAGAATTGCGATTGCGCGCAGCTGAAAATTGTAAAAGTAATATTTTTGATCTACTGACAATGTAAGCGAAAAAGAGTGAGAAAATAAGAAAATTAGACATTTTAAAAATCACCTACAGTAAAAACGAGTTTAAAGGAACATGGGTTTTCCGGCAATTTTTCTTGAGTACCTGGCCAGAAGAGGAAAAATATTAATCATGAAAAATAAAATTTCAAAAATTTTAGGAGTATTTTCAGCAGAATTCGATCAAATTTTCGACGCAATATTTTACGCTGATAATTTCGTGACATTTCTTAATAAAAATGTGTGGGTCACGCAACGAAAATTCAAAAAAAAACCTTTTTCCATTTTCAGGGACGAAATTTTTCAAAAAATAAAGGTATGGTTTCTTGTACAATCGGAGATTTCTTATTTTTTCTGCTCCAAATTTTCACACAGCTCACCCTAGCCGCATGCTCTTGCGCATCTTTTGCTCCAACAGGTCTGCGTTCGGACTTTGCTTGTGAATTCCACAATTTGATTCCACCACTTCTCGACATCAAATCAACAGTTTCCTTGTTTTTCTCCGATTTCAAAAAATCACCAAAAGACGAGTGTTTTTCTTGTTTTTCAAACAATTCTTCGACTTTTGGCACTTTTTCTTTATCATTCGATTTTTCCTGAATCTTGAGCATTTGTCGAGCAGCAAATGTGTTTTTCTACAAAAATAGAAATTTTCTCATATTTTTAAACATTAATAGCATACTCTTTGACTCAAAATCTCTCCCAATGTTGATTTTTCCTCCTGTTTCGTAGTTGTTTTCATATTTGCAGTTGGATTGACAAACGAATTACATGTTGCTGGTCGCATTGTGTCTTTCAAGACCACCACTTTTGGACTTGAGACTGACAACGGTCCGATGGGTCGAGCCGCTTTTTTGGGAATTGATAAGCCTCCGAGACTTGGAGCACATGTGACAGCGTTGAATGTTCCGCGTTTGGCTGCCATTTTACGCGCCGCATTCATCACGTGATAGACGCAGAACTCGCTGAGAGATGAGTTGACAAAATTGCTGCATGGTTGACCATCTTGTTGTCGGACACCCTGAAAACAACTTTTTTTCAATTTTTGAAAAGTTTTTTATTGAAATGTCACATTTTTTGTGGGCGGAGTCTAATTGATACCGAAGATAAGAAAAGTTTCAAGAAAACAGTATTGACAACCACTAACAACAACCAAAATATCGAAAAGGGGCGGGGCTTAGCTTAAATGTGTGATATATTGTTTACAAGAAAAAATAGGCCCCGTCCAAATTTTTGTGCGGATGTTTGCATTCATTTTTGGTAGTGTTTTCCTGTTCCAAAACTAACTTTTTTTCAAATTTTTGACATTTTTAGAAATTTTTCTTGACAAAAATTTCAGTGGAAAAATATGTTTATGGATAAAAAACAATGAAAATTGAAAATTGTCAGTTTTTTTGAAATTTTTAAAAATTTCGACGTCAAACTTTTTTCCGTAATTCATTGCTGGCATTTTCTATTATTTTAAATTTTTATTTTTTATTGTCGATGATTAATTTCAAAACCAAGTAGCCCTGCCCTGTTAGCTGGCAAGTTTAAAAAAAACCCCTTCTACTCAAAACCAACCTTACACATTCCAAAATGAGCCGACGACCCGATTTCAACAATATTCGTTGATTTTGCAACTCGTAATGTCGCTGACACTTCTGAAAAAGTTGTTTTTTCTCATTATCAAACTATGTATACAAATGACAAAAAACCCTCACTTGTATTTTTAACTTGTGAATCTTCGGAGATTTGTGGGCTCATCAATGCGATAACCGTGCCAAGCTGAAATTTATTCCCTTTTTTTCTCAGATTTTTAAAGGGGTTACCGTAAGTTTCCAGTGCTCTTTAATAGCATCACCAAAAAGTAGCAATTTGTAACTTGGAGATTGACAATCTCTCAGATCGTGAAGTCGCCAAATAAGATATTCATTGCCGTTTGCTGATTTTTTTGTGATTCCTTTTTCGACTATCACACCCATTGTACACCATGAATCTATGTGGAAAAACGTCTTACAACATTGATGCGGCTTTAATTACCTTTGAAAGTTGATGTTCCTTTGAGATTGGATAACTTTTCACATTTCATGCCAGCCGTGAACATTCCAAAGTTTTGCGAACTAATTTTCGGGTTTCTAACCGAAATTTGGAATTTATCAAAATTAAAAATTCCCACACACGTTGGTATATCATCAGTTGTTTCCTCTTTCTTTGCTGTTAAACCGGTCAGAAAATTTTTCTTTTTCGACTTCCAGGCATCTGTTGAATTTGGACCGGAGGTTGAGCTATTCTTCTTGAGCCAATGTTCCAATTGCATCCCATTTTCGGATAATTCTCTTCGTTTAACATATAGTTCTTCATCTTCTTCATCGCTTTCCGGTTTTATCATCGATGATTCGTTCTCGTTTTGCGGTTTGGAAGAAGATTCAGCGGAGAAAATGTCAATTTCTTTGATCTTTGGCGTTGGCTCATCGTCAACATCACCCAATTGATCGAGAAAATCATCCAATACATCCATTCTGTAAGTATTACTTTACTTTTCAATTTTTTACGACACACAAAAAAGGAAGAAGCTTTTCAATATTGAAAAGTTTTTGATCAAAAAAATAAAAAACTCCCAAATTTTTTTTTGGCCAAAAATCAAAAATTTGAAATCGCCACCTTGCAAGTGTTTGCACATGAAGCGCACCCATTGCATACCGTACACCGAAAAAAATAATTTTCGTTTTTTTTCTCTGCGTTTTTTTCGCGTTCTTCCTGTGTTCTCTTCGTAACATAAACAAATACAGGCAAAACTCAGCCTATCCCAACTATTTCGTTTCATTCGATTCGATTTCATAACGATTTTTTTCTCTCTTCGGGTTTATTTATTGTCTTTTTCATCACACATTATCGATTTTGAGCGAGAGCGAAAAAGATGCCAAAAAGAGCCGTTTCATTTGCCGATGACATCGAGACGAGAACTTTTAAACGAGATAGATTGGATGTTGAACAATTAAATAAGGATGACAATTTCGATATGCCAATGGAAGATGATGAAGCGAAACGAAAAGATGATGAGGTTTCAGTTTTTTTGTTTTTGCAAAAATAAAATCAAAAATTTCAGAATGACGATGAATTGGATGATAAGAAAAAGCATCATACATTAGAAAGTGATGAGGAAGAAGAGGAAGATCACAAAAGAATGGATATGAAAAAGGTGGAGGGACAGGAGGATACAACTATGGACTTTGATGGAACCATCAAAATCACCGCTTTCAATATGAAAGAGGATTTGGAAGATGGACATTTTGATGATGCTGGAAATTTCATTTTTGATAAAAAGGAGAAAGATGTTCAGGTGTGTTCTTTCACGTTACCTGGGAATGAGAGAGCACCAAAATTTCTGAAAGATATTTTTATCCTTGACGTCTGAAACAAAACAAAAAAATGTTGAAAATGTCAAAAATTTGGATAAAAATCTTTTTTTTTTCAAATTTTCGTGGCGTGACCTATACATTCTTATTTTAAAAAGAATCTTACTTCGCCCAGATATTAAAAAAAACAAGAAAAAAGGTTAAAATGCCAAGAATTTACCACCAAAATGTTTGGAAATAAATAAAAACGGTAAAATGCGCTCTACCGAAACGTTTGTACAGTATTTTTGTTCGACAAGTTTTTAAAAAATCAACAAAAAACATTGTAATAAAATTTTTCAGGATGCCTGGCTTGATGGAATCGATTGGTCGACGGTGAAAAAACGAGCTGGTGACCAATGGGAAGGCGAAGATGGACAGGTAAAAAAAATACCTTTTTTTCCTCTTTAAAATTCATTTTTTTTGTTTAGAAACCCAACGATGATGATGAAAATGCGCCAATAACAATGAGCGATCTGCGAAAAAAGGAGATTTTCGAGAAATTGGTCGAGGTATTTTTCCCACATTTTTCCCCCTCAAAATTCCCATTTTTTGCAGATGCTCAAACCGAATCAAACTGTGGCTAAAGCGTTGACAGAGCTGAAAAAGAAAAAGGGTATTAGCAATTCACAGATCGGTATCACGCGCTCTATTGATAATCATTATGTGTACTCGGTTCAAAAGTGATTTTCAATGTATTTTAATATCAGCATCTGATTCTACGTGTCTGAAAAGTCTAAAACTTTATTTGTCACATTTTTGAAGAATCTTGTTCTGGATATTTTTGCTGCTGAAATTTTGAACTACAGTAACCGCGTGGTAGCGATTTGTGAATGGCTAATATGTTGTTGTTGTTGTTGTCAAAAAAGATGACTCGAAAAAAGTAATTATTTAGGTTTATCGGCGGCTGAAGAGAGAAAATTGAGATGGGCGGCTAAAAAGGCCGGAAAAGCGCTGGAAGAAACGGATGGACAGAAGGAAACGGCAAAGTTGAGCGGATTGGCTGATGAATTGATATCGGCTGGATTTGTGAGTTTTTTTTTTTTGCTTTTTTTCCAAATTTTCACCTAAAAAGTCAATTTTCAGATGGACGCTTATGAATGGCACAAAGAAAAGATTGCATTCCTTCTCCAAAAAATGAACACAGTCGCTGTTGATGATCTGGACATGTTCTCCGATGAACCGATCGCTGCACCATCTACATCTTCTGGCAATAATGCAAATGCTGAAAATGATGTGGATGATGAAATAAAATGGGAATATAAGGAGAATGATGAACCGACCACTGCTATTCAGGTAACATGTTTTTTTTGTTGATAAAGGGAAAACCGAAATTTAAAGGAACATGACGTTTTTGTAACTAGATTTATCAAAAAATGTCTACCTGGTAAATAAGCCGTGAAATAAAAAAAAACAAAAAATCCGGCGGAAATTTTTTTGAAACTGGAATTTTTCGAAAATTGAGAAAAAAAATCGGAAAAGTGAACCGATCGTGAGTTTGCAGAAATTGACGTCAAAACAAAAATAAAATAAAAAGTCCTCACGTTCATTTTTGGAAAAATTTTGAAAAAAATTCTGATCCAATGTTTTTTTTCAGACGGAGAATTTACAAAATTACAAAACTTCAGAAAAAAGCTCAAAATATTCTGAAAGAGCTCCGAAATTAAAAAAAATATTTTTTTAGGGACCCTTCACCTCATCAGAGATGGCTGACCGTCAATCAAAAGGTGGTCTATCTTCGAAAGGAGTGGCTCGTCGCCTAAACACTCCTGGATCATTCAACCCAGTTTCTAGAATCGATTTTGATCTGTATTGCTAAGTTTTTGTTTTTTTTTTCGATCTTGTTAAATGATCTCTTTTTTTTTCTCTTGCCTGTTGAATACAAGTTACTTTATCAATTTTTTTTTGCTCGAATTTTATCAGTTTTGGAAAACTGTAAATATTTGTGTTATTAAAATATATTTACTTTTGTTGTTTTTTTAAATCTAGATTCGATGGCGGGTGCTCGAGACTATGATCATCTTTTCAAATTGTTGATTATTGGAGATTCTGGCGTTGGAAAGAGTAGTTTGTTGTTGCGATTTGCTGATAATACGTTTAGCGGTGAGTTTTTTTGCGTTGGAATTTGGAAAAAAAAAGATGTAATTGAGAACAGAGCATGCGGCATCAAAACTTCTGAAAACCAAAAAATTTTGTGAAAAACTACCCGAAAAAAATATTTAAAAAATGTCAAAAAATTAACGAAAAATCGTAGTTTTCGATTTTTCGTTGGATGATCCAAGGATTTTTCTCGAAAAATGGTTCTGAATTTTTAGCCAAAAAAATGGGACGACAACTTCATGCGATTTTTTTACACACGAGAAATCCTCAAATATTAAAAATTTCATTTTATTATTTCACGTGACCTCAAGCAAAAACTCTACTGCAGATCAGAGAAAACTTCAGAACGGGTTCAACTTGTCCGCATCTCAATTTTTATGCTGACTAAATGGGAAGTTGATCAACGCTCTGGTATTAACTGTTTTCTCCAAAAGTTTTGAGAAATAAGTTCGAAATTTCAGTGGGTTATCTCAGCTCAAATCTCCACAGAAAAATATGAGTTCACGTTTTTATTTATTCTAAATTTCATCTTTTTTGCAAGGTGTGAATTTTCAAAGCTTCAATCAAATCTTTTGTTTTTCCAGAAAACTACATCACAACAATCGGTGTCGATTTTAAAATTCGCACAATGGACATTGACGGACAACGTGTCAAACTTCAAATCTGGGACACGGCCGGACAAGAACGATTCCGAACAATCACATCGACCTATTATCGAGGAACACACGGAGTTGTTGTTGTGTATGATGTGACGAATGGAGAGTCTTTTGGAAATGTCAAACGATGGCTTCAGGAAATCGAGAAGAATTGCGATTCGGTTCATAAAGTTTTAGGTGAGCGGAACACGTTTTTTTGAAGCTATTGAATTTTCCAGTTATCTGGAAGTCTTGGGCGGAACAGAAGTTTAATTCCAATATTATGATTTTTTTTTCGGAAAACTCGGAATTATTGGAACTTTCCAGCAAACATCCAAAGTTATAAAAAATCAGAAATTTTTGTCAAAATTTAGATTTTTTTTACTTTTTGGAGTTTTAGCTGAAAATTTCAAAAGTTTCAACAAAATCATAGTTGCGTTTTTCCGATTAAAAAAAAATTCGGAAGGAAAATTCGGAAAAATTTTTTTCTTGTAAGAAAAAAGTTTCTTAAAATTTTTTCGAAACTGGTTCCGTTTGAAAAGTTTTGGAAGTGTTCGGAAATTTCCGGTTTCTGTTCCGCCTAAGCCTAGTGTCTAATTCTCTCAGCTTCACCCACTATTCATAATTTTACTTTTTCAGTTGGTAACAAATGTGAGGACAGCGAGCGACGAGTTGTTCTCGAAGCAGATGCTCGAAACTATGCCGATTCAATGAATATCAAATTTTTCGAAACTAGCGCCAAAGAAGATCGAAACGTTGAACCGGTTTGTTTTTCGATTCTCCTTTTCTCACGACAAAAATGAACAATTTGTCAGATGTTTTCATGCATCACACGACTTGTCCTCACCGCAAAACTTGCAAATCCGTCCGCCTCATCACCTCAACAACACCGTACTGGCGGAGTGTCGTTGAAGGACAACGGATCGAATCAGCAGAAGAAGAAGTGCAAATGCGGATAAGGTCCGGCTTTTTTTGACGGTATTCTTATGCGCTTTTCACCCATCCCCTTTTTCAAATCAAAAATAATCTTTCACTTTCGATGTTTTTTTCTCTCGTCCCCCAACCAGAAATGTCTCTATCGCCTCTTGTACATCTTCCTATTTTGCTAACCTAAGTTATTACTTGCATAAATTATGTGATTCGATTGAAAATATTTTAGATTTATTTGACAAAATGAGAAGAGATCAAACGATTCGAACAGATATTGATTTTCAAAATGCAAAATTGGAAAAAAAAAGAAATAAAATTGTACAATAGTAATTTTTTGGCCAACTTAACCATGAGTTTGATCATCTTCAACAAAATCGTAGGCTTGTTCGCGCGAAACGACATCAATATGCGAAACTTTGTTACGGAATCGGACGCCGAAGAATTTTTCGGCCGACGCAAGAAGTTCGGGCCGGAAGGTGGTGGTGATGAATTGGGCGTTTTCTGATAAATCGTGAATCATGTCTGGAAAAAGGTTTTTCTAGTTGTGAATAGTGGGAAGTGTGACATACCAGCAACCGCTTTTCTGTGTTGAGCATCGAGAGCAGCGTCAATTTCGTCGAACAGGTAGAATGGAGCAGGATCGCACATCTGAAAATGGAAAAGTACAGTACTTTTTTCTTGCGGAAACATTTTAAAGGAACTAATACTTTTCAGAAATCTAGTTTTTAGAGTATACCTGACCAATAAAAGAAAAATATTTTTTGACCAAAAAATCAGTGAAATTTTTCAAAAAATAAAAACAATTTGAAAGGTCACGTGGCGAAAATTCAAAAACTGTTTTTTTTTTCAATTTTCTGGCATTTTTTTTTGGTAGTCATTTACATTGACAAAAGTATTTTCTTAAGATTTTCCTAGCGACAAAATTTTGTGAGATATTTAAAAAATATCATATTTTTGTAACATCTTAAGATTGTCACAGGTCTACCTAATCAAAAATTCCATCAATTTTTCTCAACAAAAAACGAGAATTTTGATTCCTTCTCAAATTTTCTCTGATAACACCACTTACCTGAATAGCAAAGATAAGAGCGAGTGCAACCAACGATTTTTGACCACCGGATAATTGTTGCATTTCTCGCGTCTCTGCATCTCCAGCATCTGACACAAATGAAACCTGCAAAAAACTGAAATTATGCGCCTCCGAGTTGCACAAAAACCCACCAAAATAGCGATTCCAGTATACGTCTCAACAATATTCAAATTGCTCTGAACACTTCCCTGCGATTGTGAATCATTGTCGGGATCTCTCGTTTGCATCACAAGTTTTCCCTGACCGTTTGGCACCAATTTTTTGAAAACTTCTTTGAAATTCTTGGAAACTTGTTTGAAAGTCATTTGAATTGCTTCGTACTTTCGAGCTTCCAGCACTTTTAGCAATTCTTCAATCGACTGCAAAAAATATTGATAAAATGAAAAGACACAAAAGAGAAGATTTTTAATCGAGCTTGAACACTAAAAATTTGGCTGGTCCGATTTTATCCTACCCAACCGAAGAAGGGAAAAAATGACATGACAATTTTTGGTAAAAAAAATTATGGTGAAATTTAAAAAAGCATAAGTAACAAAAATTTATGATTAAACATTTTTGTTTTCTCGTTTTTCGGGAAAATGTTTTTTGTCAAGAATTATTTATTTTTTGTTTTCGCGTGACCCCAACATGTTTCTTCAAAGATGTCACTTCGATCAAAAATGTTACGGTACTTTTCACTTTTTGGCAAAGTAGGCCTGATTTAGCGTAAATCCAAAAGATACCAACAACATTTTCAAAATATCTGGACCAGACTCAGATATTTTTCGGCAGAAACTGCCAAAAAAAAAACACTAAAATTACCGATTCGGACTTCTTCTGTTCCTCCATTCTTTTTGCCAATTCATCCTTCTGTGTTGACGCTGTCAAATATTGATCCAACGCTTTTTTGTTGACATTTTCATACTTTTTCAGCTCATTCACACAACCCGCCAATTTTTTCTCCAATTCTTTGTGTTTCATGTTTTGATATTTGGAGAACGCTTCTGTTGGAAGTGCGCCAAGTTGTCGCAGTTTTTTCAGACTTTCTTCTCGTTTCGTTTGAAGACCAGCCTGTTTCGTGCAAATTGCATCTGATTGTTTGGCAAATTCGGCCAGTTGAGTTTCGAGATCTTTTTGTTGTTCCTGAAAATGTATCAAAAATGTTGAAATGCTCCTCGCTCCCGCTTACCTGAACATCATCAATACTCCTATTCAAACTCTCTGATTTTTCTTCGTACTCTGTCAAACTCTCTTCCAACTTGGCCAACTGTCCGCGCAACTCGACCAATCGATTCAACAACGATGTCAGTTCGGCTTGATGCGATTGCAATCGATGTCGTCGTTCGTTCTCCGAAATATCGTCGATTTTCGCCGACAGATTCTCTTGTCGTTTCAACAAATTGGTTTTTAGATGATTCTCAAGAGTTCGTTTTCGATGCTCGAGGTCACTTCGCTGACGAGCCACACCTTCGAGTTCGGCTCGTAGCCGACTGATTTCTTTCTGCAAAAAAATTCATTTTGAATTTCGCGGGTGAGTCAATTTTTTTGGGAGAACGAATATTTTTTTACATATTCGAGAGTTCAAAAACTTGACCGAAAAATGAAAAAAAAAGCACTGTAACATTGAGAAATGTAGGCCACGCCACGAAAGAAAAAGCATTTTTGACATTTTCGAATTTTTTGGTCGTAAATCAGTGACAAATTTTTTTGAGATTTTTGGTACCCCTTTAGGCCTAGACCTGATTGATGAAGGAAAAAAACACCGTGACATTTCAAAATAAAAATTCATAGGTCACGCCACGAAAATGTGAAAAACCATTATTTTTCTTCAAGTTTTTGACACTCTTCTATTCAAATTATGGTTCAAAAAAACCAAATTCTTCAACTAACCCGAAGATTTTCAACCGTGCTCTGATCAGTTGTCGACAATTGCGATTGCATAGCCGTTCCAATCTCCTCTTCATATCCTTCTCGTTGTGCTGTCAATTCTCGAAGTCGATTTTTGAGTTGGACGAGTTGATTTTTCTAAAAACAAAAAGTCATTGTCATTGGGTTGAGAAACTCACTTTTGGCTCTTTATTTCTGGCCAACAATGTGAATTGGTCATTGAGAGCTCGTCGTTTATCAGTCAATTGTCGATGCAAATTTTGATATTCTCGAATTTGCTCTTCAGTCTGTGACATTTTCGACCTAATTTGCTCCATATTTCGTGTCTTTTCCCGAACTTTCTTCTCGACCTCCATGAGTGTTCCTCGAATCTTCTCGAGATCCTCTTCCATCGTTCGTTTTGTGTTGTGAATCTCCAATTTGTTTCTTTTCGTGTCGATGAATCCACCAGTGAGTGCACCTCGTCGAGAAAGTTGATCTCCGTCCAATGTGACACAATCAAAACCCTCTTTTCTGATGTTTTTCGCAGTTTCCTGAAAGAAAAGAAATTTTGTGAGAAAATTTTAGGGAAAAACTCACATCTAGCCGACGAACAAGAGCCACGTTTGCAAAAATACTCTTGACAACTTTATCAAACTTCACATCATAGTCCACAACTTCAGAGAGCGGCCGACAGTCCTGAAATTTTTTTCATATTCAAAATTATGGTTAAACTTGGAGTATTTTCAGAAACATTATTTTGAGAAGATTCACTAAATAAAAAAAAAACAACCCACAAAATATTTCGGGCCTATCCGCACATTTACGGGTATTTTTGAAAGAGGAAAAAGCATAAGAGTAAGAGGGTACCAAAAAAATATGATTTATGGTATGAAATTGAAGACACCATTCGATGATCAGTGCAAGGACGAAACAAAAAAGACAAGAGAAGAAAGAAAGAAAGAAACAATATTAGAAAACTTAGCAAAAGGTGAATGAATGAATAAATGAACACCGCGTGATATACCGAGAGAGAGAGAGAGAGAGAGACACTTGACCCCGCCCATTTTTCGCACCTACACCGCATACAAAAAGTGGGCGGAGTCAACAATCATTGTGTGTCCCTGTGCTCATTCCTTCATTCATTCTTCACTTTTTGCTTAGTTTTCTAATATTGCTCTTCTTGTCTCGTTTACTTCTTTTTTTCGTTTCATCCTTTCACTAGTCATCGAATGGTGTGATTGTCTTCAATTTCGGACCATAAATCATATTAGCCTCTTTTTTATGCTTTTTAGTCATTTTTTTTTGTTTTTTCGCCGTCAGAGTGACAGTTTTTTGGGAAATTTTGGTACCCCTTTTGAAAAATGTCACAGTAGTATTTTTTTTTTTTGAATATTTAAAAGTCACGCCACGAAATTCTCATGATTTTTCTTCAATTGTTTTTGGACTTTTTCCAAACTCACCGAGCTGCTAGCCAAATATCTCTCTTTCGGCGCTTGAACACGATTCAACGGGAAAAAATTGATTTCACCCGGACATTGCATCTCGTTAAACTTTCTCAAAATCTTCGTCGCAATTCGATCCGTCTCAACAACATGATAGAACAAACGAGTTTGCGCGATGACCTCGACGGCGGTTATGAACGCCGATTCGACCCATGTCAAGTCCATCACAGTTCCATGATATCCATTGATGACGTCATCGTGTTCTCCGTTCCGATTGTTTTCTTTGAAAAAGTCGAGAACTCGACGAATACCCATTAGGCCATTGTAGATGGGCTGAAACGAGAGGGAATTTTCGAAATGTTTTGATAATTTTTGAGACATACTCTAGACGTCAAACGTCTCATATTATCATTACAAGCGGTGATTTCCGATTCCATACCATTCATCTGATCACGAATATGTTTTTCCTCCCGATTAGCCGACCTGAGGTTTAAAATTTCTCATTTTTTCCGAAAATCAGCTCAAAACAACTCACATTTGTTCAGCAATAGCCTTATCATATTCATGTTTCAATCCAGTTGATTTCTGACTTTTACTATCCAACTCAGATCGATTTTCCTCAATATGTCTTGTCAATGCCTGTATCTCCGAATTCAGTTGTTCATCTTCTCTTTCTGTATCCTTAATCTCTTTTTCAATACTCTTCACTTGATCATCAGTATCAGCTGTTAAATTGCGGAGTCTTTTCACTTCTTTCGTCAAAAATTTGTCGCGATCGTCTTGCGACGCGAACTGCGATCTCTGTCCCTGTTTGGCGAGAATTTCGCGCATTCTCGTCTCATTGATTCGGACGTCGGTTATGATGCGCGATTCTTCTTCGACAAGTTTTTCGTAATCCGGATTGATAGTTTCGAGCTCGGTTTGTTTTTCGACAATCTCTGCGCGAAGTGTGCTCAGCGTGTTTTCAGCATTACTTTTTCCTTGTCGTTCTCTGTAATTTTTTAGAATAATTTTCCACTTTTTCATTCGGTCGTTATACGGTCTAGGAGTGCCAAAGCTTGACAAAATTTTGTGCGAAATATTTTCCAACAAAAAAAAAATCAAAAAACAAGGAGGATTTGGAGAGAACTTATAATTTCAGCTTTCGGGGGAGACCTCTATTTTTTTTAAACTCGTTGTACATTTTCAGACAAAAATGTCAGGGTACTTATTTCTTTATTTGGTCAGGTATGTTGATTATAAAACGCATGTTTTCCCAAATTCTTCCAAGTTTCAGCACCTTCTTAGGCTCGGAAAAAATAATTGCTCTAATTTAAACGTACCTGTTGGTCTCTTCTGTCAAATCGCGAATTTTCAACTGTAACTGTGCTTGTTTAGCGACCAATTCAGTCTCTTCAGCCACCAATATTTCCTTCTCTTCTTTCATTCCTTTGAACTGTGAGTCTAATTTTCGTTTCTCGGCGGCCGTTCTCGATTGTTGACTTTGAACCTGTGCCAATTCACTGGTGACCATGTGATTGCGATTTGTCAACTCGTCACGTTGATCATTCAATTTCGACAATTCCTTTTTCGCGTCATTCACTGTGTTTTCGTACATTGCATACTCGATACTTCTTTTTGTTTTGTCCCATTTTTGGTATTCTTTCAAGTCTTCTTTCTCGTTTTCCAGTGTTTTCAATCGTTCTTGAATGTACTTTAAGAGACCGTCAATTTTTTCAGTTTTAAGACCTGAAAATATACATTTATCTATTTTTTCTGACTTTTTTTCGGAAAAGACCCGGGTTGCAAACACACAACGCGGAAACTTACGTGTCTCTTTGAGAATCTTCATACTTTCTTCTTTTCGCTCGTCATAAACTCTTGTTCCTGCTACTTCTCTCAATAATTTCAATCGATGATGATCAGGAGATGTTGCCAACTCGTTGATTTTTCCCTGTTTGACAATATAATAAGGGTTTGATCTCGAGAATCCAGCAGATTCCATCAAATTGACAACTTCGGCTCGGGCCACGATTTTCGAATCGATCGTATATTGATCTTTCTTTTTAC
Source organism: Caenorhabditis sp. 8 KK-2011 (assembly GCA_963572245.1). Lineage (NCBI taxonomy): Eukaryota > Metazoa > Nematoda > Chromadorea > Rhabditida > Rhabditidae > Caenorhabditis > Caenorhabditis sp. 8 KK-2011. The sequence continues at coordinate 8,595,332 of OY751548.1, forward strand.
CGACTTGTCGAACAACGCGAACTTCAGTACCGTCGATTGCCATGATACGACGATCAGAGTTGTCGAAAACAATTTCGACGCGTGCTAATGTTTGTTTAGGTCCGGTACTTTCGTGGAGCATTCCGAGTCTTTGCTCTTCTCGCAAATGACTGAACTCATCAGAAAGAACGAATTGAATCGCTGCAAATTTTTTTTAATTACAGAATATATTTTGAAACATACCTAGGAAGAAGTTTGATTTACCACTACCATTTCTACCGACAACAACATTATGCCTTGGAGAAAATCCGTCCACAACTGTGTTATCTTTATAACTTCGAAAACCGTTGATGACTACCTGAATTTGAAAGTTTTTCAAAATTTCTGTTGTTAAAAAAAACTCACCTCTTTAATGTGCATTTCGTAGTGAAGCTAAACTGTGAAACATAGATGTTTAACCTGAAAAATCAAAATTGTTCAATTAGTCGATAAAAAAATGGAAAATTAAAAATTGGTTCGTTTTGGCGCGACGGCCGAACTTTTCCATGAAAACTCGTCCCAGCGTCTTCTCCTGCTTCTCTATTGCACGCTTTGAAATAAAGGAAAAAGGAAGGAGAGGAGCAGACATTGCGAATTAGGAATTAGAAAGCTTTGCATGAATAAAACCCGCACATTATACATTTTTTGATATCTGAGAAATCAGTCACATGTTTAATCATACGTTGGCCAACCTATTTTCTCTTTTCGTATTGGTTTTTACTTTAAAAGCTTTGAAACTGATCTGAAAAAGCGTTTTCTCGAGAAACGAAAAAAAAGAAAAATTTAAATAGGAACTGGCAATGAGCCAACTATAGAATCAGTACTGTACTTCTAGGGTCTCATCGCAGCAAACAAAGTTGTACCGTAACCTTGCAATTCGCATGTTTTCGGTTTTTTTTTTGAGAATCTCCGGCCGGGTTTCTTGTTTCTTTCAAAAGTTTACTGCTGTTCTCCGGTATTTAGTTGTTCTTCTTTTTTTCGCGAAATTCTCCGTCTTTAAAAGTTGATATTTTTACAGTTGGTTTTCTAAGATGCCTGCGGAAAAGGTAGCAGCGAAAAAAACACGAGGCCGTAAACCAAAGGCTGAAAAGTCACCTGCACCTGCTGCTTCTGACAATGGAGAATCTGACGACAGGAAGACACCGATCATCGACGAAGTGGAAGATGAACCGCAAAAAGAAGTTGCTGATTCGCCGGACGTAGAGAAGAAGGAGGAGGAAGTAGCTGAAGAACAAGATGAACGAGCAGTGTCAGAAGACGCTACTGACGACGCAGAGGCTGAAGAAGCGCCTGCTTCCAAAGTCGGAAAAAAAGGACGAGGTAAGAAAGCTTCGCCGGTATCAAAAACAGACAAAGTGGACAAGGGAGAGCAGGAAGAAGAAGCGGAAGAGGCTGAAAAGCCGAAGGCGAAAGGTAGAGGCAAGAAAGCTTCGCCATTATCAAAACCAGACGAGGTGGACAAGGGAGAGCAGGAAGAAGAAGAAGAGCCTGAAAAACCAAAGGCAAAGGGTAGAGGTCGCGCAAAAACTAGTCAAACACAAAAGGCTGCGTCAAAACAAGATGAAGAGCAACCAGAAGAGACTGCATCAGAAAGCGTTGTTGCAACGACAGGAGCAAGAGGACGTCCAAAGAGAGGACAAGCGGAGAAAAAAGAAGTTGAGCCGGTCGCTGCGAAGTCAAAGCCTGCTCCATCTCGTGGAAGAGGCCGCGCTAAGAAGGCCGTCTCAGACGACGACGATGTTGAAGAGGAAAAAGAGGAGGCCACTTCAGAAGACAAGCCAGAAAATGATGAAACAGAAGTTAAAGAGAAAGGTTAGTTGAGATTTTATTTTTCTGAAAAACTCATCGTTTAATTTCAGCTCCCGCCAAAGCAGCTGTCAAACGTGGCCGCCCTCCTACTACCAAACCAGTTGCTAACAAACAAGGCCGCGGTGGAAAGAGAGGAAGGCCAACTCGCACAAAAGAGGCTTCAGAATCACCAGTCTCTGATAATGAATGACCATTTTAACACTTCTTAACAATCATCTAAACATACTCATTCATTCGCTATATACATTCAATGTAATTTAACAATTTTTTTTCGTGAATATATTTTGTGTGCAATGAAACTTCGTCTATCTGTTGGTACGATATTTGACTCTAATGCGTTATTTTCTCACGAATTTTATATATAATCTCAAAACGTGAAATTGCATCGTCATTGATTTCGACGTTGAATGATCGGTCATTATTAAATTTCTAAAATGTCAGAAACAGTTGATCTGAATGAAGGTGATCGTGTTCTCATCTCGGAAATATTTGCTAACTATTCGCAAAGAAGAAATTTGTATAATCAGTTGATGTGGACCAAAATGCACTTACTGGTTGGTAAATTGAATTGGAATGCTTGACAAACAATTTTCAGCTACTTGGACATGTTGGTTATCTGAAGTCGATTGACCACGAAAAGAAAATCGGCGTAGTTGTAGTGATGTATGTCCCAGATCCAGCCAATTTCGAACTATGCCAAGCGACATGTGAATGGCCGTTGGAAGCGTTGAAACAACCGAAAAAAGTGTTTTTCGCTTGTGGAGATTCGGTTGCATTGACACGAGGAAAAGATACGGTAAATGTGTTTTTCTCTCTCAAGTATTCTTATTTATCTGTTGTTTATTTAGGCTTGTGTTGCGGCTATTTCTCGGGTTGAAATCAACAACACCGGAGATGCAACATATACTGTAATTGCTCGAGATTCGTATGGTTCTTATTTGACATATTCTATCGAGAATCATCAGCCACCTTTTGATCCACAATTGCCGAATAGAGATATATTCATTTGTCCGATTTATGCTGGACCTAGATTGGCCAATATTATGAGAGACAATTGTTTGCATACTATTCATTCTTATAAGGTAAGTCCTACCCAGGGCAAATATTCTTACGGGCCCTGATCTCCTGAAATTTCTACAAAAACAAATGAAAAATAACTTGCATACCTCGGCAGAGTTGTCGAACGTGGCACATTTCGAAAACTGGGAATTTTACACAATAATTCAGACAGCTTGACCAAAGTGGGGAAAAGGTACCATAACAATATTTAAAAAAAAACTGTACAGGCATACCTGACCTCACAGAGTACCAAAAAAATCCTTCAAATTTTGTCACTGTCAAAATCTTGAGGAAATATTTTTGTCACTGTGTATGACAACCAAAAAAAAAACGGAGCAAATTAGTTGAAAATTTCAAAAATTTTACAGAAAATCATAGTTTTTTTTTAATTAAAAAATCATCATAATTTTATCAAGAAAAGCAGTTTGTCATTTTTTTTAAATGAGTTTTGGCTCTTCGAAAATTTCCGGCTCCGACCAAGCCTGTTGTACAGTAATCCAGGCGGCACAAAGAAAGTTTTAAGAGGTGTGAAAAAGGTCTAATTAGGTCACATCTGTTGTTATTGTAGTATTGATAACATCATAAATAACAACAACAGGTGTGACCTTTTCTCCAATGCTTGACCAATTATTATTGATCAAAAAATGTCACATAAGGACAAAAACGAAAACAAATAGAGAAAAATAGCTGAAAATTTGAAAAAAAAAAAACATATTTTTCAAGAAAATGCCACTGTGAGTTTTCGACCAAAAAAATGTCACGATACTTTTTCTCCTCTTAGGCCAGGTATGTGTACAGGTCCCATCACGAAAAAATTTTATTGAGGTGATTTTTCACGAGGAATTCAAATCATTTGTCACTTTTAGAGTCGACATTCTGATTCTACGTTAAATTCTGACCCGGCAAAAAACACGATTTTTTACAAAAAGGGTCACGGGCTCGATTTCACATGCTGGTAACTTTTTTGAGGAACTCGAATTTTTCATCAGATTTATAGCCGAAATTTGTGTTCTACGTAAATTTTTGACCACGGTCACAGGTTCGATTCGACGTACTGACAACTTTGTTGAAAGATGGCTGAAAAGCGTGAAAAAGAGGCTATTTATGGTCTGAAATCGAAAACAACCGTACCATTCGATTATAAGTGAATGAATGCAACATGAAAAATAATCAAAATAAACTAGGCAAGAGAAAAAGAAAACAATATTGAGAAACTAAGAAAAAGGAGAAGAATGATTAAATGAATGAGCACAGGAAGGCACATTGACTGTCGACTCCGCCCCTTTTTGTATGCGACGTAGGTGTGAAAAATGGGCGGGGTCAAGTGTCTCTTGCTATACCTCGCGGTATTCATTCATTCCTTCATTCATTCTTCACCTTTTGCTCAGTTCCCTAATATTGCTTTATTTCTTTCTTCACTGGTTTGTTTTAATTTTTTATATTCACCATTTTTACTGTTGCCTTGTAAAAAAAAACAATTTCAAATAAAGCTCCTCTCTAAAAATTTCTTTTCAATCCCTTTCAGCATACGATTCATGGCTACACAACTGATAGCCTGATGAATGTGATCAGTAACTGGAGAGACGACAGTATTTCCTACGCCAAGCTGGTCGATTCGATTCGTGCAAACCCGGAACAAATTCGAACAAGTTTCGAAGGCGAACTGCCGTTGTTCCGCGCAGTTTCTGATAATAATTGGAGCCTTGTTATTGTTTTGTTGGCACTCGGAGCCGACAAGTTTGCGAAAGATGGAAGAGGACGGAATATGATTCATATCGCTGCGGAGAGGTTCGAAAATTTTGAAAGAAATAATGTTTTTGTTAAAAACATTTTCAGAGGTTTCGATAAAATGCTGGAAGGTGTTTTGACTCTTTTGCCAAAAGAGGTGAACGAAACAACGGTCGAAGGTGATACTCCTCTTCATCTTGCCGCCAGAAATGCACATGCTGCGTGTATCGATCGATTGTTAGCGACACCTTCTTGTCAATCCAGTAATCAGAACGAGAATGGAGACGCGCCATTGCATGAAGTTTGTGCGTTGGCTGAATCGGCCAATAAAAAGGCAGCGATTAGTCGACTTTTGACAAACTCGAGAGCTTCTATTCATCAAACTAATAGCAATAATATGTCACCGCTTCAAATTGCCATTGTTAAAGGACATGTTGGGTAGGCGTTTTTATTAGTTTTTTTTTGTTTTTGAAACAGGTGCTGAGCCCGGGCTTCTTTATTGAAGACCAAAAGCTCGAAAGTCGGGCCGGGCCAGGCCGCGCTTTTTTGACCACCAAAAAAAACAAACAAAACGGCCCAGGCTTCCGAAAAAATGTGATTTTTGATTTCAGAACTGTCGAACAATTAATCCAGCTACGTCCACCACATCGAAGAATTGGAACGAAAAATGGAATGACGCCCTTGCATTTTGCTGCCAGTTGTGCTAATGTGAACATTGTCAACACTTTGATTTCGGTATTTCTCACACGTTCGCATCCATAAAAAGAATAACCATTACAGCTTGGCATGGAAGTCCATCGTAAAGACAAACTTGGTCGAGGTGTTCTCCACTACGCCGTCGAAAAATGGACCGGTCAAGCTGAACGAGATATGGCCCGATTGGCATCGATCCAAGCGCTCGTCCATTCTGGAGCCCCGTCGAACGTTGTCGACATTTATGGACAGACTCCACTCTTCATGCTGCTTCGAGAGATTATGAAACAGAGTGAAGTGTATCCGGCAACATTGATTCCGATTTGTGCGCAACTTGTTAAAACGAACTTGGTAGGAAGGGTAGAAGTTTTTCTGTTGTTAAAAGTTTTTTATAGAATTTGGACGAGATGGCTAGTCGACTTCGACCGCATTGGCAATTGGCGACAGTTTGTTTTTTGGTGGCAAATGGGGCCGACATCAATATCAAGTAAGTAGAAAAATCATAATTCTTCCCCAATTTTTCGTGACGAGACCCATAATTTTTTAGAAAAATTTTCTTTCGGAAATTATCGAAGAAAAAATTACGTTTTTCCTCGCTCTCAATAAATGCATGTGCCGACATCTTACGGGATGCGCCATACAGACAAAAAACTTTTCTTCCTAAAATGCCCTTGTAATATTTCTACCATTTTCTGATTTCAGAGATCGTAAAGGAGTGACTGCGTTGGATTTGTGCCAAGAGTCGACAATTCGCCCAATAATTGCGCACATTTCCAACATCAAAATCAGATCGTGTCTTCCGATGGTCTCGATGAACTGCAACGATACGTTTGACAGTGCCGAAGTGACAATGTGCACATTCATGTGTCAAGACAATGTGGCGAGCGTTCGATTCATACCGTGCGGACATCGGGTGGCGTGTGTTGATTGTGCGCAAAAGACGGCGTTTCGACGATGTCCGTTGTGTTATCATATCATTTCGCAGGCGCAGGATAGTGGTATGTTTTGATTTGGAAAACATTTATTTTCGAAGAAAAAGTGTTAGAGTTTCAGAATTTTATTACTGTCTGACCTGTCTCGGAATTAATTTTTTGTTACAAAAAATAGATTATTCGAAAAATTTCAGACTGGTTTTCTGGCCTATGTAGGGAACCAAAAGTTTCCAAGAGAATTTTTTTGTTTTTTTTTGCGGTCTGAAAGCTAAATGCTACGATTTAGGCCAGTTTGAGCTGAATGTTCAAAAGTTTTCTATAAAAAAATTTCAAGTTGAAAAAAAACATTGATTTCAGCTGGAAACGACATTGTTATCGGATGTCGATCTGGTGAAATTTTGGACGTGACCGAAAGTTCGGCAATCTCTGAACAGGTAATCAAGAAAATCGCGGAAGATGCTGCTCGTGAGGCAAAGATTGCAGTGGAACAGGAGAAACAAATTGAACTGAAAGCGCTTCGGGAAAGATTGGAACAACTTGAAATGGAAACGAGTTGTGCGATTTGTATGGACTCGAAAATTGCGGTATGTTGGGGAGATTTTTAAAGGTGTTTTGTTGAAAAGTACTCCAGAAAGTACTGAATAAAGTCTGGTCCAGTGGAAAATCTTTCTGGAAAAATGCCAAGACCTATTGAGACCAAAATGAGGCATGAGAAATCTGCTATATTAAAAAAAATAGTACTTTTCACTAACAAGGGAACTATGATAGCTTACTAACGGACTTCGAAATGAGATATATGCTCACCGATAGAGTTTTTTATGCTGATCAAGATCCCGTAGCTAACTTTTGCAAAGCTCCAGCCAGAAAGCTGAAAATCACGTTTTTGTGATCAGTCCAAAATTTTTAGATGCATCGTAACTTTTTCAAAGTTTCATACTCATGAAAATTAACTAGTGGATCTGATAGGAAATTCAATTCTCTACACGATGGTTTAATAGAAACTTCAAAAAAGTTTTGAAAAAAGTGTTTTTTTCTGAAAAAACATGAAAAATCAGAAACAATTTCTAAAATTTAATAATTTTCACGTTTTTCAATGCATTTTTTTTTATTTTTCACGTTTTTTTGATCTACCTTTTTGATTGAAAGTTTCGGGCTCATTTTTTCAGAGTTACAACTACAATTTCGAGGTTTTTAAGTGCTCCTATTGTTCTTGGCATGCCAAATAACCCTTTAGTAACTTCTCATCACTAAAATAATACAAATTGAACAAGATAGTTCAATTTTTGTGCTCAAACTTTGAGCTCGAATTTTAGCTCTCTGCATGGAGCTTTGCAAAAGTTAGCTACGGGATCTTATTCAGCGTAAAAAACTCTATCGGGTGACACATGTCTCATCTCAAAGTCCGTTAGTAAGTTTTCACAGTTACCTTGTAAGGATGTCCCCACAAAATGTCCCTTTGTCATGTAATTTTTCACAATTCAGCTTGTTTTTAATTGTGGACACACGGCGTGTTCGGATTGTGCTACCAAACTAAAATTGTGTCACATTTGTCGGAAAACCATCGAATCAACACAAACTATTTATTCGTGAAAACAAAAAAGAATCGCACTTTTCTCCCATTCTGTTTTTCTTTTAATAAACGATAATTTGTTTAATCGAACGTTCAAGAACTGGGAAAAAAGTCGTCGCAGCGTTTTTTTCTTCGACCGACTTTTGTTAATTCAATTTTCTCTCTTTTTGGGAAAAAAAAGAAAATCAATCGAAATTGACACTCTTTGTCGAAACAAAACAAATATCCCCCGTTTTTCCCACGTGGCCTAGCAACCGACAAAAATCGCCACGTTTTTATTAATCGCATTTCGAACATTTTTTATTAATTCTTATTTTTAGTTGCGAACATGCTCAGGTATATTATTCCACGACGAAAAGCTAGTTTTTTAGTTGGAATTTTTGTTACGGTTATATTTTTTGGATTTATTTATATTTCTGATAAGCCTAGAAGGTTTAAATTTCCTAATATAGGTGAGTTCTATTTGGAGAATTTGAAAATAAAAAAAAACGGTTTTTTTTTTCAGAAAAATTGGCTGAAGAAGTTGTTAGGTTACCGGAGATGTGGAATGGCGATTTACACGTGATACCGGATTATAGTCAGAAGAGAATTGGACCCGGAGAAGATGGCAAGCCGGTAGTGTTGAGTGGTGAGGAGGGTATCAAAGGGGAGGAGGATATGAAGAAATGGTTTATGAATGTTCATGCGAGGTTGGTTTGAAGAATTGCTGAAAATACCCCTTGTTGTTGCTATTTTAGTGATAAAATATCGTTGGATCGAAATGTGCCGGATCCTCGAATCGAAGAATGCAAAAAGATTGAATATGACTTGAAATCGTTGCCGAAAGCATCGGTGATTATCATCTTCACCGATGAGGCATGGACACCTCTGTTGCGAACAGTTCATTCGGTGGTTAATCGAAGTCCGCCGGAATTGTTGCATGAGATTATTTTGTTGGATGATAATAGTCAGAGACGTGAGTATTTTCTCAAACTTTAGAATCTCACAGTAAAAATTGACTGTAATTTCATTTACCTTGCAAAAAATCGTGAAATATCATCCTGATTTTGAAAATTTCCTGAGAATATTCACACAAAAATTGAAATATTTCGTACTGTCTGAACCAAAGTTGGATTTTTTCGCGGGAAATAATTTTTTTAGAAGTTTATGTGAAAAATGATGTTGAAAAATGTTTGGTGATATTTGGGCCATTTCGGGTCGGCGAGAATCTGCACCGAAAACACACGCAAAACTAAATTCAGCATTTTTATTTGTAAAAAATTCAAATCAACATTTTCATTTACCTGGTCGAAAAAGTGAAAAAGAACAAGTATCGTGACATTTTTTGATCATAAAGTCACAATTTTAAAAAATGCATATTTTCGACGTTTTCAGATTCATCTTTGTTTTTCCGAAAAAAAATATCGTCCCAAGTTTTTCGACAATGTTTTTCCTGTTCTGTGAGAAAATTAATATGCAAAACTCTTTTGCAGAAGAACTTCACGCGCCGCTCGATGAGCACATCAAACGGTTTGGCGGATTGGTTAAATTGGTTAGAAAGACGGTTAGACATGGACTGATTCGAGCGAAATTGGCTGGTGCGCGAGTTGCCACCGGAGAAGTTATCGTGTTTTTGGACTCGCATTGTGAAACTAATCATGGATGGTAAGTAATTTTCGAAATTTTTTTTTGGTAACAAGAGAAAACTTTACATTCAAACTAAACATGTTCCTTTAACCCACCTTGGTTTTTAAAGGTTAGAGCCACTTGTTCAACGAATCCACGAAAAACGAAGTGCCATAATCTGCCCGACAATCGACATGATCGCCGCCGAAACGATGGCCTATTCGGGCTCATGGTCTTTGGCTGTCGGCGGTTTCTCATGGGCTCTTCATTTCACCTGGGAAGGTATGTCGGATGAGGAGAGATCGAGACGAACACAACCAACCGATTATATACAATCGCCAACAATGGCCGGTGGCCTGTTGGCTGCGAATCGCGAATATTTCTTCGAAGTCGGCGGATATGATGAGGAAATGGATATTTGGGGAGGAGAGAATCTGGAAATATCATTCCGAACTTGGATGTGTGGAGGATCGGTCGAGTTTATACCGTGTTCGCATGTTGGGCACATTTTTAGAGCGGGTCATCCGTATAATATGACTGGTGGGTTTTGTTTTTAAGAGTCTGAAATTTTCAGCGGAAAATATTTTCTGATTAAAATCGAAAAATGAAAAAAGTATGGTGTCATTTTTTTGTTGAAAATTCACAGTGTTTTACAACAAAAAATGTTCAGGTACCCCCACGAAAACTATGATTTTTCTTCAATTTTTGGCTTTTTCAACCACCTTTTTTGGGCTGAAAATCTAATTTTCTCTATTTTTAAAAAGTTTTCTTCTCCCTCAAAAAAAAAAATAGAAATTTTGCAGGACGAAATAATAATAAAGATGTGCATGGAACAAATTCGAAACGACTTGCTGAAGTGTGGATGGATGATTATAAACGATTGTACTATATGCACAGAGAAGATTTGATTGACAAAGATGTCGGAGATCTGACATCGAGAAAGGAGCTCAGAGAACGATTGAAGTGTAAATCATTCAAATGGTATTTGGACAACGTGGCGAAGGGTCATTTTATTATGGATGAAGATGTGCAAGCTTATGGAACGGTTAGTTTTTTTTTTCCTTCTATATTTTGAAAACGGTGGATTTTAAGCTTTTCACGGAAGTCAAAACGAGCAGAATGTGTATAGATACGCTGCAGAAAGATGAGAAACAGGCGCATTTGTTGGGAGTTTTTCCGTGTCAGGGAAGAGGAAGTGGATCACAGGTACGGATGTTTGATTTTCATATTTTTGGGAAACTTCTCGTGGGAAAACTTTTCAAACAAAAACTCTTCGAAAATTTAAATTTTTTCAAAGATTTTTAACGCCATTAAACATTTTCTGTGAATTTTTAATTTCACTTCATTTTTTGACCTTTTCCATTCCATAAGCTCTTGTGAAAAACTGCCGTTTTGAGATCAAGTCGGATTGGGCCGAGCTTTTTCTAGCCCCATAAAGCCCGGCCAGGCCCGTCAACTTCGGTTCGAGCTCCCGGACTACAATATAACCCATGCCATTTTTTGTACCTCAATGTTTCCGCACATTTTTGAAGTTCAGACACAGTTAGGCCTGAACCTAACAAGGGAACTTCGCGAGGTCAATCTTTTGGAATTTTTTCATATTTTGGTAGTTGATAGATATTGGTGAGAAAAGTGTATTCCCAAAATTCTAAGTCTCACAACTCGCTAGAAAAAAAGTTATAGTGATTTAAAGTGTTTTCCCTTTATAAAAACAACAGCGTAGTGGTACAAACAAACACACAAGTGAACATCTTTTTTCACCTTGAAAAAAAAACGAATGTGTGTGGCAGTAGTTTTCATTTGTAATGGGTTTATGCCTTTCAAGCACTGTAACTTTTTTTCTAGCGAGTTGTGAGACTTAGAAATTTGGGAATACACTTTTCTCACCAATATCTATCACCTACCAAAATATAAAAAAATTCCAAAAGATTGACCTCGCGAAGTTCCCTTGTAAGAAACATAACGAAACCATAAAAATGAGAAATTCAGAACATTATTTTCAAAATTTTGAAGACCCAAAATTCTAGCTACCGAAATACACTACGAAATTCAAAAATGAGAAATTCTGAAAATTTTGAATGGTTGAAAAATGAAAAAAAAAACTCCGCCACTCAAATTTGATTTTTGTAGGTAATGTCATTATCGAAAGAAGGTAATTTGAGAAGAGAAACGACTTGTGCTACAGTTGAAATGGAGAAGAATGTTAGAATGAAAATTTGTTCGAGAAAGCCGAGTCAAAATGACAAATGGATTTATGAGGTGAGAAGGCACACATTAAAGTATATTGATTGATTTTCATTTTTTTCTCCAGAATTCTTTGCTCAAAAATGTTCGATCGAATCGATGTTTGTCGACTGCCCAACTCAAAGCTGGTGATGATATTATTGTGACGGAATGCGATGAAAATGATCCACATCAAATTTGGAAATTTGTCGATGGAAGGACTTTGTAAAATATTTTGATCAGGTTGATTTGTTTTATTCCGAATGGAACTAGTCTTATATTCAATTTCTCGTCATTTACTTTTTATTCCAATTTTTAAGGGTTTTCATACAGTTTTTGGGTTGTATTTATTGTTGTTGTGATTTCCAAGTGTACAAGTATTATGAAAAATTATTTATTTTCTATTTTTTCTATCGAAGATTTGAAGTTTAGTTTCTTCGAAATTACTTTTTGTTTCAATAAAAGAGATTACAAAGAATACAGTTTTAGATGTCCGAATCGGGAGATGTTGCAGTTTTGGCGCCAGAGGGTGTTGAATACCCATTGAAGGTTATTTATTGTGGACGTGAGTTTTTTTTTTTTGGAAAATTTTATAAGTTGTTGAATTGAATTTTGTTCAGTTTTATGAAGCCATTCAAAAGATACGTGGAGAAATAATATTTTTGTAACGGATGAAACAAAAAATTGAAAAAAAATAAAAGGGATTCTTCGAAAAATCAAAATAGATTTTTTCTCATTTTTCCCCAAGTTGTTTTTTGATAATGGGGCTATTCAGTTTCTTTTCGCAACCTAAAAAACGGTTGAGAAAATAGAGTTTCTCATGTAGTCCGGTGGAAAAAAAGCGCGCATTCGGTGCTTTAGATGCTTGTAAAGCTCCTGAGAACAAAAACCAAAAAATTAGGCGAAATTTGAATACGTAAACACCATTTTCACAGCGAAAAAAAAGAAACAAATTGTACAATAAAATGTCATTGCGGACGTGGCCGAGTTTTTAACCCGCGGCACGAAAATATAGACTCCGCCCTTTTTTTGCACACCGAGGCACTGTTTTTTCCTCTTTTTTTCTTTGAAAACAACAAACAAAAAACGTAATAAACTGCGAACAGTCTGCAAAAAAGATGTGCGACGGTTTGCAAGTGGGCGGAGTCCCCCCGTAAATCGACACTGTGCATACACCACACAATGAGACAATTTTTTTTTTTTCGCTGTGCATTTTAATAGTCAAAAATGGGTACTGTACCGAAAAACTTCAAAGGCAAACAACACTTTCATCTTGGTCTTGTCTGGAAGAGCTGGGTTACGGTGCTGAGAAAATGGAATTTTTCAACCTTTTTTCCTACTTTCTGAATGGCTTTTCTCCTTTTTCTCAATCGTTTTTTTTTGGTTGAGAAAAGAAACTGAATAGCCCCATGACAAATCTGGTTTTGGCAATTTTTTAATATTTATCACGTCTAATTTTACGTAATAGCTTAAAAATTCTGCAAAGTTGATAACTACAGTATCAAGTTGAGTAGTTTAAAATTTGGCGTCAAAATTGGAAATGAATTTTTTTTTCATACTAAAAAGAAATAATTTTCGACCTCAAAATTTTTGTCACGTTTCCAATAAATTTTTTTGTATTATTTTAGCATAGTTTTGAAAATCTATTCAAACTGTTTTATTTTCAAATACAGGGACAGAAACTCGGCAAATTTCGTTTATTTTCTCCCATCTCAATTCTATTTTTCAGAATGCACAATGCCATTGGAATATTGTGATTATTCTGGACAGACCGAGTTGTGTAGAGCGTGGGCCACTCAAAATGTTCCCAATCTTCTCGAAGGTCTTCAAATTGATGATTCCGAAGGAGGCGATGAGAAAAAGCATCAAAAACGAGGTGGAAAAGGGTCGAAACCGGTGAAAGTGAGGATTTACATTTTTCAAACTTTTAACTTGTGTCGAAATTTTTGAGGAAAAGAAAAAGCCATCTGGTGGAGCGCAAAAAGTGACAGTTCAACGTGAACCACGTGGAAAGAAGTCGGTGACAGTGATCAAAGGATTGGGCACATTCGAGATTGATTTGAAAGTGGCCGCGAAATTTTTTGCGCAAAAATTTGCTTGTGGAAGTTCGGTGACTGGAAATGACGAGATTGTTATTCAAGGAGACGTCAAGGATGATCTATTTGATCTAATTCCGGGAAAATGGGCTCAAGTAAGAAATTTGGGCTCCGCAAAAAAGTATCGATTGATTTCAGGTGACTGAAGAGCTCATCGACGATCTTGGTGACAAAAAGCGATAAATTTTTGAATTTGATAATTTTATTTAAATGAAGACTCGTAAGATTGATCACGTTGTGATGAATGAAATGTTGAGACCGGCTCGAAATGATTTGTCGATTAGTAGGTGTTATGGTCGGAACGAATTGCCAACATATATCCATTTTTTGCTCTTCTCCTCTTCTAGAGCTTTCTTCATTTTTGCCATACGATAGTCGTGAAGTTCTGGAAGTTGAGTTATTTTTTTTCTTGGGCTCAACCTTCTGGATAGATTATCCGACTTTTGCATTTTTTTCAAAAACCCTCTTTATGGCCCCTAACAATAACAACCACTTGTTAGTTTGATCAAAGGCGCACATTGTTTTCGGAAATTTGCAAAAACTGTTGTTTTTAAATATTTCAAATCGTAAAAACACCGAAATATGATAATTGCAAGCGTGAGAAAGTTAGTCGATTTTTGTATTTCTTTTTTTGTATTTTGGAAACAAAAACCGCGTCGCAGACACGCAACGCTTATGACAAAACCCGTAATTTCTTAAGAAATAGAACGAAAAAAAATTTACAGTGAAAACTATCAGGTGCATTGGAAACGCTGACATAAACCACACACAAAGTATAGCACCTAGCTTATCTCGTCTGCTGTCGGTCACTCGATTGAATGACCTCTCGGAGAATTTATCAATTTAGAGAGAGAAAATGCGCTCTGCTGATAAACATTTTGTGCAAAAATTTTTTTGTGGAAGTTCGGTGACTGGAAGGTTTGCAAGTTTGAAAATTTTTGGAGTTCCCAGAATAAATAGAAAAGCAGAAAAGGTGTATTTGGGACACGTGAAACTTGAATATTTCACAATTTTCCTAAAAAACTCACTTTTCTTCATATCTGCAAGATTGTCCTGTTCTTTTCTCTGATCATTATTCGAATCTGCAAAAAACTGATTTAAGAATCAAGGAATTTTAAAAACTCACCGGATCTTGGATTTTGATTCATTTCGAACGCTGCAAAAAAAAACAAATGAAACGGATTGAATGGCGAAAAAAAAAAATATTATCAATAGAGCACGTTTTGAGAATTTGAAATGGTTTAATATTAAAAAAAACATTTTTTTGCCAGAAGCAAAATTCTCATGAAGTATTTAAATATATATCGAAGAAGCAAAGGAAAGGGAAGAGAACAATCGTTGAAGAGGAAGAGAGAAAGAGAGCACAGAGAAAGAGAGAAAAGGCTCCTCGTTTTTTTTTCCAGAATTTTTTTTAGTTGGTTGAACCCTGCCAAGTGCAAAACGTTCTCGATTTTTTGGAGCAAAAAGTTGAATTAGTTCAAAAAGCACACGGTGACAGGGCCTGTTCTTATGTGTTTTTGTTTGTTTTGTGGTCACCTTTTTCTTTTTCTCTCCTAGTCTTTTTCCGAAAGATATATTTTTTACTTTTTTTTTAATTCATGAAATTTCGAAAACATTATTTAGTTTTACTTTAAATTTCTTAAAAAATACCCTTAGCAAAACAGGCCTAAGCTTTTTTTGAACTTTCGTCGTCCCTATGGATGTTTCTATAGTTGCATGAATATTCAAAATATCCAAGGTTTCACATTTCTCGTTATTTTTTTATACAAATAAAAAATTCCCACAAAAATTAGCAGGAAAACGAAAATATTATGTTTTTAAAATTTGTTTTGTTCTGCCTTGTTCGATAAGTGAATCACATGTACACTTTATTTTCACCTGTGCGACGATACGAAATTTTTATTTTTTCGTGCTCTATTTTTTTTTGAAAACTTTTTGTGACATTTGAAGGCTTATCAATAAAAAAAGCATATTTTTTATCATCTCCTTTTTTTATAATTATTTTGTGGTATTCCTCGAAAAATGGCTAATCGAGAAGTTTACAAACGAAGAAAATCTTTAGGAGCTTTGATTTTTCGTCGAAGAAATCGACGAGGAATGAGTGTTTCTTCTAGAAGATCAGGATCGGTTTCTTCAAATCATTTCTACATTGAAGGGTGAGTCTAAACAAACAAACCAAAAAAATAGTTTTTTTTCAAAAAAAATGAAAATAAAAAAATTGTCTGCAAACACACAACTGCACGCAACATTGCACACATTTTTTATTTTCGGAAAAAAATTAAAATTCCAAACGTGGCCTCAATCTCGTTATAGAAATACCCATTTTTCTCATTTCAAAAAATGTCTGAAGAAGACTGGACAGCTTTTTGTGGCTCTCCGCTTTATTCCAAAAAATCTTCGTCTTGTTCAATTTTGAGTGTCCCGATTGATATTCCAGAAGTCAGGTGAGGCTGAAAGTGTGCTCTATTGACAGTTTAAAAATTTAGCAATAGAGCGCCCTTGCGATTCGTACTGCTGTTCGAGTTTTCAAACTTTCTCAATAGATGGGTTTTCAACGTTTTTGAAAACATGTTCCTTTAAAAATGAAAATATTAATTACAGTAACAGTGAAATATCGGGACCGCTTCAAAAATGGACAAACTACATCAAAGGTTATCGACAACGATGGTTCGTTTTGGACAGTAATGGGATTTTAAGCTACTACAGGTTGGTACGGTTTTTAAAGGAACATGCAAAAAGGGCGTCCCTAAAATGTTGAAAAAATTATATTATTTTTTGCTACAAAAACAAAAAAATTATATCAAAACAGCCTGATAAGGTCATTTTTATGAAAATCCAGTAGACAAACTAGTTTCTTTTTTTCTTATCTGATCTCTCTTTCTCTTTCATTTTTTTTGTGTCAAATATATTTGTACTTTTTGTCTTTTTATTTATTCTTCTCATACATGAGTAAATACTACAAACTGCAGGCTAGAAACTCTTTATAGTTGACCCAGTTATATATTTAAAAGTGCGGTTTTTCTCTTTTTCTTGTTGTGAAATAGTGAAATTTCAAAAAAAAAAAAAAAATTATGCGCCTGATGGGACTCGAACCAAAACGTCCCACATCATCAGTTCAGCACACTACCACTGCGTCATCTTACCGTTTGAATTCGTCGAGTTACATTCTTCTTATTCAGCGCAGGATTTTCCTCATTATCCGTAGATTTATGACTGTGTGCGGGCCGCGATTATATATTTCTCCTTTTTGTATTTCTCTGCGTCTCTGTTTACACACACTCTCTAATCCGTTTCTTCATCCATTTTTTGCGTTCGTCTCTTTCTCTCTCATCATCAAACACATATTCATATGTACTAGAATTGATTGATTTTTGAATTCGATAACAAAAGTGGGCGGAGTCTGTTGCTTTTGTTGTTGTTTTTTTGTTGTTCCGTTTCAACTAGGTGACGACTGAAAATGTGGGTGACGCATAGTTTTGTGGGCGGAGCCCAGTTTTGACACTTTTTCATTTTATCAAGTGATGAAATTATGCGATTAGATAATTGATATTTCGCAGAAAAATGTGTATTTTGGAGTTTTCTCGTTGTCTGCGTCTCTATGTTTCGAGAAATCTCTAGTTTTCCACGTAACTCTGCGTCTCTATCTTTTTCTCTATATCTCTTTGATCCTCCATATCTCTAACCGCATTTGTCTCGCTCTTCTCTTTTTCTCTACGTCTCTCTAATTCAGTCGGTCTCTAAAAATCTGATAGTTTGCGTCTCTCTTTTCTCTGTGTCTATCTTTCTCAAGAAGTGTCTGCGTCTCACTCTTCTTTTTTTTCAGAATCTTTCTACTTCGGCCTGTCTGTAAATATCTGGCAGCTTGGGTTTTCTCTTTTTCTCTGTTCCTCTGACAATCTATGTCTCTTTCATTCTCTGCGACTCTCACGTTCTGCGTCTCGCTCTCTCTTTTCTCTATATCTCCTTGGTGATCTATAACCGTCTGTGCCTCTCTCTTTTTCTCTGCGTCTCTCCACTCTCACCGAACACGTTTTCTGCTTATTGTTATCACCATCATTGTTCTCTTCCTATTCGTATCATTTTTTTGCAGAAGAAGCACCCCTAGAACAACTTCTTCCCCCTTTTTCCCTCGATTTTTGTTTCGACATCACAAAAATGTTGATTTGATTTGTCACTTCTTTTTGTGTGTGTATGTGTGATTGCTGATAAACCAAACTTTGACAAGCAAAAAAAAATGGGCGGAGCCACGAACGAAAAAGAAAACGACTATCAGCAGCAGCAACAGCAGCAGCAGAAACGTTGGAAAGTGTTGCGTCGAATGGGAACGCTACGCGGTAGACTACGAAAAGCGCGCCAGCAAATTACGTGGTGCGCATTTCCGGTGCGTCGAAAAACGAAGACGCGTTTTGAAACGTATGATGATGATGATAATTGTCACATTGATGATGATGATATTTATGAATCGGCTGTTGATGTCAGGTATACTGTAGTTTTTGTTTTAATCAAAAATTTTGGGTCCTTCCCTTTAAGCCTATTCCCAACCGTATTGTCTTTTTTTTTCCAGAAATCCAAATGAGGTTGGTCACACGTGTCGGGGAAGTGTCAATATGCAGGATGCGCAAGTTATTTTGGACAAGGTTAGTGGGTTTTTGGGGTCGACGAAAGTTGGATAGATGGTTATCTGAGGGGAAGGAAGGCCGCAAGGTCGCCGAGATAGTTTTTGTTGGGACTGAAAATTACTGTAATCTTGAAGGCGAGATAGTTGTCTTGTTGTTTTGAGACCCGGAAATTTTGAGAAGTTTTCAGACTTGGAATTGTGAGAAGACTTTTCAGGTCCGGAAAATGTTGAAAGTTGATCGGGCCTGTATTTTCTTTTTTTGATTTTTTTCTGGGCCCGGAATATTTTGAAAATTTCTCAGAAGACCTGAAGTTTTTGGAAAATGAGTAATGTCGTTTTTTTGCCTAGGCCTAAAGTTTCTAAATTTTTTCTGGACCCGAAAAAAAACCTGAAATTTTTCATGACCTGGAATTTTTAGAGGGGTTTTCAGATCTCGGAAAATGTTGAAAAATTTCAAAACCTGGAATTTTTATTATTCCTAGACCCTAAAAATTCAGATAAATTTTCGGGCCCGGAAAATTTTGAAAAGTCTGGAATTGTAGGAAGTTATTTTCCTAGGCCCGGGCCCTAAATGTTTGTCTCATTTTTGCGGGCCTGGATTTTTAAAAGTCCCTCGACCCAGAATTTTTTGAATTTTTTTGGGCCCAAAGAGTTTTGACAATTTTTCAAAATTTTCTGGCTTCAAAAAAATTTGAAAATTGTTCAGGGCCTCCATTTTTTTGCAAACCGGTTTAGACCAAGTCTTAAACTTCCAATTTTTTGCAGCAAACCAATGCGATAGTCATCTCGGCCGCGTCTCAAACCTTCCACGTCAAAGCCCAAACCGAAACCGATCGAAAACAATGGATGAACAAATTGACATATGCCAGACATCAGGCCATCAAAACGGCCGAAAGTGGTGAGTCTTGAGAATTATCCGGGGGTCCCGCCCCGAAAAACCCGGCGCACCAATTTTCAGAAGAAGACGAAGACGCCAAACTGAGTTTTGCCGATTTGACACGCGCCGATGTTCTTGTCATTTCGAACAAAGAGTTGGCCGAAAAATTGGGCGAATCGAAAAACGCTGTTCTTATGTGGAGTGAGTTTGACATGATGAACTTTTTTTCTCGTTGTTATCTAATGTTTTTTCTTCTTGACAGATAAGCAAAATGAGGAATTCATGAAAACTTTTTTGCATGCTGATGGAATTGATCGACATTTGATGGCCGAGAGGACCGATTTGTTGAAAGTGAGATTACTGTAGTTTAAAGGAACATTCTGAAAATCTTATAAAAAAAAAAACATTGAAAATAGTACTGTAGTTCAAAGGAACATTCTGAAAATCCTGCTATTTAAAAAGAATATCGAAATAGAGTACTGTAGTTTAAAGGAACATGTTAAAATCTTTAAAAATTACACCTTTAAAAAGAGTACTGTAGTTTAAAGGGACATGCTAATTATTGCCACGGCCTTTTATGAAATGTTCCGTGAGAGACGCAGAGAAATCGATGAGAACAAGCAAACGTGACCTTCGAACTGCAAATTTATTGTTTTCTCTGCGTCTCTCTCTCTCTCAATCTCATTATGTCTGATGAGCATTTTCGAGAAACTAGAGTAAACAAGTGTACTGTAGTTTTGAAGAAAAACACGATACAGCACTTCAAAGGGACATTTAGATAAAAATGTTGATTTTAAGAAACTACAGTAGTTTAAAGGAACATAATTCTGATCAAAAATTTTCGCTTCATTTTTTTTCTAAAAAATTCGCGATCAGACTTCAAAATTTAGACATGGCCCGAAAAATTTTGACATTATTTGTGCGCATGGCCCGTTTTTTTGGCCCTGAAAAAAATTTCTCGAAAAATCTACAGTACTACAAAAAAATTGTTTCTCTAAAAGGTCCTGAAGTTTTTGAAAAACTCCAAAACTACAGTACTTCAAAGGAACATTCTCAATCGTTTCAGAACCTAAGTTTTTGAAAAAATCAGCTACAGTAATTTAAAGGAACATTTCGTTTTGTTTTTTTTCCAGATCACCGCCGATATGGTGCTGAAATCGTTTGATGAATTTGTTGAAATGTCCGAAAAACGTGTCAAAAAGTTGACAAAATTGGTGGATTTTGAACAAAAAGAGAAGAAAATGCTTCAGGTTTGTTGTCGTTTTCTCAATTATTCATTTTCTTCGTCACACACACACACACACACACACACACTCACAACAAACACATTTTCTCCCTATTTTTTTTAGGAACAACTCGAAGAATTGGCCAAACAACATTCGTCGCTCGAAAGAGCCGCCACAATTTGTAGTACTCGTGGAGGAGCTGGCGGAGCTGAGGCTGCTCCCATTTCGGCGTATAGTTGTGGCAGTGATGACGATGAGTTTCATGATGCTGAAGAGGAGTTGTGAGTTTTGTTGTTTTTTGATGAGCTAAGGCTTAGGCTTAGGTTTAGTTATGGACTTCAAAAAATCGCGAAATAAGTTTGGTGAAAATTCCAACATGTCTGAAGTTCAGAAATTTTCAAAGTCTGGGCCCGGCCCGAAAATCATGTATTTTTTCGAGCCGGCCTGGATTTTTTTTTCTAAAGTTTGAAGTTTTCGGAAATTCTTGAAACTGTATTTTTTGATTATTCAGAAATTCGGGCCCGGCCCGAAATTTTTCCAAATTCAGATATTTTTCTGAATTCCACAAACTCTCGCATTTTTTTTTTCGGGCCGGCCTGAAAATGTTTCGCATTTTTAGGCTTTTAGATCATTTTTGGGTGTTTTCTGAAAATTTGTTCAATTTTTTTTTCTGAAAAAATAGTTTTCGAGCCGTTTGGAAATTTTTCAGACTTGAATGATTTTTTCGGACCGGCCTAGAAAATTTCAGCCTCTTTTTAGGTGAACCCAAAAATTCTGAAAATTTTGTGATCAAAAATTAGAGAAATTTTCTCAAAAACAAAAAAAACTGAAAACGTTTTTTTTTCAAATGACAAATTGATTTTCAATTTCATTTTTTGCCCCGCAAAATGATTCATTTTTCTTCCTGGTTCCGCGAAATAAACAGTTTTTCTTTTCTTTTCAAAAAACATTTTTCGGCCCGAAAAATCTCATTTTCTGACCTCATTTTTTGCCGCCAAAACCGGAATTTACAACAACCTTGAATATCTATTTCCTCCTTTTTTTCTACCAGTTTTTTGTTGATTTTTTTGAGATTTTCAGCCCGAAAAAAATGAATTTTTTCTTCAAAAATAAAGGTTTTCGACATTTTGAAGATGTCTGCGTCTCTTACTATCTCGCACTTTTGATTTTCAGAAAAAAAAACTGGTTTCAGTATTTTGTGTAAGACGTTTTTTCTCGAATTTCTCCCATTTTTTGAACAAGTGTGACTTCTTCTTCTTCCATACTTTTTTCCGCGGCACAGTTTTGTGGGCGGAGCCAGAAATTTTTCCTGTTTTGTACAGTACAATGAGAACTTGTTTTTTCGTAACTAATTTGTTTTTACTTTTTTATTAGTTGGTTTTTTTTGTATACTACTTTTTTTCGAAAATTTTAGGCTTAGCGTTTTTTGAAAAATTTTTGAAATCTGAAAATCCGGGCCGGACCGAAAAATTCAAAATTTTGCTGAGTACAGTACTCTTATGTCAAAGGGACAAGCCTATTTTTTCAAAGCCGATATTTTTCCAGAAGAAACAGCTCAATATCGGATTATCAAAGTGCTCCAATTGAGATGATCTCTTCTTCCGCCGAATCCACGTCATCCGAATCGACAGCATGTACTGTAATCAAAAAAGGACGCGCGCGACGAACTACAGTACCCGAACGACCTGATCTACCCATCAATTTGTGGAGTATTATGAAGAATTGTATTGGGAAGGTGAGTGAGAGAATTTTTTTTGGGGCCCGGGCCGAAATTTTTAGAATTTTTAAAAATTTCAAAATTTCAAAAATCACAAATTGAATTTTCTTGGAAATTTCAAAAATCTGAGCCCGACCTGACAAAGATGGAAATGTCAGTTTTCGGCCATGGTCAGAACAAAATGTTGTCCGGAAATTCTGAAATTTTTTTAGTCATAAATTTTTCCCCAAAAATTTCGACTTTTCCAGACAAAAAAATGTCGGGTTTTTGATCGGGCCGATTTTTTTCAAATTTTTTCGGGCCCGATTTTTTCGAGAATTCTCAAATTTTGACCATTTTCGAGACCGGCCTTAAATTCTGAAGTTTTTGAGGTCATGAAATATTTTGGTGTGAAAATATCAAACATTTATTTTTTTTTGTGCTCAACTTGAAAATTTAATCGTGACTCGAAAATTTTGAAGTTTTTGTGATAAAAAAATTTATAAAATTCAAAAATCCGGGCTCATTTCGACAAAAAGGCCATTTCTGGCCCGTTTTTTTTTTCATATTAAATTTTTCGGGCAGGCCAGATTTTTTCGAAAATGCTCAGATTTGCTTGAAAATTCTGAAGTTTCTGAGACCATAAGTCATTGCAAAAATTAAAATTTTCGAGTTTTCAGACCGGCCCGATTTTTTATCAAGTTTGAGATTTTTCAACCTCCTAACCGGATTTTTTTCGACAAAAATGAAAATATTGAATTTTTCAGGAATTGTCAAAAATCCCAATGCCCGTCAATTTTTCCGAGCCACTCTCCGTTCTGCAACGTGTCACCGAAGATTTAGAATACGCCAATTTATTGGAAGAAGCGGCAACATTGCCGAGTCTCGAGCAAATGTGCTATGTTGCCGCCTATTCGGCGAGCAACTATTCGACGACATGTCATCGAACCAACAAACCATTCAATCCATTGTTGGGTGAGACATATGAATGCGATCGAATGGATGATTTGGGATGGAGATCGATCACCGAACAAGTGTCGCATCATCCGCCCGCGGCCGCGCATCATGCCACAGGGCGAGGGTGGACGATGTATCAGGATTTTACAATGACATCGCGTTTTCGCGGAAAATATCTGTCTGTTATACCTGTCGGGTTGACGCATGTTGTGTTTGATGATCAGAATCATTATTCTTATCGAAAAGTGAGTTGACTAGAAAAAAAAGAAAAAAAATTGCGCCGGAGAGGAATCGAACCCCCGACCTCTCGCGCTATAACAAAACGCCTAACCTGCTAAACTACCACGCCACGTTTTGTGAGCTGGAAACATTTCGTTAAAAATATTGAGTTCAGTAAAAAATGTTGAAATAATTTTTTGCCAGATCACCACCACTGTGCACAATATAATTGTTGGCAAGTTGTGGATCGACAATCATGGTGATATGGAGATAACGAACCATAGAACTGGCGAAAAATGTGTGCTCAAATTCATACCGTACTCGTATTTTAGTCGAGATACACCGAGAAAGGTACGGTAGAAATATATTTCTCATCCCATCCTTTAATTATAGGTGTACGGTATTGTTCGAGACGCGGCTGGTCAGCCGAAATTTGTTGTTCAAGGAACATGGGACAAATCGATTGACATGTTTCGCGTGTCGACATGGAATGGAAATTTGGAAAAACCGAAAGTTGAAATTGACGAGACGAGTTTGAAAAGAATTTGGACTTGTAAACCGCTACCGTAGGTTTTTCTCACAAAAATTTTGGACCTTTTATAAGCGCAAACAGCACAAACAGATATGTCTGCTAGTTTGGTGCAGGTGGTTAGGCGCGCGCCGACAAAGTGTGTGGAGGTTTTGTTGGCGCGGGTTCGAACCCCACTGCGTGTTTTTCTTTTTTTTTTGTTTCTGAAATTTGTGTTTCAGAAAAGGAGCTGAAAAAATGCACAATTTCACAAGTTTGGCGATCGAATTGAACGAGCCTGAAGATGGCATCGCGCCAACCGATTCAAGACGACGACCCGATCAACGATTGATGGAAGACGGACGATGGGATGAGTCGAATCGCAAAAAGTTAGAGATTGAAGAAAAGCAGAGAGTCGTGAGGAGACGCAGAGAAGCAGACATTGAGAAGGCCATGCAGAGAGGTATTAAAAACCTGTAGACGTCTGCGTCTCTCCTCGTCCCATACTCTTTTTTGTTGTTGCAGGCGAACACTATGAAGAATACCAGCCGACATGGTTTAACAAGGTTCAAGATGAGCTGAATGGTGCTCTCATTCACCAATATAAAGGTGGATATTGGGAGGCGAAACAACAAAATGACTGGTCCAAATGTCCCGATATTTTTTGAGTTAGTTGTGCATTTTTTTTTTTGATTGGAACTTCCTGATTCATGGGTATATTCATTTTTTCTGTACATATTTCATTGTCATAA
The DNA here is from genome assembly GCA_963572245.1 of Caenorhabditis sp. 8 KK-2011. Taxonomy (NCBI): domain Eukaryota; kingdom Metazoa; phylum Nematoda; class Chromadorea; order Rhabditida; family Rhabditidae; genus Caenorhabditis; species Caenorhabditis sp. 8 KK-2011. The sequence goes on from OY751548.1 coordinate 8,619,918, forward strand.
AATGATTTTTTTTTGTTTTTCTCATTCGAAAATAATATCCACGTGACCTCGGACACGTCATCAATGTATTGTTGGGGTGTGGTTTTTTTTTGAAATTCAGTTTTTATAATATTCTTCAATGAATCTGACTGCAATCTAATATTCTTGTTCTTCTATTTCTTCGTTGAAAAATGAAAAATATATTTCGACAATTCGTTTGGTGCCAACAACATTCATCGACTATGAGATGAATTTTCATTTTAATAAACTTATTTTTTTTTGTCGCGAGTATTTTTGAGATTCTGGCCGCTTGAAAGCCCGATCGAACGACATTTTTGCTGTGAGGAACACACATTTTTCTGAATAAATGTTTTTTTGTTTTTTCTGCGTCAGAATTGAAGTTTAGTAGTTCGAGGTTGAAAGAAACATTTCATAGGAGAGCATTTTCAGGAAAAACGTTTTTCCTGATCTGAGAACAGGGGTGATATTGAAGCCCGAGAGTCCGAGAGCCCGGCCCGAAAAATTACAAGCCAACTCGGCCAGGCCCGCTGCTAACGTTAGTTTTTTTCCCGTCTCCGGCCGGCCTGAAAGATCCCAAACCTCACCCTTTTCTGAGAAATTGATTTGGCAAAAAAGTCGGCTTGCTCACCTCACTACTGCGCTCAGTTTCCCTTTTCATTTTTCTCCGAAAATCACGGGAATTTGAAAAATATCATTCACGTTTTGAATATCCACGTGACCTCGGACACGTCATCAATGTATTGTTGGAGGTGTGGCTTTTAGAAATTCAGTTTTTTAAATATTCTTCGATGAATCTGACTGCAATCTAGTATTGATTGGAGTATGTGTCGTTTCAATGATTGTCACTATTCTTGTTCTTCTATTTCTTCGATGTAAATATCAATATTATGGACGATTCCTTCAATTTTGATTCAAAAAACAAATCAACTTCTCAATATGCGCCAATCAACAACAACATCGACTAATGTATGAAGTTGTTTACTGTATTTTCAATAAAATATTTGTTTCTCCTCGTCAATTCTTTTTTGTCATTATTCGGTATTTAACACAAACAAGGCAGCCTGGGTCCTAGTGACGACATGTGCGCTCTAGCGAAACTGTGTGTTTTGATTGAAATTCAAAAATAAATAGACGATATCTGTGAAAAAATATTTGAACAATCGGAAGTTGGTCAATTGATTACTGTAGTTCGAGTTTTTTTTTTGATTATTGGACCGCAAAAGTTCGAAAACGCGAACCATACAGTGTTGCAGAATCTGGGAGAGTTTGCTCAAATTTTCTGCTCCAAAACTTCAACCACAAAAATCCGGGTTTTTCGTGAAATATTCTTTTTGTTGTGATAAATATTTTTCATACATAAATAAATTATGTCAAAAACTACAGTAGTTCACATGTTTTCCTAAGTACACAGTAGCCATTCACAAAAATAAAAATAAAACGTGACCTATTCACGTGGCGATGTTGATCTAACCATTGGCTCCGTTTTTGAAAATCAGTTTTTATTTATATTTTTCAATGGAACAGTCTGCCAATATCTCTTCTGGAATATCAGCTGTTTTCATTTTACATTCGATTTCTGTCAATGTTTTTTGAATTTTCTTAAAATCTCGTAAGTTTGGAGTGAAAAATAATCAAGCAAAAAGATAATTTCTTTACAGTATCATCATATTTTTGGAAAGGATTTCGTGCCATTTTCAACTTCCAAAAAATTAAACCTACAGTACTCTTTCGCTTCACAACTTTCTATTTTTCGGGTCCTGGTTCAAAATATAGTGTTTATTTGTATTCAAATAAATTGTTTTGACATTTTGGTTTTATTTTGATAAAGATTCACGAATCGCTACCACGCGGCTAGTAGATCAATTTCCCGTTGGATGATCTGACTGGTATACGACCTCTATGAAAAAACACCGTTTTTGTCTTGGTTCAGAACCAGAAGGTAGTTTAGTTTTTGAGTATTTTCGTGACCTAGAAAATTCAAATAATCAGGTGAAATCGATATTTAAACGTCAGTTCTTGTTAATATTGAAAGATGTATCTGACTAGAATACTCTCTTCTGGAACATCTGTCATTTCCTTGATTGCCACTTCTGTTCTTGTCGTTCTTCTATTTCTCCGGAAATTGAAACAAAAAACAGAAAAAGATGAGAAAATATCGAAGTTGTGCACAATCCCTTTCGTCATTCTCATCTTGTTATCGATCGGTTTGATTGGAGCAACAATTGGAACAAAACATGAAGTGGAGGAGGAAAATATGAATGATATTGGAAGAGGTGAGATTGGGTTCGCACCCTGCCGGAGTCTTACTCCAATACAATATATATTCTTGTAATGACAAATATTCAGACATCAAACCGATAATTGAAAGTTCTCGTCAACGGTTGAACTCAGTTAATATCGAAAGATTCGATGATTATTTCTATCCACCATATAATCATTTTCAGTTAAAGTTTGAGGACGATAGTGGAATTAGTAATCTTCGAAATGTGAGTTATCGCTGGATTTTTGGACGGAATTGGGTTACTGTATTCAAGTGGGCAAAGATTTGTAATCTTATCAAACCGTGTTTGAGTATCGCACTAAAGACCAGGCTAACATTGCTAATTTCGAATTTTTGTCAGAACCACACAATTGGATACAGTAGCCTTATTGATAACAGAACCAAGCGCTCGTGGGATTTTGATGACTGGATACAAAACCTTCAACCGAACACTTGCACATATAGAAACATGGTATCACAACCTGAACTGTTGCTAGCTCGTACCTCCACGTTCATGTCGGAAGTCGATTCTTTTTTTCGCGAAGCTTATCCAAACTGGCTCAGTTTGGACACGGATTTTTATGCGGAATATTCTGTTGAACAATCAAATCAGGCTTTTAGAGAGAGGTTGGATTGTGTAGTAGTCTGGAGAAGACATGGTTCTTCGTCCCGATAGACCAGGGTGGGCACCGACCGCGAACAAAAATTTGACCTTGAGGTGGGCCCGGGTCATTTAGAAAAAAATCGGAGTTGTGCCCCGGCTCACCTGGACTGGCCTCGATATGGGTAGATTCTGAATCGGACCGGAGTCGAGTAATCGGACCAGGTCCATTTTTAAAATTAAAATTCCAGCTGAATCAGACTAAAATCGAAAAAGAATCTACAAAAAAAACGGACCGGGTCCGATTTGTTCGCTCTGGTCCGATTCAGACACATTTTTTAGGTTTGGGATCGATTCAGATTCGGTTTTTTTCGGGTCCGATTCAGTATTTGCCCTCGATTTGGAATGCAAATTTTTTTTTTGATCAACACACAAATTCATCGAAGTGCGCGGGCCAGACCGGTGACGGCTCTTCTCAGAAATCCTCGGTCATCCCAAACGGCCCTTTGATTTTTGGCCCATTCAACGAAAAACGCCTGTCGCTCCAAAAATTCCTAAAATCTCAATCTTGCTTATAGAGCCTATTGCAAACGGAAAGCTGAAAATGGTGTTGAATTGAGAAAGGTATACTATTAATATAATAGTTTGAAGTCTTCAATTCGAATTGTTTAGAAAATGCTCGACAGCTTCGAATCGGACATGAACAATGTACAGGCAACAAGAAGAGAATGGGTTGAGAAGATGCTGAAAAAATTGCTAGACAGACAGTTTATCATGAAAACAACTGTCATTGTGTCATGTTCGATTCTCATTCTTCTGTCAGTCATCTCGATTTCAATCATTGTTTTTGGACACAAATTGATTTTTCAAAAACTGAAAGGATCGAAAACACTTCTACCCATCTTCGGAGTCATTTCAATTGTGATTAGTTTCATCGTGATTGCTCTATCTTTGAATGTTTTCGGAAAATGTTCATTGGATGAAGACAACTTTGGCTTCAAAGACTTTCTTTCCCCAATTCCTGGGAACGAATCACTCAAAATTTGTCATACACGAGATTCGTCATTTTTTGGAAGTTTGGAAAAAGACACCGATGTGACATTTGAAGACGTGGGAATCGTTTTAGAGTTTGACAAACACAAAGATGACTATCGATCACAAATTGTGAGCAAATTGCATGAGATTACTTTTGGGGAACCATATATCACAGCATTGAATGCTATAAAAGCAAATGCTGACCGGCGGGATGGGTTATGCAAAGATAAATGTTTTACAAATGAAACGGCGAGATTTTGCGAATATCGAGATCTGGTGCAAGATATGATCGATGCGAGTGTAGGAATGGAAGAAATGACTGAAACTTACAATAAATTTATCAAAAATCCCAACCCAATAATCAACAATGCAATTGATTGGGATAACTTGAAGACTTTTAATGAAATTAGAAACGCTTCAATCGACCAAACTCAAGTGATAAGCCAACGTTGTATTAGTTTTTAAGTTTCAATATTATTTCAGGAAGAAGTTGTCGCCGCTGATTTTTCGTGCAACCCTCTCATCGACAAATTCTCCCATACTGGCCGTTCAATTTGTTCTCAATTCGATGGTCCAACCGATATTTTCCACATTTATCTCACCATCATTGTTGCCCTTTTCATTGGTCATTTGATACTCAATGCAGTGATGTTGAAGTACTCGTTTGATCGAAAAAATAATGGAACACCCGATTCGCAAAGCACACAATCACCAAACAGTGTATAAAACGAAAATTTAGTTTTTATTTTTATTTCAATAAATTAATTCTGTTTTTTGTGATAAACATTTTCCATAGAGTTACACAGATGTTCAAACCGATAAAGTAAGAATGAAGCTGACAAGAAAAAAACTACAGTAGTTCAAATTTTTCCACCCAACTTGGCAAAAAAGCCGGCTTGCTCACTACTGCGCTCAGTTTCCTTTTTCATTATCTCTCCGAAAATCATGCAGGGAATTTGAAAAAAAAAGACACGTTTTGAATATCCACGTGACCTCGGACACGTCATCAATGTATTGTTGGAGGTGTCGTTTTCAAAAATTCAGTTTTAATAATTTTCTTGAATGAATCTGACTGCAATCTAGGAGTATCTGTCGTTTCAATTTTGTTTCTCCTCGTCAATTCTTTTTTGTCATTATTCGGTATTTAACACAAACAAGGCAGCCTGGGTCCTAGTGACGACATGTGCGCTCTAGCGAAACTGTGTGTTTTGATTGAAATTCAAAAATAAATAGACGATATCTGTGAAAAAATATTTGAACAAGCGGAAGTTGTTCAATTGATTACTGTAGTTTGAGTTTTTTTTGTTGATTATTGGACCGCAAAAAGTTCGAAAACGCGAAAAGATTCTGGGAGAGTTGGCTCAAATTTTCTGCTCCAAAACTTCAACCACAAAAATCCGGGTTTCTTGTGCAATAATGAAACGTGACCTAGTTACGTGGCGATGTTGATCTAACCATTGGCTCCGTTTTTGAAAATCAGTTTTTATTTATATTTTTCAATGGAACAGTCTGCCAATATCTCTTCTGGAATATCAGCTGTTTTCATTTTACATTCGATTTCTGTCAATGTTTTTTGAATTTTCTTAAAATCTCGTAAGTTTGGAGCCAAAAATAATCAAGCAAAAAGATATTTTCTTTTCAGTATCATCATATTTTTGGAAAGGATTTCGTGCCATTTTCAACTTCCAAAAAATTAAACCTACAGTAATCGGATAATAAATAATTTGTGATGAACATGATTTTTATTGACTTTATGTTGTTTCGGGTCCGATGACTTCGGTAAAGCCCGGTCCGAAGCAGTGTTTGGCACAAATTTCTAGTACAAGTTTTCCGACATTATTGATTTTCGAATTTTTTAAGCTCATCTTCGTCCTACTATCCATTCCCGTAATTGTATTTTTGTTTTTCTCCAATAAACTTTATTGATTAAATTGTAACTTGCTATGAACATACTGAATAAAAAGTTTTAAAAAATAGTATTGGAAGATTCTGAAATTTATTGCTTTTTACGACATTTTATAAACTGAAAAATTGAAGAAAATTATCTGGATTTCTAATTTTTTTTTTACAATTATTCAAAATCTTCGTCTGAAAAAATAAAGAAATAAAAAAAAACACACACACACAAAAAATAAAAGAATAAAAACGTGAAAAAAAAAACAAAAACGTGACCTATATATTGATGCCACGTGTGTGACGTGGCAAAATTGACGATGGATCAGCAGCCCGGTTTGATCATTTAAATCTTCAACGAGTCGTCGAAAAGTGTGAGTTTTGGGCGCTGTTTTAAAAAATGGTTTAGGGGTTGAAAAAACCCTTTTTGTCTCGTTATTGAAATCTTCAATTTTTCAGCGCAAAATCGACATGGAAAATTTGAAAGAAGTCACAATTGGATTTGCCGCAATTTCGTCAATTGTCGTGATCGTTTTCACAACTCTTCTGCTGCTTCGCAAGTTGAAGCCGGTTCGGCGTCGCTATGTCGATAAGCCCCACATCTATGTTTTTGTTGGGTTTTGGTCGTACGTTGGAATCAATTATTTAATGGTATATGCATATCGTTCAGCAGCTTCAATGTCGGACCAAAGCCCGGAGTATTTTTTTGATGGTATAGAAAGAGGTAATTCTGAAATAATTTATATTACTGTAGAAAAATGCTTGTTTTAGGCATGACAAGAATGGCATCAAATTCGATGAATCAGCTAATTGAGATGGAGAATTTGTCAATCGATAAGCCGAATATGAATGTTGACGGAGTCGTTGCTGGCGAAACAATTGTGTCGAACATGGGACTTCAAGATTTCGGAATGGTGAGCTGAAAATGAAACTTTAATTGTTCTCTCTTTGCAAATTTATATTTATTGGTTCTTGATAACATGTACTTTTAAATTCTGATATATAGTAATACTGTGATTATTCAGTTAAGATGAATCTTTCAGTTACGAGAAAAAATACTGGGATTATTCAGTTAAAGGGGGTAGCACGAACCAGCAAGTTGTGTTTAAAAGAAAGAGCACTTTAAACATGGCATAATGTTCGAGGGTATTTTGGAGAAAAAGTCGAGAAAATAATGATTCCATATAGAAAAAAACCAATAAAAAATGTTTCAAACACCAAACAACTCGGGTTTAATATTGTTTTTTTTTTAAATTTCAGACCGTTGATGGATTCAAGACGAAAGTTTCGAAAGCAAGAAGCGCTGTGGGAGCGTTCACCGACTCGATAACTATGGAAACCGAAAGTTGCGTGTCGGGATTATCCGTCTCCTCGGATCAAATGTCTCTTGTTATTGAAAATTTAACTTACTCGGTCGAAACTTTGTCTTCGGAAACGAAAAACAAGAAACTGAAATTGCAAACAATTTCAACAGAGTTGATTCGAGCGTTTGAAACTGACGCAGTTACGATTGAAAGTGGAAAAAGGATCAAGAAGGTTTTGAACGAAAGAAAAGTAAGAATAAAAAAATTTTACCTGTGATAACCTTATTTCATCTCAGGGAGTGTTGTCGCACCTCATTGTTGATTTGAAGAACATGGAGCACAATCGGAAGGAAATTATTGCCGACCTGAAACCTCGTACTGTCAACAAAATTTATTGGATTCGGCAACTTACTTACGCCCAAATATTTTTGTCACTCGCCGTCTCTTTTCTCGTATACATAGGGTTCTCGCGGCTCGAGAACATCATGGGTGTTCGCTGGCCGACGAGAATTTGCGCACTTTCAGTGCCCTTGGCGGGGGCGAACGTCCTGATGTTTGCGTTGTTTATTGGATGGCTATCAGTATTTGAGTGTCCGGCGCAAGTGGAGAACATCGGGTTAGACAAATTCACGTCGAAGTGGAAAGTCTCCACCTCCAACTCCTTTCCTACTCGGATTTGCCAGTCTAGCCAGCCTACCATCTTCGCTGGAATGGACAATCGTCATGGTCTCATGATCACAATTGATGAAGTTGCGAAACAGGTGAAATTTGAAGTCGAGAGAAGTCGCAGCGAGATTGAAATGCTGGAAATTTATGATGAAAAATTTGTAAATGAAATGGTTAAAATCAAAAAACTCCTACACCAAATGAAACAAATCGGCGACGGATGTTCCGGAACACAAACAAACTCAAAATTGTCATTGTTAATAGTTGAGGTGGAAAAAATGTTGGAAGAAGGAGATCGAATTCAAAAGATGGTGAATCACTGGAATGCGAGCGTTGGAAATGGAACGAAAGTTTTGGAGCCCCTCGTGAACTCATTATTGGAAACCGCACACAAGTCGATTGAGTTTGGCAAAATTGACGATGGATCAGCAGCCCGGTTTGATCATTTAAATCTTCAACGAGTCGTCGAAAAATGTGAGTTTTGGGTGCTGCTTTAGGAAATTTAGCATGGTTCGGGGGTTGAAAAAAACTATTTTTGTCTCGTTATTGAAATCTTCAATTTTTCAGCGCAAAATCGACATGGAAAATTTGAAAGAAGTCACAATTGGATTTGCCGCAATTTCGTCAATTGTCGTGATCGTTTTCACAACTCTTCTGCTGCTTCGCAAGTTGAAGCCGGTTCGGCGTCGCTATGTCGATAAGCCCCACATCTATGTTTTTGTTGGGTTTTGGTCGTACGTTGGAATCAATTATTTAATGGTATATGCATACCGTTCAGCAGCTTCAATGTCGGACCAAAGCCCGGAGTATTTTTTTGATGGTATAGAAAGAGGTAATTCTGAAATAATTTATATTACTGTAGAAAAATGCTTGTTTTAGGCATGACAAGAATGGCATCAAATTCGATGAATCAGCTAATTGAGATGGAGAATTTGTCAATCGATAAGTCGAATATGGATGTTGACGGAGCCGACGCTGGCAAAACAATTGTGTCGAAAATGGGACTTCAAGATTTCGGAATGGTGAGCTGAAAATGAAACTTTGTTTTCTCTTTGCAAATTTATATTTATTGGTTCTTGATTACATGTACTTTTAAATTCTGATATATAGTAATACTGTGATTATTCAGTTAGGATAAATCTTTCAGTTACGAGAAAAAATACTGGGATTATTCAGTTAAAGGGGGTAGCACGAACCAGCAAGTTGTGTTTAAAAGAAAGAGCACCTAAAACATGGTATAATGTTCGAGGGAATTTTGGAGAAAAAGTCGAGAAAATAATGATTCCATATAGAAAAAACCAATAAAAAATTTTTCAAACACCAAACAACTCGGGTTTAATATTGTTTTTTTTTTAATTTCAGACCGTTGATGGATTCAAGACGAAAGTTTCGAAAACAAGAAGCGCTGTGGGAGCGTTCACCGACTCGATATCTATGGAAACCGAAAGTTGCGTGTCGGGATTGTCCGTCTCCTCGGATCAAATGTCTCTTGTTATTGGAAATTTAACTGACTCGGTCGAAACTTTGTCTTCGGAAACGAAAAAAAAGAAACTGAAATTGCAAACAATTTCAACAGAGTTGATTCGAGCGTTTGAAACTGACGCAGTTACGATTGAAAGTGGAAAAAGGATCAAGAAGGTTTTGAACGAAAGAAAAGTAAGAATAAAAAAATTTTACCTGTGATAACCTTATTTCATCTCAGGGAGTGTTGTCGCACCTCATTGTTGATTTGAAGAACATGGAGCACAATCGAAAGGAAATTATTGCCGACCTGAAACCTCGTACTGTCAACAAAATTTATTGGATTCGGCAGTTGACTTACGCCCAAATATTTTTGTCACTCGCCGTCTCTTTTCTCGTATACATTGGCTTTTCGCGGCTCGAGAACATCATGGGTTTTCGCTGGCCGACGAGACTTTGCGCACTTTCAGTGCCCTTGGCGGGGGCGAACGTCCTGGTGTTTGCGTTGTTTATTGGATGGCTATCAGTATTTGAGTGTCCGGCGCAAGTGGAGAACATCGGGTTAGACAGTTTCACGTCGAAGTGGAAAGTTTCAACCTCCAACTCCTTTCCTACTCGGATTTGCCAGTCTAGCCAGCTCACCATCTTCGCTGGAATGGACAATCGTCATGGTCTCATGATCACAATTGATGAAGTTGCGAAACAGATGAAATTTGAAATTGAGAGAAGTCGCAGCGAGATTGAAAATCTGGAAATTTATGATGAAAAATTTGTAAATGAAATGGTTAAAATCAAAAAACTCCTACACAAAATGAAAAAAATCGGCGACGGATGTTCTGGAACACAAACAAACTCAAAATTGTCAATGTTAATAGTTGAGGTGGAAAAAATGTTGGAAGAAGGAGATCGAATTCAAAAGATGGTGAATCACTGGAATGCGAGCGTTGGAAATGGAACGAAAGTTTTGGAGCCCCTCGTGAACTCATTATTGGAAACCGCACACAAGTCGATTGAGTTATCCATCGAAACATTTGCAGTGAGTCTGTGGAAAAACTTGAAAATTGAAACTATTAATCCAAAAAACAAACGCAGTAAACAAAATCGTGAACAAAAAAACGCAGAAAAAAACAAAAATAAATTTTATGTGTACATTTTCGCGTCACTTCCGTTGTTTGACAGTAGTTGAACGCACAAATGCACAAACAAAAAAAGTTTGAAGTCTGTGTTCCCCAAAAATTTGAAAATTTAAAAAAAAATTTAAAAAAAAAAACGCCTGGCTGATCGAGATTTTCTAGAAATAAAGAAATGTGTTTTTTGTTTGAAGCAATTTGTGGAGGCATCTCTCCACAAGGTATGGCGGTGGTTCAGTGGTAGAATGCTCGCCTGCCACGCGGGCGGCCGGGTTCGATTCCCGGTCGATGCACCATTTGTGGAGGCATCTCTCCACAAGGTATGGTGGTGGTTCTCCGGTGGTAGACGGATGACCGGCATTAGTAGGAAAGGAACACGAAAGAGAACAAAAGAAGTTTATTGAAGAAATAGTCTCAAAATATATATTCGAAATTAGAAATAAACAATATTTTAGGATCAGGTATTCTCTTCGTTCTTCATGGGACAACCAGGAGAATACACGATCAATCCCGTTTTCAGCAGGATCTCTTGACCTAAATTCTAGGTTGAGGGATCACGCAGAGCATTAGGCTCAGGCTGAAAAAGGGTCAAGAATATAAACCGAAGAAATGCACAAATACAAGAAATAGCGGAGGTTTAGGGATCGAGCGGAACTATCGAGGAGATTAGAATTATCTAATACTTCGAGAGCGGGATCAGTAGCTCGGGATCCTGATTCTCGGCGAAGACTCATCAATCTTTTCCGGAGAAGTAAGGATCACCTAAACCTCAGTTTACGACCAAAAAAATGACAATTACAGAATTTAGATAAACGATAAAAGTTAGGGTAACGAAGATTACCCCAAAACAAGCAAATTTAACGTAAAATCATAAAAACGAGCGTCACAGGTTCACAACTTGGTCAAAAACGTAAAACTACAACAACACTAACTTCTCTCCGTATCACGGGGCACGACACACACACATATTCGCTGCGTGGCGGCTCCCCGTGGCGAGAGACTACAGTTTGTTTGTTGTGTGCGCCTTTGAATGCAAAGGCGCGCTATTTCAAAAAAGTATTTTTATTTAATTTATTTTCTTTCTTTCTCTTCCTAGGGTTGTGTCACAACACAATTGAAAAAAGAGAGAAAAACGGTTAAAGAACCGTTTTTTTGTACACAATAAAAATTTTTGTACACAAAAAGTTAGAGTTGGTTTTAATTTTTTCAGTCGAAGATCGAAACAACGGATATCGCCTGTAATTCCCTTGAATCAAAAATCAAAAATGGCAGAAAACTTATATGCATGGAGCTCGACATTCAATTGGAAGAAAACTGGCTGATTCTCGACGCGGTATTGTTCTTATTGATGGCGCTGTTCGGGTTAAACGTTGTTGTTTACCGCACCATTGCGCTGTGGCAACTCGAGCACCACAGCCCAACGCCACCGCCGCCGCCACAACCCGTTCGAGTTCCGCGTCGATTCCGCGCCCGTCGTCTTCATGCCAATCCCAACGTATTCTAAAATATCTCCATTGATCATCGATTCGTTCAAATGTTCTCTCCAGATTTTATTAAGTGTTTTTTTTAATGTCTTTCTTTCGTTTATTCATTTATTCGAACTTCTTGTTCCCAATATTCGAATATTACATTTATTGAATTAATAAACTTTTCAATAAAAGTTCGCACTGATTCAGGGTTAACTAAAAATTATCAATTTCACATTTTGAAAACAGCCAACCTTTTTATTTTTATTTTGACAATTTGTATGTCTGAGTAGAGGCCTCGCTTTTAGTAAATAAAGGAACCTCTGAATGGGGCCGGGCTCCCCGAACGTATTCTAAAAGGTTCCCCAATATTTCATCAATAAAATGTTATTTATTCGGTCCACCCATCTCTGTTTCAGTCATATTTTTCTAAATATATTACTTTCATTCAAATATTTTTTCGTTTTGAAATTGTTTCATTATTAAATGAAATAATTTTTCTGTGAAAATATAAAATATTTTTATTTAAATATTTTCAAAAGCATTTTTAAAATGACAAAACTAATTTTTTGGCGTGATGAAATGTTTTTAAATTGGTTTTTTTCTAATTCATTCGTGGCCTTCGAAAATAAAAAATCACCGTTCAACCGTTTTTAAACAATTCAGTTCTCGATTCTATTCTAAAATGAATCTGACGACAATACTCTCTTCTGGGATAGCTGTCATTTCCTTGATTGTCACTTCTGTTCTCCTCGTTCTTCTATTTCTTCGGAAATTGAAACAAAAAACAGAAAAAGATGGGAAAATATCGAAATTGTGGACAATCCCTTTCGTCATTCTCATCGTATTATCGATCGGTTTGATTGGAGCAACAATTGGAACAAAACATGAAGTGGAGGAGGAAGAAAATATGGATGATATTGGGAGAGGTGAGATTGGGTTTGCTCTTGAACCACAGAGAAACTTTTTCAAAAGTTAAAAAACCATGCCGGCACATTTATGTCACCCGTGGGTTTTATGAGCCGGTCCGGCCTAGACCCGTGTAAGAAAAGTTTAGTTGATGGACCGGGCTGTTTCTCATTTTTCGTTTTTGTGTCAGTTTGTCCAAGTTGCATGAGCATACTTGTTTAGTATTTCAAAAAAACTACAGTTAGGGCCAGCGCGTTTTTAGTTCTCTGACAAGAGCGACAAGAGAGAGAGGAAGGCGCGTAAATGTTTCTAACCGTTTCTGTAATGTGAAATATTCAGACATCAATCCGATAATTCAAAGTTCTCGACAACGGTTGAATGATGTTAAGTTGTGGAGATACAATAGAACTTTTTATTTCGCAAGTGAAAATTTCCAAGAGAAGTTTGAGGCCGATAGTGGATTCAGTAATCTTCGAATTGTGAGTTTATTTGGTTCATTATCTGTTCCGGGCTTAGCAAAACCGTAAACGGGAACTTCCTACCTTTTTCACAACATTTTATCTACGGAATTCCGACTTTTTTGGGAAATATTCCGCGTATTGGAAGAAAAACAAAACAACGTTTTTTCGTGGGTTACTGTACCTGCACACACACACCAACGGTGTTTGCACAAGCGGCTCTTCTGGATAATCAATTCAATTTTATAAAGTCATTATACACTTTGCAAATTGTATTCCAGAACGATCACGGTTACAAAAACTTTGTTGAAAAAGAATACAGCCGCGCTTTACCGTTTATAAGGTGGATAAAAAAGCTTCAACCAAATAGCTGCACATATGCCTACATGGTATCAGAGAGCAAATCGATGATAGCTGACACCTACAACTTTAGATGGGAACTAACAAAGTTTTTCGATCTTATATTAACTCCAATCTATATCGATTTGAGTAGATTTTATACGCAACTCGGTAGAGAACAAACACAATTGGCTCAAAGGAACTACGGAAAATGGAAAGTTGAAAAGGGTGTGCAAATGAGAAAGGTAAACTGTTGATAGAATAATTCGAAGTCTTCAATTCGAATTGTTTAGAAAATGCTTGACAGCTTCGAATTGGACATGAACAATACCCAGACAAAAAGAAGAGAATGGGTCGAGAAGATGGGGAAAGAACTGCCAGACAGACAGTTTATCATGAAAACAACTGTCATTGTGTCATGTTTGATCCTCATTCTTCTGTCAGCCATCTCGATTTCAATCATTGTTTTTGGACACAAATTGATTTTTCAAAAACTGAAGGGATCGAAAACACTTCTACTCATCTTCGGAGTCATTTCAATTGTGATTAGTTTGATCGTGATTGCTCTGTCTTTGAATGTTTTCGGAAAATGTTCCTTGGATGAAGACAACTTTGGCTTCAAAGACTTTCTTTCACCAATTCCTGGAAGTGAATCACTCAAAATTTGTCATACACGAGATTCGTCATTTTTCGGAAGTTTGGAAAATGACACCCTCGTAACATTTGAAGACGTGGAAAGAGTTTTCGAGTTTGAAAAATACAAAGTTGATTATCGATCACGACTATTAAGCAAAATGCACAAACTGACTCTCACGCAAATATATTTCACAGCATTGGAAGATATTAAAACAAAACTTGGGACGCTGAACAAAATTTGCTCAGATCAATGTTTTCCAAATGAAACCGCGAGAATGTGCGAATATCGAGATTTGGTGAAAGGTGTTCATGATGGAAGCGCAATCATGATACCGATGGTTGACGCTTACAACAGTTTTTATGACAATCCTAATCAAACAATCTATAACTCATTTGATTGGTATTATTCGGAGTTGTTTAAAAAGTTGAAAAAATTTCCAATCGACCCAACTCAAGTGATAAGCCAACGTTGTATTAGTTTTTAAGTTTCAATATTATTTCAGGAAGAAGTTGTCGCCGCTGATTTTTCGTGCAACCCTCTCATCGACAAATTCTCCCATACTGGCCGTTCAATTTGTTCTCAATTCGATGGTCCAACCGATATTTTCCACATTTATCTCACCATCATTGTTGCCCTTTTCATTGGTCATTTGATACTCAATGCAGTGATGTTGAAGTACTCGTTTGATCGAAAAAATAATGGAACACCCGATTCGCAAAACACACAAACACCAAACAGTGTATAAGGCAAAGTTTACAAACATTTTTTATTTTTATTTCAATAAATTAATTCTGTTTTTTTGTGATAAACATTTTCCATGGAGTTACACAGATGTTCAAACCGATAAAGTAGGAATGGAGCTGGCAAGATATATTTTCCACCTAATACACACAAACCAGTTGTGAAATGATTGACCCAATGAAGCAGTAGAGCGCGTTTGCACGAACATACAAACACGCTCTACTGCTCCGGCAGCCTAAAAGAGCCCAAACCTCACACTTGTCAGAGAAATTGATTTGGCAAAAAAGCCGGCTTGCTCACTACTGCGCTCAGTTTCCCTTTTCATTTTCTCTCCGAAAATCATGCAGGGAATTTGAAGAAAAGAACACAGCCTGAGAAATCCAACATTTTCTTCATAAAAAATTCGTCGTTTCTTTTTTTATTTTATCATTGCAATGCCCTCCAAAAGAGGGGGTGCGGTTTCATTTGCAACTGCCGCACACTTATTTTTAGAGAAATAGTGTGGGGTAGAGAAAATAGAATGTAGTTTAAACTCAATTGAGAGAGAAAATTTACGCTAATTCTGGTAGATCAAACTTTTCTACAACGATGATTCAGGTTGTTTTTCTCAGCCTGTGAAGAAGACATGTTTTGAATATCCACGTGACCCAGGACACGTCATCAATGTATTGTTGGAGGTGTCGTTTTTAGAAATTCAGTTTTTTAAATATTCTTCGATGAATCTGACTGCAATCTAGGAGTATGTGTCGTTTCAATGATTGTCACTATTCTTGTTCTTCTATTTCTTCGATGTAAATATCAATATTATGGACGATTCCTTCAATTTTGATTCAAAAAACAAATCAACTTCTCAATATGCGCCAATCAACAACAACATCGACTAATGTATGAAGTTGTTTACTGTATTTTCAATAAAATATTTGTTTCTCCTCATCAATTCTTTATTTTGTCATCAATCAGTAACACAAACGAAGGAGTCTGGACCCTAGTGACGACATGTGCGCTCTAGCGAAACTGTGTGTTTTGATTGGAATCAAAAAATAAATATTGTCTATCCAGCCAAATCATCTAATGTGATTTTGGTTCACCACAAAAAAACTGACGAAAAATCAGGACCAATTGAGAGATTCAGACAGTAGATCAATTTCCCGTTGGATGATCTGCCTGGTATACGACCTCTATGAAAAAACACCGTTTTTGTCTTGGTTCAGAACCAGAAGGTAGTTTAGTTTTTGAGTATTTTCGTGACCTAGAAAATTCAAACAATCAGGTGAAATCGATTTTTAAACGTCAGTTCTTGTTAATATTGAAAGATGTATCTGACTACAATACTCTCTTTTGGGATAGCTGACATTTCCTTGATTGTCGCTACTGTTCTTCTCGTTCTTCTATTTCTTCGGAAATTGAAACAAAAAACAGAAAAAGATGGGAAAACATCGGAATTGTGGACAATCCCTTTCGTCATTCTCATCGTATTATCGATCGGTTTGATTGGAGCAACAATTGGAACAAAACATGAAGTGGAGGAGGAAGAAAATATGGATGATATTGGAAGAGGTGAGAAGAGGGTCTGGTGTTTTTTTTTTGACTGTTCATCATATGTATATATTCTTGTAATGTTTAGGTATTAAACCGATGATTGAAAGTGCTCGTCAGCGATTGAATTCGGTCAATATCAAAAGATACGATGATTTTGTTCATTTAATAAATGATGATTTTCGCACGAAATTCGAAGCTGATAGCGGAGTTGATAACATCCGAATAGTGAGTTAAATTTTGGTTACTGTAGTCCAGTGATTTTTGTAACTTACTTTGTTAACTTTTGCAGAGCGACCAACGCGGCTACAAACTCTTTGTTGACGAAGCAGAGACGCTTGCCATACCCTTAAGAATATGGGTAAAAACCCTTCAACCAAATAGTTGTACGTATGCCAACATGGTATCAGAGATAGAAACGGTGATTGCTGATACGGGGTACTTTAATCTCGAAGTACTTCTTTTTTTCAATGCTCAAGTGACTCCGTTTTTGTTCAAATTTGATCACGGTATTTATCTCAATTTTGGCAAGGAACAAGGGCGATTGATACGCAGAGAGAGGTGAGATTGTAGAAAATATTTTGTCGGAAAGTTTTTTGTTTTCGGTCCGTCTCGATTAGAATATCAAATTTTTTGTGTTTTAGTGAAAAAATAATACTTTTTGTCTTTCTTGTCTATACATTTCCCACAAATCAACCAATTTGTTTATATCGGGGGGTGAGATTTGGAATCTCTTGAGCCGTCCGAAGGCCCGCCCGGACCGGCTATCCGGAGTTTGGATACATACGTTTAAAAGTCGGACCGGGCCTGGCCGGGCCTTTTTCGACTGGTCGAAAAACAAGAACGGCCCGGCTCGTTTTTTTCGGGACGGGCTCTCGGGCAATCTCATCCCTGGTTTATAGAGACTATTGCAAACGGATAGCTGAGGATGGTGTCGAAATGAGAAAGGTAAATTGTTCACAGATCAATTTGAACTCTGGAATATTTGGAATATTTTAGAAAATGCTCGACAGCCTCGAATTGGACATGAATAATACACGGACAACAAGAGAGAAATGGGTTGATACGATGATGAAAAAACTGCCAGACAAACAGTTTATCATGAAAACAACTGTCATTGTGTCATGTTCGATTCTCATTCTTCTGTCAGTCATCTCGATTTCAATCATTGTTTTTGGACACAAATTGATTTTCCAAAAACTGAAGGGATCGAAAACACTTCTACTCATCTTCGGAGTCATTTCAATTGTGATTAGTTTCATCGTGATTGCTCTATCTTTGAATGTTTTCGGAAAATGTTCCTTGGATGAAGACAACTTTGGCTTCAAAGACTTTCTTTCCCCAATTCCTGGAAACGAATCACTCAAAATTTGTCATACACGAGATTCGTCATTTTTCGGAAGTTTGGGAAATGATACCGGCGAAACATTTCAAGAGAGAATCAAGGAGTTTCAAAAATTCAAAGATGATTATCGATCAGTATTAATGAGCAAGTTAAAAACGCTGACTTTTCCAGCAGAATATATCAGAATATTGAACACGATCAAAAAAAATAATGGACGGCGGGATGGGTTATGCAGAGATAAATGTTTTACAAATGAAACGGCGAGATTTTGCGAATATCGAGATGTGGTGCAAGGTATTATCGATGGAAGTATAGAAATGGAAGCGGCGGTTGAAAAATACAACAATTTGACTGCATTTCACGATCAAATAATCAACAATGCTATTGATTGGAATAATTTGAACCTTTTCAATAGGTTGAAGAACTCTTCAGTCGACCCAACTCGAGTAAATATTCAAAGATTTACTAGTTTTCTACTTCTAAATTACCTATTTCAGAAAGAGATCGTCGCCGCTGATTTTTCGTGCAACCCTCTCATCGACAAATTCTCCCATACTGGCCGTTCAATTTGTTCTCAATTCGATGGTCCAACCGATATTTTCCACATTTATCTCACCATCATAGTTGCTCTTTTCATTGGTCATTTGATACTCAATACAGTGATGTTGAAGTACTCGTTTGATCGAAAAAATAATGGAACACCCGATTCTCAAAACACATCAAACAATGTATAAGGCGAAGTGTACAAAAATATTTTTTTCGTTTAATTATTTCTAATATTCTTTTTGTTGTGATATTGATTTTCCATGAAGTTACACAGATGTTCAAACCGATAAAGTAGGAATGGAACTGGCAAGACAAAAACTAAAGTAGTTCACATATTTTTCCACCTAATACACTCGGGGGAAAATCCGCACATTGTGCGACAATTATCCGCACATGTGCGCCAAATTGTCGCACACTATGAAACGGGGGTGCGCTACAGTGCGCCATTTGTCGTATAATATAATTTATATATAATATAATATATATAATACTCGGGGAAAAATCCGCACACGCGTCGCACACGGTGCGACAAATGGCGCACCCCGTTTCACAGTGTGCGACAATTTGGCGCACCTATGTCGCTCCCGGTGCGACACCTTTTGTCGCACATGTGCGGATAATTGTCGCACATGTGCGGAAAAGTGTCGCACCCATGTGCGGATTTTCCCCCGAGCACACAAACCAGTTGTGAAATGATTGACCCAATGAAGCAGTATAGCGCGTTTGCACGAACATACAAACACGCTCTACTGCTCCGGCGGCCTAAAAGAGCCCAAACCTCACACTTGTCAGAGAAATTGATTTGGCAAAAAAGCCGGCTTGCTCACTACTGCGCTCAGTTTCCCTTTTCATTTTCTCTCCGAAAATCATGCAGGGAATTTGAAGAAAAGAAGACATGTTTTGAATATCCACGTGACCTCGGACACGTCATCAATGTATTGTTGGAGGTGTGGTTTTTAGAAATTCAGTTTTTCTAATATTCTTCGATGAATCTGACTACAATCTAATATTGATTGGAATATGTGTCGTTTCAATGATTGTCACTATTCTTGTTCTTCTATTTCTTCGATGTAAATATCATTATTATGGACAATTCCTTCAATTTTGTGCGGCAAGCAACAACAACATCGACTAATGTATAAATTGAAATATCCATGAATATTTTTATGATTTTAAACTGTAGTTTCAATAAAATATTCGTTTCTCCTCATCAATTCTTTATTTGCCATTAATCGTTAACACAAACGATGCATGTGCGCTCTAGCGAACAGTGTTTTCATTGACATTCAGTTTTTTTTGGAAACACCGTGACGCACTTTTGCAGACAAAGCTGGTTTGGGAAGAAGTTTGATTTTTTGCTTTGTTTCAAGGGTTTTTGGCAAGAATTTTTTCTAAGGAAATTTTTTAAAAACACAATTTTGAAATACTGTAATTTTTCTAGGCAGAGTTTCGAATAAACTTGACCTCCTAATATTCCAACGCTTAGAAAACAAACCACGTTTCACGTTCACAAAAAAATGTTCTGATTTATTGAGAAAAGGTCAAAAAATTGTCGACCGATCAACCAACAAATTATTAAAGTGACCGGTCGATGAGGAGAATCGAAAATGAGATGAAAAGGCGGAGATTCGCGCGAGGTTTTTATTTTTATTTTGATATTTCGAAGTTTTCAGATGCCGAAACAAGAATTCAACAATTTGGACCTATTGGCTGGCCCGATTTGCTTTCTCATTTTCTTCGTTCTCATTTTTATTGTCTCGTTTTTCTGCCTAAATTGGTGTTGTATTT
Organism: Caenorhabditis sp. 8 KK-2011; assembly: GCA_963572245.1. NCBI lineage: Eukaryota > Metazoa > Nematoda > Chromadorea > Rhabditida > Rhabditidae > Caenorhabditis > Caenorhabditis sp. 8 KK-2011. The sequence continues at coordinate 8,640,033 of OY751548.1, forward strand.
TGAAAGATGACGAACTGACAAAAATGGAAATTGTGAGTTTTTCAACAACTTTACATCTTTTTGAAAAAATTAACGTCAGCAGAACAATTTCTAGTTGTAAAAACCTTTTTTTTTGGTAAATCGAATTTTTTACAGTTCGGCTACAACCGGAAACTCAACTGGAAACTCGGACCACATTCTCGAAAAGTTATTGAAAGAAAGATGATGGAAAAGTTATTGGCACAAGAAGAATAAAACAATACATTCTTGTATGACAAATGAAATATGTACAAAAACAATGTTTTGAATAAAATTTCCAAGTATCTGATAAAATTATGATCCTTATGGTGCGTCCAAAAGCGAAAAAAAATAAAAAAAGTGTGTCCAATTTCAAAAAAGAAAAACCTCGGCCGTTTAAAGGAACAACAATATTTCTCAAAAAAAAAATTGTTGTGGTAGAAGCTGGATGTTCACCTGATACAATCAAACCATTTTCGGTGAAAAATCATTATGTTCCTTTGAATAATTACGGGTTTTGGGTGTTTTTTGTGTTTGAAACTGGACACACTTTTTCTCTTTTTTTTCGCTTTTGGACGCACCATTAGTTGGTTTTTGATAGTGTAAAACGTTGAATTTTTGTGGTTAGGCTTACCAGGTTAGCAAAGATCGTTTTTATTTTTCAGTTTACATTTCGAATTTCATTACAAAAAATATTTTTCGGTTGTTTCTGATGAAAAATAGGTGTCACATATTTTCGAAATCTTACGTTTCTTAAACTTATCCAAGTTAGATTAAACTAGAAGAATTTTTTAGGCCCCGATCTAAGCCTAAGCCCGCTGAAACACGGACTGCCCGTTGCGTCCCGGCCCAAAATGACATCTCCCTCGGAAGATTCTCAAAATTCATAAAAATTGTAGAGAGAGAGAGGGAGAGAGAGCAAATGCGCTCTAGTGTTAATCATTTTTTGAGCACACCTCGATCCCATTGAGAGAAATGTGAAGAAAAGAACTCACGTTTTGAATATCCACGTGACCCAGGACACGTCATCAATGTATTGTTAAAGGTGTCGTTTTTAGAAATTCAGTTTTTCAAATATTGTTCAATGAATCTGACTGCAATCTAATATTGATTGGAATATGTGTCGTTTCAATGATTGTCACTATTCTTGTTCTTCTATTTCTTCGATGTAAATATCAATGTTATGGACAATTCCTTCAATTTTGTGCGGCAAGCAACAACAACATCGACTAATGTATAAATTGAAATATCCATGAATATTTTTATGATTTTAAACTGTAGTTTCAATAAAAATATTTGTTTCTCCTGATCGATTTTTTATTTGTCATTATTCGGTAACACAAACGAGGCATGTTCGCTCTAGCGAACTGTGGGCATTCGCCATTGACATTCGTTTTTTTTTGTTTGCAAACACCGTGACGCACTTTTGCAGACAAAGCTGATTCGCGATTTCAATGATTTTGTGCAATATTTTTTTCCAAGAATAACTGTAATTTTGAGCCAGAATTTTGCCAAAAAACGTGACCTTTTTTCGAATAAACGTGAAATTTTCACCAAAAAAATGATGAGAGGATTGTGATCATTTCTTAGATGGCTGAAACAAATAATAAGTGAGTTTAACAAAATCAATTTCCCCCGGAAAATTGTTATTTTTTAAAGTATATCAAAAGACAAACTATTAAAATATAAATTACCTGAAATCGGAGATCGTGATGAAGGATATGATGGTCATTACGATTGGAATAATGAAGATGAAACAATTCTCGAATTAACTCAAGATTTTCAAAATGCGATCAACTCGAAAAATCAACAAGAATTGACTGAAATGGTTAATATCTTGTTACCTGGCGGCGAAGAAGGACGACTCAACACAATATGTCAACTATTGTTCGATTCGCAAACTTCGGAAGAGTCGTTGAAAGAGGCGCTTCTCATCACAATCACAATTGGAAGTCGACCACTTGTCGAGCTCATTTTATCGCTTTACAACAAACATTCGTACTTGGAACGAACTGGTTGTTCGAATTCGACCAATTTCTCGCCGCATATCACTCCTTTGATGTTGGCATGCACTTTGAATAACTATTCAATTGTGTATTGCTTGTTGTTGCGTGGACATACCATACCAATTCCACATTTTCCAACATGTAAGTAGTGCTCTAAAAAAGTTCGTTCTCAGGAAGATTGGCGGCCGCAAACACCGTTTGTGTGTGTGTGCGACTACAGTAACCCACGAAAAAAAAAATGTGTTTGTTTTTTCTTTCAAACATTTTTGGTTTTTTGAACCACATACATCGAAATTTGAAGTTTTTCAATTTTGAGATTTTTATGAACTCGAGAAAACTATTTCTGATAGATAGGGTGCCTTTAATTTTTGCCATTTTTTGCAAGTCCAGAAGAGCAAGAGTGTAGAAAATGCACATTTTTTTCCGTGCAGAATTTCACCCAAAAAACCCGCATTTTAGCCTCGGAAAATTTGCGTGAGAATTTCCATAGTTTTTTGTATTTATATATATTTTCAAACAAAACTCCCTGATTTTGAGGTGAATGTAAAAGTTGTAAACGGATAACAGTGAGCACTCGAACCAACATTCGAACAGTCGACATAATGCGAGCCATCTCATCGGAAGCCTATCTCTGGTTGGCCACCGACGACTGTTTGGCGGCGTGTTGTGCGCTCGTCAAAGATTTGCGCGGTCTGATCGAGATGGACGAGTTGGAATTTGTCGAAGTTTATCGACAACTCGAGGCGAATGTTCAACGATTTATGGCGCGAATTTCGGATATGGCGTGGAGATCCGAAGAGTTTAACGCGTTGATGGCCAGTGTGAGTGTTTTGGTCGAGGGCGACGCCAAAAAATCTGGAAGATTTTCAGAAAAACCATTGTGAAACTGTGATTGGGAACATGTCATCGCCTCGAATACAAATGGCTCTCAATTCACATATGAGACAGTTTGCATGCACGGCAAATGTTCAAACAACAATGAAGAGTATTTTTCGAGCTGGTAGGTCGTTTTTTTTTTGCAAAACGGTCTTATTGTCGAAGAAACAAGCGGAGAAAAAATTTTTTAAAAAATTCGCTGGAAATGTGTGCGGCAGAGCGCGTTTAACCAATTAACAATTTTGCCTTACTGTGTGCCGCACCCCGTGGGATGTCGGTACACACAAATGTATAAAGCGCGATGAATAATTTCAATTCTTCGATTAATGACGCTTTCATGCAGTTTTGAAATATTGTGAAGCGTAATTTTTTGACTTTTTGCTCCATTTTAGATTGGTACAACATTGGCAACAATCGAACGCGTGACATTTGGCGATATTGCCGAGCTGGTCTTTTTTTTCCGATCACAAGTCTTGTGCACGCATTCGTCCCCTCACTATTCCCAACATTTCGAATACCCTTCGCCAGATTTGTCGCTCATCTCATGTCGTATTTCATGTTTTTTGTCGCTTCCTTGGCTCGATTATCGTTTCCGTCGAATCAGAGTGAGTTGGAGCACAGTTTCGTCAAATTTTGGCCAAAAAACACAAAAATTTTCTGAATTTTTTTTCGGCTCGAAAATTTTCAGACCGGCCCGAAAAAGACAAAATTTCAGATTCCAGATTTTTCGAAAAAAAAATAACAAACATACTTCCCCGGTTGATTCTGGATCTATCAGAACAGAAAGCCTACAGTACTCTGGAAACTGTGGGGCGCGGTAAGACCCGAAATTTTTGAATTTTTGGCAAAAATCAGGATTTTCCGGAAATTTTACGGCTCAGAAAATTTTTTCTACAGTACTCTGGAAACTGTGGCTTCCAGTGAGACGAAAAAATGAGATCCGGGCAATTTCCAGACCGGCCCGAAAGCTTGGAATTTGTCAGAATTTTTTGTCGCGGAAAACTCTAGGGTACTGTAGAGTACTGTAGGACGAAATTTCATATTTTTAAAGGAATCGGACCACAAAATTGGACTAAAAACATTTTTTTTAGAACTGAAACAGGCCTCGATGAAAAATCGGGCCTGACCGCTTTTTTTCAAGTTTTCGAGCCGGCCCGGAAATTTTCTAAATCTGAATTTTTGTCTCACAGTCCTCCTACAGTTTTCAGAATAGTCTAGAAACAAAAACTCGGTCCGGCCCGGAAATTTTGACACAAAAATCTCGCCCAAAAAATGGCACCTAGACTATTTTTTGGGGCAAAAAACATTTTTCCGATTTTTCCAGCCACAAGTCATTTGATCGAATGGTTCATGTACATTTACATCTTCGGACTAGTCGTCGAAAAACTGATAATGTTGTCTCGAATCGGTCTCAAACTGTTCACCGAGTTTTGGTGGCGCGTTTTCGACATCTTTCTCATCTCCTCGTTCCTTCTCTCGTTTGTCTTTTTTGTCACCGTCATTTCGGATCGAGAAGTGTTTGAAGTGTCACAAGTCGATCGAAATCATTGGCCAAGTTTTTCGCCCGAATTGTTGCACGAAATATTTTTGTCAATCGCCTGTGTCATTGGAATATCCAAAATATTCTACTACATGCAATTGTACAAAAATGTTGGCGGGTCTGTGGTGAGTTTCATGAAAAACACTTATTGAAATTTTTGAAAAAAAAAAAATATTGCGTCAGAGAGGAATCGAACCCTCGACCCCTCACTCTGAATTCCAACATCCAACCTGTTGAGCCAACACGCCACATTTTCTGATGCGGAAAATTTCGTTTAAATTAGTGGTGTGAATTCAAAAAGAAAAAAAAACAACTTGGTGAATTTGAAACTACAGTAATCCCAATTTCAAAAATTGCAGATATCGGTTGGAAAATGTATTGGAAAAGTGTACACCTATCTAATAATAATGGTGATTGTAATATTCTCATTCTCAGTCGGTCTGAATATTCTAACAAGTCCCTATAATAATCGAAAAAATCGGGGATCAACAGAAAGTGGAAGTGCGTCGATAAATTATGGAAAAATGGAGACATCGGTCAAAAACCTGTTTTGGTCGATTTTCGGCTATTTGGGACCGTCAACATATGGCTATACGGTGGGCAACGCGGGACCCAACAACGATCCGGTCAATCATGTGCTTCATTCGTTTTCGCTCGAAATATTAGGCGCCCTATATCACGGAATTATCATCATAACACTGATGAATTTGATGACGTCGTTGTTGGTGAAAAAAGCGGACGAAGTGTTGGACAATGAGGAGATGGAGTTCAAGTATACGAGAGCGACAATTTATTCGGAATTCATTTCGTGGGAAATGGGAGCACCGCCTCCCTTTAATCTAGTCCTGGTTGTTTTTCATCCGATTTGGTTGTTCCTCGAGAAACGATTCGCGTACACAATATTTGATGATGGTGCAACCGAGAAAATGAATCAGGCCAAATTTATGGTAGGTCTGATTTTCTTTTCTTCCTTTTGATCAATACGAGAAAATCTTATTTTCTATTTTTCGTTTTATAAAAGTTTTCGCCCCTCATTGACAAATGAGCGCCGCCTTATATCATATCCCATGTACCGACACTCCACTGGTTCGGCAGCGCGCCGTATCTCTTGTTTGAGTGGGCGGAGCTAACTGTTTTTTAGCCAGTTTTTATTTTCTTTTTCTAGTTTTTTCTCGGCAGAAATGAAAATGAGGTTGTTGATGAGTTTCCGATTTTGCAGGAAACAATGCGTCTGATTTTCGACAGATTTTGCGCTTCCAAAGAATGTAAATACAAATCGGTTTGGAGATCAGAATACGATGTATGACATTTCCATATTTATTTCCCCAACTTTTTCTTCTTTTTTTCTTGCAGAAAGAATCTAGTCGACCGGCTCGTGTTCAATACTTGTTCAATGTTTCGCCACCTCGATCACTTGACAACACATACTCGAAAAAGAATCCACTAAGTGAGATACCTGGAATATATCCGAGGAAGAGAACGCGAAAAGCGGGTGAAACCAATGTGGAGGTTAGAAAATTGGAAACGGCGCCGACGAAGAAAATTGTTTGAAATATCTTTTTTTTTTGTTGAACTTGTTCGAATTCATCTTTTTTTTCTGTGTTGATCTCGAAATGCACAATGTGCCTCAAATGATCCGGTGTCTCATCCAGAGTATTCGGTTAAATCGAAAGTTTGGCGACAAAAAGAAAAACAACGTGCAAAACATAGTGGAGCAGTAGAGCGCGTTTGCACGAACATACAAACACGTTGGGGTGCTTTGCGAATCGGGTGTTCCATTGTTTTTTCGATCAAACGAGTACTTCAACATCACTGCATTGAGTATCAAATGACCAATGAAAAAGGCAACAATGATGGTGAGATAAATGTGGAAAATATCGGTTGGACCATCGACTTGAGAACAAATTGAACGGCCAAGGTTGGAGAGTTTGTCGATGAGAGGGTTGCACGAAAAATCAGCGGCGACAATCTCTTCCTAAAGCGGTAAAGCGCGGTCGGTTTCACTCGTAACAAATCTTTTGTAGCCGTTTTGTTCGTTGTTCTGGAAACATTTCGAATTGTTTTTTTTTTTGTGTTCGACGTGTCGACTCAAAAACACATCATCTACTCACTTTTCGAAGATTTTCAAACGCAATATCCTTCTCAAACTTTATCCTAAAATGTGCATCTTGTGGGTATATGAAACTATCGTATCTTCGAAAATTAACCAGATTTAATCGTTGACGAGCACTTTGAATTATCGGATTGAGGGCTAAATTTTTTTAATCACAAAGGTATATAACTTTGTATCGTGAGTGAGACATACACTTCAAAAGACCTCTGATTTTTTTCTGCATTTTTTCGAACTCATAAATTGTGAGTAATGTGCGAGTTATTCGAAATTTGTTGCCATAACATTTTTTTTCAGCCTTTCTGCCAATTATTTCAACTCACCTCTTCCAATATCATCCATATTTTCCTCCTCCACTTCATGTTTTGTTCCAATTGTTGCTCCAATCAAACCAATCGATAATACGATGAGAATGACGAAAGGGATTGCCCACAATTTCGATGTTTTCTCATCTTTTTCTATTTTTTGTTTCAATTTCCGAAGAAATAGAAGAACGAGAAGAACAGTAGCGACAATCAAGGAAATGACAGCTATCCCAGAAGAGAGTATTGTAGTCAGATACATCTTTGAATATTAACAAGAACTGACGTTTAAATATCGATTTCACCTGATTGTTTGAATTTTCTAGGTCACGGAGTAAAATTCATCTACTGTCTGAATCTCTCAATTGGTCCTGGATTTGTCTGCAAAAGTGCGTCACGGTGTTTCCAAAAAAAAATTGAATGTCAATGAAAACCCTGTTCGCTAGAGCGCACATGCCTCATTTGTGTTACTGATTAATGACAAATAAAGAATTGATCAGGAGAAACAAATATTTTTATTGAAAATACAGTAAACAACTTCATACATTAGTTGGCGTTGTTGTTGATTGCCTCATATTGAGAAGTTGATTTGTTTTTTGAACCAAAATTGAAGGAATTGTCCATAATATTGATATTTACATCGAAGAAATAGAAGAACAAGAATAGTGACAATCATTGAAACGACACATATTCCAATCAATATTAGATTGCAGTCAGATTCATTGAACAATATTTGAAAAACTGGATATCTAAAAACCACACATCCAACAATACATTGATGACGTGTCCGAGGTCACGGAAATATTCAAAAAATATTCTTCTATTTTTTTTTTGAAGCTGCAATGAGAGTGAGGTGTGCTCAAAAATGATTAACAGTAGAGCACATTTGCTCTCTCTCTCTCTCTACAATTTTTATGAATTTTGAGAATCCTCCGAGAGGAGCTTAAAAACTCAAAAATCTAATCTGTCTCAAAACATGTACTAAAAATCGAAACAAAATATTGTTGAGATATGGTAGTTGATCTTTCTGCCAAGATGGTTCTAGTGTTACGAATTTATAATTTTTTCAGAAAGAAAATTTCAGATTTATTGTTTCATAAAACAGTAAGTCATCTTTCATGAACATTCAGAACGGTTTTCAAAAACCTTATTTTTCTTAAAAATTGTTTGCTTTTCGGAGGATGCGCCATTGACGAAATCGCTGTCAAATACTTCGGTCCGGGCCTGAAAATGTTACCAAACCGGGCCAGAGTCAAGCTTTCGGACCCGAAAAAATAGAAAGTCAAGAAACATAATATTCATCACAAATTATTTATTAAGGCTTCAGATTACTGTAGGTTTAATTTTTTTGGAAGTTGAAAATTGCCATGAAATCCTTTCCAAGATGACACTGTAAAGAAAATATACTTTTGCTTGATTATTTTTGGCTCCAAACATACGTAATTTGGAGAAAATTCAAAAAACATTGACAGAAATCAAATGTAAAATGAAAACTGCAGATATTCCAGAAGAGATATTGGCAGATGTTCCATTGAAAAATATAAATAAAAACTGATTTTCAAAACGGAGCCATTGGTTAGATCAACATCGCCACGTAAATAGGTCACGTTTTTTTTATAGAAAACCAAATTTCTCGTTGGTCAAAATTACAGTACCTCTCAATCGGTCAAACATTCTATATTTAGATGAGTTTGTTTTGTTTTTTTCTGCTCTCGTATATTTTGTCCGACTATATTATGTTGATGAATTTTGGGTGGTTAAGCCAGCCTGTGCAAATAATATAGTAACGCCTATATAAACCTGGAAGTGTGAGAATTGAATGCATTCGAAAATAAAAGATGAACTCTTTTCTGGTATTTCTGTCAGTTATCTCGTTCGTTGAATCAATCGCTGTTTTTGATCGAAATTTCACAAAACCATATGTTCTCAAGAAAACATGGGTTCAAAACTTTATCAAATTTCAATATATTTTCGAGGGCAAAATGAGAAAACCGAAGATTGTGCCACTAGGTATTTGTCAAATATTATGGTTTTTCTTCTTATATTTCTATTATAATTTCAGGTTGTGTTCCAACAAATGTTGATGATGGAAAAATGTTGAAAGTTGGCGAATTGCATCATGAACATGATTTTGTGTTTTCTTGCGAATCTGGTGAAGATGGAGTGCTTAATTATGAGGCGATCGCATGTGTTGACGCGTTTGGTGAAACAATGTATCCGGGTGAAACAAGACGATTGAGTAATGGAACTGTTGTGTTGCATTGTAATATATTTGGAGGAGCGTTGAAAAAAGTTGTCGAAAGAGGTCAGCCTATTTTTTTCGGAATTTTTCTTTTTTACTTGAAGGTCAGAAGAAAACCCGGCCTGAAACGGGTCTCAGATATATCCGGGCTTGTTTTGACCGTCCAAAAAACACAAAAAAAAACCTGGCCCGTGATTTTCGGGCCGAACTCTCTGGCCAAAAAAACTTGAAAGGTACTATGGAGTTTTTTTGGAATTTCGGGAGGTTCAAAATTTCCTCAACCTGGTCCAAGACCGAAACTTCAGCGCCAAGATCGGCCCGAAAATCATGGGTCGGTAGAAAAACCTTGGCCTGGCCCGGTCCGACATCGAACGTCAATTTTTCAGAGAGAGAACACGAGACGGTTTTTTTGTGAAAAAATCTAAGATATATTCTCTTTCTCTGCGTCTCTCACGCTCTCATAACATGCGACCGTTTTTTGTGCAAAAATGTAGCAAGTTTTCTCTGTGTCTCTAACTTTTTCATAATATGAGGCGGTCTTTTTTTGTGAAAAAATCAATGAAAATTTCTTTGCGTCTCTCACTCTCTCATCTCATAAAATGAGGCGGTAATTTTTTGTGCAAAAAATCTAAGGCGTTTTCTCTGCGTCTCTCACTCTCTCTCATCACATAACACGAGGCGGGCTTTTTTTGGACCTCAATTAAAAAAGCCGGTCCAAAACTCACTCTTGGCCCGAAGGCCTACTAATCAACAATCCTAAAAATTCCGAGCTTTATTTAATTTTGTGTATTTTCGGTTTTGTGGGCGTGACCTAAACCGAAGAAAGATCATTTAGAAATGAGAGAAAAATGACCTGTTAAATCTCGAAAAACAAACTTTTTTTCAGCCGCCGGTTGTTATTTCAACGAAACAATCTTCAGCGAAGACGAAAAATGGGTCGAACCGATCGCCGGAAACACGACCAACGACATCGACGGCCGTTTGATGCAATGTTTCCGACCACATTACAGCTATTATGAAAGTCATGTTGTCGGGTGTGTCATCGGAAAATTAGGCGTATTGATTGACGAATACGGACAAAACATCGATGGGACCTATATCAAATGTGTCGAAGACACTTTGGGACATGTCACATTGAAACAAGTTAGTGTAGATGAGTTGGCATGTAAAATCGATAATCAAACATTTGCGCATGATAGCGAATGGCGAGATGAGAAGCGAAGTGCTATGATGAAATGCACATTTGGTCATATTATCAAAACAAGTTGGTTTTGCTCTTCTCACAAGTCTTGTGCTAATACACCACAAACAAAGTTTTTTTTCAGAATGCATCGTCGACGGTGAGATCACTCCAATCGGTCAAGAAGTTGCTGTGAGTCGTGGTTGCATCTTCCTCTGTCATCCGCAAACCAACGTCTACATCTGTGATGACAAGCTGACAGAGTTCAAGATAATTCGAGAAATCGAGGAGACTTCGACAAACAGTACACTCAAAGAAATGTTCAAGTTCTAGGCATTTTCAAAAAAAAAGTTTTTTTTGTATTATAATTGGAATAAACTATTTAATCTTGTACTTCTTATCAGTATTTTTTCGTGTAGTTCATTAGAAATCATTGATTTGTTTGTCATGCGAAACATTTTTCTGATTTCGGTTTTGATTTTTGGAACCGCTTCGAAACCTTCAAACCATGTGGTTATTACAAGATCGGATAAACAAACTATGAATTTGATGGGTAACAAAATTCTTGTTATAATATGAAATTCTCAAATATCTCTTATTTTAGTTTGGATATGTCCTGATGCAACTCTTTTCGAAATGATTCAAACATCTCTTCAACAATACCGAACTGTTGACGATATCAATAAATCAGTGCAAGATCAAGTAACCGGGTGAGTTAGGTCAAAAAAAAATTCGAAACTCACGAAAATTATTTCAGTTATAAAAATGCGATTTGGTTGGTGAATACGATAAACTACAGTAGGACAACTGCTGATACAGATCCCATACCGAATACTTCTTCAAAAAATCTTTGTTTTATTCAAGCGCCAAGTGAACAATTGATTGTATTTATTGCCGCTGTTGTTGCATGATGTACAAAATTTTGTTGAATAAATAATTGACTTAATCTGAATCTGATCCTGATCCATACTGCATCAATCCAGCTAATCCAGTTGGAGCCGCAGGTGGAGGAGCTTCGACTTTCTGAAAAAATTGAATTTTTTGTCAAGTGTCCAAAGAAATCTCACCTCTGGTTGTTTTTTCTTAATAACAATCATCTTTGATAACAAATCTTTTTGATCTAATTTTTTCTTTTTTGGAGGCTCTTCGATTTTTCTCACTTCCTCTTCTTCTTCCTCAGCTTCTTCTTTGATCTCTCGTTTTATTGCCTAAAAATGCCCTTTTCTACTGTATTTTCCATCTGAAAACTTACTGTACTCGTGCTAGGACCCGCTTCATCATAATCATCATCTTCGTCTTTGATTCGTTTCGCGAATTTACCCTCCTCTGTGATTCCGAGCATTTCTCTAGCTAATCGATCATCTTCCTCTTCTTGCAATTTAATCCTCATAGCTTGTGCTGCATGCGGATCTGTTTTTTCTAAATATCCTAACGTATCGATCGCTTCTTTATGTCGACTTAGATCTTGCAAATCTTCCAGATTTCCTGAAAATTAAACGATTTTCTCAAGTTTCCTTTTTTATTGAAACTAACCCATTTCTTCCATTTCCTGTCGACTCATCATTGTTCGTTTTTCGAGCATTTTCATTGGATCTTTTGCATCTTCTGCTTCTTTTTCTTCCACTTGTTTTTGTTGATCTTGATAAAGTTTTACTGCTTCAAATAGTCTTGTTGCTCCATGCTCATTTTGATAATCACAATTCTCTAGATCTGTTTTGAATGTGATTTCTGCTAAACAATTGGGACATCTGGAAAGTGAACATTGTGAAAAATCCAATGTTTCTTCAAACAAACCTGAAATAAAATCGGAAAATCTTCAAACCCAAATAAGTTTCTCCTTCTGCAGTTTCTCTTTTCATATTGAACTTCTTCCCTTTATAAATATATTCATGACATGTATTACATTGCATGTTGAACGGTGTCATAACACGTTGCACGAATTGTCTGCAAAGACACGGGTTTTTTTGTTATCGAAGAAAATAGAAAAACTCACTTACTACGCTGCCCCTTCGCTCTGGGGATCTTCGATGGATCGAAATCCGGTGGATAGTACTTTTGGAATACTTTTCGCTCAGTTCCAGTCATTTTTCAACACTGAAAACTAGAATTTTGTGGCTTTTTCGAAAAAACGCAAAAAAAGAAAAGAAAAAATAAAAATATTGCAATGGAGCACACTTACCCTCATTCGTTATTTTTTCTTCCATTTCCGTTTTCTCGGTCATTCATAATAAGAACGCCGTAAATCATCGATCGATAACTTGTGAAGAGATGGAAGACGATCAAACATCAACTCAAAATGAGCCGGTATCGGTATCAGTTGAAAAAGTATGGAAAAAACCAGGAAAATCGGTTGTGTGGAACTATTTTGAAAAAATCGAAGGTGGTACAAATGTGAGAAATACCATTATTTTGAACTTTGAACTGAAGCAGTTTTGATTTATAGGTACTCTGTAGATTATGTGGAAAAATATATCCGATATCAAAATCGAAAAGCACATCGGCCTTGTTGAACCATCTGCGACATCAACACAAAATGAAGTTAGTTTTACTTTTTCTGAAAATTTAATATTTTTAGCATTTTATAGGTTTTCTTTACAAGAACCGAGAGAGCACTCAATTGAGCCTAGATCTGGCACACCGCCAACAACATCATTTCAAAGTCTTGAGGAATCTCTTCATTTTTTGCCAAATGAGCAAAAGTTTTTGACCGGGGAAGATCAGTTTGCCGGAATCGATATCTGGAATAGAGATGATTCGTCGTCGAGTCGAGATCAATCAGTTGCTCCAATCCAAAAAGAAACAAAAGAAGATGGTCGTGTTCAAGTTCTTGGTAATACTCCAACATTTTGATTTTTATCTCAATTTCATTTTCAGCTGATTTGGTTCGACAGCAATCTCTTCAATTGCTTCAAAACGGAAATGAAGCAAAGTTTCAGAACTTTTGGAGACAGGTCATATGCGCGGTTGCTGAATCGAATGTTTGATCGATATCCTCAATAATTATTTTATACACCAAAATCTAAGCATTAGTCCTTGAATGTACTATATTTTGAATTAAAACTAAATTAAAACACAAGAAAATACACCCCTAAATTCTACTCGTAGACGTCTTCGCGCTCGCAAATGTATTTGAAGGCGTCGCGGATGGTCTGAACACAAATAGTGATAATAATTATGATTTTGCAATAAATATTTTCTCACCTTGAACTTGTCAGAGTCTTGCAATGGGATTTCGAAACCGAATTCGTCTTCGAGAGCCATCACAATTTCGACTTGATCCAATGAATCGAATCCGAAATCTTTGCTCAAGTTAGCATCGAGCTTCAACAATGATTCTTTGTCGGCTGGGAAACGATCCCATGATCGGACAGCTTTCAAGACTCGGTCTTCAACCTGGAAAAATTTTGGGGTTTTTAGCACATATAGCTGTGTTTAAAAATTGAGAGCAGTCTGTAACTTTTCAAGATAATCAATAGCTCCATTATGTTCGACCTACCCCGCCAGTTGGATTTGTGAATTGTTTTGCGGCATGTTTTGTTTTTGTGATTAATTAGACGCAACTAACTTACCTCTTTGAATGTCAACCGCTTTGGTGGATCGAACGGTCCGAAAACTTCAACTTTACTGCCTCTGGTTTGAACGAAGTTGACCGAAGGAACAATCATTTTGATTAACTGATGACTTGATAGAGAAACCGCGCGCTTCTGGGCAGTGAGAGCTGCAGTTCTTGCCACAAAACGAAACACTTGTCGTGAAACCATTTCAACCTTTCAAAGCCTTGTGTAAACGAAGAATGGTAGCTGCCTCAAGTACTCAGAGGCGACTAAACGCAATTAAGTTCTTCAATTATAAAACAACTTTTTAAAGAATAACAATTTATCAACGACAACAGATTTACTTGTGGGCTTTACGTTGAGCGATGATTACTCCTTGGAGCTCCTCACGCTTTCTCTTGGCACGGAGATGGGTTCCGATGCGTCTCTTCAAGAACTTGAGGGCACGCTTGTCCTTGGAGATACGAAGCATTTCAAGAACTCTGCGCTCGTATGGGGCGAAACCAGTGATTTCACGGACAAGCTCTCTGACGATCTATAAACATGTCATTATTGGGGGAAATGAGGCAACAAGTTTCTCACCTTGGTCTTCTTGGAGGCAACTCCGCGGTGTCTGTTTTGACGAGCCTTAGTTTCCAATTGGGTGGCAGCATGTCCCTTGTTGAGCCCGACGGCCAATCCTTCAACTCCAGGTTGACTCATCTAAATGAAAAGATTAGAACTCAAAATGTCAAATAATGATAATCAGAGATATAATAAGCGGGAGTCAAACCGCAAACAACAATAGAATAAATTATTACGATATACCCATATTTAATTCATTATCTGAGAACTCTTTGAGCAAGCAGAAAATTACATTATATACATGTTTACAAAATTTACAAATTATGGCAATAAAACAGATTTAACTTTGGTGGAGAATTTGTTTGTGAGCAGATAAGCCAGCTTGAAAATACTCAGTTTGGGAACATCAACGTCTGGATAATCTCGATTCCACTTCGCCTAAATGATGTAACGTTAGTACATATATGCATTCAAAAGCTAACCTTATAGCTGCTAATGATGAAAAATGGGAAGAGTGTGGCAAAGACGCAACTATTTACAATGAAGTTCGATGACAAAGATGCCGCAATCGTTAATGGAGCTCCAAATCCGATGAAGTACGGCCAATGTTTCTCGATGCGGCTGATCCTGTGATGAAGTGAAACGCTTCTAGAAGCCCAAAAATATTCGAAACTGTATGTCGAATTGAGTAAAGTCGTGTGGAGGATAACGAGCAACGTCGAAATCCGCGGGAATGGTAAATACCCCACCAAAAATCCTTGCACGAAGAAAAATATACATAGAATGGACGAAACAACTGTATCAGCAAGAGCGATTCTGAATGTTTTATCTTAAATCTAGAACCTTTTAAAACCACTTACCGAAAATCAACAGGGGCTGGATCAGGTAGTTTCAATTGTCTCAAGCACGCGCTGGCAACATCGGAAAACCAAAGTGCCATGAGAACTCGAGTGATCAAAAAGAACGGCAAACAACAAGCAGTGGTTATGTACACTCCATAAGAACCATCAAAAAACAACCCAACAATAAAATTGAAGACCAACGAGAGGCAGAATAATACTCCGATTATTCCCAAATTTACACCAGCGCATTGTAAAACCCTGAAACAGGTTTTATTGAAAAATATTAATTTTTGAAGCTAACCGTTTCCACACTCGTTCCCGGTGACGTAGAACTTTTTCAGCCGGCCTATTCACAGCCCCATTTTTTTCTCGGCGTGCTTGTAAAACAGTTCGTCTGCGGGGTGCTGGGGTCGTAACCTCCTCGTATTCGTCATCTTGGTCGAGTTGACGAATAAACTAAAATTTAAAAAATAACGACTTCGATAACGAAAAATTTCACTTACACTTAGCCCTTTAATTGAATCTATGAAGCCGTGTGAAAAATCCAACAAAATTGTACATAATATGTTGGTCATGATCAACGAAACATCTGAAACAATTGAAATGCTGAAAATAAGACTAGTACGACGAGCGATAAGAGTTAACAATTTCTCTACATTGTATTATTAAAATCTAGAAAAACCGGCGAAAAGTGGCGTGAACAACCCGAAAAAGAGAAAAAAAATCGAAAAAAGAATGGGCATCCTAAAAGCTGTCCTCCTATAAACATGTGAGTATAGCCTTGTCGCTGCGAGACCATTGGCTGCGTAGCAACATTTTGTGTGTTGAGGATACGCAGTTAAATCGACTAGTGGAAAAAATACTTTTTTCTCTTTTCTTTTTCGTTTTTTGAATCTTTTCCAACATTTGTCCACATTGTACGACTTTAATATACATTAAGATATTTTTGACAATTAATTTAGGCCTGCGTGACGTCAGAAAAACGTTTTTAATTTTTCTAGACCCAATTTGTACCATTTTTTTTTAATTTTCAATTTTTTTAGTCTTGGATAATGGCTCCCGCTCGTAAGGGAAAGGCAAAGGAGGAACAGGCTGTCGTGTCCCTTGGACCACAAGCCAAAGAAGGAGAGCTCATCTTCGGAGTTGCTCACATCTTCGCTTCATTCAACGACACCTTCGTTCACATCACTGATATTTCTGGTTAGTGTTTCTTACCTTAGCATTAAAAAGTCAATAAATTCAGGTCGTGAAACCATCGTTCGAGTTACCGGAGGAATGAAAGTTAAGGCTGATCGTGACGAGTCATCACCATACGCTGCTATGCTTGCTGCTCAAGATGTTGCTGATCGTTGCAAACAAGTGAGTTACAAAGAATTTATTATATAGCAACTTGTGGTGAGGTTTCAGCTCGGAATCAACGCCCTCCACATCAAACTTCGTGCTACCGGAGGAACCAGAACTAAGACCCCAGGACCAGGAGCTCAATCAGCTCTTCGTGCCCTTGCTCGCGCTGGAATGAAGATCGGAAGAATCGAAGACGTCACCCCAATTCCATCAGACTCCACAAGAAGAAAGGGAGGTCGTCGTGGACGTCGTCTTTAAATTGTTATTTGTTATTCAAATACATTGTTTACAAAACTTTCTCGATTTCATTCAAAGATAGAAGAAGGTGCGTTGTAATTAGTTCATTTCATTACCAGTACAGTCTCAAGTGAATTAAACCTGAGTTTCAAAAATACATTACATAAGATTTCGCCTCCTACGAGGTGTTCTTAGTTCGGAGCTGGAGTTCGAGTTTGAATACAATGAGAAACCGTTGAGCGTGCTTGCCAAGCTTTCTACTGATGAGTGTCTGTGAGTAGCAAGTGCCGTCAAACCAAGTTTCTTCAATTTTTTCCAATATTGTGCTACATCTACTCCTTCCCATCCAGCATTTTCCAACCTGTCCAAGTATCTGGAAAATTGTTTCTCTTCGTTTTGAAATCGATTGCAAACCTACCTTCTCATTATTCGGTCCCTAACTCGTTGTTCGACGTCGCTAATTTTCGCTTGATAGCAAAGTTCCAAATTGCTCATAACTTGTTCTACACTGTCCATGCCAACCAAACAGCAAAAAATATTCGGAAAATTCAAAGCGTAATCAAGTGCCAACTTTGAAATGCTGATATTCTTTGACTGAAATATTTTTTTCGATAAATACCGGATCATAAAAAATTTACCATGCAATATGTGGTGGCAGCTAAACAAGCTTCTCGAATCTCGTCACTAGCCGGATGCCAAGGCGGTGGTCCTTTTTCTGTCAACAGTCCCCAACAAAGTGCTCCCGAGTTGATCACGCAAATATTTCGAGAATTGAACCACGAAGTGAATTGACCAAGCGAGTTATTGTTCAATGTCCCTTTACAATATGTTAATACAAAGTCAATTTTTGTTGTTGCGCAGTCGACTAATTGCCTGAAAATTGAATGGTTTAATGTCTCTGTGATTAAATCTTACACAATCTTGGGTAGCGGATATCCAGTCAAACCAATGTACTTAATTTTTCCGGAAGCTTTGGCCATTTCCAATGCTTGAAGTGTTTCATACAGCACAATACTTTCATTTGGAGCAAAATCAGCGTCATGAATCTGGAAAAATTCAAGATTACTGTACTTTCTAACCTGAAAAAGGCATACCTGAACATAGCAAATATCGATATATGTGAGCTGTAGTCGTTTCAAACTATTTGTCAAAGACTCCAATATTTTATCAGCTCGAAAATCAAAAGTTCTCGCATAATCCAATTCGAATCTACCAACCTTAGTGCTAATATAATATGATTTTCTCGGGATTTTTGATAGAGCCTGAATTTGGAAAAATATTGACTTTTTGATCTCTATAAGTCATACCTTTCCTAAAATCGATTCACTTCTACTCTGACTATACCAATATCCAGTGTCAATGAAATTGATGCCTTGTTTGATTGCAGTTTCGACGACTTTTGTTATCGAATCTTCAACATTTCCAAACATTCCACCAATCGCGGCAGCACCTCAAACACATCATGTTATAGGAACAACAAAAAAACGAAAATATTACCAAACCCAATTTTCGAAATTTTCATATCTGTTCCTGGAATCGATCGATAAGTCATTCGTCGAACCGCAACTTCATCGTGAAATCGAGGAACATATGTTGGCGGAAAAGATGGCTGAAATTCAGGAATAGTTGTTTATTCGAGAAAAATGTTTACTTACATCAACTTTGTCTGATCTTCTCGTTCCGGTTGGTGCAAGAGATATTGAACGGGGAATTTGACGAGATGTTGACGGCTGAAAGAAATACAGTAACTTTGATTTTAGGTCCCAAAAATTTTCGGGCCGGTGAAAAAATGACCGGCCTGAAAATCACAGACCGGTCCGGGCTTATCACAATGTGCCTTATTAGCTAAAAATTTTAGGTTCCGAAAATTAAAAAAAAAAATTCTCGTGACCTTTTCTCTAAATCTCTCATTTTCAAATTATATTTCTTCGGTTTATTCACACCCCAAAACTGTCGGATCTTCACACTGTTCCAAAAAATTACGATACAAATACGGGGCCAAATGTCCGGCCCGAAAATCATGGCCCGCTTTCGGAAGTCAGTTTTTCAGATCCACGAATTGAATTTTTTTCTGATAAATTTAGACTTTCAATAAAAAAGTCTGAACAGGGCCAGGCCGGCCCGAAAAATGCCACCCTGATTTTTGAGAAATGGAATCTATGAGAGTTTTTCACTCGAAAGACGCAGAGAAACAGTACAAAATAAATTCACAATAAAAACCATCAGGTGAGGGCTGCCTTCTTCCATTGGGAACGCAGACATGAACCACACACAAAGTATAGCGCCTTGCGTACCCGTCTACTGTCGGTCGCACACTTGAATGACTTCTCAGAAAATTCTCAAAAGAGAGAGAGCAAAAGCGCTCTAATGACTCAGGGAAATGCGAGCTCCGGAAAAACACCAAATTTCACCTTTTCTCCGGAGATTCCCCAAATTTTCCCCCAAATCGCACCTAATCCACCCCAATTCTCTCCGGAGTTTCACTCAGGGAAATTTTTTCTCCGGAGAAACCCCAAATTAGCTCCGGAGATCCCCAAATAAGCTCCGGAGCTAGCTCCAGGAAATATTCGGAGTGAATTTGGGGAAATTTTGGTGCGAATTGGGGAAAATTTGGAGTAGCTCCGGAGCGAATTTGGTGGTTATTTGGGAATTTTGGGGCTACTTTGTAGATCCTTCGGGGTAGAATTTTCTTTTTACATGATCAACACATTTTCAATATCATTTTTATTGAAAAACAACGCAAAACATCAAGACAGATAATGAATTAAAAATTAATTGTGACGACCGGTTGTGCGAGAAGAGCTGAATGCAATTGTTGTTCCAATGTTGGGTGATAGTATATTTTTATCTGAGCAGTGTTGACCAGCTTTGCAGTCTGTGTTGGCATAATAAGTTGGCATTTGGGGTATCATAACTTCTTCATGATCGATTTCTGAAAATATTTTTTGTTCACATGTATTATTACTTCTCTTTTTACGGCTAAATCGTATAATGTTAATCATTCAGACTTCGAAGCTGAATTATGAATAACATGAGTTAAATATCTTAAATTTTTGATTCTTTTGATTCATAAAACGTTTCAATGTGGATTTAATTAAAATTAATTAATTTCCTAACTAAATTTTTTTTTCATAAGTCATTTCAAATATTTTCGTAAAAACTTACGAAGTATCTTCGCCTTCATTAGTCTTCATCTCGCATCGTCGTGATGGCGAGAAATTCCATTTTTTCATTTTGCAATAACTGCTTGACTCAAACGTATCACTGTCATCTGAAAATTAGAACAGAACATTTTCAATGAAGTTAACTAAAGTTGTAAAAATAACTTACTCGCTTTTCCTGGGTGTTTGATTTCATCTTCGTAAAAAATTATCCCGAAATTGGAAGTCTGAAACTCATTTTCTCGTTATTTTGGGAACATTTTAGGAACAAAAAAGAAGAAAAAACAAAAAGAAAAAACGAATAAATTTGAATCATGAACAGGAAGCGCGTCGCAATAGGGCGAAGTTGCAACATAAAAAAATTCACTCCGGAGAAACACCAAATTTTCCCCAATTTTCACCGGAACCACCCTGGAAAAAATTGGGGATAATTTGGTGCTTTCCATTTTTCCCAAATATCACACCAGTTGGTGCTCAGGGAAATGCGAGCTCCGGAAAAACACCAAATTTCACCTTTTCTCCGGAGATTCCCCAAATTTTCCCCCAAATCGCACCTAATCCACCCCAATTCTCTCCGGAGTTTCACCAACTGGTGTGATATTTGGGAAAAATGGAAAGCACCAAATTATCCCCAATTTTTTCCAGGGTGGTTCCGGTGAAAATTGGGGAAAATTTGGTGTTTCTCCGGAGTGAATTTTTTTATGTTGCAACTTCGCCCTATTGCGACGCGCTTCCTGTTCATGATTCAAATTTATTCGTTTTTTCTTTTTGTTTTTTCTTCTTTTTTGTTCCTAAAATGTTCCCAAAATAACGAGAAAATGAGTTTCAGACTTCCAATTTCGGGATAATTTTTTACGAAGATGAAATCAAACACCCAGGAAAAGCGAGTAAGTTATTTTTACAACTTTAGTTAACTTCATTGAAAATGTTCTGTTCTAATTTTCAGATGACAGTGATACGTTTGAGTCAAGCAGTTATTGCAAAATGAAAAAATGGAATTTCTCGCCATCACGACGATGCGAGATGAAGACTAATGAAGGCGAAGATACTTCGTAAGTTTTTACGAAAATATTTGAAATGACTTATGAAAAAAAAATTTAGTTAGGAAATTAATTAATTTTAATTAAATCCACATTGAAACGTTTTATGAATCAAAAGAATCAAAAATTTAAGATATTTAACTCATGTTATTCATAATTCAGCTTCGAAGTCTGAATGATTAACATTATACGATTTAGCCGTAAAAAGAGAAGTAATAATACATGTGAACAAAAAATATTTTCAGAAATCGATCATGAAGAAGTTATGATACCCCAAATGCCAACTTATTATGCCAACACAGACTGCAAAGCTGGTCAACACTGCTCAGATAAAAATATACTATCACCCAACATTGGAACAACAATTGCATTCAGCTCTTCTCGCACAACCGGTCGTCACAATTAATTTTTAATTCATTATCTGTCTTGATGTTTTGCGTTGTTTTTCAATAAAAATGATATTGAAAATGTGTTGATCATGTAAAAAGAAAATTCTACCCCGAAGGATCTACAAAGTAGCCCCAAAATTCCCAAATAACCACCAAATTCGCTCCGGAGCTACTCCAAATTTTCCCCAATTCGCACCAAAATTTCCCCAAATTCACTCCGAATATTTCCTGGAGCTAGCTCCGGAGCTTATTTGGGGATCTCCGGAGCTAATTTGGGGTTTCTCCGGAGAAAAAATTTCCCTGAGCGATAACCATTTTTTGAGGACTTTCTTACCTCGGATAATCTATTATATAATCGTTGATGTGAAACACTTCCATTCATATAAATTGGAACTCCTCGACTACGAGTAAATGTATGAGATTGCATTTCATCTGAAATTCAAGTTTCAAAAATATTGTGAAAATAACTCAGAGACCACCCAAAATTAGAATGAAAGAAAAAAATTGGAAAACTTAGAAATTAATTGAATTTCGAAATAATGTGCGGCGGCGGTGCGCGTCGCCGAAAACAATTCACTAAATTCCAGAAAACCCAAACAAAACGACGAGATGAAGAGCAAAGAAGGAGGAGAAAAAAACGAAAGCGCGGATGGGCACAAGAAAAGTGTCGGGCGTCTCTTGCGTTTCACACACTATTTCGTCGTTTACCGTAATTTGAAATGCATGGCCAACCAAAACATTCACATAGTTGAAAAACGCACAAAATCGAGAGGAAAAAACGACACAAAACGGGGAGAGAGAATGTGGACAAAAATATCAAAATTGTTTTTCAAATTCCCAGGAAAATTATCTTGAAAGTTGAAAAATTGTTTATATAAATCACGTCACCAGAAACGTGGATTTTATCATTTATCAAATCAACATCATCTCCATTATTTTATCATTGTTCTTTCTTATTCTCCAGCAATCGTTTTGGACCGAACGAACTACAGTAAGTTTGGTAAATATTCAAACAACTCTCAAACACACATGTGCGCTCTATAGAACAGCGCGAAGATTCAAATTTTCAAAATGTTCTGTTTGTTTTTTTCATTTTTGTTGCGAAAAAAACGTTGTTTGTTTGAACCTAGACAGCTGTTTACAAATTGAAGTTCATAGTTCCAACACAGGTGATATAAAATTGAAAATCTTATTTTGCAATTCCGAAAATCCATGGATTTCTCAAAAAAAACCAATTTTCTTCGCGGTAACCATAGAGATGAACTTTAAGGATCATTTTTCCAGAAAAAATGGATGAGTTGTCACTTCTTCACGATTCGCAAGAAAATGAAAAGTCGGATGAACCAGCACTTTCTCGTAAATCCCTATCGCAACCAATACTTCCACAAGGATCTTCTCAAAATGTCAGAAGTATTCCTATTATTCAAACATGGCATGAAAATGAGGAATTGAAGGGAAAAATGTACACCCTGAGAGTAAGCAAAATGAATATTTGTCGAAAAAATATGGCTTTGATTTTTTTTAGTGTGAAGTTCAAATGTTTCAACATCGATACGAAGTGGCCAAAGAAACAATGCATAAAAGTGTGCAAGATGTTTTGGATGAATATGTGACTTTGAAATTGAATCAAGATGAGGCTGATCAAAAGATTCAGGAGTTTAAAGAAGTTAATCAACAACTCATAAAGATACGCGAAGAGCTAGAAGACACAAAAAACAAGTTGTCTGAAAAAGACTCTGAAATTCGTAACCTTCAAGAAGAATTCAATCGAAAATTGGCGGAATTCGAGAAACCTTCCAACACCGATATCTCCTCATTGAACTTGACAGCTGGATCATTTAAAGGAACATTAGATGATATTTTGAAAAAAGATGATCCTGATTACACTTTAGTTGGACCAGAAGAAAAGTTAGTTTTTTTTTTTCATTTTTTGAAAAACAGGTACTATAGAATACCTTTTTGCAGAAGATATTTGGAGATTGAAGATAAATATTACACTGAAATGGAAAAGGTTTATAACCTTCAAAAGTTGGTTGATGAACTACGCGATGATTTGAGTGAAAAATCAGCTCGTCTCGCCGAAGCGGACATGCAACGAATCCAATTGTTGACAGCACACGGACAAGGGGTGATTCAGCAATACTCGGGCAATGAATCGAAGACTTTCGTGATTGGAAATGCGAGGGAGTCGTTGACAACTGAACAAACCGCATATATCGATCAGTTGGAGAAGAGTTTGAAGGAGAATCAGAAGGATTTGGAGAAGACAACTTGTGCATTAGGGGTCGGTTTTTACAGAAAAACAAAACAAGATTTTAGGGAGGGGGTGTTTGTCAAATACTTTTGTTACTGGGAAAATTGTAGCTCCGGGAAGTTGAGGAAGTTATCATGAATAACTCAGGAAAGTCAGTGTGCCATCTATCACGCTGTGAAAGAAAAAACAATAATCAAAAGGAACGAAACAAGAAAGAAAGAAAATAATATCAGAAAACTAAAGAATGAATAAATGAATGAGCACCGCGCGGTAGAGAGAGAGAGACTGTTGGCCCCGCCCATTTTTCACACCTGGCTTGCGTACAAAAAGGGGCGGAGTCGACAATCGTTGTACCTTCCTGTGCTCATTCATTCTTTCATCATTCACCTTTTTTTTAGCTTTCTAATATTGTTTTCTTTCTTTCTTGTCTCTTTCGTTTTTTCTGATTTGTTCTGTCACTGATCGTCGAATGGTACGGCTGTCTTCATTTTCAGATCATATTGACCTCTTTTCCCACGTTTTGAGCCATTTTTCTTTTTTTTTGTTCCTCTCAGCTCAATTATAATGTTGATATTTGCAGGATTACATGAATCGTGTGAGTAAATTGGAAAAAGAGCTGCACAATTGGAAAAAGAACAAAACACTGGACACCTCGTCATTTTTGATCGAAGGAAAAACAGCGGACGATTTGCGAGCTCAAATATCTCGTGTCAACACCGAATTGAATGTTTTGAGATCAGAGAATCGAAATCTACGAATTCGATGCGATCAGATTGCCGGTGGCGCTGGAAATGTCAGCGACTCGTTCGGCCAAACTCGCCTCTTGGCCGGAATTTCGGCACAGGCAACTGGACGAGCCTCGACAACGTCGTCGATGGATGTCGTCGGAGGACAAAATGAGAACAATCGAGTGTTCCCGCAAAAAATGACTGAACAAAAACAAAATTGCGATTATTCGGATAGTGATAGTTTGATGGACTTGTCGTCGGTTAGAAGAATTGTGAGTTTTTTTTTTTGCTTCTTTTGACAAAAACTCCTTTCTGCTAAATTTAGAACGCCGAGGATGATGAAAACTTGAAATCGGCAGTGGCCGAATTTGAAGAATACATGGCTAATCGAAACGAATCACTTGATTACTCGTTGAACGCATCGGCTCGACAACCACCGGCTGCTGTTGTGGCTGCCACAAACTTGCCAAGAGACTCGTTGAATTCTCGAACATCGTCGGCGCTCACTACGATTCCGGCACACGAGTCGAGTCGTCGTTTGGAACAGAATTTCGATGCTCCTCTTCTTCGAGATGTGCAAAATGTGAGTTTGAGGGGTTTCTTTCTCGGCCCGCGTGGTGAAATTCAGGATTTTGCAACATACCTGACCTAACAGGGTACCAAAAAATCCTTGAAATTTTGTCAATGTG
This sequence comes from Caenorhabditis sp. 8 KK-2011, assembly GCA_963572245.1. Taxonomy (NCBI): domain Eukaryota; kingdom Metazoa; phylum Nematoda; class Chromadorea; order Rhabditida; family Rhabditidae; genus Caenorhabditis; species Caenorhabditis sp. 8 KK-2011. The sequence continues at coordinate 8,665,088 of OY751548.1, forward strand.
AAAATCTTGAGAAAAAATTTTTGTCACTGTGTATGAAAACCAAAAAAACAGATCAAATTAGCTGAAAATTTTACAGAAAATCTTTTTTTTTTAATCAAAAATTACGGTAAAAATTCATACTTTTATCAAGAAAAGCTGTTTTTCATTTTTTTAAAGTGAGTTTTGGCTCTTTGGAAATTTTCCGGCTCCGACCAAGCCTGTTGTACAGTAATCCAGGCGGCACAAAGAACGTTCAAGTTTTATGAGGTGTGAAAAAGGTCAAATTAGGTCACAGTAGTATTGACAACATCATAAATAGCAACAACAGGTGTGACCTTTTCTCCAATGCTTGACCAATTATTTTTGATCAAAAAAATGTCACATAAGGACAAAAATAGCTGAAAATTTGAGAGAAAATCATAGTTTTCTAGAAAATGTACTTTTTCTCCTCTTAGGCCAGGTATGAACATGTACTAATATAGAGGCAAAAAGGCCCGTCCATACCTCATTTCCACATTGCTCGCCGAAACAATAGCACTAGAATCATTTTTGCAGATCCTCGATTCATCTGCAGCTCTAATCGAAAGTAACCAAACTGCTTCGATTGACGTTGAAGTAAGATTTTTATTCCCCTCTTCTCTTTCACTAAAAAAAATTCCCATTTCAGAAAATGCAAACAAAAATGTTGGCAGTCCGCGAAGCGCTTTGCCGCCTCTTTGATCGTCTCAAATCATCGGCGGCGTTGTTTGAAGAGATTCTCGAGAAAATGGGATCGTCGAGTCCGTTGGCCGACAAAATTCAACAAATGAAATTGGCGTTCGAAACGAGCATGTGCGATCACGAAGATGTGTCGCAGTTTTTGCAGGCCGCCGAGCAAGATTTGAACAATCTCTCGTTGAACTACTCGATGCTCGAAAAATCGTATTTGAATCAATCGGCTCTCGTTGACATCTCTCGTCAATTTTCGATTGCTCCAAGATCTTCGGAAATTCTCTCGTCTAGCATCAACATGAATCAATCATTGAGTTCGCCAGTATTCAAATTTGGAAACGAGAAAATTGAAAAACTCGAAAAACAAGTCATCGAGCTGCGCGAGGAATTGGCGAGAACGAGAAGATCGTCTTCGTCGACACCCGAAGCGCTTCAAAGACAGCTCAGCGACACACAAGTGAAAGCGTCGAAAAATTTCGAAGATTTGGAAGTTTGTCAGGCGACACTGAATCGAGTTGAAGGCGAAAAGGCCAAACTTGACAGAGATATGAAGGAGTTGGCCGCAAAATATTCGAACATTGAAGCGAAACTCGGAGAAACTGAACACGAGTTGAGAGAATCGATGAAGATCATCGAGGAGGAACGCAAAAATCGAAAAGATTTTGAAGGTGTTGCGAAGAAATCGGATGATCTTTTACAAGTTCTAGAATCGAAGGTTGGTTTGAGTTTGAAGTTTTTCGAAAAATTCTGAATTTCTGATCAGTTTAACTCTTTCTTTTCGAAGGTGACCCTCGTGAAATTATCGATTGTTATCGAAGAAATGAGTTTTCAATAAATGTGTGTACCGACATCTCACGGGATGTGTCATACAGTAAGGCGAACACACAAACGTTTCCTCCTTTTTTTGTTGGAAACTTTGTCCGGTTTCTAAAATCAAAAAAATAGTGTCCAAAATCAAAAAAAAAAGATTATTTCTCAAAAACAGAGAAACCTTGATGTCTAGCCCCTTTTTTTTAGTAAATACAACATTTTTCTTCTTGTGTACCTTTGAATAAGTACTGTATTTGGTCATTTTTTGTGTTGGATTTTTCAGGGTTTTTTTCTGGTTTTTGAGGCCGCATTAGACATTGAGTTGGAAACGGAAAAATTGCTTAAAAATTTTGATATTCGAGAGTGGGCGTTATAAAAAAATTTACTTTTTTTCTGCAAACTTTTTTGTACAAAAAGTTGGCTCAATTTTTTGTGATCAATAAAAAAAGTTTGAAATGATTTCTACGAGACTGTACGAAGAAGGAGAAGTTCAATAATTCAAAATAAAATTTTGAATTTCCAGATTCAAGAATATGAGCAACATCTTGCTGAAAGTGGCGAATTGTGCGAATCGTACAAGAAGGAATTGAGAGAGGCACTGGTTAGTTTCCATCATTTCACTCTTCGATTCACTTGATTCTTTGCAGGATGCTGAAATCGAACTGCGAGAAAAGTATGAACAATTGTCAAACGAGGCATCTCAGCTGCAAGTTCGCGCAAGTGACGCCGAATCCAAGTTCACGTCGGCACTTCGAGACAATCAACACTTGATGGAATCGATGAATGAGTTGGAAGAAGAGATGAATCGATTGAGACAGTTTGAAAATGAGCAAACTAATGTGAGTAAGAAGATGGAGACGGCTGAGAATAGGAAGAGTGCCAAGTTTGAGGTGAGCACACTATTTTGTTGATATATTTATTTGTTGTTTTGTCAGTCGTATGCGAGAAGTACACAAACGACGAATGAAGAAGAAAAAGAGGAAATGGCCGAATTGAAATTGTTTGAAAGTGAGGCGATTGATGGATTGAAAAAGATTCAAATTGAATTGAGTGGACTTGTTGAGAAGAAGTTGAAAATTCGTTTTTGTCCCGGGTAACTAACTCTGTTTGGAAATTTCTCACATTTTTTGTTGTTCAGAAATGTTTCAACGATTCGTATGGGATGCGAAGAAATGTGTCGAAGACTTGCTCACGAACAAGTCAGACGACACGAACACGCCGAAGTTTTGCGACAAGTCAATGACACGTTGGAGAAGAATGCCGAGACGATGGCATTGGCAACAACAGCTAGTAAGATTGGGTGAGTTTGGAGACAAATGCAATAATTGATGGAAAATGTGTTTTTTTTTTCAAGACAGGAGAATATTGCACCGCCTACCTCATCGTCGTCGAATTTGAATAGTGAGGAGAAGAAAAGTGAGATTTTTTCAGATTTTTAAAATATTTTCTCTAAATTCAAAAAAGTAATTTTGAAAAAAGGTTTGGGACATTTCGAAACCGCACGAAATTATAATAAAAAAAAAGATCGAAGAATAATCAAAAACAAAAAGTTTTTTCTCACGCTTTCGAAAAAAATAATTTATGTACCGACAGCTCACGGGATTCGCCGTACATTAAGACAAACAAATATGCCTTTCAAAGTGTCCCGGAGCCAGAAAAAAAGAGCTCCGAATTTTTGGATAAAAATAGTTTTTTTTTTCACAAAACGGTACTTGCTTTTTGGAGGCAGTTCAAACTTTCTGAAATTCAGAATACCGCGATCCAACTCGTCAATTGTTACACGATGCCACTCAAGCAATCGATGCAATCGTCCAAAAAATGAAGAAAACGGCAACAATTGAAGGAATATCGGCCCCGTTGAAAGCAACAATGGCATCAATTCTCACCGATTCGAGACAACTTCGCGACTTTTTGCATCAAAAATTCATGTTGTTCAAATCGGTCGATGTTTCGCACGTTCGAAGTGAATCATGTACATATGAACAATTGCTACAAAAACTTGAAAAGAGCTATCAAGATTTTGTGATTGTTGACGAAGAATGTCGCAAATTGAGACAGGAAATGAAGAAAATGAAGTCGATCATCCCGGTAAAATTTGATTTTTTCTTGTTTTTTTTTTCGCCCAACAATTAGACTCATTTTCAGACACTTGGAAATGATGTAGAATCGAGAATCAAGAAAGAAATTGGAGGAATTGCACGAGACATGGGATCGATCAGATCGTTGAGAAAGTGAATTACGCTTTTTGTGTACGTTTGATATTTTTCCTATTTATTTATCAATTTACTTATTTATTGTCATTACCGTATTATTTTCACTTACCTGAAAGCACTTTGCTATGAATGTTTTTTCGCTTTTAATTCATGTATTTACTTGAGCTTGGGTTACTAAAAGAACTATCGTTCAAAACGAAATTTTTATAACGTTAGAAACATGAAGTGATCAACAAACAATTTTGTGGGAATGATAAAAAGCAATAAATCAAAACAGTTCATCTAACAATAAAACCAAGAAAAAAATGAAATCAACAATAAAAACTGGAAAATACCCCCATTCACGTTCTTCTCTTTTTCGCCTTCAACAGAATGTTATCGTCATCGTCGTCGTCGATTGTCTCCTCAACTACAGTACTCCCCAGAGTTACTACTGTACTTTCTTCTTCCTCCTCATCGTCATCATCGAGACCGGCTAGAAGATCGTCGACTTCTTCAACTTCTCGCTGAAAAAAAAGGAGATTTTTGACACAAAAAATATTTTATTAACCTGTCTGTCGATGGTTTGTTCCGTCTGTCCGTTTTCCAAGTCGACTCGATTCACACTTTGCTCAATATTTGCCAATTGTTCGGCAATTCGTTGCTCTTCGTCGACTTCTTCTTGTTTTACACCATCTGATCGCAGCGGATTTTCCTGAAACACATTTTCGGTTTGTTGTTTTGACATTTTTCAGAGCACAACCGCTTTTTGATTTTCAGGGAGTCACTAACGTTTGAGCAAGAAAAAATCGAATTTTCAGTTTTCAACTTAGTGACCTAATTGTAAAATGAGTTTCACAAAATTTATTTTGTTTAGAAATGAACCTTGCTCCGGTCATTTTTTAATGCGGCGTGGTTTTTATTCAAAATTTCAAATTTTTCAAAAATTGAAAAAAAAACAAGCTCCGCCTATTTTTGTTTGCGACATTGTTTGGCACATCTCCAATTTTTCGAAATTTTGGTATCAAAAATTTTCGAAGAATTTCGGACAAAAAAATGGTGCCAAAATTCGTCTAAATTTAAAGGAACATGGTAGTTTTTCAGTTTCCTTGACGAGACCCAGGCATATTTGTCACTGTAATTTTTACGTGTTTTTTAAATGTATAATTTTTCTTCGAAAATCGAGAGGAGCCTGAAAAGTCCTAGCCCAAAAAGAAGAAGATTTTCAAAAACTTACATTCAAGATAACACTAGATTGATATGTCTGTCGTTGTTTTTCTTTTTCTGTATCTTTTTCTTCTTCTTCTTCTTCTTCCACTTCCATTTTCACTTCAGTCACTGGTGCTTTGATGAGTTGTGCAGCTGCTCGATCCGCGTTCACAATAATCGACGGAGATGTCAGGGCGAACCCATCGGGTCGTTTGAACGCGCTTCTTTCTCGCTGATCTTGTCGAATCACATCGACAACAACATTCGATAGAGCTTCGGCTCGACTCATCGCCAATTTCACACAATTTTCGATCTGACAATGAAGAGAGAGGAGTTTTTGAAGGAAACTTGAAAATGAACCTGTTTTGTTGAGAGAATCAGATTGGTGCTTTGATGAAGAGCACACACTTCTTTTCGTTTGTTGCAAGCGACAACGATGGATCCGTCTAAACAGGCCGATTCTTTTTCGGTTGGATCGATGATTATTGTTGATCTGGAAAAATGAGCGCCTTTTTTTGAGATTGACAAATTTGAGACGTTTTAAGCACGTGGAACTCCACGGAGCACAATTTTAAACCTGACATGGGAAAGAAAAAAGTAGGAACTTTCACTATGACATTTTTATTCCCTTTTTAGCCATTTTTCCTGTTTTTGTCGCGATTTACAGTGTTGTTTTTTTTTCGTTTTTTACACAATTACAAAAATCTCGTACCCTCTTGGGTCAGGTATGGGCCGGGCCGTGATCACAACTCCGGGCTCAGTCAGAATCGGATATTTTTTGGAAGAAAAACCTTCCTCGTGATGATCAAGTTGTGCGGTTTTTCCTAAATTTTCCGTTAGAAAAAAAAAACTTCTCGGAGTTGAAAATCGGATAGTTTTCATCGAATTTTTTTTGAAAACAAAATTTGCCGGTAATTCCGATTCCGAACACGCCCGGGTCACGCCACGAAAAATCAAAACATCGAAATCTTCTGAAAAGCAGGAAAAAGGCTTCTAAATTTGTCTAAATTCAAAGGAACACGATAGTTTTTCATACCCAGACACATTTATCACAAAAAACTCCTGTAATTCTAATTGACTGAAAAAAAAAACAAACCCTTTGTCAAGTAGTCCAATCGTTGTACAAATCGGCATGTGATAAATATTCAATGGAATCGGCGCCTTTTCATATTCGCTATACTGAAAAAATATCAATTAATGAACCCGATAATCAATGAAAAATAAACCAACCACTAAAGTATGATGTGGTTCCAATGTGACATTGGGTCTTTTGAAATGTTGAAGCGCTGTGATTGCCGCCAAACATGCGCAATCTAAAAGCGATCCATCTTCGTCTAGAATCCGTATATCGACACGAATTTTCCACACCTCTTTTCCGGCTCGAATACAAAGCGATTCAACGTCAATACATCTCGAATCTCGGATAATTAGCTCTAAAAGTCTCGTCAATTCCATCCCCTTTTGACCCATTCGATCATGTTCATGAGCTGGAAAAAAACACATGATTTTTTTTTTTTTTGAACATTTTTTGAGGCTCACAATAATTGGCCATCGGGCTCAAATCAACATCTATATTGATAACACCTTTTTGTGGTCGCATTGATGACGGTTCGGCAATTTCGGCACTAATTGCGCACATTACTCTTCAAGTCAATTGATTTTTCTTTAGAATTCATTGAAATAACGGGACATTTCGAAACCGCACGAAATTCCAACGAAAAAAGGAAGAAAAGTTTGGAAAAAGTTCTTACTGTGTGGAAGGAAAAAAGTTCTTACTGTGTGGCGAATCCCGTGGGATGTCGGTACACACATTTATTTGATTAGTTTCATGCGGTTTCGAAATGTCGCGATTTCCAAAAACAAACAACCCACTTAGTCTGTCCAATACTACAAATTGCAGTTCCTATTTCAGCGCCGACGATCAATTTGACATCTCGAAACTCTTCCCTACTACGAAAATCGAGTCTCTGCAACAACATTTTTGCACATTTTTCTAGACCAGACA